>CM039691.1:7500000-10000000 GCA_022530915.1 Paspalum notatum
TATGTGGAGTAACAGAAGTTTCTCTGGAAGGACCTGACAATCAAGAATAATCCCAGCACCCTCTGAGACAGGTGACTTTTTCATTGTTGCTTTGGAGAATTGAGCAAGGCCACCATCGCGGCTGCCACCGCCTCTCGCGACACCCCCTCCTCCCATCGCAGCAACGTGACTTCCGTCAGATTTTTTTTTGCTAATTGCTCATATTCTATTGTCTCGGGTCTTAGTGTCAAAAAAAATTGTCTCGGGTCTTCCTATCCTTCCACCCATGATTTTGATTTCTTAGATTTCCATTTTCTTTAGGCATGGGTTTCTTTTTTGCCACTATGATGGATAACAAGTCTTCATTTTTATATCATTTTTTCGGTAGTCTTTACATATTTACCATGGCGGCGGTCTCGTCACCGTGCTTCGCTGTTGCCGCGGAGAGCACGGCGAGGGAGAGTGAGGGAGTGTGAGGGAGAGTGCCTGGATGGCTTCGTCTGCAAATGCGGTAAAGACGAAGATGGCGGCCATCCGCACACCAAGCCGACTCCCTCCGCATGCACCAGGCCGACACCCTCTGCGCGCACCGCGCCCGTGTCACGCGCACCGCACCCGTGTCACCATTGTCGTCGGGCGTGGGAAGGACAGGCAATGCACGACCACAAGCGATGGACGATCGGCGGTGGGGATGGCGATAGGCGAGACGGGAACGGCTGTGAGGAGCAGCGGGCCTGAGGCGGCGTCAGCCATGGAGATGGCGGGCGGTGGCGTCGAGAGGTTGATGGCACCGCAGGCATGGAGGCTCTCGAGGAGGCGACGTCGGTGCCATGGGGACGGTGGGCGGCGACTGCGACCGCGAGAGAGGGAGGCCACCGCGGCGGCACCGGTAGCCTCGTAGGCGCGGACGACGGGGAGGAAGAGGAGGTGGAGATGCTACGGAAGAAGAAGAAAGTCTAAGATTGGTGACAGGTCCGACATGTCATAAAGAGATAGCAGGGGCACTGTGTGATTGCCACGTTGGCATGCTTCGGTGGCGTGACATGTTAGCAAAAGGTTATTTAAAAAAACATTCTCTCTTTAGTGGCAAATATCTAAAAACAACCGGAAGAGTGATAAACGGAGGGTCACCATCTGTAATAGTGGCAAAATATTAGATATCCCTCATGCTAGTGATTGGATGGTCATATTGATCGGTCATGAGTACGTGTTTCTAAATTTGTACAAACAATATGGTATTATTATTGTAGTTTGTATGTATCTCTGTATTTTTTTTGTCATTATTTATGTTGGGCTTTTCCTGCACATATATATAGTTGGGCTGCTGCCGGAAGAAAACGATCCACGCTATTTATTTATGGATGGACCGCTGCCAATCCAACCGAACGTCATTGCTATGTATATTGTATGGCCTGTAATTTATTTAGGGTACTAAATCTGGTGAGAAAAGTAAATAGGATAGTTACAGAGTCCGCTGATTCATGCAGGCAGGAACTTGCGTTCCGTCCTCCCGATGGAACCGCCGGTGGGCTTTTTTTTGGCCACTTAAAATCAACCATTAGATGCAAAAAATTTAGATTAGATCTAAGGGTGGGTATTAAAGTGGGTAAAAAATCCATTGGGTAAAAAATGTTTTCTCTATAGATATAGGAGACGACTCATCTCCAATAGATCAATCTTTTCTTTTCAAACATATTTTCGAAAGATTTCTCAAACTCCATGTGCTCCATTGAGCTATCCCTCTCTCCTAAACTTCAGCAAGGCATCGACAAGCGGGTCCTTAAGTTGTTGCTCCCTGTTTGAACAGGCCGCCATGCCATTGCCCAACGTACATCGCCGCCGCAAGCTCCGCGCACCACACCACCATGACCGTTTGCACCGTTGCACGCCGCCGGCCACCGCATGTGTGTTGCTGGCCCTTGCACCGCCACGCCCACTTCGTGCCCCCATGCTCTAACATTTGTGGCTCCGTGCCATCGTCATTCGAGTTACTATTAGACTATGTGCAGCGGCATGTATATATAGATTGTTCAAACACTATTTCTATTAGTTCTCTCTGTGTACAGTATCGTTACAGTGTATAGGCAGGCTTTTTACACGATCCACTGCACGTGATCTAATCTAATAGTAACTCGAATGACGATGGATCAATGGGACCATATAGTTTTGTCCTAAATAAAATAATAAACTACACAAGCGCTTCGTTAGCTGGGAGCTCATTGGGCTGCAAGCCCATGCGTGTATGCTTCCAACAGAACCCACTAGCTTGCGCCAATTACAGCAAAATTGACGGCCCATTTTGAATCAGGGATCACCGCAGCCAACCGGAGATGCCGCACTCCTCGAAAGAAAAGATGGAACCTATTGTATCTCCATTCTAGATAAAAAAACGTAAAAAAATTAAAAAAGAGTAGTATTTAATTACTTATTACAACAAGCAGCACCAAAAATATAAAACTAAAAAGTCATAACTACCAATCATAAGTCTAAACAAAAATACGGTTTGCACAATCATGTTTCTTCCCACAAATTCTTCAAAACAAAACCCACTTGAAAATATTTGAGTTTTTTTAATATCTTTTAAAGTAAGATATCTGTAAATTAAGGCGATGTGTCCCAATTCACTAAAAAATTATTATAGTTTTACATGAATAATATTTCATTTTATTGAAAAATATTATAAACTGTAAAAAATATTTTCAACATAGAATTTAATATTATAATTTGAAAAGAAAAAAGAACAGAAAAATAGAAACAGATATAAAAGAGAAAAAGACGAAGAGACAATAGATTAAAAGAACAACAAAAACGAAGAGAAAAAACACAAGAATGAAAAAAAAGGAAACTGTGAAAAAGGAAAAAAAAGGAGCAACTAGCTGAAAGCAAAAGTGACTCATTTTCCATCTCCATAAAAAAAAGAAAAATGACCCAACCAAAAGGATAGGAAAGTAGCCGCAACATGCTAAAAACAATTGTTGTCCGATTTCCTCTCCCGGGAAGAAGATAAAACAGAAAAGGGAATACCAAGTTACCAACAGGCGAACACCTTTTACCATAGGCTAGGATTCCACCTTCGGCCTGAATGTTCCACGTGGATTGGGTCACAACCCTGGCCCAACTGAATATGGCCTAGCTAGATGGAAGAAGAGTAGGCAGGTAGGCAGGCATTCTCCTTTCCAACATTAAAGGCTCTCAGCCTCATCGGATGTCATTTTTTCTTTGTTCTGCAAGCTAAGAGGCTGTTTGAAAATAAAGTTTTTAAAACTATAGTTTTACAATACCATGGTCTAAGAAATGTCATGACAAAACTATGATTTTACAGTACCATGGTCTATCTATCACATGTTTAGAGGCATAGTATCTGGTCTCACTTCCTTTCCACAATAAAAACTTTGGTCTAGATTAAAGTTTTTTATACCCTAAAAATACCATGGTACTGGCAATACCATGGTTTTAGATACATAGAACTCCCAAACACCTTTTGGTCTAAATACCATAGTATTCTCAAATACTGTAGTATTGTTTTCAAAACCATAAAAATACTTTGTTTCCAAACAGGATCCAGCTACAGTGCACAGTGGAAGGATACTGCAACCAAGTCACTGTTCTACGACTGTAAAGAATAGCAGCCGATCGGGCCTGTTCTTTTTAGCAGCATATCACGTGATCCAAAAATATTGGTCGTCAAACAGATTTCCACACCCTTATTTTTTCTATACTTATGTTTATGTGACTGCATGTGACAACTTTGTAAGGATATGAAAGCAAAAATTAGACACGTACCACTAAAAGATCGCATCTTTGGCTATGTACCATTACAAGATCAATTGTTTGCTCTATACCATTGGAAGTGCACAACGTTACAACATCTACCATTTTTTCATCTCCATTACCAAATTGTAAAGTTTTTATATTTTTTGGCCAACAAATGAGTTACGAAAGGACAAATTTACCTTTGCCTGGATCCAACTGTTCTCACCCTCATCAATGTTCACCGCACGAAGAGCAACTACCAGCGAATCCCCACGCACGTAGGAGAGATAAGGCGAGCAGCCTCCTGCTCCCGACGGCGGACCCCTCGCTGGAGGACATCCCGACGACGCGCTCCAAGTCCCTTCACTGTCTCCATGACGGGGCGCCTCTCCTATCTCTCTCTCCTTCCATCTCCACATCAGAAAAGACGCTGAACCATTCTGCAGTCTAGTAGGGCGAGTTGGCAAGCGTTGCCTCACGTGTGGGGATGTGTGCTTGCGATGGCAACATAGGAGAGAGAGGCTAGGAGATAGTCATGAGGAGGGGACACGTAAGAGATGGCAAAGGCACCATGGCGTCGGAGGCAGAAGAAGAGAGGTATATACATGTCCTAGTTAACGATGATTTGACAGAGAAGTGCTAAGGTTTAAAAGAGAACAATCCTTTGACGGAATATATCAAATGATATAAGAGATCTCTCAATGCTACACGACCAATTTTCCCGATCAGGAAAATGAGAGGCCGGCCGAAGTGGGTTGGTAGCCATAGGAAGATTTTCGCCACACGTGCTTGACTCGTGCCGAATTAGGACGCTGCCACGATTAGGAGAGGCCCCTATCCGACCACCCCGAGCACCGAGCTAGCAGTCTAGCACGCGGCAAGTCCAGGCAGCTGACGCTACACCAAATATACGACCACGCCTCGACCCGACGATCCACAGGCCGCGCGCGCCCCGTTGATGCTTCGCATGTAGACACGGTTGGTGGGCACTGGCTCTGCCTCCGGCTCGGTCAAAAAAACACTCACCAACCATCACCGAGTCGCACATCGCGCCCGATTCGTTGCTCTCTCGTTCCCATAGAGCAGAGCTGGTGCATTGTGCGTCAGCCCAATAACGATCTCAAGGCGACGAATGAGATTAATTAGTTGGTAATCAGATCTCCAGCAGCTTACTTAGACTATCTTTATTTACCAGGCCGTCTATCCTAGCGCACATATCTGAAACCACTCTCTGCACACACTGCTTGCACAGTGGCAAATAGTAGGATAGGCGGATGGATGCAAGCTGCTGGTGAGCCTCGCCTCTTATGTTATTGTTCAAATTTCAAACTCCATTTAATACTATAACAGTATTTTTAGCATCCATTTGAGCGTTCTGCTGGAGATGGACTAAAAAGTAAGTAATAGCAGCGTAAACTAAATCTACGTAACTGCGAGCTCACTATCTCACGTTTGGGAAACAAAATTAAAATGTGCTCACGCCGGATTACAGTGCCTGTAGTGTGAAATGTGTTGTCCATGTTGTTCAGCCTGTGGACTACTTTAAGTTTTCAGAAAGTTTGTGGTTGCTACCTAGACGCCTAGACCTGAAACACCACCAGGTTGCAAGTTCAGCCCCCCCCACCACCAAACACCACTGCCTATATCAGCCCAGCTCTCAAGCTCTTCCACTCCTCAGGAGCTTGCCTAGTACCACAGCACCTGCTGCCATCCTTGCACACAGCTCCAGCGCCACCAACACTAACCCAGCAAGCAGAGCAGCAGCAAGCCTCTTCGCCGGAAGATCGATCGAAGATGGGGTCGCTTGCGCCCCCGCGTGCCGAGACAGTGTTCCGCTCGACGCTGCCGGACATCGCCATCCCGGACCACCTCCCGCTGCACGACTACGTGCTGGAGCGCCTGGCCGCGCGCCGCGACCGCGCGTGCCTCATCGACGGCGCCACGGGCGAGACGCTCACGTTCAGCGACGTCGACCTTATATCGCGGCGCGTGGCGGCCGGGATGCGCGCCGCCCTGGGCGTGCGCCACGGCGCCACCGTGATGCTGCTGCTCCCCAACTGCGTCGAGTTCGCGCTCGCGTTCCTCGCCTGCTCCCGCCTCGGCGCGCCCGCCACCACCGCCAACCCGCTCCACACCGCGCCCGAGATCGCCAAGCAGGCCGCGGCCTCCGGCGCCACCGTCGTCGTCACCGAGCCCGCCTTCGTCGACAAGGTGCGCGGGCTCGCCGGCGTCGCCGTCGTCGCCACCGGCGACGGCGCCGAGGGCTGCGTCTCCTTCTCCGACCTCTCCGCCTACGCCGCTGACGACGCTGACGACGGCCTCGCCGCCGCGGCGAGCGACGACGTCGTGGCGCTGCCCTACTCGTCCGGCACGACGGGGCTGCCGAAGGGGGTGATGCTGTCGCACCGCGGGCTGGTGACCAGCGTGGCGCAGCTCGTGGACGGCGACAACCCGCACCTCCACTTCCGGGAGGACGACGTCATCCTCTGCGTGCTGCCCATGGTCCACGTCTACTCGCTGCACTCCATCCTGCTCTGCGGGATGCGCGCCGGCGCGGCCATCGTCGTGATGAAGCGCTTCGACACCCTCCGCATGTTCGAGCTGGTGAAGCGGCACGCCATCACCGTCCTCCCGCTCGTCCTGCCCATCGCCGTGGAGATCGCCAAGGGCGACGCCATCGACCGCCACGACCTCTCCTCCGTGCGCATGGTCATCTCCGGCGGCGCGCCCATGGGCAAGGAGCTGCAGGACATCTTGCGCGCTAAGCTCCCTCGCGCCGTCCTCGGACAGGGTTACGGGATGACAGAGGCAGGGCCGGTGCTCTCCATGTGCATGGCGTTTGCCAAGGAGCCGTCACCGGTGAAGTCCGGCGCCTGCGGCACGGTGGTGAGGAACGCCGAGCTCAAGATCATCGACCCGGAGACCGGCATGTCCCTCACCCGTAACCAGCCGGGGGAGATTTGCATCAGGGGCAACCAGTTAATGAAAGGTAGTAGTACTCCAAAACAAAGCCTTGAACTCTTGAAAAAAAGAAGGTGACGCACACGCTGACGATCTTGGAACGTACGCGCAGGGTACCTCAACAACCCGGAGGCCACGGCGGAGACCATCGACGCCGAGGGGTGGCTGCACACCGGAGACATTGGGTACGTCGACGACGACGACGAGATCTTCATCGTCGACCGGCTCAAGGAGCTCATCAAGTACAAGGGGTTCCAAGTCGCCCCCGCGGAGCTCGAGGCCATGCTCATCGCGCACCCCGGCATCGCCGACGCCGCCGCCGTCCCGTAAGTACCTAGCACGCGGCGTTGCTCGCCGGCCGGCTTCCGGCCAGAATTAAAGAACTTTCCTCTACGCATACCCGTTCTCAAGTTGCACGAGTTCTGAACAACGTTGGCGTCCGTCGTGACGTCCCACGGCTCCTATGCAGGATGAAGGATGACACCTGCGGCGAGGTCCCGGTGGCGTTCGTCGTGACGTCCCACGGCTCCGAGATCACCGAGGACGAGATCAAGCAGTACGTAGCAAAACAGGTAAAAGTGATGATCAAGT
Source organism: Paspalum notatum (assembly GCA_022530915.1). NCBI lineage: Eukaryota > Viridiplantae > Streptophyta > Magnoliopsida > Poales > Poaceae > Paspalum > Paspalum notatum. The sequence continues at coordinate 7,507,285 of CM039691.1, forward strand.
TACCGGTTCTTGCAGAGGATATTCTCAAAATCCTATCGAGGAGAACACCGGTGCGAAAATTTTAAAACATGTAAAATGTTATTCAGGTGGTGTACTACAAGAGGCTGCACAAGGTCTTCTTCGTGGATGCTATCCCAAAGGCGCCATCTGGCAAGATCTTGAGGAAGAACCTGAGAGCAAAGCTGGCATCTGGATTTCCCAACGGGTCATCTTGCTGATTATCCTGATTCTTTTGTATGCGAAAGCGGACCGATTCTAGTAGATATTTTTACGTTGATAAATCTAAAAGGATATACAGGAAAGGGTTGAATGTAGAAGCAGTAAACCTTGTACTAGCCAGACATACGGTATCTGGGGTTAGAATATATAAAAAAGCGCTATCTGGGATATATAAATGAACGTCCAAGATGTGATTTGACTAGTAGACGTTTATTTCTTTGAAAATACCAAACGATTTACTAGGGCTGCTCCAGAATTATGTTTATAACCCTGACTAATGTCTGGATGGCATTATCACTGGTTAAGACAGCGAAAGGATACATTCAAATTATGTTTATAACCCTGACTGATGGGATGGCATTAGAAACGGCTCGGTAGGTGAGTCAAACGATCAAAATTGACTCGTTCTAATGTCTAATTACCTCTCTCTCATTATAAAGTACAAGCCCAGACGGCAGGTAAACTAGGTGATGTAAACAATCAAAAATAAGAATGGGCCAAAGTGTGCAGACAATCAAGCGCCAGAATGAGATACGGGAGACGTCGTAAACTGTCCATCTTTGAACGCGTGAATGTACTGCTGGGGCAAGGAATGCTCCGCCTGCAACAGTTTAGCAAAATCAGAGGGTAGTCACGAGTCACGACCAGCATATATTTTATAATTGAAAAAGGCAAGATCTCAAATAAGAAAATAGAAACCGAGGAAACCCACAAGAGTGAAGACTAGTAGAGTCTCATCTTTTGTCATTCTTTTCTCTTTTTCATTCAATGATTCATTCAAATTTCCCAACCAAAACTCTATGAATATTCTATATATTTCAATATATAACATAAAAATAACTATGGTTTTCTTGCAATTTAGCTCGCTGTGTTTTTCCGGATTGGTTCTGTAATGCCAGATGGCGAAATATGGAGGTAAAATATATTTTCTTCTCAAACTGCAAGGGGTTGTTGCGTGTCATTTCATTAAGAGAAGGAAAACCATCCATTTCATTTATTTGTAGTTTTATAAAAGTAAAATAGGAGAGGCTTGAAATCTAAATGAAAGAAGTTGATACAGTTCTCACCCAATCACCATCGCTGTTTGCATCTGGAACAAGGGCATTGATTTCACTTGATTTAGCAGTGGTTATAGATGTCTCTAAAGATTCCTCGCTTAGGTAAAGTTGGCAGCCAGATGTGTTGTCTATCGATATAGTCGGAACCGAGCCCTGTAGGAAATAAAAAGAAGATATTTGCATCAACAATGCAAGCTAATCTGACATCTTGATCACAGAGCGTTGAAGCAATGCTATGTTTGGATGAAAATCTACCTCACATTGTACTTCTACACTGTTGCAATTCACAATTTCACAAGCTGCTACAACGCCCTGATAAAAATACATGACAAGTTAGTGAAGCAACAAGAATTCCCTGGAAGTTCGTGTTTACCTCTCAACAAATGTACCTTGAATAAGACTCCAACTTTGGTGCACTTATCAACGGTTATATTGTTTACTTTCCCTGCACAACAATGCTCACATATACGCTTGGCCAGTTATTGCTTGCTCTGACGAAAAGAATGCATCATTCAGGATTTATTAGTAGTACATAGGTGGGAAAGTACCTTTGACTTGCAGCACGCAATCCTTGCATCCATATACATATACAGACTGTTTGGTATCACAGTCTTCAATAATTAAGCTCTTGTTCCCAATATGATGCTCAACTACCCATCTGATAGACAATCACATAGATTGTGTGAGATTATTTCTTCATCAATGTCAATATGAGAGTGTATTTGCATTTCTGTATAGAAAGAAGTATGATAATTACTTGCGACCCATTTGGAGCTCCAATTTAGTAGGACCTTTGGTTGAGCTAAAGGAAGGTGCATTGCGAGTTACGTTTCCTTCAGTGGCTACAACACCTGTTTTGTCTGTTCTATTCTTGCTCTTCATGTCATCTGTTACCTTCCTGAGGCCTGCATAATAACAAAGTGAAGATAACATAGTTTTAGTACATGAATTGGACAGGTATACAGGTTAATTAACCAAAGTCAAATGAAAAACTCATGCTAAGCTAACCTTGTGTCACTGGTTTCCCGGAGCTGATTTCAGCAAATACAGCTGACATTCCAGATTTTGGTTGGGACGACGACGCTGAAGAGATAGAAAAAGATGCGGAAGGAGGGGATGGAGCTGAAGGTGCCTTGTTCATCGCACTTCCTGGGGTTTGCCACACAGGTCCTAGTGGGTAAAATCTCTTTACATAATCACGTAGATTGGGCACGTAAAGCTCTTTTAGGGCTTTAGCCCACTCCACATGATCAGGGTCCTTATTTTTGTATTCCACAAGCACCTGTGAATCATTATCCAACTAGTAAGATTTGAGCACATAAATGAAATCAACTTTACTACCGTTAATCTCTAAACAAGCTAAATTATGTCATGGTTTATGTTAGGTAAACTGCTGCTTATTTCAATTGTTATCTCTAAATTTTATTTTGTTATCTTCTTGAATATAAGTGTTTACTATTAAGGATATACAAGGGTCGTGGGTTTCCCATTTTCATTTCCGTAATAAGAGCCTTTGATTTTTACTGTACTGTGTACACAATCTGTGCTAGAACTTTAAGCTTAATCCAGATGGTTCATTTCCTACTTTCAACCACTAACCCCTTTACATCTCGTCCAAGGTTCAATACTAACCATGCATATCAGATATCACTACCATACGAGAAAATTCAACGATCAAGAGTAACATACCTTATTGCTGTAGAACTCTGCCATTTGCCAGCTCTCTTCTACATGAGCAATCGGAAGAGGCATACCTGAAGAGATAACCATAATCCAGTTAGTCTCCCGCTTTAACATGCATGAGCAGTTGAGCATGTATTGACATGTGGTTCTACCCCCCACCGCATAAATCTATCAAAAGGTTGGAACTTGATACTAACCGCAACCTTTGCCGGTGTAACCAATCCACGCCAAAGCGGAAAGGCTAGCGGCTGCTGCTTTTAGATGGTTGGCATGGCTGGATCTCGTACCCTCTGCCAAAGCACTGGCCTCCAAGATCGTTTCATTTAGAGGCCCCATGAACGCTGCCATGGACTCCATTGTTGGTTTCTACCAAATCGATCAAATGCAGAAGCATTGAACAATTGATCACCATCATAAATGTACCAAATACACACACATTATCATTCATTAATTTCACAGCCATTCACAACAGGAAATGGAAAGATGAGACGAACAAGAGGCGTACCTGCGTTTGCTTGGTCCTGACAAGGAGGTCCTTCCCAACCAAGAACGCCTTCTCCACCAATCTCGTCACCTCGTCAACATCGGCCCCGATCTTGCCAGCGGATGCGGACACCCTCCCGATGGCGCTGGCGACGAGATCGTCGAAGGCCAAGATCGCCGGGTCCTGCGCCGACGCAGTGTCGGGCAGGCCGCGCGGCGCGATCGACGGGTGAGCCCCGGCGCTGAGTGCCTCCAGCCGGGATACCGCCGCCTCCAGCCTGCCTATCAGTGCTTCCCCCATGGACGGACGGAGCTCGCGCGTTGAGGGTCGGGGTGCTAGGAGAGGAGTGGAGGAATGCGTGTTGGAGAGAAATGGGAACAGGGTGAATGGGGGAGCAACATCGCCAGTTACTCGCCATGGCATCCCATTGGAGAGAGGAAGAGAGGGAATGGCGGAAGCTGATATGGAAGGCTCGACATTTGTGTACATACGTACTCTTCTGTACTGTCTATCTTTGTCTATTTTTAGAGGAAATAAATTCGCATGCACACATGCTTATAAATTACTGCCACATGTAGATTAATTCGGCAAACCTTTTTTATTTGCAGTAGGCCCTGTTTGGTACAGCTTTTTCTGGCCGTGGTTTTTTCTACAGCTGTACAAATAAGCGAAAAACACGGTCAAAATAAACGGGTTTAAATAAGCGAAAAACAAAAACGGGTTTGATCTCGTTTCTGCTTTTTAGTACAAAAGGGTATGGTGAAAATAAGCGCGGCCAGCAAAATCTGAAAAAAAAAACACTCTGTTTGGCTGCTAGTTCCGGCTTATTTTGGCCATAAACAGTAAATAAGCTGTACCAAATAAAGCCATAAATAGACACGTCAAAACCGTGAAGGATCATTTTTGTAGCTTTTTTAAAATTGAGAATGGGCCTCACATGAGCTAGTTTAACCGTAGTACTAGTACTGCAATTATTTTAGGATCAAGGAACAAGAAAAGCTTTGTATTGGAGGCGAAAAATCAAAGACAACATTGTTTGGATATGAATTTCTATCTTTAATTAGAGTTCTGAAGATCCTTGGAGGATCGCTATTTACAACACCCCTTTGAATTCTCTAGGACCAACAATTCAATTGAAAAGCATATAAGCAACAAAACTACAATAAGAGGCCTCGACAAGTTCTGAAACATGCCAAAAAAACATAGGAGAGAGAAGGGGGGGGGGGGGGAGTGACATGATATGACAATTTGGAAATGCCTGCAATGCTAAAGTTATGTTACACCGGTACATCTGTGCTTTCGCACAGGTCAGAGTATCCTTAGCAATATTAGAGTTGATTATTAATGGTATTATGGTAAATCGTATGCAAATTTAAGAATTAATTTATCTTCTATGGTGGCATATTGAGTAATTTATATGCAGATTTAAGGTTTATTTTAATTTATTTTTATAATGGCATGGTTAGTAATTTATATGCATATTTAGAAAGTTATTTAATTCATATTTTATAGTATCATGGTGGGTAGTTTTTATGCAAATTTGGTGGTTACTTCAATTCACATTTCATAATGGTATAGTGGGTAATTTTTATATAAATTTAGGGCCTGTTTGGAACGCTGGAATTTTACAGGAATTGTACAGGAATTTCACAGAAAATAGTTCAATTTCACAGGAAAAACGTAGGAATGGGGAAGAATTCCCGCATTCCAAACAGGGCCTTAAGGGGTTATCTTATTTTAACTTTCATAATGGCTCAGTGGATAATTTTTAAAAAATATAATAGATCTAGTGACTATTATTATTAAAGCTACATGATGGACGGCCGGATGTTTATGATTTTTGCGATAATTTCTAAGGTTTATTTTTTTTCTTAGCGCATGTGGTGAGGATTAAGGTGGAGGCTCCGAAAAGAGCATCTAATTAGTAATAGTAAGATTATTTAAAATTAGGCAATATATAACCCTAAAAAGATACTTCACCATATATCATATTATCTCTCATTTGTTTATTATCGATATTTTAGAGATTTTAGTACGTGTTTTGATCCAAATACATCTCGATTTTTTAACATAGAATTTGATTATATATTAATTGAATGGTTAATTTGAAATTTGAAGATCCCTGGAACATCATTCATACCTCCAACATCTCTCTTGCAAGGTCTTGATTTCTTTTGAATTTCCATCCTACAAGCGAAGCTGGCGCGATCACAGCCGCACATCGCAGGCCAGCAACACACGTCGAGCGGTGGACGCACGATGGTAGGCGCTCTCGCAATCCTCCGACTCCGAGGGCTACTTGCTCTCTTTATCTCAGAAGATCTCCTTTTTTGCTCGTTCCTCTCGAGAGCCCGTCGAAACCCTACAAACAGACTGCTGCTGTTCCATAGAGGGTCATGTCTTCATCGAGCTATCGGAATCGCCGCAGAACGCGCCGCCGGCGGACGACCGAAGATGCTGCCACCGCCACTCGGGATTCCCCGTGGGCATCTCTGCACGAGGATCTCGTCAACCTGATTGGTTGGCGGGTGCTGGCCAGCGACTTGCGGGACTACATCTGCTTCCGCGCCGTGTGCCGCCACTGGCGGTCTAGCACAAAGTGCCCGCGCGGCCGCGGCATCGTCGACCGGCGCTTCCACCCACGGCGGTGGATGATGCTGCCTGAGGGCCACGGCATCTACCCCGGGTCACGGCAAGCTGCGTGGGTTCGTCCGTTTATTCAACCTCTCCACCGGCGCCTTCATCCGCGTCCAGCTCCCGCTCTTCAAGGACCACTGCGTCCTTGACTCTGTCGATGGCCTCCTCGTCCTGCAGCGGGACCACGACACGGCGGTCCGCCTCCTCCACCCCTTCACCGGCGATATCTTGGACTTCCCACCTCTGGAGAACCTCCTGGGGTACGCATCGGGGCCGTCCACAATCCTAAACCCGTGGTGCTATGTCAGAAATATCAGAGCTACGGCCATCAGCGTGAGCGCGAATGATGTCGTCACGCTCATGTTAATCCAGCTATGCATGACAAAGGTAGCTTTTGCTACCTCCGGGATGCAGGAATGGAGATTGTCGCTCTGGATCTTCCACCAATATCATAATGCATTATCATTCCAAGGCAAGCTATACGCGGTGAACCACTTCTCATCCAACGGTGTGCCAGAGATCTTGCAGATCGACCCGCCCCAGATGCAAGGGACGGAGCTCGTGCTGCAGCCACCAAAGGTGATCGCCAAATGTCCGGCCAGGACAACCTATGCAAGCTTTATCTACCATCTGGTGGAGTGTGGCTCAGAGATTTTGGTGGTCTCCCAGAAATACACCGCTACTAGTCATTCACAATTTTCAGTTTGCAGACTAGCTGACTTTATGCTGGGAAGGATAGTCTGTATGACATCCGTCAGTGGCAATGCGCTCTTCATTCATGGTAACACGAGGACTATCTGTGTCAGCTCTAAGACGTTTCCTACCATTGTGGCTGACACCGTTGTCTTTATCGACAACAAAAAAAGTTGTCTTGCTCAATACCACCTCAGTAGCGGCACATTGTCACCAGCATCGGATGGATCTTTCTCTGGGGACCTTGTACCAAGTCCTTGTAGCATCTTTCACCATATCCTCACATGCTGCTTCCGTGAGTACTGGTTGGTGTCCTTTTTTTCCTGCTTTCCACATCTTTTTTTTTTGCCCTGATAAATAATCGTTACTTTTGCTGGTGCATTTTATTCTGCTAGGTAAGCTCATTCTTTTCCCCCTATCTCTATCTGCATGTAGGAACAAAGGACATATAATATTTCAGGGGAAGTTGAAAAATTGGCGGGTGAGAGGAAAGTGGCGATATGGGGTAAATCTGTCCTCTGGTGCAATTATTCTGTTTTAGTGTATGCATATTTGCCTTATCTACATTTACTGATTATTGACCAAGGGCTCACTATGAGTGATTGATCAATTCTAGGGTGTTTCTAGTATTAAAGTGACACTGTTCACAGACCCAATCAACAAGGTGGATGTTGCTTTGCCTTTTAATTAGATATGGTATGCAAGACGTATGGCCATTTAATATCCACACATTTCGTTAGTGCTTGTATCTGCTAATAGTGGCGATTGCCCATTTTATCAGTAAATTTAGAATAGCTTTGTGTGTATTGGTTGGTCTCGTGTTGTGTTTGATCAGATTGGTTCAGGTGGTATAGTCACTCTGATTTGATGTGTGCTTTTCGACTTGTGTCTCTGCTAGGCATAAATGGTCCTGCAGGGGCGGATCGACTGGAGGGGATCCAGCATGATTAAAGAAGAGAAAGGAGAAACATGGAAGAAGAGTAGTTTTATGGTGGACCATGGTGGAGCCTGGTTTTTCTTCCGCAGCAGTTTTATGGTTGCAATTGCAATGTGGATGAGGAATCCTAATTATCGGTATTTATGTTTTCCTTGGGCAGGGAAAGTAGTTCCCAGAGGTTGTGGCCGTGCCTGTACTATTCATCATGTTATTATTGCCATGTCGCTATGGCCTCCTGCTATCAGATTATCATGTCAGTGTTTTGATATTCAAACAGCTAATTTAGTTGCTGTGGTTTCCTTGGACCTATTTATCCAGATGTCTAGTGAGATATTGAATTTGTGGCAACTACATTACATGGTGTTTGGGGGATTAATTACTTCTTTTTTTGAATGAGGAATCACAATTCTATTATCGACGTTAACAGAAATACATCAGAATTTTAGACTGGACTAGCAAAAGTGCACACGCGTTGCTACGGATCAGAACTATACTGATGTATTTATAACTATTTAACCAACCATCATTTAGTTAACATGTATTGTCGTAACTATGTACTCTATAGACACAATTAAGATACCTGCATCCAATCCTTTTATTTCTCTCGGAGTATCTTACGGTCGTAATACTTATTAAGGATGAAAATGGCTATATCATTATTTAGCATCAGGTTCTTGGCAACAACATCCATTACATTTTTTTTCCCATCATTCAATACAACGTTGTCCTTCTCACATCGACACTATGAGAAAGATCTACCTTTTCCAACGACTTCATTTCTTTACTCTCAAAGTAAAGAGAAATGTCTGGATGTAGCAAAAATATTCTCTTAGAAGAATCTAGAAATGCATATGTTTAAAGTACCCCTCAAAGCATGCGTAAAATAGATTTAAACCATTGAATAGATATTAATTAAAATGAAAATAGAACTTTTGAAAATTAACTAATTCTCGGTACAACTGTACAAAATTATCTCAAAACGCAAAATTATCAAACTTTACAATTAACTCAAACAGAGAGAAAAATATAACAATTCTGAAAATAATATACTCAAAAATTGTTAGATGGGCCCAATTTCGGCTTAGCCTCATGCACTCTCGCTTGCCCATGGACCATGTTGGATCGAATCGACGGTCAGAATTCGTGCAAACCGTATAGCGTAGCCCTAACCTAAAAAAACTCACCTCCTCCTCGCTCCCCAGGAACCCCACGGCGGCACACCCTAAAAAACACCGAGAGCCTGCTTCCCCGTTTTTCTGATCCAGCCGGCACGACTCTTCTTTTTTTTTTTCCTTTCTTTAGTTATCCCGTTCGTCTGTCTCTTGATGCCTCTCTTTTTTTTCTATGTTTTTCCTTTGCATAGCCAAGATCCAGCCGTCCTCTTTTTTTCTATTTTTTTCCTTTGCAACCGCGGCAGCCAAGATCCAGGCGACACACGCTGTCAGGTCTCAGGTCTTCTCTTGATTCGCTTGTCGTGTGTCGTCGGGTCTTCTCCGTGATTGGTACTCGTGGTACTTCAATGGTGGTATACCTAGTTTTGAATTATGAGTACGATAATTTGAAGTTTTACGAGCCATGTGGTATTATTATAGATCGTATTTGTATACTTTGTTTACTTGTTTATTGTTGGGCTATTAAAAATAGACGAATATGATTATTGGGTCGTAATAAATAAATGCATGTTGTGTATCGATGTCAGTTTGGATCTTTTCTTTTACGAACGATGAAGCCGGGGGCAGATTCGGAGACGGCGCGCCAGCACGGGTAGATAGACGCGGAGAGCGTGCGTGGGGATTGGTCACCGATAGGTGGGGCCCACCCGTCAGGACAGACCGGGAAACTTTATTTGGACCATGAAACCTTATTTGTTTTAATATTAGTAGACATAGAGATAGGCTAGTGTGATGCTCTGGCATCTCAAGTGCATAATCACTCATAATACATGAAGCATTCACCCTTGAGCATCATGGCATAACATGTTGTTTGTGCATTGGAAACAAATTTGATTTAAACTACAAGTGCAAAACCTTATTATTTCATGTGTGACACTGTGTTTATAGTCATATCTTTGATTCTGTTGAGATTTGGGTAAAGCTCATATTGACAAAATTGTAGATCTACATGAGATAAACAACTTTTCTAATTGGAGTCTTGTCATATAATAAGGTTTACAAGGTGTTTAGGGTCATTCAACGTCAGTACAGAAAACCAGTTAAAATCAGCCCTATTTAGAAACCTCAAATTTTCTATAACCTACAGCCACTTTCATGTAAAGCTCAAATTAAAGAAGTTGTAGGTTTTAAAATTTTAAACAAACTTTTCAAAAGGTACATTGGGAGAAAATGCATAAAAATTGGACTTCTTAATTTCCTAAGCAATAAAGGTCCCCTGTCCAAATTTGGGGCTGCTATACAAATTCAAATGGAATTCATATTTCTGAAATGATTTTTGTCACACCCGATTTTATCAACAAAACCAGGGATATAAATACACGTGTATGCCAGGATCCAAAGCCATACACATAGGTGACATCATCAGCGGAATCGTACAACCATGTCTTAGCGTCATACTTTATTACAAAATGACCCGAGGGTCTGAAAGAAAATTACAACTTTATTATAAGCTTCAACATGTGACTCATCATCTCCACATGGCACATCGACCGGGGGAAACACTAGCGCCAGCCTAGAACGGGGCGTCTGGATCGAACTCATCGTCCTCCACATACACTCCAACTTGACCAACATCTGCTGAAACATTATAACGGGAGGGAAGAAAGAAGAAAGCAAGGGGTGAGCACAAGAGCACTCAGCAAGTGAGGAAAAAGGCTATGCATGCAAGGCTTTTCGGTGGAGCTTCCTATGCGGCACCTATGTTAAACCTATTCCTTAGCTTTATTTGAGCTATATTAAAAGAACGAACGTCGGATGATCCATCCGAACCAGGAACCAACAACTTCCCACCAACCAACCCAAACCAACGAATTAGAAGGAGTCTATGGCCGCTCTTGACCGTGAGCACGGCTGTTATAACAGTTTTACACTCTCGAGAGGTTGCACACTTTCACCACGGGTAGTGTTTTCCCTTTCCGCCATACATTACCTGAGATGTCTGGCCGGGGTCACACAACAAGGTCTACAAATAACTTCGTCCAGCCCGCCTTGCACCCACTAAGGATTCAGCCCCCGTACTCAAGTCCGCAGACCCCAGGGGCCCCCCTCTTGTGCCACTCAAACCACCACGGTGCAATTGAGACAGGAACTGTTAAGTCTCGACCAAGCCCATAGCCCATTTAGATCCCATGGTTGTGCTGTTAAGCCAGGAAGACAAGCTCCTAAAATACGGTCCTTAAAACCCAAGGCGGGAACTAACACATAACCATCATCCAACCACCGATAAAACCAAGCCCCCACCAAAACCTTCCATCCTGCCCGGGTTCTTTCTCCCCCCGTCAAAATTCACGAGGTTCCAACCTCAACATAAAATTAAACTTTAATTGATTATTAACCCGTCCCATCAGCGCCTAAGCAAGGATATTTTTCTACCCTTTCCCACAGGTAAACTAGTAAGTCCTATTGGTTTTCTCAGATTATGCAAAGCATGACTATCTAAATTAACTACAAAACCAAAGTATAGGTGCTTGCATATGATCAACGGACTTTGCCTTCGGAATGGGCGAAATCAGCGAACTCAACTTCCGGGTCTTGGAAGTTCACCGTTTCACCCTCTGCGCAACACAAACCAAACATACACAAAAAGTAAGAAACAGTACAACACATAGGCTCAAAATAGTTTAAAACCTATTCTAACAGAAAGTACTCGCTGTCACGAATCCGTAGGCGAAAAATTCACCCAAAACGGATTTAAAACAAGGAAGTTATGAGCTTTTGAATTTTAGTGGCATTTCTGTAAATAACCGAAACTCTTGAATTCTCTGGAAAAAGAAAAAGTGACGTCAGCGTGACGTCAGCGGCCCGCGGCCGGTGGACTGCGTCCACGGCGCGGTAGACTGGCGGCCCCTGCACTACGGTCCACGGTGGACCGGGTGCACCGCGGAGGAAGAAGGCACGGGGCGCTCTGGTCCATCGGATCGCGATCGGACGGCGCGGGGCGGGGGCTGCTCGGTTCGGCTTGCAGCAGAGGCACGGCTCGGCCTGAGCAGCAGACCGGCGCGGGCGGCAGCGACTCCGGTGAGCGGCGGCGGAGGCGGCTGCTGGCTCGGCCTGGCGCGCCTGCGCAGCAAGGGCACAGCGCGGCGGCGAGACCCGGCGTACGGTGCAGGGCGCGGGCTCGGTCCAGGCGGAGGGAGGCGCAGCGGCGAGGTCCGGCGGATGGCGTTTCGCCGGCGTTCCTCAATCCCGCGCTGTGGTACACCGAAACGGAGAAGGGTTAGCTCAAAAGGACGAGGAAGGAAACGCGAACTCACCCCAATGACCCTCGTCGGCGGAGGAGGTACACAGAGGCGGGGCGACGGCGGTGAGCGACGGTGGATGAAGGAGCTCGTGGTGGCGGTGTTTGGTGGAGAATCGAGCGGAGTGGAGGGGTGAAGAGTGACAAATGAGAGTGAAGGGAGTTCGGGGAGGCTCTTTTATAGCCTGGGAGAAAGCACACCAAATGGTTCGCATGGGGCCGAAGTGGCGGCCGCCATTGAGCTCGGTGGAGCCGTTTCACCGTGTTATTGCTCGAATTAACTTGGGGAATTAGTGGAGAGTGAGTGGAGGAGGCTTTGTGAGAATTTAATTGAAGAATAACGGAGTTTTGAGTGGGAATTTCATCCTCCAATTCGGCGCACAGGAGGGGAACCGAACGGCGCTTCGGCTGGAGGTTAGGGGCGGGCCTGACACGCGGGCCCCGCGTGTCGGTGACAGGGGCGGCGGCGGCTAGCGTCCAGAGAGAGCGAGACGGGGCGGGCGGCTTCCGCTGGGCCGGGTGACAGAGCGGCCCAGGCGCGGGGAAGCAGGCCGGTGCGAGGAGCTGGGCCGAGGCGGGTGAGGGGGGGCGGCCCAGGCGGAGGGGAGAAGAGAAGGAGAGGGCCGGCTGGGCCGAAAGAGGGAAGTTGGGCCGAGGAGAGAGGCTTCGGCCCTTTTCTTTTTCCAGATTTGTTCAAACTTTTTCCAATCAAATTTTCAAATGGAGTTTCGAATCTATTTTTCGAACGCGGTTTGAATCTAATTTTGAAATTCATTTTCCATACAATAAACATTATGCAATAGGCATGAATGCAACATCACATATAATATAATTTTTTTTGAATTTTAGGGTGTTACAATTTTGGTATTAAGCCTTTTGACAAAGTTGTAGAGTTCAAAGAATAGAACATTTCATTCAATTGGTACTTTTCCAAATTCAGCTCCTAAATAGGTCAAATATGCGAATTACAGAGAGGAAGAAAACATATTTTTATTTTTCCTTTTCCTGGGTCACTGACGAGTGGGGCGCCGCCCGGCTTTCCCAGCGCATGGACGCCGCGTGGATGCCGGCGTACGGTCATGCCGCGACGCCCACGGATCGACCCCCTCGGCCGCGCCTTTAACCCGAGGCCGACACGCCTCTCTTCCCTCTTTCGCTTCCACCCGCCGCCTGCCTCTCCCGAGCTCCCTCTCCTCCACTTCGTCGCGCGAGACCGAGCCGCCATTGGCGAGCTCAAGCTTGATCCCGAGCGTGCACCGCCGCCATCCGTCCTCCCCTCGTCTCGAGAGCCACCTCACCGCATTCGTCACTCCATCCCGCACCTCCTCCACTAGATCTCGTCGCCGCTCCACCCTCGACCCCCCGAGATCGGCCTCGGAGCGACGTCGAGCTTGCGTCGTCGTCGGCGCGGTTCACCTCCCGTTCATGACCGCTCTCGCCTCGTCCACGCCACCTCCGCCGTCGAGACCTACCCAAGGTAGCGCCCCGCGCCCGCGTGCACCTCCCGCGCCCCGCGTCGCGGCTCGGGTGAGCCCGAGCTCGCCGGCGCATGCGCGCCTTGCCGCGCGCCGCGCACGCGGCGGGAGGAAGGAGATGATCCGGGGGATTTGCAAGTTAGCTCCCGGGGTTTTTGTATTTCAAGTAGATATAATAGTCCCTGTTCACTGAGTCTATGCGGTCTTGCTTGTTAGTCCCTGGAATCTATGTTTATTTACGTTCTAATATCTGGATCTAAGGTTTTCCATTTTATTTTGCTATATTTCGGCTGAAACTTTGAGAAATCATATAAAATCAAATAAAAATCGTAAAAAGGTAAACTCAGTTGCATTGTACTTTTTGTAAAAATAAATCTACACAGTGGGTATGATGTGGAGATGTGCATGTACGGTTTTGCCCCTGTTATTGTGTATGCATGTTAAATCAAGGAAAAATGGAAAACATGGTCTAGATGAAATCCTAAAATGATGAAACTTGGTCAATAGCTTTCTTACGATGTTTGGACCCTGTGAGGGTCTTGGTGACTCAATGTATTACTGTTCATTCACTGTTTTATCATTTTACATGTACTTTATGCAATATTTAGTAACTTGAAAAAGAAGCCTATGCAAAGTATGATAAATATGACTCACTAGTATTTTTATTATGTCCTATATAGTATGTGCACCTCACTGGTAAAATATGAGCCCCTGCATGTTAAGTTTTAATGATGATTTAAAAATGATAAAATGCTACATCTTGGAAATGATAAATAGAAAAATTGGTCATAGCTTGCTAGAAAAATTCTCTGAAAAATTTAGTAGCTTAATGTTGATGCATAGAGTCCAGAAAGTATATTCAAAAATGCCATTTATACTGTTCATATATACATCTTAAATTCGCACAAGATTAATATATGAAAAATAGATGTCCTGTCCAACTTGGGAGTTTTAGCTTGTAAATTTTTGTACATACAGTTCATGCTAAATATAGTTTACTGGTAAAATTTCACCTTCAGAAACCATTCTCATAATTTATAAAAATTCTGACAATGTGTAGAGCTGAGAACTTGCTGGAATTTTAATAAAATAATTATAACTCCAATTGGGCTAAAATTTTGGCAGTAGATTTGGGTATGAAATATCTGTATGTCATAAAAGTTTGGTTTCATTTGGATTTGTTGAACTGGTAGAACTCGGATGCGTGATTTAATTCACAAATGAGCATGGTTTACACTAAGCATATGCATGTATATTGATTTGACTACTACACACATGTCCTTTTCCATGAAATATATACTGCATACTATCATCTGTGTTTCATCTATATCAAATGCATACATCTGCATTCGTGTGCACTCATACCTGCACCTTTCATTCATATAGATCCCGTGATCGAAGAGAAGACGGTGCAGGAGCAACCGCTGATCGAAGAACTCGAAGAAGAGCAGAAAAACCAGCAGCCGACCGCTAACCCCGCCGCCAAGGATACTAACCCTAGCGAAAAAGGTAGGCAGGATCATGCAATTCCCAGCAAATAAAATAACTGTTGATTTCGCATATGCATTAGGAGTTAAATAAAACCAATTGCATTAGACCCCTTGGCCGCCCTGGCCCTAGAACCTATACCTAGATTTCGTAAGACGAGTGCCTAGAATGGCTAGGTACGAGTAGACACGAGTGAATAAAGGTCACTCGTCTCGTAGAGGTTATTTTTCCAAAAGAAGAAATCTCACTATGAAGTTATTGTTATTATGCTACGATTATGTTATGTTTTAAATGGAGACCGGGTGGAGATATGTGATTGAATGATGAGATCTGAAATAATGTATGGTGGACTCCGCCCGAGTCGCATAAGGCCGGTCGTTGTTCGCCTATTGGTCAGCATAACATTGCTGGGGTGCTTATCCGGTATCATGGACCGGTGAAAGTCTTACTTGTGCCGTCTCAAACACGGAGACACGTTCCTACTCACTGGTTGAGAGTAAGGTGGCCGCGGAGGCAGGTGTCAAGGGAGGGCTGACCCATTGCGTGGTAACGCTCCTGCGACAACGCGCTTCGAGAGTCAGACGGGAGTGGATCGAACTTGAGACGGGGCAAGTGGAGATGGGGGAAGCATATGTGGGAACGCCGGGAGTCAGTAAGCATATGACATTCTGGTGCTTCTAGTTATTTCCGAAAATATAAAAATCGATTCGAATCGCTGATGCTCACCAGGTGTGAGAGTGCCAATACCACTGACGGACAAAGTAGTAAACTACTTGAATATGCTGTATTATGAACTCATGGTTTTGAAATACTACATGCTTGGATGTACCTGATTATTTCATGCAATGCTTGTCACACTCAGGATGGTTTACTGGGTGTATTTTTATGTAATACTTTGTCATACTCATAATGTTTCTACAAGTAGGATGACTTGAGCGGCTGATAAATTCTGCTCAGGTACAACTAATCTAAGCAGTTGTCAAATCCTGCTTCCACTTATTAATCTGATCCTGATTAAAAGCAATAGCTAAGGATCCAGATGTTAGTAAGCAAGCTTTGCGTCAGCCGTAAGCCCCGTCCTTAAGTCCTACTGAGTAATTAGTACTCAGGGTTTTGCTTCCACTTTTGGCTTACAGGTATAGAGTTTCTCTTCTGTGTCTGTGTTGGTGGCGGGCCGTGTTATCATCAGGAATAAAAAGGGTCATGATCTGGCAAGGAGCGGCATCAGTGGGCTCGATGCTCGTTCTATTTATGCAAGTCTTTTGGTTACCGTGAAACATGAACTTTAAACATTTTCGCTGGGAGAGACTATTTGAACTATGTTGTTGTATGAAACTATATTAAACTCTATTCGATTTCGAACTGGTCTGTAACTTAAAGTCTAAGTATTATCTATGTTCAACTGCCTGAGATGATGTAATTGTTGTGACTCCATCGAGGGTCAGTGTGTGTGATGTCGGTTTCTCTGAAAATTTGTGTTATCGAGGGCCGAAGGCCACTCGACGGACTACCGGGTTTAATCCAGCTTAAGTGCACTACGAGCCAAAAGAGATAGGTGTGCTTAATATGGGTTAAGCAGGGCGGTTCCGCCACAACTAGACCAACAGAACTGACCTCACAAGGCAAGGTCACAAATACCTGTAAATGGGCCTGCAACACTGTGGATGAACTCTACATGGATGCATATAGATAGTGGAGAGAGATTGGTCACTTTATCCTCACTGTGTTCTACTGTGGCATGAACAAGAGAGAGCAGCGGGAGAGATGGGTAGGTAACTTATCAGTTGCAGACTTGCAGCTGGAATCCTCATGCACTATGCTGTTTGTGATAGAGATTTTCTCGCCTTGTAAGTGCACTTTCTTCGTTCTAGTAATCTGGTTATCATCATACCTTGTAGAAGACATGATGACCCCAATCAAATATATTAAAATTCTATCTGTCATCAAGTGGTATTGCTACCTCTGGCTTTCAGCCTAGAAAAGCAACTATTCTTGTTGTTTTGTCCCTGAACCTTACGGAAAATTACGACTAGCAACGATAATGCGCGTAACGCTACGCCGCTATTACCGAAGTGCTCTTAGGCTGAGTTCAATGGTGTTCTCCAAACCCTATTTTCTATCACTATTCCAACTACCCTCCTCTCTATTTACAGTACGGCATTTATGTCAAACAGTGCAAAACAGTGTTTTAGGGAACTACTTTACAGAACACCATTGGACTCAGCCTTAGCTGCTTTACTTTATGCCGGTCACTTGCCTTGTGGAATTTTTTCTATGCATGATAATTAGGTTGTTTAGATAAGTTCAATCTTGCAGAGAGCAGCCTAGGCAGTTTGTCAGAGCTACATATGGATTTTGGATCTTATCTCATAAACTATGTATAGCTTGTAGGTGTAAACTCAATTAACCACGCTCTTGAATCACTAACACTAACTACTACTGCTGCTACCAAATTTTGTATGTAGATGATGTTTCACCTGGTATGTAACAATTTCCCAAGCATGTAAAAGCTGGTGTGGAATGTTAGCCAATCTGTTCTGTCCAATGGATTGTTCAAATTGTCACTTTTTCAGGGTCATCATGGTGATCTTTTACCAGAGGAGAACAGAATAGAACAGTGGAGCCATAGGGAGACCGAAAGATGCCCACCCGTGGTGAGCGCTCTCGAGACGATGTCGACGGTGACCCCCCCCCCCGGAGCCGCTGGACGTCGTCGCGCCACCACCAGCCTCCACCAGCCCCTTAGCCTCCACCAGCCACACCCCACCACCCCTGCCGTCGAGTCCTACACCACCGGAGCTGTCCGCCGGGTCACATCTCGAGGCATGGCGCGGCGATGGAGGGGGGCGATGGTGGGCGTCGCCATGGTCGACCTGCTGGTGCTGCTCTCCAGAACCTGTTTCTCCACGACTTCCACTCCGTTGTGTTCCCAGGTGCCATCGTCCATAACCCGACCTCCATCTCCTACGTCTGGATCACACCTCCCTCCCGTGCTCCATTTTCAACCTTTTTTTCATTCGCAATGCCGTTGACTACCTTCTCACCGCCCCCGGGTCGCCTCCCCGTCGTCCGTGTCGCGCCGTGTGTCTTCCGTATGTCTGTAGCAAGTCATCTAGTTGCTAACGCGCTGCTCGTCCGAGGTTGGTCTAGCCAGTTCTATTCTCACGCTGCACCATTCCATGGCGGCGGCCGTCCAAGCTGCTAGATGTCTCCCGGCTTCCGGCCAAGTGCAAATGGAGGTGAGTGGTGACCGAGCGTTCAATGCGCCTCGGCCTGCTCTGCCTGGTTCTCAGACGTGTGCTAATGGCTGCCAGGACCTTCAAGAAGGAAGGTGCACTACCCACAGCAGAAAGGCAACCTTAAGAGATATCGTTACGCTTTCAAGTCAGGATACCTCGGACGCTTCGAGGTGCCTTTCCCGCGCCGGTCTGAGGTTGCCAGGTGCATTTGGGGCAAACCTGGGAGCTGCCGCCCCTGGCGCGACAGCGCACTCTACCCGCGGCAAAACACCACAACCCAATGCGCCACTCCTGTCGGGTCGCCATCAATCCTACATCCACGCTCTCCTCTCGCCCTCGCCCCCCATCAAAAACCCTCGCCACAAACCCAAACCCATCACTTCCACCACCGGCTGCTTCCGCTGCCTCGCCTTGGACCACCTGGTAGAGAGCTGCCGTGATCCGATCCGATGCCGGAACTGCCGCGGCAGCGGCCATCGCCTGCGCGAGTGCAAGATGCCGATCAACCGCCTCCTCACCCCGTTCTACCCCAGGCGCCCGGCCATCCCGACGCCTTCCCCACGCTCGCAGGCCAGCCAGCCTCCGCCCGCGCAGACTGAGCTTTCTGCGCCTCCATCCGCCGCCACACCGCCACTTCCGGCCTCCCCACTCCTCGCCACCCTTGCCGTCGTGTATGCACCCATCAACATGATCCCCTCGTCCAGTTCCGCTCCTGCCATCCCTGAGCTCAACACTCCCGCTCCCTCCCTCACCCAGCTAACACCCAACACTCTCGTGCCAAGGACGCTCAAGGAGGTCAATGGCCCTCGTGCCGGCTCCCCGTCAAACTCGGCGTGGTCCTCCTTGTCGTCTGTCTGCCGCTCGCCGCCGTCTGCTACCTCAGTCGTGGGTGCAGGCACCACTGCTAGGAGTCCCCCCACCACTGATGGCAGCAGCTCCACGTCGGAGGAGACCGTGGAGAGCGACAACTCTAGCATCGATTGGGATGGGCGTTCCCACTTCGTGGAAGCCTGGGTGCCCCCGGGCATGCGGGATGTGAAGGTGTGCCTTGCCTTCGCCTACCTCAACAAGCTTGAAGTGGTGCAGCATGTCGCCCCGTTTCTCCGCGCTGCCCTGATCCGCACGGTTCCATCTAATCCAGTGGAGCTGCTCCTGCCATCGCATGGTGCCATGTTCCTCTGCTTCGCTTACTAGGAGGCCCGCGACTCGACTCGTGGGCTCAGCCCGCTGCACCATGAGGGCGTGGAGATCACTCTCGAGCGCCCAGAGGAGACCTCCAACAGGTTCTTCTTTGAACCTCAGTGGCGTGTGGAAGTGTCCGTCACGGACTACCCCCCCTTCGAGCACTGGTATGAGAAAACCATCCGGCGTAGTTTTGGGGCTGGCGCGGAGGTGCTGGAGATCGATCCTCAGTGCCTCACCGGCAACAGTTTCTCGCCTATGCGTGTTCTGCTCGAGGTAAACCACTACCTCGACGTCCCCTCTAAGGTTTGGGTCTCAGAACGCCAGGGTCGACAACGTGAGGGCAGCATTGCACAGGTCATGCCCATCCAGGTCCTGCCGCGTGACACCCTGCTTGGGCCTGATGGGAATTTGCTTCCCTACTTCCCACCACCTCCACCGCCAATGCCGCCACAGCAACCCTAAGCCCGCACCACTACCCCCACCAAAACCCCCACCCAACGCCAGCAAACGCTCCACCATCTCCACCGCCGTCCTCGAGTCACCACCTGACCAGGGGGCATAGCTCCTTTCCTTGGTGGCCCTGCTTGCATGCCTGGCGATCCGCCAAGCATCCTCCCACATCACCCTTCCCCCCAACCCCGTGCCTGAGACTGAGGACCTCCCTCTCGGGCCTCCACCTTCCCCTGCCCAGGCCCCGCAGCGCTCTGTCAGGGCGTCCGCTCGTCGTGTCCGCCGTGTCTCAACCCGTGTTCAGATCCCCAAGCGCCGTAGCACTCGCCTAGCAAAAAAGGCCCTATACAGCTTCGTGGGCATGGCGGATAAGGCAATGCAGAGGAAGGTCCTCAAGAACACTCTCCAGTCGTGCTCTGTGGCTGTTCAGAAGGAGGTTCAGAAGCGCGGACTTCTTGCCAATGGCAAGCTGCCAATCTATGTCCCCTCCCTGCGCAGGCTGGTGCGCGCTGCTAGCCTCAGATGCAAGAGTGCCAAGGCGGTTGGCACAGTGCAGTCTAATGCCGAATGACGATCTGCACTGAATGTTCAGTGCGCCTCTGCGAGGCCCCTCCCCCGCCACCTTGCCGATGGTTGGTCTTCCTCAAGTCCGGAATGCTATCTGTGTACCTCCTCCCTGCGTGGAGCTTGGCCGTCTGTGGCAGTGTCTTGTTCGTCCCTTGTTCGTTGTTTAGCAATCGTTTGTCCTCGTCTAGTTCGCGTCCGTGAGGCGCTGGTAGTGTTTGTGTTCGAACCCTGTCGTTGAGTTTAGCGTGGTCGAGGCCTCCGGCCTCTGGTGTCTAGTTTCTCAATCCATGAGTAATCAGTTTAAGAGTCTCGGCGTTTTGTCTTGGAACGTGCGTGGGCTTGGCGACCCGGACAAATGCTCCATTGTACACGATGCTATCACCACCGCTTCCCCCGCCATCTCTTGCATCCAAGAAATGAAAATTCGAGATGTCACCATTTTTAAAGCCAGCTCTTTCCTCCCCCCCCAAACACTATTTCTTCTCCCTTGATGCCTCTAGCTCTCGCGGGGGTATCATCACATCCTGGGATAACACTGCCCTAACACTCGAATCCTACGTTACCAGGAATTTCTCCCTCACTACTGTCCTCTCTAGCACCGCGTCCAACCTCTCCATCACAGTCACGAACATCTACGCCCCTTCTGACCATCGGGATTCGCCTGATTTCCTCCATGGTCTCCTCGAGCTCAAACAACAGATCAAAGGTCCTTGGCTGGTCGCCGGGGATTAATATGTAAGTTAGCTAAGCAAAATAACACTTATATCTGATGAAACATGAATACCTTGTCCTAAGTTTGTATGGCAGGAACTGAAGGGACTGCGACAGGTAATCAATTAGGATCAAATCATGCATACACATCTATTCCAATACATTGATAAAAATAGTTAGATTAATTGAGCATTCTTGTGGGAGTCTGGTATAAATCTGCACTAGAAGTGAATGCCAAAAAAAATCCAAACCACTGCAGCGTATGTGGATCTACACAGCATAATGCTGCAACTTGTAAAAAAGTCAAAGACTGAATATATGGTTCTGCGTATGTGGTTCTACACAGCGTATGTGGTTCTGCATAGCATATGTGGTTCTACACAGCATAATACACTAGAAGTGCATGAGGATGCTACAACTTGTAAAAATACTTTTCAAGTTAATTTTCGTGATCAGGTGGTAGCTTTGTAATTTATTAAGAGATGTGATATTGCTTGGATGTGATAAATATTTGAATCCATGTATGATTTGTTATTCCTATTTAATGCATGTTTCACAGTATTGAATTGTTTGGGGGGATGTTTTGAAATGCTTACCTATAGAAGAAGTTTTGCCTTCCAATTTGTTACATTTTCCTTATGAGTGAGCCACCTGTACGTGAATAATTTTCGGATATTGGCAATATCCTCATTTTGGAAGTTCCATGTGGCCTGGGCATCCCAATGTTCAGTGTGCATGAGCACGTGGAATCCGCAGTCATGGTTTTTAGAAAGAAAAACCCCCCATGAAAGAAAGAAAATATATGTTATTAATAACTGTTTGTGCCAGGAGAGAATAAGTGTACACTAAATTGTGATGCTATTATTCACTTACGTGTTATTCTGCTTTATGATCTCGATCTCAGAAATTGGGAAATCATTTATGATAATGTTTGTGTCAGAGTATTCCCTCTTCCACAGCACTTTGATTCCTGAAACCAATGTGGTGCAGCATTCTTTGAGAGAGTTATCTTGCATAGTCCTCATTGAGTCCATCACCTCGAATCTCTTGTTGCGCAAGTTTAAAACCATAAGGAAGTAGTGCCCAACTCCTTGTGACCCTTGCTCCTGATCAAGCCTTTGAAGTACAGGGTCCATCACCTGTGTATGAGCCTCAAAACATAGCTAACCTCCCTCACCCCTCAACAGTTCTTCGAATTGTATAAAAAACAGCAAAAAAGATGTACGTACCATTTGACGGTGATGCAGGTTGTTTCTTGATTGCTTGAATGCACGTGCTACCTCTGCACAATATAGATTCCCCGCTATCACATACAACCAAAAAAGGAGAAAAGTGCTTAGTTATGAGAGTTAAATTACTAAATGATGTGAATTAAATTGCTAGCTATTGAGAATAAGTTTGGCTGCCCAGGAACGCCCAATTCCACCTACCGCGAAACAAAGCGGCAGAATACGTGTCACGGCGCCTCTCTTGTAATCATTGATTGCATATATAGCAATCTCAGCAATCGTATTGACTAAATTCTCCCCTGGTCTCACTGAATCAGCAAGATCCCCCAGTACTGCGTACCAAGTATTATAGCTAAGTACGATTTCCATGTAAAGAAATAAAAAGATGTAAACAAAAATTGAAGCATTAGCACACAACAAAAATGTGGGCATCATAGCACTAATAAAAACATATACTCTCGATTTGTGTTCCGAGTGGTTCTCGCTGGGCATGAGCATACCGCAGCGTATACCCTATTGACAGTACCACTGCATTTGAAAGCATTAGTGGCTCGCTGATCAACAAATGGAGATTTTAGCATTTTTCCTTTCTTCTGCTTCCTCCTTGGTGCTGGTTCGTACACTGGAGTAGCGGGCACGATTTGGGCAGATGATTGCCCACTTGTAGGATAATGTGCTGGCTGTGCAGTATGTGAAGGCCCGACAGCTTGTGGTGTTGTTGCAGATTTTTTCCCTCCATTTCTGCAGCAGATTTATCCTTCTTCAAACCATGTGATCCAGTTGCATTTTGCTCCAAATCCAATGTATCAGAACACTACTTTGCATACTCCTCATTAGTCATCTTGCTGATAACACTTTGTATGCCAGAATCATCTCAATTGAAATCAACACTTGATGTGTTGCTTTGCAGGGGTGTCTTGGTATTCATCTCTTTACTTTGCACAGGCTGTGAACTTCTTTTCTCCTGTGTGTTTTGCATTTCTTACTCAACAAAATGCATGAGATTGCATTATGGCCCAGGACAATCCCAATAGTTTGACCTAGAAGGCTGGGTGAATCATCAGTTTGCATTATATTTGGTTTGTCTTTTGCCTTCCCATCAAGGTGTACAGATGGTAGGGTTTCTTTGCTCTGCGACAACCTTATCCTGTCCCCCGGTTCCTATTGGTGACTTGGATCTCCAACATTTTTCCAGCTGTTGTGTTTTGTTGTCCAATGGTAGTTTGTGGGTAAATAGTATGTAGAGGCTCAGGGGAAAAATCAGTTTCATTGTGCTGCACTGGTGGCACTAGTGGCTCACTGACTGCTTTATTCTTTCCTTCCAGATTATGCTCTTCAAAGTTTTCTTGTGCTGTTCTTATGGACTGTTGGCCATTGTGTTGACCGTTGCCTTCATATTCATGACCACCTGCAGGTATCTCTTGTTGGTCATCTTCACTCCCTGCCTCCGTGTCATTGTCTGCTGGGGGCTCATCATCACTTTCACCA
Organism: Paspalum notatum; assembly: GCA_022530915.1. Classification (NCBI taxonomy): domain Eukaryota; kingdom Viridiplantae; phylum Streptophyta; class Magnoliopsida; order Poales; family Poaceae; genus Paspalum; species Paspalum notatum. Next base: position 7,531,238 of record CM039691.1, read on the forward strand.
TCACCTCCACTTTGGCCATCCACTATGTCAGCATTATCGTCCTCATTTTGACTGTTGTTCCATGAGTCAGTCGTCTCTTCATTGTATTCTTCATCAGTTTCTTCCAATTTGTAATCAGAGTCATCGGTCGATTGATCAGATTCATCACTTTAATATTCTTCTCCTTGATACTCACTAGGTCTGTGCCGCTTGCATCTTCTGCAGCTTGTTTCAGATGATTCTCCTGTTTGTGTCACTTCTTGCACGAATGCACCCATCACCTCTGCCGCACTAGTGAATACCTTACTCACAACTTCACTCAATTTTCTTCTTTTCTGCACCATGGGAAACAACCAAGGTTAGACTGCTGTTATGGAAAAAATGCTTAATCTGTGGTGTAGACGTGCTAACGATGATGTGGAAAAGTGCTTAAATATATGACATAAAAGTGCTCGAAGGGATTCAGGTGGTAACCTGGCTTGAGGTGCTTGGATGTGCCTTAAAGGATACATATCTTTTGATATCATCCATTTGGAAGAAGAATGAGCTTTGTACATCTCCACTGAATCCTTGAGCTAAAAAAAAAAGCACGTGTAAAAATGTTACTAATAAAGAAATGCAAGAAGGAAGTGCAAAAACCCGCTGGATGAACTAAAAATATATCCACATACCCTAATCTTCCCAAAGCTGCCATCAGGGTTAGTGTCAAGCTTGATAACCTTGCGTAACAATTTTCCAGACCAGGCACCAATACGAGGCTTTGTGGTTGGGATATCCAGCCCAGGAATCATTAAAGAGTCCACATATAGGATCTATTGTATAAAAAATGATAGTGAAATGATACCATCAGTAACAATAGTTTTTACAAAAAAAAAAAGAAAGGTTGCATGGTTTGTGAAGGAAAAAGAAAGAGCATTTACCACAAGAAAAAGAAGGCAACCCTTAACAGAAGTTCTTTCATTCATTTTCAAAGCTGCAGTATTGAGTCGGTCAACTACGAATTTGCACCAGTTTAGGTTCCTAACCTGGAACAAATCAATCAGAGCTGTATAGCACCTAGGGCTTATGCCAAGGCTGGTCGGAGGGCACATAAAAGTTGAAATAGCCAGCATCAACCATGATCTTAATTAATCATCATCTGCATTCTTATTATCCATCAGCCTTTTCACTATTGGATTGATTTTAGGAGCTGATGTTCCTTTTGGAAATCCATATTTCTCCTGCATAAACTCAATGGCCTTGGCTTCCATCTCATACTTCACTTCTTCGCCTTTGTTTGGCAAGCCAAGAATTCTGTGTACAGATTTTGGTGACACAGCTATCCTCCCCCTCCCTGGGAATATAAGATGCATATATTCGGCATCAAAGCATTCAGTCATGAGCCAATCAGCAAATTCTGCCGGTATTGAATCACATGCTATCGATAGAAGCCGGTCAAACTCAGATGTCTTGATCAACTTCTTCTGGGCTTTGGACTGATACTTGTACAGCTTTGTGAGTCTTGCAGGTGATGCCCTATTTCTTATAACCTACAACAGATGGATGGTCGCAAAAAATAACTTAGAAATTCCAGAAAGAAATATGTACAATATGTTGTACAAGTATCCAATTATGTGTCAAAAAATGCCAAGATGTAAATGCATAGAAGATTATGTGTTATCAATAAAATGTTTTAATATGTATATAAGATTAACTGTAGCAGTTCAACCCAACATTTGAGCCCCTTGTCCCCCCAACCCCAAACAAATGAGTTATGGCACTGCTTAGTGGGATATTTGCATAGAAGTTATGCCAGTTTTATCATTCATTGGTGCACTCCGTACGCAGAAAAAAAAGAGAAAAAGCTGGGTTTTCTTCTATATGACAGGCAAATGTAAAACAGGGAAAAAAACATTTCTCGCTAACTAGTAATAACAAATATGATTTATGCTTGGGTCTATTGCATAATACCTTACTAACAAAAAATTCATAGTGACCTATATGTTTCACCATATTAGTGTGCAACCCCCCTCCCCCCCGAAAAAAAACCACCTAAATGCTATGAGTCATAACAGTACCTTAGTTTTTTGTTTTTTGTTACTTCTCCTGCGAGAAGATTCAGCATGATCACGCCTCTTGTTGAAAGAATCATATAATAAGTACAGGAAAAATGAAAAAAAAGACCACCTGCTTCAAACTACTAGTAACTTATTTGATTTTCCGTGCACAGTCATTATATTTTTGTAATTGCAGGGAAAGAAAGAACATTATTCCGCACTCACTGAAAAAAAATTGAAAATGGCTGCAGGAGCGCTGTAAAAAACTGGCAACCATGAATTGATCGAAAAAGAACAGACCCTAGGGGTCAGAATAATATGGTTAGAGTTCGAAATACTATAATACAGGGATATAACTGAAAAAGAGATGTCACTCCTTACTGCAGTCACGCATATCTCCCTCAACACTACAAAATCCATCCACAAAAATTCAATGCTCCATACAGGGATATAACCAAAAAAGAGTTGTCGCTCCTAGCTGCAGTCACGCATATCTCTCTCAACACCAGCATACTTACAACCCAAAACTGCACACACCCTCATCAGCATTTACAATCAATCAGCTGCAACCTCAGCATAAGCGAGCTTGAGTATGGCCACTATAACATGAGCAAACCCCATCAACCAAATTAACACATCACAAAAGCAGAAAAAAATGCTAAAGATGGAACAAAAAGAGACGGTGACTTCTAATATATGATTTCAACGATAAAACAGTATAAGCGAGCTTGACAGCTAAAGGAGACAGTAAGCGAAGAACTGGTTAACACAAAATCCTATAGCATCAAAGTCAACACAATATTTCTCAAGTCCACAGCCCTAAAAACATCAGAATCCCGATCCTAAAACTGATAGAGAACGAGCACGCAACATCTCGCCCCTGGATCTGCGCTTCCCCTAAACATGCCACCAACGAGGTCGATTTGATTAGAGATTTCAGAAACAGGTTGCAGTGCGAGCACCAAAACACACAGAGAAACAAAAAACACAGGGATCCCCACCTTCCTGCTTCCACGAGGATGATGTAATAATGAGTGAAAACCCTAGAACACACCCATTCGACATAAACCAAAGTTCAGTCGCTTGATCTGTGACGCACTGTAGCTGTCTAGCTTGGATCCGTGCTTTCCCTTCAACATAAACCAAAGGCGATGAAACGATTTAGAGTTGAGTGGGTGAAACGATTCACAGTTGAGTAGGAGTGGGCAACGAAAACAGAGATTCGTATATTACAGTGCAAGCAACTATTTACCTTGCAGTGCCAAAAAAATCCCCCAAAATCAAAGTTCAGTCGCTTGATCTGTGACGCACTGTAGCTGTCTAGCTTTGATTTGTGCTTTCCCTTCAACATAAACCAAAGCAGATGAAACGATTCAGAGTTGAGTGGGGAGGTTGAGTGGGAGGGGGTAGCGAAAACATAAATTCGTATATGCGAAAATCCTAGCCTGGAGACGAAATCGATGTGCCTCTGTCACTGATCCGGGTCCTCGTCGTCAACAATCGAGTGGAGATTGGGGGTGGGGGAGGAGAGGGTGGTAGCGGCGATTCAAGAGGACGGGACAGAGACAGCGGGGGAGGGGAGGGGGGCGAAATGAATGCGGGCCGGTCGGGAGCGGAAGGAACTGAGGAGGCGCGGTTCCCGATATTTGAAATAGTACAAGAAAGGTACTCACCTTTGGGTCGTTGATTTCAGATGGACGGCTCGGAGAGGTGTGCGCGCCGACGCCCGTGATCCTGCGCAAGTAGCATTTAGAAAATAATAATTATGAAATTTTTTAATAAGATGAGTGAATCATGTTTAATGAAAAAAATTCAAAGGATCTATAAAAATTGGAATGGAGAGAGTATAACATTATTGACTTTTAAAAATAGCCATTTTAATATTATTGAAATACTATCTATATGTTATTTAGTTTTGTGACTTATATCGTATTTAAGCATGACTTATTTGCGTGTGTGTATTTGTATATAACTTTTTTTAATAAAATAAATAGTTAGCCATCATGTTAAAAAGACTAATTGTCATCACATGGTCCAAAAACTGGACAAGACGTCACACCGGGGAGAGAGAAACGAGGTGAAGCACCAACACCCAACTGCCCAACACAGCCAGGAGCCCAGGACCTGGAGAGATCTGATTCCGAGCCCACTCTTCCCCGCTCATCGCCGCCGATGGAGATCCCCACCGCTCTCATCCACCGCCTCCAGTCCTCGCTCCGCGAGGCCTCCGGCGCCCCCGCCGCAGACGCTGCGCCCGCCCCTCCCTTCCCCTCCGTGGCGGACGCCGTCGCGGCCTTCGACGCCGCCGCCGGCGCCGGTTCGGCGGAGCTCCGGTGCGGGCGCTGCGGCGCCGCGGGAGGGCTCCTGCGCGGCGCGCAGTCGGCCCTATGCTCCTACTGCGGGTGCCCCAGGCGCGGGGAGGAGGCCGAAGGCGGCGGCATCGCCTTCCGTGACGGCGCAGCCTACCGGTGGCTGCTCGGCTCGCTCGGGCTCGACGGATCCGTGAGCTCCCCTTCCTACATTGTTTGGATCGCGTTGCTTAGGATCTGTGAGCTCGTCTTTGTAGCAAAGCTGAGCCGAGGCATTTGGCAGAGAAGCCTCTCTCCCTGTGGAAGTTATGCTTCGGCATTTGTGCGGAATTGCTGTTGCGCATTTTTCATCTATGCAGTGTTGTTTCCTATAAGAAGCAACAAATAGTTATAGAAATGTCCATTGCAAACAGGATTGTATTAGTATTAGTGGTTGAAACCGTGTCTTGTATGTTTGGATTTTTTGAATTTTGATCGTTCAGAACCCTGGAGTCATGAAGGAAATACTTGGCTAGGGTTTTCGGCAAGCGAAATACAAAATAAGTCATTCTAATGAGTCTGGAGATATACATGAAACACAGCTAGTACAATTTGGACTCCATAGTCTTATAGCTTTCATATACTAATTGACTTCTGTGGTAACCATGTTACCATTAGTGAACACATCAACTCAATTTGGATATTATGATCACTGTTCTATTGAAAATGTTGCTGATGTAAAGAGAAGGGGTTAGAATGAAATGTGCATCATCATATAGTTGGCCACTATAACTAGAATCTCACCTTCCAGTCTCCTTTGCAATTATTTAACTATTTTTTGTTTACTGTTTCACATGATTCTTTGATCAAGTAATTCATCAAAAGGATCTATCTCCTCTTTCGTAATGGTCCTATGGCAATTGGACATCGTTTTGAATGTATCGTAGCCAATTTAATTTGGTTTTGTTGACAAATCTCCCTTTCCGTTCGCTCTTGACTCTGAGAGTCAGCCTTCCTATACAATTCATTTTCGTGTGCTCTGAGTAGCCTGCTTCAGAATTTCTTGTTTTATGGGGTGCTCTCATTGAAGCTAAAACACTAGTTTGAAGGAATTCTTTATCTAGCAAAACCATATAATTTAGCTCATAATATACTACCTCCAGCCTCCAGTTAACAAAAGATGACGCTCAGACAAGCAGCAGCAGAATAAAAGTAGTTTTGCTTTTATGAAACGTCAGTACGTCACGCTCTAAGACTGGTGGAAGTAAATCTTAATAGCTTTTTGGTAGGATGACTTTACAACAACAAATTCTAAGTGATGGGGAATCTATTAATATTTGGAGCTCAGATGGCATCAAACAAACTCTGCAACAAGTTCTGATCATAAATTATCAGTGAAGGTTTGGGGAATTTTTCACTATTTCTGAGTAGAATAAAAACTCCGCCTATGTTGTCTCAACATAGCCGGTCCCAAGCCCGGATAAAGGAGGAGGGGGGTTCCGGCCCTTAAAGGTTGTGATAGGCGTGGCAAGCCAACATAAAAACCCAGCTACTCTTATGGAGATGAAACCCAAGAACAATCCGTTGGGGCGTAACCCTCTTAGCGACGCGCCATATCGGAACCCGGGTATGGTGTTAAATGGGCAAGGGCCGGGCCGTCATCCCCTTGGTGACGCGCCATGTCGTGATCTGGACATGGTGTTAAGTGAGCAAGGATCGGGTCGTTGCTTCCTTAGTGGCGCGCTACATCGGCGCTCGGGTGTAGTGATAAATGAGCAAGGGTCTTCACACCTGACTCGGCGGGTGCGAGGGGTAAGGAAGCTAGTCGAGCCAACTAGGATCCGTTTAGGTAGCTGGAATGTAGGGTCCCTCACAGGTAAGTTAATAGAGTTAGTTGACACAGTGATTAGAAGGCGTGTAAATATCCTCTGCGTCCAGGAGACGAAATGGAAGGGTCAGAAAGCGAAGGAGGTGGAGAACACGGGCTTCAAGCTTTGGTACACAGGAACAACGGCAAACAAGAACGGAGTGGGCATCTTGATTGACAAGAGTTTGACAAAGGGAGTGGTGGATGTCAAGGGGCAGGGGGATAGGATCATCCTAGTCAAGCTTGTTGTTGGTGACTTAGTCTTCAACGTAATAAGTGCGTATGCTCCCCAGGTAGGCCACGATGAGGGAACGAAGAGGCAGTTTTGGGAAGACCTAGATAGCATGGTTAGAGCGGTACCAACCAGTGAGAAGCTTTTCATAGGAGGAGATCTCAATGGCCATGTGGGGACGTCAAATGCAGGTTATGAGGTGGCACATGGAGGGTTCGGGTACGGTAGTAGGAATCGGGAGGGAGAGGATGTCTTAGACTTTGCTTTAGCGTACAATCTGGTGGTAGCCAACACCTTCTTTAGGAAGAGACAATCCCACTTGGTGACCTTCAGTAGTGGCCATCACGCTAGCCAGATTGACTTCGTTCTCACAAGGAGAGAGGATAAGAGGACTTGCTTGGATTGTAAGGTAATACCAGGAGAGTGTGTTGTCTCTCAACACAAGCTCGTGGTGGCTGATTTCCGCTTTCGTTTACGTGCCAGACGGGATAAACAAGCCAGAGTTGTGAGAACAAAGTGGTGGAAACTCAAAGGAGAGGCGTCAGAAGACTTTAAGAGAAGGGTTATCTCGGAGGGCTCATGGGAAGAAGGGGAAAATGCAGACAACACGTGGGGAAAGATGGCAACTTGCATTAGGAAGGTAGCGGCGGAAGTGCTTGGTGTGACCAAAGGGAGCAAAGGTGCAACTAAAGATACTTGGTGGTGGAATGAGGATGTACAACAGGCCCTTAAGGAGAAGAAAGAGTGCTACAAACGCGTGTTCCATGACAGGAGTACAGATAACATGGAGAGGTACAAGGTGGCAAAGAAGATTGCAAAGCGAGCAGTGAGTGAGGCGAAGGGCAGAGCATACGATGACCTTTATCAAAGGCTGAGTACAAAGGAAGGAGAGAAGGACATCTATAGGATGGCTAGGTTTCGTGAGAGGAAGACGAGGGACCTCAATCAAGTCAAGTGCATTAAGGATGCGAGGGATCAACTCTTGATGAAGGAGGAGGACATCAAACTAAGGTGGCGCGAGTACTTTGACAACCTGTTCAATGGGGAGAGTGAGAGCACGTCCATTCAGCTGGACGACTCCTTTGATGATGCCAACAGACACTTTGTGCGTAGGATCCAAGAGACCGAGGTTAGAGAAGCCATAAAACGGATGAAAGGGGGCAAGGCAGTGGGCCCTGATGCAATCCCAATCGAGGTGTGGAGATGCCTAGGAGATATAGCTATTGTTTGGCTGACAAAGCTTTTCAACCAGATTTTACGATCGAACAAGATGCCCGAAGAGTGGAGGAGAAGTACATTAGTGCCAATCTACAAGAACAAGGGAGATATTCAAAGTTGCACTAACTACAGAGGGATCAAGCTGATGAGCCACACGATGAAGCTGTGGGAGAGAGTTTTAGAGCATCGCTTGAGAAGTTTGACGTGTATTTCTATGAACCAATTTGGGTTCATGCTGGGGAGATCGACCATAGAAGCAATTTTCCTTGTAAGACAAGTTATGGAGCGGTACAGGGAGCAGAAGAAGGACCTACACATGGTTTTCATAGACTTGGAGAAGGCTTATGATAAGATACCAAGGAATGTTATGTGGTGGACTTTGGAGAAGCATAAAGTTCCAACAAAGTATGTGACCCTCATTAAGGACATGTACAACAAGGTTGTGACTAGTGTTCGAACAACTGACGGTGACACAAGTGACTTTCCAATTAACATAGGATTACATCAAGGATCAGCTTTGAGCCCTTATCTTTTCGCTTTGGTGATGGATGAGGTCACTAGGGATATACAAGGAGATATCCCGTGGTGTATGCTGTTTGCTGATGATGTAGTACTAGTGGATGAAAGCTAGGCGGGGGTAAATAGGAAACTAGAGTTGTGGCGGCAGACTCTAGAGTCGAAAGGCTTTAGAATTAGCAGGCCTAAAACTGAATATATGAGGTGTGACTTCGGTTCTGCTAGACAGGAGGCAGGAGATGTGAGTTTGGAAGGTCAGATAGTGCCCAAGAAGGATACTTTTCGTTACTTGGGATCGATGCTACAAAGAGACGGGGATGTCGATGAAGATGTTAGCCATAGAATCAAAGCGGGATGGATGAAATGGCGTCAAGCATCCGGTGTTCTATGTGACAAAAGGGTACCACAAAAGTTAAAAGGCAAATTCTATAGGACAGCTATTAGACCTGCGATGTTGTATGGTGCAGAATGTTGGCCCACTAAAAGAAGACATATTCAACAATTAAGTGTTGCGGAGATGCGTATGTTGCGTTGGATGTGTGGGCATACAAGGATGGATCGAGTTCGAAACGACGAGATACGGGATCGTCTTGGGGTAGCTCCAATTGAAGAAAAGCTTGTGCAACACTGACTAAGATGGTTTGGGCACGTGCAACGAAGACCTCCAGAGGCACCAGTGCATAGCGGCATCATAAGGCGAAACAATGATGTGAAGAGAGGCAGGGGCAGGCTAAATTTGACATGGGAGGAGGCAGTTAAGAGAGACCTAAGAGATTGGAATATAGTAAGAGAGTTAGCCTTGGATAGAGCTGCTTGGAAAGCAGCTATTCACGTATCCGAGCTTTGACTAGGCCCTTCTATGTGCTTCTCAAAAAAAAAAAAAAAAATCTTTTAAAACCCTTGTTTTCTTGTTGAAAGTGACCTTTCAAAAAAAAAAAAAAAAACTCTTCTCGTTTCTAGTGGTTTGGTTTGGGTTTCAACTCTAGCCTACCCCAACTTGCTTGGGATTAAAAGGCTTGTTGTTGTTGTTGTCGTCGTCGTCTGAGTAGAATAAAGGATTTACCTACTACTTTCCTTACCAAACTGGGATGCCGTCCATTCCCACTTAATTGCTTGCCCATTTCATCCAGTCAGCCTTATAGTTTCATGGAGAATCTGCTCTGTCCAAACAGGGCGTTGTGCTACCATTTTCGTACCTAGAGGTTAAAACTCGCTACCTATCTGAGTATCTGTGATATGGGATCCAAGTGCCGCAGTCTTGTATTGGTGCCAGTGCCATAATGAACTCGATAGGTAATTAGAAATATCTGTCTTGATTTAACACACAGGGAATCAGAATATTCATGTCTGTCTAGAATCTTGATGTGGCACTCTATTAATAGAGATTTTGCGCTCTTTTTGGAGAATGCTTCACATTGTTGGATATTCATGCATATCTGCTTAGCTATTTGTTTATATTTGACTACTACACATTAGCATGATGTGCTAATTTTCTCACTCACAAGTCACAACGTAATCATTAATGGTAAAAGCCATTTTTGAAATGTAAGCTCCATATGGTTTAAGGGGTGTTGATCTTGCATACATTGTAATTGTGGATTAATTTTAATAAGATAAATATTTCAATATGATGGATCCATTGGACGACTGTATCTTAGGCGCATTTATCTCTAGTACTTAATTCTTCAGGATTTGTACCATTCTCCTAGTTTTTTCTTTAAATTCAAAGGAGGCAGGAAACATTGTCTTGTATCTGAATTTCAATCCCGTTTCTATTCATAGCTGATGGAGAATTTTTTCTAACTTTCCTCCCATTTTCGTTCAGGAGTTTGTCGAATTTGATACTGATACTACGGGTTCAAATAAAAGTAAGGAAGCACCACCACCAAACAGTGGGATGATCATATCAGATCTACTTGATCTAAAACTCACTTGCCTCCCTGAGAATAAGGAAACATCTGCAAGTTCCATAACAAAGGAACAATCGCCTTCTGTGGATACACTAAATTTATCTTCTGCTAACCTGGACTCATTTTTCATTGAAAGAAAAGAGGAGACGACTGCATCTACTACTACTTCTCTTCCACAAAATCATACTGCTGTGCAGGAAAATAAACTAACTGATAGCAAAAGCCATGGATCTTCTAGATTGGAGGTGCATGCTGCATCAAAAGGCTTAATAAGTTCTCAAAGTGGAAACCAGAGAGAAGCTACTCCAGCATTTGCAAGTTGGGATGCTGATTTTCAGTCTGCTACTTTGGAAACTCCTGCCAGAGACTCCAAGGAACCTGACCTATTTAAGAGCTCCTCTGTTGCTGAATCTTTTAGTTTCTCAGCTTCTGAGTCTGCCATTAACCTTGTAGTAGGTACAGCAAGTAAAACAAATATGAAACATGCCATCCTAGAACATCATTCAGAAGATTTGGCTTCAGCAAGTGGCACATTATTTGTTGATAACCCTTCTAATCAAAAGGTTGCCCAGCCTATCTTGGAGAGCAACAGTGGAACCATTCGTGAAAGTAGTGCTCCTGAGTTCACTGAATCCTCTCTTCACATGAATTTTTCTGAGAGCGGTCAATCACATGGAAGGGATGATACTGGACTCAATGAAGATGAAGTTTTTGATGACTGGCAAGAATTTTCAGGAAGTGGTAATCAGGGCAGCCTATCAAATGCAGGAGAACATATTGTGGAGCCCTCAAAGAAAGATGCATCTGAATTAAATACAATAGATCCCTGGCCAGTAGGTAGCAAGGAATCACCCAATAATGTTCAGGAAGACCCCTCTGATGATTGGCAAGCGTTTGCTTCTATTTCTGGTCAAGGAAGAGAAATTTTGACATCTGTGGAGTCATCAAGTGGTCAGGGACGAGATTTGGTGAAACCAATTGGAGAGACAATGAGCAGCGTCTCGCTTGAACATGCTTCAGAAATTAGCCCTGTTGATTTGTGGCCTGTAGGCAATTCTAAAGGACAAAACACTACAGAAATGGTTAAGGAATCTTCTGATGATTGGCAAGGTTTCACTACCTCTGGTCAAGTCGAGGGAACTTCAATGAATCAAATTGGGGACATGATGGAGGCACCAAAAGCCAGTCACAATGAAACAAACATGGACTCATGGTTCATGGGAAATTTTAAGGAGCCAGCAGAAACTGGTATCGTGAATGAAAAAAACATGTTGGATGATTGGCAAGGTTTCACTGGTTCAGATCAAGCACAACAAAATTCATCTAGCACAGGTGGGGAATTGATGAGTGCTTCATTTGAGCAGCACGAAGGAACTCTTTCTGTCCAACCGTGGCTAAATGGCAGCAGCAAGGAAACTGGAAAGACATCCTCAGCAAATATAGAAAGCGACACATTTGATATTTGGCAAGACTTTACTAAATCAGGTCACCTGCAAGAAAATATGTCTAATTTTTGGGGAGAATTGGCTAGTGTTTCACCTGAACAAGCTAAAGAAACTGATCCCTTGGATTTGTGGCTAACCAGCAACATCAAGGAATCTAAACACAGTGATGTTGGGAGAACTAGTGCCTCATCTGATGGATGGCAGGATTTTGCCAGTTTTGATCAAGCTGTGAGAAGCACTAAAACTCCTGGGGAAGGTCACCTTGTGAAAGATCCTTCAGGAGCTGAAGCTATGGATTTATGGGCCTCAAATCCGGCAAATGAAAAGAATCTTGAACACATAAGCGAAAATAATGATCTATTTGATGACTGGCAAGATTTTCAAAACTCCCGTCCACAGCAAACAAGCTTACAAGTTTCTTCAGAGGCTTCATTATTTGATGTTACCTCAGCATCAAGGCCCGATGCTTTAGGAGGGCTGGAATTTGGGAGTGTTTCATGGTTGACTTCATCTGAAAACCAAAAGGATAAAAAGGAGAGTTCTAATGAAGCAAAAGCATTTCCATCTGACACCCACTTGAAAAGGTTAGTGATTTTTGGATTATGATCATGTAAACCTGTTCCCACAAGGATATAATATTGCTGTTTATGGTCTAGGAAAAACGAGGAAACAATTATTTATGCTTCTAACAATGTTCAATTGTTAAAACTTTGTGTATTTTAGCTTGAAGACCAAACTAGCGAAACTCAATGGTCAATGCTTCCAGACTATTCTGCCTAGTTAGAAGGAATTACTATGTTTTTAAAAGACAAATACTTGTGTTCATTTAGACACATGATAAGCCTAATATAACATGTGGTCAGGACTTCATAAGTCGGAACTGGTATGAGATGCTTTGGCTTCTCTCATCTCTATTTATTTTTCTGGTGTTAGCAGAGCAGAGTGTGACTAAAAACTCCTGTAAAAAATAGTACTCCCTCTTTTGATACCCGGCATTGCTTAATTCAATATTGAACACAACATCATCAACAATAACAACAACAACCAAGCCTTTCAATCCCAAACAAGTTGGGGTAGGCTAGAGTTGAAACCCAACAAGAGTCACCAGCAGGGGGAAACAAGCGGGAAACTAAAGGGGTAGAGCCTAAATCAAGATTCCGGCACACGGATAGCCTCTCTCCACGCACTTCTATCTAAACATAACTCTTCCGGGACATCCCATTCTTTTAGGTCCCTTTTGATTGCCTCATCCCATGTCAGCTTTGGTCGGCCCCTGCCTCTCTTCACGTTATTGTCTCGTCTTACGATGCCTCTATGCAATGGTGCATCTTCAGGTCTCCATTGGACATGTCCAAACCATCTCAGCCGATGTTGGATAAGTTTTTCTTCAATTGGAGCTACTCCTAGCCTATCACGAATCTCATCATTCCTCACTCGGTCCAACCTTGTATGTCCACAAATCCAGCGCAACATACGCATCTCCGCTACACTTAATTGTTGAACATGTCGTCTTTTTGTAGGCCAACACTCTGCTCCATATAACATTGCAGGTCTAACTGCCGTCCTATAGAATTTTCCTTTAAGCTTTTGTGGTACTCTCTTGTCACATAGAACTCCAAATGCTTGACGCCACTTCATTCATCCCGCTTTAATCCTATGGCTGACATCTTCATACAGGCTAAGCCTGTCCATGGGACTTGTTTACTGCCACTCAAAACTTTCTGAACCAGTACTGCACTCAGTAGTCAGTAACACGTCTTTCTTGGTCATTCAAATCATTCACATGTGCCAGAACTAGGTGATAGTTGTTTCATTGCTAGATGTCTTTCATCATGCGATACAGTATAATGTTCTCAAATGATGCAACTGTTAATAATATTATTTACATCATGTGCAGCACAAACAGAATGCAGCAGACGGGTGATGTTGATTCACTATCTTCATTATGGCCAACTAATAGCCTTGATAACAATGCTGTTTCAAAACCTGAGCCTGCAAATGCAAATGTAGAACAGTTGCTCGCTCAGATGCATGATCTGTCGTTTATGCTCAAGGATGAACTTTCGGTACCTGATAAGCACGTCGATCATTCAAAGCCCTGAAGTGCACTGCAGCAAAATTGTGCTCTGTTATCCAAAGACGATTGGGGTTGGAAGTTCAGCATTTTGTGTGCTGGACGAATCGCACCAAATATCTGAGTGAAAAATGCAAGTGGCCATAAACCTTGGTTTCCCAATGGTGTGCCCTTTATCAATACATTGACCAGCAGAGGATTGTATTTGCTTTCTCTGTTGCTTCATTACATTGATCATAGGAGTCAGGTTGGTTCCTTGTTTGTCAGAGTTTGAGGCGAGTGGATCATGTTTTTGTGTGCCAATGTATGTATGTATGTACCAATTCACGGCCTGTATGTTGTACATGTCCCAAACTGAGCTCAGCAATCAATCAATCAATTATTTTTCAAAATATCTATGTTAATATGATTCTTTCTACTGGGCTGCCTCACACATCTTATTCCAGTCTGTCTGTTTGCAACTGATGATAACTTTATTGGTTCTGTAAGGGCTATATACTACCCATTGGCCATCGTGATCAGGTCATGCGTTTGCCTTATTGCGGGTGTATTGCCTCATACTTTCAGTTATTTGGGGCTGCGTCCCAATCCTATTAGGAGTATTAGATTGCCATTTTTTTATTTGATTGAATTGCTGTCGATGGAGTCATCAGTCATGTCGCGATCCGCGCAACAGGTTGCACGGCGACAGGAGCGAACAGGAACCAAACACTCTGCAAAAAGGGCGGACTGAGACTCTGAGAGCAGGGACCTTGCATTTTAACGCGTCCGTTGATACATCCCTGTCTAGTTTGAACGCACGCTTTATCCGCCAGAATAAATCCAAGCCGAAACCAACCAACCGTTGCGAAGTCAACGGCTAAGTGCCCGATTAAGACATTAACTCCTGTCTCAATGGAAATATATGTACCTCTGGCTCAAAATAACTTGTATCTCTAAGTCAAACTACTTTAAGTTTAACCAAAGTTAAAAAAATATATAATAATAGTTATGGTACAAGATAAGCATAATTAGAATTAGGTTCATTATGAATTTTATCTATTTAGTTTTCATAAATATGATTATTTTTTCAATAAAGTTGGTCAAATTTAAAATGGTTCAACTTATGACAAAAATCAAAACTATAGTTATTTTAAGACGGGATAGTAGTACCTCTGCCTAAATTATAGTCCCTTCGTTCCAAATTATAGAGATTCTAACTATCTTTTTTTTTTCATTTGTATTCATTTGGATGATGATGAATCTAGACAAATACAAAACACGTACATAGAAACTTGCATAAATTTATTCAATGACTAGAACTCCTTACAATTTGGAATAGACATTTAAGGTTTTTCATAACCCAAACAATTCTAAGCTTGACATATTTTTATAGAGAATAATACTAACATTTACCGCATGTAGAAAATCAAGTATAGAAATGTATTTTATGATGGATTTAATGATACTCATGTAAAACATCATCATCAACAACAACAACATGGTCAAATTAAAAGTCTTTTATATTTTAGAATAATTATACTTGAAAACAATAATAGCATTATATCCATCAATCACAAAAAGGCTTGAGCCTAACGATAAACCTAGAATGAATGCACCAAGCTGTATTGAGTCCCTGTTTTCCAAACTTTGTATCTAGAATGAGCCTAACTTTGTATTTCTGTGGTTTCTAGGCAATACGATGGTTAGTAGCAATAGCATAGTATTTTAGGCCATTGTGTTTAGTTGTCATATGAAGAGCAATGTTTTTAAAACTATGGTGTTTTAGATACCATGGTATTTTTGGAGTATATGAAATTCCACTCCAACCTAAAGTTTTCATAGCTTGCCTAGCTTTTTGCATGTTTTCACTAAAACACTATGATTTTGTGTGTTGTCGAAACAAGCTCTAAGAAATGCCATGGTTTTAGTGGGGCTAACAAAACTATAGTATTATCGTGACAAATGTAAACTATGGTATTCTAATACTATAATTTTGGAAAACTAAGATTCCAAATAGACCCTAAATATGTTAACTACATACAAGTCAAACAATGACTTGTATAGGGGCTGAGTACTTCACGAAGATATGTATAGAAGCCTTCTTTAGGTCAACCAAGAGGATAAAACATAGGGGTGAGTCAGTGCATCAGTGAATCCGTGCATGGGTATACGAACGTCTAGCTGGACATAGGGGTGAGTATGTCCATAAGTATATAAGCGTCTCAATAAAGGTGTAAGACTGTGTTTTAGAAAAAAAAAGTACAATTGATAAAAGCTCTCCAAACTGGATAAATGTTCTTTTTTAAAATCACTTGGGTATATTTTTTATGGTGAGGTAATATAAACAGCCGCTCAATAAAAGAGATTTACAGCAATAGAGAGGGTTAAGTCATGGAAGGGGAAAGAGAAGTACACCATTGATTTATTAAAATAAATTGACACCAAAGGCGTTTCGAGAGGTGCATGGCTTTTTTACGAGCTGCATGCTAATAAAAGCCTTGAAAAAAATCATTATCAGCTGATTCTAAAAAAGAAATACCAGGTGAGCATCCAATGTCCATCTATCCTTATAAAAAACAGCTTTTTTTTTCAAAGGTAAGGCGCGTTGCAACTTGAACCAGGCTATCAGAGCGGTGGTTGGTCGTCAATCGTCAGCCGCGGGATCAGGCCGGAGCTTGGGTTTGCTTAGGCTGTCTACACTCACGGACGCCAAACCGGATCCAGTCCCAATTTGGCGTCGTGAGGGGCTGCAGCGGGGGACGGGATGAGGCACGCTACCGTCGTGCGCCTCCCTTCCGACGCCACATACAGAGTCGTATGGCATCGACGCCATCCGCCCTATCTCTCCTCCACGTCGGACGCGCGCGGCAGGGAGCAACGACCGGCAAGCAGGGATCGACGGCCTCGACCTCCGGAGGGGACTGGAGGAAGAGAAGGCGTGAGGCCCGCGTGAGGCGGCAGCCGCCGGGAGGAAGAGAAGGCGACGGCGAGGACGAGGCGGCCGAATCTCGTGGCCGCGGCGGCAATAGCCTCGCGCAGCGGCCGGATCTCATGGCTACGGCGGCCGCCGGGGAGGAAGAGAAGGTGACGGCCACCTTCCCCTCCACGTTGCTCGCCGGCTTCCCCTTTGCGTCGGCGAATTCGGAGGAGGAGGCGCCAAGCCGGAGATAGAGGCGGGGAGGAGTCGGGAGGCGGCGGAGGACGCTAGCTCCCTCCGACGGCGGTGCGGACGGAGCAGAGGAGATCGGGGCGGAGCGGAGGAGGCGCCACCTCCCCGGTCTTGGAGGCGGCCGACGATGACGGGCAACGGCGAGCGGTGGGGGCGGGACGAGGCGCGGCGCGCTAGAGAGGCAGGGACGGCAGCGGCGGGCCGCAGCCGGAGGGGAAGATGGAGCCGGGAAGGGGAGGAGCGACGTGTGGAGGAGCCGGCCTCGCGGCGCCATGGCCGGCGCAGCGCTGTGGCCAGCAAGGAGAGGCTGCGGGAGAGAGCAAGGAAAGAGTGTGGATGGGGAGGGAAGGGGGGTTAAAAAAATAATAAAATAGTGTGGTAGTTGGTATAAAATGGTAGATATAAAATTGTCTGAACGTGAAGATTTGTTGACTGTAATTCAAAAACGTGCTTACTAGACGGAATATTCCGACCGGAAGGATAGAGGTACGTAAGTGTGGACAGCCTTACGCGCTTTGCAGGCCACGAACTCAACAAGGCGTTTTCGCTTGCTTTTTCCCTTCTTTTTTCCCTCTCGTCACCTCGCCTCCATTGGCATTAGCACAGTACAATCATTGTCATCTTCCCTTGCCCTGCTCGCCCCGAAGCTTCTCTTCCTTGGCTCCCCTCGTCCCCCACCTTCCCCGGGAAGTAAACCACCGCTAGACACTGGTCCACGCTCCCTCCACACGCCGCATCTAGGTCTACGCGGCCGGTACAGTAGCACACCCTCCCCTGCCCCCCGGATGATCGCCGCCGGCACCGCCTCGATGGGCCGCGCCGCGACTCCAGTCCCCTCGCGGTGGCCGCGCGCCATCGTGCGGCTGCGCCTGGCGCTGCGCTCCTCGGAAGCGGCCGCTAGGGGCGGCGGCGGCGGGAGGTGGGCCGCGTGCTTCCGGCCCGCGCCGGTGGCGGGCGCTGCCGCGGCCGCGGTGAAGGAGGCGAAGGGGGAGCGAAGCGCGGAGGTGGAGGTCGAGCCGGCGCGCGGCGGAGGGGAGGACGTGTGGAGCGCCCGCGCTGACGCCGAGGTCGCGCAGGGCGGGGGATTTCCGGAGCACCTCGTCGTCATGGTCAATGGCCTCGTCGGGAGGTGGGTGGATCCGCCTGCACTGCTGCATGTGCATCGTGGTTGGTTGCGCGGCTTGGTTGTGTTGGTTTTCTCTTCTGCTAAAATCCCGCCTGCTTTTTTTTTTTCTTTTTTGGATTTCGCAGCGCGGACGATTGGAAGTTCGCGGCGGAGCAGTTCGTGAGGCGGATGCCGGACAAGGTGATCGTGCACCGTGAGTAACCCCAATCCGTAGGATACTACTCCATTTCATGCTGGATTGTTAAATGTAGTTACTCGCGGAGTCGTGGATTTTAGTGCTAGGTTAGAAGACATCTTCATTCCTGCCGGTGCTGTGTTCTATTGTTTTGGCCTTTGGGGGAAGGTTTTTTGGGGGTATTGCCATAATATTCCTAGATGGGTGAAGGAAATCAGATGATACTGGAGTGTATATTTGTGCTGAGGCCTGATGGAATGCTCAGAACAAGCATGATGGTGACAACTTGACATTTTTCTAGATGAAGAGATTTATTATGAAATAATTACGGGAGATTGAGTGTCTTTCAGTCCATGGCAACTTGCAAACAGTTGTCTAGTTGACGAGAAAGTGGGAGGTTAGGCACTTCTCAATTCTTGTCCTATTTATTGTGCAAGTTACTGTTTGAAAGAGAAACATGAGATATTATTTTCGTATGACATGGCTAGTCGACCCACTATACAACGTCACCAAGTGCTCTGACAAATCTGTTACGAGGCAGTTACTTACATGTAGGAGTGGTGATGGGCCATGGCCCTAATGATCTTTCATTACCCGACTCAGCTCTCAATCACTTTTAGCCCATAAGCCTATACAAATTTAGCTCCGCCCTTTTAGGACCTGATCCTTAAGTTTTGCAGGCCACGCCCTTTTACCAGGCCTTACATGGGTAGCACAAATTGGCTATGGAGGTGTAAATGTAGTTTTGTGAAATCCCTTACGAAACTAACATTCATCTTCTTTTCCTTCAGTGATTCTTGCCTTTTTTTCTGTAAATAGATTTAGCTTGACCTTTTTGTGCAGGAAGTCAATGCAACTCAGCCACTCAGACATTCGACGGTGTTGACTTAATGGGTGAAAGGCTTGCAAATGAGGTATATTTTTTGTTTTGACTATTTATTTAGTGATACTAGAAGTTCACTGCATGTACATGTTTGGCCAATCGATCTAATTTTTCTCTTTTATTTAAAATTGTCATTGACCACATACATATATCGGTGTATTTGTTGCTCTATACAAGCCCTGTTGAAGTTAACAATGTAGTGTGTATGTTAGTTTGTGTACAGTTTGTGGTATCTTGGCTTCTTTTTATATATTGTTTTTGGCCATATCGTTTCATGTTGGGACCTAACTTAATTATTATAGGTTCTATCAGTTGTAAAGCAAAGAAGTGGTGTGAAGAAGATCTCGTTTGTGGCACACTCTCTTGGTGGTCTTGTTGCCAGATATGCCATAGGAAGGCTCTATGAACCTAATAACCGAAGGGCATCTTCTGCTGGGAAGAGCAGAGATGACGTTGAGCACTTGGAGGGTCTCATTGCTGGCTTAGAACCTATGAATTTTATAACATTTGCATCACCACATTTGGGTTCAAGTGGAAACAAACAGGTAAGATTTCTCTTGCTGTTTTATGAACATATGACATTCAAATCAGTCAGTTTATCCTTTCCTGTGTTTATTTCACATGGCTACCCACTACCCTACCATTGTTTAAAGTGATTATTGGAAACCTTGGAATCTTAGGTTCTAGCTAAATCTGTGCAATTTAATCAGCCAACTTTATGTTATTTCCGCTAATTTATTTTCGCCATGCATTATGTATTATCACCAAAGTGTCTTAATTTCATTTGAAGTAGAGCAAGATCATTCTTCCACCAGCTACCCTTTTTATGCAAATTCTTCAGTAATGTTAGTCTCATGTTCAGATTCTTCCACCAGCTACCCTTTTTATGTGGCCTGCCTTTCCTTGAGAGAAGAGCGTCAGAAACTGCACATTTGATTGTTGGGAGAACTGGGAAGCATTTATTCCTTACAGACAATGATGATGGCAGACGCCCCCTCCTCCTTCGAATGGTTGATGACTCTGGTGATTTACAATTCAGGTTATTTAATGTCCACTTCTCTTTTCTATTTGGAATGGTTGGTAAAATGTGTTTGAAGAGAAACCAGGTCCTTCTGTTCTTTCTTCAATTCAACTGTGATGATTTACAGCGTATTCTCTTATGCAGATCAGCATTGCGCTCTTTCAAACGGCGTGTAGCATATGCTAATGCCAATTTTGACCGTATCCTTCAACACCCTCATTTCTTGTTTGTACACATTATTCATGCTGAGTTACACATCTTACCTCTGATATAGTATCCACTTAACTAAGCAAATAGATATGGTTGGGTGGAGAACATCATCAATCCGGCGTCAGCATGAATTGCCAAAAGTATGTACTACCAGTGGTTTTATGATTATAGTTTCTGCTCTGTAAATAAATAAACAGAATCAATTGTGTTTATCATTGAACCGAAGCCTTTCTTTGACACCTGTAGCATCGTCTTCTTGTTCGTGATGAAAAGTATCCACATATTGTCTATGTTGAAAAGGAAGTGACAAATAATCGTGACACAGAAGCCCGTGCCGATCTTTATGACCCAGAAGGTATGCTGACTTCTCATTAATTACGTTTATTACGAGGAATGTACAAAGAGATATTTGCTGGAATTATCTTGGCTGTGCTGCAACTTGTAGTTCTGGCTCATGTCTGGCTGCCTGGAGAAAAATGGATGACATATGTCTATTTTTTTCCTTCTTTTTGGCTGTTGAGAGAATTATGCATGTCTTTGGTAGCGCCACATCTTCAACGTATGTTTTTGTATAGTAAAAAGGGACTTTTTTTCTGAATTGAAGTTATAAAGATTGTACCCGCTGTGATTTGTCTAACCATTTCAGTTATGGCCATGATGCCCCCTTTTTGGTGTTGGTCGTGACCCAGTGTGTGTGGCGAGCTCTAGTGAGGTTTTTTTTGCCCTTTAAGGGCTGTATGAGTCATTTAGACTCCTATTTTTTCCTTCTTAATATAATGATGCGCAACTCTCCTGCGTGTTCGAGAAAAAAAAATGTTTAATACCTGGAATAATTTACTCATATCGTCCATGATTCTCAACTTCCACATACCATGTCTTAACTGAAGATTATACTTCAGGTTGAGCTATTAATTTCTTCCAAAACCCTGAAATCGACTGTTTACCAGACAAAAACCTTCTTATATGCAGAAGAGATGATAAGAGGCCTTACACAAGTTCCATGGGAACGTGTTGATGTTAGCTTCCAGAAAAGCACCCAGAGATTAGTTGCACATAACACCATCCAGGTATAATTTTTAAAACTTTTCATACTGTAATGTCTCTTTTGATTAATTGCCTTCTGATTAAGTTTGCATGCCTGACTGGATGTTGACTTCATTTTCCGGCATCTGAACTTCCCTTGGGCAGCTCAGATGGACATTGTAGAACTGAGACATGAGAGGGGCTCTCTAGTGTGTGTATTTGGTTATTACATCTAGTATTCCTAGAAGACCGCGAATAAGTGCTTGGTGTGGAACTTGGCTATTGCAGCCACCAAGCTCAAATGTTAACTCTGTTGGTATTCTTAGCAGTAGGGCTATTCATGGTTTGGTCTCAAACCAGCTAACCCGTGGAACCAGACCGTAACAAACCATAAATGCGGGTTGAATTAGCTGTGGTTCCAAACCAGGCAAACCACGCACAGGTGGAAGAGGACAAATTGGTGGCGGTGGGGCGTAGAATCTGTGTTCAATTGCAACGAATGGAACCTCGACAACATGAACCTGTGCCTGGCAACAAATGAGACAACCTCAGCTGCACAAATCGACGCCCCACATCAGCGCCTGTCCAGCCATCCGGCTGCCCGGCCGGCATCACAAGGAAGCTTCAGATGTGCAAGTCGAAGAGGAGCTGTGAAGAACGAGACCTCGCGCTTACCACCACCATCAATTGAGCATCATATTACCCAAATTAAGCCTTTTCTTCCTCAAATCAATCCCCCAGCAACTAAATTCTGCTGATAATCATCTCGATTTGAGCTCTGGTACTTCCTTGCTGTCTGCCATGCTTGTGTGGCGCAGCAGCAGCAATCAGCGCCGAGGAGCAATGATAGGTCGCAATCGAGCTTCCTCGTTGAGATCGGCACCGTCGCTTTGGGTTCAGGCCGTGCGGGGATTGAATCCTGAAGGTGGAATATGGCGGCCAGTTTTAAACCAGTCAGCCCGTCTAAACCAAACCACATAACTCAGTTGAATGCGGTTTGGTTTATGTTGGGTTGAGAAACCACCCTAAACCGCCGTTGAACAGGGCTACTTTGCAGCATTGTTTTTACCTTCAGTATCTAGTAGATTCTGATCCAATATTTTAAAAAGGGAAAATAATGGTGAAATATTCTTTTTAACTCTTGCTTACAGAGTTCCCTTTTGACCTTACAATTGTGTGTATTGTATTATGTTGCACATCAATCTTATATTCTTATAAGCTTAATAACTAACTGTTAATATCTTTCTGTACTTAGGATTTTCTGGTCCTAATATCATCAAAGCTAACTTGAATCCTGGGAAGCTGTTTTTTTGTTTATTATTAAGGCTGAGTCCAATGGGGTTATTCAAATCCCATTCCTTATCACTATTCCAACTACCTCCATTTTTGTCTACGGTGCAGCATTTATGTCAAACAGTGCAAAACAGTGTTTTAGAGAACCCATTTGGGTAACCTCATTGGACTCAGCCTAAAGATGGCATTGCTTGTGCTAGCTGTGGCATGAAAGAATCATATCCTTTCTCTACACTTATCCTCTCAACGCTGTGTATGCCTGGCACATGCCCATCGCAATAATCTTGTACTCTGCCAATGCCAGGTGAAAAGCTATTGGCTAAACTCGGATGGAGCAGACGTGATCAACCACATGATGGATCATTTCATCGTCTAGTCCATGGTGCCCATTGGATGAATGTCTCTGTCGCAGTTTGTTGATCAGTGATCATTCAATTTTGCATTGGCCAGTTTTTCCTTCTAGGTCTGCAGTTTCCCATCCCAGGTAATGTGGTTGATTCTTTAGGCCCGTGTGCTGCAGTCGCAGAACAGAGCCACCAGATATTTCTGATCGTCCCCCGTCATCAATGCTAGCTCGTCCAACTGTACCATAAGTCCATAATTTGCCCCTTCCCTTGTATAATTGTGTCGCACAACTTAGCTAGTAAACAGATGTTGCTGGAACTGGCCTGTCTGATTGAATTGGCGTACGTGCGAACTGAACTTACAATCTGAACGTCAGTCTCTTGATCAAGTTTCTTTTTGAAACGTTAAGTTTTTAATAAAATATAAATTATACCAAATAGAATGCAGAGCATGATTGCTCATTTGCTCTTCAAATGAGAGTTTTTTTTTCCCTGTTGACAAGGGATCTAGATGGCATTTGAAGCTCTCAGGCTCTGTCCAACAGCTTTCCTATCCCTCATCCCATATCATTATTCTAACTACTACTCTCTTTGTTTACAGCGTGGTATTTAATTTTGGGGGGCCATATGGGGAGCCGCTGGGTTCAGCCTCAGAGAGGGTGTATTAAGGCCACTTAAAAATTAAATGCTCGCTTTGCATATATAAAACATGCACAATTTCTATAAAAAAATGTGCAGTAGGTTTTTTACATGCTGCTATCTCTACCACAGAAAAGACTTGCACAAGTTCTACCACAGAAAAGACTTGCACAAGTTCCAATTCTACCAACTAGTCTACTTGAAAGAATGTGTAAGTATATACTCCCACAGTTTCACGTTACAGGTCGTTTGACTTTTTCAACACTTTGATCTACTAGTTTTATTCAAAACATTTTATTCAACACTTTGATCTACTAGTCTACTAGTTTTATTCAAAACATTTTACAATTATTACTTATTTTCACTATGATTTAGTTGATCATACAATATACTGCTTAAATGTTTACATATTTTCATAATTTTTTCAGTAAAATGCACGGGCGATCCTTAAACTTGGCAATGTGTCTCACCTATGTTTCCGAACGTATATAGAATTTAGATCGCTAAACTTGGCTTTGGTGTCATTTAAGTCCAAAACCTTTTTTCGGCTCTTTTCAAAAGTGGTTTCGGGTTTAAGGTGCCTGTAGGGCTACATGTATGTCTTTATCTCATATTTTCCACATCTATGATGTGTGGGGTCTACTTACAAGTGAAAATATTTTTTAGGTAGATAACGGTAGGCGGACGGCAGTGGCAACAACGAGAAGATAGAAAGGGGTGGAGAAAAATAAAAAAAATATTTTCATTTACATTTGGGTCCTACACGTCATATATGTGGAAGAGATGAGATGTGAACTTTACATGTGGGCCCATGTGTACCTAAACTCAAAACCATTTTTTGGAGAGAATTAACGCAAAAGCGGTTTTTGGATCTGGATGGCACCTAAAACCAAGTTTAAGGATCCGGATTCCTGGTATTCTAAGATTAGGAACCTAGATAGCACATCTTGTCAAGTTTGAGGATCACAATGTTTTTTACTCGGTTTAATAAGATGAGAGGGTTGGATTTAGTGTAAAAAAAAAAGCCAAACAACCTATAATTTAAATCGAAGGGAATAGTTTTTAGAAAGCCTATACTCTATAGTCCTCGACTTGTCTTGTTGGTCCTCTCTCGTTGGTCCTTTTGTAGGAATCGAAGCTTTACTCTGTTAGACCAGGATCACCACAAAGTGCATCCGTACCGTCTACAGTGCGCAATCATTGTTTTTTCACTCTGTGTACAGTGCACAAATAGTGTTTTTCATACCCATTTCTACTACCTAGTGACCCTAGTCTTATAGGCTGATGTCACTAGTGTATATAGGTGTGTAAAACAATGTTTACGCACTATAGACAGAGTAAAGTTTGAAATATAGATGGTGAGATAAACGACGGTGACACCAACCAACCGGTATGCCATTCTACATGCAAGCGGTCTGTCTTTGCCTCTTCTGGAACGCTTCTTGCTATATTCATTTGGCGCTTTTTGGTCAATAGATCAATTCCTATCTTTTTGTTAAAATAAACAAAATAAAAAAGCAAGTCTTCGTAATAGCATTTTTCACCTAACGAAAATATTTATACCTATGATTCCACTGTACATGTTAAAAACGATTGGAAAGAGTCTTAAACTGATAGAAGGAAAATGTTTTCACCATTAAATTTTCTATCCATACCTGTCAATTAGTTTTTTTGTCTTTGACTTAATGAAAAAAAGACGCCAATCAAACAGATTTCATTTCTTTTAATTCCTTATTTCTTTTTCTCCTTATTGCTTGACCCCTCGTCTTCTTTCTTTTTCTTGAAGCTCTCCGCTCTTCACACGATTATATAGGCTCATTAAGTATACAGGCCGAGAGACGGTTCACGTTGTGAGTGTCTCATCTCTCATGTACGTTTACGCCAGTGTTAAAGGCTCTAACGGGCTCTCGAGAAAAGTGGTTGAATGTGAGTCTATGTATGTGTGTGAGCATTTATGTTTGTATTGTGTAATTCTAAAAAAGAGTCCTAGATGTACAACTCATAGTGCACACGTAAGCACCGATAAATCAGAGTATACCTTCCTACTGTGCTAAGAGCCGTAGCATCTACTTGACGAACAACAATGGCTTGCTACCATTCTAAGCGCCATTGCATGGACTCGACGAACAACAATAGCTTTGCATCGACTTTTTTTTAATAAAGGAAAAGCATCCGGTCTCAACACTTTGACAAGTATATTTGGCTACCATTGCATCGACTTGACGAAGAACAACCTTTGGTTTTTGCAAGTACAAACTTAGAGACGACATCTCGCCAATGTGTTTGCGTCCTTTGATGGCCTTTTATTTTTTAGGATTCGTCAAAATGTTAAACTTCTATTTCATTTGGTTGAGAATCCTCTATTTGACAGTGGTAGCATCAAAGGTCAGTATATAATACATTAATACTCCCTCCATTCATAAATATACGATATAGTTGATTTTTTTTCTAAAACTTTGATCATTCGTCTTATTCAAAAAAAATCATAAATTATAATTTTTTTGTTGTGATTCGTTTTATCACTAATAATAGTTTGAATATAAGTGTTTTTACATGTTTGAATATATTTTTTGAATAAGACGAATGATCAAAGTTTTAGAAAAAAAAAGTCAACCGCGTCATGCATTTGTAAACGGAGATAGTATTTGTGGACTGAAGTATTATCATAAATGATTACGAGAGTATAACTTTTCCATTATCTAGAAACACTTAATGAGTCGATTACATTTACACCACTAGAACTTAGCTATTATTGTATCGAAGATTGTTCATCCAGTTTGTTCTAAGTCAAAACATTTATATCTTCGACCATGAGTTGCTAAAAACCTTTATAATTTAACACCATGTAAATTATATACCCCCTCCAGTTGCATCATAAATCTTATGCGGTTACATCATATAAGTTTCTAGTACTAGATGGTCAAACAAGGAATGAATTTTCACCACTCATCTTATTCAAAAATTTATAATAATAATTAGTTACTTCGCGAGCGTGTGAAGCATGTATTGTATT
This sequence comes from Paspalum notatum, assembly GCA_022530915.1. Lineage (NCBI taxonomy): Eukaryota > Viridiplantae > Streptophyta > Magnoliopsida > Poales > Poaceae > Paspalum > Paspalum notatum. The sequence continues at coordinate 7,557,681 of CM039691.1, forward strand.
AATTATTTTTATTATGATTTAGGTTATCGTTGTATCATATACTTTAAGGATGGTTTGCATTTTTTGCAATTTTTTAATAAGATAAACAATGAAACTTATTGTCAAAAGACAAATGGGTGCAAATTGAAAGGATGACTTGAATGAAACAATACGGGCCTTCCCGACTCGCTCCTAGCGTCTTCGGCTGCGCGCCTGAGCCCATCTGCCGCCGTCTGGCCTGGCCTGGCCGCCGCGAGTCTGGGAAGACCGCCCAGTCATCACGAAATCCAGCACCTTCCCGCACCGCCGCCGGGCGTCGCGCCGGAGCCGTCCGCCTCCACCAAAAGCCCCCCCAAACCCCGTGCGGACCCAGAACTCCGCGCCGCTCCCGTGCCCACTCTCTCGCCTTGCCCTTGCCTCGTCTCGTCTCCATGGCGGCCACCGCCTCCAACCCCTTCCCGTTCCCCTCCCGCCGCCCGCCGGACGACACCCTCTTCTACGCCGTCTACCCGCTGCCGCTCCCCACCGACCTCCCCGCGCCCGCGCTCCTCGCCTCGCTCCAATCCCTCCACCTCTCCCTCCTCTCCCACCTCGCCCCCTTCCTCTCCTCCCACCTCTTTCACCGGGACCCCTTCACGCTCTCCCTCCCGCCCGACCCGGCCGGCCCCTGCGCGCTCTGCGCCTCGCCGCCCGCCGCGCCCCACCTCCACGGCGCGCTCCGCTTCGGCGACTCCCTCCCCGACGAGTGGCTCGCCGTCTCCCTCCTCTTCGCGCTCACCCGCGCCTTCCCCAACCTCGCGGCCCGCGCCTGGGACTCCGACGGCGAGTTCCTCCTCATCGAGGCCGCCTTCGCGCTCCCGCGCTGGCTCGACGACCCGGAATCCGCCCCCAACCGCGTCTTCATCTTCCGCGGGGAGCTCCACATCCTGCCGCCCTCCCTCTTCCCCGACACGCCGCCCCTGGACGCCGCGCTCGCCGCCGTCTACGACGACTCCGTCGACACCCGCGCCTCCGACGCCGTCCAGGCGGCGATACAGCGCCGCATCGCCGGGCTGCCCGAGGGCGCGGCGGAGAACCTCCACACGGCGCGCGTCATCGTCCCGGCGCCCGTGGCGAAGGTGCTCAAGGAGGAGCCGTGCCTCATCGCGCGCGCCGTCGAGGGGTTCTACGACCGCGACATCGACTCCATGAAGCACGCGGCGAGGATGGAGAAGTTCCTGAGGGGGCCCGGCGGCGGCGAGGAGGTTGAGATGGTGAGGACCACCGTGCGGATGACGCGGGCCATGTACGCGCAGCTTGTGCAGCAGAACTTCCAGGCGCCCAGGGGTTACCCGATGCCAAGGAGGGAGGAGGGGCCGGAGAAATGGATGGAGGCGGAGCTGGGGATGAAGATTACCTGCGGGTTCGAGATGATGTACCAGGAGAGGACGCGCCATGGGGAGGAAGGTAAAGGGAGCACGTGGGAGGTTTACAGGAAGAGCTTGGAGGCTTCTGGGTGCTTTGACGGGCTGCTTCCTGGGTCCAAGGAGTATAAGCGGGTCTTGGAGGATGCAATGCAATATTACAAGAACTCCGCTGTGTACTCGCGAACGAGGTACATCGACCTGCTCTTTCTAGCCTTGTGGATTTACCTATTTGTTTTATTGCCATGCCAAAGAATGTGATTGTGCAATCATATCCCACGCATAAACTGTTTACTTTCTAGTTTTCCACCCTTGAAAAAAAATCCACATGTCTTGATGCTCATTACTTCTGCTCTTTGAAGAACAATGTAACCATTCTCTCTAGTAAATTATACTACAAAAATAGTTAATGCTATTCTGATAATTCTTGAGGCTACCTGTCATTTTTTAAAATCATACTGTATGAAGAACACCTAATTGACCAACAGATTGTTTCTTTTGAACGTGACTCCTATGGACAGCACAAATCACTCATATTGTAACACTCTTGGCTCTTGTGGTTATGTCACAGGGAGATACTAAGTGAACCAGTGTGGCGAATTGATGAAATCCTTTCAATGCCATACTCAGCAGATGAATTCAAAGGCACCGATCTTCCTCCGAGTGATGATGACTCTTGGTTGTATGGTGGGGAGGATGAGTTAAATGCAGAACTCCGTGAAAGGCAGAAGGAACTGGAAGAGTATGAAGCTGTGAAGAAGCACAGAAAAAGTCAAAAGCAAAGTGTCTCTAGCAGCTCGAAATCCCAAGAAGACGAGTTTAAGCTTGGAGAGATTACAGAGTCCATGCAAGAATTTGTTCGCAAAATGTCTAGCTTTGAGGGAGCTGAAATTCCTGCAAACAGGTTTTTGCTTTTAGACCCGTTTCTTATTTCATACCATATTTTTTTTCCATTTTGACCAACATCTGTCTTCATCACTGATCACACTTGTTAGCTGTTCATATTCTTCGTAGCTTTGTTTCTTCGATTGTCGTGCGATCTGTCTTCTTTAATGTCATGACAATTCATATCCAAATTCCAAACTACCAAGTGAAAAAAAGAGAATTGGTGAATGGGGTGTACTTTTGTCAGGCATTTGTAGCATACTGATTTCTTTGTCAAATTTGAACCAAGGTGCGGTGAAATGGAATCTTATGCTCCTTTAAAATCATTGAATTTGTTTACTATGCCCATTTAAGATAGAAGGTAGAAAGTCAGCTACAAAACTGCGGGAAAAAAACTTTTAATCTGACTGGAGAACAAATAACCTCAGCAGATACCTAATTGCAATTATGTGAGTTATGAATTCTGTATGTGTCTGCTATGAACGAGTGATCCATGTTGTTATTGTTCTTCACCTAGTGGTACCTTCGTATACAATTGTGTCTATGTTGGGCACGTTTCTTCTTGTAATCCAACTTTTTAGAGAAACCTACAATGACGATTAAGAAGAGAGAGGATAGCATTGAGCGATGGTATCACTCGATGATAACTTAGAATGTGTCTTGACCTCTCAGTTATCCACATAAAGTGGTATTGAATTCTCGGCAGTTTTGTACTAGTGTTAACTATAGGATTATGCTTGTTCCCCTAGATCTCGAATGCCTTAATTCCGAAGTAGTAACATTTGTAGTTGTAGCCTTACTAGTTGGGACCAAACAGGACATCCTGAAATTTTGGATATTTTGAGCACATATGATATAGAAACTGTAGAACAAAGCAGATGCTAGTGCTAGCTACATTGTTCCAGTGTGCATCTGTGTTATGTTTAGATTATTTTGCTAACAAGTATGCTGCCAAGAAGGTTCCATGCAATTCGGTGTTTTCCTTGAATATAGCTATTACTGAGCACCTGTGCTATATAAGTCCTTTTGGTATTCATCAACTCATTTGTGTTCATGTAGGAAAGATCTCGAATGCCTTTAATTCCGAAGTAGTAACATTTGTAGTTGTAGCCTTACTAGTTGCGACCGAACAGGACATCCCGAAATTTTGGATATTTTGAGCATATATGATATAGAAACTGTAGAACAAAGCAGATGCTAGTGCTAGCTACATTATTCCAGTGTGCATCTGTGTTATGTTTAGATTATTTTGCTAACAAGTGTTCTACCAAGAAGGTTCCATGCATTTCGGCATTATCTTTGAATATAGCTATTACTGAGCACCTGTGCTATATATGTCCTTTTGGTATTCATCAACTCATTTGTGTTCATGTAGGAAAGATATGGAATCAGTGGACCTAGATGTCAACCAGTTCTTCAAGGCCATGCAATCAGTTTTAGGTGGAGGTTCACAAGAGCAAGCTGGCAGTGATGATGGATTTGATAGAAAATCCTCATCTTCTGAGATGGACTTTGGTATCTCTTTCTTTCTTGAAGTCATCCAAGAGCTATTCATTCCTCGTACTTTCTTTACGCATGTCACATGGTCAGTTATTAGTTTATTACTTTTTTATCATATATCATCCTATGTGGTAAACAGTTTGTCCCACAATCCGTATTTAGTATTCTTTTTTTGCATATTATTCAATAAATACAATTGACTGCACAAACCACCAACCTAGTAATCTTGGTTGGGGGTTTATTGATTTGAGAGCTTTGCAAACTGAGGTCTATTTGTTGATCATTTCTTTTATTGAACATGATGATTGAAATGCTGGATACTAAATTTTGATTTCTCAAGTTGTTAAATGGCAACTGAACAAACAAGCCTGCTAGTTAGCAACTTAGCATGGAATGGCAGTAAAGTAACCTGTGATATTTTTGGGTGTGAAATCTTACGCGTTAGCTAGTTTGAAGAATATCTGTTCAACAACAACAACAACAACAAGCCTTTTAATCCCAAGCAAGTTGGGGTAGGCTAGAGTTGAAACCCAAACCAAACCGCTAAAAAAAGTTTTTTTTTTTTTGAAAGGTCGCTTTCAACAAGAAAACAAGGGTTTTAAAAGATTTTTTTGAGAAGGCACATAGCAGAATTGAAGAATATCTGTTCACAGATCACAAATTCTTTCAGTTCTTCACAAACTTCTTTATTGCTTCATTCCGCTACTTCTGTGATGGCTGGAATGCTGAATCCTAACTTTGCTATGAACTAGACATTATTAAGAATGATTGTCGTATTGCAGATGATTCTGATGAAGACATTGATCTTGCTGAAGAATCAGGTGACAAGGATGTGGATGATTCTTTTATGGAATCATATTCAGATGCTTTAAATAAAGAGCTAAGCAGTACCACTCTTGAGAAGAGCTTCGCTCGTGCACCACGACCTGAAACTAACAATGAGGTAATCCTTGTCTATTTGGGATGTTGCATGCTTCCATTTTTCTCATCAGACTTATGGATTTCTGAACTGAAATGCTTAAAGTTAATATTCTGTATAGATGTGTTTGGTGTTTCCTAAAAGCCCTGTTATTCTTTTGGAAAAGCAAAGGTCGTTGTTTTTTTTTGTTTTTTTTTTCACGTGAAGGTCTAACAAGGATGCATTATGTGCAAATTCATTTGGGTTTTAAATCACCGCAGGAACTTTTCCAAACTTTATTGCTCCTGTATTCATTGGCTTTTAATTTCCTTCTATGTAGTTGTAATGCAATATGAACTTTGAAGGTTGCATGCAATGTTTTCAGCTTCTAAGGATGCTGCAACTGTTGTAGATCTGCTACTAACATGCCTGTTGGGTTGACTACTTAGATTGGTCAACCAATGCTGAAGAGATTTATCAATTAACATCTTTTCCTACAAATCTATGCAGGGAAGAGATCAATGTTTCAATCTTTTATTCATTTTTGTGGCATCTCTCTTCATAATTGTTCTGTTAATTCTAAATCAGCATGTTTCTGCCTTTCCCACTTGATCTTGCATAGCATTTTCATAATCAGTCAAGTATTTAATGTATATCCAACTTTACTCATGATAAGCTAACCTTCATTTGGCGAATCAAAATGCATATTTCTGGTTCTGCTTATCGTTTACTCATGATATGGTAAGTTAACATATCTCATCCAAAGCAACGTGTTATATTTTGCCTTGCAGGGTTCATCAGATGGTGCATCTACTGCTGCAGAGATGACTCCAGTTGATGTAGATTTGAACCTTGTAGAGAGCATTCTTAACTCCTACTCTTCGCAACAAGGCCTTCCCGGTCCGGCTTCCAATCTGCTTGGACTTATGGGTGTAAAGGTGCCTCCAGATGGTAAAAAGTCGTGATTTTAATGTACACGTGAAATCTTTGGATACAACGGGAAAACTTATGTCTCATATCCGGGTGGTATCTTATGCAACTTCAGTTACAATACCTGTACGCAAAACCTCGAGAAAAAATGGAGTTGAGCAGCGTAGCATGACACTTTGGCCTTGTTTGGAGCTGCTTATTGCCATCTTCTAAAAAAAAAAAAGCTAATATGGTGGCCAAACGCTTAGCTTTTTTGATAGCTTAAAAAGTTTTTTTTATCTACACTATAAAAAAACGAGTTTTCTAAAAATATTTTTTTACCTAGAAAGGTATAGGTATACCCTTCACGCTGATTCCACTGCGCAGTTTGAAAAATGTTAGAAAGGGAGTGCAAAGGTCCAAAAACTATAGATGCAAAATGTTTCATCCACTTTTTTTTATTATTTTTCATCTTATTTTATACCTATATTCACGTGTTACTTTTTTTCTTTTAGTTTTAATATTAAAGCAATGACGTCAATCAATCAGGTTTTTTTCTTTAATTCTATTTTTTTTCTTTTTTCTATTGTCTATTTTGTTATCTTATAACACGTACATGTTGCACGTATATCTATGCTAGTAACTTACTCCCTTCGTCCCAATACACTAGTCGGTCTAGGTAAGAGCCGCCAAAATAGTAGGAGGTGCAAATGTCTGTATTACCCCTGCTTTTGGCATTTGAAAGTACTACACGGCTGGAGTTGCCATCATTACAGCACAGTTCCCATACAGCAGTCCCCATGCAGCAATAAAATACACATACACATAATCAATATTATACAAGTGCCTGGCGCCATTTACAGCCGCACAAACATAACCAGGCGCCGCAAATTTTGCTCCAAATTTCCTCCTCCGCGCCAAAAGCTACTAGCATGAGGCAAAATACAAACCAGCAGCTCTTGGCCTATAAATACAGACTAGTACTACAAACTGGATCTCCTGCGTTCCATACCCCAGTACCACAACCACAAGCATGAAGTGAGGAAACCAAAATGAAAACACCTGTGCTGGCAGCGACGTTGACGACCCGATCTAAACCCGCTCCAAGAGCTGGGGCCAACACCAGGGGTCCTGGAGATGGGGCTGAGGCTACAACTCGATGAGTTGGGGCTGCCGAGGATGCTCAATGAGTTGGAGGCACTGCTCCAAGAGCTCATGTCGCTGCAGGTACTGCTGGCCCATGCCCCGTTGCCTTCCCATCTGCCGCCGCTCATGGGCCTCGCGCCACCGGGGACGCCGCTCATGGCCCTCCAGCCGCCGCCGCCGCTCCATGGCCTGGCGCCATCGCTGCCACCATGGATGCCGCCCTTGATCTCCTCCTTCCTGCCTTGCACGCTGTGGATCCAGGAGCCTGCGGCATCGACGAGGTCGCCGCATTCGCCGGAAACGCGAAGCCGGTCGCCACCGCCACCGACACTATGAAGCCGGTCGCCGCCGCCTTCCATCGCAAGGCAAGGACGGGCCTAGGGAGCTGCGTGCTGCTGCGAACACGGCTGTGCCGCGGCCTCTAGCCGCGCCCGCCCCCGGATCTGGCGGCGGGAGGCACGGTGGACCCGGCCACGGGAGGCCAAGGCACTGGCCACGGGAAGCCCCGGCGACGGCCTCTAGCACCACCGCAGGGTGGGTCGGCCACGGGAGGCCAAGGAACCTCGCGGGGCCGGCAGCGGGAGGCCAGGCCCGGTGGCGGGCGGTGGGGAGCGGCACGGAGGAAGGTTGCGGGCGGTGGGGATCGGCGCGCGGGGGATTGAAGCGGCACGCTGCGGGAGAAGGAGCGACGTGCGGAGGATTGGGCGCGCCGGATTGCAGCGGCGCGCGGGGGGGAAAAGAGCAGCGCGTGGGGGTTTGGAGCTGCGCGCGGCGGATTGGAGAGGCGCGCGGCGGAGGAAGGAGCTCCGTGCGATGGATTGGAGCTGCGCGCGGCGGAGGAACGCGATGCGGAGAAACCAGGTGGGGAAAGTTGGGCGTCGGTGGGGAAAGAAACCAGAGAAGAGGGAGGGGTTTTGGGTACTGGTGGGACCCATCGCGTCTGGTGGCAGAGGAAAGACAGAGGCAAGTCCCGCAGGCGACTAGCTTTGTGGGACAAATTTGCAATCCTAGTCCGACTAGAGTTCTGGGACGGAGGGAGTAAAAACCTGAGCTTCTCAAAATGATCTGAGGCGAGGTCACGAGCTAGAAGCGATCAGAGAGAGGATCTTTTTACCGCTTTCCACACTTCGAAATTTTCAAAATCCAAATAAAATTTTAAAATTTAATACTATCGGTTTCTCTAACAATAAAAAACCCAAAATTTTAGCTCTGCCACTGCATGCTTACTTGTCTACTTGTCAGCCACCCAATCGTAGGAGGCCAACGTTCTGTAAGATTGTGCATCGAATTAAAGATCCTGAAATGGCCGAAACTAAGGCAATCCGATGTGCAGTCCTTGCAAAGGAAAAAAAATCATAAACATATTATTGTAGCGCCGGGTTGTCGAAATGTCATCAAGAATATTCAATCCCCGGTGATGGATAGGTCTCGTGTTGGTAATATCATACATGATGTAAAAAACATAAGTAGAGAGGTTCCTTCCTCCTTTATTTATATAATCTTTAGAGGATGCAATGAGGCAGCTCATGCTATGGCTAGATTAGCTGAACATCTTTCTGATTCAGTTTGGTGTAACGAACCTCCGGATGCTATCAGAGCCGCATGTTAAGTTAACTAGTATAGATGTACGTGGAGCATGCACGTGTTGTGAGATAATTAAGCAGACAATAAAAAAAAAAGGAAGAAGTTCTGATTGATTAGCGTCGTTCCTTTCTCGTTAAAACCGAAAGAAGGAAAGTAACATGTGGGTATGGGTATAAAATGAGGTGATAAATAAAAAAAGAAAGTGGACGAATTTGCATCTATGGGTTTTGGGCCTTTCCACTCTTTTTCCAACTTTTTCCAAACTGCGCAGTGGGGTTAGCGTGAGGGGTATACTTATGCTTTTATAGCTAAAAAAGATTTTTGAAAAACTCGTTCTTTTACTGTATAGGTATAACGCTGCCCATTTCAAAAAGTTGTAGGAGGCCAACTGCAGAGAGGATCCTGTCCTTGCTCTTTGTATGTGTTTGCGTCAAATGCATACGTTCCCGCCAATTTTTCTGCAGCGGGCCAAGATCCACCGAGATCTCTTGCTTTCAGAGACAGGAAAGATATCTACCCAGAATAATCATACAGAGAGAGTAAAGCATGGGCAATCATGGTTCGCTATCTTAATCTCCCTTCACCAGTAGTCCAACGAGGCAGCCTGGCCACCAAGGCAATGGCCAATGGGGGAATCAGGGAATGGGCATGGATGCCAAGAACCACAAAGAGCAGACTGCAAGTCTGCAACTCCTCACTCAGTCGTCGGCTCGTCGCGTACGCGGCCACAAGGTCGTGCCCTTTTCCTTTTCTTTTATAGAGGGCGCACGCATCGTATACAGTGACGATGGGCTGTGCAAAAAAGGACAGAGAACAATAATCGGTCAGCGCAACGTGATTCGTTTATGCGCACACTGCCGGCCGGCGCCAAAATATTTTGTCTCCGGATGCGCAGATCCCCATCGCTCTCTGCCTCCTCCGCTTCCCGTCGCCGTCCCCCCTCCCGGCTGCGCGGAACCACGTCTCCGCGCGCGCACGGCGCCTCCGGTTCTCCGCTCCCGGCTGGCGGCTGCGCGCACGGCGGCTCGAATCAGTCCACTACAAAGATGCCAAGATCTGTGTCGCGCATGTGAGGCGGATGGAGGTGGAAGCTGCGAGGAAGGTTGGTTTGGTCCTCCTGGGGGAGGGTTAGACCATAGTCACGAGATAGTGTATCTGTACAGTGTACGGTATATAATACGTAATCATTGTTTTTCTATTCTGTATACAGTGTGCAAACAGTGTTTTTTACGTCTGTTTTTACCCTCCGGTGACCATGATGGTACAGTATATTCCGCGCTGGGATCCAGGCTCTCGCATCAGAGAAAATCAGCGACGACGGCGACGCCAGCGCCACCTTGGGAGAAGAGAAGGACGGGAAGTGGCCCGGCCCGGGACGGCGGCGCGGCGCGTCCTCCGTGACGACTCTTTTGTTGTGCAGGCTTTGGGGATAGAGTGTGTGGGTGGCACTCGGTCCACGTTACGTCCAATTCCAACCTGTACATGCAATATGTCGTCATGATGGATTGGCCTTTGTTGTTACATTACAGGACTATACTTGACCGCCGGTGGCTTCACTTTGCAAAAAACACTCGTCGATCACTCATCCGTCGGTGATGATGGTTCGAGCACCAAAGCTTCTGGTGGTTGTGCTCCATCCTGGCAGGCAGGCAGGCGGTGTCTGTTGACGGATTGATCGGCCCATGTGTCTGGAACTGGAGAGCGAAAACCGTACGCATGCTGGAGGTGTAGCTGTCGGCGGGCGGATCGGCCGGCCCACGACAAGTTTGTGTGACTGTATTAGCGGCGAGATAGCCGGAGCTCCTCCTCTGCCGCCCCGCCCGTCCATAAAACGGGGGAGCATCTGGACACCCCATCCAAAGCTCCAAACCCCCCAGGAAAGGCAGTCAAACCGTTGGACGGGATCTCTGTCCTCCATATTTAGATTTGATTTTTAGGCTCCCAACAGCCAACATTATCCATGTTTATCCAAAACAGCCAGAGCTTGACAGCAAAATTAGCAAGGTTACCATGCACACAGCCCAAAACTGCAGAACGGAACTTGCTCGTGCCAGAGCCCTACCAGCCTGCTGGATCACGGGAAATTCTCAGCAGGGCGCATTAAAATCCGGCGGACGGACGGAACACGATGCACGGCCGCGCGCACTGATCCCGAGCAATAATTCCCGGGCCCACCTCCCCCCACCCCCCACCCCCGCCCCCCCCCCCCCCCAGAATAACCCCACCTACCCACCCTCCCAATCTCCCATCACCTGCCGCTGTCTCGCGTCGCGCGCGCTAGCTTATAAACCGTCCCCCTTCTCCCTCCACGCACGGAGCGTCCTCGCCTGCAACAGAGCACCAAGCGCGACACGAGCCCGACCGATTCGCTTCGCTCGGACCACCACCGCGCCACCAAGCATGGCCGCCTCACGCGCGCTCCTCCCCAGCCCGCACGCGAGGGCCGCGGGGTCCTGCCTGGCCGCCGCCTCCGCGTCGCCGCTGCCGTCCTCGCTCGCGCTCCCCGCGGCGCGCGGCCGCGGGGCGCGCGGCATCCGGTGCGCGATCGTGTCGTCGCCGGCGCCGGCGCCCGTGGCGCCCGCCTCGGCGTCGGACCCGTCGCTGCGGATCTCGCGGGGCGGGTCGGGCGGGACGCTGCGGCCGAAGCCTGCGGTGCTGGTGGCGGAGAAGCTGAGCGAGGCGGGGCTGGCGGTGCTGCGGGAGTTCGCGGACGTGGAGTGCGCCTACGGCATGTCCCCCGCGGAGCTGCTGGCCAAGGTGGCGCAGTTCGACGCGCTCATCGTGCGCAGCGGCACCAAGGTGACGCGGGAGGTGCTGGAGGCGGGGCGAGGGAGGCTCAGGGTCGTCGGCCGCGCGGGCGTCGGGATCGACAACGTCGACCTCCAGGCGGCCACCGAGGCCGGGTGCCTCGTCGTCAACGCGCCCACGGCAAACACCGTCGCCGCCGCCGAGCATGGCATCGCGCTGCTCGCATCCATGGCGCGCAACGTCTCGCAGGCCGACGCCGCGCTCAAGGCCGGTGAGTTAATCGTGTTTCAGTGCTTTAGTTTGTATATTATATTGCTTTTTGTGCCGCGGGTGGTGTGGTGGTTAATCATGTTCCTGTGCTTTAGAGGCCAAACCAATGAACAGTGGGGCCATTCTAGAATCTAGTATAGTATAAGTATAGTATAAGTATAGTATATAGTTTATGTTGGCATTGGCCCGTATGCAAACTTGCGAAGCAGGTAGGCATGTCGCCATCAAATCTGGTAACGCGAATTAAATAGAACTGGAGCGGTTAAACAAATACAGCAAGCCCATCACAAACTTTCTTCTAATTTTATATCACTACTCTCTTTCCATTGATAAAGTTGAGGATAGCACTGGCCTTTGGACTGACTGGCGGCGCAAATGAGAACTGTTTCGATCTTAAACAAATTCGAGCACCTGTTTGTTGATGTCACCGTCGAATCTGGCAGATGGAAGGTAGTACTAGTACAAAATCAAGCTGAGCTGGAACGCTCAAATAATCCCTGGTGTTTAGTGACACCCAAAACGATTTGTTTATGGAAACTTTCTTCTAATTGAATATTCCCATTGGATGGTTTGGACTTTGGAACAGAGGAGAGCACTGATATTACCTTTGCCTCGGGATAAGGGATGTGCATTTCTGCTTACAGCAACTATTATATGATAGATAGTGCGATCCATTTCTACGGTACTCACATTTTTCTAGTTTTACAGTTCAACCATGCCACGCTGTGCTCCAACTTTAGCAAAGTTTGCTGGGTCCACGTGCTCTCCACAGTACAGACTACAGAGTTTATTTAGTACTGTATCTCCCTCGATCTATCCACATGGGTGATTAAACTTATAGTAATGGTCAAATATCTCCAGTACAGTAGGGTTCGAATCTCCAGACCGATGACACTGGATACATGTCCTGAAAGATGGGCAGGTTCAATGAATATGGGTGCCCAACAGTTTCTCTCTTGACTGCCCATCTCACACGCTCACAGCATAGCACTAGTGGGGCTGTGCCATACACGTATTTACATATATAGGTGAGAGGTGACAAATCCAGCTCCAGAACCTTTCTTGAGTAGGTGGAGCGTATTATTACCAGCACCAAAATTTGTGGAGCTGAAGCCACGAACATACAAATGCCATTTCAAGGAATAGTTTTGTTCTAGTTTTGGACTAAATATTATTTTTGAAACGGTTTTAATTTAATCTACAAACTTCAGCTGCAACATGGAGCTAAAACCTAGTACTGTGCCAATGGGGCCAAAGATTCAATTATTGAAGGCATTCGGGGAATCCTGCTATATATCATGTGCCATGATTCATAACCACCTTGCCTTTGAACCAACAGACCGTTGGGCCCTACCTTTATCTTACTATAGTACCAGTGCAACACAAGAGAAGTCACTAGCTACTAGTACTAGCTACTATGCACAGAAACGTTCTGTTCATTTCTGTATCTTGTCTCCTGCTAGCCTTATACTGCAGATTTTATGATTAACAATTTACGGAATATACATAAGAATAAGCTCTACTTCAGCTAAGCAACTGAACCTTAAGAAAGGTGTGTTTGCTAGTGAATGGAACTTATACATCCTCCAAGACCCTGTCAACGAACTGAAACAATCAATTGATTTAATTGATTGTGATGTTGGCCTGATTACTGCTGCAGTTGCTTGAGAGTCTATTGCCCTTTTCAATTCTGCTATGTCCATTTCAGATAAGGACAACACACCAATTCTCTGTCCTTTCGGAATGTATTATTGCAGCAAGCCTTTACACATGCTGTAATCATGACATTCGGCTTGTATTGTAAGAAAACAGTGGTTAAATTTTGGGTGTGATTCTTTTATTGAGGAATCTACTACGTTGGTAATATGTCCCTATTACACTTTTTGTTTTTGAAAGAACCTGGTGCCTCAGGTTAGTGGAGAATACGATCCCTGAACGCTTGTGTCAAATCTATTCTTTTCAGGAAGTGACTTAGTTACGCTGTTTTAAATAATGCTAATTGTCTAGGCCAAACTGCTATATATTTTTTGGAGGCTACTAAAAGTTTTGGATATTTTTTCCGCAAATAAAAATCGGATATTTATTTGCTCCATAACTGTTTCGTATGACACTGAAACATTTTTTGCTTTGCCAAATTAAGCCTGTCTTAATTTGACTTGCCTGTCAAACTAGCTTTGAGGTGATGGAACTCGAAGGTATTGCTGGGAAGTGCTTACAGAGGGTGTAACTCTTGCCTAAAATGAAAATTTTGACTTGGTTAAAAATATATTCATTTGTCATGTTTTATATGATGTGCTAATCAGGTGTGGGTGTGGTATAAAGCAAGTACCCGATCTACTGGTGCTAATTAAATGATGCAATATTGAAGAAGTGAACGAAAGATGCAACGATGTTCTGGAAATATCCTGTTGAGTCTTTGAAGCAGCAGTGTAATCATTCTGTCCAAGAAATATTCTGAGAGTTTATCTTTAAAATTCACACAGGTAAATGGCAAAGAACCAAGTACGTGGGGGTTTCTCTGGTGGGAAAGACTCTGGCCATCATGGGCTTCGGGAAGGTTGGTTCAGAGGTGGCGAGGCGAGCGAAAGGGCTCGGGATGCATGTGATCGCTCATGATCCCTATGCCCCTGCTGATCGGGCCCGTGCCATCGGAGTGGAGCTGGTATCTTTCGATGAGGCCATAGCAAGAGCTGATTTCATCTCCCTCCACATGCCGCTGATACCGACAACATCCAAGATCTTCAATGACGAGTCCTTCGCAAAGATGAAGACTGGTGTCCGGATCATCAATGTGGCAAGGGGTGGAGTGATCGATGAAGATGCTCTAGTGAGGGCCCTTGACTCCGGCAAAGTTGCTCAGGTGATTACAAATTTCTTCGATTCAAGTGTTATTTTAACCCATCAATGCAAGATGATGCTCGATTTCTCTGAAAGCTGAGCTTTTCTACGTTGCCAATGTTGAGCAGGCGGCTCTTGATGTCTTCTCCGTGGAGCCCCCACCCAAGGACAGCAAGCTGGTGCTGCATGAGAACGTCACTGTTACACCCCACCTTGGTGCAAGTACGGTGGAGGCTCAGGTCTGCATCTTACTACCTGCAGCCAACAACCATGTCCTGCTGCATCGGTGCAAATCACTTGCCGCTATCACGGATGGTACGCTAACTTCACTGCACTCGCCAAAATTGTAGGAAGGCGTCGCCATCGAGATTGCGGAAGCCGTGGTTGGTGCGCTGAAGGGCGAGCTCGCAGCAACAGCTGTGAATGCGCCCATGGTCCCAGCTGAGGTAAAGAGGAGCTTTTCTCTCCGACATGTAACCTGTCGTGCGGTACACCTCAATTATGCATGCATGTGGAGAGGGAGACGACGATTAACAAAAATTTCATGGCCTCGGCAGGTCATGTCAGAGCTCGCCCCTTACGTTTCCCTGGCAGAGAAGCTGGGTAGGCTGGCGGTACAGCTCGTCGCCGGCGAGAGCGGCATCAAGGGCGTGAAAGTGGTGTACACCACCGCCCGTGGCCCCGACGACCTCGACACGAGGCTCCTCCGCGCGATGGTGACCAAGGGCCTGGTGGAGCCGGTGTCGAGCACGTTCGTGAACCTTGTGAACGCGGACTACACGGCGAAGCAGCGCGGCCTGCGCATCACGGAGGAGCGCGTGGCGCACGACAGCCCGGCCGCCGAGGCGCCCCTGGAGTCCATCCAGGTGCGCCTGTCGCAGGTGCAGTCCAAGTTCGCGGGCGCGATCAGCGACGGCGGGGACATCGTGCTGGAGGGCCGGGTGAAGTACGGCGTGCCGCACCTCACCCTGGTGGGGCCCTACGAGGTGGACGTCAGCCTGGAGGGCAACCTGATCCTGTGCCGGCAGATCGACCAGCCCGGGATGATCGGCAAAGTCGGCAACATCCTCGGGCAGAGGAACGTGAACATCAGCTTCATGAGCGTCGGCCGGACGTTCCGCGGCAAGCAGGCGATCATGGCCATCGGCGTCGACGAGGAGCCCGACAAGGAGACGCTGGAGCAGATCGGGGCCATCCCAGCGATCGAGGAGTTCGTGTTCCTGGAGCTATGATCGATGATGGTTGATGGATAGCGAGTTTTCTGTAGGAGCGGACATTTGCTACTAGTAATACCTACTGAACATTGGCCGGGTTTGGCGTCTGATGGCCACAAGAGAACACGATCCGTGGCCTGTCTGTCTGTCTGTCTGTTTCGGAACCTTTCACATTTTTTTACGCCAGAAGCAGGAAGCAGTCGTAGTATATATGAAGGTTGAAGGGTGCCTTGATTGGTCCCTGTCTAAATAAGAGATGTGTCGTGTGTGTGCCGTCCGGCGTTGCCTATGTATAAACTGTGTACTACCTTTGTGCCGTGTGGGTAGCGTAATGCGTGGTTGTAAGAACAGCATCACTGTGCCAGAAAATGTAGACCTTCTGTACTGTATGATGCAATATAAATTGTGCTATTGTGGGCAAAGCAAACAGACCTTACGCGCAGCGCAAGCAGAGCAGGGTGTGTTTTACGTTGTCTATAGCACCGGTAAGCAATTAATTGATCGTGTAATAAGGCCTATTTACGGGCCATTGCCCCACCGCCGATTCAGAGATCAGAAATGTGAGCCAAAACATGCTCTGTGTTAATCATTTGACCCTCGCTGCCTTCAATGTAGCTCCACCCTTGCCGACAATAACCACTGCCGCCACCGCCACTGACTCTCCACCGTCGCAAGAATGACAAAGTGACAATCGCGGAGCAGAGCTGGGAAGATTGACAGGCCGCGAGGAGTATGCCCGTATCCTTGGGCAATGGGCCATGGCCCACTTACACAATGGGTGGATTTTGGAGCAACGGGCTGGTGACAAGGAAAATGTCCATTCTACATCCTAGAACTATAACCCAAGTCTATTTTCTCTCCTTAAACTAAATAAAAACATGTCTCCCCTAACTTTCAACACTTGTTACATTTACCCTCTTGTCCGGATTAAAAATGGTTTTCAAGGTATTTTGATCTTCCATATTCTTTTTGTTAGCAACACACTAACAATTTCAACCACCAGTCTCTCTATTCCTTCATCGATCACCAGATGCATGAGTTCACAATGGTACAGAGGGAAGAACCGATAGAGAGAAGGGGAAGATGACTAGGGAGATTCTAGAGTTCGATTGTTACAAACGTACTCTCCCTTCCTTTCTCTATAGTATTTATCCTACTAAGTCCAATCAGGCCCAAAGACGTTCGGGTTGGGCTTCCTCCGGCGTCGGCCCATTGGTTGTCCTTTCTCTAGTTCACCCATTGCTTGTGCAGCCCCTGTAGATTCTTCATTAGTAGCCATGGCTGGTTCTTCATCCGTAACCGTGGCTATGACACTTTTTTAGTTCAAAAATAAATATGGTAAACACGAGATAAGGTTTTAAACTATGAAAGATACCCTAAACTTCAATTCCATGGATAGTTTGAGACATAGAACACCAAAATTAAATAGTTTAAGCTCGTAACATATATCTAAAAGCTTCCAAAAATGCATCTAGCTATATAAAATAGGACTAGAAAAATATGGGAATTTCGTAAAATGTCGTAATTGATGTCCAAGGGCATTTTGGAAACTTTCTATTGAAAAAAAAAGAAGAGATATCACCAACATATATGCAACACGCATTAATGTTAAATGCATCCATGCTTGTTGCATTCTTATTGGTTGCATCTTGTGTATTTATTGTGTATTAAAAATTATGTTTGGAAAAAAAATCTAGTTTCTTTTGATGATTTTCTATTCTTCTAGAGTTAAATCCAATTTCTATAAGCTCTCCTAGAGATTGTTTTATGAGATGAAAAGCCACTTTTAACTATAATTACAAGGAGTATTGATATTTGAACGGGGCATGACGTCTAATATTCTAAAAAGGAAACTTATATTATACTGACATTTCAAAGAGAACATGTACCTGCCAAAGGGCCTGTAGCCCAGTGGTTGCAGCAGCTCGAGCGGCACTTGAGGTCCTGGGTTTGACTCCGCTGAGAGCGAATTATTTTGGGATTTAACAACTTTGTTCATTAAGTGGTAGGCAACGTTTCCGTTGACAGCGAGGTACCCGTGGTGACTTCGTCAATCTCAAGATCTGCCGGTCCAGTCTTTTGGAGATGTTCGTAGAGGTAGGGTGTGCGTGCGTACGGTCATAGGGGTGAATGTGTGTGCGTGTGTGAGCGTCTGCGTTTGTACCGTGTTTTAGATCTTATACCTTTTCCGAGCGACACCTAGGGAGGGAAAACATCGGGACAACATTTGTACTAATCTCTATTCTTTATGATGTGCCTCCTTAAATGTGGCTGAACACATTGCCAGACCAATATCGAGAACTTTCAGAGTTGCCACATTACCAAACATGATAATAGCACCTAAATTGACATAAAAATATCATACAATCACCTACGAGTATGCAAATTTTGAGGAGTAAAAAAAAATCAATGCTCTAATAGTTTATCTCAGATCGACTTTTTGGCGCCACTATTCATGTGCTAGCTTGTTTTATTTGTTCTGGATTGCACAAGTTTTTGTTCAAGCTCATTTTTTACATGCACACATATTATTGCATTCCCTATCCATCTACATTTTGTTGCAACATTAACTCATCGATCTAGATGCTATTGTCTATGTTTTTAAATATATGGCAGAGTTGACTAATGAACAACACTTGACTATTTGTCTTAAATATATAATATGTTTATTTATTTTGTTGTGACTTGTTTTATCACTAATGGTATTTAAGCATGGCCTATATTTTTTTTTATATTTGATTAAAATTTTTGCATAGGATGAATAGTAAAGCGTATATAAAAAATTCAACAATAAACTACATTAAAAGGAGAAGGTTATACCATATCTATACACTGTTGTATGGACAACTTCCAATTTAGTATATATAATTCATATTCCAATCTCAACACGTAAGACATCCATATACGCCATTAATAATAAGTGAAAATAACGCATACCCTACTATAATAACATATGTATTTACTTATTTTAGTTGTTAGATAAAGGGTAATGTTTGAGTCTCAACATCAATATGCAAGCCATCTACAATACCATACCCCACCTAACATCCACATTATACCTTCGTGCTCGGACACTCATGTTATATTTCACCAATAAGTAAAGTAGCCATCGGTCTAATGTTCTTAATAGCTTCTGCAATCCTTTTTTTAAAAATAGCATGAACATTGCTGATTCAATTAAGTAGGGAGGAGCAAACGAGTTTTTAAGTTTTAACGTACAAACATTACATTACATGCAAACATGTTTCAATTAAGCAGCTCCTGCAATCCTCACGTATCTGCTTGGAGATCCTCCTTAGTTTAGTAAATACCCCCTGTGTCCTAAAAACATGTCATTCTAGAAATCTTGGGACATATTAGTGCCCGTAAGAAATGACCTTGATGCCCTCCTAAAATTTAGGATCTTCCGGGCACAACAAAGGAAAGAGCGATCTGCATAGGAACTTGGTTAATGCTGGCATGTGGCAAGGTAGCAGGTAGATCCTATCTAATTAACTCATCCATGATTTGTTTGAAGAAAATAAGGCACGTGGACCAGCCGATCCCAAAATAAGCATGTGAAAGATAAAAGAATGCTTGTATGACGACATGTTTTTTTGGAACAAATCTTCAAATCTACGCTGACTTGTTTTCTAGGATAGAGAGAGTAAGACGACAAATACCTTGACCCACTCATGGTAACACAAGAGACGTTCCCAGCCCATGCATGGTACCTTCGCGTTGTACTATCCGCGCTGACTGTAATGTACTAGTACCACGACCACCAGAGCACACTACTGATATGGAGTATATATAGTCGTTACACTATCGTGCCATCAGCTGCCGCGCATCCGCCTATTCGGGTCTGGACGTGTATGTAATAGTGCTGATAAGGATGTTTCTATTCTTGTACGGGGAGATTCCATCATCCGGTCCCAATATACCTCATCGCATTATGGTTTGGTCCCAACACAAGAAACTCATCAGGTACTACAACGCCACTGCTGAAGTGCATGCCGCATGCTAATGCCGCATCAATAATGCGATGAGGTGTGCACGCATGCGAACAGGGACACAGGTGCAGCTAGCACTAACGCGTCGTCGCATCTCCTTCTCGTGCATGGTCCAGTAGTGCGGTGCAGGCAGCAGTGCTCTGCTGCCACCCCCATGACTATGAGCCATGACGACGCCGGCCCACGCCGATCGGCGCCGGTGCGCTTTCCGGCATCTTCTCCTCCGGCCACACGTACGCACGCGACGCCGTTGATGGTGGCTCCTCAACACCTGAAGGACGCCGCCCCACGCGTCGCTCTCCGGTGTGGCCGCTGCCGTCGGCATTGCCGCGTCTCGGTCCGTCGCGAATGCCTGAACGCTCAGCCTCAACCCCTTCATGTGTAATTGTGTACTGTTACGGCTTTACTCTATGTGGCTGATGAAGACTCAACCAACAGCCTTCAACATGCACTGCCTGCTCCTTTGTTTCTTCAGACACTACATTTTTTTTTTGTCACGGTTTTGTTCGCTGTGGATCATAGATGATCCAATATGAAAAGGAGTGATGACAAGTTTGCAACGCCAGGTCGCCAGGATCATGTGGTAACCAAGAATGAAGCCGGTCTCGATGAACTGCGGTATGACGTTGTTCGCAGTTCGCTGGTGGCTGTGACAGATTTGACAGAACATTATTGCTGCCGTGTGTATGCCACTACGGCCGGCTAGGATACATGGCCAAGTATTGCAAGTGACCTGGCTGCTGCTGCCTGCTTAGATGGTGCGAAAAATCCAATTTTGCTGGAGAGTGGCTTATGTTTTGCATCTAGGCATTTTCGGGAAAAATGTGTTTTTCCTCTAAAATCTAAAGGTTTTCTATGAAAAAGAATCTATATGGTTCCTATGAAGCTCCTACATTAACAAAGGCCGGGACCCGCCCTTCTTTGACAGTATGTTTCTATCACTAAACCTTTGAAATCATGTCACTGCACAAACTTTTCTGACACTCACACGACGAAAGTTCATTTGTTACCAATTATCATTTCCTCTTCTATGCCAAAACGTTTTTTTACATAATTGATTAATAACTCTCTAGTGATTTATTAACAAAGTTTGTATGCCACATGTAACCTATATATATGCCGCATGATGAGTGGCATGACAGATGACGTGGCAATGATGTTGCGGTTGACATAGCTGGCCTACGCAATTTGGTCTTGGTCGATTTTAGTTTAGACCAAAAGCCTATGCGAGGCCTATTTGGTTTTGGCCCCAAAATGTTTTGACTCCCATTTTAGTTTTTGGCTAAATCTAGTTTTGCGGTCCATTTCCAAGTTGGACCAAAAACCATTTGATGTCATTTCTAGCCCATTGATTGAGTTCCATTTAACAACCATACCGTTCATTTCAGCCATTACAACCCATTTAATAGCCATTATAGCACATAAACATACAAAAATGCATTACATTTATAGTATAATCAAGCATGCTTGTAGTGAATTGGTGTTGCACTGACCGAGGAGGAGGGGGGGTGAGCCAATTCACCTTAATACTAACTTAGGGCTCTACATTATGCTACCTAATGTGCTTTTATGGTTTATCTAGTGCTTTACCCATCACTAACAAATGTGTTTCTATCTTAGTGTAAATATGATAAACCAAATAGAAGATCAATAACAATACAAACTCCAAACACTAATAATTTAACCTATAGTCTCAATGGGCAAACTATCCGACCCGTGCTGAAGCAATACAAAGAATATGCTCTCAAATCTTAAGGCTCTCGCCAAGTTTGATGAGCAACTTGACACAAAAGCAAGTATGATCCCTACGATTCTTTTAGTTACATTGATGCCATATTCACTACAAAGCTTGATCCAACAGGCAAACTAAGAAAGGGTCTCCTTGTCCCTACTCTATAACAAGCCAAAGGTTCAATGAGATTGGTGACGAGCTAGAAATGTCCCAAGGGTTTGGTACAAGTTTGGTTCACTCCTTAGTGCACACAACTTAGTCGTCACTAGAATATACGGTATGTAATACCTCATCTTATAACCATTGCACCAAAGCCATTATGTATTAATTCGATACAAACTTAGGTGTACACATTTGAACACCACTAGGCCTTCAATGCCCATACATATTCTTCACCTGCCACATGTCCTCCTGACCGCTGCCCGCATGTTACTTTGTCCATTGATGTCACTATATCACCATTAAGGAGGCCTTAAGTGAACAATGAGATCAAACTTGAGCCTAAGTCTCTCTCAACTCTTTCCTCACTCTAGCAAAAACAGGATCAAGCTAGAGTGTCTTCTTCTTATCTTGATGATGTACAAGCATTCTTTGATATACACACCGACATGTTCACTAGTAGAATGATAATCAAAGAGAGGAGCTCTAGCACTCAAATATCACCGTACCAACTCTCTCTAGAGCTTGAATTTTCAAGTCTTTGAACTAGATGAAATTTTGAGAGTACCGGGAGCTAGATGAAATTTTGAGACAAGTTCAAGAACCAAGATGAAACATCGAGACAAGTTTAAGAAATTGAATGTGTATTTTGAGAGTATCGAGACCTAAATGAAATCTTAGGACAAATTCAAAGACCCAGATAAAACCTCAGGACATGTTTAAGGATTTGAATATGCATTTTGAGAGTACCAGTACCTAGATGAAATCTCAGAACAAGTTCCAAAGACCATCAATGAAATTCTCTCCAAAGTAAAGTTTGAAATGGAAAGTGGCCACGTAGGATAGAAAGGTCCGATGACAATAACTAATAAGGCTATCCACGCTCGCGGAATGGAAAGCGGACTGGAAAATGGATGTAGTAGCCTTTCCGGTGAAAAACACTTGCAGCGGGCGACTGCATGCCTTCCTTAAGCTCCAGTAGGCTCTCTCTCACCTCAAATATGGGGTGATTCCCATCCTCTCCCTACCGCTTCTCTCTCTTTCATGTCGGCAACTGCTGCACCTCGCACCATCGCTGCAAATAGATCCACCCCACCACCGCCGATGGACATCGCGAGGAGCACGAGGCTGTGGCAGCGCGGATCCGGCCTTGCAGGGAGGAGGTTCCACGGGCGGTGGGTGTGCGGAGAGGATATGCGGCGGGTGGGTGTGGCCTATGGGGTACTAGGTAAGAGAGAGGGTGTGATGGGGAAGTATAAAAAATAATAAAAATTGTGGCATACAGGGTAAATATGAGATTGTAAGTATAGAGTAGAAAATCTTGCTGATTAGAACGGAATATTCGTTTTAGGATAGTATATGAGTGCGGATAGCCTAACGCCCTGCTAAATGTATGCACAGCCGTCTGTCCTTCCAGGCTTCCACTACTGCAAGGCTACACTACACTACGGCATTGCCGCGCCGCGCCGCGCCGCGCACGCACACACTTGCTCGCTCCGTGCTGGACCGCTCCATCCGCGGTCGGCGTTGCATATTGCATTGCTCGCTTGGGGATCACGCGACGCGATGTGGCGCCCGCCGGCCTCCGGGGCACGGGCTGCTGCCTGCCATCTCCCGGCGCAGCGTAGCGCAGCGGTGCGGTGGTCCTGCCATCAACATGCATGCCAAGGATGGCTGGCCCATGGGGTGCGTGAGATGGAACTGCACTTGCGAAACGAGTGATATGTATATATGAACAAGGAGCACCAGGAAAAGCCAAGGTCATCCGAATGAATGCCGTGAAAAGAAGGACACCATCTATCAGGACTTTGGGGATTTCAGAGCCTCATGTGTAGCGTCAACAGACAGTCTCCATACGTCCATGTGGTCCCTATTAATTTCGCATCGTCTCCAGCTCAGTACGGACCAGTACAATTTTCAGATTCCCTTTTCTTTCTGTTATATATAGCTATATACCACCGTACAGATGTGAAAACAAAACTTGGTATCATGGTATGTACGTCTGGAATAAAAAGACGGATGGAAATACCGAAGAAAATTAAATGGAGAGGGAACAAACATATATATGATTAGGCTGTCTGGAATTGAAAACGTCGTATTTACAGTCCGCGGATCTGGATGAAAGCCCCGGTCGTCGTAGTCGCCTGCCGTGAAGTGATGCGCGCGGCGTCCAAATTGTACGGTGGTGGCCGTCGTGATCCTCTGATAGCTCCTCCACTGAATCGGCCGTGCAGCCTCAGATAGAATCTTGTACCGCAGCGCCCATGCATGCTGACACCCTTGCTACCGCCAAAACCGTCGTTTTCTCGTCTCTCAAACAGCGCGCGCTCGATCAAATCTTCGAATTTCTTAATTTTTCCAGTCCGGTGCAAGTTCACTCACACAACGCAAGTGGGCCCTCTCGATCGCTTGGATGGACATAAAGCCGATCGATGACTTCATAAAGCGGCAGCGGCTTGCCTGTGATTGCTGCTGCTGCTGGGCTAATGGCTGTTTAGGTGGTGGATCGATCAATCGATCAATCATGCATGCACTATCTGCCTCTCGCATCTCTTCAGCGTCCCTGTTCTCAGAAATCGCCAACCACTAGGCGTCGTCCAGGGTCACCAAATTGAAGCGAAAAGGCATGGCCGCGCCAATCCCAGGACGTCGTCGTCGTCGTCTTCCCTCTCGCGCTCGATCACGGTCACGGCGCACCTGATGACAACCACTGCCGGCCGCCGTGTGCTTGACGTGGAGAGCCACCGCTCTCTGCAACCTCACCTACTGTGCGGATGGTATAATGGCGCGGCTGTCATCAAATCAGCAAGCGAGCAGAACTATATGGATCTACTTCAGTTCACCCAGTCCCGATTCCTGCTTATCCGTGCATGAGGAGGCAGGCACCATGACGACACTTGACGAGTTTTGTTTGTGCCTCGAGAGCATGCCGATCGAGTTGGCTCTATCAAGTGCCAACCGTTCCACTACGGATGCTGCTGTTTGCTGATTAATTAATCTGATTAATTAGTGGCTTAGTTAGTGGACTCTGCATCAACTCGATCTTAATGATTAAGGTTGCCTTCTAGTTAGTACGTGGACTATTGAGACAGATTAACAAAGCTACGATATCGAAACTTCCACTTTAAAGTATTAAACTGATATGTAGATGACTTTATAATTTTGTTGAACCAGGCGATTTCTCCGCGCGTTGTCGTAGGACTTAAAGAGTGATTTCAATATTTTTTTAAGAAAAAGAATAGTATTAATTCAAATGCTCATTTGGCAGAGAAAATAGAACAATGAAATTGCCATGGGTCTGTCAGTACTCAGCTTCTAACAATAATTCTAATAAACCTATGCAATTAAAACTACTAAAAAGATTTGTGGAGTGAACATTTCATTATGACATGAGAGACATATCTCTAGTGATGACAACTTATGACCTTTGGATGCGCTTCCTAACAGTACGTGAATCAAAGAGCTGCACAGAGTACTCCATTTACCTGTCTTTATATCTCATTTTGTCCTGCATAGGGGATATTATATAATTATTTGGATAAGAAAGGCAAATGCTCTCATATTCGAAGTCTTACATTTAGAAAGCGTAGCGATATTAATACACGAATGAATGTGAGATGTAGAGATCTACGTCAATTTGCTACTGAATGAATTGCAATGACTAAATTATGATGGATTCACCTGTGTATGTATATATGTGTGAGAGAGAAAATATACATAGATGTATAGTAAACCGAAGAGAAAAATGACTTGAATAGGTATTTGACAATCCTTATTAACAAGAAACTTAGGCTAATAGAAAAATAAATAATACTAGGCAGAACCCTCGCGCGTTGCACGGGGTAAGGAAGCCCAACACAGTGACGTTGAGGTGGGCCGGCCATGGATGGCGGCGGTGCAAGCGGAGAAGGCGATGGACACGGAGGCAGACCTCGAAGAGGAGGCGCAGGGGCCACGACGGCCATGGAGACGGACCTGGAGGACACACAGGGGCCGCGGTGGCCATGGAAGCGTGGGGAAGGGAGGCGGCAGCCGGACATGGCTCCATGGTTGGCCCTCCCCGTGCGCGGCATGGCACCGTCGTTGCGCCTTCGCCGCGCGTCAGGGCCGCACGGCCGCCTCCGCTGCAGCCTGGGGCCACCGGCCACCCCTACGCCTCCGCTCGGAGGCCACCTGCCTTCGCCGTGCCTTGGGGCTGCGGGCGTGCCGCCGCGTGCATGGAAGGAGGCGAAGTCGGCGGAGGCGGCGCTGGATCCGGGCGAGGGAGGAGACGCGGCGGCCGAGGAAGCGGGGAGGGGCGGTGGCGGTCGACGGAGGGGCGGGCGAGACGTGAAGATGAGGCGAGGAGGCGACGGCCCGGCATGGAGGCACGTCATGGCAGGGAAACGAAAGCCGGACGACGGCGAGGCCGGAAGGCGCCGGCGCGGTGGGGAGGCGAAGGCCAGCCATTGGCGCGGCGGGGAGGCGGAGGGCAGGTAGCGGCGACCCGGTGAGGCGACGGGGGGCAGCGAGGAATGGATAAGGTCGTGGGGTGTTGGTGGATGTGGCCTCTGGATGGAGAGCGTGGCGGGCATCGGAGGACCGAGGCAACCATCGGACGGCCCACGCACGCGGACTGTGGACCTACAACGATATGTGAGAGGGAGAGAGGCTGTGGATCAATAGTGGTCAAAGATAATCTACCGACGTAAATGTTTCTATAGATGTGGAAAGTATGATTCACCTTAATTGGCACGTTGTGGGCTGTGGGAATTTTTAAAGTAACATGATTTCTAAATTAGTAAACTCAAAGATGATGTGGATTTTGAAAGTAAAAATATACTAATGTATATTGTATGATAGTATTTTTAACATATTATACTTGATAACTTATTCATCTTAGTTTAAAGAGATTGATTTTTAAATGATTCATCATCTGATATAACAATATTTTTTAAACATATTATTTTTTAATGTACTATTTATTAAACACATTATACTCGATAACGTATTCATTAGAGATTGATTTTTAGATGATTGATTATCTGTGACACATTATTTTTTAATATACTATTTTTTTCAAAACACATTCTACTTAATAACTTATTCATCTTAATTGAGAGAGATTGACTTTTAAATGATTGATCATGTGTGACACATTATTTTTGAACGTACAATTTTTTAAACATATTATACTTGATAGCTTATTCATCTTAGTTGAGAGAAATTGACTTTTAAATGATTGATCATCTGTGTATTATGTTGCGGGAATTTTATGGCGAAGTGATCGAAATGATAAATAGTTGCATGCATTGATATTATTAGCTACAGAAGATCGGCGAAAGATATCAATAGAGTGTTAAAGTGGATGATGATATGGCTTTTTAGTGGATGATGATGTGGATAGCTTGCATGTTAAGATATGATCTCAGTGGTCTCCATCTATATAGATATATAGGATGCGTCAGGTGAGCTCTCAACAAATGAAGTACCCACGACAACTTCAGGGCGGCGATCTTCTATTTCTATAATAGCAGGGCCTTTCCTTTTCAGGGGCTATTTTCTTTTTTATACATATATATATATATATATATATATATATATATATATATATATATAGGCATGGACAAAAAAAAAACATTATATACCACTCTGAAATTCATGTCTTCTGAATTTGGATTCTTGTAGTATATATATAGGCATGGCTTCTGCATGCAGATGATCCATCGATGGGCAAAGGACTCTGGGAGTCACAAATAAAATCATGTCAAGATCATGGAGGAGTATCTCACATCTCCTTCAAGAATCTCTTCATTACACCTGCCTGTCTCCAGAATTTGGCCGATTGGATATTCTGAAAACAACAGTGCCTGACTGACAGTGCCACAACGAAACAGCTGCCGCTGAATTCTTCATTTTCTTCTCCAAAAGGGGGAGAATATTTGCACTGTTGATAGTTGCTGCTGACCTGATCATAATATTCGCAATCATGAGAAATTGCCCGTCGACGCACCGCGTCCGGTGCCCTACCTGAAGCTATAGCAAATAATCCTCATCCAATCCACTTGTCTCTATGATTTAGTTTTACTCTACTGCCCCTACAATGCAAAGTGTGTGCCCTACCTGATTCCCACACAACCCACACACAGAAACAGCAGCCCAATTGGCTAGTGAGTTGAAGAGGAGAAATTATAAATATTCCCAATTCCATTCGCTAAGGATCAAAAAGAAAAAAAAAGAAGGAACACAAACTTTTATCGATAACCAAAAGCTACGCTTTGAAAAAGATCAACTTCTCGATCGATCATGCTATACAACTCCATTTCCATCATATAGCAAAAAAACTACATGCAACTGGATTAAGAAAAAAACTACAACTAACTGAGCAAAATTACGGTCTCAAATCCGGTTCTTTTTATCTTGGTCATTGCAAAAACTACATGTAAATAACTGGATTAAGAAAAACAACATGTAACTGAGCAAAATTACGGCCTCAAATCCGGTTCTTTTATCCTGGTCATTGCAAAAATTACAGAGCTAGCAGACAACCCCACAAAATCACGTCTTTGGTTGGGGTTCTCTACTTGGAGATGGTTTTCACCTTCACCAAAACGCTCCACTCTGATCACAAAAATGTACTGCCTTCTGTTTCGGCGTCTCGCATGGCAGGCCAGCCAAGGATTCGGCGACCACCGTCCCGGCCATCATCTCACCGGCTGCGGCCGGTCGATCGGAAAGCCTAGACTAAAATCTTCAGAAGCGGTGCTCACACACTCACACCTCTTCGGCAGGGATGTGGAGCTCCTCTCGTTCTCTCCTGCTCTCACTGTGCTCACCATTCTGCTCGGCGGCCTTGATGCTGCTAGCAGCCATGGCGACTTCTTGCAGTTGGACCTCCTTCCCGGCCGCCTCGTCGTCGGCCTTGTTGCTCCGGTCGCCGAAGGACGACGCCCTGCTCGACATGGGCGTGGCCAGGTACGTCGGCTTCACGTCCCCGGCCATGATCACCAGTATCTTCTCCTCCCATATCGGCGGCGGCAGGTCCGAGGCCGCCGGCTTGGCGCCGTCGGCGCCGGAGCCGTCCTCGCCGCCTCGGCCGGCGCCACCCTCCAGGTACCCGGAGAGCTTCCAGTAGGAGCACGCCAGGATGAGGAGCGCGAAGGCTATCAGGCCCAGCATCGCCGCCAGCCCGCCGAAGAGGTACGGCACCGGCGAGTGCCACGCCGAATGCACGGCGCTGCCGGCGGCCGCTGGGGCGATCACGGCCTTCGCTGCCGCCGCCGTCGCGTTGAACCCTGCTCCTGGCCTCATTGTTTCTGCTCTTATTCAATTCTACGATCCCCGGAGCTTCTTGCTTTGAGTTCTTTGAGAGCTTTTGCTCTGCCTTTGCTTTGCTGTAATGGTGTGTGAGGCTGCAGTGCGGCGGGTAGAGGGGTTATTTATAGGGAGGGAAAGGGGGAAAGAGGAGGGAAAATTTTGTCACTGCTTGGTTGGATTTGCTAAAAAGAAAAGGCATAAAATAGATTATGAGGTCACCCGGCCACTTTGAGCTAGCAAAGTCTGTACTCTGTACTGCATGGTTTTAGGGTTTGAAATTTACATTAAGAGATCCTCAAGATAAAGTATTTGCTATTTGGACAACCATGGGGAGTTAGCACAGGGGTGGCCATGCAAAATGGAAAGGGTAGCTATTATGCTCTATGTTTCCTCTGTTGTATCACTTTTTGCTACTTTTCTCAAATGTTTTGGGAGCAATTTTGCATTTTTAGGGGTATTATATTGGACAATGGGGGATGCACTTATCCAGAAGAATGGTGGCTGTGCATCTCCAGCTTTGTTAAGTTGCTACAGGATAAGGGCATCGCTATGCCGCACTGGAAAAGGCATAGAGCACCACCCTTAAACAACATGACTTTCATCTTGCTGGGCTCGGCCTCGACACAAGATTATACTCCCTACTTATAAAGAAGATTGGCATCTGATATCAAATTTTATCTTTATGATCACTTTTCTCCTAAAATATATTTTGTTACAACAATTGAAATTATAAGTTTACAACTAAGTAGTAGTCCCCTCCATGCACCACAACAAAGCCAATAATCACAGTTCATGCAATTGTTAGGTTTTTTGGTTCATCCTCACGTATAAATACTTGGGATAACTCCTAGCTTATAAGTTCAGGCCTGGATGAAGAGCTAAACACACATTCTAGAGTGACGTATGGTTATTCTTTCGACAAAGCTGCAGAATATGCGATTGAACATCACTGTAAGGGCATAATAGACCATTCCCACTAAAACATCGTATTCTCAGAGTTGGCCTAGCTAGATTATAAGCAAACACATGGAATTGATCCATACTATAGTTGAAGTTGGTTTTCGTAGAGTGCTTCAATCACAAAAAAAAAATTATATAAACCCTTTGTATGCATGCATGCTTTGTTCCAACTACATTGTGTTAGTACAATTGGTCGGGCCAGCGTAAACTTGCCAGAGTTCATGTGGAAAACATTTTTATCTAACAAAATCTCACACTTTTTTTCTTCATTGTGGGATTCTGTTCATATTTACTTAGATACCTGGATGCAACCTTATCCGTTGGAGGAGGCCCGAACACTTACCAAACACTATAATTACTCTTTTGACTCGGCTCTTGAACCTTTGGTGACTTTGAGGAGGGGCTATGACGACATAAGAAGTGTTGGGACATTAGACCATCCCAACCGATTGGGTATATGGATTGCCCATAACACTGTTTGGCACTGTAGCGCTACTGTACAGAGAGAGGAGTAGTTGGAATAGTGGATGAATAGGGATAGGCAAGACTTTTACTCAGTCTGTTGGGGGTAGCCTTAGCAACTTGCTCTGCCCTATACGGGCAACTCTATGCATGTTGATCAGTTCAATGACTAGCAAAGGTGGATTGCACTAATTTGGTTTACCCTTTTTGACCTCTTTTCCTTGTTGGTCTTCTCTATTTTACGCCCAGTGGGAGACTGAGAGTCTATGGGCTCTAGACGAAAAACCTTTTGCTACCAGAACACCATCCGTCCGTGTTAGTTTTTACCAAACACGAGCGCGCTTGTCATGCGAGTGTACAGTGACGACGAATTTGTATCCGTACTTTTTGTTGCCCAAACCCAACGATATATACTGCTGGTAAAAGTGCCCGTCTGTATCGTCATGCATATGAGCTCCATTGAAGTTTCAGGGAGAACAATAATTGACAATTTCCCCAAACCATCGTTTGCCTACACGGCCGTATAGACCGTTTACACGTTGTTGAAATGCTACTCAATGCTTTGTGGTTCCGTATAATCCATTTTTTTCTGTTTAAATGGCTATCTAGTCCGATTAATTAATCAGACGACCGACCATTTAACATTTACTGTTTAGGATAACACTAACGCAAACAATGAAAAATGTTTTGCCTTTGTCCATATATATACTGGCTCGACGGAAATGGTGCCAAACTCCTTTTTATTTCGAGGCACAATCAAACACAACCAATGTATCATAGGTACTCGTACCTAGTAAAATTTACCGTGCCGGTATATATATTTGTGCGGCTGGCATATCCAGTGCATATGCCGATCCGTGCGGATATGCCATTTTTTGACGGCAAAGGACAAGAACTAGTGCCCCCGCAGGCCGCACGCGCAGACGGTCAACCGCCCCCGCAGGGACCCAGTGTCTCAGCGTGTGCGTCTCTGGATTTTTACAGTTGGACGCGCACGCGCCGAGCAACAGCGAACCAGCGCGCACCGGCGGCGGCCGCGCGCGCGGGTTGGAGCCGGAGGCCTGGCTGCGCTGCGCGGCCCCCGGCCGGCG
This sequence comes from Paspalum notatum, assembly GCA_022530915.1. NCBI lineage: Eukaryota > Viridiplantae > Streptophyta > Magnoliopsida > Poales > Poaceae > Paspalum > Paspalum notatum. The sequence continues at coordinate 7,588,747 of CM039691.1, forward strand.
CCGGCCGAGGGGACGACGACGCGGCTCCACCGGAGGGGGGAGACGCGACGCAAAGCGTTGTGCGCGGCACCAGCTAGTGCGCGCGCGCGGCGTCGCGTCGGATGGACGTCGGCGGGGGCCGAGCGGCGGTGGTGGACGCGCGAATATTACGTTCCGTCAGGCGCTGCCTCGCTCCGATCCGATCCCATCGATCGGGCACTTCGTGGGTGGGTCGTCGGGACGGCGCCGGGCGGGGGCGTCGGTTCCCTCACGGTGACCACGGCACAGCGCGCCCAACGCCGGCGGTTCGCCACTCCCGCGGCGCGGGGGTCGAATCAGTCGCGTCCGCGGGGATTCCCTGCCTGCCGCGCGGAGCGGACCCGGGTCTCTCGCTCGCGTCCGCGCGCACGGCAACAGCCACCGGCGCGTCGCATCGGTCAGGTCAGGGGATCGGACACGCGCGGGTGTCGGTCGCGTGGTGCGTACCACGTAGGAGTATATGTGTAGCAGCAGTGCAGCACGGGGGCAGGCATCTACGGCGTCGGTCCGGCCACGGCGGCAGCAGCAGCGGATAATGGGGGTCGATCGGCCGATCCCATCGCCTTTGGGACATGTACACGTTTGGGTATAGTACGTCTCTGCGCCCTCTCATCTGCCCACGAGGCCACCGTTGGGGTCTGCCGGTCTCGGAGTGGGTAATCTGATCACTATCTCTTTTAGCAGCAACGTATAACGCGCATTATCAGCGCCATGTTTCGCACGGTGATTGGTTTATTAGCTCCGGTACGGTCATCAGTCTGGTAATGGTTTACTGATGGTGTACTAAAAAAAAAATCATACTCCTGCGCAAGTACAGTGCCAATCGGCTTCTCGATCTGATGTCAGCCGTCGCGCACTGATGACCGACTGGCTTTGGCTAGTGACTAGACTACTACCTGCAACACCCGTTACGTATGGTATGGCTTCACTGCATGCGAAGCCTCGACCACATATAGACCCCTATAAGAGCAGAAACTTATCAGTTACACCCCTGCACTTTTCACATATCTGGCGCCCGTCCTTGAAACGGAAAAGGATTGTGAACAACGATGCCAACAAAGGCCGGTGTCCCAAATAATTTCCTGGGATTATTACCACTCGGCCCACCACTTGGCGCACTGTCTGCCAACTCCCCTACTCGGCGATGATGATGACGCACCCACAAGGCCGCACAAGGCGACGGGGCCCAGCCCAATCTAACTTTTTTGTGTATCGTTGCTGGGCCCCGCCGCGCGCCATCGTCACCTCGCAACAAACTACAAAGGCGATTCCTTCTCGCAGCCGAATGCGCCGCGTCTCTCTGTGTGTTTGTGCAAGTAAACTTCCTTTGACATGACACGCCAGCCTTATCGTACCCACACATCGCACGCACACGGGTGATTTTCCCATGCAGTTTCTCAGGGAAAGCAAGTCGCAGAAGGCCACTCTTTTCTTGGGATACTACTCACAGCAATACACTCCTCTTTTTCCTAAGACTGTCTTTAACAAATCGTATAAATGTTTATCTATAGTAAAAAAATAACACTGTAGTTGTACTGTAGACAGAGTGAAACTTGAAATAGACAACGAAGATAGATGGTATGCTGAACTTAGCCTAACAAACCTTAGCTTCGTGCCTCCGTATTGCATTCTCCGTAGTTGCCCTAATCAAAAGCATTTTTGGGCTATTTGCCTCTTTTATGTTTAACCAAAAGGGTAACGGAAAAATGTCTTAGTTCCATATTGTATTGTGTAATTATAAGCGGCATTTACCTTCGTTCTTAATGTTTGTCGCTGGCTATTCCATTTTGAACTAAAATTTGTCAAAGAAAAAAAAATAGTGAAACAAAAACGTGTAGTTATCTGCTCTATGTGACCTTAGCTCATAAGTGCTGGAATCCATTTATTTGGCTAGCTAATGATTCCCCCCAAAGGTTGTCTACATCAGATTATTTGGTGCTCGCTTTTGCCTGCAGGAAAGATTTGGCCATCATGAGCTTACAGAAGTGAAATGTGGGCGAACGCTGCTGGGTGCTAGGTTAGCTGCATTGGATAACCAAAAGCAACTCTACATAAATATGACTTTGGAAAGCTACAATCGACTTCTTTTTAATTTGCACTGGCTAGTGGAATGGCTGCCTCTTAAACTATCAGCTAATTAGTCATTGTCAGTTTCGTATAGTGTCACCCCACAGCAAACTAATAATCTCGCAAGGGAAAGTGTGTTCATGGCCCTGTATATGTTGCTAGTATCACCAGAACGTCAGACTCAAGAGAGAAGGTGTGTTGAATCGCTAATCACTTTCTCTGAGCTTATGGTTCAATCTAGTGTACAAGATAGACCTATAATGCCATACATATATACAGTTGCTAATTGCTATTAATGTTTATCTATGCTACCCTCTACTGACTCGAACATTAGTTATATTAGGCCAACGTAAATGCAAAGATATAAATGTGAAAATGTAAATGTTAAAGATATAAATGTGAAAATGTAAATGTTGTAAGTAAAGAGATCAAGGCAAGGGGATATAAAATTCCCCAGAAGGCATGAGGATTTACCCTATGGTTCAGTTAGGCCAACTCACCAACCTTACGTCCATGTTGGCTCCTTACCAAGGAAATTGAGCAAAATACCAAATCTAAATATCTTCCAATCATCGTATTGCTCTAGATTGCCATTAAGATTTCTCATCAAGCAAACTAACTATCACCAAGGCAAGGTTGTCACCACCATCTCCCTTGATCACCATGGCACAGGATATGGGGCTTCACACTAAGTCAAAGGGTCCAACGGGGAGTTCAAGTTGTGTGTCACAACAATACTTCTCTTGATGCTCAACTCTCACAAGAGCTAGGCCTAAACAATGTACTAAGCACACTTACAAAGGTTCATAGCTATATATTTGTAAAAGGGCTTAGGAGGGGCTCCACTATTCTGGTAACAATAAAAGCCCTGACCGACCAGTGCTAAACCCACCCAGGCTTTAAATTCACTAACACTTTCAATCCATGCATTTCTTGGATTAAACTGAGGAGCCAATCCCCCCTGGACTTGTCTTCTTGTCTGGTTTCTTCGTGTGGAACTCCCATTTGGGTCGTCGCTTCAGTCCGGCCTTTGGCCCTGTAAATACTAAAAAGTTTTATAATAACTATAAAAAAGCCAGATAAACCAACTAGATCAAACAGATGATGGTTATTGATGTTGATGGTGGTTAGAGATTTAGAGTCCATCAATTTGGTAATTTTATATTTTCCTTTCTTTAGATTTTCCTTCCTTTATAACTCATATCAATCAACTATATAAAAGAACAAGTTTTTATAAAAGTTTCTCCATATGGTTATGTAACTAAGTTACGCATGATTATACATCGACAACGTTTATCTGGACTCTCATATTTTCTCCCCTTTTTATGAACTCTCTTTTTTTTGGAAACCAATAGTGTAGAGCTGGAGTCTCAAACTGTCTCCGCATAGTTGGTTCGTAGATTAGGATAATAAAATAGATTAATACGAGAATGACACAGCAATATACATAAAATATCATAACTAAATAATAACAGTGACTCAAACACTTGGTTACAGGTGCTGAAAAAAGTATTAACATGCACTAGTATAGAAAATATATAATAAAAAGTAATATTAGTCATAGTAGATATTTTCATAAGAATATAAAGTATTTGGAATGCTATAATCAAGTTGCTCAAATCATGAGCTTTACTAAAATAAAATATAATAATGTTATATTTCTCCATTACAAAATAAAATTTCTCTACAGTGCCGCATGTAGAATTATATAATATTTTTATATACAATATTACAAAACTACTACTATTATAGTTAAAACATTTATTATATAAAGGAAGAAGTCCATTTTTGGCCATCCAACTATCACGAAAGTTCGATTTTGACCATCCAACTACGAAACCGGGTATTATTGGCCACCGTACTGTCAAAACCGTCCGTTTTTCACCCAACCCTGGTTTTGACCCCGGTTTCGGCCCACGTCACCCAGCCACGCTGTATGACCGTCCCCGTCACTTTGCCACGTAGATGGGCCCACCTGGCAGGTTTAGTGTATGAGTACGCTATCGTCTGGAGTCAAATTCCCCATTCGAGAGCGCATCGCCCCCCACGAAACCCTAGCCGCCGCGAGCGCTTGGAGCGAAGGGCGAACGAGGCGGTGGCGTGAGGACGGCGGCGCACGTGTGCGGCGGTCGTCCGCAGGGCAACGGCGAGGGCGACTAGCTGCACGGCGACGGCGACGGCGAGTAGCTGCACGGCGACGGCGATGACCTGGACGGCGATAGATAGCCCAGCGACGACAACCCGTTGACGGCGGCATCGGATAAGGTTGGTTTAGAATCCCATCCCCACCGTGCGAGTTCTTTGTTTATTGATTCACCCATCCCCACCGTGCGAGTTCTTTGTTTATTGATTCACCCATCCTTTGAGGCGTCGTTGTGAATAAGATAGTCGCTGCATTGTCCTGAGTTTCAAATAGATTATTAATCTCAAGTGGATTTGGTCATTTTTTAGTGTGTGACGACGCTGAAGTACTCAGATCTGTCCTTTTTAGGCACACATGCTATAGACTGTGAAGGAAAAATGGATCCTTTGGACACCTTTATTGTCAGATTTCATTTGGGTGGGGAGTTTTTGAGCAGTGGGAGGAATGTCTACTATGTAGGTGGGAGTGAGGAGATGTCCTACATAGAGAGGGATAAAGTGTCACTGCCAGAGATAGTAGGGCACCTAAAGGACCACTGTCAAGTTCATGAAGGTACCCTGTTGCACTGGCTATTTCCTGGGAAGGAATTGAACAATGGACTGCGTGTGCTTGTGGATGATTCAACATGCCTTGAGATGTCTAACTGCATTTGTGAAGGAGGTGTTGCAGAGATATATGTTGAAAACCCAGTTGTTCAATCATCTGATGATGACCAAGATGAGGATGGCAGTGAATATCAGGAAGAGGAGGAGGAAGAGGCAGATGGTAGTAACGACAGTCCATGTGATAATGCTATCCAGACAGTTGCAGAGGCTCAGTCACATAAAAGAACAGGCAGAGTTCAATCTAGAGAAGAGATACAAAAACAAATCCAGAGAGTGAAGGCCTGGTACAGCCCAACCAAGAGCAAGGAGGAGGGAAAGGGGAAGGAGGTTATGGTCAGTTCTCATTGTGATGATGTCGATGCAGAGTTGGCACTGTTATAAGATGCAGGAAATGTAAACAAATTGGGCACAACAGGTCAACTTGTGACAAGAAATGGCCCAGCACCAAATACTGCAAATTCTGGGGCTGCTCCCTCTGCTCCAACACACCATTCTCAGGCTGCTCCCAAAGCTCCATCACATCATGAACCAGTCCATGCCCCTGCACACACAGATATTGTGCAGTCTAATACACAGGAGAGCACAACTACATCAAAGAAGAGGAAGGCAGCCCAAATGTCCACCAAGAAGATGTTGTGCTCATCTGCAAAGGCAAGTGTTCATACAACTGTGCGAGGACAAGCTCAACTCAACTTGAATGCAAATGTTCCTTTGTCCCAAGCAAGCAGCAGTGTAAGCATCAACCTAACTGGTGGCAATGCTGAAGGAAGTGTCTCAGCACAAGCACCAGTTAAGAGGGCCAAGCTGCCACCAAGGAGGAGGGCCACCCAACAGCAACAGTTCTTACTACCTGGTCCTCCTGACTCCTGAACAATTTCGCAACTGCTTTCTACCCCTGCAAAGACAGACTAATATCGCTATGGCTTTGTATTGCCAAACTCTTATGGCTTTGTATCCATGTAAAGCCAAACTCTTATGGCTTTGTATCCTTGTAATGCCAAACTCTTATGGCTTTGTATCTTTGTAATGCCAAACTTTGATGGCTTCGTATTCCTGTAATGCCAAACTGTTATGGCTTTCTATCCATGTAATACCAAACTATTAGGGCTTTGTGTTCATGTAATCCCAAAGTCTTATGGCTTCCTGTCCATTTAGAATCCCAAATTTCATTCCATAACGCAAATGACATTAAAACAGTACAACAACATGCTTGATACATTCAGAAAAATTTCTGCAACACAACAACTAAAACAACCACAACAACACACTTGAGCCAGAACTTGGACCAACCTAATTCCTTCTCTAGCCTTAAGACTCTATCTTTTACATCATCTTCCGGTTCTTCATTCTGCTTTGACGTGATCACTGCATTGGTCTCCCTATTCTGCTCTAAAAGCCTCAAAACATGTCGGAGTTCATCTTGCTTCTCCCTGTTCTGCGTCTTTAGAACTTGTACGGTGTCACGTAGTTGCTTCAGCACATCGCGCTGGAAGGCGCTAGGAAGGGGATCAATCCAATACCAGAAGTCACACCCTCCAGTCTGTACATGTGCAATCACGCAAAAGTGTTCAATAGTCACTAACAAACCAATACAAAAGCCAAATCGCAAAAAGGGACTGAAACGAAATCCATACTCACCCTTCGGCGCAAGCAAATGTGATACCTTCGACATGGATTCTCGTCGCTCCAAGAAATCCATCTCGCTGACTGCTTGCCGCAGTGGCACAACATTGGGGGCGAGTAATCTAGATCCCCTTGCCTGAACGGTATGGGAGCGGATGAGTTCCCGTCACCCCGGCTTCCGCCATAGCGGCCTGAGCTCGAGCTCCCAACGCTAGCCATGGCGATGCGGCGCTGCTTGCTTCCGTCTGCCTTGAGCCGCTTCCTCGCTTCGACCTTGCGCCGCCGCAGCAGTTCCAATCCGGGACGCAGAAGCTCGCCGCACTCTCCAACATGCGCCGGCGGGGGCTAGGGATTCGTGGGTGAGATCTGAAATGGGGTGGGAACGGGACTCTTCAAAGCATTCCAACCTTTAACCTGCCAGGTGGGCCCATCTACGTGGCAAAGTGACGGGGACGGTCATACAGCGTGGCTGGGTGACGTGGGCCGAAACCGGGGTCAAAACCAGGGTTGGGTGAAAAACGGACGGTTTTGACAGTACGGTGGCCAATAATACCCGGTTTCGTAGTTGGATGGTCAAAATCGAACTTTCGTGATAGTTGGATGGCCAAAAATGGACTTCTTCCTTATATATATAAATTATAGAATACAAATTTTATGGTGGTTGGAAAAAATAGGACCCGTCCATCAGAGGAGATCTAACGGTTAGAAATAGGCGGTACCACAGTACAGTACTAAACGGTACAAAAAAGAAGGGTCAGGTACCAAAAATGGTTTGACCGATACCTATATTTTTAATTTTTAATTCTACAAAGGGCATAAAGACTTTTAAAAATTAAAAAAGGTGGTACCGTCTGGTACAGGTGGATACCTTTTCGACTGCCGTAAAATCTCCCATTACAAAAACATGAAACATAATTTACAACACATATATTTTGGATAACAAAATAATGTTATATTTAAAGATATTTATTATAAATTCTAAAGTATGCCAAGGAGCTTGCAGTCCAATGGACAAGTCTCTTTGGCACCTTAAGGTTACGAGTTCGATCCCTCGTTGGGATGAATTAAAATAAAAATCCCCTCACTAGCAAAGCAACGGGGTTTCTCCAAGCCTTGCAGGGCTCATTTTTTTTATAAATTCTGAAGCATAAATATATAATTTGCAATGCATGTCTTATTTTAACTAACACTAAATAAACAAAAAATAACACGCCAAATTCAATATTCGTATAATTTGAAAAATTAATTACAAAAATATCTTTTTATCCCTAAGTGTATTGTTACTAGTTAAAAATCAAAGCGAGGCTTTATAATGGGGCTATAATTAGTAACAGAAAAATTCAAGATATATGCTTAGCGCACATCATGTGTCTGGTTATGAGTCCAAATAAAACTGCACTGCCGGCATATGACCATACCAGAAGTATACTCTCTCCAGGTCCCTAAAGAGTGTTATTTTAGAAAAGCTAGAAGTCAAACTTTTAAAACTTTGATTATATATAACTTTTATATGATTTAGTTTTGAATGTTGAAAGTCATATATATAGATTTGTCTTAATAAGTACTTCTATAAAAGTATAAATTTCTATGATATTTATTTTTATTCTAACAAAAACATTGGTCAAACTTATGTTTGGTAGACCGTGTCGATGTCCAAAACGACATTCTTTTGGGATCTGGTGAGAGTATATTGGTAAACGGAATGTAATTCCATGGATCCATCGGTCACAAAGATAATTTTATTCCTTAATCTAAAAAATCAGTCATGAGGATAGGAACAAATTCGAGATGTCCTATCAACCTCGCCATCTTTGCTTTAGGGCACTCCCCTGAACCTCTGACATGTCCAGTTGCTACATGAGCCATATCTTCTCTATTACAGGAAAGCACTTCCTACTATCGATCAGTCAGCTATTATATGTTTTCGAAGAGAACCATGAGGTGTCTCTGTTTCGACAAGCACACTGGCACATAGCCACTGACCCAATCGACTCTTATTGATCCATCAAAAACCATCGTCAGAGTTCATCATGCCGTGTGCCAGGTGCATGTTTACATTATCTCGTTAAATAATGGAAATTAATGTGAATTGAAGACTGACGGAAGACCTTAAAATGTGATGGGGATGTATGCACATTTGCGAGGGTATTGCCACTCTAGCGCTATGTTTTCTCCAAGTGGGGGAAAAGAGAGAGTGACAGAATTGTTATTAAATCTTAATGCCGCGTCAGTATACGAATTTGATCGCTAAATCTTTGCTTTTCAAAAGAAAGGTAGTAGTAATGTTTAGTGCATTTATGCATGCATCTCCCTTTATATGTGTTTCTCTGTTTCCTTAAGATGTTGCTGTCACACTATGGTAGGGCCATGGCTATCCTTTTTATTTTATTTTTCCCCACTTAAGAGTATCACTAACAGATTATGTACTCTCATAAAGCTTAATCGTAATGGCCCCTTTACAGATGCTTATGATCTTAAACACGGCGTTGTTGCATTTTTAACTGCCTTTCCAAATACCAAGATTGGCAAACCAAAGCAAATCAGGGGTGTGCTTTTTGGCAAGTGGAGCAGCTATTAGGATGAGATGATGACAAGGAGAATCTTGCAAGGATTTGAGCTGGCTATTTCATTTCCATGAACTATCAAGCAAGCATCTCACAGTGAGCAAAGGCAAACCAGCCAGCACCCTGCTTCTTCTGGTGGTGATGATGGCGTTCTTTGTCCTGGCATTTCGTATCGAGTCTCCCTTCTCCGCTCCTCGAGCAACCTTACCTAAACATACACATATCCCACATGTTTTTAGATAAAAGAGTTGTCTCCGGCCTGCGATCGTACACAGCCAAGGTCTTATAAAGTTTTCAGAAAAAAAACTGAACATGAATAGAATAAAAAAGATGAAACATTAAAAAACAAATTAATATAAGCAAAGTATATTATAGCTTCTCCATCCATTCTTGGCGAAGATATCTAACGCAACAACCTCTGATACTTTGCTGGCAGTTCGGACGATCTCTCTTGTGTCCTCATGCTGCAACAGTGCCAAAAAAATGCAACCAAAATGTCCCTCGGAATTTAGCATGCATAAAAGAAATATATTTCTTGTCAAAAACAAGATCATTACGAATCTCTTAATCAGTTCTTCATTTCTAACATCTATTTAATAATAGTAAGTTACATTTTAATGTGTTATGTAAAAGAAAAAGAATTCTCAATCGCACCATTGTAAGTGACACGGCTCTTTTCCTTTCTTCCTTTTGAGGCATTTTCCAACTTGCATAATCGTTACTGCCCTAAGATTGCATAAAAGGACCCCAAAAGTTGTAGGAGGTACCCCAAAAAAAATCTAGGATAAGGTTTTCTTTCACCAAACCATCAGCGCAAAGGGCTTCATGCATAATTGCAGAGTTTCCTGTGGGCAGTAGCATCTCCAGAGACGACAGAAGGGATCTACCTTGGTTCATTGCTCGATGACGTCTGGAGCACTGGGTCTGGGTGTGAGAGGTTGGTTGGTGAATCACATAGGAGGCATACAGAACCAGATTCGGCGTATATATCGCGATGTCAAATGGTGAGATGATCCACCACAAGAAAGATAGGCAGGGACCGGGGGAACCTTTTTGGGCTTATTTCTTTGATTCTCGTTTGGCGCGAGATGCGCCATTCCATCCCATGCATGATGATGCTTGCTGTTAAACTTTCACTAGCTAGGTAATAGCTCGTTTGATGGCCTGGAATCCTTTTTGTACTTGCAGTGGATATTTTTGGGTGCCAATCATTGATGCTTTGAAACTTGGAGTTTATGTTTTGTTATTATGGATAAGCATGAGGAGCGTTGCTACTGTTTGCATTGACATATAGCAATATGGAATCGGTCGTGTGCGTGTTTCGTCGTAGGACATATCTTCACTGCAGCTGACCTCAGTTGGGCTACTTGGATAGGCAAACCTAGGATCAGGATGAAAAACAGAGTGGGAGCACTGTTTCATTTTCAAATGACTATTTAAAAATGACCCGTGCCAACTCAAAACTTATCCACCAAAGTAGCTTTACTTGTTAGTATTACTGAATGAAGGCTTAAAAAAGCACTACTTATGATATATGCTAGAAAAATAAATTCTAAAAATTTTCAGAAAAAAACATTAGGTCATCCATTGAGGTGTGTCTAACAATAATAGCCTTAAGTATATTCTATTTTCTAAAAAAATACCCATCATCACATTATTAAATAAAAATTAAAATAACAACCTAAATTTGTTTATAAATTATCCCACCATATAATTATGAAAGATGAATTAAAACAAATCCCCTAAATTTGCATATAAATTTTTCACCATACATTGTGAAAGATGAATTAAAATTAACTAGCCAAATTCGCATATGAATTATCCAGTATTCTACACTATTTATGAGACATACAATTATTAAATATGAATTAAAATTAACTAGCCAAATTTGCATATGAATTATCCAGTATGCTACACTATTTATGAGACATACAATTATCCAGTATGCCTCTAATAACAAAAGCCATTATCAATTCCAGTTTCTAAAAGACTACCCATTGTGCCATTATGAAAGATGATGTAAAGTAACTCCTTAAATGTAAATATAAATTACCCACCATGATATTTAGAAAGATGATTTAAAATAATCCCTAAATTTATATATAAATTACAAACCATGCTATTACAAACGATGATTTAAATTAACCACTAAATTTGCATATAAATTACCTTCCATGTTATTACCAAATATGATTTAAAATAATGACCTAAATTTTGTTTAAGTTACCCATGCTGCCATTAAAAAAGATTATTTAAAATAAACCTTAAATTAGCCCTTATATAAATTCAACATTACATCATTATAAAATATGAATCAAAATAAACACCTATATTTGGATATAAATTATCCAATATGCCCTTATTGAAGAAAATTTAAAATAATCCCTTAAATTTTAATAAATATTTACATTTATCTACAATTATATCAACTAATTTATCTCACCACTTAAGTTTGCATAGAAATTACCCACCATAGTCGTTATTCAAAATAAAAAAATATATCATAAAATTTACACCTAAATTTACTGCCATATACTATTATAAAAGTTTGATAAATAAAAAATGTGCATGTTTCTATATTTTACAATTTTGCTACTAACAACATATATGAAAACTAAGTAAATGATATAATTAATTATAAATTTAAACTTTGAATCTAAATTATCCACATTCATGATAATAGCTAACATGATAACCATTCTAGTTTTCATGTAAACCACCAATCCTTGCCATTAGTAAAAATAAACAAACTGTACTCTCAAATCTACATCTAAATTACAAACATATACTCTCGAATACATGTTTCTAAATTACTCACATATGCCACTAATAGCATAAAGTAAAAAATTATCTCAAAGAAGTAAATGTGTACTAGAGTCCATTATAGATGAATAAAGATAAAAATGTACTAAATTGAGTATTGTATTAGATTATAGAAAATGAAAGCTACTAGGGTATAGCAATCTTGATTAGTTGTGAGTCTTAAATTTATATATAAATTTCTAGGTCTTATAACAATACTAGTACATACTTAAGCACATGGTTGATATATGATTTAGTGTTCTAAATGATTGATTGCACATATTAAAATTTACATTTTACATATAATTAAAAAGCATTAACCATACATTATGTAACTTTTAATACAGAATGAAATGAAAGCGAGCAATAAATTTAATGTCATTAGGTATGAAAATTTACATGTACATCTAACACATAAAGAATCACATACTAATTAAAAACCCTATCTAGGTTTGATCCTTCCTTGAACCCCACGCAAACAGAGACACATGGATTGAGATTTTTAGATAGAAAGTGAGGTGCCAATGGAAAAAATAAAGTATAAAACTTCCACGCACTGAACGTATTTGTACAATCAGTAATTTAAAATAGCATGATATTTTATAGTTCGAATCCAGTATTGTTCTTGGTACTGAAAACGTTGGGAAACAGTTGAAATTAGAAGTCACGAAACACGAAAATAATGATAACCTAGTAATGCAAATGATAAACTACACATTGCGCTTCGTTGTATGGGAGCTGCTTGGGCCGCAAGCCCATTCTTGTATGCTTCCAACAGAACCCGCTAGCTGGCGCTATTTACTATGAAAATGAACTGCTCATTTTGAACAAAGGGATCGTAGCTCTAGAATGCGGCCCACTACACATGCTGGTAGTATAGTACTTTCTCCGTTTACAAATGTATGACACAATTGATTTGTTTATACAACTTCGATCATTCGTCTTATCAAAAAATTTCAGAAAAAATGTAACTAGTTGACTCTTAAAACCATTTAATTATCCTCATTGCCATACTAAAAAGTGGTTTTGGCCCGCATCACCATTTCTATTTAAACCTATGTTAGATAAATAAGTTAACACCGTATAAGATTTTTGTGTCTGCCATTCACAAGTCACAAACCCCCATCGGGTCGCTAGTAAAGGACCCATGGTTTTTAGAAAACAGTATGGCACATCTTTTCTTCTATATACAATTTATAGTATAACCCATTGAATAATGGTAACATCACTAAACTGACGAGACACATGGTTTAGATAGGTTCCGAGTGCTTAGATTGTGTAATACCTACATCATGTGCATGATGGTAGATTGTAGTGCTTGTATGAAGCTTGTAAGTTTCCATGATGTTGGGAGAGGTCCCTGCCCACCTTATATAGTTATATATTCGGGGTATGATAGGTTTACAAGTCAGTTTAGGAACTAGTGTTAGCCGGATAAGGGATGATCTGATATTGTTGCAAACTTGCAATTGAATCCATTCATAGATTGATGAACTAATAAGATCCAGCCTATCTTATGTAACTTGGGGGGAGGGGGGCGCATTCCATCTTGTGCCGTGAGCCGCCCTTCTAAAAAATACTCTCTTCTAGAAAAATACTCTACTTTGGTCTATCCTCTACGACAACCAAGTATAAAATAACTAAACTAGTTATATAAATTTAAAAAAATTCACAATCCACCCATGAATCATGTTCATACGTGCCACATCAATCAATCTGGATAATCAATGTTTGTTTGCCTTAAAAATTGTATGACATCCACTTATTGGGTCTAACTGCTCGGTGCCTATTCCGGAGGAAGCAACTTTTTCCACCTGGTATATAACCGCTGGAGGTGTGGCTGGGTGGGTGGAGGGCAAGGAAACACTTTCCGAGTGGAAAGTATGAAATTCTGGTCAGATTTTCGGTCCTGAAGGAGGTGGATTACGGTTTCAAATAAAAATATGACAGTCAACTTTTTTTGGTCGAAATGAAATTTCAGCTACAGTAAAACGGAATTGTGAATCATGGTGGAGGGACGACGATGCATGGTGAGCTGTTTATATCTACTTGTTTACTTGTTTTGTAAGTAGAAAAGATTCTCTAAGGTTAGAGACCACAACAAAGTAGATATATAGAGAGTAAATTGTACTGGTGGTGCATAAACTATAACAATGTTTTCACCAAGGTCTCCAAACTATGAAAATGTAATTTCATGTCAACAAACTATTTATTAAGTGGTCTTTCTAGTCCCAAATCAAATATGCAAGCATCCAGGAGCAAACGTGGCACACTGATGAATTTTCTGAAATCATTATGCTTCACAGCTAATTGGGGGGCTATTTTTTAGCTAGCACTCAGTTCATCATTAGCTGATCCAACTAAGCTAATTGTAGCTAATTGAAAGAAAGAACCTTTGGCCAATGTATTCAAACATACCCAGCTAACTTTTAGCTAGCTACCTAATAGTGTAGCTGTTTTTTAGTTAGTTGTAGCTATATTTTTTAAGTTGCAGCTAAAAATTAGTTGAGTGAAACAAACGGAGCCTCAATCTGGCGGGGCGCCTGCGCCCTCAATCTGGTCATGGTTTAAACGATGCCTGTGGCTGTGCTTGTGTTTTTTACGGTTGCGTCCACACGTCCGCGCTGGTATGAATAAATCAAGTTTTTATAGCCGCTGGCAAGCTTCAGTTAATAATGCGTTGCGGTTGCAGCCACTCGTTTCCCTCCGGATAGTAGCTGCGCCGGAAAACAGCAGGCGCGACACGTTCCGTTCCCGTGTGTAAGGATCAGCAAACTTTCGCTGCTTGTTTACGGTTGGAACGCACGCGCGCAGATCGCCGGTTTGTGGTCTGAACATACTACTAGACAAAGGTTTTTTTTTTTTGGTTCATTTCAGTAGAGTACACAGTATCTCCGAGTCAAACTGAATGATCGCATCAGGCGACGTTTTACAGCGGGCAGTTATGCATAAATACATGATCAATCAATGGAAAAGTTGCACAGCTCATTCGTTACATCCTGTATTCCTGTTCTTACATTCACTGGCATCAATAGCAATGACCAATGAGCGCTTGACTGAGCGCCTTCGCTCTTCACCTTTTATGCTCTTGGAATGCCAAGTTCAACAGAAGCATACAGGAATATAAGCAGGATCTTCTTTTGGCTGGACCACTGGACCTGTACCGCTGTACGTTATGTCATCTCTTCTTGCTTTGCTTCTTGCTATCACACTAACTGTTGAATTATGATCCAAAACTTTATGCAGGTAGCCAAGTTGGCGAGTCAACCGAAGGCCTGTCGCCGGAAGGCTTGGGCCGGAGAGAAGAGGTTTAGTATATAATCATCTTCTAAGCTGCCGGGAAAATAATTAGTCTTCAGCCGACTTCTATGCAAAATTTTCAGGGGCAAGATGTTGTTGGTTTTCTGGTATTGTTTTTTGCTGTTCAGCATGTTAGTTTCATCATCATGGGGTTTGAGTTCAGATGGCCTAGCTCTTCTTGTTCTGTCCAAAAGCCTCGTGCTGCCAAGTTCCATAAGATCCAACTGGAGCACTTCTGATGCCACTCCTTGTAAATGGAAGGGCATTGGTTGTAATGAAAGGAGCAGAGTGATTTCTCTTGACCTATCATCATCGGAGATTTCAGGTTCAATAGGACCTGAAATAGGGCGTCTAAAATATCTGCAAATTCTCTTTCTATATGCTAACAACATATCTGGTTCGATCCCTACAGAACTGGGAAACTGCTGTATGCTTGAACAATTGGATCTGTCCCAAAACTCCCTTTCTGGCAAGATACCACAATCAATTGGCAACCTCAAGAAACTGTCCTTACTCTCACTGTACTACAACTCTCTCAGTGGAACTATACCAGAGGAGTTGTTCATGTTACAGTTCCTGCAGGAAGTCTACCTCCATGGCAATCAGCTAAATGGTTCAATCCCCTTCTCGGTTGGTCAAATGACAAACCTTAGATCCTTGTGGTTGTACGAGAATATGCTGTCTGGAGTTTTGCCCGGTTCAATTGGAAACTGCACCAAGTTGGAGGAGCTCTATCTACTCGATAATCAACTGACTGGCAGTCTTCCAGAAACCTTGGGTGAGATCAAAGGCCTCAAGATATTTGATGTCAGTAACAATAGCTTCACAGGTGGGATTCCTTTCGGTTTTGGGGAGAACTGCAAGCTGGAAATATTAATCTTGTCATCCAATAATATAAAGGGTGAGATTCCATCATGGCTAGGGAACTGTAGGAGCTTGCAACAACTTGGACTTGTCAATAATAGTCTGTCTGGAAAAATTCCAACCTCTCTAGGCTTATTGAGCAACCTCGCATATCTTTTACTCTCTGAGAACTCTCTGTCTGGGCCAATCCCTCCTGAGATCGGTAACTGCCGGTCGCTGCAGTGGCTAGAGTTGGATGCAAACCAGCTGGAGGGTACTGTTCCTAAAGAGTTGGCAAATTTACGGAACTTGTCAAAGCTCTTTCTATCCTCTAATCGCCTCACTGGGAAGTTACCCTGAATGTACCTGTCATCCAAAGCCTTGGAAAGTGTCCACTCCTTAGTGCATGGATATTGTTTCACTGGGGAAGCTGCCTCCAATACTGAAGTTCTTGCAGTAGTCATCGAAAGACCTTGAGTGAGATTAAAGGGTCCGGTTTTTAATTTAGGCCTCCTTTGGAGGATTATATATGATTTTTTTTCACTGATGCCCTTTGGAATCGATGATTGTGCAACTAGAAATCCTACAATTTTTTTTTTTATGAAATAGCTTGATTCATAGAAATTTTAAAGGAATTCTATCTAAGAGGTTGAATCTCATGGAAAGATTCATTTGTGTCACTCTGTCATACTGAATTCCTATGTTTTTTTTTCTTGCACCCCATCAACGTCGTTCTTTCAGTTTCCTATGTTTTTTCAATCCATAGGATTTATGATGTCAACGCACTCTATTTCTACATTTATTTTTGTTCGTTTGTTTCTACAATCCACACAACACGGTTAACCAGACCGTCGGTCCCTGAAGTGGCTAGAGTTGGATGCAAACCAGCTGGAGGGCATTGTTCCTAAAGTGTTGGCAAATTTACGGAACTTGTCAAAGCTCTATCTGTGAATCGTTTGACAGGAGAGTTCCCTGATTCAGAGTATTTGGAGTAACGGAGTATCCAAAGTCTTGAGAGAATCCTTATCTATAGTAACGGGTTCACGGGAGTCATCCCACCAAACATTTGTTCAGGAAAAGCGTTGAGAATTTTGAACCTGGGGTTTAATCATCTCAGCGGTAGCATCCCATCCAATGTTTTGGACTGCCCAAGTTCGGAACGGCTAATTCTCAGAGACAACAATCTTAGCGAATCAATTGTGTAATTCAGAAGGTTTGGAAATGAATGTGTTTCAGCTACTTGTAATTCACGTAAAAAAAGCTACTTGTAATGTGTTCTCCTAATGGTTAATACTCAAAATGGGATACTTGGAGCCTTGTTATTATGTTGCTTCATTCTGCAGCTATGGTTGTTGCTAGGCTCCGCTTCCTGCGAAGAAACATGGGTACTTGACCGTATGAACCTTGAACCCTTCCTGGTAATTACACGTTCAAGGTACTCAGTTTTAATTGATTTCAAAGGGTTAGCAACGACAGCAAAGTGGATTCTTTAAATAGTCCAGCCTCACCACTCACAGCAAATTAAGTAGATATTTTCTGCAAATGAAGAACTGTTCGGAGGTGACAGCGGCCTCAACAGGGATATTTTTTTCCCACCACAAGTACTAGTGTTGTGACCGACCCAGCATTTTCCAAATCATTGTGCTTGAATTGGAAACTGGTGGTTGCTACGGTAGCTAGAGTTGGATAAATAGGGAACTGTTCCTAAAGAGTAAAGAGTTGGCAAATTTACGAAACTTGTTAAGGGCTTGTTCGGTTTGAGGAGGATTAATTTCCTCCCTATTTAAATTTGACTAGATGGGATTTAACACTTTAATCCATTCCAATCCCTTTGCAATTGAACAAGGCTTAAGGCTCTTTCTATCCTTTAATCGCCTCACTGGGTTGTTAGGCTAAATCTAGCAGCTTCCCTATCCTCCATCCCCTATCCACTATTTCAACTATCTTTCTCTCTGTCTATGGTATCAGAATTAATTGCGCACAATGTATAAGGGACACATTTAGAGGAGCCGTTGGCTCTAGCCTTACCCCTAAATACCTGTCATCTAAAGCTGTTGGATTTATCAATAATTGTGTAATCGGCTATTCTGCGCTTCATCGATCATCCGACGCTTTTCGTGTTAGTTAATCGTCTTCATCCGATCCTATTATCTAATCCGATCTTCTTGCCTAGTTGCCTACACTGATGGAAATAGAGACGAATCGGATGAAAATAATGGAAGCGAGGTGGGGATGCACATCAGGAGCAAATGTTCCTCTCGTTGTCACTGATCTTTTACTATATGGTTTTTCTTGTCTAATACCATACAGGAATAGGGTTTTACTGGTAAATTTCAATACTAAAGGGGCCAGATATACACACCCTTGAGTTTGTAGCACAGTGGTTATACCTAACTAGTCCATCAACTCGTGTTCTCACACGTGTTAGAGTTTTATTAGGATATAAATTTAATCTTAATATAAGATTAGAGGTGGTTATTTTAATTCACCTCTCATAATGGCATAGTGGGTGAGTTATGTGCAAATTTAAAAATTATTTTAATTTTTCTCTCAAGATAGCATATAGGTTAATTTATATGCACATTTAGGGCTGATTTTTAACTTATCTTTTATAATGGCATGGTGGATAAATTTTATGCAAATTTAGGGGGTTATTTTAATTTGTATTCTATAATGATATGGTAGGTAATTTATATATATATTTAGGGGGTTATTTGATTTTATTTTTATAATGGCATGGTGTGTAATTTTTAGAAAATATAATAGATCTAATGGTTATTATTATTAGAGCTGCATGATGGACGGCTGGATGTTTCTAATTTTTGTGAAAATTTTTAAGATTTATCTTTTTTTCTAGCGCGTGTGGTGAGGATTAATGTAGAGGCTTCAAAAGAAACCTCCAATTAGCAAGATTAAAAAAGTTTAGAAATTATTTTTATTTATCTTTCACGATGACATATTGGGTAATTTATATGTAGATTAAAGACTTATTTTAATTCATTTTTTATAATTGCATGTTGAGTAATTTACATGCAAACTTAGATAGTTATTTAATTCATATTTTACAATGGCATGGTGGGTAATTTTTATGCAAATTTAAAGAGTTATTTAATTCATATTTCATAAAGGCATGATGGCCAATTTTTATATATACAGATTTAAGGGATTATTTTATTTCATCTTTTATAATTATAATAGATATAATGACTATTATTATTAGAGCTACATGATGGACTGTGGGATGTTAATTACATAGAAAACATATCTAACGGCTATTAAGATTTCAATCTGCCATCAATGATAGGATGTTTCTGATTGTTGTGAGAATTTCTATGATTTTATCTTTTATTTAGCGCATCCTATGACGATTAATAAGAAGGCTTCAAAAGGATTTTTTTTCAATTAGTAATAGCGAGATTAAGTACAAAATATCTATTTCGTATAAAGATTTCTAGCATTTTTATGAAAAAAATTTACAGAATCAATTACTAATGTAAATTTAGAATGGGAAAAAATTGACAAAAAACCAAGAGTAAATTGAAAATGGAAGGAATCTGCCAAAAAAATAAGTTTATTTTCGTTGAGAGTTGAACTCATAGCCTTTCGTAATGACAAACGTGGATAATTACTTAAAAATAAATTAAAATAGAAAAATCTAAAAAAAATGTTTCCGTTGAGGATTGAACTCGAAACTTTTTATAATGGCAGAGATGGATAATTACTTAGAAAACAAATCTAATGGCTATTAGTATTCCAATATGCCAATTGATGGTTGGATGTTTCTAGCGTGCTTTGAAATTAGTGCAGCTTTTGTTTTGAAATTAGTGCAGTTTTTGAAATCTTCAATTAGTAATAGCACGACGTGCTGTTTGGATAAGGGAGGTAGAATAAGTTCTATCCCATGTTTGAATAGAAGGATAAGAAAACAATTGTGAGTGGTGGGATAACTTCTATCCCTGTCCCATCTCCCATTTTTAATCCCTTTCCCAACACTACCTAACTGCACTCTTTTCTTCGGGAGCAAATTTAAATACAATTGTTAAAAAAAATCTCTGTTGCCTAAAAGAACTAGGGGGTTTAGGGTTTTTCTTAAGGTACCTACGCAATCACTCACTAATGCCAACATATCTTCCTCCTTGCTTGGTGTACTTGCGCTTCACGTTACCGTACAAGCTAGTGATCAACCTCGACGTTCACAAAGTAAATATACAAAAACTTTTGGCAACATGTCTTCCTCCTTACTTGGTGTACTTGGACTTCACGTTACCGTACAAGTGATCAACTTCGACGGTTGCAACATGTCTTCCTTGATCAACCTCGAAGGTCACAAAGTAAATATACAAAAACTTTCCCGCGAATGGGCTGCTCAGCACGCGGGATGGCCCAATATCTATCCCGACTCAAAGTTAGTTATCATAGGCACTTATATATACCAACTGATTGTGCAACGATAGTGTAAATATATATATCGATCGATCATCCATCAGAAAATCAAATTATAACGACTAATGATCCGTGAAATACTTTTAGTGACTGATCGATTGTCGATATTATTGAGTTATACCGACTGTTGTCCGACACTACTGTAATGTCGTGGTACAGTGCTCGACGATCACAAAGTAAATATACAAAAACTTTTGGCGAAAAGAAAAGAACCATTAGGAGATGAAAAACGGCCACAACAAAAATATTTACCCCTGAATCCAGTGCTGCTACTGTGTGAACGACAGCATATTTTACAACTCATTTTGCTTCAATATAATTTACCGATGGTTCGTAAAAAAGCTGAAAAGTATGTTTTTATTGGAGCTCGAACTCAAGATGAACAATATCGCGCGATATATATGTAACCACTACAACTCACTTCCACATCTGACTACATAGAGATTTTATTGTAAGTGTCTGGAAGGAGGCTTTAGTTTGGATTGGTGTTACCAACTGGGATCAGGCTTTCCGTGTTGGCATCACCAACTGGGACTAAAGGCCACCCTTTAGTCCCGGTTGGTACGTAACAGCAATCCGAACTAAAACCTCTCTAAAGATACCACATTTCGAAACAGGACTGATTCTTCTATCAGTACCGACTCTATTTTGCATCGAAACGGATCTAAGTGACGGGTTGCCCATTCTCAGCGGTAGCCCATCAAATGACGGCATTAGATAGCGAACACATATAGCCTGGGATCACCAACGACCCTCATGGTCATGGTCTTGAGTTAGACGAGATGCCCGTACTCATATTTTACGGTTGCGCTTACAGTAGGTACAACCTCCGTCCAAATTAAAGCCAGGCACGATCATATGCTGATGATAATTGATAAATAGCTGATGACGTACTGACGTAGTGACGTAGCTAGCTGACCCGCAAATATAACAACCATCTCGCTTCTGGGCCGCACGGAAACAGCAGTCGACACGGGAACGTCGCCACTCGCCAGTGTGAACCCACGCTCTGCTACTAGTAATAATTCAAATCAGCAGGCACTAATTTACGGTTGGAACAACGCACGACCGACCGCACGAGGTCATGCCGGTCTGTGGTCTGAGCTGCGAGCGGCAGCAGAGCAGTATAGCTCCAAGCCTCCAAGTCAAGACGTAGTGATGCCTTGTATATAAAAAAAGAAGTGATGAGCCCTTGACTTGGAAGCCTCCGCATTCCACTTTGCTAGGCTCGACGGCAGCTCCGTGCTCTGCTTGTTGCAGACCGTACCATGGCCATAGAGGGGCGGATCTGCCCGGCGCAAACAGTAAAGCCCTTCCTACAAATTTACCGCACGTGCACTGCACTGAATCTGAGTCACAAATTTAGAGCAGGATTCAGTGCAGTGTTGCACGTGCAGTCCACTTGTACAGCATGTGCAGTATTGCATTGAATCTGAGTCACAAATTTAGAGCAGGAATAAAGATGAAAGAAAAAGAAAGTGGAGTTAGAAGAAGAGAAAAGAGGAGAAAAATGAAGAAGAGAAGCGAGTGAAGAAGTGAGCCTCTCCTACTTATTTGTTCTAGATCCGCCACTGCACTAGATACATACATATGCGGCACGTACGCTATGAATTGCGTCTCAGCCTGCATACATGACGAAGCAACACAGATGGTGCGAAGAGCAGAATGTGTAGAAGGAAAGGAAAAAGTTGGCCAGTCAGACAATCAAAGAAAGAGCGAAAGGAAAGATAAAGAATGGATTAAAAGGAAGGAGGTCCTATTGATTGATATTCATCTTTTTTATTAATGCGGGAGAAGAAAAGTACCATATGAATATGGATACAAGAATTGGTGAAATATTTTCCTTCTATTGTTTGTTTACCACTTTTAACTCTTTCCAATCCTTTTCAATCTGTGCAGTAGGGGCCAATGAGAAAGATATATATGTGTTTTATTGTGTGAAAATTGAAAACTCGTTTTTTTATAGTGGAGATGAATCAAACTAGTCCCTGCTCACACCACTGCTGATTAAAATATAGATTTAATCTTAGATAATATTAGAGGTGGTTATTTTAATTTATCTTTGGTGATAGCATAGTGGGTAATTTATATGTAAATTTAGAACTTATTTTAATTCATTTTTTATAGTGGCATGGTGAGTAATTTACATGCAGATTTAGGGGGGGGTTGTTTAACCATATTTTATAATTACATTGTGGGTAATTTTATGCAAATTTAAAGAGTTATTTTAATTCATATTTTATAATGGTATGGTTGGTAATTTTTATATAATTTTACGAGGTTATTTTATATTCTTTTGTAATGGTATGACTGGTATTTTTACATAAATTTAGGGGGGTCAATTTATTTCATCTTTCATAATGGCATGATGGCTAATTTTTTGAAAAAGCATAATAGATATAATGGCTAATATAATTAGAACTATACGATGGACGACCGGATGTTTCTGATTTTTACGAGAATTTCTAAAATTTATCTTTTTTCTTAGCATGTCTCGTGAGGATTAACGTGCAGGTTCCAAAAAAACCTCCAATCAGTAATATTAAGATTGGAGGTAGTAATAGGTAGTAATAAGGAACGGTGTACGGATTTAAACAGTCCAAGTTCTTATTATATATTGCATCTGTTCACTAACTTTTAATGCAGTCGATTTTATTCCACAACTTTAATCTTTCATCTTATTTAAAAGATTTGTTTGAACATGTAAAAATATAAATCATACTCAAATTACATTTAGTATAAATGACAACAAAATAAATAATAATTTATATTTTTAATAAGATGAATATAAATTTTTGGAAAGGATTAAATTAACCTCGTACTTGTGAACGGAACGAGTAATGTCCAATCGCATGTCCTCGTTGTTTATTCAAATCCGTCGTTGTACGTAAGGATTGGATACGTTTGGATGACGGTTAAAATTGTGTGGTCAACATCGGCCATATCAAAAATAGCTTATTTTTATACACCTTCCGTATTTAAATATAAATCGCGGTTTTTTTTTCAAACCTTCGATCGCTCGTGTTATTTAAAAAATTATTATTATTATTTATTTATTTTGTTGTAATTTGGTTTATCATGGCAGAGAATTTGAGCATGACCAATTTTTTTATACGTTTACACAAAACTTGTCAATAAGACGAAAGATCAAAGTTTTGAAAACTAGCATAGATGTACGTGCAACATGTACGTGTTGTGAGATAATCAAACAGACAATAATAAGAAAAAAAGAAAAATAGAATTAAAAGGAAAGAGTCCTGATTGAATAGCGTCATTCTTTTCTCATTAAATCTAAGAGAATGAAAGTAACATGAGGGTATAGATATAAAATGAGGTGAGAAATAAAGAGAAAAAGTAGATGAAACATTTTGCATCTATAGGTTTTGAATCTTTCCACCTTTTTTCAACCTTTTTCCAAATTGCACTGTGGGATCAGTGTGAGGGGTATACCTATGTTTTTTTAGGTAATTTTTTTTTTAAAAACTCGCTTTTTTATAGTGTAGATAAATCAACCGTAACTTATATTTAAATATGGAGGGAATTGGTCATGACTAAATTTGTACCACAACTCTAGCAACAAACCAAACAAGCCTCGGTGAATTTGCTTTCGTTGCACTCAAACCGTACAGCATCGCAGAAATGCCTCCCAGCAACACGCGCCTCCTCACACGCTCCGCCGCTGTGTGTTGGGCGACTTTTCAGGCCCGTGTGTGTGTGGACACGCGAAAGGTGGCGGTTCCAACCTTTTTTTTCCCTCCTTCGACAAACTCCTGTCCATGGCCCATGGGCACGGCACGATCGACCTCCGGGACAGGCTGGTCCACGCCAGTCCACGATGGTCAACCTGCGTCATCGCCGTTTCGGGAGACGCTAAAAAAACAGAACAGGTAGCAGTAGCAGTCCACACCGCCGTAGCCCATAGCATGTGCTGCCACATCCAAGCCGTACATGGGCTGTTGAGATGGTCAACGACCTCTCGTACCGCTAGTGCGCTTGGTGGCACGTCGTCGTAATTTATCAGTTGTTTGATTTTTTTTATCTGAACAAATCGATTCTTTTTATTTAAATATTTATAAAAATAAAAAAAATTTAGTTTATAATTGAAGTATATTACTGTATAATAAACTAAATCACAATAAAATAAATTATAATTGTGATTTTTTAAAATAATAGAAGACGATTTAACCGGATGCTTAAAAAAACAAAACGACTTTTAAATTGGAACTTGGAAGGGAGGGAGTAGCCAGCAAACAGACTTAAATAAGACAAAAAAAAATCGGCATTTAACAACTATGAACATCATAGGAGCAATTCAAACTTCAGAGAAAGCGCCCTCCGTTGCATCGTATAGATAGACGCGTCCGCCCCGCTCCGGCCGGCACGTGTGTGAGAGACTGAGAGTGAACACACGCCACACCATCCATATGCCCCCGGCTTCGCTTTTGCCGTGCTCCTCCACGGCTCTACCCACCCCGCCAACCAGGCTCTCTCTCGTCCGCCATGGATGCCGCCACTAGAGACTAGCGCAGTGAGCACCGCGCGGTCCACCGATTGGTTCCCCCAGGACAGGACTGGAGGTCTGCAGCCTCTCCCTCTCCGTCCGCGGCCACCTGCGAGGTTGCTGCGCTGCCTGGTAAGCGTACGCCGCGACACCCTCTCGCTTCTTCCCGTCTCCCCTTCATTCCCCTGACTGTGCTCGCTCCATCGCTCTGAGTAAGAAACCGCCTATGCTGTTCGTTGTTCCTGGTGGCGTCGACATATGGCTTTTGCTTGAATTCGCATTGCTTCAATTCCCCGCGGCATTCATCATGCATGGTTTCTGGGTTTTTCGTTGCGCGCACTTCCCGGTTCGATATACTCATCCGCTAGATTTTTTAGTATAGTATAAGGGCTACGCGAATCCGATCATGGTTTCGGTTTGTGCCTCGCGGAAGCACGAGCACAGGAATTTTTCGAAATGTACACAGAAATTTCACAGAGGAACAGTTTAAAACAAAGAAAAACGAAAAAGTTTCCTACGTTGAAAAGTGCCTAAAACAGCACGAGGGCAAATGTTATCACTCATACAAAAGTTATTACTGAGCCTGTTTGGTTCCTTAGTACTAAACCCAAAGTGACTAAATTTTAGTACAAAAATGACTAAAATATCTAAACACCTTGTGCTAAAAGCTCCAAATTGCCTAAAATCCTTTAGCTCCAAAGGAGGAGCTAAACTTCCCTGAAGTGTACTAAAAGGTGGATAAAGACCCCCCCCCTTTACCCCTCCGAAACGCCCCCTGCTCTATCTCGCTCCCACCTCAGTACCCCCGTCTCCCACCCTAGTTCTATCTCGCTCTGGTTGCGGCTCGGCGCTTGCCCCCGCCGCCGCCTTGTTCCCCTCCCCCGCCGGTCCTCTCCGCCACCGTTCCCCACCGCCGCCGCTTTACCTGCAGTAGATCCGCCTCTTGGCACCTTGATTTCGTTCCCTCCTTCCCTCAATAGGTCACTGTCACCCCACCCGCCGCCAAAACTTCGCCGCCGCCGCCATTCGTCGCCACCACCGTTCGTCGCCGTGACCTCGCTCCAAGCCGCTAGATCCGCGACCAAAGAAGTTCGTCTACCTGTTTCTTGCCGGATTCTTGATGGACGGCGGCAATCGCGGCTTCCACGACTTCTTTTCCCAAGCCAACAATTCCCCGCCGCACCATGTCTCCCCTGCTGCATACGGAGGAGAAGGTTCCTACTCGCATCACCCCAGCAGTGCAAGGGTTCACCTAGAGAACCTAGATCTAAACTCGCAATCAGATCCGGTTTATGGCCTAGATCTATCTCGTGCGCAACAGGGCTCTTTCACTGGTTTGCTCAACTCTGGTGAAGCTTACAGTACCCCCCTACCATCTCGTAGCAGTAGATCTGGTCGAGGAGAATTCCAACCTCCTCGAGCCGTGTCGGCTGGAGGAGAATTCCCACCTCCTCGAGCGGTGTCTGCAGGAGGAGCGGGTTCGGGTGGAGGTTCAGTGTCTGGTGGAGGCAGATCAGGCCGTGGAGGTTCAGCGGGCGCGCGCGTGCCAGGGAGATCAGGCCGCGGAAGAAATGCCGTCATTCCAGGTGTGGGAGATGGCGGACGTGCACGGCTGAGTTCATTGCGCGGCCGTGGAATGGATGCTCCGCCACCTGTAATCGATGAGAACGAGGATAGCGGAGGGGAGGAGCTTCATTTTGTGGTGAGTTTTGCTTTCTATGTTCAGTGCTTTCTATACTCTGTGCTTTGTTTGTTTTTAATTGCCATGCTAAGACTCAGTGCAATAATCATTTAATCCTGTTGGTTATATGTCTAATTGCCATGCTTTCTAATTGCCATGCTCAGATTCAGTGGTTTGTTTGTTGGTTTATTGCCATGCTCAATCTTTTTGTTCGTTGTTCTATGCTCAGTGTAGTTAAATTTATAAGTCCTGTTGTTCAGTGCTTTCTATGATCAGTGCTTTGTTTGTTTTTTTCCCCCTTTTGATTGAAGAACAATGACAAGGCCAAATGGACCGACGAACGGACAAAGATCCTTTTAGATTGTGCTATTGAACAAGTTAATCTGGGCAATTGCCCAAAGGGAAAAAAAATGAAAAATCAAGGATACAAGTTGATGACACATCGGTTTTTTGAAATTATTGGTGTCAAACATAAAGTGTCCCAGATTAGGAATAGGTGTTCTCAGTGCAAGAATTAGTTAACCTGGCTGAATTGGGCGAACAAACAAACAGCATTGGGTCGTGCTCCGAATGGCGCTATCATAGCGCCTGATGAGTGGTGGAAATCTTAGACAAAGGTACATTGCAAATTCATGGACTTTCCTGGTTCATTCACATTGCTAAATTTGTGCACTCACACTACATGCCTGTTTGTAGGGGAAGGACGCTGAGTGCAAGAAGTTCAGATATGGATTGTCCTCTTATTATCAACAACTTCTTAAACTGTTCGAGGGAAATACAGTTGATGGAAGTACAAGTTATGTTGCAGGACAAAGTGAACCCACCCAGCAGACTCAAGAGTTGTATGAACAAGAAGAAGAAGAAGAAGAGATAGAAGAAGATGAATCCTTCAGGAGCCCTGTCAGCAGTGGTACCAAGAGAAAGAGTAGCAGCACAACAGACACTGCTTCAAGTCCTGGAAAAAAGATGAAAAGTCCAGTACTTAAGTGCATGCAGGGCCTGGTTGCCAACATACAAACTAACACCAACAAGGAGCTTGAGCTGGCAAAACAGATACAAGAATTCTCAATGCAAGCCCAAGTGAAGGCAGAATGTAAGCAGAAGGAACCAGAGGTGCAGGACAAGGAAATTGACCAGTGCTTGCAAATGACAATAGACTGTGGAGCAACTGAGGAAACAAATGAGTTCTTTGTTGCAACTAGGCTCTTCAAGGACAGATATAACATGCGTATCTTTATGAAAATCCAGAACAACAAAGCACGCTTTAGATTCTTGGCTGATTTTTATCCTTGAAGGACTTCCTTGTCATGTTTTGTTGTCATTGTGTGGCCCTGTTTGGTTATTCTGTGTTATGGCACGTTTAACATTTATGTATGGTGTGTCATGTGTCAAACATTTATGTATTATGTGTTATGTCATGTGTTATGTGAACTCATCCTATGTCAATGTTATGTTTTCTGTCTGGTTATTATGAGTATTCTGGTTATTATGGTGTCAAACTATCATGTTCTGGATTATGTTTCTTTCAAAAACTGATTGCACTATCAACCACTTGGACACTACAATTCCTGAGGAGGCGTCATTAGAAGAGACAAAGGTTAACAGCAGCAGCTTGCACACTATATATGTACCATTGTCAAACACATTGCCTAAAATCCGAGTATAGAGTACCAACAAAAAGTGGATATCAATGGGTCATGAGGAGTCTAGGGGCAACTCCCGGGTGCTACAACAATTTTTGGATGGAAAGGAACGTGTTTGATCGCTTGCATAGTGTTCTAGTTCAGTCATATGGTTTGAAGTCCACAAAGAAGATGTCATCTGTTGAGTCTTTAGGCCTGTTCTTGTGGATGTGCGGTTGTCCACAATCGATGAGACAGGCTGAGGATAGATTCTTTCGGTCAAAAGAGACCTGCAGCAGGAAATTTGACAAAGTTTTAACTTGCCTAAACATCCTAGCTGCCGATATCATCAGGCCACTGGACCCTGAGTTCAGAACTGTGCATCCAAGGCTGCAAAGTGCTAGGTTCTCCCCCTACTTTGACAATTGCATAGGAGCAATAGATGGTACACATGTTCCTGTTAATGTCCCATCAAGTAAGCTAGTCCAACGTATGGGCAGAAAAGGCATCACAACTCAGAATGTATTAGCTATATGTGATTTCAACATGAGGTTCACATTTGTTGTTACTGGATGGCTTGGGTCAGTTCATGACACGAGGGTGTTCAATGATGCACTTGAAAAGCATGCCGACAGGTTTTCACATCCACCAGAAGGTAATTACATATACACGTACACTATATTAGTGAGTTTTGATTATGCAAATTGAAGATGACAAATTTTGGTTATGCAAATTGCAGGGAAGTTTTATCTAGTGGACTCAGGGTACCCAAACCGCACTGGTTACCTTGCAACATACAGGGTACGAAGTATCATCTACCGGAATACCCGTATGGGTCCTATGCCAAGAGATAAAAAGAAAATCTTCAACTATACCCACCCACTCCTCACTTCGTAATGTCATCGAGAGATCTTTTGGAGTTTTGAAGAACAAGTGGAAAATACTAAAACATTTACCAAGCTATCCAATACATAAACAAAGCAAAATTATTATGGCATGCATGGCGGTCACAAATTTTATTAGAGAGAGTGCTATGACAGATGAAGAATTCGATAAATGTGACGTGGATGAAAACTATGTTCCGGACGAACCTGGTGGTGCATCTACTTCTCAAGCTAATATAGCTAGCTCAAGTCGGGTGGAGGAAGATCGTAATATGAATCAGTTTAGGGATTGGATTGCCGATGGTTTGAGTAGTAGGCAATAACCTTTTGATTTGTAATAAGCATTGTATTGTATTGAACAATATTTTTGTATGAACTATTAAAAAAAATTGCGCCAAGAGCTAGCAACGCAGCCAAAAAAAATGCCGCTGCAACTTGATCTGGCGCCGAGAGTTGGGGGCAGCTGCAATAGGAAGGGTGGGGGTATTAGGGTTTTTTGTGTACTCATAAATGTTAAAGTCCCTGCTTTATTTTTAAGAACCAAACATGTGTGCTCAAGTTCTAGTACTAAAGTTTAGTCAATTTTTTTAGTGCTAAAGAAACAAATAGGCCCTTAGTTACATCCAGTGGTACGCTAGTATAGTACAGTAATAAACCAGACAAATGTGATGGGTACTGAATCGTTGCCATCCCTATTCTCAAAAACAATGGCTACTGCCTATGATTCGGTTTATTAATGAGTCTGTCTATCCATCAACCAGGTGTTGAAATGCATTCCAACACCTGAATTTTTGACCATTGGATCTTTGATGGATGGCTAGAATTACATGTACATTGTAATTACAGTGTAACTCCCCTCACCTACCCCCACCCCCCACCCGCTCAGCAGATCCACCCGCGCGTGCTCCCCTGCTCCCCTCGTCGCCGCCGCCAGGCTCCGCCCCCGCCCCCGTCGTCGCCGCTGCCGGGCTCCGCCCTCGCCCCCGCCGGCCTCCACCGCCGGCCGTGGAGCGCGCCGCCGGGAGAGGAGGAGGTGGGCGCGTGGCGCCGCGCCGCCGAGGAGGAGGTGGGCGTGCGGGGCCGCGCCGCCGGTCCGCGCTGCCGCGGAAGGAGGCGGCCGCGCGGGGCGCGTCGCCGGGGGAGGAGAAGGGAGCGTGGGGGCGAGGCGGCTGGGCTGCGCCGCCGAGATGGATGGTCAAGGGAGGAGGATGCGGCGGGGCTGCGCCGGGGGAGGAGCGCCGCCGAGGGAGGAGGAGGCGGCGGGGCTGTGCTGCCGAGGAGGATGCTGGGGGAGGAGGAGGGTGCCGCCGGAGCCGGGAAGGATGGCCGTGGGAGGAGGAGCGCGGCGGGCTGCGCCTGCTGTGATGGGATCGATCCCATCACCCAGTTATGTTTTAGCTTTTCTCTTATTAATTGTTGTTAGTAGTATAGTATAATAAAATCTCGGTTTGTTAGGCTGTTTCCAACGAGTTGTCCAAACAGACTGTTATATATAAACCTAAAAAAACAATACGCGACCGTGTACAAAGTCGGAGGTGGTTGGCAAAGGTGGATGCCCTTCCACTCTTTGTCTTCTTCAACCCTGTGTGAAAAACCTGCGCCGTCACAGCTTTTGACTTCTGGTAGGAACTGCCAGCGGCCCACTGGTCGTCGCCTCGTATGTGTCGTGTGTTTCCTTTCTTCCCCACCCGGCCACCCGGACCCGGCGCCGCACTTTGTACTTGCAAGCTGCAAACCACCAGTCGTCCTCCGCCGTACCGCCCCCGCTCCCGCCTCGCTTTTGCCTTCTTCCTCCTCCAAGCCCTCCACCCCGCTTGGCCGCTTCCGCCATCCGTCTCTCTCGCGCTCCCTCGCTTCCTCACGCCATGGATACTGCGAGTGGCTACTGACCAGCGCATCGCCGGCCCGGCCGCCATTTCCTTGCCCCCCACTGGAGTCTCGCCCGCGGGAACCCCCGAGCTTAACTGCCGCCTGGTACGCTGCGCTGCACTCTCGTTCCCCTTTGCTCGCCTGCAGTTACCGCATCTGTTACTCCCCGTGCGTGTGCTGCGCTGGTTCTTTGGCACCGAGGAACCGCCGCTCTTTGTTTGGCATTCGCATTTCCTTGCCCGCATTCGCCGTGGTTCCTGGCCTGCTGGTTCTCCCATCTCACGGCCTAGATGGTTCCATTCGATGCCCATCCGCAAGATTCCAGAGTAAAAAAAATGTTCTTTGCGCCGGTGTGCAGTAGCGGAGACGAGACGCTTGCTGTCGAGGTGCCCATGTGGTGGTGAATGATTTATGCACGCGCGCGCGGGCGCGCTTACCTACCTTTTGCGAGTTAGAAAAATGAGAAATGCTTGTGCGTTCGAGCTCGGATGGAATCGGGTCCCGTCTCGCTGGCGACTGAGGCAACGGTTGAGGAAATGAGGAGAATATCGACCTCGTCAAATTTTCTCGGGTACAAAAGCCAGGCACGATTTTTGTCCCCCTTTTTAGGAAAATGCGCTTCCCTTTTTGATTCTTGCTACTTTGCACTGGCTTTATTTTGGGGAGGAAAATGCGTTTTCTTTTGGTGCTTGCTTTGCACTGGCTTAATCAGTTAATCCGAGAAGCCATCTAGCGTCTTGAGTAATTGAGTTTACCAATTGAGCTTTGCTTTTCACATCTTTGCATTTTGCTTCTCGCCTGCTAGTATGCTTTTCGAAACTACAGCTGCGTTCACCTTCGTGGCAAAGTCCCATGATGTCTGCGGAAAACTTCTTTGGGACTACTTCTTTCAAATGAAAAGTTACAAATGACTTTCCACTACCTTTTGTAAAAAAAAAAAAGCTTCTGGTTTCTCCAAATTGTGCTGGAATGTTGCTTGTAGGGTAAAAGTAATAAATGTGTCCTGCTTTGTTTATGAAAACTAAATATATACGTCTATGAAATCTCATTTGATTGCGTATTGATCTAATTGTATATACATGAGACAAGGGGAAAGAGCTTCTGCTGACTTCTATGCAAAATTTTCAGGGGCAATGAAGCTGGTTTTCTGGCATTGGGTTTTTCTGTTCAGCATGTTAGTTTCATCATCATGGGGTTTGAGTTCAGATGGCCTAGCTCTTCTAGCTCTGTCCAAAAGCCTCATACTGCCAAGTTCCATAAGATCCAAATGGAGCACTTCTGATGCCACTCCTTGTACATGGAGCGGCGTTACTTGTAATGAAAGGAGCAGAGTGATTTCTCTTGACCTGTCATCATCGGAGGTTTCAGGTTTAATAGGACCTGAAATAGGGCGTCTAAAGTACCTACAAGTTCTCTTTTTATCTGCTAACAACATATCCGGTTCGATCCCTTCAGAATTGGGCAACTGCAGTATGATTGAAGAATTGGATCTGTCTCAAAACTCCCTTTCTGGCAAGATACCACCATCAATTGCCAACCTCAAGAAACTGTCCTTACTCTCACTGTACTACAACTCTCTGAGTGGAACTATACCAGAGGAATTGTTCATGAACCAGTTCCTGCAGGAAGTCTACCTCCATGGCAATCAGCTAAGTGGTTCGATCCCCTTCTCGGTTGGTCAAATGACAAGCCTTAGGTCCTTATGGTTGCATGGCAATATGCTGTCTGGTGTTTTGCCTGGTTCGATTGGAAACTGCACCAAATTGGAGGAACTCTATCTACTTAATAATCAACTGAGTGGCACTCTTCCAAAAACCTTGAGTGAGATCAAAGGCCTCAAGATATTTGATGCCACTAGCAATGGTTTCACAGGCGAGATTCCTTTCAGTTTTGAAAAGAAGTGCAAGCTGGAAATATTCATCTTGTCATTCAATAATATAAAGGGTGAGATTCCATCATGGCTAGGGAATTGCAGGAGCTTGCAACAACTTGCATTTGTCAATAATAGTCTGTCTGGCAAAATTCCAACCTTTCTCGGCTTATTGAGCAACCTCACATATCTTTTACTTTCTCAGAACTCCTTGTCCGGGCCAATCCCTCCTGAGATCGGTAACTGTCGGTTGCTGCGGTGGCTAGAGTTGGACGCAAACCAGCTGGAGGGCACTGTTCCTAAAGAGTTGGCAAATTTACGGAACTTATCACGTCTCTTTCTGTTTGAGAATCGCCTGACGGGAGAGTTCCCTGAGAGTATTTGGAGTATCGAAACTCTTGAAAGAGTCCTTATCAATAGTAACGGGTTCACGGGAGCCATGTCACCAAACATTTGTTCAGGAAAAGTGTTGAGAATTTTAAACTTGGGGTTTAATCACCTCAGCGGTAGCATCCCATCCAATGTTTTGGGCTGCCCAAGTTTGGAACGTCTAATTCTCAATGACAACAATCTCAGTGGATCAATTGTGTAATTCAGAAGGTTTGGAAATGAATTGTGTAATTCAGATGTTCATAAATTATAACTTCTAAATCTTTTGCCTCTGATTAACGTGGTCTTTTTTAAATCATAAAGGTGAAAGTGGTGGCTAACACGCCATAATAAGATCAAGATGATAGATAGATGGCGGGGAGACTTATCTATATTTCTTTTTAATAAAAGACTGTTAGTAGTTGTATTTTGTACAAAATATTTAGATTAATATATACCGTTGGATGATCGTAACAAATAGATGTAGAACACTTTTTTAGGTACTAGCAAAATGCCCGTGCTTTGAAACGGGAGAAAAAAATATCCTTAAACACCTCTAATTCAATACATATAAGTATAGCCTCGCAAATAAATTCTATATTCTATTGTTTTGAATTTTTTCTTGCACGTGACCGAAATTTAGATGGTGTCAGTTTGTTAAGAAATTTTTTTTGCTTTCCAGCAATCTATACCTAATATTAAGGCAAATAGATCCCTCGGTTTTCCGGTCCGTCATGACATGTGGATCCGACTGGTCAGACCCTCCGATAATCCAAATCATAGTTACAATACGAACCAGATTCGGACGCGTGGGCTGCTCCTGGGCTTGCGAATAAATTTCACGTCATATTGTTTCAAAGATTTCCGTTGAGTGAGATCGAATTTTAATGTGGTTTCAGTTTAGTTTGATTGGAAAGGTTATCATTTTAGTTTTTCATCGATATATAAAATATTAAAAACGGAGTCCTATACGATTTGGGCGTCCGTTTTCACGTGGGCTCCTTCGGCCGGCGAATCTGGTTCGTATTGTAGCTGTGATTCGGATTATCGGATACAGGACGGGGAGAGGCTGACCAGTCGGGTCCACATGTCATGACAGACTGGAAAACAAGGGACTAAAAAACCTTATTTGATTTAATATTAGGTATAGATATAGATATTTGATAATAAGTAATTCAAAACGAGGTACGGCAGCCCCATGTTAATGTTTCATGGGGCGAAGAAAGTCAACACTTGTCCGTATTTTATACGTTCAATTGATTAGAAATAGGCTTTCGAATCCTAGATGGAGTACTATATATAGACCATTACATGTTTATAAAATCCGACGGTTGAGAGTTTTTTTTTTATTAATGTGAATTTTTTAGCTCTGTCGGCGTATGTGGAGGCTTTTTTTAATACTCTTTTATTAATGGACGAGCAGGAAGTCTGGGCAAGCAGCGGCGGCGGCAGACCTGTGTTGGGTGAGAGGGAAAACGCGAGAGGGACGCACACGCAGACAAGGGTGGCTGATAGGTGGGGCCCACCTATCATGACGGACCAAGAAACTTTATCTGATTTAATATTAGGTAGAGATAGAGATATATGATTGAATATATATCATTAGATGCTCATAAAATTCGTTAGTCCAAGTTCTTGTATTTTTTTAGATTAATGTAGTAATTTTAAACCTGTTGGCATACATAATTGCTTCTTAAAATACTCTCCTATACTAAGGTAATATACCAAAATAATCCGATCGCTAATCATGTCAAACGTGTTAGGCGAACGTTAGAGAAGGTTAGCCCTTGAATGACACTGCAGTAAGAAAAATTTATCCGGGTGCTGCTAAATAGTGCCATGAATCGATGATTATCCTCTCTAATTAATTATTAACTCAAGACATGACTGGTCATCATAATGGAGGTTTGTGTAAGATCTGACCTTCTAATCAAATCAGCCGGCGAGGCCAAACCTAAAATTTCCAAGAGAGAGATTTGGGGCGCAATTTCCGTTTGGAGAGCGCTTGCCTGGAGCGAATCGGGCAAGCGGCTCCTCTCCCGCGCGCGAGGGGGGGGGGAGAGGGCCCCACGTGACCCCCGCACAGCCGCACGGTAAGTTTTTTTTCATTCTCTGTTTTCTTTACTTTTCTTTCTTTTTCTTCATAATAATTTTATGATGATCATAAATTTATGGTAAAAATTATTACAACATAATTTATGCTAACATAAATTTATCATTACTGTATAGCATAAAACTATACTAACATAATTTATGCTGACATAATTTTCTTATAACTATATGATAAAAAATTATGCTAACATAATTTATGCTAGCATAGTTTTGTTTTCTTTATTTTTTTTTCTTCATAATTATTTTACGATGATCATAACTGTATAACATAAAATTATGCTAACATAATTTATGCCAACATAAATTTATCATAACTGTATGACATAAAATTATGCTAATATAATTCAATTATAAATTGTATGACATAAAATTATGCTAACATAATTTATGCTAGCATAATTTTATTTTCTTTATTTTCTTTACTTTTTTTCTTTTTTTCTAACAATTTAATGATGATCATAATTTTTTTGTAAAAATTATGACAACATAATTTATGCTAACATAATTTTATCATAACTGTATGACATAAAATTGTGCTAACATAAGTTATGCTAACATAATTTAATCATAATTGTATGCCATAAAATTGTGCTAATATAATTTATACTAACATAAATTTATCATAACTATATGACATAAAATTATATTTTTATTATAACTTATATATAAATGTGGTCTTGTTTTGTTTATAAAAAATAAGAGAATCGTAAATATGAAATTGGTTTGGTTAGTAGACATCTTAATTACAAGCTACGTAGAAAAAAGGAAACCGAAAGACCTTTTCTTCCATGCATGCATGTAGGAGCCGAGCACGGCGCTCGCTGGGGTTGGAGCTGACCAAGGCCCGCACAACAACCTCAAGGGCAAAGCGTGCTGTGACCATGTGACGTGAGGGCTGCGATCGCTCGCACGAATCGAGCTTGCGAGCGCCCGCGGAATAGTGAGCCCCGATTTGGGGAGGGTACGGTGGGCAGTGACTCGATCATGGTCGTGGTCTACTTGGCCGATCAGTCGATCAGACACATCGTGCTCCAGTCTTCGGTTTGGGTTTGACCTGGACTTCGCCCGTTCGGTTCTCCACCTAGCCGTCGGCGTATGATTGTGAGCGAGTTGAGTGGCACATATCCATTGCAAGGCTAACAAGTAACAATGTACGATTTACAGTAGTTGGAACGGAACCAGAGACAATCAGGCAGAACTAGATATTTTTTCAATTTTTATAGCCGAATTATGTATTGAAAATTATAAAATTAAAATAATTATTTGTACCGGGTCCACCGTTTTTTGTTCCTGATCCACCGTTTTTTGTTCCGGATCTATCTATTTGGTACCATCTGGTTCTGATTCCGTGGTTCTGTTTATTTATAAGTCGTTAGATCTCGCTTGATGAACTGCTCTCATTTTTTCTAACCACCGTAAAAGTAATATATTGTTCAAATAACAATTGTAGTAAAAGAGCAGGTGCCATGAAAACAAAAAACTGATGTGCAAAGTTGGTGAACCTAGGACAGTGTCGATAGCGGCATAGCGCAAGATGGAAGCGTAAGATGGAGCAATCTGATGAAACGGTGGATTGATCTTGGTGAACCGCAGAGAATGTCAATGGTTCAAGAAAATGGAACCGTCGAGTCCTTTGACGGAAAAAAAAAATCCTGGCCTCGCAAGATTATTCTGGTGCAAGATGGAACTGTCGAGTCCTCAAGTTCTTGGTGAAAAAAAAAAAACTAATTGTTCCGGCGATATGGTCTGGGATATTATGGATTGTGGGTTGGTGTGTATTTATTGACGCTCCTCACGTCTTGTTGGATTCGGATACAACTTGTTTTGAGAACGTAAAGCTGAATGATTTTGGTTAAATTCAGATACATCTATTTTTTTTGGAAACGTATAAGATAAATCTGGTATAAATTCTAATTGAACATGGATGGTTAGATCTTCATAAAATCCAACGGTCTATATTTTTTTTCCAATTAATATGGGAATTTTTGGATTTTCTCAGCGAATGTGATGGTTTCTTTTAACACTTTTTTATTAATATAATAGATACTCAAAATGGGATACTTGGCGCCCGCTTCCTGGGAAGAACCATATGGGTACTTGACCGAATGACCCTATGAACCCTTCCCGTTAATTACACGTTCAAACTACTCAGTTTTAACTGATTTCAAAGGGTTAGGAACCACATCAAAGTAGATTCTTTAGATAGTCCAGCCTCACCACTCACAGCGAATTTGGAGGTCCGTGACAGCGGCCTCAACAGGGATCATTTTTTCCCACCAAGTACTAGTATTGTGACCGGTGGTTGAATTGGAAACCGGTGGTTGCTGCGGTGGCTATGGTCCGATGCAACCACTCACTGATGCCAATATGTCTTCCTCCTTGCTTGGTGTATATTTTACAACTCATTAGGTTACAATTTTACCTGCCGTGACTGCCCATAATTTCAAATGACGCCATTAGATTGCAAACAGAGATTTTTTTTTTCGAAAAAGGAAGCATATTATTAAAAAATCCAAGAGCAGTACATCAAGAAGATACAAAGTCTTGGCCTAACTTTCGGTCTCTGCTAGAGAACACACAGCCTAAAAATAGGAATGCCAAGTACATTAATGGCCTTCAATCCGAAGACTAGATCGCCACTCATGTGTCCGGGAGAAAAACACCTTGGCCGTTTGCACCAAAAGTTGCGATCCCTCCACAACCTGCTCCTGCAAGTCTGGTCGTTGGAGGATAGCCCAACTTGAGAGCCATCGTGCCACAGTATGAATAACCTGCAAGAAAAAAAATACATTTTTTTAAAGACCAAGTCATTTCTGGTCAGTCAAAGAGACCAACATGTTGTTGCTGCTCCTAACATAAACAGATATCTCCCATCTTTATTAAGACCTAAAAGCCAGTCACCAAACATATGATCTATATTAAGCGGTTGAGTTCTTCCTGTAACCAAAAAGATAATGGTCCAGACTGAGCGAACAAGACGACATTCAAAGAACAAATGGTTGATAGTTTCATTCTTGTGACAGCAACATGTTAAATCTCCATGCCAATTACGTTTCACCAAATTATCCTTCGTGAGTACCACACCACGTCGTAAGTACCATAGAAAGATTTTAATTTTCAGAGGTATTTTTAGTTTCCACAAACTTCGGTTGATGTTGGGGAGATTCGTCATCATAAGGGCATCATAAAGGGATTTTACCAAGAACTTGCCATTTGAAAACAGGTTCCAATAAAACACATTTTGGTTCTGAGATAGGACAACACCTTCTATGCGAGATCTCAATTCATTCCAAGAAATTTGCTTAGGACCGACGAGATGTCTACGCCAAGAGAGGTTTGGAGGTGAGGAGTTAAGGACCTCAGCAATTGTAATAAATTTTGGTCTAACAATGTTATAGAGGGAAGGATATTGATCCTTTAGAGGTATCCCCCCAGCCAAGAGTCCTCCCAAAAACGAACTTGTGATCCATCTTTGACCATGATGGCCCCGAAGCGAAAAAAATCATGTTTTACTCTCATTAGACAAGCCGAAATGGGAGTCCCCAGGCTTCCAATTAACTTGAACCAACGGTTTTGAACCCATGTATTTGTTTCGAAGAATCCGTTGCCAAAGGCCATCAGAGGTGAGTAGTTTGTACAACCACTTGCTAAGTAAAGCAATGTTCTTGTTGTTTAAATCCTGAATACCAAGTTCACCTTGGTCCTTAGGCAAGCACAAGATGGTCCACTTAGCAAGTCTATATTTTTTCTTTTGCTCGTTTCCTTGCCAGTAAAATCTAGAGCGGAAGTAGTCCAGCTTCTTAAGTACTCCCTTAGGCAAAGAGAAAAAGGACATCATATACATCGGAAGGCTGCTAAGAACCGAATTAATTAAAACTAGGCGTCCTCCGACCGATAGATGTTTCCCTTGCCAGCTGCTGAGTTTTTTCTCAAAGCGCTCCTCTACTTTCTTCCAATCACAATTTCTAAGTTTCTTAAAATGAATGGGAATGCCTAGGTAATTAATTGGAAAACTATCAGCATTGCGTCCAAAAAGATTTTTGTACTGGTCCACATATTCCTGTGCTTTTGGGGTGCTTTCCCAAAAGCAGTAAAACTTATTTTTATGAAAGTTGATCTTGAGACCTGATGCTTGTTCAAAAGCATAAAGAAGCAGCTTTATGTTGCGAGCTTTGTCTATATCATGATTCATGAAAAGTATAGTATCATCTGCTTATTGGAGAATCGACAATCCTCCTTCCACTAGATGGGGGACCACGCCTTCCAATTGTCCATCCAGATTTGCTCTAGTTATTAGCACTTTAAGCATATCTGCCATAATGTTAAATAACAATGGAGATAGTGGATCCTCCTGCCGAAAACCTTTTCTTGTTTGAAAGAAGGGCTCAATATCTTCATTTACATTGACAGCATCGCTACCAACGACCCTCATGGTCATGGTCGTGGTCTTGATTTAGACGAGATGCCCGTGCTGATATTTTACGGTTGCGCATACCGGGCCAAAGCCAGGCACGATCATATGCTGATGATCATTGATAAATAGCTGATGACGTACTGACGTAGCTAGCTGAGAGTCGCCACGCTGACGCGGATAGCTGAGATATGACCATCTCGCTTCTGGTCGCACGAAAACAGCAGGCAGGCACTCGAGTCGTCACGGAAACGTCGCCCGTGTGAACCCACGCTCTGCGGCTTGTAATTCAAATCAGCAGGCACATGCCGTTGCGTCGGTTCTCTTTCCTAATAATCGAATGTTTCGGTATCAGTCAAAAGTATTAAATATAGTTTAATTAAAAAACTAATTACACGGTTGAGTATTAAACAACGAGACAAATTTATTAAGTCTAATTAATCTATGATTGGTTGAGTATTAAACGAGACAAATTTATTAAGCCTAATTAATCTATGATTGGCAAATGGTAGGTTTAATAAATTCATCTCGCCGTTTAGTCCTTATCTGTGTAATTTGTTTTATAATTAGACTGAATTTAATACTTCTAACTAGTGTCCAAATATTTGATGTGACGGAAGCTCAAATTTAGCTGGGTTATCCAAATAGACCCTAAGTTTCTCTCCAATGACACATGTATTTTTGAAAAATCTAATATTATTTAGTATTGTTCTAACGCTCGTAGACAGAGAAAATTTTAAATTTGAGCAATAAAGATGACGAAGCTTTTGGAGTCAGCCTAATTTACGGTTGGGACAACGCACGACCGACTGCACGAGGGCATGCAGATCGCTTTTCTGTGGTCTGAGCTCTGTTTTTGTTCGTCGGCAGCAGAGCAGTAGCTCAAGTGAAGACATAGTGATGAGGGCTTGACTTGAAGGACTCGACACTCCACTTTGCTAGGCTCCACTGTGCAGCTCGTGCTCAGCTTGCTGCTGGACCGCTGGACCTGTACGGCTGTAAACCATGGCCATAGGTTGATAGACTATATAGTAAACACTAGTTTAAGAAATATTAAATTAACTAAGATTGGAGGCAGCAATAAGGCTGGGTTCACCAAAGTGCCCAAATGGGATGCCCATTCACGGTGCGGGTACTGTAGACAGAGAGGGAGTTAGTTGGAACAGTGGATAGACGGGGTTAAATAGGCTCACTGGTAAGCATAGCCTAAGGAACAGTGTACCGAAACTAAGTAGTCCAGGTTTTTATTAGGCTAACTAGCAAGATGGCCCGCACAAAAAGCGTGGGTATCTAGGTTTCTTTGACATTTTAGTTTTACTTAAATTTAATCTTTTAAATATTATGTTGATTGTTTTTCCAATCAATTTTTGGACCATACATGTTTTCTATTTTATTACTACTACTACTAACACATATTTCCATAAATTAATATATTAAAGTATATGGTTCTATATTTAAAAAATAGGAATTTTATATTTGTGTACGTGATCTAAAAGGCATTGCTATTTTAATTTGTATCCTTGATTCTATCTGTAGTTTATATTGTAATAATTTATAAGATACACAAACAGACCCAAATAACATGCAACCTTACCAAATAAAAACTATTTTTTTAATTTCTTTCGGAATACTCCATTTCAAACGATGCATTATCTCTTATCTAAGGCATTTCCTTTTCTATCTTGTTCATTGCATCTTTATCCATACATCTTCTCATCGCTTTAGTAATTCTTCAATATTCTACATGTCATAAATTGAGCTCGTATTTACATCTCCTATTGCTAGATTGGTCTCCAAGAGGGTTGATTGAGCTACCCTTACTTTTGTTGTCATTGTATTTTGCAAGGAACATATGTTGGATCATAGAGTATGAGTATGATAGCATATTTTCCAGTGGATGGGTTTTAGAGATCAGGTTCTGTGACTCTAGATTTCTGTGCTACCCATGCCATGCTGATATCAAGGAGTTTCATCTAGAAGCTTAGACATAGTGCACATAGAATTGGTGTAATTTATTAGACAACAAATCTGTGGAACATATTTGATATGCCAGTTGATTGATCCAAACTTGATACGCTAATTGGTTTAAGGTGTCTTGATCCTTGATATTCATTGGTGTCCTCGTAAAAATATGGGTACAATTCATTTCGGCCAAAAAAAAACATATGGGAGGCCTATTTCATTTTACCAATTGCGTTGACGTTATATATTGATTGGAACAAAGATGAATTTCTGTTAAAATTGGTCTTCCACTAATTCATTTTTATTTGGATATGCAAAACCTTATGATTTCTTACCGACTTGTGGCAAAATAATGTGTGTATTCCTACTGGACAACATATGGAAGAATCATTTTTTATGGTTTTGGTATCCCTTTTGGAGTTGGATTGAAAACTCAAAATTGGTTACCTACTATTGTCAAAACATTGTGTCGCGAGTACAAAGTTTTCTTATTTCCTATCAAGAATTATATGTGGACACTAAATGCTTTTAAAATCTAACAAACATATAGATGTTTTCTTTTTCTCCTTATTAACATGGTAATTTATAGCTTCTCTCGGCTAACAGTTTCTACTTTTAGTACTCTCTTGGTACATAGACAAACAGATAGATATATGTGCAGAGACTTGTCTTTCTTTCTTTCTTTTGCAAACTTTAAAATTTGCATTATTTATATTTGACACAAAATATTTAATTTAGTTTAGACCGTCGTCATAACAAACTATTGGCATCTTTCATCCTTTTTACTTAGTAGCATTTGGTATAGAATGTTTGATTTATTATAGAATGTTAAATGTTTATAGAAATCATTGACATAGTTTTTTCCTTCTTTATAATTAGTGTGGTAACTCCTGGACCCTATTAGCGAATGTGGTAGCTTCTTTTAATACTTATTTAATAAAATAATATATAGATGGTGGAAGTTTTTCTTCCAAATGTCATATTTTTATTAGTTTTGTTTATTATAAAATACTTGGATTAATCTAGGCCACTAAAAACCGTAACAATATAGATATTTTTATTTTCAGTTGTATTTGGAAAAATCTAGTGATCTATTTTTTTTCTTTTCTTAATTAACATTATAATTGTAAACACTCTAAGTGGATATGGTAGTTTATTTTAACACTCCCATTATAATAGAATCCATTGGATGATCATAAAAATGAGATATTTTGCTTTGTTTATCGGTTGTGTTTGATATAAGCATTTCATATTTAACATGTATAGTTAAAAATTTTAAAGAATCTAAAAGTTTAAAGACCATATGTTTTTGGTTCAAGGTGGTAATCCCTACGTCTTCATTGGCTCGGTTGTTCAGAGGTGCTTATAGACATAGGATGTGCGTGTGCATATTTACAGGGGTGAGTACACATTCCTGTTTGTCAGCGTCTGCATTTGCACTACGTAATTATTAAAAAAATGTTCTTCTAGCAAGTCACTAATGGGAACACATGGAATCTTCAATTTAATTATGTAAATTATGAATTATAAACTATTTATATTTTTTGAGAGGGGTGAGTACACATTCCTGTTTGTCAGCGTCTGCATTTGCACTATGTAATTATTAAAAAAATGTTCTTCTAGCAAGTCACTAACGGGAACACATGGAATCTTCAATTTAATTATGTAAATTATGAATTATAAACTATTTATATTTTTTGAGTTGGAATGTGGAATGCTCTTGCCTCTATTCAGGTTAGTGGAATTGTCGGACTCTTTACAATTTTTTTAGTTGGAATGTGGTATACTGTTTTTGTCTCTCATCTAAGTTAGAACAAAATTTATCTTCTCTTTCTCCCAGAAGATCAAAACGTACCACTCCATCTTGTCATCAATATTCCTTTTGTCCTAAATTGTAAAGGTTCTACCTCTTTTTTTATTAGCCATCTTTAAATGTTGATGAACCTAGACACACATTGAATACACATACATAGAGGAACGGATGAATCTCATTGAGGTCTAGAACCTTACAGTTTTGGACTGAGGGAGTATATAATGTTTTTAGTACAAATTACACCAAAAACGTCATGTATTAATGACCGGAGGGAGTATCATATTGCTCAGAGTCGGACATGCTCGTTGGAATAGTATTTTTTTTCTTTTTCTTCAGGATACTGCATAGTATATATGGGATAGTATATGTTGTTTTTTTCCCTAGAGGACCATATGTATGGAAACATGACATGATATAAGCTTTATTGTACATATATAACATGGACTATATATTCAATTCAGACCATGAGATATTCATAAAATCTGATGGTGGAACCTCTTCGTTTGAGTCAAAGTTATCACCACCTTTGTGTTTCCAAAGACAGTTATAGCATCCCATAATGTCATTATCTTTTTTGTTAGTAGTATTTGTTATTAATATTTGATTTAGTATGGATGGTTAGATGTAAATAAAATATAACCATGTAGGTGTTTTTTTATTTTTGCTATTAATCTGGTAATATTAAACGTGATGGCTTTTTAAGTACTTCCTTATCGATTTGACGCATGGTGAAGAGTTTTATATGTATTTCTTAAATGGGTATTTTTACTTCTATTTTGTACATTGTTGGCCTATTGGGGCTTGTTTGGAATACATGGAAAACTCTCTATTTCTGCGATTTCTTTATAAATTTCTACGTTCCAAACAGATCCTTAGCATTAATTCGCACCTTTGAATAATCATAATAATTAAATCGGATACTTTTCTTCTTTCTTAGTGGTATTTATTATATGATTCATTACTACTTATGTCTATGATTTTTTTAGTTTATTGCTGGTTGCATATAATCTCTGTGTATAATATTCCTTGTGTATTTGATCACATATTCTTGTGTTTTCCTTGGATCTCGCATTCACACCGGATATAAAATAATTAATTTTTTATTGAACATGGACCGTTAGATCTTTATAAAATCCAACGGTTGAGATCCCTTTTTTTTCATTAACGTGGGAATTGTTTG
The DNA here is from genome assembly GCA_022530915.1 of Paspalum notatum. Classification (NCBI taxonomy): domain Eukaryota; kingdom Viridiplantae; phylum Streptophyta; class Magnoliopsida; order Poales; family Poaceae; genus Paspalum; species Paspalum notatum. Next base: position 7,633,429 of record CM039691.1, read on the forward strand.
GCCTTCTCGGTGAATGTAATGGTTTTTTTTAACACTCCCTTATTAATATAATATAAATAGATTTCATCTGGCTCTCTATCCCACCTTATATTCAAAACTCTGTTCTAACAATACGTTTATAGTTTTTTGCACACTTGTTTATATTCATTTACCCTAGTCAGAACAACCTTACATAATATCCAATCACATGTATATTCTGGTTGTTTATTCAAACCCGTTGCATTGTACCGTGAGGACTTGGTCAATTTGCTTTCGTTGGACCCAAACAATACTGTACATCATCACAGCCAGAAAAAACACCTCGCAGCAACACGTGCCTCCGCCGCTGTCGTCGTGTTGGACGACTTTTCAGACCCGTGCCTGTGGGCACGCACGCGGAAAGGTGGCGATTCCGACCTCTTTTTTTTTCCCTTCGAGATACTCCTCTCCATGGTCACAGGCTCACAACCTCCGGGACAAGCGGATCCATGATTGTCAATGGGAGATTTGGTCCATCTATTGATTTTTAAAAATTTTAAAAGCATATGTATGCAAAAGTTTCCCTTAAAAAATATGCATGCAAAACAGTAGAATTCTTTAGCCTCACGTTGCAACGGAAAGAAATGAGTATCTATTTAAAAGTGGAGGTTAGGACACGAGATTGGATAGCAGTGTTGCCAAACTTATATTAGCCCATTGTGGGTCCCAAACTTATACTAGAAAACCTAGGTTGTTGCCACTTCTCATTGTACGGCGCGTCGTCCACAACACTAAAATGGGTTCTATTTGCTGCTAGTGCGGACCCAAGCGGTGGTTCATATATGGGGTGTCGCTATTTGGCGAGCGTTCGCCCAACAGGAATTGTGCGAGCGATGCTCCCCGCGCGCCACGTGTCCCCTCACCCCCTAGGAAAATCTGAAATTGGTTCTATTTGCTGCTAGTGCGGACCCAAGCGGTGGTTCATATATGGGGTGTCACTATTTGGCGAGCGTTCGCCCAACAGGAATTGTGCGAGCGATGCTCCCCGCGCGCCACGTGTCCCCTCACCCCCTAGGAAAATCTGAGAAAATTAGGAGTGACAGAGGGATTCGAACCCTGAACCTTCTCGGTTGACATGCTTATCTTACCTCCATAAACCAACACAACTCTTGTGATTTTGTGATTAAAATGTACTTATACGTTATAATAAACTTACGACATTAACTTTTGGTATAATTTTAGATGCATGTAGAATAAAAATAAATGATCGTAACTTTTTGGTATAGTTTATGATAGAAATTATGATATAAAATTACATAATTTATTATAATGTATCTTACTATTACTAATTGAAGGTTCTAAAATAAGCACTAATTTCAAAGCACGCTAGAAAAAAGATAAATTCTAGAAATTCTCACAATGATCAGAAACATCCGACCATCAATTGACATATTGGAATATTAATAGCCATTAGATCTATTGTCTAAGTAATTACACACCTCTGGCATTATGAAAAGCCTTGAGTTCAACTCTCAACGAAAGCAAATATCCTCTTCTTTTTCATTAAATATATTTTTAAGTAATTACCCACTTCTGCCATTACGAAAAGTTTTGAGTTCAACTCTCAACGAAAACAAATATCTTCTTCTTTTCTTAGATTTTTTCTATTTTTAAATTTACCTTTAGTTTTTGTCTTTTTCTTTTCATTAAAGATGCTAAAATCTATCCATGAAACAAATATTTTGTATACTCTTTTGAAATTTTCACGTCAATCCTCACAAGACGTGGTAGAAAAAAATAGACGGGTCGGAATCTTAATAGTCATTAGATATATTTTCTAAGTAATCACCCACCTTTGTCATTATCAAAATAATATTACTCTTAAAATTACATATTAATTACCCACTCTGCCATTATAAAAGAAAATATGAAATAACACCCTAAATTTATACATAATTGCTCACATTTGCTATTTTGATGGATAATATCAAATATCCACTTTCACTTATATTTAAATTGTTAATCTTAGTTATTATGACTGATAGGATAATGAAAATAACCCCTCAAAATTATATTAAAATCACCTACTTTTGCAATCGATCAAAAATTATCTAAATTAATTAAGCATACATATAAAATAGCAAGATTTGCTATTATAAAAAACTAAGTATAGAAATAGATCTGTATACGCTGTACTGTAACATATAATACATTTAAGACTGTAACCCGTGCGTCGCATGGGTTGATTGACTAGTGACATAAAATTATTCTAACATAATTTATACTCATTATAACAATTTAGGATGTAAGTTTTTTTATCATAACTTTGTGGTAAAAAGATGCTCGCATAATTTATGATAGCATAATTTACGATAGCATAATTTGTCATAATTGTATGACATAACATAGCTCGTGAAACGGCCCAGTTACCACAATGGGATTAAAATGTGCTTTATTACCATCAAAGGGGTTGGTAATCAGATTCTTACATCAGAGTGATACAGATCCGCCCAAATGGGTCGGACAGCAAAGGGGCGCAGCCCTGAATCTAAGCAGTGAAATATATTACGTAGGCCCAAACTTCCACACGTCGTGGTTGGGAGGTAGGTCGTAGCCCTAATCGCTTCCATACAGGGTGATTTCATCGTCTTCTTTGGAAAAACATCAATAAAGCAAAGGTGAGTACATATGTAGCCTACCTTCCTCTATAAGGAGTAGGGGTATAGCTATATCTACATGCAAGTCATATCTGGAACTCAGAAGGTTTTGCATGAAAACGTTTTGTATGCAGGGTTTGAGCTAGTCTAACTAATTTTTAGTCATCCAGAAAACAGTGTTTTTAAAAAGGGGTGGGGGGTGCCACTGGACTTGCCGGTGCACATGGCCTAGTGACTTTCCAGCCATCACACTTTTCACAGGGTTCTATCCCCGTAGCTTAGCATCCACCCAAAACCACTTTGTTCCCAACCCAAAACCAAACCATGTCCCACCATTTTTAGTTTATGAAAAGTGCTAATTGAAGAACCAAGCTGTAACTCATCCATTCCAGTGGACTCAGACTATTCGAATATGTTTTACTCTGATCAGAGGTTGTACTAATTCCCACAAGTTGGACTCAGCGACACTTACTGCTAAATAATCGTCCGAATTCCAAACCAAACCATTGCCTTTGTTTCATCGCCTAGCAGTACTTTAGAGGTTCGGGCCACCGAGCTGCACCCTGGTGTCCCTCGACGCCCCCTCGGCACACGATCCTTTCCCTTACCCTTTGTGCACCAACACAGAAGCTACTAGGCTATCCACTCCAGCTCGGACCCAGCCAATGCCTCATACAGAGTGAGTGGTTGTACCTAAGAGTTGGGCAAGATATTAATCAACGTGGTCCTTATAGAGCTCAGGTAGAACCATCAATACCTTACACTGCTCGACACCGCGAGCATCCACCTACCCGGTCATCTCCACGAAGACCGGGACCTGGGTAACCGCGGGTTGCTAAGTTACCCGTTCATACCCTGCCCTTAAATGGCTAGTTCGGCGCGTAGCCGTATTCCGACAAAGTCGGCTGCCGAGGTTCTTTCCCATTTTATTTCAAAAACACACACATCCTCATCCCAAACCCATCAATTTTCACAATCGTAATCCCAACTTAACATCAAGATTCCGATCCCACTTATGCGCACTATATCTAAAATGGGCTTAGGTGGCTGTATATTTGTGGGGTTTTACCTTAGCAAGCAAAACATGCAAGTTTTTATGTGATTAACAGGCCAAGGGTTGTGGTTGTAAAACATAGGAATTCTATGCATCAAGTGGGGGTTCCAGTAGACTTGCCGTGGTCCTCCCGTTCGCTGGATAATACGTCGGCGTAATTGTAAGGATCGGATGCCCAAGAGGAGGGGTGAATTGGGCTTATTTCAAACTCTAAACAAAAATCCTTAGCCTAACGAAGCTACAAATTAGTCCACTTCACCCTCTACACTAACCTACTCTATACGACAAAGCAAGGAACCCTACTCATGCTAGTAGAAGAAAACCGCAACGGAAGCTAAGACTAGCAACACTAATGACCATAGCAAGGGACATAATAGCCAAGAGGAGACTAACCATGATGGCTACTAGATGCAATCCATGAAAAAAAAAAGAACCAAAATAGCGTTAAGTAGAGGGACAAAGGAGAGAGACAACCGAATTTTTTCCCGTGGTATCGGAGTTTTGGCACCCTCTCCTAGTCCACGTTGCGGCACACCCTAGAGTGTTTTGCCCCTCCCATGCCTGTGGACGCTCACTAAGAGTCTCCGTTCGCCATCCCGGCAAGGTGGAGCTCAAGCCTTGTACACCGTTGTTCTTCGGGCTTCCACAATCTCCTTGGCAAGCTCCGAGAACGCACCCCGGTCACCAAGTCTGCCTAGGTGCTGCTAATCACCAAGAGTAACAAGCCGCCGGTCTTCACTTGATCTTGATCCTCACCAAGATGGATGCACACAAGCCTTGACCTTGATCTTGCTCTCAAGAGATGAATATGTAAGTGGTTGTTGCAAAGAGTAGAAGCACAAGGGCTCTCTGAGTGTATGAAGTTGCTGGAGTGTCAAAGAGCACGAAATGATGTGAAGAGTCCCATATATATAGCCTCTCAAGTTAATAGAGCCGTTGAAAAAGGAAGAGCTAACGTAGTGAAGATCGGATTGTCCTGTCCCTTACTTTTCTTAACATCGGACAATCCGGTCCATGTGCTTTGCCAACTGTTACTGACAGGCTACGTCATGTACTGTGCAGGTAAGTCTGTCCGGAGATTTGTCCGAGGTTAGGGTCCGGACAATCCTGTCCATGTACCCCGAAAACTAGACGTTGACAAGTTCGTTTGTCCATTTGTCCGATGCACAAGCTTCGGACAGTCCGGTCTGTGTATCACCTGCAGATTTGTGAAGTACCTAGCCTTGGGATTCTTTGTGCGTGTGTTTGTCCGATGTTCCATGTTCGGATAGTCCGGTCCACATATCACCCGTAAATTTGTGAAATACTCAGCCTCGGGATTCTTTGTCCGTCGATTTGTCCGGTTACACTAGAACTGACTATCCGGTTTACAGATTTGCATGGCCTTTAAACCGGATAACTTCACCTCAAACCCCTTATTTGTCCGCTCACTTGTTTTGACTCAGAGAGGACAGTCCGGTCCATACTTCATTTCCTGATTTGAGGTTTGAGCCTTGCTTTTCTTCAACCTTGAGCCCAAATAGCTTACACCTTTGATTTTCTTGAAAGTTTTAGCTTGTGAATGTGCATCCTTAACTTGGCAATTCACTTGATCAAGCTACTAACCGTTGACCCCTCTTAATAGTGCAGACACTAGAAAGTTATAAAATCTATCTATGCAAGGATCCTTCAACACCATGATCCTTGACTCTAGAAAAGTCCTTAGCCTTCGAGATACGGATGAAAACCAAGTCCGCTTCTATGAAACTTTTGAATTAGGGGCCATTCACATAATCCAATGAGCAACCATTTTTGTATTCATTATTAAACCTGTACTCATGAGCTCATTAGACAACACTTAAGCTTGTCAATTAATCACCGAAACTCACCTTAGGGCCTAGATGCTTACAATCTCCCCCTTTTTGGTGATTGATGACAAGTAAAAGACGGCAAGAGTAGAGATGGTAAACAAATTAAGAACAACATCAACTACTCTAGCCTTAGACAAAGAATTAAACACACGGAGCTCGAAGGCTCACCCAGAGTGATATAGACATGATAACAACGAGCATACACAAGTACCAAACGTCATGTCTAACCACAAGATCCAAAAGATGCAAATATCATACAAACCAAGTCTAAAAGCATGTCTCTCACAAAAAAACTACAAAGAGCTACCCTACCCCTACCATCTCACTCCCAAACTATCTCCCCCTTTGTCATCAAGGACCAAAGAGGGGACCTAAGCACTCGGAGGAGGTGGAGGAGAAGAGGCCGGAGGTGGAGGAGGGCGACGCGAGATAAACTGGAAGCGCGTGTCGTCGTCACTGGCGTCGTCTGAATCGTCGTCCATCTCTGCAGCAGCCCTGTCCATGGCACCCAGCGGTGAGTCGGGTACGACCGCTGTCTCTGAAGCGTCAGGCACGGTGTCTAGCTGTGCAGCAACTGCCTGGGAGCTCGCTGGCCGCGTGATCTGCTCTATCACTGGCTCCACTGTCTGCTCAAGCAAGTCTCTGCGAGAAGGTCCAAAGGAGGAGGCAGCAGCTGTGACCGAGGGGCCCTGTGCCGGTAACTCAAAGGTCAAGGTCGTAGCAGGCAGCGGTGAGAGTACCGGCCGCAGCTCCGTCCGTAGCAGAGGTGAAAGCGGGAAAGTCCCTGGAGTGGAGGCACCTGCTAATTGGACAGAGGGAGTGAACTCAGGTAGAGCTGGCCGAGTCATCTGTGGTGGAGCTGGCAGAGTCGGATGTGACTGTGGTAGACCAAGTGCTCCGCGCACCTCGGATCTCAAGGAATCGATCTCGTGCTTGTACTCCTGACGCTGGTCCCTGAGCGACGTACGGATCTCTTCTAGTATAAGCGTCAAGCGTGCCTCCTGTCTATCTGCTCTGTCGCGAGTCTTTCGCTGGAAGTCAAGCTGAGCCTGGTGTAAAGACAGGAGCTGCTGGGTCTGCTGCTGCTGCACTCGAGTGTGCTCGGCCTGCTGCTGAAGTAAGCCCTACAGAGCATCTGGCTGTGTCACCTGAGCCTAAGAAACCTGTGGGGCCGGAGGTGGTGAAGGTGGTCGTGGCTCTCCTGACCCTCCGACCTCTGCATCGTGATGAGCTGGTGGGAAGAAGCGAGCCTGCTCCTCCTCATCGTCGTAGTCCGAGTCTGAGGTGCTGGAGGCGTAGTAGTACGAAAGAAAGCCTCCCGCTGCTGCCTCCAGCTCCTCGTCCTCTGCCTCTACCTCAGCCCTCTCCTCTGCCGGTATCTGCTCACGGATGGCTCGGGCTGCCCTGCCACCTCTCCTCTGATCATCCCTCATGGCTAGCCTGTAGTCTGCAAAGCGCATGTCTGTGGCACGATACAGAGTCCTGAAAGCTGCATCATCCTCACCCAGCTGATATAGCATATGTGTGATCCAGTGAGCATAGGGCATCTGTCGCCTCATCGACATCCCATCCACAATCACATCCTCCATCTCTGCCACAATGATATCCACAATATCAATCTGTGAAGGTGGTCAAACAGGTAAGCACAGCCTACTGAAGTGCTGTAAACCCCTCCCGAAAGCCTGCCTTGGGGATCAAAGATCTCCTCAGTATCTGGAGCATGAGCTGAAACTCTGGCCTGAGCCTGTCAGGAGTCCTCGGGGTGTCTGCTAGCATCTCTCCTCGAAACAAGTTCCCGACCTAGTCCAACGGAGGTGACGTACCTGTGTGACCCCTGTAAGGTGGAGATACTCCGTCGTAAACGACAGAGTGAAGTGAACGATCACGTAGAGGTACACCTAGTAGCTCTGCCATCCTCTCCCTGGACCACCTGTGCTCCCTCCCGTCGAACATGAACTGAATAAAATGCCTCTAATCCGCGACGTAGAGGGTAGCGGAGAAAACTCTGACCCAATCCTCAACATACTTGTGTGACCTGGCCATGAGGTCCACTAGTCCGGGGTAGTGCTCGAAGTACCTCCTGATGTTGTGCCCACTGACTGAGTTGGCTCGATCAAAGTCAATCGCTGCATGAGGCATGAGCCTGTGACCTCCCTGCAGCGCACTCTCATACAGGCTGGCCTGAAGCACTGTCCAGAACTGCCTGTCTATCCTGAAATCCCTCGGTCTAGGGTAGAACTCATCCACTGTCATGTCGTAACGAAGGGCCTTGATGCCCTTAGTCTTCCTGTTCCTCAGATCGAATAGGCGGATATCCTCGCTAGCTGTCACAGTTTGAGGCCCCGTGTGTGGAGGATCTCGTGGCTGCTCCTGTGGCTGCTCATCCTGACTCAACCATCCAGCTGATGGTGTGGCTCCTCCACGAGTGCGAGGACGCCCTTCGCGGGAGCGAGCTGTGCTCGGAGGTGTCGCTGTCTGAGGTGGAGCCTGCTGCCTGGTGCGAGTGGATCTGCGCTGTCCTCCGATCTGCAGACTACCCCTGCTCCCCCTCTCTCTGCTCTCTCTGCAGCATCTGCCACTGCCTGTGCTTTCTCGGCCTCCTTCTGAGCCTGGGTCTTCTTCTTCTTCTTTCGCGGCTCCTCTACAACCTGTTCCTTGCCCTTTCGCTTCTTGTCACCCATATGTTACAAAATAAAGAACCAAGATAGGCAAGAAGATTTCAGATAAGAGTACGAGAATTTCTAGACATAAGGAAAGTCCTAAAGCAAAGAATTAGGATGATAATTGCCTAGCATGTCATGCCAATTGTCAAAATCTGAGAAATTTTAGCTAAAGTTGTGTGACCATCTCACAATTAGAGCCAAATCTCTTTGTCCATCCTTAATCGACATGAAAAATTTAATTCCTCAAAGGTTAAACCATGCTAGGACTATCCAAAACTGCACAACTCCCCTAAGATCAATGCACATTGATGATATAGCGGTGAATCTAGTGCCAAAAATCCTCCAACTTCATGAAATCCTGCTTCAATTTCATGAACACAGTACCAATTTCACGGATTATAGCCTAGGATTGCATCAATTTGAAAAAAAATGATACAAAACCCTAGCAGAAAAGAAGCAGTCAAGGATGCGCACCACCAGAGAGGAAAGGGAAGAAGTTGCCGGCAGTGAGAGGAGGCGGCGGCGACGCTAGAGATGCTGCGATGGCCGGCGGTCGAGGGATGACGGCGGCGGCGTCGAGGAGTGGCGGCGCTAGGGCGCGGCGGTGCTGTGAGGAGCGCGACGGCGCGGCGAGGGGTGCGGCGGCGCGGCGTGGAGCATGGCGGCGCTGCGACGGGCGACGGCGGCGGCGCGAGTGCTCGGAGTTTGAGAGCGCGCGCGAATGGGAAGACGAAGGGATTGGCTGCCACTTCAGGGATAGGGTCCACATGTCAGAGGACCAAGAGAGACCGGACAGTCCGTTATATGTGGATCGGACAAAGCAGTGGACAAGGCAAGCTGATACTGCGAGAGACGGGAGTGATACGGACCGTACAATCCGTTTTCAGCCAGAAGACTTGAGCGGACAAAATAGGCATTCTGTCCGGTCTCAACAGACAATCAGTGCTTGGCCATGGGGACCGTATTGTCCGAACCCACGGACCGGACAAATGTCCGTCCTATATTTCCTGAGGCTAGACATTTTCTTTTCCTCCTCATCTCATGCAAACCAGACAGTCCGTTTCTCGTGCCAAGGCCTGAGCGGACAAACATACCAATTTGTCCGGTCTTCATCTGGCTTGCAACTTTGGAGGTGCTGAACGTATTGTCCGATTTCCTTGACCGGACAAACTTCCATCCTAGTTTTCCGGACGCTCGTGTGTTTCAGTTTTTCCTCATGTTGACTGGACCGGACAGTCCGATCTATTCCAAAAGGCTGGAGAGGACAAAACCGTCATGATGTCCGGTCTTGTGTTCGATTTGGTACTTGTCATGTGCTGACAGTATTGTCCGAACTTCATGACCTTCAGGTACTCCTGACAGTCCATTTTAGAGAAAAACATTCACCAAGCTAAAAAGCTTTCCCACATTGCCTTTCACATACAAGATTCGAATAAACACATGTGTTAGGCATGTAGGAACGAAACCCTCACCTCTCAAAATATTTTGCACCAAACTTGTGCATATAGTTTTGTTTTGTAAAGAGGCGAAAGATGATTCGAAAAGAACCAAAAAGGAATGTATGAGTCTTTTCCAAAGAGCTCAATAGAGATGGATGCTCTGGTCCTTCGGGAACATGACTCAATAAGCGTTAAGCACTCATAAAACATTACTTTGCCCACTCTTATGAGTTGAAAGAATTGCATTAAGGGCAATATTTCTTTCTCATTTAGTAGCTCCTTTGTGACACTACCGCATGCAATGCCAAACAAGCTACCATGCATTACAAGAATTTAAATATGCGTGCACAACTATATGACAGGAAAAATGCATTGCAAGAATTTAAATCTAACTTGTCAAGTTTGAACCTCCCGCAAGCTTCCTCAAGGTGAACCCAACTACAAGCCTTGAGTGAAACCAAGTACCACCGACTCAAGTTAGACCCTGCTCACCCCTATATTGAAGGAGTCTGACAAGCACTTACTCATGGCATGCAAAATGCATGCAATGCAAGATTATATGACAGGGCAACCTATATGAAGTTGGACCAGTCCAACATGTTAAGCTCACTTCGCAACCTACAAAAGGTCTTCTCTCCTAAGGGCTTAGTGAAGATATCCACCAATTGCTCCTCAGATCTCACTCCGGTTATGGTGATATCACCTTTGGCCTCATGATCACACAAGAAGTGATGGCGAATATCAATGTGCTTAGTGCGAGAGTGTTGGACGGGGTTTTTAGCTATTTTAGCGGCACTCTCATTGTCACAAAGGAGAGGCACAGAGCCACAAACAACACGAAAGTCCAAAAGGGATTGCTTCATATATAGAATTTGGGCACAACATGCACCGGCCGCTATATATTCCGCCTCCGCAGTGGACAAAGCCACACAGTTTTGCTTCTTGCTCGACCACGAAACTAGGGATCGCCCAAGCAAATGGCACCCCCGGAGGTACTCTTGCGATCGACACGGTATCCGGCGAAGTCCGAATCCGAGTATCCCAAGAGTTCTAACTTAGCGCCCTCGGGGTACCATAGGCCTATACTTGGGGTGTGCTTGAGATACCGAAGTATCCTCTTCACGGCCGTAAGGTGGGATTCCTTAGGAGCCGCTTGGAAGCGAGCGCACATGCACACACTAAACATTATATTCGGCCTAATTGCGGTGAGATAGAGTAGCGAACCGATCATGGAGTGATAGGTGGATTGATCAACGGGCTTCCCGTCCACGTCGGCGTCGAGATGTTCATTCATAGACATTGGAGTGCTAATCGTCTTGCAATCACCTATCTTGAACTTCTTGAGTAGATCTCTACAATGTTTTTCTTGATGGATGAATATTCCTCCCTTCACTTGCTTGATTTGAAAACCAAGGAAGAAATTTAGCTCGCCAATCATGGACATCTCGAACTCCCTAGACATCATATCACCAAACTCATGGCTTAGTTTCTCGTTAGTGTAACCAAAGATAATATCATCAACATAGATTTGACAAATGAAGAGATCCCCATTGACGTCTTTGGTGAACAATGTCATGTCGACTTTGCCGATCTTGAATCCTTGCATGATGAGGAAGTCCCTTAGTCGTTCATACCATGCCCGTGGTGCTTGTTTGAGTCCATACAAGGCCTTGTGCAACCTATACACATGATTAGGCTTCCTCGGATCTTCAAATCCGGGCGGTTGGTCAACATAAACAAGTTCATTAATATAACCATTGAGAAAGGCGCTCTTCACATCCATTTGATAAAGTTTTATCTTATGATGTGAAGAGTAAGCAAGAAGGATATGGATGGCTTCAAGTCTTGCAACCGGGGCGAATGTTTCGTCAAAGTCCAAACCTTCAACTTGTGCAAATCCCTTTGCCACAAGCCTTGCCTTGTTGCGCACCACCAAACCATGTTCATCTTATTTGTTGCGGAAGACCCACTTAGTGCCAATGATGTTCTTGCCCTTTGGATGCCCTTCAAGCACCCACACTTCATTGCAAGCGAAGTTGTTCAACTCCTCTTGCATGGCTACGATCCAATCGGGGTCCGCAAGAGCTTCCTCTACACAAGTAGGCTCCACACAAGAAACAAACGAGTAATGTTCACAAAATGAGACAAGGTTACGAGAACGAGTTCTTACTCCCCTTGAAGGACTCCCAATCACTTGATCGATGGGGTGATCCTTGGAGATGCGTCCATGTCTCACTAGTGGCCTTCTTGGTGCCATGGGTGGTGATGACTCATCATTTGATGCTTGTGGCACTCCTTAAGCTTGATTGTCCGGCACTTCATTAACTCCACCTTGTTCTAGCTCTCTTTCTTCATTTTCATCCACATAAGGTGACATGGAGGTGCTTGGTCTTGATGGAGAATTCCCTCCCCCTTGATCATTGTCTTCATGCACCTCCTCCGGCTTTACATCCCCTATAGTCATGTTCTTCATAGCATCGCGTTGGGGTTCATCATCTACATCATCATGAGAGAACATCTCCCCTTGGGAGCCATTAGTCTCATCAAACTCTACGTCACACGTTTCTTCAATCATTCTGGTGGTTTGATTGAATACACGGTATGCCTTAGAGTTTGATGCATAACCCACAAAGAAACCAACATCGCAACGTTTTTCGAATTTACCGAGCCTTTTCTTTTTGTAGATGAAGCACTTGCAACCGAAGACCCGGAAGTAAGAGATGTTGGGTTTCCTCCCAATGAGGAGCTCGTAAGGTGTCTTGCCAAGTAACCGATGGAGATAGACACTGTTTGAAGCATGGCATGCCGTGTTGATTGCTTCCGCCCAAAAATCTTCTGACGTGCCATAGTCATCCAACATGGCTCTTGCAAGAGTGATCAACGTCTTGTTCTTTGTCTCAACAACTCCATTTTGTTGAGGTGTGTAGGTGGCGGAGAATTCATGCTTGATGCCTTCTTCATCACACCACTCATCCACCTTGTAATTCTTGAATTCGGAGCCATTGTCGCTCCGGACCTTCACAATGTTGAGCCCAAACTCACGTTGAGCCCGCTTGGCGAAGATCTTGAACTTGTCCGGAGTCTCACTCTTGTCACCTAGAAACAAGGTCCAAGTATACCGTGTAAAATCATCAACGATGACTAGGCAATAGAGATTACCACCAATGCTCTCATAGGTAGTGGGACCGAATAGATCTATGTGAAAAAGTTGGAGCGGCTTAGAGGTTGAGACACAAGTATTTATTGGATAGTGACTTGCGACTTGCTTGCCGGCTTGACATGTGCTACAAAGCTTGTCCTTCTCAAATGTGACGTCCTTCACGCCGGTCACCATCCCTTTCTTGACAACCTTCTTGAGTTGGCTTATTCCAATGTGTGCAATGCGTCGGTGCCAAAGCCAACCAAAGGCAAGTTGTTGATGAAGTCTTCATCTCACTAAAATCAACAAGGTAAAGGTGGCCATGCCGGAACCCTTGAAATACCATGGACTTATCCTTTTCACTACAACACAATTCTTGTCAAATTCACACGTTAGACCAAGATCGCACAATTGTGCGATTGAGAGGAGATTAAAGCTCAAGGACTTGACAAAGAGAACGTTAGAGATTGATAGATCATTTGAGATAGCAATTTTACCCAACCTAATGACTTTACCCTTTGAATTATCACCAAAGGTGACTTGCTCTTTGTCGCCGGGGTCTTCTAGTGAGGTGAACATACCATCATTGCCGGTCATATGTTGCGTGCAACCACTATCAAGTACCCAATGCTTTCCACCGGCTTTGTAGTTCACCTACACATAGAGAAGTCATTTTTGAGTTTTGGGCACCCATTCAAGTTTTGGTCCTTGCACGTGAGTGACTAAGACTTTAGAAACCCAAAGTTGCTTGGGAAGCTTCCCCTTCTTCCTCTTTATGTCCTTGCCAATAAACTTTGCCTTCACCTTGCCATTAACCTTGCTCAACAAGTAGATGTTATTATCATACATAGATTTGTAGTTAGAAGGTAACTTAGTAGGAGGGCGATTGGGGATGGGACACTTCCTAGTGTGGTGACCGGTGATCATGCAATAATTGCAATAGGAGCCCACTCCTTTGATGAAGCTATCCTTGACCTCCGGTGAAGGAGTGTCATCCACTTTTGGTGGCTCGGGGTAGGATCCAAGCCCTCTTCCTTCATAATTTCGGAGATTATGGAACAATATTTTCTAATGAAAATATTGTCCTCTATTGAGCTTAACAAGCCCACTTTTCAATCCTTTAATTTGAGACTCCAATTCTTTCACCATTTCTCCTTCACACTTAGGCAAGTCATTAGTAGCAAGGGGACCGAGAGCAAGGTCCTCACAAGAGGTAGAGACATTGACTTTGACCACATGGGAGGTGGTAGAGTGCTCAAGACTTGAGTCATTGATCTCATAGGCAATTTCAAGCTCTTGATACTTGTGAGTCAACTCTCTATGCTCTTGCACAAGCCTCTTGTATTTTTCCTCATTTATCTTGTTAATGTCATGATTTTTAGAGTGGACCTTGACAAGGTCTTCATGTTTAGCAAGTAATGAGTTATGAGAAGCCTCGAGATCAATATGCAACTTCTTTAGAGTTGAGTTTTTCTCTTCAATTTGCTTGACATATGCTTTGGTCTTAACTTGCTCTTTAAGCAAGGCATTATGTTTTTCAAGCAAATCATGGTGGCTCTCCTCTAGTTTAGCAAGAGTGCTCTCAATATGCTTTACATTGCCCTTTTCCCTCTTGATCACGGAAACGTACTCATCAATCAAAGAAGCAATTTTATCGGAGAAAGCTCATCATCACTATCATCTACTTCTATTTCCCGTACCTTGGAGCCCTTGGCTATGAGTCACATGGGTGGTGGAGGAAGTGTTGGCCCCTTGGTAGAGATAGCAAGCCCGGCAAAGTCATCATCATCACTTGAGCCTTCACTTGTTTCCTCATCGGTCACCCATTCATTTGTTTCACACATGAAGCTTCTTTGGGGACCTTTCTTCTTCTTTGGAAAGAGCTTTGCCTTAGAGTCATTCTTCTTCTTGTAGAATGGCTTGCGCTTGGGCTTCTCTTCCTCTTCATCATCGGACTCATCTTTCTTGATCTTGCCCTTGCGCTTGTCCGGCTTTGGGCACTCATAAGAGATGTGGCCATTTTCACCACAACTGTAGCACTTCTTCTTATCATCTCTCCTTGGCCGGAACGCCTTCCTCTTGGAGTCAAAGTTGAACCCATTCTTGTTGATCTTTGCATGAAGGGAGTTGAACTTCTTCATCATAAGAGCTAGTTCGGCATCATCCTCATCACCACTTGAGTCATCATCTTGCTCTTCTTGCTCTTCTTCGCTTGAGGAGCTTGGAGGTGGAGGCATCACTTTCTTGGGCGTGTGGGGTTTCTTGGTCTTGGCTTTGAGTGCCACGGTCTTGCTTGGGGAAGACTCTTCCGTGATGCTAAGAACCCCCATCTCATGAGCTCGAATTCGGCTCACCACCTCACTCACTTCAAGTGTGTCAAGATTCTCCTTTTGAAGCATGGTGTTGATGATGTTGTACTTGGGCTTGATGAGGATGCGGAGTATCTTCTAGTTGATGGTGCCCTTGTCAAGTTTGCAAACATCAAAAGCATTAATGTCCTCAATGATAACATTTAAGCGAGAATTCATGGAATTGCAATTTTCATAAGAATGCATCTTGAAGTCATAATATTTAGCCTTAAGCACATGATACTTTTGCTCTCTAACTTTAGTGGTGCCCTCATGAATTTAAACAAGTTCGGCCCAAATATCACAAGCATTGAGTTTGCTCGAAATCCTAGCAAACACCTCTTGGCTAATGCTTTCAAAGATAGCATTTTGGGCCCTAACATTCCACTTGATTTGGTCATTGGTGTGAGGCGCAACGAAACCATGCTCGGTAGCTTCCCATACTTTGGGGGCAATAGACTCAAGGTATGCTCGCATGCGAGCTTTCCAATAGCTAAAGTTATTTCCCACAAAGTAGGGGACCGAGCCACCCATCTTAGACATCTTGCTCTAAGCGGCGAAGCTTAGTGATCCAATGAGCAACAAGGCTCTGATACCACTTGTAAGGATCGGATGCCCAAGAGGGGAGGTGAATTGGGCTTATTTCAAACTCTAAACAAAAATCCTTAGCCTAACGAAGCTACAAATTAGCCCACTTCATCCTCTACACGAACCTACTCTACACGACAAAGTAAGGAACCCTACTCATGCTAGTGGAAGAAAACCGCAACGGAAGCTAAGACTAGCAACACTAATGACCATAGCAAGGGACATACTAGCCAAAAGAAGACTAACCATGATGACTACTAGATGCAATCCATGAAAAAAAAAGAACCAAAAGAGCATTAAGTAGAGGGACAAAGGAGAGAGACAACCGAATTTTTTCCCGTGGTATCAGAGGTTTGGCACCCTCCCCTAGTCCATGTTTCGGCACATCCTAGAGTGTTTTGCCGCCTCCCATGCTTGTGGGCGCTCACTAAGGGTCTCCGTTCGCCATCCCGGCAAGGTGGAGCTCAAGCCTTGTACACCGTTGTTCTTCGAGCTTCCACAATCTCCTTGGTAAGCTCCGAGAACGCACCCCGGTCACCAAGTCTGCCTAGGTGCTGCCAATCACCAAGAGTAACAAGCCGTCGGTCTTCACTTGATCTTTATCCTCACCAAGATGGATGCACACAAGCCTTGACCTTGATCTTGCTCTCAAGGGATGAATATGTAAGTGGTTGTTGCAAAGAGTTGAAGCACAAGGGCTCCCTGAGTGTATGAAGTTGCTGCAGTGTCAAAGAGCACGAAATGATGTGAGGAGTCCCATATATATAGCCTCTCAAGTTAATAGAGCCGTTGAAAAAGGAAGAGCCGACGCAGTGAAGATCGGATTGTCCGGTCCCTTACTTTTCTTAACATCGGACAATCCGGTCCATGTGCTTTGCCAACGGTCACTGACAGGCTACGTCATGTACTGTGCAGGTAAGTCTGTCCAGAGATTTGTCCGAGGTTAGGGTCCGGACAATCCTGTCCATGTACCCCGAAAACTAGCCGTTGACAAGTTCGTTTGTCCGTTTGTCCGATGCACAAGCTTCGGACAGTCCGGTCCGTGTATCACCTGAAGATTTGTGAAGTACCTAGCCTCGGGATTCTTTGTCTGTGTGTTTGTCCGAAGTTCCATGTTCGGATAGTCCGGTCCACATATCACCTGTAAATTTGTGAAATACTTAGCCTCGGGATTCTTTGTCCGTCGATTTGTCCGGTTACACTAGAACTGACTGTCCGGTTTACAGATTTGCATGGCCTTTAAACCGGATAACTTCACCTCAAACCCCTTATTTGTCCGCTCCCTTGTTTTGACTCAGAGAGGATAGTCCGGTCCATACTTCATTTCCTGATTTGAGTTTTTCTTCACGTGTTTGAGGTTTAAGCCTTGCTTTTCTTCAACCTTGAGCCCAAATAGCTTATACCTTTGATTTTCTTGAAAGTTTTGGCTTGTGTGTGTGCATACTTAACTTGGCAATTCACTTGATCAAACTACTAACCGTTGACCCCTCTTAATAGTGCGGACACTAGAAAGCTATAAAATCTATCTAAGCAAGGATCCTTCAACACCATGATCCTTGAATCTAGAAAAGTCCTTAGCCTTCGAGATACGGATGAAAACCAAGTCCGCTTCTATGAAAATTTTGAATTAGGGGCCATTCACATAATCCAATGAGCAACCATTTTTGTATTCATTGTTAAACCTGCACTCATGAGCTCATTAGACAACACTTAAGCTTGTCAATCAATCACCGAAACTCACCTTAGGGCCTAGATGCTTACAGTAATGCCCAATAGTGGGCATCCTCGTGCTCATGCTGTCGATGCTGGTGGCGGAGGTACGCCATCTGCCGAATGCTTTGGTATTCCAACTGCTGGGTACGATGGTGCCTCAACCACTGAGCATGCCGAGCATGTTGCTGTGCGCGGTGGCGCGTCATCCATTTCGCGTGCTCAGCTAGCATCTGCTGTAATCGCCGGGCGTAGTCCTCGAGTCTCATGGGAATCCTTGCGAGAGACGTACCGGCTATGATACCTGGTATAACCTATGCGCACAAACAGGGAAAAACACACGTATCGAGTACAAACATGAGCTCAACATTAAAATTAGGCATGTGGGAGTCTGGTGTTATTTAGATGGTTGCAGCTTACTAGAGGGGTTGGTTCTGGAAAGTGGTGGAGGGGAGCTCGTGGTGGTGCGGGTTGTTGGCTTCACTGACGGGCATGGTGGCGGTTATGGAGACATTGCCACGGTAGTGGGTCGGGGCGGTTAGGGTGATGACGGGAATGGCGACATGGCGGTCGCATGGTGGTGTTGGAGGGGAGAAGATCTTTGGTGAAGTGTATGAATGGATAGAGCTTGATTTTAGATGGATTTAGGCGCAAAAATCACTTAAATCGGAGTTCAAACAGAGGAGATATGGAGTATTTAGTGTCAAGGGGTATTTGTGGACTTTTCTGGGAAGTTGGAGGGCTATGAATGGACTTTTTCTGGATTTTTGGCCTATGAAAAAGGAACTTGGGCCCGGGGGGGGAGGGGAGGGTCGGCCTTTCGGCTTGGCTTCAGCCTATGCATGCGGCGCACGCGGTGTGGCCTACTAGGCCGGCCCAATTCGGCAGGAGGGGGCGGAACGGTGAGGCAACGACGTTGACGTAGGGCCCATGCGTCAGTGAAAGGAGATGGGCGACGGTGTCAGGGGGAAGGCGGATGGCGCTCGGGCCGGTTTAGGGTGAACCGGGGGCGGCAGTTCGAGGAAACCTCACCGGCGGTTCTCACCGCCGGTGGCGGTTCCGGCGAGGGTGGTTTCAGTGTGAGCACCGGGAGGAGGTGGCGAGTGAGGTGGGGGTATCATGGAGGTGGATTAGCGGCTCGAGGTGGGGTCTCGACGGCACGGCGGCGCGGGTGCGCACGGCGGCGGAAGGAGCGCGCACTATGGTGGCGCTGGTAGTGGTGGAGAGGGGACGACGAGTGGCCAGAGCGGTAGAGGGAGGCGAAGCGGAGCTCGGGACGGGGTTAATCGAGCTCCAGCAGGGGGGATTAGGCCGGCGCAATGTGCGGCTCGGTGGAGCGGCGCGCGGCACCGCGCCAGAGAGGGGGGGGTACGTGAGCTGCCGGTGCCCGTGGTGGTGGTGGTGGTGCACCGGGGCAGAGGAAGTGGGGGGGCTTTTATAGCCGGGGAAGGGGACGGCCGGGGCTCGGCATGGCGGCGGCGTGGCGAGGCACGGCAGTGTGCGGCCGGGGCCGGGCGCGGGGTGCGGGGCCACGGCGGCGCGTTGGAGTTGACGAGCCCGGGGCCGGGCGCGTCGTCGTCAGTGTGCGCGGGGTCGGGGAAGGCTGGCAGCGGCACGGCGTGCGGGGTCTGGGTGCGCGTCCGGGACTGAGAGCCGATGGAGGTGGGGACCGAGGGCGAGGCCTGGTCGCGGCGTGCCCGGGGGTCGGGATGGCGTGGCGGGGCCCGGCGTGCCCTCGTGGTGTGCACGGCGCGTGGTGCACGCCTGGACAGATGAAGGAGAAGGGGGGCTGTCGGGCGGGGCTCGGTTGGCAGGGAGAGGGAGTGGGAGGCGGGCTGCCTCGTCTTGGGCCGAGAGGGGGGGGGGAAAGGGTGGTGGTGTTGGCCCAGGAGAGGAGGGGGGCGCCCGGGTTTGGGCCAGGCCAAAAAGGAGGGGGAGGGGAGGGGATTGGGCCGGAAGGAGTGGCAGGCTTTGGAGAGGATTTTGGAGATAGGATTTGATGGAATTTTGTAGGATACTTTTGTGGGGATTTTGATGGGGGCTATTTGGATTATTTGGAGAATTTTGTTGAGCTCTTGTTAGCACACAAACAACAAACAATCATCGGGGTTTTCGAAAATCGATTTTAATTTAGAGAGGGATTAGAAAAAAAAATCCCGACGCTAATTTTTAGGGTGTTACAGCTCGTTGGTATAATTTATTATAATATTATACTAACATAATTTATCATAACTATATGGCATAAAATTATACTAGCATAATTTATACAAACATAATTTATGGTAGCATAGTTTGTCATAACCTATGACATAACATAGATCATTGGTATAATTTATTAGCATAAAATTATGCTAACGTAATTTATTCTCGAAAGAAAATATGAAAAGAGTAGAAAAAAAGAAAAAAAAAGAAAACAGCCCGCGCCTGACCTCTTGTCCTCACCTGGGTGGCCGTCTAAGCCGAGAAAGGGAATCGCTCACCCCACTTGGGCCCACCGAGCTTGTGGGGAGACCGGGAGAGAATCGCTCGCTACTTCCCCGCACAGCGAGCGATAGCCAATCGGATTTCGGCATACCCTAAAAACGCAGAATACTAGTTATCCCAATGGTAGTGTCTATTGTCTTAGCCTCGAAGACCCAAGATTGAACCCTGATCAAGGTTAGTTTTGCACGTCATCGTATCTACGTCATGTTATCTAGTATGTTAGAAAGATGCAGGCTTGTTTCTGTAGCTTTAATCACATTTTACATTCGGAATTTGAACACAACCTACGTCATCATCGTCGATTCGGGGAGCAAAAAAAGCCAAAACAAAACAAAAAGGTCAAGCGGTGCCATGAGAACAGGTAGCATTCCACTGTCCACACCGCCATATAAAGCCCATATGCTACCACATCCAAGCCGTGCTTGTGCCGGTCCTTGATCGAGACCTGTCGTGGCGCTAGCGCGTTGCTATTAGGTCAGTTGGCACGTAGCCAGCAACCAGACTTAATAAGGCAAACTTGCGTTTAACAACTACAGCAAAAACATCACAGGAGCCGTCGGTATCATGCTTACCATGTTGCATACAGTAGTATGCAGTAGATAATTAGAGTTGTGCCGGCCGTTCTCTCTTAACGCTAGTGCTCGCGTGGGTTTAATTTCCCGCAAAATTTTGTTATTATTGGTCGTCGCCTCGCCGGCGCCGCCAGGGGACGACTGTCAGCGCGCCAACAGGGCCGCTGACAAAGTGACCTGCAACTTGGGTTATTAATTCGTCACGGGTCCTAGTTTTGATCCGTTTACAAAGTGCGCTTTGACTTCAGCCGCTGCTCCTAGTTTTTGACTACCCTCCCGAGTCCCGAAGCAACGCGTTTCCTGTTTCGCACAAAAAAGAAAACATGAAAAACATTTGAGAAATACAAATGTTTAGATTTCTTCGTTTCGCCATGGAGAAGATCGCCGGAGGTGCCACACATCTGAGAGGCTTAATCCAAAGGTGCCTCCGCATGGCGCTTCTAAAATTAAATGCGGTATTATTCGTAACACTGCAGACAGAGAGAGGGTTAGTATGGAGAATAGGAGGATGGATATGTTGTTAGATTACAGCCTTAGACCATAATCACCAGTGAATAAAAATAGGTGTAAAAAACACTATTTACGCGTACGCAGAATAGAAAAATAATTGATCGCTTATACGATACCAATGCACGGGGCCATGGTCATACGCGTGGACTCCACAGCGGGATTCAAAAATAAAAATCCCCGCCGTCCACTCCAGTCAAGTGTGAACGGTCGAGTCCAGTCCCCGAACAGAGAGCGCCCTCCGACGAGGAGACGCGTCCGCCCGTCCGGCACGTGTGTGAGTGAATACACACGCCGCCGGCGCCACCTTTGTCGCTGGCATCCATCCATCCATTGCATTGATACGGATACGGCTTGCACCCCTGCCCTGAAGGCCTCAACTGCCGGCGCTGTCCTCCATGTCCAGAGAGTCCAGAGCTCCAGTCCAGACGCCCCGGTTTCGATCCATCGCTTTTGCCGTGCTCCGCCGCCCCGCCAGCCGCCAGCCTCCGCCCGGTGCTCTCTCTCTCTCTCTCTCTCTCTCTCGTCCGCCATGGATGCCGCCGCTACATACTAGCGCAGCGAGCGCCGGCCGGTTCGGTCCCCGATTGATCGATCCCAGGACAGGACTGGAGCATCGCCGTCCACGGCCACCACGAGGTTGCTGCGCTGCGCTGCCTGGTAAGCGCGCATCCCCCCCACGCCACCCCTCGCTTCCCCTGTGCTGTGTGCTCGCTCGGGTTCATCGCCTATGCTTCCTCCGCGTTGCCGGTTTTTTCTATTTTTTTTTTTTGGGTGGCCCTGAGGAACGTAACCGCCGCTGCTCCTGGCTGGCGGCGTCGAGAATAATTGGGTAGTATTGCTTCAAATCTCCAATTCCCCGCTGCATTCCCATTCGTCATGGTTCTTCGTTGCGCGCACTTCCCGATTCCATGCTCGCCCGCTAGATTTGAGCATAGGGCTCAGCGAATCCGATGACGGTGCTTTGAATTGATAAGCTCGCGCTTTTTGTTTTGGCAAAAACAACCCGATCGAGAGAGCAAGCAAAATGGTACTCCTATCACTCATCCCTGCCTGCATGCGTACTGTACATTGCATAGAGTATTTTGGCTGTTGTGTTAACTCAACTCATGTTTATTGCCCGCGGTCAGGTGACGTGTAATTAATAAGCGCAGGGACAAAAGTAATTAAGCGCAGGCGCAGCCACATCCACTAGTATGCTAGTAGTATAAAAACAAGACAGACGTGATCTGCACTGTACCGAATCGCTGACGTCTCCATCTTTAAACAACGGCTAATACCAATTGTTGATGCCGCTGATTACTAATTGTCACTACTAGTATAGTACAGTATAATAAACCCCCGGTTTATGCTCGATGCGAAAATTCAAACACTGGCGTCCGGTGTGAAACCTGCGCCGTCACCAGTTTTTTGACTTGTGCTGCTGAATGCCAAACTGGCAGCGTGTGGGCCCACTCTTCACCGCCCTCGTCTACTCCTTCCTTTCCTTCCCCCCGCCGCACTTTTTGGGCGTGCTTGGTTGGTGCCCTGGCAGACTTGCTTGAGCCAGGCAACCGGAATCGGACGCCTGGACGAGCTGCCTGGGCTCCGAAGTTGCCTCTGAACCAAACTAGCCCTTTATGTACTACTCCACTCGCTTGCAACCACCAGTCGTGTCCTCTACCGTACCCTCCCCCGTCCTCCGGCGGCCGCGACGCTCCGGCCTCGCTTTCGCCTTCCTCCTCCAGGCCCTCCACCCCGCCGCTTCCGGTTCAGGCTCTCTCGCGCTCGCTTACTGACCAACGCGCCGCCGGCCCGGCCGCCATTCCCCTTCCCTTCCCCCCTGGAGTCCTGGTACGCTGCGCTGCACTCTCCTCTCTCGCTCCCCTTTGCTCGCGTACGTGCAGTTACCGCATGCGTCCCTGTGCGTGTGCTGCTGGTTCTTTTGGTCATGGCGGCCCATGGGGGTTCTCCGCCGCTCGTCTGGCCCTGCCGGCTGCAGCCGCCTAGAAGAGTCGGTATTACTTTGGTTGGCATTCGCGTTGCTTGGTGCTTGCCCGCATTCGCCGTGGTTCCTGGCCTTGCTGCTCATCTCACGGCCTTCCCCATTCGATGCCCATCCGCAAGATTCCAGATTATCCCCCCGTTGCAATTCGACGATGGTTTCCTTAATTCCCCCTTGTGCTTGTGCCTCACTCAAACAAGCCTCCCTGCCATCCTTGGGGTGCCGATTTCTCCTACAGGAGGCTGCTTCAAGACATCATCCGTGGAGACTAGTCCTTTGGGGCTGTGTGCTTTCGAATCGCTAATCTCTCCATTTCTTTCTCCTAGACTTTTGGGCGGTAGTACACGACCTTCTATTCCTCTCCGTTTAATACACCGGGCAGGATCACCGGTCGCTTCAATTGTTCCGGCAGACGCCTCTGCTCTGCTCTGCTGCCCAGGAAGCTTCAGGCTCTTTGGTGCCGCCGGGCGCTGGTGGAGTAGCGGAGACGCTTGCAATCGAGGCGCCCATGTGGACTGGTGCTGTATAATTCATGCACGTGCACGTGCGTTTACGATCGTCGAATTAGAAAAAGGGAGGGATGCTTCTGTGTTCGAGCCCTTGGATCGAATCGGATCCCGTATATCTCGCTGACCACTGTGACAAAGGCTGAAGAGAATTGTCAAATTTTCTCCGGCACAGAAAATGTGTTGCCGTTTCGCTGCTTACGACGCACTTGCTTAGCGTCTTGACTAATTGGGCTTTGCCTTTTTCACATCTTTGCATTTTGCTTCTCGCCTACTGCTCCTATGCTTATCGAAACTATACAGTTCATGGCCCATGGTGTCTGAGAAGACTTCTAGTATGTGTTTCGCAATAGTAGGGACTGTTCTTCCAAATGAAAAGTTTACAAAAGAGTTTCCACCACCTTTTTTTTATGGAAAAAGGTGCTTTCACTTCTCCAAATTGTGCTGGAATGTTGCTTTTTTTAGGGTACAAAATAACCAATGTGGTATGATTTGGTCAATGACAACTATTCAAGTATGTAATCCCCATTTGACTGTGCAACATTTGCAGGGGCAAGATGAAGCTTGATTTCTGGCATTGGGTTTGTCTGTTCAGCTTGTTAGTTTCATCATCATGGGGTTTGAGTTCAGATGGCCTAGCTCTTCTTGCTCTGTCCAAAAGCCTCATACTGCCAAGTTCCATAAGATCCAACTGGAGCACTTCTGATGCCACTCCTTGTGCATGGAACGGTGTTGCTTGTAATGAAAGGAGCAGAGTGATTTCTCTTGACATGTCGTCATTGGGGGTTTCAGGTTCAATCGGACCTGAAATAGGGCGTCTAAAGTACCTGCAAGATCTCTATTTATCTGCTAACAGCATATCCGGTTCGATCCCTTCAGAATTGGGCAACTGCAGTATGCTTGAAGAATTGGATCTGTCTCAAAACTCCCTTTCTGGCAAGATACCACCATCAATTGGCTACCTCAAGAAACTGTCGTCACTCTCACTGTACAACAACTCTATGAGTGGAGCTATACCAGAGGAGTTGTTCATGAATCAGTTCCTGGAGGTAGTCTACCTCCATGGCAATCAGCTAAGTGGTTCGATCCCCTTCTCGGTTGGTCAAATGACAAGTCTTAGGTCCTTATGGTTGCATGGCAATATGCTTTCTGGAGTTTTGCCTGGTTCGATCGGAAACTGCACCAAGTTGGAGGAACTCTATCTCCTCAATAATCAACTGAGTGGCAGTCTTCCAGAAACCTTGGGTGGGATCAAAGGCCTCAAGATATTTGATGCCACTAGCAATAGCTTCACAGGCGAGATTCCTTTCAGTTTTGAGAACTGCCAGCTGGAAATATTCATCTTGTCATTCAATAATATAAAGGGTGAGATTCCATCATGGCTAGGGAATTGCAGGAGCTTGCAACAACTTGGATTTGTCAATAATAGTCTGTCTGGCAAAATTCCAACCTCTCTCGGCTTATTGAGCAACCTTACATATCTTTTACTTTCTCAAAACTCCTTGTCTGGGCCAATCCCTCCTGAGATCGGTAACTGTCGGTTGCTGCAGTGGCTAGAGTTGGACGCAAACCAGCTGGAGGGCACTGTTCCTAAAGAGTTGGCGAATTTACGGAACTTGTCAAAGATCTTTCTGTTTGAGAATCGCCTGACGGGAGAGTTCCCTGAGAATATTTGGAGTATCCAGACTCTTGAGAGCGTCCTTATCTATAGTAATGGGTTCACAGGAAAGCTACCTTCAGTTTTAGCTGAGTTGAAGTCCCTGCAGAATATTACACTGTTTGATAATTTCTTCACTGGAATCATACCACAGGAGCTGGGTGTTAATAGCCGTTTGGTCCAGATAGATTTCACAAATAACAGTTTTGTTGGTAGTATCCCACCAAACATTTGTTCAGGAAAAGCATTGAGAATCTTGGACTTGGGGTTTAATCATCTCAATGGTAGCATCCCATCCAATGTTGTGGACTGCCCCAGTCTGCAGCGAGTCATTCTCAAAGACAATAATCTCAGTGGGACTATTCCGCAGTTCAGAAACTGTGCAAATCTAAGTTACATAGATCTGAGTCACAATTCATTGAGTGGTGACATTCCAGCAAGCTTCAGCAGATGTGTAAACTTAACTGACATAAACTGGTCAGAGAACAAGCTTTTTGGTGGAATACCACCTGAAATTGGAAACTTGGTGAATCTGAAAAGACTTAACCTGTCACACAACATATTACATGGTTCAATCCCTGTGCAAATATCCAGTTGCTCCAACCTGTATTCGCTTGACTTGAGTTTTAACTCTTTGAATGGTTCGGCCCTCAGTACAGTAAGCAACCTGAAGTTTCTGACAAATCTACGGTTGCAAGAGAATAGATTCAGCAGAGGCTTGCCTGATTCTCTCTCACACTTGGAAATGCTTATTGAGCTGGAGCTTGGTGGCAATAGTCTTGGGGGCAGTATTCCTTCATCATTAGGAACATTGCGAAACCTGGCCACTGCCTTGAATCTTAGTAGCAACGGCCTTGTGGGTGACATTCCACCACAACTGAGTAATTTGGTGGGGCTGCAAAGTTTAGATTTGTCATTTAATAATCTCACTGGAGGCCTTGCTGCATTGGGAAGTCTACAAATTTTGCAAAAGTTGAATGTTTCTTACAACCAATTTAGTGGACCAGTCCCAGATAAACTTCTAGAGTTTCTGATTTCTACACCAAGTTCCTTTAACGGAAATCCAGGCCTCTGTGTCTCTTGCAGTGCCAGTAATTCTTCTTGTGAGGGAACTAATGTCTTGAAACCTTGTGGAGGATCAGGGAAAAGAGGAGTGCATGGCCGATTCAAGATTGCTCTCATAGTTATTGGTTCATTGTTTGTAGGAGCTGTTGTGGTACTTATACTCTGCTGCATCTTTCTGAAGTATCGAGCTCGGAAGAAAAATACTGAGGAATATGTCAGTACCATGAATGAAGGTTCCTCCTCTAAATTAAACGAGGTTATAGAGGCAACTGAAAATTTTGATGACAAGTATATCATAGGTACAGGTGCTCATGGAACTGTCTACAAGGCAACACTGAGGTCAGGAGATGTGTTTGCTATAAAGAAGCTTGTGATTTCTGCACGCAAAGGTTCATCATACAAAAGCATGATGCGAGAACTGAAGACGCTGTATAAGATTAAGCATAGAAACTTGGTAAAGCTAAGAGAATTCTGGTTGAGAAGCGATAATGGGTTCATACTGTATGATTTTATGGAAAAAGGCAGCCTTCATGATGTTCTGCATGGAATTCAGCCAGCACCAGTTTTAGACTGGTGTGTGCGGTATGAAATAGCACTCGGCACCGCCCATGGGTTAGCGTATCTCCACGATGACTGCACCCCTGCAATCATTCACCGTGATATCAAGCCAAGTAATATACTGCTGGACAAGGACATGGTGCCGCATATATCAGATTTTGGCATCGCAAAGATCATGGGTCAGCCTTCTGCTCAACAGACCACTGGAATTGTTGGCACCGTTGGATATATGGCACCAGGTATGGTTGAAACAAATCATGATGCATAACTGTTTCTTTTTCCCTCATTAACATGTGTGGTTGATTGGGAATTGAGTATTGTGAAATTTCTCTGTAGTCTGAAGCAACTTGTTGAAATATGTAGCAGAATCTTAAGCAACGTCGATGCAAACTCATAAATTACCAGCTGCATCTCTAATATTGCAATATAACGCAAAACGTTAGAGAGAAGTTTGCAAGTGATCAATCCCTCTGCACATAGAAATGATTGGAACTTGACATATGCTAATCTTGAAGGATTTTCGGTCATCTTGCGTGTACAAATTAGCTGAACCAACAAAACCTGCAATAACTAATGGCCATTCACTGTTTGGAAATTTAGTTGTCAGATACTGTAATGCCATATGAAATTTGGTCTTGAGATTTCACATTGGCAGCTACCCAACGGATGTGCCCTGCCCTGCAGAACTGGCGTTTTCCACCAAGAGCAGCGTGGAGTCGGACGTGTACAGCTACGGCGTGGTGGTGCTGGAGCTGCTCACCAGAAGGACGGCAGTGGATCCCTCGTTCCCGGGCAACACAGACATAGTCAGCTGGGTGTCCTCCGCGCTCGACGGCACGGACAAGATCGAGGCCGTCTGCGACCCGGCCCTCATGGAGGAAGTCTTCGGCACGGTGGAGATGGAGGAGGTGCGCAAGGTCCTGTCGGTGGCGCTCCGGTGCGTGGCCAGGGAGCCGAGCCAAAGGCCGCCCATGGCCACCGTCGTGAAGGAGCTAACGGACGTGAGGCCTGCCGCCACCGCTGGTGGCCGGTCGTTGTCGTCCAAATCGAAGCAGGGGAAGTCCCAGTCCCAGTCCCAGAGCAGCTCGTACTGGCAGTAGAATTCCGACTTGTTGTGTGACTTGTAGTCTCTAGTGAAAATATGTTGTGTGACCCGTTGTCTCTAGTCTCTAGTGAAAATATTGGTGTTTTGTGTTCCGTTTAGGAGTAGAAACATCATGATTGATTTGATGTGAAGGAAAAGGCTGACAAAACAGCCAGCTTTGATCGAAACATGTGCCCTGTTCTTGGCTTTGCATCCATTGTCGGCGCGCTGTGTTCTGCTGTTGTGGTGAATGAACCTTCTCAGGATGTGAAGCTAAAGCTCTTTTGTGAAGGGTGAGAAAGCGGCCGCCGGTCTGGTTGTCTGGTCTCTGGTGGTGGGGGTTGCGGCGATACTGGGAGATCACCGGCCGCCGGCCGGGTGGTGGTGCCTGGTGCGGCGGCGGCTCAGCAACAGGGGCCGTTCCGCCGTGGGGGTCTTGGGCTTGGTTAGGTTACCTTGGTTGGTTTGGGCTGGGGGCTGGCGCCCCTAGGAAAGGCATCGGCGTTGGTGACATTTGTTGCGCAAGATTTGTTTCTTCATATCTTTCGCCTTATAAAATGTTGATATATGCTTTACCTAATGTTGATTCTATTTATTTGAAATGTCGATACAAGTGCGTATAACCATTACTACCTCCATTCTCGGATATTTATTGTCGGCTTTAGTTTTTAATAAACTAAGAAGCGTAAAAAAACGAAGGGAGTACTTTTAAGTGTCCAAACATTGATAACTAATATTGTTAAAAATGTATTCAACATTTTACAAAACATATATTAGCATTTTAAAAATTTAATTCAACACTTTGAAACGTTTTGAAAATTAAACATTAGATGTTTTCTAAAAACTAAATGAATATTTTCAAACGCATTTAAAATTTTGAAACTAAACATTTTAACATTTTCTAAATTCTATATCAATATTGTCAAATAACATATTTAGCATTTGAAAGATGAGTTCGGATAATATTCTGGTTGGTTATCTTTTTTTGAACGTAATATTCTGACTGATTATCTAAAAATATAAACATCTATCAGGTGAGACGACACGCGTGAGACCCCTCAATGCCAAAAGATCGTTCGGGAGCATTAACAACTCATTAAGATTTTAAATCTTTAATAGATTGTATTGGATTTTGTTGTAACATTTATACATAGTAGTCACAATTGTCCCTATTTAAAATCTCATTCCGAGTCTCGAGAATCTTAGGACCGCCAATGACAACTATTCAATAGTAGGCAGCCACTAAACTAACCAGCTCGATATACCAGCTCGATATAGCGACGTCACGTCACAAAGCCTTGATGGCGAGTGAGCCCACGTGGCATGGCATGAGGCCCCGTTTGGAATGCGGAAATATTTTCTCATTTCTGCGTTTTTTCTGTAAAATTTTTGTACAATTTTTGTGAAATTTCTGTGTTTTAAACAGGCCCTAACGTTTAGGCAGAGTGGCAGACAAGCGGCAGCCAGACATCACATTATTGACATGTCAAGTTTTTGGATATTAGATGAATTTTCTGCGCGTTGCTGCGAGAATTTAAGTAATATCAATGTATACACCACCAGAATGCATTGCATGCATCAAATCAGAGAAAAATCTGTAGAAATATAAATTGAGAAATTAGTGAATGATGACGTAGCATGAAACATAGTGGACTACCGAGGTGACATGGTTTCATACATGTCAAAAAAAATATAGTAAAAACTAGCTATTTAGAGGTATAAGATACCACCAGAACTTGAGCATTGCACCAACGGCCAGTACCACCTCCGGCCTGGTCCTTGTGTGCACCATACCGCCTTGCGCGCTCAACAACGTCACCGAGAATGATCAATTGAGAGGTACGCAGGCATACATGCATTTTGATTTGCGTGCCGAAACAATATGGCGTAAAAACACCTGCAGCCGTCTCCTCCACGGCTTCCTCCACGGCAGCGGAGACTGGCCATTCCGCCAGATACAGCGGAATCCTTCCCCTTCCGCTACGCACTGTAGCTCGTGGGCCCATGCTACTGACCGCTCCGTCGTGCGTAGACGGAAGAGGAGGGAGAGGAGGCCAGCGGTAGTGGCCGCCTGGCCATGCTTGGAGAAGGCCGCGACAAGCGGGAAGGAGGCCGGCGGCGACGGATCCGCGACGCTAGGAGGCGGCGGCGCGGCATGGCCGGCCCGCGCGAAGGAGGCGGCGCGGCGTGGCCCTGATCTTACGGTCTGACCTCGCCGCGGAGAAGGAGAGGCGGATACGGCCTGGCCGGCAGCGGGCAGGAGAGGCGGCGTCGCTGAGGAAGGCGGGGGAGGTGGCGGCGCCGTGGGAGGCGGAGGGAGCCTTCGTCGCCGCCCGCTGCGGAGGAGATGGCTCTGACGGCGCCGAGAGAGGTAGGGGAGGCGACGGAGGGAGCCCATGACGGAGGAGGAGGATTCGGCGGCGGGTGGGAGAGGCAGCGGGTATGGAAGACTCGGGCGCCGACGGCTGTGTGGAGAGCAGGGGGCGAGGCGAGGGCGTGGAAGACGATACACTTCTGGATAGCTCTTGGGACCTACTCGTCATTGGGAGAAGAAATATGGAAAGGGAATATGGCTGTTGGAAGATGAATGAATAAAATATTGCGTAGTTGGATATGGAGAAAAAATATAGAGGAATAGAAATGCAGAGAAAGTTGATTTAGAGGAAAGAATCATGCTGACTGGGCTCAATATTCCTTTTAGAGAAAAAATTTAGAGAAATAGAAGTGTAGATAGTCTGAATAATGACGTAGCATGAAACATAGTGAATTGCCAAGGTGACACATGGTTTCATACATGTTAAATAAATATAATAAGGACTAGCTATTTAGAGATACTAGATGAATTACCCGCGCATTGCTGCGAGAATTCAAGTGTTACCATATATATATGCCACGTAATAGTGCATGCATCTATCTACAGAGGATCCTTAAAATTTATAAATAGATAGCTTAGTGGATACTGATGTGACATGCCACCAAACAGACCCCTTGAATGATGTGGCTTCATGTATATCAAAAAAAATCTTTAATGGATTGTACCTATTTAAAGATAGAAAATAAGGTATCATCGGAAGTTGAGCATTGCACCGACAGCCAGTACCACCTTCAGCCGGGCCCTTATGCGCACCGTACTGCCTTGCGCGCTTAACAACGTCGCCGAGGACGATCGATCGAGAGGTACGCAGGCACACATGCATTTTGATTTGCAGGTGGGATTGTTTCCTCTCACACATGTTTCACGCGGGTCGATCCATCATGGCGTACGTCTCTCTCGGCGGTACCTCTCGGCTACTTTGGGCTTGGAGAGATCCGCCCTGGAGATTGGCCGGCCAGGGACGCCAGGTACCACTCCGGCACTACCTCACTGTTGGATCGACATCGACGACGGTGTCCGGCGAGCCGGCCGGCGATCGAGGCCCCGTACGTACGAGAGGCATTACAGCGGTGAACGACAGAACCGATCGATCGGCGACGAGACCCCTGCAGTGTCGTCGTTGGCTCCATCATGGCTTTAATTTGTTTGAGAAAAAAGTTTATATAAACCCCTAGGTTTGGATGGTTGGACACATAGCACCCTCAACTTTAAAACCGGATATATCACGCCCTAAACTTTAAAAATGGGTACAAATAACCCTCCAAGACGGTTTTGAG
Organism: Paspalum notatum; assembly: GCA_022530915.1. Taxonomy (NCBI): domain Eukaryota; kingdom Viridiplantae; phylum Streptophyta; class Magnoliopsida; order Poales; family Poaceae; genus Paspalum; species Paspalum notatum. Next base: position 7,664,903 of record CM039691.1, read on the forward strand.
GGCGGTATTGGCCACGTTGGACGCCACCGTGGCACTATGGCCCACTTGTCAGCTTGGCCGGAGGGGATGGGTGCCCCGCACCGCCATCGCGCGTCCTTCCCGCCGTCGCCCTTGCCATGGGCCGCGCGGCCGTCATCGCCGCCGGTCGGGCCCTTTCCCCAGGCTGCCCGCGCATCATCCCCGTTGGACTGCGGTGGCGGGCTGGAAGACGGCAGCGGGTGCCGGCGCTGGCTGGGAGAAGCAGAAGGCCCCGTCCTCGCAGCGGCTCATGGACGCACAGGAGCCAGAGCCAGAGCTGCCGCTGTAGTCGAGGGGCGACGCGGGGCTGCCGCCGCGCCTGGCCTTCTTCTTCTCCTCATTCGCCCCCGTGGAAGTGTTGGTGTCGGCGTCGGCAAAGCCCGAGAGGGACGACCGCGTGCGCTTCCCGTGTGACACCGCGGGCCACGCCGGGCCCCCACCCCGCGTGTCCTCGCCTTGGGCGCCGTCGCCGGGCTTGCGCCACGGCGGGGTCCAGCCGGCGAGGTCCGCGCCGCGGAGCGAGCAGATGATGTCAGCCGCCGTCGCGGCCACCGCGCAGGCCTCCTCTTCCGCAGCCGTCACGGCTGCCTCCGCGCTGAGGTGGGCAGTGGCCGGGACTACCCTGAGGCATCGGGGTGCTCCGCCGTGAGCCGCTCCTGCGCCTGTTGCGCCCCTTCCTGGCGCTCGAGCACATCGACTTCTCCGTGTGCGCCTCGCTCGATGATGCCTCGCTCGCCACGGCCGTCGCTGGCGCTGCCGAGGGGGCTCGCGGGCCTGCGCGGCGTCTACCTTGCGCGGACTCGACACGCCGGCAGGCCGAGCGGACCGCCAGTGCGTTGGCGCGGAGCGGGGGCAGCCGGGTGCACAGGCAACGGCCGCTGGGGCACCGAGCGACAGCTTCGAGGGGGCTACAGGCGGTAGCGGCGAGGGCCAAGGAACGCGAGCGCAAAGCCCGGTCCCGAGGAGGCGGCGACGGAGATGCTCTGCTCGGGAGCGCGGTGTACGGATGTGCGAAGCAAGCCCTCCAGCCAAGCTGACAAGAGGGCCATAGTGCCACGGTGGCGTCCAATGTGGCCAATACTGCCTTGGGGGGTTATTTGTACCCGTTTTCAAAGTTTAGGGTGTGATATATCCGGTTTTGAAGTTGGAGGTACTATGTGTGTAACCATCCAAACCTCAAGGGGCTGTATAAACTTTTTCCAATTCTTTGATTCAATGAATGGGTGAGAGAGAACGAGATCTTGCGTGCTGGGTCGTTCTCTGCTCCCGATCTCCCTCGCTCACATTTCCATGCCCCTGCGGCCTGCCTGTCGTCGTCGCGGCAAAGGTACGGTGGTGAGCTATGCACAACACGCCATTGTCCATTAACTTGTGATGAAACGCCTGTGATCTATGGCCAGCCGCCCAGGGCATCATCCATGCCCAAGACCGAAAGGGTGCGCGCCGCAGCCGCGTTCCGCAAGCAAAGCAAGCAGTGGTTCTTGTCGGTCGGCGCACGGCGCATGCCGATGTCGTGGTCCGGCCCGCGGGCCTCCGCATGCCGCCGGCCATGGTATCGCGGCGGGCCGCGTGGGGGCCGGGGCCCAACATTCCGTGCGGCCCCGGCCAAAAGCGGATGCCGGGCCCGACTAGTCCCATCTTTTCCTCAACTCCTGTCGCCCCTGCACGACATCTGCACGTAATAAAGTGACAACGGCCACACTCCTGTTCCCAGCGTTTTATCCACGTGACCTTTGGGAGTTTCCATATGTAGCATTGCCTCCATTTCCATGCTAAGACTTCACGTACTTTAAATTAGAAGATTTCTCTAACCTTAGATGGTATATGCAAAAAATATATGCGAAAAAGTTGAAAAATTTAATTCTTAGTTAAAATATATTATATGCTAAGCTAGATCGCAATGAAAATAGATGATAATTGTGATTTTTTTTAAATAAAACGAGTCGGTCAACTTTGGTGTCGAAAAAGTTAAACGAACTGTAAATTGGAACAAAGGGAGTACATTCATAAACCAAAACAGTGTCAAGACATACGATTTAGAATGGGTGGAGTATGTCATTTTGTTATTTTCATAAGCAGTACACGTGTGCGCTGGTGCATGATATAGCAGCTAAACTGGCCTTTAATTTGGCCTTTGGATAGCAAGTAGTAGTACCGTCCTCCGTGCATGTTTTGCAAAGGTATTTGTTCCCAAGAAAATCTCACAAGGCGATCACTGAGGTGTGAACATAAACATTTTGTTAATGCTATAGGAGATTTGGGGTTAATGACCTGGTCATGATCAAGTGGCCGATCACTGAGGCGTGATCACGCACCATAGAAGATCATGAAAAAGGCATGGCCGATCTCGGAACAGATCATGTCTGTGGACTCTCAGCTGGAGACTATTTTGGCTCCGTGTCTAATCTATACCTCTTTAAAAGTTTCTATGGTTCCTTCTTTCACCATCGACCGTGGTCCGTCCCTGCCCAGCAGCCGCCCCTCTCCGTCCTTCCCCCGTCCCGCACCGCCTCTCCAACTCCAACTCGCCCCATCCCGCACCGCCTCTCCCGCGCCATCCCCTGGCTCAGCCGCGCGCCGCCACTGCGCGCTCGTCTCACCGCCGGTGCCCTCACCCTACGCGTCGGAGAGATGGCACGCTATCAGAGAGGTGAACGAGGCAGCAGCGGTAGGGCGGGCAAGCGTGCCGTAGGAGAGGAGAGGACGACAGGACCCACCTCACGTCGGCCACGGACGGACAAGGAGAGAGGTGCGGGTCGGCGCCGATCGGCGGCGAGACGGAGGCAGAGGAGTCCGCGGCCGCTAGCGACGGGGAGGAGGAACCGCACCGCTCGGGCTCGGGCTCGATCTGGACCTCGGCCAAGACGGCGAAGGGCCTGCGCGCCTGGGCCTGGGCCTCCCCTGCCGCTGGCTTGGCGGCGGGCGGCGGCCTGGCGCGCTTCTTCCCGTGCCGGGGCGCGGCCGGCTTGGCGTCGCGGAGCACGGCAGCGTTGGCGAGGGCAGGGGGCCGCTCGCCGAGCGCGACCCGCCTCCGCTTCCCGGCGGCCGCCAGGGGCGCGGCGGCCTCGGCGGCGCGCTTCGCCGCGGCCCGTGTGAGCCGGGGCCCCAGACCCGCCGCGCCGGAGCCGCAGCCTCCCGCGGGACCCGCGTTCTCCACTGCCGCCGAATCCCCATCCTCCGCTGCCGCATCTTGAAGGTAGGACTTGCTGCTCATCTTTGGTGAGGGAGAATTGGTCAAGGGTTGGGGTGCTGCTAGGTGGAAGAAGCAGCAGAGAGAGAGGGAACTCGGTGGAGAGAGACGACGGAGGCAGGAAGGAGCAGGAGAGTAGCTAGGGCGTTGGGCTGCTTCACCGGCGGGGCGCTGGAGTGGCTGCGGGAGGCAGGGCCGGAGCTGCTGCTGCTTCCCGGGACAAGGAGGCGCAGGGGGAGAAGGGGCGCCGGACAGCGGACATGGAGGGAAGGAGCCGTGAGGGAGGGAGAGGGCGACCGAGTGGAGGGGCGGCGCTCGATGCTTCGGGAAAGAGGTAGGGGTGGTGGGAGAAGGTTCTGGGCTGTGGCCTACTCGCCAGGGAGAGAAGAGGAAGGGACTGGTGGGGCCCAAGTGTCATAAGAAGGAGAAAGAAATCATCCCGTTCGGAATTTTGACCAGAAAATCCCTTCTGCTTATAACTACAAAATTAGAAAATGAAAACGGACGAATTTGAAGAAAGTTTATATATCAAAGTTGCTTAGAATTTTATGCTCTACAATTTTCTTATACAATCACTCAACCAAACATTCATGCACATAGTAAAACTGAAGTGGATATAGGAGCATGAGAGAAGTGGATACAGAGAAAAAATATTTGCTGACTAAACTAAAATATTGCTTTTAGAGGAGAAATTTAGAGTGAAAGGAGTGCATATAGTCACATATTTTTCTCCAAACCTTTAGCATAAACAATTTGGCGGTCGGTTCCGCCACAGCCTCCACCACCGTACCAAAGAGCAGTCATTCCCCCGAAACATAGAGGAGCTCTGATTCTGACATCACCTTTGCCGTCACGGCCCCCATCAACCGCTCTTTCCCTCCTGCGCTTTGCCAGAGAGATAAGGCGGGTGAGAGCGCAGGAGGCGAGGCCAACGACAGCCACCGGAGGCAGATCCGCCAGCGGAGTACAAAGAGAGGGAAGATAAGGCAGATCTGAATGCCACGAGGCCTGCATGAGTTGTGGTGGGCACTGCCCTCACCACCACATGGTCCGCACCGCGCCGCTCCGTCGGGTGAAGAGGAAAGGGCAACGGCAAGCGGATAAAGGATGAAAGCGACGGGTGTGCCATGAGTAGGGAAGGAGGACGGCAGGGCGAGCCGTGATAGCCGATGCGGTGGCGGACGCGGTGGGTTTGGTTAGTAGTTTTGGCATAACCAGTCATACAATTTATTTTTGTCTTCCCGTTGCAACGCATGAGCCATTTGCATTTCGTTTAAAAAAATTGTATTAGCCCCGTAGCAATGCGTGGACCAATTGCTAGTTAAAGCAGAATAGTTGTTGTTAGGTCACGATTGAGGCTGCGTTCAAGTCGTATCCCTGAAAACCACAGGATGGTTTTTTTATTTTTATTTTGTAACACCAATGCTGCAGCCAAGTATAGCTAAGAAGATACTACCCCTTCTTCGCTTTTTCTTTAGAGCGGCGGTGACGACGACGGGTAGTGCATGCAGTAGTGATGCCAGCATTTCTCAAGGATCGGGTAACTACGCATTCGTTGTTTCTAACCTAATGGGACCTAAAAAAAGAATCCTTTTGCTCTCCTTTTCGAGAGGATTTAACGAGATAATATATTCAATTCATCTGCGAATCCAAAGTGACCAGTCATACCTTTTTGCATAAAGAAATTGCATGGTATATATTTTTTAAGTAAAGTACACAGAACGTCTCTTCTATAATCTGGCTCCTATGTCTGTATATGGACGATGTGGATTAGCTTCAGCAGGTGATAGGAAAACTGTCGAGCGGTCAGACGAGTACATATTACTCTAGTATTATTGTGTGCGTGCATGCGGGAGACGCAGACCCACAGTGCAAAACGTGACGCGAAAATCGCAATATACTAAAGAACGAGTAAGAACGAGTTTAGAGAAAATATTTTTTACCCAATGGATTTTTTACCCACTTTAATACTCACCCTTAGATCTAATCTAAATTTTGCATCTAATGATTGATTTAAAGTGGCAAAAAAAAAAAGCCCACCGGCGGTTTCATCGGGAGGACGGAACGCAAGTTCCTGCCGGCATGAATCAGCGGACTCTGTAACTATCCTATTTACTTTTCTCAGCAGATTTAGTACCCTAAATAAATTAGGGGCCATACAATATACACAGCAATAGCGTTCGGTTGGATTGACAACGGCTCATCCATAAATAAATAGCATGGATCGTTTTCTTCCGGCAGCGGCCCAACTATATATATACGTACAGGAAAAGCCCAACATGAATAATGACAAAAAAATACAGAGATACATACAAAGTACAATAATAATACCATATTGTTTGTACAAATTTAGAAACACGTACTTATAACCGATCAATATGACCATCCAATCACTAGCATGAGGGATATCTAATATTTTGCCACTATTACGGATGGCAACCCTCCGTTTATCACTCTTCCGGTTGTTTTTAGATATTTGTCACTGGAGAGAGAATGTTTTTTTAAATAACTTTTTGCTAACATGTCACGCCACCGGAGCATGCCAACGTGGCAATCACACAATGCCCCTGCTATCTCTTTAGGACATGCCGGACCTACCTATCACCAATCTTAGATTTTCTTCTTCTTCCGTAACATCTCCACCTCCTCTTCCTCCCCGTCGTCCGCGCCTGCGAGGCTACCGGTGCCGCGGTGGCCTCGCGCCCACGCGGCCGTGGTGGTCTCTCTCTCGCGGTCGCAGTGGCCGCCCACCGTCCCCATGCACAGCACCGACATCACCTCCTTGAGAGCCTCCATGCCTGCGGTGCCCTCAACATCTCTACGCCACCGCCTGCCATCCCCATGGCTGACGCCGCCTCAGGCCCGCTGCTCCTCACGGCCGTCCCCGTCTCGCCTATCGCCATCCCCACCGCCGATCGTTCATCGCTTGTGGTCGCGCACTGCCTGTCCTTCCCACGCCCGACGACAGTGGTGACACGGTTGCGGTGCGCGTGACACGGGCGCGGTGCGTGCAGAGGGTGTCGGCCTGGTGCATGCGGAGGGAGTCGGCTTGGTGTGCGGATGGCCGCCATCTTCGTCTTTACTGCATTTGCAGACGGAGCCATCCATGCACTCTCCCTCACACTCCTGGCCCTCTCGCCATGCTCTCCACGGCGACAGCGAAGCACGGTGACGAGACCGCCGCCATGGTAAATATGTAAAGACTACCGGGAAAAATGATATAAAAATGAAGACTTGTATCCATAATAGTGGCAAAAAAGAAACCCATGCCTAAAGAAAATGGGAATCTAAGAAATCAAAATCATGGGTGGAAGGATAGGAACACCCGAGACAATAAAACATGAGCAATTGGAAAAAAAAAAACTGACGGAAGTCATGCTGCTGCGATGGGAGAAGGGGGTGTCGCGAGGGGTGGTGGCGGCCGCGATGGTGGCCTTGCTCAATTCTCCGAAGCAACAATGAAAAAATCGCCTGCCTCAGAGGGTGCTGGGATTATTTTTTATGGTCATGGTCCTTCCAGAGAAACTTCTGTTGCTCCACATAGCTGGCCCGTGAATTAGACAATACAAAAATAATACACCAAATTTAATTTAATATAATTTAATTTTATTTATAAAATATATTTTTATCATCGCGTGTGGGACGCATATGCATTTTTGTTGCGTAGAAGACCCACCCCTGGTCCGTACGGCGGTGTTGGTCTTGTCAGTTGCCACACGGCCACGGGAGGAAGGATATTTGGGAACCAATAAACAAGGGTGGGAAGGAAATTAAAGGATAGGTTTGCTTGGTGATGATGGTGATCCACGAGAACGACTGCAGCAGCGAGCGAGGTCGTCGTCCGCCTAAAGCTAGCTGTGTAGCTGCATGCACACACGTCACGCGAGCGAGAGCACCGGCAAGACCCAAGCCCATTCGCCCCAGCCGAGACGACGAACGTGACACGAGGCCTCTGTGAGACACTGATTGCTACGGGGAAAGGCTCAAGAGACGCCGCGCTAGGGGTGGACATAATTAACCGAAACTGAAAAACCAAACTGGAAGAATCATAACCAAAATCCAAAAAACCGAAATTAAATTTGGCTTCAGTTTTTAGATAACCGAAAAAACCGAGTAAATTTCGGTTCTAAATTAACTTCAAAAACTCGAAATGACCGAAGTAACCGATTTTAAGAAAGAAGCCCATAAAAAAAATTAGATTTGTCCTAGCCCAGCGACACTCCAAACCCTAACTCAGTCAGAGACTCACAGCTCGGCCGCCCCACCTGCATGCTGCGTTAGCCCTCCAGTCGCCGCCCCACCCGCTCTTCGCTCCCGACCTCGACCCCGACCCGACCCAAGGCGCCACCTCGCCGGTCCCACACCGGTGCCGGCGCACCCGCTCCCGCTCTTCGCTCCCGAACCTGACCCCGACCTAAGGTGCCACCTCGTCAGTCCCGCACCGGCACCGGCGCGCCAGCTCTCGCACCGCTCGGCCGCGCCTGCCCCCGCCCACACACGGCCCTAGGGGCTCCGCTTGCCCCCACTTCCACAGCGCTCCGCTCGCTCCCGCAGTCCCGCCTCGACGGCGCTCTTCCATGGCGCGGCAGCGACCCCTCCCCATGGTGCAGCGGCGCCCGGCCACTTCGATGGCCCTCCGCCCGCTCCCGCCTCGGCAGCGCTCTTCCATGGCTCGGCAGCCCCCACTCTCGCGCGGCGGTGCCCCCACTCCCACCGTCCCACGGTGAAGGTACATGGCTCGTCGGTTAGCTCGGTTTAATTGGGAACCGAACCAAACTAACCGAAAACTGAATCGTTCGGTTCTCTTCTACCAGAAGACGTAGTTCGGTTCCACTTTTTGAATAACCAAAATTTGCGAATAACTGAAAAACCGAACCGAACCGAACCGAAGAAACGAATGTCCGTCCCTGTGCCCCGCGCCCGCGTTGGCGCCGCTTGCCACTTCGTGGCATACTGGCATGTGGGCCACGGGGTGGGGCGACGACGGTGGTGAGTTGGTGACCGGCGGCGCCGGCGCGCGCGGCTCTCCGGGCCGTTGCAGTCCGCGCTCCTGGTCCTGGCACGCGTACGTCCAGTTCCGCGCGAGCGGACGCGGACGTCGGTTTTCGATGGCTTTATCCGCCCAAATCCCAACCCAAACAGGGAGAGCTTATCCACAACGAGTACGCAGCTGCGTTTAGAGGTCCTGTCTAGCTAACCCGGGCTCTTGCATGATTGCATCAGGTTTGAGGCAGAGGTCTGCCTGGTACGGGAGACAGCACGTGCTACCAGAGGAGGTAAAAAAACACACAACGATTTTCAGTGACAAGCTATCTCTTAAAACGAATCCTCATCGCAAAGGCTAATGGGTAGGGGCTCCACGTCACTGAAAACCCGCTAACCGTTCGATCCAGCGAACTCACGATCTGGACCATCCGAAGCGGGTGGAGTCGGGCCTCTCGCCCGTTTAGCCGCGAATCCTCGCGAACTTGCTCGCCCGAGGCCCGACGCCCTTCCGCTTCCGCCTCGGCCGCCCGCCGCTGTACCCTCAGCCCTTCGCCTCGCTCGGCGCCGCCGCACCGCATCCCCCCACCCTCATCCCTCCCATCAGCGACCCCAACCGCAGCCACGGCGAGGTGAGGGCGCGACTCACCCCATCTCCCCTACCGCACCGGTGATCCGCCCCGCTCTTCCGTCGCAGCCAGACTCCACCCCTTCCTCCCGTCGGATCCCGGCACCAGCAACCCACCGAGGTGAGCTGCGAGGGGCTGCGGACCGTGACCACGCGATGGGACATGAGGTGAGGCGCACGCCATGCCAAGACGTCTCCCCCTCTCCCTGTAATCTGCTGCAGAGTGTGTGCGACTGCCGACGGCGAACTAGGGGTTCGCGACGGCGAGGAAGAGGGTAGCGGGTGCTGGGGTGCCGCGGTGGCGCTCGAGGACTGCTGCTCCCCGCTGGGGCCGCGGAGGCAGACGGGCCACAGTACAGGTGACCTCGCCCTCGGTTCTCCCGGTGCGCCGCCAGCCTGCCCTGCGGTCGGCCACCCAGCCGCGGCCCACCGCCCTCTCATTGTCGGCAACTCGCTTGGCCGTCTGTCCGTTGCCCTTCAACCCTTCCCCTGTGGATGCGGCCCTGCTGCCCCGCACTGCTGCTAGACTCTCTTCTCCGCTCTCCAATCCATGTCAACGCTCGCACTGCTACTCTCCGCAACCTCTGCCCCCTCGTCAATTCCATAGCGGATGGGCGTCGCCGGTGTCCATGGAAGGCAAGCACCGGAATTCGTGCTCGCCGCTGTGGTTGTGCTCTCCATGCATCTGATTGCTCATGCTTGCCACCAGACGGACAAGCCATCTACGCTGCCCTTGCCTCCTCTGGAGGCCGAGCCTGAGCTAATCTTCCGGAGGTTGACTGCCCGTGCACATGCTGTTGTGGTGACGCGGCAACTACAAGGGGCATCATAGAGGGCGTACAACAGCATCGACGCATCGCGGGCACAGATGCCAGCAACTCTGGCAGCGATGTGCAGCACGATGGAATTGCCGCCTATCAGGTGTTCACTGTTTTGCCTGTTTACCATCTAAAGAGCTACAACACTCTTCAGCTAATATTGTTACAGATTTTTTGATGGACCAAAGGTTGCGACTTTCAAGGCAATCTAAGATTCAGAATGTGTGCATTTGTACACACCTAATATAGTTTAAAAAAAAGTAAAGTTCCTTCTATCCTGGTATTTCTCCTTGATTTGGTGTTTACCTATCCATACGTCATCTTCACTGTGTGCTTGTTGCACTAAAAAATTGAAAATTTCATAATGTTGTTCAAACAGCAATGTACTGCAATCTAATCTTTGGATAGTTTCAGATGCAGCCCTGCCTGAATATCTTTTTATTCTCCTTTTCACAAATGAATATTTTTGTGGTCGAATCAAGAGGAAGATGGAAGATGGGGAAGTATGCGAGAACTCAAGCTTTAAGCTTCATCTTTTCCTAGGGGCTTACAGTGTTCTCTGTTGTTTCATCATAGCAATGTACGTTTTACCATCATCCAAAACATCTCTTACTCAAGTTTTACATATTTGTACATTGAAGTTTCAGAGTGGTAAATAAGATGAACCAACTGAAGGAACTCACAAACCTTTTTTGGATTCAATTTGCAGAAACTAAAGTAGCTAGTATTGAATTTGTGTACAAGAATTGTGGTCTAGTTTGTTCAGGATGCTAATATTCATCCTTCCCTTGATGCATGGCCATATAGAACATGAAAAATGAAAATGTGTATTTCACACTGTTCCTCGAAAACCAAAAAGCTTTTTGAAGGTAAATCTTATTGACATTAGCTAAATGCCAAAGTCCATTGGCAAATGACTCTTTATTGCTACAGATAAAAATATGACAATTGGACTTTCGTGTACAGTGTACAGTGTACACTGCTGGTTCCATGCAGGTTAGATTCATGATGATATTTCTTTGTTGTCCTAGAAGCATAGCTGAAGAGTATATCATCAACTCCCGGTATGATCTTGAGATAGTTTAATACATCCCATGTTTTCTATAACTTGGAGGTTCAAACAAGCTAATGCTGCATATGTGCTATAATTAATAAATCAATATATCGAGTTACTGACCTTAGTCACAATGAGTTGGTCATATGCATCATATGGTGATATGGTTCAGAAGAGCATCCCATTTTTTATTTAAACTGAAGATTAGCACCTCACTGCCTAATATCATGCCTTTAGCTAACCCTTTTCATTCAGTCATATTGCCAGCAAATATGTTAGCTGCCTAATTCTTATTTAACATTAAATCACAATTGAGCATCACAAGTACAGGCACAAGAGCAGCTAGAACAGAAAGAAGAGAATCAGTACTTGATTGATAAAACACTACATGCCTTCAGTTTACATGTACATCCTTGAAAATTAGAGGTGTGCAATTTACTGAATAGCACTCAGGTTAGTGACGACGTACAATACGTTATTATATCTGATTCAACTAACGCTAGGCACCACAACAATAGAGCTACCATTCAACTATTCTGACACTAGGCACCACAACAATAGAGCTACGATATGGCGATATCTGATTCAACCATTCTGTATCAGCTTCATCAGATCGCTTCCAAAATACCTTCTTCATTTGAGGGTGAGACAACCAACTGCTATTTTTCTGCATCTCATTTCATTGACAGGCCATGCCAGATATACGTGCACCTACATCAAAATTGTATACTCAGCATAGGCCCTACGTTAAACCACCATCTGTACCTTCAATGACCACTTATCTCAGTTGATGTAAGCTATACTGTACTTGATACTGCCAGCGAACTAATTTTTTGCTCTGCTTGTTTGCCTGTGTGTGCTAATGCCACGATGTGCATTCACACGCAGCAAATGAACTAAGCCTAACCAAGACAATTTCGTTTGATACAATGCTTCAAGGAAGGTTCTGAGCAGCTGATGCACCATCGCTAATCTATCATGCCAAGCATGGCAGCCGACTTAAAAAATGGTATTGCATTCTTTTTCTTCCTTTTGTATGGATTTTTTTTCGGTCATACTACTATGTTACTTGATCATTCATGATGCTGCTTCTAAACATTGGTAAGTATGGCTTCAAACACAAAAGGTGTCTAAATGCTTGCAGAAAGGAATCGAGGACCTCATCAAGACTCAAAAGTATCCACCAAGAAACAAGAGGTACTCTGTTTCTGCATTATTTCTTCATCAGATTGCAGGCTTATGCTATGTCAGAGTGAGGCACGAGGTTCCAGAACCAGTGGTTCAATTCATAAATACAAGTATTTTCTACCAGACCTCTATAACTTCACCAACGCTCTCTCGCTCCACTCAGCCCCACCTGCAACCATGACCATCCTCTATATTTGGATGCTCTGGGATCTGGACTCGCCCTCCACAGATCAAGTTAATTGTGTCAGGCATGATAGGACGTTATATCCAAAGTGTTGTATTTAGTTTAGAATGTTCTGGTTTAAAATAATATCTGGAAGTGCAAGTTTGTCCAAGAGACCAAGAACTGTTTATTTGATGATGGTCTCTTTACTACCCATTTTCTAGGGTTAAACCAACAAGTCGAATGTGCTCTACTGATTTTATTGTGTAATAGATTTTTCCCCTTATCCTTATTCTATGAACTAGAGGGAGTATTTCTCATACTTGTTTATAACATGACTGCCGCATTTCACATTCAGGTTAAGAGTCAATCACTTGTTAGAACACACAAACATCCCAAGTAATTTGCGGCCATATATATTAGGAGGTTTGTTACGGTACTTGAAATTAATTGTAGCCATTCATTGACTCCAATCTAATGGCTAAAACTTAAAAGAAACCTATTCAGAAGAACCAAAGTTGTGGTCCAGAACTTAAATCTCGTAGACCGGAACTTAAATCTCATGGACCGGAAAAAAAAAACATATGGGTCCGGAATTGAGTTCCTCTTAAGCACCGTAAAAAATCACATATTTTAGGTACAAAAATGGATTAAGAGCTACTATGATCCATTACTTCAGTTTTTGAACACTTGGACCTTATACATGACAAAAAAAAGTTTTAGATTTGCAATAAAAATATAGCTGGGTTACTACAGCAAAAGGCGCGGCAACGCCGCGCCATGGGTTCTAGTGAAACTGATAGCCCCTGCCTCCTGGTCTCCGGGTATGACCCAATAACAACGACTGTAAGGCAGCAGGGTCGCAAATTGTGGTTAAAAACCTCGAGTTTCTTGAAGGAGAAAAAACTTACTCCATCCATTCTTTGACGCTGTCTGAGTCAAAATTACACTAGGATGTGACAGATTAAAAAGGAAAAAGGTAGTAGTACCTTTTTTTCTCGGAAGGGTGAAATTTTGGCAGCCCAAAGAGGGGGCTACTCTGAATTGGATATTTCCTAATTTTTTAAAATTAACGTGGAGCCGCAAACGTAGAGTGCTACAAAGACACTCTGTGGTACGTACCAGAGTCGATACGTTCATATCCATGATAATCAATTGTACCACTACTCATCGGCTGCTTGATTGCATATGGCAGGGTAGCTAACGACAGTCTCTGCTCTACACAAACAAACAAAGGGATAGCAAAGGTTATCCACTCGATCAGCATAGAGCAAGTCCCAAATGCAGAGATCCTGCATGATTAGCCTGATTGATTGATCGATCGATGATTTGCGTCTCGTCGCCTTGAGACACACGGCAGCCGCGCCTTATATTCCAGGGGCAGGAAGGGTTCACCCTGATCGCAGACATATTCCTGGTCCACGACCACGAGCAAACAGCAACATCGTACGTATGCAGCGACGACGTGGCCGCCCGTGCTTCCCCTGCATGAAGCCCTCTTGTCCTCACCTAGCCCAGCAAGAAACCTTCGGCTCTGCAACGAGCTGCCAGGTCCGGCACGCTTCTTTCTTCCTACCCCTCTCTCGATCCTATCCGCATCATCCATCATCCATCCACGCTTTCCGCCCACAAATAAGGGAAACGTGTCAAGAGAGAAACGTTGGAAATGCAGTGTATGTATGCTACCAGTAAGACAATTCCATGTACGACTCGCACTTGGACTTTTGGACGGCTTGCTGGCTGGGGGGCGGCCGCCGGCGGACAGAACCTTTGAGCTGGCACGTCGTCCGGCGCCGTGGGTGGGAGAGGTCCGTGGAATTCTCCAAGAAATCGGCACCCTACTGTGGCTACAAGTCGCGAAAGCAACGGCCGGCGCCGATGGAAGAAGAGCTAGCAATGCATTGGATCTTGGGAGACGACCTTGGTGTGCATTGTATTCGGCACGTGACGGGAATGGAGAGCCGGGGCACGGCACGGCACGGCACGGCAGATGGGGAGCAAGCTCCCCGGAGGGAGTCACCGACGGCGATCAGCGGACAAAGATTTGACCGGAGCCTTGTCGTCGTCGAGCTCCGTCGACCTCTTGGAGTCTTGGTATTATAGGGCGCGAGACGCGGACACAGCCACCCTGGCACGACGAAAAGCGGGGGGAGCACGGGCCAGAGAGCAGTGGCTTTCAGAGCCAGCTTGCGCTTCAGTCAACTGCCATATGATCGCCATGCCAAGAACCAATTACAAGGACAGGCAAAGATGGTCCCTTTTACCTTTGTCTCCGTCGGCTGGCCACACAGAGAAGGGCAATGCCGGGGAACAGTTGGCTGTTACTGCTTCTAGCAGTTGAAACATTGCCCGCTGTGATAATATTTCGGCTCTGTACAACTAAAATATAGAGGTATAGCTTGATGAGAAGTGCCTATTAAATTTCTAACTTCAGCATGCACACGAGGTTAGAAAATTTTCATAACAGGCACAACTTTTTTTTTTTTTTTGACAAACTCAACTGTGCGCAATTTCTTTCAGTTTCATCAGAAATCATTTCTTTCCAAATATGTTCTAGCCAGGTCCAAGTGCGAGTGTGTGACCCATTTTGCAGTTCTCCAATACTCTTTCAGAAAAAAAAAACTGTTATGTCGAAGTCAATTACCAGTTTTCTCAACTGAGATCACCTCCAAAATAACAGATGTGAAATTAACTCAAGAGAAAATCATGCACAACAGACTAGAGAGACCATGGGCTCACCTCTTTCCAACTACGGTTGGAGAAAATGAAGCCTCATGCAGCAAGCTCTACCAGTATGAATACAATAACGAGGAGCAAACACCATTTCAAATGTGAAGGAAATTATGTTAACCACGGAAAGCGAAATGTTGCTAATGGGCATCTGCTATCAAATCAGTAAGCAGGGAACAGAAAGCAGAGCATTTGAAACTGCAACAGAAACCTTTTTTTTTTGCAATAAATGAAAGATTGTGGTGTTACTAAGAGGAGGGAAAAAAAACTAAAACATGCAGATATAGAACACAATGATGAAATTGTGAGCATCTCTTCTTTTGTCAAGGCATATCAGTTCCATATAGAAGTTTAACAATATACAGTTATCAATTCCAGAAGTTGAAAGAATGCAGTATATCAGTTCCCCGATATTGTAACCTCTTTTTTTTTTTTTTTTTTTTTTTTTTTTTGCGAAGCCCACCCAAGTCATTTTCGACTTGCCTGGAGCCCTGGATCAATAAAAAGAACAGAGGGAGTATCATGTAACATATCAAAACAATATTGCGGCAGAGCTAACATTTTCAGACCATCACTACAAGATATTCTCAATTGACAAAGATATAAATGGCCTCAAGTAACACTAATAGATTATTTTCCCTGCAAGAGTTAGAATGTGCAGTAGTGAACCTTTGCAGGATGTTCAAGATTGGCAGATCCTTCACTAGATTGCCAAGGTTGTGGTTGGAGCAGCATCTAGGCTGCAACAACCACGACATCGGCAGTAATGCTCTTGCCTTACATTGTAGCAAAAGATTTGGCAAAATATTTCTAAGCGTTCTGGAAAAAGTCAACCACAACCATGCATTCTCTAGTCCCTAGTTCCTACACAGACAACCAGACATTGTAGCACTGAAATCTCAAGATAAATGCTATCAAAACTTGGTAACCAGGTAAAGATGAACCAAAACACTATCATTTATGCTAACAACCAGTTGATCTCTTGTCAGACTATTGGAATTATCCTTTGCCCCTTTGCACCCCCAACCATTTCCTCCCCCTGGTTACAAAAAGGAATCATGAACAAATTGAACTGCTCTACCGAGACCACCACCAATCTTTCCTCACTCGAAGGGGTCCTCGGACGAGACATGAAGTTGAGACCCTCCTCCTAGAGGCTGCTGCACTTTTGAGTCTGTCAGGCCCTTGAGCATCTTCAGAACATCGGTGGGGTCTTCCAGGTAGTACTTCGCCTGGCTCGGCTTGTTTCCGACAGTGCAAGCGAAGATCTCAGCAGACTCTAGGAATGCGGACTTGCTCGAGGAAGCAGTGATGGCCTCGAACATGTCTTCGTCGGACCCGTCGTCGCCAATGCATAGGATGAAATCTGGAATGCTTCCTCGAGCCACCATGGTTTCAATCAGATTCAGCACTGCGGTTCCTTTGCCCACCTCCTTCACATAATATAGGAGTGGTTCATGAGAAAAACAGGTGCTAAGTGATAATGCAGAAAATAAAAAAGACTTGTTAGGAAAGATAACTTGGCCACAACAGTAAGTATAGATAACCTGACACTAGTAAATAGGAATACAATCTCGGCAAGGCATGGCTCATGAAGATGTTATCAGCCAATACAGATTAAAAATTTTAAACTGTGGTAAAGAGATATGGTAGCTGAACATGAGCTGGAAAATCTTCTTAAAGTCAGTCTAATCTAAATGTGTTTTGGTCTGAAAGCTATGCTTGATTGATCACGACAGCTACCGGTGGAATATGGGGACTTGTTCTTTTCGTCTTGGCTTGTGCATGCGAAAGTGAAATAGCCACCCACACAGAGGATGCAGACCAAGATAGGATGTGACTCCAGACTCCTTTTTTCCCAGAATGATGAAGAGTGACAGCAATAGCTATCTAAAAAGCTAGCACGGGGGATTGTAGATGCTTCCGTACCTGAGATTTAACCTCCACAATCTGATGACCCCTTTTCACAGAAACCGGCTCCTTGGCGAGCACATTGAGCAGGTGGTCCTGGAGTTCTTTGGATTGACACGATCCGAAATCTAGATCAGCATCCTCGTAGTGCCAGACTAGTGCTGTTTCTTTAGCCTCAATGTATGACCCATCAGTTACTTCAGAGTAATGCTTCATTATAGGCTCAACAATGTTTTTCCACTCAAAGTCTACCATCAAGTTGGGCGACTCCCATGGAGAATCCCTGCTCCACCTGATAAACAAAACAGAGTTGCTTCAAAGCAGCCAATCTTATTCCTTAATCACCTCACAGTCACATGCAGAAAATCATTTATTACTGGAATACAGATAAAATGGAACTGTCATCGTATAGGAAGCACTCGTCTTACTATATTACCACTACTGTATAGAAGTTTGGACATAGTACAAGACTCTGAACAACTCTCAAACTATTCTATACTAGTACTTTATAGAGACAAGCCAGTCAACATCAAACTATTCTATACCGACCTTTCCGGTATACTAAAGAAAGCAACTCCTATATGCATAGAAGTATAATCAGATTTATTTCTTTTCAAGAACTGCCTGTATGCTCCTATAAACAGATGGTGTTGCTAATTCAATACCATTGGCATTTGACAACAAAATTCAAGTAAGCAGTTAGTCAAATAAGAACAGCATATTGACCTGTTGCGAGAAGAATTAGCAACCCATACCTAGGACACCTTATCCGCATGTCACTTGACAAATGCCAAAACCAGTTCAGTCAGTTCTGTTTCACACAGCCAAGAGCCAAACAGCAAATTAACGGGCATGGCATGGGGACATGAGAGGAAACAGTGTTTACCTTGTGAAGTAACCGTGCTCTGCACAGATCCCCAGCCTTTCACAGGGCGCGAGCCATTGAGCCAGTTCATCCTTCCTCCGCCCGCTGACTACAAAGACGGTGTTCTTTGGATCTGAGCACAACTCATTCAGGACGCCAATCAATTCCTGGTCAGGGTGTCGGGTGATCATCCCCTGTGGCATCACTACTGTGCCATCATAGTCCAGTAAGATGAGCCTGTTGCCGGTTCGGTGGTACGATGGGTCAATGTGCCCAGGCGAGAGCTTCTGGAAGTTGGGCCCAAGCACGACGATGCGGAAGTTCATGGCGAGCCCAACGCTCAAGATGTTCATGGACGCGTGGTCCTTGCTCGCCCTCTGCAGGTCCTGCTCCAGCGAACGCCCCCAGTAGGCAATGTCGTGCGTGATCACATAGCTGTAGTGCTTCTCTTGCCGCATCTGCCTGTCGTGCTGATTCAGCCTCAGCGCCGAGCTCATCCCCTCGGCCACGTCGTCCACGTTCCACGGGTTGACGCGAACCGCGCCGCTCAGGGACGGCGAGCACCCGACGAACTCGGACAGGACGATGGCGCTCTCCCTCGGCGCGCCTGCCACACCGCTGGCGATCGGACCCTCCTGCCGGCACACAGTGTAGATGTACGGCGTCCTGTTCAGGCCGTCGCGGACGGCGGTGACGATGCAGATGTCCGCCGAGGTGTAGAACGCCAACTTCTCGTGCATCGTCAGGGGGTCATCGATCATCACGATCGGTTCATACCCCGGTAAGCCGAAGCGGCCATTGATCCGATCCCGCATCGCGTGCACCTCCGCGCGAACCGTGTCGATGTCGCGCCCAGGGCTCCGCGCCGGGTTGTTGATCTGCACGAGCACTACCTCGCCGCGCAGGTCCGGCCGCGACTCCAGCAGCCTCTCCATGGCCGTGAGCTTGAGGTCAATCCCCTTGAACAGATCAATATCGTCCACGCCAAGCAACACCTGACGGCCTGCGAACTTGGTGGCGATCTCCTTGGCCTTCGCCGCTGTCTCCGGCAACGACAGCACCTCGCGGAGCTGGCCCATGTCGACGCCGATGGAGAGGATCTTCACGACAACCGAGCGGCCGAAGTAGTCGATGCCGATGTAGCCTCGGCGGGTGTGGCTGGAGACGCCAAGGAGCCTGGTGCAGGCCGAGAGGAAGTGGCGGGCGTAGTCGTAGGTGTGGAAGCCCACGAGGTCGGCATTGAGGAGGGCGCGGAGAAGTTCCTCGCGGATTGGGATGGCGCGGAAGAGCTCCGAGGTGGGGAAGGGCGAGTGGAGGAAGAAGCACATGCGGACGCGCGGCGACTTGTGGCGGAGGATGGTGGGGAGCGCCCAGAGATGGTAGTCGTGGATGAAGACGTGGTCCTCGTCGGGGCTGAGGAGCTCGAACACGCGGTCGGCGAATTTCGTGATGGCGGTGAGGTAGGAGCGGTAGAGCTCCGCGTCGAAGCTCCGGCCGCCGCCGCCGGAGGAGGAGGGCGTGTGCGGCAGGAGATAGTGGAGCATGGGCCACAGGTAGTGCTTGCAGAATCCGTCGTAGAAGTCCTTGTGGTGGCCCGGGTCCAGGAACACCGGGCTGCAGGAGAAGCGCGCGAGGAGTTCGGCCGCGAGCTCCTCGGACGGCGGGATCGACGCGGCGGCGGAGGGGAGCGCGCCGACGAAGACCACGGGGCCGGTGAGACCGCGGGAGAGCTGGTGCGGGAGCGCGTCGGCGTCGATGGAGAAATCGAAGCCGTACGGCGCCGCTGGATTGGGCTCCGCGTGGAGGGGGAGGCGGTGGGTGACCACGATGCGGCGCGCCTCCACCTGAGGTGCCGATGGCGAGCTTTCGCCGCCGGAGGCGGAGGGGGAGAGCATTGCTGCGGCGTGCGGCCTGCGCTGCACAGGGGTTCGGGCGTTTGGTTCTGGGTTCCTCGTGGGAACTGGTGGGGTGGGGGATCGATGGGTATTTGCCAGCCGGCGCCCGGCGGCCTCGAGGAGAAGGAAACGGCGCTGGATGCAAAGCTCCAAGCTGGCAACGGATTTTTCAACCTGGTCCCCCAGTTTTCTGGTTTTTCGATAATCAAAGCGGAGCTGCGTGTTTTTTGGGAAAGAAAAAACAGCGAGACCTGTCCACCATACGAAATGGGAAGAGCAAGTGTTTTTCTATTCTACTACTATACAAAACAACAAATAATATAGCAGTACGTGTATCACAGCAAAATCTGAAAATAAATCTGAATATACGTATCTTTTAGCAAATATTACTTGCTTAATGTCGACGCGTTGTTTACGCGTTCACGGTACACTGACATCCAGTGAATCCGCTACTGTTTTTTGGTGGCATAGCATGGCTCGTGATGCACAGTCAATGTAGACAAATGTTTTTAGTGAGGCTTTGTCGCTTTGCGATGTGCCAACAATCGTATCGTCGGATTCACGGCTGGATACAAAGTTTGGAATAAAGGTGTGTTGTTGCAACAAACTTCTGTTATGTGGTTCTGATTGAACTTACATGAAACATACCACGCTATAGAATTATGATTATTCACAAAAGCTTCAAAGATGGATTGAGCATGATTCTAATGATTTTTCTTGTGTGTACCAACATCACTAAGAAAACCACAACAATCTAGCCCACATTTTGTCTTGCCATGTGGTCACAGCGTGCAACAGTTGATCCATTCAATGACATCATAATGCTTATCTCGGTACACGACTATCTTGTGGGTTGCAAGCAGTGGAATTCAAGTACCATTGTTCTTTTATATGCCTCTGTATTTGGATTTCCACAACCATTTTGTAAATATAGCAATAGTCAGGAGAGTACCGCCGGTGGGAGCACACTAAGGAGACAATTTGTGATGGAGCATCATCGATGGAAAAAATGTTGTAGCAATGATATGGGGACATGATCGACCATGTCTGATGCAGTTCAATTCACTTCAATAGCTTTACCGATATGTTTCTTGGCTGATGAGTCGATGTAGAGAAGTAATGATTCTGCAAGCTCATAAATTTAGTGGGTATCCCATGAAAACCTCTAAGAGAGAGGATGATATTTGGTGTTTGTTTTAGTCTCATCTTGTCCTCATACCCTTGCGTGCCTGTTTTCCAGCCCATTCAATTCTTTTATCCTATTGTCCATTTTCTATTTTTATCCTAAGATATAGGTATGTTATATTTAGCTTTGATTTTTAAACTTTTTAATTAATAATAAATGAAAAGTATATAAATAAATGTTGTATATATTGATACATATATGTTTGTTTCCTAGCAAATATATTAAAAAACCTCAGTGGTAACTTTGGCAGGCTATATCAATAGTTAAGTTTATGATAAAATAAAGCACCACAACTTATAAATTGGACTCCACTATATCAATTGTGCAAATCATTCTTCTCCTATTAGTTCATATAGCAATTTTGATGAAAACAGGTGGTCGCTTTTTTTTATAATCAACCTTCGAGGTTTTTCTCTTTAAAAAAATAACAACATTTTATTAGCTCTACTTGATACGAGATATTTTGTTCAATTTAGTGATCATAACAACTATATATTAAATCTTTATCTTGTTGTGTAAGCTATATTTAATATAAAATCTTTGCTAATATAAACGGTTAGAGGTACAACTACGCCCAACATTCAAATGGATCATTATGGAGCAAAGCGCAACCCAAAAAGGGACCAATTTCAAATTTCGCGTGAGGTCCAGGGGCGGACCGTATAACCATGCCATGAGAGAGAATGGCGCTGGGTTATCCACAACGGAATATGGATTGACGCAACTGCCCTCCGCGTTGTGTGCCTGCGATTCAACGTGCGCCTTTTCGCCTCCTTTTCCATATGCGTGATCCAGGGTGATTTATTTCACACGCAAGCAAGAGAACTAGAGAAGGGAGAGAGACCCTTTCCTGTGCAGCTCCTGTGACGATCTCAGCGTATTATTTTTATGAAAAAAAGCTTCTCTGTCAAAAAGTAAAGTCCATTAAAGATAACAGCAGATAATCTCGGTGATGATGTACCGTGTTTTTGGTGGAAAAAACATAGGCGGTAAATCTTGGTGTGTACTTGAGGTGTGTATTTTGCTGAACCATCTTTGTACGGCAGTTTATCCGCTAATAATGAAGATCCTAAAGTAAAATCTGGTAGGTTATCGATCTTATCCGCTAATAATGAAGATCCTGAAGTAAATCTGGTAGGTTATCGATCTCGAGAGACGAGGGCGCAATAGAGGTGCGCCGGGTACCCCATCCTAAACAAAAGGTACCAGTGCAGTTATAAGGAGATGTTTAACGCACCCAAATCGTGCTGCGATATCCACAGGGTTATCCGTACGGGTGTACTCCTATATCTACTGAATGATACTACTATTGGGCTTAATTTCCATGTATGTAGAGTGTATCGGAGAGGCAACTTCCTGGCCCTGTGTCTGGACATATATGGAGACTGCGGATGACGTTCTCGTGTTTCATCAAATGGGAAATCTCAGGTTTCGTTGGATCGCCTGTCTTGGACCGGATGGATGATTGATTGCTGATCTGATGTTATTGTCCCTCCCGTCTATTTTTGGGCAGACAGACCCACACAGGAGCTGCGGTCAGATGCCTTCTTGCCCTGGATGGAGATGCCAGCATGCATTGCCTCTGAAGTTTCTGAAACAAGTAATGAGAAATGGCAGACCATTAGGATAGTTAACAGACGCTCGATCATAGGATCGGGTAATTAACGTGACGAGGAGGAAGAGAAGAGCAACAGTTGTTGATGGTACAGGTACTCCAACGCATCGCCCAGGGAACGCGCAAGCCGAGTTTAACACGTCAGCGGATACAGGAGGAATCACCGGGGACGGATGGGACCGGATGGGAAAGGAATCAGGGACGGAAATACCCCCGTACCATCTGATGGGGGGAGCAACACGATTGGTGGAGTAGTACGAAGCAGCGAAGACCCTTTTTAGCGTCCTCACTTTGGCAAGAAAAAACAAACAAACAAACAAACGCATGCATGCATGCCGCAGTGTCGTCAAGGATTTTGACGAGAAAGATTAATTAAAGAAACTAAACAGCACACAAGGGAAAGAAACATCTCGGAACGCCTCGACGTGGCAGGTTCGCAGAAGCCGCAGGCAGGCCCGGCGGGCCGTGAGCGCGCCGCGTGTGGCGCACGTCAACCGTCAACGCAAAACGTTCGGCTCGGTCGCAAGCAAGCAACCTGCGACGACGGCCGGCCGGACCCGGCCGAGCGCTCAGGAGTCAATCCACGCTATCCTGTTGCCCTGTTGAGGGTGCTGTTGCCTGAGTTGGACTCGACCCACCCACCCCAGCAGCAGCGGCGGCGGGGGCGCAGGCCGACACCCGCACGGGTCCTGGGAGTTCCTAGGCGCGGCGGCCTGCCTGCCGGTGCCGCGACTCGGGACTCGGCGGGCTCTGATCTGACACCCGGCCGCGGGGCCGCGCGCGACCCGTCGAGCGGATTGCGGGGGATGATTGCGGCTGGGCGCGTCGGCGCGTGGTGGTCGTCCACGCCTCCAACTCGGCGACCATCTCGGCAAGCAAAATAAGGCGGCCCGACGCTGGACGTAGTACACGGTACGCCGACCGACCGACGGCCGGGCGATGGCGTTACGCCACGGTTGGCCCTCTAGATTTGGACAGGTTCACGGATACTGCTACGTGCATGCCGGCCTGCCGGACAGTGGGCGTGGGCGTCCCGTCCGGGGCGGGTAGATCCTCGTCCTCCCCCCGGCCGGGCGCAAGAATCCCATGGATCTCGCCGGCCGCGGCTGGAAGATCCAGTGGACCAGCGAATGTAATGAGTTGGGTTCTTGGCACATTTGTCAACTGCCATCAGCTTGGAATGTCTACTGGCTGCGGCGACTTTGGGGCTCTCGCGCGCGCGAGCGAGAGAGTCCGAGACACCACACACGCACGCACCACGCGGACGGGATCACGGGGAAGTCAAATGCACACGAGGCTTCAAGGCTTGGTCCACTTGGACGAACGACGTACGGCGTCGCGGCCTCGGTATACCAAACGGGGTGCGCGACGAGCCGACGACGACGGGGTCGCCGGGTCTTATTTTAGCGTTGACTTTCGTTCTGGGCCTTCCTCCTGCCTTGCATTACGTACGTACACCACACCACTCGACGCTCGAGGGGTGGAATGAGAACGGCTACGGCTCCAAGCTAACAGAAGACTTTATGGCTTTATTTTATCACGCAGGGCCGGTACAGCTCTGACGCGTTCAACGGGATCACGGCTACCTTTTCGGTGTTTATATTTAATATATATACGCTGTGTATTTTGAGTATATGCTTCCCTTTTTCTCATATATATTTTTTTGTGGCGATGGTAATAAAGCGCTAATCTATGCAGGTATGATCTGCGCGTAGTTTGCAGGACAGATTTATTTTCCATATATTTTGAGGAGTGCTGTATTTTGAGTATACTTTTGCAGGTCATTTTGCGATGGCAGCAGGCCTCAGATCATCCTGACGGGGCAACAAGTGGATGGCATGAAAGGCCGGGTCGTTGGGCCCTCAGTCCTTCCTAAATCCTAAGCTAGTGGTCTTTCCGGGGCGGGGCTTTTGAACTGAGATTGCAGCGAGCTCCGAGCTCTGTGACCATCCGGCCTCCCTGTACCCAAATTGCTCGTAAAGGCACTGGCCGTCTGGCCCAATACGGCACCGCTCACCCCTCCGCTCCGCACGAACAGCGCACGGCGCGAGACGGTAGCAGTGGCCGCTCCTCCCTCGTGTTTCGAGCGCAGACGGTAGCGGTGGTACTGGCCGCGGCCGGTGCCACGAACGTCCCGGCCGTCGGCACGGCCGGGCAGCCTGCCAACCGGTGTATCGCGGGGGCTCCAACCGTACCCTACGTGTCGGTGCGCCGCGCCGGGCTGTCTCCTGCCGTCCTGCGCTGCATTTGGCACGCGGGAATCGGAGGAAGATCGTGTGCGGGGTTTCCAGCGTCCATGCTTTGGCACCAGCCACCAAGGCGTCGTTTCTTGTTGATGTTCGTTTCTGCTCTGTTGCATTGCAAGGTAAACACCACTTTTGGATACTGATACTGCAGTTTTAGAGGAGCGTCCAAATCAATTTCAATTGCACCAAATGTATTTCTTGCAAAAAAATGTTTAAATGAGACCCGCTTGAACACACTTTGAAGAAAACTGTGAACGTTTTTTTTTTTCTTGTCTCTCATGAAGGAGCTGCATCTAATTTTTGAATAGAACTATGGTTACAAGAAATTGACGAATGAATAATTGTTTCGGTTTTAGGAAAAAAAATTGACTTTAAGAAGGAAAAGCGTTACATATGCAAATCTAGGTTCATAAGAAATGTTACAGTTTCAAGAGAAAACAAAATCCAAGGTTTAGATGATGTTTTACGTATGAATATTTTCTAATAAAGGTGGAGCATTTTATTTTATATTAAGAAGGATCATGCTTTATATTCATGGTAAATTTGTTGTGGTCTCATGAAAAGACAATTCTAGCTTCAAGAGGAAAACGTTCCTAGTTGTAGAGAAAAAAATTTCAGCTTGGCAAAAAGGGTTATTCTAGCTATACAAGAAAAATATTATAGATTTTTTGAGATAGTTATCTAGGTTCATTAGAAGAAATGTTTTAGGTCAACAAGGAACTCTAGCTTATGTTTAGGGTAAAATCAATTTAACAGCCTAGTACTTGTCATTGTTGTCTAATTTACAACTTAGATCTACAAAACTAGACAATGAACAATTCGAACTAAGCAAAACTAGACAAAACACACCCCTATGCAGTTTTAAGAGTGTTTTTTTTTTTTTTTGCTCACATGGCGCTATGAATCCCATATGTCAGCACTGACGAGTGGGTCTCACCTCTCTTACTCTCTGTTTCTTTTCTCTCTCCCCTCTTTCTATCCCCCGTTTCTATCCTTTGGCTAAAATCACCATCATAACCGCTCTCAAAACACTAACATATGGGACCCACCGTGACACGTCAGCAAAACCACCCTTATAACCACTCAGGGGTGTATTTTGTCCGGTTTTGCATAGTTCGAGGTGTTTGTTGTCCAGTTTTGTAGTTTTAGGTCACAAATTTGACAACCATGACAAGTACAAGTTATAAAAATGGACTTTGTTCTTATGTTTATCATGGTAATGTTCTAGGTTAAAGAGAATAATGTTTCAAGCTCACGTGAAAATTTCTCCTAGGTTTAGGTTCATTATATGTAAAATCGTTTCTCTTAGTAGAAGTATGTTATTATTATTTTATTAAATAGCTCAGTGTTAGTCTAAATGCTAAATAGACGGTCAATATTAGCTTAGCAAATAGTGAGACTATACAGCTAGTTAAATGGGCTAAAAAGTGAATTAAATGGTCTACATGGCCAACAGCCCAACACAATTGGCTACCAAGTGCCATTTAAATGACATATGAATAGAAAGTAATATAGATATCAAGAAGGGGTTGATAATCAGGGGGAAAATAACTCCTTGAGCGCCAAACATGCCAAATTTGTTTAAAATGGTTAAAATTACCATGGTGGCGATTAATGACAGAACCGGATGCGTCCTGGGAACAGCTTTAACGTACGGGCCGTGGGCCAGAATCAGCCCAGCAGCATAAGATCGGAATATGTAATGACGGCCAGTCGCTTAAGGCAGAGTGACATTATGCGGGATCTGATGATTCACTACTGTTTTTTTTTTCTCCAACTCGGCGTGTTACAAAACGCCGTCTAGCACAATATGAAGACTTGGAGCATTGTCAAGGACAAGAGGACCAGACCAAGGTTTTATATTTTTTTCTATTTGCAAAAATGGTATGGATGAAGTTGGGCCTCATTCTCAATCCTTATCGAGTGCCAGGGCACAACTGCGATTGTCAAGAACGAAAGCGTCTGAACGGAGACTCGAATCCGCATTAGCAGTTTTGTTTTTGATCCTCCTGATCAAGTGATTCATGAGAAAAAGTAATGTATGCTTGTGTCATTTCAGTTTCGTAGTACTTGTACTTTGCAGGGCCCCCGCGTCGCTCTCCCGCAAGCGACACGGGCGGCGACGCGAGCCCTAGCCGCCGCCACCCCCAACCTTCCTTCCTCTCCCCTCACCGTCGCCGGAGGGAGCCGCCGGAGGCCTGCTAGGGTCCTTAGGATGGCGGCGGTGGGGTCCTCTCCTCAGGAGTGTTTGCTCATGCCTAGATCTAGGCAGGTGACGGCGCTCGGCGGCCTTTTTCGAGGTGGCTCGCGCCGGCTGGTCGGCCCCTCGGGCGGATCTGGCGGTCGCCTGTGAGGCTGGCTGCATGACTGGCCGCGTGGCTCCGCGAGCGGCTCCGATGGCCGGCTGTGAGGTCGGCGGCGGCGTGGCCTAGGGGCTCACTCTGACGACGCGCTGGAGCTTCGGCGCGGGGACGGCCTTGCGCGGCGGCGGGCTCGCGCTGCCGCGGCGCGGCGACGACGTTGGTGGGCGGAAGCGGCGGCGTGCGGGCTGTTGGGGACGCGGCGCTCTTGCTCTCTGGTGGTTGGGCCGTGGGCGATGTGTGGCGGTGCTCGCAGGGCTCAGGTGGCCTTGCCTCAGGCTCGGGTGAGGTGGGATTGTTTGGGCTAACGCCTTGGCCAGCTTCTGCCGGTGCCGACGATGGCGACGCTCTTTTGCGCCACTGTCTTCGCTGGAAGCAACCTTGCCTGCGGTTCTTCCCGATGGAAACACTGCCCTAGACTGGGCGAGCGGCGACGGCGTGTTCACGTCGTTTTCCTTCCTGGAGGCGTCATCGGGGTCTTTCCGCTTCTTTTTGGCGGCCTTCAGTGAGTGGGTTTACAGTTGCGGTCGTGCTCGCCTGCTGCTGCTGCTGCCTGCGTATGGGGCGTCTCTGTCAGGCCGGGTCTGACTCTATTTGGGTGCCAAGTCGGAGCTGCTCGCCACGGGGTGTGGCTTTGCTGGGCAACGATGAAGTGCTCTCTCTTCATCCTCGGTCTGTTGGTGCGAGCTATGTGTAGGCTTCGGTGGCTGGTGACTTTGGCTGTTGTTCGCCGTGGGAAGTCAGAGCTGCTTGTCACCTATGTGACACGCTTGGCAACAATGACGCACGGTGGGCTTCTTCGGTTTGGGCGTCTGCTTGTTCCTTGGGTTGGCTCACTTGAAGGCGTGTGCTTTGGTGAAGTCGGAGCTGCTGCGTTGTTGTTGCAACCTAGCTCGGCAACGATGACACTTAGTGCGCCCTTCTGGCTGCTGCTGATCTGTGGCAGTTTGGGAAGGTCCGATGGAAGGAATCGGAGCTGCTCAGCTAGAAGCTGAGCTCGGCAATGATGACCTGCGCCGGACTGCTGGGGTCGCCGTCGGGTCAAGTGTGGATTGTTTGTGTTGTGCGGCTTGTCTTGATGTCCCAGTCTAACTAGTTGGTGTTGTATGTTGTGCGGTGTGTTGATAACCCAATCCAACCATCCGTTGTATAAAGGTTTTCGTCCTGATTTTTCATAAAAACGGGTCATATCTATTTTTTCTTAATCGAGAGACAGACCTCCTGCGGTTACGTTAAAAAAAAAAAAGTAACGTGAGACCTGGAGACATCCGTTTGCTTTTGGATGTCACTGGACATCTGGCAGGCCTGAGGTCTGACGACACCACCAAAGGCCAGCTAGCCATGTCAATTTCTGCAAAGAATTCTTTATCGTGTCCTTTGTCACCTGTGCCCTCAAGGCCCCAAGTGGCTGCAGCGCGCGTGCTGTGGCTGCCAAAGCAGGTTTTTGGCCGGCAGTTCTCCCAGCAAGCCGGCCATTTGCTACGGTGAATGAAGAGATGGACGGTTCATTGTTACCAGCAATTCAGGTTGAGAAAGGATGCGACTGAAGCGAAAGGATGTTCCACGACGAGTGTTCTCTGACCGTCTGACGTAGAAAGACCGCCTTTCGGTGAACACTATTTTCAGTCCACAGAATTATGTGGCCATACTCAGATGGAAAAATTGAGTTCAGCTGAATTAGAACAATCTTATCATGCTTGAAGTTCATACACTGACTGACTGACGGACAAAGCACAAGCAGATGAAAATGATAATGAACAAGCGTATCAACTTCAAATGGAATACCGTTAGGCCCAGCTGAGTGACATTGTCTGAAACAAAAAAATTCCGCTCAACTGAAGCATCATATCGCCTGAACCCCAAAGTCAAGTCCACCGGGTAGGCAAACTGCTCAAATTCTAATGCTAATGTTTCCCTTTCTAAAAGAAGCCATGGACTGCGTGACAGCAGTTCATCTTACGCCTAAAATTATTTCGAACACAACGAACAGAAAGAGCTCCACGCACAAATTTCTCTTCTACTACTTACTCAAACGGCAGCCACAACACCTGCGCCTTGACGATCGTGGTCCACCTTCGAGCGACGCGGCAACTCCGGCGGCGCTCCGTCGCCGCCGTGGTTCTTCCTGCACTCGTGGTAGAACACGGTGTACACCATGGGCGAGAACACGCCGACCAGGAGGTGGGCGGCGCGCGCCAAGACGTCCCTCCACCCCGGGCCGCCGCGGCCGAGGCCGGCGGAGGCGTTGGCGATGGCCAGCACCACGGCGATCAGGAACCCCTGCGCCCTGCGCCCCCGCACCGCCTCCCCGGCCCTGTGCATGGCCTCCAGGCCGCGGCAGCCGTCCTCCAGGATCGACACCACCACCCCAACCGCCCACACCATCGCCAGGTAGATGTACAAGAACCGAGCAGCGGCCGCCGCCGCGGCGGCGGCGACGACGGCGAGGCGGGGCGACGGACCGGCGGCCGTGTTCAGGGCTGGGACGGCGATGAGGGAGACGGACAGCGCGGTGTAGCCCGCAGAGAGGAGCGTGGAGTAGAGGTACGTCTCGAGAGGCCCCGTCCTCCATGACTCGGCCAGCTTCTGGAGCAGGTCCTTGGCCGGCAGGTGCCTGCCGGCGCACGCCGCGGCGGCGGCGTGGGCGATGATCACCGTGGACGCGAAGTGGCCGAGGTGGGAGGCGGCGGCGAGGGTGGCGTTGGCGTGGGAGAGGGCGGCCGCGTCGCTCTTGAGGCGGATGAGCAGGCCGAAGAACCGCGGCGTGGCGGGGTTCTCCCTGTCGAGGGAGTGCAGCCTGGCGATGAAGCCCAGGAGCAGTGAGTAGACGGAGACATGGCTGCCGGCGGCCAGCAGCAGGGAGCTTGGGATCAGGGCCAGCAGGAGGCAAGGAAGCATGTGCCTCTTGCTCCTGCGTGCGAGGCACAGGGCCTCGCTTAGAACCGCAGCTACACCCAGGGGTGCGTCCATGGCTTGTGATTCTTGAGCAAAGATTCAGCCAGGCAGAGCTCCAAGCTTCTTTTAAGGATACGCGGCTTATAACTGGGAAATGGCTGTCATGGTCAATTCAGCAAAGGATGGTGTCTGAAGCAGAAGAGCCATTTGCACGGAAACGACAAGCACAAAAATGTGCAGACTAAAAAAAAATTAGGATCACAAGCAATTAGGCAAGAAGCCAAACGAATGGATCCCTAGGACTTGCTAGCAACACAAGATGTCAATTGCTCCTAGGAGTACTACGTATAAAGATGCTACTGAATTTAAACATATTTCATCACAATTTACTGTCTGGCTAATACTGAGCATGCATCATACCTTGGGAATTATCGATATGTTACCTTCGTTTAAACATGGACAGACACCAAAAGCCATTCATGTTCAGACACAATGCTATTAACTATTGTAAACTCCAGCTGTTCACTGTCTGCTTATCAAACCTGAACTAGCCAATGCTGTACATTACCAACCAACAACGCAAAGTAAACACCCATTTGGTCCTACATACTGATTCGGCATTTCCCTTCGGATGGTGCAGTGCAGAGCGATCAACATTTCAGCAGCCAATCGCATTGTTTCTTAAAAAATAAACTCGAGTGTTATTTTACGAAGTTAATAGCATGAAGCCTGAAATTCATTTCTTGGACCAAAGTCACTGAGCAAGGCAGCAAAAGCAACTGACTTTAACCACAAAATCGTACAGTTCCCTACACACTATTTGACTGTAATTTGCAATCAAGAATGCAATAGTTGGGCTTTGTTTTTTTACCTGCACAATCTCTCCTTTTGAGAGTATATCATATACGGGTTAGGAAAGATTGTTTTTGTTTCGCTTGTATATCATATATGGGTTAGGAAAAATTGTGCTTGTTTCGTCTGTATATCATATACGAGTTAGGAAAGATTGTGTTTGTTTTGCCTGTATACCATATACGAGTTAGGAAAGTTTGTGTTTGTTTTGACTGTATTGGATAGATTGCAATAGTTGGGCTTTGTTTGTTTACCTGCACAATCTTTCTTTTCTCCCTTCCTTGTCCCTTCCACCCTCCTCTCCCAGCTGCCTCTCCCGTCGCCTTGCACATGGCTGTTGCCGTCGGAGGGCTCCTCCTGGTCGGTTGTCGCCAGATCTACCTTCGCCACGTCCTGATCTGCCTTCCCCCACTCCAAATCGTCCCCTCATCGCCACGCCTGGCCTTGGCGGTCACAGCGCCAGCGTGCCCTGCGCTACGGCACGGTGCTCAACCACGGCCGTCGTTCCAGACGGGCCTGCGCCGCCATGTCCATGTGCGGGCCGGCCATGGCGTCGCCGCGGCCAGATCGAGCGCCTCCCCGATTTACGCCGCGAGCTCGCGCCTCCTCGGCTTCCTCCTCCTCTTCCCCAACCGCCGCAGCGGCAGATTCCTCCCCCTATCGACCTCCTCCTCCTCCGCAGTCGCAGCCACCCGGTGGCAGCAACTTCTCCCTCTCTTTCCTCCCTGGCAGCGGCTGGCAGGAGAGACGGCGGGGAGAGGCGACGGGACAAGGAGAGGAGGCGACAGGGAGAAAAGAGGAGACTACTCGAGAGACGAGCGCGCCTGTACTGCGGATGCAGTCAAGTTGCATTGCGGGTGCAGGTCGTTGCACTCCGCTGGCGTGCACAGGACAAACGCTCGATTCCTAGTTTCTACAGCATATGAGGTCTTTTTGCATTGCCTAAGCCTACATAAGACTCAACTCCTGTGCAGAGAAACAAACACTGGGTGGGTGCATCCAGATAGGCTGACTTCGAAGGTCAAAACTCAAAACCATAGTGCTTGAAAACAGCCAACGTTAGCCAGCAGCAAAACTGAAGGTCAAAACCATAATGCTTGAAAAGAACCAACGTTAGCCAGCAGCAAAACCGAAGGTCAGAACCATAATGCTTGAAAGCAACCAATGTTAGCTAGTAGCAGCAAAACTGAAGGCGGTTGCAAAGAAATACAAAAATAAATCTAGATAGCAAATACCTAAATTGAAGAGCCAAGTAACATGCATGTAGGACGGAGTAATCTGGAAGCGACAGGATAGACTCATTTCTGAACATTCCTTCCAGTGTTTCAAATAACCATCTAAACTCCAATAGCCATTTTAGGTTTGCTATGCGTGTTGCAGATGAATAGGCCTGTGTGCGAGCCCTTACTGTTCCTGTCCTTCGGGTACATCCGTACATCGGACCCGCCTGCGTGAAGCCTACCATTTCGAGTTCTGAATACTTTGCAACACAAGGTTTAAAAGGTGACTTTTAAACTTTACAACACCCCTTGTCCAGTCATAAGGCTATCTGCAGTGTCTGACTAGAACGGCGACCCTAAACATATGGAGTCGACTGAAGACCAAAAACACCCTGCAGCGGTCGACTCCATCCTCGACTGCACAGCTCCCGAGGGGCCTTCCAACGCCAAATGTGGCGTCCTTGGAGTCGGTACCGTATCCCTCCTCTCTCCTCCAGCGTGGCCACCGGCCTTCATCCCGCGGTGCTACGGAGGCTTCCATGGCCGGCACGCAGCGGAAACTCAGGGAGACGGCAGAGTCTGTAGGGCCATGGCGGCGACGCGGATCTAGCTCCATAGCCGGCGCACGGTGGGAGCTCGGGGAGGCGGTGGATCTTGGACGAGGCTGCCATCGCCGCAGCCCCCAAGCGCGGCGGCAACGGCGAGGCCGGGGAGGAGAGGACGGCCGCGGGGGACGAGGAGGCGACGACGCGAGCCAGGCGGCGGGGGAGGCACGCCCTCACCCGAGCTTGGGCCCGTGCTCCATGTCCAGCGCGTCGGAGGAGGATAGCCGGTGGCGATGGTGAAGGAGAGCCACCGGCACGGGAGAAGAAGGCCGGCGCGAGTGGAGAAGAGCCGCCAGCGTGGGAGGAGAGGACCTG
Organism: Paspalum notatum; assembly: GCA_022530915.1. Taxonomy (NCBI): domain Eukaryota; kingdom Viridiplantae; phylum Streptophyta; class Magnoliopsida; order Poales; family Poaceae; genus Paspalum; species Paspalum notatum. The sequence goes on from CM039691.1 coordinate 7,697,640, forward strand.
TCGGCGTGGATCCGACGCGGAGAACGCGAGGCGGGCCATCATGGCCAAGATCCGGCCTCTATGGCGGGGCCGACGGGGAGGAGGCCGGCCGGAGGGGTAGGAGGCGCCGGCGTAAAGCACCGAGGTCGCCCAACGTCTCTCTCTGGTGGCGCCGGCGGAAGGGGAAGGGGCGTAGCGCGGCGGCGAGGGAGCCGGCCATGGCGGAGTTTGCGTGGTGGGGAAGGGGGATGAGTGGCCGGGGGAGGGGAGAGTGGATGAGAGATGAATATAAAATAATAAAATAATAGGATAGTTGGTATAGAGTTGGGGTATAGAGTTGGTATGAGCGTGGAAGATTGGTAACTGTATTCCAAAAACGTGATGACCAGGATAGAATATTCCTTTTAGAGTTGGAATTTAGAGTTGTATAAGTGCAGATAGCCTAAGTGCCCTGCAAATGCACTAGGTTTGAGGTTGTGGGTTTCTTATGGAGCTAGAAACATTTTCTCGTGAGTATGTACCATTTTATTTTTGAACAATTTTAATTTTACAGCTAGAAATTTTTTCTCGTAAAATTGTAATTTGTTGTGATAATTAAAATAATTTTCTAATGAGAACATTGTTCTTTTAAATATCATCAAATATACTCGGATGGGTCTTGTTTTAAACCTCTTATCGCAAGAAACGTAAAAACACAACCGAATTTTATTTAGATGCTCAATTTAGGAATTACTTTTTTAATCCTAAAGGGCTTGGTAGCTTCATGTCTTTTTCACCCATTTTGGCTTATGTTGCAGCTCCTGCTCCGCATATGGCATTGTAGATGTTTGCAAGAAGAGCACTACAGTACCCCCTACTCCCCTAGAAAACTTTGATAAAAAAAATGTCATGTTTTCTTCTTTGCTTTTACGTCAATTCTGCAAGGATGCGCCCAGTCTCCAACCTCGTTCTGTGGAAAAGATACGTAAATGGCCGGTATTGTTGATCTGGCTTCTGGCCCACACAGGATTAGGTGTCATGGCAAACAGCCCATTCGCGAAGGGATAAATTGGACCAGAGAACAAAAGGCCGGACAATAATATAGTCCAGGTCCAATATGTTGTGAACATTTCCCAATGTTAAACTTGGGGATTTGCATAGGTTGGATCTCACCACACATCTATTGCTCTGTTTTCTCATTCCCATGATTATTCCGGCCCAACTTATCTAGAGTTTGTTTCTTTTTCATTCCACATGTTTAATTGCACATGGTTCCCGTTTATTTGCATGACTATTGTTTGTCTTTTTTTCTGCGTATTTTTTTTACATTTCCCCTCAAACTATTTTCCCACCCTTTTGTTTTTTTATTTTTCTCTATTTCTTATTCTCTTCTTGTATTTGTGTTTGGGTTACTTTTTTGTTTTGGTTTCTTTTTATTTCCTTTTTATGATTTTCTATGCCATTAATACTTTTTAGCAATGAATATGGCATTAATATTTGCTACGTTCTCAATAACATGAAGGTAGAACAATTGTGTTCTCACCCTCAATTATTTTTATCATGGGACATTTTTTATGAAGCAATAATAATTTCGCATTAAACCTATAATACGTTTTTTCTGAAGCTACAATAATGTTTGTATCAAACCGCATTTTTCTATGAAGTTTGAACATTTTATTTGTGAAATTAGAAAATTTTATTCCTGTATCTAGAACACTTTCTGTGAAATTGGAATAGTTTCCTTCAAAAAAAATTCTTGTGAACATGGAACATTTTGTCATGAACTTGGAAGAACATTTGTTCTCACACCGAGTTATTTTTTTATCATGGGCCTAGAACAATTTTCTTATGAAGCTATAACAACTTTGCAGTAATTGAGAATTTTTTTTATATAGCTAGAACATTTTTTGTATTGAACCCAAAACAATTTTTATAAAAGAAGCTAGAAATTTCTTTGTGAAGCTTCAATAATTTATCACTATACTAAGAATATTTTGTATTGAAACTGGAATATTTGTTTTGTAACTTAAGCACTTTCTTGTGAAACTGCATTAAATTCTTTCTAAATGTGAACAATTTCTCATGAACCGCAAACATCTTATCCTGAACTTGGAAAATTTTCCTCCTGGATCAAATATGTTTTCTCATGAAGCTGGAATCAAGAGTTCAACATAGAGGTGTCCATGGTGGTTGAGCGCTTGAGTAGTGCTAGAAGTGGAAAGCAAGGGGCATCCGCAAACCAAATCTATCTATATAACCTATATAAGTACAACCCACTAAGTGTCATTTACTCCAATTCTCTTGACATGCAGGCTATCCACGTCATCCTCTGTTTTTGACCGTTTGATCATAAGCGTCTAAGTAACATCTAACCGTCCATCCATATTATCCTTTAATTTATGTCGACTTCTAAACTGATACATGCACGATGAATTGAAAGAGCACTAGCCAAAGCTCTTCGTTCTCAGTGCTGGTGTAACTGCTTCGGTAGCTGAACAGGTTGAGAGTTGGCTACATATCACCTCCCCTACTATTTAATTGGCATCGTTGAGGCATAGCCAGTGTCTAAGTGGAAGAGTTGTTTCTTCCATCCCATCTACGAGAGTTTCCAAGAATCATGCGATTCGGCATCGCCATCGTCCATTGTTCTGGTGAGGAGCAGCTGATGCTACCCTGTTAATCATAAGAGTCCTGGTCTCCAATCAATTATAAATCCCTTTGATCTCCTCTTCCCATCTATTGATGTTGAATCGATGTGGACTGCAGATCACCTTCCCTACGGTCAGGGTCCATGTATAGCCTTCCAAGTTTTGCTCATCTAATCATTCTATTTTCTGGATCTATCAATCAAACTTCTAAACCAATCTATTTGTTTTCTTTGCAGTACCTAATTTAGCATGTCACTGTATCATCTTTTCTAACGTAATTTCAGTGTTGTATATGCACAAATGCCTTGCCATCAAGGATGCAAGAGGTTAGTGCCTTCCTCGGTGTCCGTCCAAAATACAGTTTTTTGCTCTTCTTTTTGTTTCTCTGTTTGCTATAGAATATTTAATCATATATTTTCTAAGATTATTAACAGATTAAGTGCACAGATACCTTGCCTTAATCAATATATTGGTTCACGACCTTTCTGGCTAGCTATCGCTCCAAAATCTAGACTTTTTTTTCTATTGTTCCACTCTTATATGCATTTGATATTTTTCTGTTATATAAACTAATGTGGATTGAATTTTTTTTTTGTGCCATATTCAGTAATCCTGAGAGAAGGATAGCTCATGGTATTGGACCCTGAATTTCACTTAAAATATACAAACTTTCTCTGTTTGCTATAGAATATTTAATCATATATTTTCTAACATTATTAACAGAAGTGCACAGATGCCTTGCCTTAACCAATATATTGGTTCACGACCTTTCCGGCTAGCTATCGCTCCAAAATCTAGACTTTTTTTTTCTATTGTTCCACTCTTATATGCATTTGATATTTTTCTGTTATATAAACTAATGTGGATTGAATTTTTTTTTTGCCATATTCAGTAATCTTGAGAGAAGGATAGCTCGTGTTATTGGACCCTGAATTTCACTTAAAATGTACAAACTAATCATCACATGGTAAGGAAAAGGAGTGTCATGTCATCTCTTTTGTCACATCATGAGCTTGCTTAAAATACCCAACTATATGTATGGGTGTGCCAGATGAGGATTTCAAATAATTGTATATGGATTAATGGAAATAATTACCGTTGCAATATCAGATTAAATGGTAGCACACTTGCTTTGACTGCATCATCTGTCATTGTTGAACATCAATCTCATCAATTTCTTTATCAATATTCTATCTGTTTTGTTGTGAGTTATCTTACCATATAAATTATTATTTATATTTTCTTAAAATCCCGCAGCAACGCGCGGGGAATCCACCTAGTTAAGGTATGTAGTGAATGCCATAGTGCGTCATAAAAGGTCCCCCTTGGCTTCGCCCCTGCACTAGACTACTCATTTAGTTGTGTAAAAATATGCTACACTAGCTCTACCCATGTTAATACATGGAGCCAATTGATGTATAATCTTTTGTTAATATTCAGCTTCATATGTTTATTTTTTCCACTTCGTTGAAGGCTGCTATCGTATATGTGCAAAATCTATAATGTTAAGTCAAACATTGATAGGTGCATTGCCATAGAAAATCCACTTCAGTTTTCCTCCAATTTTCTTGTCTTACCTGTGTGATACATTATGAGGGCGCTAGCTTTGCAAACTGATAGTCATGTTGTGGTTGACATCTTGGAGATGGCTCTCATCTAGACATCTTCAGAACTATAAAATATGGCATTTAATTTGGAGTGGTACATTATTGGACCTACTTGGAGCGCATTTTGGAATAGGTTCCATCTCTAGAAGGTTGCACATGTTGACATTTTGCTAATTCAAGCATGTGGAGGTGGCTCTCATCTTCAGAACTATAAAAAATGACATTTACCACATAGTGATTACATTATTAGGTCTACTTGGAGCACATTTTTTGAATACTTCAATCTTTATAGAATGTTGCACATGGTTGACAACTTGCTAATTAAAGCAAGTGGAAGTGACTCTCATCTTCAGAAACTTATCTAAAAATCAGAACAAGGTGTCCATAGTTGTTTAACGTCGTTTTAATCAAATGGACTTGCTGGCATGTATATATTGATTAGATAAGTTCTAAACTTTGACATAGAATTTTTCTCAATTGAAAGAAATAGCTTTGATAGAGTACTAGCCTTGACATGGGGGAGGCTTTTAATACCCTGTTTTGATCAGAAGCCACTGTATGCTTCCTTGCACTTTTTGAAAGCACAAATGTATGAAGGGTGGAGAAATCAGAAATGAAAGGATTTAATTCTCTAGTGCTCCTAAGTGCCTGGTCTCTTTGGAACCCTAGGGATAAATGTGTTTTTGATGGTGCACCTCCCTCCTTACCATGTGCCCTAAACTTTAGCAGGGAGGAGACAAGTTTATGGTTTATGGCGGGAGTTTCTAAACTCAAGTCCTGAGTAGGTTGGGTTGGGGAAGTGGTTTGGCTTAATTGACCCCTCATTTGGTCACCTTTGTTTGTTTATTGGCGAGCAGTTGATCATTTTTTCTGACCCTTTAGTCTCCCTCATGAAAGGATGAAGTGATTCTTTGTAGTGGATATTCCCTTCTTTTTGCTTCTACTATACATAAAGATACATAACTTTCCTACTTGTTTGAGAAAAAAACATGAATATATAATATTTCCTTTCGAATCTGTTAGAATGCACAAAGAATTCAATACTATTCATCAGGCCCGCTACATCAATTCTGTTAACCTTCAATAGTAAGCAAAAGTCCACATCCACGGCATAGGGCATGTCAACACCATGTCGTGACTAAAACTCTAAAATGTAGTAGCCAAATTTTGATGTCTAATGATTGGTTGGATGGATAGCAGAGGGTGTTTGGATTCACAATGAATAGAGACCAGCTAAAAGATGGTTGAGATCTAAGAAAGTCTAAAATACCACTTCCTCCCCTACTCCCTAAAGGTAGATTTAGAAAAAAGCAAAATGGTCACATTAGCCCATATTAGCTACTTTTAGCTAGGTTGAGAGCATTACTGAGGTAGTAGGAAAAGTATGACGGGCTAAAATTTATCTCACCCATTACCATTAGTTATTAGTTAGGAGTACGTGTTTGGATCCATTCAGATACTTCCTTCGTCCCAAATTGTAAAGGTTTCTCGTTTTCTTTTTATTTGTCCTTATTCATATGGACGCTGATGAATCTAGACAAATATTAAATACACATACATGAAGAAATGAATAAATCTAAATGAGATCTAAAACTCCTTACAATCTGGGACGGAGGAGCAGTTGATAAATCCAAACTACTGAAGACAATGGACAGCCCTGGCATGCCATGCCAGCATACCTGGAGATTGAGGTACAGAGCAAGGTAGTCCCAACGTAATGCTACCCGAGGTTGTTGAAGGCCTGCTCTCACAACTGTGTGGTGCATGCTCGAATTGTGTTGGGCCACATTTTTATCGACACTCTTTTTCTCCATCGCTAGTGCATGCACACCAACTTGGTTTTCACTTCTCATGGTTTATCTGGAACACAAAAATTTCATAAATTGTGCAATAAATTTATAAAAAACAAGTCAATTTGGTTTCAAGTTTTTCTGCTTAGCATTTTTTGCCACAACCATTCTTTTCCTTTTTTTATGTATGCATGCACACATGGCGAAGCACCTACTGTGCTGGTTTCACATGCCTTTTTTTAATCTGATGCAAAGTTTCGCTTGCGACAACACCGCGTGTTTGTTTTTTACCTTTTCCTGCTTGTCCATTTTATAGTTTTTGTATTGAATTATCTATGGTGTGGTGCGCTATACTATGTTAAAATCCACGGTCCATAACTGATCCAACCAGATCCCCAATTATTTGGCCTCCTAGCATTCAGAATTTATCTTAAAATATAAGACATCTTGAGTGCATTATATTAGAGCACTATTCTACATCAGTAGGTGGTGTTCTGATTTCTACTCTTGGTTAGATAAGAAAGCCTTTTAATTTCTTGAGTCTATACAGATTGCCTGAGCCATTCAAAAACTCTATTTAATGCAACGTTAGCAAATGAGATGGATTTAATGAGACTTATATGTGTCTTTTCTCATCTAGCTTAACTTGGTATAAAAATTCAAAGATATTTTGTATTTGGACCGAGGGAGTACTAGAAAATTCTGTAGCCAATTCCATATAAATTTTAAGTGCGCTAGGATTTGCTTAAGCCTGAAGCTAGCGGCTCCCCCATTCCCCTTTTCCACACATGTAGCGCATTGAATTTCTGTATTATAGACAGAGAGAGGCTGCAGCCTGATACATGAGTAGCTAGAATAGTGATGGAGGATAGCAAACTGCTCTCCCCCTTTTACGGGAGGCTTGGGGTGAGAGCAGAACCAAGATAGCTCCAGGCTCCTGCTGCCCAATCAGCAGAGCCCGATTAGTAAAAAAATAAAAAGACACGACAATCAAACGGCTCATTCATCAAGTAAACGGCTCTTGAGTTCATTTATCTGTTCCATGGTTCCGGAAGGTCAACTATATATTTTTCTTATGATGCTCGCATTGACCCTTGGTCCTATCATCTAAAGTTGCACTCAACGCTATCCCCCGGCCTTGAAGTACGAAGCGACTTGCATCGGCAGCAACATTTGATCGCATTTTTGAAGTGCAGAGTATCTTTATACCAAAGAAAACTTTCATATCTATTTACTTTCTTCTTTTGAAAATAGTAGGTGGATTTATTTCAAGATAAATCTTTGATCAATGATTTCTCTATTAATATTTTTTTGTAACATAAATTTCAGTTAGATCAGTATTGAAAAAATAGTTACTTAATTATAATTTTCTCACATAAAGTACAAAGAGTTACTTCTAATTATAGGTCTGCCCTAACCCAATATAGGAAAATAGTACAACCGCTAATTTAAAGGAGCCTACTAGCACTGTACCGGTTGAAGGCTGATGGATTGGGCCCTGACGAGTGAAGAAGTTATGGAGAAGTGAAATAAAAGTGGAGCACCTACTAACTGCCTCCGGCATTCAAAGCGGCAATGATGGCGGCAGCGTGTTGCTCAATTGAGCTAGGCAAGAAATAAATGAGATGAGATGTTGTGGTTTTCAAATTTCTGCTCCTCTTCGCTGTTGTTGTACAGCCAGATCCAGAGTAAATGCTCCGGTTCAGAAAAAAAAAAGAATTCAGACAACGAAATGGGAGAAGGGATGAATGAAGAAGTTACGTTCAAAAAAAAGAGAATAAAGAAGCCCTGACTCGAAAATTTCTTGAATTGACTTGTGTAGTACACTAAATGTACGTTCACGATTTGAGTTGACTTGTGTAGTAGAATGATTCTGTTTGAAATATTTTTTTTAGATCATATATGCCTATGGTTTTCTAGTTTAGGTCACATATCTTTCAAGCCTGTGTTCATGTCTTTCAAGCAAATTACGCAGTATAGACTGGAGTCAATTCAGATCTTCTGTTCAGAAATTACCGTGAAGATGAACCCTACTGAAGCAATGTTGAATGTACAGTAAGAGTCAAAGCAAGTACAGCTAGTCTACTACGCACAAGTGTGAAATGCTCTGTGAAACCATCTGAAAATCTCGAGCCGTAATCCTTTTTACCTCTAACTCATATTCACCATTTCTTCCTCTCGCCAAGCAATGCAAATTTCCTGCAATCCAATGTTGCAGAAGAAGAAGATGCAGGCATACACAGGGAGGGAGCAGATATGAAACCAGCAGGGTGGTCGAAGTTGAAGAAGCCAAAGATCTCTGCTTCGCTTCACAGGTGTCCTCTGATCCAGAGCAGCGTCCGCCGCGCGAACGACGGCGCCTCGTCGGCTCTGGAGCTGAGGCTGTGCCCGTGGCCGTGGCCGTGGCCGTTGCTTCCGCCGGCGGACTCGAGGTCCCAGTCCACGACGCTGCCGCTGGCGCTCTTGTCCCACACCGACACGTTGTACTCCGACTCCGTCACGGGGCTCACCACGTCCGCCCGGCGCTTCGAGACAGCGACAGCGGTCGCCCCGACGTCGCTCGCCGTGCGCTGGAGCGCCGAGGAGAGCCGGAATGAGGACGCGCGGCGCGACGTCGAGCACGACGGGGCGGCGGCGGTTGCGCCGCCGGAGGACACGTCTTTCCTCCTCGGCACGCCGCGCATCCATATCTTGGAGATGGAGAAGCTCTCCCTCTTGCCCACCGCGGCGGCCTTGGAATTCGACGGCGGCGGCGGCGGCTTGAGCGGCGGCGCGTCGAAGCCGCGGAAGCCTTCCCGCTTGGAGTGGCAGTCGCACTCCGACATGGCGACGCGGTGCCCCGGCACGCGCGTCGTGGGGCGCTTCTTCTCCGGCGGCTTCACGGCGACGCGGAGCAGGGAGCTCTCGTCCATGACGTACTCGTAGTTCCCCATGGAGAAGCACCGCCGCACGTCCTGGCTGCCGGCTGCTTCGGCGCCGGCCTGGCTTCTGAACTTGCCGAGCTTCACGGGGACGACCACCTCGTCTCTCTTCTCCGCCGCGGCCGCCTCTGTGGCGGAGGCGGCGTGCTTCCTCGTCCGGTCCTGCACCGCCTCCTCCTGCTCCACGACGAAGCTGAGGCGCGCAGAGGAGACCGCGTCGAGGCGATCGGAGACGGAGCCGTCGGAGCCGGACTCGAGGACGAACACCAGCGGGCTGCAGCCGCCGCCGCAGGGCGCGAAGTCGGCGAGGAGGCTGCGGCGGCAGAGCGGGCAGGTGGAGTGCGACAGCAGCCACGTGTCGATGCAGTCGACGTGGAACGCGTGGCTGCACTTGGGGAGGAGCCGGAGCCGGTCGTCGTCGGCGAACTCGCAGAGGCAGACCGCGCAGTCGAAGGGGTCCTTCCCGCCGGCGGTACCGACGACGGCGCCGTAGAGGAACACGGGCAGCGCGTCGATGAAGGACTGGTCGACGCCGGCATCGTGGAGGTGGAACAGCTGCTGGAGCTGCCCCTGGAAGGCGGTGGCGTTTGCGTCGCCGCCGCCGTACGCGTCGCCGGCGTCCCGCGGCGCCGGGCGGAGCAGGAAGCGGATGAGGAGGTGCAGCAGGCCGGACACGAAGAAGATGACGGCCAAGATGAGGATGATGAGGAGGACGCTGGGGCTGATCCGGCTCTGAAAGCCCGCGTCGGAGGACGCCGACGCCGCCACCGTCGGCGGTGGCGGCGACAGCAACGGCGGGAGTGATAACGACAGCGGCGGCGGGGGCGGCGGGAGGTACGGGAGGGGGAGCTGCAGCGGCGACGTGGGTGGCAGCGCGGCGTAGTTGATGGTTGCATGCATGGTGTAGTGGCTCATGGTGCTGGTCTGGTGGAGCGCCTGACCCGTGCCGTGAGCCCGTGGCTCGATCTAGAGAGCCAGGTGGTAGCAGGAGGAAGAAGACAATCTGGAGGCGGTCAGCAGCAATGGTGGGAGTGCCGCCTGAATCGTGTGTCTTCTTCCTGTCCGCCTCTTCTTCTTGTGATGGAGACAGATGTGGAGGAGGTGGAGGAGGAGGAGATCATCACTAGTACAACTATGGTGTCCGATCTTTGCAACGGAGGAAGGAACAATGGCAGAGTGAATTGTCACACAGCTTGAAAAGGTGCGGTTTGGGGGGGAGAGATGAGAGGGGGAGAGGGGAGGTCAATGTATGGGAAAGGGATGGATCCTCAATGTGGGGAGAGGAAAATGGAGCGGGGAACGTCAGGACGATGGTGATGGTGAGGAGAAATGGAAATAAAACGAATTTCATTGGCCATTCAAAAAAAAAAATGAATTTCTATATCTTCTACCGTATCTAGCAAACTATTCATACTGATTTTTCACGTCCGATTTGTCATATATGCACCAGTGCTCTACTGAGTTATAGGATCTGACTTATTATTCCTCCTAGTGTTTTATTTATTGTTCATATCCACGTCTAATATTTAGATGTATTATTATTGTTTTGCACTATATTAAATCAGAAAATCACCCAACAGATTACATTTTTAGAGACATTTTGGCACTAGTTTCATATTTTTCTGGTTTAAATTGAATTAGTTATGAATCTTTGAAGATTAAATAGTTTTTTTCTTTTTTAAAAATATGAAAACTGCCTTGAAACCATTTTGAGACCAAAAATGTCTGGTTTCAATAGTTGGATGGTCGGATATAACCTCGTTTAGAGTTCGATGACCAATTTAGATTCGGGCGAGTTTGATGGTAAAATATGAAGTTTTTTTTCCCTATGTTTAATGAAATGGATGGTCAAAGTTCCATTTTAAAGTCCGTGTTAAAATTTATAATGCTTATTTTGGAAATGGATAGAGTATTTAATTGACATGTCAAATGAAAAATTATGATCTCTCAAAGTATGTTCGTTTAAAATTATTTTAAATAAAAATCTCAAGAGTACGTGACCATCTAAAACAGCCCCAATGCGGATACTTCTTTATCAAAAACAAAATGCGGATACGTCTTGTTTTCATCTCAACTCATATCATCATCATGGGTGACAGGAATTCATTTCAAAACCTGTTGAGTTAATGGAGACGTATGGCCGAACAAGAGGGTAGGTTTGTGAAATTAGTGCACTTGTACTATCTGTATACAACTGTAATGTCTGGAACATTGGCATTGAAGGTAGTTTTTCTCTACCTGTTGAGTTGCATATTTTAAGAAAAAACTCACTTGAGTGATAGATTTTACTCATCCTTTCGAAACAAAACAAGTGCATTGGGAGCTAAAAACTACTCCTAATTGTAGTTTCAAATTTTCAATGGCCGAGCTGATGTGGACTTCGTAACTACAGACAAAAGAGAAGAGAGATTAGAAGCACACAGCACCAACACCGAGTAGGAGAAGATGCATTAGTTGTTGGTTAGATCTTAGGTACCCTAATTTGACTTTATAACACGTATTCACAGCGGATGGCTCGAAGCCCCATCAAATCCCCCACCCATTTTTTAATCATGTTGCATGGGAGGCCAAACTACAGCAATCACGCGCTAATTGAGATGCCTACTGCCACTGCCAGTGGGCCCTTGTACGGCTGATGAGGAACTGAGGAGGTGAGAGCTTTTGTATGGGCCCCACACTGTGAGACATGAATGCCACTAGGTTCATAGCCTCATAGGTCAACCTGCTATCAGGGGTAGGATTCCGTAGAAGTGTAGAACATCAACAGGTTCGAAAAATCATTTGTTCAATCTGGCGGATAGTTCTGCATATAATAACAGTGTGATCCTTTCTTCAGGTCAAAGCTGCCAGTCATTTTCAGCCAGGTAGGTTTGTCAGACAGGGCTCAAACTGCTAATTTCCAAAAATGATTGAATTAAATAAAATGACAGCTTCTGTTAATAGGCAGCTACAAATTGACCATTCACAAGAGCCAAACAACGTAGCCCAATCCAGGGATAGAAAAAATTTAGGCTTGTTTGGTTGGTGGGATGGATGAGGTTAGGATAGAGCAATTCCGCTCTTGCTAGAGTACAGTTGAGGGATGAATGTGATGGAGCCACTTCTAATAAAATATTCAATTAAATTCGAAGTTTATCATGTCTTAACCTTAAGATTGGGTGAGCAGATCGGATTGGCTGAAGATGATCGACTAACGTACAACATATAGGCTTCCAGTAAAGTAACACTGATTCAAAGATATCCAGCATCCGATTTTGACCTGATCTAGCAGTACTCTTGAAGCTTCAAGAGGAGTTTGGATCAAAGAAGGAAGATTCGAATCATTTATAGTACATTTGTAGTTATAATATGTTTTGAATACCAATTGTATTTGTATTTTGAGTTTTGATTGTCAGTTGCGTCAAGTCCCTGAGTCCGGACTATAAATATGTGCATAAGTATACACTGTTTGGAACAAAGAAAAGGGAAAAAATATAGGTACGTTATAGAGTAAAAAGTGAAAAACTACAGAATTTCAAAACACAGGAATGCATATTTTGGGCTGTTTGAATTGAGAGAGAGGAAGAGTGAGCTAAGATTTTTTTCCATTAAATTGGAGTGGATGTTTTATTTCCTTTGTTTTGCATACACATGACTTTTGGAAAGGAACTTGGCTTTTCTTTGTTCTAAACATGCTTTTGTGTTTCCTTTCCTATGGAATGCATTCCTCCAAAATTCCTATAAAAAATCTTGGTTCCAAACAGGGCTGGGCAAAGAAAAAAAAACAATGAGGAACTGTCAACAAACACTTGGCCAATTGGCAACCTGTTCTTGGGATCTATTTTTCATGTAAGTGTCATGTTTCTTTACCGTTGCATTGTTTTAACCATTAGAGCAGCTTGATCTCTTACTTTTATAACGATGATCCTTGATCCTGCTTGATCAATCAAAGATGATTTTTTATCAGTATGTTTAGAGCAATTTTCATCTAGCTTTTGTTTCGTGATTGCCATGGTTCTTTCTCATATGCTCCAACAAGCTGTGAATCTAAGATGGCACGTCGCGGTGTTGTTTAGGTATCGTTGTCGTCCATAAATGTACCCCCCAACTCCCGGCTTCAATGGAGATCCGTGGCAGTACGTTGTACATAGTACATGTATACAGATTATCATATCCACAATTCACAAACCGTCGGTGGGAGCCCGGTGGAGCGCGCCGCGTGTACGTGTGTGGACGCAGGACAGCGGCGGCGGTACTTCTCCGGTACAGCTGCATGCGAGTCTATCGCCCACCGCACTGGCATGCAGTCCCATCCATCCATGGAATCGTCAACGGCCCAAGACATGCGTTTCTGTACAATGTTTGCGTGTCTTTTAGAGATTTAATATTTGGATTATTGTCCATTTTCTGGCCTCACGTTGATGTTCACCTACGTACAGATCTACTACGATACTACTACAAGACTAGGACGGACTGGAGGAGTGCAGAAGCAGAATGAAACATGGACAGCAGCTGTTTGGTGGAGGAGACTCTGGATAATGCAGATCAGAGCACAGCAAAAATGCTCCATTCGGGTCGACCCCTGTCACCCTCTTTTGTTTCCCCTTTTTTCCTTTACGAAGAGGCGACCGGCCGGCTTCTCAAAACTCGGCTGGCCGGGCTGATGACCAGTGACCACCTCCCCGTCCGCTCCGCTTTTGGTTGGCGCCGCGCGCGCGCAGCGAAACCGAGCCGACGGTGCGTCGCTGCCCTGCCGCCTGCCGCCTGCCGCCTGCCGCCTGCCGGGTGCTGGCTGCCGCTGCCGGCCGGTGGTCTCGTTCCTTGGATCGCTCATCGGTGCGCCGTGGTGGGGTGGGTGCGCGTCGCGTGGTGTCCCATGGCGGCCGGCCGCGCCCACGCGCCGCGGGGAGGCGAGCGCGGCCCCGCCCCGGTGACGACGCGCGACGGGTCCTCAGAAAGGCTGCGCGCTTTTCCCAATCCCACAGCCATGCCCATGCAATCCCGCCCGTTTTCGTACGCGACGACAGAGCGGTCGTAGTAGCAGGGTATATACGTTACGGACCGTTTTGACGTTTTCTCGGCAGCTTTAATTTGCTGTCGATCAATCCAGCCCGGTCATGCTTTGTTTGAGTCCAGTAGGTAGGCAGGCCATATGCATTTCTATCCACTGTTCTAATTATATCTTTTTTGTAAATAATATCGCTACATTATCGTTTTGTACTGTACGACTATATCCAGCCATTTACCTGGACCCAGCCATTTACTCGGAGCGCTGGATTCAGTTTTAGTCTTACGTACCTATATACAGGGAGACAGGCTGCTGATCATCAACTTGTTGCTGCTCTGCCATCGTGGGGGCTGCTAGCTGTGCTGATCGAGACTCGCTGTCCAACATCCAAAGCTCTGCGCCCAAACGCGAACAATCTGCGATCGTTGGCGGCTTGCCAATGTGCTGCTAAAGCTCGCTCACTCTCGAAACCAGTGGAGTGCACTGTAATTGTGTATCATTGGATATATAGCGTGAGTACCAAAGGAACGACAGCACGGTCGAGTTGAGAATCCTCCGACACCATCGTCGGTGCAGCCATTACTCGGTCGTACAAGTCCCGTCTCCGTTGCATGCTCCGTTGCTCCCACTGTCCCAGTTGAGCCGCGCAGCCAGTGGACTCCCGTCCCCAAAGTGCGCGTGGTCCTTTCGAGTTTCCACTCGCTCGGCGAGACGAGACGACCTCGGGAAGCGAGGTGAAGACGACTTGGCGGAGGACGCCGGGCTGGCAGCCTGGTTTTTCTTGGATCCATCAGTGCTGACCTAATAAATCCTCTGTCCTTCAAACATTGGCACCGACTCCACGATCCAATATGTATCACTCATCATTTGCATGTTAGTAGTGGTTATTGAAAAAATTGAGTAAAATGCACCTATAGTCCATTAACTATTTGCGTTGTGTCAGTTAGGTCCATCAACTCTCGAAGTGTGTTTCTGAGTCATCAACTTTTTAAGTGATTCACCGCAGGTCCATACTTCTTCGTTTTATGTTGTATCTTTCATTTAGATCATTGAACTTATTTTCACACACTAACATATGCCCTTCTAAGGCAGGTTGCGGCGCGGCGAGGCCGGTCGGGGCAACGACAGCTCTTGCTCCCCCTCCCCCTCTCCCTGTCTCTCTCCACCCTCTCCGTCGCCCTCACCTCCGCCGCCGACCTCGCTGCGCACCGTGCCACCAGCGGCCTGGTCCCAGCCGGCTGCCTCTGCGCCCACCTGCAGCCGGCTCGGCGGCGGAGGAATGGCCCCAGCTCCCGCCGCGCCCCGGTTGCCTCTGCACCGGCTCGCGGAAGGCACGACCCTACCGCCCGCACGCGCACCAGTTGCCTCCGCACGGCTGGCTTAACGGCACATCACCAGCACCCACGCACATGTGCTCTGCGGTGTCGGCTTGATGAATAGCGTGATGGTCACGTTTCTCGCCTCGGCCATCCGGAGGAGCGTGCGCCGGTGCGTAGGGCAGTGGAGAGGACGCAGGAGGGGAGGTGCGGTGTGTTCTCCGCGACGGGGACTCTTTCCTCCTAGACCTCGTCGCGCGGGGAGGTCAGTGGAGGCAGAACGAGAAGGTTAAACTGTGTGGCGGCATTGTGGAGTAGTGCGGCAGCGTGGTCGTGGATCTGGCGGCAGAGGGAAAAGGGGAGGCCGAGGATGGGCGCCCTAGTTGCGCGTGACGGAGGCGCTCCCGGTGGGAAAGACGTGAAGGAGAGAGGAAGGCCGGAGGGTGATGTTCTACCGTGAGGTGCGGCTGTCGGCGGGGTGCTCAGTGACGGTGGGGAGGGAGACTGCAACGTGGCCAACGAAGTTGTGGAGTCGATAGAGAGGATGGATACAGTGGCGGTGTGCGTGCTAAGACGGGAAGAGGATACCGGAGGTGATGAGCACGAGGAGTTCGCCATGAGCTCTCATATCAGGACCGTGAAGTCCTACCGTCCGTGGCGTTGGCGGACAGAGGCGGAGAGGAAGAAGGGTTCATCTGGGATGGTGAGAATAATTTCAGGGACCTAAATAAAAAATACAACATAAAACGAAGGGGTATGGACCTACGGTGAACCACTTAAAAAATTGATGGACCCAGAAACGCACTTCGAGATTTGATGGACCTAACCGACACAGTGCGAAAAGTTCATGGACCACAGGTGCATTTTACTCAAAAAAAATTTCAACAATATAGAACCACCCCCCTAAAAGAACATCATCATAGGGTGTTCCAGTGTTTCGAATTTTGGATACTTAGGGTTAAAGTGTCATACGTTAGCCGCCCCCCCCCCCCTCCCCGTTAGCCCATCTTTTGAATGCACAGAATAAGTCTATTGTCTAAACTTCATAACCTAAAATATCTAAACAAATGGACTAAGCCGTAGCCCTATATATGTAAACAAATGGACTAAACCCCAGCCCCCTCCCCCTCCCTCAATTTTTTTATGCATATATGAGGAAGAAAAACAGAGTTAGAAAAAGAGGGAAATATGATGAAGAATAGAAGAAACTATCCTCCCTCCCCTCAAGCCCATGCACATTGGTTGGTCTTGGATCTAATAATAACTGACATGTGGGCCCACATATTATTATCTCCTCCTTCTATTCTCATTTCATCCTAACACACACTCACATTGCCCCGAGCTCATAGTCAGAACCGCCAGTGCACCCTCACATCTCAAGTATTATGCACTTGCGAGAAAAATACACCTCCTTTCCTCTAGCTTTGGCATTTTTTTTACTCATGCGGACCACCAGCTAGCGCCGTTGCTCTTCCTCTCCACCCATTGCTCTGTTTCCTCTATGTCCTCCCAGTGATCCTCTTCCTCCTTGCCCATTTGTTATCGCCACCTCATTGCCCGAGCTCAAATGCGCCCATGCCACTATATTTACACCTTGGGAGTAGGGGCTAACTTCAAAAGAGGGTATGCCCCTCGCGTGATGTGGTTGTTACAAGTGAGGTGGAGATGTTCGCTCGATTTGGAATGATGATAGACTTAATGTATTTCGTATACTTGAAGGAATATTTCCCTATGGGATAAGTGCGGACATGATATCCTACATTGTCATATATGTCCTCTCAAGTCTCAACCCAACCAAACACATAGTTCTTATTAATCACTTTAGTGAGGTAAGACGACGTCAGAGTAGGAGAAATTGGTGTCATAAGGAGAAATGAATAGTTGGGTTGATTATCAGAGTTATCAAGCCGGACAAAGTACCACTAGGGCAGCGACACCAAAACGTTGGCACGGACATCTTGCTACATACTATATATATGCACAACCAGCGCATGTCGTAATGCATGGAAGGATCAGGAATAGCTAAATAAGATCAGGCCTTGTTTGGATTGATCCCTAATTATAGATTGTGAAATCCAGCTTGCAGAAGCTAGAAGCTAGAAAGAAATAGCTTGCTGGATTGTGAGTCTCGTACTCTCGTGGATCTATAAGTTAGAAGTTGTTTGGATGAGAAACTAGGTTTTTTAAAGCTGGTTTGTGCAATTTGCATGGATCCAAACGTAGCCTTGAGCTAGCACGTACTCCATGTATTTCTGACAGGCCTGATCATCCTGAGACGAACAGAACACAGTTGCACGCCATTGGGCGTTGAGGGAGGCGCGAGATCTGCCCAACAACCAGCCGCGAACCACCTTATCCAGGCTGCCTCACTTATGACTGTCGGATCGCCTCCGCTCTCGGTGCTGGACGCGGTGGCGCGCATCAGATTGCCGGTGCCCAACCCAACTCAACTGGTGGCTGCTCGACTGGAAACCTGCCATGGTCGGCCGGACCGGTACCTACTCCTCAGCTTTTTTTGCAGACGACGAATGTGCCCAACTCGTCAGCCAATCGACGGCCGGGTGCCCAACATACATGACCGGACAGGTTTAGTTCTACCTGCTAGCAATGTGATCGAATGCGACGAGTTTTTAGTTTTAAAGAAAACTTCAGCTACGGCTGTACGTACGTAGTTTTCGTACTTTGGAGTTTGAACCATGCATGTCAGTAGCATTTTGGCTTTTGATGATAGACCCTCGAGTTTGAAGGCCCGTGATATTTCGGGTCACGTCCTATAAGAAGGCGGCGTTTTTCTCTGGAGGCCCATATAATATTTGGGCCTCGTATAAATAGAAGTAAATGGAACGGGCCAAGTCCTCTCAACAAAGAATAAATGGAACGGGCCTAGTATAGGCTCTCCAAATTGATCCATTCTCTTTACATTTTCCCCCTCATTTTTTTTCTTTCGGTGAGAACCATGAACTACACTGGAATATAATGGGAGGCATATTTTATCCTAGCTCTGTTAATCATATAAAATACTACTCACTCCAGTCGTTAATATATGATTTTTTTTATTAATGTAACAGGTAATATAAAATAGTTGAGACGAGTGTTGAGTAGAAGTGATTAAGTGAATCACTGAATTGTCCGCCTTTCATATTAATTGGGGTATTTGGTGCAAGTGGTCAGTGCGCTTGATTTTGAGTAGGAATTGCAATTTATAGATGGTCAAATGGGCATTTCACGAGGCCAATTGTTTTGTCCGGGCCCAAGTACGGCACTAGGCATGCCGCGCATGGCCAAAGCCAACGCATGACGGCATGGTTATTTCCTTAGAGAAAAAAAGAAAATTTTCTGTACTACGCGAGCACGCGTGCTACCTTTCCAATTCCATTGTATTTTAATCAAACTAGTCCATCAACTCGTGCTCTGATACGGATTAAAGTTACAAGATAGATAACTTTAATGATAATAGCAATTGGTGATATAATTTAGAAACATAAATGTAGGTTTTTTTGTTATTTATTTTTTATAATAACATATGTTTGTAGTTTAGAATTTAGATGTCATTTTATTTTTTAGTAATGTTAGAGGTGATTATTTTTAACTTATGTTTCATAATGTTGTGGTAGGTAATCTAATGCAAATTTAAAAAGTTACTTTAATTCATCATTTATAATGGCTGGCATGGTGGGTAATTTTTTAGGAAATATAATAGATATAATAGCTACTATTATTAGATCTACAGAATGGACATCCAGAACATGTTTTTTCGTGAGAATTTCTAAGATTTATCGTTTTTTAGCAAATCCAGTGAGAATTAATGTGGAGGCTCATAAAAATTCTCCTATTAGTAATATTAATATACGTTCACTAAGCTACTGTATCGATGAACTAGACGAGTGTACATATATATAAATATAGATATATGTAACTGCTTTGCATGTTTGTTCTGATTTTCTGAACACCACCCTCTGATCCCCTCAACATACATATTTTTCTTGCGTCCTTGGTTAAATGGGATGAGTACACGTAAGTGATCTAAGCTGGAGACAGAACAATTATTTTCGAACTGACAGAATAATGCCTTTGGTGTTTGATCAGGCACTGAAAGTCTATGGCTACGATGGATAACTTCCGGCGCACATAACATGACTGCTCACTGACCAATGATTGGTGGAAGCTGTTCATTCAGAAAGGCCAAATGGATTTGCAGGTCAGCTGCAATAGCAGTAGCATGAGGGGCAGTGTCGAATGTCGACAGGGTAGCTAGGCAGCTAATAGGCATGTTTTTAGTGTAAAAACAGTATTCATGTTGACATGTCTTCAGTATAACATCTATTAGAATATCATCGCACCTGTTTCAAAACCAGGTTGTTCAACTAAATAAACAGCAAGCAAGTACGTTGTAACAGCGAATGTTGCTCTTCGTCGTGTATACTGAGCACTTCATCTGATATCTGAATTTAAGAGCATCGACATTTGTTCAGGAAACTAAAGCGAAAATGTAATCTATTAACAGGATCGGCACCCTATGTTCTATTTATTGTCATGAACTGAAAGATTATTATTAGCTCCCGGATCTGAAAATTCTAGTGTGTATATTCCGGAATGCGGCTAATCAAGATTCAAGAGCTCGCACAGTGCGAGCTGATGAGTGTGGTTACATGCACTTTGCGGTTGCAAGAACGTCAAGCGTGCTTCTCAGGATCAACTTCATTGATAATTACTGTTGTTAGCCAAGCTTAGCTTCCTATTACAGCTTAGCAGAACTGCACGTAGACGCTGATGTCAGGACCATGCATGCATACTACTCTCATCAGAATGCAGATTGAGAGGGTGGTCTGGAGGATCTATCATCGGCTTGTGAAGAATTTAGCATGAGGGGCAGTGTCGAATGTCGATAGGGTAGCTAGGCAGGTAATAGGCATGTTTTTAGTGTAAAAACAATATTCATGTTGTCATGTCTTCAGTATAATAGCTATTAACATATCATCACACATGTTTCACAACCAGATTGTTCAACTAAATATTATAATTAACCAGCATTCCTCGCAAAAAAAAAAAAAAAAAAAAAAAACTAAATAACCAGCATGTAGGTAGTACGTTATAACGAAGCTGCTTCTTCACTAGGAATAATGTTGCTCTTCCTCGTGTATACTGAACTTTCTATCTGATATATATATATATATATATATATATATATATATATATATATATATATATATATATATATATATATATATATATATATATATATATATATATATATATATATATATATATATATATATATGTCTGAATTTAAGAGCATCGGCATTTTTTCAGGAAACTAGACCGAAAAAGTCATCTATTAACAGGATCACTCTATGTTCTGCTTCTGTCTATGTCATGAACTGAAAGCTTATTACATAGCTTCCTGACCTGACAAAATTTAGTGTATATGTTCTGGGATGCGGCCATCAAGTCCAAGAGCTTGCAGTGAGAGCTGATGAGTGTGCTTACACTTTCCGCTTGCAAGAACAATTAAGCTCTTCTCAGAAGTCAGGACCAACTTCACTGTTACTGTTGTTAGCCAATAAGCTTCCTCGCAGAACTGCACGCACGTACACGCTGATGTCTGGACAATGCATGCATACTCTCATCAGAATGCGGATCGAGGACGGTCTGATCTGGAGGATCTATCATCAGCGTGCGAAGAATTTAGCACATTGGTCTACTCCCACTTGCTACTAACAACAGGACTGGGACAACTACGACTTATACTATCACATTAATTATCCCAATCCTAATTTTTTGCTTGTCGTTCTCATGAACTGTTGCTCCATAACATCATGATTAGCTCGCCTGTCATGCACGCTGTGTGTAGTGTGTTCTCCATCTTCTTCCCCTGTGGATCCCATATGGTCCTCGATCGCGCGAGGCTGCTGTGGAGTACTAATGTGTGTGCACGCACGGTTGCCGCCGCGGGGGTCCTCCAAGCACGTCACGTCGCCGATATGGATTATTCTCCACTGATCGCGCGCAAGTTCATTGCTCCCCGGCCCCGTCCTTTTCACCCCGTGGCTGTGTGTCTGCAATTCTGCATCAATCGAGTAGTATGATCGAGCTCCGGTCTGTTGGTTGAAACGCACGCTCGGAGTGAACTGATATGCATGCATGCATGGGATCGACAAGTTTCCTGTCGGGAAAATAAAGAAAAGCCGGTGGCGTGTAGTCCTGGCGTGGCTACTGGGCTACCGATTGCTTCGATCACCAGCAGGTACGTGCATGAACCCGGCACATATAATACGGACAAGCGTGCAGTAGTGTGCATGCGGACGCAGAGATACATGCGTACGGTCAGTAATGGCGCCGCCGCACGGCTTGCCGGCGGCCGGCGCCGCGACCACTGACTGACCAATAATGTAGGAGTAGCTCCATCTTCTCTCGCTCGGTCGGTGCATGAGCGCTAGCTATAGCTATAGCCAGGGGTAGATCATCTCGGCTATTAGCTACTATACGTAAGTAGAGCTAGGTCGATCAGTACGTGCGTGCGTAGATGGGCACTATACGATTCCCAAATATAAGGCGCACAGTAGCGCGAGGGATCAGAGCATCGATCGCGCTCAGGCAGACGTTCGACCCGTGCGGTGGCGACCATTTCCGCATCTAGTCGTCGTCTCTGACCATCCGATCCTCGGGAGACATCGATGTTGTATCAGAACATCAGTAGAGTATATATACTGTATTATGGTAGACCCAAGCAATAAGATCTCCGCTGTGTGAAGACGATGGATAGAGTTTGTTAGGAACATGATTGATCGTAATGTCTTGATTAGTTTCCATGCATGCATGGACTCTATCTCTCTACGAGTCACTGTGAATGTTTGAGGTCATCTACCCACCATATATATATATAATCTATCTAAACAGGTCATCACACGAGGCTGATAGAATCATCATCCCATTATTCACACTATTCTTCATATATATAATCTACGTACACAGGAACAAGAAGATAGTCGTCAAGAGATATACTACTACTAGTAGGGAGAAGAGCGAGGGGCCGGCCAGAGCGGGGGTCAGTTCCAAGCTCATGAGAACGAAGCAGCAGCTCTCCCCTCCCTGCTCCCTCCCTCTCGCACTGCACCGTCCCATTCCCATTCAGAGCTCACATCACAGGCAGGGTGGGTGGGGGAGCGAGGGGGGCCCTGCCCTGGCCCTGGCGCCCTGGCCCGCCGAGTCCGCGCTGCGGGGGTGCACGTGCATGGGGTTCAACGCTGTCCACGCGCGCGGGCGAAGGCGACGCGCACATGCCCCCTGCCTGCTCCCCCCCTCTGCCCCTGTGTGCTGTGCCCCTGCCGCGCCACATGCCTGCGCGCCCGCTCGGCTGGCCGGACGGCCTGCCCGCGCCACCTCCGCGGCATGTACACCGGCCGGCCACCGCCGTCCCGCTCCCGTACGTGGCCGGCCGGGCCCCTCTCCTCCGCCGGCCACACCTGACCTCTCCGCATGCATGGGCATGATGATGATGAACGCCTGGATATATATGTCTCCATGGCTGCCCTGCCTGCAGCCTCGCACGTGCCACGGAGTACGTACGTGTGTGTGACGACGGCACAGCAGCCACGCACAGGGCGCGCGCGTACGTCAAGACAAGCTGGCCATCGCTCGATCGAGTACATCTGTGCATGCGCGTGCGCGTGCAGCGCGGCGGCAGCGGCGGCAGGGGCAGGCACAGAGCACGCGATGGGGCCTCGGCCGCGCGGCCGCGATAGGCTCGTTGACGTGCTCCCGGCCCGGCGTCCCTGTCCGTCGTCGTCGCCGCGCTCGCCCCACGTCGGCACGCGCCTGGCGCCTTGCGCTGCGATGCGCATGCATGCAGTGTGCAGGTAGCGCGGCGCGAGACGTGGTACGCCGTACTGCCCCTAGCTGATCGGTGACGACGACGACGATCCGTCGATGGATCCGGCCCCTCGATGAATCGAATTATTATTCACTCTTTGGTTGTATTCGATCAATCATACTCTACCACGCCGCGCGCGCGCGCATGCCATTGCCATCACCTGGGGGAGCTGGGGCATGCATGCCGCCATCCGTCATCATATATATATATATAGATAGATATATATAAATGTACCGTGTGTGTTGTTGTCCCGAGTTAAGCGCACGTGAAGCTTAACAGACCGGACACGACGCCACGTAAGCCACTGGGCAGCCGAGCCGGGACGGGGGAAAAGGATAAAATCCCCTGGGATACGTACGCCAAACCCATGTTCTGATCCTGTCCCGGCGCCAGCCCAGACTCCAGACCATCCCGTTTTCTAGCCCTCACAGTGGATTAGCACTAATAAAGAACTTGCTTATGCCCTTTCCTCTAATGAAATGCAGCGCACATAGGGGCAATGTTCGGCACGCACGGAAAATTTTTCATGTTCCTTCAAAGTTGAACCGTTTTCTATAAAAAAAAAACTCTACATGATTCCTGAACCATGGTGATGAAACGCACCATCGCCATCGCCTAGTGTGTATGTACATGTTTTTGACAGTTTGGCGGGTGTACAGTGCCACAGGCTACACGCCGGCCGGCCGGGCAGCGGCAGCGGCAGCCAGCTAGCGATCGATCACGCAATTTGAAAAGATTCGGCCTGTCAATGGCATCGTGGAGCTGTCTGGCCAAATCGCGAGTGGACGGCTGGAGTGACGGCACCACAGTGCCCCGGCAATGCCATATCGAGAACTCAGATCCCTGCTACACAACCCTTGTCTTACCCTTATATGTTCCCTGTAGCAACGCCAGATGCCAGGGTGCCGACGACGATCCACTTATGTGTGCCTTGATTATTCCGAGTATTTTAAATCTCTGACTACCGGTTTCTAAAACTGGGATTCAATTCCAAGCTGATGTTTAAGCTGAATTTGAAATCAATGAGCTGGGAGTTGATCGCGGTACCGCACGTCCTGTTTGCATGTTTCTATTAGCTTCGTTCCTATCAAGCATGATGACCCTGCAGAGCATTTTTCTCCGTCGACACCCGCGAGCCGCAAGATGGCATGCAAGGGGGCAAATAGGGGAACATCTGTCGGCATGCGAGGAAGAGCTAAGACAGAACAGAATGTGGTTACGGTGCAGATAACCATCGCCATCTCCTAATAAAGCGGTGACGTTTAATCGCCATTATTATTGTCGCATTTGACTTGTCAAATTCCATTCCATGGGAAAATAGGACAGCTCTGATAAGGCAACAAGAGAGCTAGTAGCTCATTACTCGTCAGACGGGTTGGAGAACATACCATGGCCGCTACAGCTACAGATCTTGCAGAAGACGATGATGAAATATGGTACAGATGATACAGAAGACGATCATGATTCATGGTACTAGTGCAATCAACCCGTGCGACGCACGGGTTAGAGTTTTAAATGTATCCTGTGTTACAATACAACATATATAAATCTATTTTTATACTTAGTTATTTATAATAGCAAATCTTGCTACTTTATATGTATGCTTAATAGATTTAGATAATCTTTGATCGATTGTAAAAGTATGTGATTTTAATATAATTTTGAGGGGTTATTTTCATTATACTATCAGTCATAATAACTAAGGCGAACAATTTAAATATGAATTAAAGGGGATATTTGGTATTATCCATCAAAATAGCAAATGCGAGCAAATATGTATAAATTTAGGGTGTTATTCCATATTTTCTTTTATATTGGCAGAGAGGGTAATTAATATGTAGTTTTAGGGGTAATATTATTTTGATAATGACAAAGGTGAGTGATTACTTAGAAAATAGATCTAATGGTTATTAAGATTCCAACCCGTCTATTTTTTTTCCTATCGCATCTGGTGAGGATTGACGTGAAAATTTCAAAAAAAGTTTACAAAATATTTGTTTCATGGATAGATTTCTAGCATCTTTAATTAAAAAAAAAGACAAAAACTGAAGGCAGATTTAAAAATAAAAAAAATCTAAAAAAAAGATATTTGTTTACGTTGAGAGTTGAACTCAAGACCTTTCGTAATGGCAAAGGTAGGTAATTACTTAAAAATAGATTTAATGAAAAAAAGAGGATATTTGCTTTCATTGAAAGTTGAACTCAAGACTTTTCATAATGGTAGAGGTGGATAATTATTTAGATAATAGATCTAATGGCTATTAATATTTCAATCCGTCAATTGATGGTCGAATATTTCTGATTATTGTGAGAATTTATAGGATTTATCTTTTTTTCTAGCGTGCTTTAAAATTAGTGTATTTTTTAGAACCTCCAATTAGTAATAGGAAGATAAGATATGAAAGCTAGCTTAGTGGTGGAGGCAGCCTCCGCATTGATCCCACACGCTTGCGCGTAATTAACTTGGACTTCAGAAGAGTGGAGAGGAGGAGATCGACGTAGGCCTCGCTCCTGATTCTGCAAAAGCATCTCGTACAAACACACGTACTGCTTGCTGCTTGAACGACTCAGCATAAGCTGATTCAGACTATTGCTAGGTGTACTTTCCGGTCATTACATCATTAATGGAGGAGGCAGTGTTTACTTAAACATGAGTCCACCAACCCATGCTCTCGCACAGGTTAGAGTTTTATAAGATATGAATTTAATCCTTAATAATATGTTAGAGTTATATAGAAAATATAGATTTAATCTATAGTAATATTAGATGTGACTATTTTAATTCATTTTTCGTGATGGTATTCTAGATAATTTATATGCAAATTTAAAAATTATTTTAATTTGCATTTGGTTAGTTTATATACAAATTTAGATCTTATTTTAATTTATCTTTTATAATGGCATGGGGAGTAATTTACAAAGGGTTATTTAATTCATATTTTACAATAACATGGTGGATAATTTTTATGCAAATTTAGGGGGTTATTTTAATTCGTATTTTATAATGGCATGGTGGATAATTTGTATGCAAATTTAGAGGGTTATTTTAATTTGTATTTCATAATGGCATGGTGGATAATTTAAAAAAATTAGGGGATTATTTTATTTTATATTTTATAATGGCATGGTAGATAATTTTTTATAAAAAATAATAGATCTAATTGCTACTATTATTGGATCTACATGATGGGCGGTCGAATGCTTCTGATTTTTATGAGAATTTCTAGGATTTATCTTTTTTTTCCTAGCGCTTCTGATGAGGATTAACAAGAAAGCCTAAAAAAAGGCTCCAATTAGCAATAGTAAGATACTTAAAAGATAAATTTTAGAAATTGGTAGAAAAATTCAGAAAAATCTTATCATTGATCATGTAGCCCCTAAAAATAATAGTCATTGATGATCCTCTTCTATTTTCAAAAAAGATATCTGGTATGTATGAATAAAGTAACCACGTAAACCCCAAAAATTACACATATATTACTCATCGTGCCATTATAAAAGATGAACTATCTCTATATTTGCATATTATATATATATGTATATCTATTGTCTCATTGCGACATACAATTTAAACCACCCCTTTGAGTTTTCATTTGTGAAAGATAATTTAAAGCAACCTCTAAATTCACATATAAATTAACCACTATGAAATAACTAGATCCTATTATAGACATAATCTTTGTATTCCATTAGAGTACGTATAAACATATAAATGACAGTGCAGAATTTAATCTAGGGTCTTTAAAATGTATATAAATTTCTAATGTTTGTGTCTTTAATAATACGCCGGTGCATAAGGAATTAAAGACGAATTGACGTACTAGTTCCAACAAAATTGAAACATAACTGAACTCTGAACAATGTTAATTAGGTGCAGACAAAAATGCCAACCTGGTGAAGGTGCAAGAAACTGAAATACATAACCATATCAATGATGACTACAATGGTTGCTTTTTTTCCCGACCTCCTTAAGGATCGGGAACTTTGACTGGAGGGAGGTGACTCCAAGGGAGCTGTCACCAAGTCACCAACAGAGGCGCCACTCACCCTAAAAATGCCTTCTAGGGAGTTTCAAGAGAAGCAACCCTGCGTACTCATGGGGTCCTTTTTGTCATACGTTCTAGTCCTCCCAAGGCTTCGACCCAGCCATCAAGTCCCTTGTGCCAATTATCAAAAAAAAAAAAAGTCCCTTGTGCCGTCGTGCGCTCCCACCTTGACTTGATTGACACCTTCTTCGTCATCTTTTTGACCTCCATGCACCCTTGCTCTGCACTAGTGTGTATATAGGCTTCATCTGAAGGATGTACATGGCCTGTCTTTGCACACACTTGGTTCGTTGGTTCCATTAGCTTACCCTTCAACATGGGTGTTCATCGTATCAACATTTACACATCCATAAAACCAAGAGACATTTTCTCCACACCACTCGCCTCCAATGAGTCATAATCGAGCTCAAAGCGTAACTCAACTTAAAGCAGCTTACCTTATCACTCACTCGTCGCAATAAGTCACCTCCTTGAGTTGCACCCGACCACCACCACCTACAATTCTATCTTAGATCTTTTTCCATTAGAGAGAGATTAAATCCCTCTGCATTTAAATTTAACTGGGGAGAAATTTAATCCCTTTTTCTCTTCAATCTTCCTTCAACCGAAGGAGGCCTTAAAGGCTAATGAGCTAAGTCACCTCCTAAGCTGCGCCCAATCAACCACACCACCTACAGTTCCATGTTAGACCTTGTTTAGTTAGAGAGGGATTAAATCTCTCTCTATTCAAATTTAATTGAGAGAATTTAATCTTCTTTGTTTTCAACTAGTCCATCAACCTATGCTCTCACACGGGTTATAGTTTTAAAAAAACATAATTTTAATCCTTAGTAATATTAGATGTGATTATTTTAATTTATCTTTTATAATAGCACAGTGGGTAATTTATAAAAACTTAGAAATTATTTTATTCTTCATGATGGCATATTGAATAATTTATATATAAATTTATGGTTTATTTTATTTCATCTTTTATAATGAAATAGCGAGTAATTTATATGAAAATTAAAAGATAATTTAATTCATATTTTATAATGGCATAAAGGATAATTTTTATGCAAGCTTAGGAGTTATTTTAATTCGTATTTGTAATGACATAGTAGGTAATTTTTCTTCATGGTGGCATATTGAATAATTTATATACAAATTTATGGCTTATTTTAATTCATCTTTTATAATGAAATAGCGAGTAATTTATATAAAAATTAAGAGATAATTTAATACATATTTTATAATGGCATAAAGGATAATTTTTATGCAAGCTTAGGAGTTATTTTAATTCATATTTGTAATGACATAGTAGGTAATTTTTATATAAATTTAGAGAATTATTTTATCTCATCTTTTATAATGTGCTGGTGGATAATTTTTATATAAATTTAGGGGGTTATTTTTATCTCATCTTAATGGCACGGTGGGTTATTTTTGTAGAAAATATCATAGATCTAATGACTATTACGATGTACGGCCAGATGTTTCTGATTTTTGTGAAAATTTTAGAACTTTTTTTCTAACGCGTCCAGTAAGAATTAACGTGAAGATTCCAAAAAAAACTTCAATTATTATTAGTAATAGTAAAATAAGATAGTCCTTCAACCGAAGGAGGCCTTAAGGGCTAACGAACAATAAGGATCTCCAGACTAGGCCTTGATGGCTAACGAGCAATAAGGATCTCCAAACGAGATCCACCTATCACTATATTAGACCATTGTTTTATTTTATGTTTTTGGCTATTGTACGGTAAGCTTTACTAATGTTTAAAAAGCGATGCCCTGCATCAATATGATCCAAGAGACACTCGATTTCATTAATCGATTCATAAACTGAATTAACTCAGGCGCTGAAAGGTTTTCTCTGGTCTTTTTATACTATTGTCCTGAGAATTCTAATTCTAGCAAGATCGCGAAAGAGGGCACTGTCGAACCAGTGGATCTACTGTTCTACAATTTAATTTTGAATAATGTAACTCGAGCTCAAGTTGGCCATGTGTGTGCGCGCAGACTACTGCAGCTCGGGCACTTGCTCAGAGTGAAAACATAGCCATGGGAATGGGATGCCGTAGCTTCTGGCAAGCTTGTGCCACAACTCGACAAAAATCACATGGAACCTCCCAATGATAGCAGGCACAGATAATCATTCGGTGACGATGATTTGAGCAATAGCGTTTTGCTCTATTTAACCACTGCGGCGAAGCTGGCCTATCAATAAAATGGGTCGCTAACATTTGTCTACAAATTTTGTTTGCATCCTAGAGCTACATACACCAGTAATCCTTATTAATTCCACCCAATTAAGCAGTTAAAAGTGCCTTGGAAAAAATCCAATATCTGATAATTACTGTACCTAAAGTCCTAAATTAGCAAGATTATCATATAGAAACCACTTTGACAGGGCGCCTTCCCAAGCAGAGATGCAGCTAAATGTTGTTTTCTCCGACAAGCGAAATGTTACTTAGTTGGCGGTGGCGCACTTTATTGCTGATAAAACCAGAGATGAAAGCTTTTATACGACCTTTTATGTGGTTGAGCCGATTAGCAATCATGTGAAGTGGTTAGCCTCTCAGAATAATGGGCAGCTGGTATTTGCGCAGTGGCCATTTCGGTATCAGGTTGGATCGAGATAGACCGCACGAGAGGACAGAGAGCCCCATAGCAAGGAAGAAACAAGTGCACGAGACGTGGAGACGTCAAGCAATTATTACCCAATTTTTCGAGCTGTCCTCTAGCCCCAACAGCTGCATGCTCCCTCAACCAGCCATGCCACTGTTCACCCTTCAGAAGGCCAGTAGCTGCTTGCATGTTCTCACCCACAGCGAGATCACAAGCGAGCTGAGCGTAGTGCACTCCCGTCCTCGTGGCCTGTTTGCCTGCAGCACAGCATCATGAGAAGAGAAGATGCAAATGCAAACCACTATTCATAACATAAACTTTTTCTAGAAACAAAATTCGATTGATGATCTCTGAAACTATCCCCAACCATTGCCTATATCCACTTGTCTATCCACTGTTCTTTCACTATTCCAACTACTCCTCTCTCTGTCTACAGTAGCGCTACAGTGTCAAACAGTGTATAGGCAGTACTATGGACAATCTCCATTGGAGATGGTCTCATGAATCTTCTGTTTTCAATTTGTGGTTCACCAATTCACCACCGTTAGGTCAGCTAAACATCTCACCCTAATTAAGTTGCTGACATGACGATTTAGTATGCGAAATATAATCCAAAAAATAAACAAAAGTAATTAACTGTGTCGAGATTACAGATCGAAACCTATACCATGCTATATACGACTATGAGTGCTGGGAGGTTCTTATAGGTTTTCCTCTTTGGATTAAACAATATAAGCGGAGAGTGGGGAGCCACCCTACTCCTAGCCCATAATAGCTGCACACAGTCATAAGATATGGGCAAGCTCACAAAACTGATGGTCTGTGATGGCTCCAAGTATACCTCCTTACAGCTCAGTCTACACTCTACAGCTTAGAACCTAGTTCTCTCCCACATTGCCAAGTGAAACCTCACGCCACCTCTCTCAGGTTCTCACTATAAATATGCACCCCCTCTCACTACAACCCTGCACCACGCACCACAAGTTTAATACAACTCAACACTTGCTACAGCTACGAAGAGAGAGAGAGAGAGAGAGTCTATGGTGACACTAGGAAAGAGCACCAAAATTAGCAGAGGCATGGTGTCGCTAAGGAGGAGGAGGCCATTCCAGCTCATGGTGCTGAGGCGGCTCCGGGAGCTCAAGAAGATCGTGCCGGTGGGCACTCGCCGGAGGGCTGATGTTGACGCGGTGCTCCGGCAAACAGCGGAGTACATCTGTGTGCTAGAGCTGAAGGTGGCTATCCTCCGGAGGCTCTCCGATATCTACGGTGTGTAGCGAGCTCTGTTGCAGTCTGTCGATCATCTGCATGCCGGTCACCACTGCACATGTAAGAGGGAAGAGAGAACCTAGCTACATTTCTTGCCATAGGCATCTCTGTTCACCTTCCTACCACCCACACCAAGTAGTAGCATTTTGTGGAGTGCCTCCCCTCTGCAAGGATGGTCGAACATGGAAGTGTGTCTTTTAGATAAAAATCTGGCTGGAAAAGCCAGCCCGTTTCTCCAGCTGACAGCAGGAAAATGCTTTGACTGGTGATTCATCAATAGCTTGGAAGTAGGAACTCGGCATGCATGGTTCAAGTATTTCTTTCTTTTTTTTTTGTATGTGTCAGTGTTTGTACTATGAATCGTTGCCTAGCTCTTTGGTTCTTGGCCTCCTGTCATTATTGGCATAACTAAGACCATATGCACAAACATATGCAACTACGCTCATCTAGCAAATAACTACCAAAAATCAATGTGTGATGATCCCTACGGATACAGGATCATTTGGATGGCAACATTTGTCGTATAAGAATAATGGAACATGCTACTCATTAGAAGGATGCGTACTTGTGTGTACCTACCAACATCAGGTAAAAACTCTCCGTGACAAACAAGGACAGTGGCAAAATATTTGAGGAATGCCCTCCTTTATTTCGGTCCATGTGCCAATTAATCAATCAAATGATCACGCTCAAGACAAAAGTAAGATACTCACAGCGCTGGATTTTGTTAAGATCATGAACCAAGCACAAGCAACACAAGAGATTCCCTTGTCAGGCTGGAACCATACCATGCCACTGAAGATTCTTCAAACTTTGCTGCAGCAGCTGTTCTCCCTGTGGATAAGAACATAAGATGAAATACTACTTAAAATAAGGAATTATTATACTTTTATTTAGTCTCCAAGTGAGACCGTCAAATAGGGTGTGGCCACTGAAAGGGAACTTCATTCTGTCAGGTCCATTTCTTCAGGTAGATAGACAGACAGACGGTTGATATTGTGGGATTTGATCTTTTTTACCCAAGGAGAATATATGCTAACGCGTCACATCAACTGGTGATCTACAATCATCCCACTCGAAAAGGATGCTATGATGAAGATAGAGCACATAGTACGTGCGGGGATTTAATTCATGCATAAATGTACTGCTGACCAGATAGATAGCAGCTGGGATACCAGAGGAAGCGTCCAAGAAGGGCATGTGCATGCAAGACTGCTCTCGGCCTTTTGCTCCACATCATTGGAGAGCGCTGCGCCCCCGCCCCCGCCGCCGGCGCCCCCCCCCCCCCCCCCCTCCCCCCCTCTCGGCACCTGCCCACCCTATCACCAATTTGGAAGCAGCTGGAGCATCACCTGGATTGTTTATCCTTTTGGGTGAAAACAATCCAAAGTTTACATAACAGGGAGATGCGTACGTGTATTAACAAGCCAATTAACACCAAAAGACACATTCTGGTCTTCTATACTCTATCTCGTCCAGGCTTATGCAATCTTGATGCAAAAGGTACATGCAGATACTCCATACGGGAGCCCAGGATCATCTTCCTTCTCTTGCAGGGACATTGATTACTCTACAGACGATCTGAACATAATGCTGTGCTTTTCAACTTCAGAAAGCAGAGATACGTAAGGCTGAACCCAGCGGTTTCCCCATATTGGTTCTGCAAAATTTAATGCAGTACTGTAGACAGAAAGAAAAGTAGTTGGAATAGTGATGAGAGAGAAGATGGAGGATGGAGATGGGGAAGGGCCGGAGAGAGCCTATAAAGCCCTCAAGAAGGTGGTCATAAATTTGAATGTAGTGAGTTGTCTCACGGTGGGTGACATTAAATTCAACCGTGCGAGCTAAGAGTAGCTCACTCTACTGAGCCCAGGCTTCCAGTCAGGACACTGGAGAAAAAGACACTGCAACAGCGTGAGGTAAGGCTGTTCTCAATGGAAATCTCTAAAGAGGTTTCTTAAAACACTGTTTTGCACTGTTTGACATAAATGATGTACTGTAGACAGAGAGAGAGGTAGTTGGAATAATGATAGAGAATGGGATTTGAGGAGTATTGTTGGAGATGGCCTAAGCTGAAGGCGACAGTAAGATTCTGTATTTTACAGCACAGCCATGTGGGATATTCCCCTTGGGATTATTGTTCACAGCCAGGCCAGCTACGGGCTACTGCCATGGCATTTCAGCTACAGCCTGCAGGTTGCCAACGCAGCTATGTCTACTTGGCAGCTTCCCAGGCGTGGCACCAGATTACTATGTCAGATTAGGTAGTTTGTGGATATTAGGATTTTATTAGTCTCCAACTTGATCCACAAACATGTACTGTGCAGCAGGTTAGGATCTTGACACCACAATTGAAAACCGTCAGAAAGTAAGAGTCTCTGGCTGCAAATCAACTCGGCTCCAGACTAACAATCTAATTATCAAGCATGTATCTATCTTTGAGTTGGGGACATCAAGCCGCACAGTTTCCGAAAGATGCGGCCAAGCCGGATTAAAGGCATGAACGACAATCACACTGCTCTTAACTTTTGTGAGCATGCTAACTGATCTTGTCAAAAACTAAAAGTATCTCGGAAAGTAATCTGGGATCAACACACGTCCTAGTGCGCGTACAATGATATGACCATCATAATATAGTGGCATCAAGACACCTTTACCTTAATGATACAGCTCCTAGAGGTTGCGTGGCTTTATTGCAGCACCTGGAGCCCATCCATGTGTCAGCATGTGTCTCTGCGATGCTATGATTTGGACTATCCACCATAGACAAGTCGCAGCCCATGTAGCATGTGCTTGGCATTAGCCTGTAATGAGACAGCCATGCACATTAGGGGGGCTCTGGATTAAGGTGACTGAAACAATGGTGGATTAGCATATATCTAAGATCCAGAGATGACAAGGCTGTAGTCCACTGAACCAGTGGCAACAAAAAAAATAGCAACACATGTTAGATCACCCCAAATAATAATACTACTAAAGCATGACCATATTAAACAGAAGACTGGAGCTAGTACACTACATAAGTAATTTTTGTGAAAAGTAGATGGCACATGCAATACACTAACGCAGGGTCGTCAAATAGCAATTAATGGCAACGATAAACGATGTGGAAGCAGATGGAGCATCACCTGGAGCACTGATCAGAATAAGCACAACACGGAAAGGAATAATAGTCAGGGGTACAAGAGCAAAATTTTATTGAAAACCCTTGGACAAACAAAATTATGCTATAGTCATTTCAAGAAAATATATTAATCTCACTTAATCCAGAATGTAGTTAACTTGAGGTGGTCTTGACAAGTAGGAAGTCTCAAGTGCTCTGATTATCACATCATTTCACATTAAGAGGTTACATGATGCAAAATCAAGTTGCAACAACCAGAGATGGCATGAAGGCAAGAAGTCGCCATACTGTGGATCTGTCTAATGTTGTTTTGTAGGACTTTTAAGAACCTAAGACAAAATATGTCCTCTCAAAGCAATAGGCAATCATCAAACAAAAGATATGACGCATGGTCCATGTGCCCTGATAAGGTGCTAGGAATGCCCTTCAGAACAAAAAATGAAGATGATGCGTACTGACTTCCCCATGTTTCATTTCCCTCGAAGACAAACAAGTGGAAACATGATTAAAATTATTTTATAGACTAGTGATGTGGGTATTCAGTGCATCTCCTTCACATGTAGCAGGGCAGGGATTGCATTTGCAAAAGCAACTTTATAATGAAAATTTTCTCGTCCAGACAGAATCTAGCAGAAAATTGCGATGCAATAATTGTCAGGCAAGTCCTCTATAAAAGTTAATCAAATGTTTTGATGATCAACTAACGACATACACTTATAATTTAACTGTAGGCAAGTAGAACACACCAAAAACCATCACCATTATCCAGCATATGCACTTTCAACCGCATGATAATCATCCTTCACCACAACCACGAAAGGGGCAGGCCTTACACTATGCTCAATGTAACAATGCAAGAAATGGAGTCTTTACCGGAAGAAAGCAAAAGCACACAATGATCAGGACTTCAGGAGACTATTCCCGAGTCTTAAGCTGTTGTACCAACCAGTACACTCTCCATGTCCTGCAGAAAGGAAAGGCTAATAGGCCTATTTCGGTGCAATCAGTTCAAGTATCTCCATTGATTATCACTGAACTTCTGGTGTGGGTGCCGCTGCACAGAAAAGGGGGCTCAGAAAATTTCACATCAAAAGGCTAAAAGGATATGACTTACAACAGTGAAATTTAAATCTCTACCTCAGCTTAGAGGTGGAAAAATTAGACGGTTCAAAATTCAAAACAGACACAGCACAGGAACCCTTGCCTCATTTCCTTTTCAGTGTGCAGACAACCTTTCGATCAGATTTACCAAAAGAATATTTAAGTTTTGTTTGTAGCTACATGCATAGCCAAATCCAGTTGGAAGTCCATGCAGATGTGGGTCTCTAAGCCATGTGCACGCATGTGGCTGGTCCTGTTCTTCTGTTCCAACTAATTCCGATAGGCCACCTTCCTTCCGTATGGATTTCTCATGCTGTTCCGGACCACTGAATAAATATCATTTATCCCCACATTTAGCACCAAAAAAATCTCAGACATGGCCATAGAAATGTACTTCTCTGATAAGGCCCGACACAAGAAGCGGTCATATTCAACAACGCTTAAATCAGATGAGATCTCATGATTGTCCACGCTTGCCTTGC
Organism: Paspalum notatum; assembly: GCA_022530915.1. Lineage (NCBI taxonomy): Eukaryota > Viridiplantae > Streptophyta > Magnoliopsida > Poales > Poaceae > Paspalum > Paspalum notatum. Next base: position 7,733,368 of record CM039691.1, read on the forward strand.
CCCCACGAGCTCATCATTCCGTGCAACTAACCTTATTAAACCCAAACAAAAGTTACATCGAAGAATAATAATGAAAGTGGCCCAAGAGCTAGAATGCACGGTTTACTAATCTATGCCATCAACAGCCACTAGAAAGATGTTTCAGGTTCACTAAGAGAAATATTAGTAGACATACTAGAGTCAAATATTCCTCAGGGGGAGAAAACAAAAAACACTGGACACAGAAAGTAAAGGAAGTTTAATAAGAACAACATGACAGATTAGCACCTGCAATCCAAGACTCACAGGAAAGAGATTTATTGCATTCATGTTTTCCAAAATGCTCATTATCTATGCCAGTTTGATTCATGCTAGCGAAGGAAGAACTGCAATTCAAGTACAACAGATTGGACTATACAAAGGCAAGTGCCAACAACATCAGAATTCAGAACTGGAGAAATAAAGGAGACGTGGAATGCTACATCAGAACAACAAGCTGAATAGACAGGATATACTGCGCAATATGAGAAATCTGGATGCCTTAGGGAATATAGACCATAAGGTAAAAGTACTAACAATGCTATCCATATTAAAATGGTGAGCAATCACATGAGAACCCCAGAAGAAGGTAGATTGTTAAACGACAGTGTCTAGGAGTTAACATAACATAGTATGGAAATAGCTATAGTAAAGCTTATGCTAAAAGGACACAGCTCTGAACAGCTCCAACAACATGTCCACAAATACTTCTAGTAGGCAGTGAAGGTAGCTTGCCAAGAGCCTCTGTATTTTTGCACCAGTGTGACTTCTTTCTCTGCACAATTTGCATGGCAACATGTAGTAAAGTGAGCACTTCACATAACTATAAGAAAACCGACACTAATCAGTAGCAACACTAATCAGTAGCGTACTATATATGTGCACCAAAAGAGAAACTACCTGTCCCACAAAAGAATGCAGCATTTTAAAGATAGGTTAGTAGTCACGAGAAATGACCTACATGCTAATCATGCACATGCATATCGAAAAGGAAAAAGAATCGTGTAATTAAATGCACACGCCCCTTACAAAATGTACTAAGGCCATTCTCAGTGGAAGATTTCATATTTGTGTTTCCAAAATGCCAAATAAGTGAGATGGGATTGAAACCAGGGGTTGAAAACGCATAGTTTCATTTGGTGTGGTTTCATAGGCAACATGCAAGACACAACCTCTCTTGGAAACAATGTACACTCTTTTCATCTATTTCTTCATTAACTACTTGCCAAATAATAAAAAATGCTGACATGTCACCTCATTTCATAAGAATGAAACTCCCATTGAGAATGGCCTAACATTAATGACATGTGCTAGGATTGCATTCTTTTTGGACAAATTTCAAATGCTAAAATTGCATTTTCAGGGGGACAGAGGGAGTAGTCATGTAAGCTACAGATCCAATACATAGGCATTGCCTTGAGATTATTCTGTTTGAGGTGTTCAAGACAGCGTAAACTAATGCAACCCTACTAAACAGATCACGGCGGTCCATGAGATTATTCCAACTTGCCAAGAAAAAAATTGTTTCCTGCAACCATAACCATAAAAAAAACTGATTCCGAATTTTACTCTTTCGAAAATCTTGTCCTCAAGCAAGAGGGCACTCCATAAGAGTTTTTTGGGAACTCAAACCATAAATGTTTATCATATGGGTATGTACACCTAGATGGCGTCGTTTTGAAAATGCAGCAGATGTCTTCCTCCGCAGTTTGTTAACAGACATAATATCAGTTCCATTGCTATTTGGCACTGGCATTGCACATTTGAGTGTACTAAAGCATACCTGCATCAGTAATTTTGTTTTTCATAAGAGAGAAATCTCAATCAGCACAGATGAGAGAGATCAGATCAACTAAAACTTCAATAGTTTTTGCATTTGCATCTTAAATTATTTAGCACTGCCAGTAATTGCTAACATAAACACCACCCAGATGATGAGATGACGAGAGGCTGAGGTTCTGACAGTGACAGGTAACAGGACCGTGGCCCCAACTTGTATAAATTCCATTAATTGCAGTCATTTGGCTTAATAAAACTCGAGGATTAGCCTTGTACCTTGATGCTTCCCCCTACAGGCTTTAGGAGCAAATTTGCCACTATAAATGTCACCTTTCGTGTCATGCTGCTCACAAATATAGCCAGTTAAATCTTATATTTCCCGTCCAACAATGCAAATCCTAGGAACAAATGGCTGAATTCATCCCCAGGATTCAGAGTTATCCTAGAGGCCTAGAACTAAATTAACTAAGCCCAGAAATGCTAGCAACGGCCATTAAACTTAAGTTGAACCAGAGATAACTATTTAATAGCAACTGCAATTTGAACGGACTAATTATATCTGGAGGGGAATTGAGCCCACGGAGAATCGAGAAATTAACGTACCAGGAGTGGAAATAGGAGGCCCCGCGGAATGCGCCGTCACAGCCTCCGGCGGTGGCGGCGGCGGGGAAGGAGGAGCTGAGACCAGCGGCGCATACATGTAGGAGTCGGAGGCGAGGTATGCGGCGATCGCCTTCGCGATCCCCCCAGCGCCGGCCCTAGCGGGCGGCACCACCTTTCGCCTCCGCTTCGCCGCCGCAGCCGCAGCCGGCGGCTGCCTCTTGCGGACGCCGAGCAGATCCTTCTTCTCCATCGGGTCGCTCCGCCTTGGGGTTTGGTCTCGGATAGATTTGGGTGGTTTGATGTGATGCTTCGGCTGATCAGGTCGGTCAGTCGTTGCGAGAGCATCACGAAGCGGAGGAGAAGGAAGAAGTAGCGGAGGATGAGCTCAACGTGGCGCGTTCTAGACGCCTCCGGCGGCTGCGCAGCGACGCGTGGCGACCGGTGGCGCTGAGAGGAAGGGAGAAAGTGGAGGGAACCAGATCGGCTGCCGTAGTACCAGCTACGGCAGCGGGAGGTTAAACCAACATGAGACGTTCGATCCGTATCCCACGGCAAGAATAAACGAACAAGCTCATTCAGCTAGATTAACGAGTGTTCTCGTCTCATGCGTACAGACCATCGGTCAGCAGATTTTGATTTTTCATTTTAATATTAAAAACATCCAATGAATGTTCACATACACAAGTGACAAATTGATATTATTCTATATTTATATCACTTAGATTGTTGTCGTATTTTACAACTGAATTTGATATTTTTTCATGATTTGTCAACTGTTAGTCTGCTACTAACCGAGGTGTCCAGTAGATCGTATAAATGGTTATCTATAGTAAAAAAACAATATTGTATCTACACTGTACATAAAATGAAGTTTGAAATAGACGACGATGCTGAGCTCAGGTGCTGTTTGGTTCAGCAAATGGGGTGCCAACGACAACGAAATTTATCGCGGTGCTATATGTTACCATGGGAATCCTTAACGCGATTTGTTTGGTTGGGTTAGGGGAGGGGTAGAGGACAACAGGGAGGTGGTGCTTACTGGCGAGATGTGGCACAAGACACAAGTCCGTTCGCCGGGAACAGAGACGTTGCTGATGCGGACCAAGCGGCGGCGGAGACATGGAGCTTGCGAGGGAGCTACGGCGGCAGCGGAGGAGCGGTATCGGTAACGCCAGGAAGCGAGCGGTATCGGGTTACTTTCTTTTCTTTACATATATTTTTTTCTTCTTTATTTTTTATTGATGTCTAGAAATTTTAGACGGACTTAGGTGGGGCTTCATTGTTCGCGCCGGCAAAATTAATGCTAAACAATCAGTCACACATCGTTAGTGAGTAGTCAGACTACACGACGTATTAAATGGACAAAAACAAATTAAATAGACTACTACACGGTTAACATGATTGAGGATTGAGTAACGTGTACTCCTTTCAGGTCCAAAATAAGTGTCGTTTTGGACAACAACAAAGTCTCCAAGATGTATCTTTGACTATTATTTTCTATTAAAACATAAATTAACATTATAATATATTTGTATTTTTATGAAAATATTCTTTAAAACAAATTTAAACATGTGACTTTCAAGTTTCAAACTAAATAATTTGTAAGTCATTCATAGTCAAAGTTATAAATTTTTTAACTTAGACTATGTCCAAAACGACATTTATTTTGGACCTGTAGGGAGTATTCGATTAGTACACAAGCTACACAACTATTTACGACAACACTAGCGTTGGTTAAGTGGGGGTGAGGCTCTCTCTCTAGCAACCCTGGTTGTGGATCTATCTGGATAGCGGCTGACAAATTGTGAAAGAATATCGAATTCAGTTATAAAATACGATGTCAATCTAAGTGATATAAATTTAGAATAATATCATTTGAAATTTGTGTACGTGACCAATTTATTGGATGTTTTTAATATTGAAATGAAAAATCAAAATCCTGTGCATGGACGGTGAACCATCCGTATTACCGTATGTATGAGACGAGAGGACTCGTTAACCTAGACCGAATGAGCCATCATCTTCTCTTGTTTGTTGTTCTCGTCGTGGGATGCACATCGAACGTGTCAGATTCATTCAACCTCCCGCTGCCGTAGCTGGTACTACGGCAGCTGATCTGGTTCCAAGTGGAGGGGCGAGTAGCGAGTACAACGGCCGGGGATTCGGGGTTGGGCCACCGACTATCTCAGCGACCAAGAATAATACTCTTTTTATTTTTTATTGGACGTAGTTGTTTTTTTTTCAAAATTTAATTTTTTATTTTTTTTAAATGTAAATATATAAAAACGTAAATTATACTCAAACTATCGCTAATAATAAACAAGTATAACAAATAAATTGTAAGTAATAAAATCTTTTAAATAAGACGAATGATCGAAGTTTTGGAAAAAATCAACCGCGTCAAAGAATGGAAAAAATATTTTATCTCTAAATAAAGCTTTCCATGTTAAAAGAAAAGGTTCCTTCGTTAAAAAGAATCTCACTCTCAAGTGTAGTAGCAGTAGTTCCTCCGTTCAGTTTCTTGGCTAAACTTTCAAGTTTGCACTATGTAGATTGTTTCATGGCAGCAGCTCAACTTGGATTGAATTCCCTTTAGAAAAAAAACTTGGATTGAATTTTATGTGAAGTGTCATGTTGAGCTACACTAAGTCTGTCTCCAACAGTTGTCTCAAATGGATGTTCAAAACACTGTTATGGCACTATAGACAAAATGGAGTATGAAATCTAAGAAATGTGATGAATATGGTGCTAAAGATGGCCTAAATCTGAGAAATACTTCCTCCAAGTCCCAAAAGAGTGTCGTTTTGGACATCGACGTGGTCTCCCAAACATAAATTTGACCAATGTTTTTATTAGAATAAAAAAAATATTATAAAAAATTTATACTTTTATAAAATTACTTGTTAAGAAAAATATATATCTATGACTTTCAACATTCAAAACTAAATCATATAAAAGTTATATATATAGTCAAAGTTTTAAAAGTTTAACTTTTAGCTTTCCTAAAACGACACTCTTTAGGACATGGAGGGAGTATGATAAGTATGCTGCTAGAAATGGCCTAATACGGTGTGCTTTAACATGCCTAAACAGCCTAAACTATATATAGTCACTAAAGTATCCAATGATAAGCGTTGATGGACCTACCGTATCATGTCTAAACGGATCTGCGCTTTAATCGGGCCGTCCGTATGGACATGTACAATGAACCATGACATTGTTTCTTTAATCGAGGATGGAGATACTTAAATAATTTGGGAATTCATAGTTTGGGAAACCTGAATGGCAATACAATAGTTAAGATACTACGACCTTTAATTTGTAATTTACTTTCAATGCATTAATTATATTCTGTCTCGGTGTCCTCTTTTACGAGAATGCGTGTTCGTGAAGATCCGACCGAGACCGACGCCCCCGGCGATCGATCAAGCAGGGCGTAGGCCATGGCGCAGCGCGGCCTCCCAGACGACGTCGATGCGGTCGACGTCGATGGCGCCCACCTCGTGGTGCTCGTACCCCTCGAGGAAGTGGACGACGCCGCCGGCGTGGCACGCGTGCACGACGCCGCGGCCGAGGGTGTACTCGCAGGCGCCGAGGCCGCGCACGTCGGCGGGGAGGCGCATGGCGGCGAGCCTGCCGTAGGTGCAGTCCCGGCGGAAGCGCATGATGTGCGGCACCACGAACTGGTGGAAGTGCGTGCCCGCCGGCGCCCACCGCTGCTCCCCCGGCGACAGCCACTTGCCCGCGATCCACGTCTGCGCGCGCATTCCCAGGGGTCAGAGACGAGACGAGGCGGAGCGGCGTCGGTGTTTCGGCCCACTGGGCCGGCCCATCGAGCGTTTGGAACTCCCACTCACCTTGCAGTGCTGCGCCGACTCGCACTTGGTGACCCGGACCAGATACTCCTGGGCCTCCGGGGCCGCCTCCTCCTGGACCTTCCGGAACCTCTCCTCCGACGCCGTCAGCATCTGCACGCCACGCCACGCACCACCAAAATCAGATTTCTCTCTCCGTATTTAAATATGATTTTTTTCAAAATTTTGATTATTCGTCCTATTAAAAAAATTTATACAAACATATAAAAAAATTAGTCATGCTCAAACTCTCTACAATAATCAAACAAATTATAACAAAATAAGTGAAAAATTATAAAATTTTTAAATAAGACGAACGATTGAAATTTTGAAAAAAAAAATCAACCGCGAGAAATTTTGAAAAAAATTCAACCACAACTTATTATATTTAAATACGGAGAGAGTATTTCGCCACCGTGCGCCATGTGCTGCCTAGTGCGTACCATGACGCGGACCCTTTTCCGGCAGAGGTAGAGCGCGATGGCGCGGCCGAGCTTGGACGTGGCGCCGGTGAGGAACACCTCCGCGGTGCCCTCGGGGATCTCGCGCAGGATCACCGCCGCCGTCAGCGTGTTGCCGTGGACGAGGCGCACGCGCAGGCCCGGGTGCTTCTTCACGAACAGCGTGCCTCCGCCGTTGAGCGCCTCGTTCTGCACAGCACCGCCGCGCGCCTCGATCGATTAGTTAATAGACTAGACTCTCAAGTGGCAGCAGCGAAGCATCTGATCTGCAGTTCTGCACAGACGACGGACGGACCGACCTTGTTCAGCGCCGCCAGGCTGACCACCTTGACGCCCATCTTGTTGGCTCTCAGGATGGCCGTCTCGATCTGCCTGTTGATGCCGTCCTTCGCAAACGGCAAGAAGTACTGCAAGATCGATAGATGTAGAAACAAACAAACACATACACACACGCAATTCAATTCAAGCAAGAAATTCTTCTTTTTTTTTTGGAAAAAAGAAATGAAGAAACGGAGGATGCTGATGCAGTCGGGGACGCACTTGGAAGCCATGTCTGGGGACGACCCAGGTCTGGAACAGCCGCCCCCGGAGCCTGTAGAAGGTGAAGACGAAGGTCTTGGACCACGCCCACATCATAAGCATGATCACGAACGCGAGAGGCCACACCAGCACGGTCATGGCCGTGGCGCGGTACGGCACCGAGGCGTGGCTCCGGCTCCGCAGGTTTGAGTGCAAGGACGCCATCACGTCCACGATGTGGACCAAGAACACGAAGCCTGGGATCTCGTCAGTGCCTGCCCCAACGTAGCATGCAAAAGCCAAGAGAGACACCATGTATGAATAAGCCGGCATTCGCTATTAGAGCATCTCCAAGAACAGTACACGGACGAACAATTCTTATTCTTCTGGGTTAGTTTCCTTGTGGGTGGATTCAATTATGAAACAACTCATAATCTGCTGAAACCCCTGGGGAAATTAAATTGTTCGTATCTTGTTCATGTTCTAAGAAATTTACATGTGTGGACGAATCATATCCTAAACACTGGAGGCATACCTTAAAAGTTAAAATTCAACTGTTTCTGTGAGCAATTTCATTGAAGTTTCAGTAAGCCAAAGCAGCAATCAAGCTTTCATGCTCATACCGAACAAGGTTTAAAATAGATTTGGTGGAAGGATTCCACAGGAGGAAGGTGACTGACGAATAACCGGTGGTGTAAATTTTTTTCATATTTCATATTCTTTCAAAGATAAGGATAGTTCTTGTGATTCAAGTAACTGATGTCCTTTGTGACGTTGCAGCATATTTAGTCAACTTCAGGCGGTGCTTAACTGCGCTCAAAAGATGACGACCCAGATCTGTGTTATTACTTAATGAAGTTCGGGGTTTTGTATTGGCTTCACATTGATGCTTATCTAATGATATATCATACGTCTTCTACATCCAAAGTCCGAAGTCGTCTTTCCTCATCTTCTGCTGGAGTTTGTAATTTATTGTTGTACATCTGAATTCTGGAGTATTGAGTACAAGTTCAATAGTTGCTCATCTCTGCTAGTTAGTGTGTTTACGTTACGTGTAATGCAAGCATGTTGTTCCACCTCAGTTAATTCTCCTGTCGTAGAATAAAGCCAGTTTCTTCAGTCAAGAAAGGAAGTTGATCGAGTCTCTGAAAAGTCTGTAATGAGAACACAACTACTTGTGCAAGAAGATATATTAGACTCCAACTGATTTGACCCTGTTAGTTTGGAATTATTATGAGTTTATGACAAGCCACTCATTGATCCTCTTAATAAACAAAAGTATTGTGTCCTTTACGAAATCTCCATTTCCAACTAAATCTGAAGGGAAAAGACACAAGGTACACGCAAGGCAAGAAAAGAAAACTAAATGGTAAAAATTGATTAGTGCAAGTATTGCGGCAAATGGTTGTGAAGTCGGCTTCTGAATTGCTACGAACTTGCCTCCTGGTCAAATATGAGACATTTTCTCCCTTAGCATCATATATTATTATAAGATCTTTTTCTTCTGGTTCTGAATGAACCATTTTAGTGACAGATCCATATAATGGGTGTCTAATTTTGGCTTTGAGCAGTTGTGCTGCTAAGAGTTATACTGAGGACAAAGGTTTTCATCAACTCAAAGAATATTGCAATTATTCTCTAGACTATTCCATTCTGAGTTTCTGAGAAAGGTATGTTCCTTTGGGGAAAAAATACTTTCCTTCAGAATACTATTTGTATGGTGAAAATATGGAAATAATAAAAGGGTTGAGTCTATTTTCAACCATGTACCTGTGGTTATATGGTTTACGATTCGAAGCTACAAACTAGACAATAGACACCTTGCACTGTAAAAAACTAAACAAAACATGCCTTCAAACTGGTTGAAAGTGGTTTTTAGGACGGTTTCTGTTAATATAGCACTGTGGGTCCACATGGCAGCACCCTACCTTCATTGACAAGTGGCCCCCATCTCTCTCTATTATTTTGTTTTGGTTCGACCTGCGGTCGCATATAAAATGGACGAAGGGAGAAATTTAGCATTCGGGACCCACAGTGCCAAGTCTGCTTGCGCCACCATGAAAACCACTTCTGTCTAGTTCGGAGTGTTTTTTTATCTAGTTTTGTATAATTCAAGTTTGTTGTCCGGTTCTAAGTTGCAAATCAAACAACCAAGCAAGTATATGGTTGAAAAAAATAGACTTTGCTGTTTTCCCTAATAAAAAACATTAATCAATGAGGCTCCATGCAACCGTGACGTGGCATAATTTGCACAAGTTTGCCCTTTTTTTGTGAGACATATAGTTTGTCTTTTGCTTTCTTATTTGCTGTTGCTAACTCCTAGTAGGATATATACTCTGACAATTTTGGATATCCAAACAGAATCAATAAACAGAAGGTGTTGATTTATTTTTTTTAATTTACATGAAGCAAGGGAGGGCAATGTGCCCATGCATGTGAACGATGGTGTTAGTTTAATATTTATTTGATTATCACTATTATGACAAAAATATGTTAACCACAATGAGATCTCTAACACTTACACTATATCTCATCATTCTCAAAATGGTAGACGAATAACGGCCAATTAAAATTCAGTTCATTTCTTACCAGTACATAAAACCATGTATTACACCGGGCATACATCATCAATGCATCTCTATACGGTCTAGTATATTAATAATCATAAATGCTATAGACTTATAGATAGATTTCAACTCCACAACTACTAATGTTTGCTATGTCAATACGTCATACTAATGTTTATATTTTAATAGGATAGACATATGAATACTTTTTCTTATGTTTATATGTGTTGGACATGTAAATACGTGTTTTATTTTTATCCATTTTTAATAGCTGTAAATTTTTATAATGATAAATTTCAGTAATTTATATGCAAAGTTAAGGTCATTAATAAGCTACTAATTGCTTATAGGTAATTAGTGCAATTTAGATTTACACTTAGGGGTTTGTTGTAATATTTGTCATAATGACATATGTGGTATTTTAAATGTAATTTTGTGTTTATTTCAAATTATATACTAAGGGTTTTTATATGAAAATTAAGAGATTATTTTAAATTATCTTTTATTATGACGTAGTAAGCAATTTTTTAGAAGCCATAATAGTGCCATAGCTATTAATGTTAAAATGTTTCTGATTTTTCTAAGGATCAATAAGAGTTGTCTTTTTAGCATGTCTCGTAAATAGATCCTCATGTAGAGCAGTAATAGTAAGATATATTATGTCTATGTCATTTCATAAATTGATTGCAGTTTTTTTCTTTTGAAATTCTCTGCAGCTTACTTGCGCTATTTTTCTTCTGCAGCTCCCAGGACTTGTCATTCAGTGTGCCTCCAAGGAGATCGAATAATGGCATAAACAGACAGAAGTTGGAGTCCTTGGTGGTGTGGTGGACGGTATGGTATCTGGACCAGGCAATAAAACACAGAGCGGAGAAAATTAGTAACAGTAGCGGATTCAATGAGTTTTTATAAGCTGAATCGCATGTGCCTATGAGCAGTCGCATTCCATGTTTTATCTGTATCATCTCGACATGATACTGTCGGAAATCAATGAAATGCTTCCACTATCAGAGGAAAAGTGCAGATTTGAAAAACAACACACATAATAGTACTCCTATACATGTGGCTTGCACATCATAAACATGTGCAGAGAAGCACAAGCACGCTGCGTCTTGTTGCTCTTGTTTATATCATGCCGATAATGCCATCTCTAGTGAGATCGGCGTGCAAAAAATGGCAGCAAGAGGAGTTCTGGAGGACATGTTTACCCAGTATCTGTGTCTACCTGCTCTACCCAGTGAATAATTATAGTAGTGTTTAACTATTTATGTTACTTCCACATGAACAAACTCTAATCCAAGGCTCCAAGCAACCTGCTCAGTTCACCGCATTGATGAGCAAACAAGAAAACCCCACAAGAACTGACTCGCATGATCGACGGCCTCTGCCATTATATTTCAATCCTTTTCACGGCCCAGAAAGCGACTAATGCAATGGAGAATGATTTGAATTCTGACAGCAGCTTTGAACTGAAGAGGGCAGAGTGCTCACGTCGGGGTGCCGATGAGGTATCGGGCCGGCGGGAGGGCCTGGAAAAGCCAGCCGGGGAACACCTCCACGTTGCAGTGTCCCATGGCCCTGAGGGAGTCGAACGCCAGCGTGTAGCCGACGAGCAGGCAGGCGGAGCCGAGCCCCGCCGCGCAGGCGGCCGCGACGGGCACCGCCATGAGCGCGCTGATCGCCAGGATCTCGAGCGGCGTCGCGAACCCAGCTGCGGCGCGCGCCGTGCCGTCGTCGTCGCGAGATACGTACAAGCATCGGTCAAGATTCTGTTTGCGGAGGGCTATTAGAAGTTGATGCGTCACCGTCGGCGGTTACCTGTGGTCGGCTGGAGGATTCTGCTGGAGTGGTGGAGGGAGTGGTAGCCCGAGAAGAGTTGGCCTCTGTGCAGCGCCCTGTGCAGGAGGAAGAAGAGGGGCTCCGTGACGCCGACGTGGAGCAGGAGCGCCATGGCCGCGCCCCTCGCGTCCCAGAGCGGGAGGTGTCTCAGGGAAGGGAAGGCGTACATGGCCATGGCCGCCAGCCACAACTGCAGGATCAGGAAGTTGTCCCTGAACGCACGCATCATCATCAGTGCATCCAAGCATGACGAGAGTCGGTGCACGACAGAGCACGAGAGAGGAGGTTCTTGGGCAGGCATGCAGAGCAGAGCTCTTACCAGTGCCACTCCTTGTCAATCTGCTCGAAGTCAACGCCGTCGCGGACGATCAGGCGCCGGCGGTTGAGGAACAGCATGTTGCTGAAGATGCACCAGCCCTGGTAGGTCACCGCCCGGACGCCGAACAGGAGGAGCAGGAGGAAGCACCAGTGGTCGGGGCTCGCGCGCTCCCATGCCATGCCGCCCACGGCCTTGGCGAGCAGCGGCGCGCACAGCAAGTACTGCAGCAAAGTTAGCATCGGCCAAAGACAGCGTCAGAAAAAAAAAAGGCCCCGAAAGAATCCAGCAGGAACGCGAGAACTGCTAGAAAAAAAGCAGATGCATCCATCCGCGATCATTGTCGTGCCTTGTAGTTGCCCAGGTTCTCCCATGGCCAGGACGCCAGCGGAGCTTCCATGCCTGCAGGTTCTCTTCTTCAGTTCTTTGGATCAGGATTCGGGAGGCAAGAGAGCTACTTGCTGATGGTGGCTGCCGATGCAGTGGTTGCAGCTTTCTCCTACTCCCTGCACCGCTTATATGTGTAAATCTGTATACAGAGGATCAGGAGCTCGATCGATCGTTCGATCGACCAAGATGGGGACTGCGAACGCGGCGTGATCATCAGCTCTCCAACTGACCGCGCTGTGATGAGTTGACAACGGAATGGCGCGGTGCTTGTGGAGACTGAAAAGTACTGCCGCGGAATTTCCCTTCGTCTTCGTGTGCCATGGCAACAAAAAACACGCGCGCAGAGTCTACGCAGAAACGTCACTGTACTTGCAGTTGAACAAGCAGGGGGACGTGAGATACATATGGGGGCATGCATTTTCAATATGCTCCGAGTTGGACAGAAGCTTCAGCTAGCTATGGTCATGTATTTTTCGTGAACGCAGCCTTCGGTCATATGGGATCAGCAGGAGTTGATTGGAGGGGGTTCTCTCTGTCTTGCTTTGTGCGGCTCTTTGACAAAAAGGTAGGTGAAAACTAAGACAATTGCTCTTTGTCGGAGAACTGGCACCAAATCGTCTATATTCAAACTCTACTATCTTTACGGTGTCATTTTTGTACTATAGACAACCAATAGACGATCTGTATCATACCGGAAACAAATACTACTACTAGATTTTTTTATATGTCATCTGCCAATACAACAATAAACTAGAGTGCCTCATATAAAAACGCCCCGAGGGAGTATTATGATACTCAGAGGGAAAAATAATTATATGCTCAAACAAATTATATGAACTATAAATTGTACGGGCTTATACAATACAAACACATGGAATGAAGTACATGGATTTCGAATATTTCTTTTGCTAAGGTGAATTTTTTCTTTGAGAAGGTAGACAATTTTTCTTTGAAAATAGAATATTATATTTATCAACCTAAAAATATTTTCTTACGAATATAGAATAGTTTTCTTATAGGGTAAAACATTATGATAACAAAGCTAGAATATTTTTCCAATACAACTAGAATATTGATATTATGAACTTAATAACATAATTCTTATAATTTCGACTATTATGTTTTACTAAGAATAAATTAGACCACCTTTTTAAAAAAAATGTAGGTCCGACCAAATAGTTAGCCCAATAACAGAAAAATAAAAAAGAGAAAAGAGATGGGTGCACAGAAGCCACAAGGTTTTATGTCAGTGGTAGTGGAAAATTTATCAGACAAAACATAAAATATCTTTTTGGCTGCTTATGAAATGACATGCTAAGCACAACATATTATGGAGGAGGAATATGTCTGAACAATTTGAGGAAACTTCACTCCATCTTTTCTTTGCGTGCCTATTTGCTAAAGCTTGCTGCTCCTAGCTATTATGGAGGAGGAATATGTCCCTGCAGACATACACTTGTGCTCTATGCTCGGAACAAATTGAGGAAGCTTCACTCCATCTTTTCTTCGCATGCCCATTTGCTAAAGCTTGCTGCTCCAAGCTATAAGTAAATTTCAAGAACAACAGGGACTTCTTCAGCATCATGAATGCGATTAACAATTAAAGGTTCCTTTTTTCATAGAAATTGCCATTATCACCTGCTGGAGTATTTGGAAAATCAGGAATGGTGTTATTTTTTTAGAAGGGAACCTGTTTCTGTAGAGTCTTGCTTTAGGTTGATTAAGGATGAGCTCACCATGGTTATGCACAGAGCTAAAACTTCTGCCACTCCCCTCCTTGTAATATGGATTGACAACATGTCGTAATCTTCTTTTTTATATTATACACTATAAAAAAGAACCACTTTTCGTAATACTATTTTTCACCAAATGAAAACCTCTGTACCTCTCACCTCGGCCCCATTGTATATGTTGGAAAGTATAGAAAAATCCTAAAACTGATAGAAGTAAAATATTTCCACCATTTAGTCCTTTATTTTCTCATCTGTTTTGTACCCATACTTAGGCCTAGGCAAAAAGAACCGAAACCGAGGAACCGAACCAAAAGAACTAGAACCGAAACCGAAAGAACCGGAACAAAAAAAAACGCTGTTTAATTCGGTTACAACTCTCAGATAACCGAAAGAACCGAGCAATTTTCGGTTCTAAACTCTCAAGAACCGAAGCAATTTTCGGTTCTAATCTCTCAAGAACCGAAAAAACTGAAAAAAATAAACTGTTAAAATTAGACCCGGCCCAATGTGTAAACCGACCGGTGGCCACCCCGGCCTCCCTCCATTCCCCAGCGGCGCGGCACCCCGGCCTGGCCCAATGGCCCATTCTTCCCCACCCATCCCAACCCTAGCCCAGGCGACGGCCGCCACCTGACCTCCCCCCAGGCCCCCAGTCGGCCACGACCCCCAATCCCCACTGGCGCGGCGGCGACCCTAGTCCCTCATGTCCCGGCGCCGCCCTCCAGTCTCCCAGTCGTCTTCCCGAGGCGCGGCGGCCTCCTCCTCCTACGACGCGGTGGCCTCCAACTCCCACGGTGCGGCGGCAACCCTCCCCAACCCCCAGGGCGTGGCGGAGCCAACTCCCGTGCGGCAACTGACGAAGGTACGTAACCGAGAACCGAACTGGTCGGTTCTGTCTTTCCTTAAAGCCTTGTTCGGTTCCACTTTTTAAAGAACCGAAATTTGTAGATAATCGAGGAACCGAATCGAAGAACCGAATGCCCACCCCCTACACATACTCACAGGTAGTTTCTTTCTTCTGGAATTAATTTTAAAGGAAGGACGTCAATCAAGTGTGTATCCTTCTTTTTAATTCCTTCTTTCTTTTTTTATCCTCCTTCCTAGATTGCTGGACCAGTTATTCGGTACACGTGCCACAACACGCACAGGCTAGTTAATATAATTAACCAGTACTCTTTCAGAAAAAAAATGCTTCAGCCCATTGATCCAAGGCCAATCCCGGGCCCAATGCTTCAGCCCAACTATATCAACGAATATCAGCAGGCCAACCCAGGCCCAATAGTTTCGTCAGGCCGGCCCGTTGCCCCCACGAGCACGGACACCTGCGAACCCCGCATCCTTCTCCAATCTCCACTCTCCAGTTCTCTGGCCTGCCTCCCATTCTTCAAACCCTAGTTTGCTCCGGCGCTGTCTGCCGCCGGCCGTCGTTCAATCCCGAGCTGCCCGGACGCTCTCACCTCCCGTCTCCGGCCGCCCTTTGGCTTCCCCACAGGTGAACACCCACAGCCCCCGCGTTAAGACTGGCAGACTGCCCGTCTGCCCCCTCCTACGGAGTTCGTCACAACTCACGATGTTTTCCCCTTTTGCTTCTATTCTAGGCGCGCTTCTGGTTCCGGAGTTGCCAGTTCTCGCGTGAGGTGCCGGACCGAAGCAGAACACCATGCAGGTTGGTAATCCCTGCCTCATCTCTCTCGATTCGGTTATCTGTCTGCGCGAGGCTGATTAAGGCAGGCGTTTGGTTCCTTCTGCGGGTAGGACACCTTAAAACAACAGATTGATGCATCTGTATTCTATATGCCCTGGTCCTAGCAACATTCGGATGAGATCTATTTTCCCATGCTTCCCCTGTCCTGTTTGAGAGCTTGAAATACAGTGAACCCATTCCCTTTTTGCCTAATACATTTAGCGCAGGATGGATTGGACGTGTGGTTCAGTATTTGGTGGTGGAATTTCTATTCGTTTTAAGCAGAACCAAAGCATTGGGCATGTTGTGTGCTGCTTGTTAATCTACTGGAGTTACAGTGGTGTTTTGAGGATGTCGTCATATAATCATATATAAGAATATACTGGTACTGGAGTAGTGGAGTGCATATATTTTTTACCCCAATTGGAGCGCATGTATTTTTACCACTGGTGTAATGGGGACCGATATGCCTTCTGTAAGAGCAGGAATTCGGTTTCTTTGTTAAGTTGTTATAAACTTAAAATTCACCTGCGATTACACACTTTGAATTTTAGATGTTGTGGTTCATTTCTCTGCCTGGCTGGTTTTAAGAAACTGCAGTGGGTATTGCCTTGTCTTATAGGGGTTCTGATGTTTTGTTTCCCTTTCCTCTTTTAAGTTCACTTTGGCTCAACTGGATCTTAGCCTTGAGTGTGCTACCTCAATAGCTAGGCTTTCTTTTGACATTTGTACTACACTATTTCTAACACAATTTACCATTTTAAAGGCTAGCGATAGATTCAACATAAACTCCCAGCTTGAACATCTTCAAGCCAAATATGTTGGTACAGGACATGCTGACTTGACCAGATTGTAAGTACCCTATTTGTAACAAAACGTGCTACTTAACGTCTATGACATTGCCACTTAATGTTTCCTTTATTTACAGTGAATGGGCTGTGAACATCCAGAGAGACAGCTATGCCTCTTATATTGGCCACTATCCAATGTTGGCATATTTTGCCATTTCTGAGAATGAATCGATTGGAAGAGAACGTTACAATTTCATGCAGGTATGTAAGGCAGCTTGCCTCCAGTCTTCAACTAACCTATTGCTGAAAATTTCTGGTTTTCTCAGCACTGCTGCTTTTTTTTTCATTATAGTCATATGTGAGTATCTAAGTGCAGTCACCGTGTTGCATCTGCATGTTCTCAGCTGTGGGTTAACAATTATATTCTGTTTAAGGTTTCTATAAAATATAAATCTGTACTAAAAAGACCAACATGGCCCTGTCAGAAGCTCTGGAGCTACTCAAAGAATTAGGAGCTTCCTTTCTTACTGAAAAGTGTTAAGACGGTTGGGTCGAAAGCAGAATAGCTAAATGTCTACTGCTCTGCTGTTTTCTTTTTGTTCACAGTGCTACACAGTACACAGAAGGCAGAAGCACTAGCTATAACCAGTGTTACATGGACACGGGTGCGGGTGTCGGAATCGGACTCGGGTGCGGGTGTCCGATTCGGCAAATCCTAAAAATCAGGATTCGGGGACTCGGCTAATATATTAATTTTTAAAATACATTTTTAATTAAAAAGGCAAATATTCTAGTGTACATTCGGAAAACATGAAAAAGGCAAATCCATCCGGAAAATATTCTAGTGTACAATTTGAGAACGACACGTGAGTCACTACATAATAATAAAATAATAAAAGAGAAAGGAAAAATAGGAGGAATTAAGGAAATGATGGGCTGCCCACCCTACATTTTGGGCCTTGCCTCTTGCAAATCCATCCGGCCCATTACGATGCTTGACCTAAGCCATACAGGCACACCGCACACACACACCCCAGCCACCACGTAGCCGCCGCCTCTCTTTCGTCTTCTATTTCCTCTTCCTCTGCTCCGAACAGCGCCGCCCGCCTACCGTCGCCCCCTGCCGGTACTCCATTTCCCACCAGCTACCTTCAAAACCGCTTCCTGCCTGCGGATCCGCGCCTCGGCTATGACATTCTGAAGCAGGCCGCCTCCCCTGGAGCTACGTCTCCCGGTCCTCGGCATCCCCTGCTCCGACGAGCAGTACTGCCAAGTGCCGACGAGTCGACGGCTCGACGCCGCCGCCGCCGCCGTTCAGAGACGGATGAGCTCCTGTTACTTATAAATGAATCTTCGTTTGTTCCTGCGAGTGCAAAGACGGAAAGAAATCAAATCAGACTGGTAGTTTCTCACTTTTTTTCTCCCTCTGCTGGTGCTTGGCTCGTTCTTCTACCTCGACGCTGCTCCCCCGTATCGGATACGCGTCGAATCGTGTCAGATGCGAGTCGACTCGCTGATACGCGTCGACGCGGCAAAATTTTTTTGGACACGTGAGTCCCTGTAACACTGGCTATAACTATTATTATATTAAAAAAT
Source organism: Paspalum notatum (assembly GCA_022530915.1). Classification (NCBI taxonomy): domain Eukaryota; kingdom Viridiplantae; phylum Streptophyta; class Magnoliopsida; order Poales; family Poaceae; genus Paspalum; species Paspalum notatum. The sequence continues at coordinate 7,751,518 of CM039691.1, forward strand.
GTAAGCATATTTTGCTTGGTGACAGGGCTTTGATTAATGACTACTCTATTAATATGCCATTTCTGAGATGCAAAATCATAATCATTAGCAATAACTTTTGAATATGATTATAATGACATTAATTTAACTTTTGGTCATAAGGTTGTCCTTATGAAACAAAATATGCCTTATATGTTTGGATTTGTACAGAGGGAGTAACAACCTGGCCATCTACATATATTTCCATTAGCCTGTAGCAATATGATCATCTATATATTGAAAATTTGAAATCCATATGAACTGTCTTCATAAAATAGAATTAAATTGCAGTTCAGCTGTCTTTCCTTATGACAATCATTTACCTATGTTGAGAAAGGTGAAGTAATTATGCAGCTGGTGCATATAGATAGTAAATTGACAAATTTTACAACTGAATGCTGTACTATTGAATAATTATGCAAGTGGTGTATAATTAGTGGCAACCTATCGCGCTATCAAAATAGATATTTTGAATCACTTTGTTGAAATGACCGGATGGCTACTTAATGCTTGTCAAGGGACCCTAGTAAATAAAACAAACATCTCTGGGTTAGATAGTTGCCTGTTATCTAAATAGTAGATACAACTGAATATATGCATGGAAGTAGTCACACTCAAATCAAATTGTTGTTTTTTTGTCTGCATAACTGCATATACACTTTAGTGTGCAGTGTAGCTTGGCGAGGTTCTGAAAATAGTTAGTTGTACAGACCTCATTACTAGATGATAGCTGTAAGTAGCTAAGACCAGCCTCGGCTAATTAAATCAACTGTTGAAGCCAGCTCCATTAGTGATTATACCCATTGTATACCCATGACACACCTGCTTTGATGGTTAACAACCATTTTGTTCAATCTTCAATCTCTATTTGGATGAATGTATTGACAAAATAAATGAAGACATAGCTAGTTTGGTCGGGCTAAGTGTGAAATCAACTGTGGCATGTAAAACTGCATATCTGAAGAACAGAAGCAGAACTGGAGTATATAGTTTGATATTAACCCCATACATGAGTGAGCTTTGCATCTGACCTTCTGCAAGTTCACTAGAATGATTGGGTTGCTGTGCAATTTTCCAAGCCAAAAGTGTTAGCAGGAAGCAGGATATGAAGATTGTCACTTGTATACCAGAAGTTTATTGATATTTATCGATGGCATAGTTCATGGGCCCATTTTCATCATTGACTGTTTGCTAACAGTTGCAATCAAACAATTAATGTGATATTGCAATATCAATTTGTTGATCCTCGGTTTCTGTATACAGAAAATGCTGCTTCCTTGCGGCCTCCCTCCTGAGAGAGACGAAGATTGAGGAGCTGGTGCATAATTACAGTGTTTCCAAGGGCGTTTGCTTTTGAAATAGCAGACTAGATTAGCGCCTTGGTACTATATTCGACTCTTGCTAAAGCATGTATGCCTTTAACTTGTCTTCCATCGGTCTCTAAATATGATGCATAAATGTTCGGAACTTGTATGCATTGTTAAGAAATGTTGGTGCTGTCTGTGTGTAATATTTTCGTGGTGCGTTCTATCAGCATGAAAGAAAATGTAGTGGAAAGTTGATGCCTCAGCCTGCAGTGCCCTACGCGGCTATGCCGATTTGTTCATCCGCAAACTAGTGTATCAAGTATTTGAATTTTGGTGTGACGTTCTTGTATAGTTGTATCAAGCATCAGGGTGGCAGGCTAAGTTCTTTTGATCACTTTATCAGTACCACTACTGCTGATTGATGAGACGCTGTGTTGAACCCGCTAACAAAATCTGTAATTCTGTATGTCATTGTATGTTTTTTTTTTGACGCCTCTCATCTGGATACAGCTGTAGAATCTGTTCATATACACAACTCACACCACTACACACGCACACCACACATTCACACCACGCGTACACTAACAAACCTACAACTACACACAGATACGAAGACCGCGTCCTTCGAGAGATCACCAGAGTTATCCTCTGTAAACGACGAGGTGCGTCGCAGTCCCTTTGTGGCTCCACGGGTGAGAGGCTGTACCTAGGAAATTTATTCGGGCCTGCACAGGCCGGTGAGACGCGCGGATCGATCCCAGGGATCGAACCCGGGCGGGCTGCCCGAGCTGCGTCGGAGCAAGCCACCCGAGAGTGACAATTAATTAGCCTTGCATATGTGATTTATAAATAAAAAGCAATGAATTAAGAACAGAGGAAAAGGAATTAAGAAATCAGTGCCTAAAACTGACCGTGCAGACAGCCTAGTGTTCAGATTATCCTATCTCTTCTACTGCTAAACTAACGTCGATCGCAGACACGAGAGTACGAGACTCGCAGGCTGCAGCAGCAGCTAGCAAGCCAACGTCCTCCATGCTGTTGTTAGCACTTTTGAGCCTTTGATTAAGCGTTTCCGCTCTGTTTCCATCGGCGGCCGCTGTGGTAGTAGTAGTTGTCCAGGCGGCTGTTCCTGAATGCGCAGCAGCTGATGGAGTAGAGGACGACGATGACGGCGAGGAACACCGCGTTGACGATGGCGGCGCGCCTCCAGTCCCGCCTGACCGCGGCCACCACGCCGTTCTTGCACGACTGGCACCCGTAGCAGAGCTCATCGCCGTCGTCGCCCCACGCGCCGCAGTCCGTCGGGTCGGCGGAGCCGGACGCGACCCCCGCCGCCTTGACGTCCCGCCCCGCGCCGCTCACGTACGTGAAGTTGCATCCGGCGGGCGGCCTGCAGCACCCGGACTCGACCGGGGAGGAGGACGGCCCGAGCGGCGCCAACCCCGTCGCGTTCGCCTCCATGCCCCTGCAGACGCGCGCGTCGGCGAGGCAGGCCCGGATCCTGGCCCAGGTGGCGCGGGCCTCGACGTGGCGCCGGAGCCAGGTGGAGTAGCGGAAGCCGCCGACGCGGCGGCCGTCCGCGCGCGCGGCCATGGCGTCGTCCGTGACGGCGAAGGCGAAGGCGGTGAGGCAGAGCAGCGCGGCGATGAGCGCGAGCATGGCGAGGAGGTAGAGCCAGAGCAGCCAGGTGGCGCGGCAGAAGGCGGCGGCCAGGCCCGCGAGGGCGGCGGCCGTGAGCGCGGCGCCCAGCGCGATGGCCGCGGTGGAGAGGGAGCGGTCGCAGGACCCGGTGCCGGCGTCGGCGCGGGAGTACCGCAGCCTGACGCCCGCGCCGAGGACGGCGGCCGAGAGCAGCAGCGTCAGCAGGGTCACCACCCGGGTCACGTTGTTGCTCAGCCGGATCGCCATGATGCCGGCGGGTCTCGTGCCGGTGCAGTGGTGGCGCGGTGCGTATTTGTAGGGGAGGGAGGGGTGGCGCGGCACGTATTCGAGCCGCGAGGTTTGGTCTGCTATGCAGGAGCCCAGTTGATGCATGAGCCGTCTCCAGGACACTGGGAGTCTGGGACAGGACTCTGACCGCTTCTTCTTCCAACGTGACGTGACGTCGATGCAAAACCTAAAGACCGGTATAATACAAAACGATACTGTAGCGACACTGTTTATAAAAAGAGGGATATGTGAAATAATGGATGGATGGGGCATTTACCTTACCTGCTGGCGTCGGTCTCACGAGTCATGACGACGTTCCTCATAAATTGGAGAAGGATGTGCGAGTCGACTCCGGATCTCGGTCAGCCGCCGGCGCGGAGAGACGAGACCGAGAGGTGCTGCTGCTACCGCCGCCACACACGGTAACCCGCGGCCGCGTCAACCCTGCGCTGATGCCGGCTGCCGTGGTCCTCATGTCTCCACAGTCCACAGACCGCCGGCCAGTGGACTAGGCGTCTGTGCCCTGCAGTCCTCGTGTCTCCAGACGGCACTGCCGTTGCCCAGAGGCCTGCGGAAATTGAAAACCAGGACATGTTCACTGCGGATCGAATGGTGAGCTGTACGTTGCATGGTTGACTTGTTCTGGCCGTTATTGTCAACCCCATTTGAAATCCGCGCGGACTGAGTCCTTTGAAGTGGATTTTTAGCGGGCATTTGTTTTGAAATGTATACGGGCAGCTATGCGGATATGCTGCTGGCTTATGTTAGCTGATGCGTCAGGGTTATTGAGTTGCCTGTTAGTTTTGTATTTTTTTTTTTCATTCGAAGGAGACGTGCTGCTAGTATTTTCATGTAACCTTATTACTCTTTGTCAACCTTTGTCCTTTGCGATGAGTAATCTGGATGGCTATATGCACATCAGCTTTTTTTTGCAAGGTACACATTAACTTCGATAAAAGCACGGTGATGGTGCTGGTGCTGGTGCAACGTCATGTTTAGTGGTGCTGGTGCTGGTGCCGGTGGCATCACTGTCCTTGACAACCCTCGCTTGCTGGCCTTGATCGCTCAGGATTTTTTCGGAGAGGATTTTTGTAGTGTGAAAGTGTGGAGAGCTGGTGAAAACGTGGGAAGCCGCATCTCATTGGTATGGCAGGGAAGCAGATCTAAAATTTAGAATAGAACTGGGTGAGAAGGGCGCGGGAAAATTGAACGCCGAGTAAGGCTGGCGCTGAATACCAATTGCGAGGCTAGATGGGTAGTGGAAAATCAAGAACAAACAAGCTGAAATGTAAGAACACAGCAAGATTTTGCCAAGAAAAACAGGTGATTCCATTGAAGAACAAAGTCCCAGGGTAATACCCATCCTGCTATACTACTTTTAACCAGAGTTTTTTAGATAGAGTTCATATTCAACATGTCTCCTTATAGCTCGCGAGGCCTTACATAAAGACCCGCTATTACAGTAATGCGATTAACTGAATTAAACATTGTTTATTAACTGGAAATAAGAAATTAATAGACTTATCTCTTTTGGCCATCCATCTGCAACGTTGGATGGGTATCTGACGTCCCAAGTGAAGTCGCTTTACCAAAGTAATGTTTACCGACATCTGAATCTCCATATCTTGACATCTATTCCGAAGCCTCAGCCTCGCTTAGTTCTGCAAAGGCGCCATCTACTTTGCCACGTGAAGGCGTCCTCTGAACATGTGCGCTTTGTGCTACACAATTAGGGGTGGGCAAGAAAACCAGAACATAATTCCTCAACCCAAAATTCCTAAACCCGTACCCAAATCCGGAATTTAGATCGGGATGATTGCTTATACTTTAGGAAATTCGGGTTCCACCGAAGAATTGCAAAATTATTTCGGGAAATTCGGGTTCCACCGAAGAATTGCAAAATTACTTCGGAAAATTCGGGTTCCATCTCCCGGTAACCGATTTTATCAAAGTATTGCGAGTTGGCCCAACAAACAAGCAGCCCAGGTTGCCCACTTGCCAAGCCCCAAGACCCCAACTCAGACTTAGCAGTCCCTAGGATTGCATTTTTTTTTTCTCATGAATCGAGGGTGTACTTTCTTATGTTGGTCTATGTTAAACCTATTAATTGCATATCGGTATGCATCTTGGCACATAATAGGGAAATGAAAAGAAAAATTCACACGAACAAAAAAAATAGTCTATTTTTCTAACCCTGAGGCTCCACTATTAGGAATAGTGAAAAACATAGCTGACTAAGCTAATGGCCGCGTACTACTGAACGCGCAGCAGCAAGCTTTCGCACTTGGACGAGGATTAGCCTTTGTATGGATCCGTTGGATGGTGCCAGAGGTTTCGTGATTCGTTGCACCGTACTGTTTCAAAACATTGAACGAAGCCAACAACAACAAGATCTGAGGTAGGTGTTGTCCGAGTCCTAGTTTACTTTAAAGAAACAGATTCAGTTTGTGGACATTGTGCAATAATGCATCTCATGCAATACATGGAATTAAATACTCTCTTTGCAGCATTCTAATAACCACAATAAGAACATTTGGCCTAAAAAGCTTGTTACCAGAACCGTAAGATCTGATTGACGAAGGAAAAATTTATCCATGACAAAGGTAGTTGGATGATGAAGCTTTCGAACGCTTTTCAAGTGAATTTAAAATGATGACAAAGAGTCAAATTATGACCAAATCGGACGATCAGAAAAAATATATGTGTACCCGTATATTTATCAATTACAGATATACTTCTGGAACTGAGCCTCTGTATGAAAAAAAGAAGAAAAAAAAACAAGTTATTAACAAATGAAGATACACATATATAGACAGACACTTACAATTCTATTATCATAAAAAAATTACAGACATACATAAAGACACATCCACATATATACATTTATCAGTTTTAGCACGTAAAACTTACACACATGAAAGCACATTAGAGACACACATAAAGACACACCTACATACATACACTTATTAGCTCTAGTTAATACGATAAATCTTACATACATGAAGTCACAAACCCATAGACATACGCTTACAGTTCTACTACTGTAAAAAATAACAGACACATATAAAAGACATACAACCAGAGATAGCTCTTTTAGTATAAAAAAATTATACAGACAAAGACAAACATAAAACACACGTGTACACAGACACACACTAGCGCACGTGTGCACACTTATATGAAACACACTGACACACAATTAAACACAGGTCCCGTTAACAGAGCAGCCACTCGACTATTCGAGTTAGGGAACTGTGGGACTAAGCCGGGCTTACAAGAAGCTTGCAATCCAAACTGCACACCAGCTGGCTGGCTTGCACGAACACGCAACCCAGGGCTTGGATGGCTCTTCACCGGCTGTTCGGCTCTGCCACGAACACCCCTCGCTCATCTCAGTGACTACCGGCAACACACCGGCAAGCGCTGCCGCAGACGTGGCGCACGTCTCCGCGCGTGATCCTGGCACGTTTGCTAGCTGATGGCGTCGACTGACGATAAAACAATACGTCAAGCGACTGCCATAGAGTAAATCTGTTTTCATAATTTGTATGATTGTCCCCTATTTTTTTAAATACAAAGAAAATAAATAGTTAAGTAGGAGTACTACTTATGCGTTATGATGATAATATATTGTATCTACAATAACTAAAAACCGATCTGTGCCTAGCCAAGTTGCAATCTTAATTATTATTCATTTTCATTGTCATTTAGTTTAGTATATACAATACGTATACTTTAATTGTGAGTTTAGATTTTTTTTTTCACATATTCGCAATCAGTGAAACTTAGGGTTTAAAAAATCCAGACGATGTATAAATTGATAAATTGGAACGAAGCCGGCCTGTGCCCAGCCAGCCAGCCAAGTCGCATCCTTAGCCAAAGGGCGAAGGCCAGGCGCACGGTGCACGATTGCACGAATGAAGAGGGCGCGCTGCTCCAAGTCCAAGGTTGCTAATGAAAACGACGTACGAGCACTAGCGCGAGACCATTGCTGCTGACCTGACATTAGTCGTGCCACCATAGCATAGCCTCCAGTCAAAACCAATCAGGCGGCGGATATAAGGGATAGGATAGGATGAACTGGCCACGGCTCATCCGCGTGAACCAAAGACGACGACCTCGAAGCTCGAACGCCGTTGGACGTGTCGAGCGGCGCCGCGCCGCAGATGTCCAGGCAAATCCGCACGATGGCATTGCTCCACTACCGCAGCCGTGCTCCAGCCCGCCAACGCCACAAGCTCGCGCCACCGATCCAACCCCACTCACCGCGCCTGCGCTGCCGTGCCACCCACCCGACTACCCGAGCCCTATAAATACGGCCGCCGGCTCCAACCCCCGCCATCTCCGCATCGATCGATCGCCAAGAGCTCTTTGAGCAGCTAGACGAAGAAGCTCGATCGCCTGCCTGTGGCCACCGAGAAGCAAGAAACGCCCACGAGTCTCGCCGTCTTGGTTCGATCTCACCGCGTCCACGCGCTCTGGTCGGCACCATGGCGCACGCGAAGGCCGTCGTCGTGCTCGGCGTCGCGGTGATCTCGGCGTCCCTTCTCGCGGCCGAGAGCCGCCACATTGCCCGGAAAGACCTGGGCGTGGGCCTCGGTGGCGGTGTCGGTGGCGGCGGAAGCCTCGGTGTCGGCACGGGCGGCGGCCTAGGGGTTGGCACTGGCGGCGGGCTGGGGGTTGGCACGGGCGGCGGACTGGGTGTCGGCTTCGGCTCAGGGATCGGCGTCGGCGTCGGCGGTGGCGACTCTGGTTCTGGCTCCGGCTCCGGCTCTGGGTCTGGCGCCGCAGGCTCATCGGCTGGGTCGAGCGCTGGCTCCTACGGTGAGTCGGGTTCCAGCGGCTCGAACGCGGGATCATACGCGGGCTCGAGAGCCGGCTCAAACGCCGGAGGAGCGGGCTCGTACGCGGGCTCGTATGCAGGGTCCGGCTCTGGCCCGCACGGCGGCGGCTCTGGTGCGGGCTCGTACGCAGGGTCCCGGGCCGGCTCCTACGCTGGCAGAGGACATGGCAAGTGAGCGAGCTTGCATGCAGCGCGCGCAGCAAGAAGCTAATGCTATAGTAGCTCTATACCACCTTCGTTACATGTATGTAATGCATGCCGTCGTTATTCATCTATCCCTTGTACATATAGTGCCCATGAGTCTGTATGATGTGTATCAAGAATAAGGTGCTAGTAGTGCATGCCCATCGATCTCTATGTAAAATTATTTATGGAATGAGTTATGAATAAGCATGTAGTAGGAGGTTAGTGTACTTCTCCGTGATCAAGATGATAAACTGAAAAAAGTTTTTCTACATAAAAAGACAGGTGCGCCGTGTGTGACTGCCTAAGCCTGAGTAGACAGTGAAGCGAATGAAGAAAAGAGAGGGACCCTCTGCGATTAACTAATAAAAAGTTCACTCATCCTCCGTGGTGTACTGTACCACAGCACAAAATCTGCGACTACATTGGGGTTGTTATTAGAAGTCTCTATAACAATTGAGTATCGGTGGGTATAGACTTATGCCGACCGTAGCATACGTCGGTGGTAGTGGTGATGGTATAAGTTTTTGCCGACCGACGGAGCTATACTGACCGATAGTCAGACACCTTAACGACAAATACCGACTGACGTACTTATGCCGACTGATTGTTTGTGACTAATGATTCAGTGGCTGATCGAATGTCGATATTATTGAGTTATACTGACTGTTGTCCGATGTTATTCAAGTGTGTGGTGGCAAACTGAAAAGGAATAGTTTGGACGGTTAAAATATCATTTAGCCATATTAGCACAGATCTTAAACACGGCTTTGATTGAATCAAATAGGTGTTTATCGACTTAATTATTAGACCATGTTGCATTCTATTACCAACACGACTTAGTAAATCTGTTCACTGTTGTTGTATACTTATATTTGACCATGTTGCATTCTATTACCAACCATATTGAAGGGTATACTTAAATTAGTTGCAACTTAACTGGACTGTTCACTGTTGTTAATGTGTGCTACTATTCGACCATGTAGCATTCTATTAGCTATGTTGAATTTGCTGCAACTTAACAAACTTGCGCATTTCTTGCAACTAGATGCATGATATGGTTGGTAACATCTTTAGGTTATAATTGAAATGCAAAAAATACATAGGATTTTAGGTGCTGCTAGCTTAATTGTTTCTTTTCCCTTTACAGTACACTTTTGTACCTCCAATACATATCCAACTGTGCTGATACAGTAACGAGCTCAATCCTTTAGAACTGCCTTGTCTGTAATTTCCATTAGTGTAATAGATGAGACCCATTTACTGTTTTCTTTGTTGATGTTGTTAGGCTACGATGGAAAACATGGTGCATAATCTTATAGAAGGGTAGGAAGCAAAGAACCCTACTGAAACTGTGGCTGAAGTGCTGTCATCCCTAAAGTTCCTAGAAAATGTGGGCATTCAGCCAAGAGCAATGAAGAGAAGGAGCAAGTCAGCTGATGATGAACATGTACAAAATCTGAAGGCACAACTTCAGCTAGAGAAGCAAGGCGCAGCATTAGTTAGGGATAAGTTGGATGAGTTGAAGAAGATGGTGGCTGCATCAGAAGAAGCAAGGGCCAAGGATAAAGAGAAATGGGAGAAGGAGTCGCAGGAGACTAATGCCCTTCTTCGCCGTTTGCTCAGCCTTAAGGACTAGGTGAATGGTTATCGTTTTTGCTGTTGTGCGCACTATCTATTTTTTTGGTGAAATTTAGTGTTTCACACATCAAAACTATTGTGATGCCTGAAATGCTGCAAGATTGTGATTTGTGAGCACTTTGATGTTATGAAATTTGTGATTCTGATTTGTATTGTTTGTGATTGTGAGTTGAATGGTGATATTATGCAATGGGCTGAGATGGCTGAATATGCTATTTTGTATAGGCTATTGTTTTTTATGGCTGTTCTGTATGGGCTTTTGTATTGTATGTGCTGTTGATTTTTTTGAGATTCAAATGGGCCATTTGTTTTATGGACTGCTGGTTTTCAAATGGGCTATATGTTTTATGGGCTGTCTGAAATTGAATGGGCCATAAAAGTTGAGGGGGATGATTTAAACTTTTGGTAATTTCAAACAAGCCCAAAAAACTGGCGGCTCATAAGAACCGCCTTGAATTTAAATGGGCCATAATTAAATTTGGCTTATATCTGTTTACGATGAATGCAAGTTGTCGTAAAATAATGCCACGTAGGATCCTAGTCATCGCTTACTCATTGCCATGTCACGTTCGAGAGATGGTTTACGACAATTTCACCCTTGTTTACAACGAAAATTAAACATCGTAAATTTACGACGCCATAAGGAATGTTTCGTAAATTTACGACGAGAATTATGTTTTCGTCGGCAGTCATGAAACATGACGCTTGATTTTCGACATTCCTGTTTTCGTCGCTGAATCGTCGTAAGTCTAGATTGTTGACATAAATTCACTGTTTTGCAATGAAATTAGAACGTCGTTGTACGACACATCTCTTGTAGTGAATTGACGCATAGCACATCGACTCATTTTTCTGAACAAACTGAAGCGCGCATACACAATATATATACAACCACTCGCACCAAGTTACCAACAAGCAAAAGAAGTATCAAATAATTGTTTACAAAATTTAGAGAGCGATGTCTACGTAGATGAGCTAGACTGCAAATATGACATCAGAAAAGTTGTTCCTTATCTGTATTTTCAGCTATTTCCTTCATTATATACAATCCTCCCATTGGTGAACACTTGCCTTCATGCAGCACCCTCGTAGGTAAGTCGCTACTTCTGCAAATTTCTATGCCATCAAACCCAACTGTGTCCATCAACTTTAGTACATGATTACCATATCTCTGTAAAAACAAGTAAACAACTATTGCATTATGCTATTGCCTTCAAAAATTCTTGATTTCCTCACACTTATGTCTAATTGAATATATTGCCACGCAGCCAAAAAAATAATGTGCCCTTTATTTATGCTGGTGTCCATTGCTTTTGTGTTCATCTTTGGGCTTCAAATTTGAGCATATCATTTTGGAAACACTGCTATACCGTAGAAATTTTAAAATTGTGGATCGCTGAACATGAGTACTGTGAACATGTATACTAATAGTTAACTGACAATTGCATAGCAAAGTTGTGTAGTTGTCAACTAATTCCGTCCATTTCTACGTATATCCAGCTGGTCATCCAATTATTAGCTATCTTAAAATTTTACAGATTTGAAGTGGTGGCTGCAGCACCCTCCAAATTTCCATTTTCTTCATTTACTTAAAGAGAAACATGCATATGCAGTACCAACTTCGAGCAATGTTGGACCACAGGTGTGATGCCCCTGGCTTCTTAAGAGCCTTAACACGCAGTTAGAGACAAGCTAATGATGGATTGAGACTTAATCGTGCTTAGATAGTAACAAGAAATAGATGGAGAAATCACTAAGTCAAAAATTTTCTATACAAGGTACAAGACCACACATTTCGTGGATGGATAAGTCAACACCCACATGTTCTTGAACTCAACACCAAATGCAAAACCTCGGATAAAAAAATTACCCTAGATCTTTCTGTTTGACCATGTTCAAAAATCTAAAGACAAGAGGTTTAAAAGATCGAACCAAATCCAACTAACGTTTCTTCCGAGGATAGCAAGTATGATCGAGACCAAACTCGAGCCCTGATAAAACTTTCAAACTCATTAAGTACCTGAGCTCAACTCCGTTGTCAAAGTTGTTGTACATGTTATGGACTACCCTTTTGTTACACTGATCATAGTTTAAATTTGTCATTAACCTATTACAAATGGCACCACAATTCTCTTAGAAATAACCAAAATCAGCCCACACTTAGAAATTTCCCAAGTCTGGAATTTCAGCTTTCCCCCAATTTGATTCTAAAATTTATTTTGACTTCACTATGCAACTTTAAAATCTTCCTTTCTATAAAGTGAAATTGAACTTATCACCTTTCAAATGCACCTATTGTGGAAGTGATTGGACTTCATTTGATACTTCAAAAGTTGGGAACAAGAAAGTCTCTACACAAAGTGGAATTTCTGTTTTGCCAAACTTTGGAACACCTTTGTGTCTATAGTTCAAAATCTGTTGGGTTTCAGACCAAAGTCATATTACCAAACTTGTAGATAAAGTACTGGAAAACAACTTTGATAATTGGGGTTTGGTCATATATTGAGTTTTAAAAGGAGTTTATGGTCATTCTCTACCTGCACAGAAAACTAGTCCAAGTCTGACCTGTTTAGGAATCTCAATGTTTCTATAACCTACAGCCATTTTCATGCAAAGGTCAAATTGAAGAAGTTGTGTGTTATGAAATTCTAAACAATGTTGTCAAGAGGCACTTTGGGAGGTAAAGCACAGAAATATGAGTTTTGAATTTCCCATGTGATAAAGGTTCCCTGTCCTAATTAAAGGCTGCTATATAAATTCATGTGTAAATCATATTTCCACTTAGAATCTGGCATTTGGCCTTTTTACAAACTTGTAGAGTTTGAAGTGTAGAACATTTCATCCAATTGGCACTTTACCAAATTCGGCCTCTAAATGAGTGAAATTGGCTATTTTCAACAAGAGAGAAAACACACTTTCAATTCCCAGCTCCTACCGGTCAGCACCGCGGCCGCGCCCAGAACGCGGTTGCCGCGTGGACGCCGGCGACCGGGCAGTAGCTGCGCCCACGGATCGAGCCGGCCGTCGCCTCACCTCAGCTTCAAACCGACGCCAAGACCCCAGCATCTGGACGCTCCCCTGGCCGCATTCACCATCCTCCCCTCGGTCCTCTTCCTAACCGCGCAGAACGCGGAGCGCCGAGCCGCCATGGCCGGACTCGGGTGAACTCGCGCCACCGCCCCTGCGAACCCCCGCTCGTCCTGCCACCATCCCCACCGCGGTCGCCTCGAGCTCCTCCACCGTCCCCGCTGACCCTCGGCCTCGCCCCGTCATCCCCAGCTCGTTCCGCGTGCGCGCACGCTGTGGCCACGCCATGGTCTAGTCGCGGCGAGCTTCACGCCACCGTCGCCTCGGGCTGTCTCTGCCCCATCTGACGCGCGTCCCAAGCCCGCCTAGCTCCACTCCACCAAAACCCCAAACCCTAGGCCGCCGCCATCGGCCCTAACCCTCTCCTCTACGCGCCACCGCCGAGACGCGCCGCCGCACCGACGGTCTCACCGTGGGCAGCCCCCTTCCGGCCACCCCCGCGCCTCCACTCCGCCGCCGCCAGATTCCCCTCGTCCTCGCGGTGCTCAAGGGCCCTACCGTGGCCTCCCCCTTCGCCTAGACCGTCGGATTGCACCGCCGCGGCCGCGCACCGCCGCGCCATTCCCCCTCCGGTGCACCGCCGCCGTCCCGCCTCTACAGGGCATCGCACACGACGAGATCTAAGGGGAACGAGTCCCCGAGGGCGGAAACACCTTCCCCGACCCCGTCGGCTTCAAGTGGAAGCCCCACGACGCCGGCGCAAGACCCTCCAACCCCGGCCACCGCGCGTCGTCTCCCTTCCCGGCCGAAGGTAGAAGGAGGAAATTTTCCCCGAAACCCCTGCCTTTTTTCTGTTTTTACACGCTCTGATTCATTTACTATTCACTGAGTCACTCAAATCTTCTGTACAGACCCCTGGAAGCTACGGTTATTTATGTTTGAGTCCCGGATCTAATGATTTTCGATTTGGATGCATTTATTTAGGCTGTGAACTTTAAAAAATCATAACAAATCACAGAAAAATCTAAAATGGACAAACTCAGTTGCATTAGACTCCTCTTGAATAGATCTGTGGAAGGGATATGATGTGGAGGTGTGAAATGTCTGTTTTGCCCTTGGTTTGTTGCATGCATGATTAATTAGGATAAAAGTCAAAAATGGACTAAATGAACTCCAAATGGCATGAAACTTGGACAATAGCTTTCTTGTGGCATTATAGCACTATGTGAATTTTTGTAGCCCTAGCACTTGCTGTTTAATTACCTTTTTCCATTATACCTGTGTTATGTGCATTTATTTAACTTAGAAATTGAAGGCTACATAGAATATGCTCAAATTGACTCTCTAGCATTTTTCATATACTTTGGGTAGTATAAGTAGCCCACTGCTGAAATATGAGATTGTGCATGTTAAGTTTCAATGGTGATTTGAAAATGATAAAATGGTGTATGTTGGAAATGATAAATAGAAAAAATGGTCATAACTTGCTAGAAAAATTCTCTGGAAAATTTGATAGTTTAATGTTGATGCATAGAGTCCAGAAAGTATATTCGAGAAGGCTAGTTACACTATTCATATGTACATCTTAATTTGCACTAGATTAATATATGGAAAATAGATGTCCTATCAAACTTAGGAGTTTTAACTTATGAATTTTTGTACATGCAGTCCATGCTAATTATAGCTCACTTGTAAAATTTCACCTTCGGAAACCAATCCTATAATTTATGAAAAACCTGAGAAGCTATAGGGCTGATAACTTGCTAGAATTTTTATAATTAATTTATAACTCCGTTATGGCAGAAATTTTGACAGTAGCATAATGCAGTATAAACCTACATGTCATAAAAATCTGAGCTCATTTGGAGTTGTCTAACTACATAAACACAAGTAATGATTTTTATTCATAAAGTAGGCATATGATGTTTAATTATAACAGTCGGTGTTGATTTGCAATTGCTATCATTATACATGAGAGTTGATTTCTAGCTGCACGCTATCTATTGTTGTCTATGCCACACTTGATTGAGAGATGAACTCATTTGCTGAACACTTAAGGTTAATATAGGGCCTTAATCCATTAGATAAACAAAATGTGTGATATCATTAATGAATGTTCCCTTTTGTGTGCATGAAGTAGTCTTTTCATGATAAGTAACTCCTTCCAAGCAGGACACTTAATAATGTTTCAACCTTGCATCATCCTGGTGTGGTTTTCATCCACTTGGTACCCAACATGGTTGCTTTACGATAAACGACTTACTAGTTAGGCATATGATTGGATGTGCTTATTATCAGTTCATGAAGGTACAACTGTTACTGATGCTAGGAGAATGGTGTAGTAGCCCACTACCTGTATGCTCATATACTGGTGTGGTGTTTTGCTTACACATGAAATGATAAAGAACCAGATAAATTGATAACTTGCTCATTAACTAATTTATATATTACTCGCTTTTAGCGGCTCACATCATTGATACGGTTATCGTATGATCCCTAACTTGATAAGTGTAATCATACGGTCGATTTAGTATATGTTTGATCTAGGCCCATAAAGGTACTCCTTGTTTAGTTTAAAGTAGTTTATCAATCACCTTTTTGCCTGTTCATGAAATGGTTATTCATACGTGTGCTTCGTATTCATGCATCTCATTACTTGCATCATCCCGCATGTCAATCATATAGTGGCGCTCATTACAGATACGTGATCAAGAAACGAGCGCGTGAATCTATTTCAACCAACGGTGATCCAAAAGACCAACTAAGACCCACTTACGACCTGGAGGGCCCATCAGTCGTATTTGGACGGAGGAGTTGTCCAAGGAATCAAGGGGTTGCCTAGGGCAAAGCCTCACAACCCGGCAAACTAACAGTAACTTAGTTTGTTGGTATTATTAAAGTGAATCAAAGATAGCCAGTACCATGCTTTACCCAGCAAATGTATTACGATGAATGCTTATGCATCTGTATTAGGAGTTGTTTGGAACCAATTGCATTAGACTCCTTGGCCGCCCTAGCCCTAGCACCTAAAATAGAGTACGTAGGACGAGTATGCCTAGTAATGCTAGGTACGAGTAGACATGAGTGAACGGAGTCACTCATCGCGTAGGTGATTTTTCAAAAGTCACAAGAAATATTACTATGATGAAAGCTATGCTCGAGACCGGGCGGAGATATGGATATATAAAAAAATAATGATGATGATGTGGATGGTACGGTGGACTCCGCCCGAGTCACATAAGGCCGGTCGTTGTTCGCTTGGGATCAGCATAACATTACTAGGGTGCTTATCCGAGATCAATGGACCGGTAAAAGTCTTACTTGTGACGTCTCAAGCTGAGGGACACGTTCCTACCCACTGGTTGAGAGGAAGGTGGCCGCGGAGTCGGGTGTCAAGGGAGGGCTGACCCGACGTGACCGTGGTAACGCTCCTGCGACAACGCGCTCTGGGACGGGACAAGTGGAGATGGGGGAAGCATATGTTGAGAACGCTGGGAGTTAGTAAGCATATGCCATCCTGGTGCTTCTAGTTATTCCCGGAAATATAAAAATCGATTCGAATCGCTGATGCTCACTAGGTGTGAGAATGCCAGTATCACTGCCGGACAATGTAGTAATCCACTTGAATATGTTGTATTCTGATTTCATGGTTTTGAATACTACATTCTTGGTTTACATGCTTTATTTTCATGCAACTTATTATGGTACTCCTGAATAGCATTTCTTGACATGATGAACTAAGTAGCTGTCAAATCCTACCCTATATGATAAATCAAGCAGCTGTCACATCCTGCTTCCACATGTTAACTTGATCCTAATTAAAATCAACAGCTAAGGATCATTCTTAGTAAGCGAGCTTTGCGTCAGCCGTAAACCACTTCCATTAAGTCCTACTGAGTAACTAGTACTCAGGGTTTGCTCCCACTTTTGGCTTACAGGTGCTAAGACTTTTGGAAGACTTTTGGATGATCGTTGAAGGAGGGTGGAACCGGTGGGCTCGGTGCTACTCGCCTTGGTTACCTCTGCATCAAGACTAGTTGGGTTTTATTCCGCTGCGAGATGTTTTGAAACGCTTCCGCTATACATGTATATTTTGAATTCGCTTTCGCTATATTTGAACATGTATTTGACTATTTATCTTCGGTTTGTAAACTAAGTCTACTTATTCTCTATTTCAACTGCCTGTGATGATGTAATCTATTGTGGCTCTTTCGAGAGCTGAATGTGTGTGATGTCGGTATCCTCGGGCGATGGTTACATCGAGTGCCCTTTGGGTAGCTCGACGGACTACCGGGTTTAGTCTGGTCTAAGTGCACTGTGAGTCCAAGGTAGCAGGTGTGCTTAGTCTGAATTAAGCAGGGCGGTTCCGCCACATCAGGTACGTGAAACAGTTCTTATCTACTGAACGATTGCCAACTAACATATTTTTTTTGATCGCAATGGCAGGAGCTCTGCCTTTCAATTAAGAAGGAAAGAAGTGAGAAATACACACGGGCCGGCGGCAAGCCAACCAAAGCCCGGGCACTCACGAGTCACGAACACAAACACAGGTCAAGGTCCGGAATCAACGGAACGCACTCCTATAAAAGCACAGGCTCTCCCTAACTCTCCCAGCAACTTGGAGCGGAGAAAGCGAGCTATGCTCAAAGATTCTACGGTTGCGCTCCTTCCAGATGTTCCACAAGGTGTAAATAACGACGCCATTATACATCCTCCTACGGTCCTTTGGGAAGAGGGCCTCTATTTCTCCCCACCATTCCTCTATGCTGGAAAAGCTCGTCGGGTCAATCCGCTGTGGTAAAGTCATGTTTTCCCAGGCAAGGACCTACATCCAAACCTCTTAGGCGAAAGGGCAACTCAAGCACATATGAAGTCCTGACTCCATAGGCCCATTGCAGAGGGAGCACGATGGCTGATGCGGCCAGCCGCGTCACGCCAGATTATCCGCCGTGAGGAGTTTGTTTTGAATGAGCACCCAAGCAAATAATTTGCATTTATTTTCCGCCTTAGCACTCCAGATGAGACTAGCCTTGTGTCCCCTGTAGATATATTTATCACCTGATGGCTGCGAAATTTCAGCTGAACATGGGGGGATATCATGCGGAATGCATTTTAGCAGTCAGGTTATCTCAAAACCAGCTTTGATTACTCAGATGTAAAAACTTCGAAGGGTTTAATTGCAGCATCGCTATATTGTAATTTTTTAAAGATGCATATGAAAAGCTTAAGATAATCATGATCTATTGTATTGTTTGCACTGTAGTTTCACGAAATTTTGTGTTATGATTGCTTGCTAATTATTTGTGTGATTGATCCACCGCATGTTTCAACTGAAATAAAGAGTCTGGCACTATATGAATGGTTGAGCTAAATTAAATTTGACGTGGCACGAATACCTACAGCTCTCTTATCCGTTTGCATACACAGTTGTATGTCTATTCAACTTTCCATGTCTGCAATAACCGCCTGCAATAACTAACACCAACTCATGCAATCCAAAACAGGCGCGGCGGAGCGTGCCACCCTTTCTAGTATATATTCTTATTTGCCTAACATACCCCTGTCTTCACATGCTTCACACTATTAAACCAATTAGATTTTAGGGGTTTTGGCGTTTATACCCCCGCTTTGAGTGTAATGGTGATTTTACCCTTATTTTTTCAATTTTGTGGATTTACCTCTGCTTTTTCAAATCGAAGGAAGATTTTGCCCCTACTCAGTTAACGCCTCTTAACGGTGTCTATTCTCGTGCTAAAAGACTATTTTGCCCATGCGATTTTGCCCCTGTTTTCACTGCTAGGAAGCAGTGCCGGTCAGGGACAGTGGCAGCCGCCGCACCACGCGCCCTCGCCAGGGGGATGCCGTGCCCCGAGCCACACACACTCTTCTGGGAGGAGCCACAATCGCCGCGCTGCGTGTCGTCGCCGGAGGGGGAGCCGAGGGGGCGCGCCGTCGCCGAGAAGGGTAGCGGAAGACGCGCCCCGCCAGGGGAGGAGCCGCGGCGGCTGCCGCCGCGCCGCGCGCCCTCCCCAGTAGAGGAACCACCGCGCCGCGTGCCCTCACCGCAAAGGAGCCGCAGCCGCCAAGCCTTCCTAGAGGAGCCACAGCCGCCGGGCCGCGCGTCCTCCCCGGCGGAGGAGCCACGGCCGCCGCGCCGCACGCCCTCGCCGGAGGGGGAGACGAGGGGGGCGACCTCGCTAGGGGGTGGGGTGGAGCCGTGCCACTGGCAACTCGGCGGTGGGGGACGCGAGCAGGCGTGCCTGGCGAGCCGCTGCTGCCACCTGCTGAGAGAGAGGGGGAGAGTTGTGGTTGGGTTTGGATAAGATAACGGGTATGGGTGTCATTTCCCCATTTTTCTTTGTTTTTTTATTTTTTTAACCCTGGGTAATACGTCATTGTGTACGCACGTTATGAGTAGGGACAAACTGTGGGTTCATTCTGAAATAACAGGATAAATTCACAAAGTTTAAAAAATATGGGTAAAATCACAATTAGCCTCTAGAGTAAGGGCATAAACACCAATCTCCCTAGATTGTACTAGTCCATGAATAACCTTCCTTCTACACAGGGTGGAATCAAAGAAGATGTATGCTCGCGAGCCAAACGAACCAGCACTCACGTCTATAATCACAAACATGCTTACTCGTGAGTCAAAACATATCATATTTACTTATTTGATTCAATAATGGAATTTAAAACTTACCAATAGAAGTGATTACTTATTTGATTCAATAATGGAATTTAAAACTACCAATAGAAGTGAATCAAGTTACGTTACTAATACATATATGGTCGTAGTGGTAATTTTTTTAAAAAAATATGCTTTATATACTTAGAAATGTGTATTCTTGCACTGGCTCGTGAGCCTAACGAGCTGGCTCGAGCTAGACGAGGCAAGCCAAACTTTTAGCTTATTAATCGTTATACTAACATAACGGGCCGAGTCCACCCTATACATGCATGTGTCTACTAGTTTTTCTTATAAATTTGTCACGGCATTAGGTGCATTATTTTTCTCCTCAAGCAAGAACAGTTTTTTATCAAGATGTCAATTTTATATCTATATATAGGACAAAACAGATATGTATAGGATATTTTTCGCATAAAGCTAAGATAATATTTATATTAATAGAGGTGTATTCGGATTAAATACGGACGAATATTGTTGATACCATATTTGTTTTCATATTTTTTTTCTTTGGATTCGTATCGGATACGAATATTAATCAAATATGTCGGACAAGACTTGAATGGTTATCGACATCGTAGTTATCCAAGCTTGAGTACTCAGATACGGATTGAATGCTAAATGTCCGGACTCAAATAGGGATCGGATCTTAACTTTTCTAAACGGATCGAAACTTGAACATAATATACATACCATTTACAACCCTATATATTAAGATGATATTTTACATATAATTATTTCATGCAAATATGTTCAAGCATTTTCATCCACACTCCTTTTAATATTTGTTCCGTGTATACAAAACTTTTGTTCAAGGTTACATAAATCTTTTTTTAATTGATTTTATATTTGTTAAAATTTTACCTAAAGCATTCTAGCAATCTTGTTCTCCTCTGCAGAAAATTTTGTTCGCCACACAAATCTCACGACGGAATTAGTTATTTTAAGCTAGAACATTTTTTCCTTCTTTATAATACAATTATTTCTCCGAAACAGAATATTTTTAACCCCATGAAACATTTTCTTCCTCACTTTACGATTTTTTTTACAGAAGGGAAATTGTTGTTGTGAACTACGAACAAATCTTCCATGTACACTATCCCTGTGTCCCATGCTCATCGTCATCAGCCTCTCACGAAAATGCACCATAAGGTGGGCCTACCATACTCGGCCGTTGGCCCAAAACAGGGAAAGCAGGCCGAAATAAAGAAACTGACGGGAAGAGCCAGAGGCCATCGAAACGGCAACTGAATAAACACATTTTTCGCAGATATCGACGCCACAGGGGCTACAATAGAAACAGCACGAGCTCAACAAAATTCAGAACCACGAGCATGTATAACAATTCAGATTATAAAGGTTGCAGCAACATTGGAATAAGAATGCGACCTTTAACCAATGCAGGTTCCCCAAAGGGGTATTTACTAATCACATTTACTGATGGTACAAAATTTTCTATCGCCTATATAGATCTGAGATTACCCAAAAGGATACAATGTACAACACAACTTTGCCAACAAGATCCAAAAATTGGATGGTGCGGTAGCTACTAAGCTACAGCTAAAGTGACATACCAATGCCAGTTCTTTACTTGCAGTGTTGCTGTGCTATCTTTTCTCATTTCATGATCAAAAGCTACTTGCAGGAACTTGTTGTTCAGGTTCAGGAAACATTAATGATTTGAGGAACTCGTAGGACGTAAAGAATATAGCACCTTGAGATACATACATAACCAGCCTTGGAATCAAACCCCTGCAAAAGAACATGTCTCTTGATAGTTTGCAAACTTACAAAAGCATCTTTTTCAGACAGGAATAAGTAATAGCTCAAATTCACTAGCACGGTATGCCTCTGCTAATTGTTGTACCTGTAAAGACCATGCAAGCCTTCTTGCCGAAAGATTTCTTTTAACGCATGAAGAGCCCCATCATACTTGCTAACAGGGTTGAGTGCCTGATAAACACAAAAAACTGAAGAATTAGTTCCACTACGAACATAAGTTTGTTCAACATATAGAAGTGCTTGAAATTTAAACTGAATTGCATTAAATTGTCCATAATTGCAATTCTATTATTAGAATAATCAATAATATATGATAAACATAACAATCAGAAGTAATTGGTTTACAAATATAAACTCAAATGGGATGTGGCATATGCACACTTCATATTACCTGTAATTGCACTCGTGTTTTGACAACATCAAATGGAGTTGTACAGAAAGCAGCAGTTGACCCAGCAAAACCTCCACATAAAAGCTGCAATGAAACAAAAAGGGTGCAAGGTTGGTTTTATGATTTTCCTCAGTTGCAATTGGAATGATAAAACTGGCCAATCACAATATGGAGCTGGTGGTTTCTTTCCCCTCCCAAACATCGGTAAACAATGCAGGATAATAATTGAAGTGCCCATGGGTTCTACTTCAGCTCTAAATAACAAAAACATAAGAATGATGTTTACAAAAGGTAAATTCAAGAACTAACCGTCTGACCAGAATTGAGCTTGGCATTATCAGGTACTGATTTCAACAGAGATTGCTTCAGACTCTCATAAGCATAAAACTACAAATTCAAAAAAGAGATCAAGTTCTTTAAATACGAAAAACAAACTATCAAGTAGGAGTAAAAATTTAACTTGTTGGACTTGAATGCAAGTACTTAAATTTTGATACCTTTACTACTGAATGTAGGATATTTCTGTAAAGAACAGCACCCCATCCAGCATATAATGAAGCAATGCCGCCCTTTTTTAGGCATCCCATTAAAGCGTTCCTGGTGGCATTGAACTCTTATTAGAGTGTAACGAGAGTGATGAAAAGGAGGCATCCTACTGAAGCATTAGTTTGAAGATATCCTACTTAAAGCATTCCTCATGGCATATACCTAGTAAGTTTACGTTTCTCTCTATTTATAAAGCCAGAAAATGAAGTTTCTAAATGAAGCAAAATTTATAAACAAATGAAGAACCCAAAAGGGCAGCAAGGAGAATTCAAAATTGAATACCAGCAATTCTGATAACGTGAACCCACTTGCATTTGTTGTTTTATGCATTCGCTAGGTGTAAAAACAAAGGATGTTGCAATACTAGAACAACCACCAGCAGCACAGTGCACAACTGAATGATACTCCTGCAGATATGAGAGATGTCAGTGTAAAAGCACCATAGATGATTGAAGTATATACTCCCTCCATCCCATGAAACAAGGCGCCTAAAACCTCTGCACGAAAATTAGTGTGGTGTCGTTTTTTTTCCACTGGCTGCCCCTGCATGCGTGGGCGAGAGAATTGTGGGCGCGAGCGAGAGAATCATGGGGGAGATAATTCCGGAGACGCTGCAAGGATGGAAGGATTTACAGCACTGCATGGAAGGAACAGATTCTGCGCGTGCCGGCAGAAGGAATTTTGCGCACGGGTCAAAGTTTGTTCGCCGCACGTCACCGAGGATTATGTGCTGCCTGGTCTCTCTCTACTCTGGCAAAAAAAAATGGCTCTCAAAATTTTTGCCATGAAAATTTTGGAGGAAAAACTAGCACTATAAATACCCCACGAAGAACACTTCGCTGTTCATTCGCTTCCTCTCTCACGACCTCATGGCCCTCTTTGCACGATGCATGCTGCTCCTGGTGTGTCTTCTTGGTCCAGGTGAAGATCCTCACGCCATAGTGGATGAAGGTAGGTCAATTGGACTGGATCCCTTTTGCCGTCGTTGTGATTTCACCCCTCGACGGCCGCGCAGGATCCATTTGTACTGGATGGACGTATGGCTGCGATGTTGGTGGATGAGAGAAGGCTGGGACGTATGGCAGCTATGCCGGATGGACGGTAAGATGTCCTGCATGTGAATGGAATTAACAATCCCTACAATCTCTAACCTACCTTGCCTGTGCATGGCCACGTACCGTAACGAATCCTAAAATTTCTCAACTGCCATAAACTCCCTCGCGACCATTAACTTCTAATCCCATGCAGCATCCCATGCAGCGCAGGAGCACATGCGTCCACATTGGCTAGAAAACCACCCCACGCCTTGTTTTGTGGGAAAAAATTCAGAACATTGGCACCTTGTTTCATGAGGAGGGAGTACCATGCAATGGCAACAATTAGATAACATGAGTAGAGAACTAAACTAAAATCACCTTTGGAACAACAGGCAGAAGAGCCCCCTTGACTGTTTCATAAGTTAAGGTATAAATTGCAGAAATCGGTGCAGAACAGGCAAGTTTGCTAGCAAGCCCTCCATATAGCCCCAGAACGCCTTTACAAGAAATTCATCAAACACCTAAATTGTTATAGGAATTTATATTTCTCAAAGGGTAAGGGTAGATGGAAAGGAAATTAAGTTGTGGAATTGCTGTTATTGAACATTACCTCTCTCAACAAGGATGCACCTTAGAGTATGGTAGAATGAACAACTTTGTCCACAACTGTTAGCTTGAATTATGGTTTTCACTGTATCAACTGGATGCAAAAAAACACTGACTGCTGTCCCAGCTAATGCTCCTGCCACAGCATGCTTGTTTATGGTAACAGAACCGTCAAATCGATGCTGAAAAGTTGGTTGGTGCTCTTGCAAGCATTTGTCTACAGAATGCTGCAGAAACATGTCACTTCCATAAGCATATTCATCTGCATTTGCTGAATTAAGAACAACAGCATCACCCACCAGAGAAGACACGTGTTCCAATTTGTCAAGCTGAACATCTGTGCATGCCTTACTGAAAACCTGATTTTCTTGCATTATCGTGGCCTCTTTGGCAATTTCTATTTCATGAACTGAGCAAGATAACAAATTAGAATCCTGTTGAAGATTTTCTTGATCAGATTTAGTATTGTATAGAGAACTTCCACAATCATGTGTACTGCTAGTTTCTTCATTTGAGATGGTACATAGCTCAGCAGGGATGCTTCTTGTTTGATTGGAGTAGCTATCATCCATAGTGTCCATATTGGTGGAAGCAACATAATTTTCCTCACACATGATTCTTTTGCTACTTAAAGAAGTCCCAATCTGTTCTTCCTTTTCAGTTTGCAAGGAGTATATATTTCCACATTGCAAATAAGGAGCACTCACAACCTTATTTATGGAAGGTATATGTCTCCATGTGGATGATGCACCAAAAACACCATTGAATGGTTTCAGCATTAACATATTCCGTACTGAAATAAGATCCTCATAAATCGACTTCGGTGTAGACTGACAGTTTTGAGGTCTCAGACCACTTGAGCTTTCCTCATAGCAAGGTGTCAGTACATGTCCTTGTTGATCACTGCTAAAGCACACAGGGTCTTCCCTACTTGAAATCCCTTGGATCTCAGATCTCTGAGCTGCGTCGGACGATTCAGTGTGCCCAACAAGATTCCAAATTCCTGCCAACGCTGATACGAACTGGGGAGTGGTTAATCTTCTATCAGCATATGCCCTGCAAGGTTGAGGACTTTGCCTTGGTTGGTGATTTGCATCTCTCTCCTTAGTGATCAAAGCATCTGGTGCCCCAAATAGCTGGTGCTCATCTAATGAAAACCGTTGATAGTTGATTGTCGGCTTTGCAGCTTTCGAAGCTCGACGGGTCGAGCTCATCTTTTACTAGCTTGCAAGGTGGTGGTATATACCATAAAGAAGAACACATTCAATCAATCCGTTGCTTGAGATCTGCAGGAGGCAAGAAATGAACAAAGGCTATTTAGCCAATGAAGGAGTTCTCATATAGAAAAAAAGGTGGAACTTCTATAGCATAGTACCCAGCAAAAAGTAGACATGTACCCCAATAATTTGAGCGAAGAATACAACAGATCCACCAACTTTTGTATCCTGTAATCCCTTTGCAGTCGCCTTCGTTTGAAGTCAGGGTCAGATGAGAGAGGAGAGATGCGAGGAGGATGTCTGCACTGCTCACCGATGTCCTTGGCTCCCCGTCTAGTCGGCACCAGGGGACAGGGCACCAGGGGGGCGGCCGAGGGCGCGGAGTCGCGTAGGTGGCTAGGTGCAAGGGGAGCCGGGGAGGGGCGCAGGGAGAAGGGCGGCCGGAGTGGGAAGGGCGGCGCAGGGAGGCGGGGCGGCCGTAGTGGGAAGGGCGGCGCAGGGAGTCTTCTTTTTTTCTCTTAATACACTTTGTTTCGGGGCTTCCTATGCGCCTTCTGGAAGTTCAGTAAGCTGGCCATCTAAAAAAGCCCAGTGGCCCATTTAACTGCCTGACAGCCCATTTCATTAGATTTACATTGCCCGCGAAGCAAAATTGATGCAGTTGGATTCTTTTTCTAAGACGGGCCTGTGCACGTGACTGGAGGACAGATTTTTCCTACTAAAATATTCAACATTAGCTATTTATATGGAACAGACATATATGCAAAAATATTAAAGTTTTCATTTATAAATGTTGAATGGAGGATATAGAAATTGTTGAATAAATAATTTTACAATTTGATTGAGTCTGATCAAATATTGAACATGTATGTATTCAACATTTTTAAATACCTTATTCAACATTTTATCTAACAGAGATCAACATTTTATCAAAACTACTTCAACAATCCGTGCATAAAATGTTGAAAATAGTATAATTAAAATGTTGAAATAACGTAATTGGAATGTTGAAACAATGTAACTAGATTGTTAATAATACTATATTCAAGAGTTAAAAATATACACGGGAAATATTGGTTACAAAGGAAAAAAATAGTTTATTAAAAGGCGTGCAACCATGTGTTGTGTGCCGTTGGGCTCTAGTGATTCCCCGTTCAGTGGTTGACCCCCTATCACTCCTGCGCATCGCTCCAAGCAGCTGCGGCTCAGGGAGAGACACGAGCAAAGAGTAGACAGATTGTGGAACTGCGAATGGAATCTGGAGCCACCTTATAAGTTGATTGATTTTTTGCTTTACATCAGCCACCTTGATTTACCATTATATTTATCCTAGTTGACTGATTTTAAATTCAACATCAGTCACCTTGTTTGGCCATTAGATTCATTTGAGAGCAGAGATTTGATTTGCCCATTTTAGCCTACCTCCCGCTAAAAAGCATCAATAATGGGTTCATAGTCTGTTTATTGCTAGATCATTTGTTGCGTTATGGGCTGTTTGACTAGCTCGATCGTAGCCTAAATATTTTATGGATTGTCATAGCTTTGTTAGGCTGTGTGTGTGCGCGCAGAATAGACAGATTAAAAGATGGACCAAATGACGGAATTTGCACTATTGTAATATTGTGTATAGAGTGGAGTTTGAATTTGATGGGTGTCACGTTTCATATGTTTCCCAACCATTTTTATCCCCTGCTGTATATTGCTCCCTGCTACCAAATTGTACAAATTGTAAGGTGTTCTTGCCATTTTTTTTATCTGTCCACGTTCATATAAATATTGATGAATCTAAACAAATACTCCCTCTGTTTTTTTTTATTTGACGCAATTGATTTTTTTTTTCAAAACTTCAATTGCTCGTCTTATTCAAAAATTTCATAAATTATTATATACTTGTTTGTCATTTGCTTTATCGTTAAGATTAGCTTGCATGCATTGTAATTTTACATTTTTGCAAATTTTTTTTGAAGAAGACGAATGATTAAAATTTTTAAAAAAGTCAATCCAGTGAAATAAAAAAGAACGGAGGTAGTATTAAACAGACATAAATGAAATAACAAATAAATTCTGCAGAGACGTAGAACCATTTACAATTTGGGATGGAGAGAATACTTTTCTGCATATAAATGGATAGTGGTTAAGGTAGAATACTAGAGTTTTTTTTTCTTTGCGAGAAAAGCTAAACATAATGTGTTCTGTACTTCTATCGTGTCCCAATACATATATCTTTACTACATATTACTTACTTCTAATTTATACTAAAATCATAGTTGATTTGTACTAAAATTACACTTACTTTTTACTTTTTGTTGTAGTTTTCAGCTCATGATTGTGTAATTAAAATCTGAGTGTTATGGGTCTAAAAAAGACATAGAAGCCCACGGATGACGTCCCCATCCTCACACGGACACATGTAGCGGACACAGACAAATCCCACACATGCCGCCTCCACCCTCACATTTAACACACTGACATACAGCACCACAAACACAGACTACACATGTCATCCCCCACCATCACATGGACGCATTCAACAGACACGGGCATACAACACCACTGACACAACCCACACATGCCATCCCCATGCTCACACGGCCACATGTAACAGACATAGACGCACAGATGCCGCCCCCACCCTCACACAGACACATTCAACATACACAGATATACAGCGCCACAGATACAGAAATATCGCTCGTGTCAATCAAACGACACATAGACAGAAATATCATAAAACAAGCAAAAACAGACCGCGTGTATGGCACACATAGACACAAAGAATGCAAACAGTTAAGGCTATCCCCAACAGAGTATGTAAAAAAATTATCTATACACTGTAGCGCTATTGTAAATAGAGACTGAGGTAATTGAAATAGTAAAAAAACTGTGGATAGGCAAGCCTTTGGCATTGGATTGGAGACGGTCTTAAAGATCCAAGCCATCCGGCTAGCGAGATGACGGTTGGAAAGCCAATGTACTGCTATAGGGACATGGACAACGGACAGCTTGACAAGCCGAATGACCGACGCATAGATTACATAATCAAATAATCAAAACCATGCCACGCCATTAGCCAGCGAATGGATGACGCGATCTCGCTCGTCTGCACACGATTGGACGATTCACGACGCCGACTAATGCCAAAGCAACACAATAGGCGATTGACATAGACGAATTCTATTAATCCTATTGTCTATATTCAAATTCCGATACATCTACAGTGTAACTACGGTATCATTTTTATACTATGAACAGCCATATGGACCGTCTGCTGCACTTGTCTTATGGGCGTGACATTGGCCATATTTTGGGGCAAAGTTTTTCAGCTTTTGCTTTTTTAAACCAGATTTGGTGTCAATCACGTAACTTATAAAACAACTTAAAATCTAGGGCTTCTCATAAATGAATTACACAACAACATTTTTTAGCGGGTGGACACCACAGTCTTGAAGCTTTTTTTCCCAACGCACTCCTCTCCATCCGGCTCGGTGTCGCTCTCCTCTCTATCACACGGCTCCCCGTCCAGCCCTATGTAAGGAACGTGCCGAGGTATCCGACTCAAGAGGGAAATAGGGTGAATTGGGTCTCTAATCACCTTTCTAAAACCTAGGACTTTCTAGTGCATAGAATAAACCTATTGCATCCTACACATGCTAGTTAAGTCTAAGGTTTATCTATGCGCTCTCTAACTAACCCTAAAAGACTTGCAATCTATAGCCAAACCTAATCAAACTAACTAGCAAGGCTAAACGCGCACAAGAAAGTAAATGTTGAAACGTAAATGCAGTAAGTAAAGAGATAAGGGCAACGGGGGTGCAAACTCCCGGAGAGACATAGGGATTTAACGTAGTTCACCACTAAGGGCCACGTCCATGGGCTCGCCACCAAAGGCAATATCCGAGTCAAGCATCAAGACTCTTCCTATCACCGTCTTACGCTTTCCACCAAATGATTCACGGCAAGCAAAGGCTAAGTGCCACCAAGCCACCATGACTTAGCCATTGCCACCGTCTCTCTTAGTCACAAGGCGACGGATTTTTTACTATGGAGTTTGAAGGGTCTCCTCATCCCCTCACAAGTTGTCGCCATCGCTCCACACCAATGAAAGAGGGTCTAGCAACGAGTACAAGTGGCTTGACCGCAGCCAAGACTTCTCCACTAGCTCACGCAGAAGCTACTCTCAAGAGAAGCTCGCAAGCTCACTTTCTCCAAGCTCTAACCTAGCTTAGGTGATGCACTAAGCTCTCATATGGTAGTTGGCGTGGATGATATGCTTGGAATACACCTCTGCACTTGCTCTAAACTTCAATGGCTCCAACTCACTTGAAATGGCCAGGTGGGTTGGCTTATATAGCCCCCAAACACAAGGTAGCCGTTGGAAAGAAAGAGTTGCTGACGCAATGTACTTCGAATTGTCTGGTCCATGCTTTTTTCTAACTTCAAACAATCCGGTCCATTTACTTTTCCAACGGTCACAAAACTAGCCGTTACTATACTATTGTCCGAAGCTTTGTCCCCATCAGAGTGGACTGTCCGGTCCGTTATACTTTCCAACCAGCCGTTGAACTAGCCGTTGTATTGCCCAATGCTTTGTCCGATCTCATAGAGCGGACTGTCCAATCCATTGTAATTCCTCGGCTGCTCAAACTTCATAGCCTCAGGTTTCTTTATCCGATGTATTGTCCGGTCTTCTAGACCATATTTCCGGTCGATCTATGTAACTTGGTCGCTTCCACTGCTTCGTTGCTGAGATTGTCCGATCTCTGATTCTTCTTGACTTCAGACTGTCCGATCTTAACATTTCTCCTGTCTTCCAAATCTTCTATCCCCGTAGGAAGATTTGTCTGGAGGTATGTCCGGTCATGCAGACCATATTATCCGGTCCACACAAACCCTGTGAGGTTTAGGGGCAGAAACCCCGTTGGGGTAGCCCTTCGGGCCTATCCTTTGCCTTTTCTTCTTCATCATCCTTTGGGCCTAAATACCTAAGAATGTGCATCTAGACAAGTTTATTAGTCCAAGTGTTGGGCCTATCCTTACACAGTGTCGTTCCTCCTGTCTGTCACGCCGCGCTGGCCGTAGGATGGAGACGGGGACAAATTCCCCATCCCCGCCACCTCTCTTCCTCATCCAACTACGGGGGAGAGGCGAAGCAGAGCTTTGCTATCACTGCGCTGTCCCACTCCAGCCTCTGCCATCCACGCCCTCGCCACCTCCTCCTCATCCAGCTACCGTCCGAGCTCCACCTCGCCATCCTTAGCCCATGGAAACTGCCGCCCCGCTCGTGGTCTTCTTCCCCGCAGTGCTAGGGGGAGCTCACCGCCACCGCCGTCATTACCTCATCCTCGCCGTCCTTCACTGCCTCCCGGCTCTATTTAAGCCCCGCCCAAGCACACCCCAACCATTCTCGACCCGAGACATTCCTTAACACCGCCGCTCCACCATCGCATAGCCACCGCGCTACGCATCCCCTTCCACCGCCGCTACTCACCGTCGATCGTGGCCCTCGCTGCCTGTTCTTGCCACCGGAGGGTATGACCCCATGTTCCTCTCTATCCTCTTCCTTTCCCTCTAACCCTCATTGAGGATTGAGGCTGCATGAGCTCAATTGAGCTCAGCACCTTCCATGGCGTTGGTGGCCATCGCCACTGTGTCGCCCTTGTTCCCCACGTGCACGAGCCCTTTCCGGGCTCCTCGTCTCACGCAACCGGTACGAGACCCTAGCGTTGCCTAGTGCCGCTAGGAACGCTACTCGCCGCTGTGCGCATGGCGCGGTGCACGGCGCGTCTGCTGCGAGCAAAGAGAGAAGAGGGAAAGGAGAGGAGGAGAGGGAAGAGAAAGAGAGGAGTAGGGAGAACGCCACCACGTGGTTTGGTCACCGCCGGTGAAGGCCAGGGCGCACCGCTGAGTGGCAAGGTCCTCGACGTCGCCACCACCGCGGCAGGCGTGCACGCGGTGCACGTCGCATCCGCCTGCCTGCCCTAGGATTTCCTATGTATCTTATGGAAGTTCATTAAGCTAAGTATCTAAAAAGCCCAATATCCCATTTAGCATTTTTCAAAAAACCAATAGACAGCCCACCTCATTCAATCAATGCACGGGAGAAAAATCAGCTAGCTAAACTGTTCTACTAGATTTAACATTTTTTTCATTTACAAATGCTTTAATATTTTTTAAACTTGATTCAACAATATGAGAAACTTAACACAACATATTTGGATAAATTAATTCAACATTTTTATGTGAAATTGTTGAGACAGTGTGTCCAAAATGTTGAAGTAGCATATCTAAAATGTTGAGCTAGTATATTCAAAATGTTGACATCTGCGAAAAGAACAAAAGATAAAAATATAATTATATTGGATATCTTTCGTAGACTAATCTAGAAAAAACTATAACTTTAAAGTGGCGTTCATGCTTATATGTGGTGGACGGATCGTACAGCAAGCAAGCCAGCAACGTGTGAGCAGCTACCTACACCGCTACCCTTAAAAAAAGCCCTACACTACACCGCTACGGGTGGGTTGGCAGGCCGGCACGGTCCATGAAGCGAGGTGGGTGGGTGGCCCAGGAAGCAAAGGCGGGTGAACCATTGATTTCATTAGCTGAACAAATCTCAACGTGGAAGTTGCAATGCTTATCCAACTTCCAGAAGTTCAATAGGATTTTTGGCCTGCCCTGGCATGGGCCGCGCCCTGGGCAAAAGCCTAGGTGGGCTGTGCCAGCTGGGCTAAAGAGGAGGAGAGATGGAAGTAGGGTGAAATAGAACTTTTGTAAAAAGAACATATTTTGGGCGTTGGGTTCTTTAATTTTGATTTTCTAACATTTATTCTTTTTCCATTTCGAATCACTTTAATTTAGATTTAGTTTCTAAAAATATTTTGTATTTATTAAAAACTTAAATTTATTTGTGTTAACTAAAATTAATCTTTTAGTTTTATTTATAATATTATGTGTTAACAATAATAAATACAATAATATTTTATTATTATTTTATAATTTCTAAATAATAATAATTCTTTTGAGGCTTTTAAAAATTAACTAATTCTAGAAAATATTTTAAAACCCTGAAAATTTATCTAAACTTAAGATGAGTCCTGGATAACGTTTTCAGTGCCCCACCTTTTCTTTTTAGGAACTTTTATTATTCTTTTAATTACAGGTTGATCATCCTTGTGCTTAAACATCATTCATATCATGCATTTAGATTCGATAAGTTGGGTAGATCGTTAATGAAAAAGTTCAAAAACGAATCTATGAAGGTAGGATCGACGCCTAACAGGGGGGTGAATTTGGATTTCAAAAACAAAGGCTTACTAAAAACTACAACTGCTATGCAAAACCTATGCAAGTAAATCTAACTATGTGCACTATGGTTTTGCTAAGTGTTGCTAGTACTACCGTGGCCAAATCTTGCAACCTAGTTCCACCTAGAAACTAACCTATGAAGCTAGTTTAGGAAAGTAAGCACACAATTGAAAGAAAGTAAATGTGGAAGCTAAAGGATGGGATAGAGAATGCAAACTCCCATCGACGATGGTGATAGCACACGAAGAAGACACGGCGATGTTTTTCCCGAGGTTCGGGGAGGCCAACGTGCCTCTACCCCCTACGTCCTCGTTGGCGCTCCACAAAGGGCTTTGCTCTCGCGCAATCTTCAAAGGAGTGCGGCCTCACCCATGCAAGAGTGGAGGATGGCAAAGTGACTTCCGCAGAAGTCAAGCAACCACGGTCGGGTCTCCGGATATCCTCGGTACACACCCATCCGAGCCTATCTCTCGCGTAGTCCTCCACGGGCTACGCCCTCGCCCACGCAAGGGCAGAGGATGGATACGGCCGTTGGGGTCTTCCGAATCCTTCTCGCGGAGCTACCCCGTCGTCTCCACTAAGGGAAGCTTTTGGCCAATGTGCCGAGAGCCTTCCTCCCTCTCACAAGATGGTGGCGGCCACTCCACACTCCGAAGGGTCTCGCAAGACTTACAACCGCACTAATACACCAAGGTCGTGCACGCAGGTACGGAGAATAGACAAGGTGGCCTAAGTAAGGATACACTAAGCACTAGCTATGCCAGATGTGTCTAGTTTTGCTTTTGTGGTGGTTGGACTCTCAAATGGTGTTGCTACACTTCAAATGGGCACTGTGTATCAACACTTGTGCTAGCTCAGGATACTCCAACCACATTGTGGAAGCCGTCCATAGGGGTATATATAGGCCAAGCCTCAAAACTAGCCGTTGGGAGCTTGTTTCTCTTCTCTGCGTGACCATCGGACCGTCCGATGGTGGGACCCAACTAGCCATTGGAGTCGACCGTTGGAGCTTCAGTCGACCGTTGAGACCATCGGACCGTCCAATGGTTGGAACAGCGTGGTCTTCCTTTTGTTGGGTCTTGTGTCTAACTTGTCCGATGGACCATCGGACCGTCCGATGGTGCTTGAAGCGCCGGGACTTGGTCTTCTCTTTCTTCGCTGCCCAGCTCGTCCGATGGACCAGGACCTTCCAGACCGTCCGATGGTGGCATTTTGCACTGGGACTTCTATCTTCAATCTTGGGCTTTTTCTTCTCACCGGTGCACTCGATGGGGCTTCTCCAGACTACTTGGTGCCCCAAAAAATCGGCGCTGACTGGCCAGGGGGACTGCCGAGTCAGGACTCTCGCTTGCAATTTGATGGCGGTTTGGGGTCTTTTCTTGTGTCTTTTAGATCCTCATTTGAGGTGTTTGTACCCCAAGTCCATCTTTTGCACCCTAGGACTTAGACAAAAACACTTGTACATAAATATTAGTCCCATAGCACGTGTTGTCACTTCAACCACCAAAACCACATTAGAGAACTAAGCACAAGGCTTAAGGCCCATTCTCCGTACAATCTAGAAATCAAGAAAGGATTCAAAGAGGAATCCTGAAGCCAAACTCTGCAAGACAACAATAGTACCAGGAGGAGCATTGATGATCAATATGCTAACTTTTCCTGTCTCAACCTTTGGAGTAATCCAGGCAAGCCTCGGTGCATTTCCTCTTTTTCTTTTGAATCTCAATCAATGAGTTATGTATGCGCATTAGAGTTAGGAATTGATTGAAAGCCTAGTGCATGATTAGCCTATAAATCTAGCATAATTGGTCTTATGCGCAGTAGACTAGAATTCTTAGCCAAGCTTAATCATAGACCGAATTTATTTTCAGCAAAACTTGAATTAGGATGAGAAAGTTTCCTAAGAAAATAAAATGGAGACATTGGGCAGGGATGACTTTGGTATTTCAAAATGGCGGTGAATAACCCTACCTATGTCACATAAGGTTGTCCGATGTCTGGCTATGCTTTCGGCCTTCGAACGCGTCTCATTCACTTGTCGTCCTCTACGGGCTCCGATAAGCCTCTCATCCCTTGAACGTAGAATTGAATTGTGGTGAGACCAACTGGATGATGGGAGACAGGCGGGTGTTGAAGTACTGTACACCCAGGTTCGGTGAGGACTATTCAAACTATGTGCCAAGGGATGTTACGGTTGTCATATGCGGGGTCGATGTACACGCATATGACGAGTGTCTAACTGGTCCTCCCGGGAGTGTAAAATCGATTCGAATCGCTGGGCTTACCAAGTGTAAGAGTTTGATCGCGACCAACATTGTAGTCAAGAAGAATAGTACTTTTGTTAAGAATGATTTCGCAGAGTGTTTGCCTTTGTTTGATAATAGAATAGGTATAACTTAGTTTAAGTAGGAGATAATTAAAAGAAGATAAAACACAAAAGCTAAGGATCCACGTGCAGGCTAGCTGCAGTGTGAGTTGACCTAACCATACCAGCCATAGGCTAAAAAGTCGGGTTTAGACCTAGTGGTCGGGTAAGTCTTGCTGAGTATTTAGTACTCCTTCTTCGAGAAGGTGCCGAAGCTGGATGTTCTTCTGAAGGCTTTCTTCTACCTCCTAAAGTTGAAGAAATAAAGAAACCATATGGTAAAGCTTCTTCTCCCATTCTTGAAGTTGTTTGATGTGAGACGGCATCGGTGGGCTTACTTGGATTTCACATAATGCTACTACTTATATAGCAGAGTTCCATTAGTTGTTTGTCACCTCCGTTGTAAGTTTTCTCTTTTCGTTATGCAAATCATAAAAACATTTACGTTCTTACTCTCACCTATTTTCCAAGGACTCTTTATGGATCATCTGATGTCTATGCGATCCTGTCTGGCGTAGTCAGGGTCCCTTGGAGACCTGACGGACTACCGGGCTTAATCCAGTTTAGGCGCAAAACTTGTGTTATGTGCTTGAACTAGGTTACATTGGGCGGTTCTGCCACACATACAATCGTGACATACGAGCTCGACGAGGACCCAGTGATGGACCGCCTCCAGTTGGGTCATTGACAAAGACATGCCTTTGTTGATCGGGTGGTCCTAATAAGGAAGAGCACGAAAAGCAGCATGCATGCGCTTGGTGAGGGTTCGCCCCTTCCCGAGGAATGCAAGAGGAGTGAAGTAACTTTCCCACACGTAATCTTACCATTGTATGCAGTGTTTAAAATAACACGCTATGGGATTTAACGCCAGCCTTCTAAAAATGCTATTAGCGCCGTTATAGCGCTATATTTGTACTGCACTGAAAGTCTTTGGAAACTCTATAGCGACGCTATAGAGTGCTATTTAAAACATTGATGGTATGACTTCACACGATGGTCTAATCCCATCCACGAGTTCCTAAGAGTAGCCTGCCAACACTAAAAGTCTAGGACCGGTAGGGACCCGATCGGTTGAAGGCTTCCAGTAGACGGGAGGACCCATGACCCCACCATCTCAGCCAACATGGGTGAAGTCAACTTCCCTGCATGCTCATCTGTAATCATACCAACAGATAATTTTACAAGAAGGTCTAATCCCGTTAGTCCTCCTGAATAGTAGCCTGGCGACGCCAAAAGCCTAGAACCGGTCGAAGGCTGCCTATAGACAGGAGGCCTCGCCATAATCCCTTCATGCCTTCTCAGGAGTAGCCTGGCGATGCCAAAAGGCTAGGACTGATCTAGCATCTGACCGTTCGGAGACTACCTGTGGACATGGCTTCCCACGGCCTCAACTAATGGGATGAAGCTGCAAGATGCAATGGCACCATCATTACTGGGTTGAAGTTCCACAAGACATACGGTATCCACGCTCCTGTTACATCAAGGAGCAGTCCGCACAGCACGCCGAGGAAGAAGCCTGCCTGAGAGAGTTTATCGGAAGAACAACTATGTCATGTCCATACGATGAAGAACCCATTGTTTTTTTTTTTATCTCTCATCTAACCTATCCTTCGGACTATATAAGGGGAGTAAGATCCCTACAACAAGAAGAGAAACACATTGCTGGTGTAGCTTCTATAATGCCATCTTTTTTATAGGGAGAATCACTTGTTGAAACACACATCAAATCAATAATAATCTGATCTAATCTATTTACACGACCGAACTTGGTCTTTTAGGTGAGCATAGCCACAACATGGTTAAGATGACTAAGGTTAAACAATGGTGCAACTCTCAGGCAGGAACCCAAAATTTTTAGACTCAAATAAGCTTAATAAAGAAAATAATATAGTCCACAGCCTATCTACTATGACTAATAATCGTATATAGAATAGTAGAAAATACAGTTAGGTTTAGATAGATAAAATAAGACATTTATTTGTTTAAATTGAATAATGTGCGGTAGAGCAGCAAATATACATAGATTAGCATAAATTCCCATTGGGTACTAGGCCCAGGCTATCGTACCCTTACTTCAGAAAAAAGATTCGTGGAGTGGATATTTCATTATTTCATGAGCAACATATCTCTAGTGATGACAACTTCTTATCTTAGGGCGCGCTTTCTAACAATATGTGAATCAAGGAGCTGCACAGAGGACTCCATTTACGTGTCTTTTTATCTCCTACTGTCCTGCATAGGGGGATATACATGAATCAAAGAGCTGCACATAGTACTCCATTTACCTATCTTTTTATCTTCTATTGTTCTGCATAGGGGTATATTATATAATTATTTGGGTAAGAAAGCAAGTGCCTTCATATGATTCGAAGTCTTGCATTTAGAAAGTGTAGCGATATTAATACACAAATGAATGTGAGATATATGGAGTAACTTCAACTTGTTATTGAATAAATTGCAATGACTAAATCATGATGGGTTCACCGGTGTATATATGTGTGAGAGAAAAAAAGATATATAGTTGTATAGTAAACCGAAGAGGAGAGCGACTTGAACAGGTATTTGACAATCCTTGTTAGCAGGAAACTTAGGCTAATAGAAAAATAAATAATATGTGGAAAATAGGACTCACCTTAATCGGTACGTTGTGGGGGCTGCGGGAATTTTTAAAATGACATGATTTTTAAATTAGTGGACTAAAAGATGACATGGACTTTGAAAGTAGAAATATACTAATGTATATTGTATGACAACATTTGTTAACACATTATACTTTATAACTTATTCATCTTAGTTTAAAGAGATTGGTTTTTAATTAAATGATTAATCATCTGGTATGACAATTTTTAAACACTTTTTTAATGCACTATTTTTTAAACACATTATGCTTGATAATTTATTTATCTTAGTTGAGAGTTGAGAGAAATTGACTTTTAAATGATTGATCATCTGTGTGTTTATGATGCAGGAATTTTATAGCGAAGTGATCAAAATGACAAATAGTTACATGCATGTATGTTATTAGCCATAGAAGATCGGTGAGAGATATTAATAGAGTGTCCTAATGGATAATGACATGGCTTCTTAGTGAATGATGATGTGAATAACATGCATGTTGAGATATGATTCTAGTGGCCTCCATCCGTATAGATATATAGGATTAGTTTTGTGTGAGTGCTTCGCCTAGTAGAAGGAAGTTGTCGGTGATGGCGCCCTGCAACTCTATGAGAACGTTTGAAAATAGCATTTCTTAAGCACCCTTTCAAGAGCTTCAGGAATTTCGTGAAATTGGCTCCTAGTTTTTTTTTTTTTTTTTTTGAAGCCAGAGCTGGTGGAGTTGGATCTGTTTGGGTAGAAAAAGGTGCGGTGAAGCTGAAATTGGTGAAGTGAAACTCCCCCAAACAGATCCTAAGTGATCTTTACATCATAAATGAATATGTAAAATAAAATTTTATGATAAGTCAATATAGATCATATTTTGCTCTTGTAGTGTTTATGTATTACTCCCTTTGTTTTTTATTTGTCGCAAAAATAAATTAATTGGCAACAAATATTCAAGAACAGATATATTATAACTCAGCTAGATTCATCGCAAAACGTGGACGGCCGGCGCCATCGTCACCTACGAGCTGGAGCCCAGCCAAGCGGCATGTTAATAACTTGTTTTGGTTCCATGCGACCATGCATACGGGAAGGAGAAATGGGCACTACATAAGGAACTGCTACTGCCAACTCCAAGGTTGACAAATGAAAATGACTAGCACCAGCACGACGCGATTGCAATTGCTGCCAGCAGGCTTGCAGTAGCCAAGTGAATCAATCACGCACCCAACTAATCAGCAGGGTATATATCGTGGACTTGGCATGAGTCTAATTAGCTTTCTCGAACCTTCCAATCAAACTCACACCGGCAATAAGCACCACACACAATGACTGAAGGTCTGAAGTAGTCGTCCTGACGACTAATCCAAACCAGCTACTTGGAGTGACTTGCCGCCGCTCATTCTCATGCAACACCAAGAATCCAATATACCTCGGAGCTCCAACGCCATACGTGTCGATCGAGCGCGGCGCAGGAAGGTCAGCCAACCTGCGTTGCTCCACTACATGATAGTGCATCAGCGGCCGAGAGCGGCCTCTGCCGGCCAGCGCCACAAGCTGCCGCCACCATTCCAAACCCACTACCCGCGCGCCGCGTCGTCGTGTCGCTCTTCTGCGCTCGGCTCTCCCTATAAATACCGGCTCGCAGCCCCGCCCACCTCCGCATCGATCCATCGCCGACCAGTTGCACGCCCACACCCACCCACCCACCGGAGCTATAGCTGAAGCGCGCAATTAGTCGTCTCGTCTGCTTGGTTCGACTTCGCGGCTTCCGAGCACGAAATTGACTACTACTCTAACACAATGGCGTACACGAAGGCGGCGGCCGTCGTCCTCGGCGTCGCGGCGGTGGCCGCGCTCTTTCTCGCCGCTGAGAGCCGCCACATTGCGCGGAAGGACCTGGGCGTCAACCTCGGCGGCGGCGGTGGCCTGGGGGTTGGCGTTGGTGGCGGCCTGGGTATCGGCTCGGGGATCGGCATCGGCATTGGCGGCGGCGGCGGAGGCTCTGGCTCTGCGTCCGGGTCAGGGTCCGGCTCTTACTCCGGCTCCG
This sequence comes from Paspalum notatum, assembly GCA_022530915.1. Taxonomy (NCBI): domain Eukaryota; kingdom Viridiplantae; phylum Streptophyta; class Magnoliopsida; order Poales; family Poaceae; genus Paspalum; species Paspalum notatum. Next base: position 7,791,054 of record CM039691.1, read on the forward strand.
GCTCAGGGTCAGGCTCCGGCTCGGGGTCCTGGTCCGGCTCCAACTCGGGCTCGAACGCGGGGTCCGGTGGCGGTGGCGCGGGGTCGTACGCGGGCTCCCACGCCGGCTCCTATGCCGGCTCGAACGGAGGAGGCGCCGGCTCGTATGCGGGCTCGAACGCCGGGTCCTACGCCGGCTCTAACGGCGGAGGCGCGGGCTCCTACGCAGGCTCCGAGGCCGGCTCGTACGCGGGCTCCGGCGCCGGCCCGCACGGGAGCTCTGGTGCCGGCTCCTACGCGGGCTCGAACGCCGGCTCCTATGCTGGCTCCAACGGCGGAGGCGCGGGCTCGTACGCTGGCTCCGAGGCCGGCTCGTACGCTGGCTCCGGCGCTGGACCGTACGGGGGATCTGGCGCTGGCTCGTACGCTGGGTCTCGAGCCGGCTCCTACGCTGGCAGTGGGCACGGCAAGTGAGCCGCCTTGAGCGAGATTGGATCGGAGGATGGCTGCTTGTTCTTTTGTGGGTTGAACGCTACGTATATCATTATTTGTGTGTCCGAGTAGTAAGTAATCCATTATGTGTGCCAATAATAAATAAGCGCAGAGGTGAAGAAAGATGAATAAAGTGCTAGTGTATAAATATTGATGTTAACATTTAGATGGATTGCATATAGATTCCGATTGTACACTATTGTTTATGTAACTTTCACATGTGATGCGCTTTGTATAACGTTTTCTTGCTTAAGACTATGTGCAGCAGGATGTGTAAATGGATTGTGTATGTATTATTCCACCTAACTTTTTCTCTGTAAACAGTATCGCTACAGTGTATAGGCAATCCATTTATCCAATCCATTGCACATAGTCTAAGATGAGGTAGAGGTGAGTTGAAAACAGAGTCGGAGATCATTATTTTCTGAGACAGAACGGTAAGCTATTACGCCTTGGAGCGTGACACGACGGCAACGAATGTTGATTGGGAGGCTGGAAGCAAGAGACTGCACCGCAAGTGTCTCAGCATGTACTTCGGTCGTCTTTGGGGGCAAGAGCTCAATCCGATATAAATCGGATCACTTCCCAAATGATTGCAGAAAATCAATAAATTTACAGCAGCCTGAAGCAAACAAGGCAGAACTACAGTAGACTGTTCACCTGAAAATAGCCTGACAGTGCCAATATGAGCACCGCAAAGACAACCAGTTACACAGATCCAGTACCATCACTACTAATTTCAGTATTTTACAAGGAACTTCCCTTTCCGTGCTTTCAGCCTTGCCCATTGCAGTATTTGAGAGCAGCTCCAATGTAGTGACTAAAGAGATGCTAAGAAGAGAGAGAAGGGAAAAAATAAAGTGCTATACATTAGAGAGTGGATGCTAGCTTTGACTCAAGAAACCTGGTGCTTGTTTTGGTACCTGGTGCTAATATTAAACAAATAATATTTCTTGCTTTCTTTCCCTCTGGGTGTCATGGTGTGATTGAAGAAGTTGAATACTTTAGCCGTGTAGATCCTAGTATAGCATGAGCCATAAAATTATACATTGGAATATATTTTTCTTAGTTTAGCACCTCATGACATGTCAATTCTTTGCACTTTGTATCTAACTATACATTGGAGCTACACGAGGAAACCACAAAGATGACACTGCCAACCATAAATGCTAACTCGATGAGTGGATCTCTAAACTCTAAAGTAAACCAATACCACGAGTGACCTGAATCCATCAGTCTAGTTGACATCCTCAGTGGCTCTGGCTGCCATCCAGCATAAATGACGGCTACCATGTTATTTTTCCACTAATTAAACATCGCATCCACATTCCACAAGTCCACAAACATACCAAAGAAAATGTGTGACTACGCCTCAAAGGAACTATAGATGGATCATTTGGTAGCAACACCAGCTTGTTGCGCCTTGGTATCATGTTCACTGGACGCCGTTGCAGACGGTGGAACATAGACCTTAGCTCTGCGAATGATTTCAGCAACAACCCAGTGCTTATGTCTGCTCAAGGGCCTAGAGGGATCCAGCCTAACCTGAATTAAGATAATCCAGCCGTCATAAAAAGAAGATCTTGGAAAACAAAACTAGTTCAATAAGTGCAGCGTAACCTACACTAATTATAGAATATAATAGTGTACAACAGCATCAGTACCCAGTAAGCAGATGAACGGAATGTCAAATAGGGATACAGTAATCTCAGATGCAATGCAACTAGTTATGCTCACACTCATAGATATATCAAGAAAACAATGAGCTATCTTTTTTCGTAAATTTCCAATCAGTATTGTGTAAAGTTAAAGTAAATCTGTTTTTAAGGATTTGTGAGTAAACATCACACAGAGCTTTGTTGAGGTTTGGTGTTGGGGATAGTGCATAAAGAAAAAAAAACAACTGAATTGGCTGCATACTTAACATTAGCAAGAATTTGCATTGAGCTAAAATATTAGGACAAATCGGATATTAAACTTAACCCTACAACAAAATGTCCATTGCTCAAAGTTGTCTCAGACATTCAAAACATTAACATCTAAGTTTGAGGGTCAAAACACATGGTAACTGTTCCACAGACAATCTAAACATTCACATCTAAGCTTAAGGGTCAAAACACACGGAACTTATGAAACTCCAATGCAGAAAGCAAGTCATTAATTGAATACCCACCAGTTTCTGTACACTTTCTCCTGGTTCTTTTTTTTTTTTTACCCAAGATCAGATTTTCCTATTCTCTGGTAAAGGTAAGATAGCTAGCTTACTGAAACTTCAGCTTAGCAGCTTCTAAAACATGGCCAGTTAGTTAATAAGCCAAGATAGGACAAATGGCCCCATCACCTTGTGAAGCATCAAGCACAAGGTATTTGGTGACAGTGGATCATGACCAAAATTAAAAATGTGCAGGTTTGAATAAGGGAAGAAAATCCGTAAACAACAGGAGCAAGTCCTCGAGCATTTGATGGTCCTGAAATTTATAAAATAGGTAAAGTGTACAAATTAATCACCAACTATGTAACTGGAACAACATTAACAAAATGTGTAAGTGACAGGGGCATAACTACAGTATTTGCATTCTAACATTACTAGTACATCGGTGCTAATGTAAGTCAGTCATCAGCCATACTTTACCTAGAGCCTGAAAGCTGCCTAACTCAGTTATGTGGTGACTAGGGGCTAGCCATCACTGACACAGCGCTTTAGAAAACACTAGTTAGCGTTAAACCTACATAATCAAGCGTCAGTCGCATTTAGCCATTTACCATTTATCTCACATCAGATCTCATTCAAATAGTCGAGCCTACCAGTACAGAGATCATTAATACACATTAACCACACACATCAACACGTGTAAGTGCCCTTAATATTCAGAAATATTTACGCCAGATACATAAGGTACATGCATGAGCGCCTAAAGGGTATTCAATTTATTGAATCAGCACTAATCAGCTAGCCCAAATGAAAATTTCTCTAAAACTCCTAACAATACAGTATACAGGAATAGTAATAACTAGTAATGATGCAGCTGAACTAAGCCCAAATCCCAACCACGGGCCTGTAATAGTAGAATCCAATAACAAATTCGCCCGTCTCATCGAAACAAGCATTGCCATTCGCAGGCACACATAATCAAAATGGGAAGAAGGGCTTGATACAGATACATGATGAAGTCACGGGTTACCTACCCGATCGCCGATGTTACAGTTATCGGCCTCGTCGTGCGCCATGAACTTGGAGGTGCGCTTGACGTAGCGGTTGTACATCTTGTGGTGGAAGAGGCGGTCCACCGCCACCGCCACTGACTTCTGCATCTTGTTCGACACCACGATTCCCACCACCGGCTTCATCTCCAGGGGCCAGGGAGGCGGGCGGCCGGGGCCGGCGGTGGCGGTGGCGGGGGCGGGGGAAGGGCCGGCGGCGGCGCTTCTATCGCGAGGTAGGGAAAGGGGGAGGCGGCTGGCAGGTTTATGTGTCGGGAGCGGAGCTTGGGGGGCTGGGCCGGCTCGCTCGCGAGGTGCGGGAGGGAGGAGGTGGGCCGCGGCCACAGGCCGATGCGAAAAGAGTGAGGGAAGGAGAGCAGGACGGGTGACCTGTGGGCCGGCTGGGCTGGTAATGGGGGAAAGAAAAGGAGGTCTACTAGGATTTTTGATAGAATGTTTGGTTTGAATTTTGTTAGGAAGAAATGTCATTTATTAAGCTAAAAAAGAAGAAGAAATGTCATATATATTGAAATAAGTTTTGAAAGTAGTTTTGTATATCAAATTTTAAAATTTTAAGAGAATAAGTTTAAGCTTTTATACAACCATGCATATGCAAACAGTTAGCATAAGCATAAATACTACTTAAATACACACGATAACTAGTATATTGTATTGATATAGTGGAACTTACTATATGCAATCTATTTGAAATTAATCTATCATATAACACTTCATAAGATAAAAAAAAGATGTGTCACCTTCAACCTTCAAATTACAAGCTCACTTACATTGTCCCACCACCATATCTTCATCTTCATCGTCATTTTGTCCCACCATATCCGCTTATATTCTCCATTTCTGTAATTCTGTCCTCTTAGTTTTTGATGTATTTGAAATGCTTCTACTTTTTCCGTTGTTGACATTATTAGTGTTAAGCTAAAGCTAGGCAAACACAAAATAGCGCTCCCTTTGTTTTTCATATTTGACGCTTTTTAGTTTCTAGTTTAAAAATGAACTAGCGAATGATAAATATTAAGAACAGAGATATACCTTTTACCACTTTTACTATGTAATGTAGATACTCCATTCGGGGCAAATGTGTCGGATAAGACTTAATCATTATCGACTTCATATTTATCCAACTTTTAAGTTCATATACAGATCGAATACTAGATGTCCGGATTTGAATATGGATCGGACCTTAACCCTTCTAAACGGATTGAAACTCGAATACGAACGGATAATATCCGTACCATTTACACCCCTACTTTTTAGTTTAAAAATGAACTAGCGAATGACAAATATTAAGAACAGAGATATACCTTATACTACTTTTACTATGCAATGTCAGGTACTCCGTCCGGTGTTCAAATGATGTACGTTTTAGACAGATACACGTTCACCAAAGTACTAGTACGTTTTGTTCTAGGTTCTAGGTGTACAAACATTTTTGTCTACCGAGCGCACGCTTCATTCCAAAATGTGCAGCTATTTTTATTCCTCTTGAATAAATATTTGTTCCATCTGAGTAATCCCGTTTGTTCTACCTGAATAATTCTTGCTATGAGCCCATGAACGGTATTTTTTTGTTACCCTAGAGAATGTTAGCATCAACCGTACTTGAAAGCAGCAATCAAACAAAGCCAAGCCAAACAGGCCCGGCAACATCCAACGAAAGAACCACCAGCTGATTGTCCATCAAAATTTCAAGAGCATACATACCCTGATGCGATCTGATATCGGCCGTGTGCTCTGAGATTATCGTGTGGGCGCATACAGAAGAACATGCCGAAGAATATTATTGCCTCCCGAGTGTCTCCACCGTCGCCATCCACGCAGCACCACACGCGGCGCGGTGGTGGATCATGGGCTCATGGCAAGCCAATGCGAGTACGCGCGCGCGGCGTCTCAGGCACGTCGCACACAAAGTCACAAACACAGCACGGTTCGCATTTCCTCACCCCACCGTCAGGGGCCGGCAGTGCCCGTGCCGCGCCGGCGGCCGCGCCCCAGGCTTGCCCGAAAAAGAAGATGTGGGCGGCAATGAGCGTGCGACCGGGGCTGGACGACGGTGCCATACTGCCATGGCGAGGGCAGCGCACTGAGCGGCAGCAGGAGCCGCGCCAGACACCAGCAGCAGTCAGCAGAGCGGGTGCCTATCGCTCTGCACGGCTGCACCCGGCCTGCCTGCCTGGTCGCTGGCTGGGCGGTTGGGCCTCTTTCTTTTCGCCACATCACGGCTCAGTGTCCTACTCGTCTCTTTTCCTATCTTTTGCGTCCCCGTCTTTGGCTTTCCCCTCGCTTCTTTTTACCTTTCACAACGCACTTTCTCTCTCTCCCCCTCTTTTGCTGGAAAAGCCACCGTCGCGTACTACACCGCGCGCTGAAACAGAGGAGAGGCGCCGCTCCGATCCTCCCGGATCAACGAAACGAACTGCGTCGACTCCAGTTCCACGGTGGCGCCGGCAGTCGGCAGACCGCACTGCGCCGCGCCGAGCGCCCCGGCGTCATGTTTACCGAGCGGCAGTGCTGCAGCGCAGCACGCGGCCGCTGCTCAGACTCTTCAGAGGCACTCAGGCGGGCTCGCGGGAGTCGACGGCCGATCCCGTCTTTTGACCCGTCGCCGGCCTCACGGTCACGACGCACGTCACCACGTATGCGACCGCGTGAACTATCCGTCTCGCCGGGCCACATGCCAGCGGTCGATGCATGCATGGTTCGGCCACCCGCCCGAGAATCCGAGATGGAGAATTGGGAGATGCTCGAGGAGGAGTCGAGGGCAGCCCGGCTGGCCGGCAGAGGCAGGGCCCCCCGTTCTCTGACCCGCGAAGGCGAAGCAATCAACAACCACCATGCCTGCTCAATTGCCGGTTTCGATCGAATTCCGTTGTCCCCTCCTCCGATAATGAGGCCAGATGGCAGTGGTCTCCTGCACTGCAATGCAACCGCCGGAACTACTACTACTACTACTACTGCTAGAAACAGGGAAAGCAAGCACACTTGGAAGCCCCGAGGCAGGCAAGCATCGTGGCTGTCGTTGTCTCGAGGGAATCGCGGCGGCTCCGGCTCATCCTCCTCGCGTGCTGTTTACTGTGATTGGACGGAACCTGAAACTCCTCGGTGGCAGTGTCTGAATAACAACTCACTGATGACGTGATAGTTCTTCATTAGCTGCTGCTCCCCGGCTACCATCCAAACTGCTCGATCAGTATCCAGTATGGGGGGCCTCTTGGCGCCTTTCTCCTCAGGATCTCGCATGTAGTAATAAGCGACTCGGTTTGATTATTCAGAGTTGCAGATCAAACTGCACCGAGAGGGTGGAATGCAACGGCTCCCGAAGACCTGCAGGTACCTGTCAGTTTCTTTAGATATATCTATACAAGCCGACAATCGGATCCAAGCTTTTAGTTTTGTGAAGGGTTTAATTAGCGAGGCTGGGCACCAGCTCCTCGACTGATTCGCTAATACCACTGTGGCGCTTTGACAGGGAATCAGCTGGGGACTAATCGCCATGATCAGCCCCACGGGGGGCTCTTCAGACCCGAGGGCATTTGCGCTACTACCGAGTCGGTCGCAGCCCCATGCAGGAGCCATGCTGCAGCCGAGAAAAGAAACCGGCTTCAGCCCAAACCCGTCACTCAGCCACTGCACGCCGGGCCCCGCGCGCGGCCCCCAGGCGTCAGGTTCCATGCCGCCGCGCGCCCATGATCATTTTCTCTGTCTCTGTCACTGTCACCCAAAGATGCCATGGCAATGGCTGAGTGGGCATGCAGACCAGCGGCATCACATCCATTCCATCGTCTCTCTCTCTCTCTCGCTCACTTGCTGTCTTGCATGACACGAGAAAAAGCAACGCCAAAGCCACCTCGCTCCACTCTATGCTGCCGCCTGCCTCCCCTGCCCGCCCAACTCTCACTTCGTATTCTCCTCCTCGGCTCCTCCTCCTCCTCCTCCATCCACAACGGGCGCCTCTCGCTCGACGCCCTCGTCACCGTTCCCCAGCTCAGGTCCTCCGACGATGGCTTCCAGCCGCCGCCGCTGCCTCCGCCTCCTCCACGCCGTCCTCGTCCTCCTCCTCTCCTCGCCGCCGCTCCCCGCCTTGGCCTCCGAGCCGCTCAACCCAGAAGGTACGTACGCAGACGCCGCCGTGCCCGCGCGCGGCGGCGGCTGGCAACACCAGCCGTCGACCGTCGTCGTTCGCAGACCGCACTACCGCGCATTCGATCGATTGGGCTTGCTTCTGGTTGTTGATTCGACCGCCGCGCCGCGTCGTGCGTGCAGTGCAGGCGCTGATCGCCATCAAGCAGGAGCTGGTCGACCCGCACGGCGTGCTGGGCAACTGGGACCAGGACTCGGTCGACCCCTGCAGCTGGGCCATGGTCACCTGCTCCGCCAAGAACCTCGTCATCGGCCTGTAAGCTGAGCTCACGCCCCGCCTCTCACTCTCTCTCTCTCTCTCGTCGTCGTCGTCTCGTGACCAGCTAGCCGTAGCAAGCAAAGAGTAGCAGGGGGCAGCATTGATTGGGTCTCGCGTTTCAGGGGAGTGCCGAGCCAGGGCTTGTCGGGGACTCTGTCCGGGAGGATCGCCAACCTCACCCACCTCGAGCAAGTGTAAGCACGCACAGCCTCGGATCCACTGATATCCATCTTGCGTTCTGTTCGATCTTGGGACGACGTACGGTGACGGAAATGATGAGAGTTTAACCCGTGTTCGGCTTCATTTTCAGGCTGCTGCAGAACAACAACATCACGGGGCGGCTGCCGCCGGAGCTGGGCGCGCTGCCGCGGCTGCAGACGCTCGACCTCTCCAACAACCGCTTCTCCGGCCGCGTGCCCGACACGCTGGGCCGCATCTCCACTCTCCGATACCTGTGAGTCCCTCGCGCTCGTCTCGCAAATTCAAACTAAAACCACCACGCCGCCATGGCCGCCCATGATCCCTGCGCCGCATTCCCATTTTCAAGTACCAGCAGTAGCGTCTCGATCGGCTGCGTCGTGCTCTCTGATGACGACCTGCCCGTTCTTGCCTTGCCCGCAGGAGGCTCAACAACAACAGCCTGTCCGGGCCGTTCCCCGCTTCTCTGGCCAAGATCCCGCAGCTCTCCTTCCTGTACGTCTTGCTCGACCTTGTCCAAGCTATCGTCTTCCTCGATTCTACTATGTAGACCACAAACTGTTTTTGCTTTGGGGTCGGTTCCTTTTCCGCTTTAAATCGAATTAGCTGACTGGCTCGTTCATTCCCAGGGACTTGTCCTTCAACAACCTCACTGGCCCCGTCCCGCTCTTCCCGACAAGGACCTTCAAGTAAGTGTGCACGCAATCGCTGCAACTCGATCGATGATCGTCTTATCCAAAATAATGCCCATTGCTACTACTATACCTCATCTACTGCTAGATCGATCGCTTTCGCTTTATTACTGTATATATATAATGAAAAAGAGGCAACTTGAGCTGTATGATGATGGCGATTGTGGTCGCATCGAATCTAACGCCGAGAGAGGGTGCTGTTTTAACATATATCCCGTGCGTGGCGTGCAGCATCGTGGGGAACCCGATGATATGCGGGCGCGACGCCAGCGCAGGGGAGTGCGCCGCCGCGCTGGCGCCGGCCACCGTACCCTTCCCGATGGAGTCCACCCCGGGCGGCAGCGGTGAGCACTTCTTTGCCTGATCTCCCTGTCGTCGTCTCTACCGTCTGTCGCTGTACTGCTAGCCTGCTACTACCGCCATTCCACTCCACTCCACTCCTACTCCTGTCAAGTCGCGCTCCATGCTTTTCCGCTTTCTCGGAGTGCGTGGCTGGCGTGCATGCATGCATGCGTCGCTGCCGCCGCTGCCTCCTCTGCTCGCCGTGTAGCGGTCGAGAGGAGAGGAGACATGGTGCTGCCGGAATGGGGCGCCGTCGCTTGCGGCGTGCGCGGCTGGAGAAGCCGGAACAGTTGTAGTGGCTGGTGGCGTGTCGGCCGATCGAGAGAGAGCCTGGGGATCAGCGCTTGGTTCTTTGTGTGCGTGCAGGTGCAGGAGCAGGAGCAGGAGCAGGGGCCGGCGGCAGGTCGTCAAAGGCTGCCGCCGCGCGCGGGCTGCCGATCGGCGTTGGGACAAGCCTGGGCGCCTCCTCCCTTGTGCTCTTCGCCGTGTCCTGCTTCCTCTGGCGTCGGAAGCGCCGGCACACCGCTGGCCCCTCCTCCGTTCTCGGCATCCTCGGTAAGCATCTACTACCACCGCGGCAGCAACATCGTCGTCTCCGTCACCACCACACCGGCCAGTACTCACCAAACATCCTCGATCGGTTTGCACATATGAATGATTATCGCAGAGCGTGGCGGCGACCTTGAGGACGGCGGCAGCGGCGTGGTGGCGCGGCTGGGCAACGTGCGCCAGTTCGGCCTCCGCGAGCTCCACGCCGCCACGGACGGGTTCAGCGCCAAGAACATCCTGGGCAAGGGCGGGTTCGGCAACGTGTACCGCGGCCGCCTCCCCGACGGCACCACGGTGGCCGTGAAGCGGCTCAAGGACCCCAGCGCGTCGGGCGAGGCCCAGTTCCGGACGGAGGTGGAGATGATCAGCCTCGCCGTGCACCGCCACCTGCTCCGCCTCGTCGGCTTCTGCGCCGCCTCCGGCGAGCGCCTCCTCGTCTACCCCTACATGCCCAACGGCAGCGTCGCGTCGCGGCTGCGAGGTACGTACGCGCGTATAGTACATGCAATGCAACGTACTCCGTACTACCATATACTACCACACGCGTCACGTTACTGTCTGCCTGCCACCCGCTGTTCACGTATCGCTGTCGCGACCGGTCGGCCGGTGTGCACCGTACGTACTACCACCACCACGCCGCCCTCGCCGGCTGCATGCCTCTCAAGGAGATTATGCGGTGGGGCCGCGCTGGTGGGACCCTGGCCGGTTCCCTGCGGGCCCCGCGCGCGGAAGTGCACGCAGGAGTCATGGGAGGGAGGGGGAGGCGCTCTGCGGTCTGCGCGCAGTACGTACAGTACCCAGGAGCCAGGCGTGGCCGCGCGCGGGGACGGGGACCATGGCCATGGGGAGCCACCGAGCCAGGGCGGAGACCACAGGCCAGTCGGCCAGGCACCCACCGCGCTCGCGATTTGTCCGCAGACCACACACTAGAAGCCGGCCACGAGACCGCGGCGGCGCTGCCCGTTCAATTCGCGCGCGGCGCGCGGCAGCCTGAATTTATCGCCGTCGCAGCCGCCGGGACGCACGTAATAGCGAGCCCCTCCTCCGTCGCGCGTCGTCGGTATCGCCGCCGCCGTACGCGCCCGTTGAACACCTACCGCCCACCCGATTGAAGCCGGCCGGCAGCGCGCACGCACGTACGGCCAAGGCAATGTAGGGAGTAATTTGCATGGCCGCCTTGGTCCCGTTCGTGCCGAGAGGCGTCAATACTTACGCGGTCGGTTCCGCACGGGCACCGGTGGCACGCCGCCGGGCTGGAGGAGTATAGGAGTACTAGAAACTACGCGTGCGTTGCCTTTTGGTTTTGCCGGCGCGCACGCGTGTCTGCCTGCCCCGAACTGGGAGCCGGCGGGCGGGCGGCCTGCCGGGGCGAAGCAAGGGCGGTGATCCATGATCGATCGATGCATGGGCATGGTCGACGATGATGATGGCTTCAGGTCGTCGATCAGGGTTAAGCGGCCTGGTGGTCCAGATGCTGGTCGTGTGGGGGCGGCGCGCGCTGGAACAGCGCAGCACAGGGGCATGTCGGCTTCTTCCTTTGTTCCGGCGGCAGGGCAGGAGGGGACCTAGCTAGACGAGACGAGCTGAGCTAGATATAGCTGCGCTCTCTCGCTGCGTAGCGCGAACTACGAGCCCCGTGTGCCCCGCCCGTCCGGTCACTGTTGCGGCCTGCAGCTCGCGTGTCCCGTGCCAACAACAATCCGCAGCACCGCTTGGCGTTATTGTCCAGCTAGCTCTCTCTAGCTGTCTGTATCAACAGTCTAATCACTCAATGCATACCCTGCTAGTAGGAGTACTTTGCTTACGTACGTATAGTAGTAGTAGTAGTAGTAGTAGTATATGTACCATGTACGCCCCCATACTACTTACTACACACAATGACAATCGGCAGCAGCTGGAGAGTATAGCTGCGTGCCGAGCAGTACGTTCCTCCGTCGATGAAAACCATACGCGCTGTCACAGGGACCGACGTACGTACGTACCGCTGTGGAATTGTGTGGAACGCGACGCGTATATTATCTCTTGCTCCGTAGTCCGTATGTCTGTCTACTGTGCACGCTGCCATGCATGCCCAGAAGTAAAATCCGGGAGCAGGATACGCCGTGTCCCGCTCCACGGGAACCGAGAAAACCCTGCGCGCTCGCTCTGGCTGTATCCATGATCCGTCGCGCGCGTTGACATGACGTCTCCTAGTACTCTGTTGTTATCTGTCGTCCGCGCTGTATATAGTAATTAATTAACCATGCACGCACGTGATATGTGCCCGTATATATATAAATATATATAATTGAAGTTGATTGCGGTTGCAGGGAAGCCGGCGCTGGACTGGGCGACGCGGAAGCGGATCGCGGTGGGCGCCGCGCGCGGGCTGCTGTACCTGCACGAGCAGTGCGACCCCAAGATCATCCACCGCGACGTCAAGGCCGCCAACGTGCTGCTGGACGAGCACCACGAGGCCGTGGTGGGCGACTTCGGCCTCGCCAAGCTGCTGGACCACGGCGACTCGCACGTCACCACGGCGGTGCGGGGCACCGTGGGACACATCGCGCCGGAGTACCTCTCCACGGGGCAGTCGTCGGAGAAGACGGACGTCTTCGGCTACGGGATCCTGCTGCTGGAGCTCGTCACGGGACAGCGGGCGCTCGAGCTCGGCAAGGCCTCGGGGGCCATGCACAACCACAAGGGCGGCGTCATGCTGGACTGGGTACGTACGACGACGTACTCCTCCGAATCCGGTCCTCCCTATATATATATGCTTGCTGATTGATTTGATTTCGTTTTGTTTCTCTAGCTAGCTTTTCTGTGCATGGAAAATTGGAAATGGAATGCAGACAAGCAAACTGCTAAAACTTGACTAGCTATCTGTATATCTAGTGGCTAGTTTCGAGTCAATGGCGTCGTTCGATATTGAATCTCGACAGAATTGAAGCTTGCTTTCCGTTGCTAGCCAATCTGTGCGTGCAGATTGGCAGATTGCAGAAGCAGAGCACGGTCATGTGCATTCACTAGCAAGCATACGACATCTGAATACCTGATGCGGCACAGGATGTCGTTTCAGGTCGACCTGAATTTGCAATAACTCTTAATTCTGGTCCCCTAGCTACCCTCCTCTCTACGTGCTGTAGGAAGCAACAGGAAGTACACCTGCTGATCACTAACAATCAGCCTTTCACTTGCAAACTAGCTCTTCCTGTAATCAATTGTCTAGCGTACTTATTAGGAGAATGCTACTAGTCAGTCTATGACCAATTGACCATGCAAACAGCAGCTGCATTTCCGAATGTTATACTTATCAACAATCCAATATTATATAGGTGAGGAAGGTGCATCAGGAGAAGATGCTGGACCTGCTGGTGGACCAGGACCTGGGCCCGCACTACGACAGGATCGAGGTGGGCGAGATGGTGCAGGTGGCGCTCCTCTGCACGCAGTTCCAGCCGTCGCACCGGCCCAAGATGTCGGAGGTGGTCAGGATGCTGGAGGGCGACGGCCTCGCCGAGAAATGGGAGGCCAACCACCGGCCGCCGGCGGGGCAGTACAGCCACGACGCGCTCGGCTACGACCACCGCAACGACTCCAACGGCTCCGTCTTCTTCAACGACTTCCACGACAACGAGAGCAGCCTCAGCAGCGACGAGGCGCGGTCCATCGACATGGTGGAGGAGATGGAGCTGTCAGGACCAAGGTAGCATCAGAACCAGTTCATTCATAGCATCAGAGGAGGATCTGAGTGCTCGAAAAGAAAATTACTACAGGTAGAAAGAGAGAGAGAGAGGATTGGGTTAGATCTGCTGCGCGCCGTCAGTTTGGAATTAAAGTTACTAGTAGGGTTTAGAGTTCAGACCACAGTGTGTAGTTTCTGATGGAGCCGTCCTTTTCCCTCGAAAAAAGATGTAAAGATAAAGGATGGCTCTCTTTTGCTTCTTTTCACAGGCTTCCTTTTCTTTTGTTTGCTGCTGGTGTGTTTTCCTGCTGATCCGGTGACACGAGCACATGCAGCATTGCAGTCCTTTGGTATTCCGGTCCACTCATCTTTGGGGAAGCTTTTGCAGTGCAAGCATGTATGTAGGGAATGTGTTGCAAGTTGCGAGGGCGCCCGGTCATTTTGACTGCTTTTGTGACCTGTACAGGCAGGATATTTAACTTTTTGCCATTATTATGGATGTCAACTCTCCATTTGATACTCTTTTCAGTGACTTTACATATTTGTCATTGAAAAGAGAAGATTTCCTATAGATTTGCCCTTTTTGCTGACGTGCCGTGACGTGGCGTGCCAAATCGGCCTGCCAGCGTGGCCTGGGCGTGTGGACGCCATGAAAAAGACATCATTGCCCTCCCTCTCCTTCCTTATCCCCTCTGCTTCTACCCCTCGGCGCCCCCCCATCCCGCAGAGACAACACTCCGCCGCGCTCCCGACGCCAGCGCTCCCGTCGCCGCTGCTCCTGACGCCGGTGCGGCAACACCGCTGGACGCCAACACCTGCCGAAGCTCCCCGCCCACGGAAGCTCCACACCGACGCTGGGCGCGCGCCGCCACGGAAGCTCCATGGAAGTGGGAACAAGTGTAGACCCAGCCTTCAAATCAATCAACAAGTTGCTAATCAACAAGACAACAAGTCATATAATTGGAAGTCAAGAAATGTCGTAACATAGCAGTAGGATCCAGAGCTGTAATTGGAAGTCATATAAGGGGAGAGGGGCAGCGTCGTCGAGGCGGCGGCGGTGTTGATGATGGCAGCAGGGAGAGGGGCAGCGTCGTCGAGGCGGCGGTGGTGTCGATGACGGCGGCAGCAGGGAGAGGGCCGGGGCAGCGTCGTCGATGTGGTCGCGGCGGTGCGGTGGCGGCGTAGGGGGCAAACAGCGACAGGGACGAGGAGCGATGTTGGAGCAATTCCGGTGGTGGAAACTGCTACGGGCGGGGATTATTTAAGGGTAGATCTTGAGCGCCTGTCCTTGTGAAACCCCGGTGCTAAAACGTCTTTAGTACCGGGACATAAAAATCCCCGGTACTAAAAATGTGCACAGGACATCGAAAAAAATGGCGCAAAGGTATCTATTAATACCGGACCTAGAATGTCATCGATACTATTGTTTTTTTCGCCCCAAGTTTTTCGGCCAATTTGTTACCACCCGATGCTAATACGATTGATTTTGGTAACTCCTGCCCTCGATCGGCAGTTTGCCTTCTTAGAGCCCCTTTGGTACGTAGGAATTTCAGAGGAGACATAGGAATTTCACAGAAATCAGTTCAAAAACACAGGAATAAAAAAAATTTCCTACATAAATATTATCCAAAATACTATTACTTAAGATTAAATAATAATACTTAGGTCTGTTTGCCGTCTTAATATTAAAATACAAAATAAAATCCCACCATTACATTAATATATATTGTGCACTTGAACACTACTAATACAACTTTATTTAATAATCCCTTCATTATGATCGCAACGTATGTATGGAGCCTCTTAATTGTTTAACAGGATGCTTGTGTTAACCTCCACTTTGAAAGGTGGTGCATCATCTAACTGGTTGTAATCCTCTTCGTTTGTGAATTCTCCACTCCCATTATTTAACTTTTTCTTGGAAGAACAATGTGTCGCTTTGGCTCTTCGTCTGACGGAACATTTTTCCCAGTTCTCTTCTTCTGGGGTTTAGTAGACATGTCCTTCACATAGAAAACATGAGTGACATCCACAGCGAGGACAAATGGTTCATCCCTGTATACAATGTTATTGAGATCCACGGTTGTCATGCCATAATGTGGGTCTATCATAACACCTCCTGCACTCAATTTCACGCACTGAAACCGAAACAAAGGGACCTTGAGAAATGGCCCATAGTCAAGTTTTCAGATCTCCTCTGTATAACCATAATATTTATCCTTTTCCCAGTTGTGTCTATGGCATCTATCCGAACCCCACTATTTTGGTTGGTGCTCTTCTGGTCTTGGGATCTCGTGTAAAACGTATTTTCATTTATCTCATATCTTTTGAATGTAGTGATTGATGAAGATGGTCCCCTAGCCAACCAAGCAAGTTGGTCATCAATCTCCTCGTTACGCATGAGATGTTGTCTCAACCACACACCGAAACTTTCTATGTGACGACGTGTAATCCAGGCCTCAGACTTCGCCGGGTATTCAGAGCGTAGGATCTTTTTGTGATCCTCTATGTATGGAGCCACCAAGGTCAAGTGATCCAAGACTGTGAAGTGTGCTCTATCAAATAAAACATGATCACTGCAAAGCATTACTTTCTTTCCTAGTGTGCCCTTACCTGCTAGTCTCCTCTCATAGCGGGACAAAGGAACTCCAATTGGCTTGAGCTCATCAATGTAGTCAGTACAGAACTCAATAACCTCCTCTGTCCCGTATCCCTTAGCGATGCATTCTTCAGGTCTAGAACGATTGCGGACATACTTCTTTAGGACTGCCATGTACCTCTCAAAAGCGAACATATTGTGTAGGAAAACTGGTCCAAGAATACCAATCTCTTTGACAATGTGAACCAAGAGATGTGTCATAATATCAAAAAATGATGAAGGAAAGATTAGCTCTAGGCTGACCAGACATTGCACAACATCATTCTGTAGACTGGTTAGGTTATCTGGGTGAATTACCTTCTGCGATATAGCCTTCAGGAAGGCACACAACTTTGTGATTGTTTTTCTAACATTTTCTAGTAGAATTCCTCTCAGCACGACTGGAAGCAGTTGTGTCATCAACACGTGGCAGTCATGAGACTTTGAGTTGACAAATTTCTTGTCCTTACATTTGATTATCCGCCGCACATTAGACGAGTATCCAAATGGGATCTTGATACGGTCCAAGCATTCAAACATGCTCTCCTTCTCTCTCTTGCCGAGAGTGTAGCTGGCAGTACCTAAGTAATGATGTCCTTGCTCGCCTTTCAAAGCCGCCATGTCTTCTCGTGCTTCTAATGTATCTTTGTTCTTCCCATACGTCCTGAGGAAGCCTAGCAGGTTGACACAAAGATTCTTTGTGACGTGCATCACGTCAATTGTATGGCGGACATCTAGTACATCCCAATAAGGGAGGTCCCAAAATATAGATTTTTTTCTTCCACATGGGTGCCTTCCCATTTTCATTAGGAACATGTAGACTACTAGGTCCCTTTCCAAAGACAACTCTTAGACTCTTTACCATTATGAATACGACCTTTCCACTACGGTGAATTGGTTTACCACGGTTTTCTTCCTTTCCATTGAAATGTTTGCCTTTTTTTCTTACTGGGTGTTTGCCACCAAGCAACCGAAGATGGCCTCCCACATACACAACCTTCCTACAATGCTTCAAAAACATGCTGTCAGTCTCATCTAAGCAATGGACACATGCCCTGAATTCCTTGTTTGATTGTCCAGACAAGTTAGCGAGTGTAGGCCAGTCATTAATAGTTACGAACATCAACGCCCGTAGGTAAAACGTCTCTTCTTTGTGCGCATCCCACACACATACACCTTCAGTCCATAGCAATAGAAGTTCTTCAACCAGTGGTTGTAGGTAGACATCAATGTCATTACTAGGTTGCTTTGGCCCTTGGATAAGTGCTGGCATCATAATGAACTTCCACTTCAAGCACAACCATGGAGGAAGGTTGTACATACATAGAGTCACGGGCCAGGTGCTATGACTGCTGCTCATCTCACTGAAAGGATTCATGCCATCCGTGCTTAAACCAAACCTTATGTTTCATGCGTCCTCTGCGAAGTCTGGGTATGTTCTATCAATTTTCCTCCATTGCGACCCATCTGCGGGGTGCCTTAACAAATCATCTTTCTTACGTTCTTCTTTGTGCCACCGAATTATCTTAGCATGTGCCTTGTTCCCGAACAAACGCCTCAATCGTGGTATTATAGGGAAGTACTACATCACCTTAGCAAGCACTCTCTTCCTCGGAGGTTCCCCCTCAACGTCCCTAGGGTCATCACGTTTGATCTTACCGCGATGCTTTACACACTGGACAAGATTCTAGCTCATGGTAATCATCACGGTAGAGGATACAATCATTTGGACATGCATGTATTTTCTGCACTTCTAATTCTAAAGGGCAAACGGCCTCTTTTGCTTCATATGTTGTTGCGGGCAATTTGTTGCCCTCCGGAAACAACTTCTTTATGAGCATTAACAACTCATTAAATCCTTTGTCAGACATACCATTTGACGCCTTCCACCGCAACATTTCCAAAGTGCTACGCAATTTCATATGGCCCTCTTTGCAGTCTAGGTACAACAAAGTTCTGTGGTCCTTTAACATACGCTCCAGCTTCTTCCAGTCTTTTTCATTGTTGCAATCTTCCTTGGCATCATGCAACATTTGAGCCAAAGTGTCGGCGCTGTCTTCATCATCAGCATCGCCCATTAATGTATCAGCAAAGGAGTTGAACCGTGCGAAGTCAATGTTGCCTTCGTCTTCTTCTTCATTCTCTCCCTCTAAAACCCTAGTTCTCCATGTTTAGTCCAACACACGTAACCCGGCATGAATCTGCTTTGGATCAAATGGTCATGAAGGGGTTTTGACGATGAGTATTCCTTCTCGTTCCTGCAGTCGAAGCATGGACAACTTATAAAACCAGACAGCTTTTTGTTTTTCTCGGCTGTCTCAATAAAGACACTCAAGCCGGCAATAAATTCGACAGAGCGTCGATCCTTGCACATCCATTGAGGGTCCATCGATCTGCAGCATATTCGATTTCAAATTTATTTAGATCAACTAAAACTATTTAGATGAACTAGAATAAATCTTAAACGTACTGCACATGTATTATTTAGATCAATTAAAACTATTTAGATGAACTAGAATAAATCTTAAACGTACTGCACATGCATTACCAGTCGCTGACATGTGGGCCTGACCTTCGTTGGGCCCACAAGTTAGTGACTGGTACACTGGACTGAATCTAGCTCCAAAATAATTAAACACCACCACCCCTTCATGTCCTGCCTGACACCACTACTCTCATTCCTCTGCTTTCTCCTCCTCCTTTCTCCTGGCCAGATTCTTTTCCTCCCCTTCCATGTCCGCCATGTCCGCCCGTTCTGACCACTGGGGTGCTGCATCTAGCTCATCGCAGGCAGGGCCTGTCCTCGTAGGTGAGGAAACGGGGCTTCCTTTGATCCAGTGTACAGATTGCAAGAGGGAGAGGGTGGTTGAGAATACGGTCAAGACGCGCGAAAAAGTGAACTATGGCCGAGTGTACATCAAGTGCCCGCGGAACATTCCAGGGGTAAGTTGACGTGGTTCTTTGTGATCTTTTCAGTTGAAGAGTTTGTTTGGATTTAAAAGTTATCGTTTTTCATGCGGTTTTTTTTGGTTTTGCTATTGCTAGATGCTAGGACGGTGCCCCTTCTACCGGTGGCAAAAGGCATACTTAGCTGAGCTGGTGGAGAAGCAGCTCATTGTGATACATCCTGCCGTTCTAGAGGTTGAGGATGATGCACCCAGGAATGATGCAGGTGCTGCCATTGTGGAGAGGAATAGTTTGGATGAAAAGGTTGACAAGTTGATTAGGATTCTGCAATTGTTGGTAGTGATGATTGTAGCAATGTTTGCTGTGGGGGTGATGTATGTGTTCAAATAATGCCTAGCTAGGATGTGTGATCAATGGCAAGTTATGTATCCCATGAACCCGATCTTTCATAATAATGCAACCGATTTCTTTCAGTAATGCAAGTTAATAAGCAGTGACTATAAGGTAAAGGATAAAGCTGCTCACCTCTTAGCACCCTTATATGACTCTCCAATTCAATTTCACAAGAAAATTTTGGCAGCACCTCCCCTGTAAATGGACGCCTTGGATAGAGTCTCCAATGCCTTTATGTGGAAGCTTGAAGGCTATTGTCTATTAGCACCTCCAGTAATGCAAGTTAAGCAACAGTAAGTACCACAATGATCAGGTAGAGGATAAAGCAGCTAACCTCTTAGCACCCTTTCGATGAAAATTTTGGCAGCACCTCCCCTGTAAATGGACGCCTTCGACAGAGCTCGATCTGTTCATGCCTTCACGTGGAACTTGAGAAGAAGCTCGGGGTTAAATACCCTGAGAACTATTAGTACCGGGTATACACAAACACTGGTACCAATAGAGTCTCTTTGGTATCGGTTCTTTTAAAACACCGATACCAATGTGTGAAAACCCCAATTTTTTTGCAGACGACAGTAGCACCGGTACTTTTAAACACCCGATACCAATGACATAGGCACCGATCAAAAACCTCAATTCTTACTTTGACCGTTGCTCCCAGTAGCATAGGTACTGGGTGAAAAATCTAGCTGGTTTTAATTTCACAAATTCACTTAATATTTCATCACAGCAGCAGATTCATAAATTCATAGATAATTAGATATAGTACATATAATTAGACAATTACATATTTAGATACTAAGTTCTAACAATACCAAGCTACTAATTAGATACTAAGCTCTCATAATGCTTGGCCTTAGATGAGGCGAGCAACGCCTCCAGCCAGTCGTCGTCATCGTCATGGTGAAGCGTCCCCAATTTCTTGAAAACTCAAATGTGATACAAATGCTAGTCCCAGGGTCTAGCAACACATTTATTTCAAGTAGTACAGAGTCCAGACTTAACGATTACAAACCATTACATAAATATTGCACGAAAATAAGATACAGCAGAAGCTAATCCTTCGGGTCCAATGCCATAGGCTAGTTGGAAAGCAGGACCGTGACCTAGCCGAAGAGCAGCTCGAATAGTTCGTCGGAGCTATCTGGAAAAACATCAACATAGCAAGGGTGAGTACATACGTACTCCGCAAGCTCACCTTTCTCCTATAGAGTTTGGGGGATTGACTATATCTACATGCAAGACTATATCTGGGGCTCAAGTGTTTTGCGAGAAACTAATGCAAGGTTCATTTTAGTGGTCAAGTTTTATCTTTATGAAACAGGGTTTTTATCCAAAAAGGGTGGCCACCGGATCAGCCGATCCAAGCAGCCCATCACATAACCTTCTCCCCAACCATCAACCACAAAACAACAACTCAAACCAAGCTTTCCCAACCCATACCCATCCAGTTTTAGATTATGAAAAACTTGCTAATTGAAATACAAAGCCGTAACTCATCCATACCAGTGGACGCGGACTATTTGAATAGATTTTACTACTGGCCAGAGTTATACTAATTCCCATAAGTTGGACTCAGTGGCTACTTATCGTCATAAGCGTTCGAATTCCAAACTAAGCCGTTGCCTTTGTTTCATCACCTAGCAGTACTTTAGAGGTTCGGGCCACCTAGCCATTCCAGTACCCCGCGGTACTCCCTTGGCTCCCAACCCCTTCCCTAGCCCCTTGTGCGCTAGCACAGAAGCTACTAGGCTATCCACTCTGGCTCGGGCCTAGCCAATGCCTCGTACAGAGCGAGTGGTTGTACTAAAAGAGTTAGGCAAGATGTAGATCAACCCAGTCCTTCAGAGCGCAGGTAGAACCATTTCCAACTTCCCATTGCTCGACACCGCGAGCATCCACCAACCCGGTCGTCTCCACGACTCCCGAGACTTGGGTAACCGCGGGTTGCTAAGTTACCGTTCATACCCTGCCCTTAGATGGCTTATTCCGGCCCATGGGTCGTTTGCCGGGGTTCTTCCCCATTTTATTTTAAAAACACCCATGCCCACTTTTATCCCATCTCATCAAGTTACCCACCCTTAATCCCAACTTATCCCAAAGTTTTAGATAGACATAGTTGAATGAGCGATTCCCACCTATGCTTGCTACTTCTAAATAGGTTTGGGGGATTATCCAAATAGGGTTTACCTTAGCAAGCAAAACAATGCACATCTTATTTGGTTGAACTGGCCAAAAGTTTATTTTGCACTACTAGAAATTTTATGCATCAAGAGAGGGTTCCAGTGGACTTGCCGTCGCCTAGTCGCAGTTGAGGTCGACACTAGGTTCGTTGGGTTCCTGGTCCGCGACGGTCGGCTCCGGCTCTTGGGATTCTTCCAGATGGTGTCTAGCGCGCACAAACAAAGACATACAATAAATACAACCATTCATGCATCAAACATTTAGATAAGGGTTGAATTAGGTAGAGGATGTTTTTAGAAGAATTTAGGAGGAAGAATTGCTCCAATCGGAGTTGAAACGGACAAGACACAGTGGTTTCTGTGCAGGGGGTAGTTTTAGACTTTTCTGAAAAAAGGGAAAAGCCTGCTGTAGGCTCAAATCACTCGCGGCCCAAAGCCTCCAGGGGGGCTCGGCCCGCGGCGCAGCCGGCCTTCCAGGCCTGGCGGGCGGGCGGGGTAACTGGGCCGGCCCAGTTAGCGCGGCGGGGAAGAGACGGCGCGAGGCGACGGCGTGAGCGTCGGGCCCGCACGTCAGCGAGGGTGGGACGGTGACGGTGTTAGGGGGTGGACTGGACGGCGGGGCTCGGTTCGGTTGAACCGACCGTGGGGGAAGGGCGGCGGCTCGCCGGCGGTTTCCCACCGGTGAGGCGGTTTCGGTGCCAAGGCCGGCACCGCGAGGTGCAGGTCACCGGGGGGAACCCCGTGGCACGGGTGCAAGGGCGAACGGGGCACGGTGCCGCCCTAGCGACAAGCGCCGGCGAGGATGTGGGCGTGGCGGTGGCGCGGGGAGGTTCTTGGGCTTAGGTGGGGTGGAGGATGTGCGCGCTGGAGTGGTGGGTGTGATGCCTACCTCAATTGGTGACGTCGGGTGCGTAGGAGGGAGAATTTGGGCACGGTGGAGGTGGCGGTGGTTGCGCGTGGACGAGGCCGCGCCGGAGTCTCCCCCAGGCAGCACGGCGGTGTAGTGTGTTGTGGAGGCGGGGTGTTGGGCGTTGAGACGGGCAGGGGTTTATGTAGGCGGCCGAGGTCGGGGTGGTGCCGGTAGGGGCCGTCGGCGGCGCGCTCTCGCCGTGGAGGGGGGGTCCGGGGTAAAGGCTGGGGGCGGGGCGACGCAGGCACGTCGCCGCGTGGGGAGGTCCGGAAGGGATAGTAATGGCGGCGGCCAGGACTGGTAGGGGTCGGGGAGGGGCGGCACGCCCGACGGCCGCCGTGTGCCGCGGGCAATGTCCGGCAGACCGAGGAGGGAGACGAGGCTGGCGAGCGGGGCCCGCATGTCGGCGTGAGAGGGAGGGGGGAAGTGGGCTTCGCAGGCCGTTCGGGTGAGGGAGGGGCAGGCGGGGAAATGGGCCGTCTCGGCCCAGGCGGGGGGGGAGGGGGGGAGTGGATCGGGCCAGGGGGGAGAGGTGAGGCCAGTTGGGCCAGGGGGAGAGAGTTGACCCGTTTTCTTTTTCTTCCTTTTCTTTTCCTTTTTGATTTCTGATTTTGGGATTTTTGGATAAGGCCTTTTTGTAGGATTTTTGGAGGATTAGAATTTGATCATCGCTGTTTTTGTGAGGTGCATTTTTCCAGGATGTTACACATGGTCAACGCCACTCGTCGATGCCGTCGCCGTTGCTGTCATCATCGTCAGCGCCTCCCAGTCATCGTCGTTCAACTGCAATGCCTCCTAGTCGATGCCGTCGCCGCCGGTGTCGCCTGCGTCGCTTGAACGCGGAGCAACGTAGTGTGGGCATTGCATGACCCTCGAAACTGCTTCCATTGAGGAGGTCGCCGAGGCTGAAGCAGCGGCCTGACGGCGCCTCATCTTGGTGACCGCGAGGTGGTGCAGGCGGAAGAAGGTGCGGTGCTTCAGCTCCATGCAGCAACACTGCCGGCGGGGAACCCTGGTGGTGGCCGCCGCGGTAGATGAGATCCCCAGGGTTGAAGTATCCGCGGCGACGCTGCTGCCATTGCGGCGGGCCGTGGCGGCATCGAATGCGGGGGTTGAGGAGGATCTCGGCGCTGAGAGAGGCCTCTCGGAGCACGCCGAGTCTCCAATGCCGCTGAATCTCGAGGTGGCGGGGATGCATGACCTTCGCAGCAGCAAGGCGCTCCTCTACGGTTTCAGCGGCCATGCGTTTCTCTAGGGCTGCCACGGCGAGGGCATCCATTGTGACCGGACGTGGGGAAGAGAGCGGTGGAGATGGCAGAGGCGGAGAGTCATTGGAACTAAATTGTTAGGGGCGAGCTAATTAGTACCGGGTGTACTCAAGCATAGGTACAATTTGCGTATCAGTACCGGGCGATGTAAATACCCGGTACTAATGAGTACCAGTCCAAATATGTGAAAACCCCAATTTTATAGTAGCACCGGTACTTTTACAGTTGGGCCACGACTTGCCAAGATAGAGAAGATGGGCCAAATCCGGCCCAGATGGAGACTTCCTTTCTGGTTTTTGACTACAAAACCGGGGGGCGGATCGCGGATTGGACTACTGGCCACGTGGAGAACATCTGAAGATTGCGTGGAACTTACGAAGATCAAGACTTCATCGTGGTCGTCCGTCTCGAAATATCTTGTATCTTTTCGTTTGAGCCCTCAGGGCGTTTCTAGTGTTAAGGGTCTAAGTGTAAAACTACCACAATTGAGTCTAGGTATAAATAGCCTAAGAGCGGGTCCTTAGACCCTTTCTTGGCTGGTTTTAGAACTCAAGAACCTAGGGTTTGAGAGTTAATCCCGTCATCAAGCAAGAGCTTCATGTTTTAGAGGGTTTTGGAGAGATCTAGCCCTATAGGAAGAGGGTAGGAGTAGGGTGGAAGCTTGGTGTACGAATCATTCATCTTGCAACCTGATCTAAGACCTCTTTGAGACTTCAAATGGATGAATTTCGTGCAGCCTTGTATGTGCTCCTTTTGTCCCCCTTCTTATTTGGGTTTTGATCTTGGTTCCTTGGTCTTTTGGTGTGTTTGTGTTTGACCAAGCCCTTGATCTTTCTTTTGCAGGTGTTTTGAACTGTTAGGATGTGATTTTGATTGTGGTTTTGGTGCCCAATCTTTGCAGCCACGAGCAACCCCTTTCTTTTATGTTTTTGCCTCTTGGACTTAGCTTCGAGGACGAGTCGAATCCGTGGAGTATTTCTTGAGCTTAGGCTTGGATCTTGTGGGAATAGCTTCTCCATGGCTTAGACAAAGTCCTTGTGAAATTTTGTGAAGTTTGGAGTCCAATTGGTCAAGATTTGGATCGTTTTTGAGGATTCTCGGGTTGTTTTTCTCTTCTCGGGCTGCCCTGTTCAATACCACCGGACTGTTCGGTGGTGAGGCACCGAACTGTCAGGCAGCCTAGGGTTTGGCCTAGGCAGATTTAACGAGGCTCGGCCTCTCCAGGCTTTTAACAGCCACCGGACGGTCCGGTGGTGGTTGCTAGAGGGTCAAGCCCTCGGCCTATATCGTCCGGTGGGTGCACCGGACTGTCCGGTGGTGCCGTCGGACTGTCCGACGCCTTGGCACCAGGCTGTCCGGTGGCTCTACCCCTGGCGGTTTGAGGCTCGTCTTGCGTTGTTTTCTTTCGGCGTTTTGGGCGAGTGCTCCATAGCGCTTCCGTGTAGCTTTCCTCGATGTGTCCTAGGGTCAGTAGCATTTGTTGCTACGTGATCTTGCACGGTGTGAGAAGAAAGGGTTTTTGGGGTTGTAGGTTTTAGGCGTCGACCTATTCACCCCCCCTCTAGGTCGCTCTTCCGGTCCTTCAACCGTCCTCGTCGTCGCCGTCGTAGTCATCATCGTCGTCGTCCTCCTCCTCCTGCTCTGGAGGCCCCCCCCCAGAAGTCATCGTCCTCCTCCTCCCATCGTCGTCGTCGCTTCGGCGACGTCACCTCCTCCGGATCCGAGGAGGAGTAGTCGGTGGTGTACTTGCCGTCACTGGACCAGTGACCCATGGCGCGCGGTGGGGAAGGTGGATCGGCTCGTTTGCTAGCTAGCTCGTCTCCCTTTTCTTGCTCTCTCACATACTGCTCTTCTCTTATGTTCTTGCTCTACTAGTACTCCACTAAGGCCAGGGCTACGAGTATTTATATACAAAATTTACAACTTTTTTAAATCGAAAATTTACACCTTAAGCGACGATTGGCCTCCCCACGATCAAATCATCATCAATTGGACGCGGTACAGAGAAGGCTTTCGCACAGAGAGCACAGCATCTGGCGGGGGCGGGAAGACGAACAGGCGCGCGCGAGCTTCCACACGAAACAATAACATCGGGTCTCCTCGAAACGCGGTGCTGATTAATTCACATTAAT
Organism: Paspalum notatum; assembly: GCA_022530915.1. NCBI lineage: Eukaryota > Viridiplantae > Streptophyta > Magnoliopsida > Poales > Poaceae > Paspalum > Paspalum notatum. The sequence goes on from CM039691.1 coordinate 7,817,018, forward strand.
ACTGGGTGTGTAGAGGACCCGGTTCCAAAAGGATGACCACGTTTGGCACCGGTACATTTGCACTGTCTCTGGATCGACCCTATACTAAAGATTTGAGACCCTAACCGTTGGCCTTGAGTATACTGGGCAGAGTCCTAATTTTTGTCCACATATACTCTAAACCAAAATTGATTCAAACAAGAACTAAAAACTCTCCCACGTTCCCACGTCTTGAATTAATTTAACAACTCCGATCCCTCATGTTTTATTTTGTAACAGTAGTTGATCGAAAACAAACCTGGTCGTTTTGATATAATCAGAAACTTTTTTAAGAACAAGCCTTTCAATAAGAAAGACAAGCATTCACCGTTTACATCATCTTTTCGGTAAACAAACCTCTCCCTTGCTAGAACTAAGACAGCAACAGAAAACCAAACTAGAGTCTAACACAAACAAGGAACTCGATCAGCAAATTAATTCCAGATTCATATCAAGCGTGAAAAAACCCTTCTTCCTTCGTAAATCGTAGAACCTTTTTAATTGAAACAACCTCTAATGTTGAATTCCTGATGTAATCGTACAAACTTTTTAATTGTGAGAACCTCTATGGTTTAATTTCCCATGATAAATATGCAGATCATCACAACGCGCGCAGTAGAGCAGAGAATTGGCGGGAAGGCGAACGGAAACGTGAGCTTCCATATGGAAGCCCTGGCACTAGTTTAGTACCGGGTCTAATAAAGAGACGGTGCTATTGTTAACTACATTAATATCAGGTTGTTGTAGCGCCCGGTGCAAATAATATTAGCATCGGATGGTGTAACGACCCCTTTCTAATGCAAAAACATAAGCACATCTCTTTGGGCGATCCGGTACTAAACTGCTCTCAGGGCTCCCGACCATGGCACCCCGGGGCTCCCCAGCGTGGCACCCGGTGCTGATGCTAGCTTTAGTACTGAATGCAGATTTGGTTGCTTTTTTTTTTTTATAAAATAGCAACTCCATCCGAAAGTCTGTTCTCTGCCAGTGGGTGGAGCCTGCGTGGCGGTGGCTCTACTGCATGGGAGGTAAAGCCAGCAGATCTCGCTCCAGGCACACCATGCATCCTTTAAGTTAAGCGCGAGAGAGCGGGTGTAGGAGCGAATTTCTCGGGGACCGCCAAAGAGGATCAATCAAGAGAGTGATATATAGACGTCACGATCAGAATTACAGTGTCGTCCGTGGTAATAATGCACCATAGAGGCCGACGAGTGTGTTTCATCATCAGCTCGCGCAATTCGATCATCAGAACACCGCAACGCATGATATTTACCTCTTTTGGGTGTAGCTAGCTGTGTTACACGTACGAACACAGTGAGTTGACCGGAGAGGCTAGCTTTTATTACTTTCTAGCTTGGCAGGCATGAACGTAAAAGCAAAAGGATCAGAGACAAACAAGTTGAATAACACAATATATGGGTACATATGACCCTTCAATAATCATATCGTTGCAACAATGACAAGTAATAAAACCAAATATTATTATTCATAAGTTTAAAAATAGGCAGACTACACCAAACAAATTCATAACAAACTTAAGCACCACCACACGATATAAAGCAACAAAACAAATACGTACGTGATTGAAATTTAATATAAATAAAGGTACGTAGCATAGGGGGCTCCATCTATCCTTTGTAGCCAGCACTGCAACCCAACCTACTCGATGTAACTCCCCCAGTTCATGGACGTCGAATCTGGAGCGTGGCCGACTGCCCTGGTTTGATGACTGGGGTCGGCCCCACCTTCTTCCCACCGACAAAAACTTGAGCTTGCCCGGTAATAACTGGCTTGTTGTCTTTCTTGGGGTTGGGGGCTGGTGTTGGTCGCCCTGCGGGCTGTGTGGAGGGGTTCACCACCGTCTGGTTAATGGTAGTGTTATTGTTGGTGGTGTTATTATTGGTAGTCTTGGTAGTACGGCTGTTGTCAGTGACGTTGCCATTAAAGGTGGCATTGCCACCAACGTTAACCATCACTACTGTTAGGCTTTGTTGCTTTTTCTCGCTCTCTGTAGCTAGCACTTGGCCTAGGGCTTGGCTCGATGTGGGCGATGATGATCGAATTAGCTATGAAATCGGAGGAGGCAATTTATAACCGGCCGGATGCATGTATGTATGCGTGCATTCGAAGAAAGTGAGGCACATGCATGTGGATGAAAGCTTGCCTTGCGAGCGAGTATGCATGTGGTGCAGAGTCAACGAGTTCAAAATAAACAGGGAGCTAGCGAGGAAGAACCCAGAGCCGGAAAGTACGCGCGTACGCGGACCATGTGAGTCTGATGCATGCATGCGCACGCGCCTTGTGACGTGATGCGTGCATATTCCCTTTAGCTAGCTAAGCTACCTTCCAAGTTCCAATCATGCAAGCCTCAGCCCTCAGCTAATATAGGCGCGCGTCTCGGTTACGACTAGCACTATACGAGCGATGTTTAGAGTCAACGTACGTACACAATGCAAGAGAGAAATGCAGAACAAGCAAGAGCTCTCAGCTATGCATGCATCCCGATCGATAGGTTTCAAGTAGCTAGCACGCTTTCATCGCCACATTCTTCACGGGGTGTCTCTCATCGAGAACGACACATGCAGAAGAAATAAGAGTCGTACGTAACGTAATACTTGAGGGGGTTCTTGAATCTTTAACTTACGCATCCTGCTACATCTCACATTAATGAACAACTTAGAACAAATGCGGTTCCCTAACATGTAACATGGTGGTAGTACCCAATGCAAGGTTAATATTACTTTTAGGATGGCGATCAGAACACACTAGTCCATCAACCCGTGCGAGAATTTTATTAAAAGATATAGATTTAATCCTTATTAATATTAGAGATGGTCATTTTTATTCATCTCTCGTAATGGCGTTGTGGGTGATATAAGTGCAAATTTATAAATTATTTTGATTTATCTCCCATGATAGCGTATTGGGTAATTTATATGCAGATTTAGGGCTGATTTTAATTTATCTTTTATAATGGCATGGTGAGTAATTTATATGTATATTTAGAGGATTAGTTAATCTATATTTTATAATGGCATGATGTGATTTTTATGCAAATTTAGGGTGTCATTTTAATTCTTATTTTATAATGGCTTGGTGGATAACTTTTATATAAATTTAGGGGGCTGTTTTATTTCATTTTTCATAATGGCATGATGGGTAATTTTTATATAAATTTATGTGTATTTTATTTCATCTTTTACAATGGCATGGTGGTAAGTTTTTAGAAAATATAATAGATCTAACGGCTACTATTATTAGAGATACATGATGAACGGCCGGATGTTTCTTATTTTTGTGAGAATTTTTAGGATTTATTTTTCTAGAGGGTTTGGTGAGGATTAACGTGGATGCCCCAAAAGAGCCTCTAATTAATATTAAGATTGATGGTATGTTGGTAATTGTGCTGCTTTGATTTTTTTACTTCCCCAAATTCTTTCCGAAGAGGGCCAGCGGCCGGCATGTTTTCGATCCCGCACAGCCTCTTCTTACCACACCACCATGCCACACCTTCATATCCTTGACTTGACTCAGTAGTTAATTCTCATAAAACGTACTAGAAAAAAGATAAATCCTAAAAATCCTCACGCACGTGTTGGAGTTTCGGAGATATAGATTTAATCTTTAGTGATATTAAAGGTGATATTTTAATTCATCCTTCGTAACTAAATTACAGTAATGTATATGCAAATTTAGAAATTATTTTAATTTATCTTTCATGATGGCATATTGGATAATTTATATGCGGATTTAAGGTTTATTTTAATTCATCTTTTATAATGGCATGGTGAGTAATTTATATGCAAATTTAGATAGTTATTTAGTTCATATTTACAATAGCAAGGTGGGTAATTTTTATGCAACTTTAAGGGGGTATTTAATTCATATTTCATAATGGCATGTTGGCAATTTTTATACAAATTTAGAGGATTATTTTATTTCATTTTTTATAATACCATGGTGGGTAAATTTTTAGAAACTATAATAGATCTAATGACTATTATTATTAGAGCTACATGATGGATGATGGGATTTTTCTGATTTTTGTGAAATTTTTAAGGATTTATATTTTTTCTAGAAAACAGATTTATCATTAGGGCTGCATGATGGATGACAGTGTGTTAATTACATAGAAAACATACCTAATGGTATTAAGATTTTAATCTGCAATCAATGATAGGATGTTTGTGAGAATTTATATGATTTTATCTTTTATTTAGCGCATCTTATGATGATTAATAAAGAAGCTTCAAAAATGAGTCTTCAATTAGTAATAGCAAGATTAGGCACAAAATATCTGTTTTATAGAAATGTTTTATAGTATTTTTATAAAAAAAGTTATAGGATCATTTAGCAGTGTAAATTTGTAAATGGAAAAATTTGACAAAAAACTGAGAGTAAATTAAAAAATGGAAAAATTTTGCAAAAAGAAAAATAAATTTGCTTCTGTTGATACAAAACATTTTATAATGACAGAGGTGGATAATTACTTAGAAAATAAATTAAAAATAGAATTAATCCGCCAAAAAGAAAAAAATTACTTTCGGTGAGAGTTGAACTCAAAATCTTTTATAATGACAGAGGTGGGTAGCTAATTAGAAAAATAAATTGAAATAGAAAAATCTGAAAGGAAAGAAGAAATTTGCTTTCGTTGAGAGTTGAACTCAAAACCTTTCATAATGGTAGAGGTGGGTAATTACTTAGAAAACAGAAATGACTATTAGTATTCCAATCTGCCAATTGATGGATGTTTTTTATTTTTGTGAGAATTTCTAAAATTTATATTTTTTTGGTGCATTTCGTGAGGATTAGCGTGCTCCAAAAGTTGAAGCCTCTAATTAGTAATAATAAGATGTATACTTTAGTTGATGTGAAAGTAAGAATAATTGACATCACATGTTTATTTGATCCCATCTACCACATAGACCTTCGCATTGTTGTTGCATGCGCGCGCGGGTAACACTACGCACGTGGCCACATCTCCCAGTCGAGACCATAGCATGCATGTGCGAGAGTATGTATGCATATGGCATGCGGTGAAGAGTCAACTATATTATTTACGGAGTAAAATATAAGCAGGGAAGAATCTAAAAAATTATATGCCCATACCATATCCATGTGAGTCTGATGCATCGTCCATGCATATTCCTCTTAGCTTTGCTTGCAAAGTGCAAGCTCAGTCAATTAATAAGCTTATAAGCGTACATACGTCTCGGTTATGGTTATTATTATTATTATTATTATTATTATTTATTATTATTATTATTACTGCTGCTACGACGACGATGACGACTACCACATGACGGCATATATGCATCTTTAGAGTCAAGAAGGCAAATGCAGAATAAGGAAGAGCTCAGAGCTAAGCATCTCTCGGTCTAAACTAGCATTCATCGTCAGATTCGCGGGGTGTCTCTCTCATCAACACATGCAGACCAAATAAAGAGTAATAATGATATTTTGCTTCTCTTATAGGACTTGAGGCCAATGCTACCCAAAAAATATTTTTTTCTTACCCCCGTACCTTTCCACATGGGCCACCTATATTATGCTTATGCATATGGTGGCTGCCAGCTTATGTCAACAGCCGTCTGCCGTTCAAGGAAATACAGCTCTAGAGATGCCTGGATTGAATGGCAGGAGGAGTTGGATTTCTAGCTGTGCTACAGATAAAATTGTGTGGGGGTGGTCACCCACACAACTAGAGGTATAAATAGTATGGATATTATCCGTTCGTGTTCGAGTTTTGATCCGTTTAGGAGGGTTAAGATTCGATCCATATTCGAGTCTGGACATTTAGTATTCGATCTGTATCCGTATCCGAGTATTCAAAGTTGGATAAATATATGACGATAACCATTTAAGTCTTATCCGACATATTTGCTCAATATTCGTTTCCAATCCGAATCCGAAGAAAAAAATATAAAAATCAAATACAGTATCAGCAATATCTGTTCGTATACGATCCGATTACACCCCATATTGATCTTGCTTACGCCAAGACAAAAGATGTTGATTGAAGGATTATAAAAATATATATCACAATTCACGAATCTGGTGGACAGTGTGACAAAATTGGAGCATGCTGCTCATTTAAAAAAATATAAAAAATTATTACACCTAGTAAATAAAAAAAAGTTTAGATGTTTCAGGGAATAAATTATGAAACATGAGAACAAAGCTGAACTGGTTGCTTCTCAATCCAGCGATCACTAAATGTGGGTGTAGTCTCTATTTCAGTTATACAAGCTTTAGTCATAATTATCCTAGACAGTATTGATAGGATATGGAATTAAACACAATTGAGAAAATCGTTGAGGGTTCTTGTCCTGTGGTTGACTATTAAGTAAAATTTAGCGCTAGGCCGGGGAGGGGCTGGGGCAGCTTGCAACCAGAGCACGCCGCCGCTGGTGTGTGGCGTGTTGTTGCGGCTGCCAGCAAGGAGAGCCTCCGTACACACAACCTTTTGCAGGCACTACTAGTCATGCACGAGCGACACATTCGAAGGTTTATCAAAAAATCTTAGAAATAAAATTCATACTACATAGTAAAAAAATATTTGTGATCCAAACACCTAATTGTATAGGAACTACAACAATTGTTTTCCTGAAAAGCACAACGGAAGCATAAGTTATGTGTAATGACTACTACAACCCTTAAGCTAAGGCTCACACGTAAGTGTAGAATAAATAGGCCAAACAACGCTTAACCAAAATACATTAGTTGGGAAGAGTTACAAAGAATAGAACGGGGACGACCTGACCTCTACGCGACGTGCCCATACACCAAGCATACTGTTACCAGGCAAAGGGACCTGATTCAGATTTTTGCCACAGCAACACATGCAGGTACAGTGGGGATAGTCAGCTAGGCAGCATAGCAAAGTTCAACAAAACTACTATTTGACATGTTACATAGCATAATGAAACAACAAGTTAAAAACAATCATCCTTCAGTACAGTTTTTCACCAACTCCCTCTATTGGTACTCCCATCACAAAACGCAGACGGCATCAAAACTTCATCATCTGCCCACGTCATCTTCTATTTATACTTATCAGCCTTCACCTTGTTTTATCGATCCTTCAATAACCTGGTTCTGTTCTCACCAGCATTGTCCCTCGGCGCCTGTGCCTGAAAACCCTCCGCCACTTGCACAGCAGACGAGCACCTTCCTTGATCCAATCCTGCATCTCCACCTTGCTCAGCCCTCAGAATGTTGTGACAAACACTCTAATATCCAATCCCAGTATTGCAGCTATTATACCCCCACACCACTTTTTGACACTGGATATTGAAAAACAGATGGTTTATAGAATCATCATGGGTACAGAAATACCAAATAGGATAACCCTTCCAGTGTCCTTTTTATATTAGCCTACGTCAAAATGACACCATTTTCCAACAGCCACATAAAAATTTTTATTTTTGGAGGGATTTTCCCTTTTTAAATATGTTTCAAGTTCCAACAGACGGATTCCATTCCCACAGGTAATCTGCTGTATCAAATCTTTAGAGAAAAGAAATAGGACATTCCTGCACCGTTGTTTCTTGCAAACCAATAAAATCAAAATGATTTGATGTATAAGGTTTTTATGACACCTTTGCTCATAGTGTCATGACATTGTCTGAATCCACTGTTATCACCTCCTCCCTTCCCAAATTTGTCTCGTTGGTTTCCACTGCCACATGTACCACTTTTCTTCCTTGACTCATCAAGTTTTGTTCTTTCGGCCTGTTGATTTTCAGCAAAAGCCCCAATCTGAGTTTTTTCTTGCTCAAGTTTAACCTCCTCTTCATCCAGTACTCTCTCTTGAAGGTAAAATCGTATATATACAGGCCCAAGGTGCTTTCAGCCACTATGGGAATGCGTGTGACATCTCTGCATGCTATTCTTGCCCTCACATATTCTTGTGTGAACCTGGTTTTTTCATCAATGGCCAACAATCACCCGCAGACACAGTTGTAAAGCATCTACAAATGAAACATTCATATGAGTCCTGTAAATTGTCTTCCCACATTCTGAAAAGCTAAGCACTATTTTCAGATTTCGGATAAACAGCTCTCATTTAAATCAGAAAGCATGTGAACTTGTAAATTTAAAATTTGAATATTAGTCTGAAAGAATGATTGATAGCAGGCTTCTTTATATGTACTAACAGGCATGGGAATTTGATGTTTCATCTAAAAGCATCAAACCGTGTAAGTTTATATTCTTATTTAAGCTCAGCAAGATTGAAGAAACTAATATACATTGAAAAACTATAAAGTAAAGTAGCGGCTACTTATAAAGGATTTTGAGTATTCATGATTTCAAATGAAGAAAACTCTCACCAAGCAACAAGAAACACAAAGATTGAGGTCAAAGGATCTCACCTTGGGTTAGCGACTTGTTGTACATGGGTAGCATCTGCATGAAAGGCCTAGCTTCTGATGTTCAGCGATCAACTCAGCCAAAGTACTATAATACCAAGACCTCTGTGTGCTTCTTTGCTTATCTATCATATTCTTGACTGCAATTTCTAATTTCGAAATCTGCATGGGAGAAGGTCTGTAGGTTTTCAGTCACCTAAATTACTTCCAAGTCACCGTAGAGGTAGGGGGCGACTATCAGGTTGAACCATAAGGTAATTGTTTTCCCTTGGACTCTCAAGTTCTTTTCTCAACTCTCTGTTTTTTCTTAGGCCTGAAAGTTTGCAGAAACTTGGGTGTGAAGTCAAAATTGGAAGGCAGTCAAGATGATTGAAATTCCAAAACCAATCATAAACAGGCAAACACCTGCTTTTTTCTGTGCCACACTTTGAACAACTAAAGACGTGGTGCTTTGCATCCCAACAGATCTATTATCCTTGTCACTGAGAACCGAAATGTGGTCTAATTCACTTTTTTTTTTCCGCTGATGAGCTTTGTATTTTGACAATCCTTGCATTAAAATGGAGAAGAGCAGCTAAGATTGGAAAGATAAAGGATGTAAGCACTTGGAAAGTTGCTTCTCCTGAAATTTTAAAAGAACTTACCCAGTGACAGTTTTTTATGCTGCTGTATCATTGGTCCTGCAAGTCTTTCCATGTCATTCCTTGCAGTAGACGGTGGTATGCTACTTGCATCGTCCTAAGAAACAATTAAAATACAGCACAATTGTTATGGTTGTAAGCATCTATTAAAACATGCTAGCGGGCTTAGAGTAGAAAAGGCACCAAAGAACTAAAACTTGATACTAAGCTCCATTCCAAGGTTTTTAGGTGATGGATAAAACATGATCATGAGCTCAGAGTGGAAAACAGACACCAAAAAATTTAAATCTAAAACATTTTTATGTTGCTTAATGATGCTTTGTTTGTACAAGCATCAAACCATTTAATCTTATATTATGAATAAACTCTATTTCGTCCACCTAACCTTACATGAGGTCTGCTTGCCACCTCGATCCTTCATATGTCTCTTTCATGCAGCTTATACAAAATAAATATATTGGCTCAAGGCTAAAGAGTAAGGTGTGTGTTAATCAACCCTTCAGATTTTGCCTGCTCAACAGCTAATATAAAATTAAGCCAAGCACCAGTGTAGTTTTGCTAATGTTTGACATGTCAGCCAGATCCGACATGTTGGCAGTGTTTGTTCGCTGCAATTATTAACAAAACCAAACACATTCTACCGAAACCTGATAAAACAAACTCTCTATTTCATTGTATAGCAAACTTTTGTGTATAGGAAGGCAAAATTGAAACGTTTTGCAGTCTCATGATTATTATAGCATTTCATTCACACAGATCAGATCAGGTTCACAGAGCACTTTGGTTGGCCCCAGCATTGCTTATAAGCCATGCACGAGCATTACTTATAATGCTGTACATGCTAACTGACATGCTAACTGACAATCATTTGGGAATATAACCAAACTGGAATGAAACAAAAATCATCACAGAATACTGCAGATGTTGCAGAAATAGATGAAGTGCACGTGGAACAAGATTGACTCGAACACAGAAAATTGGGCAAAACGATTATTAGGGAAGAAACATAGTAGTACAACTCACGAGCACGGGATGGCCGATCAAGCCGTTGAGCACCGCCGATTTGCCGGCACCCTAAACACGAGCGGAATTGGCATCAGATCCCGGAGCGAGCTGCTATCGAGAGCGTGCACCACAGTTAGCCTACGTCAAGGCCCTGGAGGGAAGGACACGGAGGTCGGGGTGTGTACGCACAACGTTGCCGATCGCGACGGCGGTGAGGATCGACGACGCGCGTCGGGTCGGGCGGTCAGCGGAGGGGTCGTCATGCGGTGAGCAGCGCGGCTCCCTTGAGCGTGGCGTCGGCCTGCTCCGTGAGCTCCTCCATCGCGTCCATCTGGCTGGCAGGGTTAACCATTCCGTTTTTTTTTCAAATCCCGGCACTTTCCGGAATCGGAAAACCGACCGGATTTTCGTTTTTTCCGCCGTTTTCCGAACGGAAGGCAAATTCAAATTTGAAAACGGAAAACCGGTACTTTCTGGTCGGAATTCCGTGGTTTTTGACCGGAAAATGAGTAAAAAGATGAGAAATTTATGTACATATGAAAAAATCGAGTGTTTACCCTAACCCTAGGGCTTAGTACTAACTACACACATGCATCCTCTTCATAAATAATCACCTAGGGCATAGATCAACAATCACAAGCATCAAAATGACCAACACACTCACCTTCTGGGGCTTCTCGGACGCGGCGCGGTGAAAAACCGCAGGAAAACTTAGATTTTCTGCTCGCGGGGGGGGGGGGGGGGGGGGGAGGGGGGCGGGTTCCCACTCGGGAAAGATGGGAGCGGCTCTCCCTCGGCCGGCCAGAAACCCAGCCCCTCAAAGTCGGAATCCCGACACCGGCGGCCGGGAAACTGCCCTCCTCGGGGCGGGATCTGCGGCGGCGGCGGCGGTGGGCGTGGGGGAACGACAGGGAGAGCGAGGGGAGCGCGTGGGGGACCGAATGACCGGGTGGGGGTCGGAGGGACCGAAGGATTGAGTGGATAAGGTGTTAATCGAAAACGGGTTAACGGATTCCTACAGGGTCCGAAACCATTTCATCAATTTAACCAAACAAATCAACTTAGATTTGAATGATTTCAAGTGCTAAATGGTCAGAAAAACACCTAGTTTTTTATCATATTTTTTCCCCGATTTTTTATAAAAAATTTTGAATTTTTAAATTTTGAAACGGAAAATTCCGAAAAATTCCGGAATTTCAAATCCCGTATGTGTTCGGAAACGGAAAAATTTCTGGTTTACCGGACGGAATCCGTCGGAAAGTTTTTCCCTGCTGGTTGGTGATCGACGATGACCATTTGGCGGCGGCGGATCTAGGGTTGCCGGCCGGCGGCTGTGACGGCGAGCTTGTGGCCGGCACGACGAGTGAGGATGGGCCGGTGATCCACTAAGCGTCCACCAGGCGGGATGGGAGTAGGCGGCCGGTGATCCACTACATGCGTTGATTCGGGCAGCTGGGCACCGCGGCGAGGGCCGCCGGTGCTCCACTCTGGGTGCGGATTCAGGGAAGGCTGCCCCTCCGCGGGGAGGGGCCAGACACGGCGCATCGGCGCATGGTGCGGAGCAGCATGGGGCGGGGTGCCGGGGGAGGGGCGGGCGGTGGCGGGGAGGGGACGGGTGCGGGGGTGACACAGCCGTGCGGTAGGGACGGCCTTGGAGAGTTGGAGGCGCGCATGGCGCAATTACGGGGGAGGTTTCTAAAACTAACACAGGCGCCGGGTGGGTACGGCGGACGGGTATGCTCCGCAGCGTGGTGAAAAAGTAGACGCAAAACGGTGAAAACATTTTCTTTTCATCGGTTTTCACCCCTTTCTACCTCTTCCTAACCTTTTGTAATCTGCATAGTGGGACCAACATGAGGAGTACTATGGAACCATCTTAAGTAAAAAAAAACTCGCTCTTTTACAGTGTAGATAAATAGATAGATTTATTTCGTAGTGCTTTTAACTCATCGTATGTGCAAACCGGCCGGTTGATACGTCCACAGCAACGCAGTGGCATCGATGGGCGGCTGCCGTTTGCTGGAAATTTTCTGATTCAGCCACTCCAATCTCTTTTATTTTGCATTTATTATTATTGGCTATAATTTGGCACAAATCATGTTTCTCCACAGATTTTTTTTTCTTATTTTTTCTGGTTGACTTGTATCGTTTCTTATTTCTGTTCATTTTAATGAAATATTTATGTTATTTTTTCATTTGTTTTCATTTTTATGCTATGAATATTATCATTCCTCTCCTAGAATATTTCTCCTGCAAAGGTTGAATATTTGATTCTGGATGGTTGTCAATGCACAAAGCCAGTGAGAGCCCACCTAAGCGGTGGACTGTGGGCCCAGCAGATTTGCTCGCTCTTATGAAGCGGGTTCCCAAAATTCTTCGGCAGCTTGGTGTTGCAAGGCATGTCATTTGGCTTGACCGGTTAGACAGGAACATTGTTCTTTAAGGGAATCGATCCGTAAAAAAAACACGGAAAGTATAGCATAACTAATCTGAATCCCACGGCTATTGGAAGCTCGAGCCAATAGGCAGTGATTCCCTTTGACCCGATAGCTAAAAACTTTAAACAATGTGGTAAAAGGGTAAACTGCTATCTCTATCAAATCATGTATAACGGCAACAATCTTCTACACAGCACCACAGATTAAATCGTAGATTAGAGAAATGCTAGAACATTTTAATTTAGAAAGGACCGGCCTAACCGAGACAACTAATATTAAACTAGAGCCAAGCCATCAACTCTTTAGCATAAACCATCTAAATGATTTGGGGGCCAAACGACACATACTTTGACACGAACTGGTATGAAGAGAGATAAACTCTAACACTGATGGAATGCATGGTGTTAGACCTGGTTTTAAATATAAACCGAAAGCTAACTATATGTACGCTTAGAATCAAAATGCATACATATAGCGATGTCATAGTGAATAACAAGAGATAGGCAAACAGTATTATACAAAGAGACACAAAGGTCTTACAACAGCACAAGAAAGTTCTATTATCGCAGCGGAACTCCATCCCCACACAGGAAAGGTTGATTTGAAGCCACACACGCCTCCCCACCTGGAAGTCTTTTGGATGACAACATCATCTTCACATTCTGAGCAGCGGTTGCAATGGATGCCATAGTTGTTTTTGCTTGGAAATATAAAGTGTGAGTAAATATCACACTCGACAAGATACAAATAAGCAGTGCATATGAAGGACGTATTGATGGTTATACTTATACACGGGGTACCCTAACCAATAGGGAGCCCCAACCCGACAAAGCAGATCACAACAACAACAAACCTCATTACGTGACAAACAATACAACGACCTTCCTGATAGTGGTCATGACATGAGGTAAAATCTCTCCTACCCTTCCCAAAGAAGGACGGAGCCAGGAGGCACCCAAACGACACAAGACAGAGGCCACACAAGACATGCATCCAACCTATCGACTCACCAGCTGACCATTCGCCCCCTTCTTCCCTTCGGCGGAGGTTGGAATGAGGTGTGGCAGGCAGACTTGACCGCCAAGGTCACACGATCGCTTGCTCCCTAAGCAAGCATTCAATACGGTACTTGAGTACCGCTGCAGAGCATATTCGCTTCCCATTAGAGAGAGAGAGGGAGAGAGAGAGAGAGAGAGAGCCAAAGACAGCATACCACCAAACGAGCGACACGTTGCAGATACATCCCCTGAGGAGATGTTGCGTCAGCCCCCAGCCAATATGTCAAGCCAGTCTTGCCTCCCATGTCGGGCAAACCTACTGGAGGATGGTACGCCACCAACCAAGACCGCCTCAGCAACTAGGGGACCTGCACTGGGACCTAGAGGTGCACCGACTGATCCAAGGAGAGCCCTAACCTCAAGATAACACTGACCCCTTTCACTTTTTCATTCCCAACTCAAACTAGTTGTAAGATGTGTTTCCAACATATATAAAGGATAACGGGGCACGACTAAAGAGGCATGAGAGGATTCCAAAGCCACAATATTCTTCTTCCTCATTCTTACACAAACATCAATATACTAATTGTAACACGCCCGAAGGCTCATACCATCCTTGAATGCAACACGACTTCAACACTACACTGGACGTAAGGATTGTTTGCCCAAACCAATATAATCCAGGTCTCAAAGGCCCACCATTCAGAGTGCCAATGTGCATCGATCCCGCTCTAACCTACAAATCGTATTTACTGGAGCCGCGAAATACATTCACCGCCCGAGCCACGCGGCGATGGGGTCTATGGGGAACGCATCCTCGGCGATGCCGTCGCATGACATTGAGATGATCCGTGATACCTAGCCTTTGTTCTGTCCCAAAGAGAGCCTCCGAGGATGTCATTCTTGAAGGAGTGATGGTACGCCCGGGGAAGGGTTCCATGCGCGTCGTGAAATGTGTCGACAGTGCCCATGACTGGCATGTAAAGGAGTCTTACTATGATATAATGGCCAAGTTTCTAGTGAAGGATTGACGTTGTGGCTACAGAATAGCATCTTTTTTTGAGAATGTGACAAGCACGTTTTTCTTTAAGGAGGAGAAAAAAGTACAAACAGTCAAAGAACACAAAAGAAAAACATACGACGACCCCATAACAGAGCAGAAAGAGAGGAAGGAGGATACAATGCCACCACAAGCAAATAAACAGAAACCTAACCCCACAGCTATGAGAGAACTAAAATAACCACGAGAGAGGGCTGTAGCCCGGCGCAAACCAACGCAGTCGAGCTCAGTCGAAGGCAGCAGGTCATGACCTTTCTGTGATCGCCATGGGCAAATGCGCCAAGACATGGTCGTCACCACAAAGTTCGGTTGGTGTCTCGGAGATGCAAGAATGTCCCAACGAGGGGCAGGGGGATTAATTCCTAGAACAGTGCTAGCCCAGGCCATACGGCTACGTCTTCTTTACAGGCTCGAGTGCATGACAACCGGCCTCGCCGTCAGACTTCTTCACTCCCGGTTTGGACCGCCTGCGGCTCAGTTCGCACTCAGAGGAGCTGAACTCGCTTCCCCTCACTCTAGGTGCTGGCATCGAGGAGCACCTGTCATCATGGGGGATGGACCCAAGTCGAGCAGCCTACAGCGAACGTGCCTGCATGCAGGAGCAGCGCGCAGCCACAACGGGTAGGGCAAGTCGTGGCCACGATGAGGACCAAATCCTTGAGGCCGGGCCATCACCCCGACGTTACCATGACAGAAAAGCATGCTGACAGGAAGTTGTGGCGCAGACTACTTTAGGTAGCCTCCTCCTCGGCGCTGCTAGGAGGCAAAAAAGGACCGATACTAACGACGCAAGTATGTGCCATCGAATGTAGATCCTCAAGCCGCCCAATGACACATGCAAGAGCCTATGCTGGCGACAAAGGAATGGCACGTGTGCATGAGAAAGGGATGTCAAAACAAGCATGCTAAGGCCTCAGGGCTACCAAACCCCGTACAAGTGAGAAATGGGGGAGGCAGTGCCTAGAGCCAATGAAGGTGGACAAGGAGACATGTGAAAGCAACGCGCGCGGAACCATGGCCTTCCCACCCGCTCTCCAAAAAGCATCTCCGGTGCAATGAGGCGCAGAGTTGCGCACAAATCAGGAACACATCGGCCTGTGCCATATGTCAGTAGTCCGGTAACACCGCCCCGAAGTCATGACCTTGGGCATGTCAAGGTGGCTACCATTTCCAGGAACTTCTAGGCGAGACGTGCCTAAACCATGGCTACCCGATGCGGCATAGGCTGTGAGATTGCATATCCTAAGGCAACATTTCAACTGTGGGCCAGCAAGGGAAACGAGAGAAGGAGGAGGCCAAAGACAGACTGTTAAGGGCACGAGGGCCCAAGCAGCGCTTGTTCGAACTAAAACTACGATGAACATCGCCCGTGGCAGGCGAGCGAGCGGCGACAGATAGTAAGAGTTGTTACAATCTTTTGTTCAAAGTTCTAAATTTCTAATATATCACTCACTTAATCGACTAAATGCATCACCCCGATTGAGGAAATAATATCTCATGAGGAATAACGTTGCTCCAATAAAGTCGGTGTAAGGTTGGACCAACGCGTCGATGCGATCTAGATCATCTGCGGAGCACCCTGCTGTATAGCTTGAGGCGATGAGCTCAAGGTCGACCCTGTAGAATCGAGAGACAAGCTGGCTAAGCATGGCAGCGGCTCCAACAGAGGCGGCCTTAACCACCACCTTGTCTGTATGCTCGAGCAGCATGATGACCTCCTCGTGAAGGGGTGCGTCCCCGGTGACCTCACGGTAGAGCAATTGGTCACAAGCTGAGACAATATATGATGCCCATAATCTGCCATGTACTGCAGTGGGCCTCGGCTGATATATGGAAGCTTCATCAAGATCTGGACCGATGGAAGAAAGAGTCCAGATAATGTTATCTTTGGATAGGAAAGCATTTGCCTTGAGGGTCAAGTCCCTGGGACTATAAATATGTACTATCTCCATTGACATTGCTTTGCTTTGTTATTTGAACTAGTAGTTTCTGTCGGAATGTCATAGATACAAAAAAATGGAGGAAGTACCTAATTTCTTTTAATGAAAGTAAGTTACATGCCAAGCACTACCAATAATGTATGTCACACTCACTGCTGCACATGCACTATTAGTACATTGGTTCGATGGAGTAGCATAACCTGCTGCCGGCCTGCTGCCGGTCTTGGTGCAATAGATTAATCATTTTTGCGTCTTATGTTTGAATTGGGTCTCATGTGGCATTTGTATCATAACTAAAGACATTTGTATCATAACTAAAGACCTGTGTAGGAAGCATTGAAAAGGAAACAAAATGCAATGATGGAATACGCAAAAATATCTATAAGATACAACAAAAGAGACTGCAAAGGAAGTTCAAACATCACAAAGTGGAGACATGATACAGAAATCTAAAGATCTAGATGAGTTCTATGCGTACTTTTGCCTCTCTATTGTATTCTCTATGTGAAATTGTTTCCGGTGGTGTGACTATAAAGAATTGTCATACTTGATAGAGCTTGCTTGGCACAAAAGATAAATATAACTTACTAATGATCTCTTTACCAAAAAAGTTTGATCTCCCAATAATTACTACAACTACCTGCTACCGTTGTGTTTTGATCAATTTTTTTCATAATATGATCCGGGGTTAGCCTAGCCGGTAATGCAGAAGAGGGCCTAGTTCATTGTAGAGAAATAGGAAAACATCGCACACTCATGGGTGGCTTTCATATACATATAACCGTATAGGCTTGTGGTAATACAATCAACGAGATACACACTTTCCTAATAGCCTATACAATTTCCCTAATATCGGCCCATTCTCAAAATAGGAAGATCACAGACGCAAACACTTTCTCTAATAATGCGCATGGCCTCCAAGCTTCTCGACGTCTCCTTCGCCGACACCTTATTCCCTAGATTAAGACATACTCAAGCGAAACAATCATCATGATGATCTCTGTTGTTGCAAGGATCATTGGTCATATATAAAGAGAGGTAGAGAGTGGTAGTGAGAGGGTCCATCCCCCTCCCTCAAGCCCTAGGGCTGCCTATATAGTAGGGGAGTTACTGTTTTTATGAGTTTCATTAGTCTTTCAGGATATTACAAATAGGTCTTTGGTTATAATAGATATGTCTTTGCTAGGCCTATTTACCCACAATAGTAGCCCCTTAGTTGCTTTGGCTTGGGTGGTACAACAAGACAAAGTAGCTAGAACATGTAAAAGGCATAGCTCCTATTGTGGCTTCGACAGTGAGGAATGCCCTCACTCCAACACCCGCGCGTATGTCTTAATAAAAACTCCACCCCAAAACCCTATGGAAAAAAAGATGGAGAAAAGAGCACCTAAGTCTTTCGGGCCTATACAATCAAAGGAGGGACCCAATGATGATAATGAGCGGCAAGGAGTGTTGGCGAGCCCCTCTAGACGAAGTGTCTCGGGGGAGGCGAAGAGTTCAACAGGGATGCTCTCGGCGACATCGTAGAGCCGAAGGTGTGCGCGAGCCCTCGAGCCAAATCGTCTCGGTGGAGGCGAAGTCGAACGGCGAAGGTGTCGGCGCGTCTCTCATGCCAAAGTGTGTCGGCGGAGATGAAGAGGTAGTAGAAGCTGCTCTTGTGAAATCATAGTCTCCGAAGATGTAGGAGAGCCCCTCGAACACAAACAGCAATAGTCTAATTGTACCACGTCCAGAGGCTTATACCCTCCTTAAAAACTACACTAGATGTAGGGCTTGTTTGGCCAAACCAGTATAATCCAGGTCTCAAAGGCTTACCATTCGGAGTCCCGAAGTCCATTGATCCCCCTTTAACCTACAAACTGTATTTGCCAGAGCTGTGAAATACATTCACCGCGCAAGCCGCGTGACGAGGCAATTCTATGGGGAACGAACCCTCGGCAATGCCGTCGCACAACACGGAGATGATCCACGGTTCCTAGGCCTTGCCCCATCCCAAAGAGCCTCCTAGGATGTCATCCTTGAGGAAGTGAAGGTACTAATGGGGAAGGGTTCCTCGCACGTTGTGAAATGCATTGGCAACACCCACGACTGGCTTGTAAAAGAGTCTTACTATGATATAATGGCCAAGCTTCTAGTTAAGGATCTGCATTGTGGCTAGAGAATAGCATCTTCATCGCCTTGGGTCATGACCGTCATGTCGTCTCCATGGGCGAAGATGCCAAGATGTGGCCCTCACCACAAGCTCCGATTGGTGGCTGGGAGATGCAAGAATGCCCCAACTAGGGGCGGGGGGATTATTTCCTAGAACTATACCAGCCTAGGCCGTACGGCTGCTGCAAGTGTCATATATCCATGGGTACCTCATAGACTCGGTTTATGTGTGTCCTGACGCGCATGGGCCGAGTGGTTCCCTTGCAGGACAAAAAGCAAGGTGAAGTAGTGGGCGCCAAGAAAGCTCGGATTAATTAGTCAGACAAGAAGATATCCTCGGTAGAGTCTATCCCCGCATTCTCAGGATTGTAATCTGGTTAGGTTTCCATGCAACCGACTTGTAACCCTAGCTCCTCAGCCTATATAAGGGGAGTTAGAGAGCCTTAGAAAACTCTCGACGCCTTTGACACTCAAGCACTCAACATAATCCACAAACTTCCCATACATGAAGTAGGGTATTACGCGATCAAGCGGCCCAAACATGTCTAACTCGTTGTGCCCTTCATGCTGTATACCTTTGTGATCTCCTCATGCACCCTCCCTCGATCTCAAAACCCTCATGTCGTTGCCCATCTTGTGGCGGGCTGCCGGTAGTAAATACCGTCAGTTGGCGCACCAGGTAGGGGCTGGTATGTGAGATCAAGAGATTGCGATGGGAGTAACTTTCCACGCAACTAGCAAGTTCCAGCCAAGGGAAATCTTCACCATCGACATGACCACCTCCGTCGGTGACAAGTTCGGCAACATGCGGGTGGTCCTCGACATGCGCAGGGAAGGGGCTGAAGCCTGAAGATGGACGTCACCGACGAGGCGATGCGGAGGGACGAGGCGGCGCGAGGCCGCACCGGAGGAGTTAGTGGCAGGTGCCACCATGTGCGCTGCATGGTCCAATGCCACCGCTAGCCCTAGCGCCGAGGGGCTGCCGCCGCACGGCGCCTCGTCGCACACGCCGCGCGGGAAAAGGGCTGGAGGTGGGCGCCACCGGCGAGACCGCGCGAAGGGCGAGGCAACCCTGCGTCGAGGGAGTCGGCGGTGGGCGGAGAAGGGGAAGGGGCAGTTGGGGAAAGAGAGAGCGGGGAAGGGGCTGACATGTGGGCCCCTGATAGCAATGGAGAACACTCGAACAGAGTGGCATGCCACGTAGGCCTAACGGGTTGAGATTGTACCTGTTAGGACCTGATGGAAACAAAAGCCAACTTTAGGGACCCAAAATTGAGGTTTCCTAAGTTTGGGGATCTATTTGACACCCGAGCCAACTTCAAGGACCGCAACTGCATTTAACTCAAAGAGGATCAAGAGGGATATAGACGTCACGATCAGAATGACAGTTTCTTCCGTGGTAATATTACACCATAGAGGCCGACGACGTGTGTTTCATCATCAGCTCGTGCAATTCGATCATGAGAATATCGCAATGCATGATACTTGCCTCTTTTGGTTATAGCTATGGTACACGTACGTACACTGTGAGTTGGCCGGAGAGGCCGACTAGCTTTTATTACTCTCTAGCTTGGCAGGCATGAACGTAAAAGCAAAAGGATCAGAGACAAACAAGTTGAATAACACAATATATAGGTACACTAGGTCTATGCCCGTGCGTTGCGACGGAAAAAAACATGCTGTCCCTACACATTTTGTACCACAAATCCTATAAAGTGAAGAAACATAAAAATAATAGTTGCGTCTTAAGCCTATTTATCCATACATCCATTGAGCAGACTGGAAAAGATTTTATACTTGTAAGGTAGGATAGGTGCCATTTGATATGTCAAACTTCCTTAAGCTAGGACGGAAAATGGAATAGTTATTACATACAGAATAATTGATAGCAGCATCCACTGTGTTTTAGTGAGAGAGTTTCGTCAATTTCAGAAACGTCAATTTGTTTCATAGAGGAATGTCATGAAACCTAACACAAGACATCATCGTATTGTCTTAGAACCAAACCTCTAAGCTGAAATCATGACGGAAATAGAGATTAACTCCAACAAATTTAGAAACTTGATACATGTATCAATGTGGAAAGTATAAATGCATAAGTTGAATGGCCAGGCATGTCTATGTTGCTACAGAAAGTATGTCCATGCATTGCTACAAGGTAGAAGAAAATTTCTCAACACAATGAAGAAGACTATGAATTTACATTGTATACCCACCAAATATAAAACGAAAAATATAATTAACAAACACCATTATAACACATAATATTGTATGCCCACCAAAAACAAAGTGAAAAACGTTGCCAATACAACTCAAGAATCGTGAAACTGCTTCCTCGGCAAAAAGTTGCACCTCATAGAACCATACTTGACTCAACAACTTTTGTATTTACATGTAAATGCTCATGACATGCTCTGTTGTCAGCCCTGTGCATGGTACCCTGCTCATCCCATCTATTCATAGGCCAGCACGGTGTTAAATCTGGCCAACATACACATACGGTGAAGGCTTTGAAAGCAGACAATAGGTAAACATGTCTCTCGCAACATCATTGAATTGCAAAATCAGCATGCCATGGCTGGATGATGATGAACCAGTCGCCTCGGGCTATCTGTGCAGGACTTGCCACCTACTACCTCTGTTTTTTTATGTATTGTAACACCCTAATTTTGCTATATGAAAATTCCTTCCTAAACTAAGTTAACTTTTGCTTAGGGTTTGATTTATTTATGCATGACACTATAATGTTTTGTTTATTCCAAATATTAATCAACTAAAATAAATCATAGGAACCACTTGTGTGAGCATTCATGCCTTTACATATTTTATTGGGTGATTTTGCAGTGTTTTGTTTGAACTCAAATCCATTTGAATTCTTCAAATATCTCTCAAACTTCAAAACAAATTCGGGAAAAGTCTCTTTTCCCTCCCTCTCTCTTTTCTTCCTCAATTTCGGCCCAGCAGCAGCGGCCCGCTCTCCCTCTCCCTAACCACGGCCCAGACCAGCAGGCCAGCCCAGCAGCAGCCCAACTCGTCTTCTCCTCCTCTCTCTCACTGACCGCCCGGCCCCGCCTGTCATCCCTTCCTCTCTCTTTCCTTCTCTGCTTCCGAGCGCGCCATGGAAGGCCGAGGCCGCGCCCACGGCTTCCCGACTCCGGGCCTGCTTCTGCGCCTCCGCAGTACCAAGCAGTGCCGCAGCCCTTTCCTTCCCTAACCGCGGCCGCATCTTTCCCGTTTCGCTCGCGCCGTGCGCGACGCGAACTCGGACAAGAGTCCGAGCCAGACTCTTTCCATTGCCGCGCCGCCTTTCCTTGCCCCTCCCGCAAGCCTCGGCTCCGTACTATATAAGCGGCCGACCTCAACGCCTTGAGCACCAAAGCCCTAGCCCTAAACCGCCGCCTTGCGCTCGAGTTCGCCGCGAGTTCGTCAAGTTCGCCGCGACGTTCATCTAGTTCACGCGCCGGGTTTCTCATCTATAAGTCGCCATCGCCGACGAGATCAACCCCACTGTGTTCGCCCTGAGGTATAGGTTCTAAACGCTCAATCCTAGCTCCTATCTCGCCTCCGTTCATCAATTTGACCTCACCGCGCCGCCGGTTCACGCAGCTAGCGCCGCCGCTCGTCGCCGCACGTCGTCGCCGTTGCTCCGTCGACTACACCTATACCAGGAGCTTCGCCCCGAGGTGAGGAACCTATCTAGCCTAACCTAGTCCTCTATCGCGCACCGACGCACCGGCAATTGCTCGCCGGAGTTACGCCTTCACCACGCCGCGTCGTCGGCCGCCTACGGCCGCTGCACCGCCTCCCAGACCTCCTCATCTGCTTCGCCGCACCGCGCTGTCGCTCGCACGCCTAGCCCCGTTAGATCTAGGCCACCAGAACCGCGGATTCGCGGTATTCCGGCGATGCCCCGCCGCGCCCTGCGGGCGGCGCCGCCCAGACCGCCGCCGAAGCCACCCGATCTATTCCCAGCCGCTAGATCTAGATCCAACGGCCACCGTGAGACGCGACCCGGAGTCAATACCGGTCAGCGTGATAATTTTGCAAAAGAGTCCCTGAGCTTTCCTGGAATTAACCCGCGGTCCAGATTTATTAGATCTAGGTCCCTGGTTTTTACGGTTTAGACCCTGAGCTTTTGGAAAATCAACCCGCAGTCCAATCTATTTCTTTTAAACCCCTGGTTTTCGCAAGTGGGTCCCTGGAGTTTCAAATTCTCTTTATTTTAAGCCTTTAAACTTGTTTTATTCATATCTCCTGCGTTTTAACTCCGATTTGAGTGATTCTTGAATCTACGGAATCATAATAGTACGTAGATTAGATCTAAAACCTTTTTGATCACTGTTTATTATGTTTGGTGTACTGTTTTAGATGGTTTGTACTTATTGCTTGTATGTGTGCAACGCGTAGCCGACGTTCCGTCCGAGTTTGCTGAAAACCAAGCTTGGGAAGCCCCTGAGCAGCTTTTTGTGGATCAAGGCAAGTATTCTTTGACCTATTTCCTATTTACATTAATTACACAATCTAGAGCCCAATTTGATTGCTCCTATTAAGGATGACTAGCCTCATATGTCTTTATATGATTATGAAACTTGGGATGGGCTGTGATGTGTAGATTAATGCTATCGCTCAACATCTTTATATTCATGTTGCTAATCTTGTTTAATTAATGATGAACTTGATGATAAAAGTTTGGTCTTAGCAACATGGAGACTTGGGCATGTTTTGTGGGTTTGCTCGATGGCCTCACCCTAAGGATCGGTTCGCCGAGCGACCACCCAGGAAAACAGTACAACCACAAGACTCACATGGGCACTGGACTTGACTGATTAATTAGATGAACTAGAGTTTTGGCTTACTTTCCTGAAACATGGCGTATGAGGGGTCTGGGGGATATGGGGCTTTGCCCTTTGCCAAGGTGGTGCAATTTTATTTGTCACCCTTTGGAACGGAACTCTCGTATCTTTAGTTAACTGGAGTAACCTGTAACGAGTGGGCCACAACTCTAGGAATTCTTTGTAAAGGTCTCGTAATGAAACCCTGCCGATTCATCTAAGGTATGAATAAATGGGGCTTTGCAAACCTCGGGCACAATGGGAATCATGACTTGTGGGTAAAGTTGTACAACCTCTCGAGAGTGTTTAAAACTGATATATCAGCCGTGCTCACGGTTAAGAGCGGCCTGGACCCTCACAGATTAGAGTTTCAGCTTCAAGGTGAATGGCTCATGGTGATCATGGTAATGAAGATGGATATGGTTATGGTTCAGGCTTATCTTTTTAATATGTTTTACTGTCTTTACCATAAAGGGATGGGTTATGCTAATCATTGCTAGTAATTAAAACTTGACTAACTAAAAGCAATTGCTATGCCTCTCCACTATAAAGCCAGTCCACTTTTATCCTAGACGGAATACTTGCTGAGTGCGTTATGTACTCATTCTTGCTTGTTTTATACCCGTTGCATCCATTGCAACCGCTGCTCAGATCCAGAAGGAAGTTGTGGTGATCCTAACCAGGAGTTCCAGGACTACGACGAGTTCTAGGCTGGTGTGCCATCCGTCAGTTGCCTGTGGATCACGGTCGTCTTCCGCTGTCGTTTAGTTAACTCGTTTTCGTTCAGATACTCGATTTCGTTAAAGACATTATGGTCTGTAATATTGGTTATTACTCTTAAGTTAAAGTACGGATTGTGTTATTACTTTTGTTTATGCTGTGTATGTGGTTAAACTGATCCTGGCACATACATGGTTAGGACTTGGTTTTGTCTCTAAAACTGGGTGTGACATGTATGATGTTGGACAACTCATTTTTGAGCTGGTTAGCGTCAAACAAATAAAAATGGAGAGAGTACAAAGGAAGAAGTATGAAGGCAGATACAAACAACCTCAAAGTAGAACCTAGAAATTAGTTTACATGTGATTAATTGGAGCAACAAACTTTTACGTGAAGGGAATAAGAAAAATGAAAAGAAAACAATGACAACCTGTTAAATGGCACATTGTATTGTGGCACTAAATAGACATGCATGGATAATTGAGAGTCAAAGGGTCTAGACAAGCTGAAATAGCTCCATTTGGTTGATCGTTTGAAATATCAAACTATATTCACATAAACCATATTCACATAAACAATATCTTTTTTTAGTCCATAAGTGGAGCTATGGGAGATTGAGAGCCTAGTAGGAGAGCAATAGTCTCTCAACGTGACTAAAGAAGAAAGTGACAGAAATCTAGTATTTTAAAACCATAATGCAGATGAGCTTATAATGAAATGTGTAGTGTTGGATTCTATCCCCCATCGGTTCAAAGTGGACAAGCATTTATCAAAACAATATTAGGCTATATGAGAGATAAAATGTAAGGTGCATTTTGCGATAAACTAATGATAAAGAACCACAATTCTTCGGCATCCACCGGAAATGTGAGCTTTGCCTCTCTAATGAAGTCTCACCTCAAAGTTTTGCCCTGATATATCCCTTAAGTTTTCCTCTTAGATCATGAACCATTGTCCAAAAATTTCATATCCATATAAGGTGCAAATATGAAATAAGCACAGAAGCACTATTAGAACACTCATGCGACATAATATGAAGAATCATGGAAAATAATTCTATGGTAAAGTTTATTGTAACTGAATATTGTTATGGATCTTGGCAACATAAACATATTTGCAAAGGGTTAAAAATAATCCACCTGAGATGAGCTGATATCGGGCAAAGTTAGGAACAAACAAATTCAGACAAGAGGATTTCAAAGCACAAAGAGAGACAAAAGGCAGAAGATGGCTGCCGCAAAAGACAGAAGCTCCATGTACTGAAGTGATAGTAGATGGAACAAAAACATGCAGTAACATAACGATGAGATCTGAACATATTCTGCTCATCTGCTGCATCTACTATGGAGTGAGACCACAACTCCACAAATACTGAAGCTGCATCTAACAGAGCTTCTTTGGCATGGCAAAAGGCAAATAACAAAGTAAAGTAACTAAACATGTAGTAATTTTATTATTTGAGTACTTGTTCAGAACACCGCTACTTTCTGATAGAGTACTCGTTCATAACGCCACCACTTGCTGCATGTTAACCACAGTAACAGAATGAAAATAGTAGTTGAAAGGAGATACACATCTGACAGAAAGTTGAACTTCATGAGAAGCAACGCAAGAAAACATATAAACAATTGAATTACTTGATTTAGAAAATATTTTCTAAGAAAAAAGCCAGCAAGCTAATAGCAGAAGTTTTCATGGCAGCATAATTAAACTGTGTCTTGTTGGTAGGCAAGCCGTATACCAAGGCCAATAAATTTCAGGGATTGTTATAATATTTTTACTTTGATGTGGAGACTTTTCAGCTGGGAAGTGAACCTAAATCAAAACCTTTAAATGCAAAGGGAATACACCAAATGTAAATAAAAGAACATCTTAAATGGAATGTGTTTGGTTGAACAACTAATCATGATATCAATCTACTACAGTTGTGCTTACCTTGAAAATATTGCATGTCTGATTCAGCGGGGATGACAAAGCTACTCTCACCTCGTTTGACAAGCTGCGCTTCACCCCCATGCGTTGTTGTCCATCTTGGCGTGCTCTCGCACCTGTGTGCCTTCACAGTTCTATAATGAATTCAACAATTCTAAAAGGAAGCAGCATACGACTAAGAAGGGGAGGGAAGAGCTTGCAGTGGGAGGACGACATACTGGTCATGGAGGTCAGCAGGCTCGACCGCTCGAGCGTGCATCTCTGACTCGCTGTGAAGTTGGTGAGGGTGCGGGTGCCATGTTCTTCACAGCATATGGACGAAGAGAACTCAGTCCACTTGTGCCGTTGCGATATGGATGAAGAGAAGACAGTGCTGGGGAAGGGAGGTAGAGTATGCTGAATGGAGGATCGCTGCCAGAGTTTCCTATTATAACAACAAAAATAGAAAATATACAATAAATGTGCCGCCCTGTGAAAATCTATTGAGATGTTTAATTAACATATAGTTCAAGAATTGATATATACTAAATCCATAATTAAATACATATAAATTAGAAGCAGTTAGTTAATATTACCTAGAATTTTAGTTAGTGAAATAACAATTAAAAAGAAAAAAAATCATGAAACCGTTCTTCACCAAAAATTAACTAAACATAAAAGGTGCCCAATTAGAATACGACTTATTATTTCCATGATTTTCAGGAGACCATTTACATTAATCACAAAACTTATACAGATCAACAAATCTGCATGGTTAAATTCCTGAGACACACCAGAGCAAAGCATATGAACTCTACTTTATGAACTAAATAATTTCTCCACGGAAGCGTTTGCAGACCAGTACCAAGGCAGCCATCAGTTCCAAAAATGTCCTATACGTATAGACTGATTACTGAACAATGTGGCTAACGAGATGAATGAGAGATAAACTTCTGGTTGCCAAAGAACCAAAAAAAAAAAAGGGAGGAAGGGCCTTGAATGCGGTGCTCACTGCTCACCAACTGCCTTGGCCACGCTCCAGCGGAGGTACCTTCTGGACCTCGTCGTCATCGTTGCCGGGGATGCCCACATCGGCACATCGTCCTTGCTGAGGCCGTGCTCAACCGGCTGTGGCATGCGGCTGCTGTTGCTTCTCTTGCCTGCTGTCATAAAGGGGGATGAATTAAAGCGGAGGAGGGGCTTTGGCTGCCTCTGGCTTTCGGCGAGGGAGTGAGAACTGGTGGTGGGAATCTGGGAGGAGATGACGGATTTGGGAATTGGGAAGGAGGGGATTCACGGACGAAGGCGGTCGGAGCAGCCGAGTAGAAGGGGAAGGGGTGGGCTTGTCTCGATGGGACTGCCTCCGCCAGACCGCCACCGTCTCTACGTAGCACGATGGCAGGTATGGAGACGCCTCTCCCGTGCAGCCGGGCCACAGGAGACGCGCGGAGGCACAGGCGCCAGGCGGCGGCGGACATGATGCGGGTAGGGGATGAGGGCGAGTCGAGCAGGAGATGGAGACTGGTTAGGTGGCACTGCTACGGGATTTGAGGAGAACATGGCGGCGCGTGGGTGAGTTCACAGTCCGCCTGTCTCGAGGAGGAGGATGGCGTACGCGGAAGGATGCTGGATGTGCGCGGAACAGTGATGGCGGGCAGAAGCGGGTCCGAGAGTGGGGGCGACCATCTCGGAGGGTGAGGGCGTGTGGGAGGCGGGGGTGGCGAAGTTCCCGGGCGGGGGCACAACACGCGGGAGCGGGAATGGCGGCGCGGGGCGGCAGAGCTGGGGCGGCTGAGGGTCGAGGGCGAGGCCGCGTGTGGGCGAGCGGGGGCGCGAGGCCACGGTAGTGGAGGCGGAACGCGTGAAGGATGCACTACGTGCTTAATAGGTATTATAATAGGTAGTAGAGATATGACCCTTCAATAATCATATCGTTGCAACAATGACAAGTAATAAAACCAAATATTATTATTCATAAGTTTAAAAATTGGCAGACTACACCAAACAAATTCATAACAAACTTAAGCACCACCACACGATATAAAGCAACAAAACAAATACGTACGTGATTGAAATTTAATATAAATAAAGGTACGTAGCATAGGGGGCTCCATCTATATCACTACTGGAAACCAGAATATCCCTGGCGGTGCAAATACCGTCAGGGAAATACCAAAAAATAATAGGGAAAACGGAAAATCAATTTCCTTGACGGTGCACCGACAGGGAAATACCGACAGGGCTGGACCGACAGGGAAATTAAAATTTGCCCGTCGGCGCACCGTCAGGAATGATTTCCCTGTCGGTCTTGACGGACAGGGATATTCAATACCGTCAGGAATAGGATGAAAACCCTGTCGATACGCGGTCGACAGGGAAACAAATTGTACCGTCAAAGAAATTAATTTCCCTGTCGGCGGCCGTGCCCGTCAAAAAATTTATGTTTTCCCCTGTCGGTTGTTCTACCGTCAAAGAAAATGTGTTTTTTTTCCTGTCGGTTGCAAACCGTCAGAATAAAGCCTGCAGGGAAACACTCTTTTGGCCTAGCAGGACCATTTGCATGAATATTCATGTGAATTAATAAAAATCCATGATTCAAATAGAACTCTCAAGTAGAACACACATCACATTCAATCAGTCCAGACCATACATATAATATCATACATATAATATAAGATGTCCAAATGTTTGCATCACTGGTTACATGATAGATGTTCAAATGTTTGCATCACATGTTAATAAGATGGCATCAATATAAACAGCCATATATCTCAAAAGTTAAATACCATCTATACAGGTTAGCACATGTGGAGTCTACTACCATTCTCCTACCAACCTTGTAGGTTATATATACTTAGCAAGTGCATACAAAGGCACAACACTTTAAAAATAAAATGGCCACCAGCTGCCATTTTGTTTTGCTGCCATCTTCATGTAGATGCATGGTTCGGGCTGTGTTGATTGTTGGTCTCCATTGCAACTCTGTTTGCGCCGTCTTGATCCTTGCTACTATGGTGGCCATCTGTGTCGATGCCGCCATTAGTTGATTCCGAGCCAACATGAGAACACACAACAGAATAGGTCGAGTAGAACACTTGAACTCATGCAAATATCTACCTTACAGCCAAATAGAGAACTCATATGAAGGAAGAAGTACTGAAACATACAAATTAAGAGTTCTCTGTTTGCCCATTATTTAAGATAGCTCTAGATAAGTGCCTAGAGTACTTCTAAGTTGAATTTCACAGAAGTTCATGCATTTTTAGATGAGGGAATGATCCAGCCTCAGTCATTCAAACAAGAGTGAATATGGCTAATAGCTTATAGACTCCAACACAACAAGCACTTAGGCTAAGACCATGACTCTTATAATACATAATGAATAGGTGAAAATGCACTCCACATCTAAACGGTTTGACAGCTTGAGAATATACTTACAATTGCTTGGCCCCCTGATAAAAATAGTAGTGCTTGCTCTGGAACTTCCTTCCTTCCTTCCTTTGGAGCTGCCCTGATATCTGCTGCCCTTACAGCACCATTTCCTATGGCAAAACGTCCATCAGTTGCTATTGCAAGTCGCACATTTCTTGTATCACTTGCTAAGTCTGGGTACTCTACGTCAAAATGCTGTCAAGATTCTCCATCACAGGAGTGCACAATCTTACCACTCATCGAGCGATCATGTGACCGCATTAGCTTAGATGTCTCCTTGTGCATATACAACCTTTGTAGCCAATTGCGGAGTGACATGATAACTAGTTCTGCGATTCAAAGGCATATTTATTAATGTGCATTAATTTAGATACAATATAAGGTATAAAAATTATGGAAGCTTGTTGAGATAATTAGTACACATCCTAGTGTTTTGGTGGCAGTATGAATATTGATAGTTTCTAATATAATGGACATCAATCTATGAAATTCCAATCTAAGATGATAGATCTGCCATTTTTTTCCCTGGAAACACAAAACAAACTAATTTTCCCACCACTGTAATGGCAAATCAAAAGGGTGCTAGCAAATATCAAAGGTCTGCTAACAACATTGCTAGACCAATCAGTTGTTCCTAAACAAGTAAGATAGCTATTTGCACTTAATTTACTAGGTACAACAGATAAAGATATTGCACAATGATTTCCACAGAATAAATGAGACATGGCATTTTCCTCTCCCCCTCTCCTGTTTCTTTGTACACAGTAAACTCCTCATCGTGGATCTGGCGCCGGCGGACAGGGATCAGGTCACACGGCCAGACGCGAGCGGAGGAGGCCGTGGTGTGCCGTGTGGAGCATTCCCCACTGTGGAGACAACGATGTGGCAGGGGGCGGCGGTGCTAGGTGACCTAGGTCCAAAACGGCGATGGGAGGAGGAGGAGGAGGTGACCTTAGGTCCAAGACGGTGTAGATCCGGCTGCGGCCGGCCGGGGCGAGGCCGAGGCGGCGGCCCGACGCGGATCTGGTGGGGTGAGGCCGAGGCAGCGCTCCAGGTGGCGTGGCAGGGAGCCGAGGACGGCCGGGTCAAGGCGGCGCTCCGAGTGGGGCGGCTGGGAGCCACAGCCAGCCGGCGCAACGGGGTGGTGGCGGGGATCCGAGGACGGCCGGGTCAGGGCGACTCCGGGTGGCGCGGTGGGGATTCGAGGACGGCTGGGTTGGGGCGGCGCTCCAGGTGGGGCGATGGGGAGCCGCGGCTGACCGGTGCGACGCGGAGAGGGCGAGGAGGACGGGAGTGGGAGTGGTGCTAGGGTTTCGTCCACTGCCTACGCATTTTGTTCCGCTCTGAGGCATCGTGAGCCGTCCGATTCAATCGGACGATTTTGGCAAGCGCCCACCGAAACGGGCCAACTGTGATGCCCCTGGCATCTCCAGAGCCCTAACACGCAGTTAGAGACAAGCTAATGATGGATTGCGAATTTATCATGCTTAGAGAGTAATGAGAAATATGAGGAAAAGTCACTAAGTCAAAAATCTTCTATACAAGACACAAGACCACACATTCCGTGGTTGGATAAGTCAGTACTCACATGCCTTAAGCACAACATCAAATACAAACCTCAGATAAGAAAGTAGCCCTAAACCTTTCTTTTAGACAATGTTCAAAAATCTGGAGGCAGGAGGTTTAAAAAGATCAAACCCAAAGTTTCTTGATAAGTGCTAGTTATGATCGTAAACAGATTTGAGCCCTAATAAAACTTTCAGATTCCTTAAGTACCTGAGCTCAACTCCATTGTCAAAGTTGTTGCACATATCATGTACTACGCTTTTGTTACACTGAGCATGGGTCAAAACTATTGTCTACTCCCTCACAATTGCACCCATATATCTCTTGGAAATAACCAAAATCAGCCCACAGAAATTTCCCAATTATGGATTTTTCAGCTTTTCCCCAAACTTGAATCTGAAATTACTTTTGATTTCACTATACAACTTCAAATTCTCCCTTTCTATGAAATGAAATTGAACTTATCACCTTTCAAATGCACCTATTGTGGAAGTGTTTGGACTTCATTTGACACTCCAAAAGTTGGAAACAAGAAAGACTCTACTTAAAATAAAGCTGCAGTTTTACCAAAACCCTCAACAATGTTTGTGCTTGTAATTAAAAATATGTGGTGATCCAAGCCAAACTTTATATACCAAACTTGTAGAAGATTATATTAGGAACAACTTTTGTAATTGGAGTGTTGACATGCACTAGGGTTTGGATAGTGTTTTGGGGCTTTTTCTGTCAGTATGTGAATTCTATCCAAACATGACCTGATTAATAATTTCAAATTTTCTTGATATTAGGGCCAAAACCTGACAATACTTGTATTGAGAGAGTTGTAGATTATGAAATTCTGAATAACATTAGTATAAAACTCCTTTTGTGAAAGTGCCTAGAAAATAGACTTTTAGAATTTCTAAACTGGAGGGTCCTATTGGTCAAACCTTGGTCAGCAGTTTAAATTCAAATTTGCACCAGATTTTTGAATAGAACATGGTATACAAGTTTATAAGGGAAATGTAGAGAAAAAAATTTAGAATGCTTCCTCCAATTGGGGTATTTTAAGATTCGGCCTCTAACCAGTTCAAAAACGTGATCTTCAAACAAGTGTATCTGCAGTCAAACTCCATTTTTCCATTTTCGGGATTTTCCCTCTCTTTTCTCTCTATGACGCGTGGGCCCCACCGAGCTGACCGGCCGGTTTCCCGCTCACTGGATTGGAAAGCGCGGTCCAGTGGGTCCCACCGTTCCCACGCGTCCGCGCACTCAGTCTATGAACCGTCCACTCCCTCTACCACCCCGGCCCCACCTGTCATTGCCCGTTGGTCCATGGACCGCGTCCTTCCACCGCGGCCATCCTCTCTTCTCCTCTCCCTCGCGCCCACGCGGCGTTCGCCATCTGCCCGCGCCGCGCGTGGCCGACGCCGGCCGAAGCCGACGCCGCGCCCTGTCCTCCCCGGCCGCTCTGCACCTAGACGGCATCCAGGCCATCTCCACGCCCTAACCCCGCCTCGCTCTCCCGCCCACTCCCACTCTCCCCGACGCCTCACTCTCGCCTTCTCCTTCCGCTCAGAGCGCCCGCACCGCCATTGCCGAAGCTCAGAGTCCGAGCTGTGCCGGCCGCTCCGCTGCTCCCCGCGCCCCCAGATCACCGCCATCACCTCCGCCTCCACCTCCCGCGTCCAACGCCCTAGCCCTTGTCGTCTCCCTTCGCCTCCCCTCCTGAGCGCAGTGTGCCCGCCGCCGTTGCCGCCGCGGCGAGCGCACGGCACCGGCCGCCTCGCGTTGCCTCCCACCTCACTGACGCACGCCTCGCACGACCCGCACCTCCCTCCACCTTCCCCGCCAAGCCTCGGAGCCTCCCATCGCCTCCCTTGCCCTCTCCGCGAGTGACGCCGTCGCGCACCGCCATTGCCGCTGGACCTCACCGTGGAGCACCCCCTTCGGCCAACCCCGCACCTCCAGACCACCTCCGCTGGGTTCGCCTCGTCCCCGCGCAGCTCACGGGCCCAGCCGTGGCCTTCCTCCGCAGCTGCAGCTTCCAAGCCAAGCCGGTGCCGCCGCACACCGCCGCGCCGTGGGCCTCCAGTTCACCGCCGCCGCCCCGCGTCTACAACCCACCTCGCACTACGAGATCAAGGGGAGGTGAATCCCCGCTACGAGGAACACCTTCGGCGACCTCGTCGGCTCCAAGACCGGCCTCACCGCCGCCAGCGCAGCCGCGCCTCTTCCCCCGTCGCGCGCCGCCGTC
Source organism: Paspalum notatum (assembly GCA_022530915.1). NCBI lineage: Eukaryota > Viridiplantae > Streptophyta > Magnoliopsida > Poales > Poaceae > Paspalum > Paspalum notatum. The sequence continues at coordinate 7,850,338 of CM039691.1, forward strand.
CGCCGGCCCGAGGCAGAAGAAGAGGGCCGGCCCCTTTTGCACAAAACCCCCCGCTCTTTCAGTTATTTATCGGTCTGGTTTGTGTTACTATGCACTGAGTCTTGTGTGTCTTCCCTGCAGGCCCCTGGAAACTACGGTTAATTACGTTTAGGTCCCTAGTCTGAGTGATTTTCCATTTAAATGTATTTGAATTAGCTGTGAACTTTGGAAAATCGTATAAAATCACAGAAAAATCCAAAATGGACAAACTCAGTTGCGTTAGACTCCTCTTGAATAGATCTATTGAATGGGTATGATGTGGAGATGTGAAATGTCTGTTTTGCCCTTAGATTGTTGCATGCATGATTAATTAGGATAAATGACAAAAGCGAACTAAATGAACTCCAAATGGCATGAAACTTGGAAAGTAGCTTTCTTGTGACATTGTAGCACTATGTGAATTTTTTTAGCTCTAGTATTTGCTGTTTAATTACCTTTTGCCATTATACATGTGTTATGTGCATTTATTTAACCTAGAAATTGGAGGCCACGTAGAATATGCTCAAATTGACTCTCTAGCATTTTCCATATACTTTGGGTAGTATAAGTTTCCCACTGGTAAAGTATGAGCCCCTGCATGTTAAGTTTTAATGGTGATTTAAAAATGATAAAATGGTGCATATTGGAAATGATAAATAGAAAAGGTGGTCATAACTTGCTAGGAAAATTCTCCGAAAAATTTGGTAGCCTAAGGTTGATGCATAGAATCCAGAAAGTATATGCTAGAGGGCCATTCACACTGTTCATATGTACATCTCAAATTCGCCTAGGATTAATATATGGAAAATAGATGCCCTGTCAAACTTAGGAGTTTTAACTTGTAAATTTTTGTACATGCAGATCATGCTAAGTATAGCTCACTGGTAAAATTTCACCTTTAGATACCATTTCTATAATTTATTAAAATTGTGACAATGCGTAGGACTAAGAGTGTGTTGTAATTTTAATCAAATAATTATATTTGGACAGTAGCATAATGTAATGCAAACCTACATGTCATGAAAATCTGAGCTCATTTAGAGTTGTCTAATTACATGAGCACAAGTAATGCTTTTTATTCATAAGGTAGGCATATGTTAATTAATTATAACAGTCGATGTTGATTTGCAATTGCTATCGTTATGCATGAGGGGTGATTTCTGATTGCACGCTATCTACTGTTTTCCATGCCACACTTGATTGAAAGATGAACTCATTTGCTGTGTAAAACACTGAAGTTTATTATAGGGCCTTAATCCATTTGATAAACAAAATATGTGATGTCATTATAAATGTTCCCCTATGTGTGCATGAATTAGTCTTGTCATGTTAAATAACTCATTCCAAACAAAACACCGAATAATGTTTTGGCTTTGCATCATCATTGTGTGGTTTCATCCCCTTAGTACCCAACATGGTTCTTTTACGATAAACGACTTACTAGCTAGCCATGTGATTGGATATGCTTGTTATCAGTTCATGAATGTATTACTGTTACTCATGCTAGGAGAATGGTGTAGTAATTCACTATATGTGTAGTCATATACTTGTGTGACGTTTTGCTTACACATGAAATGATAACGAACAATCTAATTTGATATCTTGCTCATGCATTAGTCCGAGTGTTATATTGCGTGTCTCTAATTATATGGGTTATGCTAGCTTTATGTCCACCAGGGTGATCTTGTTTAAATGATTGTCAATCACTTTTCTGTCTAACCATGCAGTGACTGTTTATCGTGTGTGCGTGATATTCATGCATCCTATTCCTTGCATCATCACGCATGTCATCCATATAGTGGCGCTTATTGCAGATACGTGATCGAGAACCAAGTGCGTGAAACTACTTCAACCAACGGTGATCCAAAAGACCAACTAAGACCCACTCACGACCTGGGGGGGCCATCAGTCACGCTTGGAAGGAGGAGTTGTCCAAGGGGTCAAGGGGTTGGCTGGGGCAAAGCCTCACAACCCGGCAAACTAACAGTAGCTTAGTTTGTTGGTTCTATTAAAGTGAATCAAAGGTAGGCAGGACCATGCTTTACACAGCAAATATACTTGATGAATGCTTACACATCTGCATTAGGAGTTGTATGGAACCAATTGCATTAGACTCCTTGGCCGCCCTGGCCCTAGCACCTATATGTTAGGGTTCGTAGGACGAGTTGCCTAGAGTTGCTAGGTACGAGTAGACACGAGTGAATGGAGTCACTCGTCACGTAGGTGATTTTTCAAAAGTTACAAGAAATCTCACTATTATGAATCTTACTTTGATTATGTTATGCTTTAAATGGAGACCGGGCGGAGATATGGAAATGTACGATGAGAATTGGAATATGTGTGGTGGACTCCGCCTGAGTCGTTTAAGGCCCGTTCGTCTGTTCGTCTGCTGATTGGCTCAACATTGCTAAAGTGCTTATCCGGGAAGTAGGACCGGTGAAAGTCTTACCGGCCCCGTCCTACTGTTCATGGTGCTGCCCAGCCACTGATAGGGGGCCGATGGACTTAGGAGGTGCTTGGAAGTTGAGGGAGGGTTGACCCGACGTACCGTGGTATCGCTCCTGAGACGGCTACTCCCAAGGGTTAGGTGGAGGCGCTGTGAATCTTGGGACAGGACAGGTGGAGATGAGGGATATATGTGTGGAACGCGATGGCCAGTAAGCATATATCAGTTGGCATTTTTAGTTATTCCTGGGAATTAAAAATCGATTCAAATCGCTGATGCTCACCAGGTGTGAGAGTGCCAAATATCACTGACGGGCAACGTAGTAATAACTGTAACATGTTGTTTATTAAATCACGCTTTTCCATACAACATGCTTGGATGTGTATGATTCGTCCCACCATTCATGGTGTTGCCCATCCACTGCTAGGAGGTCGATGGACTTGGGAGATGCTTTGAGGTCGAGGGAGGGCTGACCCGACGTACCGTGGTATCCCTCCTGAGACGGTTATTCCCAAGGGGTCAGATAGAGGCACTATGAATCTTGGGACGGGGCATGTGTAGAATAGGGGTATATTTTGGATATTATGCAAGTTACTGATGGTACTCATGTTTTACTTTCATGCAAGTATTTACCTTATGATATAAATGATCTTCTTGATTAATGGATAGCAGCTGTCAAAATCCTGCTATCTTATGTCAACATGAACTTGGTTTAAGAATCAACAGCTAAGGATCCACATGATTAGTAAGCATGCTTTGCGTCCGCCGTAAGCCCCATCCATTAAGTCCTACTGAGTAATTAGTACTCAGGGTTTGCCCCCCACTTTTGGATTACAGGTACCGGCGATAACTGGATAGCTGTGTTGGAGGTGGTAGTACCGGTGGGATCGGTGCTATTCGCCTTGTTCATCTCTTCATGAAGACTGCTTGAATTTGTTTCCGCTGCGACTGCTTGAATTTGTTTCCGCTGCGAGATTTTGAAAACGCTTCCGTTATATATATGCTCTGAATTCGCTTCCGCTATATTTTTGATTTCATACATTTGGCTTATAAAATAAAGTCTATTATCCTCTATTTCAACTGCCTGTGATGATGTAATTGTTGTGGCTCCATTGAGAGTCGGATATGTTTAATATCGGTTCTTCTGGGATTTGGTGTTATCGAGAGCTGAAGTACTCTCGACGGACTACCGGGTTTAGTCTGGCCTAAGTGCACTGCGAGCTAGAGGTGGCAGGTGTGCTTAGTCTGGATTAAGCAGGGCGGTTCTGCCACACCAACCAGGCTTGAGTACAGGATGGGCCTATTGTGGCTCTGCTCGGGCTGGAATTTTATCTTTTTTTATATATATTTCTACTTTATACATATATGGTACAAATATAATGTTACCAAAGTCAATTTATATGTTAAAGTGACAGTACATGTTTGTTTACACATGAAAACGATGAGAATACCTAGTGGTCACATTCGGGAGACTTTATCGTGAACATAAGCCACGAGCTGATGCTATATAAAAGAAATGTTAGCCTACGATGTAGTATCATACTCAAACTTTTTCAGGGTGACTATATGGATATGTATTGGTCCCCTACCAAATCTCATAAATTTTAGAGAATATTTAGGTATTATTAATTTTTCTAACTAGAAAATAATGGAGACTACAATTAAATTCTAAAAATAGTATAGGACGGTATGAAAATTGTGCCAATGTTACCAAAGTCAATTTATATGTCAAAGTAATGGTACCTGTTTGTTTATACATGAAAACGATGAGAATACCTAGTGGTCACATTCAAACTTGAGACGTTCGGAAGACTTTATCGTAAACATAAGCCATGAGCTGATGCTATGTGAAAGAAATGTTAGCCTATGGTGTAGTATCACACTCAAACTTTTTCGGGGTGACTATATGGATATGTATTGGCCACCTACCAAATCTCATGAATTTTAGAGAATATTTAGATATTATTAATTTTTTTAATTAGAAAATAACGGAGACTACAATTAAATTCTAAAAATAATATAGGACAGTTCGAAAATTGTACCAATGATACCAAAGTCAATTTATATGTTAAAGTAAGGGTACCTCTTTGTTTACACATGAAAAAGATGAGAATACCTAGTGGTCACCGATAATTTCCCTGTCCGACAAGGTAATTGAAAAACCAACGGGAAAAATGTAATTTCCCTTTGGGTATACACTACCGAAAGGGAAAATGTAATTTTCTTGTGGGTATACACCACCGACAGGGAAATTTCTTTTTTCCCTGTCGGTATTCTTATTTTTCTGTCGGTGTCTTGTTCCCGACGAAGTAAATATTAATTTTCCTGTCGGTTTTGAAAAATACCGTCAAAAAAATTAAACACCGTCAAGGATATTTCGGTTTCCAGTAGTGTATCCTTTGTAGCAAGCACTGCAACCCAACCTACTCGATGGAACTCCACCAGTTCATGGACGTCGGATCTGGAGCGTGGCCGACTGCCCTGGTTTGATGACTGGGTCTGCCCCACCTTCTTCCCACCGACAAAAACTTGAGCTTGCCCGGTAATAACCGGCTTGTTGTCTTTCTTGGGGTTGGGGGCTGGTGTTGGTTGCCCTGTGGGCTGTGTGGAGGGGTTCACCACCGTCTGGTTAATGGTAGTGTTATTGGTGGTGGTGTTATTATTGGTAGTGTTGGTAGTACGACTGTTGTCAGTGACGTTGCCATTAAGGCTAAGTTCAGCAGTTCGGATATATGGTTGGATATAGTACAAAACGATACTGTAGCGACACTGTTCACAGAGAGAGAGTCAGCCTAAAGGTGGCATTGCCACCAACATTAACCATCACTACTGTTAGGCTTTGGCCCGGTTTAGATCCAAACTTTTCTCCCAAATTTCACTATGCAAAAAGAAGATTCCCCATCACATCAAAATACCGGCACATGCATGGAGTACTAAATGTAGATGAAATAAAAAATTAATTGCACAGTTTAGATGTACTTTGCGAGACGAATCTTTTGAGCCTAGTTAGGCCATAGTAGGACAATATTTACCACAAACAAACGAAAAGTGCTACAGTGTATTTTTCAGCGCTACAGTGCATTTCAGTCCCAATTTCAGCGGATCTAAACACAGCCTTTGTTGCTTTTTCTCGCTCTCTGCAGCTAGCACCTGGCCTAGAGCTTGGCTCGATGTGGGCGATGATGATCGAATTAGCTATGAAATCGGAGGAGGCTATTTATAACCGGCCGGATGCATGTATGTATGCGTGCATTCGAAGAAAGTGAGGCACATGCATGTGGATGAAAGCTTGCCTTGCGAGCGAGTATGCATGTGGTGCAGAGTCAACGAGGTCAAAATAAACAGGGAGCTAGCGAGGAAGAACCCAGAGCCGGAAAGTACGCGCGTACGCGGACCATGTGTGTCTGATGCATGCATGCGCACGCGCCTTGTGACGTGATGCGTGCATATTCCCTTTAGCTAGCTAAGCTACCTTCCATGTTCCAATCATGCAAGCCTCAGCCCTCAGCTAATGTAGGCGCGCGTCTCGGTTACGACTAGCACTATACGAGCGATGTTTAGAGTCAACGTACGTACACAATGCAAGAGAGAAATGCAGAACAAGCAAGAGCTCTCAGCTATGCATGCATCCCGATCGATCGATCGATCGGTTTCAAGTAGCTAGCACGCATTCATCGCCACATTCTTCACGGGGTGTCTCTCATCGAGAATGACACATGCAGAAGAAATAAGAGTCGTACGTAACGTAATACATGAAGGGGTTCTTGAATCTTTAACTTACACATCCTGCTACATCTACCCTATAAAAATATCTGTTATCTTAATACAATTTGTACCGATAGATTTGTTTACCCACCCATTATTTACCCTTAGATCTAAAAGTTGTGTTGACGCCAAGATTTGACCGATCCAATCATTGGGCCTAAATCGGTCTAAAGGACTAAAAGAAGCTATTCAAGGAAGAAATAGCAGGCAACGTCGTGTGCGCGATGGGCCATGTATCGTAGGAAATAGAGTTCTGTAAGAGTCCGATCGGGACTCTAGTTAAAGGAAGTTTCGGTTAGGGCTTAGAGTAAAATTAGGAAAGAGTTAGTTTGTCGTCCAAGTCCATGAGACTATAAATATGTATCCATACCCTCAAAATAAACAAGATGACTCACGTTCCACGCAACACACGGTTGTCTCATCATCTCTCGGCGCATCACCACCTCTAGCGACTAGAGTTCAAGGTAATCGTCATGCTGCTCTAATGATTTACTTCGTTAGGGCATCAAGCGTTAGTCGCCTAGTAAATTGCATACTGAAGCGGTTTTGATGGTGCAATCTACTAGTTACAACGATGAATCTCGTGTCAAGCATCCATTAGTTATCTTGACGAAGCTTAAGTCAAGCTTGACTTGGCGTAAGATTCATCTATTTATCTTGTGCATATGCCGATCTCTTTTAGTTGTCATGCTTAATGTTACAGATCGGCTCATATGTCATTTGCTATCATGCTGCTTAATGATGCTTTCATGTTCTGTGATGCATATTGCTACATATATCATTAGACGAGCATGTTTATTTACACCCCGTAGATCCATGAATAGATTGATCTAGCTTGCCTCCTATAAGATTATATCTTCATGCATGCTTTGAGATTAAGGTGAAAGCGGGAGAATCGGCACGATCGTGCCGATATCATAGATCCGATTGCCAAGAGCCGATCTGAGCGATTTAGCTATGATCTAACGTTTGACCTATTTTTTGTTTGTTTTACAGAGAGGCAGGAGTCAACCATCATCACCATAACCTCCCTGGCTAAGTCATCCGCCAGGTGGCACACCCAAGTACCGACGCCAGCAACTTGTTAGCTAGCTGCCTAGCAGGTTGGGAGCCGCAAACAGGAGGACCGACCTCGAAAATCCACATACACCTCCCGGCTCGCATTGTGCTGCTCATGGGGATATACTCACTGTGTTCCCACGACAACAAGTTGTCCCCACCATAAAATAAATCTATCGGTCCGAGTAACCGAGTATTACTCCGCCTGGCAGAAACTCAAGTTTCTGCCATTGGCGTGAGGCAAAGTATGGCATATTACAAACACTTTTTTTACCAAATTATATACCCAACCTCAAAGGATTTTAAGGCCACACGGCCAGGCCCTGGTGGACGAAAAAAGAAATCCGAAAACCGAGAACAAGCTCATTGATATTATTATAGGCAAATACAGCCCAAAACCAGTCGTCATGATATCCACCTACAAACGAGAAATAGCCCAAAAATCAATTAGTTAAATACATACGCGGCTGCATGAAGAGCAGGAACATGGAGAAAGAACATATATCCCAAATCGTTATTGTTATTATGTTAATTCCTACATATATTAGTCCAACATCATGGAAGTGCAAGCACATCCAGAACAAAGAGAGAACAAAGAGAGGGACAACAAGCTTGATTGATAAATCCATCCATCCACTCATAGTCTTTTGGATCCGGCGTATCTCTTGGAGATGGCGATGAGGGAGGAGACGGCGAGGTGGCGGAGGAGGGCGCGACGGATAGGCACCTGGCTTTGACCGACGGGGTAGGAGGCCGGCGGGTGGCGGCCGCCGCAGCAGCGGAGGACGGGGCTCGTCGGAGCCGGCAGCCGCTGTGGGGAGCAGTGGAGGACGGGGCTCGTCCCACAAATCCCCCGCCCTGGCCACGGGGAGGACTCCATGCTCGGCGACGGCCCCGGCTCTACTGGCCGAGTCGGGTGGTGTTGTGGATAAGAGCGAGAAGTGCGAGTCTCTCGTGGACGTCAAAATTTTGCAAGCCCGTTTCAAAATCATTCAAGTCCGCGTTGTTCTGGCCTCCGGTGGACCCCAGACCCCACGTGACTGTGGCGCCGCGGCGGGCTGAGCCGCTGGCAAGCAGCGGTTAGTTTTTTTTTTTTTACTTTTCAACGATGTCATTCAACGAACAAAGGAGAGGTCGCTCCGCTGCATTGATGATGGGCCGAGGAAATAAGATTTCACGAAAATTGCATAATGTAATGGCTTTTCATCAAATCCGTGCGTTCTCTCCGTCCCACAATAAGGATTGTTTAAGGATTTCTAAGACAGAATAAAAAAAGTGTGATATAACGCGTTTACTCCTGATTAACAGGATAATCTTTTTCTTCACGTATTATAAATTCCTATAAAATTCAATTGTACAAGAATTCTAATCCTATGTTTTTTTATTTCTATGCATTGAGCAGCATCATGCGTTCTCAACACATGTCTGATAATAACTGCTTAGCTAACCAAATAGTAGATCGGCAAGACCTGACTATTATGAATTCTACCAAATGTTTTGAAATTCCCATGGAATAGCAATTTTGGAGAAAAATAAGCATGAGGGACAACCTCATGTTTTCTTTCCTCTGTATCTTGCATTCGTGTGTTTCTTCTCCCTTGATCCAAACACACATGTTTTGTGATTTTCATGTGTTATAAATTCCTACAGGATTCAATTGTGTGGGAATTCTAATCCTGTGTTTCTTATTCCTACGCATTGAGTAGCATCATGCGCTCCAAAGAAAGCCTTTATAAAATTAAGTGATGTATTGACTATACGAGAAAAGTTCGATTGATACATTAATGCCTATTGATTATAATATCCACCAACACCTGAACTATCGTAGTTACAAAATATCTATGTATTATGCAATTTAGCTTATCGGAAAAACACATTGTGAATGGGATGTAAAAAATTAATATTAATAATACGGCTAAAAATATTAAAAACTCAATTTGCATCTAAGACTATAAAATAAAATTAATCAGTGCCTCATTGTTAGCTTTACCTCCGTTTTAAAATATTATCACATTTCATTTTTATGAAAAACTTTCATCATTAACGACACAAAATTTAGAAAAAACAAACAATAACTTAATTTGTCACGTGCGGGGCGCACTGCATTTTTACTAGTCTCACATTAATGAACAACTTAGAACAAATGTGGTTCCCTAACATGTAACATGGTGGTAGTACCCAATGCAAGGTTAACATTACTTTTAGCATGGTGATTAGAACACATGTGTACTTTAGTTGATGTGAAGGTAAGAATAATTGACATCACATGTTTATTTGATCCCATCTACCACATAGACCTTCGCATTGTTGTTGCATGTGCGCGCGGGTAACACTACCCACGTGACCACATCTCCCTGTTGAGACCAAAGCATGCATGTGCGAGAGTATGTATGCATATGGCATGCGGTGCAGAGTCAACTATATTATTCACGGAGTAAAATATAAGCAGGGAAGAATCTAAAAAATTGTATGCACATACCATGTCCGTGTGAGTCTGATGCATCGTCCATGCATATTCCTCTTAGCTTTGCTTGCAAAGTGCAAGCTCAGTCAATTAATAAGCTTATAAACGTAAATACGTCTCGGCTACTACTACTACTATTATTATTATTACGACGACTGCGACGACGAAGACGACGACCACATGACGGTATATATGCATCTTTAGAGTCAAGAAGGCAAATGCAGAACAAGGGAGAGCTCAGAGCTAAGCATCTCTCTGTTTAAACTAGCATTCATCGTCAGATTCGCGGGGTGTCTCTGTCATCAGCACATGCAGACCAAATAAAGAGTAATAATGATATTTTGCTTATCTTATAGGACCGAACATCAGGTAAGGTTGGGAGTCAATGAAAAAAACAATTTCAAGTCTTTCGATCTGCTACTCCACGTAGGACTTGAAGCCGATACTACCCAAAAAATATTTTTTTTTCTTACCACGACCCCCCGTACCCTTCCACATGGGCCACCTACATTATGCGTATGGTGGCTGCCAGCTTATGTCAACATCCGTCTGCCGTCGAAGGAAATACAGCTCTGGAGTCTGGAGATGCCTGGATTGAATGGCAGGAGTTGGATTTCTAGCTGCGCTACAGAAAAAATTGTGTGGAGTGGTCACCCACACAACTAGAGGTATAAATAGTATGGATATTATCCGCTTGTATTCGAGTTCCGATTCGTTTAGGAGGGTTAAGATCCGATCCGTATTCGAGTACGGACATTTAGATCCGTATCCGTATTTGAGTATTCAAAGTTGCATAAATATGATGTCGATAACTATTTAAGTCTTATCCGATATGTTTGCTCAATATTCGTATCCAATCTGAATCCGAAGAAAAAATATGAAAACATATACGGTATCAGCAATATCCGTTCGTATTCGATCGGATTACACCCTATATTGATCTTGCTTACGCCAAGACAAAAGATGTTGATTGAAGGATTATAAAAATATATATTACAATTCACGATTCTGTTGGACAGTGTAACAAAATTGGAGCATCCTTCTCATTTAAAAAATATATAAAATTATTACACATAGTAAATAAAAAAAGTTCAGATGTTTCAGTGAATAAATTATGAAACATGAGAACAAAGCTGAACTGGTTGCTTCTGCATCCAGCGATCACTAAATGTGGGTGTAATCTCTATTTCAGTTATACAAGCTTTAGTCATAATTATCCTAGACAGTGTTAGGATATGGAATTAAACACAATTGAGAAAATCGTTGAGGGCTCTTGTCCCGTGGTTGAATATTAAGAAATAATAAAATTCAAACTGGGAACGCTAGGCCGGGGAGGGGCTGGGGCAGCTTGCAACCAGAGGACGCTGCCGCTGGTGTGTGGTGTGTTGTTGCGGCTGCCAGCAAGAGCCTCCGTACACACAAACAACCATTTACAGGCATTTATTCAATAGTCCTTTTAACTCATCGCATGTGCAAACTGGCCAGTTGAGACGCCCACAACAACGCAATCGCATCGATGGGCAGCTGCCGTTTGCCAGGAATTTTCTGATGCAGCCACTCCAATCTCTTTTATTATGCATTTATTATTATTGGCTATAATTTGGCACAAATCATGTTTCTCCTCTAATTTTTTTCTTATTTTTCTGGTCGACTTGTATTGTTTCTTATTTCTGTTCATTTTTTAATAAAATATTTACGTTATTTTTCCATTTGTTTTCATTTTTTTTTTGCTGTGAATATTATCATTCCATCCCTAGAATAATTTCTCCAACACAGGTTGAATATTTGATTCTGAATGGTTGTCATGTACAAAGCCAGTGAGAGGCCACCTAAGCGGTGGACTGTGGGCCTAGCAGATTTGCTCGCTCTTATGAAGCGGGTTCCATTTGGCTTGACCAGTTAGACAAGAAAATTGTTCTTTTAAGGGAATCGGTCTGTAAAACAAACATGGAAAGTATAGCGTAACTAATCTGAAGCCCACAGCAATTGGAGGCTCAAGCCAATCGGCAGTGATTAGCTTTGACCCGATAGCTAAAAACTTTAAACAATATGGTAAAAGGATAAACTGCTATCTCTATCAAATTATGTATAAGGTTAGATGGGAATTCCTATGATGATAAGGTTAGATGGGAATTGCTATGGTAAAAGGATAAACTGCTATCTCTATCAAGCAAAATGGTGTTGTTTTTCAGATAGACTTTGAAAAGACCTATGATAAGGTTAGATGGGAATTACTACAGCAGGCTTTGAGATTGAAATGTGTCGACGTTCTCGATACCGAGATACCGCAGGGGTATCCCTATCGTATAAAGGAGCGTAGGGACGTGGACGCTACTGCTATACCGCACTGCAGCGAGTGGTGGAAGAGCTCGAGTTATAGAGGTTCAGGCCACTAGAATGGTGTAACATCCTACGTCCTCTTGGGGGATTTCAATATATGAGGAGAAACTTCGAGCTACAACCCAAGTCAGGACTTGGGCAATGCGGAGGGCTCTGGTGAGCCTGTGAGCTGAGAGGGTAACTGACTGAATGTTGGGAATGTGTCCCTATGTTGCGCATCACTGCCACCCTTTTATAGCTCAAGGAAGGGAGTGATAGTACAGGGTAGGTAGCTTGGTGCTACAGTAGCTCGCTTTTTGCTCACAGTCCAAGGTATGGCTTATTGATGGAGGAGGCACTATGCGAAATCCGGCATATCACTCCTTCAAGTCCTGCGATCTTACCCACCGTGGGCTTACAGTGCTATAGTGTACAGCGGGCTTACTGTAGCCCCGCACGCCCCCTGGAATTATGGGCGGCACCCTTATCACGTTCTCTTCAGTCATGATGGTGACCCCGTGCAGACGTACTTCCAGAGGATGGTACCAGCCGCATTGAATGGGACTGGTATGGGTTCCTTCCCCTGGAAAGATCGGGCTGACCGGGGTTGGCCAACAAGGTGGTGGAAAACGTGACCGGGGTTGCACATCCGTTCGTGGGATGAAGCCCGGGGTTCCCCCGGTCTAGCAGATGGGCCCAGTTCAGCGCCCGTCCTTTTGCAACACTGGTCTCCATCCTCATGTGGTCCTCACGTATCTGGTACTCTTGCCTTTTCTTTTTGGGAGTATCCTCACACGAGCGTTTTTGGGGTATGGTTCCCCAGATACGTTAACAGTGGCCCCCGGGTCCACTAAGTAGTTTTACTGGTCAGTGGGCCCTAATTCTTCTTGATGTGGAGCTTGTTCTGGGAGATGATCCGTTCGCAGCGCGTGGGAGGCGCACGCTCGTCGCCACTACCCCACGTCGCCCGAGGCGGCGCGGCGGTTCGGTTTTCACTTTTTACTAAGTACTTGCTGCAGGAATATCGGTACCGGTTCTCATTAAGGCCTTTTTATGGGCCCGCGGATGGAGCGCAGCCCAGATATAAAGCCACGTCTCTCTTTGATCCCCTTCCATCCTTTCTGCCTTTTTGCCTCTTCGTCTTCCCCGAGCTTCTTGCTTTCAATCTACTGTTCACCCTCCGCCGCCGCCCTTCCAAAGAATGGCAAGCCCCATGGTAGCACTGCTGGCGGACGCTCTCCCCGAGCCGAAGCATTCACTGGGTGAGATTATGGAGGTTCTCGGCACCTCCGCCGGGATTGGAGGCGACAAGGTGAGACTGGGTTCGCACCCTCCTCGGTCGCCGCGGCAAGATGCGGGGGAGTATATCTCTTTCCTCGCCTTCGTAAAGGCGGGGGTGAACTTCCCCCTCAGCTTCTTCACCGAGGAGGTGCTAGATTCATACGAAATCCGGCTGGGGAACCTCTCCCCCAACTCCATGTTGATGCTGGCAACGTTCGCCTACCTCTGCGAAGCATTCATGGGGGTGCGGCCCTGCGTGGCGTTGTGGCACCACTTCTTCGTTCTGCGCTCATCTGGAGGTACGGCCGAGACGTTTGAATCCTGCAGGTTCCAGACGCACTCCAGCCCTCGGACGGAGTACATCCTCACCGACTTCACCGGCAAGTGGGAGTACTGGAAGAAGTCATGGTTCTACATCCAGACGGACGTCAACACTCGTCTGCGAGTCCCGCGCCGGGTTTCCCCGTCGCTGGAGTGGGAGGCATGTCTGGAGATTGACATGGGCTAGGAGCCCCGGTGCTCGACCGGATCACCGCGCTGCGTGCCGACGGCCTCCCCTCAACGGTGTTGCTGGCGCACTTCACGACGCGCCGTATTGCACCGCTGCAGCACCACGAGGACCCCATGTGGCTTTACTCGAGGGATCTCTCGAGCCCGATGCGCGTCTCTCCCACCGCGTTCAACTTAGCCACTGTGATGGCTATTGTCAAGGCCTGCACCTCCAGGTCCAGCGTGGCAGAGATAGATCTTCAGCCGGGCCAGGCTCCCCTCGAGGGGCTGCCCGGCGACGAGATGCCGGAGACAACCCCGGCGGGGCTGGTTAACCCTCTGGGTATCCAGCACTTTGCCCCATTGGAGGGGGCTTCTTCGTTCCAACGGGTGAGGCTGAGAGTGCTCTCCAGGACGAGCCACGGCGCGGGGCCATCCGGCTCGGCTCCCCGGGCTCCGGAACTGCGGCCACCTCCCCTCTGCCAGAGTTGGCTTCAAGGAAGCGCGACCGTGACACCGAGGTGGGGTCCTCTGGCGGCGCGGTGATCAGCCCCGAGAGCATAGGGCGGTTCATCCCTTCGTCGCGGAAAAAGTCGAGCAAACGGATTCGGTACTCATTTTACTCTCTTTTACTTACTTCTTGTTGCGCCTTCGTTCCTTTTTGCGATTACCATTACTTTCTGTTAGGCGGGAAGCTTCCCCCGCTGTGATGGAGTCTTCCTTGGCGACGCTGGATGCCGGCACGGCTTTGGGTTTTGAGATGGACCCTGATCCGGTGGGCCAGGTGGATATCCCGCCGCGGGGGTGGACCCCGATGATGAGCCAAAGCCCGAGGCCCCCTAGCCCCCAGAGACGGTTCTTCCAGAAGCAGCCCCGGCCCCCCAACTGCTTCCACGTTGGAGGTCGAGGTTCCCCTGCAGAACCCCGAATCTACCGGGTCGTTGTGGGCCCCGTTCCCCTAGTCCCATCCCGGAGGAACCTCGAGTGATCGACCCGGGCGCTTCATCTTCCGGGGGGATTGGGGTCGAGGGCGCTCAGGCTGCACCCCAGCATTCTGCACTGATGGCCACCGGGCCCTCTCGTGCAGCGCCTACCTTGATTCCCGCAGATGCCACCTGGGGTGCTACCAACGTGGAGGGGTGGCCAGTTCCTGCTGGCATCGGGGAGTCTCCAAGTGTCTCCCAGCTGAAAGGTGACTTTTCCCAGAAGCGCCAGAATCTGTGGCGTCTGGAAGACCAGCTTGCCACCAAGTGGCACTGGTATGAGAAGGAGTTGGCGGCCACGCGTGCCGCGGCTGAGAGGAGCAGCTCCGCATCCTCCGTGGCTGTTCGTGAGCGCGATGAAGCGCAAGCTCGCACGCAGCAAGCCTTCGCGGAGAGGGATAGCGCTTATGCAAACGTCATCGCCTCTATGAGCAGGGAGGAGGAGGACTTGGCGCTGAGGCGCCAAGAAATTGAGGGTGAGTCGGCGCGGCTGGAGGAGCGCTGGGTCGAACTAAAGGGCATGGAGAGGACGCTGTTCCAGCACAGCGAGGCCGCTAGGCAACGCGAGGCTGCACTCCTTGCCCGCCAGCGGAAGCAAGAGGAACGGGAGATTCTCCATGTCCAGTGCGTCAAGGAGCACAACGCCGCCCTCACGGCGTTTGAAAATGAAGAGAAGGCTCTTGCCGCGTCTACTGCTGCTCTGGAACAGCAGCGGGAAGAGGTGGCTTGTAACACCCCAAAAATTAGCCCCAGAGTTTTTCTCCTAATCTCCCCCTAATTCAAAATCAATTTTCGAAAACCACAATTGTTTGTTTGCTTTGTGTGTATTAGTATGAGCTCAACAAAATCTCCAACTATTCCAAATAGTCCCCACCAAAATCTTCACAAAAGCCTCCCACAAAGTCCCCACAAAATCTCCTCCAAAAATCCCAAAAACAAAATCCAAAAAAGGTGAAAAAAACTCCCTTGGGCCAACTCCCCTCCCGGCAGCCCATCTACTCTCCCCCACTTCTCTTTCAGCCGGCCCAACCCAGCCCAACAGCACGCCACCTCACCTGGCTACCTCTGCCAACCGGGCCCCACGCTCTCCTCCCCTGGCAAATGGGCCCCACCTGTCGGCGCCCTCTCCCCTTTGTCTCCTTCCCTGCCGCGCCTGTGCGCCGTGCGCCACGTACAACGACGCCGGCCCCGGACGCGCCTCAGCTGGTCCGCGCCGCAACGCGCTCGGCCCCGGCCGTGCCTAGTCCCCGCACGCTTTGTCCGACGCGCGCGCCTACGCGCCGCACAGTCGTGTCCCCGCGCCGGCCCCCGCCGCGCCACAGCCTAGTCCCCACTAACCCTCCCTGGACACCGCCGCGCCCAGCCCCGCTGCACCCGACGCGCCCCTCCCAGGCCCCGCCCCACCTCGCCGCTACCACTGCCGCGCCATGGCCGCCGCGCCGGCTCAGAGTTCCTACCCACCGGCTCGGATGCCAGCCCCGCCCCCGTCTCCACCCCGCCCTCGTGTCTATAAAGGGACGCCGACCTCCGCCGCCATCGCCCCGCCCCTCACCTCCCACTCCCCTGCTACATCGAGCTCGCCACCCCGCCGAGCTCTCCCATCCACTCGCCGGCCAAATTCCGCCACACACAAGCACCATAGCCCGATTAACCGCTCCCCGAGCTCCACCGACCCACCCTCTGCCGTCACTGGCACTCGCCATACCCTCTCCCCCCAACACAGGGCCGCAGTCGCACGCGTCCCTCGCCGCCGACGCGTACCCCGCGCCACCGCGCCGTGGAGACCCTCCCCTTCCGGGCATCTAACCACCTCCACGATACCCCCACCGCACTCGCCTCCCCTCCCCGGTGCTCACGCCGGTACCCTCTTCGCAGGAACCGGCCTCGCCGCCGGGAACCGCCGGCGAGCCCGCGCGAACCGGCGTGGACCGGTCTACCCTGACCCGGCTCGGCCTCCGTCACCCGCGCCCTGACGCCGTCGCGCTCCCTTGTCGCTGACACGTGGGCCCCGGCGGACGGCATCGCCACGCCGTTGCGCCGCCGCGTGGGCCAGCCCAACTGGCCCCGCCGCGCCGCGCGCTGCGCTCGTGGGCCGCACAGGCCGAAATTCACCCTTGGCCCAGGTTCTGTCTTTCTGCGGGCCAAATGCAATAGAAATCCAATTTCCACCCTCCAACTTTCAGAAAAGTCTATGTCTACCGCCTAGATACTAAATACCCCATATCTTTTCCGTTCCAACTCCGATTTAGGCGATTCTCGCGCCTAAATTCATCTAAAATCATACTCTATCCACCTGCACCAAGTCCCGCCCATTTCATCGCTATCTTTCGATAGAAACCCCTAAATCCTCTCGCCACCATGCGACCACCATCTCTTCAACGTCGTCGCCCCCGCATTGCCGTTCCACCACCCCTACCATGGCGCCTCCGTAACTGTCGTTACTGAGCCCATCAGCTCACTCAAAGGCTCGCTACACCCCAACCACTTACAATAGTACCGCCAGTAAGAACCCTAGATAATCCTCATCTCCTCCATCCAAAGCCCCAACTCATCAAATATCTGTTGAGCTCATATTATACCTTGAATTGTGTGTGTCTTGTTTGTGCACGTAGGATACATCGGAGAGTCCGATCGATCCAGTCTCTGGGTCATTCACTCCGGCGACTATAGAACTCACGATGCACGATCAGCAACCGCTTCATGTTGAAGTTGAAAGGCAAGCCCACTGGAATCCCCACTTGATGCATAAAATTCCTATGTTTTGCAACCACAACCCTTGACTTGATAATCACATAAAAACCTGCATGTTTTGCTTGCTAAGGTAACCCCACAAATATACAGCAACCTAAGCCTATTTTAGATGTAATGCGCATAGGTGGGATCGCTCACTTAATTATATCTATCATAATCTTGATGTTAAGTTGGGATTATGGTTGTGGAACTTTATGGGTTTGGGATGAGGATAGGTGTGTGTGTTTTAAAATAAAATGGGGAAGAACCCTGGCAAACGACCCACGGGTCAGGATACGCCATTAAAGGGCAGGGTGTGAACGGGTAACTTGCAACTCACGGTTACCCCATGTCCCGGGATTCGTGGAGATGACCGGGTAGGTGGATGCTCACGGTGTCGAGCAGTGGAAAGTGGGAATGGTTCTAACTAAGCTCTGTAAGGACCGCGTTGATTTTCATCTTGCCTAACTCTTTGAGTACAACCACTCGCTCTGTATGAGGCATTGTCTAGGCCTGAGCCGGAGTGGATAGCCTAGTAGCTTCTGTGCTGGCGCACAAGGGACTAAGGAAGGGGTGGGTGCCAACAGGAGTACCGCGGGGTACTGGAGTGGCTCAGTTGCCTGAACCCTTAAAGTACTGCTAGGCGATGAAACAAAGGCAACGTCTTAGTTTGGAATTCGGACACTTATTTAGCCGTAAGTGTCGCTGAGTCCAACTTGTGGGAATTTGTACAACCTCTGATCAGAGTAAAACCTATTCGAATAGTCCGAGTCCACTCGTATGGATGAGTTACGGCTTGGTTCTTCAATTAGATTTCATAAACTAAAAATGTTGGGAATGATTTGGTTTTGGGTGGGAATTGGTTTTTGGTTGGATGCTGATCTATGGGGGTAAAACCCTGTAGTGGTGTGGAAAGTGTGATGGCTGGAAAGTCATTGGCCATGTGGACTGGCAAGTCCAGTGGCACCCCTTCTTAAGAAAAACCCTGTTTTCTGAATGACTAAAACTTGTTAGACTAGCTCAAACCCTACATACAAAATATTTTTATGCAAAAAACCTCCCTAAGCTCCAGATATATCCTGCATGTAGATATAGCTATACCCCTACTCCTTATGGAGGAAGGTGGGCTGCTGAGTACGTATGTACTCACCCTTGCTTTGTTGATGTTTTTCCAGTGGAGACGATGAAGTCACTATATATGACAGCGATTAAGGGCTACGACCTACTTCCTAACCGCGACGTGTGGACGTTTGGGCCTACGTCTTATATTCCGCTGCTTAGTTTCAGGGCTGCGCCCCTTTGCTGTCCAACCCGTTAGGGCGGATCTGTATCACTCTGATGTAAGAATGTGACTTCCAAACCTTGGGATGGTAATAAAGCACATTTTAGTCCCATTATGGAAACTGGGGCGCTTCATGGTTGCTCGTGAGAGCGCCATCTCTGCCTGAGAGGTGGCTGCAGCCAAGGCCATCGAGGAACGGGACTCTCTTTCCAAGGTCACCGCTCGAGTGGCCGAGGTTGAAAGAGGCATTGAGCAGGCGAAGGGCATCCATGACGACCACATGAAGCTCTGCTCATTTTCCTGCAACAACAGCTGGGAGTCGTACCGGTAGATGCGTAGCGCCGTCATGGGCATGGAGATCCCGGTTTCTGATGCGCCGTCGGGGTCGTCCGTCGGTTCCTTTGGAGGTTTGGCTTCTGCTTCCTCCTCCTTGGCAGATTCTTTGAAGGGCGCCAAGGAGCAGCTAGACACTTACGTCGAGGAGGAGAAGCGCAGCACCAGGCTTACATGCGCGATCAACGCACTTGGCCTGGTGAAGTGTAAGGTGCCCGACCTCGACCTCTCGTGCCTGGTCAACAAGAATCCCGACAGCAACGTGCTCCAATAGGCTACGGCTGTCTACTATAGCATCGCCGAACATATCGTCGAGGGCTGTCTAGCCGACGACAAGTCCGAGCCCTCTGGAGAGGATTAGATGAAGGCCCTCTTCCTTTAGTGTTTACCGGTTTTCTTTTATTTTGTCGCATTGTCGCATGAACCTTTGTGTGTTAATTGCTCAAAGTTGAGCCTAAACTTTATTCGTTCCCTTGTGTTGTGGGTACTGCCATGGTAAATCCCTCTATGTGGTAGCTGTATGTTTGCTTGATTGTTTCCTTGTGGGATTATATTTTCCTTAGCACTCAGGTCACCTTCCTGCACCCTCTGCAGTGGGTTGGGGGCCGGGGCCCCCGGGCAGGCTTTCCTTCATGGGCGCTCTAAGCTGCCCGCTCCAGGCGTGACATGACTCGTCATGCCCGGTCAGGGAGCAGACGCTAAAGCCCCTTTTTGACCAAAAGGGTGTACCTTCTTTGCTTCTTCAAATTTGGAGTTGGAAGCTGCGCCGGTGTAGTCTTGTTGCACTGCGCGGCGCAGGGCATCGGATACCCTCGCATAGAATAGTCTCATCACCGCCCAGCGCTGACAGGGCAGTGACAAGAGCCTCCTTTGGGCCACTCGGCACGACATCAATAGCGTGCTAGCAGCAGGCTCCCTTAAAGGCTCTTGAGGGCCTGTTGACCCT
Source organism: Paspalum notatum (assembly GCA_022530915.1). Taxonomy (NCBI): domain Eukaryota; kingdom Viridiplantae; phylum Streptophyta; class Magnoliopsida; order Poales; family Poaceae; genus Paspalum; species Paspalum notatum. The sequence continues at coordinate 7,870,453 of CM039691.1, forward strand.
GTAAGGGTAACGTACTATAGACTTGCCCTTTAGAGAATGGAAAAGGCATCCCTGATGCCGCTATAGTATCTGTCCGGCCGGTTCGGGGGGCTACAGAGATCTCGTGAGCCCCCTCCACCTAGCTGAGCAGGCACCACCCCCTGCCCCTTTTGCTTAGGCTATAAATAGGGGGTCTCTCTCCCTTTCCTTGCATCTCATCCTAAATCAGACCACTCTTAGCTTAGCAGTCTTTCCACTGGCCCTTAGAGCTTGCTCTTCTCCTCCACATCCCTCCGATGGAGTTGTTCTACCTCCTCTTCAGGAACATGGAGTATTGCTTGCTTGGCCCTGCCGTTCGGGCGAGCAAGGCCAACCTTAGAGTAGCTTGGTTTATCCTTCTTTATTCCACTCACAACCTCAGGTTATGAGCGTCTCTTTATGCATGTTGGCATTAGGTTATGAGCGGCTCTTTAGCCTCCACTCCTAACCTGGCTACTCCCTGACGTCCTCGCACCTAGGCGCCCCTCGCACAAGTGAGGCTCAGCGTCGAACCGCTGATCATCAGAGACGGGCTGGCGCCCCTCCGACGGCCTTCTAAGATGAGGCCTCGGTGGTATGTAACCACCGACACGCGACGGACGCTTGCCCTTGCTACCCTGGTGACGCATGGCCAGCTGTGCACCGTGTGGGCACTGTGTTGCTTGCCTAACTGCCTTCCCCGTAGGTAGGCAGCTGTTGAACACGAGCACCCGCTGGCCTTGTCATAGCTGTGCTTTTGGTGTCACCGAGGTAGTGAAGGCAGCCGACGAATGCGAGGTTGTCGAGGGGGATCCAGCATAAGGCGGTGGTGCCTACGCCAGTTGGCACCGCCGCACATAGAGCCACCACCACCGCTGCCAACAAGGGCAAGGGCGAACGGGCTCCGAGAACCGCGGCCAAAGGGGGGCTGATTGTTAAAATCTGCCCCCCGTCCCGCGGATCCCGAGCAGCTTGTCCGCCATCTCCTCCATGGCGCACGTCTGACAGCACACCGCTGACCCCCATGTCGAGCTCTCAAAAGAGGATGGTCAGTGATTGCGGTGGGCCGGCTGCAGTGTGCTGTAGGCGTTGGCCGAACTAAGGATGGAGGCTTGGGTGCTCCATGGCACCTCATGGTAGAGGGTGGAAAAGCTCCTGTTTTCCCCATCCACCTGAGCGCTAGGTACCAGCCAAGCCCTTTCCTTGGACCTTTCTTGGCCGTGCTCGGTAGTGTGTAGGGCTTTTCCCAACTCTGGCCCCAAGGTTGGGCCCAGAGCTTCCTTCAATCCAAGCTTGATGTACCTTGTATCTTGTTTCATGAATATGGTGAATTGATTTTTGGTATTGTCTCCTTGATGTTTTCTTTACGATACTCCGGGGCACCGCCAGGGGTTTGAAATTATCTTCGATAGTGGCCCCCGAGGCAAAGCCCAGGGTTCCACTCCTTCTGTTGATTGGACCCTCTCCTGGGCCTCCGAGGACATTCCCGGGGTTGTCCCGGGCCTGACGTCCTGAGGTCATCCTCCGGGGCTTCTTCCTGGAGGTCCGCCATAGCGTTCCCCGGGGTTTTGATGCCTTGGGGTTGACTTTCGGGGTTCCACCCTGGGGCTCCTCCCCAGGGCCTATTTCCTCGCTTCCTGCAATATTATTTCCATAGAAACATTACACCCCCTTGAGACATTTACCGCCCGTACCCTACTTCATGCTTTTTCCTTAACATACCACCGGCGTTTCCCTGCCTTAGCTCGAACGACCAAGGGTAGAGGGTTTAGGACTAAGGGGAAACTTAGATTAGGAAGTGGTGAACGGGTGAAGGCGAACCAGGCCAGGTACAGCGACCCATCATGGACTACCACGATTTAGCCATACCCAAGGTACTCCTTCGTACCAGAACCCCGAGGCATCCCAACCAAAGCCCTTAGCACTATCCCCTAACCTCGGCCCTTGCCAGGGGCGCGAAACTTTTGCACTAGGTGTTAGTTCAAAGCACGTTTAGGTATTTTAAGCAAAATCTTAAGGGATTATAAAAGGATATCCAACTGCAATAATAATTTTTTGAAAAATAATTCACATAGCTCATGTTTTTTTTCATGCTTGGGTAGTACAGTAATATAATACAGGAGTATAGTGGGTGCCCCCCAAGCAGCAAGGAACAATCGGGGGTTGCACCGTGGTGCCTCAAGGGTAAAATTTGCGCAGGTGCTCGATGTTCCATGGGAACGGGAGCTGTTCATCGCTCTCCATGGCAAGACGTACGCAGCTGCCTCGAGAGACCTCGACCACACGATAGGGGCCTTCCCAAGTGGGGGAAAGTTTGTTCATCCCCACCCGGGTTAGAATGCGTTTGAGCACAAGGTCTCCTACGGCCAGCGTTCGGGGTCTTACTCGGCGCTGGTGGAAACGGCGCAGGGCCTGTTGATATTTGGCGGCACGGAGAGCAGCTACTAGGCGTTTTTCTTGCAAGAGGTTGACGTCATCGCGCCGGAGTTGTTCCTGTATTCCTTCGTCGAAAGCGTTTACCCGGGGGCTCCCGTTTGTAACTTCGGGGGAAGCATTGCCTCTCCCCCGAAGACTAAAAAGAACGGGGTTTCCCAAGTAGCCTGGCTTGGTATTAGCCCGGTTCGCCCAAAGCACTGGTTCGAGGTGGTCCACCCACTTCTTGCCGAATTTCTCCAAGCTCTCAAAGGTTCAGGTCTTAAGGCCTTTGAGGATCTCTGCATTTGTCCTCTCCTCCTGCCCATTGCTTTGGGGGTGATGGGAGAAGGCATAGCATATCTTGATGCCCATGTCGTCGCAGTATTCTTGAAAAATGGCACTGGTGAAATTTATGCTGTTGTCAGTGATGATGTGAATTGGGACCCCAAACCGGGAGACAATCCCTTTGAGAAACTTGGTTGATGAATGCCTCCCAATTGTTCTTACGGGAACAGCTTCAGGCCACTTAGTGAATTTGTCGGTGGCGACGTAGAGGTACTCGAAACCACCAAAAACTTTGGGGAACGGATCAAGAGCGTCAATCCCCCAGACCGCAAACGGCCATGACAGGGGAATGAACTGTACGAGCTAAGATGGCATATGGATTTGTGTAAGGAAAATGGGCCCTAAGCCTCGTGCTTAGTTCCCATTTGTGATTTTGGTGGTTGAACTGACAACACGTGCCATGGGACTAATATTGGTGTGCAAGTGTTTTTGTATAAAGTACCAGGGTGTAATTGGTGGACTTAGAGTACAAACACCTCAAAGGAGGATCTAAAAGAAACAAGAAAAGACCCAAGCCGCCATCAAGTTGCAAGCGAATGTCCCGATTTTTTGGCTCAAGAACAGAAGAAAAAGCATGCACCGGACAGTCCGGTGGTGCAGCACCGGACAGTCCGGTGCCTACAAGAGCCAAGCCAAAAGCTGAAGAACCGGTGCAAATTTCCATGCACCGGATAGTCCGGTGGCTCACCACCGGACGATATAGACCGAGAAGGACGGGGCGAAGTCCGGGACAAAACCCACCACCGGACAGTCCGACGGTACCACCGGACGATATAGACCGAGGAGCATCACAAGTGAAGAACCGGCGCTACAACGCACCGGACAGTCCGGTGGCTCACCGTTGGACAGTCCGGTGGTGCCACCGGACAGTCCGGTGGCTCCAACGGCTATATTTCCCAGTGCAACGGTCGACTGGAGACAGCGAAGATTACACGCACCGGACAGTCCGGTGGTGGGTACGCAGAAAAGTGAAACTTGCCTCAAATGGCTAGTTTTGGAGGTGGAGGCTATATATACCCCCTTGGCCGGCCTCCCCATCTAGGTTGGAGCATCCTGAGCCTAGCACAAGTGTTGAGACACATTTCCATGCCCATTTGAAGTGTAGCAACCACATTTGAGAGCCAAACCACCATATGAGCAAATAGACACATCCCGGCATAGCAAGAGCTTGTTAGCATCTTGGCTTAGGCCTATTTGTCTAGTATACGTGCCTGCGAGCATGACCTTGTATCAAGTGCGGCTGTAAGTCTTGCGAGACCCTTCGGAGTGTGGAGTGGCCGCCACCACCTTGTGAGAGGGAGGAAGGCCCTCGGCATTTTGGCCAAAGCTTCCCTTAGTGGAGACGGCGGGGTAGCTCCGCGAGAAGGACTCGAAAGACCCCAGCGACCTATCCATCCTCTACCCTTGCACGAGCGAGGCCGTGGTACGGGAGGACCACGCGAGAGATAGGTTCGGGTGGGTGTGTACCGAGGATATCCGGAGACCCGACCGTGGTGGCTTGACTTCCGCGGAAGTCACTTTGCCAACCTCCACCCTTGCAAAGGGCGAGGCCGTATTCCTTTGAGGACTACGCGAGTGCAAAGCCCTTAGTGGAGCGCCAACGAGGACGTAGGGGGTAGAGACCGCGAGTCTCCTCGAACCTCAGGAAAAACATCGCCGTATCTTCACCGTGTGCTACCATCATCATCATCGGGAGTTTGCATTCTCTATCCCATCTCCTTAGCTTCCGCTTTTACATTCTTGCAATTGTGTGCTTACTTTCCTAGACTAGCTTGATAGGTTAGTTTCTAGGTGGAACTAGGTTGCAAGACTTGGCCATGGTAGAAGTAGCAACACTTAGCAAAACCTTAGTGCACATAGGTAGATTTACTTGCATAGGTTTTGCTTAGTAGTTGTAGTTTTTAGTGAGCCTTGTTTTTAGAAAGCCTAATTCACCCCCCTCTTAGGCGTCGGTCCTACCTTCAATTTGTTTTGCATGGAACTAGCATGCTTTACATTTCTTGACCATCTCAGTTGCGTCCTTGAGGGCTGTCGGCTAGTAGAAGCCATGCCGAAAGGCTTTCCTGACCATCGTACGGGATGCTGAATGGCTCCCACACTCGCCCTCAAGGATGTCCTCGAGGATCTCGAGGCCTTCCTCCTGGGAGACGCATTTGAGCAGAACACCATTTGAGGAGCGGCGATAGAGGTCCCCTTCTGCCACCACATATCTCTTTGCTTGACATATAACGCGTTATGCCGCAGCCTCATCCCTAGGAAGGTTGTTGTCTTCCAGGAACCCTCGAATCTCCTGGATCCAGTTCCCGGGGTTGTCCCCCGGGGCTCCTTGGGCTTCCTCCCCTTCGGGAGGGTGATCATGCTCCGGGGCTTGGAGTTGCTCGGGGTTAAGATCATTGGCCCCTGAGGCTTGGGGTTGCCCGGAGTTTGAGCATCTGGCATTCTGATTCCTAGGCTGGGGGATGACGCCATCCCCTTGCCCGGAAATCACAATCGCCTCCGCAGAGTCATCCACTAGTCGTTGCTCCAAGGGTTCCACAGAAGGTCGGAGGGCTTGATTATGGAAGACCCCTCCTGGAGGCGATGCTCTCGCCGAGGCAAGGGTTGAGAGTTCGTCTGCTTGAGTGTTTTCTTCACGAGGTATGTATTTGAACTCAATTGCTTCAAAAGAGAGCTCAATCTTCTTGACTTTCGCAAAATACGCCGCTAGGTGCGCCTTATTACAGGCCACCTACCATTGACTTGATTGATGATGAGCTGCAAGTCACCCTTGACCCGGAGCTGGCAGACCCCGAGACTGAGCGCAGTCTTGTGCCCCGCAATCAGTGCTTCATATTCTACTGCATTGTTTGAGGTTTTAAACATGATGTAGAACATGTACCGCAAGAGCTCACCTTTAGGAGATATGAGGATTGCTCCGACCCCCGAGCTCTTGCAGGTACATGAGCCATCAAACCTTAGCTCCCATGGTTTCTTGGTGAATTGGACGCTTGATTCTTTGGGCGTGGTGGGTTCTGGGGCTTCAGTGTCTGGAGCTTCGGCCCCCGGCGTCCATTCCGCGAGAAAGTCGGCTAGAGCCTGGCTCTTGATAGCATGTCTTGTGACAAACTGAAGCTCGAACGCAGCGAGTTCTGCCGCCCACTTAGCTATCCGCCCAGTAGCGTGTCGATTTCTCAACACGGTGCCGAGCGGGTAAGAGGTGACGACAGAGATTTTGTGGGCTTGAAAGTAATGTCGTAGCTTTCTTGATGCGACGAGCACTGCATACAACAGCTTTTGTACCTCAGAGTACCTCGTAGGGGAGTCCCGTAGGACCTCACTTACGAAGTAAACTGGATGTTGAATCTTTCGGGCCTCCGGGGGTTCGGCATCAAGCTTCGGGTTGGGTGATGTACTACCCGCGTGGCTATCTGTAGTATCCACGTCACCCAAGCCCGGTTCTCCTCCCGGGTTTAACACCAGAGGGGTGTGCCTTGACAGAGGCGGGTCATCCTACTCAGCCACGAGCACCATGCTGACCACACTATTAGTGGCCGCGATGTAAAGGAGCAACGGCTCCCCTTCCCGGGGTGCCACCAGCACCGGCGGGGAGGAAAGGTACTTCTTCAGCGCTTCAAATGCTTGGTGTGCTTCCTCCGTCCATTCAAATGGGTTGTCCTTCCTGAGAAGCTTGAAGAAGGGCAGGGCCCGTTCTCCCAGTCTTGAGATGAATCGGCTGAGGGCAGCCATGCTGCCCATCAGCTTTTGCACCTCCTTGATGCTAGTCGGGGGCTGCATCCTCTCGATAGCCTAAATTTTTTCGGGGTTTGCCTCGATCCCCCAGTATGAAACTAGGAAACCTAGGAGCTTTCCCGCTGCAACCCCGAATACGCACTTCTCAGGATTTAGCATCATCTTATACCTGCAGAGGCTTTTGAAAACATCATCTAGATCCCGGAGGAACGAATCTCTCTGACGGGATTTAATTACAATTTCATCAACATACACTTCAACTGTTTTGCCTATATGATATTTTAGAGTGATATGAGTTGCACGAACAAAAGTAGGTAGTGCATTTTTGAGACCATATGGCATGTTTACATAACAATATAACCCACAAGGAGTAGTAAACGATGTTTTCTCCTCATCCTTCCTAGCCATTCTAACCTGGTGGAACCCTGGATATGCATCTAAAAACGATAACAGCTCACACCCAACTGTGGAATCAACAATTTGATCTATTCTAGAGAGAGGATAGGGATCTTTTGGGCACGCCTTGTTTAAGTCGGTGTAGTCAATGCACATCCGTAGCTTGCCCCCAGCTTTGGGGACCACCACAGGATTCGCAAGCCAATCTAGGTGTTGGACTTCCCGGATGAAGCCGGCACGGAGGAGCTTGGCGATTTCAAGATGGATGAAATCCTGTCTTTCCATCGACTGCTTTCGAACCTTCTGTTGAACCGGTTTTGCGCCGAGATACACTGCAAGCTTGTGCTCAATCACCTCCCTGGGGCCCCGGGCATGTCAGATGGTTGCCAAGCAAACACATCGACGTTCGCTTGGAGGAAAGCGATGAGCGCGAGTTCCTATTTGGGATCCAGACCCCCACCAATGCGGGTAGTCTGGGAAGGCCCAGCCCAGATCTGGATGACCTTGGCGGGAACCTCTTCTCTGTTGAGGATGTCCTAGCGTCCTTCCGGGGTTGCACCATGGGGTTCAGAACCCCGAGCCGCCACCTCCTCCTTGGGCCCTCCGTCAATGACGGGAACTCCTGGGGATTTGGCCGAGTCAACCCCAGTCAAGGGTCCCTCATACCCCTGTGCTGCCAGGGCATGTAGTGCTTCCATGGCATTGACCACTACTGGGCGATCGCCTTGTATGGTGATAACACTAGCAGGCCCTGCCATCTTCATGCAAAGGAACCCGTAATGCACAGCTGCCATGAAGCTGTACAAGAACGGGCGCCCAAGGATTGCATTGTAGGGAAGCCACAGCTTCGCTACTACGAACTCGATGTGTTTGGTTCTGTAGTTGTCAAGGGTCCCGAAAGTGACCGGCAGAGTGCAGGCCCCATTCGGGAAGATGGCCCCCGGGGCCAACTCCGCCGAACGGAGGAGCCGGGGTCAATATCCCTGCGGGAATCCCAAGCTGAGTAAATGCCTAGACGGACAAAACGTTGAGGCCTGCACCACTATCAATAAGGACATGCTTTAGGCATGCATTGGCAATGGTCGGGGAGACCACAAGTGGAAGCTCTCCGGCCCCTGCCATGTTCTGAGGCAGATCCCCGGGCCCAAACGAGATGGGAGTACTGGCCCACTTCATAGGACACTGTGACTCTGGGAGCGCGGCCACTGCTAGGACCTGTCTCTTCAGGAGTTTGACAGTGCGGCGTGTTGCAGCATAGCCAACATTACTGTGTATAACAGCAATGACTCGTTTTGCTGCCTGATACTTTGCAGCATCTTCAGCCTTGTCGTTGTCATCGTCGTAGGTATTCCCGCGGGGTTTGTTTACCCACGAGGCGCCTTCTTCGGCTCGTCTTGCTCCTGAGGGTTCTCCCGCCTTTAGCGGTTCCACTCAGTGATGTTCTTCACTATCCGATAGTCCTTGAGATCATGACTGTCGGAGCCATGCATCGGGCACCACATCTTTGCTTTGGCCCAGTTCGTAGTTCTTCGGGGGTTCTTGTCCTCACAGCAGCGATGGTTGCTGGTTTGGTCGCCAGCGGCTGCGAAGACAACCCCTGGCTCTGAGGCTTTCTTCTTCTTCTTCTTCTTCTGGCCGTCTTGTTTGGGGGTTTGGACCCCCAATCCCCGCTGAACTGCCCGGGGGCTGTGCCAGGCCCGGCCTTCCGCGGCCCGGGCGCACTTGTCGGCCAGAGCAAGGAGGTCGCCAACATCATAGATCTCATGCGTGGCGAGCTTCTCGAGCATCTTCTCATCTCGGACGCCCTGGCGAAAAGCCATAATAACCGAAGCAGGGGCGATCCGAGGGATGGTGTGCCTTACCTGGTAGAACCGCTGCACAAACTGTCACAGGGTCTCGTTAGGCTGTTGCCTAACCGCATGGAGGTCCACCTCGGACCCCGCGCGAGGGGTTGAGCCAACAAATTTTGCGATGAATAGTCAGCATAGCGCCTCCCATGAGGCAACAGAACCTTCTGGGAGGTTTATCAACCAGGTGCGAGATGCCCCGGTCAACGCCACGTGGAAGTACTTGGCCATCACATCATTTGCGCCTCCTGCGGCACTGATGGCTGTTGAGTAAATTTGAAGAAATTCCTGAGGGTCGACGGTGGCGTCAAATTTCTCCGGTAAGTGAGGGCGAAACTTTGTCGGCCATGGCGCCCGGCGTACGTGCGGGGTGAGAGCCCAACACCCCGCCCCGAAGTCCAACTCCGGTGGGCTCACGTGCCTGGGCTACGCCACACCCCGGCACTGGTGCCCCCACCAAGGGGTTCTGTACTCCATAGAAGGCATGAGACCCGATCCCCGGGGCTTGAACCCCGGCTTGGGGGTTCGGCATATTTTTGGGGTTCTGACCCCCGGCCCCTGGGGCTTGCACCTCAACACGGGGGTTTCCATCCCCGTACGGGAGTTGTCCCCCGACACGCGAGGCTTGTGCCCCGGGGTAAAGGACCTGCATGTTGTTGAGTTCTTGGCGGCGGCGCTCCCGACTTCGCTCGATAGCAAGCCAGGCATCCTCCACCACCCTATTCTCATTGAGTAGCTCACGCAAGTCGTGTGGCTGCCACTGCTGGGGCGCCTGCTGTTGAGGTACCGGGATCTGCTGCTCCTGCGCGTTTCCCTATGGCACATGTAAATGAACAGAGCCCTGGGGCTGAATTACCTCGGGCCCACCGATAGCTTGAGATGCTCCAGGGGGAGCACGCCCCGCGGTGACGAATCTAGCGATATCATGTCGTCACTGCTCATGCGCCTCAGGTGCAGCTCCAGGTGCTAGTGGATTGCGCAATAGTGCTTCTGCTGCGTCCAGTGCCCTAACCACATGGTCGGAGCAGTCTAACTGGCGTCTGACACGTCGGCTTGCTGTGTCCTTTTCGCGAGCTGCAGGGCTCCGAACGGACTAGGATCTGGCCCCCTGCCCATTGTTGGGGGCAGGAGCCCGCGGAGGACCCGCCGCAGGAGGAGGGGTATGCTGCGGCTCCCCCTGCTGTGGCGGCTGTGCGGTGGGATTCCCCGTCGCACCATGAGGATCCTGATGACCTCCCGCAGACGCAGGCACTCTCCTCCAGGTATAAGCAGAGTGCCCACCACGAGGTGCTGGTGGCGCCGAAGATACATGCTGTGGCCGCCGTTCAGGCGACGGCGTACGTAGCCTGCGGCGCAGCGGCACCTCTCCATCGTTGGAGCTAGTAGTGGATCCAACTGGATCTCTGTGTGCAGACTCCCTCGCTGCCATGGAGGTCTACGATTAGCACACCTTGTCCCTACCTGGTGTGCCAATGTCGACGTTCTCGACATCGAGATACCGCAGGGGTATCCCTATCATATAAAGGAGCGTAGGGACGTGAACGCTGCCGCTACACCCCACTACAGCGAGTGTGGAAGAGCTCGAGTTATAGAGGTTCAGGCCACCAGAATGGTGTAACACCCTACATCCTCTTGGGGGGATTTCAATATATGAGGAGAAACTTCGAACTATGACCCAAGTGAGGACTTAGCAATGCGGAGGGCTCTGGTGAGCCTGTGAGCTGAGAGGGTAACTGACTGAGTGTTGGGAATGTGTCCCTATATTGTGCATCACTGCCACCCTTTTATAGCTCAAGGATGGGAGTGATAGTATAGGGTAGGTAGCTTGGCACTACAGTAGCTCGCTTTTTGCTCACAGTCCAAGGTATGGCTTATTGATGGAGGAGGCACTATGCGAAATCCGGCATATCACTCCTTCTAGTCCTGCGATCTTACCCACCGTGGGCTTACAGTGCCACAGTGTACAGCGGATGGCGTACTGTAGGCTGGCACGTCTCCTTGCGACATGGGCGGCGTGGGTCTTACTGTAGCCCCGCATGCCCCCTGGAATTATGGGCGGCGTGGTACCATACTTCCAGATGATGGTACCAGCCGCATTGAATGGGGCTGTTGTGGGTTCCTTCCCCTAGAAAGATCGGGCTGACCGGGGTTGGCCAACAAGGTGGTTGAAAACGTGACCGGGGTTGCACATCCGTTCGTGGGTGTGATGCTCCGGCATCTCAAGTGCATAATCATTCATCAAACATGAAGCATTTATTCATGAGCATCATGGCATAACATGTGTTGGTGCATTGGACACAAATGTGGTTTATATTACTAAGTGAAAAGCCTTGTCATTTCATGTGTGATGCTATGTTTACAGTCCTATCTTTGAATCTGTTGAGATCTGGGTGAAGTACATATTGACAAAACTGTAGCTCTACATGAGATAAACAACTTTGCTAATTAGGATCTTGTCATATAAAGAGGTTTACAAAGTGATTAGGGTCATTTAATGACAGTACAGAAAACTAGTTTAAATTAGGGCTGACTTGAAATCCTAAATTTACTCTAACCTACAGCCACTTTCATGCAAAGCTCAAATTATAGAAGTTGTATATTTTGAAATTCTAAACAAACTTGTCAAGAGGCACATTGGGAGAAAATGCATGTAACTAGGACTTTCTGATTTGCTAAGCAATAAAGGTCCCCCTGTCCAATTTGGGGCTGCCATACAAATTCAAATGAAATTCATATTTGCAAACTGATTTGGGGATTGAACCTTTTGACAAAGTTGTAGAGTTCAAAGAGTAGAACATTTCATCCAATTACCACTTTTCCAAATTCGGCTCCTAAATAGGTCAAAATAATGAATTACCGAGGGTGAGAAAACACAATTTTTTTTTCTAGAAAAACCCCCTCCCCGCGAACACTGACGAGCGGGGCCCACTCGTCAGCGCCGCCCCGTTCCCCCAGCTCGCGGACGCCGCGTGGCCGGCGACGTACGGCCGACGCCGTGCGCCCACGGATCGCGCCCCGCTCCCCCGCGCCCGCGCCTTTACCTGGCCGCGACCCCGCCCAGGTTCATTCCCCCGTTCCCCGCTCTCTCACTCGCTCGCTCTCTCTCCAACCGCGCGCGCCGACCGCCATTGCCGCCGAAGGTGAGCTCGCTACGCCGGCCGCCTTGGTGCATTGCTGCGCCTCCAACCGCCGCCATCGGCTTCGCCCCTCTCTTGCGCACCCGGTGAGGTAGATCTCACCGTCCCTTTCCTCCCCAATCTCGAGATCAAGTCGCGTCCCAACACAACCGCCATGGCCGGGCGGAGCTCGAGCTCGAGCTTGCGCCGCCGCCGTCCGCCCTCGCCGCACCCCTAGGTCACCCTCACTGCACTCGCCGCTCCACCCCGCACCCGAGGCGCCTACCCTCGTCGCCATTCCCCCACCTCTCACCTAGATCCACAGTCGCTCGACGTCGCGGCCACGCCGCCGACGCCGTCGCGCACCCTTGGTTCACCACCTCCCCCGACCTACCCTCGCCGTCTCCGCCACCGAGGCCTAGCTCAGCTTAAGCGCCGCGCTACCGCGCACCCGACGCGCGTCGCGTCGCGGTTCCGGCGAGCCCGAGCTCGCCGCCGCGCGCTACCGCGCGGCGGGAGGAAGAAGAAAGACCGGGGGGATTTGCATGCTACCCCCCGGAGTGTGGTCGATTTACATTTTAACTCATGCGCTATTTATTGAGTCTTGTGAATCTTGCATGCTAGCCCCTGGAGTCTACGGTTAATTATGTTCTAGCCCCCGGATTTATGTTTTTCCATTTCTTTTTTCTATAATTCGGCTGAAAATTTGGAAATTCATATAAAATCGAATAAAAATCGTAAAAAGGTAAACTCAGTTGCGTTGTACTCCTTATAAATAGATCTACACAGTAGGTATAATGTAGAGGTATGAATGTACGGTTTTGCCCCTGTTTTGAAATATGCATGATAAATCAAGTAAAAATAGGAAACATGGGCTAATTGGAATCCAAAGGAGATGAAACTCGGTCAGTAGCCTTCTTAGGGTGTTTTGGTACTATGATAATTGTTGGTGACTCAATAACTTACTGTTCACTTTTGGTTTTACCATTTTACATCTATTTTATGCATTATTTGGTAACTTGAAAAGGAGTTCCATGCAAAATATATTGTATATGTCTCATTGATATTTTTATTAGGTTCTATATAGTTTGTGGACACCACTGGTAAAATATGAGCCTCTGCATGTTTAGTTTTGGTGGTGATTTGAAAATGACAAATCTTAACTTGGAAAACTAGATAAATGGAAAACTGGGTTCTAATGGGCAAGGTAAATTCTAGGAAAATTCCAGTAGCATATGGGAGTGTTGTAGAATCCAGAAAGTATATGCTAGAGGGCTGCTCACACTGTTTATATGTACATTTTAAGTTTGCACTAGATTTATATATGGAAATTAGGTGTCCTGTCAAACTTGGGAATTTTAACTTGTCAATTTTTGTGTATACAGTTAATGCTAAGTATAGCTCACTGGAAAAAGTTCACCTTCAGAAACCCTCCCAATAAATTATGAAAATTCTGACAAGGTGTAGGGCTGAGAAATTGCTAGATTTTTAATAAAATAATTATAACTCCAATTGGGCTGAAATTTTGGCAGTAACCTTGGATATGAAGCATCTGCATGTCATAAAAGTTTGGTCTCATTTGGGTTAGTTAAACTGCTGGAACTCAAATGCATGATTTAATTCACAAATGTGCATGGCTTACACTAAGTATATGCATGTGTCTAGTTTTAACTACTATGCACATGTCGTTTTCCATGAAGTATATATTGCATACTGACATCTGCACTTTATCTACATCAAATGCATACATCTGCATTCATATGCGCTCATGTCTGTACCTTTTATGCATATAGACCCCGCGATCGAAGAAGAGACGGTGCAGGAGCAACCCCTAGTCGAGGAGCCCGAAGAGGAGCAAGAGGACTCACAGCCGACCGCTGACCCCGCTGCTGAGGAGACTAACCCTAACGAGGAAGAAGGTAGGCAGGATCATGCAATTCTCAGCAAATAAAATATCTGTTGATTACGCATCTGCATTAGGTGTTGATTGAAACCAATTGCATTAGATCCCCTAGCCGTAGCACCTATACCTAGAGTTCGTAGGACGAGTGTCTAGAATGGCTAGGTACGAATAGACACGAGTGAATAAAGGTCACTCGTCGCGTAGGAGCTACTTTTCAAAGGAAGAAATCTCACTATGAAAGTTATTATTATCATGCCATGATTTTGTTATGTTTTAAATGGAGACCGGGCAGAGATATGGGTATGAATGATGAGAATTGAGATAATGTGTGGTGGACTCCGCCCGAGTTGCATAAGGCCGGTCGTTGTTCGCCTATTGGTCGGCATAACATTGCTAGAGTGCTTATCCGGAATCCATGGGCCGGTGAAAGTCTTACTTGTGACGTCTCAAGCAAGGGGCACGTTTCTACCCACTGGTTGAGAGGAAGGTGGCCGCGGAGGCGGGTGTCAAAGGAGGGCAGAACCCGACGTAACCGAGGTACCGCTCCTGCGACAACGCGCTCTGGGAATCAGGCGGGAGTGGTCATCGAACTTGAGACGAGACAGGTGGAGATAGGGGAAGCATATGTGGAACGCTGGGAGTTAGTAAGCATATGCCATCCTGGTGCTTCTAGTTATTCCTGGAAATATAAAAATCGATTCGAATCGCTGATGCTCACCAGGTGTGAGAATGCCAATACCACTGACGGGCAAAGTAGTAATCCATATGAATATGTTGTATTAAGAATTCATGGTTTTGACAACTACATGCTTGGATATGTCTGATTTACTTTAGGCAATACTCGTCACATTCATGATACATGCTTTACTTTCATGCCATGCCATGCCATATCCAACATGTTCCACCAAATTATGATGACTTGAGCAGCTGTTAAATCCTGCTCGGGTGCAATAATATAAGCAGCTGTCAAATCCTGCTTCCACTAATTAATTTGATCCTGTATAAAAGCAATGGCTAAGGACTCAGATGCTAGTAAGCAAGCTTTGCGTCAGCCGTAAGCCTCATCCATTAAGTCCTACTGAGTAATTAGTACTCAGGGTTTGCCCTCACTTTTGGCTTACAAGTACGGAGTTCCTCTTCTGTGCCTGTGTTGGTGGAGGGTCGTGTCCCCATCAGGAATGAGGAGAGTCATGATCTGGCAAGGAGCAGCATCAGTGGGCTCGATGCTCGTTTTTTTATGCAAGTCTTTTGGGTACCATGAAACATGAACTTTAAATTTCCGCTGCGAGAGACTATTTGAACTATGTTATTGTATGACACTATGTTGAACTCTATTTGATTTCGAACTTGGTTTGTAACTAAAGTTTATGTAATATCTATTCAACTGCCTGTGATGTTGTAACTGTTGTGGCTCCATCGAGGGTCGGATGTGTATGACATCGGTTCCTCTGAGAAATGGTGACATCGAGAGCCCGAAGGACTCTCGACAGACTACCGGGTTTAGTCTAGCCTAAGTGCACTGCGAGCCAGAGGTGGCAGGTGTGCTTAGTCTGGATTAAGCAGGGCGGTTCCGCCACAGTGGGATGAAGCCCGGGGTTCCCCCGGTCTGGCAGATGGACCCAGTTCAGTGCCCGTCCTTCTGCAACATTGGTCTCCATCCTCTTGTGGTCCCCACGTATCTGGTACTCTTGCCTTTTCTTTTTGGGAGTATCCTCACACGAGCATTTCTAGGGTATGGGTCCCCAGATACGCTAACAAAATGCTTTAACTGAACTTGGTGCATACCTGAGTTTAGGGAGGGAATGTAGGAATCAAAGTTAATGACCTATACTTTCAGATGAGAAAGGGCCTTCGACAAGGTGACCCTTTATCCCCAGTATTATTTAATATAATTGTGGATATGTTGGCCATTATCATATCCAGGGCAAAAGCTATTGGTTTGTTTAAAGGGGTAGTGCCACACCTAATAGATGATGGATTATCCATTCTTCAATATGCAGATGATACTGTTTTGTTTTTGGATCATGACTTGGACCAAGCAAAAAACATGAAACTTGTTCTATGTTTATTTGAACAGTTGTCAGGTCTAAAAATCAATTTCTATAAAAGTGAAATTTTCTACTTTGGGGAAGCAAAAGAGTGGGAGAGTCAATACTCTAACCTCTTTGGATGCAAAGTAGGTTTTTACCCCTTTCGCTATCTGGGGATCCCTATCGTATAAAGGAGCGTAGGGACGTGGACGCTGCCGCTGCACCCCACTGCAGCGAGTGGTGGAAGAGCTCGAGTTATAGAGGTTCGGGCCACCAGGAATGGTGTAACACCCTACATCCTTTTGGGGGATTTCAATATATGAGGAGAAACTTCGAGCTACGACCCAAGTCAGGACTTGGGCAATGCGGAGGGCTCTGGTGAGCCTGTGAGCTTAGAGGGTAACTGACTAAGTGTTGGGAATGTGTCCCTATATTGTGCATCACTGCTACCCTTTTATAGCTCAAGGGTGGGAGTGATAGTACAGGGTAGGTAGCTTGGTGGTACAGTAGCTTGCTTTTTGCTCACAGTCCAAGGTATGGCTTATTGATGGAGAAGGCACTATGCGAAATCCGGCATATCACTCCTTCTAGTCCTGCGATCTTACCCACCGTGGGCTTACAGTGCCACAATGTATGGCGGATGGCGTACTGTAGGCTGGCACGCCTCCTTGAGACATGGGCAGCGTGGTACCATACTTCCAGTGGATGGTACCAGCCGCATTGAATGGGGCTGGTATGCGTTCCTTCATGTGGAAAGATCGGGCTGACCAGGGTTGGCCAACAAGGTGGTGGAAAACGTGACCGGGGTTGCACATCCATTTGTGGGATGAAGCCCGGGGTTCCCCCGGTCTGGCAGATGGACCCAGTTCAGTGCCCGTCCTTCTGCAACACTGGTCTCCATCCTCTTGCCCACGTATCTGGTACTCTTGCCTTTTCTTTTTGGGAGTATCCTCACACGAGCGTTTCTGGGGTATGGGTCCCCAGATACGCTAACAAAATGCTTTAACTCAACTTGGTGCAAACATGAGTTCAGGGAGGGAATGTAGGAATCAAAGTTAATGACCTATACTTTCAGATGAGAAAGGGCCTTCGACAAGGTGACCCTTTATCCCCAATATTATTTAATATAGTTGTGGATATGTTGGCCATTATCGTATCAAGGGCAAAAGCTATTGGTTTGTTCAAATGGGTAGTGCCACACCTAGTAGATGATGGATTATCCATTCTTCAATATGCAGATGATATTGTTTTGTTTTTGGATCATGACTTGGACCAAGCAAAAAACATGAAACTTGTTCTATGTTTATTTGAACAGTTGTCAGGTCTAAAAATCAATTTCTATAAAAGTGAAATTTTCTGCTTTGGGGAAGCAAAAGAGTGGGAGAGTCAATACTCTAACCTCTTTGGATGCAAAGTAGGTTTTTACCCCTTTCGCTATCTAGGGATCCCTATGCACTTTAGAAAGCTATAAATAACAAAGATTGGAAGACGATAGAAGAGAGAATCGAAAGAAAGTTGAGCAATTGGAAAGGAAAAATGCTTTCTTTTGGAGAGAGATTAGTCTTGTTAAACTCGGTGCTCTCCAGTCTACCGATGTTTATGCTTTCTTTTTTTGAGATACCAAGAGGTGTCTTGAAGAAAATAGAATATTTTAGATCTTGCTTCTTTTGGTAGTATGACAATCACAAAAAGAAATATAAGCTGATAATTTGGCCCATTTTATGCCAACCTAAAGAACAAGGTGGTTTGGGAGTTCAAAACCTTGATATCCAAAATAAATGTCTCCGGAGTAAATGGCTCTTTAAACTTTGTAATGAAGATGGTATTTGGCAAGATCTTTTGCGGAATAAATATTTAAAAGGAAATTCTTTGAGCCAAATAGAAAAAAAGCCAAGGGACTCACACTATTGGAAAAGTCTAATGGGAGTAAAAAACCAATTCCTTAGCCTAGGACGTTTTAAGCTGGTTAGTGGGAACCAAATTAGGTTCTGGGAAAATACTTGATCAGATAACTAGGCTCTCAAGGACGTTTACCCAAACTTGTTTACAATTGTTAGAAGAAAACATGCAACGGTTGCGGAAGTACTTAGAATGAATCCCTATAATGTCTCCTTTAGAAAGGCACTAACAGGGAATAGGTTTAATGAGTGGCATAGCTTGGTTGCACGTATTGCTTCTATTAATCTACAAAAGGGTAGAGATCAGTTTGTGTGGGGTTTGCACAGTAAAGGCTATTTCTCTGTCAGTTCAATGTACAAGCATCTAGTTAGCAATGGGAAGTTTCGCAAGAATTTTGGCATTTGAAAATTCCATTGAAAGTTAAGATCTACCTTTGATTTTTTAAGAGAGGAGTCATCTTGACAAAGGATAACTTAGCTAAAAGAAACTGGAAGGGTAGAAGGAATTGCGAATTTTGTAGCAAGCAAGAAACTATCCAACACCTGTTCTTTGAATCTCATTATGCTTAATTTCTCTGGCGTGCTTTTCACTGTATTTTCGGTCTTACACCCCCTATAAGTATTGGACACTTACTTAATGTCTGGTCCAAACAAGGAGGGAAATGAATGGTTCAACCCTTGCTAATTGGAGCTGCTGCTTTTTGTTGGTCAATTTGGCTCACCAGAAACGAGGTTATTTTTAACAACTGCAAACTGAAATTGTTCTTGCAGGTATTATTCAGGGGGACATATTGGATTCGGCTTTGGGCTCAGTTGCAGTGCACCGACGACGAGAGAGACGTTATGGTGCAAGCCTGCAAGTTTCTAAAGTCGGTGGCTCTAAGCTATTTTGCCTCTCATGGATGGCCATATGTTTTTTGTATTGGTTCTTAAGTTTTATTCTCTTTTCTACTGTGGTGTGGTTGTAATAATTTTGGTCTGATGCCTTTTTATGAGGTCTGAAGTCAGATATTTTCCATTATTTAAAAAAAAATCAAATCATGTATAACAGCAACAATCCTCTACACAGCACCACAGATTAAACCGTAGATTAGAGAAATGCTAGAACATTCTAATTTAAAAAGGACCCGGCCTAACCGAGACAACTAATATTAAACTAGAGCCAAGCCATCAACTCTTTAGCATAAACCATCCAAATGATTTGAGGGCCAAACAACACAAAATTTGACATGAACTGGTATGAAGAGAGATAAACTCTAACAGTGATGGCATGCACGGTGTTAGACTTGGTTTTAAATATAAACCGAAAGCTAACTATATGTACGCTTAGAATCAAAATGCATACATATAGCTATGTCATAGTGAATAACAAGACACAGGCAAACAGTGTTATACAAAGAGAAACAAAAGTCTTACAACGGCACAACGAAACTTGTATTATCGCAGTGGAACTCTGTCATCCCCACACATGAAAGGTTGACTTGAAGCCACACACGCCTCAGCACCTAGAAGTCTTTTGGATGACAACATCATCTTCACATTCTGAGCAGTGGTTGCAATGGATGCAATAGTTGTTTTTGCTTGGAAATATAATGTTGAGTAAATATCACACTCGACAAAGAGACAAATAAGCAGTGTCTTTTGGATGACAACATCATCTTCACATTCTGAGCAGTGGTTGCAATGGATGCAATAGTTGTTTTGGTTGGAAATATAAAGTGTGAGTAAATATCACACTCGACAAAGAGACAAATAAGCAGTGTTTATGAAGGCCATATTGCGGTTATACTCATACACGGGGTACCCTTACAATAGGGATCCTGATCCCGACAGAGTAGATCACAACAGCAACAAACCTCATTACGTGACAGACAGTACGGCGACCTTCCTGATATAGGTCATGACATGAGGTAAAATCTCTCCGACCCTTCCCAAAGAAGGAAGGAGCCAGGAGGCACCCAAACGACACAAGACAGAGGCCACACAAAGCCCCAACCTTTATTAGCAAGGTTGAGACAAGACAAGGTCATCCAACCTATTGACTCACCAGCTAACCATTCGCCCCCTCGGTCCCTTCAGTGGAGGGTTGGAATGAGGTGTGGTAGGCTGACTTGACCGCCAAGGTCGCACGATCGCTGCTCCCGAAGCAAGCATTCAATACGGTACTCGTGTACTGCCGCAAAGCATATTCCTTTCCCATTAGAGGGAGCCAGAAATGACATACAAAACGAGCGACAAGTTGTAGATACATCCCCTGAGGAGATGTTGCGTCAGCCCCAAGCCAATAGTGTCGAGCCAGTCTTACCTCCCATGTCGGGCAAACCTACTAGAGGAAGGTACACCACCAACTGGGACCGCCTCAGTAACCAGGGGACCTGCACCGGGACCTATAGGTGCACCAACCGATCCCAATAGAGCCCTGACCCTAGGATAACACTGACCCCTTTCACTTTTTCATTCCCAACTCAAACTAGTTGTAAGACATGTTTCCAACATATATAAAGGGTAACAGGGCGCGACTAAAGAGGTGAGAGAGGATTCCAAAGCCACAATCTTCTTCTTCCTCATTCTCACACAAACATCAATAGACTACTTGTAACATGCCCAAAGGCTCATACCCTCCTGGAATGCAACATGACTTATACACTACACTGGACATAGGGATTGTTTGCCCAAACCAGTATAATCCATTCAGAGTGCCTATGTGCATCGATTCCCCTCTAACCTACAAATCGCATTTGCCAGAGTCACGAAATACATTCATCGCCCGAGCCGCACGGCGAGGGGGTCTTCTATGGGGAAGGCACACTCGGCGATGCCGTCGCACGACACCGAGATGATCCCCGAGTCCTAGCCTTTGCTCTGTCCCAAAGAGAGCCTTCAAGGATGTCATTCTTGAAGGAGTGATGGTACGCTCGGGGAAGGGGTCCTTGCGCGTCGTGAAATGCAACGACAATGCCCACGACCGGCTTGTAAAGGAGTCTTACTATGATATAATGGCCAAGATTCTAGTGAAGTATTGACGTTGTGGCTAGAGAATAGCATCTTTTTTTGAGAACATGCGGAGCACATTTTTCATTAACGAGGAGAAAAAAGTGCAAACGGTCAAACAACATAAAAGAAAAACATACGACGACCCACGACAGAGCAAAAAGAGAGGGAGGGGGATACAACGCCACCACAAGCAGAAAGACAGAAACCTAACCCCACAGCTTTGAGAGAACCGAAATAACCATGAGAAAGGGCTGTAGCCCGGCCCAAACCAATGCAGCCGAGCTCAGCCGAAGGCAGCAGGTCATGACCTTTCTATCATAGCCATGGGCAAACGCGCCAAGACATGGTCGTCACCACAAGGTTCGGTTGGTGGCTCGGAGATGCAAGAATGCCCCAACGAGGGGCAGGGGGATTAATTCATAGAACAGCGGTAGCCCAGGCCATATGGCTACGTCTTCTTTACTGGCTCGAGTGCGGGACAGCTAACTGACACATAAAGAATAACCTGTGCTGTTTAGATAGTCAGTATCATTCAATTTTTCCATACATGAAAATAATAATGTACTTAGATTATTATCGCTCCACATGGACAATTCACAATTCCAAGGTATGGCATATGCATATTTGACTAGCATGCAGAAAATTGTTAGTAAAACTGTAATTTTCAAATTTAGCATGCATAACGCAGAGTGCGTTCTGCATTCTCACAGTAACCAGGAAACAAATGATGTTCAGGATAGAACCCTTACATTATAAAATTGAGTTTGGTAAATAAAAGGTAAAAAACTAGATTCAGGACACTCGCCCTAGCAATGATCTTGCAAAGTTATCCTTAAATATCCAACGTCCAAGTCTTCACCAACAATTACCAGATTAAAATATGTAGCTACCCTGACATATAAAAAAATATTATCCAGAATTAGACGTAACTAGTTAGCTGGAAGCAACGGTTTCTAGTGTCTCTAAATCCCCTAAGGTAAGCATGAACCGATTCCTCCTGCCCTTGAGGGATCTCAGATAGATCGGCCAATTCTAACTCATACTCTTTTGAAAAGAAGTGACCATGAAATTTTGTCTCCAGATCATCCTATGAATTAATTGAATTAGGAGGCAATGAAGAGTACCAAGCAAAAGCTAGCACTTCCTGTAAGAGACAAAGAAAATAATCGAATCCAAAAAGCTTTCATCCCAGCTAAATCCCCCAATTGTGCTAAAAACTAACTGATGTGTTCTCTAGTACTTCTATTATCATTACCGGAAAATTTAACGAAATCCGGCACTTTAAACTCCGGAGGAAAGACATATGCATCAAATGCACAATTATAAGTCTTTTGATAAGAATTAGCAACAGTAGAAATGTCAATCCCCATTTTCTGTTTGAAAGCAGCCATTAGATCCCGCCAAATCTCTTCTTTAACATCCGATGCCGAACTACCGGATTTAGAAACATGAGAAGCAGAAGCACCAGGATTCTGAACAGACCAGAGCTGGTCATAAGTAGAGTTCGGAATAGGACCCTTAGGCACTCCCGAACCAGTTGGTGGAACCGATCCCGTGCCATAAGAAACCGTAGTAAAAAGTGGTACAAACCCTTCCAATTCTTTTGGCGGTGTGAAGTACTCTACTCTTGCCATATTCAACACAATCCTTCAGTCATGATCCACCGAAGTTGATGCGGTCGTAGTGCACCGGACTGTCCGATGTCACACCGGACTGTCCACTGGACGGACCGGACTGTTCGGTGGACGCAGCTAGTTGAATCGGTTTGCCTAACAGCGAAGGTGATGACGGCATTTGTCTTGCAAAGAAATTCAAAGGCATGCCACATGTCAGTTGGATCTATTGAGACCCGTTTTGTGCTGATGGATTAGGCGCAACCGATTCCACGGTAGTTTTATGCGATGGAAAAATAGAATTGATTTATTTATCCAGAACCCTTACTATCTTATCAACAGAAGTTTGTAATGTATCAATCCTACCAGATGACTGACTGCCCCTGATCTACATAACATCTCATACCATTAACTATCTCAGCGGTTGGCAGGTTACTTACATCGGGGTTTGTTGGAGCGGTTGCCAAAGATGCCAGTGGGAAGAGAGTGTCGAGGGTGACGTTGTCTCCCTTTTCCTTGATCACCTTTTTGTGACGATCTTCTGAGAAATTCTCCAAGAATCTTGCCTTCATCTTTTCACGCGCTTCTCTCACCAAATCTTCAAAACGCTTCTACTCCTCGGCCGACAAATTTTCGAATGCCAGCCTTATAATATTGCTTTGGGAAACATTAGAAGGATCCGAAAGCTCAAGCATGGCTGATATCTTTGTTGACGCGGCTTAAGTACGAAAATTATGCATCATTTTATGTGGTTTTTCATTGATTTTATGCGTCAACTATATCTTTTACTAACATTTATCACCAATAATTGTGGATTTTGCAATATTGTCTTGGAAATATGCTACATGTGATTTTTATAGGTTTTAGGCCAATTTTTCGAGAAATTCACCATGATCCACTTCGAGTAAGAAAAGACCGCTAGATGACATGAATTGAAAATGAAGAACAAGGAAGGCTTGGTGAACTCATAACTCCCTCTGTGTTGATCAAGTTTCCTAATCGGAAGATTCAATGAACTGTCAAGAGCTACAACAAAATGAAGATATTTATTCAATAAAGATGTCAAATATGTCAAGTACTAGAAAATTTCATCAAGTCTCGGCCCATTACGAAGATTCCAGAAGGTTTAGAGTCCTAAACGTCCCCGACAAGTGTTGCTTGGACATTAAGCAACTACCACGCGAAAGATGGAAGGAAAAAGACGCCAGAAGAGTCCGGGTCGGCCGACCCGGAGTCCTCTGGTCGGCCGACTTCAGGCTTTCCTACGTCGGTTCGAGTTTTTCTTTTTACCACGTCTTCTCTAGGGTATAAATAGCGACTGTAGGCCCCAAGATCGGGCATCCAATTTATTATCAAGAAGCGGAGGCGACGACAAGAGGGACAACAACTAGATGAGAGTAGAGGGTCGAGTTTCTAGTCTAGGATTAGAGTTCTTCTAGTTCCTAGAGGTGATTAGAGCCCTTGCACGGTGCTCTAATTATCGAGCTCCAGAGGTCTAATTGTATCATCAAGATGTATGGCCATGGTTGTAAGTATGATACAATTTATTAATGAAGCATTGTTCTTGTCTAATTATCACGTTTTTGTTCTAATTATGCTTGTTCTAACTCTAATTAGCTTTAGATCTAAATGATTGTTGATTAGATCATGTCTTTAAAAGGTTATGTTCATCTAGCGTTATTGATCGTTGATCTAGCTTACTAATAATATAGTTGTATATCTAGTTTTTGTGATCATGGTGATTAAAGGTTCTAGTTGTGCTAACTATGTTATTAGACCATATAAAGTAATTAGAGGTGCATTCTCTAATTATGTGCCCGTTGAAAGTTTCTCGTCGATTACCTGGTTACTAGTGACAATAGAGCCCGGGGAAAGGTTAAGCCGATCTAGGGGTTAGGTTGATTGATTTTGATTTAACTATGCTACGATGAATATGCTTGAACATGCTTGTCTACCTTGAGCTACTAGTTATCTCGCTACTTTAACTTTGTTGTGACGCCCTTTATCATGCTTGTTTTGGATCCATTTAGAGCTTGATTAGAATCTAGTTAAT
The DNA here is from genome assembly GCA_022530915.1 of Paspalum notatum. Taxonomy (NCBI): domain Eukaryota; kingdom Viridiplantae; phylum Streptophyta; class Magnoliopsida; order Poales; family Poaceae; genus Paspalum; species Paspalum notatum. The sequence goes on from CM039691.1 coordinate 7,894,789, forward strand.
ACCCTTTGATTAGATTTCTAGTTGTGTTCTAAATGCCTATCTTATATATATTAGTATAGTTTAGCTGTAGATTAGATATAGTTTAGGCTAGTTTAGAGATAGATTAGATTATCTTTTTATTCTTTTAGTTTACCATAAACTTTTGTTAATTAGTTCTCAATTAGTTCGTTTTCTGGATTGACAAACCCAAGATACTCATCCTAGGGAAAAACTACCGCGATACTGTGCGCTTGCAGTATAAGGATTTGGCGTGCTTAAGTGCCATCAACAAGCTTTTCTGGCGCCGTTGCCGGGGACCTAATTAGTCGAGTCTTAATTAACTTGAGTTTATATATATATATATTTAATTTTGTCTTTTACTATTAGTTTTAATAGTTAGTTTGTTTTTGCTAATTGTGTGCTAATCTAGTTCTAATTGTGTGCTATTAGTTTTTCTAATTGCTTTCTAATTAGTTAGTGTGTTATAATTTTCTAGTTTGTGTTTAGTCTTCATGTTCTAATTTTATTCTCTAATTGTTTAGTGTGCTCTAATTATATTTTTATTCTCTAATTGTGTTCTTATGTTCGTCGTTCATTGTTATGTTTATTCATAGTTTAGACTTTACTGTCATTAGATTTTTGATTTTGTGTTTTTATTAATTTAGCCTTTTATCTATTATATTATGGCTTTTATTTTAGTTTAGTTTATTCTACTATATTTACTTTCTTGCGTTTAATTCTATAATTAGTTTGTTTGTTTAGAATAAGTCTAACTCTTTTATTTAAGTTTAATCTTTTATAAACTCTATTAGAATATAGTTTCTCCAATATATATAATGTTTTAACTAACATTACGGGAAAAATGGACCTCGGTCCAATAAAAAAAAAATTTCAACCTAGCTCTTTAATGGTAGGTGCTAACGCTGTTAGTGGCATATGATCTGTTATTGAGTTTTTCTACAGCTATCGCGAAGGAATAACTATGGTGTTAAAGGTAAGTCTGCTGTGTCAATTAAGTTTTTTAAAACTAATGTTTTTAGAGCTTGTTTGTTATAAGCTACAGATAATGGAGGCAAAGATGATTAGCCGAAAAGGTTCCGAAGGCTAAGGATTGCTTGAGTATAAGTAAGACGAAGATACGGAAGGTTTATCTCAAAACCAATCCAAGTTCCAACCAAATCTCAAGCTACTCTCAGAATTCAGGACAGCAACACCTTGTGGAGCTAATTTGAAGACCTTAACGACATCAAATGAAGAAAGTCCGAACACCAAAGTTGTAGATCTTTTTGAGCTCTATAAGATAGAGTCCGAATTTGCATTATTTGGACTTTAGATGAGGAAGTTATGATCGAAATACTAAAGGGCCAGAATAAGAGAAGCTGAATTTTGGGAAAGACAGCATTCCTCTCCGACACTTGATGGTGCATGCAATCACGGCGTTCCAAGGAAGAAGATGAAGCCACTATGGAGTCAAGATTTGAACTTCACTTCTTCAAGACTAAGGTAATTCTTGTTTTAATCGTAAATATAATTAAAGTTTACCTATGTTTGATTAGAGATGTTTTATAATGATCATTAAAGTGTTGTTTGGTTGATTGTTATCCCCCTATCATTTCTTGTGTTTTGTTTTTAGCTTTTAGTGAAACTTTTTGTTTTCTTAATCCATACCTTGAGAATTGATTAATAAAGTTTGTCTTTAGACTAGTTTCTTTGATACATGGCTTTGCAATGCTTCATCTTTACACGTGACCCTCCACATGTCTTTTAGTAGATTTTTTTTTTACTTTAATTAGTTGATTGAATCTACTCATGCTTAGATATGGTTAGATTTTGCTAGTTCGTCAATTCTCAGGTATTAGTTTAGGGTTAGTTATAAAGGAAAAAATTTTTGAGAAGCCAAGATTTGTGTAAAAGTAGAAGGGGACCGACCACTAATGCTCCCCTAGTGATTCGGTTTAGGTTTATTTTATGTGCAAATTGTTTTTAAAATTTTAAACAGGAACATGTGCATGTTTATCATGACTTTTTATTTGTGCACAATACTGTCTTTGAAAATTTGAAATTTCAAAACGTTTGGTCTCTCTAAAAAAGAACCCTTGTTAGAATTTTATCTAAACCCACTTTTATTTCTTTCAAAATTATCTCTCTAATTTGGCTAAAATAATTAGAAACCCATCGTTTTGTTTATCTCTTGTTTGATTTTATGAATCATGTTCATCTATGAATTATATATGCCTTAGTATTTTGCTATATGATTTCAATTTGAATTATAGTTGTTTTTGATTCATGAATCAAATGTTTGTTTAAACCACAATCAACCATGTGACTCTATTTTTATCTCTAATCATTGCCATGATGCTATTATATTATATATATACGTGTGCACTATGAGCTAACCATGTAGAGAAATTCACACTTCATTTGAAACAATGAGACCAATGGATGGAATAGTTCAAGACAAATTCACGATGATTGATGCAAGGATTTGATAAGATTTGAAGACATCAGAATTTGCAAAAATTTGGTTGAGTTTCAAATTGAAGAGTGAGTGGACTGAATGGAGGAGAAATTAAAGATAAGAATGAAGCCCATGAAGCTTCAAGATCAACAATGGTGGACCTAGATGTCACACCCGGTTTTAGAAATAAAACCAAGTGCTAACCATGTATGTGCCAGGATCAGTTTAACCACATACACAGCATAAACAAAAGTAATAACACAACCAGTACTTTAACTTAAGAGTAATAACCAATATTACAGACCATAATGTCTTTATCGAAATCGAATAACTTAGCGGAAGCGAAATAACTAAATGACAGCGGAAGATGACCAATGCTCCACAGGCGACTGACGGATGGCACACCAGCCTAGAACTCATCGTAGTCTTGGAACTTCTGATTAGAATTCATCACCTTTCCCTTCTGGATCTGAGCAGCGGTTGCAATGGATGCAATGTGGTATAAAACAAGCAAGGATGAGTACTTAACGCACTCAGCAAGTATTCCGTTTAGGATAAAAGTGGACTGGCTTTATAGTGGACAGGCATAGCAATTGCTTTTAGTTAGTCAAGTTTTAATTACTAGCAATGATTAGCATAACCCATCCCTTTATTAAAAAGACATTAAACATATTTAAAAGATAAGCATGAACCATAACCATATCCATCATCATTACCATGATCACCATGAGCCATTCACCTTGAAGCTGAAACTCTAATCTGTGAGGGTCCAGGCCGCTCTTAACCGTGAGCACGGCTGATATATCAGTTTAAAACACTCTCGAGAGGTTGTACAACTTTACCCACAAGTCATGATTCCCATTGTGCCCGAGGTTTGCAAGGCCCCATTTATTCATACCTTAGATGAATCGGCAGGGTTTCATTACGAGACCTTTACAAAGAATTCCTAGAGTTGTGGCCCACTCGTTACAGGTTACTCCAGTTAACTAAAGATATGAGAGTTCCGTTCCAAAGGGTGACATATCAAACTGCACCTCATTGGCAAAGGGCAAAGTCCCATATCCCCCAGACCCCTCATACGCCATGTTTCAGGAAAGTAAGCCAAAACTCTAGTTCATCTAATTAATCAGTCAAGCCCAGTGCCCATGTGAGTCTTGTGGTTGTACTGTTTTCCTGGGTGGTCGCTCGGCGAACCGATCCTTAGGGCGAAGCACTTGAGCAAAACCAACAAAACATGCTCAAGTCTCCATGTTATTAAAACCAAACTTTTATCATCAGGTTCATTATTACTTGATCAACATTAACAACATAAGTAAAGTGAGTTGAGCGGAAGCAATTAATTTACAACATCACAGCCCTCCCAGGTTATAAAACATGTAAAGGTATATGAGGCTAGTCATCCTTATTAGGAGCATGCAACATTAGGCTCTAGATCATGTGATTAAAGTAAAATAGGACATAGGTCAAAGAATACTTGCCTTCCTCAGCAAAAACTTGCTCAGGAACTTCCCAAGGTGGATTATCGACAAACTCGGACGGAACGTCGGCTACACGTTGCATACATACAAGCAATGAGTATTTAATTAACTAAAACAGTACACCAAACATCATAAACAGAGGTTAAAAAGGTTTTAGAATTAATCTACACTTTATTACGATTCCGTAGGTTCAAGAATCGTCCAAAACGGAGTTAAAACGCAAAAGATATGAATAAAACAAGTTTAAGGGCTTAAAATAGAAAGAATTTGAAACTCCAGGGACTAAATTGCGAAAACCAGGGGTTTAAAAGAAATAAATTGGACTGCGGGTTGATTTCCCAAAAGCTCAGGGTCTAAACCGTAAAAACCTGGACCTATCCGTAAATAATTGGACCTCGGGTTGATTCAGAAAAAACACAGGGTCTCTTTTGCAAAAACTCCACGCTGACCGGGATTGACCAGGACCGCGGGTTGATTAACAAAAAGATCGGGGGCTCTTTTGCAAAACTGCCACGCTGACCGGTTTTGACCCCGGTCGCGCGCGCTCTGGGCCGTTGGATCTAGATCCTACGGTTCGGATTAGATCGGAGGGGAAAAGAGGGGGCGACGGCGACGGGTTCGGCCGGCAACGGCCACGGGCGCGGCGGAGGGTCGCCGGCGTTCCTCGTACTCGCGGTTCCGGTGGCTAGGGCTAGAGGGACCGGGCGCAGGGGCGAGCGGGAGCAACGGCGAAACGGGTAGGGGTTCTAGGCGGCGGCGTATGGGCCGGAGGCGGCGGGCGACGGAGCGGGGCGAAGGCGGAGCTCCGGCGAGCAATTCCCGGGGCGTTGGTGCGCGATAGAGGACTAGAACGAGCTAGGGAGCATCCTCACCTCACGGCGAAACTCCGAGCGTAGACGTAGTCGATGGAGAGGCGGCGACGGTGGGTGGCGATGTGCGGCGGCGCTAGCTGCGTGAACCGGTGGCGCGGCGATGCAAAAGCGAGGGCACAAGGGCGACTAGGGCTTGGGCGTTCGATGGCTAGGACCTCGGGGTTCGGCGGCTTTTATAGGGACGGCACCGTAGCTTGCGGAGGAGGCAAGGAAAGGGCGGCGCGAGGGAAAGTCCGGCTCGGCCACGAGCGTGTCCGCGTCGGACTCTTCTCAGGCGTGCGCGAGAAAGGAAAGGAAAGGAAAGGAGCGGAAAAGGGAAAGATGAGGCGCGGATGCGGACGCGGATCCTTGGCGCGGATACGGCGAGAGCGGGGCGGGACCGAAGCCACGGCGCAGGCGCCGGCTTGAGCTTGTCTTCGCCGGGCGTCGGACCGGGAAAGAACGAGGGAGGAGGGGGATGACAAGCGGGGTCGGGCGGTCAGTGAGAGAGAGGAGGGCGCGCGGGGAAGGGAGGCACCGACTGGGCCGTTCCGGCTGGCGGGCCGCGGGGTCGCGCCGTGGGCCGGGCGGAGAGAAGGAGAAGGAGGGGGGAGCTGGGCCGGCCTGGCCACTGGGCCGCGCGGGGGGGGGCCTGGGCCGACTTGGGCCAAAAGAGAGAAGAAGAAAGAGGGGGTGGAAAAGAGAACTTTTCTGGAATTGTTTGGAATTTGAGAAATTTTGGAGAGATGCAAATGGTTTTGAATTCAAACTTTAAACACTGCAAATCATCCAATAAAATATGCAAGGGCATGAATGCTCACACATGTGGTTCCTAGGATTTATTTTAGTTGATTAACATTTGAAATAACCAAAGTATTATGGTGTCATGCACAAATAAATCAAACCCTAAGCAAAATTATATTGGTTTATGAAAAGATTTTCATGTAGCAAAAATTTAGGGAGTTACAAATCTACCCCCCTTAAAGAAATCTCGTCCCGAGATTTTAGGACTGGCTAGCAAAGAGTCTCAGGGAATCTACTACAAGGTCATCCTTCGGTAGCTGCTTCTCGAGTACCTTTAAATTCTCCTGACTGGGGTATGCTCATCAAACTTCCAGGTGTTCCTCGGACGGTGTGGTCAAAGTCACCTTCCTCTTAGCACATATTATCCCATTGAAATTCTGCAATCAATTCGTTCCCAAAATGACACCTACTCCACTTGTTTCCAAAACTATAAGGTCGGCAGGAAATCCTACCCCCCTTAAATTAATTTTTTTTAGTACTCGGACAAACTATGTCTATCTTGATTCCTTCTCCTGGTGAACTTACGAACATGGGACATTCAATGGTTGCTACTAGTATTTTATGATGGCTCCCATATTGGACAGTAATAAATGAACACGAAGCACCGGGATCAAAAAGGATCGAGGCAGGGTGCAAATTTTACGGATAACGTACCTAGCATTATGTTGGGAGTTCCTTGCATAGCCTCGGCTGACACATAGTTCACTTGTCCAGTTGTACTGCGCTGCTGGCCAGAAGGCGGAGTGGTGGAGCCTCCTCTTGGGTTTTGTTGCGGTGTATTTTTCTGCGGGCACTGCTGGGACCAATGACCGGTTCCTCCACACTTGAAACAATTGTTACTCCCTGACTGTACTGGCGTGCCGGCTTTCACAGGAGTGCTAATAGGGGTCTGATGATGCTGCGCTTGATTGTTGGAGTACTGTACTTGACCGTTGCCTTGTTGTCCGGTGCTCTGTGTAGGGTGGTTCTGGTAATAGGTGGATCCAGAGTACTTAGGTCGGGTGTTGCTACTAGATTGTTGCGCCTTTTTCTTACGCTTCTTTTCTTCCATTTCGCGACGAGTATTTTCCGTCACAATAGCTCGGTCTATTAGGTGCTGGCAGTTAGGGAAAGTGTGGTTCATGAGCTGGTACCTGAGTGGATCAACCAAACCTTTGAGAAAACGGTACTGCTTCTTGGGATCGGTATCAACTTCTTCTGGACAGTAGCGGGACAGCTGTAGGAATTTGTCCCTATACTCACTGACAGACATAGCACCCTGAGTGAGTGCTAGAAACTCCTCTTTCTTCAATGACATCACACCAGCTGGAACGTGGTGCGCTCTGAATCTCTCTGTAAACACTTGCCAGGTGATAGTGTTGGGGTTGTTATGAGCAAGGCGGTACGACTCCCACCATTGTTGGGCGGCACCCCGTAGTTGGTGAGGACCGTAGAGAACCTTCTCCTGATCTGTGCACTGAGCGACGTCCAACTCCCGCTCTATTGCGCGGAGCCAGTCTTCTGCATCCATGGGGTCGGCGGAATGAGTAAACACCGGTGGGTGTCCTTTCAGAAAATCCGCGCGTCTGTCCCGCGATTGCGGCGGCGGTGGCGGGGGAGGTTGCTGCTGCGCCTGGTGCATGGCTGCCACGGCTTGACTGAGAGCTTGTATCACTTGGGTCTGGTTCATGATTAGCTGCTCCATAGTCATCGGCGGTGGTGGATCCGGGAGTCCTCCGTCTCCACGACCTCCTCTACCTCCACGACCACGACCACGACCACGTCCCGTACTCATCTGATTTGGCCAAGTATATCATTAGCACTTATCCCAGATCATTGGTTGCATTCAACATTGGTAACCAAGATAGATAAGATAAAGACCTAATCATAGATAGAGCAAGGCTTTTCCCAAACTAGCTATCTTTATTAAACCTTTTAAACATCCAACCAAAAGACTAAATTGTGGATATTACCCCACAACTTAAGCACTCATTACAAAGAACCAAAATCATCCATATGACACCATCACAAGCAAACGTGCACACTTTTAAACGACCTAAGTCTATCCGATCTAACTAAACTAGACGATGCTAATGGACCCTATTACAATGGTGACTCTCCTAAGGATGCCGAATGTAGGTCCTTGCTGTTGGATCATTGTAACGGACCCTCTTCCTTGGTGGGTAGTAGACAGGGTTGAACAATGGCATGCTTGGTGTGATTTGAGCGCGCAATCTTGAAATTTCCAGCTTTGCCGTGCACAACTCCTCAGCTAGGGCATTGTAATCGGTGTTGAGCGCGACAAGGTAGTCGATAGTGGCTTCAAGGCGCGGGTTCTTCTCTGCGGTAGGAGTAACAATCCACGTGTCGAGTCCTCCAGGCTGACGGCGGGGAAGGTAACGCAGCGTGCTGTCGGCTAACTGGCTGTGGCAAGAGTAGCATAGGGTCGCCAGGGCTTCCTGAGCTGCATCACTGATGGCGGCTTCATAGTTATAGCGAAGGGCAGGGGCGTAGCTGAGGGCGATGTCCCGACGTGCTCCATATTCGTCCAAAACGCTGATCTGTACGGCCATGGCCCACTCTTCTTGATAGATACGGTGACGATAGCGAGTTCCCACATACGTGACCCACGCGTGGCCAAGTCGGAGCCTCACTAACGCTTCACGCAACATCCGAGGAAACGGCAGTGGGTAGTCGAACCAACGGTGGACGCTCTCGTTCCAGCGATCTTCATTCTCGTTTTGTTGTTGTTGGGCTTGTCCTCCGTCTTGACCTTGAGCTGCGGCTTGATCTTCTGGAACAGCAGGTGGCACTTCTGGCTGCACTTCAGGCTCTTCTGACTGCTCCTCATCTGACGAATCTGGCACTAGCTCTTCGGGGTCCTCCTCATCAGTGTCGGTTCGATCTTCCCTCACTTGTGGTGGTGGGGATGGTGGGGTTGGTGTTGGCAGCCTGGTCTTGTCAAGTCTACCAATGCGTCCACCAACACGCATGCGAGCTCCACGCTTAAAGCTCGACATCTACAGGCCCACAACGGAAGAAACAGTTCTATTATGGGATAGATAAGTAGATATAGAAAGTCATACTTGAAATAGACAAGCATAGATATCCAAAATAGCATATATTGCAAGTATTTGAATGGAGAAAGCAAGAAAAGGTAAGCAAAATCCTTAATCACGACCGGTTCTACTCTAGGCTTGCGTCCTACGGTCAGCACGGCTCTGATACCACTTCTGTCACACCCGGTTTTAGAAATAAAACCAAGTGCTAACCATGTATGTGCCAGGATCAGTTTAACCACATACACAGCATAAACAAAAGTAATAACACAACCAGTACTTTAACTTAAGAGTAATAACCAATATTACAGACCATAATGTCTTTATCGAAATCGAATAACTTAGCGGAAGCGAAATAACTAAATGACAGCGGAAGATGACCAATGCTCCACAGGCGACTGACGGATGGCACACCAGCCTAGAACTCATCGTAGTCTTAGAACTTCTGATTAGAATTCATCACCTTTCCCTTCTGGATCTGAGCAGCGGTTGCAATGGATGCAACGTGGTATAAAACAAGCAAGGATGAGTACTTAACGCACTCAGCAAGTATTCCGTTTAGGATAAAAGTGGACTGGCTTTATAGTGGACAGGCATAGCAATTGCTTTTAGTTAGTCAAGTTTTAATTACTAGCAATGATTAGCATAACCCATCCCTTTATTAAAAAGACATTAAACATATTTAAAAGATAAGCATGAACCATAACCATATCCATCATCATTACCATGATCACCATGAGCCATTCACCTTGAAGCTGAAACTCTAATCTGTGAGGGTCCAGGCCGCTCTTAACCGTGAGCACGGCTGATATATCAGTTTAAAACACTCTCGAGAGGTTGTACAACTTTACCCACAAGTCATGATTCCCATTGTGCCCGAGGTTTGCAAGGCCCCATTTATTCATACCTTAGATGAATCGGCAGGGTTTCATTACGAGACCTTTACAAAGAATTCCTAGAGTTGTGGCCCACTCGTTACAGGTTACTCCAGTTAACTAAAGATATGAGAGTTCCGTTCCAAAGGGTGACATATCAAACTGCACCTCATTGGCAAAGGGCAAAGTCCCATATCCCCCAGACCCCTCATACGCCATGTTTCAGGAAAGTAAGCCAAAACTCTAGTTCATCTAATTAATCAGTCAAGCCCAGTGCCCATGTGAGTCTTGTGGTTGTACTGTTTTCCTGGGTGGTCGCTCGGCGAACCGATCCTTAGGGTGAAGCACTTGAGCAAAACCAACAAAACATGCTCAAGTCTCCATGTTATTAAAACCAAACTTTTATCATCAGGTTCATCATTACTTGATCAACAATAACAACATAAGTAAAGTGAGTTGAGCGGAAGCAATTAATTTACAACATCACAGCCCTCCCAGGTTATAAAACATGTAAAGGTATATGAGGCTAGTCATCCTTATTAGGAGCATGCAACATTAGGCTCTAGATCATGTGATTAAAGTAAAATAGGACATAGGTCAAAGAATACTTGCCTTCCTCAGCAAAAAATTGCTCAGGAACTTCCCAAGGTGGATTATCGACAAACTCGGACGGAACGTCGGCTACACGTTGCATACATACAAGCAATGAGTATTTAATTAACTAAAACAGTACACCAAACATCATAAACAGAGGTTAAAAAGGTTTTAGAATTAATCTACACTTTATTACGATTCCGTAGGTTCAAGAATCGTCCAAAACGGAGTTAAAACGCAAAAGATATGAATAAAACAAGTTTAAGGGCTTAAAATAGAAAGAATTTGAAACTCCAGGGACTAAATTGCGAAAACCAGGGGTTTAAAAGAAATAAATTGGACTGCGGGTTGATTTCCCAAAAGCTCAGGGTCTAAACCGTAAAAACCTGGACCTATCCGTAAATAATTGGACCTCGGGTTGATTCAGAAAAAACACAGGGTCTCTTTTGCAAAAACTCCGTGCTGACCGGGATTGACCAGGACCGCGGGTTGATTAACAAAAAGATCGGGGGCTCTTTTGCAAAACTGCCACGCTGACCGGTTTTGACCCCGGTCGCGCGCGCTCTGGGCCGTTGGATCTAGATCCTACGGTTCGGATTAGATCGGAGGGGAAAAGAGGGGGGCGACGGCGACGGGTTCGGCCGGCAACGGCCACGGGCGCGGCGGAGGGTCGCCAGCGTTCCTCGTACTCGCGGTTCCGGTGGCTAGGGCTAGAGGGACCGGGCGCAGGGGCGAGCGGGAGCAACGGCGAAACGGGTAGGGGTTCTAGGCGGCGGCGTATGGGCCGGAGGCGGCGGGCGACGGAGCGGGGCGAAGGCGGAGCTCCGGCGAGCAATTCCCGGGGCGTTGGTGCGCGATAGAGGACTAGAACGAGCTAGGGAGCATCCTCACCTCACGGCGAAACTCCGAGCGTAGACGTAGTCGACGGAGAGGCGGCGACGGTGGGTGGCGATGTGCGGCGGCGCTAGCTGCGTGAACCGGTGGCGCGGCGATGCAAAAGCGAGGGCACAAGGGCGACTAGGGCTTGGGCGTTCGATGGCTAGGACCTCGGGGTTCGGCGGCTTTTATAGGGACGGCACCGTAGCTTGCGGAGGAGGCAAGGAAAGGGCGGCGCGAGGGAAAGTCCGGCTCGGCCACGAGCGTGTCCGCGTCGGACTCTTCTCAGGCGTGCGCGAGAAAGGAAAGGAAAGGAGCGGAAAAGGGAAAGATGAGGCGCGGATGCGGACGCGGATCCTTGGCGCGGATACGGCGAGAGCGGGGCGGGACCGAAGCCACGGCGCAGGCGCCGGCTTGAGCTTGTCTCCGTCGGGCGTCGGACCGGGAAAGAACGAGGGAGGAGGGGGATGACAAGCGGGGTCGGGCGGTCAGTGAGAGAGAGGAGGGCGCGCGGGGAAGGGAGGCGCCGACTGGGCCGTTCCGGCTGGCGGGCCACGGGGTCGCGCCGTGGGCCGGGCGGAGAGAAGGAGAAGGAGGGGGGAGCTGGGCCAGCCTGGCCACTGGGCCGCGCGGGGGGGGCCTGGGCCGACTTGGGCCAAAAGAGAGAAGAAGAAAGAGGGGGTGGAAAAGAGAACTTTTCTGGAATTGTTTGGAATTTGAGAAATTTTGGAGAGATGCAAATGGTTTTGAATTCAAACTTTAAACACTGCAAATCATCCAATAAAATATGCAAGGGCATGAATGCTCACACATGTGGTTCCTAGGATTTATTTTAGTTGATTAACATTTGAAATAACCAAAGTATTATGGTGTCATGCACAAATAAATCAAACCCTAAGCAAAATTATATTGGTTTATGAAAAGATTTTCATGTAGCAAAAATTTAGGGAGTTACACTAGACAATTTCCACCAAGATACAAGTCCAAAGGTTGAAGATTGTCGACATCGGAAAAGGTGAGAACAGGAGGCTAAAATGTCATCAACGTGGAGCTCGACCTCAGAGGCAAAGACAGAATATTTTCTTGTATTTGGAAAGTCCATGAAGTCCTCTTTCCAACTCAACAAGAATCACTCAATTTGGAGATTTCTACAAGGAGCAATGTGCAAATCATTGAAGGCTGCGCGAGCTGAATTGAAGTCTGGACAGAACGCAGTGTTTGAGTAAAATGGGCATAACTCTTTCATACGGAATCGGATTTTAATGCATAAATACTCATTGGAAAGATAATTTCAGAGGCTATCCAATGGATCTATTATTTGAGGCATGTTCTGTTCGTGACCAATGAGATATACCACGAAGAAGGAGGTGGCAGTAACAATGGTGATGTCTACTTGAAAAAGATGATGACAACAATGATGAAGAAGAGAATTGTGCACACAAGTGATGCTACGATCAAGACACGATGAAGCTGCACAATCAAGTTATCAAGCTGTATAGACACTTCGGATTCTTACTCCAAGTACCATGGCTTCACTTCAATGAAGGTAAGTAAAAAGTCAAGCTTTATGACTTTAAATTAAGTGATTTTCCAGAGGTAACCCGTTTAATTATTCGTTTTTAGTGTCTTAGAGTCTTTTAATAGATAAATGGGAAGCATGACACCAACATTTGAATCTTTAGCTTGTGGCTGGTTAACTTAATCTAGATAATTATCATCACATCACTTCATATTACGTTTTTCACCTTGCATTTGCATTTATCCATTATATTTGTTTTTTCTTTTAAGATTAATTAGGCCACAAGTTAAAAAGTCATTGGGAATATTTTTATATTATGGTAAATTGTTTCTACTCTTGACCGTTACCTCGAGAGTAGTACGTGCATTTAAATTGTTTTGCAGGAATTATTTAATGATAAATAAATTGAAGGAATATCCGGTAACATATTTCTAACACCTTCTCTTTTCTTAAATTCTGCAAGTATTTACCAATATCTATCAATTTGGTGTTCCCTTTGTGTTTCTCTTGTTTTTAGTGTGTTAGTTTAGATTTATTATGTGATTAATCCTATAACCATGGTCTATGCTTATTTAATTAATAACAACAATACTTTCAAGAAAATGATGAAAGTTGCCGCTTTATCTTTATCATCCTTTGGTTTTGATTAGTTAAATTAGTGGACTCTCATAATACATATTTAATTGAACTAGCCAGCAAATTTGTGATTGATTATAACTGTTCATAAAGACCCATATGATTTAATTTTTGTAAGGTTTAATCTTTATCATGATCATCTTCCTGTTTATTTTTACTGCTTATAAATTCCAAAATAAACTTTATGAGATTATCTTGCGAAAGCCATTCCTACCTGAGCCATATATTTTAAATACTTAGATTTATCAAATTTGTTTTCCAAATGAGTTGGATCAGGACTGTGATCTAGGGTATGAGACTTAGAAGCTGGTCATTCATTTTCGCGTATCTTTTCTTTGCTAGCCTTTCTATCCATGCATTATGTCTCTCTACATTGGAGAGAGTACAAACTTTGCTGGATATCCATCCTTAAGCCAAAATTATCTTTTTGTGTATCATTCTTAACCACAACCTACTATTTTCTGAAGTATTTAAGGGATTAAATACTATTCTTTTTATCGGACAGCTCTATCCTCTAAGCTAAATTGTTTTAGATATATACTCAAGGGCAAGGGTGAGTATTATTCAAGAGTGGGGATGGAGAGCTGCCATATATAGTTTTTTTAGAGAGAAAGATTTTTGAGGGGACAAAAAAAAAGGGACCAAGTGGTCGCCCTACATATAAAAAAAATCAAAAAAAAGAAAAGAAAAGAGTCGCCCCTCAATAATCTCCTAAATATTTATTTTTTTAAGTGTTTTATATAGTTTTCTTTAGTAATAGTAAGGGATATCCTGTTTATATATACTCTAAAAAATATTCTAACCATATGCAATCAGATAGCAAGGACTTCATTTGTGCCTTCAGATCATCCATTGACACTTGCATATGTCCACTTTTCTAAATGTGTTTGTTTCATCCTTTCCGTCTCAATATTATTTTATTCCATGACCTTTTTGACAAGTCTCAGTAAAACCAGCAGATTTCTTTTTTTTTTGGTTTGACAATATTTTAAAAACAAATTTTGATTAGGATTCATACCAAGCTCCAGATAAGCTTCCACCTTATATATATATGTTTATTGACTACCATTTAGATATTGAGAGACTGGAGAGTTGAGTGTGTTTTTGGCTTTGCAAGAATTTTTCTCTTAATGTTTGATTATCTTTTTCAAAAACATATTGTTAAAATAAGGAGATGAGTCATTGATAAATTTGAATTCTTGCTAATTCTTTTGTTGTGGGATAAGCTTAGTTGAATATTTTTTCTTTCATAAATTGCTGGTTCAAACTTAAAATTTCGAATAGAGCTTGTTAGTTTGATTAATTAAGATTAGGGTATAAAAAAGTTAATGAAAGGCAATGCTGATTCTTGACTTACTCGAGGACGAGCAAGGTTTAAGAGTGGGGATGTTGTTGACGCGGCTTAAGTACGAAAATTATGCATCATTTTATGTGGTTTTTTATTGATTTTATGTGTCAACTATATCTTTTACTAACATTTATCACCAATAATTGTGGATTTTGTAATATTGTCTTGGAAATATGCTACATGTGATTTTTACAGGTTTTAGGCTAATTTTTCGCGAAATTCACCATGATCCACTTCGAGTAAGAAAAGACCGCTAGATGACATGAATTGAAGATGAAGAACAAGGAAGGCTTGGTGAACTCATAACTCCTTCTGTGTTGATCAAGGTTTCCTAATCGAAAGATTCAATGAAGTGTCAAGAGCTACAAGAAAATGAAGATATTTATTCAATAAAATGTCAAATATGTTAAGTACTACAAGATTTCATCAAGTCTCGGCCCATTACGAAGATTCCAGAAGGTTTAGAGTCCTAAACGCCCCTGACAAGTGTTGCTTGGACATTAAGCAACTATCACGCGAAAGATAGAAGGAAAAAGACGCCAGAAGAGTCCGGGTCGGCCGACCCGGAGTCCTTTGGTCGGCCGACCTCAGCCTTTTCTACGTCGGTTCGAGTTTTCCTTTTTACCACGTCTTCTCTAGGGTATAAATAGCGACCGTAGGCCCCGAGATCGGGCATCCAATTCATTATCAAGGCGCGGAGGCGACGACAAGAGGGACAACAACTAGATGAGAGTAGAGGGTCGAGTTTCTAGTCTAGGATTAGAGTTCTTCTGGTTCCTAGAGGTGATTAGAGCCCTTGCACGGTGCTCTAATTATCTAGCTCCAGAGGTCTAATTGTATCATCAAGAGGTATGGCCATGTTCGTAAGCATGATACAATTTATTAATGAAGTATTGTTCTTGTCTAATTATCACGTTCTTGTTCTAATTATGCTTGTTCTAGCTCTAATTAGCTTTAGATCTGATGCTTGTTGATTAGATCATGTCTTTAAAAGGTTATGTTCATCTAGCGTTCTTGATCGTTGATCTAGCTTACTAATAATATAGTTGTATATCTAGTTTTTCTGATCATGGTAATTAGAGGTTCTAGTTGTGCTAACTATATTATTAAACCATATAAAGTAATTAGAGGTGCATTCTCTAATTATGTGGCTGTTGAAAGTTTCTCGTCGATTACCTGGTTACTGGTGACAGTAGAGCCCGGGGAAAGGTTAAGCCGATCTAGGGGTTAGGTTGATTGATCTTGATTTAATTATGCTACGATGAATATGCTTGAACATGCTTGTCTACCTTGAGCTACTAGTTATCTCGCTACTTTAATCTTGTTGTGACGCCCTTTATCATGCTTGTTTTGGATCTATTTAGAGCTTGATTAGAATCTAATTAATACCCTTTGATTAGATTTCCATTCTGTTCTAAATGCGTATCTTATATATATATTAGTATAGTTTAGCTGTAGATATATAGTTTAGGCTAGTTTAGAGATAGATTAGATTATCTTTTTACCCTTTTAGTTTACCATAAACTCTTGTTAATTAGTTCTCAATTAGTTCGTTTCTTGGATTGACAAACCCAAGATACTCATTCTGGGGAAAAGCTACCGCAATACTGTGCGCTTGCAGTATAAGGATTTGGCGTGCTTAAGTGCCGTCAACAATCTTCGGATTAGAACTATTTGCCTCTCGCAGCGGAGTCACCAAAAAGTGTATTGACACATTTTAGCACCAATCACCAAAGATAAGACCTTGACCAAACCTCTCGGGAGGCACCCTATCAGAGAAGATCAGCGCAAGGAGTTTCTCTAGCGTCGGCAGGCCACCGAGAGATCCTCGGGTCGGCGTGGAGTCGACAGGAGGCGAAGTTGAGGGTTGGAGAAGAGAATTAGGGTTTGAGAAAATATATACGCACAAAAGTAAGTAAAACAATAGGTCGGTTCGATTGTCGGTGCGTCAATCGGCCTAGCCCTTTATATTTATAAGGGAGGGTGGTCTTAACCCTTATACAAGTCAAATCTCGCAAGATCTCGCCCAAATCCCGGAATTCCTCTCGGACTCGACTATACCGGATAGTCCGGTACATCCCACCGGACAGTCCGGTACACGCCACCGGACTGTCCGGTGGCCTTGGCCAGTCCAGGCCTGCCCAATTAGGTGCTTATCACTTGAACGAAACAAAAGCCAACTTTAGGGATCCGAAATTTATGTTTCCTAAGTTTGAGGATCTACTTGACAGTTTGACACCCCAAGCCAACATCAAGGACCGCTAGTGCATTTGACTCAAAGAGGATCAAGAGAGTGATATATAGACGTCACGACCGGAATGACAGTGTCGTCCGTGGAAATATTGCATCATAGAGGCAGACGACGTGTGTTTCATCATCAGCTCGTGCAATTCATCGGAACATCGCAACGCATGATACTTACCTCTTTTGGTTGTAGCTAGCTATGCTGCACGTACGTACACAGCGAGAACGTAAAAGGAAAAGGATCAGACAAATAAGTTGAATAACACAATATATAGGTACATACAACCCTTCAATCATATCATTGCAACAATGCGCAGTAATAAAACCAAATATTATTCATTAGTTTAAAAATAGACAGACCACACCAAACAAATTCTTAACAAACTTAAGCACCACCACACGATATAAATTAAAGCAAAACACAAATACGATGTACATGATGAAATTTAATACAAAGGTTGTACGTAGCATATATAGCTCCATCGTCTATCCTTTGTAGCAACCATTGCAACACAACCCACTCGATGGAACGCCACCAGTTCATGGTCTTGGTCGGGTGACTTTAACCACCTTCTTCCCACCGGCTGAAACTTTGGCACCGGCTGAAGCTTTGGCACTGACTGAAGCTTGAGCTTTCACTATAATAACAGTCGGCTTCTTGCCTTTATCGGTGTTGGGGGGTGGCGTTTTGGGGGCGTTATTATTGGTAGTGTTGGTAGTACAGCTGTTGTCAGTGACCTTGCCATTAAAGGTGGCATTGCCACCAACGTTAACCATCACAACTATCAGGCTTTGTTGCTTTTCTCGCTCTCTGTACGTAGCTACCACTTGGCCTAGCTTGGCTCAATGTGGGCGATGATGATCGAATTAGCTATCGGGATCGGAGGAGGCTATTTATAACCGGCCGGATGCATGTATGTATGCGTGTCCATTCGAAGAAAGTGAGGCACATGCATGTGGACGAAGGACTTGCGAGCGAGTATGCATGTGGGGCAGAGTCAACAAGTTCAAAATAAACTCATCGAGAACGACACATGCAGAAGAAATAAGAGTCGTACGTAACGTAATACATAAGGGGTTCTTGAATCTTTTACTTACACATCCTTCTATATCTATCTATCTATCTATCTACCCTATAAAAGTATCAATTATCTTAATACAATTTATACTGATAGATTTTTTTACCCACCCATTATTTACCCTTAGATCTAAAAGTTATTGTCACACCCAGTTTAACCAAGTGCTAACCATGTATGTGCCAGGATCAGTTTAACCACATACACAGCATAAACAAAAGTAATAACACAACCAGTACTTTAATTTAAGAGTAATAACCATTATTACAGACCATAAATGTCTTTAACGAGCAGCTTAACGAGAGCGAGATAGCTAAACGACAGCGGAAGACGACCATAAACCACAGGCAACTGACGGATGGCACACCAGCCTAGAACTCGTCGTAGTCCTGGAACTCCTGGTTAGGATCACCACAACTTCCTTCTGGATCTGAGCAGCGGTTGCAATGGATGCAACGGGTATAAAACAAGCAAGAATGAGTACATAACGCACTCAGCAAGTATTCCGTTTAGGATAAAAGTGGACTGGCTTTATAGTGGATAGGCATAGCAATTGCTTTTAGTTAGTCAAGTTTTAATTACTAGCAATGATTAGCATAACCCATCCCTTTATTATAAAGACTGTAAAACATATTTAAAAGATAAGCATGAACCATAACCATATCCATCATCATTACCATGATTACCATGAGCCATTCACCTTGAAGCTGAAACTCTAATCTGTGAGGGTCCAGGCCGCTCTTAACCGTGAGCACGGCTGATATATCAGTTTTAAACACTCTCGAGAGGTTGTACAACTTTACCCACAAGTCATGATTCCCATTGTGCCCGAGGTTTGCAAGGCCCCATTTATTCATACCTTAGATGAATCGGCAGGGTTTCATTACGAGACCTTTACAAAGAATTCCTAGAGTTATGGCCCACTCGTTACAGGTTACTCCAGTTAACTAAAGATATGAGAGTTCCGTTCCAAAGGGTGACAGATCAAACTGCACCTCATTGGCAAAGGGCAAAGTCCCATATCCCCCAGACCCCTCATACGCCATGTTTCAGGAAAGTAAGCCAAAACTCTAGTTCATCTAATTAATCAGTCAAGCCCAGTGCCCATGTGAGTCTTGTGGTTGTACTGTTTTCCTGGGTGGTCGCTCGGCGAACCGATCCTTATGGTGAAGCACTTGAGCAAACCAACAAAACATGCCCAAGTCTCCATGTTGTTAAAACCAAACTTTTATCATCAGGTTCATCATTACTTGGTCAATATTAGCAACATAAGTAAAGTGAGTTGAGCGGAAGCAATTAATTTACAACATCACAGCCCTCCCAGGTTATAAAACTTGTAAAGGTATATGAGGCTAGTCATCCTTATTAGGAGCATGCAACATTAGGCTCTAGATCATGTGATTAAAGTAAAATAGGACATAGGTCAAAGAATACTTGCCTTCCTCAGCAAAAACTTGCTCAGGAACTTCCCAAGATGGATTATCGACAAACTCGGACGGAACGTCGGCTACACGTTGCATACATACAAGCAATGAGCATTTAATTAACTAAAACAGTACACCAAACATCATAAACAGAGGTTAAAAAGGTTTTAGAATTAATCTACACTTTATTACGATTCCGTAGGTTCAAGAATCGTTCAAATCGGAGTTAAAACGCGAAAGATATGAATAAAACAAGTTTAAAGGCTTAAAATAAAGAGAATTTGAAATTCCAGGGATCTAACTATAAAAATCTGGACCTAATCGTAAGAAAACTGGACTGCGGGTAGATTTTCCAAAAGCTCAGGGTCTAAACCGTAAAACCAGGGACTTAACCGTGAAAATTTGGACTGCGGGTTGATTCTCAGAAAACCCAGGGACTCTTTAGCAAGAATGCGGCCGCTGACCGGTATTGACCAGACCGCAGACCGCTCTGGACCGTTGGATCTGGATCTAACGGCAGGGAATAGATCGGACCGGTAGGAGAGAGAGACGGCGACGGCCTGGGCGGCGCCGCTCGCGGGGTGCGGCGGAGGAGCGCCGGAGTTCCGCGGACTCGCGGCTCCAAGGGCCTAGGGCTAGAGAGAAGAGGCGCGGGAGCGAGCGGGCGACGGTGCGAAGCTGGCGGAGCAGTCGCGGTGGCGGTGCATCGGCCGAGGGCGGCGGGCGACGGAGCGGGACGTAGGAGGAGCTCCGGCGAGCAATTCCCGGGGCGTTGGTGCGCGATAGAGGACTAGAACGAGCTAGAGAGCGTCCTTACCTCACGGCGAAACTCTGAGCGTAGACGTAGTCGACGGGGAGGCGGCGACGGTGGTTGGCGACGTGCGGCGGCGTCCGCGGGCGCTCTGCGTGAATCGACGGCGGCTAGGGCTCGAGCTTCGGATGAATACAAGCGCCGAGGATGGCTGCTTATATAGGGACGGTGACCGAGGCTCGCAGGAGGGGAAAAGGAAGGCGGCGCGCGAGAAGGAAAGTCCGATGCCGATTGGACTTGGAGTCCGCTTCGGACTTGTGTCCGCGCGACGCGGGCAGGGAGAAGGAAAGCGGGGTCGCGGCAAGGAAAGGGCGGAGGCGGTGCGTGACCCTTGGAGCGGATACGGCGGGAACGGGGCGGAACCGAAGCCGCGGCGCAGCCCGAGCACAAGCTCGCTGCCCGGCGTCGGGTGACCGCGCGGAGGAAGGAGGAGCGTCTGACAGGCGCGGTCGGGCGGTCAGCGAGGGAGGGAGAGCGCGTGGCTGCGGAGGGAGGCGCCGACAGGCGGGCCCCGCTTGTCAGCGGTTGAGGAGGAGGGAGAGGCGGCAGCAGGCTGGGCCGTTCCGGCTGGGCCGACGCCAAGGCGCGGGGCGAGCCGGGCCGAGGCGAAGAGAAAAGAGGAGGGGGGGAGCTGGGCCGGGTGAAGAGGAGAAGGAGAGAGGGAGGTTGGGCCGGCGGCGGTTTGGGCCCAAAGAGAGGAAGAGAAGGAAAAGGAAATTTTCCTGGGTTGTTTGGAATTTGAGAAATTTTGGAAAATTTGAGAAAGTTTAAATTCAAACTTTGAACACTGCAAATCACCCAATAAAAATATGCAAGGACATGAGTGCTCAAACATGTTGTTCCTATGTTTTATTTTAGTTGGTTAATTTGAAAACAAATTAAAATCATGATGTCATGCACATGAACAAATGAATTTAATTATTTATTTTGCAAAGGATTTTCAGGTAACAAAAATTAAGGTGTTACAAACCTACCCCCTTAAAGAAATCTCGCCCCGAGATTTTAGGATTGGCTAGCAAAGAGTTCCGGGTAATCTGCTCTGAGGTCATCTTCTCTTTCCCATGTGGCCTCCTCTGCCGTATGGTGGCTCCACTTAACTTTGCACATCTTTATTACCCTGTTTCTGGTAGTCCTTTCTGCCGTCTCCAAAATTTGGACTGGATATTCTGTATAGGTCAAATCATCCTGCACAGTAAGTTCATCTTCCTGCAACTGCTCTTCAGGTACCCGCAAACACTTCTTCAACTGGGATATATGGAACACATTATGTACCCCTGATAATCTGTCAGGCAATTCCAGTTGATATGCAACTTCTCCCTTACGGTCAATTATTTTAAAAGGTCCAATATATCGGGGTGCTAATTTCCCTTTCACCTTGAATCGGCGTAGACCACGAATAGGTGATACTTTCAAGTACACATAGTCTCCTACTGCAAATTCCAAATCCCTTCGACGGTTATCTGCATAACTCTTCTGCCTGGTTTGAGCAATCCTCAAATTCTCCCGAATCATTCGTACTTGTCGTTCGGCATCTTCTATGATTCCAGGACCAAACAACTGCTTCTCTCCTGGTTGATCCCAATGCAAGGGAGTCCTGCACCTTCTACCATACAAAGCCTGAAAGGGTGACATCTTGATACTAGCCTGATAACTATTGTTATAAGAAAACTCGGCATACGGCAAACTTTTGTCCCAACTAGTACCATATTGTATCACGCAAGCTCTCAACATATCTTCTAATATCTGGTTGGTTCTTTCTGTCTGCCCATCGGTCTGTGGATGATATGCTGAACTAAAATTTAATTTAGTGCCCATTGACTCATGCAAACGCTTCCAAAAGTGAGATGTAAACTGAGTTCCACGATCTGACACAATCTTCTTTGGTACCCCATGCAAACACACAATTCTGGACATATACAATTCAGCTAACTTGGCTCCCGAATAAGTGGTCTTGACAGGAATAAAGTGAGCAACTTTGGTTAATCTGTCCACTACTACCCATATAGAATCAAAACCACTTTGTGTACGCGGTAGGCCGACAATGAAATCCATACCAATTTCCTCCCACTTCCACTCTGGAATCTTGAGCGGCTGTAACAATCCAGCGGGCTTTTGATGCTCAGCTTTCACCCTCTGACAAACGTCACACAAAGCTACATATTCTGCTACTTCACGTTTCATACCGTACCACCAAAATTTCTGCTTCAGATCTTGATACATCTTTTCACTTCCAGGATGGATGGAGTAAGCTGTCTCATGTGCTTCCCTCAGTATTAAATCCCGTATAGACTTTATGTTCGGAACGCAAATCCTATCCCCATGCCATACCGTGCCGTCGGCATCCACTCGAAATCCCGGTGCCTTGTCTAACTTGATCAACTCTTTTACTTCCTTGATCTTCTCATCATTAAGTTGTCCCTTCCTGATTTCTTGTTCCAATGTAGGTTCAAACTCCATGGAGACGGTGCCTTCTATCTTATTAAGAAAACCCAAACTTAGTCGGTCGAATTCTATGGCTACCTCATCCGGCAACTCTCTTGCCCACAACAAACTGATCTGACTCTTCCTGCTCAAAGCATCTGCTACTACATTTGCCTTGCCAGGATGGTAATGTATCTCCAGATCATAATCCTTGATTAATTCTAACCATCGTCTTTGCCGCATATTCAACTCAGTCTGGGTAAATATATACTTTAAGCTTTTGTGATCAGTATAAATATCACACTTCTGTCCGAATAGGTAATGCCTCCATACTTTTAATGCATGCACCACTGCGGCTAACTCCAAATCATGAGTTGGGTAATTCTTCTCATGATCCCTCAGTTGTCTGGAAGCATAGGCAATAACCTTGCCTTCTTGCATAAGAACACATCCCAAACCTAGCCGTGAAGCATCGCAATATACTGAGAAAGGCTTATGCATATCTGGAAAAGTTAGCACTGGTGCTGTGGTTAACCTCTTTTTCAACTCCTCGAAGGCTTTCTGACAGGCTGACGTCCACTGAAATTTAATATTCTTCTCTAACAAAGCTGTCATTGGCTTAGCAATCTTGGAAAACCCCTCAATGAAACGCCGATAGTAACCAGCTAATCCGAGAAAACTCCTGATGCCCTTCACATCCTCTGGGATTTTCCAGTTCTGGACTTCAGATACCTTACTTTGATCAACGGCAATCCCTCCATTGGATATGACATGACCTAGAAACTTAACCTCCTCAATCCAGAAATCACACTTGCTAAACTTCGCATAAAGTTTATGCTCTCTAAGCTTCTGCAACACTATTCTTAGGTGCTCTCCGTGTTCCTCTTCAGTTTTGGAATAAATCAGAATATCATCGATAAATATCACCACAAACTTATCAAGATATTCCATAAACACACTATTCATCATGTACATAAAGAAGGCTGGGGCATTAGTCAAACCAAAGGACATAACTGTATATTCATACAACCCATAACGACTAATGAACGCCGTCTTTGGTATATCTGAAGATCTGATTCTTAGTTGATGATATCCAGATCGTAAGTCAATTTTGGAGAATACACAGGCACCTTTGAGCTGATCAAATAAATCTTCAATCCGGGGCAGTGGATATTTATTCTTTACTGTAACGGCATTGAGACCTCTATAATCGACACACATTCGCAAGGTCCCATCTTTCTTTTCAGTGAGCAAAACTGGCGAGGCCCAAGGTGAAGTACTTTTGCGGATAAACCCCTTTTCCAGTAGTTCATCTATTTGTTTCTTAACTTCAAGCAATTCGACACCAGAAATTCTATATGCTTTCTTATAGATAGGTGCAGTTCCAGGTACAAGTTCAATAGAAAATTCAATGTCACGTTCAGGTGGCATACCTGGCAACGAATCTGGGAAGACATCCGGAAATTCTGACACTACTCTGATGTTCTCCAAGGCTGTGGCATCAATAGCATTAACTCCTGCTTGAGGCGGGTCTATCAGAACTTCCATGTTCTCCCCGGCTGGCGTAGTCAAAGTCACTTTCCTCTCAGCACATGAGATTACCCCGTTGTATCTTTGCAGCCAATTCATACCCAAGATAACATCTATTCCTTGTGCTTTCATAACTATTAATGATGCTGGAAAATCTACCCCCCTTATTTTAATGGATGCATCATCGCAAGCGAACTCGGATCGCATGTTTCCCCGAGGTGAACTAACTAGCATTGGTTTTACCATCTTTATCATAGGCAAATTATACTTCTCTACATGCTGAGCAGTAACGAAGGAATGCGTAGCACCAGTATCGAATAGTACTAAGGCGGGTTGGGAATTGACCAGGAACGTACCTACGACAGCATTTGGACCTTCCTGGGCAGCCTCCGCGGTGACGTGGTTGATCTTGGCGTGGCTGGAAGCTTGGTTGGGGGTGCCCGCCTTCGAACTCGATTGCGGTGTCTGCTGCGGCGTACCTCTATATGGGCATTGCTTAGACCAGTGACCTGTTCCTCCGCATTTGAAGCAATTTGCGCTTCCCGGTGGTACTGGCGTGCCTGTCTTCACTGGGGTACTGGTAGGAGTCGGTTGGCGGGGAGCTTGATTGTTTGAGCGCTGCATTTGGGGATTGTTCTGCTGAGACTGATAGTTCGGGCGCTGATAGTTGCCATTACTGTTGTAGCGCTGGAACTGGGGCTGCTGCTGTCCGGAGTTCTGTGTAGGACGGTTCTGAAAGTTCTGGGACCCAGAAAACCGCGGGCGGGTGTTGCTGCTAGACTGTTGTGCCTTCTGTTTGCGCTTCTTTTCCTCCATCTCGCGACGAGTATTCTCCGTCACGATAGCTCGGTCTATCAGATGCTGGCAGTTAGGAAAAGTATGGTTCATAAGCTGGTACCTGAGTGGATCGACCAAGCCTTTGAGGAAACGGTACTGCTTCTTGGGGTCGGTGTTAACCTCCTCGGGACAGTAGCGGGACAGCTGTAGGAACTTGTCTCGATACTCACTGACGGTCATGGTGCCCTGGGTGAGTGCCAGGAACTCTTCTTTCTTCAGTGACATCACACCAGCTGGAACATGATGCGCTCTGAACCTCTCGGTGAACTCCTGCCAGGTAATGGTGTTGGGGTTGTTATGAACCAAGCGGTACGATTCCCACCATTGTTGAGCGGCACCCCGTAACTGGTGAGGGCCGTAGAGGACTTTCTCCTGGTCGGTGCACTGAGCGACGTCCAGCTCCCGTTCTATTGCGCGGAGCCAGTCTTCTGCATCCATAGGATCGACAGAGTGAGTGAACACAGGTGGGTGTCCCTTCATAAATTCTGCGCGCCTGTCTCGCGGTTGAGGCGGTGGTGGCGGGGGTGGTTGCTGCTGCGCCTGGTGCATGGCTGCCACTGCTTGACCAAGAGCTTGTATCACTTGGGTCTGGTTCATGATCAGTTGTTCCATAGTCATTGGCGGTGGTGGATTTGGGAGTCCTCCGTCTCCGCGACCTCCTCTACCTCCACGGCCACGACCACGTCCACGTCCTGTACTCATCTGATGGACCAAATATACCATTAGTACTTATTTCCGGCCATACATCTCATTCAACATTAGTAACCAAGACAGATGAGATAAAGATCTGAACGTATATATGGATAGAGCAGGGCTTTCCCAAACTAACTAACTTTATTAAACTTATTAAGCATCCAACCAAAAGACTAAGTTGTGGACATCACCCCACAACTTAAGCACTCATTACAAAGAACCAAATCATCCATAAAACACAATCATAAGCAAACGAGCACACTATTGATCGTTCTAAGCCTAATCGAACTAACTAATCGATACTAATAGAACCTATTACAAAAGGGATAACATCCTAGTCCTCATGATGCCGTATATAGGTCCTAGCTTCTGGATCATTGTAGCGGGCCTTCTTCCTACGCGGAGCATCAGCAGGGTCTTCTACAGGTTCTTCTTCCGCGGGCTCAACGCCATGTGCAACCCATGCTCGAAGCTTCCGGTTCTCGTACCTCACCATGTCCAACTCGTCCAAGGCGGCATTGTAGTCGGTGTTGAGGGTAGCAAGGTACTCAATAGTGGACTCCAGGCGTGGGTTCTGTTCTGCCTCCGGGTTGGCGATCCAGGCATCAAGTCTTTCGACCGAACGGCAGGGGTAGTACCGGCGTGAAGTGATGGCCATATCTTCACGGTGTGCGTGGCACAACGTCGTCAAGGCCTCCCTGGCAGCATCACTGATGGCGGCTTCATGGCTGTTGCGGCGAGTAGGTGCGTGCCTGACGTGGATGTTCCGGCGGGATCCAAACTCATCTGGGATGCTGATCTCCACTGTCATGTCCCAATCATCAGGTAGGACGGGATGGCGGTAGCGAGTCCCCACATAGGTGATCCAGAACTGATCGTAGTGGAGCATCTCCAGCGTTTCCCTCAGCATCCGAGGAACAGGCAGCGGGTAGTCGAACCAGCGGTGGGTCGTGGTGACCACGGGTCCAGCTTCATCGTCGTCCTCATCATCGTCCGATGGGGGTGCGTTTCCATCCTTTGGATCTTGTTCTGGGTCTTCAGGGTCAACAGCTGGGTCTTCTGGATCCTCCTGGGGTTGCTCCTGCGGCGGCGCCGAAGGGGGTACTGGTGGCTGCACCTCCAAGGGTTCTTCCTGCGGCTCCTCTTCTGGTTCATCTTCGGACAGCTCAGGGACAAGCTCCTCTGGGTCCTCCTCCTCGGACTCAGTCAGGTCTACCCACTCTTGTGGCGGTGGAGAAGGTGGGGTTGGGGTAGGCAATCTGATCCTGTTGGGTCCGCCATAACCTCGTCCACCAACACGCATGCGGGCAGTGCGCTTGAAAGTTGACATCTGCAGGCCCACATCGTAAGCAAACATGAGAAACAGTTCTATTGTGGGATAGATAAGTAGATATAGAAGATTTTAATTGAAATAGACAAGTATGGATTATCAAAATAGCATATATTGCAAGTATTTGAATGGAGAAAGCAAGAAAAGGTAAGCAAAATCCTTAATCACGACCGGTTCTATTCTAGGCTTGCGTCCCATAGTCAGCACGGCTCTGATACCACTTTTGTCACACCCAGTTTTAGAAACAAAACCAAGTGCTAACCATGTATGTGCCAGGATCAGTTTAACCACATACACAGCATAAACAAAAGTAATAACACAACCAGTACTTTAACTTAAGAGTAATAACCATTATTACAGACCATAAATGTCTTTACCGAGCAGCTTAACGAGAGCGAGATAGCTAAACGACAGCGGAAGACGACCGTAAACCACAGGCAACTGACGGATGGCACACCAGCCTAGAACTCGTCGTAGTCCTGGAACTCCTGGTTAGGATCACCACAACTTCCTTCTGGATCTGAGCAGCGGTTGCAATGGATGCAACGGGTATAAAACAAGCAAGAATGAGTACATAACGCACTCAGCAAGTATTCCGTTTAGGATAAAAGTGGACTGGCTTTATAGTGGATAGGCATAGCAATTGCTTTTAGTTAGTCAAGTTTTAATTACTAGCAATGATTAGCATAACCCATCCCTTTATTATAAAGACTGTAAAACATATTTAAAAGATAAGCATGAACCATAACCATATCCATCATCATTACCATGATTACCATGAGCCATTCACCTTGAAGCTGAAACTCTAATCTGTGAGGGTCCAGGCCGCTCTTAACCGTGAGCACGGCTGATATATCAGTTTTAAACACTCTCGAGAGGTTGTACAACTTTACCCACAAGTCATGATTCCCATTGTGCCCGAGGTTTGCAAGGCCCCATTTATTCATACCTTAGATGAATCGGCAGGGTTTCATTACGAGACCTTTACAAAGAATTCCTAGAGTTATGGCCCACTCGTTACAGGTTACTCCAGTTAACTAAAGATATGAGAGTTCCGTTCCAAAGGGTGACAGATCAAACTGCACCTCATTGGCAAAGGGCAAAGTCCCATATTCCCCAGACCCCTCATACGCCATGTTTCAGGAAAGTAAGCCAAAACTCTAGTTCATCTAATTAATCAGTCAAGCCCAGTGCCCATGTGAGTCTTGTGGTTGTACTGTTTTCCTGGGTGGTCGCTCGGCGAACCGATCCTTATGGTGAAGCACTTGAGCAAACCAACAAAACATGCCCAAGTCTCCATGTTGTTAAAACCAAACTTTTATCATCAGGTTCATCATTACTTGGTCAATATTAGCAACATAAGTAAAGTGAGTTGAGCGGAAGCAATTAATTTACAACATCACAGCCCTCCCAGGTTATAAAACTTGTAAAGGTATATGAGGCTAGTCATCCTTATTAGGAGCATGCAACATTAGGCTCTAGATCATGTGATTAAAGTAAAATAGGACATAGGTCAAAGAATACTTGCCTTCCTCAGCAAAAACTTGCTCAGGAACTTCCCAAGATGGATTATCGACAAACTCGGACGGAACGTCGGCTACACGTTGCATACATACAAGCAATGAGCATTTAATTAACTAAAACAGTACACCAAACATCATAAACAGAGGTTAAAAAGGTTTTAGAATTAATCTACACTTTATTACGATTCCGTAGGTTCAAGAATCGTTCAAATCGGAGTTAAAACGCGAAAGATATGAATAAAACAAGTTTAAAGGCTTAAAATAAAGAGAATTTGAAATTCCAGGGATCTAACTATAAAAATCTGGACCTAATCGTAAGAAAACTGGACTGCGGGTTGATTTTCCAAAAGCTCAGGGTCTAAACCGTAAAACCAGGGACTTAACCGTGAAAATTTGGACTGCGGGTTGATTCTCAGAAAACCCAGGGACTCTTTAGCAAGAATGCGGCCGCTGACCGGTATTGACCAGACCGCAGACCGCTCTGGACCGTTGGATCTGGATCTAACGGCAGGGAATAGATCGGACCGGTAGGAGAGAGAGACGGCGACGGCCTGGGCGGCGCCGCTCGCGGGGTGCGGCGGAGGAGCGCCGGAGTTCCGCGGACTCGCGGCTCCAGGGGCCTAGGGCTAGAGGGAAGAGGCGCGGGAGCGAGCGGGCGACGGTGCGAAGCTGGCGGAGCAGTCGCGGTGGCGGTGCATCGGCCGAGGGCGGCGGGCGACGGAGCGGGACGTAGGAGGAGCTCCGGCGAGCAATTCCCGGGGCGTTGGTGCGCGATAGAGGACTAGAACGAGCTAGAGAGCGTCCTCACCTCACGGCGAAACTCTGAGCGTAGACGTAGTCGACGGGGAGGCGGCGACGGTGGTTGGCGACGTGCGGCGGCGTCCGCGGGCGCTCTGCGTGAATCGACGGCGGCTAGGGCTCGAGCTTCGGATGAATACAAGCGCCGAGGACGGCTGCTTATATAGGGACGGTGACCGAGGCTCGCAGGAGGGGAAAAGGAAGGCGGCGCGCGAGAAGGAAAGTCCGATGCCGATTGGACTTGGAGTCCGCTTCGGACTTGTGTCCGCGCGACGCGGGCAGGGAGAAGGAAAGCGGGGTCGCGGCAAGGAAAGGGCGGAGGCGGTGCGTGACCCTTGGAGCGGATACGGCGGGAACGGGGCGGAACCGAAGCCGCGGCGCAGCCCGAGCACAAGCTCGCTGCCCGGCGTCGGGTGACCGCGCGGAGGAAGGGGGAGCGTCTGACAGGCGGGGTCGGGCGGTCAGCGAGGGAGGGAGAGCGCGTGGCTGCGGAGGGAGGCGCCGACAGGCGGGCCCCGCTTGTCAGCGGTTGAGGAGGAGGGAGAGGCGGCAGCAGGCTGGGCCGTTCCGGCTAGGCCGACGCCAAGGCGCGGGGCGAGCCGGGCCGAGGCGAAGAGAAAAGAGGAGGGGGGAGCTGGGCCGGGTGAAGAGGAGAAGGAGAGAGGGAGGTTGGGCCGGCGGCGGTTTGGGCCCAAAGAGAGGAAGAGAAGGAAAAGGACATTTTCCTGGGTTGTTTGGAATTTGAGAAATTTTGGAAAATTTGAGAAAGTTTAAATTCAAACTTTGAACACTGCAAATCACCCAATAAAAATATGCAAGGACATGAGTGCTCAAACATGTTGTTTCTATGTTTTATTTTAGTTGGTTAATTTGAAAACAAATTAAAATCATGATGTCATGCACATGAACAAATGAATTTAATTATTTATTTTGCAAAGGATTTTCAGGTAACAAAAATTAAGGTGTTACAGTTATCCCCACCATAAAATAAATCTATCGGGCCGAGAAAATAAGATTTCACGAAAATTGCATAATATAATGGCTTTTCATCAAATCCGTGCTTTCTCTCCGTCCTACAGTAAGGATTGTTTTAGGATTTGTAAGACAGATTAAAAAGAGTGGGATATAACGCGTTTACTCCTGATTAACAGAATAATCTTTTTCTTCAAGTGTTATAAATTCCTAAAAAATTCAATCGTACGAGAATTCTAATCCTATGTTTTTTTATTTCTATGCATTGAGCAGCATCATGCGTTCTCAACACATGTCTGATAATAACTGCTTAGCTAAACCAAATAGTAGATCAGCAAGACCTAACTATTATAAATTCTACCAAATGTTTTGAAATTCCCATGGAATAGCAATTTTGGAGAAAAATAAGCATGAGGGACAACCTCATGTTTTCTTTCCTCTGTATCTAGCATTCGTGTGTTTCTTCTCCCTTGATCCAAACACACATGTTTTGTGATTTTCACGTGTTATAAATTCCAATAGGATTCAATTGTGTGGGAATTCTAATCCTGTGTTTCTTAGTCCTACGCATTGAGTAGCATCATGCGCTCCAAAGAAGGCCTTTATAAAATTAAGTGATATGTAGCGGAACCAAAGAAAAAATGCATGCTTTTACGAGAAAAGTTCGATTGATACATTAATGCCTATTGATTATAATATCCACCAACACATGAACTATCGTAGTTACAACATATCTATGTATTATGTAATTTAGCTTAT
Source organism: Paspalum notatum (assembly GCA_022530915.1). Taxonomy (NCBI): domain Eukaryota; kingdom Viridiplantae; phylum Streptophyta; class Magnoliopsida; order Poales; family Poaceae; genus Paspalum; species Paspalum notatum. The sequence continues at coordinate 7,925,663 of CM039691.1, forward strand.
CGTAAAAACACATTGTGAATGCGATGTAAAAAATTAATATTAATAATACGGCTCAAAATATTAAAAACTCAATTTGCCTCTAAGACTATAAAATAAAATTAATCAGTGCCTCATTGTTAGCATTAACTCCATTTTAAAATATTATCACATTTCATTTGTATGAAAAACTTTCATCGTTAACGACACAAAATTTAGAAAAAACAAACAATAACTTAATTTGTCACGTGCGGGGCGCACGTGCATTTTTACTAGTCTCACATTAATGAACAACTTAGAACAAATGCGGTTCCCTAACATGTAACATGGTGGTAGTACCCAATGCAAGGTTAACATTACTTTTAGCATGGTGATTAGAACACATGTATACTTTAGTTGATGTGAAGGTAAGAATAGTTGGCATCACATGTTTATTTGATCCCATCGACTACATAGACCTTCGCATTGTTGTTGCATGCGCGCGCTGGTTCACTACCCCCGTGACCAGATCTCCCTGTTGAGACCAAAGCATGCATGTGCGAGAGTATGTATGCATATGGCATGCGGTGTAGAGTCAACTATATTATTCACGGAGTAAAATATAAACAGAGAAGAATCTAAAAAATTGTATGCGCATACCATGTCCATGTGAGTCTGATACATCGTCCATGGATATTCCTCTTAGCTTTGCTTGCAAAGTGCAAGCTCAGTCAATTAATAAGCTTATAAACGCACATACGTCTCGGCTGCTGCTACTGCTGCTGCCGCCGCTGCTATTATTATTATTACGACGACGACGACCACGTGACGGTATATATGCATCTTTAAAGTCAACAAGGCAAATGCAGAACAAGGAAGAGCTCAGAACTAAGCATCTCTCGGTTTAAACTAGCATTCATCGTCAGATTCGCGGGGTGTCTCTGTCATCAACACATGCAGACCAAATAAAGAGTACTAATGATATTTTGCTTATCTTATACTCCCTCCGTCCACAAAAGAATAAAATCCTGGCTTTGTCCTAAGTCAAACTTTCGTAACTTTGACCAAGTTTATATCAAAATATATTAAAAGTTATGCTACCAAATTAGTATCATTAGATTTGTGTTGAAATATATTTTCATATCATACATAATTGATATCATAAATGTTATTACATTTCTATATAAATTTGGTTAAACTTGCGATAGTTTGACTTAGGACAAACTCAGGATTTCATTCTTTTGTGGACGGAGGGAGTAGGACCGAACATCAGGTAAGGTTGGGAGTCAAGAAAAAAACAATTTCAAGTCTTTCGATCAGCTACTCCACGTAGGACTTGAAGCCGATACTACCCAAAAAATATTTTTTTTTTCTTACCACGACCCCCGTACCCTTCCACATGGGCCACCTACATTATGCGTATGGTGGCTGCCAGCTTATGTCAACAGCCGTCTGCCGTCGAAGGAAATACAGCTCTGGAGTCTGGCGATGCCTGGATTGAATGGCAGAAGGAGTTGGATTTCTAGCTGCGCTACAGAAAAAATTGTGTGGAGTGATCACCCACACAACTAGAGGTATAAATAGTATGGATATTATCCGCTCGTATTCGAGTTCCGATCCGATTAGAAGGGTTAAGATCCGATCCGTATTCGAGTCCGGACATTTAGTATTCGATCCGTATCCGTATCCGAGTATTCAATGTTGCATAAATATGATGTCGAAAACTATTTAAGTCTTATCTGATATGTTCGCTCAATATTCGTATCCAATCCGAATCCGAAGAAAAAATATGAAAACATAGGTATCAGCAATATCCGTTCGTATTCGATCCTATATTGATCTTGCTTACGCCAGGACAAAAGATGTTGATTGAAGGATTATAAAAATATATATTACAATTCACGATTCTGTTGGACAGTGTGACAAAATTGGAGCATCCTTCTCATTTAAAAAATATATAAAATTATTACTTCAGTGAATAAATTATGAAACATGAGAACAAAGCTGAACTGGTTGCTTCTGCATCCAGCGATCACTAAATGTGGGTGTATTCTCTATTTCAGTTATACAAGCTTTAGCCATAATTATCCTAGACAGTGTTAGGATATGGAATTAAACACAATTGAGAAAATCGTTGAGGGTTCTTGTCCCGTGGTTGAATATTAAGGAATAATAAAATCCAAACTGGGAACGCTAGGCCGGGGAGGGGCTGGGGCAGCTTGCAACCAGAGCACGCTGCCGCTGGTGTGTGGTGTGTTGTTGCGGCTGCCAGCAAGAGCCTCCGTACACACAAACAACCTTTTTTACAGGCATTTATTCAGTAGTCATTTTAACTCATCGCATGTGCAAATCGGCTAGTTGAGACACCCACAGCAACGCAATCGCATCGATGGGCGGCTGCCTTTTGCTAGGAATTTTCTGATGCAGCCACTCCAATCTCTTTTATTATGCATTTATTATTATTGGCTATAATTTGGCACAAATCATGTTTCACCTCTAATTTTTTTCTTATTTTTCTGGTCGACTTGTATTGTTTCTTATTTCTGTTCATTTTTAATAAAATATTTACGTTATTTTTCCATTTGTTTTCATTTTTATGCTGTGAATATTATCATTCCATCCCTAGAATAGTTTCTCCTGCAAAGGTTGAATATTTGATTATCAATGGTTGTCATGTACAAAGCCAGTGAGAGGCCACCTAAGCGGTGGACTGTGGGCCTAGCAGATTTGCTCGCTCTTACGAAGCGGGTTCCCAAAATTCTTCGGCAGCTTGGTGTTGCGAGGCATGTCATTTGGCTTGACCAGTTAGACAAGAACATTGTTCTTTTAAGGGAATCGGTCTGTAAAACAAACATGGAAAGTATAGCATAACTAATCTGAAGCCCACAGCTATTGGAGGCTCAAGCCAATCGGCAGTGATTAGCTTTGACCCGATAGCTAAAAACTTTAAACAATGTGGTAAAAGTATAAACTGCTATCTCTATCAAATCATGTATAAGGTTAGATGGGAATTTCTATGATGATAAGGTTAGATGGGAATTCCTATGGAAAAAGGATAAACTGCTATCTCTATCAAGCAAAATGGAGTTGTTTTTAAGATAGACTTTGAAAAGACCTATGATAAGGTTAGATGGGAATTCCTACGGCAGGCTTTGAGATTGAAAGGCTTTAACTCAACTTGGTGCAAACCTGAGTTTTGGGAGGGAATGTAGGAATCAAAGTTAATGACCTATACTTTCAAATGAGAAAGAGCCTTCGAAAAGGTGACCCTTTATCCCCAGTATTATTTAATATAGTTGTGGATATGTTGTCCATTATCGTATCGGGGGCAAAAGCTATTGGTTTGTTTAAAGGGGTAGTGCCACACCTAGTAGATGATGGATTATCCATTCTTCATTATGCAGATGATACTGTTTTGTTTTTGGACCATGACTTGGACCAAGCAAAAAACATGAAACTTGTTCTATGTTTATTTGAACAGTTGTCAGGTCTAAAAATCAATTTCTATAAAAGTGAAATTTTCTGCTTTGGGGAAGCAAAAGAGTGGAAGAGTCAATACTCTAACCTCTTTGGATGCAAAGTAGGTTTTTACCCCTTTCGCTATCTAGGGATCCCTATGCACTTTAGAAAGCTATAAATAACAAAGATTGGAAGACGATAGAAGAGAGAATCGAAAGAAAGTTGAGCAATTGGAAAGGAAAAATGCTTTCTTTTGGAGTGAGATTAGTCTTGTTAAACTCAGTGCTATCCAGTCTACCGATGTTTATCCTTTCCTTTTTTGAGATACCAAGAGGTGTCTCGAAAAAAATAGAATATTTTAGATCTTGCTTCTTTTGGCAGTACGACAATCACAGAAAGAAATATAGGCTGATAAGTTGGCCCATTTTATGCTAACCTAAAGAACAAGGTGGTTTGGGAGTTGAAAACCTTGATATCCAAAATAAATGTCTTCTGAGTAAATGGCTCTTTAAACTTTGTAATGAAGATGGTATTTGGCAAGATCTTTTGCAGAATAAATATTTAAAAGGAAATTCTTTGAGCCAAATAGAAAAAAAGCCAAGGGACTCACACTTTTGGAAAAGTGTAATGGGAGTAAAAAACCAATTCCTTAGCCTAGGACATTTTAAGCTGGTTAGTGGGAATCAAATTAGGTTCTGAGAAAATACTTGATTACATAACCAGGCTCTCAAGGACGTTTACCCAAACTTGTTTACAATTGTTAGAAGAAAACATGCAACAGTTGTGGAAGTACTTAGAATGAATCCCTATAATGTCTCCTTTAGAAAGGCACTAACAGGAAATAAGTTTAATGAGTGGCATAGCTTGGTTGCACGTATTGCTTCTGTTAATCTACAAGAGGGTAGAAATCAGTTTGTGTGGGGTTTGCACGGTAAAGGCTATTTCTCTATCAGTTCAATGTACAAGCATCTAGTTAGCAATGGGAAGTTTCGCAAGAAATTTGGCATTTGAAAGTTCCATAGAAAGTTAAGATCTTCCTTTGATTTTTTTTAAGAGAGGAGTCATCTTGACAAAGGATAACTTAGCTAAAAGAAACTGGAAGGGTAAAAGGAATTGCGAATTTTGTAGCAAGCAAGAAACTATCCAACACCTTTTCTTTGAATCTCATTATGCTAAATTTCTCTGGCGTGCTGTCACTGTATTTTCGGTCTTACACCCCCTATAAGTATTGGGCACTTGCTTAATATGTGGTCCAAACAAGGAGGGAAACGAATGGTTCAACCCTTGCTAATTGGAGCTGCTGCTTTTTGTTGGTCAATTTGGCTCACCAGAAACGAGGTTATTTTTAACGACTGCAAACCGAAATTGTTCTTGCAGGTATTATTCAGGGAGACACATTGGATTCGGCTTTGGGCTCAGTTGCAGTGCACCAACGATGAGAGAGATAGACGTTATGGTGCAAGCCTGCAAGTTTCTAGAGTCGGCGGCTCTAAGCTATTTTGCCTCTCATGGATGGCCATATGTTTTTTGTATTGGTTGTTAAGTTTTATTCTCTTTTCTAGGGTGGTGTGGTTGTAATAATTTTGGTCTGACGCCTCTTTATGAGGTCTCAAGTCGGATATTTTCCATTATTTAAAAAAAAATCAAATCATGTATAACAGCAGCAATCCTCTACACAGCACCACAGATTAAACCGTAGATTAGAGAAATGCTAGAACATTCTAATTTAAAAAGGACCCAGCCTAACCGAGACAACTAATATTAAACTAGAGCCAAGCCATCAACTCTTTAGCATAAACCATCCAAATGATTTGAGGGCCAAACCACACAAAATTTGACACGAACTGGTATGAAGAGAGATAAACTCTAACAGTGATGGCATGCATGGTGTTAGACCTGGTTTTAAATATAAACCGAAAGCTAACTATATGTACGCTTAGAATCAAAATGCATACATATAGCGATGTCATAGTGAATAACAAGAGACAGGCAAACAGTATTATACAAAGAGAAACAAAGGTCTTACAACGGCACAACGAAACTTGAATTATCACAGCAGAACTCCGTCATCCCCACACAGGAAAGGTTGACTTGAAGCCACACACGCCTAAGCACCTGGAAGTCTTTTGGATGATAGCATCATCTTCACATTCTGAGCAGTGGTTGCAATGGATGCAATAGTTGTTTTTGCTTGGAAATATAAAGTGTGAGTAAATATCACACTCGTCAAAGAGACAAATAAGCAGTGCTTTTGGATGACAACATTATCTTCACATTCTGAGCAGTGGTTGCAATGGATGCAATAGTTGTTTTGGTTGGAAATATAAAGTGTGAGTAAAAATCACACTCGACAAAGAGACAAATAAGCAGTGTGTATGAAGGCCATATTGACGGTTATACTCATACACGGGGTACCCTTAGCAATAGGGAGCCTTATCCCGACAGGTTAGATCACAACAACAACAAACCTCATTACGTGACAGACAATACGGTGACCTTCCTGACATAGGTCATGACATGAGGTAAAATCTCTCTGACCCTTCCCAAAGAAGGACGGAGCCAGGAGGCACCCAAACGACACAAGACAGAGGCCACACAAAGCCCCAACCTTTATTAGCAAGGTTGAGACAAGACGAGGTCATCCAACCTATTGACTCACCAGCTAACCATTCACCCCCATCGGTCCCTTCAGTGGAGGGTTGGAATGAGGTGTGGTAGGCAGACTTGACCGCCAAGGTCGCACGATCGCTTGCTCCTGAAGCAAGCATTCAATACGGTACTCGTGTACTGCCGCAGAGCATATTCGTTTCCCATTAGAGGGAGCCAGAGATGACATACAAAACGAAAGACAAGTTGTAGATGCATCCCCTGAGGAGATGTTGCGTCAGCCCCTAGCCAATAGTGTCGAGCTAGTCTTGCCTCCCATATCGGGCAAACCTACTAGAGGAAGGTACACCACCAGCCGGGACCGCCTCAGTAACCAGGGGACCTGCACCGGGACCTATAGGTGCACCGACCGATCCCAGTAGAGACCCGACCCTACGATAACACTGACCCCTTTCACTTTTTCATTCCCAACTCAAACTAGTTGTAAGAAATGTTTCCAACATATATAAATGGTAACGGGGCGCGACTAAAGAGGCGAGAGAGGATTCCAAAGCTACAATCTTCTTATTCCTCATTCTCACACAAACATCAATAGACTACTTGTAACATGCCCGAAGGCTCATACCCTCCTCGAATGCAACACGACTTCAACACTACACTGGACATAGGGATTGTTTGCCCAAACCAGTATAATCCATTCAGAGTGCCGATGTGCATCGATTCCCCTCTAACCTACAAATCGCATTTGCCAGAGTCGCGAAATACATTCATCGCCCGAGCCGCGCGGCGAGGGGGTCTTATATGTGGAAGGCACCCTCGGCGATGCCGTCGCACGACACCGAGATGATCCCCAATTCCTAGCCTTTGCTCTGTCCCAAAGAGAGCCTTCGAGGATGTCATTCTTGAAGGAATGATGGTACGCTCGGGGATGGGTTCCTTGCGCGCCGTGAAATGCGTCGACAATGCCCACGACCGGCTTGTAAAGGAGTCTTACTATGATATAATGGCCAAGATTCTAGTGAAGCATTGACGTTGTGGCTAGAGAACAGCATCTTTTTTTGAGAACATGCGGAGCACATTTTTTATTAAGGAGAAGAAAAAAGTACAAACGGTCAAACAACATAAAAGAATAACATACGACGACCCACAACAGAGCAGAAAGAGAGGGAGGGGGATACAACGCTACCACAAGCAGAAAGACAGAAACCTAACCCCACAGCTTTGAGAGAACCGATATAACCATGAGAAAGGGCTGTAGCCGGGCGCAAACCAATGCAGCCGAGCTCAGCCGAAGGCAGCAGGTCATGACCTTTCTATCATAGCCATGGGCAAACGCGCCAAGACATGGTCGTCACCACAACATTCGGTTGGTGGCTCCGAGATGCAAGAATGCCCCAACGAGGGGCAGGGGGATTAATTCATAGAACAGCGGTAGCCCAGGCCATATGGCTACGACTTCTTTACTGGCTCGAGTGCGGGACAGCTAACTGACACATAAAGAATAATCTGTGCTGTTTAGATAGTCAGTATCATTCAATTTTTCCATACATGAAAATAATAATGTACTTAGATTATTATCCCTCCACATGGACAATTCCAAGGCATGGCATATGCATATTTGACTAGCATGCAGAAAATTGTTAGTAAAACTCTAATTTTCAAATTTAGCATGCATAACTCAGAGTGCGTTCTGCATTCTTACAGTAACCAGGAAACAAATGATGTTCAGGATAGGACCCTTACATTATAAAATTGAGTTTGGTAAATAAAAGGTAAAAAACTAGATTCAGGACACTCGCCCTAGCAATGATCTTGCAAAGTTATCCTTAAATATCCAACGTCCAAGTCTTCACCAGCAATTACCAGATTAAAATATGTACCTACCCTGACATATAAAAAAATATTATCCAGAATTAGACATAACTAGTTAGCTGGAAGCAACGGTTTCTAGTGTCTCTAAATCTCCTAAGGTAATCATGAACCGATTCCTCCCGCCCTTGCCGGATCTTAGATAGATCGGCCAATTCTAACTCATACTCTTCTGAAAAGAAGTGACCATGAAATTTTGTCTCCAGATCATCCTATGAATTAATTGAATTAGGAGGCAAAGAAGAGTACCACAAAAGCACTTCCTGTAAGAGACAGAAAATAACCGAATCCATAAAGCTTCCATCCCGGCTAAATCCCCCAATTGTGCTAAAAACTGACTGATGTGTTCTCTAGTACTTCTATTATCATTACCGGAAAATTTAACGAAATCCGGCATTTTAAACTCCGGAGGAAAGACATACGCATCAAATGCACAATTATAAGGCTTTTGATAAGAATTAGCAACAGTAGAAATGTCAATCCCCATTTTCCGTTTGAAAGCAATCATTAGATCCCGCCAAATCTCTTCTTTAGCATCCGATGCGGAACCACCGGATTTAGCAACATGAGAAGTAGAAGCACCAGGATTCTGAACAGACCAGAGCTGGTCATAAGTAGAGTTCGGAATAGGACCCTTAGGCACTCCCGAACCTGTTGGTGGAACCGATCCCGTGCCATAAGAAACCGTAGTAAAAAGTGGTACAAACCCTTTCAATTCTTTTGACGGTGTGAAGTATTCTGCTCTTGCCGTGTTCAACACAGTCCTTCAGTCATGATCCACCGAAGTTGATGCGGTCGTAGTGCACCGGACTGTCCGATGTCGCACCGGACTGTCCAGGGGACGGACCGGACTGTTCGGTGGACGCAGCTGGATGAATCGGTTTGCCCAACAGCAAAGGTGATGATGGCATTGGTCTTGCAAAGAAATTCAAAGGCATGCCATATGTCAGCTGGATCTACTGAGACCTATTTGGTGCTGATGGATTAGGCGCAACCAATTCCACGGTAGTTTCATGCGATGGAAAAGTAGAATTGATTGATTTATCCAAAACCCTTACTATCTTATCAACAGAAGTTTGTAATGTATCAATCCTACCAGATAACTGACTCTGCCCCTGATCTACATAACCTCTCATACCATTAACTATCTCAGCGGTTGTCAAGTTACTTACATCGGGGTTTGTTGGAGCGGTTGCCAAAGATGCCAGTGGGAAGAGAGTGTCGAGGGTGACGTCCTTTTCCTTGTTCACCTTTTTGTGACGATCTTCTGAGAAATTCTCCAAGAATCTTGCCTTCATCTTTTCATGCGCTTCTCTCACCAAATCTTCGAAATGCTTCTACTCCTCGGCCGACAAATTTTTGAATGACGGACTTATAATATTGCTTTGGGAAACATTAGAAGGATCCGAAAGCTCAACCAAGGCTGATATCTTCGGATTAGATCTGTTTGCCTCTCCCAGCGGAGTCGCCAAAAAGTGTATTGACACATTTTAGCACCAATCACCAAAGATAAGACCTTGACCAAACCTCTCGGGAGGGACCCTGTCGGAGAAGATCAGCGCTAGGAGTTGCTCTAGCGTCGGCAGGCCACCTAGAGCTCCTCGGGTCGGCGTGGAGTCGACAGGAGGCGAAGTTGAAGGTTGGAGAAGAGAATTAGGGTTTGAGAAAATATATATGCACAAAAGTAAGTAAAACAATAGGTTGGTTCGATTGTGGGTGCATCAATCGGCCTAGCTCTTTATATTTATAGAGGAGGGTGGTCTTAACCCTTTTACATGTCAAATCCCGTAAGATCACGTCCAAATCCTGGAATTCCTCTCGGACTCGACTATACCAGATAGTCCGGTACATCCCACCGGACAGTCCGGTACACGCCACAGGACTGTCCGGTGGCACTGGCCAGTGCAGGCCTGCCCAATTAGGTGCTCATCACTTGAATGTAACAAAAGCCAACTTTAGGGATCTGAAATGTATGTTTCCTAAGTTCGGAGATCTACTAGACACCCCCAAGCCAACATCAAGGACCGCTAGTGCATTTGACTCAAAGAGGATCAAGAGAGGGATATATAGACGTCTCGATCGGAATGACAGTGTCGTCCGTGGAAATATTGCATCATAGAGGCCGACGACGTGTGTTTCATCATCAGCTCGTGCAATTCATCGGAACATCGCAACGCATGATACTTACCTCTTTTGGTTGTAGCTAGCTATGCTGCACGTACGTACACAGCGAGAACGTAAAAGGAAAAGGATCAGACAAATAAGTTGAATAACACAATATATAGGTACATACAACCCTTCAATCATATCATTGCAACAATGCGAAGTAATAAAACCAAATATTATTCATTAGTTTATAAATAGGCAGACCACACCAAACAAATTCTTAACAAACTTAAGCACCACCACACGATATAAATTAAAGCAAAACACAAATACGACGTACATGATGAAATTTAATACAAAGGTGGTACGTAGCATATATAGCTCCATCGTCTATCCTTTGTAGCAACCATTGCAACACAACCCACTTGGAACGCCACCAGTTCATGGTCTTGGTCGGGTGACTTTAACCACCTTCTTCCCACCGGCTGAAACTTTGGCACCGGCTGAAGCTTTGGCACTGACTGAAGCTTGAGCTTTCACTATAATAACAGTCGGCTTCTTGCCTTTATCCGGGTTTGGGGGCGTTATTATTGGTAGTGTTGGTAGTGCGGCTGTTGTCAGTGACCTTGCCATTAAAAGTGGCATTGCCACCAACGTTAACCATCACTATTGTCAGGCTTTGTTGCTTTTTCTCACTCTCTGTACGTAGCTACCACTTGGCCTAGCTTTGCTCAATGTGGGCGATGATGATCGAATTAGCTATCGGGATCGGAGGAGGCTATTTATAACCGGCCGGATGCATGTATGTATGCGTGTCCATTCGAAGAAAGTGAGGCACATGCATGTGGACGAAGGACTTGCGAGCGAGTATGCGTGTGGTGAAGAGTCAACAAGTTCAAAATAAACTCATCGAGAACGACACATGCAGAAGAAATAAGAGTCGTACGAAACGTAATACATAAGGGATTCTTGAATCTTTTACTTACACATCCTGCTATATCTATCTATCTATCTACCCTATAAAGGTATCAGTTATCTTAATACAATTTATATCGATAGATTTTTTTTTACCCACCCATTATTTACCCTTAGATCTAAAAGTTGTTCCCACCATAAAATAAATCTATCGGTCCGAGTAACCGAGTATTACTGAGGCAAAGTATGGCATATTACAAATACTTTTTTTACCAAATTATATACCCTACCTCACAGGATTTTAAGGCCACACGGCCAGGCCCTGGTGGACGAAAAAAAGAAATCTGAGAACCGAGAACAAGCTCATTGATATTATTATATGCAAATACAGCCCAAAACCAGTCGTCATGATATCCACCTACAAACAAGAAATAGTTCAAAAATCAATTAGTTAAATACATACGCGGCTGCATGAAGAGCAGGAACATGGAGAAAGAACATATATCCCAAATCGTTATTTTTATTATGTTAATTCCTACATATATTAGTCCAACATCATGGAGGTGCAAGCACATCCGATCCAGAATAAAGAGAGAACAAAGAGAGGGACAACAAGCTTGATTGATAAATCCATCCATCCACTCATAGTCCACTTGGATCCAGCGTATCTCTTGGAGATGGCGATGAGGGAGAAGCCGGCAGCCGCCGTGGGGAATGGCGGAGGACGGGGCTCGTCCCACGAATCCCCCGCCCCGGCCGCGGGGAGGACTCCATGCTCGGCGACGGCCCCAGCTCTATTGACCGAGTCGGGTGGTGTTGTGGATAAGAGCGAGTCTCTCGTGGACGTCAAAATTTTGCAGGCCCGTTTCAGAATCATTCAAGTCCGCGTTGTTCTGGCCTCCGGTGGACCCCAGACCCCACGTGACTTGGCGCCGCGGCGGGCTGAGCCGCTGGCAAGCAGCGGTTAGTTTTTTTTTTTTTTTACTTTTCAACGATGTCATTCAACGAACAAAGGAGAGGTCGCTCCGCTGCATTGATGATGGGCCGAGAAAATAAGATTTCACAAAAATACAATATAATGGCTTTTTATCAAATCCGTGCGTTCTCTCCGTCCCACAATAAGGATTGTTTTAAGATTTCTAAGACAGATTAAAAAAAGTGGGATATAACGCGTTTACTCTTGATTAACAGAATAATATTTTTCTTCACGTGTTATAAATTCCTATAAAATTCAATTGTACAAGAATTCTAATCCTATGTTATTTTATTTCTATGCATTTAGCAGCATCATGCGTTCTCAACCACGTCTGATAATAACTAATAACTGCTTAGCTAACCAAATAATAGATCAGCAAGACCTGATTATTATGAATTCTACCAAATGTTTTGAAATTCCCATGGAATAGCAATTTTGGAGAAAAATAAGCATGAGGGACAACCTCATGTTTTCTTTCCTCTGTATATTGCATTCGTGTGTTTCTTCTCCCTTGATCCAAACACACATGTTTTGTGATTTTCAAGTGTTATAAATTCCTATAGGATTCAATTGTGTGGGAATTCTAATCCTGTGTTTCTTATTCCTACGCATTGAGTAGCATCATGCGCTCCAAAGAAGGCCTTTATAAAATTAAGTGATGTATAGCAGAACCAAAGAAAAAAATGCATGCTTTTACGAGAAAAGTTCGATTGATACATTAATGCCTATTGATTATAATATCCACCAACACATGAACTATCGTAATTACAACATATCTATGTATTATGTAATTTAGCTTATCGGAAAAACACATTGTGAATGGGATGTAAAAAATTAATATTAATAATACGGCTCAAAATATTAAAAACTCAATTTGCCTCTAAGACTATAAAATAAAATTAATCAGTGTCTCATTGCTAGCATTACCTCCATTTTAAAATATTATCACATTTCATTTTTTATGAAAAACTTTCATCGTTAACGACACAAAATTTAGAAAAAACAAACAATAACTTAATTTGTCACGTGCGGGGCGCAGTGCATTTTTACTAATCTCACATTAATGAACAACTTAGAACAAATGTGGTTCCCCAACATGTAACACGGTGGTAGTACCCAATTAATGCAAGGTTAAAATTACTTTTAGCATGGTGATTAGATTCGAACACATGTATACTTTAGCTGATGAGAAGGTAAGAATAATTGACATCACATGTTTATTTGATCCCATCTAACACATAGACCTTCGCACTGTTGTTGCATGCGCGCGCGGGCAACACTACCCACGTGGCCACATCTCCCCGTTGAGACCAAAGCATGCATGAGCGATAGTATGTATGCATATGGCATGTGGTGCAGAGTCAACTATATTATTTACGAAGTAAAATATAAGCAGGGAAGAATCTAAAAAATTGTACGCGCATACCATGTCCATGTGAGTCTGATGCATCGTCCATGCATATTCCTCCTTTGCTTGCAACATGCACGCTCAGCCAATTAATATGCTTATAAGCGTATTATCGTTGTTATTATTATTATTAGTACGATGACGACGACGACCACCACGCGACGGCATATACGCATCTTTAGAGTCAAGAAGGCAAATGCAGAACAGGCAAGACCTCAGAGCTAAGCATCTCGGTTTAAACTAGCATTCATCGTCAGATTCACGGGGTGTCTCTCTCATCAACACATGCACACCAAATAAAGGGTATAATAATGATTTTTTTGCTTATCTTATAGGACGAACATCAGGTAAGGTTGGGAGTCAAGAAAAAAACAATTTCAAGTCTTTCGATCTGCTACTCCTCGTAGGACTTGAAGCCGATACTACCCAAAAAAATTTTTTCTTACCACGACCCACAACCCCGTACCTTTCCACATGGGCCACCTATATTATGCATATGGTGGCTGCCAGCTTATGTCAACAGCCATCTGCCGTCCAAGGAAATACAGCTCGATCTGGAGATGCCTGATCGAATGGCAGGAGTTGACTTTCACGCTGCGCTACAGAAAAAATTGTGTGGAGTGGTCACCCACAAGTGCTAGAGGTGTAAATAGAATGGATACTATCCGTTTGTATTTGAGTTCCGATTCGTTTAACAGGGTTAAGATCCGATCAGTATTCGAGTCCAGACATTTAGTATTCGATCCATATCTATATCCGAGTATTCAACTAGTTCGGGTGGCAAATGCCGGTGGTTGGCATCCTGCCCCACCAGGGTTCGAGTCCTCGACTCGACGTTGGTGTATCATTTAGGGGATTTTCCTCCATTTGTTGCAGGTATCCTCAAGCGCAGATGTTGCACAATGGTCAGAGGAACGTGTCCGCCAACGTCAAAGGTTGCCTTGAGTATCTCTCAGCTGCGTATGTGTCCCTTTAGGTATAGGTTGTAGGTCTAGCTTGTGCCCCATGAGTGTGCGTGTGGCGTGTGTGTGAGGTGTGAGGTTTGTGTTAGCGCGTGAGTTCAGATACTACAACTTGTACTTGAAGAATTGAGGATTCAAAAAAAAGTTGCATAAATATGATGTCGATAACCATTTAAGTCTTGTCCAACACATTTGCTCAATATTCGTATCCAATCCGAATCTGAAAAAAAAAATATGTGTCCCTTTAGGTATAGGTTGTAGGTCTAGCTTGTGCCCCATGGTTGTACGTGTGGCGTGTGTGTGAGGTGTGTGTTAGCACGTGAGTTCAGATACTACAACTTGCACCTGAAGCATTGAGGATTCAAAAAAAAGTTGAATAAATATGATATCGATAACCATTTAAGTCTTATCCAACACATTTGCTCAATATTCGTATTCAATCCAAATCCGAAAAAAAATATGAAAACAAATACAATATCAGCGATATCCGTTCATTCGATCTGACTGCACCCCATATTGATCTCGCTTACGCTAAGACAAAAGACATTGACTGAAGGATTATAAAAATATATATCACGAGTCAAGAATCTGTTGGATAGTGTGACAAATTAGAGCATCCAGCTCATTTTAAAAACTAGTAAAAATATACGTGCGTCTCACACGTGACTGAAAAAATATTAGTTCAATTGTAGTGCGTCTCACACGTGACTAAAAAAATATTAGTTCAATTGTAGTTATTGAAATATTTGTTTTTAGCAATTTATTTATTGAAATATTTGTTTTTATGTACAAAGGATATTTTTCAAAGATGTTGTGTACTTAATTTTTAAAATTATATAAAAAATAAATTTGGCGTATGCATTTGTCGACCAACCATGTATAGATAGAGTA
This sequence comes from Paspalum notatum, assembly GCA_022530915.1. NCBI lineage: Eukaryota > Viridiplantae > Streptophyta > Magnoliopsida > Poales > Poaceae > Paspalum > Paspalum notatum. The sequence goes on from CM039691.1 coordinate 7,940,811, forward strand.
GTTTGAGACATCTATTTTTTTCTATATAAAAAGGGAGTTTTGCGCAAACTACTGCCTTCAGTCTTAATGTGAAATGTAGGTGTAGATTTTCAAATTTGGTGGTTGGTGGAAATTGATTTATTTTAACTCATATTTATAAGTGAGAAGGAAAAAAACTTGTACTTGTGAAAAAAAAGTCATGGCCCAAAAACTAAAAACCGGCTCGCTCAACTTCTACACCACCCGCGAAGCAACTGAGCTCGGGCCGCCAAATCGGCCCCCGCGCGCCTCCTCCTTGCCTCAGCCGCGTGCTGGCACCGACGGCGTCCGACCTAGGCCGGGGTGCTCCATCCCGCCGGCGGTGGCCATGTCTTTGGGCCAGATCTGCGCTGGCCCCAGCAGCGTGTAACCCAGTGCCGGGCGCTCCGGCTACCGGCTCCTGCGGCGCCATCCGTTCTTTGTTTTCCTGGTTCCTCCTCTTCGAAATCCTACTTCTTTCCTCCTTCTCAATTGTTTGGTTGTTTGTATCTTTGGATCCATGTGTGTTGCTAGGAGTTGTCTCATTTGACATGGATTTCTCAAGTAGAAAACTTGGATTGAATCACGAAATCAAGTTTTACAAGATCCCCTAGAGCCTACCTCCCATCATCCTACCACTAATCTGAGATTTGACTAAACCTAGGCACTCATCTCCTAGCTAATCTCCTCTCTTTTCTCTCTTTGGCTCTTCGCTGCTAGGGTTAGGAAACCTAGGGCATGTGGCTGGCCAAGAGAGTCTCTAAGGAGCCTTCTCAAGTCTATTTATACCCTAGGCCCTAATAGACAGTTTACACTAAGACCCCTATATTACAAATGCCCGGAGGGGTTGAAATATAAAGGATACAAGATATTTCGGGACGAACGACCATGATGAAGTCTTGATCTTCGTAAGTTCCACGCAATACTCGGATGTTCTCTATGTGGCCAGTAGTCCAATCCGTGATCCGGCCCCGGTTTTGAAGTTAGAAACCGGGAAACTTTAGAAAGTCTCCATCTGGGCCAGGTTTGGCCCATCTTCGCTATCTTGGCGAGTCGTGGCCCAACTCACCAAGACTTCGGTAGCTTGGGTGGCGGTTTTGAGCAGAAGCCGCCAAAGCCTTCCTCGCACGTCTTCGCGCCATGCACTCGGGTTGGAGCACCACGGTGACGCTCGGTTTCTCCAGTCCATCGGAGCTGCCTCACAGTCCATCGGAGGTATTACACAGTCGTCGTCGAGCCACCCCTCCGTGTATCGAACTCCCATGGCTGACCGACGCCGAGACTTGCCTCCGGTCCATTGGAGGACTTTTGCCTCAGTCCATCGAGGTCTTCATCATCTACCTCCAGTCCATCAGAGGGCCTCCAATTCATCGGAGGACTTGTACCTTTGACAATCACTCATGACTCATCACACCAGGAGAGCAATGAGACCGGTCCATTGGCTCTCAGTCTCCTCCTTGATGAGTGCATTGTCAACACCTTCTACCTATAACCTGAAACAGAACAAAGACAAGAGAAAAGCGTAAAACCGAAAAGGAAGGAAGAAAAGAAAAAAATTGCTCAAAATGCCCAAAAGCCAAACACAAACAAAGAAACAGGGCACAATGAGACAACAAAAGAAAACAAAGCATCGGCTCCTCAAGACGGTGCAAAAGGCTCAACGCGCCGATGCAAGAGCATGCTAAAAGCTTAACTCCCCCTGAAATGCATCCTCACAAATGCAATATGAGTGCAAAGCTCCCCCTCAACTAGATCTCTCCCGAGTCCTCCCCTTTGTCCAATACATCTCCCAATTCTCCCAAATTTCTCCCCCTTGTTAACAATGGACACATCAAGGGTTCATAGGACTCTCCCTAAACTAGACAACTCCCCCTCAAAATATGCCATGAGATGGAGAGAGTGTACCAAAAAGTGCTCAGAAGGGATAGAAAGCTAGTATTTACAAGTTCTAGCATACAGAGCAAGTGAGGGCAAGGAAGCATACAACAACCTCAAATGAATCTATCTTACACATATCAGGAGCAAGCATGAATTTTAGGGTGGTTTAAAAGAAAGCATCATCAACATGAATATCATCTAGCAAGGTAGACATGAACAGCAAGATGCTAGCAATGCATACAAGGTGTGCTACTCTCAACCAAAGCATATACAACAAGCCATAAGCATTTCAGAGACTTGCATATTTCAGATTGAACCACTTGTATTACATTAGCAAGTTCCATATGTGCAGGGGTTATTTACTTGTCTTTTGCCATTTCTTACTAACCAATGCCAAGCCTAGGTTCAAAGAACCATCAGAAGCTTAAGACAAGGTTTTGGTAATGCACAGCCTAGTCCAATCTCATGCCAAAGTGCAAAGGCAAGCTGTCTCAAACTGGATCAGTGTGACAAGCAAACCTACCTGAATCTTTTTATTTCATCTCAAAAGATACCATTTGTAACGGTTTAATTCAGATTTCAGTTTAAGCAAGGTATCATAAAATCTTAGACATTAACTTAGCAAAGGCATACAACTAGCATATCCAGGCATGAAAAGATAGCATAGCATTCAACACTCCTACACATGCTAGGTAGCCAAATCAAGTGGTGATCATGTTTTTGATTTGCAAACAATAAAATGACTTACCTCACAATTAGTATTCAACACTCAAGAGAGCTTAGCCAACCATGATCAATCAAGCATCTGTACAATCTAGCACAAGCAAATACTAACTTATCATTCCAAAAGAGCTCTAGTGCCAGTGAAGTGAAAATGCATATGATACAATGCAATGCATGATATGATACAGAATGCAAAAGAAGCAAGAAAGAAACAAAAACAAAAGCAAATAAAAGCAAAACCTAAACTACTAGAGTTATCCTTGACTAAAAGGGATAACACACTCCAAACTCACATCTCAAGCGCACAAAAGCGCTGAACGCTAGGGGTTTGGTAAAGATATCGGCCAACTGATTTTGGGTTACTACATGGAACAAGTCTATGTCACCCTTCTCATAGTGATCTCTCAGAAAGTGAAACCTCGCGTCTATGTGTTTGGTTCTAGAGTGCAAAACGGGGTTCTTAGCTATAGAGATACCAGAAGTAGAGTCCACTAGAAGAGGGATCCTCCCAAACCTGAGGCCAAAATCATTAAGGGTGGCTGTTGACGGCACTTAAGCACGCCAAATCCTTATACTGCAAGCGCACAGTATCGCGGTAGCTTTTCCCCAGGATGAGTATCTTGGGTTTGTCAATCCGAGATTAATTATGCTTAAGATGCTATCAACCTAATATTAACTAAATTACTATCTAATTCTAATAGATCTAAATAAGCTTAAATGAAAGATAAAGGCTATCTAATTGCAATCTAATAACGGTTCTAATTATACTCTAAATATACTCTAATCAAGCTCTAATCTATTGCATAAAAGGAATAATCAACGATTAAACTAAACTCGGGATAGATAGGATTTAAACAGGCAAAAGGATCCACAAGAGATATGAGACAAACAACTTAAGAACTAAGAACCACCTTGATAAAGATCTAATCAACAAGCATAGAATAAACATGAATATGAATGTCAAAGATCTACTCGAACCTTTCCCCGGGCTCCACTGTCACTGGTAACCAGGTAATCGACGAACTAGTAAACCCTAACCATCTCTAAGCATGAGCAGATTCAATCTACTGATCAGGTAAAATAGATCTACTAAAAGACATGTGAGACATCTAGATTGTGGCCACAATAACACATGTAGACATGAAGCATTGCAAAGACATGGATCATAAACATGCATAAACAAGAAGCTAAATCTAAAAGACAAACTTTATTGATCAATCATCAAGGTTTTATCAAAGTATATAAGAAGTTCGAGGGATTTACTCAAGATACATCGAAATCCGTGACCCAAAGTCGTCGAGTTGAACTAGACGAAGAAGTCGGCGGAAGATGAGCTCGAGCAGCCCTCGGGAGGACCTGGGTCGGCCGACCAGACCCCCTAGGGGTCGGCCGACCCCCAGGCCTCCTGCCTCCTCTTGCTTGCTCCTTTCGCCGAGATGTCCCTCTCGCCGAGTTGAACGCTTTTGGCCCCCGAACTCTGCCCTAAACTCTCGGTGTACAATGGATTTGTGTCGAACAATGATGCCTCTCCCCTTGGGAGGCCATATATTTATACTCCGGAGAGTCCCCTATACAAGGAATCTAATAGGTCGGTTCTAAAAGTCCTAGTAGGACTTAAACACCTATTTCCATGTGTATACAAGCCTCTAGAAGAGTCCCGGTCGTCCTCCATCTTCCCTTGCTTGGATATGAAGCCATTGTCCTAGTCCTTCCAGAAATAGGATTTCCATATTCTGCAGCCTTTAGTATTTTGACCATAACTCTGTCTTCCGAAGTCCAATAAATGCAAACTCAGACTCTAAATTGTAGAGCTCGAAGAGATCTACAACTTTGGTATTCAAACTTTCTTCATTTGACATCGTTAAGGTCACCGAATTGGGCCCACAAGGTGCTGCTGTCCTGGAATCCGAGAATATCTCGAGTTTTAATTGGAAGTTTGATTGGATTTGTAATAAACCTTCCTTATCTTCATATTATTCATCCTTTATCCTCCGGAACATTCTCCATAATGGGCTTGGGTCTTCTTTTGGACTTTTAGCATAAATCCTTTCTTCGAGAAATCCTCAAATTTATATCAATTATACCTATTTTCCTGCAAAAATCAATAATGCACAAAAACAAAGAGCATTCTCGAAAACGGGGTTAATTGTTAGCAAAATAATAATAAATCATATAATTAATTTATGAAACGGCATAAAAACATATGAAATTATAACATAAATTTAGTACTTAAGCCGCGTCAACAATATCCCCACACTTAGATCATGCTAGTCCTCGAGCATAAGATCGATAAATCTTAAAATAAACTCTCAACTAAATTTATGTTAATTCTAAACAAATACTTCTTAAAATAACTTTACTTTAGAAATCACTCAAATCATAACATGGGAATATTTATTTAACTTTCATGCATATAGATCCCCACAAGATTTAACGAAATCAAATGAATCATAACTATGCCAAAGTCTCCTTTCAGAATATAAAAAGAGGTTTTTCAATATAATTTTAGAAAAAACAAAATCTCTTCAAATGATCAAGAAATCACTAATCCCTTTAAATCAAGCTCTCAACAAGGCACTCATTATAAATGGCTATCCTATAAAAGATTTACTCTCTCTTCCTCACAGGAAAATATATGGAGCTTGGTAAAGGCTTAGCAAAGTTAAACATTTTATTGTTCAAATAAGTTATCTTTCTAAAGCTCAATCAATCAACTTTAAACAATTTTGGTCATCGAGAATAAAGAAAATAATATATATATATATATAGACAAAGAAAAAGAAGATATAGATAGTGGACATGTGCATGTATATAATGAAAATTGGAATAAATTCCAGAACTTTTGCACATGGTTGGAAAAAGCGAAAGTCTTTGCTCATTAATTTTATAACAATAACTCAAGGCTTTCAAAGAGACTAATTTAAATGTATATATAAATTTCTCCCCCTTTCTCCTTTTTCCTAATTCTACCTCTCTTTTCCTTTCTTTCTTTTATTTATTTCGGCCACTTGGCCATTATTTTCTCCCTCTTTTTTTTCTTTTTTTTTTCTCTTTTTTTTTTTTTTTTTTTAATTTGACCACTTGGTCTATTATTTTTTTTTTTACTATAACCTCTACTCCTTTTTCATCTCAAAAGTCCCCTTTTTAATTTAATTTTAATTAATGAGCAAAAACCTCACTTAAATAGGTAAAGGTAAACAAAATGAGATGATAAAAAGGTTTATAGGATAAAGATATTGCTTATTATTTCTAAGCAATTGGAATATAGTAAGGCTAGCAAAGATGAAAAATCGATGACCAAAAATTATTTAAAGTGATCAAAATTACTAAAGAAATCAAACTTAATCAAACTCACATGAAATAACTTGCTTATAAACTGGCTTTCATAAACTAAGCTCTAATAGGTATTAAAAACTCTCTCTTGATTTAAGGGATGTAAAACTTGATCAAATAAAGATAAATTTAATAAAAAGATTTTTTTTTTATAAGTCCTCTAATCTTTTTCTTAATTGAAAACTTTGGCAAAGCTATAAAACACAATCTTCCAACAAAACATGGGTTATGCATTATTAATTATTTTAGTAATTCCCACATTACTCAAATCATGACAACTTAAGCAAAATTAATTATCAAAGTAAATGCATAGAATAAACTTAAATAAAACGAGACAAAATTAATAATAATAATAATACTTTATTAATAATAATAACGCCATCCTGTCAACTCACACCTTAGTAATTAATAAAATATAAAAGACAATAATAATAATAATAATGATAATAATAAAAGGGCGTTATTATTTCAAACGCTTTATTAATTTAACGGGGAAGACACATCCCCACACTTAGCTAATGCTAAGTGTCCTAGTCATCTCTGGAGTTCGACCCTAAATTCAATCTAAACTGACTCAGAACTCCGTGTAACTACGCATACCAAAACTTGAAACAAAACCGACTTGAAAACCACCCAGGTCGGCCGAGCCTGACCTCTCTGGTCGGCCGACCTGGGCCCCTCCTCTGGCTTCTGGGCCCCAGGTTTGGTCGGTAAGTTTATTAAATAAAAATATTTATGTACAAAAAAAAATTTGAAAAATATTTAAATTACGTAACTAAATTATTTACAAAGGATAGGTTACCTATGGAAATCTAAGGGTCATATATATGGTAGTCAACTCTAACCTCTTTGAAGTTATATGTATCAATATAATTGATTTCAATCTTGTCCTCTTCAATGTAGACCTTCAATCTTTGTCCATTTACCATATATTTGTTCCCTTCAAAATCCATAATGGTAACTGCTCCGGCAGGTGATACGTCATGAACAATATAAGGTCCATCCCATTTACTTTGTAATTTTTCTTTTCCAAATAATTTAAACCTTGAATTATAGAGAAGAACCTTATCACCTGGCTTAAACTCCTTCTTAAGAAGTTTCTTGTCAAACCATCTCTTAACCATTTCCTTATAAATGGTAGCATTATGATAAGCTTGTAACCGTGCTTCATCAAGGGTACTTAATTGAATCCTTCTTTTGACTAAGGCGGCATCTAGATCTAAATTTAATTCCTTAATTGCCCAATAAGCTTTATGCTCCAATTCTACTGGTAAATGACAAGTTTTTCCATAAACTAACTGATAGGGTGTCATTCCAATAGGTGCTTTAAAAGCAGTCCTATAAGCCCAAAGAGCATCATTAAGCTTTTTTGACCAATTTTTGCCTCCTTTAATCACCGTCTTTTTAAGAATTTCTTTTAATTGTTTATTTGATGTCTCGGCTTGGCCATTGGTCTGTGGGTGATAGGCTGTAGAAACTCTATGTTCAATTCCCATCTTTGCCAAATAATCAGTAAAGTCTTTTCCAATAAAATGCGATCCTCCATCAGAGATAATAACTCTAGGTACTCCATATCTTGGAAAGATATTATTCTTAATCATCTCTATGGACTCTTGCGTAGACGCCTTCTTACATGGCAAAGCTTCCACCCACTTTGAGACGTAATCCACAGTCACTAAAATATACTCATATCCATGTGAATTTTCAAATGGTCCCATAAAATCCATTCCCCAAACATCAAATAAATCAATTTGTAGATTGTATGTCAAAGGCATTGAATTTCTAGCTGTTATATTTCCAGTTCTCTGACACTCAGGACAAGAAGCGACAAATTTCCTTGCATCTTCATGCATTCCTGGCCAATAGAATCCACTCGCCCATATCTTAGCCTGGGTTCTGAAATGTCCATGATGCCCCCCAAATTCTGCAGCGTGGCACTTTCTCAAAATCTCACTTCTCTCATCTGCAGGTACGCATCTTCTGAGGACTCCATCAGATCCAAATCTATATAAGTAGGGTGAATTCCAATAAAATTTCTTGGCTTCGGCAAGGACTTTCCTTTTTGAATTATAGTTGAGATGAGTCAGTGGCTCTCCTCTAATGGCTCTAATTACGTCTAGCATCCAAGAATCCTTATCTATAACCGCATAAAGGGTATCGTCTCTTAACGCATCTTCAATTGGTGGACCTCCTTTACTATGGCTCATTCTAGACAAGTGATCTGCCACTACATTCTCAACTCCCTTCTTGTCTCTGATTTCTACATCGAATTCTTGTAGCATTAGAATCCATCTAATTAAACGAGGTTTAGCATCCTTTTTAGTGAGGAGGTATTTAATAGCAGCATGGTCAGTGTAGACTATAACCTTTGAATTAACAATATAAGATCTAAACTTTTCAAAGGCAAAAACTACTGCTAACAACTCCTTTTCAGTAGTTGCATAATTAACTTGGGCCTCGTTAAGAGTTTTGCTGGTATAATAAATGGCATGTACTTTTCCGTCTTTTCTCTGCCCCAGCACAGCTCCTACTGCATAGTCACTGGCATCACACATGATCTCAAAAGGTAAATTCCAGTCAGGTGGTTGAATGATAGGCGCTCTAACTAGTAATTCCTTAATTTTCCTAAAGGCTACCTCACACTCATCAGTGAACTCAAAAGGAACATCCTTCTGGAGTAGGTAATTCAGTGGCTTAGCTATTTTAGAAAAATCCTTAATAAATCTCCTATAAAAGCCAGCATGTCCGAGAAAGCTTCTGAGAGATCTAATATCTGTAGGTGGTGGCAACCTTTCTACAGTCTCTATCTTGGCTTTATCTACTTCAATTCCTTTCTCAGAAATGACGTGTCCCAACACAAGTCCTTTTCTCACCATAAAATGACACTTCTCCCAATTCAACACTAAGTCTACTTCTCCACATCTCTTCAGAACTTTTTCTAGATTCCGTAGACAGTGGTCAAAACTAGTGCCGTGAACTGAGAAATCGTCCATGAAAACCTCCATGATATCTTCAATGAAGTCTGAGAAAATGGCCATCATACACCGTTGAAATGAAGCTGGTGCATTGCATAAACCAAAGGGCATTCTCCTATAGGCAAAGGTTCCATAAGGACAAGTGAAAGTTGTCTTGTGTTGATCGTCTGGATGGATAGGGATTTGAAAGAATCCAGAATAACCATCTAAATAGCAAAAATGGGTATTCTTAGCAAGTCTCTCTAGCATCTCATCTATAAAGGGTAAAGGGAAGTGATCTTTTTTAGTGGCTTTATTAAGCTTCCGGTAATCTATACACATTCTCCAACCAGTGACAGTTCGTTGTGGAATTAATTCATTTTTCTCATTTTTAACTACGGTTAAACCTCCCTTTTTAGGCACACAATGAACAGGGCTAACCCACTCACTAGTTGGTACTGGGTAGATAATTCCGGCGTTTAGCAGCTTGATTACTTCCTTCTTCACTACGGATCTCATTTCGTTACTCAGTCTCCTTTGATTGTCTACCACTGGCTTGTGGCCTTCTTCCATCGGAATCCTATGAGTACAAAATGCTGGGCTAATTCCTTTAAGATCTGCTAGAGAATAACCAATTGCCTTCTTATGTTTCCTTAACACTCCTAGCAATCTTTCCACTTCTTCTGGACTCAGCTGATCACTAACAATTACAGGATAAGTTTTATCTTCTCCTAAAAATTCATACTTAAGTCCTTCGGGCAGTGGTTTGAGCTCCACGTCGGGCGCCTCCTGTGGGTTAGGGTCACCTAGTGGCTCTACAGGAATGTCTTGGGTCTCTTCTTGATTAAGTTCAAGTTGATTAGTGGCAATGGTTGTTTCCTCAGAGAAGAATCCTTTTTCTCCTCCTTCTAATACTAATTTTAACGGCTCTCTAAAAGCGTTAATATAGTTAATACTCTCTATCTCCTCTATATCGGGAGTGAGATTAATAGGCACTTTAGATGCCGGTAGGAAATCAAAGTCATATTTTAATCCATCAATATTAATATTGACTTTTCCTTTATCATTATTAACTACAGCATTAACCAACTTAAGAAAAGGTCTACCAAAAATTATGTTAATATCATTATCGTAGACATTAATTATATAAAAATCAGTTGGTATAATGTTATTAGCAAAGTTAACTTCAACATTTTTAATTAAGCCTACAGGTCTAATTACTTCATTATTAGAAAGTTTAATTTTAATATTAGTAGAAACTAAGTGTGGTTTATCACTCAATTTAGAATAAACTTCATAGCTCATAGTACTTACCTGGGCTTCCATAGAGCAGTGAATATTGTTGAAGTCTTCTTTGTTGATGGAGCAAGAAATACCAGTTGAAGATTCTTCTGGCTCCAGGTAGACGATAATCTCCTCAGTAAGTGATGACTCCGGCTTGACACCAATCACCCGCTTCACTTCAGAGACAAAGTCACTGTCCAGCTCTTCTTCTTGGAATAATTTCTGCAGCACTTCCCTTGTACTTAGATCATCAGAGCTCCTCCTTAGTGGAATTTCTGGTGGAAACAATTCTTCCTCTTCCTCTAAGTCTTCTGGTGGGAGTGGTCCTGCACACTTCAGTGTATCTCCAAAATCCACTGGCATCCAGCTTGTCTTGTCGAATTCTGTCAGTGGTTTTGCACTAGCAAGGCTTCTGTAATTTGAACACTCAGTCTTCACTTGTGGTGCAAAACTCTCGTACTCCTCTTCCTCAGCTGCATAAGACACTGTAGTTCTTTTGACAGGTTGTTGCTCCTTGTAGATAGCATATGTAGGCGCCACAACCACTGGCTCCTGCATAACACTCTCCTTCCTGTCTCTTTCAGCTTTTGAGGTTAAGCAGACATCTGACAAAATCTTCATAGCTTCACTCCACTTCCGAGTCAGCAGTGATCCTCCAGCACAAGTGTTCAGTCGCTCAAAGTCTCTAGTGGTAAGACTATAGTAGAAAATGGACATCATCATCTCTGGAGTGAATCCAATTGGTGGTCCTTGTGTCCTCATTTCTTCCAGTCTGTCCCAAGCTTCATCAATGTCTTCATTTTCTCGTTGCTCGAAGTTCATGATTGCTTTTCTCAATTTGTGCACTCTCAGTGGAGAAAAGAATCTTGTAGTGAACTTCACTTCGAGAATCTTCCAATCACCTTCAGCTTCTATTGATGCAACATGGTACCACTTTCTGGCTCTGTCTTCCAGTGTAAATGGAAAGAGGTTCCACAAGACCCACTCTTCTGGAACTCCGTCTTGATGGAATGTGCGACACACTTGCTTGAGCCTCTCCAGGTGCTTGTACGGGTTCTCATCATCTTCACCACTGAACTGATGTTCGGCAGCAATTCGGATGATTCCTGACTTCAACTCGTAGGATCCTGACTCCGGCATCAGATTTGACTTTTGAAACTTCAAATCTTCCACTCTTGGAGTTAAGTACTCCGCGAGTGTCAGACCCTCACTCATCATAGTCATACCTGAAATATAGACAAAAATACAAAACAAAAGATCTATGACAGCAAAAATTTGCTGTACTTAGACCAAATTAAATCCAAACAAAATAACTAATTTTAAAACTAAATTTAAAATTTCAAAATTTAAAAACTACTCCTAATTTCGATAATAGCAAAATAAATAAATAAAATAGCACACTAATTAAAAAGCAAAATAAGCAAAACTAATTAATCACACAATAAATAAAACTAACTATTAAAACTAGTAGTAACAAAGCTAATAAAAGATTAATAATAACGTAAACGATAATTATCCCCGGCAACGGCGCCAGAAAAGCTTGTTGACGGCACTTAAGCACGCCAAATCCTTATACTGCAAGCGCACAGTATCGCGGTAGCTTTTCCCCAGGATGAGTATCTTGGGTTTGTCAATCCGAGATTAATTATGCTTAAGATGCTATCAACCTAATATTAACTAAATTACTATCTAATTCTAATAGATCTAAATAAGCTTAAATGAAAGATAAAGGCTATCTAATTGCAATCTAATAACGGTTCTAATTATACTCTAAATATACTCTAATCAAGCTCTAATCTATTGCATAAAAGGAATAATCAACGATTAAACTAAACTCGGGATAGATAGGATTTAAACAGGCAAAAGGATCCACAAGAGATATGAGACAAACAACTTAAGAACTAAGAACCACCTTGATAAAGATCTAATCAACAAGCATAGAATAAACATGAATATGAATGTCAAAGATCTACTCGAACCTTTCCCCGGGCTCCACTGTCACTGGTAACCAGGTAATCGACGAACTAGTAAACCCTAACCATCTCTAAGCATGAGCAGATTCAATCTACTGATCAGGTAAAATAGATCTACTAAAAGACATGTGAGACATCTAGATTGTGGCCACAATAACACATGTAGACATGAAGCATTGCAAAGACATGGATCATAAACATGCATAAACAAGAAGCTAAATCTAAAAGACAAACTTTATTGATCAATCATCAAGGTTTTATCAAAGTATATAAGAAGTTCGAGGGATTTACTCAAGATACATCGAAATCCGTGACCCAAAGTCGTCGAGTTGAACTAGACGAAGAAGTCGGCGGAAGATGAGCTCGAGCAGCCCTCGGGAGGACCTGGGTCGGCCGACCAGACCCCCTAGGGGTCGGCCGACCCCCAGGCCTCCTGCCTCCTCTTGCTTGCTCCTTTCGCCGAGATGTCCCTCTCGCCGAGTTGAACGCTTTTGGCCCCCGAACTCTGCCCTAAACTCTCGGTGTACAATGGATTTGTGTCGAACAATGATGCCTCTCCCCTTGGGAGGCCATATATTTATACTCCGGAGAGTCCCCTATACAAGGAATCTAATAGGTCGGTTCTAAAAGTTCTAGTAGGACTTAAACACCTATTTCCATGTGTATACAAGCCTCTAGAAGAGTCCCGGTCGTCCTCCATCTTCCCTTGCTTGGATATGAAGCCATTGTCCTAGTCCTTCCAGAAATAGGATTTCCATATTCTGCAGCCTTTAGTATTTTGACCATAACTCTGTCTTCCGAAGTCCAATAAATGCAAACTCAGACTCTAAATTGTAGAGCTCGAAGAGATCTACAACTTTGGTATTCAAACTTTCTTCATTTGACATCGTTAAGGTCACCGAATTGGGCCCACAAGGTGCTGCTGTCCTGGAATCCGAGAATATCTCGAGTTTTAATTGGAAGTTTGATTGGATTTGTAATAAACCTTCCTTATCTTCATATTATTCATCCTTTATCCTCCGGAACATTCTCCATAATGGGCTTGGGTCTTCTTTTGGACTTTTAGCATAAATCCTTTCTTCGAGAAATCCTCAAATTTATATCAATTATACCTATTTTCCTGCAAAAATCAATAATGCACAAAAACAAAGAGCATTCTCGAAAACGGGGTTAATTGTTAGCAAAATAATAATAAATCATATAATTAATTTATGAAACGGCATAAAAACATATGAAATTATAACATAAATTTAGTACTTAAGCCGCGTCAACAGTGGCTTTTATCCATAAAAGCTGGGAGCAGCAGCTAGCAGCATCTATGTATTTAGTTATGTGATAGACAAGGATACACTAGCTTGCTTGCGAGAGGACCAAGAGACAAGAGAGGTTTCTAAGAGTTGGCATGTGCCGAAAGTTGACTTGCGATCAATTCGGCAGCCAGCATGGTCAGCATCTGAGAACCCTTTAAGAGAAAGAGAAGAACCCGAGGAGTACCAAAAACCAAGCTCAGGAGTGAACTTCAGATACCTGAAAATGCGCTTCACCGTTTGACGGTGAGAAGTCCTAGGAGAAGCCTGGTAGCACGCACAAAGGCAAACCGCGAAATGAATGTCCGGTCTGGTCGTTGTCAGGTACAAAAGTGAGCCGATCATCCCTCGAAATTCCTTCTGGTCCACTGCCTCCCCATCTTCATCCGCATCAAACGCCGTGTTTGTACTCATTGGAGTTGTCATGGGCTTTGAGTCACCCATGTCAAACTTCTTCAAAATGTCCTTCGTGTACTTGGCTTGATGGACGAATGTTTTTTCAGGGCCTTGCTTGATCTACAACCCGAGGAAGAACTGTATCTCACCCATAAGACTCATCTCAAATTCCCTGCTCATCTGTTCAGCAAAACTAGACACCAAAGTATGAGATGAACCACCAAAGATTATGTCATCAATATATATCTGAACTATCAGGGTGTCACTGCCACGACTCAACAGAAACATGGTCTTGTCTACTGAACCCATCACAAACCCAGACTTGAGCAGGAAACTCTTCAACCTAACATACCAAGCTCATGGAGCTTGCTTTAGACCATAAAGGGCTTTTCTCAACTTGTACACCCGGTCTAGAAACTTAGCACTCTCAAATCCAGGAGGTTGTCTCACATATACCTCCTTCTCTATGAACCCATTTAGGAAAGTAGACTTGACATCCATCTGCTGCAGTTTGAAGCCTTTAGAGGCCGCAAAGGCAAGCAGAATTCTAATGGCTTCTAAACAGGCTACAAGGGCAAAGGTCTCCTCATAGTCTATCCCCTCCTTTTGACAGAAACCCTGGGCTACTAATCCCGCTTTGTTCCTCACAACCATCACATTCTCACTTTGTTTGTTCTTGAAAACCCACTTGGTACCTATGGGGTGACAGCTTGGTAGAGGCTCAACTAAATTCCAGGCATGACCCTAAACCCTAAACCCTAATCCTTTGGAAAGTTTGATCTCTTGAAGAATTTGATCATCTATTTTTATCACGTGATTGCTAGCGTCCACATATATATTCAGTGCTAGTTGTTCTACACTGGAGCACTAGGATTACTAAATTTCATATCTTTTAAACCCTTTGATCTTTCGACACTCATTACATACGTACTAAAGTTTTTGCTCATCTGCTAATCATGAGGGAAAGTTCTAGTCATTTTGATCTAGCAAATCAAAAGGTAGAGTGAAGAAAGAAGAAGAGGAAGAGAGGTTGAAAAAGAAAAAAGAGGAGAAAGAAAGAGAAGGATGCGAAAAAGAAAAAAAGAAAAAAATATATAGAGAGAAAAGAGAGTTTAGAGGTGGAATTTTGGGAAGTGAAGAGTTAAGCTAAGGTTTATCAGTGTATTGAGCAAAAACTTTCACTCTTTTCTACCATGTACAATCCTTTATTGGGAATACCAATAATGGATAGGATAGACACAAAATATGAGTGCCTACATGTGAGCTTCCTAAATATTTATTTTTTTAAGTGTTTTATTTAGTTTTCTTTAGTAATAGTAAGGGATATCCTGTTTATATATACTCTAGAAAATATTCTAACCATATGCAATCCGATAGCAAGGACTTCATTTGTGCCTTCAGATCATCCATTGACACTTGCATATGTCCACTTTTCTAAATGTGTTTGTTTCAACCTTTCGCTCTCAATATTATTTTATTCCACGACCTTTTTGACAAGTCTCAGTAAAACCAGCAGATTTCTTTTTTTTTTTGGTTTGACAATATTTTAAAAACAAATTTTGATTAGGATTCATACCAAGCTCCAGATAAGCTTCCACCTTATATATATATGTTTATTGAATACCATTTAGATATTGAGAGACTGGAGAGTTGAGTGTGTTTTTGGCTTTGCAAGAATTTTTCTCTTAATGTTTGATTATCTTTTTCAAAAACATATTGTTAAAATAAGGAGATGAGTCATTAATAAATTTGAATTCTTGCTAATTCTTTTGTTGTGGGATGAGCTTAGTTGAATATTTTTTTCTTTCATAAATTGCTGGTTCAAACTTAAAATTTCGAAGAGAGCTTGTTAGTTTGATTAATTAAGATTAGGGTATAAAAAAGTTAATGAAAGGCAATGCTGATTCTTGACTTACTCGAGGACGAGCAAGGTTTAAGAGTAGGGATGTTGTTGACGCGGCTTAAGTACGAAAATTATGCATCATTTTATGTGGTTTTTTATTGATTTTATGTGTCAACTATATCTTTTACTAACATTTATCACCAATAATTGTGGATTTTGTAATATTGTCTTGGAAATATGCTACATGTGATTTTTACAGGTTTTAGGCCAATTTTTCGCGAAATTCACCATGATCCACTTCGAGTAAGAAAAGACCACTAGATGACATGAATTGAAGATGAAGAACAAGGAAGGCTTGGTGAACTCATAACTCCTTCTGTGTTGATCAAGGTTTCCTAATCGAAAAATTCAATGAAGTGTCAAGAGCTACAAGAAAATGAAGATATTTATTCAATAAAATGTCAAATATGTTAAGGACTACAAGATTTCATCAAGTCTCGGCCCATTACGAAGATTCCAGAAGGTTTAGAGTCCTAAACGCCCCTGACAAGTGTTGCTTGGACATTAAGCAACTATCACGCGAAAGATGGAAGGAAAAAGACGCCAGAAGAGTCCGAGTCGGCCGACCCGGAGTCCTCTGGTCGGCCGACCTCAGCCTTTTCTACGTCGGTTCGAGTTTTTCTTTTTACCACGTCTTCTCTAGGGTATAAATAGCGACCGTAGGCCCCGAGATCGGGCATCCAATTCATTATCAAGGCGCGGAGGCGACGACAAGAGGGACAACAACTAGATCTGAGTAGAGGGTCGAGTTTCTAGTCTAGGATTAGAGTTCTTCTGGTTCCTAGAGGTGATTAGAGCCCTTGCACGGTGCTCTAATTATCTAGCTCCAGAGGTCTAATTGTATCATCAAGAGGTATGGCCATGGTTGTAAGCATGATACAATTTATTAATGAAGCATTGTTCTTGTCTAATTATCACGTTCTTGTTCTAATTATGCTTGTTCTAGCTCTAATTAGCTTTAGATCTGATGCTTGTTGATTAGATCATGTCTTTAAAAGGTTATGTTCATCTAGCGTTCTTGATCGTTGATCTAGCTTACTAATAATATAGTTGTATATCTAGTTCTTGTGATCATGGTAATTAGAGGTTCTAGTTATGCTAACTATGTTATTAAACCATATAAAGTAATTAGAGGTGCATTCTCTAATTATGTGCCTGTTGAAAGTTTCTCGTCGATTACCTGGTTACCGGTGACAGTAGAGCCCGGGGAAAGGTTAAGCCGATCTAGGGGTTAGGTTGATTGATCTTGATTTAATTATGCTACGATGAATATGCTTGAACATGCTTGTCTACCTTGAGCTACTAGTTATCTCGCTACTTTAATCTTGTTGTGATGCCCTTTATCATGCTTGTTTTGGATCAATTTAGAGCTTGATTAGAATCTAATTAATACCCTTTGATTAGATTTCCAGTTCTGTTCTAAATGCGTATCTTATATATATATATTAGTATAGTTTAGCTGTAGATTAGATATAGTTTAGGCTAGTTTAGAGATAGATTAGATTATCTTTTTACCCTTTTAGTTTACCATAAACTCTTGTTAATTAGTTCTTAATTAGTTCGTTTCCTGGATTGACAAACCCAAGATACTCATTCTGGGGAAAAGCTACCGCGATACTGTGCGCTTGCAGTATAAGGATTTGGCGTGCTTAAGTGCCGTCAACAATCTTCGGATTAGATCTATTTGCCTCTCGCAGCGGAGTCACCAAAAAGTGTATTGACACATTTTAGCACCAATCACCAAAGATAAGACCTTGACCAAACCTCTCGGGAGGCACCCTATCAGAGAAGATCAGCGCAAGGAGTTTCTCTAGCGTCGGCCGGCCACCGAGAGATCCTCGGGTCGGCGTGGAGTCGACAGGAGGCGAAGTTGAGGGTTGGAGAAGAGAATTAGGGTTTGAGAAAATATATACGCACAAAAGCAAGTAAAACAATAGGTCGGTTCGATTGTCGGTGCGTCAATCGACCTAGCCCTTTATATTTATAAGGGAGGGTGGTCTTGACCCTTATACAAGTCAAATCCCGCAAGATCTCGCCCAAATCCCGGAATTCCTCTCGGACTCGACTATACCGGATAGTCCGGTACATCCCACCGGACTGTCCGGTGGCCTTGGCCAGTCCAGGCCTGCCCAATTAGGTGCTTATCACTTGAACGAAACAAAAGCCAACTTTAGGGATCCGAAATTTATGTTTCCTAAGTTCGAGGATCTACTTGACAGTTTGACACCCCAAGCCAACATCAAGGACCGCTAGTGCATTTAACTCAAAGAGGATCAAGAGAGTGATATATAGACGTCACGACCGGAATGACAGTGTCGTCCGTGGAAATATTGCATCATAGAGGCAGACGACGTGTGTTTCATCATCAGCTCGTGCAATTCATCGGAACATCGCAACGCATGATACTTACCTCTTTTGGTTGTAGCTAGCTATGCTGCACGTACGTACACAGCGAGAACGTAAAAGGAAAAGGATCAGACAAATAAGTTGAATAACACAATATATAGGTACATACAACCCTTCAATCATATCATTGCAACAATGCGAAGTAATAAAACCAAATATTATTCATTAGTTTAAAAATAGACAGACCACACCAAACAAATTCTTAACAAACTTAAGCACCACCACACGATATAAATTAAAGCAAAACACAAATACGACGTACATGATGAAATTTAATACAAAGGTTGTACGTAGCATATATAGCTCCATCGACTATCCTTTGTAGCAACCATTGCAACACAACCCACTCGATGGAACGCCACCAGTTCATGGTCTTGGTCGGGTGACTTTAACCACCTTCTTCCCACCGGCTGAAACTTTGGCACCGGCTGAAGCTTTGGCACTGACTGAAGCTTGAGCTTTCACTATAATAACAGTCGGCTTCTTGCCTTTATCGGGGTTGGGGGGTGGCGTTTTGGGGGCGTTATTATTGGTAGTGTTGGTAGTACGGCTGTTGTCAGTGACCTTGCCATTAAAGGTGGCATTGCCACCAACGTTAACCATCACAACTGTCAGGCTTTGTTGCTTTTCTCGCTCTCTGTACGTAGCTACCACTTGGCCTAGCTTGGCTCAATGTGGGCGATGATGATCGAATTAGCTATCGGGATCGGAGGAGGCTATTTATAACCGGCCGGATGCATGTATGTATGCGTGTCCATTCGAAGAAAGTGAGGCACATGCATGTGGACGAAGGACTTGCGAGCGAGTATGCATGTGGGGCAGAGTCAACAAGTTCAAAATAAACTCATCGAGAACGACACATGCAGAAGAAATAAGAGTCGTACGTAACGTAATACATAAGGGGTTCTTGAATCTTTTACTTACACATCCTTCTATATCTATCTATCTATCTATCTACCCTATAAAAGTATCAATTATCTTAATACAATTTATACTGATAGATTTTTTTACCCACCCATTATTTACCCTTAGATCTAAAAGTTATCCCCACCATAAAATAAATCTATCGGGCCGAGAAAATAAGATTTCACGAAAATTGCATAATATAATGGCTTTTCATCAAATCCGTGCTTTCTCTCCGTCCTACAATAAGGATTGTTTTAGGATTTGTAAGACAGATTAAAAAGAGTGGGATATAACGCGTTTACTCCTGATTAACAGAATAATCTTTTTCTTCAAGTGTTATAAATTCCTAAAAAATTCAATCGTACGAGAATTCTAATCCTATGTTTTTTTATTTCTATGCATTGAGCAGCATCATGCGTTCTCAACACGGTCTGATAATAACTGCTTAGCTAAACCAAATAGTAGATCAGCAAGACCTAACTATTATAAATTCTACCAAATGTTTTGAAATTCCCATGGAATAGCAATTTTGGAGAAAAATAAGCATGAGGGACAACCTCATGTTTTCTTTCCTCTGTATCTAGCATTCGTGTGTTTCTTCTCCCTTGATCCAAACACACATGTTTTGTGATTTTCACGTGTTATAAATTCCAATAGGATTCAATTGTGTGGGAATTCTAATCCTGTGTTTCTTAGTACTACGCATTGAGTAGCATCATGCGCTCCAAAGAAGGCCTTTATAAAATTAAGTGATATGTTGCGGAACCAAAGAAAAAATGCATGCTTTTACGAGAAAAGTTCGATTGATACATTAATGCCTATTGATTATAATATCCACCAACACATGAACTATCGTAGTTACAACATATCTATGTATTATGTAAATTAGCTTATCGTAAAAACATATTGTGAATGCAATGTAAAAAATTAATATTAATAATACGGCTCAAAATATTAAAAACTCAATTTGCCTCTAAGACTATAAAATAAAATTAATCAGTGCCTCATTGTTAGCATTACCTCCATTTTAAAACTTTCATCGTTAACGACACAAAATTTAGAAAAAACAAACAATAATTTAATTTGTCACGTGCGGGGCGCACGTGCATTTTTACTAGTCTCACATTAATGAACAACTTAGAACAAATGCGGTTCCCTAACATGTAACATGGTGGTAGTACCCAATGCAAGGTTAACATTACTTTTAGCATGGTGATTAGAACACATGTATACTTTAGTTGATGTGAAGGTAAGAATAGTTGGCATCACATGTTTATTTGATCCCATCGACTACATAGACCTTCGCATTGTTGTTGCATGCGCGCGCTGGTTCACTACCCCCGTGACCAGATCTCCCTGTTGAGACCAAAGCATGCATGTGCGAGAGTATGTATGCAGATGGCATGCGGTGCAGAGTCAACTATATTATTCACGGAGTAAAATATAAACAGAGAAGAATCTAAAAAATTGTATGCGCATACCATGTCCATGTGAGTCTGATACATCGTCCATGGATATTCCTCTTAGCTTTGCTTGCAAAGTGCAAGCTCAGTCAATTAATAAGCTTATAAACGCACATACGTCTCGGCTGCTGCTACTGCTGCTGCCGCCGCTGGTATTATTATTATTACGACGACGACGACCACGTGACGGTATATATGCATCTTTAGAGTCAAGAAGGCAAATGCAGAACAAGGAAGAGCTCAGAACTAAGCATCTCTCGGTTTAAACTAGCATTCATCGTCAGATTCGCGGGGTGTCTCTGTCATCAACACATGCAGACCAAATAAAGAGTACTAATGATATTTTGCTTATCTTATAGGACCGAACATCAGGTAAGGTTGGGAGTCAAGAAAAAAACAATTTCAAGTCTTTCGATCAGCTACTCCACGTAGGACTTGAAGCCGATACTACCCAAAAAATATTTTTTTTTTCTTACCACGACCCCCGTACCCTTCCACATGGGCCACCTACATTATGCGTATGGTGGCTGCCAGCTTATGTCAACAGCCGTCTGCCGTCGAAGGAAATACAGCTCTGGAGTCTGGCGATGCCTGGATTGAATGGCAGAAGGAGTTGGATTTCTAGCTGCGCTACAGAAAAAATTGTGTGGAGTGATCACCCACACAACTAGAGGTATAAATAGTATGGATATTATCCGCTCGTATTCGAGTTCCGATCCGTTTAGAAGGGTTAAGATCCGATCCGTATTCGAGTCCGGACATTTAGTATTCGATCCGTATCCGTATCCGAGTATTCAATGTTGCATAAATATGATGTCGAAAACTATTTAAGTCTTATCTGATATGTTCGCTCAATATTCGTATCCAATCCGAATCCGAAGAAAAAATATGAAAACATAGGTATCAGCAATATCCGTTCGTATTCGATCCTATATTGATCTTGCTTACGCCAGGACAAAAGATGTTGATTGAAGGATTATAAAAATATATATTACAATTCACGATTCTGTTGGACAGTGTGACAAAATTGGAGCATCCTTCTCATTTAAAAAATATATAAAATTATTACTTCAGTGAATAAATTATGAAACATGAGAACAAAGCTGAACTGGTTGCTTCTGCATCCAGCGATCACTAAATGTGGGTGTATTCTCTATTTCAGTTATACAAGCTTTAGCCATAATTATCCTAGACAGTGTTAGGATATGGAATTAAACACAATTGAGAAAATCGTTGAGGGTTCTTGTCCCGTGGTTGAATATTAAGGAATAATAAAATCCAAACTGGGAACGCTAGGCCGGGGAGGGGCTGGGGCAGCTTGCAACCAGAGCACGCTGCCGCTGGTGTGTGGTGTGTTGTTGCGGCTGCCAGCAAGAGCCTCCGTACACACAAACAACCTTTTTTACAGGCATTTATTCAGTAGTCATTTTAACTCATCGCATGTGCAAATCGGCTAGTTGAGACACCCACAGCAACGCAATCGCATCGATGGGCGGCTGCCGTTTGCTAGGAATTTTCTGATGCAGCCACTCCAATCTCTTTTATTATGCATTTATTATTATTGGCTATAATTTGGCACAAATCATGTTTCACCTCTAATTTTTTTCTTATTTTTCTGGTCGACTTGTATTGTTTCTTATTTCTGTTCATTTTTAATAAAATATTTACGTTATTTTTCCATTTGTTTTCATTTTTATGCTGTGAATATTATCATTCCATCCCTAGAATAGTTTCTCCTGCAAAGGTTGAATATTTGATTCTGAATGGTTGTCATGTACAAAGCCAGTGAGAGGCCACCTAAGCGGTGGACTGTGGGCCTAGCAGATTTGCTCGCTCTTACGAAGCGGGTTCCCAAAATTCTTCGGCAGCTTGGTGTTGCGAGGCATGTCATTTGGCTTGACCAGTTAGACAAGAACATTGTTCTTTTAAGGGAATCGGTCTGTAAAACAAACATGGAAAGTATAGCATAACTAATCTGAAGCCCACAGCTATTGGAGGCTCAAGCCAATCGGCAGTGATTAGCTTTGACCCGATAGCTAAAAACTTTAAACAATGTGGTAAAAGGATAAACTGCTATCTCTATCAAATCATGTATAAGGTTAGATGGGAATTTCTATGATGATAAGGTTAGATGGGAATTCCTATGGAAAAAGGATAAACTGCTATCTCTATCAAGCAAAATGGAGTTGTTTTTAAGATAGACTTTGAAAAGACCTATGATAAGGTTAGATGGGAATTCCTACGGCAGGCTTTGAGATTGAAAGGCTTTAACTCAACTTGGTGCAAACCTGAGTTTAGGGAGGGAATGTAGGAATCAAAGTTAATAACCTATACTTTCAAATGAGAAAGAGCCTTCGAAAAGGTGACCCTTTATCCCCAGTATTATTTAATATAGTTGTGGATATGTTATCCATTATCGTATCGGGGGCAAAAGCTATTGGTTTGTTTAAAGGGGTAGTGCCACACCTAGTAGATGATGGATTATCCATTCTTCATTATGCAGATGATACTGTTTTGTTTTTGGACCATGACTTGGACCAAGCAAAAAACATGAAACTTGTTCTATGTTTATTTGAACAGTTGTCAGGTCTAAAAATCAATTTCTATAAAAGTGAAATTTTCTGCTTTGGGGAAGCAAAAGAGTGGAAGAGTCAATACTCTAACCTCTTTGGATGCAAAGTAGGTTTTTACCCCTTTCGCTATCTAGGGATCCCTATGTACTTTAGAAAGCTATAAATAACAAAGATTGGAAGACGATAGAAGAGAGAATCGAAAGAAAGTTGAGCAATTGGAAAGGAAAAATGCTTTCTTTTGGCGTGAGATTAGTCTTGTTAAACTCAGTGCTATCCAGTCTACCGATGTTTATCCTTTCCTTTTTTGAGATACCAAGAGGTGTCTCGAAAAAAATAGAATATTTTAGATCTTGCTTCTTTTGGCAGTACGACAATCACAGAAAGAAATATAGGCTGATAAGTTGGCCCATTTTATGCTAACCTAAAGAACAAGGTGGTTTGGGAGTTGAAAACCTTGATATCCAAAATAAATGTCTTCTGAGTAAATGGCTCTTTAAACTTTGTAATGAAGATGGTATTTGTCAAGATCTTTTGCAGAATAAATATTTAAAAGGAAATTCTTTGAGCCAAATAGAAAAAAAGCCAAGGGACTCACACTTTTGGAAAAGTGTAATGGGAGTAAAAAACCAATTCCTTAGCCTAGGACATTTTAAGCTGGTTAGTGGGAATCAAATTAGGTTCTGAGAAAATACTTGATTACATAACCAGCCTCTCAAGGACGTTTACCCAAACTTGTTTACAATTGTTAGAAGAAAACATGCAACAGTTGCGGAAGTACTTAGAATGAATCCCTATAATGTCTCCTTTAGAAAGGCACTAACAGGAAATAAGTTTAATGAGTGGCATAGCTTGGTTGCACGTATTGCTTCTGTTAATGTCACACCCGGTTTTAGAAACAAAACCAGATGACACCGTATGTGTGCCTAGGATCTATTTTCCACACATACAGCCGACTTCATCAGTGAATATCAATAAACAGTGCATTATATAAGCGTATAAAACTTACATTTGACACAAAAGTCAATATATCAGAGTATAGCGGAACTTCTATCTCATAGCGGAACTCCATCTTCACAGGAAGGTTGACTGGAGGCACGCACGCCTAAACACATTGTAAACTTCTGGATCCACTCCGTCTTCATATCATCATCAACTTGTATAGATCAGAACTATAGGTTTGGGATAGCAAGGGTGAGTACATGGCGCACTCAGCAAGTATTCCGTTTAGGATAAAAGTAGACTAGCTTTATAGTGGACAGGCATGACGGTTGCTTTTAGTTAGTCAAGTTTTATTACTAGCAATGATTAGCATAACCCATCCCATAACTGAAATATTATAAGTAAATAAAATAATTGAGTATCAACCATTGTCGTAACTGCCACCATTACCATCATCACCACTGTCACCATCACTGTCATCACCATTATCATCGTGAGCCATTTTCTTTGAAAACTCTAATCTGTGAGGGTCCAGGCCGCTCTTAACCGTGAGCACGGCTGATATATCAGTTTAAAACACTCTCGAGAGGTTGTACATCTTTACCCACAAGTCATGATTCCCATATGCCAAGAGGTGGCCAAACCCCATATATTCACTATCCTTTGATGAATCGGCAGGGTTTCATTATGAGACCTTTACAAAGAATTCCTAGAGTTATGGCCCACTCGTTACAGGTTACTCCAGTTAACTAAAGATATGAGAGTTCCGTTCCAAATGGTGATTAACCACGATGGCAAAGGGCAAAGTCCCATATCCCCCAGACCCCTCATACGCCATGTTTCAGGGAAGCAGGCCAAAACTCTAGTTCATCTAATTAATCAGTCAAGGATGTCCCATTCCATCTCTTGTGGTTGCACTGTTTTCCTGGGTGGTCGCTCGGCGAACCGATCCTTAGGGCGAAGTAATTGAGCAAAACCAACAAAAACATGCTCAAGTCTCCATGTTGCTAAATAACCAAACTTTCATCATCATTGCATCATTAATTAATCAAGATTAGCAACATGAAAATATGTTGAGCGGTAGCATTAATCTACACATCACAGCCCATCCCAAGTTTCATAGACATGTAAAGGTATATGAAGCTAGTCATCCTTATTAGGAGCAATCAAATTGGGCTCTAGATTGTGTAGTTAATGTAAATAGGACATAGGTCAAAGAATACTTGCCTTTATCCCCATATATATATATATATATATAGCTGCTCAAAAGAATCAATGTCGAACTTGGCGAAACTTGCTCTTCACAAACCACGGTCACTGTAGCTTTTGTATTGGTCTCTAAAGGCTGTATACTGCTCTCGTTTCATACACGACGAGCATCCAAGTCAAACATATGCAAGTAGACAAACACACATGCATAAGAACAATACACCAATCAAATAAAAGCTTTATAAAACACATGCCAAAGGAAAGCGATCGTCGATATGGTCACATGAACGGAAGAAACGCAAAAAAAAACGGAGATATATATGGTTGAAAAGATAGAGGTATAAGAAGATTTGCGCTATTAAACACAAAAGACTTAAATGCTGGGTTTATTTTATTTAAAAAAGAACATTTGCAAGATATTTTAGAGGAACTTCTAAGTGGGAAATTATTCGTATTATATTTGAGCTGGAAACTGTATTTAAAACTAGCCATATTTTATTTATAAATATTGCATATAGATTATGCCATTTAAACAATTAATGTTACAAAATAAACAACATGTGAAAACACCAAAAAGATATTTATCATGCTAACCAAGTTACTATAAAAACATATTTTAGGAGATAACACAAATAATTTTGCATTAATTTATGAGGAAAACCGAAGTTTAAGCCTAGTTTGCTTTTAATTCAAAATAAATTAAAATATCATTAATCAAATTAAAACTAGAAACACATACAACGTGGTGAACGTCATTAATACATCAAGAGAAAAAGAAAGCCACGTGGTTATAAATAAAACAAAATATGGGCTCTTATGCAAAGGTGATATATATATATATATATATATAGGCATGGTATTAACGAGTATTATACTACTGCTGACCAATGATTGCTCAATGGATCAAGAGTGTTTCAAAAGAAAATACGATACATGGAATTGAAATATGGGAGAAGGCCATATATATATATATATATATCCCAATTATTTGTAAAGGAAAACGGCCACTTACGCGTAACGTCAATTGACTAGCCTAGCCATGCTGCCTGACATGCAAGTGCCGGACAGTCGACCTTTACTTGCTAATGATCATGCCTTGTGCGATAGCTAGCCATGGCTTGTGGGCTTGCAAGGTTGGACGACGGGACGCGATGGTCTTCAGCTGATTTTGAAGTTGCAT
This sequence comes from Paspalum notatum, assembly GCA_022530915.1. Lineage (NCBI taxonomy): Eukaryota > Viridiplantae > Streptophyta > Magnoliopsida > Poales > Poaceae > Paspalum > Paspalum notatum. The sequence continues at coordinate 7,967,235 of CM039691.1, forward strand.
GCATGATGTTGTGATTAGGTGTATGAGGGTGCAAGATTGATATGGATGGACAGACCTGACTCACCAACAGCAAACCGTGCGCCGACGGGATGGATGATTTAGCTAGATCATGGCTCTTGGGGACGTGGCTTGAATGCGTCGGCAGCCATCAGTAGAACAGTCCGTCTAGCAGCGAGCTCGTACAGCTTGGAGAAGGATCAGAACGCTGCACCCAAGACGACGGCACGTGTGCGTGGAGGAGCGATGATGTTCATGCGTGCTTGCATGGCGGGGCGACAGAACAAGGGCGACGAGAGGTGTGTGGCTGCGGCAGTTAGGGCATATAGACCGAGGGGTTGGGTTTATTATATAGGAAGAAAAGCTCTATAGATGCGTGTCAACTGGCAATATGGTACTATTGATTTACATCTCCCACCTCCACTAATGGGCTTAATTAGCTTAAAGCCCATTAGAGAACTCATAAATGGGCCTTTGAGATTTACTGGAATTCCAAAATATTTAAATGGACAAAGCCCATGTAAATTCGGAATTTATAATTTTCGGAATTAAAATAATTCTAGAGAAGTCTAGAATCAATACTTGAAGTCCGAAAAATATCCCGATGGTCTCAAAAATTCTAGGAAAAAATCCCAAAAATAGTTTTGGACCTAATGAATCCAAATAAAATATTTGGAGCCCATGAAAAGGTTTCTAAAAGCTTCTAATAAATGGATTGTGCTCCAATGATAATGGGAAAAAGTTTGTAGAAAAAAATCTAGAAAGTTCCCAGAAAAGATTACTCATAGTTTAAACTCATTTAGAAAATCTTTATCACTCAAAAACACCATGTGAACCAGCATGAATGCAACACATATATTATTACAACATAGATTATATTTGTTTTCTTTACAAAATAATTATTTCCTACACTAAATATCTTGGTAAATATATAACTGCTCGACAAAATTTTATATATTCAAGAAATTCACTGTATTAATTCAAGCTAAAAGTGTCACATTCCAAATTGAAAAATTTGGGGTGTGACAAAACTACCCCCCTTAAAGGAATCTCGTCCTCGAGATTTGGACAGGCTAGCAAGAAAAGACGGATGTTTAAAATTCTACATCCATGATTGACTCCTTACCATTAGCGACTTCCTGGTGGTAATTTCGTCACTTCATCTGAAATACTCAATTCTCATGATAGACCAAATTCTTGTTAGTCCAATCTCTTGCAATCTCTACGTCTACCCCCCTTAAAAAGATGAGGCTTTACGAGTTGTTCCTTACTGCACTTGATGAAAGGGATAAGAGTAGAGTGTTGATCTTGGCCATGTTGGTGGAGGCATTATTCTTTCTTGTAGTTGCACTTCAATTAGGAATAAGTTTTGCAAAAGAAAAAGGAAAGATGAATAGGGATAGAAAAGAACCCATCTATTTATTATATAACAACTCTTATGCTATTGTGGATCAAAATCCAACAACACATCAACAATCATTACAAAGAACCAAATCACACATGTAGCACAATAACAAGCATACAAACTCGCACTATTCATTCTCTTTAACTATACAATGGACTTCCTTATACATGCCTCTCTCACAAAAGGCTGTCGTAGGGTAAAGTATGGGTGAGATATATAATGGATGATACGAGCAAAGCAAAAGATAGAATAAGTGACAAGGCTCATAAGTGAGTAAGAAGATAAGGGAAAGCAGTTAAGGGTAAGACAGGAGTAACGCTTTTTTTTTTTAATACTATAAAAAAGTGATGGAGTTAAACATGTTATAAAAGATATAACGAATATTGATGAGATAATATAGAGAGCCAATGGGAATATAGAGAATCAAGGATTCAATATAGAGAACCAAAGAACTTACTACCGATAGAGAATGAATTACCATATATGAATACAAGAAGATCAACAAAAGAAATACGATGAGGTCAAGGGTGTAGGGACTGCTTATGGATAGAGTTTTGATAGTAGTAGAAGCAACAAACTCAAAAGATCGAAGACGTTCGAATTGCTCAAGGATGGCAATTCAATGGCAGGGAAAACAAGGATAACTGGAGATCAAAGTTGTAGAAATTGCTCGAGGACAGCAATTCGATAGCAAGGAAAGCAAGAATAGTGGAAGCGAAGGATAATATAGCAAGGGAAGGTCAGAAAACGAACCGTGCTAACTAGGCTTACGTCCTACAGTCAACACAGCTCTGATACCACTTCTGTCACACCCGGTTTTAGAAACAAAACCAGATGACACCGTATGTGTGCCTAGGATCTATTTTCCACACATACAGCCGACTTCATCAGTGAATAACAATAAACAGTGCATTATATAAGCGTATAAAACTTACATTTGACACAAAAGTCAATATATCAGAGTATAGCGGAACTTTTATCTCATAGCGGAACTCCATCTTCACAGGAAGGTTGACTGGAGGCACGCACGCCTAAACACATTGTAAACTTCTGGATCCACTCCGTCTTCATATCATCATCAACTTGTATAGAGAAGAACTATAGGTTTGGAATAGCAAGGGTGAGTACATGGCGCAATCAGCAAGTATTCCGTTTAGGATAAAAGTGGACTAGCTTTATAGTGGACAGGCATGACGGTTGCTTTTAGTTAGTCAAGTTTTATTACTAGCAATGATTAGCATAACCCATCCCATAACTGAAATATTATAAGTAAATAAAATAATTGAGTATCAACCATTGTCGTAACTACCACCATTACCATCATCACCACTGTCACCATCACTGTCATCACCATTATCATCGTGAGCCATTTTCTTTGAAAACTCTAATCTGTGAGGGTCCAGGCCACTCTTAACCGTGAGCACGGCTGATATATCAGTTTAAAACACTCTCGAGAGGTTGTACATCTTTACCCACAAGTCATGATTCCCATATGCCAAGAGGTGGCCAAACCCCATATATTCACTATCCTTTGATGAATCGGCAGGGTTTCATTACGAGACCTTTACAAAGAATTCCTAGAGTTGTGGCCCACTCGTTACAGGTTACTCCAGTTAACTAAAGATATGAGAGTTCTGTTCCAAAGGGTGATTAACCACGATGGCAAAGGGCAAAGTCCCATATCCCCCAGACCCCTCATACGCCATGTTTCAGGGAAGCAGGCCAAAACTCTAGTTCATCTAATTAATCAGTCAAGGATGTCCCATTCCATTTCTTGTGGTTGCACTGTTTTTCTGGGTGGTCGCTCGGCGAACCGATCCTTAGGGCGAAGTAATTGAGCAAAACCAACAAAAACATGCTCAAGTCTCCATGTTGCTAAATAACCAAACTTTCATCATCATTGCATCATTAATTAATCAAGATTAGCAACATGAAAATATGTTGAGCGGTAGCATTAATCTACACATCACAGCCCATCCCAAGTTTCATAGACATGTAAAGGTATATGAAGCTAGTCATCCTTATTAGGAGCAATCAAATTGGGCTCTAGATTGTGTAGTTAATGTAAATAGGACATAGGTCAAAGAATACTTGCCTTTATCCCCATATATATATATAGCTGCTCAAAAGAATCAATGTCGAACTTGGCGAAACTTGCTCTTCACAAACCACGGTCACTGTAGCTTTTGTATTGGTCTCTAAAGGCTGTATACTGCTCTCGTTTCATACACGACGAGCATCCAAGTCAAACATATGCAAGTAGACAAACACACATGCATAAGAACAATACACCAATCAAATAAAAGCTTTATAAAACACATGCCAAAGGAAAGCGATCGTCGATATGGTCACATGAACGGAAGAAACGCAAAAAAAAAAACGGAGATATATATGGTTGAAAAGATAGAGGTATAGGAAGATTTGCGCTATTAAACACAAAAGACTTAAATGCTGGGTTTATTTTATTTAAAAAAGAACATTTGCAAGATATTTTAGAGGAACTTCTAAGTGGGAAATTATTCGTATTATATTTGAGCTGGAAACTGTATTTAAAACTAGCCATATTTTATTTATAAATATTGCATATAGATTATGCCATTTAAACAATTAATGTTACAAAATAAACAACATGTGAAAACACCAAAAAGATATTTATCATGCTAACCAAGTTACTATAAAAACATATTTTAGGAGATAACACAAATAATTTTGCATTAATTTACGAGGAAAACCGAAGTTTAAGCCTAGTTTGCTTTTAATTCAAAATAAATTAAAATATCATTAATCAAATTAAAACTAGAAACACATACAACGTGGTGAACGTCATTAATACATCAAGAGAAAAAGAAAGCCACGTGGTTATAAATAAAACAAAATATGGGCTCTTATGCAAAGGTGATATATATATATATATATATAGGCATGGTATTAACGAGTATTATACTACTGCTGACCAATGATTGCTCAATGGATCAAGAGTGTTTCAAAAGAAAATACGATACATGGAATTGAAATATGGGAGAAGGCCATATATATATATATATATATCCCAATTATTTGTAAAGGAAAACGGCCACTTACGCGTAACGTCAATTGACTAGCCTAGCCATGCTGCCTGACATGCAAGTGCCGGACAGTCGACCTTTACTTGCTAATGATCATGCCTTGTGCGATAGCTAGCCATGGCTTGTGGGCTTGCAAGGTTGGACGACGGGACGCGATGGTCTTCAGCTGATTTTGAAGTTGCATGCATGATGTTGTGATTAGGTGTATGAGGGTGCAAGATTGATATGGATGGACAGACCTGACTCACCAACAGCAAACCGTGCGCCGACGGGATGGATGATTTAGCTAGATCATGGCTCTTGGGGACGTGGCTTGAATGCGTCGGCAGCCATCAGTAGAACAGTCCGTCTAGCAGCGAGCTCGTACAGCTTGGAGAAGGATCAGAACGCTGCACCCAAGACGACGGCGCGTGTGCGTGGAGGAGCGATGATGTTCATGCGTGCTTGCATGGCGGGGCGACAGAACAAGGGCGACGAGAGGTGTGTGGCTGCGGCAGTTAGGGCATATAGACCGAGGGGTTGGGTTTATTATATAGGAAGAAAAGCTCTATAGATGCGTGTCAACTGGCAATATGGTACTATTGATTTACATCTCCCACCTCCACCAATGGGCTTAATTAGCTTAAAGCCCATTAGAGAACTCATAAATGGGCCTTTGAGATTTACTGGAATTCCAAAATATTTAAATGGACAAAGCCCATGTAAATTCGGAATTTATAATTTTCGGAATTAAAATAATTCTAGAGAAGTCTAGAATCAATACTTGAAGTCCGAAAAATATCCCGATGGTCTCAAAAATTCTATGAAAAAATCCCAAAAATAGTTTTGGACCTAATGAATCCAAATAAAATATTTGGAGCCCATGGAAAGGTTTCTAAAAGCTTCTAATAAATGGATTGTGCTCCAATGATAATGGAAAAAAGTTTGTAGAAAAAAATCTAGAAAGTTCGCAGAAAAGATTACTCGTAGTTTAAACTCATTTAGAAAATCTTTATCACTCAAAAACACCATGTGAACCAGCATGAATGCAACACATATATTATTACAACATAGATTATATTTGTTTTCTTTACAAAATAATTATTTCCTACACTAAATATCTTGGTAAATATATAACTGCTCGACAAAATTTTAAATATTCAAGAAATTCACTGTATTAATTCAAGCTAAAAGTGTCACATTCCAAATTGAAAAATTTGGGGTGTGACAGTTAATCTACAAGAGGGTAGAAATCAGTTTGTGTGGGGTTTGCACAGTAAAGGCTATTTCTCTATCAGTTCAATGTACAAGCATCTAGTTAGCAATGGGAAGTTTCGCAAGAAATTTGGCATTTGAAAGTTCCATAGAAAGTTAAGATCTTCCTTTGATTTTTTTTAAGAGAGGATTCATCTTGACAAAGGATAACTTAGCTAAAAGAAACTGGAAGGGTAGAAGGAATTGCGAATTTTGTAGCAAGCAAGAAACTATCCAACACCTTTTCTTTGAATCTCATTATGCTAAATTTCTCTGGCGTGCTGTCACTGTATTTTCGGTCTTACACCCCCTATAAGTATTGGGCACTTGCTTAATATGTGGTCCAAACAAGGAGGGAAACGAATGGTTCAACCCTTGCTAATTGGAGCTGCTGCTTTTTGTTGGTCAATTTGGCTCACCAGAAACGAGGTTATTTTTAACGACTGCAAACCGAAATTGTTCTTGCAGGTATTATTCAGGGGGACACATTGGATTCGGCTTTGGGCTCAGTTGCAGTGTACCAACGATGAGAGAGATAGACGTTATGGTGCAAGCCTGCAAGTTTCTAGAGTCGGCGGCTCTAAGCTATTTTGCCTCTCATGGATGGCCATATGTTTTTTGTATTGGTTGTTAAGTTTTATTCTCTTTTCTAGGGTGGTGTGGTTGTAATAATTTTGGTCTGACGCCTCTTTATGAGGTCTCAAGTCGGATATTTTCCATTATTTAAAAAAAATCAAATCATGTATAACAGCAGCAATCCTCTACACAGCACCACAGATTAAACCGTAGATTAGAGAAATGCTAGAACATTCTAATTTAAAAAGGACCCGGCCTAACCGAGACAACTAATATTAAACTAGAGCCAAGCCATCAACTCTTTAGCATAAACCATCCAAATGATTTGAGGGCCAAACCACACAAAATTTGACACGAACTGGTATGAAGAGAGATAAACTCTAACAGTGATGGCATGCATGGTGTTAGACCTGGTTTTAAATATAAACCGAAAGCTAACTATATGTACGCTTAGAATCAAAATGCATACATATAGCGATGTCATAGTGAATAACAAGAGACAGGCAAACAGTATTATACAAAGAGAAACAAAGGTCTTACAACGGCACAACGAAACTTGAATTATCACAGCGGAACTCCGTCATCCCCACACAGGAAAGGTTGACTTGAAGCCACACACGCCTAAGCACCTGGAAGTCTTTTGGATGATAGCATCATCTTCACATTCTGAGCAGTGGTTGCAATGGATGCAATAGTTGTTTTTGCTTGGAAATATAAAGTGTGAGTAAATATCACACTCGTCAAAGAGACAAATAAGCAGTGCTTTTGGATGACAACATTATCTTCACATTCTGAGCAGTGGTTGCAATGGATGCAATAGTTGTTTTGGTTGGAAATATAAAGTGTGAGTAAAAATCACACTCGACAAAGAGACAAATAAGCAGTGTGTATGAAGGCCATATTGACGGTTATACTCATACACGGGGTACCCTTAGCAATAGGGAGCCTTATCCCGACAGGTTAGATCACAACAGCAACAAACCTCATTACGTGACAGACAATATGGCGACCTTCCTGACATAGGTCATGACATGAGGTAAAATCTCTCTGACCCTTCCCAAAGAAGGACGGAGCCAGGAGGCACCCAAACGACACAAGACAGAGGCCACACAAAGCCCCAACCTTTATTAGCAAGGTTGAGACAAGACAAGGTCATCCAACCTATTGACTCACCAGCTAACCATTCACCCCCATCGGTCCCTTCAGTGGATGGTTGGAATGAGGTGTGGTAGGCAGACTTGACCGCCAAGGTCGCACGATCGCTTGCTCCTGAAGCAAGCATTCAATACGGTACTCGTGTACTGCCACAGAGCATATTCGTTTCCCATTAGAGGGAGCCAGAGATGACATACAAAACGAAAGACAAGTTGTAGATGCATCCCCTGAGGAGATGTTGCGTCAGCCCCTAGCCAATAGTGTCGAGCTAGTCTTGCCTCCCATATCGGGCAAACCTACTAGAGGAAGGTACACCACCAGCCGGGACCGCCTCAATAACCAGGGGACCTGCACCGGGACCTATAGGTGCACCGACCGATCCCAGTAGAGACCCGACCCTACGATAACACTGACCCCTTTCACTTTTTCATTCCCAACTCAAACTAGTTGTAAGAAATGTTTCCAACATATATAAATGGTAACGGGGCGCGACTAAAGAGGCGAGAGAGGATTCCAAAGCTACAATCTTCTTATTCCTCATTCTCACACAAACATCAATAGACTACTTGTAACATGCCCGAAGGCTCATACCCTCCTCGAATGCAACACGACTTCAACACTACACTGGACATAGGGATTGTTTGCCCAAACCAGTATAATCCATTCAGAGTGCCGATGTGCATCGATTCCCCTCTAACCTACAAATCGCATTTGCCAGAGTCGCGAAATACATTCATCGCCCGAGCCGCGCGGCGAGGGGGTCTTCTATGTGGAAGGCACCCTCGGCGATGCCGTCACACGACACCGAGATGATCCTCAATTCCTAGCCTTTGCTCTGTCCCAAAGAGAGCCTTCGAGGATGTCATTCTTGAAGGAATGATGGTACGCTCGGGGATGGGTTCCTTGCGCGCCGTGAAATGCGTCGACAATGCCCACGACCGGCTTGTAAAGGAGTCTTACTATGATATAATGGCCAAGATTCTAGTGAAGTATTGACGTTGTGGCTAGAGAACAGCATCTTTTTTTGAGAACATGCGGAGCACATTTTTTATTAAGGAGAAGAAAAAAGTACAAACGGTCAAACAACATAAAAGAATAACATACGACGACCCACAACAGAGCAGAAAGAGAGGGAGGGGGATACAACGCTACCACAAGCAGAAAGACAGAAACCTAACCCCACAGCTTTGAGAGAACCGATATAACCATGAGAAAGGGCTGTAGCCGGGCGCAAACCAATGCAGCCGAGCTCAGCCGAAGGCAGCAGGTCATGACCTTTCTATCATAGCCATGGGCAAACGCGCCAAGACATGGTCGTCACCACAACGTTCGGTTGGTGGCTCCGAGATGCAAGAATGCCCCAACGAGGGGCAGGGGGATTAATTCATAGAACAGCGGTAGCCCAGGCCATATGGCTACGACTTCTTTACTGGCTCGAGTGCGGGACAGCTAACTGACACATAAAGAATAATCTGTGCTGTTTAGATAGTCAGTATCATTCAATTTTTCCATACATGAAAATAATAATGTACTTAGATTATTATCCCTCCACATGGACAATTCCAAGGCATGGCATATGCATATTTGACTAGCATGCAGAAAATTGTTAGTAAAACTCTAATTTTCAAATTTAGCATGCATAACTCAGAGTGCGTTCTGCATTCTTACAGTAACCAGGAAACAAATGATGTTCAGGATAGGACCCTTACATTATAAAATTGAGTTTGGTAAATAAAAGGTAAAAAACTAGATTCAGGACACTCGCCCTAGCAATGATCTTGCAAAGTTATCCTTAAATATCCAACGTCCAAGTCTTCACCAGCAATTACCAGATTAAAATATGTACCTACCCTGACATATAAAAAAATATTATCCAGAATTAGACATAACTAGTTAGCTGGAAGCAACGGTTTCTAGTGTCTCTAAATCTCCTAAGGTAATCATGAACCGATTCCTCCCGCCCTTGCCGGATCTTAGATAGATCGGCCAATTCTAACTCATACTCTTCTGAAAAGAAGTGACCATGAAATTTTGTCTCCAGATCATCCTATGAATTAATTGAATTAGGAGGCAAAGAAGAGTACCACAAAAGCACTTCCTGTAAGAGACAAAGAAAATAACCGAATCCATAAAGCTTCCATCCCGGCTAAATCCCCCAATTGTGCTAAAAACTGACTGATGTGTTCTCTAGTACTTCTATTATCATTACCGGAAAATTTAACGAAATCCGGCATTTTAAACTCCGGAGGAAAGACATACGCATCAAATGCACAATTATAAGGCTTTTGATAAGAATTAGCAACAGTAGAAATGTCAATCCCCATTTTCCGTTTGAAAGCAATCATTAGATCCCGCCAAATCTCTTCTTTAGCATCCGATGCGGAACCACCGGATTTAGCAACATGAGAAGTAGAAGCACCAGGATTCTGAACAGACCAGAGCTGGTCATAAGTAGAGTTCGGAATAGGACCCTTAGGCACTCCCGAACCTGTTGGTGGAACCGATCCCGTGCCATAAGAAACCGTAGTAAAAAGTGGTACAAACCCTTTCAATTCTTTTGACGGTGTGAAGTATTCTACTCTTGCCGTGTTCAACACAGTCCTTCAGTCATGATCCACCGAAGTTGATGCGGTCGTAGTGCACCGGACTGTCCGATGTCGCACCGGACTGTCCAGTGGACGGACCGGACTGTTCGGTGGACGCAGCTGGATGAATCGGTTTGCCCAACAGCAAAGGTGATGATGGCATTGGTCTTGCAAAGAAATTCAAAGGCATGCCATATGTCAGCTGGATCTACTGAGACCTATTTGGTGCTGATGGATTAGGCGCAACCAATTCCACGGTAGTTTCATGCGATGGAAAAGTAGAATTGATTGATTTATCCAAAACCCTTACTATCTTATCAACAGAAGTTTGTAATGTATCAATCCTACCAGATAACTGACTCTGCCCCTGATCTACATAACCTCTCATACCATTAACTATCTCAGCGGTTGTCAAGTTACTTACATCGGGGTTTGTTGGAGCGGTTGCCAAAGATGCCAGTGGGAAGAGAGTGTCGAGGGTGACGTCCTTTTCCTTGTTCACCTTTTTGTGACGATCTTCTGAGAAATTCTCCAAGAATCTTGCCTTCATCTTTTCATGCGCTTCTCTCACCAAATCTTCGAAATGCTTCTACTCCTCGGCCGACAAATTTTTGAATGACGGACTTATAATATTGCTTTGGGAAACATTAGAAGGATCCGAAAGCTCAACCAAGGCTGATATCTTCGGATTAGATCTGTTTGCCTCTCCCAGCGGAGTCGCCAAAAAGTGTATTGACACATTTTAGCACCAATCACCAAAGATAAGACCTTGACCAAACCTCTCGGGAGGGACCCTGTCGGAGAAGATCAGCGCTAGGAGTTGCTCTAGCGTCGGCAGGCCACCTAGAGCTCCTCGGGTCGGCGTGGAGTCGACGGGAGGCGAAGTTGAAGGTTGGAGAAGAGAATTAGGGTTTGAGAAAATATATATGCACAAAAGTAAGTAAAACAATAGGTTGGTTCGATTGTGGGTGCATCAATCGGCCTAGCTCTTTATATTTATAGAGGAGGGTGGTCTTAACCCTTTTACATGTCAAATCCCGTAAGATCACGTCCAAATCCTGGAATTCCTCTCGGACTCGACTATACCAGATAGTCCGGTACATCCCACCGGACAGTCCAGTACACGCCACAGGACTGTCCGGTGGCACTGGCCAGTGCAGGCCTGCCCAATTAGGTGCTCATCACTTGAATGTAACAAAAGCCAACTTTAGGGATCTGAAATGTATGTTTCCTAAGTTCGGAGATCTACTAGACACCCCCAAGCCAACATCAAGGACCGCTAGTGCATTTGACTCAAAGAGGATCAAGAGAGGGATATATAGACGTCTCGATCGGAATGACAGTGTCGTCCGTGGAAATATTGCATCATAGAGGCCGACGACGTGTGTTTCATCATCAGCTCGTGCAATTCATCGGAACATCGCAACGCATGATACTTACCTCTTTTGGTTGTAGCTAGCTATGCTGCACGTACGTACACAGCGAGAACGTAAAAGGAAAAGGATCAGACAAATAAGTTGAATAACACAATATATAGGTACATACAACCCTTCAATCATATCATTGCAACAATGCGAAGTAATAAAACCAAATATTATTCATTAGTTTATAAATAGACAGACCACACCAAACAAATTCTTAACAAATTTAAGCACCACCACACGATATAAATTAAAGCAAAACACAAATACGACGTACATGATGAAATTTAATACAAAGGTGGTACGTAGCATATATAGCTCCATCGTCTATCCTTTGTAGCAACCATTGCAACACAACCCACTTGGAACGCCACCAGTTCATGGTCTTGGTCGGGTGACTTTAACCACCTTCTTCCCACCGGCTGAAACTTTGGCACCGGCTGAAGCTTTGGCACTGGCTGAAGCTTGAGCTTTCACTATAATAACAGTCGGCTTCTTGCCTTTATCCGGGTTGGGGGGCGGCGGTTTGGGGGCGTTATTATTGGTAGTGTTGGTAGTGCGGCTGTTGTCAGTGACCTTGCCATTAAAGGTGGCATTGCCACCAACGTTAACCATCACTATTGTCAGGCTTTGTTGCTTTTTCTCACTCTCTGTACGTAGCTACCACTTGGCCTAGCTTTGCTCAATGTGGGCGATGATGATCGAATTAGCTATCGGGATCGGAGGAGGCTATTTATAACCGGCCGGATGCATGTATGTATGCGTGTCCATTCGAAGAAAGTGAGGCACATGCATGTGGACGAAGGACTTGCGAGCGAGTATGCGTGTGGTGAAGAGTCAACAAGTTCAAAATAAACTCATCGAGAATTACACATGCAGAAGAAATAAGAGTCGTACGAAACGTAATACATAAGGGATTCTTGAATCTTTTACTTACACATCCTGCTATATCTATCTATCTATCTACCCTATAAAGGTATCAGTTATCTTAATACAATTTATATCGATAGATTTTTTTTACCCACCCATTATTTACCCTTAGATCTAAAAGTTGTCCCCACCATAAAATAAATCTATCGGTCCGAGTAACCGAGTATTACTGAGGCAAAGTATGGCATATTACAAATACTTTTTTTACCAAATTATATATCCTACCTCACAGGATTTTAAGGCCACACGGCCAGGCCCTGGTGGACGAAAAAAAGAAATCTGAGAACCGAGAACAAGCTCATTGATATTATTATATGCAAATACAGCCCAAAACCAGTCGTCATGATATCCACCTACAAACAAGAAATAGCTCAAAAATCAATTAGTTAAATACATACGCGGCTGCATGAAGAGCAGGAACATGGAGAAAGAACATATATCCCAAATCGTTATTTTTATTATGTTAATTCCTACATATATTAATCCAACATCATGTAGGTGCAAGCACATCCGATCCAGAATAAAGAGAGAACAAAGAGAGGGACAACAAGCTTGATTGATAAATCCATCCATCCACTCATAGTCCACTTGGATCCAGCGTATCTCTTGGAGATGGCGATGAGGGAGAAGCCGGCAGCCGCCGTGGGGAGTGGCGGAGGACGGGGCTCGTCCCACGAATCCCCCGCCCCGGCCGCGGGGAGGACTCCATGCTCGGCGACGGCCCCAGCTCTATTGACCGAGTCGGGTGGTGTTGTGGATAAGAGCGAGAAGTGCGAGTCTCTCGTGGACGTCAAAATTTTGCAGGCCCGTTTCAGAATCATTCAAGTCCGCGTTGTTCTGGCCTCCGGTGGACCCCAGACCCCACGTGACTTGGCGCCGCGGCGGGCTGAGCCGCTGGCAAGCAGCGGTTAGTTTTTTTTTTTTTTTTTTTACTTTTCAACGATGTCATTCAACGAACAAAGGAGAGGTCGCTCCGCTGCATTGATGATGGGCCGAGAAAATAAGATTTCACAAAAATACAATATAATGGCTTTTTATCAAATCCGTGCGTTCTCTCCGTCCCACAATAAGGATTGTTTTAAGATTTCTAAGACAGATTAAAAAAAGTGGGATATAACGCGTTTACTCTTGATTAACAGAATAATATTTTTCTTCACGTGTTATAAATTCCTATAAAATTCAATTGTACGAGAATTCTAATCCTATGTTATTTTATTTCTATGCATTTAGCAGCATCATGCGTTCTCAACCACGTCTGATAATAACTAATAACTGCTTAGCTAACCAAATAGTAGATCAGCAAGACCTGATTATTATGAATTCTACCAAATGTTTTGAAATTCCCATGGAATAGCAATTTTGGAGAAAAATAAGCATGAGGGACAACCTCATGTTTTCTTTCATCTGTATCTTGCATTCGTGTGTTTCTTCTCCCTTGATCCAAACACACATGTTTTGTGATTTTCAAGTGTTATAAATTCCTATAGGATTCAATTGTGTGGGAATTCTAATCCTGTGTTTCTTATTCCTACGCATTGAGTAGCATCATGCGCTCCAAAGAAGGCCTTTATAAAATTAAGTGATGTATAGCAGAACCAAAGAAAAAAATGCATGCTTTTACGAGAAAAGTTCGATTGATACATTAATGCCTATTGATTATAATATCCACCAACACATGAACTATCGTAATTACAACATATCTATGTATTATGTAATTTAGCTTATCGGAAAAACACATTGTGAATGGGATGTAAAAAATTAATATTAATAATACGGCTCAAAATATTAAAAACTCAATTTGCCTCTAAGACTATAAAATAAAATTAATCAGTGTCTCATTGCTAGCATTACCTCCATTTTAAAATATTATCACATTTCATTTTTTATGAAAAACTTTCATCGTTAACGACACAAAATTTAGAAAAAACAAACAATAACTTAATTTGTCACGTGCGGGGCGCAGTGCATTTTTACTAATCTCACATTAATGAACAACTTAGAACAAATGTGGTTCCCCAACATGTAACACGGTGGTAGTACCCAATTAATGCAAGGTTAAAATTACTTTTAGCATGGTGATTAGATTCGAACACATGTATACTTTAGCTGATGAGAAGGTAAGAATAATTGACATCACATGTTTATTTGATCCCATCTAACACATAGACCTTCGCACTGTTGTTGCATGCGCGCGCGGGCAACACTACCCACGTGGCCACATCTCCCCGTTGAGACCAAAGCATGCATGAGCGATAGTATGTATGCATATGGCATGTGGTGCAGAGTCAACTATATTATTTACGAAGTAAAATATAAGCAGGGAAGAATCTAAAAAATTGTACGCGCATACCATGTCCATGTGAGTCTGATGCATCGTCCATGCATATTCCTCCTTTGCTTGCAACATGCACGCTCAGCCAATTAATATGCTTATAAGCGTATTATCGTTGTTATTATTATTATTAGTACGATGACGACGACGACCACCACGCGACGGCATATACGCATCTTTAGAGTCAAGAAGGCAAATGCAGAACAGGCAAGACCTCAGAGCTAAGCATCTCGGTTTAAACTAGCATTCATCGTCAGATTCACGGGGTGTCTCTCTCATCAACACATGCACACCAAATAAAGGGTATAATAATGATTTTTTTGCTTATCTTATAGGACGAACATCAGGTAAGGTTGGGAGTCAAGAAAAAAACAATTTCAAGTCTTTCGATCTGCTACTCCTCGTAGGACTTGAAGCCGATACTACCCAAAAAAATTTTTTCTTACCACGACCCACAACCCCGTACCTTTCCACATGGGCCACCTATATTATGCATATGGTGGCTGCCAGCTTATGTCAACAGCCATCTGCCGTCCAAGGAAATACAGCTCGATCTGGAGATGCCTGATCGAATGGCAGGAGTTGACTTTCACGCTGCGCTACAGAAAAAATTGTGTGGAGTGGTCACCCACAAGTGCTAGAGGTGTAAATAGAATGGATACTATCCGTTTGTATTTGAGTTCCGATTCGTTTAACAGGGTTAAGATCCGATCAGTATTCGAATCCAGACATTTAGTATTCGATCCATATCTATATCCGAGTATTCAACTAGTTCGGGTGGCAAATGCCGGTGGTTGGCATCCTGCCCCACCAGGGTTCGAGTCCTCGACTCGACGTTGGTGTATCATTTAGGGGATTTTCCTCCATTTGTTGCAGGTATCCTCAAGCGCAGATGTTGCACAATGGTCAGAGGAACGTGTCCGCCAACGTCAAAGGTTGCCTTGAGTATCTCTCAGCTGCGTATGTGTCCCTTTAGGTATAGGTTGTAGGTCTAGCTTGTGCCCCATGAGTGTGCGTGTGGCGTGTGTGTGAGGTGTGAGGTTTGTGTTAGCGCGTGAGTTCAGATACTACAACTTGTACTTGAAGAATTGAGGATTCAAAAAAAAAGTTGCATAAATATGATGTCGATAACCATTTAAGTCTTGTCCAACACATTTGCTCAATATTCGTATCCAATCCGAATCTGAAGAAAAAAAAAATATATGTCCCTTTAGGTATAGGTTGTAGGTCTAGCTTGTACCCCATGGTTGTACGTGTGGCGTGTGTGTGAGGTGTGTGTTAGCACGTGAGTTCAGATACTACAACTTGCACCTGAAGCATTGAGGATTCAAAAAAAAGTTGGATAAATATGATATCGATAACCATTTAAGTCTTATCCAACACATTTGCTCAATATTCGTATTCAATCCAAATCCGAAAAAAATATGAAAACAAATACAATATCAGCGATATCCGTTCATTCGATCTGACTGCACCCCATATTGATCTCGCTTACGCTAAGACAAAAGACATTGACTGAAGGATTATAAAAATATATATCACGAGTCAAGAATCTGTTGGATAGTGTGACAAATTAGAGCATCCTGCTCATTTTAAAAACTAGTAAAAATATACGTGCGTCTCACACGTGACTGAAAAAATATTAGTTCAATTGTAGTTATTGAAATATTTGTTTTTAGCAATTTATTTATTGAAATATTTGTTTTTATGTACAAAGGATATTTTTCAAAGATGTTGTGTACTTAATTTTTAAAATTATATAAAAAATAAATTTGGTGTATGCATTTGTCGACCAACCATGTATAGATAGAGTAGTTTGAGACATCTATTTTTTTCTATATAAAAAGGGAGTTTTGCGCAAACTACTGCCTTCAGTCTTAATGTGAAATGTAGGTGTAGATTTTCAAATTTGGTGGTTGGTGGAAATTGATTTATTTTAACTCATATTTATAAGTGAGAAGGAAAAAAACTTGTACTTGTGAAAAAAAAAGTCATGGCCCAAAAACTAAAAACCGGCTCGCTCAACTTCTACACCGCCCGCGAAGCAACTGAGCTCGGGCTGCCAAATCGGCCCCCGCGCACCTCCTCCTTGCCTCAGCCGCGTGCTGGCACCGACGGCGTCCGACCTAGGCCGGGGTGCTCCATCCCGCCGGCGGTGGCCATGTCTTTGGGCCAGATCTGCGCTGGCCCCAGCAGCGTCTAACCCAGTGCCGGGGCGCTCCGGCTACCGGCTCCTGCGGCGCCATCCGTTCTTTGTTTTCCTGGTTCCTCCTCTTCGAAATCCTACTTATTTCCTCCTTCTCAATTGTTTGGTTGTTTGTATCTTTGGATCCATGTGTGTTGCTAGGAGTTGTCTCATTTGACATGGATTTCTCAAGTAGAAAACTTGGATTGAATCACGAAATCAAGTTTTACAAGATCCCCTAGAGCCTACCTCCCATCATCCTACCACTAATCCGAGATTTGACTAAACCTAGGCACTCATCTCCTAGCTAATCTACTCTCTTTTCTCTCTTTGGCTCTTCGCTGCTAGGGTTAGGAAACCTAGGGCATGTGGCTGGCCAAGAGAGTCTCTAAGGAGCCTTCTCAAGTCTATTTATACCCTAGGCCCTAATAGACACAGTTTACACTAAGACCCCTATATTACAAATGCCCGGAGGGGTTGAAATATAAAGGATACAAGATATTTCGGGACGAACGACCATGATGAAGTCTTGATCTTCGTAAGTTCCACGCAATCCTTGGATGTTCTCTATGTGGCCAGTAGTCCAATCCGTGATCCGGCCCCGGTTTTGAAGTCAGAAACCGGGAAACTTTAGAAAGTCTCCATCTGGGCCAGGTTTGGCCCATCTTCGCTATCTTGGCGAGTCGTGGCCCAACTCACCAAGACTTCGGTAGCTTGGGTGGCGGTTTTGAGCAGAAGCCGCCAAAGCCTCCCTCGCACGTCTTCGCGCCATGCACTCGGGTTGGAGCACCACGGTGACGCCCGGTTTCTCCAGTCCATCGGAGCTGCCTCACAGTCCATCGGAGGTTTTACACAGTCGTCGTCGAGCCGCCCCTCCGTGTATCGAACTCCCATGGCTGACCGACGCCGAGACTTGCCTCCGGTCCATTGGAGGACTTTTGCCTCAGTCCATCGAGGTCTTCATCATCTACCTCCAGTCCATCAGAGGGCCTCCAATTCATCGGAGGACTTGTACCTTTGACAATCACTCATGACTCATCACACCAGGAGAGCAATGAGACCGGTCCATTGGCTCTCAGTCTCCTCCTTGATGAGTGCATTGTCAACACCTTCTACCTTTAACCTGAAACAGAACAAAGACAAGAGAAAAGCGTAAAACCGAAAAGGAAGGAAGAAAAGAAAAAAATTGCTCAAAATGCCCAAAAGCCAAACACAAACAAAGAAACAGGGCACAATGAGACAACAAAAGAAAACAAAGCATCGGCTCCTCAAGACGGTGCAAAAGGCTCAACGCGCCGATGCAAGAGCATGCTAAAAGCTTAACTCCCCCTGAAATGCATCCTCACAAATGCAATATGAGTGCAAAGCTCCCCCTCAACTAGATCTCTCCCGAGTCCTCCCCTTTGTCCAATACATCTCCCAATTCTCCCAAATTTCTCTCCCTTGTTAACAATGGACACATCAAGGGTTCATAGGACTCTCACTAAACTAGACAACTCCCACTCAAAATATGCCATGAGATGGAGAGAGTGTACCAAAAAGTGCTTAGAAGGGATAGAAAGCTAGTATTTACAAGTTCTAGCATACAGAGCAAGTGAGGGCAAAGAAGCATGCAACAAACTCAAATGAATCTATCTTACACATATCAGGAGCAAGCATGAATTTTAGGGTGGTTTAAAAGAAAGCATCATCAACATAAATATCATCTAGCAAGGTAGACATGAACAGCAAGATGCTAGCAATGCATACAAGGTGTGCTACTCTCAACCAAAGCATATACAACAAACCATAAGCATTTCAGAGACTTGCATATTTCAGATTGAACCACTTGTATTACATTAGCAAGTTCCATATGTGCAGGGGTTATTTACTTGTCTTTTGCCATTTCTTACTAACCAATGCCAAGCCTAGGTTCAAAGAACCATCAGAAGCTTAAGACAAGGTTTTGGTGATACACAGCCTAGTCCAATCTCATGCCAAAGTGCAAAGGCAAGCTGTCTCAAACTGGATCAGTGTGACAAGCAAACCTACCTGAATCTTTTCATTCCATCTCAAAAGATACCATTTGTAACGGTTTAATTCAGATTTCAGTTTAAGCAAGGTATCATAAAATCTTAGACATTAACTTAGCAAAGGCATACAACTAGCATATCCAGGCATGAAAAGATAGCATAGCATTCAACACTCCTACACATGCTAGGTAGCCAAATCAAGTGGTGATCATGTTTTTGATTTGCAAACAATAAAGTGACTTACCTCACAATTAGTATTCAACACTCAAGAGAGCTTAGCCAACCATGATCAATGTCACACCCAGTTTTAGAAACAAAACCAAGTGCTAACCATGTATGTGCCAGGATCAGTTTAACCACATACATAGCGATAAACAAAAGTAATAACACAACCAGTACTTTAACTTAAGAGTAATAACCAATATTACAGACCATAAATGTCTTTAACGAAACCGAGTATCTGAACGAAAACGAGTTAACTAAACGACAGCGGAAGACGACCGTGATCCACAGGCAACTGACGGATGGCACACCAGCCTAGAACTCGTCGTAGTCCTGGAACTCCTGGTTAGGATCACCACAACTTCCTTCTGGATCTGGGCAGCGGTTGCAATGGATGCAACGGGTATAAAACAAGCAAGAATGAGTACATAACGCACTCAGCAAGTATTCCGTTTAGGATAAAAGTGGACTGGCTTTATAGTGGACAGGCATAGCAATTGCTTTTAGTTAGTCAAGTTTTAGTTACTAGCAATGATTAGCATAACCCATCCCTTTATTGTAAAGACAGTAAAACATATTAGAAAGATAAGCATGAACCATAACCATATCCATCATCATCACCATAGTCACCATGAGCCATTCACCTTGAAGCTGAAACTCTAATCTGTGAGGGTCCAGGCCGCTCTTAACCGTGAGCACGGCTGATATATCAGTTTTAAACACTCTCGAGAGGTTGTACAACTTTACCCACAAGTCATGATTCCCATTGTGCCCGAGGTTTGCAAAGCCCCATTTATTCATACCTTAGATGAATCGGCAGGGTTTCATTACGAGACCTTTACAAAGAATTCCTAGAGTTGTGGCCCACTCGTTACAGGTTACTCCAGTTAACTAAAGATATGAGAGTTCCGTTCCAAAGGGTGACAGATCAAACTGCACCTCATTGGCAAAGGGCAAAGTCCCATATCCCCCAGACCCCTCATACGCCATGTTTCAGGAAAGTAAGCCAAAACTCTAGTTCATCTAATTAATCAGTCAAGCCCAGTGCCCATGTGAGTCTTGTGGTTGTACTGTTTTCCTGGGTGGTCGCTCGGCGAACCGATCCTTAAGGTGAAGCACTTGAGCAAAACCAACAAAACATGCCCAAGTCTCCATGTTGCTAAAACCAAACTTTTATCATCATGTTCACTACTAATTAAACAAGATTAGCAACATGAATATAAAGATGTTGAGCGATAGCATTAATCTACACATCACAGCCCCTCCCAAGTTTCATAATCATATGAAAACATATGAGGCTAGTCACCCTTAATAGGAGCAATCAAATT
The DNA here is from genome assembly GCA_022530915.1 of Paspalum notatum. Lineage (NCBI taxonomy): Eukaryota > Viridiplantae > Streptophyta > Magnoliopsida > Poales > Poaceae > Paspalum > Paspalum notatum. The sequence continues at coordinate 7,987,681 of CM039691.1, forward strand.
GGGCTCTAGATTGTGTAATTAATGTAAATAGGACATAGGTCAAAGAATACTTGCCTTCCTCAGCAAAAACTTGCTCAGGAACTTCCCACGATGGATTCTCGACAAACTCGGACGGAACGTCGGCTACACATTGCATACATACAAGCAATGAGCATTAATTGGCTAAAACAATACACCAAACATCATAAACAGAGGTTAAAAAGGTTTTAAAATTAATCTACACGTTACTACGATTCCGTAGGTTCAAGAATCGTTCAAATCGGAGTTAAAACGCAAAAGATACGAATAAAACAAGTTTAAAGGCTTAAAATAAAGAGAATTTGAAACTCCAGGGACCCACTTGCGAAAACCAGGGGTTTAAAAGAAATAGATTGGACTGCGGGTTGATTTTCCAAAAGCTTAGGGTCTAAACCGTAAAAACCAGGGACCTAACCATGAAAATTTGGACTGCGGGTTGATTCTCAGAAAACCCAGGGTCTCTTTAGCAAAAGTACGGCCGCTGACCGGTATTGACCCGGGTCGCGCAGCTCTGGGCCGTTGGATCTGGATCGGACGGGCGGGATTAGATCGGATCGGGGAAAAGAGAGCGGCGGCGGCGGGTTGACCGGCGACGGCCATCGGGCGCGGCGGAGGGTCACCGGAGACTCGCGAACTCCGCGGTTCCGGGGCCTAGGGATAGCGGAACGAGGCGCACGGGAGAGCGGGCGGCGGTGCGAAGCTGGCGGGGCGGTCGCGGTGGCGGCGCATCGGCCGTAGGTGGCGGGCGGCGGAGCGGGGCGAAGGCGGAGCTCCGACGAGCAATTCCCGCCGGTGTAGAGCGCGGTTAGGGACTAGAGTTAGCTAGAGAGCGTCCTCACCTCACGGCGAAGCCCCGAGTGTAGCCGTAGTCGACGAAGAGGCGGCGACGGCGTGCGGCGACGTGCGGCGGCGGCCCCTGCGTGAACCGGCGGCGCGGTGAGTTCAAGCCGACGAACCGAAGCAAAACAAAGACTGGGATTGAGCGTTTAGGGGCGATACCTCGCGGCGAAGCTAGCGGGCTTGACCTCGTCGTTGATTACAGCTTGCAGAGGCGAAACCCGACGCGAACTCGAGGTGAACTCGCGGCGGCGGTTTCGGCAAACTAGGGCGCCAAGCGGCTGCGATGGCTTGGGCTTTTGGTGGTCTAGGGCTTAGGGGTGGCAGCTTTTATAGCCCGGACGCCGAGGCTTGCGGAGGGGGCAAGAGAAGGCGGCGCGAGGGAAAGTTCGGTTCCGGCCGGACTTCGTGTCCGCGTCGGACTCTGTCCGCGCGTGCACAGAAGGAAAGGGAGGGGTGGGAAAAAGGAAGGCAAGGCGCGGCGGGCGCGCGATCCTCGGAACTAGGACAGGGAAGGAGGAGCGCGGGGTTGGACCGAGGCCGCGGCGTAGCTTGAGCGCAGGCTCTTCTCCGTCGGGCGTCGGACAGAAAAGGAAAGAGAGAGGGAAGGTGGGAGATGACAGGCGGGACCCACCGTGTCAGTGAGAGGAAGAGGAGGGGCGCGGGTTGGGCTGCCTCTCAGCTGGGCCGCGCGGCGCGCTGGGCCGGGTGAAGAGGAGGAGGGGGAGGAAGGGACTGGGCCGGCGGCGGGGTTGGGCCGCGCGGGGGTCTGGGCCGAAAGAGAGGAAGAGAAAGGAAAGGAGAAAAAGGAAAATTTTTTCCCCGGGTTGTTTGGAGTTTGGAAAATTTTGGAGAGATGCAACAGGTTTTGAATTCAAATTTTGAACACTGCAAATCATCCAATAAAATATGCAAGGGCATGAATGCTCAAACATGTAATTCCTATGATTCTTTTTAATTAACTATTTTGAAATCACATAAAATTTAAATAGGTGTCCTGTGTGATCAAGCAATATGAATAAATTAAATTGGTTCCAAAAGATTTTATTTGTGGCAAAATTTAGGGTGTTACAAACCTACCCCCCTTAAAGAAATCTCGCCCCGAGATTTTAGGATTGGCTAGCAAAGAGTTCCGGGTAATCTGCTCTGAGGTCATCCTCTCTTTCCCAGGTGGCCTCCTCTGCCGTATGGTGGCTCCACTTAACTTTGCACATCTTTATTACCTTGTTTCTGGTAGTCCTCTCTGCCATTTCCAAAATTTAGACTGGATATTCTGTATAGGTCAAATCATCCTGCACATTAAGTTCATCCTCCTGCAACTGCTCTTCAGGTACTCGCAAACACTTCTTCAATTGAGATATATGGAACACATTGTGTACCCCTGATAATCTGTCAGGCAATTCCAGTTGATATGCAACTTCTCCCTTACGGTCAATTATTTTAAAAGGCCCAATATATCGTGGTGCTAACTTCCCTTTCACTTTGAATCGGCGTAGACCACGAATAGGTGATACTTTCAAGTACACATAATCTCCTACTGCAAATTCCAAATCCCTTCGACGGTTATCCGCATAACTCTTCTGCCTGGTTTGAGCAATCCTCAAATTCTCCCGAATCATTCGTACTTGTCGTTCGGCGTCTTCTATGATTCTAGGACCAAACAACTGCTTCTCCCCAGGTTGATCCCAATGCAAGGGAGTCCTGCACCGTCTACCATACAAAGCCTGAAAAGGTGACATCTTGATACTAGCCTGATAACTATTGTTATAAGAAAATTCGGCATACGGCAAACTTTTATCCCAACTAGTACCATATTATATTGCGCAAGCTCTCAACATATCTTCTAATATCTGGTTGGTTCTTTCTGTCTGCCCATCGGTCTGTGGATGATATGCTGAACTAAAATTTAATTTAGTGCCCATTGACTCATGCAACCGTTTCCAAAAGTGAGATGTAAACTGAGTTCCACGATCAGACACAATCTTCTTTGGTACCCCATGCAAACACACAATTCTGGACATATACAATTCAGCTAACTTGGCTCCCGAATAAGTGGTCTTGACAGGAATAAAGTGAGCAACTTTGGTTAATCTGTCCACTACTACCCATATAGAATCAAAACCACTTTGTGTACGCGGTAGGCCGACAATAAAATCCATACCAATTTTCTCCCACTTCCACTCTGGAATCTTGAGCGGCTGTAACAATCCAGCGGGCTTTTGATGCTCAGCTTTCACCCTCTGACAAACGTCACACAATGCTACATATTCTGCTACTTCACGTTTCATACCGTACCACCAAAATTTCTGCTTCAGATCTTGGTACATCTTTTCACTTCTAGGATGGATAGAGTAAGCTGTCTCATGTGCTTCCTTCAGAATTAAATCCCGTATAGACTTTATGTTCGGAACACAAATTCTATCCCCATGCCATACCGTGCCGTCGGCATCCACTCGAAATCCCGGTGCCTTGTCTAACTTGATCAACTCTTTTACTTCCTGGATCTTCTCATCATTAAGTTGTCCCTTCCTGATTTCTTGTTCCAACGTAGGTTCAAACTCCATGGAGACAGTGCCTTCCATATTATTAAGAAAACCCAAACTTAGTCGGTCGAACTCTATGGCTAACTCATCCGGCAACTCTTTTGCCCACAACAAACTGATCTGACTCTTTCTGCTCAAAGCATCTGCTACTACATTTGCCTTGCCAGGATGGTAATGTATCTCCAGATCATAATCCTTGATTAATTCTAACCATCGTCTTTGCCGCATATTCAACTCAGTCTGGGTAAATATATACTTTAAGCTTTTGTGATCAGTATAAATATCACACTTCTGTCCGAATAAGTAATGCCTCCATACTTTTAATGCATGCACCACTGCGGCTAATTCCAAGTCATGAGTCGGGTAATTCTTCTCATGATCCCTCAGTTGTCTAGAGGCATAGGCAATAACCTTGCCTTCCTGCATAAGAACACATCCTAAACCTAGCCGTGAAGCATCACAATATACTGAAAAAGGCTTATGCATATCTGGAAAAGTTAGCACTGGCGCTGTGGTTAACCTCTTTTTCAACTCCTCGAAGGCTTTCTGACAAGCCGACGTCCACTGAAATTTATTATTCTTCTCTAACAAAGCTGTCATTGGTTTAGCAATCCTGGAAAACCCCTCAATGAAACGCCGATAGTAACCAGCTAATCCGAGAAAACTCCTGATGCCTTTCACATCCTCTGGGATCTTCCAGTTCTGCACTTCAGATACCTTACTTTGGTCAACGGCAATTCCTGCATTGGATATGACATGACCTAGAAATTTAACCTCCTCAATCCAGAAATCACACTTGCTAAACTTCGCATAAAGTTTATGCTCTCTAAGCTTCTGCAACACTAATCTTAGATGCTCTTCGTGTTCCTCTTCAGTTTTGGAATAAATCAGAATATCATCGATAAATATCACAACAAACTTATCAAGATATTCCATAAACACACTATTCATCATGTACATAAAGAAGGCTGGGGCATTAGTCAAACCAAAGGACATAACTGTATATTCATATAACCCATAACGACTAATGAACGCTGTCTTTGGTATATCTGAAGGTCTGATTCTTAGTTGATGATATCCAGATCGTAAGTCAATTTTGGAGAATACACAGGCACCTTTGAGCTGATCAAATAAATCTTCAATCCGGGGCAGTGGATATTTATTCTTTACTGTAACGGCATTGAGACCTCTATAATCGACACACATTCGCAAGGTCCCATCTTTCTTTTCAGTGAGCAAAACTGGCGAAGCCCAAGGTGAAGTACTTTTGCGAATAAACCCTTTCTCCAATAGTTCATCTATTTGTTTCTTAACTTCAAGTAATTCGACACCGGATATTCTATATGCTTTCTTATAGATAGGTGCAGTTCCAGGTACTAATTCAATAGAAAATTCAATGTCACGTTCAGGTGGCATACCTGGCAACGAATCTGGGAAGACATCCGGAAACTCTGACACTACTCTGATGTTCTCCAAGGCTGTGGCATCAATAGCATTAACTTCTGCTTGAGGCGGGTCTATCGGAACTTCCATGTTCTCCCCGGCTGGCGTAGTCAAAGTCACTTTCCTCTCAGCACATGAGATTACCCCGTTGTATCTTTGCAGCCAATTCATTCCCAGGATAACATCTACTCCTTGTGCTTTCATAACTATTAATGATGCTGGAAAATCTACCCCCCTTATTTTAATGGATGCATCATCACAAGCGAACTCGGATCGCATGTTTCCCCCAGGTGAACTAACTAGCATTGTTTTTACCATCTTTATCATAGGCAAATTATACCTCTCTACATGCTGAGCAGTAACGAAGGAATGCGTAGCACCAATATCGAATAGTACTAAGGCGGGTTGGGAATTGACCAGGAACGTACCTACGACAGCATTTGGACCTTCCTGGGCAGCCTCCGCGGTGATGTGGTTGATCTTGGCGTGGCTGGAAGCTTGGTTGGGGGTGCCCGCCTTCGAACTCGGTTGCGGTGTCTGCTGCGGCGTCCCTCTATATGGGCATTGCTTAGACCAGTGACCTGTTCCTCCGCATTTGAAGCAATTTGCACTTCCCGGTGGTACTGGCGTGCCTGTCTTCACTGGGGTACTGGTAGGAGTTGGTTGGCGGGGAGCTTGATTGTTTGAGCGCTGCATTTGGGGATTGTTCTGCTGAGACTGATAGTTCGGGCGCTGATAGTTGCCATTATTGTTGTAGCGCTGGAACTGGGGCTGCTGCTGTCCGGAGTTCTGTGTAGGGCGGTTCTGAAAGTTCTGTGACCCAGAAAACCACGGGCGGGTGTTGCTGCTAGATTGTTGTGCCTTCTGTTTGCGCTTCTTTTCCTCCATCTCGCGACGAGTATTCTCCGTCACGATAGCTCGGTCTATCAGATGCTGGCAGTTAGGAAAGGTATGGTTCATAAGCTGGTACCTGAGTGGGTCGACCAAGCCTTTAAGGAAACGGTACTGCTTCTTGGGGTCGGTGTTAACCTCCTCTGGACAGTAGCAGGACAGTTGTAGGAACTTGTCTCGATACTCACTGACGGTCATGGTGCCCTGGGTGAGTGCCAGGAACTCTTCTTTCTTCAGTGACATCACACCAGCTGGAACATGATGCGCTCTGAACCTCTCGGTGAACTCCTGCCAGGTAATGGTGTTGGGGTTGTTATGAGCCAAGCGGTACGACTCCCACCATTGTTGAGCGGCACCCCGTAACTGGTGAGGGCCGTAGAGGACTTTCTCCTGGTCGGTGCACTGAGCGACGTCCAGCTCCCGTTCTATTGCGCGGAGCCAGTCTTCTGCATCCATAGGATCGGCAGAGTGAGTGAACACAGGTGGGTGTCCCTTCATAAATTCTGCGCGTCTATCTCGCGGTTGAGGCGGTGGTGGCGGGGGTGGTTGCTGCTGCGCCTGGTGCATGGCTGCCACTGCTTGACCAAGAGCTTGTATCACTTGGGTCTGGTTCATGATCAGTTGTTCCATAGTCATTGGCGGTGGTGGATTTGGGAGTCCTCCGTCTCCGCGACCTCCTCTACCTCCGCGGCCACGACCACGTCCACGTCCTGTACTCATCTGATGGACCAAACATACCATTAGTACTTATTTTCGGCCATACATCTCATTCAACATTAGTAACCAAGACAGATGAGATAAAGATCTGAACGTATATATGGGTAGAGCAAGGCTTTCCCAAATAACTAACTTTATTAAACTTATTAAGCATCCAACCAAAAGACTAAGTTGTGGACATCACCCCACAACTTAAGCACTCATTACAAAGAACCAAATCATCCATAAAACACAATCATAAGCAAACGAGCACACTGTTGACCGTTCTAAGCCTAATCGAACTAACTAATCGATACTAATAGAACCTATTACAAAAGGGATAACATCCTAGTCCTCATGATGCCGTATATAGGTCCTAGCTTCTGGATCATTGTAGCGGGCCTTCTTCCTGCGCGGAGCACCAGCAGGGTCTTCTACAGGTTCTTCTTCCACGGGCTCAACGCCATGTGCAACCCATGCTCGAAGCTTCCGGTTCTCGTACCTCACCATGTCCAACTCATCCAAGGCGGCGTTATAGTCTGTGTTGAGGGTAGCAAGGTACTCAATCCAGGCGTGGGTTCTGTTCTGCCTCCGGGTTGGCGATCCATGCATCAAGTCTTTCGACCGAACGGCAGGGGTAGTACCGGCATGAAGTGATGGCCATATCTTCACGGTGTGCGTGGCACAACGTCGTCAAGGCCTCCCTAGCAGCATCACTGATGGCGGCTTCATGGCTGTTGCGACGAGTAGGTGCGTGCCTGACGTGGATGTTCCGGCGGGATCCAAACTCATCCGGAATGCTGATCTCCACTGTCATGTCCCAATCATCATGTAGGACGGGATGGCGGTAGCGAGTCCCCACATAGGTGATCCAGAACTGATCGTAGTGGAGCATCTCCAGCGTTTCTCTCAGCATCCGAGGAACAGGCAGCGGGTAGTCGAACCAGCGGTGGGTAGTGGTGACCACGGGTCCAGCTTCATCGTCGTCCTCATCATCGTCCGATGGGGGCGCGTTACCATCATCTGGATCTTGTTCTGGGTCTTCAGGGTCAACAGCTGGATCTTCTGGCTCCTCCTGGGGTTGCTCCTGCGGCGGTGCCGAAGGGGGTACTGGTGGCTGCACCTCCAAGGGTTCTTCCTGCGGCTCCTCTCCTGGTTCATCTTCTGACAGCTCAGGGACAAGCTCCTCTGGGTCCTCCTCCTCGGACTCAGTCAGGTCTACCCACTCTTGTGGCGGTGGAGAAGGTGGGGTTGGGGTAGGCAATCTGATCCTGTTGGGTCCGCCATAACCTCGTCCACCAACACGCATGCGGGCAGTGCGCTTGAAAGTCGACATCTGCAGGCCCACATCGTAAGCAAACATGAGAAACAGTTCTATTATGGGATAGATAAGTAGATATAGAAGATCTTAATTGAAATAGACAAGTATGGATGTCAAAATAGCATATATTGCAAGTATTTGAATGGAGAAAGCAAGAAAAGATAAGCAAAATCCTTAATCACGACCAGTTCTATTCTAGGCTTGCGTCCTACGGTCAGCACGGCTCTGATACCACTTTTGTCACACCCAGTTTTAGAAACAAAACCAAGTGCTAACCATGTATGTGCCAGGATCAGTTTAACCACATACATAGCGATAAACAAAAGTAATAACACAACCAGTACTTTAACTTAAGAGTAATAACCAATATTACAGACCATAAATGTCTTTAACGAAACCGAGTATCTGAACGAAAACGAGTTAACTAAACGACAGCGGAAGACGACCGTGATCCACAGGCAACTGACGGATGGCACACCAGCCTAAAACTCGTCGTAGTCCTGGAACTCCTGGTTAGGATCACCACAACTTCCTTCTGGATCTGGGCAGCGGTTGCAATGGATGCAACGGGTATAAAACAAGCAAGAATGAGTACATAACGCACTCAGCAAGTATTCCGTTTAGGATAAAAGTGGACTGGCTTTATAGTGGACAGGCATAACAATTGCTTTTAGTTAGTCAAGTTTTAGTTACTAGCAATGATTAGCATAACCCATCCCTTTATTGTAAAGACAGTAAAACATATTAGAAAGATAAGCATGAACCATAACCATATCCATCATCATCACCATAGTCACCATGAGCCATTCACCTTGAAGCTGAAACTCTAATCTGTGAGGGTCCAGGCCGCTCTTAACCGTGAGCACGGCTGATATATCAGTTTTAAACACTCTCGAGAGGTTGTACAACTTTACCCACAAGTCATGATTCCCATTGTGCCCGAGGTTTGCAAAGCCCCATTTATTCATACCTTAGATGAATCGGCAGGGTTTCATTACGAGACCTTTACAAAGAATTCCTAGAGTTGTGGCCCACTCGTTACAGGTTACTCCAGTTAACTAAAGATATGAGAGTTCCGTTCCAAAGGGTGACAGATCAAACTGCACCTCATTGGCAAAGGGCAAAGTCCCATATCCCCCAGACCCCTCATACGCCATGTTTCAGGAAAGTAAGCCAAAACTCTAGTTCATCTAATTAATCAGTCAAGCCCAGTGCCCATGTGAGTCTTGTGGTTGTACTGTTTTCCTGGGTGGCCGCTCGGCGAACCGATCCTTAAGGTGAAGCACTTGAGCAAAACCAACAAAACATGCCCAAGTCTCCATGTTGCTAAAACCAAACTTTTATCATCATGTTCACTACTAATTAAACAAGATTAGCAACATGAATATAAAGATGTTGAGCGATAGCATTAATCTACACATCACAGCCCCTCCCAAGTTTCATAATCATATGAAAACATATGAGGCTAGTCATCCTTAATAGGAGCAATCAAATTGGGCTCTAGATTGTGTAATTAATGTAAATAGGACATAGGTCAAAGAATACTTGCCTTCCTCAGCAAAAACTTGCTCAGGAACTTCCCACGATGGATTCTCGACAAACTCGGACGGAACGTCGGCTACACGTTGCATACATACAAGCAATGAGCATTAATTGGCTAAAACAATACACCAAACATCATAAACAGAGGTTAAAAAGGTTTTAAAATTAATCTACACGTTACTACGATTCCGTAGGTTCAAGAATCGTTCAAATCGGAGTTAAAACGCAAAAGATACGAATAAAACAAGTTTAAAGGCTTAAAATAAAGAGAATTTGAAACTCCAGGGACCCACTTGCGAAAACCAGGGGTTTAAAAGAAATAGATTGGACTGCGGGTTGATTTTCCAAAAGCTCAGGGTCTAAACCGTAAAAACCAGGGACCTAACCGTGAAAATTTGGACTGCGGGTTGATTCTCAGAAAACCCAGGGTCTCTTTAGCAAAAGTACGGCCGCTGACCGGTATTGACCCGGGTCGCGCAGCTCTGGGCCGTTGGATCTGGATCGGACGGGCGGGATTAGATCGGATCGGGGAAAAGAGAGCGGCGGCGGCGGGTTGACCGGCGACGGCCATCGGGCGCGGCGGAGGGTCACCGGAGACTCGCGAACTCCGCGGTTCCGGGGCCTAGGGCTAGCGGAACGAGGCGCATGGGAGAGCGGGCGGCGGTGCGAAGCTGGCGGGGCGGTCGCGGTGGCGGCGCATCGGCCGTAGGTGGCGGGCGGCGGAGCGGGGCGAAGGCGGAGCTCCGACGAGCAATTCCCGCCGGTGTAGAGCGCGGTTAGGGACTAGAGTTAGCTAGAGAGCGTCCTCACCTCACGGCGAAGCCCCGAGTGTAGCCGTAGTCGACGGAGAGGCGGCGACGGCGTGCGGCGACGTGCGGCGGCGGCTCCTGCGTGAACCGGCGGCGCGGTGAGTTCAAGCCGACGAACCGAAGCAAAACAAAGACTGGGATTGAGCGTTTAGGGGCGATACCTCGCGGCGAAGCTAGCGGGCTTGACCTCGTCGTTGATTACAGCTTGCAGAGGCGAAACCCGACGCGAACTCGAGGTGAACTCGCGGCGGCGGTTTCGGCAAACTAGGGCGCCAAGCGGCTGCGATGGCTTGGGCTTTTGGTGGTCTAGGGCTTAGGGGTGGCAGCTTTTATAGCCCGGACGCCGAGGCTTGCGGAGGGGGCAAGAGAAGGCGGCGCGAGGGAAAGTCCGGTTCCGGCCGGACTTCGTGTCCGCGTCGGACTCTGTCCGCGCGTGCACAGAAGGAAAGGGAGGGGTGGGAAAAAGGAAGGCAAGGCGCGGCGGGCGCGCGATCCTCGGAACTGGGACAGGGAAGGAGGAGCGCGGGGTTGGACCGAGGCCGCGGCGTAGCTTGAGCGCAGGCTCTTCTCCATCGGGCGTCGGACAGAAAAGGAAAGAGAGAGGGAAGGTGGGAGATGACAGGCGGGACCCACCGTGTCAGTGAGAGGAAGAGGAGGGGCGCGGGTTGGGCTGCCTCTCAGCTGGGCCGCGCGGCGCGCTGGGCCGGGTGAAGAGGAGGAGGAGGAGGAGGGAGGAAGGGACTGGGCTGGCGGCGGGGTTGGGCCGCGCGGGGGTCTGGGCCGAAAGAGAGGAAGAGAAAGGAAAGGAGAAAAAGGAAAATTTTTTCCCCGGGTTGTTTGGAGTTTGGAAAATTTTGGAGAGATGCAACAGGTTTTGAATTCAAATTTTGAACACTGCAAATCATCCAATAAAATATGCAAGGGCATGAATGCTCAAACATGTAATTCCTATGATTCTTTTTAATTAACTATTTTGAAATCACATAAAATTTAAATAGGTGTCCTGTGTGATCAAGCAATATGAATAAATTAAATTGGTTCCAAAAGATTTTATTTGTGGCAAAATTTAGGGTGTTACAATCAATCAAGCATCTGTACAATCTAGCACAAGCAAATACTAACTTATCATTCCAAAAGAGCTCTAGTGCCAGTGAAGTGAAAATGCATATGATACAATGCAATGCATGATATGATACAGAATGCAAAAGAAGCAAGAAAGAAACAAAAACAAAAGCAAATAAAAGCAAAACCTAAACTACTAGAGTTATCCTTGACTAAAAGGGATAACACACTCCAAGCTCACATCTCAAGCGCACAAAAGTGCTGAACGCTAGGGGTTTGGTAAAGATATCGGCCAACTGATTTTGGGTTACTACATGGAACAAGTCTATGTCACCCTTCTCATAGTGATCTCTCAGAAAGTGAAACCTCGCGTCTATGTGTTTGGTTCTAGAGTGCAAAATGGGGTTCTTAGCTATAGAGATACCAGAAGTAGAGTCCACTAGAAGAGGGATCCTCCCAAACCTGAGGCCAAAATCATTAAGGGTGGCTTTTATCCATAAAAGCTGGGAGCAGCAGCTAGCAGCATCTATGTATTTAGTTATGTGATAGACAAGGATACACTAGCTTGCTTGCGAGAGGACCAAGAGACAAGAGAGGTTTCTAAGAGTTGGCATGTGCCGAAAATTGACTTGCGATCAATTCGGCAGCCAGTATGGTCAGCATCTGAGAACCCTTTAAGAGAAAGAGAAGAACCCGAGGAGTACCAAAAACCAAGCTCAGGAGTGAACTTCAGATACCTGAAAATGCGCTTCACCGTTTGACGGTGAGAAGTCCTAGGAGAAGCCTGGTAGCACGCACAAAGGCAAACCGCGAAATGAATGTCCGGTCTGGTCGTTGTCAGGTACAAAAGTGAGCCGATCATCCCTCGAAATTCCTTCTGGTCCACTGCCTCCCCATCTTCATCCGCATCAAACGCCGTGTTTGTACTCATTGGAGTTGTCATGGGCTTTGAGTCACCCATGTCAAACTTCTTCAAAATGTCCTTCGTGTACTTGGCTTGATGGACGAATGTTTTTTCAGGGCCTTGCTTGATCTACAACCCGAGGAAGAACTGTATCTCACCCATAAGACTCATCTCAAATTCCCTGTTCATCTGTTCAGCAAAACTAGACACCAAAGTGTGAGATGAACCACCAAAGATTATGTCATCAATATATATCTGAACTATCAGGGTGTCACCGCCACGACTCAACAGAAACATGGTCTTGTCTACTGAACCCATCACAAACCCAGACTTGAGCAGGAAACTCTTCAACCTAACATACCAAGCTCATGGAGCTTGCTTTAGACCATAAAGGGCTTTTCTCAACTTGTACACCCGGTCTAGAAACTTAGCACTCTCAAATCCAGGAGGTTGTCTCACATATACCTCCTTCTCTATGAACCCATTTAGGAAAGTAGACTTGACATCCATCTGCTGCAGTTTGAAGCCTTTAGAGGCCGCAAAGGCAAGCAGAATTCTAATGGCTTCTAAACAGGCTACAAGGGCAAAGGTCTCCTCATAGTCTATCCCCTCCTTTTGACAGAAACCCTGGGCTACTAATCTCGCTTTGTTCCTCACAACCATCACATTCTCACTTTGTTTGTTCTTGAAAACCCATTTGGTACCTATGGGGTGACAGCTTGGTAGAGGCTCAACTAAATTCCAGGCATGACCCTAAACCCTAAACCCTAATCCTTTGGAAAGTTTGATCTCTTGAAGAATTTGATCATCTATTTTTATCACGTGATTGCTAGCGTCCACGTATATATTCAGTGCTAGTTGTTCTACACTGGAGCACTAGGATTACTAAATTTCATATCTTTTAAACCCTTTGATCTTTCGACACTCATTACATACGTACTAAAGTTTTTGCTCATTTGCTAATCATGAGGGAAAGTTCTAGTCATTTTGATCTAGCAAATCAAAAGGTAGAGTGAAGAAAGAAGAAGAGGAAGAGAGGTTGAAAAGGAAAAAAGAGGAGAAAGAAAGAGAAGGATGCGAAAAAGAAAAAAAGAAAAATATATATAGAGAGAAAAGAGAGTTTAGAGGTGGAATTTTGGGAAGTGAAGAGTTAAGCTAAGGTTTATCAGTGTATTGAGCAAAAACTTTCACTCTTTCCTACCATGTACAATCCTTTATTGGGAATACCAATAATGGATAGGATAGACACAAAATATGAGTGCCTACATGTGAGCTTGATAAAGAAGGACCGATGTAATTTCTTGCTCCATAGAGATCATTTTACAAAAAGAAAAAAACCTCCAAATTAATTCTAAAAGAAGTCTTGGTTTTGCTATGATTCGTTTGATTTCGAAAATTTATGTGGGGATCTCTATGCACGAAAGTTGATTTAAATGCCCATGTTGATATTAAACTAGGTAATGGCCCGTGCGTTGCTACAGGAGAAAAATATGATTTCTAGTTCTTAAAGTTTCCGCAAACTGATACTAATTAGCTAGTCATACAAAACTTGTTAACTAATAGTTTATTTTACAATAAATTTGTTTATACATATTTCTTAAGAATAAGAAAGTTACATGCCGTTTGACTCCAAGTTGTTTTTCCTTCATACATGTATGACCCTCCCCATAAACAATTTAGAGAAAAAATATATTCCCATCAAGTTGTAGAATTGTCATCCTGTGCAGGTCCACACGTAGTATAGCACAAAATGGTTGAATCCAACTACCATGAGACTTCTTGTTCCTAACATCCATGTTCAGCAAGACGATGGTATATCTCTTTAGAATTGTGTTGCGGAATTCAATGGGTGACTTCTTTTTCTTGTCAAATACCTTCCTTTCCTCATCAAGATCAACCTAGATTCAACATTTTCTCACAATTATTAATCATGAGGACAAAGTTCTCCTCGATATGATCAAACCTTTGCAATCGAAACTGAAAAGGCATGTTTATGGTGTACAAAAAACAACTAATTTTTAGACTAAATGGCGAGCAAGGAAAATAATACAAATCTATTGACCATCTGGTACCTATATGATCAGAAGTTCTCAATATAATCTTCACCATAGTCCTTGAAGCATTGGATTCAGCATAGTCTATGGCAACGAACAACATGACATTTTTCTACCTGTAGCAAAGTAAAATGCATAAAGCCAATTAACTGATGAATTGTGAATTTAATTTTGATGAAAGGGGACATGAATACTTACAACTAGGTGATTACCCCACACATTGCTGCGGGACTTAAAGAGTGATTTCAATATTTTTTTTGAAGAAAGAAATAGTATAGATTCAAATGTTCATTTGACAGAGAAAATAAAACAATGGAACTGCTATAGATTTGTCACTACTCAGCCTCTAACAATAATTCTAATAAACCTATGCAACTAAAACTACTAAAAAGATTTGTGGAGTACATATTTCATTATGGCATGAGCAACACCTATCTAATAATGACAACTTATTATCTTTGGGTGCGCTTACATGAATCAAAGAGCTGCAAAGAGGACTCCATTTATCTGTCTTTTTATCTCCTGTTGTCCTGCATAGGGGGATATTACATAATTATTAGTTGTTTTCTAGGAATAAGGATGAGTAGTACCATGTACGTAGGTATCGATGAAATTGTAGTGAACTGAAAAAGCAAAGATGGATAGGAGCAGCATTACCTAAGAACTATCTACACATAACATTCATTGGAGTGAACTGAAGGGCACAACATCACACAATTTCGTTAGAGGCATTCTATCAAACACTTTTATCGCATGTAGTATAGAAGTTGCAGCATATGTACAGACGCATGAATGGAATATAGTGAACAATTGAGCAGAGCTTCGATGGGTGTTGTACCTGATGGGAGCAGATGCATAGGCGAAGGAAACTTGGGCGATCACGTGAAGGAAGCACATTAAGCAAAATTCCCCGGTGATGGAATCAGTTTCTCATGGTCCACCTCTCATGCTCTGCAGTTACCTATCAGATTGTGCCACGATTGGGATGGAAGAAAGAAAGAAAGAGCGGGGTGACATTATGTATGTCACGGAAGAAAGAAAGAAAGAAACAGCGGGGTGACCTTATGTATGTCATGGAAGAAGGATAGGCTCACAGGAGAAGTAATATATGCACACATGCCTTGGAAACGGAATCACTCGATGGGTTGCAGGTGCGGCAATGTGTAGACCATAGGAATATGATGGTCAATGGGAACAAATATGAATGTTTTGCCGATTGAAAGGGCAATGACCATCAATAGAATAGGCGTTAAGACACTAAGCTTTAGGGAGATTAAAAACGGACCGAAAGTCCAACACTGCGGCAAAACTTAGTTGCCTGGCTGCTTCAGACAAGAGGCGGACGGTGGGGGCGGCGCACGGCTACTGGACTGCTCTCTGAGTGGAAGCTTTGATTAATCAACTAATGGTGGGAGCTGCAGGAATTTTTAAAGTGTCATGATTTCTAAATTTGTGGACTCAAAGATGGCGTGGACTTTGAAAGTAAAAGTGTACTAATGTATATTGTATGATAACATTTTTAAACATATTGTACTTGATAACTTATTTATCTTAGTTTAAAGAGATTGACTTTTAAATGATTGATCATATGGTATGACAATATTTTTTTAAACACAGTATTTTTTTAATGTACTATATATTTTTAAACACATTTGAGAGAGATTGACTTTTAAATGATCGATTAGTTCTTAAACACATTATACTTGATAACTTATTCATCTTATTTGAGAGAGATTGACTTTTAAATGATTGATCATCTGTGTGTTTATGTTGCGGGAATTTTACGTCGAAGTGATTGAAAGGACAAATAGTTGCATGCATGGATGTTATTAGCCACAGAAGATCGGCGAAAATCATTAATAGAGTGTTCTAGTGGATGATGACATGGCTTTTTATTGGATGATGATGAGGATAGCTTGCATGTTGATATATGACTTTAGTGGCCTTCATCTATATAGATATACTAGTTAATACCCCGCACGTTGCTACGGTAATTTTTT
Source organism: Paspalum notatum (assembly GCA_022530915.1). Taxonomy (NCBI): domain Eukaryota; kingdom Viridiplantae; phylum Streptophyta; class Magnoliopsida; order Poales; family Poaceae; genus Paspalum; species Paspalum notatum. The sequence goes on from CM039691.1 coordinate 8,003,801, forward strand.
AATCAATTTTCAAATTGATATTTTAAGATAAAAACACCGAAGTGATTGCCTAAAAATATTATTTTAATGTTGAAGATAATATATTTGATCATATATTCACGTTGTTGATAGATCATCTTTAAATGATTGATCCTTGTATTGTTGTGTGAAAAAAATATGCACGCGAGGAAAAATGACATGGAAGAAAATATTGATGCGGAAGAATTATAATCTAACAGCTAACGTTCTTAGTGAATATTTGGTTCTAATCAATAATTTTGGTGCTTAGTGTGTGTTGAAGTGACTCAATGGGTGATAGATAAATAGTTAATGGAATATAATTCAAAGTATAAAATAGAAACTAAAATTATGAAAAGAAATATGTGATTTTTTCTAAGCGCATACATGAGTGATTTTAGTCAATAAAAACTCATAGAGGTCATTAAAAGTGGATAGCTTGATGGTAAAGAGCATTGCTATAGTGGTGTGTGTATGTTTTTTCCTTTCTTCTAAGCATATGCATCAACGTTGTTAGCCACAGAAAATCGATGAAAGAAATTAATAAAAATCTTAGTAGAGTCTTAGTGGATGATGAGGTGGATAGCTTGAAAGTTGAAAGAATTACGTAGTGGGTTGAAAATGTGCACGCGAGGAAAAATGACATGGAAGAAAATATTGATGGGGGAGAATTATAATCTAACAGCTAATATGTCTCAATGAATAGTCGGTTCTAATCAATAATTTTTGTGCTTAGTGTGTGTTGAAGTGACTCAATAGGTGATAGATAAATAGTTAATGGAATATAATTCAAAGTAGAAAATAAAAACTAAAATTATGAAGAGAAATATGTGATTTTTTCTGAGCGCATACATGAGCAATGTAAGTCAAAAAAATTCATAGAGGTCATTAAAAGTGGATAGCTTGATGGTAAAGAGCATTGCTACAGTGGTGTGTGTATGTTTTTTTTTTTTTTTCTTCTAAGCACATGCATGAACGTTGTTAGCCACAGAAAATCAATGAAAAAATTAATAAAAATCTTAGTGGAGTCTTAGTGAATGATGAGGTGGATAGCTTGAGAGTTGAGAGAATTACACAGTGGGTTGCATCTTTATAGGATATATAGATTTCGGCTAGAAATTTTCTTAATAGTACTGGCCATGTGCTCTCTATGTAGCATGAGCCTTATTCTGTCTAGTTTATAATGTCCTTATCATTTGGATCTTCGGTTCTAAATATTTCAAGTCTGAAAATTACAACTTCGGAGTCTGAATTTATTTAGGAAGCAAGGTCTTGAAAATATATCAGTATTGTCCTTGGTAGTATGTCGGACAACCTATTATATAAATAAACTTATCATAGAAATATCATTGCCTTGGGGTCACTATGCCTGGATATAGGAGATAAAATTCAAGATCTGCTAATGATTCAACTAATAAAGTGAAAGCACGCCCAAGTAGCAGAGGTCAATGAGATACTAATGCATGTACTTGCAAGTGAATAATTTCTATATAGAAATGTCCATATGATTGGAGAAATTACAACAAACAATTTCCATCATCTGGAATCGTAAAGATGGGGCAGTGTTTGAAGGATGGGGAACTGTATATATGACTCAGTTTAGGAATATTAAGAAACAACAATATTGAGAAAGCTATCAATTCATTGATACCCTGGCTGAGACACGTAGATAACTAAAGACATGAGTGAGATAACAACAGGATGTTATCTTAAGCCTACAACACAAGAATGTTGCAGGTATATGAAGTAATGTATCCAAAGGGATTGCGGGGAGATTTTAACTTACTGTGGATTTAAACCCCACCTCAATCTACTCCAATACATCTCCAACCAAACAAAGTGTTAGATTTAACCTTACAAACTCTGCTTTAGAGCTAGCACCTTTATATGATCTCAACAAACTAACATTGCAGTAACTAGGTAAACTCCCCGCGAGTTGCCGTGGAAAATTATATATAATGCTAGTAGATTTTGAAGTTTAGGGCTTTCATAGAAAAAAGAGAGGAAAAGGATCAGGTTGTATTGAGAATCATACTATGGCATTATCGACCGTAGTCCCATGGCATCTATATACAATTTTGTGAAAAAAATAAGACGTGTGGCTTTGTCATCCCTACTAATAGAGAAGACCTAACTACATATAGGTAGCCAGATGACAGCTTACTCATCCATGCACACCAAGAGAGGCATGATGCGTTAGAATAGAGATTTATACCATCAAAATGCCAGAGAACAAGGCATGCATGTGAACCTCAAATAAGGTGGTACCACAGATAGACCCAAAGAAGATGATGGTGCCGAGGTAGATGCCAGCAGTGAATTGATCTTCTGGATGCGCCATGATTGATCGCATCGATGATGAAAACCATGAATAGTACGGAATCATATCAATACACATGAGCTCCAGGGCAGAGGCCGAAATGTAGCACCACCCTGATGTGATGATGGACACCGCGTAGACGGCTGGCCATGCATGGTGTAATTCGTCCGCTGGAATATGGTGTCTCATCAGCATGTGTCGTGTGCTGCGTCCGTCATCCCCAATATATATGTGCTTTACACCACCGAACCTTGTCGATCAGCTTGTCTATGGGGAACCCGCTCATGGGAGCTGAACAGGTACGATGGTATTAATACATCTTGGGCCGAGAAGACCAAGGAGACGGCTGGATAGGAAGAAGCAAGTCATATGACTATTGCACTACGCTGTATGATGGATCTTGATTGCTCTTCATTGCGTAGTGGTGGCGGCAGTTTTCCAACAGGAAAGTAAAAGCGCCTGGCATGGGAGGGCGAATAGAGAAGGCCTAGCGTGCGTTTGCTGGCTGTTGAGCTGAGCAAAAGAAAGAACACGAAGGCGAAAGGAAACCGATATACGTTACACCCTCACAATCACATGCATGAGTGACTCTTGGGCTGGGCCAAATGACGTGGCTACCTTGCATGTCAAGAGAAATAAACTTAATCAATCTAAGTGGGTTGTGTTTATATAAGTTGTATAGATATAGATAGATAGAGCCAATGCATTCCACTGATTACAGATTGAATTACATCTCATCCGTGCATTTAGTACGACTAGTAAAAATGCACGTGACGAATTAAGTTATTGTATGTTTTTTCTAAATTTTGTGTCGTTAACGATGAAAGTTTTTCATACAAATGAAATGTGATAATATTTTAAAACGGTGGTAATGCTAACAATGAGGCACTGATTAATTTTATTTTATAGTCTTAGAGGCAAATTGAGTTTTTAATATTTTGAGCCATATTATTAATATTAATTTTTTACATCCCATTCACAATGTGTTTTTACGATAATCTAAATTACATAATACATAGATATGTTGTAACTACGATAGTTCATGCGTTGGTGGATATTATAATCAATAGGCATTAATGTATCGATCGAACTTTTCTCGTAAAAGCAAGCATTTTTTTTCTTTGGTTCTGTTATACATCACTTAATTTTATAAAGGCCTTCTTTGGAGCGCACGATGCTACTCAATGCGTAGGAATAAGAAACACAGGATTAGAATTCCCACACAATTGAATCCTATAGGAATTTATAACACGTGAAAATCACAAAACATGTGTGTTTGGATCAAGGGAGAACAAACACACGAATGCAAGATACACAGGAAAGAAAACATGATGTTGTCCCTCATGCTTATTTTTCTCCAAAATTGCTATTCCATGGGAATTTCAAAACATTTGGTAGAATTCATAATAGTCAGGTCTTGCTGATCTGCTATTTGGTTAGCTAAGCAGTTATTATCAGACATGTGTTGAGAACGCATGATGCTGCTCAATGCATAGAAATAAAAAAAACATAGGATTAGAATTCTCGTACAATTGAATTTTATAGGAATTTATAACACGTGAAGAAAAAAATTATTCTGTTAATCAGGAGTAAACACGTTATAGCCCATTCTTTTTAATCTGTCTTAGAAATCCTAAAACAATCCTTATTGTGGAACGGAGAGAACGCACGGATTTGATGAAAAACCATTATATTATGCAATTTTCGTGAAATCTTATTTTCACAGCCCATCATCAATGCAGCGGAGCAACCTCTCCTTTGTTCGTTGAATGACATCGTTGAAAAGTAAAAAAAAAAAAAACTAACCGCTGCTTGCCAGCGGCTCAGCCCGCCGCGGCGCCACAGTAACCTAGGGTCTGGGGTCCACCAGAGGCCAGAACAACGCGGACTTAATGATTCTGAAAGGGGCTTGCAAAATTTTGACGTCCACGAGAGACTCGCACTTCTCGCTCTTATCCACAACAGCACCCGACTCGGCCGGTAGAGCCGGAGCCGTCGTCGAGCATGGAGTCCTCCCCGCGGCCGGGGTGGGGGATTCGTGGGACGAGCCCCGTCCACCGCCGCTCCCCACGGCAGCTGCCGGTAGACCTGGGCATGGGCCGCCCGACCTGTCCGAAAAAAACCCGACCCAGCCTGACCCGGTCAAATCAACGGGCGGGCACGGGCCAAAAAATTCAGCCCGGTGGAATTTTCGAGTCGAGCTCGGGCTGGAATTTTAGCCCGCGGGCCGGCCCGGTGACCCGACAAAACAACCAACAGGCCGGCCCAACACCTCCCCTTCCCTCCTCGCGTGGCCCAGCACCTCCCATCCCTCCCGTCCTGGCGGCCCAGCGTCTCCCCTCCCTCCCGGCCTGGCCCATCAACTCCCTTAACCCTAACTCCCTAAGCGCCCCTCTCGGTCTTGGCTCCCAGCTCCCGCGAGGCGCAGACGGCAACGCGCTGCCCGCCGCCGCCTTTCTCTTCCTCGCCACCACCGCCGAAGCCATCGGGGCGCCTTGCCGCAGCCCGCAGGTACGCCGTCGCCTTCATCTTCTTCGTCGCCACCGCTCGACCCAGCCCGACCCGGTCAAATCAACGGGCGGGCACGGGCCAAAAAATTCAGCCCGGTGGAATTTTCGAGTCGAGCTCGGGCTGGAATTTTAGCCCGCGGGCCGGCCCGGTGACCCGACAAAACAACCAACAGGCCGGCCCAACACCTCCCCTTCCCTCCTCGCGTGGCCCAGCACCTCCCATCCCTCCCGTCCTGGCGGCCCAGCGTCTCCCCTCCCTCCCGGCCTGGCCCATCAACTCCCTTAACCCTAACTCCCTAAGCGCCCCTCTCGGTCTCGGCTCCCAGCTCCCGCGAGGCGCAGACGGCAACGCGCCGCCCGCCGCCGCCTTTCTCTTCCTCGCCACCACCGCCGAAGCCATCGGGGCGCCTTGCCGCAGCCCGCAGGTACGCCGTCGCCTTCATCTTCTTCGTCGCCACCGCTCGACCCAGCCCGACCCGGTCAAATCAACGGGCGGGCACGGGCCAAAAAATTCAGCCCGGTGGAATTTTCGAGTCGAGCTCGGGCTGGAATTTTAGCCCGCGGGCCGGCCCGGTGACCCGACAAAACAACCAACAGGCCGGCCCAACACCTCCCCTTCCCTCCTCGCGTGGCCCAGCACCTCCCATCCCTCCCGTCCTGGCGGCCCAGCGTCTCCCCTCCCTCCCGGCCTGGCCCATCAACTCCCTTAACCCTAACTCCCTAAGCGCCCCTCTCGGTCTCGGCTCCCAGCTCCCGCGAGGCGCAGACGGCAACGCGCCGCCCGCCGCCGCCTTTCTCTTCCTCGCCACCACCGCCGAAGCCATCGGGGCGCCTTGCCGCAGCCCGCAGGTACGCCGTCGCCTTCATCTTCTTCGTCGCCACCGCCGAAGCCGTCGTCCGCTCGCACCGGCTCGGGCCAACACATGGAAAAGTCGGGTCAGCTTCGGCCCGACCCGAACCCGACCCGGCCCGGTGAATGCCCAGGTCTGGCTGCCAGCTCCGATGAGCCCCATCCTTCGCCGCTGTGGCGGCCGCCGCCCGCCAGCCTCCTACCCCGCCAGTCAAAGCCAGGCGTTTATCCGTCGCGCCCTCCTCCGCCACCTCGCCGTCTCCTCCCTCATCGCCATCTCCAAGAGATACGCCGGATCCAAGTGGACTATGAGTGGATGGATGGATTTATCAATCAAGCTTGTTGTCCCTCTCTTTGTTCTGGATGTGCTTTGTTCTGGATGTGCTTGCACCTCCATGATGTTGGACTAATATATGTAGGAATTAACATAATAAAAATAACGATTTGGGATATATGTTCTTTCTCCATGTTCCTGCTCTTCATGTAGCTGCGTATGTATTTAACTAATTGATTTTTGGGCTATTTCTCGTTTGTAGGTGGATATCATGACGACTGGTTTTGGGCTGTATTTGCATATAATAATATCAATGAGCTTGTTCTCAGTTCTCGGATTTCTTTTTTTTGTCCACCAGGGCCTGGCCGTGTGGGCTTAAAATCCTTTGAGGTAGGGTATATAATTTGGTAAAAAAAGTATTTGTAATATGCCATACTTTGCCTCACGCCAGTGGCAGAAACTCAAGTTTCTGCCGGGCGGAGTAATACTCGGTTACTCGGACCGATAGATTTATTTTATGGTGGGGACAACTTTTAGATCTAAGGGTAAATAATGGGTGGGTAAAAAAATCTATCGGTACAAATTGTATTAAGATAACTGATACTTTTATAGGGTAGATATAGGGCTTGGAGATGGCATTTGCATAATTTAGATTGAATTTCACCTGATCGCACAAAGATAACAAACTACACCTGGACTACCCATTCCCACAGATTTTGCTTTTTGCAAGATTATGTTTGAGTACTGGTACACAGATTAATTATTCGATAATCGATTATTCAGTTCCCAATTAGATACTAGTCTCGGCATTGAAAAAGTCCCACAACTAATCTAGGCAGTGACAAGAGAGCCACTTTACAACGGCCGAGTCAATGATGCAATCACTTAGGATAATTATTTTTTCAATGGACAGAGTCTCCAGTATGAACCTTTGCCTATTTTTTTCCAAGTACTGACCAGCACACCCAAATTCAAAGTATTGGGCAACCCTATACATGGCTACATGCTACTTAGTTCTTAACAGTTTACATGCACCACATCCTAAAATGGTTCGACCACTTATAACGCAGTGTAAACCAATGATAAATTGTTTTTACTGCCAACGGGGGAGAGGCTTTCCACAAGGAGTTTTGTATCGATCAAATGACCCTGAACCGGCCCAACAGCATACATCAGAATCCAGGATACCAGCAGTCTATGCCAAATGACAGTACTTATTAGTTTGGTGCATTGCTTGTCCTGGAGCAAACACATCATTTAATCCGAAATTCACACTGGAGTGTTGGTTTGAAAGAGCAATTACCCAGTAACCTATCACCACGTTCAACACACGGTGCTTCTTTGATCCAATCTCCAATCTCATTGCGGGGCCACTTTGGAAATGACACAGTTTCACCATTGTAGATCTAAGGTGAAAAGAAAAGAAAAGAAAATAAAGGGATGTATCAACTTGGTCTCGGAGGGGCATTTGATTGTGCTCTCCCTCCTAGTTTAGTCGTGGCTGCCTTTTGTTGCAGCTTCCTCCTTGCGGCTCCAGTACAAGGGAAACAGGAGTAGCGCACTCTTCAGGACGGCCGAATGCGCAAGGGGGCAACCGGCAGTGGGCAGGGAGAGGGAGATGCGCGGGGGAGGGGGCAGGCACAATGGGAGCGTGAAGGCCATGCGCGGAAGCAGCGGCGGCGGGCGGGCGAGGGGCGGGATGAGGGAGGCAAAGCAGTGGCGCAGGCCAACGAGGATTTTCCGGATGTATATGTGTACACAGGTACTATCTGAGCCGTTGCGTATAGAAGCTGCGCTAAGATTCGTGCCCACTGCTTGTTATGTCCTTTTGTTGGTCTCGAGGGCAACTTTGGAACTTCATCTTGCCAGCATTCATCCGTACACCGACGTCTTCCTTCTTTTCTTCCCAGGCGTGCGATTCGAAAGCCGCCATTGACGGCGCCGCAGTCCGGCTCCGCTTGCGCCGTCCCCGTCGCAGCCGGCGGCGGCACAACTCGCCGCCAACTACGGCGCCGCGCCCTCGCCCCTCATCTCCGCCTGCCGCCGGGACATCTCGCCTGCCCTTCTCCAAGGAATGGAGGCAATAAGTTCCACCCCAATCCAGTGAGCGCTCGCCGCCGGCGCCTGTCCGGATTCCCTAGTAAGTTAACTGATGACCTTGGAATTTCAGGGATCTGAGGGAGATGTGGCAGGAGGATCGACAGGGCTGGCCATGCTGACATCTTCCGTCAAGGAGAAAGGTCCGGAAACGATGTCGCCGGTCCTGGGACCCCCATCCCCCGGTAAGTGTCGAGGGAGGGGAAGTAGCGCCGGTAGGAACGCCTGCCCCGGCGATGGTGCTAGGGATGTCGCTGGGGCGGCCGCTGCCTACTTCTCCGGAAGCGGCGCCGCCGGCACCGGTCAGCACAGGTAAAATACCGCACATTTGGAGCTTGCAATTGCTTGCTGCCATGGAGAGTTAATGATCGGTAAAGATGCTTGGTCAGTAGATGTTATTGTAAACCGCAATACGCGAATATTTGAAGCAATTTTTAGGCATATTTATAGTTTACGAGCTTACAATGTTTGTGCTCAACCAGAAAATAAACTGCGGGAGATATAAATGAAAATGGTCCCGGAACCATTGATGAATATTTGCAATGGGAGCACAAAAGTGGGTCCAACGACTTATTGGTTTAATCAGTCAAACTAAGGAGGTTTACCACCAATCAGAACGAATGCCAGGTACTCTGTTAAGTAATAGTCATAGCAACAACATTCTGTTGTTATAATTTGAATGAAAATGTATAATCAATTTGCTGAGTTTCAGAACAAAGACTGGCACTTTCAGGTCATTAGTTTGTTCCTTTTTGTGTGCCGGAGCAGTAGTCAATACACTTGAATGATTCATATAAACTTAACTGAACATGTTCAGGGATGGTTCATTGTTTTTCAATAATATGTGGTGATTATTTTTTACTGTTCAATTATAGGAATAAACTGAGGGTGCTATTTACAGGACTTGATTTGTGGTTTTACATTTGGTAGCTGAGTGGCAATGGTGTCAAAGAGGGTCTGGATTCAGAAGCAGGTTTACCTTTAGAGTAGAGCAAGAACTGAAACTTTGCAACTTGTTGGTTGTTAAACCTTTTCCTCCGACAATGAAACATTGTGTAACAATTTGGATCCTGGGTACACGGAAAGAAGAGAGGGTCAGTCAGTGAGTAGCTGCCACCATAGTAGCAGGAACTAAAACGTTGCCGTGGACATTCTCATATCAGAGCGTAGATGCGGTCAAAACACCATTTACAAACACATTTTAGATAGTGTAGATAGATAGCGTGGTGCCTTGGTTCATTATGCGTTTTTAGATAGCACACATAGCATGTTTCATTACTGAATATGTTGAATCAAATTCTTCTAAAATGTTCAGGTGGTAAATCAATCACATTACATATTGTTTATTTTCATTTCTGAATATTAGCATTTCTTTTCCAAGCTCGATTGAGATTTTGAATTTCGTGCAAGAATCTAGAAATGCATTCAAATTAGTAAAGTTGAAGAGATGTATACGTCGTCTTCGGAAATGTAGGAAATTTATACTGAGGGAATTTGGCTTGTTTAGAATATATTGCCAGTGGACAATAACACCATTGAATCATTGTATAAGAGCAAGTGCACATAATATGATCCTCTGAGGACTAGTTTTCCACTTTCCAAAATGTTTTATTCTTTTCGCTACCTCATACTTGTATTCCCTTTAACAAGGAAATATTAAGTGAAATATTCTTGACATCCTCTCCACTCAGATGCCACCAGCGTCCTTGGTGCTTTCTTGTGGTGTTTTGGAATTTCATACTAGAGTAATTTGTACAATGTGCCATGACCTGAAGTTCTTTTTTGGAAAATTTTCTTGCTCTTAGATATTATTTTGAAAGAGAATTAGCTTTTTCTATTGTACTCCTAAGGGCGTGGATGCATGGTTATTTGATTATTCCTTGCAGATTCTCATCCTGAAGTCAGTTGGGACATATTTGACTTCTTATCCTAAAGTCAGTTGTGGACTACTTTTCCATTGTGAAATGTGTCATGAGCTGAAGTACTTTATTTGAAAATGTTTTTGCCTTTCTCTTCCTTTGTGAAATGTGTCATGAGCTGAAGTACTTTATTTGAAAATATTTTTAGCTTTCTCTTAGATGTTGATTTGTAAGTGAAATATTTTGACATATTTGCACCCCTAGTAAGGCTAATAAGTCGGTTTCTTGTGTTGTTTTGGACTTCTCATCCTATACCCTTTGGATATTTCTTTGCTGAAAATTCTTTGGCAGTATTCTTGGTATACCTAAAATTAAATGTTACCTCATGCGACAAGGATTTTGTTGTGCCTACTTGGTAGTTGCAGCTAGGAAATTAAGCACCTTGAGTGGTGATATAGCTGTTGTCATCAGCGACATGAGCATTTATAGTTTCTATGTTCTAGTATACATTGTCTTTAATCACAAAATTAAGCTTTTAAAACATGGACAAATTGATGCATATTAATCGCTTCTTCAGATGGCTGCATATCCCATAGGAAATATTTGGTCTGCTTAGATACAAGGATGAGTGGTTCAATACTCCAATAATCCATTGGAAGTCAATGCATAAAAGTGATCCAGTAATTGACAAGAATAATATGAGAAAAAAGCATAAGGTACCAAACTGTTAATTTCTGACACCAAAACAAGAGCTATATAAATAGATGGTGCTGCTATTATATCATTATATGGTACATTTTTTTTCTTTGTGTCATGGTCATATGGGCATCAAAGTTCTCTGCAATCATAAACTTTTGACCAATTCATATGTTTTCACTTTTCAGTAAAGGTAGGCAGTGTGTAGAAACTAGAAAGCATATATCTTACTTGCCCCGAAAATGTCTATGCATGGAGTTTGAGCAGTAGCGATTTATTAGCAAGTGGTTTTTCTCCTGCAGCCGAGACGGCTAGACCATATTTGAAAAGTGTTCTTATTCCACAACTTTGGAAAAAAAATCTGCAGATGTCTTCATTTCAAGCACCCCTTTGTGTTGCCCAAAGTGAAGGTTGTAGCTTCTACTGGATCAGCTAAACACAAGGCTCTTAATGTCGCCCACTTCAAGTGATTCAGTTAAGAAGCAAAACGGTGAAGTTCATTGGTCATTTTTGAAATAAAAATGTTTGTATTCCAGTTGTGAATAAAACTGGATGGCAAAGGTGTCCAAATAACTTTGGACATGGTCACATGGAAACTAGCTGTGAGACTATTGTTTTGGCAAATTTGGAAGGAAGAACATTGGATCTAAGACTACCACTGCTGTTATGTTTTCTGGTACAATTCAGGGATATATGTTATAATGTATTCATGCTACTTTAATGGTGATGCCCTGATGATTCCAATAAACATGTCTTTTAGGTTAGTTGCCTGCACATTTTGGGCTGAGCAATAAAACACCAGGAGCTAGGGCAATATTAACGAACACTAGCATTGCATCTTGGGTAACATTACTCGTGAAATGTCCAAAGGGATTGTTGAAGGCAAGGTGGCTGTGATTTTCAAGAACACAAGGCTTGTAGTAGGAAAATTTGGTCATTATTAGGCTTGTTCCAAGAACGCATCGACGTCAATATTAAGATTTAAGGTGAAGCAAGTGGATATGAAAATTAAAGGTTGAAGGATTGAGTATGGTAACCTAAACCTATGATTCTAAATCTAAGGCCAAAATGTTGTATTCAATGGATCATCAAAGCAAGGAAACCAAGTCGCACAACTTTTGACAAATTATAATTCCTTCCTATGTAGATGTATTTGAAGCAGTCACTTCCCCGTGTAGGTCGTGATAAGAACAAAACTTTAAAAGGCAAAAAATAATGTTCATAATTGTGTAATAAAGAACTAGTGTTCAAAGGTCAAAAATAAAATGAGTCACATCCACGTCCACCTGCATTGAACAACTTGTGATCTTGACTAACATTTTGGCTAATAGATAAACATTTTGTTGTACTTATATATATAGCATAAAATGTTTCTCAATATCGGATATTTCAGCCAACAAATATTATGCTATATATATCATAATAAAATGTTTAGATGTTGACGGAAATGTCTGATATTGAGGGATATTTCTCATGCTATATATAGCATGATGTAATGTTTAGATATTGGCTGAAATGCTTAATGCTGAGGAACATTTGATGCCATATATATCAAAATGAAATGTTTAGATGTTGGCTGAAATATCCGATGTTGAGGAACATTTTATGCTATATATCATAATGAGGTGTTTAGATGTTGGCTAAAATGTCTGATATTGAGGAACGTTTCTTGCTATATATATAGCATAATGAGATGTTTAGATATTGGCTGAAATATCTGATATTGAGATACATTTTCTGCTCTATATAGCATAACAAAATGTCTAGGTGTAGTATAAAGTAAATCTATTATTTATGTTTCTTAGTGATGTATTATTTGATCCTTTTTGAGATGTTTAGATATTGGCTGAAATGTCTGATATTGAGGTACATTTTCTGCTCTATATAGTATAACAAAATGTCCAGGTGTAGTATAAAATAAATCTATCTGACTAAGTCTGACAGCTAGGAAAGAGAATTTCTAGGAAAGAAATTGTCACTGTATTTTCTATCCGGCAGAGCTAAAAATTGTCGTACAGTCCACAGTGAAAGGTCACATAAAAAAACTAATGGCGAAGTCTAGTCTTGGATAGAGTAAGAGAGAGAAGAGTTCACCATTGGGCATAAGGAAAGTAAAAAAATAATGTTAACTGAAAAAAATGTATCGGTAAGTTTCAGCCAATATGGAGATGGAAAATCTATACCTAATATTAAATCAGAATGGTTTTTCTTCCGCCCATGATTTTCCGTCCACCCAATGTTTAGCGGGCCGCACGTCTCCTTTTATCCTCCCGGCGAGCGTACATAGGAAAGGTATTCAGAGTCGAGTCCAAATGCAGCACGCAGACGTGAAAAATTCAAGAAACACGGTAGTTCGTCAAAAAAAAAAAAAGATCCGAACACGGCCGTGCAGGTGCGCAGCTCATCAACTCCGGTGGCTTTTGTATGCATCTATCTAGGCGCCGAGGACATCGATTGCGCCTTGAATCCAACGAACAACGAGAGAGTCCGACATACGCCATGGTCCGCGGCAAGCCGAGGTCCCTGCCGTAGTCGAGGATGGAATCATGGGACCAACTGATCAGGATTTTGTAAAGCTTGGTGGAGAACTGAAGATCCCGTCGGCGCCGGCGCCGGCGCCTCCCTTCTCCACAGACTGAGCTACCTACTCCGATCCCGCACTCCATTGGCGCCATGCCATAGCCCATAGGAGCAGAGAGGTGTGGTGTGGTCCAAGGCTTGCATCTTCGCTGCACATGGAGGAGGTGACGCTACGGGGATGTACTGGACTCTTGGAGCAGGTACGTGGCGGATCGGGATAAAGGCAAGCAGTGCCAATGTCTAGCAATAACCTTCTAGCTAGGTTGAATATGAGAGGATAAATGTGAGGCAAACATTGAACAAACAGGTAACACTGAGAAAATAAACCGATTGAGGATTTGTTCCTTTGTTTGGAGGGAAGGATGCCGTACTAACTGAATAACTTGCTGCTTAATTTGGCTGTATAGATAATTCACTAATCAAAGTAAAGAAAAGGTAAGCAGTTGCATGGAACAACTTAAGGCAGGATGTGTATAGTGTATATAGTATACATGCTCTCACAAGTAATTGCAAGGACATTATAAAAAATAGTTTCAAGGATTATTTTGATGGAAATAGGATCAATACATTTCTTAAGATAAATCATATATCTAGAAGGCCTATCGTTTTGTAGCTTTGATTTGGGACAGCTCCTGCGGGAGGAGCATCCTATCTCGACGAGTAATGAAGGAAACATTTTTAGACAACATATATGTTTTAAAGTTAGAATTTTGAATTAATCGTGCAATGCACGGTCATTTTTCTAGTGGACTATAAAGGCACGACGGTTTCACAAATATATAGATGTATAAATGGAAAAAGCTAAGTATCCCAGTAACACTTAACAAAGCACTTAAGTACATAACATTATCTGAATGCAACAGTACATCAGAGATGCAGACATTTGATTGTTTAATCATTAAACTTTTTGCAAACAATACATAATACAACATAAATGGGCTTCTGGCTGACGAGCTTTGAGTCACTTTCATCAGAGAGTTGAGGTGGGTAAGGGGATCATCTAAGAAATTAGTGGAGTCAACCATTCTGTTCATCAGCTGAAAAGACATCGTTGTCCTGCAATTAGCACAAAGAGTTGAAGAGGAATAAACTAATTGCAATAAGGCGTCCAGAAGTGGAATCTAGGATCAAATTTGAAATCATCTTGGGGCAAATCAAACTCAACCACGATCTTCTTTAGTTTCCCAGAAAAATACTAGAAATATTCAGAGCAGAAAAAGAGACAAGGCAACACACTTGGTTGCATGCTTTTTAACCAAAATGTCTGATGATTTAGAAAGTGTGATTTAAAGAGGCAAACTATGAATCATAAGGTCGTGACAAACAAGCCGCAAATAACCTTTCTATCAGTCAGTGGAGATCCAGATGCATCGACAGTTATAAACCAAGGTAGTCGGACATAGCATCAGTGACCACATATCAAGCAAGAAAAGAATCAGAATGGTCAGCCTTAATTAATCTAGTATAGGCAGACACATACGTACATGTTATTTTTATGTATCTTTAAGCAAAGCAAATGCATATGTTTTAACTTTCAAAACATAAAGATCCACACACAGAATTTTATCACAAAAATTCAAACATATTGAGGATAGATCTTGTTATTTCAAATACACTAAGAAAGTCGCAAACAATATATGATAGGTGTATGCTAATTACCCTACTAACAAATTCTGACAAAAATTATGAATGAAAGTATGAAACAACCTACAAACTTGAAGGTGCCAAACAGAAAGGAAAAGACTCCAAGCACAGGCCACTGCGACTGAACCACTAGACTTCTATATCATGGCATCTTCTATTGCCATAACAAATTGTCTCCAGATACCACTCTTACCAAAATTTTCGTCCACACTATTGCTATAGGAATCAGTATCTTGTGCTTTTCTGCCAGGTAATTGAAATCATTGTTGATAGCACTGATTTATGCTAACAGAGGAGAAGGACAGCTCACCCATAGTGTTCGCCACTTCCACTGCATCACCAATTGAAAACCTGGCACACTGAACATCTAGCTCAATAGATACATGAAAGTGTAAAGAAGCACATGGATTGCAAGAGAAGGTTGGCGCTACTTCCAATCCTAGTGCAGCCATGGCACTAATTAACATTGCCTCAAGAGGAATTAGAATCTGCTGAAACGAACCTAAAAGAACAACAAAATTAATTTCAGAAGTGTGCATAGGTTTAAAAGTCTTACATTCTCTGGCCTAATAAGTATAGGGTTAATTTTAACGGTCTGTTTATGTATGGACCAAAATATTATGAATAGAGAGACAAGGACCTTATTGCCTCGGTTCATTTAAGATCATGGATAGAGCTCCGAAGATGCAAGAATAAAAGATATTATAGTACACAAAGAAACAATTACATGACCTACAATTAGCAGACTAGCATTGTTCATGTTATTTAGCTCTTCGGGGCAGCAGTTATTTTCGATTTGACATGGTTATTCAAATTCACACTAAATTCAAGCATGGAGCCTTACAGAGAGGGTCAAAATAGAATGCACTGAAATGGGAAAACACCCCAACTGAATGACAGTACGATTGATGGGCATGGATTGCAAGACAAAAAAAATACTGGAGTTTTTAGCAGGCTAAACATTTTAATAGAGCTCTGGCAACAAGCTTAACCAACTGTAACAGATCCAAAAATTACCCTAGGTGCAAGTTCAGGATTCCAACAATAAAGAAGGAAAGGAAAAAGGAACTGCAGAGAAGAGGCAACATACCTGTACAAGCATGTCCAGCGGGGATGAGGGATAAAGCATGCTGTCGCTGGGAGCAGGAGAATGTAGCGCAGAGACGGAAATGCTCTCTGTTTTGGCAGCGGCGCACAACGCCATGGCCGGGAGACTTTTGTGGGCCAGAGCTCGCCGCAAGGTTGTCCTGCACAGGTTGCCTAAACGCATCGGAGGAAGCAAGAATTCATCCGCTAGGAGATCCAGACATTGACAACAAATGGCTGGAAGAAACAACTAAAAATTTGCAGCTTGGCAGGAGAGGAAGGGAAAAGGGACGCAGGAGAAATCGCAGGAAGGAGAGGTCAGAGAAGAGAGGGCGAAATCGCAGGGAGGAGAGGAGCACAGAAGAGAAGAGGATGAAAAAGGGGAAAGTGAAAAAGGATCGCAGGGAGGAAGAAGAGAAACGAATGATTTTTCCACTACCCAAAATACACTTCGCTGCACTTTTGGGGCCTCGGCAGCAGATGGGCCCGATGCAGGTACATCCACGCGCATCCAACGGTGGAGATAATACCTGTGCACACATATGCATGTGGTTTGGACTTTTCGGGCGCCGGATGAGGGAGGCAAGGAGTGGTGACGGTGTATAGCGGAAGGGGTGGAGGAAATCCTCCAACACCTTGCTGGTGGCACTTGAGGTGGCCGAAATCGTGCGCCGGAGAAGAAGGATGGTGTCCGGCCGAAGGAGGACGCGCGGTGGAAGAGCGACGCCGGCACGGATCTAGAGGGGCGACGGTGGAGGAAGTAGAGACGCCGGCGTGGGTGGAGCTGCAGCGGTGGGAGGAACAATGGAGGTGGGAGATGCAGCAGCAGTAGCGGCAGCAGAGCGGGCGGCCATGGTGCAGCGCGCATGGGAGGGCGCCGGCGGAAGAGCAGGCGCACAGGGGGAAGCGCTCAGGCGGGGCGTCGGCGGCAGGAGAGTGGGAGGGCGACGTTTGACAGCGCAGGGGAGATAGGTGCGGCCGCGGGCGGGGAAAGGGTGCGGCCGCGGGGGAGAGGTGGCGAAGGGGTCTCGGGAGACGAGAAATTTGCAGCAGAGGCACTGTGAAACGCGATCCGGATCCTCTGCAGTCACCCAAAGCGACCTTCCTCTGCAGTCATCCATCCACGCCGTTGAATTGCGATCCAACGGCGCTACATCTCACCGGCTCCTCTCCGCATGTTGGGACTCGGGCTCCCTGCCCACAAGCGAGCCGAGCCTGCATCCGCTCCGGTGACGACGACGGCGACAACATCCAAGTTGTCTTGCTCCCGCGGCTCCGCGCACCGCGGCGTCCGGTGCACGCTCGCCGTGTTCGGGCCGGCGCCCCGCCGTCGTCATCCCCGGTCCACATCGCCACCATCTCCGACAGCTGCTACCGCGGAGGCTTCGGCGAGGCCGGCGGGATCGAGGCGTATACAGTGCGGCTGGAGTCGACGGGGTCGGAGACCGTGGGCGCGCGGCTCCGGTCAGAGGCGGAACGGGGCCGCCCCGTACGCGTGCTCGTGTACGACACGTTTCTGCCGTGGGCGCAGCGCGACGGCACGGTGCCGCTTGCGCAGCCTTCTTCACATAGCCGTGCGCCGTGGGCGTGGCGTACGGGCACGCCTGGGCGGGGCGCCTGGCCTCGCCACCGTTCGTCGGCGGAGCGCCGCTCGCACTGCCTGGGCTCCCGGACGGGCTAGGCCCGCGCGAACTCGTTCCTCACCGACCCCGATGACCGCGCGTACCTGGAGCTGCTAGTGAACTAGTTCCACGGCCTGGACATGGCCGACTACGTCTTGGTCAACTTCTTCTACGAGCTGTAGCCTCAGGAATCGGCGTACTTGCAGCCGTTCTGGTCCTGCCCCAGCTCGTGGCTGCACCCGAACTCGAAGGGGATGCCGGTGGTGGGGTTGAAGGCGAGTTGGTTGGAGTTGGGGACTGGAACGCGGTACTGGCACTGGTTGTCGGCGCCACATCCGTCGCCGTAGAGACGGCCGTCCGCCGCCGCCGTCGTCACCGGAGCGGATGCAGGGACAGGGAGCCGAGCGCACTCGCTCGCTTGTGGGCAGGAAGCCCGAGTTCCAACGTGTGGAGAGGAGCCGGTGAGATGTAGCACCATTGGATCGCAATTCAACGGCGTGGATGGATGACTGCAGAGGAAGGTCACTTTGGGTGACTGAAACAGTGGCTTCGCCATTTACCATCATCAAGCGTTTCGCCCGTTTGCTATTATAAAGTGAGACTATACGTTAAAATGCCATCGAGAAAGATCTAGGCCAAACGAAATAACAAACGTACCCATGCCTTATCTTCTTCTACTTCTACTCTGCCTCGTCGCCGTCAAGGGGCCGCAGACGCTCCTCGACCTCACCGCCATGGCGCGGCAGGCACTCCCCTCCGCATCGTCTTCGCCGTCAACGGGCCGCAGCCGCTCCTCGACCTCGTCACCATGGCACGGCCGGCACTCCCCTCTGCCTCGTCGCCGTGGCGCAGCCGCACCCGGCCTCTTCGTCGTCGCCATCGGCGAGGCCGTAGCTGCTCCTCCGCCTCGTCGTCGTGGCGCGGCCGCCCCTCCCCGGCACACCTGGGCCGCGCCGGTGCCGCACCAAACCGCCCGAGCAAACGCCCGCAGCGCCTCCCGTCGCCCAGCTCGGCTTCTTCTGTCGTCGCGGGTCGGCGCCGCTGGGGCCGGATCTGCGTCCCCTCTCTCGGGTGCCGCCTCCGGCGCTCTACCCTCACCAGATCTGGTGGCCCCGGGGATGGCTCTGTCGCCGGCCGCCGGCGCCTTGGCGGTGGGGGGTGTTGCCTTCCCCCGACGGCGGGCTATGGCCCCTAGTCTGGCCACTGTGGGGTGGCGCTCGCGGGGAAGAAGAAAGGCAAGGGTATGTTCGTCCCAGATTTTCTCCAATGGCATTTTGGCGTGTGGCCTCACTTCATAATGACAAATGGACGAAGCTCCCTTTGACGATGGCAAAGTGGCGAAGCCACCATTTCATAATGGCTCCACAACAAATTTATCTCGGGAGACAGAGTGGGAAGTCGTAGAGACTTTTAAGCAGCAGAGAAGAGAATGAATTCTGAAATGAGTTTGAAAAGTGATTATTTAGAACTTGTTTAAATTTAGTTGAATTTTGATCGATCTCTTTGCTCGAGGACTAGAAAGATCTAAGTGCGGGGATGTTGTTGGTGCAAGACAACGATGATATTTATGCTTTATATTAACATGATTTCATGCATTTTTAGAGATTAATCATATGATGAAGTCATATTTTACTAACAATTAACACCATATTCGAGTATGCTCTTTGTTTTTGTACTTTATTAAATATTGCAGGAAATTGAGTAATAAATGCAATAATTATGAACGCTACTCGTAGAAGAATTAAAGCTAGAGGTCTAGGGAGGTGACTTGATTAATAAAAGAAGAGCAATTGAAGGCCAAAAGAAATCCAAGCCCATAATTGAGAAAGTTCTCGAAGCTATGGTTGCTTGAAGTACAAAGAAGGAAAGATTATCTCATGATCAACCCAAGTCCCAACCAAATCCTAAAATATTCTCGAAATTCAGGACAATAGTACTTTATGGGCCCGATTCGGAGACCTTAAGAGTGTCAAATGAAGAAAGTTTGAATACTAAAATTGTAGATCTCTTAGAGCTCTACAATTTAGAGTCAGAGATTGCCTTATTTGGACTTCATATGAGAAAGTTATGGGCGAAATGCTAAAGGCTGCAGAAAAAGGAAAGTTGGATTTAGGGAAGGAAGGGAGATAGCTTTATCTCCAAGCAAGGAAGTTTATGACGACCAATGACCTTCAAAAGGTTTGTATATAATGGAAATAGATCATAAAAACCATCTCAAACCGACCTATGAGTTTTCATGTATAGGGCACCCTCCGGGGTATAAAACTAGGGCCTCCCAAGGGGTAGAGCCATCAAAATTCATTGTAACTGGAGCTCCAAAGAGAAGGTTAGGGGGTCCAAATTTGTAATTCTCGTCGGGAAGGAGTTCTTGGCGAAAAGAGGAAGCGAGAGGAGGTAGAGAGGCCTCGGGTCGGCCGAGCCACCCCCTAGGGTTGGCTGACCTAGGCACTTCCCGAGGCCCCTCGAGTTCATCTTTTGATATGTTGTGTAAGTCGTCGAATCTGACAACTTTATGCTTCAAGTTCTTGATGAACTCGAGTATAACCTGTTCTTCTTATGATACTTTGTTAAAGCCTTGAGTTTGATCAATGAAATTGTCTTTTGGCTATGAGTTCTATGTTTATACATGATCTTTGATCCATGTCTTTGCAATGCTTCATCTCTGCATGTGCCTGGCTAGGATGATATATCCGTATGTCTTTTAGTAAATCTTTTTACCATGATTGGTTGATTGAATCTGCTCATGCTTAGATATGGTTTAGGCTTTGTTCGTCGATTACCCTGACTTATCTGACAAGTAGTTGTAGGGAAAGGTTCGAGCAAGTTTATGGCATTCATAATCATGTTTATCCTATGTTTCACGCTAGATCTAGACACAGGGTGGATCTTAGTTTTTTAGAAGTTTGTCTTATATCTCTTGCTAATCCTTTCGTCATGTTATCTATCTTAATCTCGCTTATTCTTGGTTACGTCTCTAATCTAGTTGATGCTATAGTTTAGCTATAGATCTAGTTTTTGCTAGTTTATCTCTTTCATCCTTAGTTTGTTAGGTCTATTAGAGCTAGCTAGTAATTGATTGATCTTTGATTAATAGCATTTTAAAACTAGTTTTCTATGGATTGACAAACCCTTGATACTCATCTTGGGAAAATGCTACAACCGATATTGTTGCTTGCAGTATAAGGTTTGGTGCGAAGGGCGGGCCTGGTGCAGCGGTAGAGCCTACCGTCTGTAACCGGAAGGTCCCGGGTTCGAGCCCCAGCCTCTGCATATTATGCGGGTAAGGCCTGGCGCTTAAAGATACCCTTCCCCAGACCCCGCACGTGCGGGAAGCCTACGGCACTGGGTACGCCCTTTAGTATAAGGTTTGGTGTGCTTAAGTGCTGTCAATAGAGTGTCGGCAAAGGTGGAGGCGGGATGCCGAAGGAGTCGACACGTCACTCGAGCCGAAGCGTGTCGATGGAGGAGAAGAAGTCGTCGGAGCCGCTCTCGGCGAGGTTGTAGTTGCCGATGGTGTAGATGAGCCCCTCGAGTCGAAGTGTGTCGGCAGAGGCGAAGGCGGGGAAGGAGGCGGCATATCGCCGCCGTTCTCGGCGAGGTCGTAGTCACCTAAGGTGTAGGCGAGCCTCTCGAGCTGAAGTGTATCGGCGGAGGCGGAGGCGAAATGCTTGGCGTTGCCTTCTCATCATGGCTTGATCACCAGGTAACACCTGAATTTTGAAACAATTTGATTCTTCAATGTGTCCCTCCCTAGCCCTTCTTGCTGGTGCTCATAAGCTTTTACACTTGGCCAAACCAGTTGTTGCTATCCATGACCTAACCTATTTCGTTTGGCTTGTTCAAAGAAAGCTTAGTTTTCTCTTTGAATAGAAATACGAGATTTATGCTAGCGTACCTTTGGCGTGCACCCTAGATCGTCGGATGAGGGTTTTGTTTCCCTCTCATTCATGACTTTCTCTTTGTTTTTCTTTTTAGTGCACTTTTCTCAAGCACCAGCTCATAAAGAAGAAAAATATTTTCTAATTAACATGCAAAGAGATCGGTGGTTATCTGTAAGCAAATATCATCAATGCCCCTAGGTCCTCTCCGCTTGGAGCCTCCTCTCCACGATGTTGCAGCACCGCATGTAGGGAACTAGGAAAGCAAGCGCGTTAACGCCGCGCCCGTTGCGAGCAGTGGTATTCAGTTTCTTTGTAATGGGTCTGGTGGAATGCGATGTTCTTAGCATTCATAGGTGTATGGGATTTATTTGTCAACCATTTGGTACTCTGGTTTTCATTAGTAGGCAAACTGATACAGCAGAGCAGGAAAACTACTTATATTGATTGATTATAACACTACGGGCACAGAAACAATTAGCATTAGCATTACAGTAATTTACACACCATAGTACAACCATAGTAAAAATAAAAGAAAAGAGAACATACACCTTGTTAGTGTCATCAATGCTTTAGTTTAAAGAATCCATATAATCTAAAATCAACACAGTGTGAATAGCACAACTACAATGATTGCAGTGCGCAAAGCCATTGGTACGCTAGACTTTATTACCAAATGAAAGGCTCTTGAACTTGGCTCTGTTCCAAAGAAAGAAATTACACTATATTAGTAGCTAAGAGTAGGTGATTAAACTAAGCAAGAAAGAAACATAGGGGTGTTAAAGGACAAACCTTTCCAATTGCTCAATGAGCATTTTTCGTCCCTGCTCAACTACCCACCTAATCCTATAAACATAAAATCGATGGGATGCTGGAGGCATGGATTCCAAACATGAGGCTGAAGAAAAAAGGCACCCTGAACTAAGATTCTATACTGGCAAAGGAATTTCGAACTAATTTGTTTTGCCTGAACTACTGAACAGTATTTGGAGCTTTTCTTAGTACAACTTCAATGAAGAATATGTTGCGCGGTTGTGTCTAGTATTGCGATTTAAAATATCTACTCATGGATTGATATGGCATTATCGATCAGATGGAAGCATATTTTTGCTTGGTTCAATATAATAAAACTTTAGTAAGTAGAAATAACCATGACTCCTGCTAAAATCTTCTCCTTAAATAGATACTATTTCGATGATGAGTGATATTGCGGTTTGAAAATACAGCCAGGTAATCACTGTTGCATACAAACATCAGAATTGAGCATTATACTTGAAACATAGCTTTTAAAAAAAATGTTTCTGTCATTTGAGATAGTGATGCTAATTCCATCAATATCCATGGAATTAACGTGCAACCATCATATGTTTTTAGGATTCAACACATGAGTCTACCAATTTTGAATCTTTTATGGTAAATCAATAGCTTGTAATTTGAAAATAAACAATAGTTGCAGTGAGAACTGAGTAGCCACCAAAAATATGTAGCTGTAGACAGAAATATAGCAGATTCATGACCAATTAGGAATTGGACTGCTGGCAAAACACATGGCCTAGCAGCCTAGGTGGTTGTGCAGGATCACAGGACCATCATCAAGGGAATCGATTGCACCTACAATAGTTCAGGACTACCGATAGAAAGTGTATACAATCGTCCATGGCCACTTTGCAATGCAAACAACTAAGTAATCACTTCCAGCCTAGGGAAAGCGGCAACAAAGAGAACCAAATTCCATTTAGATTGTGATTTTCCCATTTTTTGATAAGCACCTAGTAAATTCTGCTCATCTCCTTAAACGAAATCAGCGCCTAAACTCGCTCAGTTAGGGGCTCCACGTCGCCCAAAACCCGTTAACCGTTGGATCCAGCCAGCACGCGATTTGGACCGTCCAAGACGGGCCGAGTCGGGCCTCTCGCCCGTTTACCCGCGAACCCTCGCGAATCGTCCCGTCTCTTCCACGCGGTCCGCTCCGCCTCCCTCCACCCGCCGGCGCCGCGCGCCACTCGGCTGGCCCCGAGGCGCCTTTGCCGGCACCGCGCCCTCCCTCTGCCGGCCCCCACGCGCAGCACCTCCGCGGCTGCGCGCCGCCCCTACCGCGCCGCAGCCAGGGCCGCCGCCGCGCTGCCTCCTCCGCGACTGCACGCTGCCCCTCCCCGCCTCCTCCGTAGCTGCGCGTCGCTGCCGCCCCTGTGCCAGCCCGTCTCCTCACCGCCCCTTTCTCCTCAGGCGACGATGGTGCGGTGCCAGCCCCAGTGCCCCTCCTTCTTGGCCTCGGCTCACCCTCGCACTGGTAGCTTCAGCACACCATGGCTACGACGAGGATGATGGCTGTGGCGTTCTTGCTCTGCTCTTTGCGGCCACCGGTCCGCGCCCGCACACCGCGGAGCCATGCCACCACGGTCATGCCGCCACGCCGCAACCGCCCCGCTCCGTCTTCCTTGCGCTAGCCCCGCTGGTGCACCACGACGACACTAGCAGCCTCAACGCCATGGCCACAGCAAGGGTGATGGTACGAATTTCTTGCTCTGCTCTCTCTATATTGCGGTGACAGATGAGTATTAGTTCTTTGTTTAGGAAGCATGACTTCAAGTGTGTTAATTCTTAGGCTTGGTAGAAACATCACTTCATTTAACAACCAATTTCATTTGCCCATGAATTATGATTGCTATTACTATATCTGATTGATTTCCAGTTCAGAAGTTCCAGAAACACGTCTTGATGCTATTATAACCACACACACACATCTTTTTTAAAATCCTTTTACTCCCATAACATACATACTAGCTGTTCTTTGTTACAATTATTTACGACAACAGACAATAATACACTGGCCCAATCCAATGAAGGGAAGCAAATGATCTTGGCAATTGCAATAACTGGGGCTGCAGTTTTGATTGGATCAATACTGTACCAAAGGAAGGGCCAGTAGTGCAGGGGCCAGTAATTTGATGTCCCTCGATGTATAAATTCCCTCATAACCAAATGGTATTTTTCCTTAGTTCTTGATCAGTTTGGTTCGGTTCTCCTCTGCTAAAGCAATTTGGATCTGATCTAACATCTCCATATTCCGCTTTGCTTGCTTGCAGCATAACAAGGATTATCCTCTTTTTTACTTTGGTTCCTGCCATAGGTTTCATAAAAAAAATCTATTATGATTTCAAACTTTCCTGACTTGTTGCTGGTGGAGCCATTCTCATCTTTGCACAGGTAAGCAAATTTACAAGCCGCAGACGCACGCTAATTTTCCACACATATAAAAACCAGAGTCATGCTTACTAAGTGTTCGCTTGAATACTTCTCGGAGTATCATACCATCTCCTAGCATATTGACTTCATTTATCAGTAGAATGTTCACCTGAATGTTACCGGGCTTTATATTAAATCTCTTCCCTTATATGAATCCTCCAATTGAGATGGTGGATTACCTGGGCACCATTGTAAGTTTCACTTCATCATTCAGCTGTCAACATGGACAACTATACATAATTGCTCACATTAATGTGTCCGCAAATACTAATGGATGAATATATCCATACTTAAATTTAATAATTTGTCTATGTTGCACATACATGCATATCCTAAGTGCCCAGTACAGTTCTCGAAATTTCCAATTCTATAAGTAAGAGAATAGCTATAGCTATAGGTATCAGGTCTGTGGTATCATGTTAATATTGTTGCGGCTAAGTGGTATACTAAACTGGTCGATATGAATTCTTAGATATCTCCTTTCTTGGACAGTCTATAATTTTCTGCTTCTAAACGGATTTTGTTGCTTTGATTTTCCTATACACTGGTATACATAAAGTTAATGGTTTCTCTGAGTTGGCTAATCAGTAGAGACGACAGCTTAAAAACATGTTCCCACTTAACAAAATGGTTTTCTGAAAACTAAAGTTAAATAACAATCCCACCAAAATTGCCATGTGATTTTATATATCTTTCTCTTACAACTTTCCATGAGTTACTCTCACTGAACTAAACAATGAAAGAAATGTGACATGTTCTAACTGCTTTCAGTAGTAATAGTAATGTGGTAATCTTTAATCTGTGCAAAACTTTTCCTTCTCAACTGATTAAAGCTTTTTCCAAGTAACCATGCCTCTTTTCATATGATTTACCAAGCTAACCTCATCTTTTTGTTTTCTGGGATTCCTTACCAGAGCACTACTATATAACCAACACTAATACCATGCCAGCTGCACTAAATTGCATCTTGAATCTTCAGGAACCATAATCAGCTACAATTTTTTTTGTCACATTTCCTTTCATTCAGAGGTTGTGGAAAACCTAAGAATCAATCATCTACAACTTTCAGTTTCACTAGCGTTTTATTTTACTATATTGCTCTGCATTTCCCCTTTTGATATTTTCTTCCTCAACACATTGCATCATTCACAATGGTAGAACCTCCCACAGGTGCGCGGCAAAGCCGCGCTGGTGCGCTCTGACTGGGTGCCCGATCTCGGCGCCATCGACGTCGCTGATGCGTGCTCCGCCAGCACACCCTCGATCGTCAACAACGCCGTCCATGTCGATCTGCTCGCCCAACGAGTAAGTTCTGTTCCCCAGTTGTAACCTACTGCTGCCCTGCAGTTTGCTTTGGAAGTAATTGGTGAAGATACTTGTTTTACTAACAGGATTTTCTAGACTCTATCGAAAAGGAAAGGATTTTCTCGACCGAAAACAATTGTTGTTATAAATAAATCACAATCATAACCCCATTGAAGATCCATTTCAAATCCGACAAGCTAATCGATCTACAGCATTAGATTTTTTTTAAAAGCTAAAATACGAATAGTGGAGACGTAAATGATGTTTCACTGATTTTAATCTCTAGGAAAAAGAGATGAACCATTCAAATTTCCTAGACTTTGTAAGACAGTCATCCTTTGCATCAAACGGATTTATGATGAGTTTCAATTTAAAAGGTACGCATTGAACTACCTTTGAAGTTACATGAATTTTCAATATTGCATTGATACATCCATGTCAACTGTATTATATCTGCTTAGTTAATCAAGTTGAAATATTGCTGCTTGGAATGCAGGCTCATGAAGCTTATGTTTTTTCATATAATAATTCTGGAGAAATTGCCAATAAACAAAAAAAAAATCATCTTCCAATGCTCTTGTGTCTTTACAGCTGGCGAAGAACAGCAGGTCCTAAATGTTTATTCTTTTAGAGGACCATGAAAACATGCAAGGTGAAACTATTTCATTGCTTGATCACAAATCTGATTTGAAAAAAATGATCTTTAAAAAGTTTTCTTACTCCATTCGAATTTGGGCTGTCAACAATCTAATAAATTACTGTGACTGTTGTGAGAGGCATTTATTGGTCAGCTAGGCTTGAATTGCTGACGTTGGAAGAGGAGAACATACAGATGGTTAGATGGTTACATGTTCCATTGATTGGTCACCTAGGCTTTTCCTTTCCAGTAATATGATAAATATACATGTTCGCCCCACACACACAGATGCAAACTGTTCGCCATAAAAAGGTAAGACGTTCTTATCACTTTTTCATGTACACCTGTATCCTATCCAATTTCCAGTGTAGTGATTTCGATTGTGTTTTTTCTCTTATGAAATGTGTGGCCCTGTACAGAAGAAACTTAGAGAAGAGCAGGTGTTGTTCTGCTTGAAAGATTTCTCTGCTCCCTAGAGAGGCTGATGATAAGGTGATTGAATACCGAATATTGCCGTGAGGTCCTTGATGATCTTTTATTTCCGTTTTGTTTTTGCTGAGATTGTTCCTCCTTACTGTCATTAGGGAATATGCATGACTCCTAAGAAAGGGAAGACTAAAGATGTGCTTGCTGATTCTGGAACTTGACTTAGTGTCCTTGGTTAATGGTCTTAACTCTAAATAGTTTTGATTTCTCACAAGGTGGCGTCCTCATTAGTGAGGTTAGAGAGTTGCTGCATCTGCATTTTAGTTCAGTTCTTATCCGTCATGCATCAAAGTCATGTAATACTGCTGTCCATAAACTTGCTAAGCAGGGCCTGTCGAGGGACCCAGGCTGCTCAATTGTCTGGAGTGTTTCCCTCCCTGAGTCTGTAAATCGCTTGGTGCTTGATGATCGCAATGATCTCGCCAGTTAATGAAATTGTGTTGTGAAGTTCAAAAAAAAAAAAAAATCCTATCTTGGTCGGCTACTACACCTTGTTCAGAATAGTTGCCATGCCTTTAAGGATCTGCCTTGGTTCGGTGCACAATACAAAGGGGGTCTTGCGCTCTGGCATTGAACGTCTTTCACATGCCTGTGTCAATTACCATCTTAAAAAAACAGCAGGCGCATGAAGCCTATTGAAACATTGTACAATAGCCTACTGCATTTGCTAAGACAATCATCCCAATAAAACCTTGAAATCCTAGACCTAGGGCACTCAGGTAGGGGCGCGGCAACGCCGCGCCGTCGTTTCTATTACCATCTCAAATAGGAATATAATGTGCTTTTGAACTGGAAACCAAACATAAATATTTTATCACTAAATAAAATCAAATGCGCACTTTCCTCCACATTCACAAACATATGATGTATCTCCTTATCCATTTATGGCTTGTTTGGATCAAAGGAAAAATTTCTCTTTCCTGCGTTTTTTCTGTAAAATTGAACTGTTTCCTGTAAAATTCCTGCGCAATTTCTGTAAAATTCCTACGTTCCAAACAGGCCCAGTCAATGTGTGTCAAAAAGGTAGAACTTTTTTTTTGAACGAACGGCACAGACTGTGCCCGTTTCTATTAATTAAAGAAGAGAGTTGGGTAGAGGTCCTACCAAAGGTACACAGGTTAGGTAATTACAAAAGGCGGCAAAAGCGCAGCAAAGTGCTCAGCACCTGCAAGGCCCCACAGTCTTGCTTCCGCCTTAATGGCGGCAATCAGATCGGGGGCAGATCTCTCTCTCCTCTGAAAGGTGCGAGCATTTCTTTCCAGCCAAATTTGCCAGACGACCAAAAGCATCGCGGAGCGTGTTCCTTTCCTTGGTGCAACGGAGAGCCACGAGGCCATGGCCTCCCAGATTCTCTTGGAGTATCTACACTCGAAGATTAGGTGATGAGCCGTCTCAGGCCGACACCTACAAAGGGGACAGACAGGGTCGTGCGGCCACCCCCGCTTAGCCAGTCTATCAGACGTCTAAACCCAGTTTCGAATGATGAGCCATGCGAAGAGTTTGCACTTGGAAGGTCCCCAGGGCTTCCAGATTAGGGCCTTAAGGTTGAAGCTCGTATGCCCCACAAACTGCGCTCGATAGGCAGAGGCCGACGAGTAAACTCCGGAGGCGTTGAAATTCCAGACGATGAGGTCTTCAGTGTTAAGCTCCAGGGAGATAGCCTGGGTGATGGCCCAGAGTTCCACAAATTGTTTTAGATGCTCAGCCGTGTGGATCTTCTGCAGGTCAACGAGCCGCACCCAAGCATGTTCAGTCAAGGCCTCCCTGAGGGAGAGCATGCGCTTACTGGAAGCCGCAAAAATGTCAGGCGCAATGTCTTTAGGTCGTTGTCCCTTGGCCCACACGCAGTGCCAGAAGGAAGTTCTTGCCCCGTCACCAATGATGATTCTCGTTGCAGCAGCAAACAAAAGTTTGTCGGTGTCATTGCAAGGGATTTCCAGGCCAGCCCATGACGCGTTTGGATCATCCCATTGCCG
This sequence comes from Paspalum notatum, assembly GCA_022530915.1. Taxonomy (NCBI): domain Eukaryota; kingdom Viridiplantae; phylum Streptophyta; class Magnoliopsida; order Poales; family Poaceae; genus Paspalum; species Paspalum notatum. Next base: position 8,032,864 of record CM039691.1, read on the forward strand.
CCACAACCAACGAAGTCGCAAAGCCCTAGCAAAGCGGTCAAGGTCGAGGACGCCAAGTCCCCCAAGGTCTAAAGGTCTCGCCACCGTCGGCTAATTTACCTTGCGCTTGCCTCCTGTGAGGTTCTCATGACCTGCCCAGAGAAAGCGTTTTCTGAGTTTGTCGATTTCCTCACGCACCCCCCTTGGCATGTTAACTACCGTTAGCGTGTGCCGGCTGAGAAGACAACGTTGATTTGACCAAGACGAGTCGGTAATTTGAAATCTGTGTAAAACTAAATGCAGAGACCATAGGATATAGAGAAGGGGCATGATATGGTACCTGTTAGCTGTGGAGATGGGAGCACTCGTCTAGGCTTGTGGCGTTGTTAATAATGCAGAAGCACCGATGCAAACCCCTGCAGCAAGCGGCGCTGCACTGTTGGGCTACGTGGGTGACGATGTTGAGGACAGTAGCCTTGGGCGTGCTGCCACCATGAAGGGCCTTGCTGCCTAGCTCTTAGACATCAGCGTTGTTCAGGACGCCACCTGTGACCCGATCAGGATTCCCAATTGTTGAAGGTTATATCTTTTCTTTATTTAATATTAAAACAAATAAAATTTCACGGTAGGCGCCACCTGTCAGCGACGTATCCCCGCATACGGTCTCCTCGCGTCTATCCGCCCGCGGCCCGCGCCGTCTCCGAGTCCGAGTGCGAGACCCCGGCCTCCGCCCGCGCCGCCGCACAGTCGCGTCCATGTTTTCTTTCCGTTCCGATTGACTCTTGGTCCGCAATCCCGACCCGCATAAATCCTTTCCATGCAGGAAACACAACTCGTGAACAGAGAACAACGGCCCAATAACCCTCCAATAATCCTAAACAGCCCAACCATGAATATGGGTACAAGATACAAATAAATACTCCGTACATCACACAATAATACCAAATCGTTTACGGGACACCGACTTATCCTACTAAACCATCGTCACCAAGCACAACGAAGCAGGATGCAAAGAAGCGAAGGAAGCAAATCAAGGGGAAAAAAAAACAAACGAACGGACGTGGCCGCCGCACCGCTGTGATTCCTGTCGTCCGATTTGGATCCGGGCCGCGACCAGCACATTAGAAGGGGCTGAAATTTGTAGGGCAAGAATCAAAATCTGGAGGGGAACGTACCGGCCAACGCCGAGATTTGGGACGAGGCTACGGCAGCAGCGCTCGAGGGGAACGTACCGGCCAACGCCGAGATCGGGACGAGGCTAAGGCAGCAGCGCTTGGCCGTCGCTCGGCGGGGAGAGGAGAGACGGTAGCAGCGCTCGACTGGCGCGGGGTAGGAAGCAAAGGGGCGGCGCCGCGATGGAAGCGCCCGAGAGAGCCGAAGCGGCTCGGACTCGGAGAAGGCTTTTCAGGTTGATTGGGCCGGGTAGGTGGAAAAATCGTTGGGCCGGCTAAAGAATCATCAGGATGGGTCAATTAACAAAATTATTAAGTGCTTAATTCCATCGATTAACGTACTTGATAATGTAATATGGAGGATTTTGTTGGAGAGAAACAATTATTGCGAATAAACATATAATTTAGATATATTATAAGAGTCGATTGATATAAGATGCATTTGGTTAGTTTGTCTAGATGTGCTCGCCTGATAGATCCTTGTCTTAATGGATGGAACCATTTACTTATATATACTAAAATAAGATGCGGTCGAGTACAAAAATATAGAAAAATTAACGTTTTCCGTGTAATTTGAACTAAAAGATGTCACATATTAATGATCGGAGAAATTATCATATACTAAATCACAACAAAAAGTAAATGATAATCATAACTTTTTTATAAGATGAGCAAGTCTAATTTAGTGTAATAAAATCAAATGACTTATAAATTGAGATGGAGGGAGTACCCTTAAGGCCTTTTTTAAGCTGTGTGTTTGGCGGGCCTTTCAATATATCCAATCATTATATGGAGCCTATGTTCTCTCTGTTATTTTACCCGTCGGGTGTTTATCGAAGTTGCAGTTGATGTATTTTCTTTTTGTTGCCCAACTCCTTGTCGCAGTTGAAAACATATTCACTACCACTTTTAGAGATACAAAAATACATTAGTTTAATAATATATTTATATAGCCGTCACCCGTTGCAACGCATGGGCATTTTTGCTAATAAATTCTGATTGAAATAGATCCGCTCCCAAGTCCGTGATGCCTTGGAGAAGTTTCTTGTTGAGGGAAAATCATTTTCAGGTCTTGGGCCCTTTGCTGCATGTGAATGTTAAGCACTATTCAGCAACTTATCTGAGTTTACATCTTGTCTGGCCTAATACAAAAGACAGTTAGCAGCAGTAGTTGTTGAAAACTGAAGAAAAAGGAGCTTAAAATCTGACGATCCAGCACACGCTCAGCATTTACATGGAACGATGCCCATTTTGGGAATAAAACATGCATAAATAGCAGCGTCGATGAACACAAACCCGCCGAAAAAAAAGGTGATGGGGGGAAGTAATCGAAGGGCTGGGCGTCGCGTGGATTACCGGCTGCAGGTCCTCGTGCTTGAGCCAGAGGTTGATGACCAACTTGACCCCAAGATGGTCGGAGAGCTTGGTGGCGAGCTGCAGCGGCGACTCGACTGCTACGTTGTACATCTTGGACGACAGAACGCTGGTGAGGTACTCCATCGCGCCGGGGCCTTCGTCCCCCGCTACCCTGAGTCCCTCCCCATCCGCTGGTGCTGCGCCTGCACCGCGCTCTCAGAAGCCCGCCACGAGGTACCCGCTCTACTGCTGCAGCGAATCCGGCACCACCCGCACCATCGGTGGCCACGCGGGAGGGCTTTGCACCCGTCGCGTCGGATGGAGGCTGCGGGGAAGGAGGCCGCCACGGTCGTGGGTGCCCTCGCTGAATCCCTACCCCTGATTTTTTTTTCCACTCGTTGGCGGCGGGCCTCGTGACCTCGTCAGGATTCACGATGGCTCCTCCTAGCGCTTTGCTGGCCAACAGTGCGTCGTCCACTGTAGCGAGGGAAGGCCACGAGGTAAGCCAGCGCCGAACGCAGATGCCTTGAGAGCACGGGCATTCTCCCATTGAGCAGATGCCTTGCAAGTTGGGAGGGCGCGCGGTCATTTTGACTGCTTTTGTGACTGACCTGTAAAGGTAACCAGCTGCTCAATTCCCCTTTGGCGGCTTTCTGAATGACTGAAACAAGAATGGCAGTTGATAAACAATGGTTGCTGCAGTGCGGATCAGATCAAACAAAATTGGGATGTTTCAAACAAAATTACAAGACGATTTCAAGCATTTCATATAGAGAAGTTTCCACAAAATGTCCATGGAACAGTCACAACTCACAACAGAGTGAATGCCAGTTACTCTACCGTACAGCATGTGGCTTACTATACAGAGATTAGACCCAACAAAGAAGCACATCCTCCGTACATTCTACTACTTAGTACCAGTACAAAATTAATCGACGAAAAAGGACATCTAAGCTGACAGCGCATTCCTCATAACCTTCAGAACCCTCAATACACTGCGTATTTAGTGAAGTATTTATAGAGTACGACATGTACAGCTGAAAGGTATAGGAAATACCAACTAATAAATCGTAATCAGACCAAAAAATGGTAGGGGCAACAACCAAACGGTACATGTCCACGAAACATCGGTTGGAGGAAATTCTACCACTCGTACGTGCTTGCTATCTTTTACTAGCTGATGAAAGTTTCTGCACAACCAATCCTCACTATATACTCCATTTCTTGTTATTTCCAAATGTTTTGGTCCTCCTTGTTATATACCTCTGACTGCATAAATCTTCCTTGGTCAATCGTTACCTATCACAATTTCCCTCGGCAGTTGGGAGCTCCGCAGAAACATTCTTTATCTGGACCGAAATACTGGCAGAAACTAGAAAAACAAAGAAAAATGATCATTACAAAAAAAGAAGTATTTTCTTCAGATAAGCAGAGCATATCTTCTATGTATTTTAATCGAAATTTTCAACTAAAGCAATATAGGAATTCTCCCTGGAAGTGGGAACAATTATAGGCCCAGCCTTCAAAACCAATCAAGTTGCTAATCAACAAGTCATATAATAGGACGTCAAAAAAATGTCGTAACATCGGATCACAAGTGTTGCGGAATATGACAAAAGGCATTTCCATTCGAGGTGAACTACTAATGATAGGGGATTCTCCCTCATATGTCATGATATTTGAAGTTAATAGCTATACAGTCGAATTCTGCTGTCTAAGTGATTATTACATACTCCCTCCGTTTTTTATTTGTCATGTTTTAGTTCAAAAATGAACTAGCGGGCGACAAATATTTGAGAACGGACGTAGTATTTGTCATGTAAAAGAACAAGTTTCAAAATTAAGCATCAGTTGTCTGTCTATTCAAAAGTAGAAACACAAAGCCATGTAGTATTTGAATAACTGCAATGAACATAAGAAATTTTATTGACTGAGGTTCCAGTTTCAGTTGTGAATTGTGGAATCGAACAGTAGCATGATGGATAATATAAGGGACAAGAAATCCCTCATATGAAAATAAAAACTAGTTATCAATACTCTGTTCTGGTGCTGGGAAAAATATTGGCAACCTTGAGGTTACTGGGAAGTGGGAACAAGTCTGAAGTACCTGTAGTTGTAAGTCAAGGGAGTTCCAGCTTTAATAGTCTGTGATGCAAACACACCTAGCCTTGTCTTGCGGTTAACTTGCCTGGAAAATTAAAAAGATAGTTGAGTCAAGCGGTATATTTAAAAAATAAATTAGCAAATCTGAAAGGTAGTTTAATCAACCAATTTAACTAGAAAAGGAATCCGACCAAATCACTAATCAATATAAAACAGAAGCCAGCATATAACATATAAAGGATGGGTAATAATGTTCTTACCATTTCTCCAGCCGACAGTTAGGTTGGCAGCTGTGGTTAAAAAAGCGACAAGCATTTCCTCTAAAAGTTGCATCAATTACAAAGTCCTTGCTGACTTGACACATGTAGAAATTCTGATCTCTGCGCAGTCTCATGTCCTGAAGCCTATCTTCACGCATTGCATCATCTATAACTGAAGGGAGGTGTTAAAGGAAAAATATTAAAACTGGTGTATGATTTAGAATAAACAATCAATTAAAAACGAAATACACTTTTGAGCACAAATACCATGTCATTATATTAATACAGCTGTTCATTTTCATAAAAGTTCGCTAGTAAAAGTGTAACACGGAAGGAATTACATCAGATATTTACAAGAAAAAGGGATGAAGAGCCCTGGTACCTTCGCCAACAAACTCTATCACAAATTCATCTTTCTCAATGGTTTCCAGTGCAACAGCGCCCCATCCGCATTGCTGTGTCTACAGAACTAGACTGTCAGGCAGTACCAAAAAAAAAACAAGACGTACTAAATAAAGAAAACAGCATGAAAACTCTTATATTTTTGGAGAACTGACTCTCATGTTAAGCAAGAGCAGTAACTAAATAAAGTAGCACTTTATCATTACAGAACGTACAGACATACAGTGCAAGTACCATACAAATAACACATTAAAATTAGGTCAATTAAACTTACAATTGCCTTTCGAGAACATTGAAGTCTTACCTTAACAATATTTACCTTTTTCTCTCTGCGAAATGGTTTGTTAGAGCACTTAACTGAGCAATGACAGGCCTGAGAGCAGCTAACAAGTGAAGATCTGCAATAAGTGTATTAACATTCTGAGAAAATCTTCATAATGTCAGAAGATAATACAATGTTCTGTAGACTACACGTAATAGAAATCCGTTCAGGCTGTAATGATATGCATTTAATGAAACATAGTTAGTCAAAAACTTGAAAGTAGAGGTAGGGCGAGCAGCTTGTACCTGCAGGGACAACTTTCTTTACAGGTAGAGTCATGGTCACAGTCAGCACATCCAGCTTCAATTGCATCACCGTCACTTTTGCTTTTGACAACATAAACATCTTAGTTCATTAAGGATTAAGGAAATGGAAATTGCTACAGTAGTCAGAGTTACAACTTACAAATTATAAAATGTGAGGCACTATATAGAATTGCAAATAGGGAAATTAAACCTAATAAAAAGGATACTGCGCTTCAGTTGTATATATGGAGGTGGTTCACTCTCGTTTTCCAAATCATGTTTGCTAATAGGGTCTATGTTGAACTCTTGGTTGGTGTATGGGAGAGGTAAGCGCCGGAAGGCTTCCTATAAATGGATCAATTTAAATAAGAGTACATGTCAACCAATTTTAAAATAAAACCATGACCTGCACAACTAAAAAAAAAAGACTCCAAGTGTTATCTTGTTTTTCTTCTGATTTATTGCTAGATTACTCAATAACAAATCAACCAACTTAAAAGCCAAGACAAAAATGAAAGTATTAGAGAAAAAGGACACAAATGCAGTCTCATAGTAGATTTACTTTTGAAATTGGCTTTTATAAGATTTTCTCTAATACAATGACTGGCTGGGTGTGCATCAATCAGCCACATCTTTGCGACCAACTTGCAAATAAATTAATGTAACTTGGCAAAATTGAAAAGATTTTATTATGTTCAATAACATGGCTAACAAATGATAAAACTAAATAGCAATCACCTTTATGTCATCTACAGGGCCTGCATCCTGTAAGAACCACAAGTTGTAGCATCAGCAGAATTGCCAATAAAATAACAAATCAAAGCTTACCATGAGAAAAAGGTCTAATAAACAAGCATTCAACCTTGACAATACACAAGTAGGTGTCAAAGTATGGAGTATTTTCCAAAGTACTAGTCTGATGCAAAACACTTCTACATGAAGTTACATGCAGCTATTTTAGCCCTTCAGAGTGCCTCAAGATTTGTGTAAGGAAAATGAATCTGTTAGAAGATGGGCTGGTGGTATGACATGTCAAAGTTTCATTTCATCCCAAAGTATATTTGACGTCTTTGCTACTACATGTAACTACATGAAGTTACGAAGCGTCCTAGATATATGGACGAATTAAAATATCTGTCAATAGCCAATAAGTTTCATCAGATATATTTTAAATTTGCAAGTATTGGATAATTAGGTACTCCTCTATAATCATAGAATACTATCACTTATGAAATCCTAAGAAAAGTGCAATACAATCTAACTAATACACTTCTATTGTAATAAAATGTATATTATCTTGAGGGTTTATTATTCAGCTGCCATATGAACATGTAGTTATTGAATTGTAAGCAGAGGAACAAAATAATCCAGCCAATATCCAGCTGTCCGATGAACGAACACATACAGAAAAGAACAATTATACTGTAGTTCTCATGCGCTGCCTTATAAGGAGTAACTGAACTGATAATGGTCAAAAGTCTCAACAATTTTCCATGTGGATCAATCAATCTTCTATAGAAAATAATGTGGATGAAGCATGGCATCAACCTCACTTGTTGATGGCCATATAGACCAACAAATCATTGCCCTGGAAAGATCTTCAGAATCAGTCCTCCTGTTCTCCTTCAGTAAACATTCAGTACACACGGGCACTGTGCGCTGCACACGGTGTCTAGATATCCCTTTTTTGCAGTAAAAACATATCTATGAGGTAAGGAGAAGAAAACCGTTTTCAGTTATATAATTAAATATCTATAACTTATACAAGAATGCATAAACAAGACATTTACCAATCAAATGCAGATATAGAAAAAATAGGCATCCCTGGTACGTAATGATTTTGTTGACCTAAGATACGACCACCGCCGAGTTTCAGTAAAAACAGACATGCACTTGTCGTATTGCTTCCTCTGTCCGTGAATAGCTGCCATGTAGACAGACATTCGTTGTGCAAAAATGACTTGGCTCCCCAGGTCAGAACATCAGGTAAATCCCACCGGAGGGGGTATTTTTGATAATATGACTGAGTTTGTAAAAAAAAAAAAAGAAAGTCAACTGCAGCAAGTGTTTTCTGTCAGAGCACCTACCAACACTACTCATTTGAAACTCAACAAATCATGTTTCTATTTGACCAGAAAATTAACACAATTCAGTTATATTTCCTGACTACACTAAGTAAAAATGCAAATAGTGGGAGACTGCAAGGCTATTGATGAAATGAAATGAAATGTTAGATCTACAACTTGGTTTCAGACAACTCACATGCCGAAGGCAGCATCCATCAGTTTTTTCAGAACAAGCCTTGTGCAAGGTTACATCGCAGTGATTAACTGAACATTGCACCCTTTCATCAAGCAGAATACTCTTTGAACAAATCAGGCACTCAACCTAAATGAAAAGATTTTAAGATTATATTTCAGTAAATCGGTAGAGGATACAGTACCTTTTCTGCCTTAATTAAGTCCAGATCTAGTACATTCGACACTGGATCAGTGCTGCTTGAACTGTGAAGACATACTTTTCTGCAGAAGCCTTTCGAATAAATCAGTGCTGTAATTCTAAATTTTTGACACCATCTATTGACCAACCGTCTTTCTATTACCCATCCATTATTGACCAATGCATATATCCATTCCCTATTTCCTGTGCAAAGATTTATGCAACACTCTGTGTTTCTTCTTTTTTATTTATCAGCAACTGTACATACAAATCGTGAATATAACAAATGCCTCCAGAATTCTGTCTATTTAGACCCCATTAATGCTGTCTGACTGCCTCCTGTCAATTGTATCACACTTGGATGATCAGACATTCAGCAATTGTTTCAAATCATTATGGTCCAGAGAACATTCCAAACTCATATATATACCAGTGTTTATTTAAGGAACCGAAGGAAAGTCTGCCCTGTTGAATATAACCCAGTTTCTTCAGTTACCTATATACCCATAGTCACTACTTACACAGAAACCACATTAAATTCTCATTCTATGTGGGTGAATACTCTGAATATAGAAATTTCAGTACACTGTATTCCTAAAATACTCTGCTCTCCATCTGTAGGGAACAATTGAACTATACCACTGTCTTTGAGTTTTTACCTTATCCTTTTGTGGATGGTGGTCCCATCAATCTTAATTAACCGAGCTTGCATGGAAATGCAATTGGTTGCCTTAGTCCACTTGATACGGTGGAATCCCACTCCCAATTCATAATTATAATGTCATTTGGTGGTGTTCCTATGGAGATTTAGTCCTTACTCTGCTGATTTAATCCTGTCAGACAACTATATTAATTCTCCAAATCCACTGTCTTCATGATATCCGAATTCGTAGAATTTCTTCCTCCGTTGTGGAACTTACAATATAAATCTATATAATGGCACTAGTGTCCTTTGTTCAGAATATTCATCCCTTTACATATTGGATACAGATTTTCTTTGCGCAAGTGTCCCCTATTCATTGTTCAGCCTTTTTCTTTATAGATATATATCTAGACGTGCAATTGCAAACTCTGCATGTATATCAGTTGTCACAAACCAACCATGCAACAAATGCTCAGAATTCTACACTGTTTAGCACCAAAGCTCTTGATTCCTGAAACATTAAGAAACCTAACGTCACTTTATAATGCACCCACAGCAATTGGACAACCAAAATCAAAAGCCCAGAACTAGCTAGCAAGAGGAGTCGAATAGAGTGTTGGTTTGAGGGTCAATTCCGATGCAACAACACCACAAGAGGACAAAATTCACGTTGCGTACTAACCACAGAAACGGAAACAAAATCGATACGGAAATAGAGACTCGTTGGGGGGCATGTAATGCACCTTCCTGGGGGCGCCTTTCCGGAGGAAGGGAAGGACGCACTCCTCCTCGGGGGCACCCGAAGCCGCCTTCTCCTTGGCCCACTCCTCTGCTTTCGCCTCGATCGACTTGGGCGGGGGCGCCGCTGGAGACCCCCGCCGCCGCCGCCAGGGAATGGAGGGATCCGCTGCCGAGGGGAGGCCGCGGACACACAGGTGAACCCGAACCGAGCGGCGGGGAGCTGCCGCGCGAGAGGGAGGAGGCGCGTCCGCCTCGGCCGCTGGGGGTGGCGTGGACGCGCGCGGGGGCGGTGGTTGCTGGTCTCCTCGCCGTCGGAGCGCCGCCAAGCGGATCCGGGGCTTTGAGAACGCGGAGCTGGTCGAGGCGGGCTTGGGAGACGGCGCCGCGCGTGGGGGCTTATCCTGATCGTCGTGACGCGGGGCCCCGATCAGGCGGGTGGAGCGGCGCCGGGGCGCCGAAGAGGTGGTGGCTGCTGTAGGCGGAGGGCCCCCCATTGCCGTAGCAACGGCGAGGCGAGGCGAGGCGGTTTGGGTTTAGGGTTCCGTTGAGCAGAGCGTGGGGTTGCCGGGCGAACTTGGAGCGTTGGTGAAGGGAGCGGCGGGGGAAGGCGGGAAGAAGAGGGGGAGGAAATGGGCAGTTCCGCCGGTTCCGTGCGCTGGTCGGTTTCCTTCGTTTGCGTGGGTCTTATTTCGAGCCCACTTGGGTGTGCAGTGATGGGCTGCAACTGGGAACAGCCCAAAAGAGGTCCTCGCGGAAAAAAAAAAGCGAAAGTCGTGTTTGGAAACGGCTAGGAAAAGGGGATTTCTATTTATCTATTGGATGATTTTTTGTTGGCTTTTTATTCACTTTTCTGTAGCTCTGATTGCTTCAAGATTTGTGTTTATCATTGGGTCTTTTCTATTCGTTGAGCCATCTCGGTAAGAAAAGCTCTTATTATTACATTTGTTTTTAAATGGGTGTCTCTGAGTCTCTCCTCATCATGTGATTGATATATGACTCATCAGTCATATTTTACAATTCCGATGTCCATTGTTGAGTAATGAAATTCAATTCATTAGTCACATTTTACACGACTAGGTGACTAATGGATTAAATCCATTATAGTGCAATAACAAATAGTTATGTGTGTAGTAGTTTAATAAAATAGACAAAATGAAGAGGAGCAAATCTGTTTTTAAATTATACTTACTAGTTGATTTCAAATAGAAGTCAACTTTGCATAGCTCATTAGGCTTGCTTTGGAGTTAGGTGTCAAATGATAATACGTGAGGATAAATAAAAATGTATCAATTTTGAAGAAAGCTTGACAAATTAAACTTGATTGTTATATATCCTTAGATGAAACAATCATGTTGGTGGTGTTTTTTCTAAAAAAAATCTTATGAAGATGAAACACTTGATATTTTAAGTTAAAACCTTTTATTCTAAATAAGAGTATTTTTCTCACAAAGCTAGAACAATTTTCTTCTAAGCTTATATAACAAATTTTTTGCAAAGCAAAAATATTTTTCTTCTTAACCTATAATGATTTTCTTTAAACTTGGAACATTTTTCTACTAAGGGCCTATTTGGTAGAGCTCTGCTCCCTTATTCTCCAGCTATGGGAGCTGATTCTCTGGTACAGTGATTCGAGTGATTATCTGGTAGGAGCGAATCAGTCTGATGAATCGTGTTTGGCTATCTGTGTGTGAAGTGATTTCTGGAACGGAATATCACCGCGCTCTCTCTCTCTTCCCTTACCCCACTCTCTCTCTAGCGCACCTCCACCACCGCCCACCGCGTTGTACTCCTCCCCGCCAGCGCGCATGGCCCCGCCGGTCCTCCTCCCCGCCGGCGCGCGCTGCCGCACCGCTCATCCTCCCTGGGCTGGCGCGATTGGAGCATCGGCCACCTCCGCCACCACCCACTGCGTCGGCCGCCTCCCCCTCCGCCTTCAGCCGCCGCGTCGCCCACCTCCCCCACCCCCACAGCGGCCTTCATCCCATCCCGCGTCACGGAGGCGCACGACGGTCGTAGGGGATGGATCGGTACCCGGGAGCGTCGCGTAGCCGGCCTCCTCGGCCGCGGCGGCGGGGGTGTGGAGGGCGGGGAGGACGACGACGGCGACAAGGAGGACGCGGCACCCTGGCCCTGCTGCCTCTCCTCCTCGGCTCCCCACGCCAAGGGCAGCGACTTTGGCGGGAGCAGAGCTGGCGGCGGCATCGGCAGTCGCTGCTGCTACTTCTCTTGCAGCGGCAGGCGCAGCGGCCGCGGGGCCGAAGAGCGACGCGGCAGGGGCGCCAACGGCAGAGGAGGAGCAAGCGGCGGGGCGCCGGCGCACCGAAGGCGAACGGGCGGGGAGTAGACGTGGGAGTCGGGAGAGTGGGTCTTTTCCGCTCCCGTCCGCTAGTAGAAAACGAGGAAGCGATTCCCTCAGCTCCCGGGGTGAAGCGGAACGGGAGCAGAGCGCTGCCAAACGCCCCATAAATCTGGAGCAATTTTCCAGTGAAGGCAGAACAAATTCCTCCTGAATCTAAAGCATTGTGTTTCTCAGAAAAAAAGGCATTCCATATTTATGAGAAAAATAGTATACAAATGTCCTCCAAATATAACCAAATGTGGATTGTTAGAGGATTTTTTTATAAAAAAACATAATAGTGCATCCATAGATTCATTTTATGCTGCGTTTGAAAACTATGCTTTTGAAGTCTATAAATTTGCTATAATGCAACTATATGAATAGTTTTGAATGCTTGTACGCTCATGAAGGTACCTTTTTTCTAGTCCAAGATAACAAAAGGCATTAAAGTTCATTAATGCTCGGTCAAAGAACACCACCTAAATCTTTAACGTTCAACTAGACGGAAGTTATCATTTTGGCCAATTGGCCACGTACCCACATCTTCGCCTTCATCCTCCTCCGCCACCGGTTAGGTTTAGATTTGGATGTTGAGGGTCGATGTTGTTGAGATGGATCTAGAATCTTTCTTCGAGCTTCAAGGAGTAGTCATGGCGTCAACTAGTCTAGCAGCCATTGTAGCCGACCAAGACGAACTTGGCGGTGGGGTGTCTGATGGGAGGGCTAGGTGAAAAGGCTGAGCTCCATGGTGGTCAGGATAGGGCGGGTTGGAGGGCGGTGGCGGGTAAAACAGCAATGTCATACCATACACCGTGGTAACCCCTAAAATAAACGGGACCATAATTTGACATATCAGTTTCGATTATTTTTAGTCTCTTCATATGCATAAATATGGTCATACGGACTTTTTAAACCTTTGCGATTTTTCTTAGAAAACACAACAATATTTCCTTAATCTAAGTTTTTGAAACGGAAGCGAGAAAAACGTACTAAACAACTATTCTAGCTCTTGCAGCTAAATCTTTGGTAGCTGTCATCGGAGAAAAAAAAACATTTGGTGGCCTTTTAAATTTGTAATCCCATATATAAAAACATGTGCGTGTTAAATTAAAACGCCGGGCGTTTGGTGTGGTGCAGATCACACGTCGAGGTCGATCTGGAACATGGGCGCCGCGTACGCGCTCAGGTCCCCAAAGAGGAACGTGTCCACATCCGCGTAGGTGAAGCTCATGTCGTTCTCGAGGTCGAAGAACGTCTGCACGTCGTCCGGGAAGCTGCACAGAGCCGGCGCGCCGTCGCTGAACTGAGGCTGCGGTGATGGCAGCGATGGAGGCGAAGGTGAAGCCGAAAATGAAGACAAAGACGTCGGCGACGACGAGCTGCTGCTGCTGCTATCTGCCGCCGCAGAAACCTGCTCCATCATCTCCTTGAACTTGGGCGACTGCAGCAGGAGGTCGAGCGCCGATGATGTCGGCGCCGACGCCGTGTGATGATGAGCCGGCGGTCCCATCTGGTCAGGAAGCTGAGACGTGCCTAAGGGAAAGGTGGTTTGGTGCAGCAGGTGGCCCTCGCCTTTGTGGAAGTCCGCGGCGCCGCCTGAGGTTTCGCCGAGGCCGATGGTGGTGGCACTGGCAGCGCACTCGAGCATGTCGTCGTCTGGTAGCGAGAATGGCACGGTCGGGGCGTCGTCCATGATATGGAGGCTGTCGTCGCCGGCGGGGCCTTGGCGTTGCCGGTGCCAGTGATCGACGTAGAGGCTGATGTCGAAGTTGGTGACGGCGTTGAGGCCTCGGTGCTCGATCGCGGCGATGTCGTACGCCACCGCCGCCTCCTCTTGCGTTGCTGTCACACGCAACCATGTAAATGGAGTAACTAATCGTGCAGTAAAATTTTGATCATTGACAAATTCAAAGCATATATCTTAAACTTCAGAAACCGCTAAAAACAGCAATACCTTAAATTTGACTGGATATAGAGAAGAATACCTATATCGATTTTTTTAATAATAACAGAATAAGTATCCAGCCTCAACACCAGTAAACACATGTATATGGCTAAATAAACCTATAACGATGACATTAAATAAGTACATATAAAATTCTCCCACCAGCCTTCAAATAAATTGACGTTTCTTCAGACAACTACACTGCTATGCTACTTTCATAAGTAATAAGTTAATTAAGAGTAGTAAATGTGTTCAAGTGCATTTAGAAAAGCTATAAGAGTCCCCTAAAATATTCAAAAAGATATCAATGGTAAAAAAATGTGTTTTGACTACACACATGACTATATGCCAATTGCACTGATTTGGATCTAATCATACTGATTTAGACCCTCTTTGGTGGAGCTCACACCGGCTTGGCTGTGACATTGTAGTGTGCAGGAGCTAGTAAAGCTCATCTAATCTAGTTTAAGCATCCCAGTTGGTTTTGCAAAGTTTCTCTAGCTATGTAGTATAGTGATGTTACAGTTGTGGGTGGAGGTGAACCCGTACCGTGGTCCTTGCTATCATAAATGTTTTTGTTATTTTTCTATTCGTTTTGTCCTAAATTATAATTTTTTGTTGACATTTTGGATATGGTGTTTATCCATTATTCTTATTTAAAAAATTAGTGCAAATACTCTTAAGAATAACTCATGTTTATAATATATACCATGATAAATCAAACACAATAAAATAAAAGTTATTTACATAATTTTCGATAAAGCAAATGATCAAAAGTTGAATTTAAAAGTCAATGAAGTTATAATTCAGGACATATGGAGTATATAAGCTCGGTCAAATTTAAAATAACTTCACTAAGGCCAACTCTAATTTATTCTGGTGCTGCCAAGCGCTTTTGTACTTGATTTATCTTGGTGGTTAACTTAAGTATTGATTAAAGCGAACTGTGTAGGTTGTCTTCAAAACCAGGCCTGGGCTTAATTTTGGTTATATTCCGGACACGTCCTCCTTCAAGATCGTACCTTTTGACTTCAGTACACGCAGATAAAAATCGACAT
This sequence comes from Paspalum notatum, assembly GCA_022530915.1. NCBI lineage: Eukaryota > Viridiplantae > Streptophyta > Magnoliopsida > Poales > Poaceae > Paspalum > Paspalum notatum. Next base: position 8,047,867 of record CM039691.1, read on the forward strand.
GCAACACATCAGCAAAGTTTCAGGCTGCGTGGAAGGAGCATCTCAAGTTCTTTATTTCCTTTTCCCGTCTCCCCCCCAAAAAAACACACATAAACAGTCTATACTTCCTCTACTATCTCTCTCTATGGTTGAGATTTGAGGAGATGAAAGCCACCTTATCTAGTAAACGACACGCGACAGCAGCCTTTTGAGTTTTGATAACTCATGCTGACTCACACGATAGGAATGTATTCTCTCAGGAAAAAATGTGTGCGTGGAGGTGGAGGCAGGACCAGGTGCAGTTACTAGTACTTACCGAAGGTACCCAGGTAGAGGTACTTGTTGCCCAACACGCGGCCGATGCGCGCCTCCCACCTCCCGTTGTGGTGGTGCCTCGCCACGCCTCTGTACTTGGAGACGCCCCTGGAGAAGCCGCTGCTCCGCCGCCGCAGCGAGCCGATGTACTCCTCCCTCGGCTGCGCCTCCATCTCCTTGAGCTCCTCCTCGTAGCCGCACAGCTGTTTCAGTCAGAGCAACGGTATAGTTTGGATTCAGATTTCAGGGTGCGGTTCGGCGGCTGCACTGCGGTCTGCAGGCGGCGGCAGCCTTTGCTGAAAGCTGGAGAGGGTGTGCACTGTACAGCGTACAGGACAGGGGTGGTGGACTGGTAGTGGTAGTGGCACGCACCGGGAAGTTGAGGACGGTGCCGGGGCCCCAGTACTTGAGCGCCGCCAGGTCGTGCGCGCGCGCCGCCGCCGCCTCGTCGTCGTAGGCGCCTGCAAACGAACGCCGAGGAATTCAGCAAGTCAGGCGACGAAACCGCAGGGCCGTGTTAATTGTAGAGCGCGGCAAGATCGAATGAAGAGCTTCCCCATACCGAGATAAACTGCTCGCACGCCACGCGCGGGAACAATCCCAGATCGAAGCAGCGCCACCAAGTGATTCCACATGCGGAAGGAGAGAAGACCAGCGTCAGTGGCGAATAATCCTAGCTACAATAATCTTTCGTTGTAGAGATATTGATCAGCAATCGCGAAGTGATGCGAATTGCGCAGCCGTCGAGCGCCAACCATGACCGACCTTGCTTGCCCTTCTTGTTCCGCGCCCCGTTCCGGGCGTCCTTGTCCCAGAGGTGCGCCTCGAACCGCCCCGTCCACCGGTGCCTGCGCCGGCGGCCGGGCCGCCCACCTTGGTCAGCAGGGGAGGACCGGAGGAGCAATGGAAATGCAGAGGAATTGAAGGAGCAGCTGGTTCGGTCGTTTTACCGTGTGACGCCGCGGTACGCGGAGCTGCGCTGGGAGGGGCTGTCCCGCGGCCCGCTCTTCCTCCGCGCCCGCTTCAGCGCCGGCCTCCCGCTGACACCCGTGGCGCCCGCGGTGCCAGGCTCCTCGCCGGCTGCCGCGTCCGCCCTGCGGGGCTTAGCCATTGCAGTTGTTGTAGAGAGCTCGGGCGGGGTGGCGGCGGCGGGGCTCTCTGGCCTCTGGCTACCTAGCTGCCCAAAGGTGCAAGTCGGAGGATGGGGTTTTAAAGACGCGCGCGACGCGACACGGGGGCTAGCCGGCCGTGGCTGAACTCTGGTCCTCTGCCAGAGTAGAGTTGTGCCGGTACCAAACCCTGAACCCCTCCCAAGCTCGCAGGCACACCTGTCACTTGCGTGCGGGGGGGTTTGACTTGGGCGGCACATTCAGGACTAGCCCAGCAGCATGCCAACGACGTCGTGGTCAACCCCTCGCAGCAAAAGCTCCAGGTTTGGGAACACCACCCCCCCCCAATTACTGACGAAAATTAAGCAGCCGGTGCTGATGAGCTAAACCAAACGGTAAACGAACGGTTCTGCAGCCGGTATGATGCCGAGCCGCCCGGCGGGTTCTCAACGCCAAGAGCATGACGCGCCGTGCAGACTTGCAGTGCAGTGCTCTCTTGACCGATGGAGCCGAGCCCAGTCAAATCTTGAGTGCCGCCGCGCGCGCACGCACGCTGCTGCTGGCTGCTGGCTGCTGGACGGGAGCGCTGGGCTACCGGGTCCGCGATGGAAGGCCCGCACGGCCGCACGTGGCAGGCTCACGGGAACAGAAACACAGAGAGGTGGCCGGAACTTGATTCAGAATTTCAGATGTCAAAGTTCAGATTAATTCAGACCTACGGATGGCTGTCGCGATTGGACGGTGCCTCTTCTATTTGTTCCGTCCAAATTCAAGCAAAAGACTGCGAGACCGGTTGATTGGTGCTGCGAGCCGTGGCGGCTCCGCATTTTTCACGCGCTGAGCTCATAAATCTGAATGTGCTTATCGGCTGTCATGTCCGAAAGCAGCCCCATTTCTGAACGTGATGACAGGTTTAGTTCAAGGACGGCTGACCTGCGCATCATTTTCACGTACGTACGGGCAACTTGTAACGGCCTATGCGTTTTACTTGTGATTATGGCAGTGATTATGGCAAACATGTGCATCATTTCATCCATCATATGCATTTTGCGTGAATATATCTTGGTTTGAATGTGGAGAATGAAACTAGAATGGAAAAATGTTGAGTATGGACAGTTAACTCATTTCTGGGATTTTCCAACTGCGAATTGTCCGCCGTCTAACAGCGGACTGTCCGAGAATCGACCCAGGAAGGTCTGTAGCTTCTGGGTAATTTTGTCGTCTAACGGCGGACTGTCCGACCTGGGAAAGCGGACTGTCCGCTGTACTAACTGAGAAAAGCCCCAGAATCGGCTGGGCACTGTACGTTTTGACTAGCCTAACTGCGGACTGTCTTTGGCCTAGGAGCGGACTGTCCGGGAGCGTACTCAGAAAGTTCTGAAGTTTCTGGTGAAATTTAGTGCACAACGACGGACTGTCCGGATGGGGATGGGGGAAGCGGACTGTCCGCAGGTGTCGTTGAGTTTTACTCAGAAACTTGGCCGACTCTGAGTAAAATGGAGGATTAACGGCGGACTGTCCGCAGCTCATCCTTTTCTGGCCGCTTAGGAATTCGGCTAAGTCCCTGGAGGATCCAAACTCCCTACGGCGGATTGTCCGGGACTTAAGTCCGGACTGTCCGCAGTATGCTCGCCCCAGAACCCAGACTCCCTGACCCTGACTTACTTCCTAACGGCGGACTGTCCACCGACCTATTGCGAACTGTCCGCGAACCGTGCGTTGGCACTTCTGTGTCGCGCTGTCGCGCGCACAGGAGGTGAGGGGGTGCGTGTCGTCCCAATAACCCGAGGGAAGGGGTTTCTCGTCTCCAGCTCCCTCCATTCAGCCCCTCCTCTCTCTCTCAAGAACTCAAGAAAAGAGAGCTCTTCCCTTCCTTCTTCTTCCTCAACATCCACCATTGTAGACTAATGGAGACCATGGAGTCCCTCTCCCTTCATCACTAGGTGACCCTCCCTCCACCCCTTTCGTTTTTCCCAAGTTTCTATGGTGGGAAACCCTAATCCCTCTCTCCCCATGATTTTCTCTCTCTAGGTCAAGAAGAGCTCGTGACCCAATCTCTCTCCTCATTGCTTCCCATCACTTGAGGGTTGTTCTTGGAGCTTCCTCCATCCTAGGTGAGCTTGATTTCGTGGGTGGAATGACTGATATTGATGTGTTCATGGTGTTCATGGTGACCATGGAGCTCTCATGTTCTTAGTGTTTTGGTGGTTTTTAACCCTAGCATGGGAATGTAGATGCAATGTTAGGATGATCTATCATGGTATTGACTTGTGAGATGACATTACCTAGATAACTCCACCAATGGGTTAAGTGTAGATGTACCCTCATTAGGAAGAACTAGTATTTTCTATGCTTCATGTGAGATAAGAAAAGAGACTTGGGTATTTTGTCATTATTAAAATGCTTTGCTCATACTCTTTGCATGACATATCATTATCGCATCATGAACATGTCATTGTTCTTATATTTTGCATCATGTGCACTCGTGTAGAGATCGCGCCGGTGAATCAAGTGGAGCTTGAACCCACACCGGAGCCCGTGAGCGTCGTACCTTCGTTTGAGAACCAAGGCTGTAAGCATCTAGGCCCTAAGGTGAGTTTCGGTGATTGATTGACAAGGTTAAGTGTTATCTAATGAGCTTGTGAGTGCAGGTTTAATAATGAATACAAAAATGGTTGCTCATTGGATTATGTGAATGGCCCCTAATTCAAATGTTTCACTTCATGGAAGCGGACTTGGTTTTCATCCGTATCTCGAAGGCTAAGGACTTTTCTAGAGTCAAGGATCATGGTGTTGAAGGATCCTTGCTTAGATAGGGTTTACAGCTTTCTAGTGTCCGCACTATTAAGAGGGGTCAACGGTTAGTAGCTTGATCAAGTGAATTGCCAAGTTATGGATGCACACACATGCCAAATCTTTCAGAAACAGCAAAGGTATAAGCTACATAGGCTCAAGGTCCAAGAAAATCAAGCTTCACATCAAAATTCTTGAAGAAAACTCAAAATCAGAGAAAGACATAGGGACAGTATTGTCCTCTCTATGCCAAAACAAGGGACCGGACAAATCAAGGTTTTAGGTGAACATATACTGTCCAAAGCCCATGCAAATCCTCTACACCGGAATGTCAGGTTTAGTGTAAACGGACAAAGCTACGGACAAATAAACCTGAGGCTACAAACCTGCGAGAAATCAGCCAAAACAATGGACAGTATTGTCCGAAGTTGAGGACAGTACAAATCTAAGGACAAAGAAACCTGAGGCTATGATTTCCTGAGTATGCCAGTGAATACATGGAAAGTATTGTCCGAAGTTGGGGACAGTACAAATATAAGGACAAAGAAACCTGAGGCTACGATTTCCTGTGTATGCAAGTGAATGCATGGACAGTATTGTCCAAAGTTCAGGACAGTATAAATCTAAGGACAAAGAAACCTGAGGCTACGATTTTCTGAGTATGCAAGTGAATACATGGACAGTATTGTCCGATGTTCGAGATGGTATAAACCTAAGGACAAAAGTACAATGACGTACTGAGTCAGTGACCGTTGGTAAAGTATATGGACAGTATTGTCCGATGTTGGAAAAAGCAGTGGACCGGACAATACTATGTACTCTGCGTCAGCAGCTCTCTTTGTGCAACGGCTCTATCATCTTGAGGGCTATATATATGGGTTCCTTCACTCCATCTCGTGCTCTTTGACACTCCAGCAACTTCATACACACAGAGAGCCCTTGTGCTTCAACTCTTTGCAATAACTACTTACATATTCATCCTTTGAGAGCAAGATCAAGGTCAAGGCTTGTGTGCATCCATCTTGGTGAGGATCAAGATCAAGTAAAGACCGGTGGCTTGTTACTCTTGGTGATTGGCAGCACCTAGGCGGACTTGGTGACCGGGGTGCGTTCTCGGAGCTTGCCAAGGAGATTGTGGAAGCCCGAAGAACAACGGTGTACAAAGCTTGAGCTCCACCTTGCCGGGATGGCGAACGGAGACTCTTAGTGAGCGCCCACAAGCATGGGAGGCGGCAAAACACTCTAGGGTGTGCCGCAACGTGGACTAGGGGAGGGTGCCAAACCTCCGATACCACGGAAAAAATTCCGGTTGTCTCTCTCCCTTGTTTCTCTACTTGATGCTCTTTCGGTTCTTGCTATTCTCATGGATTGCTTCTAGTAGTCATCATAGTTAGTCTCTTCTTGGCTAGTATGTCCCTTGCTATGGTCATTAGTGTTGCTAGTTCTAGCTTCCGTTGCGGTTTCCTTTCCACTAGCATGAGTAGGGTTCCTTGTCTTGTCGTGTAGAGTAAGTTCGTGTAGAGGGTGGAGTGGGCTAATTTGTAGCTTCGTTAGGCTAAGGATTTTTCGTTTAGAGTTTGAAATTAGCCCAATTCACCCCCCTCTTGGGCATCCGATCCTTACAAGTGGTATCAGAGCCTCGTTGCTCATTGGATCACTAAGCTTCACCGCTTAGAGCGAGATGTCTAAGATGGGTGGCTCGGTCCCCTACTTTGAGGGCAATAACTTTAGCTATTGAAAAGCTCGCATACGAGCATACCTTGAGTCTATTGCCCCCGAAGTTTGGGAAGCTACCGAGCATGGTTTCGTTGCGCCTCACACTAATGACCAAATCAAGTGGAATGCTAGGGCCCGAAATGCTATCTTTGAAAGCATTAGCCAAGAGGTGTTTGCTAGGGTCTCGAGCAAACTCAATGCTTGTGATATTTGGGCCGAACTTGTTGAAATTCATGAGGGCACCACTAAAGTTAGAGAGCAAAAATATCATGTGCTTAAGGCTAAGTATGATGACTTCAAGATGCATTCTTATGAAAATTGCAATTCCATGTATTCTCGCTTGAATGTCATCATTGAGGACATTAATGCTCTTGATGTTTGTAAACTTGACAAGGGCACCATCAACCGAAAGATCCTCCGCATCCTCATCAAGCCCAAGTACAACATCATCAACACCATGCTTCAAAAGGAGAATCTTGACACACTTGAAGTGAGTGAGGTGGTGAGCCAAATTCGAGCTCATGAGATGGGGGTTCTTGGCATCACGGAAGAGTCTTCCCCAAGCAAGACCGTAGCACTCAAGGCCAAGACCAAGAAACCCCACACTCCCAAGAAAGTAATGCCTCCACCTCCAAGCTCCTCAAGCGAAGAAGAGCAAGAAGAGCAAGATGATGACTCAAGTGGTAATGAGGATGATGCCGAACTAGCTCTTATGATGAAGAAGTTCAACCGCCTTCATGCAAAGATCAACAAGAAGGGGTTCAACTTTGACTCCAAGAGGAAGGCGTTCCGGCCAAGGAGAGATGACAAGAAGAAGTGCTACAATTGTGGTGAAAATGGCCACATCTCTTATGAGTGCCCCAAGCCGGACAAGCGCAAGGGCAAGATCAAGAAAGATGAGTCCGATGATGAAGAGGAAGAGACCCAAGCGCAAGCCATTCTACAAGAAGAAGAATGACTCTAAAACAAAGCTCTTTCCAAAAAGGAAGAAAGGTCCCCAAAGAAGCTTCATGTGTGAAACAAATGAATGGGTGACCGATGAAGAAACAAGTGAAGGCTCAAGTGATGATGATGACTTTGTCGGGCTTGCTATCTCCACCAAGGGGCCAACACTTTCTCCACCACCCATGTGCCTCATGGCCAAGGGCTCCAAGGTACGGGAAATAGAAGTAGATGATAGTGATGATGAGCTTTCTCCTGATGAACTTGCTTCTTTGATCGATGAGTACGTTTCCGTGATCAAGAGGGAAAAGGGGAATGTAAAGCATCTTGAGAGCACTCTTGCTAAACTAGAGGAGAGCCACCACGATTTGCTTGAAAAACATAATGCCTTGCTTAAAGAGCAAGTTAAGACCAAAGCATATGTCAAGCAAATTGAGGAGGGAAACTCAACTCTAAAGAAGTTGCACATTGATCTCGAGGCTTCTCATAACTCATTACTTGCTAAACATGAAGACCTTGTCAAGGTCCACTCCAAAAATCATGACATTAGCAAGATAAATGAGGAGAAGTACAAGAGGCTTGTGCAAGAGCATAGAGATTTGACTCACAAGTATCAAGAGCTTGAAATTGCCTATGAGATCATTGACTCAAGTCTTGAGCACTCTACCACCTCTCATGTGGTCAAAGTCAATGTCTCTACCTCTTGTGAGGACCTTGCTCCCGGTCCCCTTGCTACTAATGACTTGCCTAAGTGTGAAGGAGAAAGGGTGAAAGAATTGGAGGCTCAAATTGAAGGATTGAAAAGTGGGCTTGCTAAGCTCAATAGAGGACAATATATTCATCAAGAAATATTGTTCCATAATCTCCGAAATTATGAAGGAAGAGGACTTGGATCCTACCCCGAGCCACCAAAAGTGGATGACACTCCTTCACCGGAGGTCAAGGATAGCTTCATCAAAGGAGTGGGCTCCTATTGCAACTATTGCATGATCACCGGTCATCACTCTAGGGAGTGTCCCATCCCCAATCGCCCTCCTCCTAAATTACCTTCTAACTACAAATCTATGTATGATAATAACATCTACTTGTTGAGCAAGGTTAATGGCAAGGTGAAGGCAAAGTTCATTGGCAAGGACATAAAGAACAAGAAGGGGAAGCTTCCCAAGCAACTTTGGGTTCCTAAAGTCTTAGTCACTCACGTGCAAGGACCAAAGCTTGCGTGGGTGCCCAAAACTCAAAAATGACTTCTCTATGTGTAGGTGAACTACAAAGCCGGTGGAAAGCATTGGGTACTTGATAGTGGTTGCACGCAACATATGACCGGCAATGATGGTATGTTCACCTCACTAGAAGACCCCGGCGACAAAGAGCAAGTCACCTTTGGTGATAATTCAAAGGGCAAAGTCATTGGGTTGGGTAAAATTGCTATCTCAAATGATCTATCAATCTCTAACGTTCTCTTTGTTAAGTCCTTGAGCTTTAATCTCCTCTCAATCGCACAATTGTGCGATCTTGGTCTAACGTGTGTTTTTGACAAGAATTGTGTTGTAGTGAAAAGTGAAAAGAATAAGTCCATGGTATTTCAAGGGTTCCGGCACGGCCACCTCTACCTTGTTGATTTTAGTGAGATGAAGACTTCATCAACAACTTGCCTCTTCTCCAAGTCTTCCTTGGGTTGGCTTTGGCACCGGCGCATTGCACACATTGGAATGAGCCAACTCAAGAAGGTTGTCAAGAAAGGGATGGTGATCGGCGTGAAGGACGTCACATTTGAGAAGGACAAGCTTTGTAGCGCATGTCAAGCCGGCAAGCAAGTCGCAAGTCACCATCCAATGAAGACTTGTGTCTCAACCTCCAAGGCGCTCCAACTTCTTCACATGGATCTATTCGGTCCCACTACTTATGAGAGCATTGGTGGTAATCTCTATTGCCTAGTCATTGTTGATGATTTTACACGGTATACTTGGACTTTGTTTCTAGGTGATAAGAGTGAGACTCCGGACAAGTTCAAGATCTTCGCCAAGCGGGCTCAACGTGAGTTTGGGCTCAACATTGTGAAGGTCCGAAGTGACAATGGCTCCGAATTCAAAAATTACAAGGTGGATGACTGGTGTGATGAAGAAGGCATCAAGCACGAATTCTCCGCCACCTATACACCTCAGCAAAATGGAGTTGTTGAGAGAAAGAACAAGACATTGATAACTCTCGCAAGAGCCATGTTGGATGACTATGGCACGTCGGAAGATTTTTGGGCGGAAGCAATCAACACGGCATGCCATGCTTCAAATCGTGTCTATCTTCATCGGTTACTTGGCAAGACACCTTATGAGCTCCTCATTGGGAGGAAACCCAACATCTCCTACTTCCGGGTCTTCGGTTGCAAGTGCTTCATCTACAAAAAGAAAAGGCTCGGTAAATTCGAAAAACGTTGCGATGTTGGTTTCTTTGTGGGTTATGCATCAAACTCGAAGGCATACCGTGTATTCAATCAAACAACTGGAATGATTGAAGAAACGTGTGACGTAGAGTTTGATGAGACTAATGGCTCCCAAGGGGAGATGTTCTCTCATGATGATGTAGATGATGAACCCCTACGCGATGCTATGAAGAATATGACTGTAGGGGACGTAAAGCCGGAGGAGGTGCATGAAGACAATGATCAAGGGGGAGGAAATTCTCCATCAAGACTAAGCACCTCCATGTCGCCTCATGTGGATGAGAATGAAGAAAGAGAGATAGAACAAGGTGGAGTTGATGAAGTGCCGGACAATCGAGATCAAGGAGTGCCACAAGCATCAAATGATGAGTCATCACCACCCATGGCACCAAGAAGGCCACTAGTGAGACATGGACGCATCTCCAAGGATCACCCCATCAACCAAGTGATTGGGAGTCCTTCAAGGGGAGTAAGAACTCGTTCTCGTAACCTTGTCTCATTTTGTGAGCATTACTCGTTTGTTTCTTGTGTGGAGCCTACTTGTGTAGAGGAAGCTCTTGCGGACCCCGATTGGATCATAGCCATGCAAGAGGAGTTGAACAACTTCGCTCGCAATGAAGTATGGGTGCTTGAAGAGCGTCCAAAGAACAAGAACATCATTGGCACCAAGTGGGTCTTCCGCAACAAACAAGATGAACATGGTGTGGTGGTGCGCAACAAGGCAAGGCTTGTGGCAAAGGGATTTGCACAAGTGGAAGGTTTGGACTTTGGCGAAACATTCGCCCCGGTTGCAAGACTTGAAGCCATCCGTATCCTTCTTGCTTACTCTTCACATCATAAGATAAAACTTTATCAAATGGATGTGAAGAGTGCCTTTCTCAATGGTTTTATTAATGAACTTGTTTATGTTGACCAGCCGCCCGGATTTGAAGATCCGAGGAAGCCTAACCATGTGTATAGGTTGCACAAAGCCTTGTATGGACTCAAACAAGCTCCACGGGCATGGTATGAACGGCTAAGGGACTTCCTCATCATGCAAGGATTCAAGATCGGCAAAGTCGACATGACACTGTTCACCAAAGACGTCAATGGGGATCTCTTCATCTGTCAAATCTATGTTGATGATATTATCTTTGGTTGTACTAACGAGAAACTAAGCCATGAGTTTGGTGATATGATGTCTAGGGAGTTCGAGATGTCCATGATTGGCGAGCTTAATTTCTTCCTTGGTTTTCAAATAAAGCAAGTGAAGGGAGGAATATTCATCCATCAAGAAAAATATTGTAGAGATCTACTCAAGAAGTTCAAGATGGGTGATTGCAAGCCAATTAGCACTCCAATGTCTACGAATGAACATCTCGACGCCGACGTGGACGGGAAGCCCGTTGATCAATCCACCTACCGCTCCATGATCGGTTCGCTACTCTATCTCACCGCATCTAGGCCGGATATAATGTTTAGTGTGTGCTTGTGCGCTCGCTTCCAAGCGGCTCCTAAGGAATCCCACCTTACGGCCGTGAAGAGGATACTTCGGTATCTCAAGCACACCCCAAGTATAGGCCTATGGTACCCCGAGGGCGCTAAGTTAGAACTCTTGGGATACTCGGATTCGGACTTCGCCGGATACCGTGTCGATCGCAAGAGTACCTCCGGGCGGTGCCATTTGCTTGGGCGATCCCTAGTTTCGTGGTCAAGTAAGAAGCAAAACTGTGTGGCTTTGTCCACTGCGGAGGCGGAATATATAGCGGCCGGTGCATGTTGTGCCCAAATTCTATATATGAAGCAATCCCTTTTGGACTTTGGTGTTGTTTGTGGCTCTGTGCCTCTCCTTTGTGACAATGAGAGTGCCGCTAAGATAGCTAAAAACCCCGTCCAACACTCTCGCACTAAGCACATTGATATTCGCCATCACTTCTTGCGTGATCATGAGGCCAAAGGTGATATCACCATAACCGGAGTGAGATCCGAGGAGCAATTGGCGGATATCTTCACTAAGCCCTTAGGAGAGGAGACCTTTTGTAGGTTGCGAAGTGAGCTTAACGTGTTGGACTGGTCCAACTTCATATAGGTTGCCCTGTCATATAATCTTGCATTGCATGCATTTTGCCTTAAGTAAGTGCTTGTCAGACTTCTTCAAGATAGGGGTGAGCAGGGTCTAGCTTGAGCCGGTGGTACTTGGTTTTGCTCAAGGCTTGTAGTTGGGCTCACCCTGAGGAAGCTTGCGGGAGGTTCAAACTTGACAAGCTAGATTTAAATTCTTGCAATGCATTTTTCCTGTCATATAGATGTGCACGCATATTTAAATTCTTGTAATGCATGGTAGCTTGTTTGGCATTGCATGCGGTAGAGTCACAAAGGAGCCACTAAATGAGAAAGAAGTATTGCCCTTAATGCAATTCTTTCAACTCATAAAAGTGGGCAAAGTAATGTTTTATGAGTGCTTAACGCTTATTGAGTCATGTTCCCGAAGGACTAGAGCCTCCATCTCTATTGAGCTCTTCGGAAAAGACTCATACATTCCTTTTGGTTCTTTTCGAATCCTCTTTCGTCTCTTTACAAAACAAAACTATATGCACAAGTTTGGTGCAAACTATTTTGAGGGGTGAGGGTTTCGTTCCTACATGCCCAACACATGTGTTAGTTCGAATTTTATATGTGAAAGGCAATGTGGGAAAGCTTTTCAGCTGTGTCTAAAACTTCTCAAAACCGAAATGTCCGTTCTTTAAAATTAAAAAAAAAAAAAAAGAGGATACAAGCCTCGGACATTTCGGTTAATGCAAGAAGTAAGCAGGTGAGAATTCAGTGTCTCATGTAAAATAAGACGAAGGTTGGTACAGTTATCAGGGTCGGACAATACGGTCTTCAGTTTTCTAGTGCAAACCTCACACTGCAGACCGGACGAGATGGATCTTTTGTCCGCTCACATAGTTTGGTTGAGACCGGACAATACTCTCCGCAGATGGTGAAAGGGATCAAATGTTGGAAGCGTCAGGAAAAATAGAAGGGAGGTTTGTACGGTCCAAGGCTTCGGACAATACTGTCTCAGTGGCTCAGGCTCAACGTATGAATCAGAGACCGGACAAGATGGTAGCCTTTGTCCTCTCCGGCTATTTCAGATGAACCGGACTATCCGATCCAAGCAGACGGAGAGAAACTGGAAAACAGGAGCGTCAGGAAAACATGGACGGAGATTTGTCCGGTTCGAGCCTCGGACAATACGTTCTGGTGGCTTAGGCGCGTCTTATCAATCGAAGACCGGACAAGATGAACAAGTTTGTCCGTTCAGGCCCTACGGCTTAAACCGGACTGTACTGTCCTAAGAAGATAGAGAGAAATCGCAAGACATGAGCGTCAGGAAAAATAGGACGGACCTTTGTCCGGTCATATACTCCGGACAATACCTTCTACATGTTTGAAGCGCTGTGCAGAACCATAGACCGGACAAGACTCCTCCTTTGTCCGCTCCAGCCTTTTGTACCAAAACGGATTGTCCGGTCTAGCTCCCACCGTATTCTGCGAACTCAGGTCCCTTTGGCCGATCGTTTGTCCGAGGTATCCAAACCGGATTGTCCGGTCTTAATCTCTATCCGACAAATGGGCCCCGTACGCGAGCAGTGACCAATCCCTTTTCTCTCTTTCTCGTTTGACCACATACACCAACGCGCGCGCCCGCTCCGAACCGCCGTCGCCGCTCTACCTCACCGCCGACCGAGCCACCGCACACACTCCACCGCCGGCTTGCCCTCGCGCCGCCGCTCCTCGCCGCACACGCCGCCGCTCCTCGCCGCACACGCCGCTGCTCCTCGCCGCACGCGCCGCCGCTCCTCACCGTCCTCGCCACTGCTTCACCCGAGCCGCCGCTCTCCACTGCCGCCGCCACCCCCTCGCCGTCGGTCTGTGCCACACCGAGCGCCACCGCCGTCGTCTCATCTCACTGCTGCCGGGTGCTCCCTCCCTCCTCTCCGGCGGTGAGCTCCTTTGCCTCAAAACAGCTAGGGTTTGGTTTGAATTTACCCCAAATTTGTGTAACCCTAGGCCTTTTTGTATGGAATTAGTACTCAATTCATGAAATTGGATCACAAATTGATGAATTTGAAGTAATTTTGGCACTGAATTCATAGTTCTATCTACAATGTGCATGGATTGAGGGGGAGTTGAGAGTTATGGATAGTCGTAGCATGCTGTTTTAAGTACGAAATTGAGTTTTTCATGTCAATTAAGTATGGACAAAGGATTTTGGCTCTAATTGTGAGATGGTCACGCAATTTTAGCTAAAATTCTAAGAATTGATAATCGACATGACATGCTAGGCTATTATCAGTCTAATTCTTTGCTTTAGGACTTATCTTATGCCTAGTTATTCTCGTATTCTTATCTGAAATCTTCGTGCCTATCCTGGTTCTTTGTCTTGTCAACAGATGGGTCACGAGAAGAGGAAAGGCAAGGAGCCTATTCCAGAGGAGCCTAGGAAGAAGCGGAAGTCAAAGGCCCAGAAGGAGGCCGAGATAGCACAGGCAGTAGCAGATGCAGCAGAGAGAGCAGAGAGAGGGGGAGCTGGGGCTAGCCTGCAGATCGGAGGACAGCGCAGATCCACTCGCACCAGGCAGCAGGCTCCACCCCAGACAGCGACTCCTCCGAGCACAGCTCGCTCCCGCGGAGGCCGCCCTCGCACTCGCGGAGGAGCCACTCCGTCAGCAGGACGGTTGAGTCAGGAGGAGCAGCCACAGGAGCAGCCCCGAGAGCCACCGCACACAGGACCTCGCAGTGTAATGGCCAATGAGGACATCCGCCTGTTTGATCTGAGGCGCAGGAAGACCAAGGGCATCAAGGCCCTTCGGTATGACATGACAGTGGACGAGTTCTACCCCAGGCCGAGAGACTTCAGGATTGACCGTCGCTTTTGGACAGTGTTGCAGGCCAGCTTGTACGAGAGTGCCTTGCAGGGAGGTCACAGGCTCATGCCTCAGGCAGCGATAGATTTCGACAGGGCTAACACTGTCAGTGGACACGACATCAGGCAGTACTTTGATCACTATCCAGGGCTCGTTGACCTGATGACCAGTTCACACACGTACGTTGAGGACTGGGTTAGGGTGTTCTATGCTACCCTCTACATCGCCGACCAGAGGCACTTTATTCACTTCATGTTCAATGGGACGGAGCACAGGCTATATAGGGAAAGGATAGCGGAGCTACTCGGTGTGCCCGTGAGAGATCGTTCAGTGCACTCCGTCGTCTACGACGGAATATCTCCACCCTACAGAGGTCACGCAGGTACAGCACCACCACTGGACCAGGTCAGACACTTGTTCAGATGTGAGATGCTTGCGGACACTCCGAGGACTCCAGACAGGCTCAGGCCAGAGTACCAGCTCCTGTTGCAGATCTTGAGGAGGTCTTTGGTTCCTAAGGCAGGCTTCAGAGAGGGACTCACAGCTCTATAGCAGGCAGTAATGACTTTCCTCACCAAGTTCATGGATTTTGACATTGTGGATGTTATTCTAGCAGAGATGGAGGATGTGATAGTCGATGGGATGGCTACACGACGACAGATGCCATATGCTCACTGGATCACTCACATTCTATATCAGTTAGGTGAGGGGGATGCAGACTTTCGTGCACTGTACCGTGGCACCCAGACCCGCTTCCCGGACTACAGGCCTGCCATGAGAGATGATCAGAGAAGAGGTGGCCGGGCAGCCAGAGCCATTCGCGAGCAGATTCCTGCCGAGGATAGGGCCGAAGTCGAGGCAGAGGATGAGGAGCTGGAGGCAGCAGAGGCAGGTTTTCTTTCGTTTTACTACGCCTCCACTACCTCAGACTCAGATTATGATGATGAGGAGGAGCAGGCACACTTCTTTCCGCCTGCAGCACACGATGCCGAGGCCGGAGGCTCAGGGGAGCCACGACCACCTTCACCACCTTCGGCCCCAGTGGTCTCTCAGGCCCAGGTCACACAGCCCGATGCTCTGCAGGGGATTCTCCAGGCCTTACTTCAGCAGCAGGCCGAACACACTCGAGTGCAGCAGCAGCAGACTCAGCAGCTCCTGACCTTACACCAGGCTCAGCTTGACTTTCAGAGAGAGACTCGAGACAGAGCTGATAGACAGGAGGCACGACAGACGATCATACTTGAGGAGATCCGCACGTCACTCAGGGAGCAGCGTCAGGAGTACCGGCACGAGATCGATTCCTTGAGGTCTGAGGTACGAGGAGCTCTTGGTCTACCACAGCCTCAGCAGACTCTGCCAGCTCCACCTCAGATGACTCTGCCAGCTCCACCTCAAATGACTCTGCTGCCTCTACCTCAGGTCACTCCCTCTGCTCAGTTAGCAGGTGCCTCCACTCCAGGGACTTTCCCTCTTTCACCTCTGCTACGGACAGACTTGCGACCGGTGCTCTCACCTCTAGCAGCCACTACACTTATGTTTGAGTCACCGGCACAGGGTCCCTCGGTCACAGCTGCTGCCTCCTCCCCCGGACCGTCTCGCAGAGACCAGCTTGAGGAGACAGTGGAGCCAGTGATAGAGCAGATCACGCAGCCAGCGAGCTCCCAGGCAGTTGCTGCACAGCCAGAGACAGAGGTCGTACCCGACTCACCGCTGGGTGCCGTGGACAGGGCTGCTGCAGAGATGGGTGATTCAGACGCCGACAGTGACGACGACACGCGCTTTCAGTTCATCTCACGTCGCCCTCCTCCACCTCCGGCTTCTCCTCCTCCACCTCCTCCGAGAGATTAGGTCCCTTCTTTGGTCCTTGATGACAAAGGGGGAGATAGGTTGGGAGTAGGATGGTAGTAGACTTGGTGTTTTGTGCTCTTTTGGCTTTTGTGGATGGACATGACTTTTGGTACTTGTGTATGCTCTTTGTTATCATGTCTATATCACTCTGGGTGAGCCTTCGAGCTCCGTGTGCTTAATTTCCTTGTCTAAGGCTAGAGTAGTTGACGTTGT
This sequence comes from Paspalum notatum, assembly GCA_022530915.1. Classification (NCBI taxonomy): domain Eukaryota; kingdom Viridiplantae; phylum Streptophyta; class Magnoliopsida; order Poales; family Poaceae; genus Paspalum; species Paspalum notatum. Next base: position 8,064,111 of record CM039691.1, read on the forward strand.
TCTTAATTTATTTACCATCTCTACTCTTGCCGTCTTTTACTTGTCATCAATCACCAAAAAGGGGGAGATTGTAAGCATCTAGGCCCTAAGGTGAGTTTCGGTGATTGATTGACAAGGTTAAGTGTTATCTAATGAGCTTGTGAGTGCAGGTTTAATAATGAATACAAAAATGGTTGCTCATTGGATTATGTGAATGGTCCCTAATTCAAATGTTTCACTTCATGGAAGCGGACTTGGTTTTCATCCGTATCTCGAAGGCTAAGGACTTTTCTAGAGTCAAGGATCATGGTGTTGAAGGATCCTTGCTTAGATAGGGTTTACAGCTTTCTAGTGTCCGCACTATTAAGAGGGGTCAACGGTTAGTAGCTTGATCAAGTGAATTGCCAAGTTATGGATGCACACACATGCCAAATCTTTCAGAAACAGCAAAGGTATAAGCTACATAGGCTCAAGGTCCAAGAAAATCAAGCTTCACATCAAAATTCTTGAAGAAAACTCAAAATCAGAGAAAGACATAGGGACAGTATTGTCCTCTCTATGCCAAAACAAGGGACCGGACAAATCAAGGTTTTAGGTGAACATATACTGTCCAAAGCCCATGCAAATCCTCTACACCGGAATGTCAGGTTTAGTGTAAACGGACAAAGCTACGGACAAATAAACCTGAGGCTACAAACCTGCGAGAAATCAGCCAAAACAATGGACAGTATTGTCCGAAGTTGAGGACAGTACAAATCTAAGGACAAAGAAACCTGAGGCTATGATTTCCTGAGTATGCCAGTGAATACATGGAAAGTATTGTCCGAAGTTGGGGACAGTACAAATATAAGGACAAAGAAACCTGAGGCTACGATTTCCTGTGTATGCAAGTGAATGCATGGACAGTATTGTCCGAAGTTCAGGACAGTATAAATCTAAGGACAAAGAAACCTGAGGCTACGATTTTCTGAGTATGCAAGTGAATACATGGACAGTATTGTCCGATGTTCGAGATGGTATAAACCTAAGGACAAAAGTACAATGACGTACTGAGTCAGTGACCGTTGGTAAAGTATATGGACAGTATTGTCCGATGTTGGAAAAAGCAGTGGACCGGACAATACTATGTACTCTGCGTCAGCAGCTCTCTTTGTGCAACGGCTCTATCATCTTGAGGGCTATATATATGGGTTCCTTCACTCCATCTCGTGCTCTTTGACACTCCAGCAACTTCATACACACAGAGAGCCCTTGTGCTTCAACTCTTTGCAATAACTACTTACATATTCATCCTTTGAGAGCAAGATCAAGGTCAAGGCTTGTGTGCATCCATCTTGGTGAGGATCAAGATCAAGTAAAGACCGGTGGCTTGTTACTCTTGGTGATTGGCAGCACCTAGGCGGACTTGGTGACCGGGGTGCGTTCTCGGAGCTTGCCAAGGAGATTGTGGAAGCCCGAAGAACAACGGTGTACAAGTCTTGAGCTCCACCTTGCCGGGATGGCGAACGGAGACTCTTAGTGAGCGCCCACAAGCATGGGAGGCGGCAAAACACTCTAGGGTGTGCCGCAACGTGGACTAGGGGAGGGTGCCAAACCTCCGATACCACGGAAAAAATTCCGGTTGTCTCTCTCCCTTGTTCCTCTACTTGATGCTCTTTCGGTTCTTGCTATTCTCATGGATTGCTTCTAGTAGTCATCATAGTTAGTCTCTTCTTGGCTAGTATGTCCCTTGCTATGGTCATTAGTGTTGCTAGTTCTAGCTTCCGTTGCGGTTTCCTTTCCACTAGCATGAGTAGGGTTCCTTGTCTTGTCGTGTAGAGTAAGTTCGTGTAGAGGGTGGAGTGGGCTAATTTGTAGCTTCGTTAGGCTAAGGATTTTTCGTTTAGAGTTTGAAATTAGCCCAATTCACCCCCCTCTTGGGCATCCGATCCTTACAAGTGGTATCAGAGCCTCGTTGCTCATTGGATCACTAAGCTTCACCGCTTAGAGCGAGATGTCTAAGATGGGTGGCTCGGTCCCCTACTTTGAGGGCAATAACTTTAGCTATTGGAAAGCTCGCATACGAGCATACCTTGAGTCTATTGCCCCCGAAGTTTGGGAAGCTACCGAGCATGGTTTCGTTGCGCCTCACACTAATGACCAAATCAAGTGGAATGCTAGGGCCCGAAATGCTATCTTTGAAAGCATTAGCCAAGAGGTGTTTGCTAGGGTCTCGAGCAAACTCAATGCTTGTGATATTTGGGCCGAACTTGTTGAAATTCATGAGGGCACCACTAAAGTTAGAGAGCAAAAATATCATGTGCTTAAGGCTAAGTATGATGACTTCAAGATGCATTCTTATGAAAATTGCAATTCCATGTATTCTCGCTTGAATGTCATCATTGAGGACATTAATGCTCTTGATGTTTGTAAACTTGACAAGGGCACCATCAACCGAAAGATCCTCCGCATCCTCATCAAGCCCAAGTACAACATCATCAACACCATGCTTCAAAAGGAGAATCTTGACACACTTGAAGTGAGTGAGGTGGTGAGCCAAATTCGAGCTCATGAGATGGGGGTTCTTGGCATCACGGAAGAGTCTTCCCCAAGCAAGACCGTAGCACTCAAGGCCAAGACCAAGAAACCCCACACTCCCAAGAAAGTAATGCCTCCACCTCCAAGCTCCTCAAGCGAAGAAGAGCAAGAAGAGCAAGATGATGACTCAAGTGGTAATGAGGATGATGCCGAACTAGCTCTTATGATGAAGAAGTTCAACCGCCTTCATGCAAAGATCAACAAGAAGGGGTTCAACTTTGACTCCAAGAGGAAGGCGTTCCGGCCAAGGAGAGATGACAAGAAGAAGTGCTACAATTGTGGTGAAAATGGCCACATCTCTTATGAGTGCCCCAAGCCGGACAAGCGCAAGGGCAAGATCAAGAAAGATGAGTCCGATGATGAAGAGGAAGAGAAACCCAAGCGCAAGCCATTCTACAAGAAGAAGAATGACTCTAAAACAAAGCTCTTTCCAAAAAGGAAGAAAGGTCCCCAAAGAAGCTTCATGTGTGAAACAAATGAATGGGTGACCGATGAAGAAACAAGTGAAGGCTCAAGTGATGATGATGACTTTGTCGGGCTTGCTATCTCCACCAAGGGGCCAACACTTTCTCCACCACCCATGTGCCTCATGGCCAAGGGCTCCAAGGTACGGGAAATAGAAGTAGATGATAGTGATGATGAGCTTTCTCCTGATGAACTTGCTTCTTTGATCGATGAGTACGTTTCCGTGATCAAGAGGGAAAAGGGGAATGTAAAGCATCTTGAGAGCACTCTTGCTAAACTAGAGGAGAGCCACCACGATTTGCTTGAAAAACATAATGCCTTGCTTAAAGAGCAAGTTAAGACCAAAGCATATGTCAAGCAAATTGAGGAGGGAAACTCAACTCTAAAGAAGTTGCACATTGATCTCGAGGCTTCTCATAACTCATTACTTGCTAAACATGAAGACCTTGTCAAGGTCCACTCCAAAAATCATGACATTAGCAAGATAAATGAGGAGAAGTACAAGAGGCTTGTGCAAGAGCATAGAGATTTGACTCACAAGTATCAAGAGCTTGAAATTGCCTATGAGATCATTGACTCAAGTCTTGAGCACTCTACCACCTCTCATGTGGTCAAAGTCAATGTCTCTACCTCTTGTGAGGACCTTGCTCCCGGTCCCCTTGCTACTAATGACTTGCCTAAGTGTGAAGGAGAAAGGGTGAAAGAATTGGAGGCTCAAATTGAAGGATTGAAAAGTGGGCTTGCTAAGCTCAATAGAGGACAATATATTCATCAAGAAATATTGTTCCATAATCTCCGAAATTATGAAGGAAGAGGACTTGGATCCTACCCCGAGCCACCAAAAGTGGATGACACTCCTTCACCGGAGGTCAAGGATAGCTTCATCAAAGGAGTGGGCTCCTATTGCAACTATTGCATGATCACCGGTCATCACTCTAGGGAGTGTCCCATCCCCAATCGCCCTCCTCCTAAATTACCTTCTAACTACAAATCTATGTATGATAATAACATCTACTTGTTGAGCAAGGTTAATGGCAAGGTGAAGGCAAAGTTCATTGGCAAGGACATAAAGAACAAGAAGGGGAAGCTTCCCAAGCAACTTTGGGTTCCTAAAGTCTTAGTCACTCACGTGCAAGGACCAAAGCTTGCGTGGGTGCCCAAAACTCAAAAATGACTTCTCTATGTGTAGGTGAACTACAAAGCCGGTGGAAAGCATTGGGTACTTGATAGTGGTTGCACGCAACATATGACCGGCAATGATGGTATGTTCACCTCACTAGAAGACCCCGGCGACAAAGAGCAAGTCACCTTTGGTGATAATTCAAAGGGCAAAGTCATTGGGTTGGGTAAAATTGCTATCTCAAATGATCTATCAATCTCTAACGTTCTCTTTGTTAAGTCCTTGAGCTTTAATCTCCTCTCAATCGCACAATTGTGCGATCTTGGTCTAACGTGTGTTTTTGACAAGAATTGTGTTGTAGTGAAAAGTGAAAAGAATAAGTCCATGGTATTTCAAGGGTTCCGGCACGGCCACCTCTACCTTGTTGATTTTAGTGAGATGAAGACTTCATCAACAACTTGCCTCTTCTCCAAGTCTTCCTTGGGTTGGCTTTGGCACCGGCGCATTGCACACATTGGAATGAGCCAACTCAAGAAGGTTGTCAAGAAAGGGATGGTGATCGGCGTGAAGGACGTCACATTTGAGAAGGACAAGCTTTGTAGCGCATGTCAAGCCGGCAAGCAAGTCGCAAGTCACCATCCAATGAAGACTTGTGTCTCAACCTCCAAGGCGCTCCAACTTCTTCACATGGATCTATTCGGTCCCACTACTTATGAGAGCATTGGTGGTAATCTCTATTGCCTAGTCATTGTTGATGATTTTACACGGTATACTTGGACTTTGTTTCTAGGTGATAAGAGTGAGACTCCGGACAAGTTCAAGATCTTCGCCAAGCGGGCTCAACGTGAGTTTGGGCTCAACATTGTGAAGGTCCGAAGTGACAATGGCTCCGAATTCAAAAATTACAAGGTGGATGACTGGTGTGATGAAGAAGGCATCAAGCACGAATTCTCCGCCACCTATACACCTCAGCAAAATGGAGTTGTTGAGAGAAAGAACAAGACATTGATAACTCTCGCAAGAGCCATGTTGGATGACTATGGCACGTCGGAAGATTTTTGGGCGGAAGCAATCAACACGGCATGCCATGCTTCAAATCGTGTCTATCTTCATCGGTTACTTGGCAAGACACCTTATGAGCTCCTCATTGGGAGGAAACCCAACATCTCCTACTTCCGGGTCTTCGGTTGCAAGTGCTTCATCTACAAAAAGAAAAGGCTCGGTAAATTCGAAAAACGTTGCGATGTTGGTTTCTTTGTGGGTTATGCATCAAACTCGAAGGCATACCGTGTATTCAATCAAACAACTGGAATGATTGAAGAAACGTGTGACGTAGAGTTTGATGAGACTAATGGCTCCCAAGGGGAGATGTTCTCTCATGATGATGTAGATGATGAACCCCTACGCGATGCTATGAAGAATATGACTGTAGGGGACGTAAAGCCGGAGGAGGTGCATGAAGACAATGATCAAGGGGGAGGAAATTCTCCATCAAGACTAAGCACCTCCATGTCGCCTCATGTGGATGAGAATGAAGAAAGAGAGATAGAACAAGGTGGAGTTGATGAAGTGCCGGACAATCGAGATCAAGGAGTGCCACAAGCATCAAATGATGAGTCATCACCACCCATGGCACCAAGAAGGCCACTAGTGAGACATGGACGCATCTCCAAGGATCACCCCATCGACCAAGTGATTGGGAGTCCTTCAAGGGGAGTAAGAACTCGTTCTCGTAACCTTGTCTCATTTTGTGAGCATTACTCGTTTGTTTCTTGTGTGGAGCCTACTTGTGTAGAGGAAGCTCTTGCGGACCCCGATTGGATCATAGCCATGCAAGAGGAGTTGAACAACTTCGCTCGCAATGAAGTATGGGTGCTTGAAGAGCGTCCAAAGAACAAGAACATCATTGGCACCAAGTGGGTCTTCCGCAACAAACAAGATGAACATGGTGTGGTGGTGCGCAACAAGGCAAGGCTTGTGGCAAAGGGATTTGCACAAGTGGAAGGTTTGGACTTTGGCGAAACATTCGCCCCGGTTGCAAGACTTGAAGCCATCCGTATCCTTCTTGCTTACTCTTCACATCATAAGATAAAACTTTATCAAATGGATGTGAAGAGTGCCTTTCTCAATGGTTTTATTAATGAACTTGTTTATGTTGACCAGCCGCCCGGATTTGAAGATCCGAGGAAGCCTAACCATGTGTATAGGTTGCACAAAGCCTTGTATGGACTCAAACAAGCTCCACGGGCATGGTATGAACGGCTAAGGGACTTCCTCATCATGCAAGGATTCAAGATCGGCAAAGTCGACATGACACTGTTCACCAAAGACGTCAATGGGGATCTCTTCATCTGTCAAATCTATGTTGATGATATTATCTTTGGTTGTACTAACGAGAAACTAAGCCATGAGTTTGGTGATATGATGTCTAGGGAGTTCGAGATGTCCATGATTGGCGAGCTTAATTTCTTCCTTGGTTTTCAAATAAAGCAAGTGAAGGGAGGAATATTCATCCATCAAGAAAAATATTGTAGAGATCTACTCAAGAAGTTCAAGATGGGTGATTGCAAGCCAATTAGCACTCCAATGTCTACGAATGAACATCTCGACGCCGACGTGGACGGGAAGCCCGTTGATCAATCCACCTACCGCTCCATGATCGGTTCGCTACTCTATCTCACCGCATCTAGGCCGGATATAATGTTTAGTGTGTGCTTGTGCGCTCGCTTCCAAGCGGCTCCTAAGGAATCCCACCTTACGGCCGTGAAGAGGATACTTCGGTATCTCAAGCACACCCCAAGTATAGGCCTATGGTACCCCGAGGGCGCTAAGTTAGAACTCTTGGGATACTCGGATTCGGACTTCGCCGGATACCGTGTCGATCGCAAGAGTACCTCCGGGGGGTGCCATTTGCTTGGGCGATCCCTAGTTTCGTGGTCAAGTAAGAAGCAAAACTGTGTGGCTTTGTCCACTGCGGAGGCGGAATATATAGCGGCCGGTGCATGTTGTGCCCAAATTCTATATATGAAGCAATCCCTTTTGGACTTTGGTGTTGTTTGTGGCTCTGTGCCTCTCCTTTGTGACAATGAGAGTGCCGCTAAGATAGCTAAAAACCCCGTCCAACACTCTCGCACTAAGCACATTGATATTCGCCATCACTTCTTGCGTGATCATGAGGCCAAAGGTGATATCACCATAACCGGAGTGAGATCCGAGGAGCAATTGGCGGATATCTTCACTAAGCCCTTAGGAGAGGAGACCTTTTGTAGGTTGCGAAGTGAGCTTAACGTGTTGGACTGGTCCAACTTCATATAGGTTGCCCTGTCATATAATCTTGCATTGCATGCATTTTGCCTTAAGTAAGTGCTTGTAAGACTTCTTCAAGATAGGGGTGAGCAGGGTCTAGCTTGAGCCGGTGGTACTTGGTTTTGCTCAAGGCTTGTAGTTGGGCTCACCCTGAGGAAGCTTGCGGGAGGTTCAAACTTGACAAGCTAGATTTAAATTCTTGCAATGCATTTTTCCTGTCATATAGATGTGCACGCATATTTAAATTCTTGTAATGCATGGTAGCTTGTTTGGCATTGCATGCGGTAGAGTCACAAAGGAGCCACTAAATGAGAAAGAAGTATTGCCCTTAATGCAATTCTTTCAACTCATAAAAGTGGGCAAAGTAATGTTTTATGAGTGCTTAACGCTTATTGAGTCATGTTCCCGAAGGACTAGAGCCTCCATCTCTATTGAGCTCTTCGGAAAAGACTCATACATTCCTTTTGGTTCTTTTCGAATCCTCTTTCGTCTCTTTACAAAACAAAACTATATGCACAAGTTTGGTGCAAACTATTTTGAGGGGTGAGGGTTTCGTTCCTACATGCCCAACACATGTGTTAGTTCGAATTTTATATGTGAAAGGCAATGTGGGAAAGCTTTTCAGCTGTGTCTAAAACTTCTCAAAACCGAAATGTCCGTTCTTTAAAATTAAAAAAAAAAAAAAAGAGGATACAAGCCTCGGACATTTCGGTTAATGCAAGAAGTAAGCAGGTGAGAATTCAGTGTCTCATGTAAAATAAGACGAAGGTTGGTACAGTTATCAGGGTCGGACAATACGGTCTTCAGTTTTCTAGTGCAAACCTCACACTGCAGACCGGACGAGATGGATCTTTTGTCCGCTCACATAGTTTGGTTGAGACCGGACAATACTCTCCGCAGATGGTGAAAGGGATCAAATGTTGGAAGCGTCAGGAAAAATAGAAGGGAGGTTTGTACGGTCCAAGGCTTCGGACAATACTGTCTCAGTGGCTCAGGCTCAACGTATGAATCAGAGACCGGACAAGATGGTAGCCTTTGTCCTCTCCGGCTATTTCAGATGAACCGGACTATCCGATCCAAGCAGAAGGAGAGAAACTGGAAAACAGGAGCGTCAGGAAAACATGGACGGAGATTTGTCCGGTTCGAGCCTCGGACAATACGTTCTGGTGGCTTAGGCGCGTCTTATCAATCGAAGACCGGACAAGATGAACAAGTTTGTCCATTCAGGCCCTACGGCTTAAACCGGACTGTACTGTCCTAAGAAGATAGAGAGAAATCGCAAGACATGAGCGTCAGGAAAAATAGGACGGACCTTTGTCCGGTCATATACTCCGGACAATACCTTCTACATGTTTGAAGCGCTGTGCAGAACCATAGACCGGACAAGACTCCTCCTTTGTCCGCTCCAGCCTTTTGTACCAAAACGGATTGTCCGGTCTAGCTCCCACCGTATTCTGCGAACTCAGGTCCCTTTGGCCGATCGTTTGTCCGAGGTATCCAAACCGGATTGTCCGGTCTTAATCTCTATCCGACAAATGGGCCCCGTACGCGAGCAGTGACCAATCCCTTTTCTCTCTTTCTCGTTTGACCACATACACCAACGCGCGCGCCCGCTCCGAACCGCCGTCGCCGCTCTACCTCACCGCCGACCGAGCCACCGCACACACTCCACCGCCGGCTTGCCCTCGCGCCGCCGCTCCTCGCCGCACACGCCGCCGCTCCTCGCCGCACACGCCGCTGCTCCTCGCCGCACGCGCCGCCGCTCCTCACCGTCCTCGCCACTGCTTCACCCGAGCCGCCGCTCTCCACTGCCGCCGCCACCCCCTCGCCGTCGGTCTGTGCCACACCGAGCGCCACCGCCGTCGTCTCATCTCACTGCTGCCGGGTGCTCCCTCCCTCCTCTCCGGCGGTGAGCTCCTTTGCCTCAAAACAGCTAGGGTTTGGTTTGAATTTACCCCAAATTTGTGTAACCCTAGGCCTTTTTGTATGGAATTAGTACTCAATTCATGAAATTGGATCACAAATTGATGAATTTGAAGTAATTTTGGCACTGAATTCATAGTTCTATCTACAATGTGCATGGATTGAGGGGGAGTTGAGAGTTATGGATAGTCGTAGCATGCTGTTTTAAGTACGGAATTGAGTTTTTCATGTCAATTAAGTATGGACAAAGGATTTTGGCTCTAATTGTGAGATGGTCACGCAATTTTAGCTAAAATTCTAAGAATTGATAATCGACATGACATGCTAGGCTATTATCAGTCTAATTCTTTGCTTTAGGACTTATCTTATGCCTAGTTATTCTCGTATTCTTATCTGAAATCTTCGTGCCTATCCTGGTTCTTTGTCTTGTCAACAGATGGGTCACGAGAAGAGGAAAGGCAAGGAGCCTATTCCAGAGGAGCCTAGGAAGAAGCGGAAGTCAAAGGCCCAGAAGGAGGCCGAGATAGCACAGGCAGTAGCAGATGCAGCAGAGAGAGCAGAGAGAGGGGGAGCTGGGGCTAGCCTGCAGATCGGAGGACAGCGCAGATCCACTCGCACCAGGCAGCAGGCTCCACCCCAGACAGCGACTCCTCCGAGCACAGCTCGCTCCCGCGGAGGCCACCCTCGCACTCGCGGAGGAGCCACTCCGTCAGCAGGACGGTTGAGTCAGGAGGAGCAGCCACAGGAGCAGCCCCGAGAGCCACCGCACACAGGACCTCGCAGTGTAATGGCCAATGAGGACATCCGCCTGTTTGATCTGAGGCGCAGGAAGACCAAGGGCATCAAGGCCCTTCGGTATGACATGACAGTGGACGAGTTCTACCCCAGGCCGAGAGACTTCAGGATTGACCGTCGCTTTTGGACAGTGTTGCAGGCCAGCTTGTACGAGAGTGCCTTGCAGGGAGGTCACAGGCTCATGCCTCAGGCAGCGATAGATTTCGACAGGGCTAACACTGTCAGTGGACACGACATCAGGCAGTACTTTGATCACTATCCAGGGCTCGTTGACCTGATGACCAGTTCACACACGTACGTTGAGGACTGGGTTAGGGTGTTCTATGCTACCCTCTACATCGCCGACCAGAGGCACTTTATTCACTTCATGTTCAATGGGACGGAGCACAGGCTATATAGGGAAAGGATAGCGGAGCTACTCGGTGTGCCCGTGAGAGATCGTTCAGTGCACTCCGTCGTCTACGACGGAATATCTCCACCCTACAGAGGTCACGCAGGTACAGCACCACCACTGGACCAGGTCAGACACTTGTTCAGATGTGAGATGCTTGCGGACACTCCGAGGACTCCAGACAGGCTCAGGCCAGAGTACCAGCTCCTGTTGCAGATCTTGAGGAGGTCTTTGGTTCCTAAGGCAGGCTTCAGAGAGGGACTCACAGCTCTACAGCAGGCAGTAATGACTTTCCTCACCAAGTTCATGGATTTTGACATTGTGGATGTTATTCTAGCAGAGATGGAGGATGTGATAGTCGATGGGATGGCTACACGACGACAGATGCCATATGCTCACTGGATCACTCACATTCTATATCAGTTAGGTGAGGGGGATGCAAACTTTCGTGCACTGTACCGTGGCACCCAGACCCGCTTCCCGGACTACAGGCCTGCCATGAGAGATGATCAGAGAAGAGGTGGCCGGGCAGCCAGAGCCATTCGCGAGCAGATTCCTGCCGAGGATAGGGCCGAAGTCGAGGCAGAGGATGAGGAGCTGGAGGCAGCAGAGGCAGGTTTTCTTTCGTTTTACTACGCCTCCACTACCTCAGACTCAGATTATGATGATGAGGAGGAGCAGGCACACTTCTTTCCGCCTGCAGCACACGATGCCGAGGCCGGAGGCTCAGGGGAGCCACGACCACCTTCACCACCTTCGGCCCCAGTGGTCTCTCAGGCCCAGGTCACACAGCCCGATGCTCTGCAGGGGATTCTCCAGGCCTTACTTCAGCAGCAGGCCGAACACACTCGAGTGCAGCAGCAGCAGACTCAGCAGCTCCTGACCTTACACCAGGCTCAGCTTGACTTTCAGAGAGAGACTCGAGACAGAGCTGATAGACAGGAGGCACGACAGACGATCATACTTGAGGAGATCCGCACGTCACTCATGGAGCAGCGTCAGGAGTACCGGCACGAGATCGATTCCTTGAGGTCTGAGGTACGAGGAGCTCTTGGTCTACCACAGCCTCAGCAGACTCTGCCAGCTCCACCTCAGATGACTCTGCCAGCTCCACCTCAAATGACTCTGCTGCCTCTACCTCAGGTCACTCCCTCTGCTCAGTTAGCAGGTGCCTCCACTCCAGGGACTTTCCCTCTTTCACCTCTGCTACGGACAGACTTGCGACCGGTGCTCTCACCTCTAGCAGCCACTACACTTATGTTTGAGTCACCGGCACAGGGTCCCTCGGTCACAGCTGCTGCCTCCTCCCCCGGACCGTCTCGCAGAGACCAGCTTGAGGAGACAGTGGAGCCAGTGATAGAGCAGATCACGCAGCCAGCGAGCTCCCAGGCAGTTGCTGCACAGCCAGAGACAGAGGTCGTACCCGACTCACCGCTGGGTGCCGTGGACAGGGCTGCTGCAGAGATGGGTGATTCAGACGCCGACAGTGACGACGACACGCGCTTTCAGTTCATCTCACGTCGCCCTCCTCCACCTCCGGCTTCTCCTCCTCTACCTCCTCCGAGAGATTAGGTCCCTTCTTTGGTCCTTGATGACAAAGGGGGAGATAGGTTGGGAGTAGGATGGTAGTAGACTTGGTGTTTTGTGCTCTTTTGGCTTTTGTGGATGGACATGACTTTTGGTACTTGTGTATGCTCTTTGTTATCATGTCTATATCACTCTGGGTGAGCCTTCGAGCTCCGTGTGCTTAATTTCCTTGTCTAAGGCTAGAGTAGTTGACGTTGTTCTTAATTTATTTACCATCTCTACTCTTGCCGTCTTTTACTTGTCATCAATCACCAAAAAGGGGGAGATTGTAAGCATCTAGGCCCTAAGGTGAGTTTCGGTGATTGATTGACAAGGTTAAGTGTTATCTAATGAGCTTGTGAGTGCAGGTTTAATAATGAATACAAAAATGGTTGCTCATTGGATTATGTGAATGGCCCCTAATTCAAATGTTTCACTTCATGGAAGCGGACTTGGTTTTCATCCGTATCTCGAAGGCTAAGGACTTTTCTAGAGTCAAGGATCATGGTGTTGAAGGATCCTTGCTTAGATAGGGTTTACAGCTTTCTAGTGTCCGCACTATTAAGAGGGGTCAACGGTTAGTAGCTTGATCAAGTGAATTGCCAAGTTATGGATGCACACACATGCCAAATCTTTCAGAAACAGCAAAGGTATAAGCTACATAGGCTCAAGGTCCAAGAAAATCAAGCTTCACATCAAAATTCTTGAAGAAAACTCAAAATCAGAGAAAGACATAGGGACAGTATTGTCCTCTCTATGCCAAAACAAGGGACCGGACAAATCAAGGTTTTAGGTGAACATATACTGTCCAAAGCCCATGCAAATCCTCTACACCGGAATGTCAGGTTTAGTGTAAACGGACAAAGCTACGGACAAATAAACCTGAGGCTACAAACCTGCGAGAAATCAGCCAAAACAATGGACAGTATTGTCCGAAGTTGAGGACAGTACAAATCTAAGGACAAAGAAACCTGAGGCTATGATTTCCTGAGTATGCCAGTGAATACATGGAAAGTATTGTCCGAAGTTGGGGACAGTACAAATATAAGGACAAAGAAACCTGAGGCTACGATTTCCTGTGTATGCAAGTGAATGCATGGACAGTATTGTCCGAAGTTCAGGACAGTATAAATCTAAGGACAAAGAAACCTGAGGCTACGATTTTCTGAGTATGCAAGTGAATACATGGACAGTATTGTCCGATGTTCGAGATGGTATAAACCTAAGGACAAAAGTACAATGACGTACTGAGTCAGTGACCGTTGGTAAAGTATATGGACAGTATTGTCCGATGTTGGAAAAAGCAGTGGACCGGACAATACTATGTACTCTGCGTCAGCAGCTCTCTTTGTGCAACGGCTCTATCATCTTGAGGGCTATATATATGGGTTCCTTCACTCCATCTCGTGCTCTTTGACACTCCAGCAACTTCATACACACAGAGAGCCCTTGTGCTTCAACTCTTTGCAATAACTACTTACATATTCATCCTTTGAGAGCAAGATCAAGGTCAAGGCTTGTGTGCATCCATCTTGGTGAGGATCAAGATCAAGTAAAGACCGGTGGCTTGTTACTCTTGGTGATTGGCAGCACCTAGGCGGACTTGGTGACCGGGGTGCGTTCTCGGAGCTTGCCAAGGAGATTGTGGAAGCCCGAAGAACAACGGTGTACAAGGCTTGAGCTCCACCTTGCCGGGATGGCGAACGGAGACTCTTAGTGAGCGCCCACAAGCATGGGAGGCGGCAAAACACTCTAGGGTGTGCCGCAACGTGGACTAGGGGAGGGTGCCAAACCTCCGATACCACGGAAAAAATTCCGGTTGTCTCTCTCCCTTGTTCCTCTACTTGATGCTCTTTCGGTTCTTGCTATTCTCATGGATTGCTTCTAGTAGTCATCATAGTTAGTCTCTTCTTGGCTAGTATGTCCCTTGCTATGGTCATTAGTGTTGCTAGTTCTAGCTTCCGTTGCGGTTTCCTTTCCACTAGCATGAGTAGGGTTCCTTGTCTTGTCGTGTAGAGTAAGTTCGTGTAGAGGGTGGAGTGGGCTAATTTGTAGCTTCGTTAGGCTAAGGATTTTTCGTTTAGAGTTTGAAATTAGCCCAATTCACCCCCCTCTTGGGCATCCGATCCTTACAAGTGGTATCAGAGCCTCGTTGCTCATTGGATCACTAAGCTTCACCGCTTAGAGCGAGATGTCTAAGATGGGTGGCTCGGTCCCCTACTTTGAGGGCAATAACTTTAGCTATTGGAAAGCTCGCATACGAGCATACCTTGAGTCTATTGCCCCCGAAGTTTGGGAAGCTACCGAGCATGGTTTCGTTGCGCCTCACACTAATGACCAAATCAAGTGGAATGCTAGGGCCCGAAATGCTATCTTTGAAAGCATTAGCCAAGAGGTGTTTGCTAGGGTCTCGAGCAAACTCAATGCTTGTGATATTTGGGCCGAACTTGTTGAAATTCATGAGGGCACCACTAAAGTTAGAGAGCAAAAATATCATGTGCTTAAGGCTAAGTATGATGACTTCAAGATGCATTCTTATGAAAATTGCAATTCCATGTATTCTCGCTTGAATGTCATCATTGAGGACATTAATGCTCTTGATGTTTGTAAACTTGACAAGGGCACCATCAACCGAAAGATCCTCCGCATCCTCATCAAGCCCAAGTACAACATCATCAACACCATGCTTCAAAAGGAGAATCTTGACACACTTGAAGTGAGTGAGGTGGTGAGCCAAATTCGAGCTCATGAGATGGGGGTTCTTGGCATCACGGAAGAGTCTTCCCCAAGCAAGACCGTAGCACTCAAGGCCAAGACCAAGAAACCCCACACTCCCAAGAAAGTAATGCCTCCACCTCCAAGCTCCTCAAGCGAAGAAGAGCAAGAAGAGCAAGATGATGACTCAAGTGGTAATGAGGATGATGCCGAACTAGCTCTTATGATGAAGAAGTTCAACCGCCTTCATGCAAAGATCAACAAGAAGGGGTTCAACTTTGACTCCAAGAGGAAGGCGTTCCGGCCAAGGAGAGATGACAAGAAGAAGTGCTACAATTGTGGTGAAAATGGCCACATCTCTTATGAGTGCCCCAAGCCGGACAAGCGCAAGGGCAAGATCAAGAAAGATGAGTCCGATGATGAAGAGGAAGAGAAACCCAAGCGCAAGCCATTCTACAAGAAGAAGAATGACTCTAAAACAAAGCTCTTTCCAAAAAGGAAGAAAGGTCCCCAAAGAAGCTTCATGTGTGAAACAAATGAATGGGTGACCGATGAAGAAACAAGTGAAGGCTCAAGTGATGATGATGACTTTGTCGGGCTTGCTATCTCCACCAAGGGGCCAACACTTTCTCCACCACCCATGTGCCTCATGGCCAAGGGCTCCAAGGTACGGGAAATAGAAGTAGATGATAGTGATGATGAGCTTTCTCCTGATGAACTTGCTTCTTTGATCGATGAGTACGTTTCCGTGATCAAGAGGGAAAAGGGGAATGTAAAGCATCTTGAGAGCACTCTTGCTAAACTGAGCCACCACGATTTGCTTGAAAAACATAATGCCTTGCTTAAAGAGCAAGTTAAGACCAAAGCATATGTCAAGCAAATTGAGGAGGGAAACTCAACTCTAAAGAAGTTGCACATTGATCTCGAGGCTTCTCATAACTCATTACTTGCTAAACATGAAGACCTTGTCAAGGTCCACTCCAAAAATCATGACATTAGCAAGATAAATGAGGAGAAGTACAAGAGGCTTGTGCAAGAGCATAGAGATTTGACTCACAAGTATCAAGAGCTTGAAATTTCCTATGAGATCATTGACTCAAGTCTTGAGCACTCTACCACCTCTCATGTGGTCAAAGTCAATGTCTCTACCTCTTGTGAGGACCTTGCTCCCGGTCCCCTTGCTACTAATGACTTGCCTAAGTGTGAAGGAGAAAGGGTGAAAGAATTGGAGGCTCAAATTGAAGGATTGAAAAGTGGGCTTGCTAAGCTCAATAGAGGACAATATATTCATCAAGAAATATTGTTCCATAATCTCCGAAATTATGAAGGAAGAGGACTTGGATCCTACCCCGAGCCACCAAAAGTGGATGACACTCCTTCACCGGAGGTCAAGGATAGCTTCATCAAAGGAGTGGGCTCCTATTGCAACTATTGCATGATCACCGGTCATCACTCTAGGGAGTGTCCCATCCCCAATCGCCCTCCTCCTAAATTACCTTCTAACTACAAATCTATGTATGATAATAACATCTACTTGTTGAGCAAGGTTAATGGCAAGGTGAAGGCAAAGTTCATTGGCAAGGACATAAAGAACAAGAAGGGGAAGCTTCCCAAGCAACTTTGGGTTCCTAAAGTCTTAGTCACTCACGTGCAAGGACCAAAGCTTGCGTGGGTGCCCAAAACTCAAAAATGACTTCTCTATGTGTAGGTGAACTACAAAGCCGGTGGAAAGCATTGGGTACTTGATAGTGGTTGCACGCAACATATGACCGGCAATGATGGTATGTTCACCTCACTAGAAGACCCCGGCGACAAAGAGCAAGTCACCTTTGGTGATAATTCAAAGGGCAAAGTCATTGGGTTGGGTAAAATTGCTATCTCAAATGATCTATCAATCTCTAACGTTCTCTTTGTTAAGTCCTTGAGCTTTAATCTCCTCTCAATCGCACAATTGTGCGATCTTGGTCTAACGTGTGTTTTTGACAAGAATTGTGTTGTAGTGAAAAGTGAAAAGAATAAGTCCATGGTATTTCAAGGGTTCCGGCACGGCCACCTCTACCTTGTTGATTTTAGTGAGATGAAGACTTCATCAACAACTTGCCTCTTCTCCAAGTCTTCCTTGGGTTGGCTTTGGCACCGGCGCATTGCACACATTGGAATGAGCCAACTCAAGAAGGTTGTCAAGAAAGGGATGGTGATCGGCGTGAAGGACGTCACATTTGAGAAGGACAAGCTTTGTAGCGCATGTCAAGCCGGCAAGCAAGTCGCAAGTCACCATCCAATGAAGACTTGTGTCTCAACCTCCAAAGCGCTCCAACTTCTTCACATGGATCTATTCGGTCCCACTACTTATGAGAGCATTGGTGGTAATCTCTATTGCCTAGTCATTGTTGATGATTTTACACGGTATACTTGGACTTTGTTTCTAGGTGATAAGAGTGAGACTCCGGACAAGTTCAAGATCTTCGCCAAGCGGGCTCAACGTGAGTTTGGGCTCAACATTGTGAAGGTCCGAAGTGACAATGGCTCCGAATTCAAAAATTACAAGGTGGATGACTGGTGTGATGAAGAAGGCATCAAGCACGAATTCTCCGCCACCTATACACCTCAGCAAAATGGAGTTGTTGAGAGAAAGAACAAGACATTGATAACTCTCGCAAGAGCCATGTTGGATGACTATGGCACGTCGGAAGATTTTTGGGCGGAAGCAATCAACACGGCATGCCATGCTTCAAATCGTGTCTATCTTCATCGGTTACTTGGCAAGACACCTTATGAGCTCCTCATTGGGAGGAAACCCAACATCTCCTACTTCCGGGTCTTCGGTTGCAAGTGCTTCATCTACAAAAAGAAAAGGCTCGGTAAATTCGAAAAACGTTGCGATGTTGGTTTCTTTGTGGGTTATGCATCAAACTCGAAGGCATACCGTGTATTCAATCAAACAACTGGAATGATTGAAGAAACGTGTGACGTAGAGTTTGATGAGACTAATGGCTCCCAAGGGGAGATGTTCTCTCATGATGATGTAGATGATGAACCCCTACGCGATGCTATGAAGAATATGACTGTAGGGGACGTAAAGCCGGAGGAGGTGCATGAAGACAATGATCAAGGGGGAGGAAATTCTCCATCAAGACTAAGCACCTCCATGTCGCCTCATGTGGATGAGAATGAAGAAAGAGAGATAGAACAAGGTGGAGTTGATGAAGTGCCGGACAATCGAGATCAAGGAGTGCCACAAGCATCAAATGATGAGTCATCACCACCCATGGCACCAAGAAGGCCACTAGTGAGACATGGACGCATCTCCAAGGATCACCCCATCGACCAAGTGATTGGGAGTCCTTCAAGGGGAGTAAGAACTCGTTCTCGTAACCTTGTCTCATTTTGTGAGCATTACTCGTTTGTTTCTTGTGTGGAGCCTACTTGTGTAGAGGAAGCTCTTGCGGACCCCGATTGGATCATAGCCATGCAAGAGGAGTTGAACAACTTCGCTCGCAATGAAGTATGGGTGCTTGAAGAGCGTCCAAAGAACAAGAACATCATTGGCACCAAGTGGGTCTTCCGCAACAAACAAGATGAACATGGTGTGGTGGTGCGCAACAAGGCAAGGCTTGTGGCAAAGGGATTTGCACAAGTGGAAGGTTTGGACTTTGGCGAAACATTCGCCCCGGTTGCAAGACTTGAAGCCATCCGTATCCTTCTTGCTTACTCTTCACATCATAAGATAAAACTTTATCAAATGGATGTGAAGAGTGCCTTTCTCAATGGTTTTATTAATGAACTTGTTTATGTTGACCAGCCGCCCGGATTTGAAGATCCGAGGAAGCCTAACCATGTGTATAGGTTGCACAAAGCCTTGTATGGACTCAAACAAGCTCCACGGGCATGGTATGAACGGCTAAGGGACTTCCTCATCATGCAAGGATTCAAGATCGGCAAAGTCGACATGACACTGTTCACCAAAGACGTCAATGGGGATCTCTTCATCTGTCAAATCTATGTTGATGATATTATCTTTGGTTGTACTAACGAGAAACTAAGCCATGAGTTTGGTGATATGATGTCTAAGGAGTTCGAGATGTCCATGATTGGCGAGCTTAATTTCTTCCTTGGTTTTCAAATAAAGCAAGTGAAGGGAGGAATATTCATCCATCAAGAAAAATATTGTAGAGATCTACTCAAGAAGTTCAAGATGGGTGATTGCAAGCCAATTAGCACTCCAATGTCTACGAATGAACATCTCGACGCCGACGTGGACGGGAAGCCCGTTGATCAATCCACCTACCGCTCCATGATCGGTTCGCTACTCTATCTCACCGCATCTAGGCCGGATATAATGTTTAGTGTGTGCTTGTGCGCTCGCTTCCAAGCGGCTCCTAAGGAATCCCACCTTACGGCCGTGAAGAGGATACTTCGGTATCTCAAGCACACCCCAAGTATAGGCCTATGGTACCCCGAGGGCGCTAAGTTAGAACTCTTGGGATACTCGGATTCAGACTTCGCCGGATACCGTGTCGATCGCAAGAGTACCTCCGGGGGGTGCCATTTGCTTGGGCGATCCCTAGTTTCGTGGTCAAGTAAGAAGCAAAACTGTGTGGCTTTGTCCACTGCGGAGGCGGAATATATAGCGGCCGGTGCATGTTGTGCCCAAATTCTATATATGAAGCAATCCCTTTTGGACTTTGGTGTTGTTTGTGGCTCTGTGCCTCTCCTTTGTGACAATGAGAGTGCCGCTAAGATAGCTAAAAACCCCGTCCAACACTCTCGCACTAAGCACATTGATATTCGCCATCACTTCTTGCGTGATCATGAGGCCAAAGGTGATATCACCATAACCGGAGTGAGATCCGAGGAGCAATTGGCGGATATCTTCACTAAGCCCTTAGGAGAGGAGACCTTTTGTAGGTTGCGAAGTGAGCTTAACGTGTTGGACTGGTCCAACTTCATATAGGTTGCCCTGTCATATAATCTTGCATTGCATGCATTTTGCCTTAAGTAAGTGCTTGTCAGACTTCTTCAAGATAGGGGTGAGCAGGGTCTAGCTTGAGCCGGTGGTACTTGGTTTTGCTCAAGGCTTGTAGTTGGGCTCACCCTGAGGAAGCTTGCGGGAGGTTCAAACTTGACAAGCTAGATTTAAATTCTTGCAATGCATTTTTCCTGTCATATAGATGTGCACGCATATTTAAATTCTTGTAATGCATGGTAGCTTGTTTGGCATTGCATGCGGTAGAGTCACAAAGGAGCCACTAAATGAGAAAGAAGTATTGCCCTTAATGCAATTCTTTCAACTCATAAAAGTGGGCAAAGTAATGTTTTATGAGTGCTTAACGCTTATTGAGTCATGTTCCCGAAGGACTAGAGCCTCCATCTCTATTGAGCTCTTCGGAAAAGACTCATACATTCCTTTTGGTTCTTTTCGAATCCTCTTTCGTCTCTTTACAAAACAAAACTATATGCACAAGTTTGGTGCAAACTATTTTGAGGGGTGAGGGTTTCGTTCCTACATGCCCAACACATGTGTTAGTTCGAATTTTATATGTGAAAGGCAATGTGGGAAAGCTTTTCAGCTGTGTCTAAAACTTCTCAAAACCGAAATGTCCGTTCTTTAAAATTAAAAAAAAAAAAAAAGAGGATACAAGCCTCGGACATTTCGGTTAATGCAAGAAGTAAGCAGGTGAGAATTCAGTGTCTCATGTAAAATAAGACGAAGGTTGGTACAGTTATCAGGGTCGGACAATACGGTCTTCAGTTTTCTAGTGCAAACCTCACACTGCAGACCGGACGAGATGGATCTTTTGTCCGCTCACATAGTTTGGTTGAGACCGGACAATACTCTCCGCAGATGGTGAAAGGGATCAAATGTTGGAAGCGTCAGGAAAAATAGAAGGGAGGTTTGTACGGTCCAAGGCTTCGGACAATACTGTCTCAGTGGCTCAGGCTCAACGTATGAATCAGAGACCGGACAAGATGGTAGCCTTTGTCCTCTCCGGCTATTTCAGATGAACCGGACTATCCGATCCAAGCAGAAGGAGAGAAACTGGAAAACAGGAGCGTCAGGAAAACATGGACGGAGATTTGTCCGGTTCGAGCCTCGGACAATACGTTCTGGTGGCTTAGGCGCGTCTTATCAATCGAAGACCGGACAAGATGAACAAGTTTGTCCGTTCAGGCCCTACGGCTTAAACCGGACTGTACTGTCCTAAGAAGATAGAGAGAAATCGCAAGACATGAGCGTCAGGAAAAATAGGACGGACCTTTGTCCGGTCATATACTCCGGACAATACCTTCTACATGTTTGAAGCGCTGTGCAGAACCATAGACCGGACAAGACTCCTCCTTTGTCCGCTCCAGCCTTTTGTACCAAAACGGATTGTCCGGTCTAGCTCCCACCGTATTCTGCGAACTCAGGTCCCTTTGGCCGATCGTTTGTCCGAGGTATCCAAACCGGATTGTCCGGTCTTAATCTCTATCCGACAAATGGGCCCCGTACGCGAGCAGTGACCAATCCCTTTTCTCTCTTTCTCGTTTGACCACATACACCAACGCGCGCGCCCGCTCCGAACCGCCGTCGCCGCTCTACCTCACCGCCGACCGAGCCACCGCACACACTCCACCGCCGGCTTGCCCTCGCGCCGCCGCTCCTCGCCGCACACGCCGCCGCTCCTCGCCGCACACGCCGCTGCTCCTCGCCGCACGCGCCGCCGCTCCTCACCGTCCTCGCCACTGCTTCACCCGAGCCGCCGCTCTCCACTGCCGCCGCCACCCCCTCGCCGTCGGTCTGTGCCACACCGAGCGCCACCGCCGTCGTCTCATCTCACTGCTGCCGGGTGCTCCCTCCCTCCTCTCCGGCGGTGAGCTCCTTTGCCTCAAAACAGCTAGGGTTTGGTTTGAATTTACCCCAAATTTGTGTAACCCTAGGCCTTTTTGTATGGAATTAGTACTCAATTCATGAAATTGGATCACAAATTGATGAATTTGAAGTAATTTTGGCACTGAATTCATAGTTCTATCTACAATGTGCATGGATTGAGGGGGAGTTGAGAGTTATGGATAGTCGTAGCATGCTGTTTTAAGTACGGAATTGAGTTTTTCATGTCAATTAAGTATGGACAAAGGATTTTGGCTCTAATTGTGAGATGGTCACGCAATTTTAGCTAAAATTCTAAGAATTGATAATCGACATGACATGCTAGGCTATTATCAGTCTAATTCTTTGCTTTAGGACTTATCTTATGCCTAGTTATTCTCGTATTCTTATCTGAAATCTTCGTGCCTATCCTGGTTCTTTGTCTTGTCAACAGATGGGTCACGAGAAGAGGAAAGGCAAGGAGCCTATTCCAGAGGAGCCTAGGAAGAAGCGGAAGTCAAAGGCCCAGAAGGAGGCCGAGATAGCACAGGCAGTAGCAGATGCAGCAGAGAGAGCAGAGAGAGGGGGAGCTGGGGCTAGCCTGCAGATCGGAGGACAGCGCAGATCCACTCGCACCAGGCAGCAGGCTCCACCCCAGACAGCGACTCCTCCGAGCACAGCTCGCTCCCGCGGAGGCCGCCCTCGCACTCGCGGAGGAGCCACTCCGTCAGCAGGACGGTTGAGTCAGGAGGAGCAGCCACAGGAGCAGCCCCGAGAGCCACCGCACACAGGACCTCGCAGTGTAATGGCCAATGAGGACATCCGCCTGTTTGATCTGAGGCGCAGGAAGACCAAGGGCATCAAGGCCCTTCGGTATGACATGACAGTGGACGAGTTCTACCCCAGGCCGAGAGACTTCAGGATTGACCGTCGCTTTTGGACAGTGTTGCAGGCCAGCTTGTACGAGAGTGCCTTGCAGGGAGGTCACAGGCTCATGCCTCAGGCAGCGATAGATTTCGACAGGGCTAACACTGTCAGTGGACACGACATCAGGCAGTACTTTGATCACTATCCAGGGCTCGTTGACCTGATGACCAGTTCACACACGTACGTTGAGGACTGGGTTAGGGTGTTCTATGCTACCCTCTACATCGCCGACCAGAGGCACTTTATTCACTTCATGTTCAATGGGACGGAGCACAGGCTATATAGGGAAAGGATAGCGGAGCTACTCGGTGTGCCCGTGAGAGATCGTTCAGTGCACTCCGTCGTCTACGACGGAATATCTCCACCCTACAGAGGTCACGCAGGTACAGCACCACCACTGGACCAGGTCAGACACTTGTTCAGATGTGAGATGCTTGCGGACACTCCGAGGACTCCAGACAGGCTCAGGCCAGAGTACCAGCTCCTGTTGCAGATCTTGAGGAGGTCTTTGGTTCCTAAGGCAGGCTTCAGAGAGGGACTCACAGCTCTACAGCAGGCAGTAATGACTTTCCTCACCAAGTTCATGGATTTTGACATTGTGGATGTTATTCTAGCAGAGATGGAGGATGTGATAGTCGATGGGATGGCTACACGACGACAGATGCCATATGCTCACTGGATCACTCACATTCTATATCAGTTAGGTGAGGGGGATGCAAACTTTCGTGCACTGTACCGTGGCACCCAGACCCGCTTCCCGGACTACAGGCCTGCCATGAGAGATGATCAGAGAAGAGGTGGCCGGGCAGCCAGAGCCATTCGCGAGCAGATTCCTGCCGAGGATAGGGCCGAAGTCGAGGCAGAGGATGAGGAGCTGGAGGCAGCAGAGGCAGGTTTTCTTTCGTTTTACTACGCCTCCACTACCTCAGACTCAGATTATGATGATGAGGAGGAGCAGGCACACTTCTTTCCGCCTGCAGCACACGATGCCGAGGCCGGAGGCTCAGGGGAGCCACGACCACCTTCACCACCTTCGGCCCCAGTGGTCTCTCAGGCCCAGGTCACACAGCCCGATGCTCTGCAGGGGATTCTCCAGGCCTTACTTCAGCAGCAGGCCGAACACACTCGAGTGCAGCAGCAGCAGACTCAGCAGCTCCTGACCTTACACCAGGCTCAGCTTGACTTTCAGAGAGAGACTCGAGACAGAGCTGATAGACAGGAGGCACGACAGACGATCATACTTGAGGAGATCCGCACGTCACTCATGGAGCAGCGTCAGGAGTACCGGCACGAGATCGATTCCTTGAGGTCTGAGGTACGAGGAGCTCTTGGTCTACCACAGCCTCAGCAGACTCTGCCAGCTCCACCTCAGATGACTCTGCCAGCTCCACCTCAAATGACTCTGCTGCCTCTACCTCAGGTCACTCCCTCTGCTCAGTTAGCAGGTGCCTCCACTCCAGGGACTTTCCCTCTTTCACCTCTGCTACGGACAGACTTGCGACCGGTGCTCTCACCTCTAGCAGCCACTACACTTATGTTTGAGTCACCGGCACAGGGTCCCTCGGTCACAGCTGCTGCCTCCTCCCCCGGACCGTCTCGCAGAGACCAGCTTGAGGAGACAGTGGAGCCAGTGATAGAGCAGATCACGCAGCCAGCGAGCTCCCAGGCAGTTGCTGCACAGCCAGAGACAGAGGTCGTACCCGACTCACCGCTGGGTGCCGTGGACAGGGCTGCTGCAGAGATGGGTGATTCAGACGCCGACAGTGACGACGACACGCGCTTTCAGTTCATCTCACGTCGCCCTCCTCCACCTCCGGCTTCTCCTCCTCTACCTCCTCCGAGAGATTAGGTCCCTTCTTTGGTCCTTGATGACAAAGGGGGAGATAGGTTGGGAGTAGGATGGTAGTAGACTTGGTGTTTTGTGCTCTTTTGGCTTTTGTGGATGGACATGACTTTTGGTACTTGTGTATGCTCTTTGTTATCATGTCTATATCACTCTGGGTGAGCCTTCGAGCTCCGTGTGCTTAATTTCCTTGTCTAAGGCTAGAGTAGTTGACGTTGTTCTTAATTTATTTACCATCTCTACTCTTGCCGTCTTTTACTTGTCATCAATCACCAAAAAGGGGGAGATTGTAAGCATCTAGGCCCTAAGGTGAGTTTCGGTGATTGATTGACAAGGTTAAGTGTTATCTAATGAGCTTGTGAGTGCAGGTTTAATAATGAATACAAAAATGGTTGCTCATTGGATTATGTGAATGGCCCCTAATTCAAATGTTTCACTTCATGGAAGCGGACTTGGTTTTCATCCGTATCTCGAAGGCTAAGGACTTTTCTAGAGTCAAGGATCATGGTGTTGAAGGATCCTTGCTTAGATAGGGTTTACAGCTTTCTAGTGTCCGCACTATTAAGAGGGGTCAACGGTTAGTAGCTTGATCAAGTGAATTGCCAAGTTATGGATGCACACACATGCCAAATCTTTCAGAAACAGCAAAGGTATAAGCTACATAGGCTCAAGGTCCAAGAAAATCAAGCTTCACATCAAAATTCTTGAAGAAAACTCAAAATCAGAGAAAGACATAGGGACAGTATTGTCCTCTCTATGCCAAAACAAGGGACCGGACAAATCAAGGTTTTAGGTGAACATATACTGTCCAAAGCCCATGCAAATCCTCTACACCGGAATGTCAGGTTTAGTGTAAACGGACAAAGCTACGGACAAATAAACCTGAGGCTACAAACCTGCGAGAAATCAGCCAAAACAATGGACAGTATTGTCCGAAGTTGAGGACAGTACAAATCTAAGGACAAAGAAACCTGAGGCTATGATTTCCTGAGTATGCCAGTGAATACATGGAAAGTATTGTCCGAAGTTGGGGACAGTACAAATATAAGGACAAAGAAACCTGAGGCTACGATTTCCTGTGTATGCAAGTGAATGCATGGACAGTATTGTCCGAAGTTCAGGACAGTATAAATCTAAGGACAAAGAAACCTGAGGCTACGATTTTCTGAGTATGCAAGTGAATACATGGACAGTATTGTCCGATGTTCGAGATGGTATAAACCTAAGGACAAAAGTACAATGACGTACTGAGTCAGTGACCGTTGGTAAAGTATATGGACAGTATTGTCCGATGTTGGAAAAAGCAGTGGACCGGACAATACTATGTACTCTGCGTCAGCAGCTCTCTTTGTGCAACGGCTCTATCATCTTGAGGGCTATATATATGGGTTCCTTCACTCCATCTCGTGCTCTTTGACACTCCAGCAACTTCATACACACAGAGAGCCCTTGTGCTTCAACTCTTTGCAATAACTACTTACATATTCATCCTTTGAGAGCAAGATCAAGGTCAAGGCTTGTGTGCATCCATCTTGGTGAGGATCAAGATCAAGTAAAGACCGGTGGCTTGTTACTCTTGGTGATTGGCAGCACCTAGGCGGACTTGGTGACCGGGGTGCGTTCTCGGAGCTTGCCAAGGAGATTGTGGAAGCCCGAAGAACAACGGTGTACAAGGCTTGAGCTCCACCTTGCCGGGATGGCGAACGGAGACTCTTAGTGAGCGCCCACAAGCATGGGAGGCGGCAAAACACTCTAGGGTGTGCCGCAACGTGGACTAGGGGAGGGTGCCAAACCTCCGATACCACGGAAAAAATTCCGGTTGTCTCTCTCCCTTGTTCCTCTACTTGATGCTCTTTCGGTTCTTGCTATTCTCATGGATTGCTTCTAGTAGTCATCATAGTTAGTCTCTTCTTGGCTAGTATGTCCCTTGCTATGGTCATTAGTGTTGCTAGTTCTAGCTTCCGTTGCGGTTTCCTTTCCACTAGCATGAGTAGGGTTCCTTGTCTTGTCGTGTAGAGTAAGTTCGTGTAGAGGGTGGAGTGGGCTAATTTGTAGCTTCGTTAGGCTAAGGATTTTTCGTTTAGAGTTTGAAATTAGCCCAATTCACCCCCCTCTTGGGCATCCGATCCTTACAAAGGCAGGCACCATTTCTTTTACTCACTCTATTTGGATCAAATTGTAATTTAATGTTTGTGCATCACATGTGAAATGAGTAGAGCCTACTTAGACATATTCCCTAAGTTGAGAACAATTTCTAGATGAATATTTTTGCTAGGTGTCTCGAATTAATTGCTTAGCCATGCTTCGTATCGGTAGAAGACGAGTGGTGGCAAAGTCACCACTACTCGCGATATATAGGAGTTGTTTTTTTTATTTACAACTTAGTATCGGAATGGTAAAAATGGAGCTAAGATATCGTTAATGTGATTCGGACTTGGTGCAAGGTGATGCTTGCTAAAGTCGTATAAGGATGATCGTTGTCGCCTTCAGGATTGAGCACCATTCCGTACTCACCATATACTAAATGTAATGGTACGGGAAGCCAAGTAGCATAAGTCGCCCGGTTCACCTGATGGATTCGGATGAGATAGTTGAGATGCAGCTGGAGTTGACCTAACGTACTTGGGTCTCAGTGTATCTAGCCATTCCCATCCGTTCAGAGGCGTGTGGGGCGGGTATGTGAAAAGTCGAGGGCATGAATCAACCCTTATCCTAGGCCAAGGATATGGAGGTTCGGTCTTGTGCCTCGTATGAAAAAAGGAGTACACCCCAGCCGGGTATTAATCTATTCGAATAGCCGCGCTCTCGGTCACTGAGCACGCTCTCTACCGTCCTTCAACTTAGAGTCTCGTATGCGAGCTATGGAAGATTGGTTCTTGTTTCATGATGATGTTTACTTTTACGCGAATGTATCGGTGAATGCTTAGAGTAAGGATAGTAGTTATGTCTTTTGCTTACTATAACTTACTCAAATGCCTTTTTTACGTCAAACTAAAATGAATGAGCCGTGCATCCACCATATATCTGTGGCTTGGGATAAGACCTGCTAGTACGAAATGTACTAACGGTGATGCCGTTAAGTTGATTTCAGGTGAGCCGGAAACCGTCTATGGCTACTTCTACCCTGCCGAGGGCGGCGATGGGCAGGAGTGACTCATTTGTTTTGGTCGATGGATGTGTGTGGCATGAAACACTTCCATATTTTGGGAACATTCGTATGAGAGAGCAATGATGAGAACTATTCCGCTGCAAAACTCTGAAACTTTTATGTAATTGAACATTGGTTTGTAAACTTAATGGTCCTTGTGATAATATATGCTGTGACTTGATCTTGGTTGGCCTTGTGATGAAAACAGTGAAATACCGGAGTTATTCAGGTTAAGTTGGGGGTTCAATGGAGGAAACCCGATTTAACTTGGGTGGCTTGTGCGGTCCCTCACACAACTCCTACTCGTTCTTTTGCCGATGCACAAGCGATGAGAGGTGCACCCAGTTTGGCAATCTTTGCGTGGGATCCCGGCGGCGGACTTGTTTTCCCAACTAGTGCTGTTCAACAGGAGTGACGAGTGCTCATGGACGACAAGATGGTGATATCACTAGCCTGCAGACAGCAGCCGGCCTCAGTGGACCTTGGAACGAGCTACATATATTTCAGGTTTGGCAGGCCTATTCCTAGTCATCTCTTTCTGTTAGTTTTCTCGTGGTCGAAGTCTATCTCATATCTGTTTATTCTCAGTTGCTTCTTTTACTTGCTTCTAACCGTTCTTTATTCAGCTGCTGGAAACGCAAATGGAGAAGAGAGGGAGAGAGGGGAAAGGAACATTTTTAAAAAAATTATTTCAAAGACCAAATAAATATTCCAAGCAAAATTATAAGCTACTACTGTAATAAATATGCAGCGACCCTTTTCCAGCGACTGCATGGGCACAGCTTTATGACAGATCCGATCAACTCCCCAACAGAACTTTGCCGTCAAAAGGTAACACACTAATTAGTACTCGTACGTACTACTAACCACTTGCCCTCATCAGTAACCCCCAATTACTTTTCACTAGGGAAAAAAATTTTCAATTAGGTCTGCGGCAACTGGCACGAGCCATGATCTTAAAAACTGCATGTGTGGCCTGCAGATTTTGAAAGCAAAACAGGCAAACAGCCAGCCGCCCTGGACCTGACCTGCTCCAACAAGAGAGACCAAAAAGACACGGTAAAATTCCACTCAGCGTTTGTCTGTATAGATTCCATCCTTTGGTCATCATGCTGAAGCTGAACACAGCGACGCGGCACTTACACGCCTCCTGTGACTAACGGGGAGCATAATCTCTGCGCTCTTCATGGCGCCCCATCACCTGAATCTATCAAGCTAACCTATCAAAATCGGGCAAAATTGTGGGTTCGAGCGTGCAATTGACAAGAGCGTGCCATACCACACAGCGTGTCACGCGACCATCTCCAGCGCGTAGGAACTAGGCTACGTTGTGGAGAAAATCTTGCCGGTTCGCGGTTGGCAGTTGCTCATGTCACCGGCCAGCTGCCCTTGCCCATGAGTCCATGACAGGGTTGCATACAGCCATCACGTGTTCCCATCACGCACGGCCGCAGAGATGTACCCAAATCCCGTCACCGCTGAGCAAACCGGGCAAATCAGACCAGAGCTAACTGATCTGATGATGCCACGGTTTGAAGGCGATCGTGACCGCGACTAGGTTAAACTGTTCAAAGACAGCTAGATGTTGGATGCAAAGCAGTAGCTAGCTGTTCAGGGGGGAATCAAATGGCATAAGACAAGCGTTTCCGAGGTCAAAGCAATGTCCCGGCAGCTTGGTGGCACCACTGGGCTTTTGGAGTGCATCGATGGAGCCACTCAGACAGTACAGGTTGTACACCCAATATGGTGGTAGCTACGAGTCTACGACTACGAAAGCAGCTACCTAAGCCAGGCAAAGAAGTTCTGAGGTTAAGAGGCAGTGACAGCACCTGCTGAAGAGGAACCTCTCGATCAAACCAATTCTGATTCCAGCATTCCTCGAACCCACGTACAAATTCAGGGCAATATTCCTTAGGGAATGCTGTTGTGATGGCATTGCTTCTCTTGTGGGGATTCTTTTGTGAATGTCTCGTGGTGCTCTGATTTGTCAAGAAAGAATCCAGACATATGCTGGTTATCATGAAACACTTGCTTACAGCCTTACAGGCAGGAGCATGAGGCGCCGCCTCAGTGCGAATGAGAACTCGATGCAGCAAGTGTTGCTGCGCATAGCGCCGTAGCCTCCTGCTGCTGGTAGCCTGGTACAACTGCAGGCCAGCTGGCCACCGTATGCGTGAACTATCTTACAGCGTACTTGTTAGGTTTAATCCCACATCGATAATTGACGGTGGAGGAGCACGACATATAAGACGGGAACAGTCTTCACCTAAAGGATTAGTCTTTTGGGCTGAGTTAGGCCTGTGGGCTTTATGTGTCGGGGATTTCGGTATATGGGTCTGGTGGGCCGCGGCTCGTGGGCGACGAGCGAGCCGGGCCGGATGCCGCTGCGCCACTCTAACAAGTGGTATCAAAGCTCATGGTTGTAAACTTGAAAAATCTCGGTGTGTCACTGGTGACGGGGGATTCTATGTAGGTCTCCGGTAGGTCACATGTGTGGTGTGACGGGAGATACTCGTGTCAGCGGTCTGGGAGACGTTTCGGAGGTCACATGTGCGGAGTGTGATGGAAGCGTGGGACCGATGTGTGACGGAGGAGATTGTTAGGTTTAATTCTAATGGTGGGAGAGCACGACACATAAGGCGGGAACAGCCCTCACCTAAAGGATTAGTTTTTTGGGCTGAGTTAGGCCTGTGGACTTTATGTGTCGGGGACTTCGGTATATGGGCCTGGTGGGCCGCGGCTCGTGGGCGCCGAGCGAGCCGGGCCGGATGCCGCTGCGCCGCTCTAACAGTACGCACGTTTTTGCATAGGATTATTTAGATTACAAACAGCGTGGTGACCACACAACAAATTCCCCGGCTTTCAAATGTATATTCTGTTGATGGACATCAGAAAGAAAGGACTTGTTTTTGTTCTGCGCTGCCTTGAAACTGTTAAGTGTGAAGCTGTGTAGATGGAACAAGCCTGACCGGGCTATAAGGAGAAGGACAGAGCCGCCTGTTGCAAAAGTTGTAAAATATCAGACAAAGTGGCTCTAATCCGACAAAAGACAACAAATGCCATGTGTAGACGGAGAATTCTATTCATACTTTTTTTTTACTTCATGAGAACCTTCATTTGGCTTTACATGGGGCATGGCAATATATTCAGCAGTTTATGGTGAAGTCTACAAGGTCAAGCAGCACAGAGCAGCGCTGGGATCACTAAAGATAGTTTATGCTCGTACTCTGATTTTAGTGATATATATTGATACATTTATTGCTGATTATGACATGCAAGGCAACTTAGTTGGTCCAAAGATCATAATATAAATTATAACAACATTTACTCGAGTGATGCAATTTATCTAAAAAATATCCATAAAGTAGGCTTAAGAGAAATACCTCCATAACAGAATCTAACGATGCGTCGTTTCGGGGGCTTTCCTGGGAATCAGAAGGTCTCATGTGTGATTCTATCATGCCCAGCTGCTCGTATACCTCCTTCAACATTATGATCTGTTCCTTGTTAGTCCTGGGGTCATTTAGCTCAACCATCTTTGCACTTTGCACACGCTTCAGCCTCGATCGGGTTCTCTCAACACCAGCTCGCGGTGTGTGACTCCCGGAGCTTCGGCGATCATGTCTATCGACGTTATTCATGGACCCAACTTTTCTTGTTGCGGCGAACCTGGACAGACCACGTGCCCCTCGCCCTTTGGTAACAGCCGTGGGAGTCGGTTCTGGTTCCTCTTTCACTATCTCACTGCCAGTACATGAGGAATCAGTTGCCGAGTTGCTTCTTTCTGGAGTTTGGAGTGGGTCAACTTCACTTGGATGAACTGCTAGTTCGCCCATTTCAGTACCTAAGCAAGAATCCTTGAGTTGACTATGATTCGCAACACATTCCACGTCTTCAATGACCTGAACTGCTCTCTCACTGCATATATCTGTCTGATCACTCACCGCTGAGGACGAGGGACCGCATGAAGGCTCATCCGATGTATGAGAGTCATGTAAAGCACCGCTGCTTGGAGAATGTGTGCATACATCTGTCTGATGACTCACCACTGAGAATGAGGGACAACATGAAGGTTCATCCGATGTATGAGAGTCATGTAATGCACCACTGCTTTGAGAATGTGGTTCTTCACTATGTTCTTTTGTACTGTTCAAATCTGTTGACAAGCTTTTCTTGGGCTCTAAAGCCATAGCATCTACTGAAATTTGCTCCCATACATTATCACTCAGCCTGCTCCTTGCTGACTGTACTCCATTTTTCTTGATATCCATGTCAGTATATAGTTTATTCAACTTCAAAGTTGGTAGAGATAAATTTCTTTTGATTTTATGACAAATATTCTCCACGCTCTCACTTTCAAGAAAAGGCATAGCTACTGTCTCATCTACAATGTCAGAATCATCAATGCCAGCATCCAATAGCTTGTGTTTATACGCCTGCAGTTGGTTCCTCAGATATGATATCTCCAATTCCTTCAGCTCCATCACTTCCTTTAGAATTTCCAGTGCTCTGTCAGTGTGGTTCATCCTTTCCTCAGCTATTCTCTTGTATTGCCACGCTTCCATCCTCTCAGAATCCTTCTCTTTCTGAAGCTTTCGGATCATTATCATGGATGCATTTGCAGCGGTTGCTGAAGCTTCTCTTTCTACTTCTAGCTCCATGAATAACTTCTTCATCATAATGTACTGAGCGAATATTGCTCTCTGTAACTGGATAGTATCGTTTTCTGCCATCTTAGTAAAAGGCTCTGATTGACATTCAATGTTTGCCATTTGCCTTGACATGAAAGTCTGAATCCATCAGTATGATATGTACCAAATAAACGTCACCTGTACAATTTAAATAAACTTCAATCCGTGCTGAAAGATTTATTACCATAAAAATAGGACAAAGGTACCTCATTCATTAAATCAAATTCTCAAGAAATAGGCTCTCTAATATGTGCATAATTAGCCTTATATATTATCTTAATCTTAATGTTACTAATTGGGGGCTCCAAAATGAGCCTCCATGTTAATCCTCACAAGACGCACTAAGAAAAATGATAAAATCTTAAAAATTCTCACAATAATCAGAAACATCTGACCATCAATTGTCAGATTGAAATATTAACAACCATTAAATCCGTTTTCTAAGTAATTACCCACCTCTATTATTATGAAAGATTTTGAATTCAACTCTTGATGAAATACAATTTCTTTTTTTTTTTGCTGATTTTTTCCCATCTTCAAATTTATCCTCTATTTTTTGTCAGTTTTATCCCATTTACAAATTTACCCTACTAAACTACCCCTAAAATTTTTCATAAAGATGCTATGAACCTTTCTATGAAACAGATATTTTGTGCCTAATCTTACTGTTACTAATTAGAAAATTCTTTCCTCCTTATTAATTCCGAGAAAATGCACTAGAAAAAAGAAAAAAAATCATAGAAATTTTTAAAATAATCTGAAACATCCTATCATCGATTGGTAGATTGGAATCTTAATAGCCATTAGATTTGTTTTCTATGTAATTACCAACATCTGTCATTATGAAAACAATATTAACACCCATAACTTCATATTAATTACCCATTTTGCCATTATAAAAGAAAATATGAAATAACATCCTAAATTTATATTGCTCACATTTACTATTACGATGGATAATACTAAATAGCCTTTCTAATTTATACCTAAACTATTTATCTTCGCTATTATAACCGATAGTATAATAAAAAATAGACCCTCAAATTTATATTAAAATTACCTACTTTTGCAATCATATCAAAGATTATATAATCAATAGTCAAACATACATCTAAAGTAGCAAGATATACTATTATAAAAATTAAGAGATCTACATATATTGTACTATAACACATAATACATCTATCGCACGGGTTGATACACTAGTAATCTCTAGTAGTTGACAAGCGCACACATTGCAGTGTTTTATCAAACTACAGCAGAGGATTTGCATGATCGTAGAAAAATTATGTTTTCCAGCAAAGTAAACAATCCTTGAGAGACTCCATCTTACTTACAAAAGCATGGGCAGGAGTACCAACTTCAGTACATGTAGCTACGTATCACTGATATTCTAAAATGTACCCTATTATCTAGGCAGCTTATATGGCCCTCGTACAGTATCCCCTGCAGTGTGTTGTGATTCTCATGAAAATTTCTTTTTGAGTCCTAGCTACACACATTTCATTTTTTAGCTAGTCGTCGTAGATGACCATATATTTCATTTACACTTCAGTGCACATGCAGCTGCAAAAGTTTGATAATATTTCAACATAACATTTCTTGACGCACGAACCATTTGTCCAATTGGTACTTGGCCTTCTAAAATCACTACAAGTCCTGTATGCAAACTACACATGCCAATTCAACATATATTTAGATCTTTGGTATTGATCCTATTCACAAGTTTATCTTTATTCTTACTACCATACAACATCATTTTGATGTTTTACATGCAGGTATTCCTGTGATACACATGATTTACAAACTTCAGCGATGATTAGACACTAGGAGCAAATTTTCCTTAACTAAAAATTATCCTCCCATGACAAGCAGATAAGGCATAACGCTAACAGCATGCTGTAGATTCATAATTTATTCACACGTGCAAAATAAAATCAACCAAAGGGCATATTCAAAAGGAAAAAACAATTGGTTAGGTTAAACTTCTTGCTGATACAATGAAAATCTCACGGCCTAAGTTTGTTTGCTAACAGAATCATCAATCCTTTTGTCCAGGACCCAGGCGACCAACACAGAAATATAAACCTGACTCACCAACGATGTGGCCATGTGGGATGGTGGATAAGAATCCTATGCCATGGTTGATGGAACTACTTACTGATCCATGAACGTGCCAACTATATTTAGAAATGCACAATCAAACTCATATCAGAACACAACTGAAAAAAAGACAAGAATATGGGATGAAATAGTATGCCAACGTAATACAGTGCATCCGACCAAATAACTGAAATTGAGTAATACCATGGACTGAAACATGCAAATGCAATACTAAATGTTGAGTTGTTGACTAAGAATTGAAATACAGATTGGGTGTTGACATTGTTCGTTGTTACACGAGATTGTGTGGTTAATCTCAACAAAAGATAAGAGATTTTGCCAACAATTAGTATATCCTGTTTAAGCTCATCATATCTAACAATTGGACATAACTTGCAAAGGTATAAACAAATTGGTAGTTACAGCAAACTCACCAAGATTGACACACACGAGCTAACAATGCTTCCTTAGCTAAACTCCAATGGCTCTGGCATCCATCCCTTCATGGGTGGAAGAACTTGCATGTAATTAGGATAATGTCTATTAATAGGGGAAAACATTGGACGCTTCCTCTTGAGAGAGAGAAAGACAAAGGTGCAATTTATTTTTGGGATGCCGATCTGTAGGTTAGCTGAAAATTGGTCTTTTTTTATGAGAATAGCTATTTTTCTTGACGAGACCTACTATTTTATAGGGTTTCCTCAGGCTGGCCATGACAGGCATAAATGCAACTCAATATTATTGATTGCCTTTTTTTAGAATCATATCATTGGTTCCTGCTGTCTTGCATGTCTAACCAAGCAGATCCTTTTACAGATGAATCGTCCTGTCCGGATGAGTTTGGTATTGTTATGTTTCAGTTAAATGCGTGCCAAGTTATCTCAAATGTTCCCCATGTTTCCTCCGCCTTTAGCACAAGGTAATCAACACATATATACTGCCCCAGCATTTTAAGACATGCCAGTAATCATAAGAAATGATCTATTTAGTCATACACATGCATCTTATAGGAAAACAGATATAGCCATTGAATACACATACACCTTGAAAAGAAAAAAACAAGCAATTAAATGAAAAGAGAAAAAAAGCAATTAAATGCACATGCCCTTTAGAAAAAACAACTCACAGGCTACAATGGCATTATTTGTGGGACAAAAATTGAATGCTAGAATCGCATTCCTTTAGGGAGGAAGGAAATACTATACAATTTCAAAGCTAACAATAAATGATACACTTATAGCTTTTGCAAGATACTCCGTATTAACTAGTACCGTTATAGAAGCAACAAGTACCCAAAATTCACTGATGCCTTGATTATCTGATTTTCTTTGGCAAATTTGGCAGTCAACCGTACAGCACTAGGGGTATCTGGAAGATCCACCTTAGGCATATACAAGCAGAAAGGAACACTAGTAGCAGTTAACTAAACCTCCACATAGCAGGTACAGATGTTTCCATAATTACAACTCTGATTATGATTTGAGTTACAAGAGTATAAATATACCATAGGCTAAATTGAAAGTTCCTTTTGCCAAAAGAAAAACACAAATGAACATACACTCTGAGCAACAGCATGACGATACAAACTACACGGATGCTTATTAAATTATTAGTCAATGGGAACTTCAACCTCCATCTTGAGCTCAGAATTGCCAATAATCTGAAAATAAATACCAAGTATGTCAAGAAAATGTGGTGCTTCCTTCCAACTGAAATAATGTAATACACTAATACAAATGTGTAGGGGTTACACTGATGACCCATAGCTTTACAAGTAAATATTACTACCTAGCCTGCCACTAGTTCTTTTTGCATGTCCTAAACATCAGCTTGCAACATAAATAGTTGCATCACGTACTTCAGAATATAATATGGAAAGTATATTCCTTTTCCTTTAGTAGCCTTGTCATATGGTCATGCTGACAGTTTTCACTGTTTGATTTACTGTATAACAATGGATATTGTGCCGCTGTGAATGTCTGCGAACATATGACTAAGATAAGCTAATGGACAGCAGCATGTGGCAAATGATAGAACGATACACTGCCTAAATTTGGTTATAAAGATATTTGCAAACAGCTGATACCATAAAAGAAACATTTCCTTCATGGATTCTGCGGTAAATTCTCAGTTGCTCACCGGTAGTGTATAGATTAGATTCTATATTGTAAGCCAGCAATATTGAAATCTTTATTCAGAAAATATTCTGAAGCCTCCTAATGCTTCAATATTTGCTATGTAGACTGTTATGTTGATATTTTCATAGATTTACAAAAAATAAAGCTCTTCCACAGAAACATGTTCAAATAATAGATTTGAAAATATCATGTTCATGTACTCCACTACTTGCCAAGCTGCCACAACACTTGGTGCTTTAAGAATAACTGTGTGTAAGGAAATAGTGTCACAGTGAGTTAGATTTTAGTTTTGAACAGCCATCAGCCCATCAACCTTTGAGCATAATTCAAGTTAAACCAGTGAAAGTGATATAGTAACCTCTGATACACATAACGTAAATTTTGATGCCCAAGTTAGACTATGAAACGTGATAATACTTATGACTTAAATTTAGCTGCTAACGTAGGGAGAGGTTACCTTCATAAAGTCTGGGAGAGTGAAATGTGAATCTTTTGTGTAGCCAGCTTCTTCTAACACATGATTTAGGACTTTCTGTAAATGTGAAACAAGCATTTTCACATGAGTATCCAGAAAGGACCGACTAATGCTATTGTATTACAATCACACAGACAGGTAGAAGAATATGGGCAGAAAAAAACTTAACAACTCCGGATAGAATAGTTTACACTACATTTTGATGAGAAAGTTTCTTTGGTGAAACTATCTAGCAGTTCAAATAACACGACTAGTTAACTACCGGCTAAAAGCAACATGCGGAAATATGTGCCATATCCAGTCATTCAAGCAGCAGATGGAATCAAGTGAAGATATATATATATAGAGAGAGAGAGTTTTATCTACATGCGCATGTAGCTACACTCACCGTCAATAACCCAATAGAGGTATGTCCGCATACTCATTTATCAGTTTGAGTATGTTCACATACTTATTTTAAAATATCTCAAATACCACCACCCGAAAAAATTACAAAGCAGCCCTTGTTTTTAATATATTATTGTAATACATTCATATTAATACATATAACGGGGTATGTCTATATACCTCAGGTATACTCGCATACCTCGTGCATATATCACCTCAAATGGTCTAGTATCATTGCATACTCCGTGTACGTACTTTTCGTTTGGCCAGATATGCTCTCAATTGTGAGATACATAGACGAGTGTAGCTACATGCGCATGTAGAAAAGAATTTTTCATATATATATATATTTTGGTAATGGTCCATACTTTTTTTCCTACGACATCTGATAAGTGATAACACGGGAAAGAGCCAGAAATCCAAATCACAAACCTGTCTCTGTTCCTCTGTCATAAACGAACCCGTCAGATCTCGCAAGATGCTCAAGATGTCCTCAAATGCAACCTTCCCATTACAGTCAGTGTCATAAACACTGAAAATAACTACAGAGAGAAAATAGCATAATCAGACATTATACACATTTGAGAGAACATCCACACTCCATATGGGCGTAAAGCTAATGGAAAATTTTAAGAGGAATCTAATACCGACATTCAATCTTTTGCTGCAGGCTTGTATGGGGGCTAAACGCGGACAAGAACGCCACAAACTCCTTGAAGTTGAGCCCATCCAGCATCCTCAGGAGCCTCTGATAGAAACGAAGCAAACCCTCGATGCAACATGGTTTCTAGCAACAAGGAAACTCGGCAAACGCGAGGATATTGTTGAATGGACCGCACCTGGGAGAGGGGATTGACGGCGAACTCGGGGACGGACATGAACTCGTCGGTGGAGACGAAGCCGCCGCCGTTGCGGTCGAGCTGGCAGAACCGGTGGTACAGAGATACGATCTCCTGCTGCGAGACTAGCGCCCATTGCCGGGAAGCATCGGATTAGATCAGACCGGACCAGGTCAGAGGAGGGAGGGGATTAGGCGTCGGGGGTAGCAGCGACTCACATGCGTGGTTGCAGTGGTCCTGCACCTCCTCGATGTCGTACTGGGTGAGCATGGAAGAAGTGCTCCCCATCCCGGCCGGACCGCGGGCGGCGGCGGAGGCGGAGGAGATCGCCGGAGCCGGACGAGGCGATGATTCCGGACGGGGAGAAGGCGAGGCGTGGCGTGACGGAAATCCGATCTGGACGTGGCAAAAGAAACGGAAGTGATGGCGTTTTTGGGCTTGGGCCGATACCGTGACCGCAAACTGATCTGTCGTCTAAGTGCGTTTAGATCCAATGACTAAACTTTAGCACGTGTTATATCGAAAGTCCGGACGTTAGTTAGAAATATTAAATATGATTTAATTTAAAAACCAGTTATATAGATGAGAACTAAATGGCGAGATGAATTTATTAAACCTAATTAATACATAATTAACGACTAGTTACTGTAGCATCACATTTACTAATCTCTGTATATACTACTTATTAAGGACTTAACGTGGACAACAACATCTCAATGCCTCCGCCTCCAAACGTGCCCCCGCCCCCCGCCCGCGCCTCCACGCATCGATCCCGATTGACCGCACGCCCCAGCCCCTGGAACGTCCCACGCCCCTAAATCCCGCGTTCTCCGCGATGCCTCCGTGCCGGAAACGCCGCCACACGCAGCGCCTCCGCGCCACCAACGTCGTCCTCTGCGGCCGCCCGCCACGCGCGCCGGAGCCCCGCGGCGCCGACGCCGTCCTCCGCGCCGCCGATGCCGTCCTCCGCGGCCGCCCGCTGGAGCCTAGCGCTGGCCACAAGCCCACCGCGGACGTGGCCGCCGCCGCGAGACACACGCGCGCCGCCTCCGCGCCCGACGCGAGCGGCCGCCACGCGCGCCAGAGCCGGCCCTTCGCGGACTCGGCCGCCGACGTCCTCCGCGCCCGACGCGGCCGCCCGCCAGAGCCTAGCGGCGCCCACAAGCCCACTCTGTACGTCGTCGTTAATTACTTTCTTTGTTCATGATTTCATTCGATTCGGTGGAGAAGCATAGATAGAAGAGGAATGGTGTTTGCTTCTTGCCTGCTGCCTGCTTGCAATTCAAAGTAGAGCGGGCCCCGTTTGGATTGAAGGAAGAACACAGGAAAAATGGAGGTTTCGGTTCCGTCTTCTCGCAGGTTCAGCTTTCTGGATAAGAAAGTTCCGTTTCAGCAAGGTGGGGCAACAAAGAAAAATGAATGCAAAAAGTGGAATCGAGCTTTCACTTAAGAAAGTGCCCAACAAATTCTCTGAGAAATTTCATGAATCCATACTCCAAATCAAATAATCTTCTAATCATATCCACAAATACGAACTCCAAATGTACCTGAATTAGAGGAAAAGACACCATTTCTCTTGGTCTGGTAGCAGATCCTCGAGGAGTGGCTTCGGTGAATTCAAAGTCGCCCATCATTCGAGATTGGCCTCTCGGCGTGCCATCAATCCAGGCGCCATTGCCACGGATGTTTCCGCCCGTGAGCTCGTCGGTTCATGGAGACAGAGCAAATGGAATGCGTGTGTGGATAAGGATGAGTGGTGCCCTGTAGATGGAGATGGGTCCAGCCGTCCAGACTTTGAGAGAGTTCGTACTGAGTCGATGGAGATTGGACATCATTTTTGTTTTTTTCCTAGGGTTAACACTAAAATAATATTTATCTGATTTCATTAGCTAATATTTTGATGATTCCTGTGCTATCCGTTCCTGTGATCCAAACGTCCTAAAATTTCCATTCCTATGTTTTAGATTCCTATAGTTTTCCATTCTTCACCGTACTCTATTCCTGTGTTTTTTTTTCTTTCCTTTGTTTTGCATTCCCGTGTTGTTATGGAATTGCAATGAAAACCAATAAAATTTCATTTTTCGAACATCGTAGAACAATGCTGAAACACAGATTTACAATAATCATGCCTGATAAAATGTAAAACCATGCCTAACGAAATTATAAATGCAATAAATCATGATGAAACAACAAGCTATTTGCTGCGCGACAGGTTCAGTTCAGTAGCTGTATTTATCACACATAGCACAGAAGGAACTTATATATCATTATAACCACTTGTGATGCACCATACTTAACTCTCAACAGAAAGGCCTTCATTTAGTTTTAGTTTATTATGTGTTTCCTGAATCTATATTGGTTGCATTGTCTATCTGAAAAACAACATGATAAGTTGATACACATTCAATCAAGATGTATTGTCAGTCATCAGGTCTCACAGCTGGGCATTTGGTCAATGAGCGTTTAAGTTTTAAGAAGCTCCGATTCCGATTCCTATTTCTACTCCTATCGGTAATCAATCATAAAGAAGAAACATAAAAAAGTATTGCAGGATTCATTTACTAAAACTAGGCACACTATCGTAAATTGTAGGTGATGCTCTAAAGCAACTTGATACGCCTGGTCATTGTACCCTACCTTCAAGGAAACAAGACCCTAACCCCGGTAAGATATGCTTTTCGCAACAAAAAAGCACCCTTTTGCTGCATCAAAATATGGCATAAACTTGGTCCAGATTGCCATGACACAACAGCTTTCGTTAGCTATTTGTTTAATGTATTTGTGTTTCTTAACTTTAGTTGTTGTGCCAATTTGCTGTAACCTTCTGGCTTTATATTCAGAGATAAAGTGGCGCTAATTATTCAGAGTTCATACAGTTTTCTGAATTTTCTGCTATCAAAACAGTGTTGTCCATGGGTCAAAGGAAAACTAATATTGGTCGCACACCCTTAGCTGACATCGCAAACAACATTGGAGGTAGACGTTCATACTTAGTGCTTGATTGAGTATTTTAATATAAAGTTGGGGAATACTAATAAACAAAGTTGGATTGTAGGTCATCAAGATGAACCAAACGTGCTAACACTAATCATCGATGCTAAGGAACGCAAGAGGCAGAGGGATAGAGAACGATATGCAGCAATGTCAGAGAAGAAAAGGGACGAAAAAAATAAGAAGCGTCGTGAAGCACGTCAGCGAAACAAAGGACGACTGATGATGCCTGGGTCTTCCACAGGTGATGACTGTTAATACCGAATGTTGTTCGGTACCCTACTATTTTATTTATTGATGTGCGAAGTTTACACACTTTTGTTGATGTGAAGAAGACATGGGTGCGGATACTCAGCAGCTACATATGAACCAAACATCTAAGGCGGTTAACATTGAAGAAAGTGTAGACATGGCTACGGGTTCAGGTAAATGATTACTTGCTAATAATTAATCGTAAATCATATTTTGATACGACCATGTTCCACAACTGGGTATGCAGATAACTGTAGCATTGTCAACTTTACAAATTTGTCAACTGATGAACTAGCAGGTACAACTTTTTAAGAAAGTTGTGAAATTAATAAGAAGCGTTGTGAACCATTTACAGGTGCTAAAATGTATTAATTTAAGTAAATTATTTATTTGTGTTAAACTACCAATACATGATAAATAATGTGTTCATATATTTTGCATAAGGAAATGTACAAGAAGACATGGACCCAGACGACAACAGTGATTGGCTACATCGGAATGAGACGTACCCGACAAAACACATGAAAACAAGTGAAGACCTCCTGACACCAGGTACATACTTGTTCACTTGATAAAGTAGTCTAACTGTGCCACTCAGATATTATGTGAAAAAATTATGTAGTTCACATCGTGTGTGGTGATCAAGCAAATCAAAGAATACTTAATATACGTCATAGTTCTGTTCCTAACTCCAGGTGGGGCACATGAGACGGTGTGTCACCCGTCTACGCAAAATAGTTCAAGGGCCGCCTACCATAGCAAGTGGTACAAAAACTTGACTCCCGAAGAGAGGCAGTCCAGGCGTGAATACCTTAGGTTGTATGATAAGAAACCAAGTCGGAAAGAGGCAAAGAGAGAAGATAATAGAAGACGGAGAGAGCTGCGGGCTAACACATTGAATCCGGAGTCCATTGTCATGGAGAACCCAACATATTCCCCTGAGATTGTACACCCTAATTCAGATGCTACAGAACATGATAGATCCCCAGTTAGTGCTCGCGACTGGGCTATTCCAGAAATGAGCGGAACACCTTTCTTCCCAGCTTCAACACAGACCAAGGAGGTCGGTTCCCCTGATGGTGTATTGGACGACCAAGACATAAACGTCATGTGCCGTGCGGTGAAAGACAGACCCTGATAGCTCGACGAAATCAACAATTTGAAGCAAGTTTTGCAAGAAACCTGGCGTCTCCAATTGAGGGTGCTGCCGGTGTTGGTAGAGAAGGGTGCGATTCGATACACGACCAAATGAGTACAGAGGTCAACAACAATGGTAATCTCTAATAAATTTGGTACCGATGTTGCACGTAAAGGATGGTGTGCAGTGTAACTAAATCTGTCTTTCAATCAATAGAAAACGGTGACACATGCCAAGGTCCTGCCGTCGCAACACACGGGAGTGATGATGCCCATACGATGACAGATTTCAATTGCAATGGTAATATTGACATTGTCTATTTAATATTATATTTTTTTGCCTACCACAAATGCCCTTGCATTTAGGTAGTTAATATTTCATGATTCAGGAGATGATGATGAGGGTGTCGTCTTCAAAGAAGATTCTGACGAGGATGAGGGATA
This sequence comes from Paspalum notatum, assembly GCA_022530915.1. Lineage (NCBI taxonomy): Eukaryota > Viridiplantae > Streptophyta > Magnoliopsida > Poales > Poaceae > Paspalum > Paspalum notatum. Next base: position 8,107,173 of record CM039691.1, read on the forward strand.
CCTATTCGCGGGGCAAGGTACTTGCACCAATTCTTTTGTATGCTTTCCAAACTTCAAAAGTATACATGACTTACTTATTTTTTTATTTAATCAACACTAGATGATGAGACTGATGAGGACATTGAGATTGATGGAACTCCAGATGATTTTGCTACTATCCCTGAGGTTTCTGACCAGTACGACAAGGTGTATAGTAACATACCACTAGAAACACATATGTTGAAGCTTGTTCCCAACTGCATGCATTGTAATGCGGTGAAGTTTGAGCATGAGCCACCAGGGTTCTGTTGCCGTAATGGGAAGATCAAGTTATCCCAACAAACAACCTCGGACGAGCTTGTTAGGCTGTGGTCAAGTGCAGCCGCTGATGCTAGGCACTTTTGTGATAATATCCGATTTTTCAATGGCCATTTCTCGTTCACTTCCTTGTATTGTTGGCTGGATAAGATGACAACTAACATGAAAGACTGTGGTATCTACACGTTTCGTGTACATGGCATGTTGTACCACAACATAAGGTCATTTGGTAGGGAAGCCGACGCCGAGCATAAGCATCTTGAACTTTACTTCTATGATGATGATCCTAGCCTCGAGCATCGATACCGCAGGTGCCGCAAAGAGCGTCTTGAGAAAGACAAAGAAGTTATCGGTTACTTAGTGCGCATACTTCGTGGGAACCCGTACTCTGAGCACCTTAGGAGTATAGGGCATGTAGAGAACCTTGACGACTACCATATCGAATTGAACCTAGACCAGAAGTTGGATCAGAAGACATATAACACGCCGGTCACTTCAGAGGTGGCTGCTGTTTGGGTTGAGGGGAGTGAACGATGGGGCCAATTTAGTAAAAGTGTGATGCTGCACGGGAAGGATAGGTCAAGCCAAGGCATTCGTTCATATCATGGATGCTACGACGCGCTATCATATCCTTTGTTCTTCCCTAAAGGTGAACTGGGATGGCACGCAAATATTCCTAAAGCTGATGTCACCATGGCCGAGGTGGAAGAATACCGTGCGACACATAGGAAGCGGGATCAAAATGACGATGATGAGCCAGGTTAGTCGATCTTTACCGATTCTTACCTAATCTGTTATTAGTTATGCTTACAACATCACTAATCACCAATAGCTTTGTGTGTAGATTCTCCGTCATTTATGTGTCTCAGTACGCGACTATTACTGCTACAAATTCCAGATGCGTCCAGGTATATTCAATCTAATACTACATGGCAAGAGGCTTTTCCAACAGTTTGCGGTAGACACGTACATAAAGATTGAAAGCTCTCGTTTAGATTACATACGCAATAACCAAGAACGGTTAAGGGCAGACCTTTATCAGGGGTTAGTTGATAGCTTGCATGCCGGCGAGGCGAGGGCAGACGCTGTTGGGAAAAGAACCGTGTTGGCGACATCATTTATCGATGGCCCTCACGACATGAGACGTCGATATATGGACGCAATGGCCTTGGTGCGCAAATATGGAAAACCGGACATCTTCCTCACCATGACATGCAACCCCAATTGGGATGAGATAAAGAGGGAGCTTCTTCCTTGGCAAACTCCACAGGATCGTCCAGACCTTGCCGTGCGTGTCTTTCACGCCAAGCTTGAGGAGTTGAAGAAGAAGTTGACCAAGGAAGACATTCTTGGAAAGATGCGAGCTTACGTCTATGTTGTGGAGTTCTAGAAACGTGGTTTACCACATGCGCATTTTCTACTCATCATGCAGAACAAGTACAAGCTCACGTGCCCTGAGCAGTATGACCTTCTGATCTCTGCCGAGATCCCAGACAAGAAGAAGTACCCGCAGCTTCACAAGATGGTCATCAAGCATATGATGCATGGACCGTGCGGGATGTTAAACCCCTATTGCCCATGCATGAAGGGGCGTCGTACATGCAAGAATCATTATCCTCGACCTTTTAGTGATACAACCTTACAAGGGAAGGATTCATATCCAATTTATAGAAGGCGTGAAAATGGGCGTAAGGACCCAGTACGAGGTCACGAATTGGACAATAGATGGGTCGTCCCTTACAATCCTTATCTCCTCCGGCTCTTCAACTGCCACATCAATGTTGAGGCGTGCGAAAGCATCAAGGCCGTTAAATACTTGTTCAAGTACATCTACAAAGGGCATGATCGGGCATCTGTGGCTGTGAGAGAAGGGAACAAGGCAGACGGTGACGTAGATGAGATTAAGCAGTATAGGGATGCGAGGTGGGTGACCCCTCCGGAAGCCCTGTGGAGGATATACGGCTTTGACTTGAGCCGGAACTCTCCACCAGTGATGCAGCTTCAACTCCATCTTCCAAACATGCACATGGTGTCGTTTCATGAGCGCCAGAATATAAAACGAGTGGTCAATCATCCGGGTGATGATAGATCAATGCTGACAGCTTATTTTGAGGCAAATAGGGAATACGAGGATGCAAGGGGTATCCTATACCGTGACTTCCCTAAATATTACACTTGGCAGCAAGGTAAAGTGTGGCAGCGGAGGAAACGAAATATGGGTGGACAGATCGGAAGAATCATCTCTGCTCATCCGGCCGAGGGGGAGCGCTACTATCTCCGCGTTCTCCTAAACCACGTGGCTGGTGCTACGTCCTTTGAGGACCTAATGACAGTAGATGGTGAGCTACTTTTGACTTTTTGTGAGGCTGCCGAGAGAAGGGGATTGCTCGAAGGAGATACCACACATGATGAGTGTCTAACCGAAGCTGCTCTTTACCAAATGCCTTCCGCGTTGCGGAGGCTATTTGCAACAATACTGGTGTACTGTGAGCCGACCGATGTAGAAGGACTTTGGCTTAAACACTTGGAAGCTATGTCACAAGAGTATCAGCGAAGCAATCGAAGCCAAACACATGTGCAACAGATGGTCTTGATTGATATTCGAAACATGTTACAGTCAATGGGGAAGGACATAAATACATACCCACTCCCAAAAATAATGGACGGATACGACGATGCCAGGGGCACCACTAGGGAGGAATACGAGGAGAGAATTATTGAACCGACGGCACAAGACATAGCTCTCAAAGATTCCCTTAATGAAGAGCAGAAGGCTGCTTATGACAAGATTCTAGGTACCGTTGACACTGACCAGGGGGGCGTGTTTTTTGTGGATTGTATAAGGCACTGCTTGCGACACTACGCAGCCAGGACAAGATTGCAGTTGCAACAGCTACATCTGGTGTTGCGGCTTCGATAATGCCTGGTGGAAGAACCGCGCATTCGCGCTTCAAGATACCCCTCGCCATTGATGATGGCGCTATATGTAGCTTCACAAAACAAAGTGGGACTGCAAAGTTACTACAGAAAGCGTCTCTCATTATTTGGGACGAGGCATCAATGACTAAGCGACAGGCTGTGGAGGCGCTAGACAACAGCCTACGTGATATAATGGACCGACCTAGACTTCCGTTTGGCGGGAAGACTATGGTGTTTGGTGGTGATTTCAGACAGGTACTGCCTGTTATCCGTAAGGGGACACGGTCTCAGATAGTGGCTGCATCGCTACGGAAATCTTACATATGGGAATCCATGACTCACCTAAAACTTGTCCGCAACATGAGGGCACAGAGCGATCCATGGTTCGCAGAATATCTTTTGCGGATCGGAGATGGTACCGAGGAGACAAATAGTGGCGGCGAGATCCGTCTCCCAGACGAGGTGTGTGCGCCATATACTGGCAGTGACATCGATCTTGATGGGCTGATAGACTGTATTTTCCCAAGGCTCGATGAAAATATGTCAAATACGAGTTACATCACCTCAAGAGCGATACTGTCTACACGGAACGATTGGGTCGATATGATAAATATGAGGATGATTGGTCGTTTCCAAGGGGATCAGATGGTCTACCATAGCTTTGACTCCGCGGTGGATGATCCCCACAACTACTACCCACCGGAGTTCCTAAACACGTTGACCCCTAATGGCCTACTTCCACACATTTTGAAGCTCAAAATTGGATGTCCGATAATATTGCTTAGGAATATAGACCCTGCGAATGGACTTTGCAACGGCACACGACTGGTGGTCCGTGGTTTCCAGAGAAACAGCATCGACGCAGAAATCGTCTTAGGACAACATGCCGGGAAGAGGATTTTCCTCCCACGTATACCCTTGTGTCCTTCTGATGACGAGATGTTCCCTTTCCAGTTCAAAAGGAAGCAGTTCCCCGTAAGGCTCAGTTTTGCCATGACTGTTAACAAGGCGCAGGGTCAAACCATTCCCAACGTTAGCGTGTACTTGCCCGAACCAGTGTTCTCTCATGGCCAATTATATGTTGCCCTATCGAGAGCTACAGCCCGATCAAATATAAAGATCCTTACCATCCCAGCTATTGATGGTGATGATAAGAAGAAGAACAAGAACAACAAGAAGAAGCAGGAGGAAAACAGCTTCACGATAAGTGATGGGATATACACGAAAAATATTGTCTATAAAGAAGTCTTGACGCCATAAACCGACGCGTCGCCAACCCTCCTCGCCACGTATTGCCTCCACACGCCCGGCTGCCAGGAGGTCTGTGCCTGTGCGTTGCTTAAGAAAGGTAAAGCATCTATAACTTTTCTTGCACTTTGGGCAGATTCCTTTTGTGTTGCAAAGCAACACAGTTGTCTACATTTCAGTTATATATTTTTTTTCCGAGAAAAGCAGGATAGCCGCATAGTCTTGCAACAATATGGTTTCTATTCTAGCGAAACTAACCTTACTAAGTACTTTTAATAATCTAGCGAGAAAGATAAACCTTACTCTTACTGTAATTATCCAATAATAAAATTCTTGTAACTTTTTTCGTTTTTTCGTGCCGTGATGCAGATCTTGCCCGTCTTTGGCTGTGGGGTGAGGAGTGAGGATATGGCAGATGATGGCTAACTGGATAACATCCAGTTGTCTTATCGAAGAGAATAATTAGAGCTTAACACATTCCTATGGCTAACTGGGTTACGATGCGGCCATCGCGCAGCGCTGGTAGGCATGCATGCAGGGAGCGCGGAGAGAAGCAATGCAGAGGATGTGCCCCCTATTAGTCAAGTACCCCTCTTCCTATTAAAGTTTGAATTATTAAGTGCTGCAACTTGGGAGTGAAGAATGCTTTTGAGACCGTGATGGCTCTATCAGGTTGTATAATGGGGCTGAACTACGCAGAAAGTTGCTCACATATGTTAATATAATCATATACAGATGTAAATGTTTAAATGTTTGATGAGTTCTTAGTAAAGTCGAATATGTCAAGGTGTGTACATTGATGAATGAAATAGATAAATACCAAAGAAGGTAATTATTCTTTATTTTTTATCGGACAAGCTGATCTCGCATGTTACTTTAGTTATCTTTGATTGACTTGAATGGCGTACAGAAGTTTCTCTTTGCTAAACTCACAATTCACAGGTTCTAAACCTCAGAACGTTTTTTAGCAAAGATCCAATCATATGAATGGATATACATATCATGGCAAAACAAAGTGAAATAAACTAAACTGCATTGGAACCTGGTTCGGTAGTTCCTCTCTACGTAACTGCAAGGACAAATGAAGTTTGGGAGAAAGGAACCAACCAGCAAGCCACTTGTGCCCAGGTGCCGAGGTTGCTGCGACGAGGAGGATGCCAGCCAGCGGGCCGCGGTTGATTTTTTTGACCGATGGTGTGATAATATTATGTTTATTATGGGATAAATATGTTTCATTGCATAATGCGGCAATTGCTTGTCGAAAATAAACATGCATCACATAACCTTGTGTTATTCTCCATCATTGTTTTCTACCAAATTTTAAGCCCCGTAGCAACGCACGGGCATATAACGTCATGGATTAATTGGGCTTAATAGATTCGTCTCGCCATTTAGTTCTCATCTGTGTAATTAGTTTTATAATTAGACTATATTTAATACTTCTAACTAGCGTCCAAACATCCGATGTGACGGGTGCTAAAATTTAGCAGTGGGATCCAAACACCCCCTAAAGCTAAGGTTTTGCTGGGAAAAAGTATAGATAACCCCCCAAACTATACGGTGGTGGATACTTCATCCCTAAACAAAAAAAGGCATGAAATACGCTCTAAACTATTCTAAACCGGATATATCACACCCCAGGGTGGTTTTGCGGGCGATCAGCTGACGTGGACACCGGTTTGGTCGTCCACCGTGGCCTCCGCCGACGCTCCTGCACGCGCCCTCCTTCCCGCTGCCGCTCCACGCCCGCGCCGACCCCGCCCGCTCGCCCCTCCCCGCCCGCCCCACTCCCTGCGTTCCTCAACGCCATGGCCGAGGTGGTCTGCGCCGAGGCTCCCCGCGTACCCTCAACGTCATCGCCTCCCGCTCTCTCTATCGCTGGATCCACGAGCACTGCCACTGTCGCGTCACCGTGCCCATGCGCCCCACCCCGCTTGTGATCCTCGCGTCTGCGCCACCTGCCTTGGTCCACCGCCGTCCTGCGGTGCAGGAGTGGAGCAGCGGCGGGCGGGGGCGACGAGGGCGTGGAGCGGCGGCGGGGAGGAGGACGCGGCCCAGAAGAGTCGGCGGAGGCCACGGTGGACGACCAAAACAGCCTGTCCTCCGCAAACCGGTGTCCATGTCAGCTGATCACCCCCAAAACCACCTCTAGGGGGTGATATATCCGGTTTAGGGTAGTTTAGAATGTATTTCATACATTTTTTTTTGTTTGGGGGGTGAACTATCCTTCACCATATAGTTTGGGGGGTTATCTATACTTTTTCCGACTTTGCTGCGTTATATGGGCTACGCTTTCTGCTGCATTTTGTGGGCCGTGCTTTATCCGGCCACTCTCAGACTGCTTCCAGCCCATCAAGAGGGTCTTCTCTCCCATTCCCATGTTCATTGTTCCGTGTTTTTTCTTCTACTCTATTTGATTCTCTTTTGGTTTTCTTCTCCTTTGTTTCTTGCTTTTATTTATTTGTTTCTCCGTCTGCGTAGGTTAGGTAGATTAGTTTTTCCTTTCCTTATTTTTAATATCCTTTATCATGACGTTTTATTTGATTATATCCCCTTTATTCCCATTCCTTGCTTAGTTGTAACTTACTTCATCTGTTAGGTCATTTGTATTTTTAAACCAAGTTTGATTAACTTGTCTTATTCAAAAACTTTACAAAAATATAGAAAAAACTCAATTCATAGTTAAAATATATTCTATGCTAAACTAAATCACAATAAAAATAAATAATAATTATTAGTTTTTTAAATAACACGAGTAAATCAAATTTGGCATTAAAAATCAAATTTATAGCTAAAAATATAAATTAGGATAGAGGGAGTACATTACAACAGCGCCATGTGCCGTGAAACTGAAGAAACTAAATCCAGTTGGGCTTAGAATTGGCATCATGTGCGTAGCGTATACAGTGCCACTCATACAGTGATTTGGCACAAGCCAGGACGTGTAGGTGTAGCCTCAGCCTACCCTTTGCCGCCATGCGCCATCCGGCCGGACCACTTCCGCGTGTTCTGTCCCATTTATCACCTCCGGCTTTTTCGAAAATTAGTTTCCGGAGGGCTTGGGTCAAACGAAATGGGAGCTAGAAAACGATTTCACAGCTGACAGCATAGCTAGCCTGCCAAGTGCAATTCCTGCCTTGAAGCTCAGTTTTCCGTGAAGACAGCAGCAGCACAACGCAGATGACAACCGTCTATATTCAACCTACAATACATGTACACATTCGTACAAATGCTCCGGTAACCTTAGGCTACACCCGGCACGCAACAAAAGCTTCTATATTAGTAAGTGTTAACGCAACGGAAGGGCCTGACGTAGCAGGAGAGGGGTAATGTCGGGCATCCATAGGTCTTGGTCCCAAACCAAGAACAAAACAAATGTGGTTTGTGATGATGTGGAGTTGCGGAAACCGGATAGAGAAATTGTTGCCGGAGACGCGGCTGAGAGGTGGAGCGAGTGACGGTGGCGAGGAGGAGGCGTGCGGGGCGCGACGAGGCTGCATGCAGCGGTCACGGGGAGTGAGGATCCAGGCGGTGAAGATAAACAGCGCCGGTCAAGGCATGTGGCGGGCGGAAGGGTGTGCGTGTGTGTTGAAAATCCTCTGGATTTTGAGTACTGAATACTGATAGCCTGATAGTTGTACCTTCAGATTCTCAGTTTTGCACCCCGGACATTCATGCTTTGATCCGAAACCCTTTTTTCCAAAAATGAATGAAAGAAAGAAAATGAGTTTTTTTTTTTTTTGCGATCCATTGGAGCCGTGCTGCTCGCTTGGCATGGCGTTTTGCCGTCCTCTTCGCGGTGCGCTGTAACCCAGCCAGCCGTGCGGCCCCTTTAGGCTATCTCCAACAACATTCCTCATCCTACTTCCTCAAATTCCATCCCACTCTGTACGTCACGTCAGCTACAGTGCAAAACAGTATCAAACAGTGACAAACAGTGTTTTGAGGAACCGATTTGAGTATCCCATTGGGGACAGCCTTACGGTGAATCCTTTACGCCCAAGTCAAGCGCGAAGTGCTCCCCTTTCCGTGCGATTCGGCCTCCATTCGGTGCGTCCACCATTCAAATCGACACAGCCGGCCGCCTCAGATCCAGGAATGCTGCGCGCTAGTCTTCTTGGTCGACTCCGGCCGGTGAGCTTTCCTGCCCTTGCTGCTCGACTGGAAAACCCAATTTTGATGTGCCTCATCAGGCCGCGTTCCACACCCGTCTATGGTTATGGTCGGCGATTGCCACAGGCCCACAGTGCTACGTGCTGGTAATCCGCCGTGCCTGCTGTCTTCTTGTTTGGTTCTTCATCGTTTTCATAATTCTGTTTCCCCTGCTGCTGCTTCCAGATGTATATATAACAAAAAAAAAAAAAAAATCTGCGGCTACAAAAAGATCCATTGCTCGATCATGTGTCGCTGTCGGCCGCAAAGATTTCCCCATGATGAATACTGAATCCCATAGCCGCAGCAGGAAACGTCGCGCATCATTCCGAGCCCCCGTTTGGCAGGGGATTTTGGTTGGCTGGTTCTGATTCTGTTCAGAATCAGGGTTTTCTAGGTTGCAGAGTTTGGTGTTTGGTTCCTCGAACCGTTTGATAGGGATTCTTCTTCTGTTTCTGGGGGACGACCGGTTCGGAGACTTCGACACCAGTGGCGGTGGCGCAGACGCGCAGTTACAGTTTCACAGTGCGTGCGTGCGTCCAGCCGTCCACTGCCCGCCATGGCTCTGACTGAGCCCCCCAGGGGACCGTTCCCGCGCTGTCCATGGCATGACCATGACGGCAACGACGGCGATCCCGTGACGAGAGCGACTCCGCGCGGCAGCAACGAACCGGGGGAATTCCTATTGCGTCCAACGCATGGCAGCCGCACTCGGCCGTCGCCTTCGGCCACCGGCCGGTGGCGAGCGTGCGCCGTCGCCGCTGTTTGTTTGTTCGTTTCGAGTCCAAAGATGGTTATTTGCAGGGCTTCTATTCTATCTCGGCTGATTATCCCGGTGGTTGGCTCGTGTCTTGTTGTGGTAGATCCGCGTGAGACGGGTAGCTTGATGAGAGCCACACCGACGTGGGTGGTGGTGTACTGTTCTTCTTCTTCCCCATGGAAGCCGCGAAGGATGAGCGGAGGAAGGCGGCTGCGACCGGCGACGCGCAGCGGCGGCGGCCGCTGGCGCCGTCCGAGAAGAACAATGCAGCCCCGGCCGGTCGGAGGAGAGAGCCACAGCCACCTTCCAGGTTCAAGCCCGTCGCGCCCCCGGCCTCCGCGCCGGCGCCGGCTGCTTTTGCGGCGAGGAGGTGCAGTTCTCCGAGCCCCGACCGCGCCGCCTCGGCAGCGTGCAACAGGGCGCGGTCGGCGGACAGAGCGAGGCCTGCCCCGTCTTCTCGGCTGAATCCGTCCGCCGCGGCGAGGTCCGCCACGCCGCCACGTGACGCGGCCGCCGAGGCACACGGCGGCACGCCTCCTCGTGCAAGGAATGCAAAGGCCTCCGGTAATGGCGGCCTGCGGGCATCATCGGCGCGGAGCTCGTCTCCCTCGCTTCGGTCGGAGCCCCTGCTGTACCCTGCCAAGAAGGTGGACAGGCTAGTCCAAGGCTTACCATCAGAGCAACCCAAATTGAGGTCAGGAGCGGCGGCTGAAAGGAAGAGGAGCCCTCTTAGAGGGAGCACGAGCAGCATCAGCGACCACTGTGAGAATGCACGGCCTTCGGAGTCTCCGGCCACCGCCAGCAGGGTCGCCGAGCAACACCGGTGGCCGGGGATGACGACTGGCCGGGGCTCTCCTTCTCATGGTCTCACTCCGGCAAGCGTTGTTCCTTCTGAAAAGGCTAGCAGAAGGAGGATTCATCCATCTGAAGGAGCAGGCAAGGGTCTGAAGCGGCCGCCGGACGCGAACGAGACGGCAAAGATGGCTCACCGGAGAAGAAAGGATGTGGCGGACTCTTGCAGCGAGACCTCGTCTCAGACATCGGAAAGCTCTAAATCCGCCTGTCGCCGGAGCAAGCCCATTTCTTCCCCGGTTCCACTCCTGCAACGGTCATCGTCGTCGCCGAGACAGGGTTTGTCACCTGCAGCATCCTCTGCTCCCAGGTCCTGCCAAAGCCCGTCGCGGATGAGGCCCTCAGCACCTTGCCGATCAAAATGCGCGCCTTCAGCTGCCCTATCGGTTGCTGAACAGCCTGTTTTTAGCTATATCGTTGATGCGTGGAAAGGGAAGAAGAGTGCAGGCCAGATTGAGAATGTTCATCAGCTTCGTCTGCTGAACAATCGGTATCTGCAGTGGCGCTTCGTCAATGCGCTTTCAGAAGAGGCACAGTCCCAGAAAAATAGTGTTGTGGTAACTTATGTTCGTTTTCTGGAAATTCATATGCTTGTTAATCCATTCAACAAACATATTGTGTTTGACTTAATGCTTGGATTAGTGATGCAACCGTACTATTTAGTTGGCAATATGTTTAAGATTTTTTTTTTTTTGTGCATAACATAAACTATCCATGCGGTACTGTTTATGAACTGTAGTCGCAATTTAATATTTCAGTCCGGTTTTTCCTTTTGTATATATATGTAGGTAAATTTTCTATATATCTCCTTGTTGAATGTTGAGCAACATCCAACTGAAAAATGATACCTTTTCTCCTATCATGCAAGCAGAGCATTCTTTACAGTGTTTGGAAAGCCATTTTGACGCTGCGGGATGATCTAACAATAACAAGGACCAATGTGCGACACTTGCAGCAAGAGCTGAAGCTATATGACATTCTAACACAGCAGGTGCATATTCACAAATCATCAGTTATCTTCTTTTTGTATCCTTACCTGTTTATATAGAATTTAATGGACCATATGAATCTTTTTGATTTGGGTTTATCGATCTGTAGTAAATACTATCTCTGTACTAAAAAAAAACAATTCTAGCTCTGCAAACAAGTGCGTAGGTATAATTGCGTTGTTTTTGACAGAGGTAGTAAAAACTAAAAAGGAGATGAAGAAGGAAACCTTATGGCCATCTTTGTTTAATCTCACTTTTAGAACTGGGTAATCTGAAAATCCCAAATCCAGTTTATTGACCACACTATGATTCAGATTGGTTACCTTGAGCAATGGCTGGCACTAGAAGAAGAGTGCAGTTGTACTTTACTTGAGGCAATCGAGGCCCTTAAAGCAAGCACACTGCACCTTCCAGTTACATCAGGAGCACAGGTCAGTGGTAAACAAAGTACAGTGCTTGCTTGATTCCCAGTTACCTCATTTTGAACTCATGGACATTCTTATTGTTTCTAGGATATACTGACATTACTATACTATTGCATGAGCAGGCTGACGGAGTTGCAGTTAGGAATGCCATAAGCTCAGCTGTTGATGTTATGCAAGCTTTGAGCTCGACGATTTGCTACATGCAATCAAAGGTTAGATTTTAGTTTCCCAATTCTTCCACATATTTATTCTCTCCTTTGATAATTTAGAACTTCAAAACCACTATAAGATGCCCTGTTTAGAAAGTAACAACTATAAACTGCTTATTACATTGTTTGGTGGAAGATAGGACGTCCTTGCTGCTCTTATTAACGCTAGGACATGCTTGCCAGGTAGAAGATAGGACATCTTTGGTTTCTGAACTTTCGGTTATGTCAAGACAAGAAAAGGTCGCTCTCGACCAATGTAAACAGCTCTTAGCCACGGCCGCAAAACTGCAGGTACGTTCTGGAATCTGGATTACTCCCAGGCCGCTGAACACCACTCGCATTTCATCCAATCGCCCATTTCATGAGTTTTGGTGAAATAACCTCGTCTGTCATACACATACTAATCATTATTCATTAGTTTATAAATAATAAGTTGTAATAGGCAAACCGATTCTATTTCATAAATCAAATAAAAGAGTGAGGACAAAGTAAAGATGATTAACTTATTTCATTCGACATACAGAGGAAAAAAGTGAGAATAGAGAAGGTAATCCATCTTCTTATTTCTCAAACCTAACACCTTATAAATTTAAAAAAACCTTAGCACAGGGCCCTAGTTGGCCACTTTTGGGTTTATTATGAACAATTTAGCCATTACGGTTGGATAATGCTAGCATGTAAGAAGCACCTTAGCATTATTGTACTCCGTACAAATCTGCACCGACTGCATACAGTTCGCCCGAGGACTGGCATGCCATGCCATGTTTTGGAATTTTTCGCTCCTTGTGGCTGGAGCTGGACTAGGTGCTGAGTTTTTCAACCGTACGTGCACATCTGGCAACAGCAAAGCCATGCTGTATATATGCACTGAACTTATGTAAGACGGGTTATTACATGGTAATTTATCTTTGGCTAGGTGCAAGAGATCAGCCTTCGCACGCATCTGATGCAAATGAAGGAGAGATATCTGCAGGATGATGAATTGACCAGCTGAAGAAATTAACCACGGTTTTGACTTCAACATCCAACACCAGCCCACTGGAATATAGCAAATGAAACATGAATCTGTAGAAATGACAAATGAGTAACAGATCAGCATACTGCACATATGATGCCAATGCATCGCCTGTCCTTGCCTCGTTGGGGGTATGGGAGTTGCTCTGCAAATCTGCAACTAACAACGACTCACGCTGCTTACAAATTATTTCTGGTGGAAAGAAAATGTAAGTGATTTCCACCGTATAGTATTTTTTTTTTTTTGCTTGTGTCTTCCATTAACGTGTGAATACAAATTTTACGGTGGTAGGAAAAAATAGAAACCGTACATTAGAGGGGATTTAACGGTCTAGAAATAGACGGTACCAACCAGACGATACCAAATAGAAGAGTCCGGTACCAAAAATAGTGGGACCTATACCCATATTTTTTTATTTTTTAATTCCATATAAAAGGCATAAAAGCCTCAAAATTAAAAAAATTGCTGGTATCATCTGGTACGGGTGGATATTATTCCAACCACTGTAAAATCTCTTTAACGTGAATGGTAGTTGTTGCTTCAGGGGCTATTCTTGTTATTACCAGTTCCCACTGTACATTTCGACATCTCTGAGAAGTGGACAGAAAAGTAAAGGATAGCAAAATCAATCGTGTTAACGAATTTATCTGCTTTCTATTTTGTACAGTAGTTTTTTTAAAACACATTCTTTTTTCGTCTCACCGAAATGATAAAACAAATCGTTGACGTGTTCGTTAGTTGGAATTAAAGCCTTCCGAGGTCCGATCACTGAATCATCCAATGGCCTTCGTTATTTCACGGTTTCGTTATCTTTTGGGCCTCGTCTTCTCCCGGCATCAACGTCCTAGCTGGGCTTCATCTTTCGCTTGTGAGGTTCATCCTTTCCCTTTTTTTTCGAAGTGGAAGAAGTCCTCTCAACGCCCCTCAATACTTCGATCAGTGTAAGCTCCCTAATCTGAAAAACTGGATTTTTTTTTTGCCTCCCTCATCTTTCGAAACCGATTACTTTTGCTCCTCCAGGGATTTTTAAAGGTGGTTTTGGGATTTTGGCTGACATGGCACCATGTCAATTGTCCTAAGTGGCACCATGTCACCCAGAAGGGTAGCAATTTTTTTTTTGAACGAACGGCACGAGAGTGTGCCCGTTTCTATTAATAAAGAAGAGAGTCAAACAGAGTACTGGAGGCCTCACAACAAGAGTACAAACAGACTACGAAATTACACCGGGAGGTAAAAGCGCAAAAAGGTGCTTAGCACCTGCAACACCCCATAACCTTGCCTCTGCCTTAATTGATGCTAGCAGGTCCGGCACCGACTTCTCTCGCCTTTGGAAGGTGCGGGCATTCCTCTCTAGCCAAATTTGCCAAACCACCAATAGCAGCAGGGAGCGCGTTCCCTTTATCGGTACTACGGATGAGCCGATCATGAACCACCATTGCTTGACTGAAGTGGAGTCCGGCCAGTTAGCTGGAGCTAAAAGGACGATGTCAAGCCACGATGCCAAGGCCTCCCAAATTCTCCTCGAGTAGCGGCAACCAACAATTAAGTGATGAGCTGTCTCGGGATGTTGTCTGCAAAGTGGGCAAGTGGGACTATGCGGCCAGCCACGGGCTGCAAGTCTGTTGGAGGTCCAAACTCGATTGCGGATGATGAGCCAAGCAAAGAATTTGCATTTAGAAGGCCCCCACAGCTTCCAGATAAGGGCTTTGAGATTGAAGTGAGTGTGACCCATGAATTGAATCCGGTAAGCAGAGGCCGCAGAATATACACCGGAGGCGTTGTAGATCCAGTCGATACGGTCTTCTGTGCTCTGTGACAAGGAGACTGATTGGGCGAAAGACCAGAGCTCCACAAACTGTTTTAAGTGATCAGCCGTTTGGATTGCCTGAAGGTCGATACGGCTCACCCAGGCATTAGCGGTCAAGGCCTCCCGAACAGATAGCTTACGGTCACGGGAAGCGGCGAAGATGTCAGGCACAATGTCTTTGGGTCGTCGACCCTCGATCCAAGCACAATGCCAGAAGGATATCTTGGTTCCATCTCCAATTGTTATTATCGTGGCTGCTGCAAAGAGGAGCTTATCAGTGTCATTGCAAGGAGTTTCTAGGCCCGCCCAAGGGGCGCTTGGGTCCTCCCATTGTCGCCACAACCAACGAAGCCGTAGAGCCCTCGCAAAACGGTGGGTGTCAAGGATGCCAAACCCCCTAAGATCCAATGGCCTCGCCACCGTTGGCCAATTGACCTTGCACTTGCCTCCAGTGAGGTTCTCGTTCCCTGCCCAGAGGAATCGCTTCCTAAATTTGTCAATTTCTTGAAGCACCTCCTTTGGCACGTTAATGGCCGTGAGTGTGTGTACAGGCTATGTAGATAGCACGGATTTGACCAAGACAAGTCTTCCTGCAAGGGTGAGATTACGACCTTGCCAGCATGCTAACCTGCTGCTAACCTTGTCGATTAGATACTGGAAGTCTGCTTTTTTGAGCCTCGCAACCATCAGAGGGATCCCAAGGTATCTGATGGGGAAGCTCGTTCTTGAGGCATGGAAGCCAGTAAGAATTTCATCAAGGTTGAGGCCAGCACATTTGATAGGCACGATTGACGATTTCTGAATATTAGTGCGCAAACCAGTCGCTTCCCCAAAAAGATGTAGTAGGGCTGCAAGATTATCCAACTCTCTCTTTTCAGGCTTGATGAAGATGATGGCATCATCCGCATACATAGAGGTCCGTAGACGTGTTCTAGCCTTAGTGACTCTGGACAAAAAACCTGCCTCAGTGGCCAAGTGGAGGAGGTGTTGTAGGGGATCAATGGCGAGCACGAACAAGAGTGGGGAGAGTGGGTCGCCTTGCCTTAGGCCTCTACCATGAGTGATCGATTGGCCGGGGATTCCATTTAGGAGCACTTGAGATGTGGAGGTAGCCAACAAAGATGCCACCCAATCTCGCCATTTGGCATGGAAGCCAAGATGAGTCAGGAGAGCGAGTAGGTAGTCCCACCTAACCGAATCAAAGGCTTTCGAGATGTCAAGTTTCACTAGAAGCATGGGCGTTCTGTTGCGGTGGTATCTCCTAGCCATGTTGCGGACGAAAAGGAAGTTATCGTAAATGCTTCGGCCTTTGATGAACGCAGTCTGGCATTTGGAGATGATATCCCTCATGGACGGCGCAAGCCTCATGGAGAGCAGCTTTGTGAAGATCTTCGCGATACTGTGGATGAGGCTAATGGGTTTGTAGTTCGATAAATTCTCAGCGCCATCATGCTTTGGCAGTAAAACAATGTGGCCCTATTCAGGAGGTCGAAATTTATGAATCGTTGTCCATGTAGAGAATTCATGACCGCCATTAAATCTGCCTTGATGATGGACCAGCATGATCTGTAGAAGGCGCCCGTGAAACCATCCGGGCCAGGCGCCTTGTCTGGGGGTAGGTTCCTAATTGCTTCGAGTAGCTCTTCCTCAGTGAAAGGGGCCTCCAAATGGGCCAAATCAAAACGTGGGATGTTTAAGGCGCTCCAATTTAGGTCGAGCTCCCTAGAGCCTGGTGCTCCCAGCGCGGTACAGAAGTGGTCGTGCACAAGCTTCTCCTTGTCCTCGTGAGAGGTCGCCGAGGCACCATCTTGGTTTAGCCTTTGGATGCAGTTTTTTCTTCTCCTTGAATTAAGCCTTGAATGAAAAAACTTAGTGTTTGCATCACCCAGCTTAAGGTTAGTGACTCTAGAAGCCTGCCTTTTGCGAGCTCGCTCAATGACGGCAAGTGCAGTCACACGACGTTTAAGGCCTGATCTTAGGTGGCGCTCGGCTTCGGAAAGCTCCCTAGTCTCTTGTGCAACGTCCAAACGGTGGATTACGTTGAGAGCCATCAAGAACTTCAGCCTGGCATCGGAGATGATCGAGCGGCTCCAAGCTCTCAGATGCCTAGCCGTAGCAGCAAGCTTATGGTGTAGCGCCTGAACTAAATGCACAGAAGCTGTAGGCGTGGCCCAAGCCTTCTTAACCTCGTCTTGGAACCCCGGAATTTTGGTCCAAAAATTCTCGAAGCGGAACGGACGTGGTCGACGGGGCCCAGCAAGGCTAGAGAGGAGCAAAGGGCAGTGATCTGAGATTGAGGTGGCTAGCACTTGTAGACCATGAGAATCGAAGGAAAGATCCCAGCTTTCATTGCAAAAAACTCTGTCAAGCTTGACCAAAGTGGGCCGACGACGCTCGTTACTCCAAGTAAATTTTCGGTTCCATAGGCGAATTTCACGTAGTTCGCAGTAATTAAGCGTTGTCCGAAAGAGCCTCATTCGACAGAGGTTCAAATTCCGGTTGTTTTTATCACGCGCTCAGTAGATGAGGTTAAAATCTCCAAGGACTAGCCACTTCTGGCCATCCAGTGGCTTGAGACGACGCAGCTCACGAAGGAAAGTTGGTTTTTGGCTATGGCGAGTTGGTCCGTACACTACAGTAATCAAGAAGGAGGTGCCAGAGCTCTTTACTGTTACAGTAGCCGAGACCAAAAAAAGCTTGATACTAATATGAGTGAGGTCAATTAAATCGTCGTTCCATAGCAATAGGATGCCACCCTTGATCCCGTAAGCTGGTTTATAGGCAAAGCTGCGCAGCTTGTAGCCTCCCAAGAACGCAGCAAGCATGCCATCTGTATTTGCTAATTTAGTTTTTTGGAGGCACACCAACTGACAGGGGGTGGCGAACAAAAATTCATGCACCGTGACACACCTTGCCGCTGCATTTAGACCCCTCACATTCCAGCAGATCGCATCAAAATTTTGATTCATTAAGATCGAAGTATCGCTCAACAACTGACTGACAGCCGAACACACCGAGGTTGCTAGAGAAAAAAGGAAGTCTTAGCAGCACAGTCAAGCACACCATCATCAACGTGCCCCACAGCAGGGGGCTTGACATTACAAGGCGGAGTTCAGTACTGAAGACACAAATCAGCAGCCGGAGGCTTGATGTCACATAAAGAAGGTCGACTCTTGAGACGCGACATAACAGCAGTCTTGCAAAGAAACGAAGAAAAACAGGAGTTGCAAGATACATGCAGAAGGCTTGATTCATCGGAACGTGGGAACTCATGTGGTGGTCAGTAAGGTTCAGTCTTCCACAACATCTCCTGCAGCCTGGACGCCGTCCACCGGATTGAGGCCATCAATCCCCTGCCCCACCATGCCGAACAGCACCTCATCAAGCTGCTCCATGTACTCGTCGTCGACTCCCAGGAAGCTTGTAAGAGCTGCGATGGCAAAGTCAGGCAAAGCAGTGTCATACATGGTGACGTACTCCTTCAACGCCTGCTCCACTGAGTTGAGTTGCACTGATAGTTGTGTTGTGAAATATTTCAGAGTGATCTCATCCAATCGACACCTCTTAGTGAAGGGGTGTCCACACACACAGAAGGACACGGGCGGTTAGCGAACAGGCGCCTCTCCGGCGTAAGCATTGCCCTGTTCAATTAGTGCTGGTTTTAGTTGATAGTTAGCAATTAGCTCTTTTCCTTTTGCTTCCAAATTGCTTTGAGAATCTTATAATAATCGTTCTAAGAGTGAGCTAATCACTAATTGGTTTGTGTCACTTGTCACTTTGATAGTTAAGACTTAAAAAGAGAGCCAAGTTTGATTGTAATTGGGATGTAGGTGTTCTGCCTTTGTTGAAGAAATTTTTTATTGGTTCTGATTCTCTAGTCGCTATTTCAGTCCTTCAATGTTGATCCCATCCTTTTTCTCACAAAAAAGTGTATTTTGTTAGGATAATTGGAAAGTACTATTTTCCACAAAAAGTATTATTAGTGTTTTTGGATAATTATAATGTAGATTATTAAATAAATTCTCTCTGTACCTTTATAACTAAAAAAAATTCTGGTACTGGTCCCACCTCCATTTAGTATTTTCCCACTAATCATTAATATTTTTTTATTAGTACTTCATATTTTTTTTAATTATTAGATCTCAATGAATAGAGGGCTCACATTAATACCAATCATTGTAAAACTTGTAATGAAACAAACATCGTATTAACCTGCTAGTTGATGTTAAAAGTCTTCAAAACATATATAATATGGATCTCATTTCGTAGATCTCGTCTCAAGGAACATGATGGTGCAAATGAATTTAAAAACAAACATCACATGAGAGAGTGGTGATTAATGAAACAAAACACTTTTAACTTTTTTATGTTCAGATCATCACTGAAAATGAAAATAGAAAAAAAAGATCAGCCAAGGTAGCGTATCAAGTCGTGCATTAACACGATCTTTTTTTTTAAGTCGGTCTCATTCATATTTGAGGCTAAAGGCTGAGCTAAGGGCGGAACCAGGACCGGGGCTAGGGAGCTGCAGCCCCTGTCCAGCCCAAATAACACTAGGTAGTCTAGTGCTCTACGCAGTATCTTTAGCACAACAAAAGTTTGGTAAAAGTGCAACTCTCCGGCGGCGCCCCAGGTGCCAAGCGTGGCTGCTGCGTGCTGCCTGCCACTGGCCTGTTGTCTGGCTGCTGCTCCTACTTCGATTCTCCGAAATCTGAAGTCTGAATGGCACTGCATCTGCCCCCATCCTAACCCCAGATCGCGGCTGGTTGCTGCGCTCCTTTGATAGATAAGTTTTTGAAGAGAAAAGATGTTTAGAAAAATAGTGCTGAGAGGCTTAAATCAAAGTAGATGGATGCATGTTCAGCAAAAGATACATGCTGTGTCTCTTAATACACCTCCATCATTTAGTATCGTGCTAAATGATCTTTTGTTTTCGTTGTTAGCACCCCCCCCCCCCCCCCGCCTCCTTTGGTCAGTTTCTGGATCCACCAACCCACTTCCTACGTGGTTTTTCGTAGTTCATTCTCTTATAGTTTTAAAAAATGAGTACCGTATACGTTGTATATCCACTATTCTAACTACTTCTCTCTCTGTCTACAATAGCGCTACAGTGTCGTTTTGTACTATACACACTTCTTTTACACATCCACGGGGATGATCTTATACGTGCAAAACGCAAGTACGATTTTGCAGTCACAAGCTCCAACGGTCCAACAAGTGGCGCGTTCCGATGCTGCCAACGCACCACGGAAACGAACGGTCTGAGAATCCATCAGTGTTGTTCCACGCTGCTTTCAGCATCGCGGCAATATTGGACCCTACATATTACTGTCTGCAAGGTGATCGATTGCACAATTGGTGAAGTGTTCAAGTGGTTTCTCTGGAATGGTCACACGAAGCTGCACTTCAGAAATGGTCCAAGTGATGACCTATATATATACCCAGAGAATTGACAAAATTTCCCCGTACGTACTTGTCTCGTAGAACCTCAACTGTTGAAGTGCTTAGCTAGTTTATGGAATAATGGTCAAATGGAGCTGCCTTCCAGAAATGGTACAAGTGATGACTTATATATATTGAGAATTGATAAAAATTCCCCGTACTTGTCTTGCATTGCAGAATTGACATTTTTTCACATAGAACGATACACTTGGGCTTTGATGATCATTGATTTATATTCTTATCTGTCACATGCACCGTGAAAGATTTTGGTGTCAAACTTTCAAAAACGCTATTAGCGCGCTGTAGCGTACTATTTTGTACTACAATAGTGATAGCGTCAAGTCTGCAAAAACGCTACAGTGGCGCTACAGTGCGCTATTTCGTACTATGGATTAAGGTCATGTACAAGGATTGAACAGACTGCGCTCTTTGGATCCCAGGCATGGACTCGCTTGGTCCCCATGGGTTCGCGCTGTCGCTGCCTCCTACAGTTCGCTTGGTCTAAAAAATGCCACGCTTTGTTACTTGGAGGAGATATTAACCGGCCGTACTGAGTCTGGATTTCTGTTTGCAAAGGTTGAAATCCGGTCCATACTGAGTTCGAATATTCAGTATCTGATCTATATTTGTACACTCAAAGTTGGATATGTATGATGTTGATACGAATCATATTCGAAACATCTAACAATATATGTATCTGATTCGAATTCTAAAAAAGTTAAAATAAAAATAAAATCAACAATATCCGTCCGTATTCAATCCAATTATATCAACTCATGTTTATGGCCGGTTGGTTTTGAGGACCAAGGTGGTGGTTTGGTAGGATGAGTATCGGCTGCAATTATACAATCGGACGTGTGCCCCTATCAAGTAGGCCCGTCCAGGGTGGACCCTACGTATTAGTGACAGCGAGTCCTGCTGCAATACTTGAACGGACCCACTTTCGGTTTGGTGGACAGCGTGGGCACGGCGCTATGCTAGCTGCTAGATGTTTCGAAGAGACGAGAATGACAGAGTAAGAAAGTATATATTGGCTAGATTTTTGGATAGGATCGATCTGCTTCTTTGTCAAACTGTTGTTATTTATCATATCAAATCCTTTGTTTTCCCGACCAAGGCATTGTAGGATTGCAGCACTGTGCTATCCTTCTGTTGCTGTCCGTTAGATCACCTATGGGCTCCAATCATCACTGCTGCTTCCGGGATAAGGGCTCTGTTGCGTCTTTACCTGTGCTCAATCCCACGATCCCCTCCCCCAGTCCAAACCCTAGCCACTGGCGGGCTGGCCACCTCTCCCATGCGGTGGCGCTGCCGACACGCCTCCTCCCCGCCCACTCTACCAGAGAATCAAGGGGTCGTGGCTTCTCCTCCACGGCCGGCGACGCGTGGATCCTCGCGCGGACGAGGAAGAGAAGGTAGAGGCACCTCCTCACCAGCCCCATCTCTGTCCATGCGCCGACCATGGGGCCGAATCCGCGAGGCGCGCCGAGTTCCCACTGCCGTGACGCACTTCCCTAGCCTCTCTCAATGGCTCCGCGGCTAGGAGGCCCCTCTACCTCCTCTTCCTCGTCCTCGCGCTGGCCGCCGCTGGCCAGGATCCTTGTCCTCCGAGGCAAGGCCCGGGCCGCTCGCCTCCTCCACCGCAGATCCAACCAGATCCGGCGCCCGTCTCGCCATCCTATCCTCTCCTTTGTCTTGAGCACGACACGGATCTTGCTCTTCCCCTCGCCGTGGAGCCACACCAGCTATGGAGGGGCGTTGAGTAGGGAGTTAGTTGGAGGCCTCTGCCATCGCCCTCTGGATCAGGCTTTGCCGGCGCCGGCCACGCCTCCTCGCCGCAGGTCCCACCTCTCTACGGTCGGACCCGCTCCTCCAAGGTCGCGCCGTCATCCACCTCCCGTGTACTGCACCATCGATGTTTGAACGGCTGTGTTGTCTTTGCTGTAGTACCCCCAGATATGTAGCTGCATATAGCAGCTTAAATGGGCAGCCGCAGCGGAGCGCGGATGGCCTGCTAGTTTCTAGTAGCAGGAAACCATATTTGCAAGCAGGTCTATAAGGAACTTACGCGCCAACGTAGTTCGGCCGCGGATGTCATCCGCACGTGCCCTGAACTTTCACGCTGCAGCTAACGTAGTTCGGCCGCGGATGTGGGAAGTAAGTAAATTTCGGCCCGTGCGAGCTCACCGTGCACGACATTCCGGTGACATTTTCGGCCTCCGGACGACGAACGGGGGCGAGGAAATCCAAGAAACTTCCAAGCGTCCTGATCCCGCTACTCTCCTGAAGCAAGTCTTCGGACATGTGATTTTATATTAGGGGTAGTATAGTATATTTTGCTGAAAGTAATTAAAAGTGTGGAACATACAGGCTGTGTGATCTGTGGTCCTCGTGGATCCAGCCCCCGAACGAATGGGAGGCTCAGGACGCAACACAGAGTCCTCAAGCTGAGGCAAAGATTATTGGAAGTTCCAGAAGGTTTTTATATGTGACAAACTGACAATTTGGGTGGAGCCATCATGAAGATTTCGACCAAATTGTTGCCACGACAAAGTCAAGACGCAACGCCAAAGACTAGCGACTCAGTGACAGGACTTTAATTTAATTAGTATTGCTAGCGTCTGGAAAGTCTGTAAACGTGGCGGCTTGGAGGCGTGGCGCACGCTGTTCTGTTCCAAACCGCATATGCCGCATGCGGCGCAGCCGCGCAGGGCAGACCACAAAGCCCACGGGTACGCACGCAGGCCACCCCTTGTTCCCGGTCCCGCCCCACGGCATGCCCTGGCGGCTGGCGCTGCCTACAAAATACCAGCAGGCACACACGCGTCGACCAGACCACTTGCAGACGCCTACGCATCATCGCAAGCAAGCACACAGCACAAGCAGTAGCTAGCAGCGCAGGCAGACATCAGCTCAATTTTGCCAGAGACGTCGACGACGACGACGGCGATGAAGGTTGACGTGGTGGAGACGACGCTGGTGGCGCCGAGCGGGGACACGCCGCGCCGGGAGCTGTGGCTGTCGAACCTCGACCTCGCCGTGCCCAAGACGCACACCCCGCTCGTCTACTACTACCCTGCCCCTGCGCCGGCGGCGGCGGCGGCGGAAGGGGAGGGAGGAGGCGAGGACGCCGCCGCCTCCTTCTTCGCGCCGGACCGGCTCAAGGCGGCGCTGGCCAGGGCGCTGGTGCCGTTCTACCCGCTGGCGGGGCGGCTCGGCGTGGGCGAGGGCGGGCGCCTGCAGATCGACTGCAACGCCGAGGGCGCGCTCTTCGTCGTCGCCAGGGCCGACTTCGCCGGCGACGACGTCTTCCTGATGCACGACTACGAGCCGTCGCCCGAGGTCCGCCGCATGTTCGTGCCCTTCGCGCCGTCCGGCGACCCGCCCTGCGTCATGTCCATGTTTCAGGTACGGTGCATCACATGCATGGTGCGGTGATGATCCACAACTCTTTGTTTCTAATTATCGATCTCTCGCTGCATGCCTGCGTTTCCGGCCATATCTTTATTATCGATCAGCTTCTTGTTCTAGCTAGCTTGATGTCACGATCTCGCTCCTTAATTCCTCTGCTAGCTGTTGCCTGCCGGGCCCGGAACGTAGTAGACACGTAGTCAGCTGGGCACTTTAGAAACGGCAACGGATCGAGTTAGCTATGAATGAAATTTTGGTCAGATCAAATCAGGCCACTGCGCACACATCGTGTCATCCGTGTGCAACGCGTGGACTTTACGGGATTTATTTGTGTGTGCGTATAGGTTAACTATTAGTCGACGTACGTGAAGTTGCTACATTATGATGACTTGGAATAAAGGGGAAAATCTTATCTTATCTTACTATTACTAATTGATTACTAATTGAAAGTTTTAAAAATTGCATCAATTTCAAAGCGCGCTAGAAAAAAAATAAATCCAAGAAATTCTCACAATAATCAGAAACATCCGACCATCAATTGACAGATTGGAATATTAATGGCCATTAGATCTGTTTTCTAAGTAATTACCCACCTCTACTAATTGGAGATTCTAAAAGTTACACCAATTTCAAAGCGCGCTAGAAAAAAAATAAATTCAAGAAATTTTCACAATAATCAGAAACATCTGACCATCGATTGACATATTGGAATATTAATGGCCATTAGATCTGTTAAGTAATTACCCACCTCTACCATTATGAAAGGTCTTGAGTTCAACTCTCAATGAAAGTAAATATCCTTTTTTTTATTATATATATTTTCTAAGTAATTATCCACCTCTGCCATTACGAAAGATCTGAGTTCAATTCTCAACGAAAGCAAATATCTTCTTTTTTTTTTAGATTTTTTCCATTTTCAAATTTACATTCAGTTTTTGTTTTTTTCTATTAAAGATGTTAGAAACATTTCCATAAAACAGATATTTTGTAGACTTTTTGAAATTTGATGTCAATCCTCACAAGATGCGCTAAAAAATAAAATTATAAAAATTCTCACAATAATAAAAGTTACCCTATCATCAATTAACATGTTGGAATCTTAATAGCCAATAGATCTGTTTTCTAATTAAGTAATCACCCACCTTTGCCATTATCAAAATAATATTAAATAACCCCTAAAACTAAATATTAATTACCCACTCTGCCAATATAAAGGAAAAATATGAAATAACACCCTAAATTTATATCTAATTTCTCACATTTACTATTTTGATAGGATAATACCAAATATCCCCTTTAATTTATATTTGAATTGTTCACTTTAGTTATTATGGCTGATAATATGATGAAAGTAACCCCTCAAAATTATATTAAAATCACCTATTTTTGCAATCGATCAAAGATTATCTAAATCAATTAAGCATACATATAAAATAGCAAGATATATTATTATAAAAACCTAAATATAAAAATAGATCTACATATGTTGTACGGTTACGCATAACAGACCTTATTGACTGACTAGTGACAACTAAATTGGCCGCAACGATAGAACTAGTTTTCAAGGATGAAGAATACTTGAACCTTGACAAAATTAAAAAGACAGCAGAAGATCGTATATAGGTGGCTGGCCGACAGACTTGCGGAGAACTATGGCTTGACTGTGACATGTACGTAGACCCGACTGCAACAAATATAAACTTGGACTTAGTATATTGTTTAAAATTAATTTGGGTGCCCCCTGCTGTGCCAGCCAACTTCACAATTTTTTTTTTTGTGGTGCTCGGCCGCTAACAGAAACGCATGCATCATATATACGCATGTTTAATTCTTTTTTCCATTCCGGTTGACCAAATACTTTGAAATGATGAAGCGCGCCTAGCACGAGGACGAAACAAAACTGGAAGCCCACGTACGTGCACGTGAAGTCGTGAACTTAATATGGCCCTGCCTGTTTAACGTCTAGTTGATTACAGATAGTAGCTAGTGTATCAGCGGCTAGCTACGTGTCCCCATATCGGTGCGCCTGTTGTCGTAGGCTTGCATTCAATTTTTGCGTTATTGCGCTGGAGTACATACATGTACAAGCCACCGCTGCAAAGTTGAAACTGACTCCAACAACACTCCTCAAATCACATTCTTTATCACTGTTCTAACTACCTTTCTCTATCTATAGTGCCGCAATTTATGTCAAACAATGCAAAACAGTGTTTTAAAAAAATCCTTTTATGGATTTCTATTGGGAACAGCCTTAGCTAAGGCTATCTTTAATGACAATATTCATCTCTATCACTCAATTCAAACTCCACTCTACAGCGCTGGCACAGTGATAGAATATTCAAAATGAGTATACGGTTGTAGTTGGCCTAAAGCCTAATAATAGCACCGTGTGAGCACGCACGAAGCTATCAAATTAATTCCGCCGTTGATAATTTTTTTTTTCAAAAGTTCCGCCATTGATAGTTTGATACACACGATTACGACATGCGTGCGCTACGTTCTTCTAGTCATCGCCATTAATTGAATACAAAACAAGGTCTAGAAGGATCGATAACTTAGACTATGTGCAGTAGGATGTGTAAATACATTGTGTATCTACTATTCTAACTACCTCCCTTTCTGTGAACAGTGTCGCTACAGTGTATAGAGAATCCATTTACCCAATCCACTGTATATGGTTTTATATAGTCTTTTCTATACCGCGTTTCCACATGCATGATGGAGAGACATGCGAAAAGATATATATAGTCCTTAAAAAACGATATATTATATATAGCTGGTGAAAATGACAGCGTTTATATCCCGGCGTCAGGCCGGGATAAGTGTGTGCAAATCGTGGGCAAAAGCAAAACTCGGCAGCTGCTGTAATCGCATCAAAATTGGCAACTTGCTGTGATAGCTTGTAAGCTAGGCATCTAATAAAGTAATAATACTGCTGCCCTGCGTACCTGTTTTCGCTTCCGGCGGTGTCGCTGTATTATGAATCCCTTTAGACTGGTTAATTATGTGCAAGTGGGAGCTTAGGATAGGTCACGTCTCACGTCGTCGTCCAATCCCTCCACGTCAGAACTGGCATTGTCACTGAGATCGTCGAGACATGCCAGAGGAATATAATCTCACGTATACGGTGACGAATGAACGATACGCTCACGTCGTCGTCTCGTCGTCGTCGTCGATAGGATATACTGCACTATTAATTAGTTTCACTGCAGTAACTCAGCAATTAGTACTAACTCATGCGACGACCAGTTGAAAAAACAGTGCGCGCATGTGTAATTGTGTATCGTCTGATTCATCTTATCGGACCGGACGTGCGTGCATGCCTGCAGGTGACGTTCCTCAAGTGCGGCGGCGTGGTGCTGGGCACGGGCATCCACCACGTGACCATGGACGGCATGGGCGCGTTCCACTTCATGCAGACCTGGACGGGGGTGTGCCGGGGCCTCGACGTCGCCGACGCCTGCGGGCCGCTGCCGCCGTTCCACGACCGGACGCTCCTCCGCGCGCGGTCCCCGCCGGCGCCGGCCTTCGACCACCCGGTCTACTCGCCGGCGCTGCTCAACGGCCGCCCCCGCCCCTTCGTCACCCGCGTCTACTCCGTCTCCCCCAAGCTCCTCGCCGACATCAAGTCCCGCTGCGCGCCCGGCGTGTCCACCTACTGCGCCGTCACCGCGCACCTCTGGCGCTGCATGTGCGTCGCGCGGGGGCTCGCCCCGGGCTCCGACACCCGGCTCCGCGTGCCGGCCAACATCCGCCACCGCCTGCGCCCGCCGCTCCCGCGGAGCTACTTCGGCAACGCCATCGTGCGCGACCTCGTCACCGCCCGGGTGGAGGACGTGCTGGCCCGCCCGCTCGGGTTCGTCGCGCAGGCCATCAAGGACGCCGTGGACCGCGTCGACGACGCCTACGTGCGCTCCGTCGTCGACTACCTGGAGGTGGAGTCGGAGAAGGGCAGCCAGGCGGCGCGCGGGCAGCTCATGCCGGAGTCCGACCTGTGGGTGGTCAGCTGGCTCGGGATGCCCATGTACGACGCCGACTTCGGATGGGGCACGCCGCGGTTCGTCGCGCCGGCGCAGATGTTCGGCAGCGGCACGGCCTACGTCACGCAGCGCGCCATCAAGGACGACGGCATCGCCGTGCTCTTCGGCCTGGAGCCTGAGTACCTGCAGTGCTTCGAGAAGGTGTTCTATGCGAGTGAGAGCGCGTGCCGTTGACGTGTGCTTCGATCGGTTTGTGTACTCGTGTTTGATGTTCGATTCAGTTCGGAGGATGTTGTGCATATGGACTGTGTTTCGCAGGACGGCAGGAGCAAATGACAGAATCTATACGGTACCAGTTCTGTACACAGGGTGGAATTTGGAAAGAGATTTAGGATTTAAGGTACATGTGGGTCCATATGTAAGGTCCACGTCTCATGTCTTCCACATATATGTCGTGTGGACTCAAGTGCTGTGACAATATTTTTGTATTTTTATTCACCTTTTTATTTCTTATGCCACCGTCTGTTTGCCATTATTTTCTCGCCGCCATCCATCTATCTATAAATATAAAAACTATTTTCATTTGCAAGTGGGTACCACACGTCATATATGTGGAAAACATGAGATAAAGACCTTACATGTGGGCTCTACATGTACTCTAAACCCAAAACCACTATTGGGGAGATAGAAAAACAGTTTTGGACCTAAATGATACCCAAAGGTAGGTTTTAGGAACCTAGATTACTGGTATTCTAAGTTTGAGAACCTGGTGGCTCACCTTGACAAATTTGAGACTCATCCATGCATATAGGTGCCTAGAATCTTATATATGTGCCTTTTGTACAAGGATGTGCATGTGCCTTAGGGCCCAGCCAAGTTATACCAGCACTCTTTTTTATTACCTCTAACCCTGGAGGCGTCTCTAGTAATCATTTTTATTTGGAACAAGTCTATTTTTTACCATCAAATTATTGTTCGAGTTCAAAATTGACCATTTTACTTGAAAACTAAGTATAATCAGCCATCATACTATACTATAAAACCGGACACATTTCGTCCCCCGAACAATTTTGATGGTGGTTTTTAGTTTTTTAAATTATAAAAATTTATTTAATATCTAAAAATTCTTAATTAATTTATTTTAAATCAAGAAAATATGAAAACAGAACCAAAACGTTTTCTAAAAAAGCTTCATTAATACTCTACTTCGTGTTATTTATATTCAATTATTATTCTTCCTAGCAATTACAATAAAATATTTGGAGTTGTAATAAATGAGATCCATGTAACTCAAGAGTAATAACGGATATTATCGTGGTTCCGGAAACCGGGGTGACACAAGCAGTAGATTTGTTGTTCAGTGGGGGATGTCAACACGGACTCGCTCCGAATGGTGAGCCGATAGACTCGAAAGTTTATACTGGTGAATGAATCGCTACGTCCAGTGGAGTGTGTTTCTTTTATTACGAGGAGTGTGGAGGTGTTACAGTGGGCGCAAGCGTAGCGGAGAGGGTTTCCTTGTTACTTGGCCTTTGTGCTCTTTGTAGTGCTCTTTGTGGTGCTCCTTGTGGTGCTCCTAGACCCCCCATTCGTGAGTGCTTTCCCTCCTTTTATAGTTCAAGGGGGAGCTTACAGTTCCAGGGAAGAAGGATAAAGAAGAGAAAATGATATAGAGAGGAGGGAGGGACCCTGACACGTGGGTCCCTTTGTTATAAGAATCCTGCCAGAAATCCGTGCGTTCCCAGCACGCCCTTGTCACGCGTGGTGAGGTCGTCTGTCCGGAGTCCTGTAGCTGAGCCGTGCCGGGGGTTCGGTGTACCTGCGAATGCTTCCATTCTCACAGAGTCAGAGAACCGTATGGGGGGTGTTCCGTTCTGGCCTCCTTTCTTTAGCTCTTGGCGTCAGACGGACGTGATGTTAGGTGGCGGATTATCTGGCTACGGAGCGTTCCTGTCGAGTCGTTCCGTTTGTCCGTAACGGTGCCTTATGCACCATCGTGTCCCAACGAGAGGCGAAGGTCGGTCGGTTGCCTTCTGCCTCGTAAGACCGTACGAGGCGGGGCTCGGTGGTCCTGTCTCTTGCGCTTGTTTGGTTTTGCCGGCCTCACCAAGCCTTGCCAGGTGTCTCCATTTATAGGGTCAACCATTGCCCGGCGTCATACCCCTAGCCCTGTCAAGGCGGGGTGTTCCAGATGTGCGGCGTCAGGTGGTTGATGGCACATCCTGTCGCAATGAGCACGCGCGCAGGCACGCGTTTGGCAGGAGGTGGCAGCGTGACGCCGTTCCGTCGTAACAGGCGTGGGCGCAGGAGGGCAGTGTGTCGTCCCGTCGTCCGAGCCCATAAGTGGACTTTCCGCTGCCTGGTCGTGGGCCGCACGCCGGTGGGTCCCAATGTCGGGCATGGCATAGGTCGGGACTCTCCACCTCGCCCGAGCGTTGGTCTGAGGGTCGGCTGCCCCGTGAGAAGGCCGGCCGCCTCCATCTCGTACGAGCGTACGGGATGAGGGTCGGATCGGCTCACTCGCCTCGGTTGCTGTACGTTGGGTAAGCCTGTGGGCCTTCGATTTGGGCCCGTGCAGGCTTTTCTTGGACTTCTTTCCTCTGGGGGGTTTTATATTCTTCCCCGTCAGATATATTACGGTTTTTAAAAATATTTGATACTCATTTCATATTTTACTATTACTAATTAAAAATTAAAAAAGCACGAACTGTGAAACACACTGAAAAAAAAGATCAAGTCTAGAAATTCTACAAAAATCAGAAACTTCTGACTTTCTATCCAGTAGTATCTAACAATACTAGCCATTGGATCTATTATATTTTCTAAAAAATTACCCATCATGCCATTATGAAAGACCATTAAAATAATCTCCTAAATTTTCATATAAATTACCCACCATAAATACCGCTATAAAATATGAATTAAAATAACGCTCTAAATTTGCATATAAATTACCTATCATGCCATTATAAACAATAAATTAAAATAGCACCTAAATTTACATATAAATTACCTCACCATGCCATTATGAAATATGAATTAAATAACTCCTTAAATTTGTATATAAATTATCCACCATGCAATTATAAAAAATATATTAAATAATCACATCTTATATTTTATAGACAAAATATGTGTGCGCTGCGCACTTCTAAATTATTAACTGCTGCTACTATTAAAGTTTCATCTTACTAATTAGAAGTTAAAAAAGAAGTACGAATTGTGAAGCGTGCTAGAAAAAAGATAAAATCTAGAAATTTCTAAAAAATTAGAAACATCTGACCTTCCATCAAGTAGTATCCAACCTTACTAGCGATTGGATGTATTATATGTTCTAAAAAAATTACTGACCATGCCATTATAAAAGACCATTAAAATAACCCCTAACTTTTCATATAAATTACCCACCATGCCGTTATAAAATATAAATTAAAATAACCCATAAATTTGCATATAAGTTACTCATCATACCGTTATAAACAATAAATTAAAATAGCACCTAAATTTACATATAAATTACCTCACCATGCCATTATGCAATATGAATTAAATAACTCCCTAAATTTGCATATAAATTATACACCATGCAACTATAAAAGATGAATTAAATCCACCGTACCATTATGAAAGATGAATTAAATAATCATCTCTAATATTTTTTAGATAAAATAAAATAACATCCTAAATAACACAGACTATACATATATGTGTGTGCTCACGCGCTTCTAAATGATTAACTGCTGCTACTATTAAAGTTTTATCAAAATTTAACATATACTCCCCCATTTTTATTTGTTTGACGATAGCTAACTCAAAAATGAGCTGTCAACGTCATACATAAAAAAAATAGAGGTAGTACCTTTTAAAAATCTCACCCGTGCTGCACGGGTTGATTGACTAGTCTTTCTAACTTAAAATGAATTGGTTATATTTTTTAGATATAAATCATTTTACTATTATTTTCAGAAAATATTCAAATCCACCCCTAAAACCACTGGTGAACCAAATACATCGGTTTTATAGTTCAATGACTAATGATATCCGGTTTTAAAGTTTAGTGATTAAATCTTGACTCGGGTGATAATTCGGTGGTGAAAAATAGACTTCTTCCTTCCTATTTTCTATAGAAAGCCGTGGAACCAGAGGGCGAGCCACGGGCGGCGCCCCCGGGCGCGTCAAAAGGAGGGGGGTCCCGCACCCCAAACCCTAGCCCTTTCCCCGCTCTCCCGTTCCGTTTCCACCCCGTCCCGCGCCGTTCCTCGCCGCGCCGCCATTACCGGCTGCGAGCTCGGGTTCGAGCTCGCGCCGCCGCCGTCCGGCCTCCGCTCGCCCCGAGACCCCCACCACCGCACTCTCCACTCTGCCGCGCATCCAATCCTGTAGATCTCGTCGCCTCTCTTCCACCCGACGCCGAGATCGAAGCCGGCGCGACGTCCTCGCTGCGCCACCGTCGCCGTCGCCCACGCCCTGGTTCGCCGCCGTTCCGCCTCGACCTCGCCTCCGCCGTCGACAAGGCCTACCCCAGGTGGTCGTCCTCGCTCCCGCGCATCCCCCGCGCCCCTCGTCGCGGCTCCGGCGAGCCAAAACTCGTCGGCGTGCGCCCGCCGCGCCGCGCCGCGCCGCCGCGCACGGCGGGAGGAAGAAGACGGGGGCCGGATCTTTTTAGATCTAGCCCCCGGACTTTTCCGTTTTTGCAACCCGGTCCTCCCGCACGGAGGCTGAGTCTTGCAGATTTTGCGCGCTAGCCCCTGGAAACTAGGGTTAATTACGTAGAGGTCCTTAGATCTAGGTTTTTCTTTTTCTTTTTACCTTTTTCTCGGTTTGAACTTTGAAAAATCATATAAATTCAAAGAAAAATCCAAAATGGACAAACTCAGTACCTATGAACTCCTCTTGAGTAGATCTACAGGCTAGGTATGATGTGGTCATGTAAAAAGACATTTTTACCCTCGGTTTTGTTGCATGCATGTTAAAGCAAAATAAATACCAAATGTGGGGTAAATGAACTTCAACATGTGTGAAACTTGGACAGTAGTATATTAGTGATGCTTAGGCCCTGTGTGAATTTTCTTGGCACTAGCACTGTTCATTTGATTGATGTTTTTCCTTTTCCATGATAAATATATGTATTTATGGTAGTGTGAGATGGGTGCTATATAAAAGATGCTCAAAATGGCTCCCTAGTATTTTTCATAGACTTTGCACATCATGAGTAGTCCACTGTTAAAAAGTGAACCCTTGCATGTTAGTTCTTGATGGTGATTTGAAAATGACAAAAGATGCTAGTTGAGAAAGGAAAATAGGAAAAAGTGTATTTAAATTACTAGGAAAATTATAAGAAAAATATGGTGGCTTGTACATGGTGTCTAAAGTCCAGAAAGTATATATGTGCAGGTCTTATATACTGTTTTGTCATGCATGTCCATTTCCTCTATAATTAAAAATGACAAATAGATACCCTGCCAAATGGAAAGTATCTCACTTGTAAATTTTTGTGTAAGTGGTTTATAGTCTATCATAAGCACTCGTCAAATTCCATGGTCAGTTTCCTTTCTATAATTAATGAGAAATCCGAGAAGTAAAAGGACCGTTAAATTGTTGAGTTTTTAATAAATTCATTTTTTACTCCAATTGGGCTGAAATTTTGTCGGTAGCTTCTTGTACATGATATGTGCATGCTGTAAAAATTTTAAGTCAATTGGAGCAGTAGAGCTATTTAAACTCAGAGGCTCGAGTAAATGGAAAAACGACCAAATTGTAAATGGAAGAAATGGTAGATGGGGTCAAAAAGGCCACATCATATAAATGCATGGCCATGACATGGATACATGGGTTACGTGGTGGGTCCTTGGTTAAGTTTAGATGATGGGCTGTATGATTTCATAGGAGAGTTTGATTTTTCTCCCCCTCGGGAGATAGATCGTTAAATAGAAATGTTTACTTACTTTGGCCTATTTCCACTGTGGGTTATATGTTCACTGTGCTCTGTCCTGCACTGCATTCATCGCACTCATTTTGCATATGATGGCATGCATATAAATCACGGGATCGAGGAGCAGACGCAGGAACAGCCGCTGATCGAGGAGCCAGAAGACCAGGAGCCAGACCCGCAGCAGGAAGATCAACAGCAAGCCGCCGACTTCGCACCTGAGGAGACTGAACCTAGCGAGGAAGTTAGGCAGGACCATATTCTCCTAGCTAATAATGTTTTATGATTACGCATATGCATTAGGTGTTGATTTGAACCTCATTGCATTAGACCCCTTGGCCGCCCTGGCCCTAGCACATACACTAGGTACGTAGGACGAGTTGCCTAGAAATGATAGGCTCGACTAGATACGAGTGAGATGTCACTTGTCACGTAGGTGTTTTGAAAAGAAAGAGAACACTGTCTATGCTAAGATGGTATTATGATGAGGATTAATTGGAGACCGGGCGGAGATTAAGTTATATTCTTGCGGTGTGCGTTGTTGCGGTGTAATGGCTCCGCCCGAGTCGCATAAAGCCCGTTCGTTGTTCGCCTGCTGGTTGGCATACCATTGCTAAAGTGTTTACCCGGTTAATGGGGCTGGTGAAACCTTACTTGTGCCATCCGGAGAACAGAAACACGTTCCTACCCACTGGTTGAGAGGAAGGTGGCTCGGGGGAGCTTGGTACTCATGATGGGGAGCCCGAGATGTCGGCAGGCTCGTCATGAGGGCACAACCCGGGAGTCAGGTGGGAGTGAATCGAACTCGGGATGTGACAGGTGGAGGAGGGGGACTATATGTGGGAAAACCGTCGTGTGAGTAAGCATATGAGCCCCTGGCATTTTTAGTTATTCCCGAGAATTAGAAATCGATTCGAATCGCTGATGCTCACCAGGTGTGAGAATGCCAAATACCGCACACGGGCAACGTAGTAACAACTCTAATTTGGTGTATTATGATCCATGTTTTCGAATGCTACATGTTTGTCTATGATATGCTTTCTATTCATGCAAGTTTTTATGAATTTCTCAATTGCAAATGGCATGGGTATCATGAAAGGGGAGCAGCTGTCAAATCCTGCTACCTTATATTCATAACTTGTCTAAAAGAAATGGCTAAGGACTCACATGATTAGTAAGCAAGCTTTGCGTCAGCCGTAAACCACATCCATTAAGTCCTACTGAGTAATTAGTACTCAGGGTTTGCCCCCGCTTTTGAGTTACAGGTATGGAGTTCCTCTTCTGTGCCTGTGTTGGCGGAGGGACCTGTTATCATCAGGAGTAAGAAGTGTGTTGAGCTGGCAAATGAAGCGACATCAGTGGGCATGATGTTACTTTACTTCTGCAGGTCTTTTGGTTGTCATGAACTTTGATGGTTAAAGATTTTCGCTGCGAGACTCTGTTTGAACGCTAATTTACGTATGAGACTATGTTGAACTCTATTTTATTTCGAACTGGTTTGTAACCTAACTTCCTATGTAACATCTATTCAACTG
Organism: Paspalum notatum; assembly: GCA_022530915.1. NCBI lineage: Eukaryota > Viridiplantae > Streptophyta > Magnoliopsida > Poales > Poaceae > Paspalum > Paspalum notatum. Next base: position 8,142,143 of record CM039691.1, read on the forward strand.
CCTGTGATGATGTAACTGTTGTGGCTCCATCATGGGTCGAATGTGTGTGATGTCGGTTCCTCTGGGGTTTTGGTACGAATCGAGGGCCGAAGGCTTCTCGACGGACGACCGGGTTTAGTACGGCCTAAGTACACTGAGAGCTAATGGTGGCAGGTGTACTTAGCCCGGATTAAATCGGCGGTTCCGCCACACGACGACATGATCTATCGGCTGCAGATGAGCTGAGTAGCGGCGGATTCCAATGCCAGAAGAGGAGCATGGGGAACCAGAGGGCCACCACATAACCATCAGCGAAGAAGCAGCTCAGGGAGGCCGCGCGAAGCAGTTCAAGCAAGCGAAGGGAAGGTGAACAAACACTCCACCACGCCGGCGGCGGCGGGGTTTCCTATGCACCTTGTGGAAGTTACGTAAGACTATGTGCAGCAGAATGTGTAAATGCATTGTGTATCTACTATTCCAACTACCTCCCTCTCTGTGAACAGTGTCGCTACAGTGTACAGACAATCCATTTACCCAACCCACTGCACATAATCTAAGCGGTCCATCTTTAAAAGCCTAAGTGGCCCAACTTCCAAAAAAATCGGCCCATGACTCTCCACCAGCCAAACAGAAACAGGCAGGAAACACGCGGTAATTAGAGTCTACAGTAGTATCAACCATTTATCACTTGCGGCAATTATGACTTCGAACTAGTTTTTTACTCTTCGAATCCTTGACATAGATCCTATTCCCTCTTTTTTACGCCAGAAAGCAGACGTTGAGCTACTATATCTAAAATTTCAAAATACAAGATTCAACATTCATCCAGATATAATTCAACATATCAGATAAACTAGTTCAACATTTTATATGATAATGTTGAAATAATATATCTAAAATGTTGAAACGGTATTTCTAAAAATGTTGAATTAGTATATTTGGAAAGCTATCGTTTCTCAATAAAATAGACATATTGGATCATATTTTGTCAAAGTAATTCACTGAAACATCACTGTTCGAAAGGAATTGAAATTCCATGCGTCATTGAAGAGATATTTGTGAAAGATCAAAATGTCAGAAGGCACCATGCGTTAACCGGGTAGCCATGCAACGTCTCGTGCACGGAGGCTTTGCCTCGCGCGGTGAACAGTCGAACAAGCTAGAAAAGAGCAATCACTACCGTTCACTTGGTCAAACGCACAAATCTAAAAGCGGAAGATACATAGCCTACGCAACTACAGCAACGCGGGGGCCCAAAACCAAGGAGAGGCACCGACATGAGCAGGGGCTTGAAGTCCAATGGCCCAAGAAGAACGACTGAGCCCAGAGGAATGCGTGAGAATGACGCGATGGAGCAGCGTCGGATCTCGCGTGGAGAGGCACGTCAGAAATTATTGGGCAAGAATGCCAAATTCACGACAGCACGTGAAAATTACACATTTTATGAAGGAGACGAGACTAACAGAAAGGTAAATTAGTTAACTTTTCGGCCATTTTAAATTTCTCTTCTGTTCTTTGTTCTTTCTGCGGAAAACAGAGCCTCATTTCAAATCAACCACATCGAATAAACATCATAAAGTGCAGAGGAGATATGAGAGCTTTTCTATGAGATCTCGACTAAATTTCTTTCTTTCGCATAGAGCATAAGCAGCGCCACATAAATTTATTACAAACTTTGACACACACACACACACACCCCGACGTTGTCCAGCGAAAGCACAGTCTATGGTGCTCGCTTATTGTCTTGCACATATCATTAAGGTATACGCATAATAGTATACACGGAATGCATTTTAATTGCGACGGCCACGGAACCATGGCTCCAGAGCATCTAGCAGAAACTTGTCCACTTGCCAGTATACCCACCTCCTCCCCTTACCCCACAGTAGTGTGGTTGAAAACACCATGACCAAGCCTGAAACAACCCCTGCCTCAACCGACAAAATTTCCCAGTTCAGCCCTTTAGAAGAGCCTGGTGAACCAGCAGCTGATGGTGCATGGTTCGCATCACATAGGCGTTGCAACGGCTTCCCACACAGCCCATCGTTCCCCAGAAATGATGTGTCCGGGAATGTTAAGAACTGGCTGGATTGCGGTATCATCCCTGACAGGTTGTTGTAGGAGAGGTTGAGCACCTCGAGGAATGACATCTGTGCCATTGCGGGAGGGATCTCCCCGGATAGCTTGTTGCAGGAGAGATCAAGTGACTCTAGTTGCAGCATGTTCGCGATCCGAGGAGGGATCCCACCCGTGAATGCGTTCCTAGACAGGTTGAGCTCCTTGAGAAACTTCAGGTCGCCGATCTCGTTGGGTATGATACCTTCGAAGCTGTTGTTGGAGAGATCGAGGGTCATGAAGACTGAAAGTATCTGTACTAGAGTTGTTTCTTGCCCCTTGAGTGTGACCGTGACAGATTCCTTGTAGTACGGACGGTAGTATGGAGATGCTGCTGCTGATGATGCTGATGACGGTGCAATAATTTCAACATATGTACCAAGGGATCCTGAAGAAACCACCATCATAGCTTTGAATTGCGTGAGGAATCGTGTAGGTATGCTGCCGTTAAAAGAATTTGAAGAAAGGTCCAGAACCTGCAGCTTCTTCATCCCATAGCTATCATTAACGGGACCATGAAACCGGTTTGAGTGCAGAACAAGCACTTTCAACAAAGGAAGAACTCCCAGCCACTCTGGAAATGTATCCATAATCATGTTGTTTCCAACATCTAGGACCTGTAGCATCTGACAATTAATCATTGACACCGGCAATTTTCCTTCCAACATGTTGCCATTTAGATCTATTACTTGAAGTGCGCATTCCACGTGGATGTCTTCAGATAAGGATCCATGGAAGTTGTTACCTTTTAAGTTTAGTACTTCAATATGCTTGTTACGTTTCAACAAACAAGCTGGTATTAATCCACTAAAGTTGTTAAAAGAAAGGTCTAGAATCTGGATATCAGTTGCATCGCAGATCGAATGGGGAACTTCTCCATTAATGCTATTGTTTGCCAATGACAAGGAAATGGCAGACCTAATGTGTGACCAAAACTCCGGTGTGACAGAAGAATTGAAATGGTTATTGGAGTAGTCCAATTGGTAAGTTTGCAATGGAGGTAGTGGGAGAGCTCCTCAATATTGTTGGAGTGGATATCAAGATCATATAATGATACATTAGATAAATTTGTAGCGATACTGGAAAATAGATTATGAGAGAGATTAAGGCTATTGCCAAATGATCCTCCAGTTCCCCATATCCAATCTGGTATGCGTCCAACAATATTGTTGTTTGAGAGGTCTAAGTCGTAAATCATTCTCTGGTGCATCAAGAATTTTGGTACACTTGTTAAATTACATGATACTAAGTTCAACTCATGAATAATTGGATATCCTACATAGGATTGATTTCCATCTTCCTCTACAATAGATAACTTATTATAGGACAGTGATAGATAATCAAGCTCCCAATAATTCTTTATGAAACTTAGATTCACAGTTCCAGTGAAATTGTTTGACGAAAGATCCAACCAATGTACTCCTACAAGATCTGACAATAATTTTGGGATTGGTCCTTGCAGTTTGTTATTACTAAGATCAATCTTCCTCAAATTAGAAGATATATTGGGATACAATAGAAAATTTCCAGTGAAATTGTTCTGCGAGAGATCTAAAGATTCCAAAGAAGGAAGAGAAAACAAAGATGCAGGTATCACTCCACTTATCGAATTGGTACTAAGAACAACTTTGTCTAGGTTATGTAGAGCAAGGTATCCATCCGAAGGTAAAGAGCCAGTTAGGTTGTTACCTGACAAGTCAATAGACGAAATCATCGGCCATTGAGTAAAGGGTGGGATGAGACCATGGAATTGGCAGTTAGAAAGGTCCAACTCTGTCAGATTTCCGAGGCTAGCAATAGATTTTGGTATTACCCCTCCAAACTTGGTTCCAGTAAGTATCAAAACCTGCAATGCGCTAGCCAATCTGAACTCTGGCAATTCTCCACATAGATTGTCATTCGATGATGCATCAAGAGACATCAAGCTTTTAATATGAAATATCCAAGAAGGGAACGTCCCTGTCAAACCACAACTTCGAAGACTAAGAACTGTCAGAGATGAGAACTCTGCAAAACGTTCTGGCAAAGGAACAGGACCACTGAATTTGGTGCCATCAAGGATGAGCTTGGAAAGAAAAGGGAGCTTAGTAAGAACAGCATCAAAATGCCCACCAGTGATTGTGCACCCTTGCATTCTTAGCTCTTTGAGACCTAACGTGGTATTCGTAGAAGAGGCATGTGCCAAATCAGTTGGAAGGACTGAAATGCTTACATCTTCAAGATATAGATTTTCGAGATTACCAAAGCTACCAATCAAGTTGTGAAGGCTCAAATTTCTAAGATCAAAACTAAAGAGGTCTAGAGTGACTAAATTGGCCAGTACGGGATTAGGAAGAACAGCATCAAAATGGCCACCACCACCAGTGATCGTGCACTCATACATGCCTAGCTCTTTGAGACCTGACGTGGTATTGGTAGAAGAGGCATGTGCTAAATGAGTAGGACTAAACGAAATGCTGACATCTTCAAGAATTAGATTTTCGAGATTACTAAAGCTGCCAATCAGGGCATGAAGGCTCAAATTTTTAAGATCAAACTCTAAGAGGTATAGCGTGATTAAATTGGCAAGCATAGAACGAAATCGGATATTAGTAAGAGCGGTATCAAAATGGCCACCAGTGACAATACAATCGTCCATGAACAGCACTTTGAGACTTGATGTTGTATTGGTAGAAGAGGCATATGACATATATGTTGGACTGACCGAAATGTTCACATTTGCAAGAAATAGTTCTTGAAGATTTTCGAGGCTGTCGATCAAGGCATGAAGACTCATGTTTTTAAGATCAACGCAGTATAGGTCTAGCTTGACTAAATTGGCAAGTTTGGAATGAAATAGGAGACTAGTAAAAACAGTATCCAAACTGTTGTTGGTGATGCAGCTCCCCATGGATAGCTCTTTGAGACCTGATGGTGTATACCGTGTATTGGTATAAGAGGCATGTGCCAAATCAGCAGGAGTGACCGAAACGTTGGTTTCATCAAGTTGTAGCTCATGGAGACTGCCAAGGTTGTCAATCAAAGCCTCAAGGGACAAATACTGCAGATGGAGGCCAGATAGGTTTAAAGTGACTAATTTGGAAAGTTGGCCGTTCTCGATGTGTAAATCACCAGACAAACCAGAATAAGAGAGGTCGAGGTACTCGAGATGAGTGAGCTTCTCAAATCCAGGAGTTGGCCACGGACTTGCATCGAAGTTGTTGAAAGCAAGGCTAAGGGAGCGAAGCGAGGTAAGTTTAAAGATGTCTGATGAGCTGAGATTACCCGAGATGCAGAGAAAGGACAGGTCGAGAGCAGTGACATAGCCCGACTTGCCATTACATGTTACGCCTTCCCAGGTGCAGCAGTTGGTATTTACCTTCCACGACACAAGAGAACTTTGGGGCCATCCACAATAAATTGATGACGAGTCGTCGAAGCGGAAGCTGGCTTTGAGGCGTAGCAGGGCATCACTCTGTTCTTTGCGGCATAGGCATGATCCTTGGCTGATGGTAGCGAGGATGATAGCAATGAGGAGAAGGCAGTGGCCGTGAAGAAGATGACTGCAAAACATGACTAGTGGTGAGTGGTGACTCGAGTAGGAAGGCGTTGGATGCTTATGCAAGTGTGAGACCCAAGGTTTGGCAGCATCCTTATAAAGCCTAAATATGAAGCTTAATTAATTGGCTGTAGACGGATGAGTGGATGACTCAAGAGTGGAGAAGGACTTCAGTCGTCGCCTGTGACTGTCACTCAAGACTGTGACAGTGACTACTAGGTCCGCGTAACAATAATAAGGCTCAGCCGACGACCAAGACTTCCACGGTAAACGGTGATGAATCACTAGGTCCGCTTAACAATGACAGCATCTTTGGGGTTACCGTGCTACAAAAGACCACGGAATGGATTACAACAGCATCTTTAAAATACACAAAAAATCATACAAAAATATGGGTAGATATGCGAAATGTAAAATTTAAGTTTTAATACAAGTTTGTGTAAGAAGAAACAAAACGATAAATTCCCATGTATACGAATAATTATTGAAGCAAGTAGATTAATCAACAATCCGTGACTATTATTGATATACTGATTCCCCCATTTTTTTTCCACACGGGGGTGGAGCCAAGGTGACCATATGACCGTTGACTGAGCCACAGTAGCAGCGGGCAGCAACTGCTGTGCAATTAGCCCTTTGATGCAATCATGCAATCCAGCATTGCAGAACGCTAGATCCACATCAAACGGTGAGTGCCAGATTCGCAAAAAGACCCCTCCACCGAACCTCGCAAAACGTTTGGTCTGCAAGTCCACCAAACGTTTCAACGGTGAGTCGACCCATCACCCGTGAGATCGTTCAGGACGCGCGATATCGTCGTGTGCCGCCGCCGCCGTCCGCCGTCCGAGAGTGCGTATCCGCCCGAGGTGCCGGCCTGAGGCTGTGCTCGTTTTGGAGGGAATCATCCCAAGACGCAACGCCGCAGTTGTGAGAAAGATTCTGGACCCTCTATTCATTGCATCGAATGACGCAGATGGCTGATGGACACTGTTATTTCCCGGTTGCGTCTCTCACTCCGCAACATCGAGCCGGGCCTGAGCAGGAACAACAAGCCGATGGCCCGATGTCAGGGTGCGCTCGATGGCTCGTCTCGTAGTCATAGGTGAGGACAATAGAGCATTTGAGGGGGTGTTTAGATTCAGACACTAAATTTTAGTCCACATCACATTGGATGTTTAGGTACTGGTTAGAAGTATTAAATTATGGTTTAATTAAAAAAACTAATTACATAGTCGAGGAGTAAACGGCGAGACGAATTTATTAAACCTAATTAATCTATGATTAACGAAGGTTACTATAGCATCACATTTCCTAATCATAGATTGATTAGGCTTAATAAATTCGTCTCGCCGTTTACTCTTCGTCAGTGTAATTAGTTTTATAATTAGACCATATTTAATATTTTTAAATAGCGTCCAAATAGCACGGAGGGGATGGCGCACGATGAATCAGATTTGTCCTCTTGATATTCCATGGCAAAGATTAATGCATGCATAATGGAACTTGCATGATGGAGGCAACCTGGACGTGCGGCCGGGAAGAAGAGGGCAAGCACCCGACGGCAAGGGACCTGGGCACGGATGCAGATTACTCTCCTCTCGTGGATGACAATTGACAAGCGACATAGCCGAAGGGGGCAAAGTGTTGAACTCTGCGTCGTGCAGCCTGTCCTCAGCTGGATGCAGGAGGCGGCAGTCGAACACGGCGGCGCAGCGTATTTTCGTCGACAGGTGCGGGCAGAAGAACGAAACTGTTAGCAACCTGCTAACACTCACTAATCAACACGTCTCAACACGCCACACGCATCTCCATTTCCTTCACGCCATTCAACAATACAGACCACCAACCGGAGAAGAGAACGAGAAAGAGAGAGACCCGGAAACAGAGAGAGAGACTCGATTTATATTTTGTTAGGGTATCTCCAATGAAATGAGGAAAGGACTGCCTATTACACTGTTTAACACTGTACCGCTAATGTAGACAAAGAGAGATAAAGTTGGAACAGTGGATGAATAAGGATAGACAATGTTTTTACTCCTCTCCACTGGGAATGGTTTTACAACTCCATTAACCGACACAGTGTTTATACTCCTACCTGGCCCTCTCTGGACCATAAATCCGCGGGTTGGGTCTCCTTCGACGCCGGCCCATTGCTGGTGGAACTTGGCCTGTCCTCAGTTGAGCTTGCAGCTCCTGCTCTGCTGAATTATCACCATGCAGCTCCTCTTCTATAGCTGCACTAGTCATAGAAACGTCGTGGGCGAAGGGTCGCGGCCTGGCTGTGCCGCGGCTCTGCCATGTGCGTGCTCAGGCTATTCTGCGTGAGGTTTTGTTTTGCGAAAAATCTATTCAGGTTAGGGGAGACGTGGGGGTTTATTCACAAAAATGTCACCCACCTTTGGATGGCAATCGTATGTCCTACAGCATCTGATTGCATGAGTGCACCATTGTCCGGATTGCACAGCAGTCGCAGCCGGCAGTGCAATGATGAGAAGTCACAAGTTTGTAGTGCCCAATCGCAATTAGTGTCGACATACTTGACTACTATGTATAGATGACAACATCAATCGACCCACATAGCTGGTAGCCTAGCCTGTGCATCCAAATATCTCCCAGGGCAAACAGATAGCTAGATAAATTTAGCTACGAGTTCTTATTAGTTAGTAAATTATTTCCTCCGTCCCAAATTATAAGAAGTTTTAGCTCTCTTTTTATTTGTCTAGACATTTATATGGATGTTAACGAACCTAGACATATGTTGAACACACATACATAGAAGAATGCATTAATCAACTAGAGGCCTAGAACCTCTTACAAGTTGAGACAGAGAAAGTATTAGTTATGTATTAGTTATTGGATCCAAACATTGCCCTAAAGTGTTATGAGCCTTGGAACTGTAGAAACATTTAATTGGTTCATGAGGAGATACTCTTTGCGTTTTAATTATAGGTCGTCTAACTTTTTTAAACCAAGTTGGACCTTTTCGTCTTATTCAAAAAAATTTAAAAATATAAAAATTTAAGTCATGTTTCTAAAAAAGTATAGTTATAGTAAAAAAATGATAATTATAATCTTTTATATAAGGTGAGGAGTCAAACTTGGTGTCAAAACATCCAATGACCTGTAATTTGAAATGGAGGAAGTAATTATATAAATAGTTTATCTAGAATAGCCGCAATGTTGAGTGGGGAGCCTTCTCCCACCTCACCTTAATTTTTTTTTTGCCCATGTTTGCACAAGTCCAAGCTCAAATTTGATACATGATCATCGCTCTCGTGTATAGATATTTCACATTGATATCATATCATATTTTGAAAAATTGGTTTATAACTTTCTCAAGTGGGGTCTTATTTTCATCGCAACATACATTATGGTGTGGTTGAATTTTGATTTTTACTCACAGTTTGGCGGTTTTGACCTTTCCATTTTTTTTATCTTTTTGGCGAGGCCATTAGAATAAAAATAATAAATAGCCAGATTTTTTTAGGTTTTAATGGGCTGGTTTGAACAAGCGTGCTAATTAGTAAGCGTAAAAGTAGTGAAAACTCTGACAATCTTCGCTTATTTTTTCTAGAAGATTTGTATTTTATATCCTTCTAATTTTTTTTAAAAAAATATTTCTTTGCTGTTATTTATAAAGTATATATGATTTATTGTTCTCGTAAGTACATCTATATATACCTAATAATAAAGAGAGGAGAGTTTTCTTTCTGCCAAAAGATTTCGTACAACCTTTGCTAAGTTGATATTAAAAATATAATCCAAATCTGACGACTTGAACTTGAATTTATTTGCTAGGCCGGTTTGTATTTTAGGAGCACAGTTTAAAAACAATGGACATCCAGGTTGCACACGAACTCCGTTTTTTACGTTCTATGTTTCGATGGAAAGTTAAAGTGATAAACTTTTCAATCTTACACCACCTTGAAATTCACTCGGAGTGAATGGGATCATCAAAACAAGCTGGAGTAAATAGTTTTTCAGAATGCTGCAACACATGCCACGCGAAAACGAACGCTCAAATCGCATATTTACCTCGTTTTGGACGTTCTATATATTGACGTAAAGCTAAAGAGATAATCTTTCCAATCTAACTGACAACACCGTAAAATTCGCTTAGAATCGACTTAAATCATCAAAAGAAAACAAGGTGATGTCACAAGACAAAAATGTCTTTCTTTTTACTTGTGGTTTGATGTGTGACCCTACACCATGTATGTCCTCACTCTATTATCATCCGTTGTTACTTCTCTTTAAGCATGATACGACCAAATCATAGTTATGAATATATATAAAAAACGGAGACATACAGTGAATCAACACATTAGAAAAAACTAGTCCATCAACCCGTACTCTCACACGGTTTAGAGTTTTTATTAGAAAATATAGATTTAATACTTAGTAATATTTGAGGGTTTTATTTTTATTCATCTCTTGTAATTGCGGTATGCAAATTTAGGGCTGACTTTGATTTATTTTTTATAATGGCTTAGTGAGTAATTTATGTAAATTTAGAGAGTTATTTAATCCATATTTTATAATAGCATGATGTGTAATTTTTATGTAAATTTAGACGGTTATTTTAATTCTTATTTTATAATGGCATGATGAGTAATTTTTATATAAATTTAGGGGGTTATTTTATTCTATCTTTAATAATGGCATGGTGGGTAATTTTTATATAAATTTAAAGGGTTATTTTATTCCATCTTTCATAATGACATGGTGGGTAATTTTTTGAAAAATATAATAGATCTAACGACTACTATTATAAGATTTATTTTTTTTCTAGCACGCTTCGCAATTCGTGTGTTTTTTTTACTTCTAATTAGTAATAGTATAGTATGTCGATACACCGCTCAATGTGCGATATGTACATCACACAATGTGGCTGCATTACCAACACATTGAAAAACACATCGATATATCACTCAATGTTAAACGTGCTCCTATCAACAGAGTCTGTGCTGTTCAGACGTTTTAAATTTCTGTTCTGTTCTGTTCTTTCCGTGCAAAACAGATTCTCATTTCAAAACAACAAAAAATTAAAAATAACAGGAACAGACACGATCCGCCGTCGCGCCAAGGGAGGCAGCGTGCCCGGTTGGCTGGATCGGAGCAGCGGGGGCTCTAAACAAGATCGTTCGTAGCCAAGCCAATCGACTTATCCCTGCAGTCATCGTGCCCGTACTGAAATCTAATGACGATGGCTTTGCATCAACTCCTCATGCGGGCCGCATTTGGTTATCCTCCGCTAAGTGGCACAGAATCAAGAATCCGGAGATACGATAGCCGCAACGGCTGCAGAAGGACGCTCCCATCCTCGGGGATCCGGTGGCGAAGCTCACTAGCTCAGGTGACGCTCTCCACTCACCTACCGCTCGCACGACTGGTGTCAGTTGGTCTACCGCGGTGCTGTTATCGGGTGATGCTCGGTCGTGACTCGTGAGATCCCAGCCTCCTTGGCGGCGCACCCCTCCACCATGGACGAGACGAAAGCCCTCCGATGCGCAGCTCCAACTGTAGAGGGTGTCTGCAAAGCCATTGGACCTCCCTGATGAGCAGAGCGCGGCCGTAATATCTAGAACCAGTGTGTTCTGTAAATTAGATCTCTGTAAATTGTGTTGGCACATGTGCTGCTAGCAAGTGTTCAGTAATTTTGTAAACTGGTCAATCAACCCGTGCTTTCGCACGGGTTAGAGTTATATTATGTGTTACCGTACAACATATATAAATCTATTTTTATACTTAGTTTTTGTAATATCATATCTTGCTACTTTATATGTATGCTTAATTGATTTAGATACTCTTTGGTCGATTGAAAAAGTAGGTGGCTTCAATATGATTTTGAGGGGTTACTTTCATTATATTATCGGTTATAATAACTAAGGTGAACATAGGGGATATTTGGTATTATCCATCAAAATAACAAATGTGAGCAATTAGGTATAAATTTAGGGTATTATTTCATATTTTCTTTTATATTGGCAGAGTGGGTAATTAATATGTAGTTTTAGAGATTATTTAATATTATTTTGATAATGGCAAATGTGGGTGATTAGTTAGAAAACGGATTCAGTGGCTATTAAGGTTCCAACCTGTCAATTGATGATCGGATATTTTTTATTATTGTAAAAATTTCTATGATTCTATTTTTTTTCTAGCGCCTTTTGCGAAGATTCATGGAAAGGTTTCTAGCATATTTAATGGAAAAAAAAATAAAAACTGAAGGTAAATTTAAAAATAGAAAAAATAAAAAAGGAAATATTTACTTTCATTGAGAATTGAACTCAAGACGTTTCGTAATGGCAGAGGTGGATAATTACTTAGAAAATAGATCTAAATGAAAAAAAAAGAAGAGGATATTTGCTTTCGTTGAGAGTTGAACTCAAGACCTTTCATAGTGGCAGAGGTGGGTAATTACTTAGAAAATAGATCTAATGACTATTAATATTTCAATCTGACAATTGACGGTAGGATATTTCTAATTATTGTGAGAATTTCTAGGATTTATCTTTTTATCTAGCGCGCTTTGAAATTAGTGCTTCTTTTAGAACCTTCAATTAGTAATAGTAAGATAAGATAAGATTGCAAGTGCTTAGCAAGTGTTCCGTGATAGCAAATTGTGAAGATTGTAATTGAATTTGAGTAGGAAGCACTGAAAACTACGCAAATTGTATCATTGTCACTGGAATACATAGAAAAGGCATTGTTGAATTGATGATTTTTGCAAGTTCAGAGGCTGCTCTATCTGCAGGGTCATATGAGACTGTACAAAAAACAATCAGGTTTAGCTTTGCTCTTCAACCAAAAAAAGCAAAAGCTCTTCCAAATCGGACTCTATTACTAGAATCCACATAAACGAAGTACTGTTCAATATTTGCTTGTTAAGAAGCAGCTTGCAATAGGAGATGTAGTATAAAAGGACAGAGAGTAGAAAGGATTGAAACTATTGTTTGGTGATTAATAATTTGTAGGAGTTGGTTGACTTGATTCTAATTAAACCATCAGAAGTTTCTACTAGCTCATGGGAAGGCAGCTCATATCTGCATTTCAATTTGGCACTTCATATAGCTATAAGTTCTTAGTGGTCTTCTTGTGGGAATTCAGAAAGGTAGCTACGCAACTTTTTAGAACGCTGCTATCTTTTTATTGGCATAGAACTTTTCCATTTCTCAAGAAATCATATGAGACAGACATCATTTTACCAGAACATTGGGTACAATAAATTAAGATCAAATTCACCCTCATTCAGCTCGATTATTTAGACATACAACAACATTGCAAAATATACAAAGTTCAGTATCTGTCACTGTCAGTGCAAGCATGTTATAATGATTGATCGTTTATTGTTCTTGTCATTCAGTTTTTCTTTTTTGAAAGTAATGGCAGTAGCGCTGTCTTTCAATTAAGAAGATGAATTGATCCAGTTTTTAAGTAAAACCGAGCCGAAAAACCTTCACACAACGGGCGGTTGGATTGAGTCATCAACGCGCGCCGCACAACACTAACACCCCACACAAAACACGACGGCGTTAACCTGCAGAACAGCAGAAGTCATCGTTGCCGAGCATTGCCATGAGGCAAGCAGCTCCGACTTCCTCCACCGGACCTTCATCCTCAGTGGCTTCGACAATAGATCCATGGCTGTAAGACACGCAACAGAAACTTGTCCACTTGCCAGTATATCCACCTCCTCCCGTTACCCCACAGCAGTGTGGTTGCAAACACCATGACCAAGCCTGAAACGACCCCTGCCTCAACTGACAAAATTTTCCAGTTCAGCCCATTAGAAGAGCCCGGTATACCAGCAGCTGATGGTGCATGGTTTGCATCATACAGGTGTTGCAACGGCTTCCCACACAGCCCATCGTTCCCCAGAAATGATGTGTCCGGGAATGTTAAGAACTGGCTGGATTGCGGTATCATCCCTGACAGGTTGTTGTAGGAGAGGTTGAGCACCTCGAGGAATGACATCTGTGCCATTGCGGGAGGGATCTCCCCAGAGAGCTTGTTGTAGGAGAGATCAAGTGACTCTAGTTGCAGCATGTTTGCGATCCGAGGAGGGATCCCACCGGTGAATGAGTTCCTAGACAGGTTGAGCCCCTTGAGAACTCTTCAGATCGCTGATCTCGTTGGGGATGATACCTTCAAAGTTGTTGTTGGAGAGATCGAGGGCCATGAAGACTGAAAGTATCTGTACTAGAGTTGTTTCTTGCCCCTTGAGTGTGACCGTGACAGATTCCTTGTAGTACGGATGCTAGGATGGAGATGATGCCGATGCTGGTGCAATAATGTCAACATATGTGCTCACGGATCCTGAAGAAACCACCATCATAGCTTGGAACTGTGTGAGGAATCGTTCAGGTATGCTACCGTTAAAAGAGTTTGAAGAAAGGTCCAGAACCTGCAGCTTCTTCATCCCATAGCTATCGTCAATGGGACCAATGGAACCATGAAACCGATTTGAGTGCAGAACAAGCACTTTCAACAAAGGAAGAACTCCCAGCCACTCTGGAAATGTATCCATGATCAGGTTGTTTCCAACATCTAGGACCTGTAGCATCTGACAGTTAATCATTGACAACGGCAATTTTCCTTCCAACCTGTTGCCATTTAGATCTAGTACTTGAAGTGCGCATTCCACGTGGATGTCTTGAGGCAATGATCCATGGAAGTTGTTACCTTTTAAGTTTAGTATCTCAAGACGCTTGTTAAGTTTCAACAAACAAGCTGGTATTAATCCACTAAAGTTGTTAAAAGAAAGGTCTAGAATCTCGATATTAGTTGCATCGCAGATCGAATGGGGAACTTCTCCGGTAATGCTATTGTTTGCCAATGACAAGGAAATGGCAGAGCTAATGTGTGACCAAAACTCCAGTGTGACAGAAGAATTGAAATGGTTATTGGAGTAGTCCAATTGGGAAGTTTGCAATGGAGGTAGTGGGAGAGCTCCTTCAATATTGTTGGAATGGATATCAAGATCAGAAAATGATATATAAGACAAATTTGTAGCCACACTAGAAAATAAATTATGAGAGAGATTAAGGCTGGAACCAAATGATCCTCCAGTTCTCCATATCCAATCGGGTATGCGTCCAGCAATATTGTTGTTGCAGAGATCTAAGTCGTGAATCCTTGTCTGGTGCATCAAGAATTTAGGTACACTTGATAAATTACATGATGCCAAGTTCAACTCATAAATATTTGGATATACCACGTAGGATTGATTTCCTTTTTCCTCTACAACAGATAGCTTGTTATAGGACAGCGATAGATAATAAAGCACCCCATAATTCTTTACGAAGCTTAGATTCATAGTCCCAGTGAAATTGTTTGACGAAAGATCCAACCAATATATTCCTACAAGCTCCGACAACAATTTTGGGATTGGTCCTTGCAGTTTGTTATTACTAAGATCAGTCTTTCTCAAATTAGAAGAAATATCAGGATGCAATAGAAAATTTCCAGTGAAACTGTTGTGCGAGAGATTTAAAGACTCCAAAGAAGGGAGAGAAAACAAAGATGCAGGTATCACTCCACTTACGGAATTGTTACTAAGAGTAACTGTGGTTAGGTTATGTAGAGCAAAGTACCCCTCCGAAGGTAATGAACCAGTTAGGTTGTTACCTGACAAGTCAATCGACAAAATCATCGGCCATTGAGTAAAGGGTGGGATGAGACCATGGAATTGGCAGTTAGAAAGGTCCAATTCTTTAAGATTTCGGAGATTACCAATAGATTCTGGCATTTTCCCTCCAAACCTGGTTCCACTAAGTATCAAAATCTGCAACGTGCTAGCCATTGTGAACTCCAGCAGCTCTCCACATAGATTGTCATTCGATGATGCATCGAGCGAGATCAAGCTTTTATTATGAAATATCCAAGAAGGGAACGTCCCTGTCAAACCGCAACTTTGAAGACTAAGAACTGTCAGAGATGAACACTCTGAAAAACGTTCTGGCAAAGGAACAGGACCACTAAATTTAGTGCCATCAAGGACCAGTTTGGAAAGAAAAGGGAGCTTAGTAAGAACAGCAGCAAAATGCCCGCCAGTGATTGTGCACCATTGCATTGTTAGCTCTTTGAGACCTGACGTGGTATTGGTAGAAGAGGCATGTGCCAAATCAGTTGGAATGACTGAAATGCTTACATCTTCAAGATATAGATCTTTTAGATTACCAAAGCTACCAATCAAGGCGTGAAGGCTCAAATTTTTAAGATCAAAACCAAAGAGGTCTAGAGTGACTAAATTGGCAAGCATAGAACGAAATTGGATATTAGTAACAAGAGCGGTATCAAAATGGCCACCAGTGATCATACAAATGCCCATTGATAGAACTTTGAGACCTAACGTTGTATTTGTAGAAGAGGCATGTGACATATCTTCTGGACTGACCGAAATGTTTACATATGCAATATACAGTTCTTGAAGATTTCTGAGGCTGTCAATCAAGGTATGAAGGCTCATGTTTTTAAGATCAACGCCATAGAGGAATAGGCTGACTAAATTGGCAAGCTTGGAACTAAATAGGAGATTAGTAAAAACAGTATCCAAATTGTTGTTAGTGATCGAGCTGCCCATGGTTAGCTCTTTGAGAGCTGATGGTGTATCGGTAGAAGAGGCATGTGTCAAATCAGATGGAGTGACCGAAATGTGGGCATCACCAAGTTGTAGCTCTTGGAGACTGCCAAGGTTGTCAATCAAAGCCTCAAGGGACAAATACTGCAGATGGAGGCCAGATAGGTTTAAAGTGACTAATTTGGAAAGTGGGCCGTTCTCGATGTGTAAATCACCAGACAAACCAGAATAAGAGAGGTCTAGGTACTCGAGATGAGTGAGCTGCTCAAATCCAGGAGTTGGCCACGGACTTGCATCAAAGTTGTTGAAAGCAAAGCTAAGGGAGCGAAGCGAGGTAAGTTTAAAGATGTCTGATGAGCTGAGATTACCCGAGATGCAGAGATAATTGGACAGGTTGAGAGCAGTGACATAGCCCGATGTACCATCGCATGTTACGCCTTCCTAGGTGCAGCAGTTGGTATCTTCCTTCCACGACGAAAGATTACTTGAGAATGAGTCGTCGAAGCGGAAGCTGCCCTTAAGGCGTAGCAGGGCATCACTTTGTTCTTGTCGGCATAGGCATGCTCCTCGGCTGCTGGTAGCGAGGATGACAGTGATGAAGAGAAGGTAGCTACGAAGAGGATCACCGGGAAGCATGGTATGAACTATGAAGGCCTAGTGGTGACTTGAGTAGAAAAGGCTCTAACAATACATCTATGAGTGTGTGAGACCAACGAATTTGGCCGCAACTTAAATAGGCTGTATAGAGGGATCACTCATGGAAGGGCTGAAATTAACTTCTGTCGGGACCACTAGGTCAGCATAAGTAATGATTAATGACATGACTCAAGGAGGACACGGGGTCAAGGACTTTAAAAGTCATCGACGGTGAGGGACCAGTACTCCGGTAGCTCTGCATAAAAATGAAACATATACGTGGTACTAGTACGGGGGTGACTACTTATCGTCGTGGTGAAGCTGTCGACAACCCCCTCTCCTTTTTCTCTCAGGCGGTCTCCAGCGAGTGTCTATATGAATTGTTTATAACACTGTTTGGCACTTTTTGACACTATAACATTATCGTAGACAGAGAGAAATATAGTTAAAATAGGAATAGACAATCCATACGCACAATGCCATTGAAAACGGTCTTAGAGTAAGTATAATAGGGGAAATGGACTCTCACGTCAGATTTATGGTGACATAGAAGAAAGAGAAATGGAAAGAAAAAGAAAACAGGTTGCTCATTTGCAGCCAGTTTAAGGTAAGCTGCTCACGGAAAGACATTTTGTGAGAAAAAGAGGTGAGCCAAGTATTAAACGTACAACTTGTATCAAAAAAGATATATTATATATGTTGGCTTTTAGTTGACTATACGTGATATGGTAACACCATAAAATTTATAGTAGGCTCTATTGTTAATCTCGCTCTAAGGACATCCGCAATGATGTTGGCGATTTCACCGGCTGATCTGGAAACAATGGACCCCACGTAAAGTAAATAAGTACTTTTACTACTATTTTTTTGGAAGAAGCATAGCAAAGAACCAATACTAAACACTTTGGCACAGCAAGCTGGCTCCGCGCTAGTGCCGAATGATTCATCGGCGAGTTGTTTTTTCCCCATTCTCTCTCACCCACGTCGACAAGTGTTCTAGTGAGCTGGCAATTTGCCAACCATTAGGGCTGCCCTTATTGGGCCGGTCCCCTCTTCTGCTGCTACTTGCTCTGGCGTCCCCGCCTCTCCATTGTCCTCTACCATTGTGCCTGTCTCTGTCACTGCTCCGGCGACCTCTTCCGACCACCTCCTAAGGCCATAAGACGAGGCTGAGGAGACCTCCGACAACCCCTACCCTCAACCTCAAGTCCGGAAGCAGCCTCTATTGTCGTTGCTGGTGGCGGTGGTGTTGTAGGCCGTCATGGGCCTTAGGTGACAAAATGGCTATTTGTTGCTGCAGTCCTGTGTTACTGCACTTGTTTCATCTGGGTGCCTCGAAAAACATGTATCGTAACTTTGATGGGTAGTCTATGAAACAACAAATGACGCTATTTGTCTGAGGAGATCGTTTCATTCATCATGTCAAAGAACTCTGAACAATATGGCAGACATGGAAATTGGAAACAACAAAATGATTCAGAAGAAGAAAGATAATTGAAGTGATATAATATTATGACAAGCTTCTTGTGACCCTTAACTGTACCAGCCAAGTCAAGTCGATAAAATAATTGAATCGAACAGATTGAATGGTTCGCATGCTACAATAATACATAATGGTGACAGCAACTTAAACATCACCAAAGTAATTGTTCATCTCCTGAGACTTTGCTGCGCTATTCTACACGGAACGCTGAAATATTGATGCAATTTCTCTTTTGGGTTTCTCATCACAACCAAAAACATAACAACGTGTTGTGGCAAGCTAGTTCCAGCTTATTACGTCCCTAAAGGCTAAATAGCTGCCTATTGCAGACAGGGAGGGAGTACTCGAAACAGTGGATACGCGAGCAGCCCATATGGTTGGGATGGTGTAAGGCGCCCCCCCCCCCCCGCGCCTTCGGCCGCGCTGCCCCGCACGGGCCCAACCGCCGTGACTTCCACCTTCCACCTCCAGCTCATCTCGTGTGCATCGACGGCCGGCCGACCCTCGCGCGCCCGCGCCGCGCCGAAAACGGTCCGCCGACGGCCGCAGCCGCGCCCACGCCGCGTCGACGCCTCCGACTTGGACAGTTGCTGCGGCACTCGCGCGACGCCACCCTTCTTCCCCGACGCGGCCACCACGCGGCGCACCAGCCATGTGCCCCTACCCCGCGGGCCGCCTCGCCATCGCGTGCTCGCCTCGTCCCTACGCCGTTGAGCGACCATCGGCCACCAGCATCTCTCATCCTGCCGCCGTCGATGCGCGCCCTGCCCCTCCTTCGACCGATCCTCCTTGACACCAATGTGGAAACCGGTGAGTCCTCCATGTCCAATTCATGTTCGATCAAATGTCACGAACCATGGCAGCACTCTGATTTTCCCTGTATCGGTTCCTCCAAATCTCTGATTATCCCCTGTATTAGTTCCTCCAAATTGACTGTAGTATATTGAATTGAGCGTTGCTACAACAATACTTGTATGTGTTTGCCCCCCTCCCCCCCCCCCCGCGTCGTCCCGTATGCCCCGGCCATCGGCGGCGGCGCCCAAAAAGTGGCCGCTGCGCCTCCTCCTCCCCCCTCCCTCTCTTTCCCCCTCCTTTTTCCCCCTCCATGGTGACGCCGGGCTCACGCCGGTGGGGGACCTCCGGCCGCCACCGCCACCAGATCCGACCTCTCCGGTGCCGGATCCGGCCCTCCTGGTGCTGGACCTTCGTCGTCCTCGGCGGGCTCCATCTCCGGCTAGGGGGAAAGGCGGCGCGCGATGGCATGCAGCGTGGCCCGCCCCCGGCCCATGCCGAATGCGCCTCCTCAGCGTCCCCTCCCTCCCTTCTTCGCGCTGCGGTGGCTCGCGTCGCCGTGGTGCTGTTGGGGAAGGGGAGGGGCTCCGTCGACCGTGTCGGCACCATCGCTGGCGGATGCTGCGATTCGACTCCGGGCGCACCGACTGCTCGTCTCCCGGAGACCACCGGTGGTGAGGTCTGCTGCTCCTCGCCATTGCTGCTTGCATGAGCTAGGGTTAGGGGGCTCTAGGCGAAAGGCCGTGCCCGACTTCTATCGGGGCAGCACGACAATGCCACCCCCTCGGGCGCCGCTGGCCCCCTTGGAGGCGTCATCAAGGAGAACCCGCCCTTCCTCAACCTCCAGGTGAAAACCATGTCTCGGCTTTGCTGGATGGGCGACGGTAGCGTCAGCAGCGCTGCTCCCTACCTGTAGGCGTCGCCATGGAGGTCTCGCGCAAAAGCTCATCACCAATTCACTCTACTGTAGCTGTTGTTCCTCCCCCGATGGTTGTACAAGCCGCTCGCTGGCAAGTGCTTGCTGCTAGGCACTCTGTTTCGTCGCCCTCCATGTTCCTTGACTGCATTCATCTCATCAAATGCCGGGTTGCGAGACCATGATCCCTCTCTTGGATCTCCTCGCTCTCCTGTCGTTGGCTCTCCCTCCTTTGAGGTTTTCTCCCCTCACAGGGCGTTGGTGGGCAGTGATAGGATCATGGATGTGCCTAAAAGATGTTGTAGTCACGACCGTCGTCTGTCAATATTAGACTCAGTGCTTCATGGCCGCCTTTGGAATGGAGCTCTTCGAGGTTTTGCTGCTTGGCAGTGGCATTGGTTGGCGTGCAGTACCATGCTTCCGTTGTTGTGAGGTTTAGCCAGGTTTTTGTAGTTGGTGCACGGTGTTATCTCTCCCATGTTGGTGCCACCTTGGTGATTCTACCCTCCTTCTGTTCGAGCTCCATCTTCGTTCTCGATGTTTGCACTCATCTTTGTTGGCAAGTGTTTCTGCCAGTGCCACTACTCCGCCATCTTCCCGCTACCGGGTTTTGCCGCCTCATCTTATGCCGGGTCGGCGGGACCGTGATCCCCTCTCTTGGATCTCCTCGTTTCTCCTATTGTCGGTCTCCCTCCACTAAGGCTTCCTCCCCTTAATGGGTGTTGGCGGGCGACGATAGGACCCCGGATATGCTCCAAGACGGTGAAACCAAGCTAGGCTGTCGTCTGCCGTCCCTAGCTCAATGCTTCTACAGTCAGTTGTAGTTGGGGGTCGTCGAAGTTTTGGTGCTCGGTGGATCCATGGGTCGGCGGCATTTGTAGTGCTCTCAGTCTTGTTCGTTGTAGAAGCTTGTTGTTCCTTTTCTTTGTAATCTCCGTTTTGCTTTGTTGTAAACCTGCAGGCCATGTTGGGTCACTGTTTGTTGTTCTCTCCTCTTGTGCTGTAAACGCTATTTAGCTCAATATTGTTATTGAGCTATTGAATGAACAAGGTGGGGAAATCTTTTCCCCTCTGTTTTCCTCAAAAAAAAAATACTTGTATGTGTTTAAAATTATTTTGTGGACAATGTTTAAATAGTCGATCGCCGTTGCGCCACAGTGGAGCTGTCCATCCAATCAAATCGTGCTGCATTGCGCCACCGGAGACAAAGGTACAGTCTTCTACTTTTTATTAAATCCCAATGAGCTATGTGTTAAATATATGTGTCTTCTGATCAGATCACGAATTAGTAGGTAATGTTTTTTTTTTCTGAAAACAAGAGCCCATGTTTTGCTCGATGAATGAAGTTCATGGTCATGCTGAGTGTTTGACAAGATAAAATTTTAGGCATGTGAAATCCTCACATGCTTGACACTTACAGAAGTATGTGGTATACTCAATGCAACGATTCAAAGGGATGACAATTCTGCACGACGAGTGAGGATGAGTTGAATACTTAATTAGTTGTAGAGATTGATAGTTAGGGATGCTATGGAGGATTGGTAAAGTAGCAATGGTCAACATCTTGATGGTGTACTTTAAGTTCAACTTATTCAACCAGTGGACTCCAGTTAGTCGCAATATTGTTAGTCATACATTTATCAAACAAATAGTAAATTCGGCCTTCAGGAAACTTATTCAACCAGTGGGCATTTTTATAGTTATCATACACTTAAATTCGGCCTTCAGGAAACTGCATTTTTTAGACAAAACAATGTTTTCAGGTTCAGCTAGCTGCATTGTAATTTAACTTCATCTCCTCTTTGATCTAATTCATAAAACCTATCATATTATAGATGTGTCCGTTCAAAAATAGTGATGGTCATGCTGCATTCAGAGAACTGTCAGCCAACATTGTTGGAGGTATGCCAGCAACACTAAGTTCTTTCGCATGGTAATCAAAGTCAATGTGTTCAATGGGCATAACCAATGATTCAGGGAGGTAATATTTCTTTTCAGGTGTTGTTTGTGTGTTCCTTAATTAGGTCCAGTCTTGGATTCATATATTCATAACTATGAAATTGTTCTGTTGCAGGACTTTAGGGGGTGTTTGGATCCAGTGGCTAAACTTTAGCCCGTGTCACATCGGATATTCGGACACTATTTATAAGTATTAAATATGATTTAATTAAAAAACTAATTACATAGACGAGGACTAAACGACGAGACGAATTTATTAAGCCTAATTAATCTATGATTAACG
Source organism: Paspalum notatum (assembly GCA_022530915.1). NCBI lineage: Eukaryota > Viridiplantae > Streptophyta > Magnoliopsida > Poales > Poaceae > Paspalum > Paspalum notatum. The sequence continues at coordinate 8,164,426 of CM039691.1, forward strand.
AATGTTTACGGTAGCATCACATTTGCTAATCATAGATTAATTAGGCTTAATAAATTCGTCTCGCCGTTTAGTACTCATCTGTGTAATTAGTTTTATAATAATACTATATTTAATACTTCTAACTAGCGTTCAAACATCCGATGTGACGGGGCTAAAATTTGGTCATGAACCTTTCCCGTCAGGCTTCTGTAGGTTACATAGTTTAATGGTGCTATATTGGGGCTCTGATGATTGCTAAAGTAAGAAATCTCGCCTCTTAATTATTGGTGTTAATCTGACCTCTCGAATTTCCATGTGGACGTGGTGATCTTGCTGCAGGAGTAGGCACATGTTCTTTTTCTTGGTTCTGTCATATAGTATAAATTTGCTGTCACATGGTTCTTGTTAATTTCAGTTGTGCACTCTCTGCGATACTGGCTATGAAGAGACTTTAATCCATCTTTCTTTTTTCTGCTCTTTCAAAACTTGGTGGTGGACATTTTTGAACATTGTCTTGGTTGTTTTTTGGAGCCGGTTGATATGCTTCTCCAAGTGATGAGGAATTTTTAAGTCATGGGTTGTCACAGAAATTCTCATTTTAGTACGCTAGATTGTACATTCCCGGCATTCAGATAATGAGATCCACTCAGATTCTTTGCTCAGAATCAGGCCGCAATCTATATTATTTAGCCTTTAATATATCTTTTGACTAAGTTTTTGTTCTATGATTCATAACCTAAACATTATCTATTGTCTATTTGATTTGCAACATGATTTGTTACTTTATGCTTTTTTTTTTCTCAAACGATTTGTTCCCTTATGCTACTACTTTGCGTTGAAGTTAAGATGTTTCCGTGGCAAAACACGGGCATGGATCTAGTTAAGAAAATAATCTCACCCTGATCGATTCTAGAATGCTCTGTCTTGCATCAAGAGGGAAGCACAACATTTGAGGCCTCCTTTGAAATGGAGGAAAATTTTTCTATTTCTATACGTTTTTCCTGTGAAATTGAACTGTTTTCTATGCAATTTCTGCATGAATCTTGTGAAAATCATGCGTACCAAAGGAGGCCTGAACCTCAAACTAAGAAGGTCAATCATAAAGTTGAGACTGGAGAGCACTCACCGTAAGCAGCGACAACAGCAACAGGGGCGATCCCCAAGCGAATCGCGCCAAGGTGGCTGCTCCCCACACGACATCCCTACCCCCATTGCCGCATTAGGTGGCAGATCTGGGGCTCCACATTTGGGTGAGGAGGACGTGCAGAAGCCGTGTAACCAAAGGGCAAGCACACCATCTTGGCTGCAGGTGTGTTGAGGAGCGGTGGGTTCCAAGGCAAGAAGCGGACGACCATGGAGAACATGAAGGCCATTACAGCCATCAGCGAAGAAGCAACTTGGGGAGGCGGGTGAAGCAAGCGAAGCGAAGGGGAATGGAACGCTCCACCAGGCGGTGGCTCTCCGCAATTACGGAGATGTCTGGTTCCTTTGCTCTTTGCTCATCACTGCCTTGTCAAGCAAGGGCACATAGCTACCTGCTTGTTTGGATGAAAAGCAAGTTTATCTTGGAGCCTGTGCTGGTAAGCTTTTGCTTTGCTTTTGGAAGAAAGCCATGTTAGATGTCTAGGTCATGGATCTAGTGCCCGAAGCCCAAGCGCCAAATCGGGAGAGCTAGCTGGTTTGGGGTGGGTAATATCCTATTTATGATTAATTCCTCACTGGTTTTTGAATGTAGATCGAGTGTTCATGGATGGATCCTATGATCTAGAGAGGGAGAGGGAGGAAGACAAAGAGGGAAAAAAAATTACCTCAGTGTGTGACGAGCTTAACCGGTGCCACTGCGTGCAACAGGGGTTCCATAGTAGTCGTCAACCATGGCGGCATGTACGGCGGCACAGTGGCACTGGCGGCGGCCTTCCCTTCAGCACTCGCACCAGATTGATCGTGTCTAGGTCGAGGAGGCAACGAACATGGGTTCGCGTGCCCCTCTGGGTCCATTCTTTATAGAGGTGCAGGGTGAAGGGGCCACAACCCAGAGGGTTTTGGGCCTCCGATCAAGGCGCGAGTGTTGTGTCATTGTGTGACAACTAAATTTGGCAGCAAACATAAATAGTCTATCAACCACTCAAGCGAGGACCAAAACTACAAGAGCCGACAGTGAGGAGGAGGGACCATAGACCACTAGGCCCGTATGGCTCGAGCGACGACCACAGTAGGACTTTGAAAGCCGACGATGTGGAACAGCTAGGCAAAGGTTCAAGAAATCGCTACGCGCTATGTACGCGCTCGAGCCGGGAAAAAGAGTAAGCGTGATTAAACGCGATTACGCATTTTTACTAATATTGCAAAATCAAATAAAAAAAAAGAGGTTTTCAAGAGGAGGCCACAGCAGGGAGGTGGAGAGAAAACGGAAAAACAAGAAAGAAAAAGAAGAAAACACTTGAACAATGGCCCAGCCCACATACATCTTCTATCTTCTAGGTCACAGGGACAGAGGCTCCCAACGGGATCTCTCTCTCCGTGTAATTTTTATGTAAATTTAGACGGTTATTTTAATTCTTATTTTATAATGGCATGATGAGTAATTTTTATATAAATTTAGGGGGTTATTTTATTCTATCTTTAATAATGGTATGGTGGGTAATTTTTATATAAATTTAAAGGGTTATTTTATTCCATCTTTCATAATGACATGGTGGGTAATTTTTTGAAAAATATAATAGATCTAACGACTACTATTATAAGATTTATTTTTTTTCTAGCACGCTTCGCAATTCGTGTATTTTTTTTTACTTCTAATTAGTAATAGTATAGTATGTCGATACACCGTTCAATGTGCGATATGTACATCACACAATGTGGCTGCATTACCAACACATTGAAAAACACATCGATATATCACTCAATGTTAAACGTGCTCCTATCAACAGAGTCTGTGCTGTTCAGACGTTTTAAATTTCTGTTCTGTTCTGTTCTTTCCGTGCAAAACAGATTCTCATTTCAAAACAACAAAAAATTAAAAATAACAGGAACAGACACGATCCGCCGTCGCGCCAAGGGAGGCAGCGTGCCCGGTTGGCTGGATCGGAGCAGCGGGGGCTCTAAACAAGATCGTTCGTAGCCAAGCCAATCGACTTATCCCTGCAGTCATCGTGCCCGTACTGAAATCTAATGACGATGGCTTTGCATCAACTCCTCATGCGGGCCGCATTTGGTTATCCTCCGCTAAGTGGCACAGAATCAAGAATCCGGAGATACGATAGCCGCAACGGCTGCAGAAGGACGCTCCCATCCTCGGGGATCCGGTGGCGAAGCTCACTAGCTCAGGTGACGCTCTCCACTCACCTACCGCTCGCACGACTGGTGTCAGTTGGTCTACCGCGGTGCTGTTATCGGGTGATGCTCGGTCGTGACTCGTGAGATCCCAGCCTCCTTGGCGGCGCACCCCTCCACCATGGACGAGACGAAAGCCCTCCGATGCGCAGCTCCAACTGTAGAGGGTGTCTGCAAAGCCATTGGACCTCCCTGATGAGCAGAGCGCGGCCGTAATATCTAGAACCAGTGTGTTCTGTAAATTAGATCTCTGTAAATTGTGTTGGCACATGTGCTGCTAGCAAGTGTTCAGTAATTTTGTAAACTGGTCAATCAACCCGTGCTTTCGCACGGGTTAGAGTTATATTATGTGTTACCGTACAACATATATAAATCTATTTTTATACTTAGTTTTTGTAATATCATATCTTGCTACTTTATATGTATGCTTAATTGATTTAGATACTCTTTGGTCGATTGAAAAAGTAGGTGGCTTCAATATGATTTTGAGGGGTTACTTTCATTATATTATCGGTTATAATAACTAAGGTGAACATAGGGGATATTTGGTATTATCCATCAAAATAACAAATGTGAGCAATTAGGTATAAATTTAGGGTATTATTTCATATTTTCTTTTATATTGGCAGAGTGGGTAATTAATATGTAGTTTTAGAGATTATTTAATATTATTTTGATAATGGCAAATGTGGGTGATTAGTTAGAAAACGGATTCAGTGGCTATTAAGGTTCCAACCTGTCAATTGATGATCGGATATTTTTTATTATTGTAAAAATTTCTATGATTCTATTTTTTTTCTAGCGCCTCTTGCGAAGATTCATGGAAAGGTTTCTAGCATATTTAATAGAAAAAAAGATAAAAACTGAAGGTAAATTTAAAAATAGAAAAAATAAAAAAGGAGATATTTACTTTCATTGAGAATTGAACTCAAGACGTTTCGTAATGGCAGAGGTGGGTAATTACTTAGAAAATAGATCTAAATGAAAAAAAAAGAAGAGGATATTTGCTTTCGTTGAGAGTTGAACTCAAGACCTTTCATAGTGGCAGAGGTGGGTAATTACTTAGAAAATAGATCTAATGACTATTAATATTTCAATCTGACAATTGACGGTAGGATATTTCTAATTATTGTGAGAATTTCTAGGATTTATCTTTTTATCTAGCGCGCTTTGAAATTAGTGCTTCTTTTAGAACCTTCAATTAGTAATAGTAAGATAAGATAAGATTGCAAGTGCTTAGCAAGTGTTCCGTGATAGCAAATTGTGAAGATTGTAATTGAATTTGAGTAGGAAGCACTGAAAACTACGCAAATTGTATCATTGTCACTGGAATACATAGAAAAGGCATTGTTGAATTGATGATTTTTGCAAGTTCAGAGGCTGCTCTATCTGCAGGGTCATATGAGACTGTACAAAAAACAATCAGGTTTAGCTTTGCTCTTCAACCAAAAAAAGCAAAAGCTCTTCCAAATCGGACTCTATTACTAGAATCCACATAAACGAAGTACTGTTCAATATTTGCTTGTTAAGAAGCAGCTTGCAATAGGAGATGTAGTATAAAAGGACAGAGAGTAGAAAGGATTGAAACTATTGTTTGGTGATTAATAATTTGTAGGAGTTGGTTGACTTGATTCTAATTAAACCATCAGAAGTTTCTACTAGCTCATGGGAAGGCAGCTCATATCTGCATTTCAATTTGGCACTTCATATAGCTATAAGTTCTTAGTGGTCTTCTTGTGGGAATTCAGAAAGGTAGCTACGCAACTTTTTAGAACGCTGCTATCTTTTTATTGGCATAGAACTTTTCCATTTCTCAAGAAATCATATGAGACAGACATCATTTTACCAGAACATTGGGTACAATAAATTAAGATCAAATTCACCCTCATTCAGCTCGATTATTTAGACATACAACAACATTGCAAAATATACAAAGTTCAGTATCTGTCACTGTCAGTGCAAGCATGTTATAATGATTGATCGTTTATTGTTCTTGTCATTCAGTTTTTCTTTTTTGAAAGTAATGGCAGTAGCGCTGTCTTTCAATTAAGAAGATGAATTGATCCAGTTTTTAAGTAAAACCGAGCCGAAAAACCTTCACACAACGGGCGGTTGGATTGAGTCATCAACGCGCGCCGCACAACACTAACACCCCACACAAAACACGACGGCGTTAACCTGCAGAACAGCAGAAGTCATCGTTGCCGAGCATTGCCATGAGGCAAGCAGCTCCGACTTCCTCCACCGGACCTTCATCCTCAGTGGCTTCGACAATAGATCCATGGCTGTAAGACACGCAACAGAAACTTGTCCACTTGCCAGTATATCCACCTCCTCCCGTTACCCCACAGCAGTGTGGTTGCAAACACCATGACCAAGCCTGAAACGACCCCTGCCTCAACTGACAAAATTTTCCAGTTCAGCCCATTAGAAGAGCCCGGTATACCAGCAGCTGATGGTGCATGGTTTGCATCATACAGGTGTTGCAACGGCTTCCCACACAGCCCATCGTTCCCCAGAAATGATGTGTCCGGGAATGTTAAGAACTGGCTGGATTGCGGTATCATCCCTGACAGGTTGTTGTAGGAGAGGTTGAGCACCTCGAGGAATGACATCTGTGCCATTGCGGGAGGGATCTCCCCAGAGAGCTTGTTGTAGGAGAGATCAAGTGACTCTAGTTGCAGCATGTTTGCGATCCGAGGAGGGATCCCACCGGTGAATGAGTTCCTAGACAGGTTGAGCCCCTTGAGAACTCTTCAGATCGCTGATCTCGTTGGGGATGATACCTTCAAAGTTGTTGTTGGAGAGATCGAGGGCCATGAAGACTGAAAGTATCTGTACTAGAGTTGTTTCTTGCCCCTTGAGTGTGACCGTGACAGATTCCTTGTAGTACGGATGCTAGGATGGAGATGATGCCGATGCTGGTGCAATAATGTCAACATATGTGCTCACGGATCCTGAAGAAACCACCATCATAGCTTGGAACTGTGTGAGGAATCGTTCAGGTATGCTACCGTTAAAAGAGTTTGAAGAAAGGTCCAGAACCTGCAGCTTCTTCATCCCATAGCTATCGTCAATGGGACCAATGGAACCATGAAACCGATTTGAGTGCAGAACAAGCACTTTCAACAAAGGAAGAACTCCCAGCCACTCTGGAAATGTATCCATGATCAGGTTGTTTCCAACATCTAGGACCTGTAGCATCTGACAGTTAATCATTGACAACGGCAATTTTCCTTCCAACCTGTTGCCATTTAGATCTAGTACTTGAAGTGCGCATTCCACGTGGATGTCTTGAGGCAATGATCCATGGAAGTTGTTACCTTTTAAGTTTAGTATCTCAAGACGCTTGTTAAGTTTCAACAAACAAGCTGGTATTAATCCACTAAAGTTGTTAAAAGAAAGGTCTAGAATCTCGATATTAGTTGCATCGCAGATCGAATGGGGAACTTCTCCGGTAATGCTATTGTTTGCCAATGACAAGGAAATGGCAGAGCTAATGTGTGACCAAAACTCCAGTGTGACAGAAGAATTGAAATGGTTATTGGAGTAGTCCAATTGGGAAGTTTGCAATGGAGGTAGTGGGAGAGCTCCTTCAATATTGTTGGAATGGATATCAAGATCAGAAAATGATATATAAGACAAATTTGTAGCCACACTAGAAAATAAATTATGAGAGAGATTAAGGCTGGAACCAAATGATCCTCCAGTTCTCCATATCCAATCGGGTATGCGTCCAGCAATATTGTTGTTGCAGAGATCTAAGTCGTGAATCCTTGTCTGGTGCATCAAGAATTTAGGTACACTTGATAAATTACATGATGCCAAGTTCAACTCATAAATATTTGGATATACCACGTAGGATTGATTTCCTTTTTCCTCTACAACAGATAGCTTGTTATAGGACAGCGATAGATAATAAAGCACCCCATAATTCTTTACGAAGCTTAGATTCATAGTCCCAGTGAAATTGTTTGACGAAAGATCCAACCAATATATTCCTACAAGCTCCGACAACAATTTTGGGATTGGTCCTTGCAGTTTGTTATTACTAAGATCAATCTTTCTCAAATTAGAAGAAATATCAGGATGCAATAGAAAATTTCCAGTGAAACTGTTGTGCGAGAGATTTAAAGACTCCAAAGAAGGGAGAGAAAACAAAGATGCAGGTATCACTCCACTTACGGAATTGTTACTAAGAGTAACTGTGGTTAGGTTATGTAGAGCAAAGTACCCCTCCGAAGGTAATGAACCAGTTAGGTTGTTACCTGACAAGTCAATCGACAAAATCATCGGCCATTGAGTAAAGGGTGGGATGAGACCATGGAATTGGCAGTTAGAAAGGTCCAATTCTTTAAGATTTCGGAGATTACCAATAGATTCTGGCATTTTCCCTCCAAACCTGGTTCCACTAAGTATCAAAATCTGCAACGTGCTAGCCATTGTGAACTCCAGCAGCTCTCCACATAGATTGTCATTCGATGATGCATCGAGCGAGATCAAGCTTTTATTATGAAATATCCAAGAAGGGAACGTCCCTGTCAAACCGCAACTTTGAAGACTAAGAACTGTCAGAGATGAACACTCTGAAAAACGTTCTGGCAAAGGAACAGGACCACTAAATTTAGTGCCATCAAGGACCAGTTTGGAAAGAAAAGGGAGCTTAGTAAGAACAGCAGCAAAATGCCCGCCAGTGATTGTGCACCATTGCATTGTTAGCTCTTTGAGACCTGACGTGGTATTGGTAGAAGAGGCATGTGCCAAATCAGTTGGAATGACTGAAATGCTTACATCTTCAAGATATAGATCTTTTAGATTACCAAAGCTACCAATCAAGGCGTGAAGGCTCAAATTTTTAAGATCAAAACCAAAGAGGTCTAGAGTGACTAAATTGGCAAGCATAGAACGAAATTGGATATTAGTAACAAGAGCGGTATCAAAATGGCCACCAGTGATCATACAAATGCCCATTGATAGAACTTTGAGACCTAACGTTGTATTTGTAGAAGAGGCATGTGACATATCTTCTGGACTGACCGAAATGTTTACATATGCAATATACAGTTCTTGAAGATTTCTGAGGCTGTCAATCAAGGTATGAAGGCTCATGTTTTTAAGATCAACGCCATAGAGGAATAGGCTGACTAAATTGGCAAGCTTGGAACTAAATAGGAGATTAGTAAAAACAGTATCCAAATTGTTGTTAGTGATCGAGCTGCCCATGGTTAGCTCTTTGAGAGCTGATGGTGTATCGGTAGAAGAGGCATGTGTCAAATCAGATGGAGTGACCGAAATGTGGGCATCACCAAGTTGTAGCTCTTGGAGACTGCCAAGGTTGTCAATCAAAGCCTCAAGGGACAAATACTGCAGATGGAGGCCAGATAGGTTTAAAGTGACTAATTTGGAAAGTGGGCCGTTCTCGATGTGTAAATCACCAGACAAACCAGAATAAGAGAGGTCTAGGTACTCGAGATGAGTGAGCTGCTCAAATCCAGGAGTTGGCCACGGACTTGCATCAAAGTTGTTGAAAGCAAAGCTAAGGGAGCGAAGCGAGGTAAGTTTAAAGATGTCTGATGAGCTGAGATTACCCGAGATGCAGAGATAATTGGACAGGTTGAGAGCAGTGACATAGCCCGATGTACCATCGCATGTTACGCCTTCCTAGGTGCAGCAGTTGGTATCTTCCTTCCACGACGAAAGATTACTTGAGAATGAGTCGTCGAAGCGGAAGCTGCCCTTAAGGCGTAGCAGGGCATCACTTTGTTCTTGTCGGCATAGGCATGCTCCTCGGCTGCTGGTAGCGAGGATGACAGTGATGAAGAGAAGGTAGCTACGAAGAGGATCACCGGGAAGCATGGTATGAACTATGAAGGCCTAGTGGTGACTTGAGTAGAAAAGGCTCTAACAATACATCTATGAGTGTGTGAGACCAACGAATTTGGCCGCAACTTAAATAGGCTGTATAGAGGGATCACTCATGGAAGGGCTGAAATTAACTTCTGTCGGGACCACTAGGTCAGCATAAGTAATGATTAATGACATGACTCAAGGAGGACACGGGGTCAAGGACTTTAAAAGTCATCGACGGTGAGGGACCAGTACTCCGGTAGCTCTGCATAAAAATGAAACATATACGTGGTACTAGTACGGGGGTGACTACTTATCGTCGTGGTGAAGCTGTCGACAACCCCCTCTCCTTTTTCTCTCAGGCGGTCTCCAGCGAGTGTCTATATGAATTGTTTATAACACTGTTTGGCACTTTTTGACACTATAACATTATCGTAGACAGAGAGAAATATAGTTAAAATAGGAATAGACAATCCATACGCACAATGCCATTGAAAACGGTCTTAGAGTAAGTATAATAGGGGAAATGGACTCTCACGTCAGATTTATGGTGACATAGAAGAAAGAGAAATGGAAAGAAAAAGAAAACAGGTTGCTCATTTGCAGCCAGTTTAAGGTAAGCTGCTCACGGAAAGACATTTTGTGAGAAAAAGAGGTGAGCCAAGTATTAAACGTACAACTTGTATCAAAAAAGATATATTATATATGTTGGCTTTTAGTTGACTATACGTGATATGGTAACACCATAAAATTTATAGTAGGCTCTATTGTTAATCTCGCTCTAAGGACATCCGCAATGATGTTGGCGATTTCACCGGCTGATCTGGAAACAATGGACCCCACGTAAAGTAAATAAGTACTTTTACTACTATTTTTTTGGAAGAAGCATAGCAAAGAACCAATACTAAACACTTTGGCACAGCAAGCTGGCTCCGCGCTAGTGCCGAATGATTCATCGGCGAGTTGTTTTTTCCCCATTCTCTCTCACCCACGTCGACAAGTGTTCTAGTGAGCTGGCAATTTGCCAACCATTAGGGCTGCCCTTATTGGGCCGGTCCCCTCTTCTGCTGCTACTTGCTCTGGCGTCCCCGCCTCTCCATTGTCCTCTACCATTGTGCCTGTCTCTGTCACTGCTCCGGCGACCTCTTCCGACCACCTCCTAAGGCCATAAGACGAGGTTGCCGACAACCCCTACCCTCAACCTCAAGTCCGGAAGCAGCCTCTATTGTCGTTGCTGGTGGCGGTGGTGTTGTAGGCCGTCATGGGCCTTAGGTGACAAAATGGCTATTTGTTGCTGCAGTCCTGTGTTACTGCACTTGTTTCATCTGGGTGCCTCGAAAAACATGTATCGTAACTTTGATGGGTAGTCTATGAAACAACAAATGACGCTATTTGTCTGAGGAGATCGTTTCATTCATCATGTCAAAGAACTCTGAACAATATGGCAGACATGGAAATTGGAAACAACAAAATGATTCAGAAGAAGAAAGATAATTGAAGTGATATAATATTATGACAAGCTTCTTGTGACCCTTAACTGTACCAGCCAAGTCAAGTCGATAAAATAATTGAATCGAACAGATTGAATGGTTCGCATGCTACAATAATACATAATGGTGACAGCAACTTAAACATCACCAAAGTAATTGTTCATCTCCTGAGACTTTGCTGCGCTATTCTACACGGAACGCTGAAATATTGATGCAATTTCTCTTTTGGGTTTCTCATCACAACCAAAAACATAACAACGTGTTGTGGCAAGCTAGTTCCAGCTTATTACGTCCCTAAAGGCTAAATAGCTGCCTATTGCAGACAGGGAGGGAGTACTCGAAACAGTGGATACGCGAGCAGCCCATATGGTTGGGATGGTGTAAGGCGCCCCCCCCCCCCCCGCGCCTTCGGCCGCGCTGCCCCGCACGGGCCCAACCGCCGTGACTTCCACCTTCCACCTCCAGCTCATCTCGTGTGCATCGACGGCCGGCCGACCCTCGCGCGCCCGCGCCGCGCCGAAAACGGTCCGCCGACGGCCGCAGCCGCGCCCACGCCGCGTCGACGCCTCCGACTTGGACAGTTGCTGCGGCACTCGCGCGACGCCACCCTTCTTCCCCGACGCGGCCACCACGCGGCGCACCAGCCATGTGCCCCTACCCCGCGGGCCGCCTCGCCATCGCGTGCTCGCCTCGTCCCTACGCCGTTGAGCGACCATCGGCCACCAGCATCTCTCATCCTGCCGCCGTCGATGCGCGCCCTGCCCCTCCTTCGACCGATCCTCCTTGACACCAATGTGGAAACCGGTGAGTCCTCCATGTCCAATTCATGTTCGATCAAATGTCACGAACCATGGCAGCACTCTGATTTTCCCTGTATCGGTTCCTCCAAATCTCTGATTATCCCCTGTATTAGTTCCTCCAAATTGACTGTAGTATATTGAATTGAGCGTTGCTACAACAATACTTGTATGTGTTTGCCCCCCTCCCCCCCCCCCCCCCGCGTCGTCCCGTATGCCCCGGCCATCGGCGGCGGCGCCCAAAAAGTGGCCGCTGCGCCTCCTCCTCCCCCCTCCCTCTCTTTCCCCCTCCTTTTTCCCCCTCCATGGTGACGCCGGGCTCACGCCGGTGGGGGACCTCCGGCCGCCACCGCCACCAGATCCGACCTCTCCGGTGCCGGATCCGGCCCTCCTGGTGCTGGACCTTCGTCGTCCTCGGCGGGCTCCATCTCCGGCTATGGGGAAAGGCGGCGCGCGATGGCATGCAGCGTGGCCCGCCCCCGGCCCATGCCGAATGCGCCTCCTCAGCGTCCCCTCCCTCCCTTCTTCGCGCTGCGGTGGCTCGCGTCGCCGTGGTGCTGTTGGGGAAGGGGAGGGGCTCCGTCGACCGTGTCGGCACCATCGCTGGCGGATGCTGCGATTCGACTCCGGGCGCACCGACTGCTCGTCTCCCGGAGACCACCGGTGGTGAGGTCTGCTGCTCCTCGCCATTGCTGCTTGCATGAGCTAGGGTTAGGGGGCTCTAGGCGAAAGGCCGTGCCCGACTTCTATCGGGGCAGCACGACAATGCCACCCCCTCGGGCGCCGCTGGCCCCCTTGGAGGCGTCATCAAGGAGAACCCGCCCTTCCTCAACCTCCAGGTGAAAACCATGTCTCGGCTTTGCTGGATGGGCGACGGTAGCGTCAGCAGCGCTGCTCCCTACCTGTAGGCGTCGCCATGGAGGTCTCGCGCAAAAGCTCATCACCAATTCACTCTACTGTAGCTGTTGTTCCTCCCCCGATGGTTGTACAAGCCGCTCGCTGGCAAGTGCTTGCTGCTAGGCACTCTGTTTCGTCGCCCTCCATGTTCCTTGACTGCATTCATCTCATCAAATGCCGGGTTGCGAGACCATGATCCCTCTCTTGGATCTCCTCGCTCTCCTGTCGTTGGCTCTCCCTCCTTTGAGGTTTTCTCCCCTCACAGGGCGTTGGTGGGCAGTGATAGGATCATGGATGTGCCTAAAAGATGTTGTAGTCACGACCGTCGTCTGTCAATATTAGACTCAGTGCTTCATGGCCGCCTTTGGAATGGAGCTCTTCGAGGTTTTGCTGCTTGGCAGTGGCATTGGTTGGCGTGCAGTACCATGCTTCCGTTGTTGTGAGGTTTAGCCAGGTTTTTGTAGTTGGTGCACGGTGTTATCTCTCCCATGTTGGTGCCACCTTGGTGATTCTACCCTCCTTCTGTTCGAGCTCCATCTTCGTTCTCGATGTTTGCACTCATCTTTGTTGGCAAGTGTTTCTGCCAGTGCCACTACTCCGCCATCTTCCCGCTACCGGGTTTTGCCGCCTCATCTTATGCCGGGTCGGCGGGACCGTGATCCCCTCTCTTGGATCTCCTCGTTTCTCCTATTGTCGGTCTCCCTCCACTAAGGCTTCCTCCCCTTAATGGGTGTTGGCGGGCGACGATAGGACCCCGGATATGCTCCAAGACGGTGAAACCAAGCTAGGCTGTCGTCTGCCGTCCCTAGCTCAATGCTTCTACAGTCAGTTGTAGTTGGGGGTCGTCGAAGTTTTGGTGCTCGGTGGATCCATGGGTCGGCGGCATTTGTAGTGCTCTCAGTCTTGTTCGTTGTAGAAGCTTGTTGTTCCTTTTCTTTGTAATCTCCGTTTTGCTTTGTTGTAAACCTGCAGGCCATGTTGGGTCACTGTTTGTTGTTCTCTCCTCTTGTGCTGTAAACGCTATTTAGCTCAATATTGTTATTGAGCTATTGAATGAACAAGGTGGGGAAATCTTTTCCCCTCTGTTTTCCTCAAAAAAAAAATACTTGTATGTGTTTAAAATTATTTTGTGGACAATGTTTAAATAGTCGATCGCCGTTGCGCCACAGTGGAGCTGTCCATCCAATCAAATCGTGCTGCATTGCGCCACCGGAGACAAAGGTACAGTCTTCTACTTTTTATTAAATCCCAATGAGCTATGTGTTAAATATATGTGTCTTCTGATCAGATCACGAATTAGTAGGTAATGTTTTTTTTTTCTGAAAACAAGAGCCCATGTTTTGCTCGATGAATGAAGTTCATGGTCATGCTGAGTGTTTGACAAGATAAAATTTTAGGCATGTGAAATCCTCACATGCTTGACACTTACAGAAGTATGTGGTATACTCAATGCAACGATTCAAAGGGATGACAATTCTGCACGACGAGTGAGGATGAGTTGAATACTTAATTAGTTGTAGAGATTGATAGTTAGGGATGCTATGGAGGATTGGTAAAGTAGCAATGGTCAACATCTTGATGGTGTACTTTAAGTTCAACTTATTCAACCAGTGGACTCCAGTTAGTCGCAATATTGTTAGTCATACATTTATCAAACAAATAGTAAATTCGGCCTTCAGGAAACTTATTCAACCAGTGGGCATTTTTATAGTTATCATACACTTAAATTCGGCCTTCAGGAAACTGCATTTTTTAGACAAAACAATGTTTTCAGGTTCAGCTAGCTGCATTGTAATTTAACTTCATCTCCTCTTTGATCTAATTCATAAAACCTATCATATTATAGATGTGTCCGTTCAAAAATAGTGATGGTCATGCTGCATTCAGAGAACTGTCAGCCAACATTGTTGGAGGTATGCCAGCAACACTAAGTTCTTTCGCATGGTAATCAAAGTCAATGTGTTCAATGGGCATAACCAATGATTCAGGGAGGTAATATTTCTTTTCAGGTGTTGTTTGTGTGTTCCTTAATTAGGTCCAGTCTTGGATTCATATATTCATAACTATGAAATTGTTCTGTTGCAGGACTTTAGGGGGTGTTTGGATCCAGTGGCTAAACTTTAGCCCGTGTCACATCGGATATTCGGACACTATTTATAAATATTAAATATGATTTAATTAAAAAACTAATTACATAGACGAGGACTAAACGACGAGACGAATTTATTAAGCCTAATTAATCTATGATTAACGAATGTTTACGGTAGCATCACATTTGCTAATCATAGATTAATTAGGCTTAATAAATTCGTCTCGCCGTTTAGTACTCATCTGTGTAATTAGTTTTATAATAATACTATATTTAATACTTCTAACTAGCGTTCAAACATCCGATGTGACGGGGCTAAAATTTGGTCATGAACCTTTCCCGTCAGGCTTCTGTAGGTTACATAGTTTAATGGTGCTATATTGGGGCTCTGATGATTGCTAAAGTAAGAAATCTCGCCTCTTAATTATTGGTGTTAATCTGACCTCTCGAATTTCCATGTGGACGTGGTGATCTTGCTGCAGGAGTAGGCACATGTTCTTTTTCTTGGTTCTGTCATATAGTATAAATTTGCTGTCACATGGTTCTTGTTAATTTCAGTTGTGCACTCTCTGCGATACTGGCTATGAAGAGACTTTAATCCATCTTTCTTTTTTCTGCTCTTTCAAAACTTGGTGGTGGACATTTTTGAACATTGTCTTGGTTGTTTTTTGGAGCCGGTTGATATGCTTCTCCAAGTGATGAGGAATTTTTAAGTCATGGGTTGTCACAGAAATTCTCATTTTAGTACGCTAGATTGTACATTCCCGGCATTCAGATAATGAGATCCACTCAGATTCTTTGCTCAGAATCAGGCCGCAATCTATATTATTTAGCCTTTAATATATCTTTTGACTAAGTTTTTGTTCTATGATTCATAACCTAAACATTATCTATTGTCTATTTGATTTGCAACATGATTTGTTACTTTATGCTTTTTTTTTTCTCAAACGATTTGTTCCCTTATGCTACTACTTTGCGTTGAAGTTAAGATGTTTCCGTGGCAAAACACGGGCATGGATCTAGTTAAGAAAATAATCTCACCCTGATCGATTCTAGAATGCTCTGTCTTGCATCAAGAGGGAAGCACAACATTTGAGGCCTCCTTTGAAATGGAGGAAAATTTTTCTATTTCTATACGTTTTTCCTGTGAAATTGAACTGTTTTCTATGCAATTTCTGCATGAATCTTGTGAAAATCATGCGTACCAAAGGAGGCCTGAACCTCAAACTAAGAAGGTCAATCATAAAGTTGAGACTGGAGAGCACTCACCGTAAGCAGCGACAACAGCAACAGGGGCGATCCCCAAGCGAATCGCGCCAAGGTGGCTGCTCCCCACACGACATCCCTACCCCCATTGCCGCATTAGGTGGCAGATCTGGGGCTCCACATTTGGGTGAGGAGGACGTGCAGAAGCCGTGTAACCAAAGGGCAAGCACACCATCTTGGCTGCAGGTGTGTTGAGGAGCGGTGGGTTCCAAGGCAAGAAGCGGACGACCATGGAGAACATGAAGGCCATTACAGCCATCAGCGAAGAAGCAACTTGGGGAGGCGGGTGAAGCAAGCGAAGCGAAGGGGAATGGAACGCTCCACCAGGCGGTGGCTCTCCGCAATTACGGAGATGTCTGGTTCCTTTGCTCTTTGCTCATCACTGCCTTGTCAAGCAAGGGCACATAGCTACCTGCTTGTTTGGATGAAAAGCAAGTTTATCTTGGAGCCTGTGCTGGTAAGCTTTTGCTTTGCTTTTGGAAGAAAGCCATGTTAGATGTCTAGGTCATGGATCTAGTGCCCGAAGCCCAAGCGCCAAATCGGGAGAGCTAGCTGGTTTGGGGTGGGTAATATCCTATTTATGATTAATTCCTCACTGGTTTTTGAATGTAGATCGAGTGTTCATGGATGGATCCTATGATCTAGAGAGGGAGAGGGAGGAAGACAAAGAGGGAAAAAAAATTACCTCAGTGTGTGACGAGCTTAACCGGTGCCACTGCGTGCAACAGGGGTTCCATAGTAGTCGTCAACCATGGCGGCATGTACGGCGGCACAGTGGCACTGGCGGCGGCCTTCCCTTCAGCACTCGCACCAGATTGATCGTGTCTAGGTCGAGGAGGCAACGAACATGGGTTCGCGTGCCCCTCTGGGTCCATTCTTTATAGAGGTGCAGGGTGAAGGGGCCACAACCCAGAGGGTTTTGGGCCTCCGATCAAGGCGCGAGTGTTGTGTCATTGTGTGACAACTAAATTTGGCAGCAAACATAAATAGTCTATCAACCACTCAAGCGAGGACCAAAACTACAAGAGCCGACAGTGAGGAGGAGGGACCATAGACCACTAGGCCCGTATGGCTCGAGCGACGACCACAGTAGGACTTTGAAAGCCGACGATGTGGAACAGCTAGGCAAAGGTTCAAGAAATCGCTACGCGCTATGTACGCGCTCGAGCCGGGAAAAAGAGTAAGCGTGATTAAACGCGATTACGCATTTTTACTAATATTGCAAAATCAAATAAAAAAAAAAGAGGTTTTCAAGAGGAGGCCACAGCAGGGAGGTGGAGAGAAAACGGAAAAACAAGAAAGAAAAAGAAGAAAACACTTGAACAATGGCCCAGCCCACATACATCTTCTATCTTCTAGGTCACAGGGACAGAGGCTCCCAACAGGATCTCTCTCTCCGTGTCACGCCGCCTCTGCTCCAGAGCCCTTGCCTTCACCGACGCGCTCAATTCCCGCAGCGGGACCCGCCCGTCGCCAGGCCCTCCTCTCCCTTCCTCCGCCGCCGCAAGAAATAGACTTAGTAGCAAGTTTACCTGAATACCAAGGGCGCCGACGTCGTCCGCGGCAGACCAGTAGGGGCCGCGCGACGGACCTGCTGGGCGGAGGCAGGGAAGCACAGCTGCGGCGGACCAGAAGGGCGCGGCGGACGAGCAGGTCAGCGATTAATTGGACGATTACCTGGTAATCGACGCGCTAACCCTCCGCGTAGCGCATAATCGCGATTAATCTTGCGCGTAATCGCGATTTCTTGAACCTTGCAGCTAGGTCTGCATACTAACAATGCTCTTCCGTATGTATACAAAATATGAGTCCGTCAACTAGAATTGCGTGTTGCTTCCGTCCGCAAAGATCTAACGGATTATAGAAGTTGGCATCTAATAAATTGTCTTCAAATTCTAAATTGTTTGACTTTATAGATGTCACCTTTGACCACTCATCGTATCTTAATCTTAATCTTACTGTTACTGATTAGAGGCTCCTATCCACGTTAATCCTCACGAAACACACCAGAAAAAAGATAAATCATAGAAATTTTCACAAAAATCAGAAACATCCGACCATTAATTGGCAAATTGGAATACTAATAGTCATTAGATCTATTTCTAAGTAATTACCTACCTCTGCCATTATGAAAAGTTTTGAGTTCACCTCTCAACGAAAGCAATTTTTTTCTTTTCTTTCAGATTTTTCTATTTCCAATTTCTTTTCTAAGTAATTACCCACTTCTGTCATTATAAAATGTTTTGAGTTCAACTTTCAACCAAATTTTTTTCTTTTTTGGAAGATTTTTCTATTTCTAATTTATTTTCTAATTAATTATCCACTCTTTATAAAAGGTTCAGAGTTCTACTCTCAACGAAATAAAATTTTTTCTTTTTTGGCAAACTTTTCCCATTTTCGAATTTACTCACAGTTTTTTTTGTCAACCTTTTCCATTTAAAAATTTACATTACTAAATGATTATGTAACTTTTTTCCATAAAGATACTAGAAAACTTTCTATAAAATAGATATTTTGTACCTAATTTTACTATTACTGATTGAAGACTACGTTTAGACTCTCCTTATTAATCCTCACAAGATGCGCTAAATAAAAGATAAAATCATAGAAATTTTCATAATAATCAGAAACATTCTATCATCGATTGCAGATTGAAATCTTAATAGCAACTAGGTTTGTTTTCTATGTAATTAACATACTGTCATCTATCATGTAGCTCTAATAATAAATTTATTTTCTAAGAAAAATATAAATCCTAAAAATTCTTACAAAAATCAGAAACATCCTTTCATCCATCAAGTAACTCTAATAATATCATTAGATCTATTATAATTTAAAAAAAAACCCACCACGACATTATGAAACATGAAAAAAAATAATCCCCTTTGTATAAAAATTGTCATTGTCATTATGAAATATGAATTAAATAACTCCTAAAATTTGCATAAAAACTACCCACCATGCCATTGTAAAATATGAATTAAATAACTAAATAAATTTACATATAAATTACCCAATATGCCATCGTTAAAGATAAATTAAAATAATTTCTAAATTTGTATATACATTACCGTAAAGGATGAATCAAAATATCACATATAATATTACTTAAGATTAATTCTATATCTCCAAAACTCCAACACGTACGAGAGTGCGGGTTGAGCCTTCACGTTAATCCTCACCAGACGTGCTAGGAAAAAATAAATCGTAGAAATTCTCACAAAAATCAGAAACATTCGACCGTCCATAATGTAGCTCTAAAAATTGTAACCATTAGATCTATTATATTTTCTAAAAAATTACCCACGTACCATTACGAAAGATGAAATAAAATAGTCCCCTAAATTTATATAGAAATTACACATCATGACATTATGAAAGATGAAATAAAATAGCCCTCTAAATTTATATAAAAATTACCCACCATGCCATTACAAAATATGGATTAAATAACCCTCTAAATTTATATAAAAAATTACTCATC
This sequence comes from Paspalum notatum, assembly GCA_022530915.1. Taxonomy (NCBI): domain Eukaryota; kingdom Viridiplantae; phylum Streptophyta; class Magnoliopsida; order Poales; family Poaceae; genus Paspalum; species Paspalum notatum. The sequence goes on from CM039691.1 coordinate 8,183,608, forward strand.
ATACCGATATAAAATATGGATTGAAAAGCCCTCTTAATTTGCATATAGATTACTCACCATGCCATTATATTTTTCTTTTATAATGGCATGGTGAGTAATCACTCACAAAGCCATTACGAGATATCTTTTATAAATATACAGATATATCTATTTGTATATCAATCTGTATTTCCCTAGATCTGTATATTAAAAATCAGCCCTAAATCTGTATATCAATATGCAGATATAAAAGATAAATTAAAATAATTTCTAAATTTGCATTTAAATCACTCACAAAGCCATTACGAGATATGAATTAAAATAACCACTTCTAATATTACTAAGGATTAAATTTATATTTTTTGATATAACTCTATCCCGTGCGAGAGGACGGGTTGATGGACTAGTATTACTAATTGGAAGCTCCTTTTAGAGCCTCTACGTTAATTCTCACCGTACGCGCTAGGAAAAAAGATAAACCCTTGAAATTCTCACAAAAATTAGAAACATCTGATTGTCCATCGTATAACTCTAATAACAATAGCCATTAAAGTGAGCTTTGGCCAAAAACATCGATGACTACCCTCCCTTCCTCTCACAAGTAAGTTGGTAGCTGCTCCACATTCCTAGCGGTCTTGAATACTACAAGCCTCACACTTACAACTTTGGTGCACACAAGCACTAGCAGCAGGAGGTTCCCAAATCTAGCTATCTAACCTTGGTTGCAATCAAGGGCAATGCGCTAATCAAGGCCTAATCATGCGCTAACAAGAACTAAGCTATTGCCTAGATGAATACTTAAGCACTATTGATAACTTGGGCACTCAAAATTGTGTTTCAACACAAGATTGGAGTCAAGGGGTTCCAACCATACATATCTACCAAGAAAGAGGGTATTTATAGTCTAAACCATCAAACTAGTCATTCGAAAAAGTTGTTGTCATAGTCATCATTGGACTGTCCGGTGTGCACTCACTGGATAGTCCAATGAGTACATTTTCCGACCAGCCATTGGAGTTGACCGTTGAAACTTACTCTTTGATGTTCAAACACCAGACTATCTTGTGTTTATGTCTATCACATCCTATATATCACTGGACCGTCCAATGTTCTCTCACCAGTCGTACAGTGCATGCATTTTGCCCACGGCCGCTCCATCTTCATCTTCTATTACTTTTTCCTATGGTTGATCAGTGTTGCATCGGATCTTGGTCCTCATCTTGGTGCCCTTTTTCTTAGCATCGTACCATCTGGTGTAGTGTCACCAGACCGTCCGGTGCTCAAAAAATTAGGACCACCGAGTCAGAGCACCTTGGGTTTTTTTTTTTTTGTTGATGTCTTGGGTCTGTTTTGTGATCTTTAGATCTTCTCTTGTGCTCTTTTATTATTCCTTTGAGGTATTTGTACCCCAAATCCATTACTTGCGTCCTATAACTAAAATAAATACACTAACATACATTAGTTCCACATTGGGGTCCTTGTTGTCATTAATCAAGAAAATCACATTAAGCACCTAGCTCAAGGCCCATTTTCCTTTACAGAACCGAAGGATGGGAGTGCATTTTCATTCCTATGGCATTGCTAGTTTCTAAGAACTTGCCTCTTTTATTTGTCTCCAAGTACAATGTATGGTCTATTTTCTCTTGCAACTTGATGATTTTATTTTTAAATGGTAAATTGTATTTAAATGTTCTGTTTAATAAAAAACTAAAAGAATCATGAACTGTATAAACGTTCTCCATGTTTCTTATTATTTATGATATTGGTGTGCAACAATTGGTTACATTTGTGTACAAATAGGTTAGTTGGATACATATTTGATTCAATCAATCGAGACGATGGAGAAGGTACTCGACCTCCACTTCTTTAGTCAATGGAATCACCCATTGGTCATATAGTTTATAAACAACTGAAGGGTCAATTTTGAAGTTAGCTTGGTTGGTATTGTTGACACCAGTTTCAATTGGCCCATCTAATGTGACATTTTGCCCAAACACAATTGCCTTCTTCTCTACCCTTTTCTTTACCACATCTTCTTGGGCTTCAGATGTCAATAGTTTCATGAGAGCATCCCTGTCCTGAGAAAAAGAAAATACCAATTAGCTTAAACTTCGCATCACCAAATGATAACCTGATGCTTTGTAAGCATTGGAAATTTAGAATACCTTAGCCTGAATTAAGCTAGTATAGGTCTGTTGATCATCTCTAAACTTCACTTCCGCCACATACCTGCCATAGTTGATCCTTCTTGAAAGCGCCTGCAAAAGGAAGACGGATTCAGCGTTCATTCTTGACTTTGATCGAAATGTGCATTTGCAATAATTAATTCAAGGTGTATGCAATATAGATTGTTTATGTACCTGTAGACATGCAAGATCTGAATCAACAGTTACAGCATAGTTGCCATCATCGCCGTTCTTAGTCAACACAGGGAGCAGCTCACTAAAGTACATGCTCCATATAGCATCATTCACATTAACAGATGCCGCCGCAAGATACAGCTCCTGGAATTATAACATCGTTCCCATGGGTTCGGTGATATTGTTTCAAAGGTTGCTCATGATGCATCATCTTTCAGCAATGGTTGTTGGATGCTTACTCTTGTGAAGTTGTATGGAGGTGCTAGCGCGAAAGGTACTCTGTGAGCAAAGAATGGAATCTCTTGTAGGCTTTGGTACCTTCCAGACTATGGAAAAGTTCAACATTAGCCAAGGATTAGTGGAGTTCAATTAACACTTCATATCTTTGATCATAGTTCACGCAATTGTGTTGTTTGATGCTAACTGTCATAGCAGTGCAGAGATAACTTGCCCATTCAAATTTAACGCATGCTTTATAACACAACAATTTGAATCCAAATTCCAATTCAAAAAATGGTTCCTCTCGTCAAAATATACTACTAGCAATATCTATGAAATATATTGTTTCAGATGGATGTATGTTATGGAAGTATCTTTTCTTATGAAGCTACAGTCAACATCTCTTATGTTGTGAACATATATTATCTCTCGGATATCGATGATTCTAAGCATTATAGTTCAAATAGAACGGGCTATATATATATATAACTTATGGAAGATCTTTTTCATGATGAATCTTGTAGCACCATCTTACTACCAATCTATGCAAAGTTTTACATACATCAGTCCAACCTGATCAATTTGATAAAATAAATCCTAAGTCGGCTTATTTTTATGATTAGAGGCTCAATAAGCTTTCATATTTTGCAATAAGCGAAGAGATCTTTTGGCTGGTTACTCTTTAATTTTTAATGTATCTCTTTATTCTCACGATGATCAAGATTTGTTCATAAAGTTAATGAAAGCGAACGAATTAATTAGCATCGGTCAACACCTTCCCCAGAACCGTAACGTTTGACCAAGGATTTTCTTACGCCCAAGTCAGCGCATCTTAAACAAGTTCAGATAATCTAAACAATAAATTAATCGATGGCCGGCCACGTACAGCCACTAACAATGCCGGCGAGCAATTAATCAGCACGAAAAGAATCGTGCTCTCGCCAACTGAATTGATCTTCTTCTTTATCAGACAAAAAGAAAAACAGAGAATTCTACTTCAAAGCCTGAAAAGAATAAGAGGAAATCGTCAACTGAATTGTACCTTGGACTGAACGGCCTCCGACTCGCGGATGAAGAGCTCGGCGAAAGAGGCGTTGAGGCGCTGCCCGGCGCCGGCGCCGAAGTGAACGGGGTCGTAGGCCGGCCGGTTGAGCGGGTACTTGGCCCTCTCGATTAGGCTGAACACAATGGTGTCCTCTTCCCTCGTCAGGAAGTCCCGCACAGTGTCGAGGCTGAGCCCAGTGGACGGGGACACAACGGTCAGCAGCAGAAGCGCCATGGTGCAGAGGAGCAGCAGCGTGTGGTGGGCGCGTTTTGCCATTGCTGCTGCTGCTGCTGGAGAGAGAGAGAGAGAGAGAGAGAGAGAGAGAGAGAGAGAGAGAGAGAGAGAGAGAGAGAGAGAGAGAGGTGATGCCCGTGATGGACGATGGTTTACCGGTTCCGCGATTGAGATGTACGCTGGGTATTTATCACGGCCGAAAAGAAAACCCGGGAGGGGAGATGGAGATGGTCAAAGAGAGGAAGATGGCAGATGGGTATGAACGGATGATTGATCAATCACGTTCCTCAATTAGCGTTGAGTTTGAGTGAGATATTGCTGAGGTGAGAAGTCATACACCCATTGTCCATTTGGCGCAGAGCAAGGTCAGATATGGATGTGAACAGACAGCCTCCAAATATGCGCGTAGCTCGTGACACTGACAATGGCCGCGTGCATATGGCTTTTCTTGCCAGTCGCTGTCATCGTCTTCGTCATAAGAGAAAAAAAGGAATAGCTGTGCTCTTCCAATTTTCAAGTGATGGGTAATCTTTTTGTGTGGATGGATATCAGGGTGATTTCCTGCAATGTGGCATTCTTATCACCCTCCTCTACCGTCACACTAAAATACTGAAAAGCATGGCACTTAACCTAATTGGATAAACCATGATTAGCTGAAATAATCCGGCCACATTTGATGGCATATTGGCATGTGCTTCATCCGCCGTCCTAGATCATCTACCGCACGTCCTGACCTGATCTCCTTTGCAAAAGCTAGGTACATATTGCTACACGTGTTGAAAACTGTAGACGATTTTCTCTGAAATATTGAAAATGGAGGAAAATCAATAAGCTCCCTACAATCGTTGACCGAATTATACTGTCGTTGGCTGAACATAGGCATATAGCAATGGCCTAACGTTGACTATGCGGTGGATAATTCCATTGGCTTGAAAACAGCACGCAACACTGACTTTGAAGATAAGAAAATTTCAGAACTTTTGAATCCAATATAATGGTTGCATACAAGTAGAAAAAATTCAGAAAAGAAATTGTACCCACCGGCTCCAAACCACGGGGACTATTTGCGTCCACCTGGGTGCATGAGGCTCTCATCCACACCTCTCGCTCTCGCCAATAGCCTATCCTCCCAGTCGTCTCACTGTCCTAACGACTAGACCTTGCCGCCTCACTCATAAGTCATAACCATGATCACGTTGGTTGTTGCCCACGAGCCTCCCTTCTAAGGAGGCGATCTCATATGGCTAGGCTCCCAAACCACCTCAAAACCCAAAGCTACCTTAGTGAAAGAGAAGTAGAGGGGGTGTGAAAGTCGTGGGCCATTTTGGGCTATAATTGGTAGTGGGAGTAGAGACGGACAGTGGATGCGACACCTAGGTTGTGGGCGGGAAGATCACCACCCAAACACAAAGCTCCCTATCCATCTTCCACACCATAGGGAAGCATGGAATCGCATAGCCTAATGATGGCCCAAGAAGCAGAGCACTAATGAGCCAGTCCACTCAGGCACATAACCAACACTCAGGCTATTCTCAGTGGATGGTTTCATATTTATGTTTCTAAGGTGCCACGTAAGTTTGAGAAAATTGAAATCATGGATGAACTGTTAGCAAATCGACAGGCAAACAACGAAGAAGATCAACCAAACACAGAGCACGACACACAGATTTTTTACGTGAAAAACCCTTCAAGACGAAGGGAAAAACCACGGGCACCAGCCAGCCACACTTTCACTATATTTTGGAGTGTTTACAGGAACGCCGTGCTGACGGCGGCGGCTTACAAGACGATAATTATTCTGTCTATCCAAAACCCTAATCACGGCCCAAGCCTCCCGGCGATGGGCCTCCGCTACGCTCCCAACCCGGCCATCTCCAACGGGATTTGGATCACAATTCAACAATCTCCACCTTGAGATAAATCCATCTTGTAGCAGTAGTATATAATCATCCTACTGAATAACAAAATAACAAACTGCTGGTGCCAACATAGCCACTAGGCCTAAACAATTATACCAACCAAGCTTGAGCAAAGTTCAAACTTGGCAACAGGAACAGGCTTAGTCATCATATCTGCTGGATTATCATGAGTACTAATCTTGCATACCTTCAATCTGCCCTCTGCAACAACTTCACAGACATAATGGTATTTGACATCAATGTGCTTTGTTCTCTCATGAAACATTTGATCTTTTGTAAGGTGAATAGCACTTTGACTATCACAAAATAAATTAATGCAAGATGTATCTCTAGAAAATTCAACATGCAAACCTTTCAACCAGACAGCTTCTTTGCAAGCATCACAAACTGCAATAAACTCAGCCTCAGTGGTAGATAAAGCAACTGTAGACTGTAGACAAGCCCTCCAACTGACAGCACATCCTCCAACTGTGAACACATAACCTGTCAGTGATCTTCTCTTGTCTAAATCAGCAGCATGATCTGAATCGACATAGCCCACGAGTCCCTCTCTGTTTCTGCCAAACTGCAAGTAAGCATCAGACGTACCCCGCAAATACCTGAGAATCCACTTCACAGCATTCCAATGTTCTTTACCAGGATTAGCCATGTATCTACTGACCAAACTCATAGCATAAGACAAATCTGGACGTGAACAAACCATGTCATACATCAAAAAACCAACAGCACTAGAATATGGAATTCTTGACATGTACTCAAAATCTGAATCTGTGCTAGGACACTGAGAAGATGATAACTTGAAGTGAGATGCAATGGGAGTACTTACTGGTTTTGAATCATGCATATTAAAGCGACGAAGGACTTTCTGAATGTACCTGTGCTGACTGAGAAATAGCAAACTAGAATTTCTGTCTCTACTTATCTTCATCCCAAGAATTTTCTTAGCAGCACCAAGGTCCTTCATCTCAAACTCGCTACTTAACTGTGCCTTTAAATTAGCGATATCAACCTTGCTCTTGGCAGCAATCAACATGTCATCAACATATAACAACAAGTATATAGGTGACCCATCAACAAATTTAATGTAAACACAGCTATCATATTGGGATCTTTTAAAACCATTAGCAATCATGGATGAATCAAATTTCTTATACCACTGTCTAGGTGACTGCTTCAAACCATACAGTGATTTCTTCAATTTGCATACAAAATTATCCTTACCAGGCACAATAAAACCCTCAGGCTGATCCATGTAAATCTTTTCCTCCAAATCACCATGCAAGAAAGCAGTTTTCACATCTAACTGCTCAATCTCAAGATTATGCATAGCAATAATACCAAATAAAGCACGAATTGAACTATGCTTTACAACTGGAGAAAACACATCATTGTAATCAATACCTGGTATTTGACTGAAACCTTTTGCAACCAATCTTGCCTTGTATCTGGTAGTCTCACTAGGAGAAGAACCTTCCTTTCTTTTGAAAATCCATTTGCACCGTACTGCCTTCTTCCCTACAGGCAAACGAACAATGTCCCATGTGCCATTTTTCTCAAGTGACTGCATCTCCTCTTGCATAGCAAACATCCACTTCTCACGATCACCAGAAATCATAGCTTCAGTGTAGGTGGACGGCTCAGCACAGCAATCAATCTCCTTAGCACAGCTCAAAGCAAAACTGACATTGCATTCTTCAATCAACCTTCTCACTGGCTTTCAAACCCTCGCGGGCCTATCAACTGCCATAGGCTGCGTAGACTACAAAACAGGAGAGTGCACAACAGCAGGTGAATCATCATCAAGAATATGTGTGTCCTGGGTGCCAATATCATCATGAGTTACATGGTCGCCCTCATCCAAGTTCTCCACCTGCACACTGACTTTCTGTGGCACATCATCATGAGTATTAGTAGCACGGTTAGCATAATACATTTCAGATTCATTAAAAACCACGCTTCTACTCAACATGCTCTTTTTAGTTTCAGGGTTCCACAACTTATATACTTTTACCCCTGAACCATAACCCAGAAAAATACACTTTGCTGCTCTAGGTTCTAATTTACCATTGTCCACATGTGCATAAACAGTGCAACCAAAAACTTTCAACTGAGAATAATCTGAAAGACTACCAGACCATACCTCCATGGGTGTTTTCTTATCAATGGCATTGGAAGGTGACCGATTTATCAAATGACAAGCTGTGTTAGCAGCTTCAGCCCAAAATTGTCTGCCCATACTGGCATTGGACAGCATACAACGTGCCTTTGAGACAATGGTCCTGTTCATCCTTTCTGCAACACCGTTCTGCTGTGGAGTGTGCGGAATGGTGTGGTGCCTGACAATGCCCTCTTTTCTGCAGAAAAGGTTAAATTCATGGGAACAAAATTCCATACCATTATCTGTACGCAACACCTTTACCTTCCTCTCGGTTTGCTTTTTTACCATAACCTTCCAAGCTTTAAAGGCATCAAAAGCATCATATTTATGTTTCAGAAAATAAGGGAACACCCTTCTGAAGTAATCATCAATAATAGTAAGTATATAACGACAACCACCAAGTGAGTGCTTCTGCGAAGGCCCCCACAAATCAGCATGCACATAATCTAATATGCCCTCGGTTGTATGAACAGCAGTATTGAATTTTACCCGCTTATGCTTACCAAAAACACAATGTTCATAGAACTCCATCTCATCATTTTTGTATCCCTTCAGCAGTCCTCTCTTGCTCAACTCTGCCAAACCAAGCTGACTCATGTGTCCAAGGCGCATGTGCCAAAATAATGGAGAAGCCTGTAGAGAAGCCCAACCATAGGGGATCTTAGGGCCTGATTGGATGCTTGCATCTAGATGAGCCAAGCTCATGGGATGCGGAATACGTTGTTTGGTTACATCTGCATGCATTTGGCCATCTACGGTCCATTGTTTGGTTGTCTGTTGTTCTGTGTTGGCTTGCACTGCGGGATGCGAAACAAGACTCTGAGCCAAGCTCGCGGGAAACGAGTTCCATTTCCGTTTCTGCTGAACCTGGCTTTAGTGGCCCGACTCACCTGTCCAACCAACCAAACGCACCCTTAGTTGTACGAATATGAAACATTGAAACAATCTTTGTGGATCTGTTTGATTCAGGACTTTTGGTGGATCGGTCAAATTTTAACCATTGTTTGACTATGTTTGATTCCATACTAAGGTACAAAGTTAAATATGATCAAAACGTAGCCTAGATTTGGTCCGGCTGCCATGCGCCTTGAACCAAACAGCCCTGTTTGATGCGGAAGATTTCTGCCCAAACAAACGACAGAAGCCCAGATTCAGAGCCCACGTTGCTCATCTGTCATTCCCGGCCCGCTATCCATCCCGCGAAGTTGGAGGTAACAGAGGTACTGCGCGGCCCAATTCTACCCATCACAACTTCCGGGTCGCGCTCAGTTGGCCGAGCTGAGAGCAGCACATCGGGCCGCACGGATCCGACCAAAACGGCCCAAACAATACCCAACGGACGTTTTGTCACCATGAACCTCTGCTTCCTGAACTCGTCTTCTACAGGACACCAGCCGGTGGCTGGTGTGGAAACGTGCCAACACGAGGGAGCAGAGCAGTTGACGGCAAAATAAAGCTCGCTTGAGTGAAAGCAATGGCAGCAGAGCACACGGCCTGACGGCCACACCCGGGCTGCCCTCTGAAACGACGCTTTCTGTGTTTTACAAGTATACAATTTTCTATGTAGGCTTGGTGGCAGGTTGCTTGCCGGCTCGCCACCGTAACCATGAAGCTTTCCAGCAAAGGCTAAAACTAAAGGAGGAGGAGGGGGACACAATGGGGCACTAGCCGTGCTGTCGTCGTCGTGTCACCTCGCCTGCGCCGCACAAAAGCGCAGGGAGATTACGCTATCACCCCGATCGATCGATCGATCCCCCGGTCGGTAAACCAACTGGAGCAGCAGTCACATATACATTAGCTTGGATCATCAGGTGTATAATTGGAGCATTGTTCAACGGCTAGGGACTAGTGCTATATATGAATATGATTTTACTGGCAGTGGCATGCTCTGGTAGGTGCTCACTGTTCAGCGGAGAGCACGCGGAGATGGTTGTTACGCAACGGCAGGCGAAGTTACCGTGCTCCGAGATGGCGATCGATCAGAAATCACTGGTAGTTGAAGACTTGAAGGTCACTTGGATAGCACGCTCCGGCCCAGAGGGCGATGGGAATGACTGACGAGCTCCCGGGAGAAAAGACGATAGCACAGACCTGGATTTGGCAAGATACCTGGATTTCTGGCCTTTCTCTTGCAGTGACTGACGACAGGATTGGACAGCACTCCTGAAATCTCAAAGAAGATCACAAGAAACCAGCTCCATCGGGGAATAGTACTATAGGATGCACAAGTTTCCATTTCCTCCTCTTTCCTGGAGCGAATAAAATGGCACTGCTAATCTTTTTCGGAAACCAACCACGCAACGCCACATCTCATCACATAATCTGAAAGTCTCATCCGGCACATGCATGCATCTGCAAGGCGTGTACACGAATGTCAAAACTAATTTTTGGCCCCCGCGTCGCCCCCGCCAAGGCGACACGGGCGGCACCCGTAACCCTAGCCGCCGCCGCCCCAATCTCCCCACTCTCCCCTCGCCGTCGCCGGAGGAGGCCGCCGGAGGCCGCGTGGGCTCCTAGGATGGCGACGGCGGGGCCTTTTGGCCTTCTCGTGGCTGGATCTAGGCGGTACGAGGAGATCGGCGGCCACGATGCGCGGCGCTGGAGAAGAAGGCCCGGCGGCTCCGATCTGGCCGACGAGGCGTCGGGGATGGCCGGCCTGGCTGCTTCGGCGTCGCGACGAGGCGGCGGACCAGATCCTGGCTCGACGTCTTTGGCTCGGCGGTGGAGCAGAGTGGGGACGGAGCGGCGAGACAGCGGCGCGGGCTGCGTCTGGCTCACCTCCCGGCGGTCGGCATCGGCTTGAGGCGGGCTCCGCGCGGTCTGTGGCGGCAGTGGCGGCTCGGCCTACCACGCGGTGGCGGCGGCGGCTCGGCCTGCGGTGTCTCCGGCCCTCTCCCTCGCCGACGGCGCTGCTCACCTGATCTGCCGCTCCCTTGCGCGGCGGTGGTCCCACGCGTGGGTGCGATGGTGATAGGCCGCGGGGGTCCTGGGTCCGGGGGCGGGGCGTCGAGCGCAGGTGGCGCTCTGGCGGCACTTGCTCCTTCCTTCGGGTTGCAGCCCTGGTGTGCTCTAGCCGTTGTGGTTTCTCCTTGGTTGTGGGCAAGATGCGACGGGCTGTGATGGAGGGTGGCTTCGGCGGTCGTCATTAAAGTCGCTGTATGCTCGTCGCGTCGACTGCTCGCAGCGGACCTCGGCGTCTTGCTCTGCTCGGCAGTAGCTTGTGCGGCGGGGGACAACGTCGGAAGACGGCGCTTGCAGCGGCGACAAGTATTGCTTGCAGCGGACTACGGCGGTTAGCTCTGCATAGCAGTGGCTAATCCGATGTTGGACATCGTCGAAAGATAGCGCAAGCGGCATTGATGTCGATGGTCGTGCTTGGGTGACCTTGTGGTGGCTGCGTTGTGGTGGTTTGGAGCTCCGATGGCAGATTGACTGTGCAGTGTTCGTGGGGGACAGGGCGACCTTGCTCTTCTTTTCGGTGGAAATTTGAGAAACAGATCCTCTTCCAGGTGGCTAGAGACGGATGTGGCGAGGCCCCCGTGAGAGTGTGGAGTCCAGAGGCAGAAGTGGCGAGGCCCCTGCGTATGGCGAGGCGGCCTTGAAGTCTTGGATCTGGTGCGTTTACTCCGTCGGGTCGAGGGCCAGGCTGCAGCGGCTCTATGGCGGGAGGTCTCGCATGGCGGCGGCCTTCTTAGTGTAGTGCAGTCTGCGCCTCTTGTTTCGCTGACAGTTCGAGATGCGGCGGGGGCTTCATCATCTTCTTCTTCGCAGGACCCTAGGTCTGTTCACAGTTTTCGGTGTGCAGAGGGTTTTGTGGTGGTGGCGAAAGCCTTGCCCGTTCTTCGGGCTGACGATGGCGACGTCTCCAGACGCCGTTTACTTCCTTGGAAGCATCGTTGTTCCACTCTTTTTCCTGTTGTGTATCGTGTTCCGGGGTGAAAACCCTGACCGTAGGGTCGGGCGGCGGCGGCGCCACAGGCATTGCGTTCCTCGTTGGAGGTGTCGCTTTGGAAGCTCGCGTCTTGTCCTGGTTGGGTCCGTGTTTGTCTTGGCGGTGAGTGTTGTGCCGTGTTAAAGTCCCAATCCAACCGGCTAGTGGAGTTAAGTGGTGCTTTGAGTTTGAGTGGTTTGTCGTTGTTGTTGCCCAGTCTGGGCTTTTCTTCTATATTAATATAATCGGCAGCTCTCCTGCTGCCTGGTTCGTTTCAAAAAAAAAAAAAAAGGCGTGTACACTGTACACTCGGATCAAACACACAGGCAGGTACCGTAACGAGCAAGAGGGGCACGAATCTCCGTTGACGAGCGTGTATATAGCAGCATTACAACTTTTGCAAGTGTCCACGTCTCCCTGTTGGTGCTCTTTTATCTTTTTGCCCCCACACTAGTTCGGTGGGTGAATGCCGGCTGGAATTTCTTTATCCTGATTTCTGCTGCCTTTTTCCGGAGAAAAGCCCCTCGAATCATGCCGAATCCACTCTCCCACTACCTGATAGTTTTCTGCTGCCCTCAGAAAGCTCGAGAATGTTCGACGCTACTACCAAAAACCACATGGCCGCTCCAATCTGTCAAATGAAGCTCCATTTTAGACATCTACATGCTCTCCAACATTATTACACCTTCTTTTACAAATATATATTCTCAAGACTGAATTATTATAAACAAAAATATTTACTGTATTATGAAAGGTAGTAGTTAGCTAGTGCGATGGCTGTGATGGACTACACTGCTACTAGCTGATACGTGGCATATTATTGAAGGACGTTTATCATCTCCATTTGCGCCCACTGACGACCCCTACAAAAAGAATCAACTGGTCCATGCACATGCTTTCCGCACGATGCAGACCGTGTCCAACACTCCAGACAACCGCATAACGGGGGACGACCTATAGCAGCAGTAGTGGATCAGGAATGCGCGTTCTATCTTTGCTCTTCGATCATGGTAGTGGGTGAAAACTATTTATAGACTGTGCAGCTGATAAACTCATGACATCGAAAGGGGGAAAAGGTTGCAACAAATAACGACCACACCGAAGCATTGACATTGTACGGTACATATATATATATACGTATCTTCGTGCACACGCACACGCACCTACTACAATGTAATGCAACAATGCTTCCCCTCCACTATGCTAGTATTGTGCTACAACTTTGGACAGGCATATAGTGGCGGTGTGTGGAATAAGAAAAAGGTGGATGTGAAGTGCGCAGGACAGGAGTAGCATTCGGCCACGCCACACAGTGTCTTTTGGATTATTGCACCGGCAGTCATGGCCGTCGTCTCCGATTAGTGGATCACTGACGACGCGTAGCCTTCTTTGTCCACCAGTGATCTCGACTTTGGTGGCCCTTTCGCACTACCGTGTGTGTCAGTGTCACGTACGAATCCATGGAACAAGTGCATGCTGCTAGTTGCTCTAGCTCTCGGCATCTTGTAGTAGGTAGCATGGGGTAAATTAAGATCGAAAAGAGGTTTCTTCTCGATCTCCACATCCCTGTAGTAGTAGTAGTTGGCATGCAGTTGGCGTGTAAACTGCAGATCGACTGATCGAGGGCGATGGAAGTGGTAAAATGCACTGATATCTGACATGACCGCGGCCGTTCCTGATTCGGGAAGCTCCCAGACTTCCATCTCCATCCATGCATATTGTCCAATAATTGGAATATCTTAGCTGATGATCGAGTCCGGCTCAGCAGTCAGCACACAGCAGCAGCAGCAGGACAGATCTTATACTGTCCAGTTCAGCCACCACCATTATTCCAAGTTCCAACGCTTGCTTGGACTGCAACTGTCACAACATACACGTGTGTTGCCCGGCCGGCCGTCCCTGGCAAGTGGCAACAATCACGCGTTTCTTGAACCTTGACGGTTGCCCTGCACGCAGATGCACATGCAGCACGACGGTTAGTTGGACGCCCGTCTCCGTGTGGCGCGTGGTCTTGCTTGCCAGCCGCGTATTGTGCGCGGCTGTCTTCGTTCGTCGAGTGTTCGCATCTCCAGCCGGCGCCGGTGTGGATCGATGCCGATCGACCTAGCTGCACGCCGCTGTTGCACCATTTAGCTAGCACGTGTCGTCGTCGATCATGGTAATTAATCAGCATAAGATATAATCCTCCTTGTTTATTTGGTATTTCGTACCTTGATCATCGATCCGATCATTTGCCTTGCGTTAACGACAAATAAAACCATCAATCATGGAACGCGCGCGTCCTCCCTGAGACTGATGATCAGCAGGTACCACAGCCGCTGGCCCTGGCCGGGGATGAACTCGCAAGTTAGCTTGCTGTGTCATCTAGAATTATGATGTCTAGTCAATCTCTTGGGTCTCGCGTTGGAGCTAGCTGATGACGATGACTCTTTGTCATCAGGAAGTAACTTCCGTTTCATCCACCAACTGAGTACCGGTGCAGTACAACAGACGACGTGATCACAAGCATGGAATAATCTGGATCTCTAAGCATCCACACTGACCACACACACCAAACCAGCTGTGCAGGAGAAAGCCTACTGCGGCAGTCGGCGAGCCCATGTCGACTGTCGTCGTCACCGCGATCTCTTCTCATCGCGCCCGGAACTGCAGCAAATATAATATACCGAGACACGAGTGTGTGTGGTGTGATGAGTACACTGTACACGGCAGCTAGCAAAAGCCAGCAACAAAAGTCCATGGCCTAGTTATTAGAACGGGACCAAACCGGCGGTGCAATTGAACCGGATAAAACCTTTCGAACTGGCGGTTTTTTGCACAAAACGGTTACGCCAACAACCAGGGACAGCCGACCGATCTGGTGGTTGGGAGGACGAAGTCTTACCACTGCGCTGCGGACTTGTTTGGTGCTAGAGGTGAATACGTATCCTATTTGAACCGTTTTGACCAGTGGTTCAACCGGTTAGACCGATTGAACCTTCAATCGAGAGGCTTGCCGGTTCAATGTCCGGTCCGGTCTTAATAACTATGGTCCATAGTACTAGTATTTTAGAAGAGTACAACTGTTAACAAGGGTCATAAGGAAAGAATCTAGTAGTGAATAATTAGATATTATTAGGCTGAATTGTTGTGACTTTTTCTTTCTCTTTTGGGGAAATTTTGTTTTCCGTAATGCTCTGGTTGAGAGCTACAAACTTTTACAGTGAACGTCTTAACATTGTTCTTTTTTCATAACAACTCTTAATTCAGAGTATATATCCTATATATCTATATACATGGAGACCACTAAGATCATATCTCAACATGCAAACTATCCACATCATTATCCACTAAAAAGCCATATCATCATCTATTAGGACACTTTATTAATGTCTTTCGCCGATCTTTTGTGGCAAATAATATCCATGCATGCAACTATTTGTCCTTTCGATCACTTCACTATAAAATTTTCGCAACATAAACACAGAGATGATCAATTATTTAAAATTCAATTTCTTCAACTAAGATGAATAAGTTATCAAGTATAATATGTTTAAAGAATATTACGTTCAAAAATAATGTGTCACTGATGATCAATCATTTGAAAGTCAATCTCTCTCCACTAAGATTAATAAGTTATCAAGTACAATGTGTTTAAAAATAGTATGTTCAAAAATAATGTGTCACGGATAATTTCTCACAACTAAGATGAATAAGTTATCAAGTATAATGTGTTTAAAAAATAGTACATTAAAAAATAATGTGTTTAAAAAATATTGTCGTAAATCATTTAAAAAAATCAACATCTTTCAATTAAGATGAATAAGTTATCAAGTATAATGTGTTAAAAAATGTTATCATACAATATACGTGCTGTAGCCCCCACAACCTGCCGATTAAGGTGAATACTATTTTTCACATATTATTTATTTTTCTATTAGCCTAAGTTTCCTACTAATAAGGATTGTCAAATATCTGTTCATATCACTCTCCTCTTCGATTTACTATACAACCATACATCTTTTTTCTCTCACACATATATACACAGATAAACCCATCATGCTTTAGTCGTTGCAGTTCATTCAGTAGCAAGTTGAAGTTACTCCATACATCTCACATTCATTTGTGTATTTATATCGCTACACTTTCTAAATGTAAGACTTCGAATTATATGAAGGCATTTGCCTTTTTTACCCAAATAATTATATAATATCCACCTATGCAGGACAGTAGAAGATAAAAAGATAGTTAAATGGAGTCCTCTGTGCAGCTTTTTGATTCACGTATATCCCGCTATGCTGGACAGCAGGAGATAAAAGGACAGGTAAATGGAGTCCTCTGTGCAGCTCTTTGATTCACGTATTGTTAGGAAGCACACCCAAAGGTAATAAGTTGTCGTCACTAGAGATGTGTTGCTCATACCATTATGAAATATCCACTCTACACATCTTTTTAGTAGTTTAATTGCATAGGTGTTTATTAGAATTATTGTTAGAGACTGAGTACTGATAGATTCATGACAGTTGCATTGTTCTATTTTCTCTTCCATATGAACATTTGAATCACTGTTATTTCTTTTTTTTAAATATTGAGACCACTCTTTAGTTCCGCAGCAACGCGCGAGAAAATCACCGGTATACTTACAATTTTCATACCCTGGAGATTTGTGGTTTCGGAACCGCATGCAGTGTCTCCCAGGGCATGTCGCTAATAAGAATTACCCACGCTGTCATTAGGATGCGGTTGACAATAATTGACATGGTGGGCTGACACCTGTTCGGCTTGGTGTGCTGGATTTTTTGGCAGGAGAGAAACAGACGTTATTTCGACGGTGTAGCGGAGCAACCGGCGCAGATCGTCGGGGCCGCTCGGAGCCTCGCTGAACTCTGGTGTCTAGGTGGTGCCCCGCTGCTCGGCGATCTCGGGTTCATTCTAGTGTCTAGCCTGCGTCATTAGGTCGGGTCTGAATCGTTTGTTGCTCTTTGCGAGAATTTCCCGTCTTTGTTTGTAACCGTGAGTTGTTTACCTCACTAGCACCGGTCGAGACCGAGTGCGTTGTTGTAATGACTGTTCTTTCTTCTTCATGTAAAGATGCGCAGCTCTCCTGCGTATTCGACGAAAAAAAATTGACATGGTGCACGGGCGCGCGATGATATTCTTGAATATGTACAGCACCCCCAGACGAAATCAACCTTGTTAACAGATTCCAGACGGTAATTTGGGAAAAAAAAGAGTGAGAAAAAAAAAGACAAAGTAAGATCGGTCCTTGAAATTTCATCCGTCAAATTTATAGAAACGGCGCATGCAAAGAAAAAGGCTTAACTGGAACGCGCACTAGCCGTTTCGCCACAGCACATTTGCATCGCGAGACCGGCATCACCACACCACCCATGCAAAATGCTGAAAAAAAAAACGAACGTTGACTAATGGCGGAGTGCAGTCTTGGCAGTGCAGCCAGAGGCGACGGGAACACAAAATTCCACGGACGCCGATTCCCCGTAGAAACATTCAATTCCGTGTGCTGTGGTCTTGATCACGGACCAGACGACGAACAAGAGCGCAAGAGGCCGGGCCGAGGAGCAAAGCAAGGACAAGGAATGACGACGGAGCTAGTACGGTGCGCGCCGCAGTAGACTGATCGGGACGAGCCGGAAGAAACGCGGGGCAACGCCGTCGCGGCCGCGGCGTCGACGAGCTAGCCAGTGGCGGCGGCGGCGGACTGGACCGGTGCCAAGTGTGTGGTCCGCTGCTGCAATGTGACCCAGCTACATACCCCTCTGACACTGGCAGTCAAACAAACAAACAAACGTCCCTGTACTACGTCCTGGATCCGGCTGGCGCTGGTTGTGGTTGGGCTTGGGACGCCGGCCGGCCGGCCGGGGTTTGGTAAGCGCACTAGGAGCAGAGCACCCTCGCCGGCACGGGCGGGGCGCCTTTCCGGGCCACCCCACCGACCAACATCTTCAGGAGGATGAGAGCCATGCCGGGTCTGCCGATATGAGGAGGAGTGGGGTGCGGCGCGCACCGGCCGCGGGCGGTATCGCGCGGAGCCCACGCCACGCCCCATGCCCACGCGGACGCGGCCACAGTGCGCCGGCCTCCGCGCGCCACACCTTTTTTCCTATCCCCTGACGCGCCACACGTCCGGCCGGCAGCCGGCCAGGCCGAGAGCAAGAGGAGATGGAGCGCCGAGCTACCTAGCGCGAGTGCCCGAGGGGCTCCACCGACCACACTTTGCTGCCCCCTTCTCCTTTAATTATTCGCCCCTGCCTGGAATATGATGATGAGAGTGCAAATGTTGGGGAAAAAAACTAACACTCTCCTAGTAATTAGATGGTGCTCCTCCCGTTGTCTCGCGGCGCCATGGCACGCGTGTTCCGATCCGGCCGGGTGGACTCCGCCGGAGGTTTGGACGGCCGGCCGGCCGGCCGGGCCATGCAGCGGCGTATATGCAATATCTTGCCGGTTGCCACTTTGTATGGCGCTCGTACACAGCAAGGGCATATGATTCCGGTTCCGTGGCCTCTTTTTCGATGGACTTTATCTGGCTCAACTCGTGTAGGAGGGCAGGCCGGTCCCTCTTCCTGTCTGCAATGCACTAGTATGCACTATGCAAAAATGGTGGAAAATGCGCCATGTGTCCATGGCCCCCACCACTACTGGCAAAAGTTTTTTTTTTTGAACGTAATACTATTGGCAAAAGTCAGAGTCTGGATTCCTTTTATATTTTACCCTCCGGCCTCTGTGGACCCGGCCCACACATGGTGCAGGCACGTTTCTGTCCAAGCTAGCAGCGTGAAACACCTTCGCCTAAGAGCAAGACGATAGACTTGTTGCCGCCTTTTAGAATTTAGACGATGGTTGGGATCACCGCCAAGGCCCATGTGCACCACAGCCGTCGTTCCCGTTTCCATGCTTCTATATACTGCCTCCTATTGTTTCTTGCTCCTAATCCTACATTGTAGTAGGAGTACGTGTAGAGTATCTATAATGGGGACGTTGCCTATGCACGTACTACTAGAGTAAGTACTAGCTATTGCCATTTCAAGAAGCGAACGTTTGTTATTGGCGTGATAATAAGAAAACAAAGTATTTTGAGAAGTCACGGAGAGAACGAAAAGTCTCCACCTCAATTTATATTCCACAGATGCCGGTCAAATCGGGAATGGAACATGAGGCCCAACACGGCCCGTGAGGTTACAATAAGAAAACAAAGTGATACGGGTGCTTATGGTTGTCCCATTTTAGCGCCCGGGGTAGCGATTGCTTCGATTCATAATAATATGATTAAATAGGGATGTAAGCTAGGTCATTCTCCGTGAATCCACAAATAGTTTTCACGGTTTTTACAGAACCCCGAACAAAAATGAACTATTTACGGGTTCACAGGCTAAAGTCACCTGTCTCTGTATATTTAGACGTGCAAAACACTGTTAAAGGTAGGATACTAAGTTGGATGAGATTAGCCTTATACATTAACAATAGTGTTACCGAAGAAAGTGTAAAACAACCTTACATCCTTTAATTGTCGTCTAGTCACACGAATCCTATCCATTAGCCTAAACAGAGAGTAAGAGTCGATCATGAATATAGAAACAATAAAAAAATATTTTAAAAAAAATCAAACTATCATATCGATTCGTAAACAAAAAGACACATATGTGCACACACATCCGCTTGTCCGTCGACCCGCACATGCCTTCCTCCTCATCACACACAACTGTTGTTGTCTGAGACAGACAGATAGATGGATAAAAACATACAAAAAAGAAAGGCACACAGAGATAAACGCATAAAAAATACATAGACACAGGTAGAGATAGACATGTACAAAAAAAAAATAATACACATACACACAGACATAGATACATGCAAAGATAGAAACATAAAAAATGGTACACAGACATAGACACCACTCTTTAGTTCCGTAGCAACGCGCGAGAAAATCACTAGTATACTTACAATTTTCATACCCTCGAGATTTGTGGTTTCGGAACCGCATGCAGTGTCTCCCCGGGCATGTCGCTAATAAGAATTACCCACGCTGTGATTACGATGCGGTTGACAATAATTGACATGGTGGGCTGACACCTTGTTCCGCTTGGTGTGCTGGATTCTTTGGCAGGAGAGAAACAGACGTTGTTTCGACGGTGTAGCGGAGCAACCGGTGCAGATCGTCGGGGCTGCTCGGAGCCTCGCTGAACTCTGGTGTCTAGGTGGTGCCCCGCTGCTCGGCGATCTCGGGTTCATTCTAGTGTAGCCTGCGTCATTAGGTCGGGTCTGAATCGGTTGTTGCTCTTTGCGAGAATTTCCCGTCTTTGTTTGTAACCGTGAGTTGTTTACCCCACTAGCACCGGTCGAGACCGAGTACGTTGTTGTAATGACTGTTCTTTTTTCTTAATGCAAAGATGCGCAGTTTTTCTGCGTATTCGACAAAAAAAAAATTGACATGGTGCACGGGCGCGCGATGATATTTTCGAATATGTACAGCACCCCCAGACGAAATCAACCTTGTTAACAGATTCCAGACGGTAATTTGGGAAAAAAAAGAGTGAGAAAAAAAAAAGACAAAGTAAGATCGGTCCTTGAAATTTCATCCGTCAAATTTATAGAAACGGCGCATGCAAAGAAAAAGGCTTAACTGGAACGCGCACTAGCCGTTTCGCCACAGCACATTTGCATCGCGAGACCGGCATCACCACACCACCCATGCAAAATGCTGAAAAAAAAACGAACGTTGACTAATGGCGGAGTGCAGTCTTGGCAGTGCAGCCAGAGGCGACGGTAACAAAATTTCACGGACGCCGATTCCCCGTAGAAACATTCAATTCAAACATGTGTGCTGGGTGGTCTTGATCACGGACCAGACGACGAACAAGAGCGCAAGAGGCCGGGCCGAGGAGCAAAGCAAGGACAAGGAATGACGACGGAGCTAGTACGGTGCGCGCCGCAGTAGACTGATCGGGACGAGCCGGAAGAAACGCGGGGCAACGCCGTCGCGGCCGCGGCGTCGACGAGCTAGCCAGTGGCGGCGGCGGCGGACTGGACCGGTGCCAAGTGTGTGGTCCGCTGCTGCAATGTGACCCAGCTACATACCCCTCTGACACTGGCAGTCAAACAAACAAACAAACGTCCCTGTACTACGTCCTGGATCCGGCTGGCGCTGGTTGTGGTTGGGCTTGGGACGCCGGCCGGCCGGCCGGGGTTTGGTAAGCGCACTAGGAGCAGAGCACCCTCGCCGGCACGGGCGGGGCGCCTTTCCGGGCCACCCCACCGACCAACATCTACAGGAGGATGGGATCCATTCACGTCCGCGTTCGCGCGGGGACGGGCCGGGTCTGCCGATATGAGGAGTGGAGTGCGGCGCGCACCGGCCGCGGCCGGTATCGCGCGGAGCCCACGCCACGCCACGCCCCATGCCGACGCGGCCACAGTGCGCCGGCCTCCGCGCGCCACACCTTTCCTATCCCCTGGCGCGGCGCCGGCCGGGGCGCCGGGCGCTTTACGCCGCCACACGTCCGGCCGGCAGCCGGCCAGGCCGAGAGCGAGAGGAGATGGATGGAGCGCCGAGGAGTAAAATAAACGGGTGGTCTTCGAACTTGGCAATATGTGTCACTTAGATTCCCGAACATAGAAAACCAGGATTCTGGGTCCCTAAACTTGGCGAGTGTGTCATCTAGGTCTCAAAACCGCTTTCTAAAACCGCTTTTCGTTTTCCGGTGCTGACGTGGCACGTTGACATACCATCTAGGTCCTTAAACTTAGCTAGAGGTGTCATCTGTGTCTCTAAACTTAGCGAGAGTGCCATTTTAATCCCAAAACATTTCATTTTTACATGGCCAAAATAATCTTGTCGGTCGGAAAACACCAAAATCATTGCGAAGCAATTCTATAATTTTTTTTCATTTGGGAACAAAAAATCAAAATTCAAGACTAAATAGCTTTTTCGTACCGGACTGGAAACGAATAAATACTAAAACCAGCTAGATTTCGTTCGAAAAGTTTAACCATGCCGGTTGGTACTCCTCTCACCTCCATTCTTTGCCGTCATCGGAAGGAATACTGACAGCGGGAGGAGTGTTGGCCATCCTCTGGCTGGCGTTCATATGTTGTTGGCCCTCTCGCCATCATCCTCCACTACTAGCACTCCTGCCGACAACAGCGAGAGAAGTATCGATGGAGAGCAATTTGAGATTTAGATGATACTCTCAGCTAAGTTTAGAGACCCGGATGACACCCCTAATCAAGTTTAAGGACCTAAATGGTATTTCAGCGTGCCACGTCAGCATCGGAAAACGAAATGTGGTTTTAGAAAGCGGTTTTTGGATCTGGATGATAAACTAACCAAGTTTAAAGACTCGGAATTCTAGTTTTTTAAGTTTGAAAATCTAAGTGACACACGTTGCCAAAATTAGGACTGTCCTTGTATTTTACTCGAGCACCGAGCTATCTAGGGCGAGTGCCCGAGGGGCTCCACCGACCCTGCCCCCGGCCTCCTCGCGCATGCAGTGGCGCTCGGGACAGCGAGCTCGATCGTGCGTTGGGCTGGCGACGGCGGGGTCCCTCGATCACTGACACCCTTCTCCTTTAATTATTCGCCCCGGCCTGGAATGAGTGCAAATGTTGAGCAAAAACTGTAACACTCTCCTAGTAATTCGATGGTGCTCCTCCCGTTGTCTCG
Organism: Paspalum notatum; assembly: GCA_022530915.1. NCBI lineage: Eukaryota > Viridiplantae > Streptophyta > Magnoliopsida > Poales > Poaceae > Paspalum > Paspalum notatum. Next base: position 8,206,113 of record CM039691.1, read on the forward strand.
CGGCGCCATGCACGCGTGTCCGATCCGGACGGGTGGACTCCGCCGGAGGTTTGGACGGCCGGCCGGCCGGCCGGGCCATGCAGCGGCGTATATGCAATATCTTGCCGGTTGCCACTTTGTATGGCGCTCGTACACAGCAAGGGCATATGATTCCGGTTCCGTGGCCTCTTTTTCGATGGCCTTTATCTGGCTCAACTCGTGTAGGAGGGCAGGCCGGTCCCTCTTCCTGTCTGCAATTCGCTAGTATGCACTATGCAAAAATGATGGAAAATGCGCCATGTGTCCATGGCCCCCCACCACTACTGGCAAAAGTTTCTTTTTGAACGTAATACTATTGGCAAAAGCCAGAGTCTGTATTCTCTTTATATTTACCCTCCGGCCTCAGTGGACCCGGCGCCCCACACATGGTGCAGGCACGTTTCTGTCCAAGCTAGCAGCGTGAAACACCTTCGTCTAAGGCCAAGGTCACCACACAGTGCATCCGTACTATCTACAATGCGCAAATAGTGTTTTTTCACTCTGTGTATAATACGCAAACAGTGTTTTTCACACCTATACCCACTTTCTAGTGACCGTGGTGTATAGAGCAATACGATATACTGCCTTTTAGACGACGGTTGGGAATTTGGGATCACCGCCAAGGCCCATGTGCACCACAGCTGTCGTTCCTGTTTCCATGCTTCTATATACTACCTCCTATAAATCAAACTGTTTCTTGCTCCTAATCCTACATAGTAGTAGGAGTATGTGTAGAGTATCTATAATGGGGACGTTGCCTATGCACGTAATACTAGAGTAAGTACTAGCTACTGCCATTTCAAGAAGCAAACGTTTGTTATTGGCGTGATAATAAGAAAACAAAGTTTTTTGAGAAGTCATTGGGAGACGAAAAGTCCCTACCTGAATTTATATTCTACGTAGATGCCGGTCAAACCGGGAATGAAACATGAGGCCCAACACGGCCTGTGAGGTTACAATAAGAAAACAAAGTGACATGGGTACTTATGGTTGTCCCATTTTAGCGCCTGGGGTAGCAATTGCTTCGATTCATAATAATATGATTAAATAGGGATGTAACCTGGGTCATTGTCCGTGAATCTAAAAATAGTTTATTTTTTTCACGGTTTTTACAGAACCCCGAACAAAACTGAACTATTTGCAGGTTCACAGGCAACCCGCCTTGCATCCTTGATTAAAGTATGGCAGAGTCAGAAAATCTGTAGAGCTTGGGCAAGCATAGCTATAGCTTCACCCTTAGATACAGTAGTACATTGTTTCCTTAATTTCCCCTATTCATCGATCATGAATATAGAAACAATAAAAAAATATTTTTACAAAAAATCAAACTATCGTATCGATTCGTAAACAAAAAGACACATATGTGCACACACATCCCTTGTCCGTCGACCCGCACCTGCCTTCCTCCTCATCACACACACAACAATATGTGTGTGCTGTTGTTGTCTGAGACAGACACATAGATAGATAAAAACATACAAATAAAACAGGCACATAGAAATAAACGTATAAAAAATACATAGACACAGATAGAGATAGACATGTACAAAAAGAAAATAATACACATACACACAGACATAGATACATACAAAGATAGACATATAAAAAATAGTACACAGACATAAGACACATATAGATAGACACGTACAAAAAGAAAAATAGCACACAAACACACACACATAGACACGCAAAAAAATACTACACAGACACATAGACATTAGACTCACAGAAAGTTACACGTATAAAAGAAAACTAATAGACAGATACACAAAAATAACACATACAGAAATAGACACACACAGAAATAGACACATAAAAAATAGTACACAGACACACAAACATTAGACATACAGAGAGAGATAGACACGTATAAAAAAATACTACACACATACATAAACACACACCGAGATAGACACATAGGAAAAAAATGAGACATAGGCACACAGACATGGCCACCAAGACATCGATTCACCGAGACATAGCGGCCCACGGACAGTGTGTTCAAGTTTATCGTCTTGGTCCTGAAATTTGATAAGGACCGGCTAAAGAGCGTTTTGTATATATAAAACGTTACATGTGGCTGCAGTACACGAACGGTCACATAGAATGGCACCAGCACGCTAGCGAGGCCGGTCAGTTGGCTTTGTGATTGCGAGCTGGGGAAGCGAGCCCATGAGGTGACGATACCCATAGCAAACGGCGGGCTAACGTGCAGCACCACATGCACAACAATGTCCCCACAGCACAGCTCGCGCATACGTGGTTGGATCGACCGCGCTGCGACGTCGACTGATGATAAAACAAATTATCAGTCGACTGCTATGGAGTAAAACTGATAATGAAATGCAAGGCTTTAAAAAACATGTGATGGTAATGGCATCATATAATATCATAGTATACATATGTACATTCCTACTGTGTCTAGCCGCGTCCACTCGACCGCCATTCCCAACCACGGACAACCACGATTGCTGACCTCACGGTGACGTTCAGGATATGTTCTAATAAGCTCCGTCATGCGAACCACGTGCAGCCGGACGGCGCACCTCGCTCCATCCATCAGCATCAGGCACAAGCGACGGACGGGCCGGGACGAGAGAGATAGGAGACACAACCACCGGACTCGAACTTGGGAAGCGATCGAACCAATAATTCAAGATGGTTTTCGATCAGCTGCGCGGTTCCAGTCCCGAATTAACGTCGCCTCGCCGTACGCAGACAAAAGGTCAAAGCACAGTTCCCATCCGCTCCTATGTAATTAGAGGCTAAGGGTAAACCACCAGGGTTTTCCAAACGATCGTGTGATTCGTGTCCTTGTCCACGAACCGCATGCGGCACCGGCCGGCGCAAGTGCACAGTTGATTAGTTGAACATACACGGCGCGAATTGAATCCAGCATTTTGAAGAATGGCACATCATTCCCATCGTGGCACGTACAGTAGTAATATTATTCCAACAGTTTGACCAGGCGCGGATGTTAGCCATTATATAATAACTTGACGATTAGCACACTGTGCCTGCCGCCCGGTACGTGTACTGCGTAGAAGCAGCTAGCAGCAGTTATCGGTGGTCTTAGAGACGAGACACTCCCCTCACTTGGTGGCCCAAGCTCCAGCAGCACTGAAGCTTAGCACCTGGCTTTTTTTTAGATGAAGGAAAAATATCCAGCCTCAATCTCACCTACGCCCGGAGAGACGTACAGTGGGCAGGTAGGCTCTCTAGGCCGGTATCTGCAGTGCACGTACGTATACGTTCGGATGATGCACACGCCGGTGCTGAATGCTGATCGAAGGCGCGCGGCAGGGGCACCAGTGGCCGCGCGCGCGGCTTCACCTAACACCGGGTCGCGATCCCGGCGAGGGGGCCACCGCCACGGCCAACCATCTCTCTCGCTACTGTCTCGGTCTCAGCTACTTCTCAGTACTAGCACGCGCACTGCGCCCGCCCGCGCCATCGTCGCGTCGCCTTGGCCTCTGCTGGCTTATAAATTCCGGGCCACTCCGGCACCGGCCCTCTCAGGACCAAGAATCCTACCAAACCTACCAACTCCCGCTCCAGAGACACCGTACCGGCAGCGCAAAGGCCACAGGGGAAACCTAGAAACTAACTCGATCGATCTCAGCCTTCTGCCTCGATCGGCACCACCACACCGGCGAGCTATAGCAGTTATAGAAGAACAAGAGAACAACTGACGATCGTCGTCATCGCCCGTCGTCCATCGCCAAGATGACCGTCGTCGACGCCGTCGTCTCGTCCGCCGACGCCGCCGGCGCCGTGGCGCAGCCGGGGAACGGGCAGACCGTGTGCGTCACGGGCGCGGCCGGGTACATCGCGTCGTGGCTCGTCAAGCTGCTGCTGGAGAAGGGGTACACTGTGAAGGGCACTGTGAGGAACCCAGGCATGTGCACACACACACATACCACACGACGCTGTATCATTCCTTTATTTATTTGTTCGACAACGTAAAATGTTTTTCTTTTCGAAGAAAACAAACAGCCAGAGAATAACTGATGGTAATGGCGATGCATGGCAGATGACCCGAAGAACGCGCACCTCAGGGCGCTGGAGGGCGCGGCGGAGCGGCTGGTCCTCTGCAAGGCCGACCTGCTGGACTACGACGCCATCTGCCGCGCCGTGCAGGGCTGCCAGGGCGTCTTCCACACCGCCTCCCCCGTCACCGACGACCCCGTGAGCACCCACCCACGACCCCCCCGGCCGGCCGCCGGCCGCCGGCAGCTAGCCCTGATCACTGTCACCGTGCGTATTACTAACTGCCAATATGCTTGGCGCAGGAGCAAATGGTGGAGCCGGCGGTGCGCGGCACGGAGTACGTGATCAAGGCGGCGGCGGAGGCCGGCACGGTGCGGCGGGTGGTGTTCACGTCCTCCATCGGCGCCGTGACCATGGACCCCGCCCGCGGGCCGGACGTCGTCGTCGACGAGTCCTGCTGGAGCGACCTCGAGTTCTGCAAGAAAACCAGGGTGGGTGCTCCGTCACTTTTATTTGCCTCTACCTTCACTCCATCCAGCACCATCTAGCTAGCAGCTAGCTAGTATACTTTTTCTCTATCTGATAAAAAAAACGGGAAAACAAACTAAAGATTGCTATCATGATAGATGAGAGATATATATAGGTGAATTATTACCTAGATATATTTGCATGCACTACCAACCAAACCCAACCCAACCCAACCCTAAAAGAGTAGTCGTTCGATCGGCTTTTGAGGCCAGCCAATGGAATCGAGTGCTCATCGATGGTGTCTGCCGCGAGAGCGCACAGCGGCACTACGATTTGAACCAGAGCTTTTTTTTCTCTAGTGATGGACGACGCGCACTAGCTAGCTAGCCCGAAGATTAAAGGAGTACATGTAGTTTCAGCTTTTTCAGGAAAAAAAACAAATAAAAAAAGGGAAGAACAAGCTAATTGATCAAGCTTATTAACACACACATTACGCGAATATAATCCTGCATGAAGATTGAAGCCACACCAATAGAGACACGTGTATTGGCATGCAGGGGAACTGCAAGCCGATTGTGATACTATGCCTACTAGAAGAGTGAAGGCGTGGAGCTCTATAACTGACGTGTAGTTCAACGCACGTGAGCCGTACGTGGCCCTAGTGAAGTGAAAGGTAGCAGCACTACGACGACTAGTGTGCATGCATGCATGCGCGCTCACCTTAAAACTCTAATCTCCAACCCGGCCGCCGCCACAGGAATTCAACCTTTTTAGCCGTTTAAGCATCTACGGTCATGCCATGCTTGGAAAGTTGGAAATGGAACTTTCTACTCTCCAGAAAATACGAACGCCAGAAGCTAGCTGAACGCATGGACAGACAGACTGAGAGGTGCTGAGCCTTTGTCGTTTGGAAGAAACTTTGCTGCTGTTGAGCGTACAGATCGATTGTGCATGGCTTCTTAAGGTAAGGGTGTGCACTCGCGAAACTTATTCTGTGCAGGCATGCGCGAAGATTGTGTCTTAATTAGTGGTAAACGGATCGGAGCTCCAGCTGGACCAAACAGCTGAAGCACATACATCACAGTTCAGAATTCATAAATCTAGATACCTACTACATGGGCGTCGTACGGCCTGAAAAAATCCCAATAAAGTTGTTGGAATAAAGCAGCATCTAGTACTATTAATCTTTATTTATTCCCCTCATCTAAAAAACATTCTTTAAAAATTTCTCACGCAATGATTCCGTCAGCATGACACACTGCCACCATTACTAGTTGTTCTTGACAGTTCGCCTGCTTCGTCGTCAGTAGCTTACCGTAACATCGTGCAACGCATGCATGCCCTTACTTAATTGTATTTCCTCAAATTAAACCATGAGTGTATATATATATATACATCTTCTGTCAATTTTACACGTACGCTCGATCGGCCGGTGATCATGTGATCTGAATTATTCTGATCCGTTGATGCACGCATGTGCTGAATCATGATCTCATCATCTAATCTAATACTCCTAAATAATAACCTATACTCCACACACATACAGAACTGGTACTGCTACGGCAAGGCGGTGGCGGAGCAGGCGGCGTGGGACGCGGCGAGGCAGCGCGGCGTGGACCTGGTGGTGGTGAACCCGGTGCTGGTGGTTGGGCCGCTGCTGCAGGCGACGGTGAACGCCAGCATCGCGCACGTCCTCAAGTACCTGGACGGCTCCGCCCGCACCTTCGCCAACGCCGTGCAGGCCTACGTCGACGTCCGCGACGTCGCCGACGCGCACGTCCGCGTCTTCGAGACCCCCGGCGCCTCCGGCCGCCACCTCTGCGCCGAGCGCGTGCTCCACCGCGAGGACGTCGTCCGCATCCTCGCCAAGCTCTTCCCCGAGTACCCCCTCCCAACCAGGTACGTGCTATGTGATTAATAATCTGGTATTAGTTGTATTACTAATTGCTTGGTCGTACGTCTTTTTAATTAATCACAGTAGCCTGTTAGTTGGCGTGTCTCTCGTCAGTTACAAACATATATATATGCTCCATACAGATACGTTTACGTGTCGTTCTATACTTGGACCAACCTATATATACACAACAATGGACTACTATACATTATGATCGTACGTGGTGGCTAATTGCTTAGCTTAGGGGGCACTGGGCGGTAAGAAACGAATGATTAGGTAGCAAGCAGGTGATCGATCGACACTTCGATAGTACGTAGCCCTTCCCAGTCCCATCCTACTCGATCGATTGGATTGGATTGGATTGGTGTGGATCCCATCGAGGTGGTAGGTAACGATGGGCAGGACCGCCGGCCCGCCACTCACGCTACTCCATCAGCTCGAGCGGTGCACGTAAGCATGGGTTCAGGTGAACCAACTCTCTGACGTACTCTCACATATGGCTTACTAGTATTATTCTGACGTACTCTCAGCTCACTTGAGCGTACTGTACAAGTCACTAGCAGCCTGCAAATTCAGAGTGGTTTTGATTATTACCACACGAAGCGATCTCTACTAGCTGGGTCACTGTCTAGATATTGATCAAGCGATCTTGAGCAGAAAGCTCTGAGAGGTAGTGCCTGTATTCGCCGCTGGAAAAAAAAGGGCTCGACGACGACGGCCGCCGGTGCGCGTCGCCGTCGACGGAAGTAGGTGAGCTGGTCGGAGCCCGTGTGCGTATGCATGCCACAACTGAACTCGACCAAGGCCGGATTGGATAGGATTGAAAATTTGAAATAGAATCTTCTGATTGGCCGGTGGTCGACCTAGCTACGTAGCGATAGCGTCGTCAGTAGTGGCCACCAGTGAGCACTTGACCGGTAGGACAGAAGCTGTCGATCGGAGCGGTAGAAATCTGTAGCGTCGTCAGATATGCTGCCTGATTCGTTATTCGCTTTGTTTGCCGTTGGCCAAACGAGCTAGTGTGGCTGTTGCTGGTATGTATCGGCATCACCGTGTGCGTGACTCAGGTATTTGATTGACTCCTCGAGCGCATGCAGATGACTTTTAGCCGCTTCCAATCCATTGGACACCGTGCATGTAGCAGATATTCAGATAGCTAGTACATTTGGTGGCCATTTGCTTAGTAAGAAAGCAATTTAGACAGATTTAAGGAACAGAGGAAGGAACATGTATAGAAACTTCCTAGGAACTTCTCATCATTCTCAGCTAAATTTCCCTTTCCCTCTTGTCCTAAATCAATTGGCAACAGTTTCTTGGGCAGTGACCTCTGCAGCAGGTCATCTCCCTCGTCACCCGAATCATCGTATACTTATATCCCACGAGTACTTGAATTGAACATGGTTCCGATCGATCCTAGTGTAATTGGCTGTTAAAAGTTTTCCCGTCACAAGGACCGCTGACAGCAGGCTTTGGAATTAGCATTACCACATCAGAAAGCAGAGCGCAGCAGTCCCTGTTGCCCCCATTTTTTCTACATCATCAATTCTAGATGATTGAGACACACAAGTGATTTTTACACGAGCATGTAGAATATTTACACGCCATCTCCTCCAGTATTTCAACAAAGCCACCGACAGACACGGAAGCTGTTGACGCTGGAGAGAGAGAGACATTCTAGGATAAGGCCGGAATGATCTGAATACTAAACTGTTGAATACGTATTATATCTACCAAACTTTAACGGGCTGTCATTCTCATCTATATGTTATAGTAGTATTATATAAATCCTGGTACCATGATAATCCTGATCCATACACGTTCACATGGCTGTTTCAAAGATGCCTCGTCGTCGACCATTTTGCTGCCGTAACGCTATGCCCAGCGGGAATCCTTAAATGCAGTGCTATTCATCCATTGTTCCAACTACTTTTCTATATATATATATATATATATATAGTAGCCCTACCGATGGGTAGAGTTCAACCGTACAAGCAAGTGAAAGAATCTCACCTGCTCACAGGCTATAGTATATACGTACTATATGTCGGTGTTTACCTTGACCTGCCTTCAAAAATTTAGGACGACAAGCAGTTGACTGTGCGTGTCGTCTCTGGTTTGGTGCAGGTGCTCCGACGAGGTGAACCCGCGGAAGCAGCCGTACAAGTTCTCGAACCAGAAGCTCCGGGACCTGGGGCTGGAGTTCCGGCCGGTGAGCCAGTCGCTGTACGACACGGTGAGGTGCCTCCAGGAGAAGGGCCACCTGCCGCTGCCGGTGCCCGACGAGCAGGCGACGGAGGCCGAGAAGACGGAGGCCCCCGCCGCCGAGCTGCAGCAGGGAGGAATCGCCATCCGTGCGTGAGAGGCAGATATATAGATGCCACGCACATGAACAGAGGAAGCAATGTTCATACCGCCACTGCTGTGCTGTGTAAACAAATTAACGTTTGTTGGTTGTCTAGTGATGTCCTCCCTGCCCCCCTAAGACTGGTAACGTCATGTTCGCTCTTGTGAACTGTAGTGAGTGAATAAAAATGGTTAATGTTCGTCGTTCAATTCACTTTCCAATTTGATCCAGGTTTTGGATCTTCCATTTTTTGCGGATTGTTTGCAACAAACCGATCCTGAAATCACCGATTTTGAAAGAGTGATTGGAGAAAGAGGTTTGGAAAAGAGGAACTCCTCTCTTTGCTTGTGCGAGACATCAGTATGTGGCATCTGCCATGGCAACTGGAATGTGCCATGGTTCTCCCAAGAAATGTACACACTGTGGTAGTACCAACCAGACGGCTCTAGACTGGACAACACCCTATGTTATAAAACACATCGGATAAACTCAAGACTATTCATGTTTGGTAGCCCAAGGTTCAACCTGCCACCCTTACATAACGATTCACAATAAGCCATAACATCATAGCAACGCACAAGAAACAGAGACAGTCACCACTCACCACGGAGACATACAATAAGAGGGCAGTTGGACGCTGATGCCCAGTCCGAAATTTGAAGCATTTATGACAAAAAAATAATGGTTTTTGGACCATTTGGCCTCTCCCTATTTCAATAATAGAATATCAAAATCAAATCTTGTATTTTAACTTGCTCAAATATAAAGACAAGCTGTCAAGCTCTTAAATGGCGGGAATTTTGGAAAAGATGACAGAGTCAATCAGTATTTTCCTCATTTCGTTATCAAATGCATCAAATAAACAACTCACAGTTCATGTTGAATTGGCTCTATTATTGGTGATGCAAGAGTATAGATAGTAGTTTGCCATACTTTCCTTGATCATGAAAATAAACACAGCAACATTGCAACTCACAGTAAACAATAACTGAAAGTGCCAAGCTCACAACATCCAGAATCAAGCAACAAGACCAAATGAGAATCAAAAGGAAAACAAGAAAGAACCCTAAAACAAATGAGTTTTTTTTTTTTTTTTGGCGAGGTAAAACAAATGAGTTGGCAAACAGAGAGTAGAGTACAGCCTCAACCTACCTTATTTTGATTTTCTGAAACTAGTAAGGAGTAGGGCAAACAAGGAATTAACAACACACAACAAGTATCAGGTCTGATGCTCAATGGTGTGATGGTCAATCATTGTCAAAGAGACAACAAACATTACCTACCGCAACACAATAGCTATAAGAATCAATTGTGTCCTGAGGCCTGAGCGGACAGAGCCCAGATAAGGAGATACATAACTACAAAAAACAACCATTGCTGAACAAAATATATGCCACTTCTATGAACAAATGTGAGTTGCCAACTTGCCATTACATTAATGTTCATTATTATGGCAGCAGAAGAAAACATGGCAAATTGTAGCATATAAACTAATTCCAAGAGAAAAAAGTTTTACACGAAAAGGTGGAGAGTTTTTTTTTCCAACATGCAGGGTGGCACTTTGGATACAACTACAAGACATGGGTTTGCACTGCAAGACCTATGCTCATAGTCATAACCCATAGGAGTAGTTCCAGTTTGAGAATGAAGGGTATATTATTTGCATAAGGTAGTTTTTCTAGCTAACACAAAATCTAGCCATGCTCTATTGCAAGCTGTGTTAGTGGGTACTAAAAAAACTTTTTCAGATAAAAAATTATCAGAGATGCTGTTGATTGTCAGTGTGTGCCTGATTCGCTTATGATTTCATCAAGGCACAAATAACTGGCTGTATCAAGGGTTTCTAAGGAAAATTGAATTCATCATATTTGGTTTAGAGTAATGTTCTCGATTCTCAAAATACTGGATCATCGACAATATCAGTTATGCAGAATCGGAAAGTTTGTTGAGAATAAGAATTAGACATTGTGGAGTGTTTTTAGGTCGTCCAACTAATCGCGATTAACCGGCCTGGTCGCCCAATTAATCATGATTAATCAAGCGACCAGTCCATTTTCTTGGAGCGACCAGGACGATTAATCGCGATTAGTCGGCCTGGTCGGTCCCAAGGCGACCAGGACCGACCAGCCGACTTGAAAACATTGGGACACCAGACACAATGTGATTGGGGATGAAAGCGCAGCTTCAAACATCATCATTGTGTGATAAAGAAGGCTAACTTTGCATGATGAGATAAAAGCGGCCATAGTTTAGTTCAACAAAACTGCTTACATCCTATCTCACATTCTCACCACATAATTTCTCTTTGAAGCCCATTGAACTAATTTTCATATGTTCACGGATCTTCGTTTTCTAAATCTAGACATGAGAAATAAAAAAAAAAAGTCTACTTCTACAACAGTACAACATCGATATAAACTACAAATCATTATAAATGAACCCATCCATCAAATCAAGCAAGAAGACATGGATATAACTGACTGAACAAGTGACTGTTAGGGATCTCTTTGTTATAGAGAAGGAAACAAACAAAATATAAACTGATCTTTTACATATTCAGCTCTTCCCATATAAAATCAATAGACAAAAGGGCAAAAAGAAACAAAAATAAAATCAATAGATCATTTAGCTGTTCAGAGTAAAAAAATCGGTCCTTCTACTACATCCAATGGCACATTGTTTATTGTTATTCAAACATCGGATTTGTCAGCCACTGCACAGCTATCTAGAACAACATCCAATGAAGAGAGGGAAATGAACTTAGCTGACCCTTTCATTATGAGAGTTCATGTATATATAGAACCATAGGACAAATGGCAAAACTGGGACTTATCATGGATGAAAGATACAGCCTCTTGGAAAGTTGAGGTTCAAGACATACAACATATTGATTGAATACTCAATCTAACAGTCTAGGTATGCTTAAAGGAACACCTAACCAGGCCCAATGAATGTAGTGATAAAAGGCCCATCACTGTGCAAAATAAGTTCAAAGGAATTGAAAAAAACCACAAGGGCCAAAAGTCCAAAGACATTCTAAGCCATAAAAAAAAGTAGTTACAGGAAACAGCACAGAATAGAGATGGCAACTACACAACAACAATATGTTTTTGTGAATGCTAGGTGGCCTTAAAATGTGTATGGGTCAGGAGGAGTCGATCTGATAACACTGTGCAAGGGAATGAAGCACCAGTGCCTGGAATCCGATAAGGTATTGATAGAAACAGAACATTGTATTTATTATCTTGTTCCAGCGAATCATTGTAACTGCTTTATTTCACAGAATAAACCAGAATCTATGTATCATCGTAGGGGCAGAAATATGACCAATGGAAGAAACATTAGCTAAGTTGGTTAGCTGGCATTCTGCCAACCTCATTAAATAAACCATTAGCCCAGTATTATCATTTTATCCTCTGCACTGATCAAATGAAACAAGGCATGCAAGAACAAAAGTATTGCAACTCACATGCCCAGTAGGGTAATCTTGATATTGAGAAGTTCACATACAAATTCGTCTTTCATTAGCATTCAGAGCAATGTACTGCTACATATAATCACATATGCATCCATCTAAACATATCAAGCCTGAAACCAACACTATAGCATCCGGGTACCAACGTAGTACTTATCTAATTCAGCTCAATAACAAGATCGGAACCGCAGAAGGGCTACCTATTGCTTGAAGGTGTAGGGCTGGGGAAGCGAGATGGGGCCCCGGCGGTCATCGTCGCCGTCGAGCAGCCTCTGGACCCGCTTCTTGGCGCAGTGCTGCCGGTCGAAGTGCTTCACCTGCGGGATTGCAAATTTAACAAATTGACAAGAAGAGATAGCAACAGGTGCGCAAATCTTGCAGGGGCAAAGCGCCCACGGCGGCGAGGTGGACCCGAGGGCTTACCCAGGCCGGGCGGCAGTTGCTGACGAAGTTGGCGCGAGACTTCTTGCAGTCGGCGGCGTAGAGGAGACCCATAGTGGCGATCTCGGTGGGCTTCTTGTCCGCATGCTTCTCCACGCAGGCGTAGAAGGCATCCCTTGCCTGCGCAGAAAAGAGAAGAGCGCGGTACCGTCAGTACAGCAAAGCCGGAGGGGGAGGAGAGGGGCGGGAGGGGCGCGGGGACAGGGGGGGCTGTACCTTGTAGCAGGCCTCGCGGCCCTTGGCGAGGACGTCGGGCATGACGGATCCGTCGGAGTGGTGGTAGTCGGCGTCGTCGTCCGCGGCGGTGGACATCGCCGGCTGCGGGGCTGTGCGGGGGGATTTGTTTGGGGCTTTCGCTTGAGGAAGGGGAAAGGACTCATGTGGGCCGGCCCGAGGAGGAAACGCGGGAATCAGCATTTCAGGCCCGTCAGAAACGGTGCCGAGCCGTCAAATTCGTCGTTTTCCAAGGCCTGTTTAGATGGAAACCAAAGGCAGTTTTTTTTTCACTTTTATATTTTCCTTAATTCGTTTTTTAAAGATAATATCCTGAATCAAAAAAATAACAAAAATATAACTACGGCTACTGAAATGGCGAAGGTTAAATTACGTTAATTCAAACAGTGGTTCAAAACATGACTTTAGAAAAAAAATAACTTTTTCATATGGACTCAAAGTTGTAGTTCAATGAGATACTCCATTCGTCCCAATTGTATGTGGTTCTAGATTTTTTTTTATCCGTACATTTATATAGATGTAGATAAATCTAGACACATATTAAATATATATAAATGAAGTAATGAATGAATCTAGTAGAGACCTACGATCTTTCACAATTTGGGCCGGAGGGAGTATAAAACATTGTAGTTTATCAACTTTTTATTTGAAGCTGTTTGATACCAAAATAAAATACCACTTTCGTTCCAATTTATAGATCGTTTGACTTTTTGGCATGACCAATTTATCTTATTTGAAAATTTTGTGAAAACATAGAAAAATTCAAGCCATAGCTGAAGTGCTTCCTCCGTTCACACATGTATGATGAGGTTGACTTTTTTCCAAATCTTTAATCATTCATCTTATACGAAAATTTGTTCAAATATGGAAATTATACACAAACTATATTTAGTGATAAATCAAATGACAACAAAACAAATCATAACTTATGAAAAATTTTGAATAAGAAGAACTATTAGAGTTTTGAAAAAAAAAGTCAATTGTGTCATATATTTGTGAACGAAGGGAGTTAATATATTCTAAACTAAATTACAATGAAAATAACTGATAAATATGAAAGTTTGGAATTAGATGAGTAAGTTAAACTTGATGTAAAAAAAATCAAACGGTCTACAAATTGAGACGGAGGGAGTATAATACGATAATCTTCTATTGGTTGATATAAGATTTTATCAACTATTTTGATATCAAAATGGTTTCAAATGAAGGCAGGGCAGTACAAAGTAGTAGAACTCACTGAACTCTACAACTTTCGTATAAATTTTATCCCGATATGAGATTTAATGAAAATGTTGTGATTTTTCTTATGATATGTGGTATTCTTGACTTAATAACTTCTTAAGATTTATATTTTTATATGGGCTCGTATAGATATAAAATGGATATGAAATTTATAGATACAACCATATTTTTATTTAAAACTACTAATAAATGCAATTTTCAAATCTATATATGTAAATTACAAATATTACCCCCTCTCTCCTAAAATATAAGGATATGGAAAGACATGTGCACCCCTTCACACAAATTGGGTAGTGAAAAGGTGAGATGGCATGCATAGGGCTGAACATTCGGTTACCCACTATTCGCTTTGGTTTGTTTGAGTATAGAAAAAATCTATGTCCCCAAAACAAAAACCAATCGGTGCGACGGTGCATGCTAGAACCAATCGATTTCCTGTTCAGTTTCACGATGGGCACCGAACAACACTGAAGGTCGGGCACTGTGTAGCTCCACATCACACGGGAGGGTAGGGGTGGATCGGAGCCACAAAAGGGCTCCATGCCGCATGGAGCGAGAGGACGCGCGCCCACGCCGCATGGCCGGGGACTGGGCGAAATGGAGGTATTGCGACGTGCAGAAGAGGCCCTGGGCTATAGAAAGGAGGCTGGCACCAGTGACCGCACTGCAGGCTACAGGAAGGGAGGATGAAGGGCAAACACTACACAGAAGGAAGGGCGTCGTAGCTCACCCTCATGGTCGCTTGTCCTATCGTTGGTGAGGTCGAGCACACAACAATGCAGAGATGCAAGACTAGAACAAATTAAAGAGGATGGGCCATCACCAACATAAGCCACAAATGAGAGGGACCAATCTTCAAGTAAGGTACAGCTTGGATGAGACAGGTGAGTGGGAAACTACCTACTGTGTTTGTTTTGTATGATGGAGAGTTGGAGACTAATGACTAGTGTGCATGTTTTTGCGTTGTCGTGGGATGTGGGCAGCAGCTTGGAATATAACATGGGTAGGGGCTTGATGGTTCAGTGTCGCACGGTTGGATATCAATGCTGAAGATGAAAGCCAATCTTCATAAAAATAAGAACCGACACCAAGAACCGAAAAAACGATATTTTGGTTCATCTCGGTCTGTTTCATAATTGGATTTCATTGATAAAGTCTCAGGCCCTAGGCATACATGTTGTGGGCGGGGCATCATTGCTAGATTGGCAAAATTTGTTGTGGGGCATCCATCTTTTATGGAATAGGCCACTTCACATTACCAACATGCTAATTGGCTTAGTACCATTAAGAAACAATGACCATTTGCCAGAACACACCGCAAAAATTAAAATAATGATTTTTTGGATTTGGGAGGAGAGAATGGGTGGAAAATGTCATATTTGCCCTTGTCTTCAACCTCCCATCTCCCTTGTCTTCTTTCTCTCCCACATTGTTGCCCACCATCGCCGCTTACTGCTGGCATCTGCCCCGGTCCACCTGTTGTGACGTATAGCACCGTAGGAGACACATGCGAGGACAGCTAAGGAGCTTTTCACGTCCAGCGATACTGCACTCGCAGTGAAGAGCATGTGAAGGGAGAAGGTGAGGTCATTAGCGACAACCTAGGTAGGGGTGGCGAGGGGGGTCTAGTGAATTGGGCGGAGAGGGGCTAAGCGGGGTGGGAGAGGAATATGCAGCGGAGGTTGGACTGTGCAGAGGCGGCGCCGCAGGAGCAGCAACAAGACGGTCACGCGGAGTCATGGTAGGCGAATGCCACCGCTCGACTGCTGCTAGGGTAGAGAGAGAGGCTGACAATGAGGTGAGATGCACCATTGAAGGAGCAGAGAGAGGGGCCTGTGAGAGGGGAGAGAAAGAGGTGCCAACAAAGGAAGAGATGGCATGTGGACCCCACTTCTTGAAGGGCAAATATGACATTTCCCAATCCATTCTCCCTCCCTAAATCCAAAAAAAATCATTATTTTATCAATGTGATGTGTTCTGCAAATGGCCATTGTTTCATAATGGTACTAGGGCAGTTAGCTCGTCATTGGCGGTGTGAAGTGGCATATTCCACGGAAGTTCGATGTTCTGCAACAAATTTTGCCTTGCTTAATTTGTGATATGTTCTTTTAACCTTTTTATACTAATCTAGTTCCATAAGTTATGCTTTGAGATATTTAGACATAGGACAAATTGTATGCAAATTAGAGGCAAACGAGAACATTAGGGGGGAGGCGGTGTAAGATTGGCTAGGCCTAGTTCAGGCCACCTAGCCCTCTCTAGGCAACTTGGCCTCCCTCTAAGGCTCTAACCTAAAAAAGTTCACCACTTAACTTGCGAGTAAAGAAAAATAATAAGAGGAGTGACCCACGGACGATTTGTTAAGATAGTGATCCAAGGGTTAGGGGGCTCTCGTGCATTGATCCATGCACACACCTCACTAGGATAGCTAACATCACTGATCGATTGCAACTAGAACCAACGCTAAGGAATGATCTGATACACTAGGAGAAAGGTGACCACAAGGAAGTAAATCAAAGGGCTACCCAGGCCTCCACCCTACACATGTCCTAACTGGCCTACTGACTTACCTATTGTAACCTCCACTCCAAGCTACCTCACTTACAAGTACCTTCCTCTATGAATTTGAACCGACCTTGGAATGTCATAAGTAGCCCCGTAGCCACACTTGTGGAAGGATATCTAGATGAGAAGTTGAAGTTAGCTGTACCTTAGAGAGCTCCACTCTATCTTAGTATAATGTGAGTAGGCTATGGCCCTTAAATGCCATTTTAGTATCTCCAAAGAAAGGCATGTCTTCTGTTATTGATAAAGAGAATTGCTCATAATAAGTTTACGAGGGTTATAGCAGTGTGGATGGGAATATCAAACACCCTCACCTTGGTTAAGACAAAATGTCTAGCCCTATTAAGCTTCCTCGATTTCCAAGTTGAAATCATTGCAACATTCATGTCCATAGAGGTTTAATGTCAGCCTTATTTAACTTGAAGATTGATGATGGAATGCCCAAATATTTCATATTTGCATGGGAATTGCAACATTCGATAAGGTAAGAAGGTTTGTAGGACCACCATATCTTCCATATCATAGTGAATATGTGAAACTTGACACTTGTGCATGTTTGTGTGGAGGCTTTGCCACAAGGAAATTTTCAAGATATTTCCCATGATGATCATGTCTTGTTCTAATGGTGAAATGAAGATGACTACATCATCTGTGAAGAAAAAAATCCATCTCTCTAACCCAACTACACATTCTATGAAAGAGATTGAATTGATCATCAATCACCAATAACTTAAACCATCGAGATCCTCCTTGATTGCCACAAATAGCATGGGGCAACATGTTGCCTTAGCACAGCCCACATGCATGACAAACATGGTGGCCAAGAGTATCGTTGAGAAGCGCCTTTGTATTAGCCATGGAAAACAAGGGGCTAATCCAATTTCACAACTTTCTAGGAAGCCTAGGTGCAAGTGCAAGTGGATAACTAAAAGATTGAACCGATTTTTAGCACCGAATGTTCTTTGCAATATCCATCTTTGCTAGAGTGCTCGCTGCCAATTTTGATGCAACAAACTTGGACGCTAATTGAACTGACTTGTGGTTGTTGTGGAAATGCCTACCCTTGGTTATAGCCAATAGGGCCCTCGTGTGTTGTCTAGTGGCATGCCACAAATAGTATTCTAAATCCCTTCCACTAAGAAGCACATATCAGTCTCTAAGACATCCACCAATGCGATATGAAGGAGTTTAAGGTTGAGAGATAGCGAGTGACTCTATGGAGGCCCAATATTCATGAGAAATGCTAAAAATCACCTTACCTTGGATCAACTAGAAGTGAATATAAACTATCTTATTCTTGTGGGTGAACCCATCGATTGTTGCAAGATGATTGAGCAATGAGCACATAAGTGATTTGAGGCCCATGCGCTTCAGTTTCATGTCCTTCCTAAGCCAACATTCCAGGTGAGGAGATAACACACTCTTTGATCCCCGACCAAATCTAAGAAGAAAAAAACTGGCTTTTGGGCATTGTCACTTGAAGCCTAACCCATGTGCCTTGTACTCCATCTCTTCATGGACTTGATTGTTTTGCAACATGTGGTCGAGGACTTGCAAAGGTCAGTGTTCTCAAAAAGGTAGGCACAAGTATTTAGCGCCTATATCTAGGTTCCCATCAAATCTACTTTATTATCAAAGTAGAAGCATTCGACAAGAGTACAAGTATTGATTTGGAAAAGGAGTGGGGGAATATGGTCATGTTGCAGTTCAAAGAAAGGCGATGTAGCTTTGTGGTTGAGGGAACAAATTGTACCACCCATCGATAACAGTGACTCTATCACAATACACTCCAGCATAGGGACAACATGTACATTGCTCTAGGTAAAAGGATAGCCCTGAAGATGTGATTCTTGTAATTCTAGATCATCAAGATCTGATGGTTGAGGATATTGTTGGTTTTTCAATTTCTCTACAAATTAGGTAAAAATAACCACAAAACCATCCCAACTTCAAGTTCCAACACACATGCTTCTTTGACCTCCCTTAATTCCCAGAGGACCTTCATCCTCTATCTTTCTAGTTTTAGCCCATAAATTGTTTTCATCTACCAAGAGCAACCATTAGTTTTGGTCAAAAAAAAAAAAGAGCAACCATTAGCCAACATAGCGAGCTTGCCGATGAGGTTGTGGTCTCGACATACTAGGTTTGTAGCAGCTTGCATATCCGAATGCCAAGCAAGAACAATACCACCCGAGGCCCCCATTGAGTGAACTAAAATAGTCAAAGCTGTAGTCAAATAGATGATGAATTAAAGAGTCATTCATTACAAGCTACAAGCTTAGTATTTTGAAGCCTAGTATGGAAACTCACTGATCGCCTGATCGGAGAGAATTGGTTTGGGTTTAAATACATAATAGATCCAAATCCCCCACAATCCCTCACAATCTACTCCAACCAACTTTGACCCGAGAGTTACCAAACCAAGCCTAAAGGAGGCCGAGAGATACTTTCTCTCAAGTGACTAAAATCCATGACCTTGTCACAACAAGACTCTGCATTAAGACCCTGCGTTAGAAGGCCATAATAAGCTATAATGTAGCCTCTTCCTACAACTCCATGGTGATTGATGGAGCAATGTGGTGGGAAAAACTCCTACAATATAATGCCTTGCATGGTAAAGAGCTTAGAGGAGAGGAGAAGATTGCGACAAAGTCCACGAAGGGCATGTGTTGGGAGTCAGTGTATTCTGACGACAAGCTCTTGTTCATGTTTTGATAATGCAACTTATTTTGTATTGTATATTTAGTATATATTTCAAAATTGTTTCATTAAATTCATCATGAATCATTTTTTATATATAGTTCGCTTCATATTAGACATTACTATATTTTTAAAAATATAGTTATATTAAATTACATAGGTTTAGTTTTAAACAAGAGCTAACAATAAAAGATAACTAATGCAATTTTTTTCTAATGCATGAAGCCAACAACCGGTGCTCTGAATAATGCATCGATGTGTCATCAATACCGGCCTTGGAGGGTCAGATGGTGCGGCCGGTCTAGGGCCCCTCAGGCCAAAGGGTGCCATAATATATTGTATCGCGTATACATTAATAATACTAGCAGTACAAAACTATTCCATTTCATTTATAATGAATGTACACTGTGTTTAGTTCGGAAAATGGGGTAGTCTATTATTTTGTCACTCCTCACATTTTATTTAGTTTGTGAAATAAAATGTGTTGATCCATTGTCACTATAGCTAATAATTAGTATAAGTATGAGAAATTTAGTAATCCTATCATAATTCATGGGATCAATCCAAGATGGATCAACTTATCAAGAATGAAGTGGCTCCTCAAGCCAAACACCAAGTAGTCACATGAATTACCTGTGAGTCAAGGTGACGACACGAGGCCCTTTAGTGTCGCACCAAAAGGTCGCTCGGGAGTTGAAACAATTTTTATTGTCCGATATGAATTCAATGAATACACCTTGAATTTTTATTGGTAACATTTATAAGCAGTACTGAGGGCACAATTTAAAATCTTGTCCTGGCTCCTAAAATCTCAAGATTGCCATTGTATGTCATTCAACAGGAAGAGACGAGGTCCATCGGAGCGAATGGCGGATCCAGGATTGGTGGGCACGGGGGCTTAGCTCCTTCATTCTTCAGCACCCTCTTCTTCCCCCTCATCTTTCCTATATTTTCTATGGTGTGCACGTAGAGCCCCTCACAGCCGACCTACTGCTGATAGGTGACATAAAAATGTTAATATATTCCCACTATCCTGGAATATAATAGAACAAAGAGTTTAAATTTTGTCCTAGATTACAAATCAATGAATGAAACTCTATTTGTACACCAATCTTAGTCTATATCGTCTTTGATTGTCATTTGTGATTTAAGCTTGACAAAACCCAAGATTAGACACCAACTAACACGACCTCCTACATTAAACCAGTGGTACATGCGCCATTGCTAAGAACTACTAATCTATCTTAAAACCTCTTTATTCCTCTATTATATTACATGACGGAAGGAGAATAATTTTCCTGCAAAATTAATTAATAACTTCCATAAGTTTTTAATAATCAACTAGTGTTTTGAT
Source organism: Paspalum notatum (assembly GCA_022530915.1). Lineage (NCBI taxonomy): Eukaryota > Viridiplantae > Streptophyta > Magnoliopsida > Poales > Poaceae > Paspalum > Paspalum notatum. The sequence continues at coordinate 8,226,838 of CM039691.1, forward strand.
TTCCGACGAAACTAATTGTAAAAATAGCCATATGTATGTTCTAGTGGGGATCGGAAGAAACTAGCTAGTAGTCTGCAGATACGACTGCTGGATTTGAACTACAAGTCAATCCTTCATCGCATATTGTAAGAAACAAACTTCAGGGGTTGAGGCAGTCATCGCATCAGAGAAATGTGTCAGAGTCCGGACTGCCATCACCTCATCGGATGGCATGCGCTGCGCACCACAACATGCATTGGCTGTGTTTTCAAACAAACTTTAATCTAATTAAATAATAATATAATCAGCAGAAAAAAAAAATTCTTACTTCGATCGTGGTCCTGCTAGTCTCCTAGACGTTACGACTTGCAATTAGGTATGAGCACGATATTGTGATGACTGAGGGGACCGACTGGCCGGCTTTATGGGCGGTCGTGTAGCTTGATCATGTAAACTCAAAATTATTAATTAACTTATGGTTTTTATCAATTATCAACAACGAATTTTTTAGACCTGGTTACACGTGAAACGGATACGATTTTTATCAGCAATTTGCAGCTTTGGAAAACTGATAAAATCTCGTAGATTCAATGGATGCACATGCAGGTGGGGATATAGTACGTACAACTAACTGGGAATATGCCAGCTGTAGATTAAACTAATTATAGTGGAATGAAATGAATCAAAATATTGAAATGCTAATTGATTTGGTTTCAAGAGTAAAATAAAAGAAAAATATCAAAGACGACACAGAGGGTATACTCGAGTAAATTTATGTGTGTGCATTCTCTCTTCAACTCACCCTCATTAACATTTTTTACATCTCAATAAGATTACATTATATTGACAAAGGTCATTTTCCCCATCTTCTCTGTCCCTAAACTTGAGAAATGAATATATTAATGGGTGCAGTGTCTACGAGCAAATATGCATGATGAATTTAAATGGAACATAGGAAATATTAGTTTTTGTTGGTGTCCAATGGCTAAATCCACGAGTTTCGGATGTCCAGAGCAAAATTTGCCTATCAAATATAAATAAAATCAATAAAAATTAAACTCTGATGCAGAAATGCTAAATAAAGTTTGAACTTTGACGAAATACCGCAGTTGGTAGACGCCAAAGTTGCCAACACAAAATTGCTTAACGAGTTTTAAAAAAGAGAAAGTATAGATTCCACAATGAATAAAACTGTCTAGGTAATAAACCTACCAAAACAAGCTTAACTAGTATTCAAGTTCACAATCTATAAGATCGATGCAAAAGCGTGTTGTCATCACAATGCTCTGGAGAGCATGCACGACGTTTCGTATATATCTAGCTAGGGACAGGAGAAAAGCGTGGTGGATCCTGACTCCTGTTTCAGGACTTCATCATGCGATCAGAGTTCTATCTCCAGATGTCCAAACATTGGCAACACGTGCCCAGCAGGAACATCTTCAGGAAGGGTGTGCCTGTTCAATTCAGGCCAGATGGATAAGCTTTGGGGGAGATATACAGTACAATTGGCGATCCACTACTGCTAAAAACTGTAAGTAGTATATCGTCTTTGAATTCATGTACAGTTACAAAATCTGTATATGCAAACACAAGAAACATTGGCAGATTCCCTGCTCCAGCTCCAAGATCGCGAAAACATGATTTTGAGTTTGTAAAATAAAAATGATTTAAACATAAGTGTATGATCCAAAATAATAATAAATTAAAATCGTTTAACCAAATATGCTTAATGTGCCCACAATTTGGCTCCAAAAAATTTCTAAGCTAGGAGAACAACCTGCTCTGAAAAAAAAAATCCTTGGATAAAGGTAGGGGCCGTAGGGCTATATATGGCAGATAAGGTAAGCTCATAGAAATATGTTTCCAAATCCAACATAAATGGCGGTGGAAAATATGAGTGCAGCCTGGTAAACCTTTATAACTAGCTTAATTATATCTGGTAAAATGACTTGTTAGTGGGTTTAAGGAGAGCTATAATTCGTGGAAACAACTAAGAAAATCCACAGCTTTATTAACAAAGGTAAAATTATTATCATTGCATTTAATATACATTATCAATAACCAAACCTGAGTGTGCATGTCCTTGAAAAATTATTTGTGTGTGATGAATTAAGCATTCCATGCCATACTCAAAAAATTAAGAAATCATTCCGTGTGAAGGGATAGATTCAAAAAGAAGTATAGGAAGAATCAGGTCCACATAAAATCAGTCCAATCATCTTGTTTTGGGAAAACAAAACATCTCAAACTTTGCAAAACACTTCAATGTACAAACTTATATAGAACCACATAAAATTGTATTGAATCTCCTTTTTTGTTTAAAAGCGGTGTGAATGGTAAACAAAAAGGAACTTCTTAAGAAAAAGGTTGAGGATATTTCATACCATGACAAAAAAAAAATGATTCCTTGCATCATCAAAACCTGGAAATGCATCCGAAATTAGGATATATATCCTGCACATGAAAGAACAATTGAGCCTTAATCATGATATGTTCCATAGAAAGGAATCTGCAGCGTGGAGAATAAATTTGGAGGTTATGAAGAAATATAACTGCTCCTAGCCAATCACAAGAAAAACCAGCAGGTTAAAACCTATAGAATAAGAATCGTTCCAGAATTGCATGTATCATTAACTTATCTGACGGGGTATAAATTGATGGTCATAATATTAATTGCCATCTATACAAATACAGAAAATAAATAAACCATAATAATATTTGATATCTCCGATCTATTCGTCTTCAACAAATAAATAAATAAATACTGTAAGATTTGAATTCATTCACCTGCTTGTTATATTTTGTTCGGCGCCAATAGATATTACTAAGACTCAAGAAATTTAGCACGGTGCATCACCTGCAAAGTGGAAGTGTTGGAGATCGAGAGCAAACAAGCAAGATAATCGATCAATGGCATGAGAAGAAGAATACGTACGTGAGGAGAGATCTGCAAGTAGGCTTACGTAAGCACGCACAGGAGCTTCCAGATCTGGAAGGCCAACGCACTGATGCTCCTTTCCTCTTCAGGGGTAGGCAGATCTACCTCCTGCACGAGCCGGCAGCACCATGGCTGCCCCAAAAACCTACCGTACCTGCAGGCTGATGATGCAGCACATGAGATGATGGCACCATACTGCAAACAGAAACGTTTCAGGACCAGATGAGGGAGAAAAGGCGGAGAATGAAAGAACCAAGAACGGGTAACAGAGAGAGAGAGAAACAAACACCAGATCTTGGTAATTTAGTCAAGCTAACAGCAGATCAATCATGAGGCTAGCGAGTATACTCCTATATGCGGAGTTACCGAGAGGACGAAAGAGGACACGGACTTGTAGCAGATCGATGGAGGACAGGACAAGAGTGGAAAAAAAGGGTTCCGCCGGCCGCCGGTTTTCGGCTACAACGAGAGCGCGCTTGGAAAGCCGCGCCCGGCGGCGAGATCAGTTAATCAATCCGCCACGCGCGGGGACATCTCCTCCCCCGAGGCGTGTGCCCCCCCTCCCTTCTCCTCTCCCTAGCTCGACCTCGAGCACGGCCTGCGACGTGAGTGAGAGGAAAGCGCAAGCAAAAGGCGGGGAGGGAGACGGCATGCGCGCAGCGGCTAGCGGACACGTACCTTGCTCCAAAGTACGGGTCCAAGTCCAACTGCACCACCACCGCCTCCGACACCCTCTCCTCGGGCGGCGGGAGAGACGACGTAGGGCTGGCAGGCAGGCAGCAGTCGTCGTCGTACAAGATAAGGACGACACCCCGCCCAAACCGGCCTGTCGCAGTAAAGCCTGAACCCGGCCTGAACCATTCACTACTACATGCCCTCCTGCAACTTGCAGCACACAACAACAAGAAGGGGGAGAGAGAGAGAGAGGAGATCATGGCATGCAAGAAGTGGTGGCAGACAGGGAGAGGCCGGCCGGAGAGGACGACTGACAGAGAGAGAAGTGAGCACGCAGCAGCAGCTGCATCATTCATACGTGCGTCGTCGTCTCGGTTGTGAAAAAGGTACGGATCGATGCAGTCTGCCCGCTGTGTGCTCACTCTCTTCTGTCAGTTAGCCATGGGAACCCACCGCCGCCGCCGCCACCGCGATGCCAGCCACACGCAGAACAAACAACCATCGATCAGAGAGAGCATGCAGAGCGGTTAGTTCATCATGCAGAGAGAAGCCCATCGGCGCCGGCCGGCTGGGATCTCGAGATCCGCCGGACTTGGAGACGAAGGGGGCTGGGGCTCAGATCTAAGCGCTGTTTGTGTGCAACTGGAGATCTGCTTGGCTGCGGGTGTGGCTATGGCCGGAGGGCTGAGCCGCATTATATAGAGGCGGAGACATGGCCCTCCTGCGTGCGCCCATCTTTTTCTGCTTTCCCGATCCCATCGCATACGGCGCTAGGGTTAGGGCCGCCTCACCTATCCCTTTGACCGCGCGGCTGCGCAAATCTATCTCGGAGATATATGTTATCATGTTGCTAACTTTGGGATATGGGGATAGGGTTCTCTATCCAGAGGGAAGTATTATTTCGGGATGCTATCTCGTCATATATACTCGCGCACGCACTCGTCTGCGTATTGGTCGAGACGAGTAGGTCCACATTTGGTTGCGCAAACCACCGTGGGTACATCATTTGGACACGTCTAACGCCTTTGTGAGAGGAACAACAGGATATGGTTTTTTTATGGTACGGTCCAATGGCTGAGCGACAGTAATAAATCCTGTTTCTTAGTTAAAAGTGATACCGACATATTTGTCGCGCCACGCTTACTACTAGTACATGACGTATATCATTATTGTTGAAGAGTGGATATGCACGAATCAAATATAATTGAACTAGCATAAGGCCGACTTTTCATGTTCGGAACAATTCGCTAGTATAGTATTGTATAGTAAATAACCATATAGAGATATATTCTCTATATTATTGTGTTATGCATAAATGATTCATTAGGGTTTTCTTAGCCATGAGCAAAAGGATATTAAAAAACCCACGAAGAGGCATGATACTGCATGGTTTTGTTGCGTTTACCAGTATTGTATTTTGCTATATATGGCACGTATAAGCATAAGCATAAGCATAAGCAACATATTAAAGCTGTTGAAGTTGCTGATGGTTGGTTATAAACAGCCTTTCAGTTGTTGGGCACAACACTACATTACCATATTTTAGTAATTATTTTGTTCTAAATATTTTTTAAGAGGTAGGCTTTATTATAAGTAAGTGTAGGAAAATTAGAGCATTGATTTGGTTCAACATACGGTTCGTTTCTGTCTACATTGGTTTGGCATTCCATCTATTTTGCATGTTGTAAGAATAAAAATTCCATGAAAAATGAGCAGGATTTAATTTGTACATAAATTGAGAGTCTATAAAAGAATTTATATGCCGGTTCCATACTAATTCCTAAGCAGAATATTTTAGTCTGCCAGACCCCTAATAATTTGAGTTTGAACAGTTTACAGGAGGTCGGAAGCAAGGACATAGAGATTTAAACAACCCTTTACAAACGACAGATCGAGCAAGTATATTATGTCCTCTCGAAGCATGGTTTGTTTCTTCCTTTTATGATGTGTATCATGTTTTTCTTTCTTAATTATCTTTTTTCGATGTATTATGAGACGCGTTAGAAGTAGCAAGATTTTTTTAGTACCCTATGTTATACTATCATGTTTCTTTTATTTTCTTCTTTGAGAAACATGCTTCTTTAGTTTCCCACGACTTTTCTTATTATATAGGAATCTTAGCCTCTTCGATGCAATCAGTAGTACACCGCCTCTCGATGCCTTGGACAATGGGGATCGGAAGATTTTGTACTGCATTTGATTTTTTAATATGATATGACACTGTGTTTGACTATTAAACTGCTTAATAGAGAACTATGATTGTAAAACAATCTGTAAAAAATAATAGTGATACCTATATATAGTTCGTAGTATATCGGTCTATCTTTTTTTAGGGATAGGTCTATCTTTTTTCAGACGCAGACGCTCACACACGCACGCACATTCACCTCTATGACCGCACGCACACAAACCCTATCCCTATGACCACCTCTGAAAGTCTGGACCGGCATATCTGAAGATTGACGAAGTCACCACGGGCGTCTCGTTGTCGACGGGAACGTCGTCTACCACTAAATGAACTAAGCCGTTAAATTCTGGAATAATTCGCTTCCAATGAAAGTCGAAACCCAAGACCTCAGGTGCCGCTCGACCTGCTGCAACCACTAGGCTACAGGCCCTATGACGGGAGATAGGTCTATCTATAAGAAACGAGCTGGTACGTGGTACCAAACTGCACATTATAATCCGGCCCGAATAAGCTAACGGGTGGATCGGATTAGAATGGGCTGGAAAGAAAAAAAAAGCCTCGTTTGGTTTGGGCTAAAAATCCTACGGGCATGGTACGAGCTCCGCACTTCAATAAAAAAAATTTGCTATCAGCAGGCCCAATCTGATCCGATTCGAACCAGGCCAAGCCCACTGTACTTGAGCCCGTGCCCAGAGGCGAGCCGAGCCGAGACTCGAGATTTATCTCTTTTTTTCGTTTTTCTTTCATCACATACGCAATGCGATGTCCTGTATGACCATGAATCCTCGGTCCCAATTCCTTTTCGTTTCACATTTTGTTGAAAAAAATTTCGGTTTGACCAAAAAATTTAATCTTCATATCTTAAAGTTAAAAATCAGAAAACACCACTTTTCGAACCGAAATCCACTTTCCGGTGTGGTCCGGAAACGGAATTTCGATCCAGTTTTTCGGACTTTTGTCCGGAGAGGTATTCCTCCCAACACACGGATCGCAATTCACAATAGCAATTTTATTTTTACCGCTCCGTGATCCCGCGGTGCTGCGAGAACACGCATCTAATCCATTGTCAGGATTCTTGAAATCGCCGTGGCCCGCAGGGGCACCCCAAAAAACTGAGCATTATTGGTGACAAATCAATCATGGCCGCCGTGCCCCACGTACGTCTGGCCTCTGCAATTCCTGCATGTCGCGCGCCCATTGCTCTTTCGCGCCCGCGACGGGCCACCCGACACCCATCGTCGTTCTGCTACGTACCCGTCCATGTGCCGACGCGCACCGTTCCCGCATCTTCTAGCTCCGCTGCTTCGTCTCCCTGCCTCTGCGTCCGCGGCGAGGACGACCGGCGGGTATCCGCTATCCATTTTATCCGAGACCAATAGGGCAATAAGTCTGAAATAATTCCGTCAGATTGATGATTGACACCGAACGATCGAGCAGATGGCGTCCAACGTCCCATTCCATGGATGGTGAACGCCATTGAAGGCCGCACGGGGTAAGGAGGTGCCACATGGACTAGTGGACCCCAAGTACAATAATTGTACCAGTAGTATCTTTTTTTTTTAAGTACAATAATTGGAGTGACCACGGAATTCAGAGGGGGGGAAAACGACGAGACAGGAAATACCATTACGCTGCTGTTTGTTTATCATCAGTTAACCATCAGGGAGGTTATATATGATTGTTGGTTGGGGATCCCGTTCTTCAGTCGTGAGATTCATGCATCGCATCGCCAGGAGGGGCTGCGGCCAGCAGGGCGGGGAGTGCATCTCGAATAATGGCTAGCTTGATTGTTTTCTTAATGGCATTATTTGTGCCCATATCATATCTCCTCCTGCCTGTCAAAATGTTCGTGCTCTGTTCTCTATTGCAGGGACATGGTGCAAAAACAAGAAGGAAAACAAAGCAACAGGTCGGTGAGTTTAATTTCTTGATGCAATCGAGCAGGCTGGTTGGCCACATGGACAGAGACGATTAGATGAATAATCAATAAGACTTCTGTCTGAGCCGGAGCGCTGCCTGTGCCTGCAAGCAGAATTCCTCTGTGGAATCTCTGACTAGGCGCAGGCAGTCGAGCTGGGCAGTGATGAGGAGGCTGCGCCTGTGCTTACTTGCCTGCTTAAGTTGCTTATGTTGAGAAATCCATAGATGGATTTTTTTTCTAAAAAAAGAAGGGCAATTGTAAGGGTATTATCTTGATTTGCTTAAGAAAATATATATGGAGCGTCTTATTAGGAGTTTGGAACACAATGCAAACATGGCCATGATTTTTTTAGGAAACGCTGTCTCCTGTCTTGCACATGATGGCTTGATTGCGTGTCTTATTCACAAAAAGAAAAATGGGAATGGTCTACCGCCTACATTGCGTCATCGCGTGAGCTCCAGCATTTGTCTGGTTCCTAATAAACCAGCGGTGGTCAGTGCCCTGATGATGGTACCTCCATAAACAATTCGCAATAATAGGAGCGACGAGTTATCCACTGTGTAGTGTGTACATAAAAATCAAGCAGCACAGGTGATATGGCCGGAGAAAACGCGTATCCGTTTCAAGTAGCTGTTTCATTTTACCATCGGACGTCTCGCGTACTGCGCACACGCTACGCCTGCACGATCAGTAAAAATTTCTCTGCTTCTCTTAGAAATAATTGCTTTCTTGGCCATTTAATACCTAGCTGACAAAGTTAGTTCATCAGTATAGTCCATAGACGCCATATCATTTCAGTCGCAATCTCCCCGTCTCTAAGCGTCAGGAGCATATTAACCAACGCAATTTCAGCTTGAAGCAAACTGACGTTGGATCAACTCTCTGAATTATCAGAGAGAGAGAGAGAGAGACCAACCCTTTGAAGAAAAGAATGAACAGTGACCAGACAGCTACAACAGCAGACATAATCAGCAATCATTGTACCGCTCTACGTAGATCTAGACCAATCTGAAGCTGCCACACCAACTCGTAATGACGCTTCAGCCACGCTAACCACGCTCCCGCTAGCTGCCAATCTGAATCGAACCGGTGAACACTTGTCGCCGTCCATGGCAGCAGCACTGACACGCCAGCGGCACAACAAGCTTGGAACGCAGGAGTAATGGTAGCAGTAGCAGCAGCTCAATGGATTCGTCAGAAGAATTTTCTTTACCGAAAGGAAACGTAGCCAGATAATGAGATCCGGCAGAGGATGTCCGGTGGATCCATATACGCGCAACGCCGTGCATGCCGCACCCAGCCCTACGCCTCGCCGATCCTTGTGAAAACGTGATTTTGCCCGAACAAGGCTCCCCGCCTCCGCCGAGAAATGTCTCGGCGAGAGCGACGGGGCGGACCGGGCGCCGGAGACGGAGGCGGGGAAAAGAGACCGAGCTGGCGGGCACCACACGGCCACCAGCGGCGATACGGTATCCATCCAGCGCACCGGGCGCACCCCCCACAGGTTTTGGCAGTTTGCTGGGACGGAGACGAGCAGATGGAGGTCGCCGTGTCCCCCGCCGTGGTGGTCCTCCGCGCCAGATCTCTGGCTGCCCGTGGTGAGGATTTCGTGATAGGTGTCTGTCGACCGTCGAGACAGTTCTTGCATAATTGCACTTTCGTCACTGATTTTTGAATGAGACGGCACTCAGCAGTACTTGGAAACTGCAGTCGAACACAATTTAATTATTCGCCACCACGCCAAGTACTCCGTAATCAGTACAAGTTCAAGTGTCACAAGAAAAGTAATAGGGCAAGGTTAAGCGAGGTGCATATGCAGTTCCTTTCCTCTTTGCGAATTTGTAGTGTTAACTGTTTAAGCGCTATGCAGACTCAAAACCATCTGCACTTGCTGGCACATAAAAATACCAATAATGCTGGTATATAAGGGGCCAAGATTAAGACACGGAATATTCAGATGCAAGCAGGTAGCACAAAAACAACTCAATTATGCATAAGGGAGGAGCCGCTCTAATTCAGCAGCGATCTTGAGAATTGGGATTGCAGATTCTCGCGGCCACTGCCCCCCGCCCCCACGAACAGCAAATCTCACGTCATTATCGAATCTAACAACAGTGACGCAACCAACCACTTGTAGGACAAATGAAATGAAAATCGACGGTGGCTAAACATAAACAATGGCTGCACTACGATCCGGACGGAACAATGATGAGCGGCGGCGGCGCGGCGTCACACGACGGCGGTGGCGGCGGGCGGGGGGTCGGCGGCCCAGACGATGTCCTTGAGCGCCGGCCGGAGCTCCTCGCTGCAGAAGGAGCGGTACTCGAGGGTGTCGCCGCCGTCCTTCTTGACGTCGACCACGAGCACGGACGGCGCCACGGTGAAGATGTCGGCGGCCACGGCGAGGCGGCCCTTGGGCCCGCCGCGCTCGGCGCCCTCGAGCCGCACGCCGCGCGCGCAGCTCTTGGTCACCCGCATCCGGCCGCCGCCGCGGGCCGCCACCTCCTCGAGCCGGGAGATGACGCCGCTCGCGGACTCCCGCGTGGCGAACCGCATGCCGCCCTCCCGGTGGCTCCTCGCGGAGAAAGTCGAGCCCCCCTCGACGTCGAAGAGCGGCGAGAGGTCGAAGCCCGCGGAGAGGGAGATGAGGTGGAACGCGTTCAGCGTCTCCGGCGCCTCGTCCTTGTCTCCGGCGCCGGCGCCGCCGCCGACGGGCTCGGCGGCGGAGGCGGCCTTGACGACGGGAAGCCTGGCGACGGAGGAGGTCTTGCTGAACCAGGGCGTCTCGACGAGCTGGGCGACGGTGATGCGGGTGTCGGGGTTGGGGTCGAGCAGCCTGGGGATGAGCCTGCGCGCGTCGGTGGACAGCCAGGGCGGGCATCGGTAGTCGCCGCGGCTCATCTTCCTGAACATGGCGGCGATGTTGTCCTCGGGGAAGGGGAGCGAGCCGGCGAGGAGCACGTAGAGGATGACGCCGCAGGACCAGATGTCGGCCTTGGCGCCGTCGTATCCCTTGTTGCGGAACACCTCGGGCGCGACGTAGCCCGGCGTGCCGCAGAGCGTGTGGAGCAGGCCGTCGCTGCGCGCGTGGCCGGCGAGCGCGCTGAGTCCGAAGTCGACGACCTTGAGGTTGCCCGCCTCGTCGATGAGCAGGTTCTCGGGCTTGAGGTCGCGGTGGTACACGCCCCGCGCGTGGCAGAAGTCGACGGCGGAGATGAGCTGGCGGAAGTAGCGGCGCGCGACGTCCTCCTTGACGCGCCCCGTGCGCACGATCCGCGCGAAGAGCTCCCCGCCGCGGACGAGCTCCAGCGCGAGGTAGATCTTGGAGCGCGTGGCCATCACCTCGTGGAGCTCGACGATGTTGGGGTGCGACACGCGCTTCATCACGCCGATCTCGCGCTTGATCTGCTCCATCATGCCGGCGCGGATAACCTTGTCCTTGACGAGCACCTTCACGGCCACGGCCCGGCCGGTCCGCAGGTCCCGCGCCGCGTGGACGCGCCCGAAGTTGCCGTGCCCCAGCACGCGGCCGAGCTCGTACCGCCCCTGCAGCACCCCGCCCTTCACATCCCCCTCACCCTCACCCATGTCGTCCGATGGATCGATCGATCGATCCCCTACTCCCCTCCTTTCGATCCGATGGATCCTTACTACGAGAAAAGCTAAGGAAACTCAAACTAGCCTAGGTCTAGGAGATTGGGAGATGGATGTGTCTACCCGTCCTCGACGTGCTTGCGGTGGCAGGTGCGGTCGCCGCGCAGCTCGCGCTGGCCGGCGACGTCAGTGCCTGAACGCCGCCTCATCGCTCTGCATTCCCTGTGGGGGCGCGGGGGCGCTCGTCTCGCCGGTGATGGATCGGGGCCGGTGCGAGAAGGGCGCACGGCGTTGCGCGGTGGCTGTTGCGAGGGGAGGGGGGGGGGGGGGGGGGGGGGGGGAATCCGTGTGAGGTTGGCTGGCTCAGCTCCGCGGCGCTCGGCTTATAACGGGCGGTCTAGGGCGGCGGCACAGGGGCCTAGAGCCCCCGTAGGCGGCGGCCATGACGGTTTCGTGATGGATCTCGACCGGACGATGTGGATCGGACGGTATGAGGTTGTCGGGGTGGGTGGGACGCGTCCGATGCCGCGGACGCGGGGATGATTGAAGTGCGGGGCCGTCTGACGCGGGGCGGACGGCCTGATTGGGATTGGGGTAGGCTGCCGGCAAGCTACGAGCGGAGCAGCATGGAAACCCGTTGCGGGGTGTAGCACCATGGTTCGCGTGGTACACCGGAAACCGCGGGCGGGAATGCAATGCAACCGCAAAACGGTACCTGAGGCTACGGCAGGGCTCAGGCGTGGACGGCGAACACAGAACGGGTGCCTACGCTACAGTCCACGGTTCGCTGTTTGGTGCTTTCTGGGATCTTTTATTTCCCAGCCCACAACAGGTTTGTGATTGTTGCGAACAAACTTTGGTTTCCTCGAATAAAGTTGTTGCAAATACTCCTCCAATAACATGAAACTAAAGAAACAAATCTAGGCTTTAATCATTCCCTCTCTATGCTTAGTGCAACGTGATACCGTATTACTGTTAAACAAAATATCCACGTTTGGAACCACCACCAAACAATTGTGAGGCATAGTGCCATTTCAATCATAGTTATCTGCTGCAGCTGGCAGCAGCTAGCGACATTAAGGCTAAGGCCAACAGTTAGGGTAAAAACACATACATCCACTATTCCAACTACCACTCTTTCTGTAAACAGTATCGCTACAGTGTCATTTTGAACTGTACCCGACCATATACCCGGACCGCTGGATTTAGCCTAACAGGTACTTTCATCGATTAGCATGGCTCCGTGGGCACCGTGAAGAGACTCCCCTTTCACATCATCAGAGGAATAGAAATGATGCATCCAGTGATGAAAAAACCGTGTTGGATCACTCAACTCATAAAGCTAATACACGCGTTGCTTGTGTGTCACGTGGGGATTAATATGCCCACCTGGCCGGCGTCAGCCTAATAAACTACGACAGATCAATCCACCAATCATCAAGGAAATGATCATGCATGATACCGTGAAAGTGAGTCAGGTCGGCAAAGAAGATTACCGCGCGCGCAACGCAAAGTCGCCCGGAGCAGCCTGCGCGGCGCCGAGGGTGTGGACAGCTCGGCCGCGCGCGACATCAACGCGAGAGGGAGAGCCGAGGGCACACGCACTCTCCGTGCGGCGTGTCACGTGTGTGGTGCACCACGCCCTAGCATCGTATGGTGCGCGTTTTTGCCATCGGCCGGCCAACCCAATTTCGCTAGCAGCAGCTAGCACCAGCTAGCACCGTAGCAGGATACGGGTACCTAAGCTGGCACTTAAAAGTGCATATTTGGAACGCAGGAATTCTAAAAAAATTCATAAAAATTTCATAGAAAACAGTTTAATTTCATAGAAAAACGCAAAAATAAAAAAGAATTTCTGCGTTCATGGCCTAATTTCTGCCGTGGCGTCGAGTCGACCGCCTGCCTACCTGTCCGTCTCAGCGGCCGGACGCGAGAGGGACCTCTCCGCCTCTCCGGCTCGCCGCTAGGCCGGCGACAAGTGTCGCGGCGATCGATCGCGGCGTCGCTCGAGCGGTAGGCAGAGGCCTGCCGGGTGGACGCCCTCTGGACTGGACGTGGACGAGCCCAGCACCCCGGCGCTTTCGTCGCGTCGCGCCCCCCTACGGCGCGCACCGGGCCGGGGGCCGGGGCGAACGCGTCGGGGTCAGGCCTGACGCCATATTCGCCACGTCGTGTACTTCTGTGTGGCGCCGGCCGGCGTCGCGTCGCGGTCCTTCACCTGCGCTGCACGGCCTTTGCGCCTCAATTCCGTGCTGTCTTTCTCACAGCTGGGGGCTCCAGGACAAAGAGGGTGTATATCTCGGCAGCCACAGGCCGGAGCGGGCGAGCGGCGGCGGTTCGCCCGTGCCATACACGGATGCAGTATGCTGGATTTTTAGTGGCTTTGTTATCAAACGGACGATCGGTACCGTTTGGAACAAGCAGAGACTCGTGGCCGAGATGACGTGAGATCATGGCCCATCCCGTAGGCCTCTTGATTTGGCTCGTAGATAGATAGGATAAGATATATATATATATATATATATATATATATATGGTCGAATCATCTGAACTTTTTTGGCTCCGAATGCTACTTCGGAAGGCTATATATGGAGTACATGGTAACACGGAAGCAGGGAAAAACTTTCCGTCGGTATACCGCCGGAAAACCGAAAAAAATTCCGTTTCCGCTGGTAACCGGAAAATGGAATTCCGAAATTTTTTGGTATTTTTCGTTTTGAATTTGGAAAATTCAAAAAAATTTGTAAAATTGCAAATAGGACGTTTTTCTAAGCAAATAGGACTAGAACACACTCAAATCTAAGATCATTTGCTAGGCTAAAATTGCATTTTAGTTGAAAAACAAGGTTATTTGTAGTCTAATGAGGTATGATTCATAGATTTTTAGTATCCGTACTATCAATGGGTTGAAAGAATATACCTTTTAAATGGAATGAGAGGTCTCCTTTATTTATCCTTACATTTTCATCATATCTTCATTACTTATTAAGTACTACGTGATATACATAGACATTGTTTATTAGATTGAACTTGGGCTTTTATATGGACTATGCGATTTATGTATTGTAAATTTATATTATGGTATGGATTGTAACTATGTACTTATGTTATTGTGATAAATTTAGTGTTCATGCATTTTATTTGTGATTTCATGTGTCAATATGCATTTGTTATGAATAATTTGTGTGTAATATATTTAATATGCATTGTACATTGCAATATACAATAGATACAAATAATATTCTATCAAATTATTTAATTCTTCATATGTTTGGAGCATTTTCTAGTCAAAAAATGACATTTTTCACCGAAAAGTCCGGAATTCTGCCGGAAAGTAGCGGAATTCCGTTTTTCAAATTTGAAAACCCAATCCGTTCGGAAAATCCGGAATTCGGCAGAATTTCGGTCGGAATTCCGATACCGGATGACCCCGGGATTTGTCTAAAAATCGGAAAGGTTAACCCTGCACGGAAGTGTCTGAAGTTCCAAACAGGTGCGTGAAAAAACTGCAACAAAACTGTGGGTGCTTAAAGGATACTTGAACAAGAACTTTTGGTAAAGAGAAAATAAAAGAGAGATTGGTACTACATTCTCCCATTAATATACTCTCCATCGGTACTTAAATATAAGTCGTGGTTGATTTTTTTTTAAAACTTCGATCCTTCATCATATTCAAAAAATTTGTCTAAACATATAAAAAAACTAGCCATGCTCAAACTCTTTACAATGATAAAACAAATCACAACAAAATAAATAATAAATTATATTTTTATTTGAATAAACGAGGGATTGAAGTTTTAGAAAAAAATCAAATACGACTCATATTTAAATACGAAGGGAGTATATCGTTTACGTCATATAGTCTTGAATAGCTATTGGGTTGTGGACCAAACATGAGAGTCCGTTTGGAATTATGAATTTTATAGAAACAATGTAATTTTATATAAAATAGTTCAATTTCACGTAAAAACATTGGAACATATAAAGAAATTAAACGGTGTGGGATTATTGCATGTGGCACATGATAATCGACCTGGCAATCAAGGAAAGAGAAAAAAATTAAAAGAAAGTGGACGGTTTTGTTTGACATCCTTTCTTTTTCATTTATTTGAAGACAAAGTACCATATGGGTTTGGATATAAAATGAGGTGTAAAAATAAAGAACTAAGAAGTAGAAACATTTTCTTTCTATCAATTTTAGGCCTTTTCCAACCATTTCCAACCCGTACAGTGGGACCAATGAGAGGGCTATAAAGGTTTTATTGGGTGAAAAAATGGTATTATAAAAACTCGCTCTTTTATAAATTATAATGCAGAACAGTTCAGTTTCACATAAAACGTAGGAACATGAAACTTTTCCCAGATCCCAAACATGCCTTGAATGGTTGCACTTGCTAGTATTAAAGTGTTGATTTCTCTCTTCATGCATATTTTGTGGTAATTTTTATGCATTGATACCGTGTTAATTTGGTAACACCGTAGCTCGGAATAACACGAGAGATGTTCAATACTCCACATTGTGTGCAGCATAGTTTTAGGACATGATTCAGTGATTGGTTGCCCGCACCTCGTTAAGCATAGGCCACTACATGCATGTTCCACTTTTTTTTTTTTTGGAGGGGTACTTTTTTTTAGGGATTTGAGGGATACAAGGATGTTCCACTTGATTGGTTGGCTAGAGAAGCAACGCGGCCTGGCCCATCTGATGCAACAAGCCCCCTTGGTCCGATTGGACAAGCGTGGAAATCGAGATAGTTTTCTATTTTTCTATTTCTTAATTAAAATATTTAATTACCTGATCAATTCCATATTTATGTTTGATATTTTATTATTAATAGAGCATGCATGGCTAGATACCGGACAGTTGGGCATGTAGCCCACCTCCAGCCAGGCCACAGCATAATTTGGTAGCAATCATATTCATTCATATGAACTCATGCGAGTATAAAATTTAGAAAAATATAATGTTTTACAATTTTGTAGTTCATCGCCTTCTCATTTGAATCCATGGATACTGGAATAATCCCACGCTGTACTCTGTAGCGAGGACTGCATAAATCCACTGTGGTAGCGTCTACTTGAAATTAGTGGAAGGAAAGCTAATGCAGGGGGCAGGGCGGTGCAAAATTCCAATTGAGGCCCATATCACGAAACATTTCGGCCTTACTCAGCGCGTCGCAGTCCACTGCGAGGCCCGTGAGTTCTCTACGCGGGCCAAGAAGTTGGAAATTTTTTTATTTTTATATTTATTTAAACCCTTTTTTGCAAAAATAATTGGGTGTTCCAGAAATTTGCAAAAGTAACCTTATACCGCCGGGCGAAACGGCGATTTTTAAATACCGCCAGGTGGGGCGGCGGTATAATGACGTGGCGTCTATCTGATGGCCGGCCTGGTGCAGCTGACAACATATCGCCGTCTGGACAGAGTTTTTATAAATACCGCCACCTAGATCGGCGTTTTTTAAAAACCGCCGATTGGGCCGACGTTTTTTAAAAACCGTCGATTGGGCCGGCGTTTTTTCATTTACCGCCGCTAGGGTTGTGCACCGCTGGGGTGGCTCGGCATAAAATAAAAAACGCCGGTCCATTCGGCTTTATTTAAATAATGCCGGCCTATTTGGCTTTATTTAAATAAAGCCGGCCCATCCGGCTTTATTTTAGCTATTTTTTTTATTATTCGTTTTTAGAAGAATATACGATGGATGTCTATGCTTAGAACGTTTGGTTGACGCGAGAAAATAAGAAGCATTATTTAAATAAATTTTTTGAATGGCATAGACTTCGTTTGTTTGGTTCACGCTAGATAGTAAGGAATATTTCGGTATTGCAAGTCACGATTTAAAAAAGTTAGAATCGAATGAGAAAAAAGTAACACGTGAAACTAAACCCAGCTTAAAGTTTGCAGATAATAACCACAACATAGTACATGACTTTTGGCATAGTTGATTCTACTACTACGGTACATGTTCAACATGCATTCACCATTGACTATGACCTAGACAACCTACCACATTTTTGCGTTGGCATGTTTTGATAGTGTCCAAGTAGCTCTATGAATACACGCCTTAGGGAATTTAGAAGCTGGGTATGAGCTAGACTATCTTCTGCTCCGCTGTCTAACCATAATGTGCGGATGAGAAATGTGAGGATCCTCCTTCCTCGTAGAACCCATGTCCCCCGGATGGTGGTGACTTAGGGGGCCAGTCACTTCTCGGGTGGTATGGGCACTTGCAGAATGGATCTGGGCACAACGGGTCATCCTCTAGGCTGATCACCAAAGGTGTCTTCTTCTCCTCATCTTCTTCAAGTGACTTCACCTTGCACTCGAGGTCATGGATGCGGTCCTTGAGGTAACTGATGTACTCGTCGATGTGTTGATGGTTTGGAGGATCAACCCACTTAGTAAAGCGACAGCTTCCCATGTCATAATAGTCCTGCAAAGACAAGTTTTGTTAGGATTGGAAAAATAGAAAAAATGCAAGGTAATAGTTACACATACATAGCCATTGGGGCAGCGATAGAACCGACGGCCACCATCTATCCATGAATCGAACACTTGCACAACACAGTGCTCCCCATGGGCACACTTTGGCCACTCGTCCCTTCGATCATCATAAGGCCTAAGTCGTCGTGCACCCACGAAAGTGTGAATTCCCTCTAGAGGGAACTGCTCTAGTGGAGGTTCGTACTCTTCAGGCCCAAAGGATCCTTCCCAGACAAAGTGGTGAGGTGGGTTTTCCCTCCTCCCACGGCCACGACCTATCCCAGCTGGTGCTGCCATTTGTGTTTTGCACACTCGGTAGGTGTTGTTTGTGTAGTATGTGCAAGGCTGGTGGTGTATTTATAGTCGTGCTCAGGTCACACTGATGGAAAGGCTGTTGATGCATGTGAAGTATGCTGAGTATTCATATTTGCCTGCATAGTCAGTTGAGTATTCACATCAACCTAAAAAGGCTACCAGGCAATGATTCATCACATCCATCTGAAAAGGCTATTGAGTTGTATCTGAAAAGGCTATTGGGCAATGCTGCCTCACATCCATCTGAAAAGGGTGCTGCCTAAACCCTGAAAAGGCTACCGGGCAATGCTGCATCACATCCATCTGAAAAGGCTATTGAGTATCTGAATTGGCTATATTTTGTATCTGAAAGGCATCATATAGTGATACATTTAGTATGAGAAACAGCGGATCTAATATTATTGCAATAGTCCATTACAGAAACGACAAATAAAGTACAACAGATTACATTAACACACAAATAAAGTAGAAGAGATTACAGTACATAGCGCTCATATTGCATTTAAACTTATTGAAATAGTAGCTTCAGGAGACAACCTATTGGGTGAAGCGAATGTTTTTGCCCTTCTTATCCCCTTTGAAGGATGATGTCCCCTGATCAGTTCTGTCACGTTGTTCTGCAGCGCGAAGTAGATCTTGGCGGCGCTTGAGCTCATCCTCCCTTCTCTTTAGTTCTATCTCTCTTGCAACTAGATTCTCACGCCTCCTATTCAACTGTTTATTTTTTTCAATCAAGCCGGATCCACTTGGCCACGAAGAAGCTGCATCGTCGTGTGGCCTACCCTCCAACACGACGTGATCCAACGCCGTGGTCCACTTGGCCACGAACTCGGCAAGACGTGGTGCCCAAAGCTGACCAACGGACTGGCCCTGTCTAGTAAACCTGCAAGTAAAATCTAGTTGTGTTAATGGAATGAGCTTGTGAAATATTTGAAAGCAACAACACGTAAATGCACATCGTTTGCACGAACCGGTGCACGTGTGGCGGTAGAAGGCTCCGAGGCACGACAATCTCCTGGAACAAACCTAGCTGACGGAGCACGCGGTGCACTGCGTGTTCCTCGACGTAGATGTCGAACACTAGTGGGCTGCGTGTCCTCCAGTACTCGGCGTCGCGTACGCACAGAGGTGATAGGCCCTCAGGTGCGCGACTGCCCACTGCCTCCACAGAGTAGGGCTCCCAACGAACCTCATCGTCACGGAGGACGTCGAACTGGCCTACGAAGTCAGGGTAAGACTTTCTAGTCTGCACGTGAGCGTACGCGAACTGCGAAGCATTCAATTATGACGTTAATGTAGATAAGTAGACACAGACCGAAATAAGTACAAGAGGATCAAGGCACTTACTCGTCGGTCGCACCATAGAGAGTCCATTGTCGGACCATCTACGTCGTCGACTATGTACGCCTCGTATGGGCTGTGCACGATCGCGGACCGACCAATCTGAAACCTCTCGTGGACCCAAAGCTGCAGAAGTAACGGGCACCCCCCGAAGATGGGCTCCGCTCCGGAACTCTTCAAACAACTCGTGCACAAGCCACGGTACGTCGCCGCTAGGACAGCGGACCCCCAGTTGAACTGTGGGATCACCTCCAGTGGGCTGTCGGCGACGTAACGTGCGAAAGGCAGTAGGTGCTTCGGCACAAAGCTGCCCGCGGAGCTGCAGAACATGACCCAGCCCATCAACCACAACACGTAGGCCTCCAAGTGTCTGGCAATCTCGTACTCTGTCGCACCTACTCGAATGTCGTCCGTGTGATGCTCCAGCATCTCAAGTACCTAAATTAAGTAAATTGTACACTATCATGCATCATGAGCATCACGGCATAATCATGGTTAGAGGGGTTTGGTCATAATGTGGGTTTTTGTTTTCTTTTTTCAGCAAGCATGGACAATGCCAGGCTTGTAGTTTGAATTCTGTTGGGTTGTGGGGGAAGCTCATATTACCAAAGTTGTGGATAAGGATCTAATGAACAACTTTGTCAAATTGAGTTTGGGCAAAAGATATTTTCAAATTAGTGTTTCGAACCTTTTTCTGTCAGCCCAAATAACCAACCCAAATCAGGCTGGTTTGAAA
The DNA here is from genome assembly GCA_022530915.1 of Paspalum notatum. Lineage (NCBI taxonomy): Eukaryota > Viridiplantae > Streptophyta > Magnoliopsida > Poales > Poaceae > Paspalum > Paspalum notatum. The sequence goes on from CM039691.1 coordinate 8,247,009, forward strand.
ACCCAAGTTTGTACAAACCTACAGCCACTTTCATGAAATACTCCCATTGAACCAAATGTAGACCATAAAATTCTATACAACTTTCCCAAAAGGCACATGAGGTTTAAATGGCTAGAAAAGGGATTTTTAGAATTTCTAAGATGGAGCATCCTGCTGGTCAAACCTGAGGCAGCAACTTAAATTCAAATTTAGACCAAACTTGACCATAGAACTGGGGGTCAAAGTTTATAACAAAGTTGTAGCTTACAAAATTTTGAACACTTCTTGTAATTTGAGTTTCATCTAAATCGGCCTCTAAAATGCTCAAAAACGCAAATAGAAAAGAGGTGTCTCAGCGGTCAAAGGGGATTTTTCCATTTTCGGATTTTCTTTTTTTTTCCCTCTCTATGACAGGTGGGCCCCGCTTGTCGGGTTCCCGCCCGCGGCGCCCAAATTGGGCCGGCCCGCGCCGTCTCGGCCTCGCCCCGTAGACCCGGTCCACTGCGCCCTTCTCTCCGCCTCGCGCCTTGGTCCCACCCGTCAGTGGCTCGCGGCTCATGGACGCGGTCCGCGCCGCGCGGCGCGTCGTCCTCCCCGGTACGACGGCGGCCACGCGGCCGACGGTCACCGCCGCGGCCGTCCGGCCACCGCCCGCGCTCTCCGCGCCCTGCCCGCGCTGCCCGACGCTCGGCCTCTAAAAGGGGAAGAGCCCCGCGCCCAAAACCCTACCGCCCGCGCTCTCCCCGCGCCGCCCGGCCCGTTTTTCCGCCGCCGCCATCGCCGGCCGCGAGCTCGGGGCCGAGCCCGCGCCGCCGCCTCCCGACCTCCCCGAGCCCGGCCGACCGCACCACCGCGACCGCCGCTCCACGCCGCCCCTTCCCCGCTAGCCCTCGTCGTCGTTCTCCCCTTCCCCGAGGAGATCGAGCTCGGCTCGACGTCGCGTCGCGCCGGGAGCTTCAAGTCGACGCCGCCGTTCACGCTCGGTGCGCCGCCGTTCCCCGCCGCTCCACGCCTCCTCCGCCGACGAGGATACCCCCAAGGTGAAGCCCTAGCTCCCGCGCACCTCCGCCACCCCGCGTCGCGGCTCCGGCGAGCCCCAGCTCGCCGGCGCGCGCGCGCCGCGCCGCGCGGCCGCGGCCGGCGCGAGGAAGAAGACGGGGGCCGGATCTTTTTAGATCTAGCCCCCGGACTTTTCCGAAATTGCAAGCCGGTCCTCCCGCCTGTTTACTGAGTCTTGCAGATCTTGCAAGCTAGCCCCTGGAAACTATGGTTAATTACGCAGAGGTCCTCGGATCTGAGTTTTTCTTTTTCTATTTTCCTTTTTCTCGGTTTAAACTTTGATAAATCATATAAAATCGAATAAAAATCCTAAAAAGGAAAATCTTGTTGTTCTGGAACCACAGTAAAATGATCTATGCAATGGATATGATATGGATCTGTGCATGTCAACTTTTGTTCACAATTTTTGCACATACATGTTCTATGTTGTAAATAGGAAAAAGAATATCTAATGAACTCTAATGAACTTGAGGCCTTGACAGTGGCTATAACAGGGTAGCTAGGTCCTGAGTACTATGTTTAGCACCCTAGCATTAATCAAGTTATATGTGTTTTGCTTTTTACCATTTAAATGTGACTTGGAAAATGTTGCTACATAAAAAGTGCATAAAATGAGTCATATATATTTTTCCTAAGTTCTATATAGCATAGTTAGCTCCCTGGTGAAATTTGAGAGTGTGCATGTAAGGTTTAGTCCTTGTTTTGAAAATGACAAAAATTTCTAGCTAGGGAAAGAAAATAGAAGTAAAGGGGTTCCTTTTATAGTAGGGGTAAATGCATGATATGTTGGGTGAAAAGAAGTTAGCCATTGTCACGCTTTGTGACATTTGCATTGTCTTCGTGCAATTTGTACGCTCATTTCATACACTTGGCATGCATATAGACCCCACACCCGAGGAGCAGGAAATTCCGGTGATCGAGGAGCCAGAAGACCCGGAACCCGAGCTGCAGCAAGAAGAGCACCCGCAGGCCGCACCTGACTTCACAGCCGAGGAAGCTAACCCCAGCGAGGAAGGTAGGCAGGCCCTACATTCTCCTAGCAAGTTATGATTTATGATTACGCATATGCATTAGGTATTGTTTGGAACCTTATTGCATTAGAACTACTGGCCGCCCTGGCTCTAGCACCAATAATAGGTCCGTAGGACGAGTTGCATAGAAATGATAGGGCCGAGTAGACACGAGTGAATGGTCACTCGTCACGTAGGTTGACCTTGAAAAGAAAATGCTACACTGAAAACTGCCTTGATGGCTTTACTGTTGATGATTAAAAGGAGACCGGGCGGAGATTAAGCTTTACTTTTCGAGGTGTGTGTTGTTGCGGTGTAATGGCTCCGCCCGAGTCGTTTAAGGCCCGTCCGCTGTTCGCCTGCTGGTTGGCATACCATTGCTAAAGTGCTTACCCGGTTAATGGGGACGGTGAAACCTTACTTGTGCCATCCGGAGTACAGAAACACGTTCCTACCCACTGGTTGAGAGGAAGGTGGCCCGGGGGAGCTTGGTGCTCATGACGGGGAGACCGAGATGTCGGCAGGCTCGTCATGGGGGCACAACCCGGGAGTCAGGTGGGAGTGAATCGAACTTGGGATGGGACAGGTGGAGGAGGGGGACTATATGTGGGAAAGCCGTCGTGTGAGTAAGCATATGGGCCCCTGGCATTTTTAGTTATTCCCGGGAATTAAAATCGATTCGAATCGCTGATGCTCACCAGGTGTGAGAATGCCAAATATCACTGACGGGCAACGTAGTAATAACCTTAATATTCTATAAATATGATTCATGATTTGGATATCAAGTGGTTGGTTATTATTTGAGACTCTGATATTTCATAATGATGACAGCTATGTACTTGCAAGGATTATCTCTTTCTTTCACAAGGGTAGTGGCTGTTAAATCCCACTATCCGTAAATAAACTTTTGAGATAAGAATCAAAGGCTAAGGATCCAATGATAGTAAGCAAGCGTTGCGTCAGCCGTAATCCTTGCCATTAAGTCCTCTGAGTAATTAGTACTCAGGGTTTGCCCCCAACATTTGGATTTCAGGTGTGGAGTTCCTCTTCTGCGCCTGTGTTGGCGGGGGAGCCTGTTATCATCAGGAGTGACAGGAGTCATGTCATGGCATGGGGGCGACATCAGTGGGCGTGATGTCACTCATCTACTGCATCTCTTTTGGTTTAAGCATGACCTATGGTCTTAGACTTCCGCTGTGAGACATTATTTCGAAATTCGGCCGATGTTGGCCCTATGTTGAACTTATTTTATTCAGAACCTGGTTTGTAACTTAAAGTCTTCTTACTATCTATTCAAATGCCTGTGATGACGTAACTGTTGTGGCTCCATCGTGAGTCGGATGTGTGTGATGTCGGTTCATCTGGGATTTGGTGCAAATCGAGAGCCGAGGGCTTCTCGACGGACGACCGGGTTTAGTACGGTCTAAGTACACCGTAAGCTAATGGTGACAGGTGTACTTAGCCCGTATTAAATCGGCGGTTCCGCCACAGCTGGTATCAGAGCCGATCATACACATACAACAGTTATATCATCAAGATTTAGTTTACAAAACTAATTTTGGAGAGCCCTTTTCAAGTAATTTGTAAAAGAGAGTATACGATATGCCCGTATTAAGGATGTTAGTGTTATCCAGGTGACATCACTGACATTTTGACCTAGATAGGACTCATATGCATATTCGGTGCTTTGAGAAACAACTTTTCGGCCATTAGCCCTCCCCAGTACTGGTGGAAGCTATTGGAAGTTTTGCGATTAGTTGTGAACTCTGCATTCATGCTGGTAGGATAGAAATTTTTAAGGGGGGTGGTCACCTTTGCGGTGTTTGTGACCACTCTTCTGTTGTGACGCAGCAAGAATTCAATTTGCTTGCGTGGGTGCCAGCCCGGTCTAGCAGAGGACCGTACAGATGCGTTGTCCACGTGGCGCAAATTGCGTGGATGCCACTTCTAGGTTTAGAGTGGTAATGTTGAAAGCATGCATTTTTCTGCAGGTACACTGACTACGTGCGATATTAAGAACGATAGTGAACGTCTAGTTGCATTAGAGAGAGCCGTGCATATATGTCACCGAATTATCGCTAGTAATACTAAATAGGGTGTGCGATGTGAGATCGATAAGGACGAATCATGCATCATGATTTTCTTTTCTGTCAAATGGGGTTGCTGCTAAAAATATGAGTATTGCATGAACTCGAAATTTTAAGACACCACTCTACACGTTCCCTCCGATCCGTCTTGATCATGATTTTAAAATCCACTCCCTTATAAAACTAAGACATCTCCTTTTTATGCAAAACAGATGGTGAGGACGAAGCAGACCGCGCGCAAGGCCACCGGAGGGCGCCCTTTGCCCCCTATGACCCACACCCCGCCGGTTGCCGAGGGTGGATGGGTCCATGAGCGTTGCCGGGAGGACTGTCCCATGTCCCTGATCCTGTGCAGGGCCATGCGTGAGTTGGGACGTCGCCCCTGCCCGTTCATCTCCACGCAGCTGATCCACGAGCCGGGAGTCTGTGAGGCCAAGGTGGTCCTCACCACGGCAAACGGTAGTTTCCGCACGATCGTTTCCCGCGGAGTCAGTGGGGAGGACGCTCGCAAGGGTGCTCTCATGACAGCCCTTGCAGTACTGAGCTCTGAGGAGGAGGCGGGTGACACGGTGCTGCGTTTCCTCCCTACCCTCGGACAGGACGACGACCCGTGGCAGGACCGTCGCGACGACCTTCGGGCACGGGGTGCCTCGCGCCCCCAGGTCGCGTGCGTGGACTACGCCCGCGAGGTGTACGGGCTGTACATTCAGGAGAAGGACCGCAGCCAGTTCTTCGCCGCCAGGCACAGGGACGCTCAGGCTCGCCGTGAGGAGTTGGAGGCGCAGGTGTCGGTGCTCCAGCAGCGCCTCGCGCAGTACGAGGGATCCCAGGACGGGGAGTCCTCCGAGCCTCAGGAGATGGAGCAGGACGAGGACGCCGCGACTACCGGTCACTCTGAGGCTTAGAGGATGTCTTAGTGGAGTAGTAGTATGTGGCGCGTAGCTAGCACGTTGATAGCGATTTTTTGTTTCACCACGCTCCGTGCTTACTTATGGTTGTACCTAAACATTTGTGAGGTGAGAGCTCGTACGGGTACCCCATTTATGTAATATGGGACGCCACTTGATGTGTGATTCGATGGTTGGTCGATGTAACCACCATCCTGTGATGTAATGGCTAAACCTTGAGTCTTAATTTAGATCGTTTTAATTAAATTCGGAATTCGGTTTTCTGCACTACCTGGTTGCATTGCACGCAAGATATGTACATGTCATGATTTCTGAGCCTATACCTACGATGCACGAAAATCTCATGTAAACCACATTGGCATCCTCCTTGCAGATGGTGAACACTCGCAATGGGCAACACTCGGGTTCGGAGCAGCAGGCAAACGGCGCCCCACCTCCGCCGGAGTTGGCTACCCTGATCGTGCAACAGGGTGAGCTGATCCGACTGCTAGCGGAAGAGCGCCAAGGCCGCGGTAATGGGCAGCGGGAGCCTAGAAACCGTGGTATCTCATACCGGGACTTTGAGGATTTGCGCCCTCCCATCTTCAGCAAGTGCCCCGAACCGCTGGATGCTGATGACTGGCTCCGCACCATCAGATCCAAGTTTACTCTCCTCCCAGAGTTGACCGAGCAACAGAAAGCGCGCTTTGCCGGGCAGCTGCTACAGGGACCTGCGGGGGCATGGCATGCCACGTTCCTCGAGATGCAGCGGGCTGGGCATGAGCCCACCTGGGAGGAGTTCTCTCAGGCTTTCCGGGCCCACTACATCCCGGATAGCCTGGTAGAACAGAAGAAGCGAGAATTTCGAGAGCTCAAGCAAGGAAACAAGACGGTGATGCAGTACGTACAGGCGTTTATTCACCTGTCGCAGTATGCACCGGAGGATGTGCGAGATGACCCCTCTCGTGCCGCTAGGCTTCTGAGCGGCTTTGACCCCACTCTCCAGACACACTTGGGGCGTCGCTACCAGAGCTTCACCGACTTGGTGGACACCGCGCTGGATATGGAGAATCGCCTGCGGGTCGCTAATGAAGATCAGAGGCGCAAGCGCCAAGCCAACACATCTGCTGCTGGATCCTCCCAGAAGCAAAAGTCAGCTTATAGGCCCTCACAGCAGTACTATCAGCAGCCCCGTTTCACGGTCCGGCCCAATCAGCCGGGCTGGGTTCACCGGGTGCCACAGCAGCAGCAGAGGCTCACCGCCGGCACACAAGCCCCGGCCCCCGCGACACGTGTCCTCGCTCTCCCGGGGCCTGGAAACCCTTGCTTTAACTGTGGCAAGGTGGGGCACTTCAGTCGGGATTGCAGGGCACCCCGCAAATTTCAAGGCCCGAATCCAGCAGGCGGCACCCAGCAGGGCAAGCAGAAGGGGCCGGCACAGAAGACGGGTCGGGTGCACTACATCCACCTGGAGCAGATTCCCGCCGGTGTGCCGGTGCTCGCTGGTACGTTCATGATCAACGGTCGTTCGACCGTCGTGCTATTTGATTCGGGGGCTACGCATACCTTTATTAGCAAAGCATACGCACAGAAGCATGACATAAAATTGCACAAGTTGAGGGAAAACTACCACATCACTGCCCCAGGGTCTCCGATTGATACCAGTCTAGGGGTCAGACACTTAAAGCTGGAAATAGGAGCCGAGACATTCATCATCAACCCCGTGGTGCTGCCACACCAAGGGATTGATATTATCGTGGGAATGAACTGGATGACGGAAAACAACGCCGTCCTGGATATTGGCAGTAGGACAATACAGTTAAGGTCTAGGGTCAGTGGCAAGGTCATACGTGTGCATATGCCAGACATGAAACACATGGTGGCCGCAGTAAATGCAACCGAGGTTGATGAAATTAGAAAGATCCCAGTAGTGTGTGACTTTCCGGACGTGTTCCCGGAGGAGCTTCCGGGTCTACCCCCGGACAGGGATGTGGAATTCCGCATAGATCTTGTCCCTGGCACAGCTCCTGTCTCCAAGAGGCCATACAGAATGGCACCAGATGAATTGAAAGAGTTAAAAATACAACTCCAAGAGCAGTTAGACAAGGGTTTCATCCGACCAAGTTCGTCACCTTGGGGTTGTCCGGCCCTCTTCGTAGAGAAGAAAGATCAGGGAGGTAAAAGGCTCTGTGTGGACTACAGGCCGCTAAATGCAGTCACAGTCAAAAATAAATATCCAATTCCACACATTGACATCCTGTTCGATCAGTTAGCTGGGGCCAAAGTCTTCTCAAAAATTGACTTAAATCGGGCTATTATCAGATAAAAATCAGAGAAGAAGACATACCAAAAACTGCTTTCTCGACCAGATATGGCTTGTATGAATATCTGGTCATGTCCTTTGGATTAACCAACGCACCGGCCTTCTTCATGTACATGATGAACTCGGTATTCATGAACGAGCTCGACAAGTTCGTCGTGGTATTCATTGATGATATATTAATCTACTCCAAAAATGAAAAAGAACACGAAGAACATTTACGGGTAGTACTCACTCGGCTAAGAGAACACAAGCTCTATGCCAAGTTCAGCAAGTGCGCTTTCTGGTTAAAGGAAGTGGGTTTCCTGGGGCATATTCTGTCAGAAAAGGGAGTAGCGGTTGACCCTAGCAAAGTAAAGGACGTTCTGAACTGGAAGCAGCCGGAAACTGTCACAGAAATTCGGAGTTTTCTTGGTCTAGCGGGCTACTACCGCCGCTTTATCAAGGACTTCTCCAAAATTGCTAAACCAATGACCTCCTTGACTAAGAAAAATGCAAAATTCGTGTGGGGTCCGAAGTGCGAGGAGGGGTTCCGAGAATTGAAGAAACTGTTAACAACTGCACCAGTACTAGCCCAACCGGACGTCACCAAGCCCTTTGATGTGTATTGTGACGCCTCCGGTCAGGGCCTCGGTTGTGTCCTAATGCAAGAAGGGAGAGTAATTGCGTACGCCTCCCGCCAACTAAGAAAACATGAAACCAACTACCCGACTCACGATCTGGAACTTGCAGCAGTCGTGCATGCCCTGAAGATATGGAGACACTATCTGTTGGGCAATACCTGTCACATATACACTGACCACAAGAGCCTCAAATATATCTTCACACAGCCCGAGCTGAACATGAGGCAGCGTCGGTGGTTAGAATTGATAAAAGATTATGACCTAGAGATTCATTACCACCCGGGGAAAGCGAATGTAGTGGCGGATGCACTAAGCCGTCGGGCTCATTGCAATGTGATTGAGGTCCGACCCACGGCTCGGGTGATATGTTGGGAGATGAATGAGATTGAGATGCCAGTTGAATTCTTAGTCGAACTATATAACATCAGCATTGAGCCAACACTAAGAGATCTGATCATTGAAGCACAGAAACACGACCCGGGCATGGCTCACATACGTGAGGGTATTGCTGAGGCAAAGAGGGATTGCTTCACCTTAGATAACCAAGGGGTCCTATGGTTCAAAAACCGCTTAGTAGTCCCTAAAGATATGGAGCTGAGGAAGAAAATATTAGAAGAAGCTCACGAGTCCGTACTGGCCATGCATCCAGGCAGCAATAAAATGTACCAGGACTTGAAACAAAGGTTTTGGTGGACCCGCATGAAGCGGGAAATCGCCAAATATGTATCAGAATGTCACGTGTGCAAGAGAGTAAAAGCAGATCACCTAAAGCCAGCCGGTATGCTTCACCCCTTAAACATCCCGGCTTGGAAGTGGGAAGACATACACATGGATTTTGTGGTAGGGTTGCCACGCACTCAGAAAGGGTACGACTCCATATGGGTGATCATTGACCGTTTCACTAAGTCAGCGCACTTCATACGGGTCAAGACCTCCTACACTGCAGCCACCTATGCTGAGTTATACATTGCACGAATAGTATCCCTACACGGTGTTCCTGTGACCATTACCTCGGATCGAGGCTCAGTCTTTGTATCTCGTTTCTGGGAGCAGCTACAGAAGTCTCTAGGCACAAAGTTGATCCACAGCTCAGCGTACCACCCTCAGACTAGTGGACAAGTAGAAAGAGTAAATCAGATCCTAGAAGACATGCTTCGGGCCTGTGTCTTAACCTATTCCACCAAGTGGGATGAGTGTTTGCCCCTAGCAGAGTTTGCATATAACAACAGCTACCAAAAGAGCTTGGAGATGGCTCCTTTCGAGGCTCTGTATGGGAGGAGGTGCAGAACACCTCTGAACTGGTCAGAACCTGGAGAGCGAGTCACCTTCGGGCCCGATTTGGTAACACAAGCCGAAGAGCAAGTGAGGTTCATACAGGAAAACCTAAAAAGGGCACAGTCAAGGCAGAAAAGTTACTCAGATAGAAGGAGGAGACCGCTAGTGTTTAAAGAGGGTGATCACGTGTATCTTCGGGTATCGCCGATGAAAGGTGTGCACCGGTTTGGGGTAAAAGGGAAGCTAGCACCACGGTACGTTGGGCCATTCAAGATTTCCGAGAAATGTGGACCCGTGGCTTACCGGCTAGAGCTACCACCACGCCTCGCGGCAGTCCATGATATCTTTCACGTGTCACAACTCAAGAAGTGCCTGCGAGTGCTAGAGGAAGAGATCGATACATCCCAAGTTCAGATTGAACCGGACCTCACTTATGAGGCCAGACCGGTGAAGGTCCTGGACCAAAAGCAACGATCGACTCGACGTAGCACGGTCACCATGTATAAGGTGCAATGGAGTGAGCACACCGAAGAAGAGGCCACGTGGGAGACAGAGGAGTACCTGCGAACCAAGTATCCGGGTTTCCTTCCGTCCACCTCGAACGAGTATGTTTCGACTTGCTTAAAACCTTTAAATACCCGTCGCACTGCACTTTCTCATCTCTATAAACTCTCCACCCACAACACATCAAAATCTCGGGACGAGATTTCCTTAAGGGGGGTGGGTTGTGATGCTCCAGCATCTCAAGTACCTAAATTAAGTAAATTGTACACTATCATGCATCATGAGCATCACGGCATAATCATGGTTAGAGGGGTTTGGTCATAATGTGGGTTTTTGTTTTCTTTTTTCAGCAAGCATGGACAATGCCAGGCTTGTAGTTTGAATTCTGTTGGGTTGTGGGGGAAGCTCATATTACCAAAGTTGTGGATAAGGATCTAATGAACAACTTTGTCAAATTGAGTTTGGGCAAAAGATATTTTCAAATTAGTGTTTCGAACCTTTTTCTGTCAGCCCAAATAACCAACCCAAATCAGGCTGGTTTGAAAACCCAAGTTTGTACAAACCTACAGCCACTTTCATGAAATACTCCCATTGAACCAAATGTAGACCATAAAATTCTATACAACTTTCCCAAAAGGCACATGAGGTTTAAATGGCTAGAAATGGGATTTTTAGAATTTCTAAGATGGAGCATCCTGCTGGTCAAACCTGAGGCAGCAACTTAAATTCAAATTTAGACCAAACTTGACCATAGAACTGGGGGTCAAAGTTTATAACAAAGTTGTAGCTTACAAAATTTTGAACACTTCTTGTAATTTGAGTTTCATCTAAATCGGCCTCTAAAATGCTCAAAAACGCAAATAGAAAAGAGGTGTCTCAGCGGTCAAAGGGGATTTTTCCATTTTCGGATTTTCTTTTTTTTTCCCTCTCTATGACAGGTGGGCCCCGCTTGTCGGGTTCCCGCCCGCGGCGCCCAAATTGGGCCGGCCCGCGCCGTCTCGGCCTCGCCCCGTAGACCCGGTCCACTGCGCCCTTCTCTCCGCCTCGCGCCTTGGTCCCACCCGTCAGTGGCTCGCGGCTCATGGACGCGGTCCGCGCCGCGCGGCGCGTCGTCCTCCCCGGTACGACGGCGGCCACGCGGCCGACGGTCACCGCCGCGGCCGTCCGGCCACCGCCCGCGCTCTCCGCGCCCTGCCCGCGCTGCCCGACGCTCGGCCTCTAAAAGGGGAAGAGCCCCGCGCCCAAAACCCTACCGCCCGCGCTCTCCCCGCGCCGCCCCGCCCGTTTTTCCGCCGCCGCCATCGCCGGCCGCGAGCTCGGGGCCGAGCCCGCGCCGCCGCCTCCCGACCTCCCCGAGCCCGGCCGACCGCACCACCGCGACCGCCGCTCCACGCCGCCCCTTCCCCGCTAGCCCTCGTCGTCGTTCTCCCCTTCCCCGAGGAGATCGAGCTCGGCTCGACGTCGCGTCGCGCCGGGAGCTTCAAGTCGACGCCGCCGTTCACGCTCGGTGCGCCGCCGTTCCCCGCCGCTCCACGCCTCCTCCGCCGACGAGGATACCCCCAAGGTGAAGCCCTAGCTCCCGCGCACCTCCGCCACCCCGCGTCGCGGCTCCGGCGAGCCCCAGCTCGCCGGCGCGCGCGCGCCGCGCCGCGCGGCCGCGGCCGGCGCGAGGAAGAAGACGGGGGCCGGATCTTTTTAGATCTAGCCCCCGGACTTTTCCGAAATTGCAAGCCGGTCCTCCCGCCTGTTTACTGAGTCTTGCAGATCTTGCAAGCTAGCCCCTGGAAACTATGGTTAATTACGCAGAGGTCCTCGGATCTGAGTTTTTTTTTTCTATTTTCCTTTTTCTCGGTTTAAACTTTGATAAATCATATAAAATCGAATAAAAATCCTAAAAAGGAAAATCTTGTTGTTCTGGAACCACAGTAAAATGATCTATGCAATGGATATGATATGGATCTGTGTATGTCAACTTTTGTTCACAATTTTTGCACATACATGTTCTATGTTGTAAATAGGAAAAAGAATATCTAATGAACTCTAATGAACTTGAGGCCTTGACAGTGGCTATAACAGGGTAGCTAGGTCCTGAGTACTATGTTTAGCACCCTAGCATTAATCAAGTTATATGTGTTTTGCTTTTTACCATTTAAATGTGACTTGGAAAATGTTGCTACATAAAAAGTGCATAAAATGAGTCATATATATTTTTCCTAAGTTCTATATAGCATAGTTAGCTCCCTGGTGAAATTTGAGAGTGTGCATGTAAGGTTTAGTCCTTGTTTTGAAAATGACAAAAATTTCTAGCTAGGGAAAGAAAATAGAAGTAAAGGGGTTCCTTTTATAGTAGGGGTAAATGCATGATATGTTGGGTGAAAAGAAGTTAGCCATTGTCACGCTTTGTGACATTTTGCATTGTCTTCGTGCAATCTGTACGCTCATTTCATACACTTGGCATGCATATAGACCCCACACCCGAGGAGCAGGAAATTCCGGTGATCGAGGAGCCAGAAGACCCGGAACCCGAGCTGCAGCAAGAAGAGCACCCGCAGGCCGCACCTGACTTCACAGCCGAGGAAGCTAACCCCAGCGAGGAAGGTAGGCAGGCCCTACATTCTCCTAGCAAGTTATGATTTATGATTACGCATATGCATTAGGTATTGTTTGGAACCTTATTGCATTAGAACTACTGGCCGCCCTGGCTCTAGCACCAATAATAGGTCCGTAGGACGAGTTGCATAGAAATGATAGGGCCGAGTAGACACGAGTGAATGGTCACTCGTCACGTAGGTTGACCTTGAAAAGAAAATGCTACACTGAAAACTGCCTTGATGGCTTTACTGTTGATGATTAAAAGGAGACCGGGCGGAGATTAAGCTTTACTTTTCGAGGTGTGTGTTGTTGCGGTGTAATGGCTCCGCCCGAGTCGTTTAAGGCCCGTCCGCTGTTCGCCTGCTGGTTGGCATACCATTGCTAAAGTGCTTACCCGGTTAATGGGGCCGGTGAAACCTTACTTGTGCCATCCGGAGTACAGAAACACGTTCCTACCCACTGGTTGAGAGGAAGGTGGCCCGGGGGAGCTTGGTGCTCATGACGGGGAGACCGAGATGTCGGCAGGCTCGTCATGGGGGCACAACCCGGGAGTCAGGTGGGAGTGAATCGAACTTGGGATGGGACAGGTGGAGGAGGGGGACTATATGTGGGAAAGCCGTCGTGTGAGTAAGCATATGGGCCCCTGGCATTTTTAGTTATTCCCGGGAATTAAAATCGATTCGAATCGCTGATGCTCACCAGGTGTGAGAATGCCAAATATCACTGACGGGCAACGTAGTAATAACCTTAATATTCTATAAATATGATTCATGATTTGGATATCAAGTGGTTGGTTATTATTTGAGACTCTGATATTTCATAATGATGACAGCTATGTACTTGCAAGGATTATCTCTTTCTTTCACAAGGGTAGTGGCTGTTAAATCCCACTATCCGTAAATAAACTTTTGAGATAAGAATCAAAGGCTAAGGATCCAATGATAGTAAGCAAGCGTTGTGTCAGCCGTAAGCCTTGCCATTAAGTCCTCTGAGTAATTAGTACTCAGGGTTTGCCCCCAACATTTGGATTTCAGGTGTGGAGTTCCTCTTCTGCGCCTGTGTTGGCGGGGGAGCCTGTTATCATCAGGAGTGACAGGAGTCATGTCATGGCATGGGGGCGACATCAGTGGGCGTGATGTCACTCATCTACTGCATCTCTTTTGGTTTAAGCATGACCTATGGTCTTAGACTTCCGCTGTGAGACATTATTTCGAAATTCGGCCGATGTTGGCCCTATGTTGAACTTATTTTATTCAGAACCTGGTTTGTAACTTAAAGTCTTCTTACTATCTATTCAAATGCCTGTGATGACGTAACTGTTGTGGCTCCATCGTGAGTCGGATGTGTGTGATGTCGGTTCATCTGGGATTTGGTGCAAATCGAGAGCCGAGGGCTTCTCGACGGACGACCGGGTTTAGTACGGTCTAAGTACACCGTAAGCTAATGGTGACAGGTGTACTTAGCCCGTATTAAATCGGCGGTTCCGCCACAGTCCGCCTGTAAAAAGTTGAACTTAGGTCACAACTATATGATTTTAAACTTTGCACGTAGCGGTCTAATTTATGTCGGACAAATACTCACCTTGAACTGAAGAATCCACCACTTTGGTGGACCGCCCGTGTGCGTCGGTGCAAACTCCCTATAGGCCAGTGCGGTGCTCCTACGCTGTACACGACCGAACCGATCGAGCAAGTCGTCTCGCCAGCCTTGCCCGACGTCTGTGGGGCCCATGGCATCGCCTCTCAACGGCAACCCAAGCAGGTACGACACGTCCTGCAACGTAGGCGCCATCTCGCCCACAGTGAGGTGCAAAGTGTGTGTCTCCGGTCTCCATCTATCCACCAGTGCAGCCAGGAGAGAGAAGTCGTAGCTGAAACGTGGTCGTTCTCCCTCGACCAAGCGAGCAAGGGGGAGGAGGCCCGAAGCGCGTAACCTAAAAAAAGCGGATTAGTGATCCATTGTATATATTTCGATGCGATTCAATATATCCAAATAACACAACAAAGAACGAGAAGCGAACCTCGGTAGCCAACGAGGGTCCAAAACCATCGTCTCCATCGGAACACGTGCACGAAACTGTCCAAGCGAGCAACCCAAAACAGCACTGAAGTAGGACCGATGCTTCCTGTCCGTTTCTGCATCTAGCAGCTCGGGGGTCACGTAACCCTGTGGGGCAGCCATCGCTACAGAATGATTGAAATCGTTAGTTATCATTATAACTATATGAAAATTAACAAAAACATTAACATAACATCGCATCAAATTCAAATTAATAACAACTGTAGGTTCGGAACATCAAATAAGTAAAATCCACGATTGCAACGGACTAACACTGAGCTACAACTAAAATAACAGTTACATAGTAGACAAAGGTTCCACACATCATGTTATTATAATACATGGTACAAACTAAATTACATTAAACGACTTCATCGGTTCCACCACGATTGCGTCGACCTTGCCTCGATGATCCAGTCTCAGGTATGTTCGACACGGTTCCTTGACCTGTACTTTTGCATTTTTTGTACGAGTGTCCGAACTCATTGCATCTGGAGCAAATGACAACTCGTGGCCCAGCTTCGGCGTCATCCATGTTGTTACGAATGCGACGAGTTTTGCGCCGGCCTATCTGTTGTTTCATGTCAGGGTGAGGATTGGGTATGAAATCAGGGGCACCATCTGGAATACTGGTGAAATTCCCTACCATAGCGAACCCATATATCTCGGACTTCCAGGTGTGATAGATTGCATCCTTCATGTAACAGGGCGACACAAACATATGTGCATTCAAACCTCCAGCCTCTTGACACGCAGCTATGACATGTGTACATGGCCTGTGGTATAACCTCGGCTTGTGGCAGCTACACACACAATGGTTATTGTACAGGACACATTCTTGCACGTGCCTCTCATGATTGCCTCCTCTCCGTCCTTTGTCCCTACAAAGAACCTCGAATCGATGCTCAGCGACACCCATGTTCCTCACACGATGTCCTGCGGCTTTTTTGTTTGCTTTGTCCATGTACTCAAAGAATTTCTGGCCATATATGAGGCGGTGGTCCTTAAACACCTTCTCCGCTTTAGGATAACGTTCCCGAAAATATTGTGTTGTGCGGTATATGTAAAATTCCACAATTCCAACAAGTGGCATACTTCTGCTGCCACGTAGGACCCAGTTGTACACCTCGGCAAGATTCGTGGTCATAATACCATAACGAACACCTCCTTCATCATGCAACAGAGCCCACTTCTCCTTTGGCTCATGCTCAATCCACTCAGAAAAAGACGTGATCAAACGACCAGGCCTCCGCCGCACATTAGGACCATCAACACCCACATTTTCCATTGCAATTGGCTCTTCATCTTCTGCATTCACGCCCCTACTTCTTAGTTCGGCAGCCTGCTTCTTCGTGTGCTCATCGAGCTTTTTCCACAGAACATTGAATTTATTTTCTTGATTCTGGCTACACAGCCTCTTAAAAAGTGTGGTTAGTTTCTTACTCTTGAACTGCTTCTGAAAATTTGCACCCATGTGTCTCATGCACCACCGACTTTTCAGATCAACCCACTTCGGTGTTCGTTGACGTTGTACAGATCCTTCCTGTAAATCTTGCACTGCTTGCATAATGCCGCCATGGCGATCATGAATGACACAGACATCTCGCCGATCCTGAACAATACATGACTTGATCCTCTCTAAAAACCAGTACCAGCTGTCCCCGTTCTCACTCTCAACAAACGCAAAAGCAAATGGGAGAACCTGATTGTTACCATCTGCTGCAATTGCAGTCAGCATTGTGCCCTTGTACCTCCCTGTTAGGAAGGTTCCGTCGATGCATATCACTGGGCGGCAGTACTGGAATGCATTGATACACGCCCCCAATACAAAGAAAGCACGCTGAAGAACATGCTTTGTGGGGTCATGAGGCAAATTATAGTGCTTGATCTCAAAGTAACTACCGGGATTCCGCTCACACAGTGTATTCAGCACACGTGGGAGGTTGTGGTACGATGCTTCATACGTTCCCCATCTCATTTCCAACGCCTTCTGTTTTGCTCTATAAGCTTTGCTGTAAGTTATTTTGTACTGGAAGTCGTCCTCTATACTATTGATTATTGCCTTCACCTCATATCCTGGATTATTTACTATCTTTGAGTACATATATTGAGCCACAAAATCAGCTGTCAAGTTACGGTGCTGACCTTCAAGCTCTTCAAGGATGCATGTATGGTGTTCAATTCTTGAAACTGTCCAAAAAGTATCATACTTTCCCATGTATGCATGGACCCTAAAAGGACAATCATCTCGTATGCACTTCACATCATAGACTTGTGGGCTACTTTTGACAACTCTGAACTCTTTCTTCAAGCATTTGGCCGACCATCTTTGCACAGCCTCTTTCAGTTCTATCCTGCTATGGTAAATAGCACCCACAGATACTTCATTCTCACTATACTCCCATGGCACCGTTTCACCTTCATTCACCAACAGTTGAGAGTGATCATAGTTATTCCATTGACTTGGAACTTGCACCGGCCTATCATCTTCATGATCTGAATCGTCATCATCACGTACATCTCCCTCAGTGTCCTCCCGCTGCATCTGTTCAACCAAACCTGGAATTTCTTCACCCTCGTCTACCTCACCCATTGGCTCCCGAACGGTTTGGCTTCCTTCACCTTGCTCATCATCGCCAATCTCATTAAGCTCATTCACATTGTTTTCTACAACTTGTTCAACTACTGTGGCATCATCATAGACCTGTGCGCTTTGTGCTTCAACATTCACCTTCTCGTATGCTTGCACAAAAAGAATCAGAGGTAACCCACGCTGCAGGCTAACATCAACAAATCTCTTCCAGAAGGTGGTATTATCTATTGTAACTAATCCCCAATAAACAGGCGACGAGGTCCTAGTTGTGACTGCTGAAATGCGCAATTCGCATTCATCATCATCCAACTTGAAACACTTCATGAACCAGTTATACACCGAACGGAATGGCCTCTCAGTTGCTCTATCAAGCCCTTTTGTCACTGATCTAAACCCACTCAAATCTACCCCAAACTGACCGTAACGTATCTCCCCTTCACCGTAGTAAATCTGAAAGTATGTTTTATCCGACATGGCCTGAACAAATGTGACAATGCCAAAATAAATACTTAGTAAATATGTGACTACATTTATATATAAATCATACAGTTATCCTAAATGTAATTTTTCGACTTATCCTAATTATTGAATATTTCATCTAAACCTATTTCCTAAACCTTGCACTCCAAAAAATACACTAATTTTACATGACATACTACTAAATATAACTACTCTATTGCTAATATTAAATGAAATAACACTAATATTACCTAAACTACAACAATTACTACCTAAACTACTATTAGTTTCATCAACTACTACTACTAATATTACATGAAATAACACTATTATTAACTAAACTAAAAAAATACTAACTAAACTACTATTAATATCATCAACTACTACTAATATTACATAAAATAACACCAATAGTACCTAAACTACAACAAATAATACCTAAACTACTATTAATATCATCAACTACTGCTAAACACCTAAATATTCAGTGGACGATTACCTTCTTCTTCGACCGACGGCTCGCAGCGCCTCCCCCGTCTCCCGCACCGCCGCGTGGTCCGCGCCGGCGCGCGCCGCGCGCCCCCGGCTCCTCTCCCTGCCTCTTCTTCTCCGCCCTCTCCCTTAACCGCGATGAGCTCGCGACGAGCAAGAACAGAGAAGAAGAAAGAAAGAGAAGAAGAGGGACCCCGGCCGGCCTTATCAGCCTAAAAACGCCGATCCCGCCGGCGGTTTTTAAAAATCGCCGCGCGTTCCGGCGGTTTTTAAACACCGCCGCCTGGTCCGGCGGTTTTTAAAAACAGCCGACTCATCCGGCGGTTTTTGCATTGGGGCCCCACCATTTCGACGGGTCTGCCACACTGCCAACATATAGCCGGGTGGATCGGCGATTTTTAAAAATCGCCAGTTCGGCCGGCGGCATATGTATATTTCTGCAAATTTCCGAAACACCAAATTATTTCTGCAAAAAACGAATTTAAAAAATAAAAAAATAAAAAAATTTCCATGAAGTTGCACGCACGCGGAAGCGGCCCTCCTCACCTGGCGGCCCGCGCACCACGGCAGGTCGGCAGCCACTTGACCACCACAAACACTGTCCTCGGGCCCATCACGGTATTCGCCAACGCCGACCTCCTGGGCCCACCTACCCAACCGCCGCCTGACCTTTTCCTCCACTCCCAGTGGCTGCGCAGCGCCGGCGCGGACCGGCCGGGGCGGCGGCATCCCCCGTCCACACAACTGACAAAGCCGCCATCTCTGCGGCCAGCCCGAGCCGCCCGATACCATCTCTGCGGCCAGAGCCACACCCGCCGCACCAGCGCCCCAGCCCCACGGCATCCATCCACCCAGGCAGCCTCCCCGCAGCGCCCGCCACCGGCCGCGCCGCGCTCCTCGCCGCCACGAGAGGGGATGTCGACGGCGAGCGGCGTCTGCAGAGGCCCCGTGCTTCAGCTCCCTTCGTCGCGGGTAGGAGGATGCTCCAATTTCTTTCGTGCATGTGCATGTGTGTGCCAATTTCTCAGAGCGTGCGGTTTGCCCCCGTCGCAATGCCAATGCCCGGCACATGTTCGCTCTAACTCCTCCGTGCCGCTTACCTGGGTTTGATGGCCTCTGTTCAGGTGCCGCACAAGAGACTGCTGCCTCGGAGAGCAGCCGTTGGGGCTCCGGCAGGTACTCTTCTTCTCGCACAACCGTTTAGCAGTGGCACTGCTTTGTGTTCGTGTTGGTTAGAATGTAGTAGGCCTTAAGTGGTTGGAACACCTGTAGCCTTTTTATCAGTTCTTGTTACTCTGAGCAAGTCAATATTTAGGTTGGGCTGCGTTGCATTAGTATTCGATTCGCAATGGAGAAGTCTTGAGGGTATCAGTTCTCGGTTCTGCTGCTGCTATGACGAAGTATGTGCTGCTGATTTGCAATGCTACTGTGCATTCGTAGATTGCAATGTAATGTGCACCATGAACAGGAGATACATGCAAGTAGTATGAAGTGTCAAATACGATGAATTGTAATGTGGAATATAATCAGATAACCAACTAATTGCTCAGCTTATATATGATAGCTGCCAACATCTCACTCCCATCCTTATATGGCAACATCATTGCGGCATTGTTATGTTTCACCAGGTAACTTCTTTGTGAAGAGAGGCGTTGCGTATAACGGAAGAAGCTACCACCATTTTTCACCACTGAGGCAAAGAGGAGGCCTGCAAGCAGCAGTACTGCCGGTTACTCCAATATTAGATGATGAGGAGAAAAGGAAGCAAATGGCTGAAGATTACGGGTTCACACAAATTGGAGAACAACTACCAGATAATGTTACTCTTAAAGATGTCATGGATACTCTACCTAAAGAGGTGTCAACTGTCAACACCAGTATGCTTTGATATTCCCATCTGCACAAATCCTAAAATATTCTTTCTATTGCTAGGTATTTGAGATCAATGATGTAAAGGCTTGGACATCAGTTTTAATTTCAGTCACTTCTTATGCGCTGGGTCTATTTTTCATAGCAAAATCTCCATGGTACCTTCTTCCCTTGGCTTGGGCTTGGACTGGCACGGCAGTGACCGGGGTTAGCTCCCTCCCTTGCTCTCTAAGCTTGCATGTCAATGTGCCTGCATGCACTTTTTTTTTGTCTGTGGTTTCTCCACATTTTTCTAAATGATGCTTTTGTAAAGTTTTTTGTCATAGGTCATGATTGTGCCCACAAATCATTTTCGAGGAATAAGTTGGTGGAAGATATTGTTGGAACCTTAGCTTTCATGCCATTGATATATCCTTATGAACCATGGAGATTTAAACATGACCGACACCATGCCAAGACAAACATGTATGTACATACCTCCTTATATAATAATCTTCAATGGTACAGTCCCCAGAAATGCTCTTTTGGGGTCCAAACATTATAATTTCTATTTCTCTTCCAGATGTTTTGCCTTTGTGCACGGCGTTGCAATAATAATTCACCTGTGCACTTATCCACACAACATTCCATAGCCTCTTTTAGTTTTATTATTGCACTTCACTTGAACTTAATTTTATTTTTCAGTTGCCACACTATCACTGAAATGTTTATATCAATTTCAATTAATTCTATGCATACCTAACATTGCACTCCTGCTCTAGCATAACTAAATGCTTATGCTAGTTTTAAACTTTTAATATTCACTGGGCACAGAAAAATATATAGTGCGAATTCTTTATACTCCTATATCACAGCACAACTTAAAAAAACTTCTGCATATTTGTGTATCATTGGTCAGTATGAATGAATTCATAACCTGAAAGCCTTGAATATTTCTAACTAGGTATTTGTCACGGAATATTTACCTTCTGCATAATGTCCAGGTTGATAGAAGATACTGCATGGCAACCTGTTTGGCAAAGGGA
This sequence comes from Paspalum notatum, assembly GCA_022530915.1. Lineage (NCBI taxonomy): Eukaryota > Viridiplantae > Streptophyta > Magnoliopsida > Poales > Poaceae > Paspalum > Paspalum notatum. The sequence goes on from CM039691.1 coordinate 8,267,841, forward strand.
AATTGAATCATCACCTTTTCTAAGGAAGGCAATAATTTTTGGCTATGGCCCTATCAGGCCATGGATGTCTATTGCTCACTGGTATTTATTTTTGAATTAAATACACCAGCTCATGAACTTGTCACGGTGTGCCAATTAGGCCCATGAATTCTGAAAATGCATTTATGGGTATGCGAAATGTGTCACTGAGGTCCAAAGCATCTAAAGTACCCCTACTTTGGACCTGGATGAGACATTTCACAGGTTTCATGACCTAGAACTGCATTTTCAAAGTTCATGATGTAATTGGGACACTGTCACAAGTGTATGTACCTATTTAGTTTTCAACTATTTCTGTATTGTAGGACTAACTGCTTCATGGTATAGTATTTCTATTAACTATTGGTCACCTGTCTGTCAGGTTGATTTGGCACTTTAACTTAAAAAAGTTCAGGCCAAATGAAGTTCCAAGGGTCAAGATAAGCTTAGCATGTGTATTTGCATTCATGGCGATTGGATGGCCTTTGATCATTCTCAAGACAGGACTAGCTGGATGGTTTAAGTTCTGGTTCATGCCATGGATGGTTTATCATTTTTGGGTAACATTTCTTATTTCCACCATCACTGTTGAAATGTAACATAGTGTCCAAGTCCAATAGTCCATGGTATGGTAGTTATTATCATGCTTTTGGACTCTATTATAGTGTTTATAATATTTAAGATTTCTTACGTCCTGTCTCCTTTTATTGAAAATTTACATAGTGACATCATTATTGCCATGTTCTTGGTCCATGGCAATTATTGCCATGTTCTTGGTCTCCATTATACTGTTTTATAAAATTGAAGTAGTGACATCATAGTAATTCAATAATTGATACTTATATCTGTTTTAAATCACTGACCCATAGAGCCCATCCGATGGTTTAGAAAGAGCTGCCCTTTTGTGTAATGTTTCATCAAAAAAATTGCTGAAGTTTAAACTTTAAAGACAAATGATTATACTGCAGGAGAGCTTCTATCCCAGCAGCCATCGCATTTCCTTTTTATATTCACATTGGAATGCATTTGTTTTTGTATTATTAGATCTTATGTACCGTTCAGAAATTAGCAACCGACTAGTTCCTGCCCACATGAATTTACCAGCAGTTCATCCATGACACTTTGGAAACCCCTGCTTGTAAAGTTTATCAGAACGTATGTTGATTCGTTGCACTACCATTGAATAAATATCAATGGTCAACCAGACCATAGTTTGATATCCTGCCTAGCTGGTTTGACAGAGGATAAGTCTGTGCTCGAAACTTCTAATATCTGCATTATCTAATGCATTATATCCTAAAAGTGCACTCTTTATTTTTTTTTTATAAATGATCCTCTTCAGATGAGCACTTTTACAATGGTACATCACACGGCTCCTCATATACCATTTAAATCATCGGAAGAGTGGAATGCTGCACAAGCTCAATTAAATGGCACAGTTCATTGTAACTATCCTCAATGGTATGTTCTTCAATTAAGCAATTATATTGCATCCACTCTAAGAACATTTTTATCTGCTGGACATGCTTAACTCCTATTGAGATAATAATGTAATCATAAAAAATCCATTATGATTCTTATTGCACATGAAATTTGAAAGTGCTGCCAACAGAACTGCACTGATCACAATTTGTTGTTCTATATCACCTTCAAAATTTAAGATACTTAACCAAAAAATAAGATCATATTTGGTAGGATGTGTTAAGGAAGTATGTAAACCATCAGCCATGTTTTATTTTAATAAAATTGTTCACTGCGGAACCGCTTGTTGTCTTTGCTTAGAACTAATCACAGGACAAATAGGTCAGTGATGTTTCAGCAAGTATGGAATGCTGTTTGGATGATTAAGTGTCAATTTTGTACTACTGGAGCTAACCTAATCGAATTCATCTAGTGAAATTATCATGGGAACATGTTGCCTGTTAAATTGACCTCTGAGTCTCTGACCAATGGACTTTAACAGGATAGAGATCCTTTGCCATGACATAAATGTGCATGTCCCACACCATATTTCTCCACGAATCCCAAGTTATAACCTTCGCGCTGCTTATGACTCCATCAAACAGAACTGGGGCAAGGTGATTTGAAATCCTCCTACTTTGGTGCATTTCTCTGATTCTTCACATACTAAGTTCGTTTCTCCTGATGCAGTATGTCAATGAAGCCAACTGGAATTGGCGATTGATGAAGACGATATTGACTAGATGCCATGTGTACGACAAGGACAGGTACTACGTTCCATTCGATGAGCTCGCGCCTGAGGAATCCCAACCAATCAAATTCCTTAGGAAATTCATGCCAGATTACGCATGATGGCATCGCTACTGTTGACTACTTGAGAGTATCGTTGGCACAGGCGAACAATCAGTTACAATGACTTAGAGAAGACACTTCTAACAGCAATTACGCATAACCCAAAATTTTGATTGAAACTTAGTTTTACTCCATGTCACTAGAGTATTTACACAGTTGGAAAGCTAAGTACTTTCTACCAAAATATTTGTACATCATGAGACCGGCATACCCTAGCAATTATTCATTGTTGCACAACTTGTCCATCCTCCACCCTAATCACGAGATCCGACTTATATGTGTACTCATATTTTTAACTATATTGTTTTATTGGGTGTCGAACGGTCGATGGTTGGCCTATTGTGCATGCAATAGCGTTTATAGGGACAGGGTACATGTATGCTTGTCGATGGCTTATGATGACATTGAATTTTATCTCTCCGTAACGATAACCTTTAGTAGTTGTTAGGCTATCCCCAATGAAAAAGTAAAAAGACTGTCTATAACATTGTTTGACACTGTAGTGCTACTTTAGACAGAAAAAGAGATAGGTAAAATAGTAGATGAATAGGAATAGACTCCATTTGCACAATCGGTTAGGGATGGTCTTACCTTGCATAGTAGCCTACTATCGAGATCGAGACCATCCTTCGTTAACCAAAGAAAAGTTTTGTGGATTCATTACAACATTTATTCGTCAACACTAGGCAAATAAAAACATCGACTCAATACTTTCAACGCATTTTATTCTTTACTGCAAAAGATCTGGTACAGGCAGAACTGAAATGTCAATAGCATAAAAATCTCACGTGGCTATGAAACATTTAAATTCTCTACATTGCTCATGGGACTATAACTCTACAAGACATCGGCTGCCCTGGACATCTCAGCCCATGGTGTAGGATGGTGACGGCAGGTTTATGACAGTGCTCTTCACCTTGGTCATCATGTTTATGCTATTAGTTATCCCCTGGGATCCAATGCCACTGTCCTTCAGACCCTGAAAACCATTGAAAACTAAGGGTTGGAAACACCTCAAGGAGGGAAAATAAATTCTTGGCCACAGTGAATCGCTGGCATATTGATGGGTGATAATAATTACCTGAAAGGGGAAATGGTCAGGTCCGCGAGCCGGTGCGGAGTTGATCTGCACAGTTCCAGTCTCCATTGCATCACTGATCAGGATTGCCTTGTTGATGTCTCTTGTGAAAATGCATCCCTGAAATGGGTGTTGCACAAACAGTGAGTCAAAGAGGCTGGATACGATGGTATCTGTTGCTGCTAAGTGGCAGGGAGGGATAGGGAAATAACCTGCAGGCCGAAATTGCTGGCGTTGCAATGGTGGATGCCCTCCTCAGCTGAGTTGATCCTGATCACAGGCAATACGGGGCCAAAAGGCTCCTCCCATGCTATCCTCATGTCAGGGCGGACATGATCCAGCAGCAACGGCCAGATAAGGTTGCCTTCTCTCCTGTATTCCTGGCAGAAAGTTGCTCCTTTCTCCTTTGCATCCATCACCAGACCCTCAATGAAGTTGGCTGAGGATTCTGTTACAACCGGGGTGATATCAGAATCATCCTCAGGCGGGCCAACTTTCAGTTTTGCCAACTTGGCATTGACCTTCTGTACCACAGCATCGGCGATTGATTCCATGATCAGCACTACTTTCACAGCAGTGCACCTCTGGCCACTGCATTCATCAAAACACACTTGAGTATAACATCAAGGAGAACAGATATGGTAGAATATGTTATTCAAAATAGTAATATTTTCTTAGAAAAGAATAGGCAAACTTTTTACTCATGGGTCATAACTAAGATGGGAACATGGAAGCCAAGGATAAGCATGTGACAACACTTTCTTGTGTGCATGACACCAACTTGGATACCACACGTCATGTTCTGTTAGCTAGAAGCTTTTATGGATTCCAATTATTTGCTTTCACTCTTCTGAGAAATGGGATGAGCACATTCAACAAATCCAAGTGCAACATAAAATTCCAGTTTGAGACAATCAATATCATTATAAGTACCTGTAAGAGAAGCCACCCTTTACTATATTTGCTGCGACTAAATCTAGATCTGCATCCTCTAGCACAATGCAAGCATCTTTTCCCCCAAGCTCCATCTGAAGAGGGACCATTCCAGCCTTCTTTGAAATGGCTATACCAGTATCGCCACCAGTAAAACTAATAAGAAAAGAAACAAATAAGGTTTTGTCTCACTGAAACAGAAGGTATCAATTCTCAACAAGTGCTGCTGATACTTACCTTATGCAGTTGACTCCAGGATGCATTGTAAGAAAATCACCTATTTCAGAACCCTTTCCAGTCACACAATTGATCAAGCCTTTCGGGAAACCAGCCAGGTGGAAGCAGTGTACCATATGAAGTGCAGCCACTGCACCCTGTTGACCAATATTACTTCCCGTAAGCACTTTTACTTCAGAAGGTATTAGCTTCACACTCAGGAAGGGAGTTAAGATTAAACCCCCCCAAAAATAATATACCTGAGTTGGGGGCTTGAGCACGAGAGCATTGCCAGCAATTAGTGCTGGGCCAATCTTAGAAACTGCTAAGTTGACAGGATAGTTGAATGGCGGGATTGCCAAAACTACTCCAAGGGGTATCTACATCAATAGGATGACACATTAGATATGCAAGGAAACAATATTGTTGGGTCAATAAATTTGGGGAATCCAATTTAGCCAATAAAGTTTGAAATGTAAATTCCTACAGGCTACAACATGCATAAATATTGGCTGCTAGTACAGTTCAAAATCAATGAACGCATGATTGGAAACAACATTGTTTGGTTTTTAGTCCACTGAATGTTTAGTGTTTATGAGCCCAACAGCCCATCACTGAATGTACGGTGTTTGGAGTTACGCTCTAACAAACATAACTGTGTTATCTGCAAGTAACACTGCTCATTAGGACAAATCTAATTTTGAAACACAAGGCATAAAGTGGTCACAACCTCACAGGGGTCAGCATAGTTGGTTCAGAAAGTAAGATGAAAACATCCCTTCATAAACCAACAGCTTCAATGGTGTGATGGAACAACCAGATCAACTACTTGGGTTGACTAAATAACATTATAATGACAAAGTGTCTGCATTAGTACTAGACTGTGGCTTTATGTACTTCTGCAAGGGCTGCAAAAGGTACAACAATACAATGCTAATTGTTCAAGAGAATCCAAGGTCCATTTTTCAGAAGTTACCCAAATCTCAGCTGGAGTCATGAAACTCATGGTACTAATCCTCACTGGTTTGATCCTATGTTTTCTTTGAGTTATGTTTGAATCTGGCCAATTTCAGCCAATTTGGCGCATGTATAGTCGAGTAAGGCAGATCCATGCTCATGCTGAGTTTGGCCGAGGCACAATATCACTGACACAGACTCACAGAGGGGGTGAAATAGGATGTACATGGGACCAGCACTTTACACTAGGAGAAAAAAATACAAAATTGAGCAGTCAAGGCATGGCAATGACATCTTAAAAGAAAAGGCAAAACAAAGCAATCGGAATCAGCAAGAATGGCAGCATGCGAGGAATATTCCATACTCAGCCACATGTCAATAAGCTACTAGCTACTAACTTTACTCAGAAAAACGAGCTGCATATTTTATTGTCTACCCTTAAGAGATAACTTAATTGCCCATCACCCAACTTCTATATTCCAGCCTCCATCAGTGAGGATGAACCTATCAATCAAATAATATCATAAATAACAATCAACTAGCTAATTTCTTGCATCAGTATTTCCAAATAAACAAAGATGCACAAACAATGCCGTAGTGAAACCAACAGAACAGCTACAGTAAAGTAAGAGTACAAATGCAGATATACCTTGGAGCTCAGGCAATACTTGTTCCGCTCATTACCGGGGAAGCTATCAGAAACCAGCAGCTTGCCTTCCCCCAGTATCCGCACACCCTCCTCAGCTGTGTACGACACCAAATCCCCAGACCGCACAACCTATCAAACAACATTGGGCATTTCTGTCTGTTAGCCTCAATTGAAGAATAAGAGCAAAACACCAGCAGGAATTTCTTCATCGGGTACTCTGCTAGTGACCTCTGAAACAGCATCTTTGGCTGGCTTGGCGATCTCCTTGACAAGGCACTCGGCGATGGGTGCCTTGTGCTCCTTCAGGATCGCAGCCGCCTTATGGAGGAGCTCCGCGCGCTTCCACAACGGCGTCCTGGCCCACGCCTTCTGCGCGACCTTGGCCGATTCCATCACCTTGTTCACCTCCTCCTGGGTGCATGCTGGACACACAGAGGACCCGGTTCATCAGGGGAAAAATTGAGGTCAACTCCTTTCACAGTTCACACCAACAGAGCCTATCATCACTAGCAAAAGCCTATAAACTTTGAGTAGCTGGAGACATGGTTAATTGGAGAAAGGTTATTTGGACAAACTGCTAATTGTTCAATTAGGGGACAACAGAATTAAACATCGAAAGTGAGACTATTTGGGAGCAGTAGTTAAGAGGCACTATCATGGACGGTCTGCAGAACCAAGGAAAGTGATAGCGGAGGCAGGCCGCCTATATTCTTGGCCAGGTTTTAACTTGGCAAACATCGACAGAATTCGATGGTAGCATAGCACGTTCGCGTCCCCATCAACTGTCTTTCCCCAAACACCAGGGGACAGCGCCATCACTAGCTCCCCGAGGTTCTTGGAGCCGCAGAGGCCGGGGGCACGCTAAAAGCAGAGGCCGGCGCACAAGCGAAGCGAGAGAGCCCGCACCTTGCACCCTGTACTGGGTCTGGCGGGTGGTGGGGTTGACGATGGCGACGGACTTGCCGGAGGCGGAGGCGCGCCACTCCCCGTCGGCGTAGTACCTGTACACCTCGCCGTCCAAGATCTCCGCGAACACGCCCGTCCCCGCCAGCGCCATGGCCGCCGCGGCGCCCGCGCGTGCCAACAACGACGGAGCGAGCGAGCGTGTGGCGCAAGTGCAAGCGGAAGCGGAAGCGACCAGGATATCACTCCAGTACAGGCACAGCTGCCGTGCTAGCTAGTGGCGGTGAGGGCTCGGGACTCGGGAGTCCGGAGGAAGAGAGTAGTTGGGGGCGTGATGGGTGCGCGAGTGGCGGAGCGGAGGGCGGGCGCGGAGTTAAATAGGAGAGCGGCGCGTGGCGGGGCAGCGGACCCACCGAGGCGGGGGGTGGAAGGGAAGGGAGGCGGAGGAGGAAGACGACGGAAAGGGACGAGGTTTTCGTCTGCTTCCTCCTGCGGTTTTCTTTCCGTTTCTCCATTTCTTTGCGACTTGCGAGCGGTGTGGGAATTGGGAACTGTGGGAGCGTGGGAGGAGCCGAGGAGGCCGGCGGCTGCTTGTGTGTGGTGGCTAGCGTCTGGAGAGCACGCTGCGCTATCGGTGACGCGGCACAGTTGGGCGCGCTTTGCAGCATATCGCGGTACCGGGTACCACCGCATCTGTACCACCTGCCGCGGCCACCATTGCAAAGTGCTATGTCTTTTGATTTTTTTCTCTTCGAGAGTACAACGATTTGTACTGCTCCACTCCGATGTTTCCAGAGGCGATTTATCGCGATGTGGTAATCCTGAATATTCAGACTGTTTGTCTTACCTGTTACGCTAGTGGAACTCTATACCTCGTTTTGAAAGAAATATTCCGTTCAGTTATCACAATATTGAAATTAAGGGGACGTTTGGTAGGGCTCCGCTCCGTGATTCCATAGAGTGAATCCAGTGGAGACTGCCAAACGGCAAAAATGCAACATGATTCGGGTGGGGAGCGGAGCGAATCGGTATGCGGTTTTATACTAGCTCGTGGGAGCGAAAAATACCTGCTCTCCGCGCTTCCTCTTCCGCTCCCAACCTTCGTTCCCTCGTATGCCCCTAGGCCGCCGCCCCTAGGCCATCGTGCCCCCAGTACGTCGTCCTCGGCCACCGCGCCCTAGCCCGTTGCCTAGGCCACACCTCCCCAGGCCGCTCTCGGCCGCCGCTCTGCTGCCTCCCTAAGGCCGTCGCGATTGAGCCTAGATGGGGCGGGGGCGACAAGCTTGGTGGGTGAGGCTGTGGCAACCTGAAGCGACAAGCTTGACGGGCGAGGCTGCGGCGGGCTTAGGCGACGAGCGACGCTGCAGAGAACAGAGGCGATGGTGTAGGAGCAGGGTTGCAGCGGTCGGGGTCGATGAGGTCGGAGCGGAGCTGCAGCGGCCGGGGGCGATAGGGTCGGAGTTGGGTTGCGGCGGCCAGGGTGCAACGGGGTCGGAGCTGCGCTGCGGTGGCTAGCGGCGATGGGTCCAAGAAGATGGCAGGCACGAAGAAGATGAGACGCCATCTGTTTCCCTTTCTATCGTTCATAACAGTAATCATATGCATTGATTACGGATGTGAATTAAGGCTTCAATAGGTGTAGAGATGTGGTTACTGTGCAATTTTTATTTAATGGAAGCATTCATGCTCAACACATTTTATGGTGAAGTATTATAGAGATGAAAAGTTAACACATACTGATGTGCATTTAACGCATTGAACAAAGCCTCCTGCATAGGCTGGACACACAGCGGCTAGTATAGACAATTTTAGCATAACTATTTCTTTCAGAATCTGCTCTCAGACAGGCAGCCAAATACAATTCATTAGACAGATTCACTCCCACCAAAGAATTACTCAAAATTACCCCACCAAAGAATCAGCTCCCGCAAGTGGAGAATCAGGGAGCAGAGCTCTGCCAAACGGGTCCTAAGTCAACAATCTTCCACGCTCATACAACTCTATTAGCATGTTCGGTTCGCTTCTCCCTACTGTGATGCAGCTACTTCTGCATGCAAACAGGAGGCCCACCAGACTCATTCTACTGTGTACACAGTAAAAAGACAGGGTCTATACCTCCTACTCTGTACCATACTATTTTAATATTTTTATCCTACCACCACTCTCTCCTCTCTTCACCCACCACTGTCGTATCCTCCCTCTCACACCTCCTCCTTTCCTCCCCGCGCCGCCTCCCAGTGGCGGAGGACAACTTATAATTAAGGTATGGCGAGATTAACTAATAAAAAATAGGAAAAAGAAGAAAAAACTATTCACTAACAGAAAAACAGGGAAAGGAAGACGATTAACTAATAGAAAAAATCAGAAAAAAAGCACCACACAACCGAAGATTCAAACCAACGACATGTTGTACGAAAGGCCGCATAGCAACCACTATACCTCCCATACTTTAGTTCACAAGTAAAAGATATGAAGTACTAAAAATCAAGGTATGCCCGTGGCCATACTAGTCCATAACAGGTCCTCCACCACTGCCTCTCCTCCTCTTCCTCTTTGCCCGCCCGTCGTCCGAGGGAACCGTGCCGGCCGTCGCTGCTGCAGAAGAGAGCCGCGCCGGCCCTCCTTTTCCTCTCTGGCCGACCCGCGCCCGCCACCTCCTCTTCCTCTCCGCCCGCCACACCAGCCCTCCTCTGTCACGCCGGCCGTCGACGCCTGCTACGCGTGCTCCGATCCGAAGGAAGCCGCACCAGCCCTCCTCCAGATCCGGTCTGCCGCCTCAACTTCTTCCCCAGGCACGACGGCGGCGTCCTCGGCTAGGGCTCGAGCATGGCGGCGTCCTCTTCCCCCAGACACCACCCTTCTCTCGGTCGCCTCTTCTTCCGGGCGTGGGTCCATGTCGGTCGTTGGTCTCCCCCGATGCGCGTCCCACGTGGAGGTGTCACTTCCGTGTGACGTTGTATTTAGCGCCGGAAGGGGGCGCGCGACGGTACCCGCACTCGGTACGGTCTCCCGCTGCAGCGCCTCACGACGCATCCCGTTTGGCGTCCGTGAGTGTGGACAACATTATGCTCACACCTCCAAAGTCGTGCCAAGAGACGATTCTCTTGTCATCGTTGAATAACGTCACCAGTTTATTCTCATTTTACCCATTCTCCGCCTCATTTTCTTCGTCCTGGAGATTCCCAAATCTAAGAACGACACACCGTCATTCTTCATCACGTCTAAGAGATCACCATTAGAAAGTAGGAATTTGAGCTTATTTAGAACAAATATTTGTGCAATGCTTAAGTACATGTTGAGAGCGTGAGCAGTGCACTAGTCTTCCCAAATCTAGTCCTCAGTTCCTCTCTGCCTTGCTTACTATGCTTTGTTTGGGTCAAAAACTTTTATTCCATGATCCAGTTTGGATCCGACCAGTTTTCACTCCAGCTTTTACAATCCAACTATAACAATTTACAAGCTGGCTCTCTCTAGTAGCTTTTGTCTGCTAAAAATTCTGGTGGATCCAAACATACTACTAGCTTTGAAGTCCTACAAAGCTACAAGTTATAAAGTGAGGCGTACAATTTTGAGGTGGATCCAAACCAAGTAGTGCAGAAGCCTCGGTCTCCCAGCACGAGGCTCATTTCAAGTGGTAGTGGTGGCACATGGATAGATTCCATCAGAATAAACTCCACTGGTTTCTTTATTTTGAAAAGGTCAATAAAGTCCTTACAAATAAATATTTTGTGAGGGTTTGTGAAAGTCAAATACATTGACATAAATCTTTATATATCCACTATATATATGACTGATTGTTGGTCCAAGCTTAGAGGTCTGCCATCAAGTCCTACTACTATCTTATATCTTATAATTATTAATTAAAAAATGGACTAAGACTCATGCGCGAGGGATCTGACCTATTGAGTTTGGGCTTGCTGCGTGGCTATATTATTTAATTTAATTTAAAACTCGTCAATCACAAGTCCTAAACCACGGAGCAACGGAAGAGACAGATTTCACATGAGGCACTGCTGGCAGCCTCGTTTCACGGTGTCGAGCAAAGCACTCGAGCTAGCTGTAGTACAAGACAAGGTACACTGCGCCACAGGTTTGAGAAGCCCCCAACAGCTATTCCTGTATTGTACCGTACGTGCTCGCGCTCACAACGCTCCCGTGTGCCCCCACAGTGCCCGGCCGAGCAGCCGGCACTCAGCACTCAGCGCCACGGACCACGGCGGCGTCACGGTCGTCCTCGCGGACCACCGCGCGCACGCACGCACCTGCCCCGGCGCCGGCTTTCTGGCCTCGGCGGCGTCCACGTACGCGCGCAACGCCCGGCCTCGCGGCTGGCCACCAGTTCCTTCCCCGTCCCCCTTGCCCCTGCCCCGTGTGTTCGGGTTCGGCCCCGCCTCGCCGGAGCGAAGCCACCCACCCACCCACAGAGAGACCACCGGACCGTGACCGCCAATTTACTCTCCTGTCCCGCTGCTCGAGTCGGCAAGCGAATGCGAACGCCATCCGTGGCGGCGTGGTCCGTGGCCAGGTGCACGGGGAAACACAGGCGATCCAGGCAGGCAGGCAAGGGGGGATACGATACGAGAGCCCACGAATCAGGCAGCGTCGCGGCGAGCAGTTTGGTTGGGCGCTGGAATGGTTTCGTACTTTGGTTCAACGCCCGGCTGGTGCCATTGCTTTGCGGAGCCTACTCGCACTTCACCCACCGGCGCTTCTTTGGGCACAAAGGCCCTTCGTTTGCCTGTTGGTCGGCGTAACCTTTTTAGAGTGTTTATCTAGGACATGGGTCTAGTAAAAATCTTACTTGTGCCATCCGAAAAACAGAAATATGTTTCTACTGTTAAACATTGGGAAGCTTGTATTAAGGGAGAGCTGATTCGGTACACCGAAGTATCGTTTCTACGGGCACAACCTAAAAAGAATGGCGGGATTGAATCGAACTTGAAATGGGACGGTGCAGCCTTCCGTGAGCCATGGGAATGGAACGGGACGCCACTGTTTTCCTTTTCGTCCTGTGTGGCCCGGCCATCCTGTTGTTCATTAGATTGGCACGTTCTGTTCGGCGAGCCTCGTGCTCGGCACACAGGAAGTGGATGGAGGCCGCAGATCTGAATCCACCAAGGCTCGGCTCGCAAAAGTGTAGCGGCAGAGAGGGTGAAGCGCTGTACGCATGCCGGTGGATGATGTGGATCCGCGCTGCTCTCGCTGCCATCTTCAGATCGATCGAAGTCGAAGATCGTGTTGGGCAGGCTGGCTGGGTCCTGGCCGGGGGATGCCCGCCTGTGCGTGTCCTTTGTCTGCCCAATTTGCCGTGCTAAACCTGCAGCAGAGACACGGAAAACAGCGTGCCGCCTCTGACTACGGCGCATCGGTATGTGAACGTGGGTCGGTGGTGGTTAAGCTGCTGGCCGTGGTATTTGCGCGATTCTGTCGTCGGGATACCACCAAAGGCAAAACGCCTACTGGCACTTTGCTACTACAGGTACTTCTCAATCTAGTTGCGGCAGTTCTTTTACGTGTGAAATTAACTGGACTTCATCAGCATTAATGCATCATCACAGGCATGACACAGGCTGAAGCTGAATGAAGACCACCACCACCTGTCCATCTCCCCTGTTTACAATTCATCAACCATGACCAAAATCTCCCCACGGCCTAGATTTTTTTTAGATGATTGGGCCCAAACTGGTTCGCTCACACTACAATGGCCCGTCTCCAGGCCAGCCCAATCCAGCTCGGCCTGCAATGTGTTGGACGCCCTGGACAGGATGATTTGCCTGCCGGCCCATAGCCCAAAAGCTCCAAGCCCGTTAGCTCAGCGGGTTCACCTGCAACAAATCCTCACCGCACATCCTGCACCCTACGGCCCCGATCTCACGCCGTGACGTCTTCGGGACACGCGGCCTCTCCCCACTCGCCAGCCACACGTGGAGCCACCCAGCACCCAGCAGGGCCTCGGTCCCGGGGCCCACATGACTACCGGAGTCTCCGGTCTCCGCCTCCGCGGAAGCAACGGCCGGCCGAGTCGCGTCGCCTCCCCCTCTGCTCGCGAAATCCAAGTCACGCTGCACGCACCGACGCACGGCACGAGACCGCCCCGCCCCGCCGACCACCCCGCGCGCCCGCCGTGCGGTCACCGCCCGCGGCCACGGCACCGCCGGCCCCCGCCCCGGCCGGCAAGAGGAAAGGCAAGGCCGAAGCCTCACCCTCCGCCTCCGCCGCCTCCTCTTCGCCGAGGTCGCGCCGCGCGCTAGTCCTCGCGATGGCCGCGTCGCTGCTCGTGCTCGCCGTGGCGCTCCTGGCGGGCGCTGGATCCGGCGTGGTGGACAGGGGCGCAGCGGCCGCCGTGGAGACGGAGGGCGCCGAGGTGCGCGCGTCCCGGATCTTTATATCTGCCGGAGATGCTCGGCCTTTTTGTATGGCTTTACGGGGGTGGGTGCGGTTCTAATCTAGATCTGCGGGGGGGCGCGTCTGCAGGTGACGTACGGGAGCGTGATCAAGCTGATGCACGAGAAGACGAAGCACCGGCTGCACTCCCACGACGTGCCCTACGGCTCAGGCAGCGGCCAGCAGTCCGTCACCGGATTCCCTGAAGGGGACGACTCCAATAGCTACTGGGTGCGTCTCCCTCCCGGCCTCGCGTGATCTCATCTCTCAACGGCTCATAAATTGGATACATGTCCTGTTTTTTTAGTATCATCATGCGAGTTTCTGAAATTCTGCTGATTCAGTAGGTCTCCAATTGATGTTCGGTTATATTTCAGATAGTAGCATTGAATTGCGTTGAATTGATCAGTGCTCTCTTCTTCATAGTCTGATCAGTTTGTTTGAATTTAGTGTGCAAATAGTCCTATAATGCTATTGAGGGAGTTAATTGGCTGATTTATATTGAGAATAGCAAGGATGCAGGGTCTTTTTTGAAAAATACAATTGAAGTGCTGCTATTTCTTTGATGAAACAAGTATACATCTGCAAAAGACATTACTACTGCAAATCTGATACTTCCGTAATTTCTTCAGTTACCACGTTAATGGCTATTTGGTATGAAAAGCAGCAGCTAGGTTTTGATACTAATGTACTCCTAACTGCCATTCAAGTAGTCAGCTCAAAAGTGAGTGTGATTTTCATGGTTCTCAAGATCTTAAGCTTGAGTCGATACACCGTTGTACTGAATGCAGATCATAAGGCCAACTCCAGATTCTTCGTCCAAGCAAGGTGATGCCATTGAAACCGGTAGCATCATCAAGTTGCAACACATGAGGACGCGAAGGTGGTTGCACAGTCATTTGCATGCTTCACCTTTATCTGGTAACCTTGAGGTTAGTTTGATACCTTGCTCCCATGTTGTGACATACATTAACGATTCCAATTCTGTACACCCTTTACACGTAGAGTTGAAGTACAAACTTGTAGTTATATAGAAATTGCTGTCGACTTCTTTAGCGACTATGAATACATCACATAATTTTTTCCCAGTCATGTGAAATAAGGACCTGACAGGAAAACTCTGAACATTAGATGATACGCTTATGTCCATGGATATAGTAGAATCATCTCATATCACCTCATGTATTCATATTGAAATGAAGCTGTTAAACATTTTTGTAGTGATACAGTGATTCCACTTTCAAAAAAGAAATTCAAGGCATGAACATGCCTGATTTGCATCTCTATAGAATAATGAACGGACAAGATGTTTTTTAGTCTAGAAAACGGACAAATGCTCTCCACTACATATTCATGCGCTATTTATGTACTCCATTGTCTCCTCCAAAAGCATTCCATGTATTTTATGGCTTAATCTCAAATATTGGACAATTTGACTGTTTGCTATAACTCTATATTGCCTCTTCATAATGTTTTCACTTGTGCTACTGCAATGAAATGTAGCCACAGTATTTAAAAATAATAGCACGGCGTGCGCATAATTTACTCCCATAACAGAACAACATGGTATCTGGCTTTCGGTGCTTCTAGTCTTAATGCAGTAGTCAGCAATACTGTGAAAAAAGTCGCAAATTTTCATCTCTAGTTGAGTCTCTTCTATACCACATGTAGTGCTGCTGTACTGAGGTGTGATCAATGTGCTTGGCTTTCAGCAAACTAGATCATTTTATGATTACATAAGGATGACGCGAATACATTTCTTCTTAACATTATGTGAAGTTACCATCTTTCTGTGGTCGACTATCTTTATGAGTACCATAATATCTCATGTCTTGTTCAGTTCTATCTGTTTTGTTTCATTTGCCTTATGTTCTCATGTTAAGATCGTGCTCTGAAGCTTTGATGTCAACATGTACAGGTTAGCTGTTTCGGTGGGGATGAACTTTCAGATACCGGTGACTATTGGAGGTATGGTTTACATACACATGTAATGTAATACACATGTAATGTGGATGTATCTTGTGCTGTCTGCTCCTTAGCTTATGTTTCTCATCTGGGTATTCTTCAGGCTAGAAATAGAAGGAAGTGGAAAAGTTTGGAAAAGGGATCAAAAGGTACGACTTAAGCACGTTGACACTGAAGGTTATTTGCATAGTCACAACAAGAAGTACAACCGCCTTGGTGGGGGACAGCAAGAGGTAAGATATTTATTTGTTTGCATTTTTTTTCTTCTTGCAAAAACCCAAAGATGTTTACTAGATTTGACAGTCATTGTCATGGATAATTGGTCGTAGAGGCCGTAGATAATTCTAGCGCTGATGTAAATTGTTTCTATACCATTATTTCATTGCCTGTCTTATCCATGAATTCCACTGAACAAGTATTCCTATATGATTTCACTATACTTGCTGCCATGTGTGCAAACGAAGTCCTTTTTTTTTTTGATAAGATGCAAACGCAGTCCTTAGCTGAGATATGTTTTGATGCAGGTGTGCGGTGTCCCACAGAAGCGAGCTGAGAACATTTGGTTGGCAGCTGAGGGCGTTTATCTCCCAGTTAATGGAAGCAAATGAAACAACATTTTTCGTCTGTTTTTCCTGTTTTCATGAGTTAGTATAGAATCAGATGTTTTCCCTGTTTTCATTCGTTCTTGTTTTTTAAGAAAAACTCGAACATGGTACCTGACCTCTTGAGTGATGTTGAAGTTGAATATAGATGTCCACAGAATGTGGACAGTACATGCTTCTAACTGATATTTGATATTTATAATTCAGTATGACCATGCATGGACCAAAAGATGCAAGTGACAGTGTTTGAGATGCTGTTTATCTACCAGATGTGACGTGATGGCGCCATCGGTCGCCATAGCACCGATGCGGCGGCGCCGCAAAAAGCAAGGCCGTTTAATAAAATGGGGTGTGCCACACAACTTTTCTTTAGAATGCTGTTTCATTTTTCTCCCTTCAAGTGTGGCGCCGCAGCTTAGTCGCTGGCGAGCCCATTTCATTACAAACTTGTACACTTGGACGATCAGGGGGAGAAAAGTTTGACTACAAAATTAAAGCAGTAGTCCACGACCGGTCATGTAATACCATCCCCAACCGGCTTGCGTATGACCGGTCATGTAATACCATCCCCAACCGGCTTGCGTATGCACTTGCCTATCCACTGTTCATTTATTATTCTAACTATTTTCTTGTCTATCTACTGTTCATCCATTATTCTAACTATTTTTTTCTCTATCTACAGTAGCGTTACAGTATCAAACAGTGTATAAACGTTACAGTGTCAAACAGTGTATAGGCCGTCATCCTTTAGGCAACCCCATTGGAGATAGTCTAAATAAGTAAAACTATGTGTAGTGAAACGTGTAAAAAAACTACCTATACACTGAAACGTGTAAAAGGACTACCTATACATTGTAGCGTTACTATATAAAAAAAAATGGTTAAAACAATCGATAGACAAACCATATAGACAATGTGTTGCACATAGCCTAACAAAAATTCTTATGGTCGCAAGTCCAAGTCGCAACTATATCCTCGTTCTTGCTTTAGCAACTACATACTCATGGAAGTAAAGTATGGAACAATATACATGTTCTTGCTTTTACAAGTAACAAGGCCAGAAACAATTAGTACTCCTGCCGTCCTGCGTGAAGTTTCATCTACATGACAGAACAAATATCAAACCGGTGGTAGTCCATGACAGTCGACAGATGTAGGTATCCATAACCTTTCAGTTGATAGTTCGATTAGAGAGAATAAATACTCAACATTTGCTCATAGTCACAGGTTCAGTTGCAGTGATTCAGAGTTTCAGACAATCAAAGGCAAAATTATAGGAGGCAAAATGGTGAATGATAATAACACACTCTCCCCTTCATATAGGAAGTTACACTTTAATTCATCTGGTAAACATGGCTACCACAAGGAACAAAGACTCCACAACAGCAGCAAAGAGGAAAAGTAGAAGTATTATGTGCAGCAAGTTAAGCTAAGACCTTGCAATGCATCGGTCGCAAATCTGATATGTGAAAATAAAGTGGATTGTGCAACAAAATTGAGCACATGGCAAAATTATGACTAATAATAGCATCAAGAAAATGAATTATAATTCATAAAAAGAATATTTCGCAGCTAAACTACTGTTTACGACTTGCTGAATGAATAAGGATGGAACAAAAAACGTGAAGGCGTGCGTGTCAACTATCAAGTAACCAACATGACATCCTGAAAGTTACCAGACTGAACGAAAGGTGACACAGCAGCGAAAGGAAGAAGACAAGATAGAATTCACTCGTTTGAACAAGAATGATGCCCAAACAAGCAGTTACTCATTTGCTCATATACACAACCAGACAAGGCTATCCAAGAAAGTTCCTTGACACTCTCGATCAATAGTAGCAAAACAAAGCTATTTTATACTGATATATACCAAAGATGAAGAGCAAGGTAACCACTGATAACTACAGAAGATGAAGTAGGGGCTTACGGTTGCCTGAAACAGCATGCATTCGCCACTTGATTTGAAATGTTGGTGTTAACTATTATTAGGTATCATTGTCAAAAAAAAAAAAAAACTATTATTAGGTAAACCTAGCAAGATGAGCACACAACACACAGAGACGCCAATCATTTAATGGATTACTGGGAAGAACTGTCACGAGAGAAGGCCTATCATAGCAAGCACAAGAAACCGTCAGATCAACCATCCATTCACTGATGATAGTTTTTGTTCTCATCCAGAATCTTGTTATTTAATAACTATCCATTACACATTCAGTGGGCAGGGGGTGAGGATTTGATCTCCCCTTCCCCAGGGATAAGCCCAAACAACATACCATTATACTTCTTGACAGATTCCTGGAAGTACAACTCCTTGAGCTTCATGAAGCACTGCAGGGTGAGCAGCGAATCAGAGCCAGCCTGGTGGCCGATCCCAACGCGCTTAACTTTGAGCAGCTCCCCAAGCCTGCTCAGCCCGCCGTACACGCCACCACAGAACTTCATGAGATGTTTGACGTCGTACATCACCGGAAAGAAGGCCCTGGTGAGCTCCAGGAAGTCATCCAAGGAGCTGGGCATATCCCTCCCGGTGAGCAGCTTGAGCAGGTAGCCGAAGTCGTGCCCGCTGTGGAAGGTGATCCACTGGACGTCTCTGTTGAGCACGACCCCCGACGACATCATGAGCTCGGCGAAGCGGGTGGGGTCGACCCCGTCGGCGGCGAAGCGGTCGAAATCGATCCCGCTGCGGCGCAGCAGGTCGATGGAGTCGGTGCTGCAGGGGTCGGTGCGCGGGTCGAAACCGCGGAAGTTGAACTGCCAGATGCAGCCGCGGCCGCCCGTGCCGCGAGGAGGGAGCGCCCCGGCCTCGTCGGAGAGGGTGAGGCCGAGCTGGATGAGCTTGAGCAGGTTGACGTTGCCCTCGAGGGTGGCGTAGTTGAGGTCGCAGTCGAAGCGGTACACGGCGGTCGGCTTCACCACGAACCCGGGGAACTCCGTGTCCATGGCGACGAACGGGTACGCGTCGATGACGTCGCGGATCACCGCGAACTCCGCCTCTAGGTTCCCCGCCCAGACCTGGCGGATCTCCACGGCGTCGGGGGAGCCCCCTCCTGCAGCGGGCGGAGGGGCATCCATCGGAGCAGCCGGAGGAGAAGCGTCCATCGAAGCAGCCGGCGCATCCAAGAGCTCCGGGAGGGCTGGGGCGGGGGATCTGCGAGCCGGCCAGGCGGTTCCGACAACAGCTAGGGCTAGGGTTTCCGACGACGACGGGCGGTGGCGGTAGGCGCGAGTCAGTGGGGCCAACAAGAGGAGGAGGAGGGGGAGGAGGCGGACGCGGAGGCGGCGGAGAGCGTGGGGCCCCAGTGTCAGCGGCGGTGAGAGCCCATGGGAGCTGAGGTGCGGTTGCCGAAGTGCGAGGCGAGAAGACAGGGGGCGGATCTAGCGGGTCTAAATCCCTTCCTGGGGAAGAAGGTGAGAGGAAACCGGAGGCGGTGTGCTGTACGGCTTCCCAATGAGCCGGGCAGCCGGCTCGGTCGATGCTCGTCACACGCCTAGCTCATAGCACTTCCACTTGACCATACCATTAGCATCCGCCCTTCTTCTTTCCTTGCATTCAGCATTGCTTATTATGCAGTTATGTTTATAGTAGGTTTTTCGATTTTTGGCCTTCAGTCCTCGATAAATCTGGTGCCAATAAACGATAAACGGTTGAAAACAATAAGCTAGAGTTTTCCACCCAGTAATGGTTTTCTGTTTCAAAACGGTAATACTTTTCTATCACTCAAAAAATATAAACATGTTATGCCTAGAATGTTAGGCTAAAATTAGGTTTTGGCTTGAGCTTGGCTTGTCTACGTATTGAGCCGAGACGAGCCGAGCCAGCCCACCAAACCTCATTTTTTTTTTTTTTTTTGCATCTTGTGTGGGCTAGTGAAAATGAATCCCTAGTCACGCGTTCATCGTAGGTGTGGCCGTTTCCTATTTTTCAGCGTGTTAGGAACAGTTTTTTGCCGCGGGCTGCGGCTGTGGCTGCAGGTCTCGTACCTTTATGCTATAGTGTTACACGCTACGTCATTGAACAGCGGCAGTTGCAGTCCAGCCTAAAGCAGCGAAACGAACATGCTATTTAATGACAGGTTGGAGACGTGTGTCTGCTGGAGTTATGAAGGGTGATTTTTTATACAGCTTTTTTTTGGAATCATGTAAACCAATTGTGACGGCGGTAATATATTTGTGCATGCCATATATTGCTGCTTCAAAGTTGTTTGATTTTGTAAATCTACTCATAAGTGTTCATCATAGGTGTGGAGTTAGTGGTTTCCTATTTTTAATGACAGGTTGGGGACGGGTGTCTGCTGCAGTTACGAGGGAGTGACGTCTTATACACTTTTTTCTTGAAATCATGTAAGTTAGAGCATCCCACCCAGTAATGGTTTTCTGTTTCAAAATGGTAATAGTTTTCATCACTCAAAAATATAAACATGTCATGCCTAGAATGTTAGGCTAAGATTAGGTTTTGGCTCGAGTTTGGCTTGTCTATGTTTTGAGTCGAGGCGAGCAGACCTCAAGTTTTTTGTGGCATCTTATGTGGGCTAGTAAAAATGGGCCCCTAGTCACGCGTTCATCGTAGGTGTGGAGCTAGCCGTTTCCTATTTTTAATGGCAGGTTGGAGGCCGGTGTCTGCTGCAGTTATGAGGGGTGACGTTTTATCCAGCTTTTTTTTTGGAATCATGAAGACCAGTTGTGACGGTGGTAATATATTTGCGCACGCCATATATTGCTGCTTCAGAGTTGTTTAATTTTGTAAATCTACTCATAAGTGTTCATCATAGGTGTGGAGCTAATGGTTTCCTATTTTTAATGATAGGTTGGGGCGGGTGTCTGCTGCAGTTACGAGGGAGTGACGTCTTATACACTTTTTTCTTGAAATCATGTAAGTTAGATCATCCCATTCAGTAATGGTTTTCTGTTTCAAAATGGTAATAGTTTTCATCACTCAAAAAATATAAACATGTCACGCCTAGAATGTTAGGCTAAGAGCAGATCTCAAGTTTTTTGTGGCATCTTGCGTGGGCTAGTGAAAATGGGCCCCTAGTCACGCGTTCATCGTAGGTGTGGAGCAAGCCGTTTCCTATTTTTCAGCGTGTTAGGAACAATTTTTTGCTGCGGGCTGCGGCCGTGGCTGCAGGTCTCGTAACTTTATGCTACAGTGTTACACGCTACGTCATTGAGGAGCTGCAGCTGCAGTCCAGCCTAAAACAGCGAAACGAACAGGCTATTTAATGATAGGTTGGAGACAGGTGTCTGCTGCAGTTACGAGGGGTGACGTTTTATACTGCTTTTTTTTAATCATGTAGACCAGTTGTGACGGTGGTAATATATTTGCGCAGGCCATATATTGCTGCTTCAGAGTTGTTTAATTTTGTAAATCTACTCATAAGTGTTCATTATAGGTGTGGAGCTAGTGGTTTTCTATTTTTAATGACAGCTTAGGGACGGGTGTTTGCTGCAGTTACGAGGAGTGAGGTCTTATACACTTTTTCTTGAAATCATGTAGACAATAAGTTAGAGCTTCCCACTTAGTAATGGTTTTCTGTTTCAAAACGGTAATAGTTTCCATCACTGAAAAATAAAACATGTCATCCCTAGAATGTTAGGCTAAGATTAGGTTTTGGCCTGAGCTTGGCTTGTCTACATCTTGAGCCGAGGCGCAGATCTCAAGTTTTTTGTGGCATCTTGCATGGGCTAGTGAAAATGGGCCCCTAGTCACGCGTTCATTGTAGGTGTGGAGCTAGCCGTTTCCTATTTTTAATGATAGGTTGGGACCGGTGTCTGCTACAGTTACGAGGGGTGACATTTTATCCCGCTTTTTTTTTGGAATCATGTAGACCAGTTGTTACGGTGGTAATATATTTGCGCAGGCCATATATTGCTACTTTAGAGTTGTTTAATTTTGTAAATCTATTCATAAGTGTTCATCATAGGTGTGGAGCCAGTGGTTTTTTATTTTTAATGATAGGTTGGGGACGGGTGTCTGGGACAGTTACGAGGAGTGATGTCTTATACATTTTTTCTTGAAATCATGTAGACTAGTTGTGACAGTGGCAATATATTTGTGGAGACCATATATTGTTGCTTCGGAGTTGTTTAGTTTTGTAAATCTACTCATAAGCGCTCATCATAGGTGTGGAGCTAGCGGTTTTTTATTTTTAATGACTGGTTGGAGATGGGTGTTTGCTGGAGTTATGAGGAGTGACGACTTATATTATATAGCTTTTTCCTTGAAATCTTGTAGACGAGTGTGACGGTGGCAATATATTTGTGCGTGCCATATATTGTTGCTTCGGAGTTGTTTAGCTTTGTAGATCTACTTATAAGCATTCATCAGAGGTTTGGAGCCAGCAGTTTCCTATTTTTAATGACAAGTTGGGGGTGGGTGTCTACTGCATTTATGAGGAGTGACGTCTTATACACTTTTTTCCTTATGTAGACGAGTTGTGATGGTAGCAATATATTTATTTATGTAGACGAGTTGTGACGGTAGCAATATATTTATGGAGGCCATATATTGTTGCTTTGGAGTTGTTTGATTTTGTAAATTTACCTATAAGCGTTCATCAGAGATTTGGAGCCAGCAGTTTCCTATTTTTAATGACAGATTGGGGACGGGTATCTGCTGCATTTATGAAGAGTGATGTTTTATGCAGCTTTTTTCTTAGAGTCATGTAGACGAGTTGTGACGGTAGCAATATATTTATGCAGACCATATATTGTTGCTTCGTAGTTGTTTGGTTTCGTAAATCTACTCATAAGCGTCGCGGTTTCCTATTTTTAATGACAGGTTGGGGACGAGTGCTTGCTACAGTTACGAGGAGATGTCTTATACAATTTTTTCTTGGTATAATATAGACCAGTTTTGACGATAACAATATATTTATGTAGGACATATATTGTTGCTTCAGAGTTGTTTAATTTTGTAAATCTACTCGTAAACGTAGTTGCTAGCACGAGTAAAGTGTTTTTGGTAGTCTTGTGGTCCCTAATTTCATTTTGAATGAAATCCTCTGCCGTTACCCCAAGTCAATGACGTGTGGGGCTAGGCCCGTGCATCTATGACGAACATCACGTGGAAGTTATGTCAAAGGAACATCTCCCGTTTCACTCATCATGTGTGACCGTGACCCTTGGCTACAATGAAATAATACCCGCCAACATTTTTTTAAAGCTTTTTGCATGAGTATTTCCTTTCTGCGGCTCTCCCTTCTCTGGTTCCTTTTTAAATATATTTGGGCACTGCGGGATCCTCTCGCAGTCTTTTTTGGTAAAAAGAAGTAGTTCCCTTTTACATCACTCACCATGTTAAGGCCCCGTTTGGAACGCGGGATTTTCTCCCCGTTCCTGCGTTTTTCCTGTAAAATTGAACTAATTCCTGTGAAATTCCTGCATAATTCCTGTGAAATTCCTGCGTTCCAAACAGGCCCTAAGCAATTAGACAATTGCATGATTGGTTTCTAAATATAAACATAACAAAGCACACGTACTGGCATGCATGCATCTAACATACTACCAAGAAAAGCTTCATAATATCTAGAAATATGACTAAACAGGAGATTGCCACATGACACACTAGTCATTTATAGATGAAGTAGTCATGGCTGGTGCAAATGAGATGAGTACAACCATACAGGGCATCACCTAGCTTGGATGGAAGGCAACCCATGATGTCGAGGTCGAGCAGTCGCATGGAGTGCTTCCCCTAAAAGTCTCTCGGACCTTGGTTAGGATTCTAAAAACCAAAGACTCACTAAAATCCACTTATCAAAACATATGCAAAATAAAGCTAGAATGTGCACTAAGGTTTTGCTAAGTGTTGCTAACTCTACCATAAAAAGGACTTGCAATCTAATTGCACGTATAAATACCTATCAGGCTAGTCTAGGAAAAATAAGCACACAATTGTAAGAATAGAAAATAGTAACATGACACACTAAATATTTGTAGATGAAGTCGTTATGGTTGGTGCAAATGTCGTTGCGGAGAGGGCATGGCCTAGCTTGGATGGAAGACAAGCCATGGTGTCAAGGTTGAGAAGTTGCACGGAGTGCTTCCCCCAAAACTCTAATGGTGCAAGATTTGCTCTCTTGACACAAGTGCTCGTGATGTAGTAGGTTATAGTCTTATAGAGGTGGTGTTATGATGAGATGAGGCAAAACCGTAACACAAAATTAGGTATATTCAAAGGAAGCTACAACTGTGCAAGGCCACAAACCAAAAGTTGGTGGACTATCCATGCATGTGTCGTGCACCTCGTGCCTCTGCCTTGTCTCAATCCCAAGGAGACAAGTCGAACACCCGATGCAGTGATCTTGTTCTCTCCCTAGTCCACACGCATGACTTCGCGAGACATCTTTGTTTAAGTTGACCAAATCTCCACACCACTAATAAGGTGACACTAAAGAGTTGCACTATACCTCTTACATATACATAAGCCAAGATTAAATGTGCTAGACCTTAACCAAATCAACCTGGTCTATGCCATTTTGATTATGCTCCCCACTTGACCTTTGAGTTAATTAAATTTTGACCAAGTTTGTAGAAAAATACTACACTCATTTATATATTTTTGGCACTAATGGCTTCTAGATGTGATTTTTCGAATACTCCCTTATTAAAAAATTATCATGTATCAAATATTTTGGCCCTGGGCGTTTTAGATGGCTGCCGCTGCGACAGTAAAAACTACCATATGTACAGTGCAAACAGCGGCAAGCAGCCGCAGCCTTTAAAAGCAGAAGCGATCAGTTTGTCCCAGTTGTTTTTACCATCAACAATTCTTTAAACACCTTATATTTTTTTAATATATTTGCCAAAACTTTTGAATAACACAAATGGTCAAGTATCATTGTGTTCAAAAGTCAACCATGAAAACCAGATGGAGCATATTAACATCTATAACACTAGAAAAGTACACTATCAAGAGTTCAAGATGTACTTGACATATATTATGACAGATTTAATAAAACTAGTTTGATGTAGTAAATGTTTGTGCTTAATTTTTCTACAAGTTTAGTAAAAGTCGCTAAAGAAGCCTAACGTTGGATAAAACTAAATCACCTAAACATTTTGGAGCAGAGACCGGAAAATATTAGGTCTAACACTGTCAGGCATGACAGGCAGGCATGCACGTTTTGACATCGAAAGGCGACTTTAATATTGCATTCGCTACGTACGTAGGAGAAGCATACAATAGCAAGGCATCTATTACTGGCTTCCTGCCGAACGTCAGACTCGTTTAGTCGTTTCAGCATTCTGTTGAGATACTTTCTTTATACTTCGCAATGAAGTTCGAACCCGAATAAAGGTAGTTAGGCAGGAGCACAGTAACTCCTGTTCACAACTGCCTGATTTTCTATAGAAAGCAACTTGCAAGCACCATTCAGTGTTTTGGCGATACCATCCACCATACTGATGCCATTTAAACCATCATTAATCAAGTTACGCATTGGCCAATTTAAACAGGAAATCAGATAGTGAGATAGATTGTTCAGCTCCAGGATGTCAAGGATGTTACTGAGGCTGCCCAACATAAGAGAAACATAGGTCAGACATCACATGTTGATTTCCAGTTGCATTGAGGGCATGCAAACCCAGTAATTTAATATCAGAATAAGCAATAATCATCTCTACACATGAAGGTACCTGCAGTTCAAAGGTAGATCAGCAATTATGCATTTATGCTGAAAACGTTGCTGACTCCCGTAGTATAATGACTATGCCAAAAAAAAGAAGAAATTTCACCCTCAAATGTCCCAGAACAATGTATTCGAAATATATACTTCACCTCTGTTTTTCACTCATCTGCTGTGGCCTGTGACTCTTCTTGAGGGTATCTCTCATTAATCTTAGAACCTGGTAAAATAAGTTAGGGGCTCTACAATGTTCTAACATTCCAGATACTCCTTCAGATCTAGCATCAATGAGCTATTCCGGTATATCTGAGAGTTTCTGCACTCATAAAATGTTGAAGCGCCAAGCTCAGATGAGACATCATCGAAGGCCTTAGCTAAATCTGAATCCCAAAGCCCTAACCTGCAAACCTTTCTGTACACTTCGAAACCTGCACCTTTCAGACCTTCTGAGAAGAAACTATTTAGTGAGGGGTCTTCTGAGCTTATTTCTTTTAGTAACTGCATTGCTGTATCAGAATTACAGAATATCAAAGCTGAGCATGTCGTATCCAACAACTTGACCTCAAAATCGTCTGAGAAGGCCTGATGTAAGCCAATAAGGTAAGACCTTAACTCGCTGACTGACTTTTCCCTAAAGCCCCACAAAAAAACGATGTTATCCGTGCTAACAGTTTTTTTGGTGTCTGACTCAATAGTGAAGTCAACATCATCAGATTCTTCGACCTTACAACTTGGATAGAAGATGTTACAATATTCTTCAACTGCAGTGCACTGCTCACCAGATTGTAATTGGCACTTAGGACCGATTTTCAGTAAATAACTTAGTTTAGCAAACAATTTTGTTATTCTCAGAACATTTTGCTCATTTTTTGTTACACTGCTGGTACCATCTGTGCAAAAGACAAAAAAAGAAGGGGGAAAAGACATAAATGGTTTAAGTGAAATGCTAGTGAGGAGGCGCCATGAAGATGTAAACATAGTTATTAGGACTGGACCAGTCATCGAACCGGTAAGGGTGTCGGCTCACTGGTTCTCACTGGTAAACATAGTTAAGAACTGGTTGAACTGCTGGTTCAAAGGTTTTGGACCGGATGAATTCAACCGGCCATAAATACTTAGAACCGGCGCAGTATATAGTTGAAATTAACAATATACACACAAATAAAAAAATAAGCTTATAAACTTATCTGAATATCTAACATAAAATGGTTCCAATGAATAAATTTGTTTATCCATAATATGAGGACTAAGAAGAACACATCATGTCTCTAAGTGAAGGGTTGAAGTGAATGACCGCGGGTGTGCAATCATTTCTAGGAAACAAAAACAGTGCATACTGCATAGATTACTACCTGAATCCGTGAAAGAAATATAAGGCAGATGGTTATATGGCTACATGCTAACCAAGCTCCATGAGTTCTCCAACCATCAGTGCATTGCCCAACATGGGAAAGAGTTTATAAACAGAAGCATCTTGCAGCAGTGGGCCCATGCCCGCCGTGCTTGTGGGGACCAAGAAGCACAGGTCTCTGGCGGTCCAACTGGTTTTTAGGGGTCCGATTGCACAGGCGGTCTTTTAACTGAGCCGAGCTGTTGCACTCTCCAGTTGTGTTTTTTTTTACGGTTGGGTCCCAATAACTATGGATGTACATAACAATTTGATGCTCGTGTTACTAGCTACCAACCACATAAACTCAAATTCTATTTCCTAAGTATGAGGGAGAAGTGACTTTGATTCCGCTAGACAAGAGGCAGGAGATGTGAGTTTGAAAGGCCAGATAGTGTCCAAGAAGGATACTTTTCGTTACTTGGGATCGATGCTACAAAGAGACGGGGATGTCGATGAGGATGTTAGGCATAGAATTAAAGCGGGATGGATGAAATGGCATCAAGCATCCGGTGTTCTATGTGACAAAAGGGTACCACAAAAGCTAAAAGGCAAGTTCTATAGGACGGCTATTAGACCTACGATGTTGTATGGTGCAAAATGCTGACCCACTAAAAGAATACATATTCAACAATTAAGTGTTGCGGAGATGCGTATGCTGCGTTGGATTTGTGGGCATACAAGGATGGATTGAGTTCGAAACGACGAGATACGAGATCGTCTTTGGGTAGCTCCAATTGAAGAAAAGCTTGTGCAACACCGACTAAGATGGTTTGGGCATGTGCAACGA
Organism: Paspalum notatum; assembly: GCA_022530915.1. Classification (NCBI taxonomy): domain Eukaryota; kingdom Viridiplantae; phylum Streptophyta; class Magnoliopsida; order Poales; family Poaceae; genus Paspalum; species Paspalum notatum. The sequence goes on from CM039691.1 coordinate 8,295,665, forward strand.
AGACCTCCAGAGGCACCAGTGCATAAGGGACAGGCCAAATTTGACCTGGGAGGAGGCAGTTAAGAGAGACCTAAGAGATCGGAATATAGTGAGAGAGTTAGCCTTCATAAGGCGGAACAATGATGTGAAGGGAGGTAGGGGCAGACCAAATTTGACCTGGAAGGAGGCAGTTAAGAGAGACCTAAGAGATTGGAATATAGTGAGAGAGTTAGCCTTAGATAGAGCTGCTTGGAAAGCAGCTATCCATGTGCCTGAGCCTTGATTAGGCTCTTCCATGTGCTTCTTCTCAAAATCTTTTAAAGCCCTGTTTTCTTGCTGAAAGCAACTTTTCAAAAAAAAAAAAACTTTTCCCTTTCTAGTAGTTTGGTTTGGGCTTCAACTCCAGCCTACCCCACCTTGCTTGGGATTAAAAGGCTAGTTGTTGTTGTTGTATGAGGGAGAAGGTGAGGCATGGTTTACTAAGAAACACAATGCATGAATAATCTTAGATGGAACTATACCTTGCTGTGGTAGTTCTATTTCCATTGGCACAAAATACTGTTTTTGTAAGTAACTGAGAGCAGCTTGTATATTCTTTGCTTTTCTCAAAGGGCCAATTTGCCTCCACATGTGGCTAATGTCAACAACATTAGAGAAGACCATTTTTAAAGAACACATAAACTCATGCATGTTGGGCGGAAGAGGCGCAATGAATTTGGTGTGCATCATTGTCAGATCTGAGAAAACAAGAAGAAACATGATGAAAGTTATCAAGAGGTTAACAAGCCATATAGTTGTGCAAGGTAGTGTTGTGGTGACACATCAACCTACCATTCAAGCAATTGTATGATATGATTGGCTTCTGTGAAAATGATAGTAGATCAATAACTTCTCGAAATCCACGGAATTTCAAGTTTTGTTCATCTTCTAATTTCTGGATATCCATCTGCAAGCGAGTTCAACAGAAATGGACTTTAACTAAATTGGTGAATTTTGATATTTTTCCTTTTGTACACAATGCCACTGATTTCTAGAGAAGCAGAGACAAACCAGGAGAAGATTCTTATCCTCTTTCGAACTAGTAAAAATCACACGCACAGCCCTAGCAGCTCCAGCTTTGTCCGGAACAACGAGAGATACAAGATCATCAGAGACATGGTTTACTGCCTGCAGAATAACTTAAAATAGTTTAAGAATGCTCCGTTAATGTGGAGTTACTATATGGCTCGATAAAGAACAGGATTTCAAAAGCAAAATTTGTAGCAACTAATTTTCAGTAGTCAAAGTTTCCTACAATTGTGAACATAACAGCCCATTTCAACTACATCTTAATTTTAAAAAATGGCATGGAATTTTGCATCTTTTAACTCTTTGCAAGAATTTTTTAACTGCAACAAAAAAGCACGAGCAAACCTCTCTCCCTCTAAAGGAATCTACCAGTAGAAAATCATTTCTTCTTTTTTAGAGAGAGATCATGAGACTTAAAGTTATACATTCACACCTCCAAGACCAGTTGAACTTGGCGATCACTGCAGACATCAATACTCATACTGGGCCTGGAACCATATAATTCACCACCCAAAATTAATCTGCTAAGGGAACCAACTAAACAGTCTGCACAAGAAGACAACGTTACGATCCATCAAAGTGGAAGAGAAGAGTGACGAGCCATTATCAAAAGTAACATACCATCGTTCTTTTTACTTGGGTCAGCATACCCTTTTCGCCACTGCACTATCCTAGACTTTATTCTACTCATGAAAACTGAATCAGCAACTGATGTGTTTGATGATGGCAACAGTTGGCGATGACAAGGGGTAAAAATCTTTTTCCTTGCTAAGGATTCTTGAACCCTTGATAGATAAGATATACCTGTAATATTGTCAACAGAGAATTAGTCCTATACTCCTATATACGAAATAACCTTACTAGCCAGTAGTTTCTGCGCATAGCTTACTACTTACCATCATAAATGCATATATTGAAATCAAAACCATCATTAGCCATAGTTGATAAATAAGATGATTGACAGGAGAAACTGTATGTAGGCATTCCTAGCTGTAGTTCATCTCTAGGAAATAAGTGAAAATTGTACCTGTATAACCAAAGCATCAGAAATAATAAAATAGAAATGACAGACAAAGCAAAGAAACATAGGGCAGCAATTTATCAAGTAACAAAAAAAACCCTGGATTGATTATATATTCATCAAACCATACAAAGCTACATAAACATTTACCAAAAAGGAGTTGGAAATTGGAATCTTTTACAGGAAAAATATTATTATACAAAAAGTCAAAACAGAGATGAATGCAAAGTTTATTGGTCTAAACTCCCATGCATACTAGAGTAATCTGATGTACATAGACTACTCTGATGAGAGCTTTCATATTGGTAGCTGAAGGTGGATTTGTTCTTACGAGATCAGCCATGTGCTACTGTTAATTCGATTGATTTTCGTACTGGAGGTGCTTAACTCTGTTGGACGCAGTGGAACTTGATGTAATTTTGTCGCTTCGTATGAAATTCAGGGGTGCCCCGATATGAGAAAAAGGAACTCATATGTATACTAGAGAAATGAGCAATAATATTCTTTAGAGGTAACTTTGCTTATCTGGTTCCTTTTCTCGGTCTGAGTTTGCATGAGCTGCGGAAGGATTTCCTTGCTTTTGAGGGAGAGCCAAATTGACTCTGCTCCCTAGCAAGGTATGCCTTGCCGGCTTGCCCATGCAAGGCTAGTGGGCAAGGAAAACAAACATGAAGTGTCAACTGCAAACTGACTCAGCTATTCCTTTATTTAAAAACATACCGAAGCTCTAGATTGATGCCCTGGTTACTGTAGGAGTCCCAAATATTTCTGCTAACTTATAGATTATCATTTATCTAGTCTACCAAACCATGGACTAACCTACCTAAGTTGTTTCGGGACAAATGGTTTCGTTGTTTGTTATCAAGACATGGGTACTTGCAAACCTGAATATGTTTGTAAATTTATATAAAATTATACCTTATTTTTTTTCATAATTAGGTTATCTGTACTTTGTCCAATATGCCTGCACTATGCAGATGTAGCCACTTCTCTTTATATCATCACATGTGACACATTTTATTAGATTGCATACTTAGAGGTTCTCTGCCGTTTTACTGTCTGCGACCTTATGCACCAGTGAAACAATCATGCAAGCTTTGTTTCTCACATAGCATTTCTATCTAAACCTCTTCAAGTAACATAAATGTCGATGTTAGTTTCCATTCATCTGGCCGTCCAAGGCACTATCCATTTGCAACATTCGGATTTCAAACTATGTGCACCCGTATCTGGGAGAAAAAAAAAAAGGCAGCCGCATCCATTTATGCACACAAGGTGTGTTTGATGAAATGCCTCAAGCTTAGCGTGCGAACATTAGGCTTATGCGCCACACCCGTTGCCCAATCAAATAGCGAAAACATGTTTCCATCTGCTCCAGTAAGCACGAGATACTCGAGCAAACACCACGCGGAAAATCCAAACCGTTAATGCGGAGGGCCGGTCAGAGAGAGCTGCTTACGGGTAGGCGACAAGGGTTGAGGGTGAGGAGTTTCGCAGCCTGAAGGGGCAGACCGCGATCTGGAGCGGCTGGAAGGACTCCGCGGCGAGCTTGGCCTTGAGGTACGCCGTTTCCGCGGTGTCCACCGGCAGCGCGCGGCGCCAGCCCGTCGGGGCGCCCGTCTTCTGCACCGCCAGGGTCACGTAGTCGCTCTCCTGTAGGTGGGCCCTCAGCTCCCGGACGGCCTCCGCGAAGTTCTGCCTCGTCACCTGCTTCGCCGTCGCCGCCGCCGCCGCCGCCGCGGCGGCACGCGGGGCAGCCATCGCGCCAGTGGCGGAACTAGACGCCCAGGAGCAAGGGGGGAGTTGCAGCCTTGCGGGGCGCCGGGCCGGCGAACGCCGGCGGGTGGTACGGCGCGTTGCGACCGCAGTGCGGCGGCGCGCAATCGGAGCGGCGTTGGGAGTCGCCGAGGCCGAGCCGATTATTGCCAGTCAGTGGAGGAGCGGGCCGCACAAAGTTTGGGCCACTGCACAGCGGAGATTTGTTGGGCCCCCAAACCGGAATCAGTATTCCAGAAAGGCCTTCCAGAAATCTCGATGTGCGATCCGATACGAGTCCCCAACTCCCCAACCGTCCTCCTCTGATCTCTCACCTTGTCCCTTCCTGCCTGTGTCTCTCGCACTCTCCGCCTGCCGCCGCCTCCGCCACCGCCACCTCCCCATCTACACGCACCGGAGCTGGGGGCCGCCGGGGCACCTCCACGCCTACCCGCCGCCTACGCCCCTCCTCGTCTATCCGCCACCGGTGCGAGCGGCCTTGCACGCCGCCTCCGCCTCCACGCACCGGAGCGACAGTCTGAAGGGACCACTGCACTGTTGGCCTTATAAGGAATCAGGTCCGTCCTCCCAAACCAGCACCGATGAAGCTATTCTCATGGTTGTATCGTGATCCGTCATGTCTAAATGATTCCATAATAATTATTGTTTAATTATTTGGGCTATGGCAGTGAGATGTTGAATTGCTGGCCTATAGTAGCAGGCGCAATTGCTAGGTTGCAGTGTTTGGGAATCGGGACCAATGTAGGAATCTCAGAAGCCGTTTGCAGGGAAGTGGTTTGGGGGTGAAAGCTGATGGTGGTTTGAATCGGTTTGATTTTGGAAGCTAGAATGGTGGGGTGGGTACCCACGGTAAATTGGAAAGTCACTGGCTCACTGCTCGCCATCCCAACTTCACATATGCACCCCCTCAGGAAGAAAAAATCATGAACTCACAATAGCAGCCAGCATGCCAAGCAAACTAGCTAGTGGCTGGCGTTTAGGCGTGTGGGACACGTTTTATCTGATGCTATCACTCATAAAAGCATCAATCAATCTCATCCTCCAGTCTCTTATCACTAATGGTTTGTCTCATCCTTGTTACCTGCAGCAAAATGCCCTCTTGACTAGGCTGGTCCCTAAAATCTAGAGGACGGTTGTCCAAGACCAATAAGGCTGCTCAACCATGTATTTATGTGATTTGTACTTTTCCCCCAGGTGTATCAAGTTATATTTGTTCTGAACAAAAGAAATCCCCGTGCCCAGTTACTCATTCTGATTGCTTTTGTCCTGCTTTCCAATTCCTTTTACCATGTTTGTGCTATCTAGCACAACAATGCTTAATTCTCTTTCAACCATGTGATTTCCTTACCAATTTTGCAAGATTATGTAACGATTTGTTATTCTTTTCCCAAATAATAAGGGTAGAGTTTTGGAGTAAGTTTTTAGAGAATTGAAGTAAAATTGCAAAGTACAAAGAACTACTGATGTCAAAACCATTGGTTATTTTACCATGAAAAATAAATGGCTATTTCAACAATTTTTTTACAATATTACATGCCCAGGTGGATTGCTTTGGTCTTTGTGATTGAATAAAAAAGTTTGATGTGGATTTTCTCTGATTTTAGTCTTTTAGCAGGTTTTAAAAGTAAGATAGGTTGTTTATGCCTGAGGGTTTGTTCTATTTTTGGTACAGTGATAAGCAGTCAAGAGGAGATGAGGCTGGTGGGGCTGACAGGTGGCATTGCATCCGGGAAGAGCACCATCTCCAATCTCTTCAGGGACTCCGGCATCCCTGTTGTTGATGCCGATGTCGTTGCTCGCGTAAGCATCTGGCCCAAACATAGAGCTATCTGATGCTGCAGTGCAAAGGCTGATAATTACTAATTTTAGGCCTCTTTTTACTGCTCTGTTGCTAGTTTTCGTTTAGGTTTGTTATAAATTTAGTAATGTTATCAATATGAAACTGTAGAGTTGTGGCGGCAGAATCTAGAGTCGAAAGGCTTTAGAATTAGCAGGACTAAAACTGAATATATGAGATGTGACTTCGGTTCCGCTAGACAGGAGGCAGGAGATGTGAGTTTGGAAGGTCAGATAGTGTCCAAGAAGGATACTTTTCGTTACTTGGGATCGATGCTACAAAGAGACGGGGATATCAATGAAGATGTTAGCCATAGAATCAAAGCGGGATGGATGAAATGGCGTCAAGCATCCGGTGTTCTATGTGACAAAAGGGTACCACAAAAGTTAAAAGGCAAATTCTATAGGACGGCTATTAGACCTGCGATGTTGTATGGTGCAGAATGTTGGCCCACTAAAAGAAGACATATTCAACAATTAAGTGTTGCGGAAATGCGTATGTTGCGTTGGATGTGTGGGCATACAAGGATGGATCGAGTTCGAAACGACAAGATACGGGATCGTCTTGGGGTAGCTCCAATTGAAGAAAAGTTTGCGCAACACCGACTAAGATGGTTTGGGTACGTGCAACGAAGACCTCCAGAGGCACCAGTGCATAGCGGCATCATAAGGCGAAACAATGATGTGAAGAGAGGCAGGGGTAGGCCAAATTTGACATGGGAGGAGGCAGTTAAGATAGACCTAAGAGATTGGAATATAGTGAGAGAGTTAGCCTTGGATACAGCTGCTTGGAAAGCAGCTATCCACGTACCCGAGCCTTGACTAGGCTCTTCTGTGTGCTTCTAAAAAAAAAAATCTTTTAAAACCCTTGTTTTTTTGTTGAAAGTGATCTTTCAAAAAAAAAAAAAACTTTTCTCGTTTCTAGCGGTTTGGTTTGGGTTTCAACTCTAGCCTACCCCAACTTGCTTGGGATTAAAAGGCTTGTTGTTGTTGTTGTTGTTGTATCAATATGAAACTGTGTAGTTGAAAAAAGATGCCTTCACGTCAAGTGCCAAATGTACATTGGTAATCATATTCAAACTTGCCCTTTCTTGCCTAATTGTTTTCAATTATCATCTCTGTTAGCTGTGCAGATAATGCTTTTGACCAAAATCAAAGATGAGGGTAGAGCCTGGTCCTTAGTGGGACTAAACATCAACTTCATATGAGCCCATGTCTTGGCTCCTACCATTATTGGTTGTTTTTCCTTCAATCGCGGCATTTCACAACTGCAACTGCATCTACAACTTAGGCTCCTTATGTATTGATACTAAAGGGATCTCTCCATCTATTACATTTTTTTATAAAAAACTTGTCTCTTTCAAACATTTCTTACATCCAGTATTCAACTTAGACTTGATGAAATATTATGTTGCTACTGAACTTGTTGCCTTTAAGATGTTTTCCATTTTTCCCCTTCCCTGCAACTAGCAAATGTTGGTAGCAAATGTTCCACTGCACCTAGCATTGGCAGCATTTTTTTTTTTGAACGACGCAGGAGAGCTGCGTGTCATTTCATTAAGCAAGGATAAAGAACCAGTACAAGGGGGGCCTAAGGGCCACCCCCAAACACTCTCAAACACAGGCGCGCCACGCACACACTATAGAGAACGGCCAGAAACTGAACCTGCTCAAGTGCCCAGCCCCAACATCCTGGCGCGCATTTGCACTGCCGTTTTGTGGGAATGGCAGGCTGTGCAATCTTAAAGATGTTCCTTCTATTTTCGAATTAGCTGGTACCTTCGTTACAGCCAGGAACAGAAAATCATTATTGGTGTGAAATTGTTTTGCTCTTTTATATGCAATCTGATTAACATGCATAACTTAGACACATGATATGCAACGCAAAAACATGATTGCTATAATATTTTCAGAGTTCTGAAATTTTACTGGATGCTGTAAGCTTGTGAAAAGTTACAATTATGTTTGTTTTAAAAAACTTTGTACTGATTATGGAGCCATGCATTTACAGGTTGTAGTGCGGAAAGGCACTGGAGGTTGGAAGAAGATTGTAAAAGCGTTTGGAAATGATATTTTGTTGGAAAGTGGAGAAATTGACAGAGCTCGCTTAGGACAAATCGTATTTTCTGATCCATCAAAACGTCAACTTCTAAACCGGTACACATTTCACTAATATTTCACCATGTTCCGATCTCTTCATTTATGAATACAGTTGCAGTCAATTGTCTTATATTTTTGCAGTAATTAGTTGTCTTATATAGTAGTTACTACCTCCAGTTGCATTTGTATGTCGCTAGTTAGCTCATTTTTGAGCTAGCCAGCATCATAAAAAAATGGAGGAAGTACTACACACTAATCACTAAAAACATGATAATATCCCTTGCTTGCACCAAAAGGCCATGTATCATCCTTTATTCCTTTCTGTATAAGAGAAAAGAGTGACACTGTTTGGTTATATGTTTCTGTTCGTAGCAATAGTATATGCTGAGCTATGTTGAGTTTTATTTGATTTAGTAAATATATGTCATAATAAATCATGGTAGTGGTCTGTCCTCTTTATTCCCCCCTTATATAGTTTTTCATGAATACCGCATATTAGTATGTTATTTAGTTACAATGGGCATAAATTGTCCAGTTTCCTGAACTACTTATTATACTTTCATTAATTATTGTCACTTGGTTACAGTATTGGCACCTATTGTGCGTTTTCCTTGACAACTTGTTGGTCAATTTCAGTCTTCTGGCACCACATATTTCTTCTGGTATATTCTGGGAGATAGCAAAATTATGGATGAAAGGCTGCAAGGTTATCATCCTCGACATCCCGCTGCTGTTCGAGACAAAGATGGATAGTTGGACAAATCCAGTCATTGTTGTCTGGGTTAATCCAGAAACCCAGATTGAGAGGCTCATTGCAAGAGATGGATGCTCTGAAGAACAAGCTCAGAATAGGATCAATGCACAGCTTGCACTGGACTGGAAGAAATCAGAAGCTGACATAGTGATCGACAATTCTGGCTCGCTGGATGACACCAAACAGCAGTTCCAAGAAGTGTTGAGCAAAGTCTCAGAGCCATTGACATGGAAGGAACGCTTGAGATCTAGAGATGGCCTGATCTCTGTTGTCGTGTGTACAGCAGTGGGTGTATTACTAGCCCAGAAGAATCTGCTATGACCGTTACAAAGTTTAGGAGTTGAAAGTGGTGACACGATGGTTTAGAGGACCAGCACAATTAGGATTGTCTGGTGCCAAGAGTCTGAAAAACTTAAGGACGGCATTTGAGGCTTCTGTTGGTGAAATGAACTTTGTACTATAAGAGCCGCTGTTTTGTTGTACTCTTTTTTTTCTTTTGAGAGTTTTTTTACAAGATCTTTTGAGAAAGTTTACTCCAATTGCTATAGCACCACAGTGCACATAGCTTGCCAAGGTATGCAACTCTGCATTTGAAAAAAAAAATAGCTTTCGTTTCAGACCATGTGGATGGCTGGAAATTTGAACTATAATCCCTGTGGATAATACATTCATTTTTGAATGCCATCGGCACTTGGACTGGAGGTATCCATTTGCGAGGCGATTTATAAACCCGGTATCTTGGAGTTGTTTTTTGGTCAGTTGAGTTGATGGCTTTCCCTTTGCTGCACTGCATATCCTGCTCCTACTGGACTCTTCTCAAAGCTTAAACGAGGTTCGAGAGAAACATTATAAAGAAGGTTCGATTCCACAACCCACTGAAGACAAGCTGTTGCCACATTTGAGCAGCCAATTGTCTGCATGGCTCGTCTAGCACATCGTGCCGGCCGCTCCCTTCCTTCGCAGTGCGGCAAGCCGGCTCGCGCTGAGCACGCCGTGCCCACCTCGGCCACGCACCCTACCGCTGTCACCACGGGCACGGCACACGTCGGCCACCACACCTCCACGCATCGCCCAGCGCGTTGCCCACGGAGCGGCACCGCGTGCGGCGCGGCGCATACGGCGCGGCAGTACATCCGCGGCCGCCGGCGGCTAGCTGTTAGAATCAACGCGACAAGCCCGACGACGCCTCGCTTGGCTCGCCGCCGGTGCGCCGTGCCGCGCCGCAGTCCTGCAGACATCCACGCCGTACGTTCATTTCCGGCGCGGCGAGGCGCGTGCGAACCAAAGCAAACTCCGTCAGACCGTCACGGAGCTTTCAGAGCGCAAGATCACACACAACTGTACATCGAAATCGACATGCAAATGCAGTAGAACTCGGCCCAAGAGAGAACGAATTCAGGACATTGGCGCGACCGCCACAAAGTGCCGCTCTAGATTCAAGCATTCGTTCTCAAAGTTCAGTTCAAAGAAGGGGCAACAAGCACGCACCAACCAAACACATTTCCGCCATTTCCACACCTCCCAAAGCATCAGCAACGAACTGCGAATTCCATACTCCATTACATTACTCCATCCATAGTACTGGTACTGTATGTACACGCGGTTTAAATGGCAGTAAGCACCGGACCCTTAGCGCCGTCATGGCCACCTCTTGCCTGCGCCCGTCACCTGCTCCGCACGGCTGGCCGCTTACTTGCCGAAGATGGACTTGATCCACCACAGGCCGCCGTCCCTGGGGCTCTGCTCGCTCTCCGGCGGCGGGTCAGGGTGCGCCGTCCTGCGCAGCTTCGACACGTCGTAGCCTTCCTCCTTGGCCCGCTCCAGCAGCTCGTTGTACACGCCCTCGTCCATGTGCGGCTGCCTGCACAGGATCTGATGCACAGCACACACGCGCAGATCAGAACTCACGGAAACTGGGGGGACGGACAGGCGGCATCAAGCACTGGTCGCGCACAAACAGTACATACCCAGAGGTACTTCCTGGAGGGCTGGCCGACGAGCGCGTACTGGTAGTCGGCGTCGACGTGGAGCACCCAGTAGTCGCCGGTGACGGGGAAGACGGGGAGGAAGGGCGGCACGAAGAAGCGGACCTTGAGCTTGGCCTCGTCGCTGGCGGGGTCGGCGCGCCACGCCGTGCCCTCGATGTGGCCGCGCCGGCCGTCGGTCCACGTCTCGTTGAGCACCTTCACGGTTCCGTCCGGGTTGAGCGTGTAGGTGGCGCGCGTGTTGGTGCCCGTCTTGGGCTGGAACGTGGACGGGAAGCACGCGATCTCGTACCACCGCCCCGCGTACCGCTCCAGGTCCAGGTTGCGCACCACCCGCATGGCCATCGTTAGTCCCTCGCGGCGACGGCGGCGACGGCGGCGTGGGTTTAGACGGGAGAGGAGGAGGAGGAGGAGGAGGAGGAGGTGGCCAGGTGGGGTGTTTGCTGGATGCGAATGCGAGCGGGGGATAGGGATGTGGCATCCAGTAATAAAGACAGGTGCGGGAGACGTGGACGATTGTGGGCGATACGTTATCGGAGCGTGTTGCTCGGTGCGGTGCGAGTCGCGGTCCCGGGTTGGGCCGCGACGCAGTGTCGTGGGCTTGGATCTGTCGTGCCTGGCCGCGGGGGGTTTTCTTTTTTTTTTTCCTGATTGGATCGAAGCTTTGAGTGGTCAGGCTAAACTTTGACCACGGTCAGACCATGTTTGACTTTAAATTAAAATTTAGCCAAACAATAAATTATTCATTTATATGGTTTGGGTATAGTCAAATAAACCATATAGATAAAACTTTTATTGTACAGTGTAATTTTAATTTAAAGTCAAAAACGGTCAAATTGTGGCTAAATTTGGCCTGACCACTCAAGGCCTCGATTCAATCAGGCCCTTTTTACCACGGGGTTTTCTTGTTCTGGTGGCTCCCCTAGAGGGGCGGTCTTTGCTCCCACCTAGGTGGATGGGTTTCCTATCCACCCACCCCCGGAGCGATTTATTTCACGCGTAGCGTTTCCGTTTTTTGGGCCGATTCTGTTTCACAGCCCATCTGGTTGGCGATTCGCTTCTTCTGTTCGCGATTCTTCCGCTCTTTTCCGCGCTTCTGTTCTGTTCGCTATTTCTTTTCGTTTGCAGGTTTTTTCTTTCACAATGTGTTTCCGTTTCGCTTTGCCGTGCTTCTGTTCATTGCAGCGTCAACCAAAAACAATATTATATCATACTTTATTTATTGCAGCCAAGTACATCGGACTACATAAACGTTCGTGTTTTAAGTATGAAGATCATCAGACTGAGTCCAGCAGACCGGGTAAATGGTCGTGTATAGTACAAAATGACATTGTAATGACACTGATCAGAGAGTGAGGTAGTTAGAATAGTTGATAGAAGGTGGTATACCCTGGCCGCTAGACTCAGCCTCATGCACGCCATTATAGCAACATCCTTAGTAAAGCTATTACACTAATTTCTGAAAAAAGGTATATTTTATATTGAGCATGTGGCCAAATTATCATAACTTTATGAACAAAATATTTTAGCTTCACCAATAAAATAGTATAGCTACAAAAAACAAATGTTTTTATAATTATGAAAATATTTTAATTTTGATATTCTATATGTACCATAAAAATATTTTAAATACACTCAAAAAATGTTCTAACTTGACAAAAAAAATATTCTATGTTCACAAGAAAATATTTTAAGTTTAGAAATACATATTCTGCTCTCTCAATGAAAATATTCTATTTCACATTGAAAATATTCTACCCTAATGAATTAAATATTCTACCTTTAAAACAAATATTCTGATTTCTTACGTAAATTTTCTACCTTAAACATAATTGCGGCTTGATATATAAATGCTATAGTTTTAAGAGAATAAGGAGTAACTACACATCGGCCAATGATTTTGATCAAAATTTTCATCCACTTATCAAATTAATCCAAAGCATAAAACGTTTTACCATACCTTTTTTATTTGTTTGTGGTACTACTTGCTTAATTTATATTCAACCTAAGCCGAATGCTCTTTGACAGGCGAAACGGAAAAACCACACCGTTTTACCATATGCAATCACGATGTTGACCCTACACAAAATTGAAGATTAAAAAGAAATGTTATAACTTCTAAACAGTACATCTAAATCAAATTCCAATTGAACTATCGAGTTCTTGATAATAAAATTTTCAAAACAAGACGACATTTGAATATATTCAGGAAAAGAATAAATATTTTTATAAAAAAACTATCTAACAAATTGATATTCTACGTGAATCGAATAAATATTCTAGTATTACTAGAGTAATATTCTGCTTTGAAAATAAAAATATTCTAATTTCTAATAAAAATATTTATCTGTATTAGACAAATGTTTGACATTGACTACTAAAATATTCTACCTTCATAAGGAGGATATTCTATGTTTACATGAAAAGTATTCTATCATTCCTAAAAAACATTATACCTTCACATGAAAATACACACGGAAATAAAATAAAAAACTCATGCTATAATCAATGCATACTAGAAAAACTCCACAAATGCACAAGCGAAACGAACGGAAAAAAGAGATCAAAAGAAAAAAAACAACTCACGCCAATACACATAGAAATGAACATAAAAAAGAAAAAAGCAATGCAACAAACATCAGACCACGTCTAATCGAAACAACAAGAAAGCGCAAATGGACAGAGAATTTGGTTCACCTATGTGTTTTTTAGATTTGCTAGACGGTTGTGAAAACATTTACAAGACTCAGAGACCACATCGGCGCTATTATTCTCAAATGTTCATACTATGAAAAAATATTTAATTAAAGAAACAAAACAGATTTAGATAATGTTCAAAATTAAATATTCTAAAAAATAAAAGAAAAATAAAGAAAGAAAAAAGAAACACAATGGAATGAGAAAAAAAAAGAAGAAAACATCTCACGACAACACGTGTGAGCTAAAGGAACGAAAAAATAGGACGCATGAATGTAACGTAACAGGTCACAGCATAGGAGCTAACGGACAATGAAAAGACAATATGAGTGGAAGTGTCGTGCGTGCGAAATAAAAAGAAACATAGAAAAGTCACAACGAAAAGGGAATCGAAAAAACAATCGAAAATAAAATCTGTCCCACCGGCCAGGAGTCAAACCCGCAACGCAAACGAGCAGACAAATGGAATAAGCAATGTAAGGGAATAGAGACAGAAAAAGCAAATACATTGGGCCCTAGATAAATTAGGCCCAAAATTGGTCCAAACTGATAAAAAGCAGGGTGGGTGGACAAGAGACTCCGGTCCAGGTGGACCGGATGATTTACGGTCCTCGAGTACAATGCTGTGCAGGGGGTTAAAAGACGACCTATCAAACAAAGGTTCTCGATTTATGTCCCGTTGGTGCAAATACGAATTTAAATATGATTTGATTCGAATGCAAATGGAACTAGTACATCTTGTGTATTTAATGTATGATGTTGTTGACTTTAAAACATAATTTTTGGCTATCCGTCTTATTAAAAAGGTTACGTACCGTAAATATAAAAATATGATGCGCTTTATAAGTACCATTAATTTTAAAAAGTCACATCAAAATTACCGATACTTATTGAATAAAACAATAGCCAAATGTGTGTCCCAAAGTTACAATGTCATACATTTAAACCTTTTTTTACATAATGTTTTTGTTAGAGTGATATTTGATATCATATCGTCAAATGATCCTAGTTCCCTAGTGACATATGGAGCCTTCAGTACCCACATAATCAATTTTGAACAATCTTTCCTCAGTGTGAGCACCAGCATACATGACAAACACTTTACAATAATGTTGGCCCCAAGTCAACACATAGTCACAAGAAGAAGAGCTAGAATAAGCATGTGCATTAGCCTCCTTGTTTGAGTGATTATTATGGGCCTTGGGAGTCTCTACTAGTGGTGCTTTTGCCCTTGGATGGCATGATGCCTACATGCCCTTTTGGGAGTTGATGCATGGTTGCCCATTGATCATCGCCCTTGCTTAGCCCATGGCCTTGGATGGATCAATTCCAAGGTCATTCTTGATACTTAGATGCCTTCCTTCTTAATATTATACCATGTTATTCTTATTTGACTCGCTCATGAGGCATTACAGCCTAACTTGGTCACCATCTTCATTTCTGCACTTGATTCTCCAAGGCCGTTATCCTGGCAGGGTTAGCAGCACAAGTTTTTATATCAACATAATAACATCTTTACAACGTTTACCTGTGGAGGCATCGGACCGAGGGTTACTATGGGACAGAGAGGAGTGCTTTTCGAAGGAGTATTAAATTATACTTTAAGGTGTTTGCGTTAGACCTTCAAGCATGAAAAGCTCCCTTGAAGTTTAGCACTAGTTATGTTGCCGAACAACGACAGTGTTATTGCCCAAGGAAAAATCTTTGTTGAACATCTCTATGAAGTCATTGGTTGGAGATAATTTGTGGTAAAGTCTAATTTCATCTATTTACCTTAGTCGTGGTATTTAAGGGCATTTTTCTATTATTTTCGCAGTAGCTCCATTTTTGCATAACTGAAACGTTGTAATATTCAATTCATTTTTTTTTTGCTAAAATTGAGTCTACATATGCGTGTTGTTTATGATCGACAATGTTTCTCTTATATGTAAATACTCCATATTTCCTAGCTCAGCCCCTGTTTTCTAGAGCAAAATAAGTTTATCATTTGCCAGTCTCATAAATTGTTGACTTGTTGTTGTTAAATTGTAAAATGACAAAACAGAACGTGGACAATGACCTTACTGAGTTACTGTTGTGCAGCCGAGAATTCGGCGTCTCAGCCCGTTTGGCTGCCGAATCACCACCAGTGACTCATTGTCTTCCTCTCCGTCCCTCCGGTCCTCAACTTGGCTTTGGCTCCCGCTCTTTTCAACCCACCCTCTGCTCACGTGGCACGTCGGCTCCTGCTCCAGTGTCCAACCACCTTCCCCTGTCCCGTCCTCCCCCTGCCTCCTCCGCGCTCCTCGTCCTCGTCCTCCCAGCTCGACCCCGCGTGCGCTCCGGCGCTCCCCGGGAGGCTAGATCCAGAAACGACGCGCCACCACCGGAATCTCGCGCTGGCCGGGCCCCGGTGGCGGCCAGTAGGAGCGCTCATCCGACGCCATGGAGGCGTCCTCGTGGGACGCGCTCCGCAAGCAGGTGAGTTGCCAGTCTCCCCCGCCTCTCTCGACCCCAGGCTCATCTCGAAACGGAGCTTCTCCCGCGCAGTTCCATGGCTGCCTCACGGAGATCTGGCTGGTCTCCGGGGCACCGTGTTCTGTTTTGGTCAACCCTTTTGGGTTTGTGGCGTAATTCGGCAGCTAGAGTGACCATCCTACGGATACTCGCGCGTTCTGGAGAGGTTGGAGAAGCCACGGTCTGGGTGATCAGAGTGGAACATTGCTGCAACGTTAACCCGATTCCCAGGATCACCATGTTCAGTATTCTTACGACATTGTTTATCAGTTCTATTTTGTACTGTGAACTGCATTCCCCTGCTGGTTAATTTGTTTCTGTGAGGCTATGATTAGGACAACACCTTTGCTGTAGCATTTGTATAATTGTCATCTTTTTTGTAGAGAAGATGCAAATTTGCAACCTTATTTGTGTTCTCTCACTTTAGCTGTTCTCGCTTGATGTCTTCATGCTTGCTATTATATTACTCACTCCGTTCCAAATTGTAAGGGTTCTAGGCTTTGGATAGATTCATGGAATATTCCATGTATATGGTTTGCATATGTATCTAGATTCATAAACATCCATCTGAATATAAATGGAGAAAATGAGAGCCAAAACACTTTACAATTTGGAAGAGAAGGGGTATTTGCAACAACACATCTGGCTCCATCTCTTTAAATAATCGTTAACTTTAGCTGCCCACTGTATTTGAAAAACAAACTTTTTCTTGAAGGCAAGGAGGCTGGAGGCTCAGCTAGATGACCAAATGAATGCATACCGTAAATTGATTTCTATGAAATCTGATGGTTCGGAGAATGACATCGAATCTGATATAGAGGGATCACTAAAACAACTTCAGCAAATAGATTCTCAGATGCAGACCTGGGTATCATCAGGAGGCTCAGAAGTCCTCTCTCACACATTGACTCGTCATATGGAGATTTTGCAGGACCTCTCACAGGTTACCATTTCCATTTCCTCTTGCAATTATTCTGTGTTAAATTCGTAAACACTGTAGTTATCTTAAAATGCAATCATATTAAGGAAATCATCTCCTGAATTAGAATCTAGCTCGATTTTGTTTGCCTCCACCTTGAAAACATAAAAGAATGCTTCGCATGGATCAATACTCCTGGGAATGGCAGAAAATGTAATGGTACTATTTTGCCCCTTAATATCCTATCTTTGCTTTTTTCTAATGCAGGAATTCTTCCGCCTCCGATCAAGACTAAGAGCAAAGCAACAACACACTGCCCTCCTTGATTTGAGAGATTTTGACAGAGCAAGTTTTGATGTCGAAGATGCTGCAGGTTCCCCTGATCAATATCTCCTAAAAGAACAAGCAGCAATCAGCCAGAGTACTGGACAGGTATGATTACTTTCCCCTTTTCGCTTTTTAAAATCATATTGATCTGGTTTAAAATAACATGGCAGTCAAGCTTCCCCAAGAAATTGCATTCATGACTTGACTAACAATATTTGGTGTGTCCCAACTTCAAAAACAGCGAACAACATTAAGTAATAGGTCCGATCCACATTTTTTATGAAAACATACCTGAAATGTGTAATCTTGTTTTAAAAAAAAACTATGTCTTAACGATGATGTGACTCTTTTTTCTTAAAATCAACATATTATACTTTGGGTGGACTTATGTTATCGAGCAACTAGCTCAATTGTCTAGGTGACATCTCTTATGTATACAATGATTAATTGCATTTTTGATCTCATCATACTAGAAACTATCTGAGCCTACCCTTGGGACTAAAAAGCTTTGTTGTTGTCTACCAGAAGCTATCTGTATTTTTACTCAAACCAAGCTGAGAAATCCCTCGAGTTTCTATTTAAAAAAATGAACCTGATGTCAGCTCGTGCAACGTTAGTGTACAAATGGCTGAATATTCCAAACATGTTGCTATGGGAGTGCTGGCAGCCATTGTAATACTCAAGACTATTTTGAATCTCAAAGGAAAGAAAGACTCACTATTATTTTGAATCATAGATGCAAATCCGGTTCTGTGAAATGGAATCATATCCCCGTGTTTAATTAGGGATGCTTATATCAATTTGATGGAAGACACTAAAGGCATATTTCTTGAAGTATTAAGTAATTGCAAATCATGCATGGATCACCTCCATTTTGAATATACTGAATTCAAATCTAGAGTTTTGCACCAATACCTCCATAATTCCATACTGCAAGTAGGCCTGCCATATATATCCATGGATTCTTTTGTGAAGCTTCCTTCTTGTGGGTGTGCACATGAAAAGTTCAATTTTGGTTCATATAGCCAAGTATTAGCAGCTCTCACTATTATTTTAACCCTTATTGAAAATGAATTTTGCATTGAAACAATATTGCAGATGGATAATGTGATATCACAAGCCCACGCGACAATGGGTGCACTCGTTTCGCAAAGATCGGCATTTGGTGGAATTTCTACAAAAATTAGCAATGTTGGCAGTCGTCTCCCTACGGTATATTCCATATCCCTTGCAGTTATTTCCAAGTAATCTTGCCCAACATCCTCTATACATCTGACCCTTCCACCACTCTCGCAGATCAATCACATCCTTTCGTCAATCAGAAGGAAGAAATCAATGGACACAATTATTCTTTACCTAGTTGCCTCAGTTTGTGCATTTCTTATTTTCATCTACTGGTTGTCAAAATAGCATTGTCAAATCACGGTGGTATGTCTTGCGAGCTATGATAAGTATTATACGTGCTAGTTATAGGTGTTTGAGAATTGAGACAACAGTAGTTCAATGTTCTGTCCATTTTGACAGCAGTAGTTCAATGTTGTCACTTGTCAAAATGTGAGTGAGGTAACTCTATTTGTATCAAAGCAACATCAGACAACTATAGCTCATATTGAGCTACCTCACTCTCATTTTACACTCTGCTCAGTAAAGAAATACTAGATGTTCTCTGAATACTTGCATACCTCCGTGATCCTCCCTCTGAGTGCACTCCGAAATACTGGATCAGGACAAGTGCAAAAACTTCCGACTTTTCTGTAGTTATTCTGGTTGTTACTGCCAGCCACAACCCACAACTCACACGTATGAAGGCGATGCGAACATGGCATCATTAACGTACTATAGTGAATAAATGAAACGTTGTACTCTTAAAAGTGGGTAGAGGGTTTTTTCGTAAGCAAAATACTTCACCTGTATATAACCTGTGAGAACAAGAGAGAGTAGAATGCTCGATACCTCGATTTTATTGTCAACGTATGACTACAGCTGATCCTGATCTAGAGTTTGTTAGCTAGTGTAGTGGTCGATGCTATCTGTACGTAGATGTAGGATCCGCCTGGTCTTCAGGCTGTTTGTTCGTGCAGGCCGTTCGACTCGTTCTGTCTGTGTTGGCCTCGTCCTGGTCCTGGTCCTGCACTATACTATGTGTACATCAGCTTGATCGAGTGAATGAACCGAGCATCCTACTCTATTGTTCTCATATGGTATGAAAGGTCTTCACGGTCCACACCGCTTTCTTCCGCTGCTCTCCCGCGCGCTATGGCCTCCTCTGCCTCCGTCGACTCCATCCCGTCCAACACCAGCAATCCCTTTGCTGCCTCTCCTGCTGCTCCGCCGGCTGCGTCCAACATCACCCTCATCAACATACGCACCCATGTTTTTTTTTAGGAGACATGAGGGGGAGTTCCCCTACTGATATATTAATAACATATAAAAAAGGTACAAAGTCACATATAGTTCCTTAAGGAACAAAGAAGGAGAGGAAGAAGATCAAACCAAAAAGGAAAATCAGAGTACAAGCTAAACATTGAATCCAAGCGGTGATGTCCGGAACATGTTGACTTCTTGCACCCATGTTCATGAGGTTCTTGACCTGGAGGAGTCCGACTACGGGCAATGACGTACATTTTTTAAACTTACATTTGACAAATTCAGCCTCACCGACTACGGGCAATGACGTACATTTTTTAAACTTACATTTGACAAATTCAGCCTCACCAACCACATCGATGGCTCCCTCGTTGTGCTTCTCATGCGCACGACGTTGTGCCAAATAGACTCGTCTATTGTGTCCTGGCTCTACACCACCATCGCCAAGGACATCATTGACGCGGTGTGTACGGACAAGTCGATTTGGTACCTTAAGCATCGCCGCGCATGAGAAGCACATTGAGGGGCCATCGATGTGGTTGGTGAGGCCGAACTTGCCGAAGCTAAGTTAAAAGAATGTACACCATTGCCGGTAGTTGGACTCCTCCAGGCTCCAGCGGATGTTGATGAGGATAATGCTGGACGCAGCCGGGAGTGCAGCGGGAGAGGCAGCAAAGGGATTGCTGGTGCCTGGTGTTGAACGGGGTGGAGTGGGCGAAGGAGGCCATGGCGCAGGGGAGAGCAGCGGAAGAAAGCGCAAGGTGATGTACATATACTCATATAGTGCAGGATCAGGACCATGACGAGGCCAACTGCCAGAACGAGTCCAACGGCCTGCACGAACAAATAGCCTGAAGACCAGGCGGATCCTACATCTACGTACAGATAGCATTGACCGCTACAGTAGCCTAACAAACTCCAGATCAAGGATCAACTGCAGTCGTACGTTGACATAACCCGTTCAGACAATCGAGTTCAAATCAAATCAATCCAAACCTTTTGATTAATAAGTGAACCACCACCCAAGTGAATAAACCGTTGCCTTCTAGTTCTAAAACATGCTCATCGCCCCCATTCTTCTTGGGTACATATGCTATGCCTCTATGTTAGAATCAAAACCTGATTATTTGATGGCTAAAGCTGGCCTGCTTCCGAAAAAAAAAAACTCCTAAGGGAGTATAGACAGTAACAGCCGTAGCGTATCTGACACCACAAAAATAAACTTCAGATAACAATAAAGTGCCAAGATTGCGAAGTGGTGCAGGACAAACTTTAACCCAGCAAGAACGTTCATTTTTTGATATGGCGCTCAATGTTCTTCAGCCATCTGGTAACTTCAGTATGCTCCTTCTTTGCCATGTACGCATGCAGGAATGCAGCTAAGTCATCAGTAACTCCTCTTTGCTCCAAGTAATCTCTCAGCGCGTTTTGCATCTCCTCATCTAACTCGCTGCTCACCACAACAAACAAATTAATTATCAGTATATACTTTAAAAATTAAGGAAAGAAGTATCCGTTTCATATTTGTCTACAAAGAGTCTCATCGGCTGGAAGAGCTAATGAACCATGTCCTAAATTGGTCCATATGGTCAGCTCTGCTTCCCACTCCTTAGTCAGCCATACATAATTGCTGTAAAAGAGCAGAACTTGCAATAATATATATTTAGTCTTTTCTTTTGTTGCATCTAAGAAGTTAGCACCAGCGAAATGTGGTAGCTCAATTGGCTAGGTTTCTTATGTGGGAATGATCACCTAAGTTTGACTCTCTAACTTTAGAGCTAATTATTCTTTGTCAATCTCAAGGTCGGCTGCCAAGTCTCTCAGTTGTCATTGATAAGGATAGGGAGTGAGTGTATATTTATAGGAGTGAGTATGCATGAATGTACATTAGTGTTTCATACTATGAGTCTATACTATATCTCAGGAAAAGAAAGTTAGCACCAGTCATTCTCATTCTTCAAATGAAATGAAACATAGGTTTGTGTATTTTCCACAGAATTTGCAACATTTCCTTTTGCAAACAAAATGCAATCAAATTTTCCTAAATATGAATTGCGAATAGAAAGAGATTCCGGTCTTTCCCCATCCTTTCATGAATGATAACACCATCATCAATTGACTAATAACAAGCACGTAGCATATTTTAATCACTAGCAAGGCAAGTGCCAACAGCCCAACACCGAAGCAACAATTGGCCAATTGCTACTAGAGCAGCAATGCATCATGGCCCATTTCCACGCAAAATTCAGAGAGTTTATGAATTCCCATCTATATAGTATCACCTGAATTGGGGACCGACGAACTGCTGCACAGACGCAGGCCCGCCGCGGCGTACGGGGAAGACGCTCCGCACCTCCATCTCGTCGGGCCACGCGGAGCACTCGAAGGTGAGGACCAGCCCAGGCCGCGCGGCCTTGGAGACCTCGACCTTGACGCTGATGTGAAACCTGGGCGGGCCACCCGTGTCCGAGCCCGAGCGGGAGGGCGGCAGCGCACCGTCGACCAATGTGGCGTCCACCCTGACCTCCTCCTCCTCCTCCCCCTCCCCGTCGGCCGCAGGGAACACCCGGCGCAGGCGGGCCCACGGCTCGCCGGGGCGCTCCTCGACATTGAAGGGCGCGGGGGGCGTGGGTGACGGTGGCGTGACGGTGTTTTCGACTGCGGAGATCTCGGAGCGGACGGAGCGGAGTAGGCGGTCGACGAAGGCGGAGCGGCGCATGTCGGAGATGTAGGTGCGGGGCCGGAGGAGGCGCGAGGGGCTGGGGGTGGGGGAAGAGAGCGGGAAAGTGCCGAGGTGGGGGCGCAGGCGGAGCAGCCGCCGCGCCAGCGCCATGGTGATGCTCGTCGGCGGCGGGGTTCGGAGGATTTTGAGGAGGTTTTGCGGGCCGTCGAATTGGAAGGGAATGGAAGTGGAGCTGGTGCTTTCGGCTCAATATCTGCTGGTCAAACATAAGCCTTGTACTGATGGGCTGATGGGCTGTGTCCTGGGCTTGTGCCTTGCACAGAAACAGAATGCAAGGGTCGATCCTTCTCCAAAAAAAAAAAAAAAAACAAGGGTCAATATTAATACTATGGTTTATGGGTATAAGGAAAATAGACTCTAAACTTCATTCTTGTTTAATGTATTTCTGGGGAATATCTAATCTTTTGCCACTCTTACGAAATGAGTGGCAAATGATTTGCCATGTTAGTGACTCATGTGTGTGTCATCCGTAAAAGTGGCAAATAATTAAATGCTCCTGATTTTGTTGAATGTCAACATAGACCAATTTTGAGACTAATATTTTTGCAGGTATACGTGGATCCAAGTGACTTGGGGTAAAAAAAACTTAAAAGAGTGATCAAAGATCAGAAAATAAGACCTACGGAACAACAAAAAGATCCAAGATATCGATGGGTAAAACCAAAGGTGCCCTAACTCGGTGGTCCATAGAATTATATAGAGTGGAGTTCGAAATATAGATAGTGAGATGGGTCTCCTGCTAGAGATGGCTTAGCAGTCTGATTTTTTTAGCACGATCCGGTGAGAACTGAAGACAAAGGCCCAATGCAAATTATATGCACCAAACGGTGCAATGATCGACCATCGGACAGAAGCGGATAGAAAAGGATGAAAGAATGACAACATATAAGTTGCACACATCAGACGGTCCTGGCATACCATAGGACAAAGTAAACAAAGACTTATCTAAAGACCTCAGGCGAGTACACAGATTGGACGGTTTGGTGACCAACAACGGTCAAGTCAAGGTGGACTGCTCATGAGGTGGTGTCATCTAGTTTGTAAATGAGACACGGTGTGTGCACCTCTCGTCATGTTAGAGTGGATCTCATACGGCTTCATCAGGCTTTTCTACTCTAATTAATTGTGGTTCACTGTCCTTACTGTTTAGTCCATCGGCGTGCACCCTCGCTTTACCTTCATGGCTTCACCACTCGCCGGCGACCCCATGTTGCATCCATTAGAGTTGCGTTAGGCTATTCATAATCAGCCTAAATTGACAAAACCTCAATGACTTCACTTCACTTTTCATATGTGCCAATGCAATCACTCGTCATCCTTCAGAGTCACCCTTGACGCAGAGTCATCTTTCAGAGTCACCCTTGCGAATTTAGGACATGCCATTTTTTGAGACAGAAAAGGGCACAAAGCTAACCAAGTCAAAAGTATTCACTAAAAATAATTTGTGAATATGTCATAGCCACCTTTAAGCAAGTTGAGGGGGGAAAGGTAACGAAGACCTTGTGTATAGCGTGTCAAATTAATTGGAGCATAGTAGCGAGCAGGATACTTCAGTGACCACTCATCATCAGTGGAGAAGTATGAAATTGCATCGGGTGATCACCTACTTTAGTTGTTGACTTTGATGGTGCCTCTCGATTGTAACATCGTTTGTCGGGTGGAAAATGAAAATCCAATCATCAATGAGACCGTCTAATTAACAAACAAGAAGAAACAATTGGGTGTTATTAACAACAAGGTGTGAAGTCAGCTAGTCAAGTCTTCCAAACAAGATCCGAGGTGCAGTCGATTTCTTATACTAAATGTTTCCATTTACTTAATGACCCCTTTTGACTAAACATGACCCATTGTATGCTGGCAATGATCGTGTATCGATGATGGTCCTGCAGACACATGGGCATGGTTACATGTATATTATATTAAGTACATAATCTAGTCCGTCACGTCTAAGATAACACCTGCCGCTAACAATGGCTAGCGTGTGAATCCATGATTAGACTAGCTGGGCAAGGTCAATAGTCTATCTTCACATCAAATGTTATTTGAATTTATAATTTACTAGTGTAGGGGTATGTGCTACGTACACATGGTGAATCCAAAACGTTGAAGGAAAGCAGGAGGAAGACGAAATAGAAATAAGGAATTGAAAGAAAGGAGGCTTGATTGATGTCTTTTCTTTTTCATTAATTTAAGACAAAAAATTATCTGGTGGGTATGGATACAAAACGAGATGAGAAAATAAAAGACCAAAGGGTGAAAATATTTATTTCCTTCTATTAGATTCTGCGTGCGCATAAGAAAGAAAAAGGTGTACAAGTTCACTAAAAACACAAGATTTGGGTGGACCAGGTCCCGG
This sequence comes from Paspalum notatum, assembly GCA_022530915.1. NCBI lineage: Eukaryota > Viridiplantae > Streptophyta > Magnoliopsida > Poales > Poaceae > Paspalum > Paspalum notatum. Next base: position 8,320,089 of record CM039691.1, read on the forward strand.
AAGAACTTGAGGATTCGAATTCTTTCCAATCCTTTCCAACCTGTCTAATGGGACCAATGCGAGAGGTATAGATGTTTTCATTGGGGAAAATGGTATAGTGAAAATTTGCTCTTTTATATTTTGGAGTGAATTGCATGCCAAGCCCCTAAACTTATTTCGCGGTGTCATCTAGATCCATGAAATCTGAAAGTGATCATCTAGGTCCTTTAACTTTTTAAAGTCAAAGTGATCATCTAGGTCCATCAATTTTATATCTTTAGTTGATTGAGGTGCAATTGTGGACCTAGATTTATACTAGCAAGAACCACTTGAAAAGTTAGAAGGATCTATATGATCACTTAAGAATTTTATGGAACTAATGGTACCACGAGAAAGTTAAATAGAACTTATGAACTTTATAGGTGCATGAGATACTTGAGGGATTCGTAGCCCTAATATTAGCACTATCTTACCTATATTAAACTATACTACTCCCTCCGTCCTAAATTATTGTAAGAGGTTCTAGCTCTTTTTTTATTTCTTCATATTCATATTGTTGATGAATCAAAACACATATTGAACACACATACAAAGAAAAATGAATGAATCTATTTGATGTCTAAAACCTCTTACAATTTGATATGTGAGGGAATATACATCAACTACTGGAGCAAAAGAGGACAAGAAAGATATTGAGAAAGATATTGTTGAATATAAAAATATAGGGATGCCATCCAAATAAACAATGTAAGGTTCATGAAGAAGGAAACAGCTCGTCATGATATATAAGTTAAGGTAAAGAGTGGCAAGAAGCGAGCCAAGCAAGTCGATCGATCAGCAGAGCCGTAGCAGCTTGTGTAGATGGCCACACCATTACTGCCATGCCTCCTGCTCGCAGCATTACTATCATCAGCTGCCGCCGCCGACGCTCAGAGCACCGCCGCCGCCAGCGGCTGCCCGGACAGCTGCGGCGATATGAGCATCCAGTACCCGTTCGGCATCGGCGCCGGCTGCTTCCGCAAGGGCTTCGAGATCATCTGCGACGGCGGCCGGCCAGTGCTTGCCGGCCCCACGATGCCCATCCCGGTGAACCACCTCTCCATCCGCACGGCGGAGGCCCGCGTGATGCTGCCCATCGGGTGGGAGTGCTTCAACGCCTCCGACGTGGTGTACGCCTGGAGCGGCGGCGACGTGCAGTTCAACCTGGAGGACGTGTACCGCATCTCCAACACCCACAACCAGCTCGTCGTCCTCGGCTGCAACACCTTCGGCTACATCCAGAGCCAGCGCACGGAGGGCAACGACTACCCCTACGCCTACTACACCGGCTGCCTCTCCTTCTGCAACGACTCCCGGAGCGCCGTCGACGGCGCCTGCGCCGGCGTCGGCTGCTGCCGCGTCGACATCCCGCCGGGCCTCACCGACAACAAGATGTACTTCAGGGAGTACTCCCACAAGACGAGGCTCGCCTACAGCAGCTGCGACTACGCCTTCCTGGTGGAGAGGGAGAACTACACCTTCCGGGCCGCTGACCTCAGGATGGACGTCAACCGGACGGTGCCGGTGTGGCTGGATTGGGCCGTCCGTGACAACCTTACCTGTGATGAGGCGGAGAAAGCGCAGATGAGCGCCTGCGTGAGCTCAAACAGCGAGTGCCGCAACTCTGTCAATGGACCCGGGTACGTCTGCAACTGCAGCGTGGGCTACGAGGGCAACCCCTACGTCGTCAATGGTTGTACCGGTAAGTGCGTGTGTAAAGAAGTTGCACTATTAACTAGTAGAACGCTTCTTGCTCCTTTATCTAAAAAAAGAACACTTCTTGCTCAAGATTGTAGCGTGGCCTTCGAGGTCAACATCACTAATTAACGAACCAAGCATACTTAGGTCTAACTCAACGTAAAATATTAGCCCTTTATAGGACTAACTCATAATCTTCCTGTTGTGCCATAAAGACATTTCAAGTTTCCTGACTCTTTAGCACCCCACCACCATGGTCCATAGACCATTCACTTTCCTGAGTCTAAACACCCCCACCACCATGGTCCATATGTCATTCACTTTCCTGACTTAGCACCCCACCACCATGGTCCATAGGTCATTCACTACCAGAGAAAGGGCTAGCTAGTTAGGTACCGGATTTCTAGGATTCTCAAATGATATTATGAAATCGGTACTAATGTCTCTCAGCTTTAGTACCGGTTCGATGGTTCGTAAAAACCACTCAACACAAGATCCATCCAACTACTACAACTCACCGTCACATCTGTCTACATAGAGGATTTTATTGTAAATGTCTCGAAGGTTTCAATACCGGGTGGTGAGGTTTTAGTACGATTGATGTTACCAACCGATACTAAAAGGTCTCCAGGGGTATGACGTTTTCAACCAATAGTAAATCATAGATCTGTACCGGTTGCAACTTGTTCCGGAACTTATGGTGGGGACAGAAAGCCATTTATGGTTGGACCTAAAACTAGCCAAAACTTTAAGACTAATCAATAAGGTTGTCTCTAATGGGAGTACCCATAGCCTAAATAGGTTGCTGGGTGGAGACCTAAATCCATAAGGGCACATGTTAGGGTTATAGGTTATGCTTTGGGACACCTAACCAAGTTATATGGGTTTTGGTCTATTAGTATCCCACAAGTATTGTGTATACATATTTAGCACCACATTGTTAATTGAGCAAGGATGGAATTAACTAAAACACTTTACCGTCCAACCATAGCATCACTGATGTAACTCTTTTTATACGAAGGGAGGGTAAAAATGTAGGTGTGGGGATATGTGTATCCAGGCCTGAGGGTGGGAATAATGCATGCTTTGTATAGGGACTCATGGAGCTAGAGCAGAAATTTCTTATTTGAACAATTTCAATCCTCTTGTCTTTTTCTGCTATAACTAAACATCAGTTTTCTTCGTTCATTTTTTGCAATTGAGAAATTATATCTGATCCAAAGGTGTTTTTTTTTTTGCATGAACCACTCGAGCTGCTTCGCCTCGACACTAGACACATGTTTATAATAAAACACCTACATTTTAGTAGAAACACAAACTAGTAGAAAGTAGCATGTCTGTTGTCACGGTAGTTGTCTAAAAAAATCATTCTAGTTTTATTCTTAGTCTCATCTTTTAAAGCTTGATCAAATTTATAAAGAAAAATATCAATATTTATGACACCAAATAAATATATTATGAAGATATATGTCGTGAGGAATCTAATTATACCCATTTTGTATTATAATTATTGATATTTTTTATATAAATTCGGTCAAAGTTTAAAATATTTTACTTCAAACGAAAGTATAATGTCTTGTTTTTAGATGAATGGAATATAGTCTTGCCGATCTTGGTTCTATTCATTTCATTTTGTATATTTATTAATTGTACTATTTATTGGTGATCTAGTTAGGCACCTAGTACAGGTTTATAGTAAGGAAACGTATTTCAAAATTTCGTAATTTATGAGTATTTCTACTTAATTAGATGTCCACTGTTGTCTCTTCCTAATTGAATACAATCACGGGCTAACGTTTGTGTATAGATATCAATGAGTGCAAACGTGGCGAATATCCATGTAGAGGCGTTTGCCGGAATACATTGGGTTCATATGAATGCAAATGCCCCTCGGGTTTCCACAGCGCTGATCCCTTTAATGAGCCTTGCAACTTCAAATTTCGCCTTGCAGCAGTGATTGCCTCAGGTATATATACATATGCCATGTGTACATCCTTTTGCTATACTACCTTGACCTCATAAATAGTATAATTCTTGCTTCAAATTTTATTCCACTAGAAATACAAGCAACAGTTTTGACTAGTTTTTACAATATGTATGTGTATATAGCTGTCTGTTTTTTCTTTCCCAAGACACATGCATATTTAATTGTCCTTTTTTCCAGTGTGCATATAGCCATATACCTTGCTTTTGGTCACAATTATTCTTTAATTCTTTAATAGCTAAATAGGTACACCCCAATGCACTATTTCTCTAGACATCCATAAAGCCATGTCATCTCATGACCCTACTAAATTGAATGCCATGTCACCATGCACTCATTATCCCTAAACTCTTTATTTTTATCTTCCATCGATCTTCTGTGGCTTCATGCATGCTATGTTTTTTTATGGCGTACATATTGGGTATCGCTCAAATTTTCGCAGCAACGTGTGGAGAATTTATCTAGTGTGATTAATTGGAGCATCCATGCTAGTATTTTTCGTGGCTAATAATCTATCAAAAAATTCTAGAATTACATTCTGACATTCTGTTTTAGTGTAAATATAATAGTATAGGAGATCATGTGAGGTTCATATAATTTAAGTTTCTTCATGGGAAAACAGTCATGAGCGCATGTTTGTTTACCCACCAGCTTATATCAACAAACTTGCTTAGATAAGTTGGATAGGGAAACATATAGTATTCTTATTTTAGGATGTACCAAAACACATGGGACTGATACCATCTAAATTTATATTTTAAAAACTCTTTTCTCAGACCAATATAATGTCCACAAGTAACCAGTGAGGAATGGTACCCAGAGATAGACAAAGTATTTTACAACCATTGTAAAATAGCTCAACCTGTAAACAAGAAAATAAAGTTATGTTGCCAAAATACCCAACAATACATTTCCCTTGAGTTTATTATAAATCAACACCAATAAACCAAATTATACAACTTGGGCAGGAAAACAAACACACAATAACTAAAGGGGATAGTCTATTTTACAAACCAAACTATCACAGTCACAGTCATGTTTGAAGTGGTTTATGATGATGTTTTTCTATTTTTTAATCATTAGTTAATATCTAAAAATCAAATTTACTTCATTTTAAATAAGGAAAAAATTCAAACATGTGCTAAATGTTCTCTTAAAATATAATCTACCTAATGATGCTATATTTGGAGATTTTTTTGAACTTACTTGTTCCTATTTCTAATGTTTATTTTAGAGCAATAGAACAATAGTAGTGTAGGAATAAATAAGTTCTAAATATCTTCAAACAGAGCATGGATAGATAGATTATACATTTTAGAAAAATGTAAAATTTTCATATTTTTCTTATATAAAATAAATTAGTTATGAATTTTTAGATATTAGAAAGGTTTATTATTTTAAAAAATAGAAAATCATCCTTTAATACGGCTTTCAACATGGCCATGGTGGTGTTTTGTCCGGTTTGGTTAGTTCAGGGCCGTGGCTATCCGGTTTCATTTCGGGGTTGAAAATCGGACGACCTTGGTAAACCGAGGTTGTAAAATAGACTTCTCCCACAACTAAAATATAGGTTTTTGTCTCATGGGACTACATATGATTATAATTTTCAATCCCATGTTGATCATACAGGTAAAACCTAAATGAAACTCACTGCGCCTGTCCCATCCAGGGTTCATAATTTCATTTGATTTTGATAAAAAATTGACTTTTATATTTTTGAGTTTTAAACCGGAATCCTTCAAAATTCGAACCAGAATTCGTTTCCCGGACAAATTCGGAATCGTAAACTTTTGCTGGAATCCAATACTTTCCATTGTGAAAGTTGAACCTTGGTCCTTGGGATGAAACTGGGACGGATAGAGACGCATATGTACGGATATAAATATAGATAACTATTTTTTTTTCTCTTGGATCGGATTTGGGTACAAATAGTCCAGATGTTGCTATATATCTCATTGTCATACTAATATATAAGTTAGAATCTTCAGATCTGGATACAGATAGAATATTTACTATTCGGTTTGGATATCGGGTATCTCATTTAGTCTCTGAACCCCTTCGGACAAACGGATAATTGGAAAATATCTGCCCCAATTTATCCCATCCATTGGGAAATACAAGGTACTCATCCCGCTACTAAAAAATTGTCATGAGTATATATAAGCTTTTGTGGGTACATTGGGACACCATCTATACATTTGTACTTGGTATTTTCATTAACGGCCTTGGTTAGATGAAAAGAGACTTTAATTCCTTGAGCCTACAATGATTGTTAACTCTTTTCAATGTAATGTTAGTGAGGAAGATGGCTTTAGTGGAGTGCATACACGCTAACTTAAGGTATCTTAAAAGTCTAGCTAGGACACCTTTTATTTTTAGGACACTACAACAAATCCCTTAATACGTGACGTTTCAAATTTGGCATGGATCAGTGCAAAACCGTCACAAAGTGGCATCTATGACGTTTTCAGATTTCGTCATGTATTGAGCGTCATAGATTAACTTGCGTGACGTTTTAGATAAAAACGTCATGGATTGTTTCAATTTATGACGTTCTTTGACCATCATAAAATAGCTTTGGGCCCTCTTAATCTAGCCCAAGCCCATATTTACCGACAAACACAAACGTCATAGATTGTTGCCTGCATGGCTGCCAACGTGGCTTTTTATTGCCATTTTCATCCAATTTTTTCAGCTCATTTTCAAGACTAATATTCTAGTCAAAGAGAAGCAATAAACCCATGTAGACAGCTTTGAAATACATATATATACTGGTTGAAGTATAATTCAAAAAAACACAAATTATTAATCAATACAATTCCATGTAGACATGCACTACACATCATCACTAATCAAAGTAATCGTGTGTACATATTCTCTATTTCTAGCAATAAAAAAGGACTAGTTAAACTATCCAAATATGATATGTATGTGCAAACTCCCTACAAAAGAAAAGACACCATTTTGTCCTCCATGGCCTGTAACATATCAGAAGCAATATATGATTAGTCCTCATTATTGCATAGTTATCTTAACTATTGGAAAAAAAGGATGTCATCTTAGTTTTAAAAAATTCAAGATTACAAAGCAAGGACATTTGATGTATTACAAAGACGTAAAATCACACAACCTTTCTACCCATGAATGTATCCATCTAATAAAGATAATTTTAACATGACCACTGTCAAATAATGTACGTTTGAGGTTTGCACCTTTAACCAAGACACCACTAGAGAGCCTACGTGTCAAGGTTATTCCCGTACGTAGATAGTGTTATGTATGGACATTAAATGTGTACTTCCTCTTTCATAAGTATATGACAAGGTTGATTTTTTTTCTACAACTTTAGTCAGTTATCTTTTTCAAAAAAATTATTCAAACATCTAGAAATACATGGCATGCTTAAACCATCTTAGTTATAAAACAAATCATAATAAAATAAATTGTGAGTTATGAAATATTTTGAATAATATAAATAATTAAATGTTTAGAAAAAAGAAGTCAACTAGGTCATAAATTTGTAAATGGAGATACTAGGTTTTTTATGGGACACTTTTTTGAACAAAAGTTTTATTTTTGTGGGATGGAGGCATAAGCATAGGTTTCCGAACAATTTAAATTATGTGTTTCTTATTAATTATGATTACTAGGTTGCATATTTTTGTTGTTTATGTAGGTGTGGCGGGTTGTCTTCTCATCATATCAGTTGTGGTGTTTGTCTGGCTTCTCCGCAAAGAGAAAAGGAAGACGAAAGAATACTTTGAAAAAAATGGGGGTCCCACGCTAGAAAAGGTTACCAAGATCAAGCTATTCAAAAAGTGGGAGCTTATGCCAATTTTAAAAAGAGACAATTTTATTGGAGAAGGTGGATTTGGTGAGGTTTACAAGGGGCATCTCGGAGATGAGCTAGTAGCAGTGAAGAGGCCCAAGAACGTCAATTTGGCTAACCAATTCACCAATGAACTTATCATCCAATCACGAGTCATGCACAAGAACATTGTCAGGCTCGTTGGCTGTTGCCTAGAAGTTGATGTCCCAATTTTGGTCTATGAGTTTGTGCCGAAAGGCAGCCTTGATGACATTTTGCACGGCAGCCGAGAGTCTCTGAATTTGGATCAACGTCTGAATATTGCTGCACAATCAGCTAGGGGTCTAGCTTATTTGCATTCAGATACCATCACGACAATTCTGCATGGTGATGTTAAACCAGCTAATATTCTTCTAACTGATGATTTGGTACCAAAGATATCTGACTTTGGTATATCTAGGATGATTACAGTCGACAAAAAGTACACGGGAAAGGTCATTGGTGACTTGAGCTATATGGATCCAGTTTATTTGCAGAAAGGAATATTAACAAGTAAAAGCGATGTCTACAGTTTTGGAGTTGTCCTCCTAGAACTCATTACAAGGAAGAGGGTTTCGGATCCTGATAGCTTACGAAGCAATTTTCTCGATGCTTACACAAAGGAGAAGAGGGTGATTGATTTTGTTGACTCAGAAATTGCAGTAACACAGAACATGGAGCTTATTAATAGTCTGGCTGGAATGATTGTAGAATGCATTGATCTTGATGTCGATCGAAGGCCGGACATGATAGATGTAGCAGAGAATCTTCGCATCATGCTGAAGAGATCACGGAGAGAAAATACTGAAATATGAATCCTGGTGAGTTGACGCAGATTGAAGTTGTACTTGCGGAAGGAGAAATGAAATGAAATTGGGATGTTTCTATTGTTTCCAGCCACAAAAGTGTACCGACAATTTGACTGGTGAAGAAGGCCGCACATCACCCTTTTTTACTTCTGTCAAACCATATCCATTCACCGTATCTGTACTGTACTGTAGAATAATATCATCAAACACCTGGCTTTCACTTATTACTTAGGATAAGCATCATTGCTTTTTGAAATGTGAATGATTCAAATTTGATTGATGGCCGGAGAAACTGTATATGGCACACAAACCGAACTCATGAATGTTTGCCTTTTGTTTGGACAGATTAGAATGGTGAACATGTACAGTTTCCACATACTATAAGAGAACAGGTATAAAGTTAAACAAGATAACAAGGCCATGTCCAGCCTCCTTGGCTCCTTGCCTATCCCTTCCTTTCTGTCATGTACTTGGCTGCTATATGGGCCGAGAAAGGACATCGGGCTTAGCATACAAAGGAGGATGGGGAGGACCGTAGGGAATCGATCAGAACAAAACTAGCACCTGTCTTTAACCCCTGTCTAGGAACCGTCCCCTGCTACCTCCTCTGTTTCTTTTCATCTTCAGCCTGATTCTCTCTAATCCTTCTGAGTTTGTATCAAGTACTGCTTCTATTGTGATTTGGGTGGTCCATTCGCATACTCACCAGCCAAGCCTTAGGCTATCTTCAACAAGCATCCATGTCTCTATTTCTCATTTCTCATTTTCACTCTATGTGTCATATCATCTACGGTGAAAAATAGTGTAGAACAATACCAAAGAATACCAAAACTATGTCAGAATACTCATTTTACCAACTTTCCTTGAAGACAGCCTCACTGGTAACAGGAACATAAGGTAAGTGGTGGAGGAGGATACGAGACATGTCGCATGCGAGCGCTGCCCACTCATCTCCACTGCTCGCGCTGACTTGCAGCGTGTGATGTGGCTCCCGCCGGTATTTGATACCATCATGTTTCAAATCCCTAGATATATAGTGTACGTACAGTAGTCTAGGCACCCATTTAAGTGACATTGGCGAACGTAGCTTTACCATTCGAAACAAACTTCTCACAGGAATCAGTGGAAGCTCAAGGCAGCTTGGATTATTTTTGAACAACAGCATAAGCACTTTGTGAGTTGCGACGGCGCGGCGTGGCGCATGAACGAACTGCACGCGCGGACAAAAATCCACTCCCGGCAAGAAACTCGGCTGCACCGCCACGCGCCGGAGGCTGCGGTGCAGTGCGCCAGGCCGCCAGTGTGTGCCCGCCGCCCGCCCAGATTCTGCACCCACGGCGGCTGCGCAGGGAGCACACAGATCTACGTGCCGCAGCGGCACACGCCGCGCAGCTCACTCCCCTGTCGTGTCCTGCCGGTGACGGGCGAGAGCAGAAACTGCCCGCTCATACGTTTCCGGCCCGTCAGCTACGACGAAGAGAGGTGAAAGAGACATAGAGAGGTACGCTGCACTGCCTTGCCTTCGCCTTGCAGCCGAGATGGTAAACGGCGTCGCCCGCGCTACTGAGACCTTTTTTTGGCATGGTTTTTTTGTATGGTTTCGGTTCTAGTTTTCTGTGGCTCTAAATGAAGCCCTATCAAATATTTTTCTAAGAAACGGCTTTACAGGAGAAGCCGTTTTTACACTAGAGAAAAAAAACCACTAAAACATGACATAAGTTCGTCCCTTATTGCGCGCATCTTGTTGAAGTATGCTACCCTTCTTCAGATTTGAGAGCTGCATGCGTAAGTTTGTCACATGCGCCCTCGATTGGCCTTGGAACATTGTCTCCAAGGCTCACGATGCTTCAAAAGACGAAGTCATGGTTGCCACCTGCCTCGACACTTCTTTTGTGAGGGAGTTTGTCAGATAGCCCAGAAGTTGCTGATCTTTGGCCAACCACGAGTTATATTCGGGATTGGGAACCTTCTTCGCGCCATCCTTTAGTACTTCAATGGTCTTGTGGGGTTCAGGAACTGAGCCATCGAGGATGCCCATGAGTTGGGCACCACGCACGGCAGGGAGGAACTAAGCGAAGAAGGAGGAAGTTTTCTCGTCTCCGAGACGGTTGGTCCAAGGTGCACCGGCGTTGTTGATGAGGACGACGATGCCATGGATTGGTTTGAGATGGATCTAGATGTATTTGGAAGAGGATGCTCTGATTACCATGTAAACTTGGCGAAGGTGGTTAGCCAAACTCGGCATCCCACATTACGTGTTTATATATAGAAGAGGGACAAGCCCTGGAATTTACAAGAGTTTGTTAGGATTACAACAAACAATCTTATCCGACTAGTACTCCTATTCTATCACCAACAAACAGATAATAACGAGATGTGTTTACAGAAGATATTATCATCACTATTTCTAACAATCGGTGTGGTAATTCGGGATGAGAATCAGAAAATCCAACTGACGGCATGGCAGTATCTATGGAATTGTAGCAATGCAGAGGAGGTGGAAGCGATAGCTTGTCGAGAGGGTCTTCGTTTGGCAGCTGAATGGGGTCGGCAGAGTTCGATCCTTGAGTCAGATTGTATGTCGGTAGTTGGCATGCTGAGAAGGCGAGAGGGGTCAAGAACTAGGCTGAACTTTGTTTTGCAAGAAGCAACGGAAGCGGGTGATTGACTTCCGGGAAGGACAGTAGTCCATACGAAGGGAGAGCAGAATTGTGCAGCCCATGAGCTTGCACAACTGGCGAGGAGATCCAAGCACTGTGCAGTGTGGCGGTTCCGTACGCCAGTGTGTGTTGAGCAAATTATTGCTCAGGAGTGTAATAACTATTCGGAGTAATTAATAAAGCTCTTTTTTTCTCATAAAAAAAGACACACCACTCCAGTCCAACTAACCCGTCCGTTGGAACCAAACTACTCCCAAACCGTAGTCATCTTTCATACTATATTAAACTATATCGCTAGTTTACCATAGTTTCAGACCATTAATAAAACCATTTACGACCACGGTTTCATCCTGCACTGCAAGCTAGACGGCGCGAGCCCAGAGCGGCTACCCGAGGCAGCGCCAGCCAGGGCAGTGCGAGCTGGGCGAGGCAGCTTGGGCGATGGCCCAGAGCAGTCGGCTGCCCGGGCGATGCAGGACAGCGGCCCATGGCAGCGCGGCTTGGAGCGGGCGGCGGGCAGGGGGCGACGCGACATGAGGCGGCAGTCGAGGCGAGCAGTGCAGGGCGGCCGATGTAACACCCTAAATTTTGCTACATAAAAATCTTTTCATAAACAAAATTTAATTTTGTTTAGAGTTTGATTTATTTATGCATGATACCATAATATTTTGGTTATTTCTAATTTTAATCAAGTAAAATAAATCATAGGAACCATTTGATTGAGTATACATGTCGCTGCATATTTTTTTTGATTGATTTGCATTGCTATGGTTTGAATCCCTCATTCTTTTCTTTCCTCTTTTGGCCCAAAATCATCTGCAGCCCACTTCTCACTTTCCTTTGGCGCGGACCAAACCAGCTCACCCGGCCCAGGGGCATTTTGGCCCAGCAGCAGGCTGCCGCCTCCTCTCTCCCTCTCACTGTCCGGTGGGACTTGCTGGTCAGCCGCTCCTTCTTCCTCTCGCTACCGCACCGCACCGCCCAGTGAACGAGCTCTGGCTCGAGCTGCGCCTCGGCCCCGGTCCACGCCTCGCGCCTGTGATCCCGGCCTCGTCCGAGGATCACGCGACCGCGCCCCGCTTTCCTGTCCCCTCCCTCTTCCCTTTCCTTTCTCTGCGCGCACCGACGGGCAGAGTCCGGAGCGGACTCGCCGCCCGGCCGAGCCGGACTCCATCTCCTCCCTTCCAAACCGCGTGGCTTCGCCATCTCCCCATGCCCGCATCCGCGCCCCCCCTTTCCTTGTTCGCGCCGCGCCTTTCCTTCCCCTAGCTTGCACGCGCCGTGGGCGCGGACGCGAACGCGGACCCGAGTCCAACTCGAGTCGGACACGCCGCGCGCCGCCTTCCCTTGACCCCTCCCGCAAGCCTCGGACTCCGCCCTTATATAAGCCGCCCGACCCCGACGTCCGCAAGCCACCAAGCGCCCTAAGCCCTAGCCCTAGCTGCCGCCTCCCGTGTGCCCAAGTTGCGCCCACTCGCCGCGAGTTCACGGCGAGTTCACCTTCGGGTTTCGCCTCTACACGCCCTCATCGTCGACGACACCTAGCCCACAATCTTCGCCGTGAGGTAACAAACCTAAACGCCTTATTCCGCCCGTTTTAGTGCTTTGTTTCGCCGTTTTGACCCCGCCGCGCCGTCGTTCGTGCCCGCAGAGCCGTCCCATCGCCGCCGCACGTCGCCGTCCGCCGTCGTCGTCTCGCTGCCGTCCACACCTAGACCAGGGGTTTCGCACCGAGGTGAGGAACCTTCCTAGCCCACCCTCGCCCTCGATTACCCCGTAGCTCGACGGCGACTGCTCGCCGGAGCTTCGTCTCCAAGCCGCACCATTGCGAGCCGCCGTAGGTCTATGCGCCGCCGCCTCAGTCGTCCCACTCACTCCGCCGCACCTCGTACTCGCTCCCGCGCCTTTTCCCTCTAGCCCTAGGCCACTGGAGCCGCGAGTCCGCGGTGCTCCGGTGATCCTCCGCCGCGCGCCGTGGCCGTTGCCGGCCAAATCCGCCGCCCGCACCCCCGATCTGATCTAGACCGTCCGATCCAGATCCAACGGCCTGCAAGCCCCGCGACCCGGTCAAGTACCGGTCAGCGCCGGCGTTTTGCTAAAGAGTCCTTGAGTTTTTCCGAAATCAACCCGCAGTCCAGATCTTTCACAGTTAGGTCCCCGGTTTTCGCGGTATGGTCCCTGGAAGTTCAAATTTCTTTTATTTTAAGCCTTTAAACTTGTTTTATTCATATCTTTTGCGTTTTAACTCCAATTTGAGTGATTTTCAAACCTACGGAATCGTGATAATGTGTAGATTGATTTTAAAACCTTTTTAATCTCTGCTAATGATGTTTGGTGTACTGTTTTAGTCAATTAATGCTCATTGATTGTATGTGTACAACGTGTAGCCGACGTTCCGTCCGAGTTTGCTGAAAACCAATCTTGGGGGGTTCCTGAGCAAGCTTTTGCTGAGGAAGGCAAGTATTCTTTGACCTATGTCCTATTTACTTTAATCACATGATCTAGAGCCTAAATTTGCATGCTCCTATTAAGGATGACTAGCCTGATATTCCTTTACATGTCTTTTAGCCTGGGAGGGCTGTGATGTTATAAATTAGTTGCTTCCGCTCAACTCACTTCACTTATGTTGCTATTATTGATTAAGTAATGACGAACATGATGATAAAAGTTTGGTTTTAGCAATATGGAGACTTGAGCATGTTTTGTTTGTTTGCTCAAGTGCTTCACCCTAAGGATCGGTTCGCCGAGCGACCACCTAGGAAAACAGTACAACCACAAGAGGTGGAATGGGACGCCCTTGACTGATTAATTAGATGAACTAGAGTTTTGGCTTACTTTTCTGAAACATGGCGTATGAGGGGTCTGGGGGATATGGGACTTTGCCCTTTGCCAATGTGGTGCAGTTTGACTGTCACTCTTTGGAACGGAACTCTCATATCTTTAGTTAACTGGAGTAACCTGTAACGAGTGGGCCATAACTCTAGGAATTCTTTGTAAAGGTCTCGTAGTGAAACCCTGCCGACTCACCAAAGGTCAGTGTTTGTGCCCGAGGCAAATGGGAATCACGACTTGTGGTTAAAGTTGTACAACCTCTCGAGAATGTTTAAAACTGATATATCAGCCGTGCTCATGGTTACGAGCGGCCTGGACCCTCACGGATTAGAGTTTTCAAGGAAAATGGCTTCTGGTGATCCTGGTAATGATGGTGGTGATAACAACGGTTATGGTGATGGTTATGGTTCATGCTTATTTATTAATATGTTTTACTGTCTTTATAATAAAAGGGATGTGTTATGCTAATCATTGCTAGTAACTAAAACTTGACCAACTAAAAGCAACTGCAATGCCTGTCCACCATAAAGCCAGTCCACTTTTATCCTAAACGGAATACTTGCTGGGTACGGGATGTACTCATTCTTGCTTGTTTTATACCACGTTGCATCCATTACAACCGCTGCTCAGATCCAAAAGGAAATGGTGGTGAATCCTAATCAGGAGTTCCAAGACTACGACGAGTTCTAGGCTGGTATGCCATCCGTCAGTCGCCTGTGGAGCATTGGTCATCTTCCGCTGTCGTTTAGTTATTTCGTCCTCGTTAAGTTACTCGTTAAAGACATTTATGGTCTGTAATAATGGTTATTACTCTTAAAGTACTGGTTGTGTTATTACTTTTGTTCATGCTATATATGTGGTTAAACTGATCCTGACACATACATGGTGAGCACTTGGTTTTGTTTCTAAAACCGGGTGTGACAGCCGAGGAGGACACGACGCGGGGTGGTGGCGGCGTCAGGCAAAGAAGGGAAAGCGGACCTAAGACGCGGATCCGATCGAGGACGGCGCAGATCCGGAAGGGGGTGGCAAGCCAGCAGCAAATAGGCGGGTCAATAGCGATGGTGTGTAGGGTAGTGGGGCCACGGTGGGCACGTGCTGTTGTGGTATTGTGCGGTGGGCTGGTGGTGACTGTGAAAGACTGAGGACAGCGGGTAGGAGAAGCGCCGACGGGCGTAGGTGAAGCGAGGCCTCGCCGGTGGTGGTGGTGATATCGAGATTCAGGACTGGTTGAAATTGCGGTGCAAAGTCGTGGTGGCCAACCATTCTGAAAGGAAAAAGTAGTGGCCAACCATTCTAAAAGGAAAAAAAAGCTCAAACCCTAGCTATACAAAATCATGCCATTTTGTCCCTCGGCCTGAACCAAACCGCTCCATAGGCTTTCTCGGCCTATACCCACCAAACCAAGTCGACCAAGAGAAAAACCAAACCACTAAAACTAGTTTTGACCCAAACCTTGTAGCGCTGATGGTCCCATTCCCGATCGATTCGAGTCTTAGCCCCGCATGGAGTCGCATTGGCCGCCTGCCCCCACAACGGCAGGTAGGCAACTGATCCAGCCCCTAGGATGCTCCTGGGGCCTACATCACTATTCACTACTACGTCGGCCGCATCGAGCGCCTGCAAGTTCGCATAATCGCATCACCATCACAGCTAGGAAAGCACGTCGTGTCCACCTCATCGTGATTCTGTTTCCATCGGGAAGTGACTGTCCAAGAAACTCCATTAGTGTGTGGATCTTTCATTGGGACCCCATGTAATACAATGTCTTGCTTGTGCCTAACTTGTATGGGGAGGGGTAGCCGACAGGGAGACCGGCCTGAATGCGTATAGCGTAGTTATATTATTATAATTAGGTAATGACTGCTTGCAGATCGGCCGTGCGGAAGCATTGTTGCACGGCCACTACATGGCTCACTCTCCTCCACATATTCACTGGGCCTTCTCCCTCGCTCTTTGTCAAATCTCAACATCTATCCGCCCACTCGACTACGCCAAGCACTAGGTTGCCGCGCACCACCACTTGCAGAGGACGCCTCCCCGCCGCTGCTGGATGCCGGTCCTTCCACACGCGAGCGCCACGGATTTGGAGCCGGAGCTGGACGTCGTCGCTGTGCTCCTTCTCCCCCGCACCATGACTCCTCCTTCCCCATGCGGCCATGGTGGCCATCGGCCTCATGCATGCCGGATCCGGCCTGCCGCCGCGCTTGGAGGCGCTAGCGTCGGCCATGGAGGACGGATCTGGCCACCGCCACCGTGCTCCTCTTTCCCCGTTTTTCCTCGTTGGCCATGGCGGCACCGGCCTCGTGGTGGCCAGATCCAGGGACGCCACCGCGCTTGGAGACGGCGTTGCCAGCCATGGCGGCCGGACCTGGCCGTTGCCGCTGAGGGTTGCCTCACCTGGCGCTCCTTCCGTGGGGCGGCCATTCCTGCCTCCGCGTTGGCCGCTGCTAGCGGCTGTGCCCGCCGATCCCATTGGAGGAAGAAGGCTAGCCTCCTCCCCGCTCCCCTCATCATCCTCCATTAGGCAAATATGTTGATTTTCATTAGGCAAAAATGCTATTCTTCATTAGGCAAAAATACCATTGCTTTTTTGCCTAATGGTACTTGTATTTTTGCCTATGTAAATCATTGTTATTGCCTAATGATATCGGTATTATTGCTTGTGCATTTTTTCTTTCTTTTGCGGGAGGTTAACGTGGTGGAGGCAGGGTACATGTGTACATCGTTTTGCCAAAAGTTCTAAAGGTGGACTGTTTTTTTACCAAAAATAGAAACATGCTAATTGGTTGTTTCCAAAAAGGGTGTGCGTGCATAAAGTTATTTTTACGGGCGTGCATTAGCGACCTCATTATTATTACTTGATTAATTTACTTGCGTCATTACTTCGTACGAAGACTTCGTTGGCAAGGTTGCTCTAGATCGATTATGAAAGATAGCAATTCACAGTCAATCATTCCGGCACGCGTCACGGTGTTTATATTATTCGTAGAAAGAAGAAAAAGGCACCACGGCGGGCGCTGATCTGATCACTTGATTAACCGGGCGTGTCTCTGAAGCGGTCATGCGCGCGCCGAGACTTGACCGGGCTAGTCGAAGATGAAAAGTGAACTGAAAGACCAACCAAAGCAGGCGAGCGAGCGCACGCTTATTATGGGTCGTTTGCCACACAGAGCCAGGACTTTCGCAAAATTTAGCTATTCCGGCCAAATTTAGCTTAGCCTTC
Source organism: Paspalum notatum (assembly GCA_022530915.1). NCBI lineage: Eukaryota > Viridiplantae > Streptophyta > Magnoliopsida > Poales > Poaceae > Paspalum > Paspalum notatum. The sequence goes on from CM039691.1 coordinate 8,337,163, forward strand.
GTTCAGTTCGGTCCGGTGTCAATAATTTACAAAGCCGGCCTTCTCGTTTGAGTTGCTACTGATTCTCTCTGTGGTCAAAGTTGGTCAACCCTGTTGATGCTGACGTGTTCAGAGCCCCAGAACCAAAGAGGCCCTCGCTGCCAGTGCTAGCTGTCGCACATGCTGGCGCATCTAGCCCAATTGCCCAAACGCCGTGATCTATCGGAAGAGCTGGGATGCTGTATAGCGGGGGCGCCGGGGCCGCGAATGACATCAGGGTATTCCGACGGAATTCCAGCGGAATTCTGAAAAAAATTTCGTTTCCGGACAACTATGGAAAAAGGAATTCCAAAATATTCCGAAATTTTTCGTTTTGAATTTTAAAGTTTTAAAAAAATTTATAAAAAATCTGAAAAAATATTATAAAAAACTAGATGTTTTTCTGAGCAAATAGGACTAGAACACACTCAAATCTAAGATCATTTGCTATGTCAAATTGCATTTTGGTTGAAAGATAAGGTTATTTGTAGTCTAATTATTAGTTAGGGTTTATAGTTTTTTAGTGTCTGTAGTATCAATGGGTTGAAAGAATATACCTTTTGAATGGAATAAGAGGTCTTCTTTCTTTCTCCTTGCACTTTCATTCTATCTTCGTTGCTTATCAAGTACTACGTGATATACATAGACATTGTTTATTAAATTGAACTTGGACTTTCATATGGACTATGCAATTTATGTACTATAAATTTGTATTATGGTCAATGGATTGTAACTATGTACTTATATTATTGTGATAAATTTAGTTTTCATGTATTTTATTTGTGATTTCATGTGACAATATGCATTTGTTATGAGTAATTTGTGCGTAATATATATAATATGCATTTTACTTTGCAATATACAAAATATACAAATAATATTCTATCAAATTATTTAATTCTTCATATGTTTAGAGCATTTTCTAGTAAAAAAATGCCATTTTTCACCGGTAAGTCCGGAATTCCGCTACGCCGAAAAGTAGCGGAATTCCGCCGGGATTTTCTGGAATTTCGTTTTTTTTTAATTTGAAAACCCAATCCGTTGGGAAAATTCGGAATTTAGCGGAATTTCGGTCGAAATTTCGATACCGGATGACCCCGGGATTTGTCTAAAAATCGGAAAGGTTAACCCTGCTGACATTGCTACTTTTATACAGTATGCGATTGATGGCTTTGCTAAGTCATTGGCGGCCCTGCATTAGTGAACTGCAGTTCATTATGTGAACGAGCGCGGCGTCGCGATCTTAGGACCCGTTTGGTAGAGCTGTGCTCCCTGATTCTCCAGCTACGGGAGCTGATTTTTTGGTGGAATGATTCCGAGTGATTGTCTGGTAGAAGCGAATCAGTCTGATGAATTATGTTTGGCTGTCTGTGTGTGAAGTGATTCCTAGAGAGAGGTTTACGCTGGAATTGTCTGTACTACCCTCTCTGTACATAATGCCCCTCATCCCCTCCCCACCGACGACGGTCCGCTCTTCGCCTTTTCCCCTCCCCTCGCCTTGCCTGCGGCCGTGGCCAGAGCCCCTGCGCCCTGCCTGCCCGCCGTGGCCGGAGCCCCTGCGCTCTTCCCCTCCCTGCGCCCTGCCTGCCCACCGTGGCCGGAGCCCCCACGCTCGTTCTTTCCTCACCGCCCTGCCTGGCCGCCACGGCCACAGCCCCACACTCGTCCCCTCCCCGACGGCCTGGGGAGGTGCGGCCGGGAGCGGCGGCCTTGGGGAGCGGTGGCCTGGGCGCGATGACCGGCGGCGAGGGCTGGGGGAGCGGCAGCGCAGCGACTGGTTGGTGGCAGGGGCCGGCGGCCGCATCGACGGGCTGGGGCGGAGCGGCGGCGTGGTGGCAGGGCCGGCGGCCGCGGCGACGGGCTGGGAGAGCTGCGGCGTGGTGGTAGGGGCCAGCGGCCGCGGCGACGGGCTGGGGCGGAGCTGCGGCGTGGTGGTAGGGCCGGCGGCCGCGGCGACGGGCTGGGAGAGCTGCGGCGTGGTGGCAGGGGCCAGCGGCCGCGGCGACGGGCGGGGGGAGCGACGGCCTGGTGGCCGGGGCCGGCGGCCGCAGCGACGGGCTGGGGGAGCGACGGCCTGGGGGCGGGGCCGGCGGTCGCAGCGATGGGCTGGGGGTATACGAGGGAAAAAATGCTAGGAGCAGACGAGGGAGCGCGGAAAGCAGGTATTTTTCGCTCCCACGCCCTAGTGCAAAAAGGTCGTCGGATTCACTCCGCTCCCCGCGTTTGGCAGCGCACGCTGGATTCACTCCGTGGAATCCGGCAACGTAGCACTGCCAAACGCCCCCTTTAACAACCGGTTCCCGTGATCTAGACATTCATGATCAGGGTCGTTTAGACTCCGGCTACAGCTAATTGATTGATTGACGGATGGATTCACTTTTCGAGTGGGTAGCGAAAGACCGAGAGAGAGAGAGAGAGAGAGAGAGAGAAACAGAAGAAGCCGGTGACTGGACGGATGGTCCAAGTTTGATCATTTGCTTGTGAGCGAGCTGCACCACTGCTCCGTCGAATTTGGAGAACATGGCACCGGAATATCCTGTGTCACCGACCGGAGAAAACAGCTGCGCCGGCGGCGCCATTATGCTCAGCGCTGCCGCGGCCCTGCATCGAGAAGCCGTCGCCGCTCGGCATGCCGACTGATTGAAACTCCCGCGCGTCGAGGAGAAACCCGCTATTTGGAAGCAACACGTCACACGTACCCCGCGCGCCGTACGCGTGGTACACTGCCGCACCACGCGACAGACACGGTCCTACGGCCCCGGCCTGCCGTGCCTGGGATCCGCGCGCATCCGGCGCGCCGCCCGCCCAGGCACGGAGGCCACGTAGCCAGCTCGGTGTTTTACCTGCGTGGCAGGCTGCCGTCACCCTCTCGGCTCTCGTGATCCCGTCGCGTGGCTCACGACTCGACACACCCTCGTCGTCCTGCCTGTCTCGGCGGATGACGCGAGGCCGGAAAACCGCCGGCCGCGGCCCCAGGCCAGGCACCCCCAATCCATGCGCAACGGCTCCAGCAAAGCGCGGCGAAAACGACACCCGGACCCGGAGCACTCTCCGTCTCCGTGCACGCGCCACTCTGTCAGCCAGGCGGCCGGCACACGCTGCTGGGCCTGGGTCGCTCTCGCTCCGCATCCTCGGAGGCTGGCGACAATCTGGGAGCAGAGAGCACGTCGCGACGCGGGTTCGTTCGGGATGATGAGAACCCCGAGCAGATCGGGCGTCCAGCTTTCTCGTCAGCCCTGCCCGGGTCACGTTCCAGAACGAGACTACTGCATTTCCGGGCAGAGCTGGAAGGAGCAGACTGATGGTTACGTGACGCGAAAGGGAACTCAACCCAACCTGAACGTGATGCTGTTAGTGTCATTCTTAATAAGTGACTTTGATGGTAAGGTAGTTCTTGCCATCATAATCCTAGACTAGCCACTAGAAACATAAGGGGGTCCGTCAATCATTCCGGCGTTTAACAGGGCACCGTAGCCTGTGGAACAAGGTACAATACCACGGCAAAACGCGTAGCATTAGATATTTTGATCGCTCGGTTCACCGATCGGGCATGACCAGAATTGGTCACCCCCAGTCACTGTCAGGACTGGATTACTCATTGACAATGTAGAGAGCTCTGTCGACCACTGAGCAAATAAAAAATACAAGGCCGAGCATCATCCGTCCAGGTTCCAAAGTTCCAACATCTACCTTACCTGCAATGCGTTTTCAGTGGCGCCTGAAGTTGCAGCTAATACAACTGACTACCGAGCAAACAAAAAAAAAAAAAAGGAGATGCTTAAACAGCAATGCTAATGATGGCGAATCCACAAACTGAACTGGAGAGCATCTTCGTGTGAGTGTTTAGGATCGTAACCACCGGTGTTTAGGATCTACTACTGCTGCGACAGCTCATTGATTGATGGATAGATTCACATTTGAGCAGAGCAGGTGACATGACCTAACAGATACACAGATTTGACATAACAAAGCGGTCGATGCTGATCAAGCTGCTCGAAATACCTTTGAGCCCCTCCGGTTCCGGTGGATGGATACAAAAACAGATTTGATGTTGAGCTGAATTCGATTCATTTCATTTCATGCTGATCAAGAGGTGCAAAATCTGCTAACAATGGCACTACGGTAATTCAAGCACAAATCAATCCCTCCAGGTCCAATCTCTAAAACTGCACAAGAACACTGCGACAAGGAACCTACGAAAATCGTGAGAAAATTTACCGTCACCACCAAACCAATCATCAATCGGAACAATGCCGCCGGTGTTAGCTCTTCCAGGCGTAGATCAGCAGCGAGAAGCCGTCGCCGCGCTGCATCTCAGCCTCCTCGGGGCTGGCCCAGTCCATCACCGTCGAGCCGCTGGCCCACGACGCCGTCGAGGAAGCCACGGACGCCGACGACGACGAGCTCTCCTTGGCCAGCCTCCGCCCTCTGCCCCTGCGCCTCTCGCCGCTGCTGCCCGTCTCGCTCCAGTCCCGCTGCCCCCACCGCGCGAGGTAGCCTCCCCAGCCGCCGCCCGCGTTCCTCCTCGTCGCGGCGGCCTTGTCGGGGGAGGCGTCCTCCTTCCCCGAACCGGCCTCGCGCTCCTCGCCGCCGCTGGCGAGCTCGAACCGGAAGACGAGCACCGCGTGGGCGTGGGCGTGGGCGTGGGCGGGCGCCGAGGTGTCCGCGGGGGCCGGCTCGCGCGGGGGGAAGAGCCAGTTGTGGAGGTCCCACGAGACCTGGACGGCGTCGCCGCCGCCGAGGTCAACCCGCTCGCTGCCGCGGAACTTCCAGCGGAGCCGCCGCACGTGGAGCACGCGCTCGCCGTCGACGGACACCGACATGCCGACGTCCGCCCGCTCCTTGTCCTTCCCCTTGTCCTTGTCCCTGCCGGTGGCGGCTCTGTCCCTGCCGCGGGCTCGGGCCACGAGATCCACGGAGATCTCCCGCTCCTTGCCCTGGACGGTGACCCAGGTGGTGTGGCTGCGGCTGCGGCCGCGCCCGGCGCCCGCATCGCGCAGCGAGACGTGCTCCCGCCGGGAGAGGAGGACGGGGCGCGCGGCGCCAGGAGGGGGCCGGGCGCGGGTCCTCCGGTACGCGGCGTCGGGCAGGTCCCCGGCCGCGAGGACCATCTCGCCGTCGACGACGACGGCGACGAAGAAGGCCGAGGAGGGCTCGGGGGACCCTGAGCCCGGGAAGCGCGCGCGAGAGAGGTCCCACGCCAGGTCGACGAGCCGGTCGCCGGCGCGGAACCGCCTGGACCCGCGCCGGCGCCAGAGGAGCCAGGGGCGGACGCGGAAGGCGAAGGTCTCCTCCTCGTCCGCGTCGTCGTCGTCGAAGTAGCCCGCGACGGATGCCGCCGAGGAGGCGGAGCCGGGCGTGGGCGGGGGCGACAGGCGGAGCACGGCGCGGAGGGAGAGGCCGAGCGACGTGCGGGACCAGGAGAGCGCGACGAGGCCGAGGTGGGTCTCGTAGACGGAGGTCGCCAGGCTGGGCCCCGCCGCGCCCGCGCCCGCGCCCGAGGACGGCGCCCCCGCCGCCGCCCCGGCGCAGCGGAAGCACGCCGCGATCGGGCCGGGCATCGCTCGCGTGGGGCACCGCAGCGCAGTGCCGCCGGCAGCCGGCGTGGCGCGTCGGATGCTGCGAGGTGAGAGCGAGCGAGACGACGCTGCTGCTGCGCTAGGAGTAGATTGGAATCGGAATGGTGTGTGCGCTGCGCTGGGTTGCAGGGCGAATCCAAGGCGTGTTCCGTCGCCGTGTGGGCGCGGTGAAGCCAAAGGGAGTCTCGTGGCGGTGCGCGAGTGGCGGGACTGGGTTGCCTGCTTGCCGCGGCACGGCACGGCTCGCCTCGACAAGACATATAGGGTCTGTTTGGTTGCCCGGCCTGGGGGCTGGCCCGGCTACACCAGGATAGGGCCACTGTTTGGCAAAGAGGCCCGCCCCGCTAGCCAGGCTTTGGCTGGCCGAGACAGTCCCCGCAGCCCGGCTACTGTGGAAACAGCAAATCGGCGTTTCTTTCCTGGCCAGGCCACGCGTGGCCTCCGCTGGCTCACGTGGCCAAATCTTGGTCGGTCCTCTTCCTCTCTCGCCCAGACGCCGCCGCCCCACACCTCGTCTCCGTACTCCGAGCTCCGCCGCCCCACACCTCGTCGCCGCCCCCGAGCTCCGCCGCCCCACACCTCGTCGCCGCCCCCGAGCTCCGCCGCCCCACACCTCGTCGCCGTCCCCCGAGCTCCGCCGCCCGTGCTTCGTGACGAGGGGGAGGGAGAGTGGGACCCGCCGCCGCGGCCGTGAGGAGGGGCGGGAGGCGCCGCTGCTGCGCCGTGGGGGAGACACCGTCGTCGCCCACGAAGCACGTCGCCGACACCGCACGGATCCCGCCGACCCTCCTCCTCCTTCTCCTCCTCCTCCTTGTTTCCCGCTCCGCTCCGCCGAGAGGAGGGGGAGCCACGCCGGCGCCTGGGGTGAGGAGAGGAAGCTCAGCGGAAGAGGGGCTCGCGGCGGTTCGGATTCGGTGGAGGAGGAGCTCGCGGCGGCGCGGATTCGGCGGAGGAGGGGCTCTCTCCGTCTCCACGCCGCCGACGCCGTGTGGATCCCGCCGACCCTCCTCCTTGCGCTCCGCTCCGCTCCGCTCCGCCGAGAGGAGGGGGAGCCACGCCGGCGCCCGCGGCGAGGAGAGGGAGCCCGACGAAGGAGGGGCTCACGGCGGCGTGGATTCGGTGGAGGAAGGGCTCGCCGTCGAGTGCCCAGAAGAGGGGTAGGTGAGGGGAGCAACCAAACATGAGTTCCGGCTGGACGAGCTACATGGAAATGTCAACCAAACACAGGCTGTGAGAGACACCGGCCCTGGAGAGCCTGCCCACAGCTAGCTTGGCCAGGGGTGGGAGCCAGGCTATGGTTGCACTTGCAACCAAACAGACCCATAGCTGCGTCCCCATTTGACCTTTGCCCTTTGGTGTCGAGCGTCACAAAGAGGTCGCCTAAATTTAATCAGCATAGACCCTGTTTGGACACAGAAATTGTGCAGAAATTTTACAGAAATCAATTTAATTTTACAGGAAAAACGTAGAAATGAGGAATGAATTCCGCGTTCCAAACAGAGCATTACACTAGAGAATATACCACCGAATTGCTAAAATATAGACGAGATAATTGGGTGAACGTACTTTGATGTTAGTTTTGACATAAACATTCGGCACTACATTTAATAGTGCTTAGCCCGGATGGAGTCAAGATAAGAGTAAGAATAAAAGGCAATAATATATGCTCAAGTTGAACTATAAGCGGTTGTCCAGTTCCTATTGCTTTGCCTAGCCAACCAAATTCTATCTCTAGTGGTAACAAGGTTTTTTTTTTACCAACACAGAGATAAGAAAAGACAAAATGCACTGCTAGTTTTTCTATAATTTCAAAAGGTTCTAATGATACAAATTTTACTCCTCTTAAGTCAGTTGAGATTTTTAATTATCCGTCACCAACATTGACACTAGAAATTGAATTTGGGGATGAGGATTGTGGTTAGGGTATGGAGTTTTTTGGTGCTACTATGGCCTACACGCTAGATGAAGGTTAGGGGTGTCTCGCAGGCTGCCGATGGTGGTAGTCATCGGTCGGGAACTCGAGATGGGGCAAAATAAGGTGGAAGAAAGAATGAAGGAGGAGGAAGAAAATAAGTGGGAGAGAGAGGGTATTAATTCTAACCAACCATTGGATTTCGATCATATGGCTTCAAATGGTAACTAAAGGAAAAAAAAACAAAACTCCAGTCAACTGTAGCGAAAGACAGACTCAATAATATATGTCAAGAGTTGGCATAGCAAAGTTGCTCGCGTTGACTCTTTGGCAGAGGCTATTCTTTTAATCAGCTTTGTCTTTGAATATATGACCGCTTAGCGGCTATTCTTTTAAGCCTCTAGCCAGACGTTTGTGTTTATATCTATATTTATCTATGTTTTCTTCCTTTCTAAATTTTGTGTGGCCATTCGTTATCGAACTTTTCTTCTCTTTAATGAAAAATATACCCCGCAAGTACTTAAAAAGCCACTCGAAATGATCATAATGGTACTAGTACTATAGTAGTAGGCAGAAATAGGAAAGGAGCTCAAGTTGTAGTAGTATTGGTATGCTACAGGTAGTGATCCAAAACCTGCTAGTACGAGGTCACGAGAGTGGCTAACTGTTTTGCCATTTTTGTGCACCTAATTTCCCTTTCCTGCAGAAGAAGGAAAAAAAAAGCATTCGCTAAACTAGACATAACGCCAGCACAGGGGGGCAGATCCAGTGGACTCCCAGCCCCCAAATCTGCTGTGCAGCTGTAAAATTGTCCCAGTTTGCCCCCAGCCTTTGCTCGCTTTGCCCTTTGCTGCTCGTGGACGACTGGTGTCTGGCGTGGGTGGCCACCGCATCATCGCTTTTCACCCAATGTCCCGGGCTTGCCAGCCTAGACGTGCCAACGCTGGATCGATATGTGCCTGGAAAATTACCGTATCACCTAGTATTCACCTGCATCTCGGATATCACTAGCCGTGGAGCCGTCCACACTTTGCACAACCAGTAGGAGTCGTCCCATAAAACTCTATTTTATTTTATTGGTCTGCAGGCTTGTAGTATGCGCGTGGCCTTTTCCTCTGCGTCTGCGAGCTTTGAAACGGTGACCGAGGACCGTGCCGGACCGGTAGCGGCATGTCGGGTCAGGTCAGGTCACAGGTCAGGATCGAGCCGGCGAGCCATGGAGGACATGACACGATTAAACGGCGACCTCCGGGCGGTCAAAGTTCGCTGGTGCTCCGGGAGGCCGAGGTTGATCGGCCGGCGACGGCCCTGGCCTTTTTGACAGCCTTGACGGCCAAAAGGGGAAAGTGACGTGCCGCTGGACGGGGTCGTCGCGTCGGTCGCCGGCACGCCCGGTCGTACGCGGCCGGACCGACCGCGCTGTTCTCTACCTAGAGAGACCTACCGCCTCGATAGATCTCCTCGGCTCCTCAGCGCTGTGAGGGACCGCTCGTCCGCTGGCTGCAGCGACAGCGTCCACGAGCCAAGAAGCGGTGTGCTGCAACTGCAACGACGCCGTGGCGCTGCCATGCCAAGTTGCCAACGCCAGCGCCAACCCCGCGCGGTTACAACCGCGCGCTCCGCTGCCGGCAGGCGACCGGCACGGGCTTAAGGGCGCGTGAGCCGCGGCGCGGCGGGGCAGGTGCGACGCGACGCGATCCGCCGGCCGGTTCCAGGGCAAGCGGAAGGCGGGAACACCTCGTGCTGCGCTTGCGCCGGCCGTACGCGACGTGCCCGGCTGACGGGCGGCAGATCCGGCGAGCGAATGGATGGATGAATTGGCCGGGCCGGGGTTGGTGTTTCAATGCCCGTGGCCAGGCCCAGCCTAGCCTAGCCTAGCCAGGCTGCCCTCTGCCCTGCCTGCCCAATGCGCGGGTCCTCGAGACCTTGACCAGTGGTGTCCACTTGCATTGCCATGCCCCCAACTAAAAATGGGAATGACCTTCATAAAAATCTGAGAGGAGAACTAGCTGGAGGCCTGGGCCTGACGTCAACCACTCACCTATCAGGCTAGCACGATGAGACCAGAGAATGCCATGTGATGGAGCCTGACGTCAACCACTCACCTGGCAGGCTTGCGCCACGAGACTAGAGAATGCCATGTGAGATTGTTCTCGGCGTGGACCAAAGCGGAAGACTGCGGTGTTTCTCGTCTTGCTGAAACCGTGGAGGCATCCCTGGATGACAGGGATGATCTGTCACCTGTGTGCTTGTTTGTTTTCCGAAAACATATTTGGCTTGTTTTTCATTACGAAGTTGAGTCAAATATAGGTAGCACAATAATAAAGGAAAGAAACAACGGCTCCAAGGCTGAGCTCACCAGATAGCCTAAATTTGATGTACAACAAAATTTTAAAATATAGACCGTGTGATTGGTGGCCTGGTGAACTCTAACGGAACACAATAGGCGAAAAACCAAACGAGCAACATTCTAACAGTTCTACACAAACACAGTCCCCGCCCTCCTCATTTCTCATTTCTCCTCCCACAAAAAAACTCATATTGATGCTAAAACTTCCTTTCGGCCAAGGCCGAAGCGGGACAGCAGCCTCAAGGCTCAGCTAGGAACTACCCTTTATCTTTAATCCTTTCACACAAATACCCAGAACGTAAACGCACAATTGTACCATGTAATGGATGAAAACTCGGCACAGTTTCTTTCCTTTTTACAGAACCAAAGGCAGCACATTCCAGAAATATTTGCAACCTGCAAGCTCTTAAAACTATACCAAAACTGATTTAACGCGACATAGCCAACATAGAGCATGATGATGCAAAATTTCAATACAGATGCAGACCGTTTCCAGTTTCAAAAATGTGCATAACCAGAAGGCGACCCGAGAAGGCACAGTGATTTCTGGAACCAGCCTCCACCAAAGCAATAGAAAACAAGCTGAATCTGCGTCTTCCAAAGCCTCCTGGGCGCTGAAAAAAAAAATAGCAAATCAGCATGGACAGAGAATTTAAGTATACATGCTTGCAAATTTTAGTTTCTGCTTTTACTATTGACAAGTGTAAAGCAGCCTTAAACTCACAAACATTAAAACGGTGTGGAACATGGCAGCCAGAAACTGCTGATACTCATCATACAAACTGAAACAATGATATACAATATGGTTCACATACATCTTGAATATTACATTCTGGATGACACCTTCACCACCGCAGGAATTTAACTTTTATTTTCTCGTAGCCACTCAACAAAATTGTCTAGAATCAAAGGCCAAGCAAGGTCCGAATCGTAATTGTCAAGTGATGGGAAGTTTATCTGCATTAGAAAAAGAGTGAATGCCAAGTGTCAATGACATCATAACAAAAATGCTAAAACCTGGCAAAGAGAATTACAAGATTTTGCTATCCTTAAAAAAAGAAATTCTGCAAAACTGGGGGTGTTGAAAACATGACCTCGTTACAAAACCGAATAAATCCCATCCACTGGTCCATATTGATCACCTTGTAGTCATTTTGGTACTGAAACAGAGTTCAAATATACTGTGTTGATTAATTAATGACTCCCACAATAGGAAGGATGAATAAATACAACCCTACAAATAGGCATTTTGGATTGATGACAGATGTCACTGCATTTCTCAAAGTTGGATTTCATGTTGTAAATCATGCCACTCAATGGCATTCCAAAAAACATGAAATCTAATTTTGAGAAATTGGAGTGTGATGGATACATTTTTCTATAAAAAATCAGAATCCATTACCTTGAGGTAATTATTAAGCTTGTCAACTTGGGGGCGGAACTGCAAGCCTAATACTAGATTCAGCAACTCACAAGCAACTGGTATTTCTATACACTTCTTCTTGTCCTCTGACAAACATAATCAAGATATAAAAAATTGACAGGAATAGCAGTCAGTTTGGTCACTTTGCTGTGCATTTATAACTTGCAATAGCAAGCAACATTACCTGTGAGGCAATAACGAAACGCATATGTATAGAAATCCTGGAAATTGGTTGGCCTCGTAACCTGGATTTTGAGGATAAAAAATGTCAGCAAGAAAAGTAACACTTATGTTCAACTGCAATCAAAAGGTGGCAATATCTTGTGCTATATCCATAAGATAGAATTCTTGATACAAATTAATTTCTTCACTCCACAAGCTAGATCTCTAAGATGCATGGCTTCACTTATATCTGGGAGACAAACTCACCTCCTGAACCAGTTCTGGGAATGCTTTCTTCAGCTTGCTGATACTGTCAGCTCGAAGAGCTTTCAAGCCAGTTCTCCATTCATCCTGATAACACAAAAGTATGTCTTAGTCAACACAGGGAAAGCATAGAACCATTATGTACTGTTAGAACTTAAACATGTTCTTGAATGAAGAGCAGCATGTAATCCATACCAAGGTAAAATAACCTTGCTTCTCACAGCCCATTTTCCTGATAGTATATGGTATTTATTAGATAGTGTGAAAGGAATGAACAGGATTGGAAATTTTAGAGAACAGATCCATACCATGCTAACATTAGAATCCTAACATCAGTATGGGGAACTTCGAGGTGAGAACAGAGCGTTTCAATGCCTTCTGGGCTGTTCCAGCAGATTAAAAAAATATTAGTAATGTTGCATTAGTATAATTGACACGCCTCTCCAAGTTGTGAAGAACATGAACCTTGGGAGGGTGTCCCTAACAAGTAAAAATACCACTCAATCCCTCCCAATCCCCTTCAATCCTAGGCTAACCGAACAAATATCAATCAAGTACAATAGATATATACAAGGCAACCGCTCTGTGCTACTTTATAGACAACACATCCAACTGGTCATCGCAATGGATCTGAATAAATAAATTTATCATATGAAAGCAAAAACCACCAACAGTGAGAACTACAAAGTCAATTAATAGCCACTGGTACTGCCCTTAGTTGGCACTTAAGGTTGTGGTTTGGTCTACAGTAGCCATTATATTTAGAGCTTCTCTGTTAGATTCATTTTCTAATAGCAAACAAAGATGCAAAATATTGCTTTACCCTGGTTTTGTAAGTTAGTTGTCATAGTACAATGGGAAAAAATTTATTGCATCAAACTTGCAGTGGCGTAAGCATTCCTGTTCAGTTGGTGCACTATATGATTGGAACAAGTGTAGCTATTAAGCACATCAACAAGAAAAAAGGGCTCACACATCACCCATATGATAGAAAGGGGATCATTATGAGAAGGAAAACATGAAGTGGGAAATCATTGTGAATCACTGGGGAAAAACTTACTCAATCATGCCAGATGATTTATCAGCATACGTATAGAAAAATTGATCAATCCGTTCTACTTCCTTGGAAACTGCTTTAGTAGGGCCTGGAAATAATAGTGAAACTGTTACAACAAACAGATAAATGGAAAGCACAAACATAGATTCCAAAATTAAGTCAAAGATCCAATTTCTAGACTGGCATAAATAAAATAGCGGTCTAAAATTTCAAATATCATATGAGGGCCAACTCATCCATTGCAAAGAATAAAACAAGGTGTATACATATTGCTGCGATGTGCACAACTGTGTATTTGCGGGGGGTCAATTTGTCTAAGTCATCATGGTAAAACACTCTGTAAAGGTTTAATGTTAGCCTAACAATATACTCCCTCCGTCCCAAATTGTAAGGGGTTCTGGCCCTTATCTTCTCCGTCCATGTTCACAACCTATCCAAAAGCTAGAACCCATTATAATTTGGGACAGAGGGAGTAACTAGTAAAACAACAGTGCATTTGGGCAAGTGGACACACAAATCCATGCATGTGGACATATAAACATACACTCTTTAAGACACCAAGACAGATAAGTACAAGTAATTTGACAATTAATTGAAGAAGAAAAGGAAGCAGCGCAGCTCACCACGTTGTGCTTTCCTGCTGGTCAGGTTTGTACTGACTCCTTTTCTTTTTCTGTTTTGTTTTTCATTTACTTGTTCCTCACCTAAATATAATTGTTTGCTTAGTATTCATTCATATATACATATCCTAAAACAGAGAGCACAGAAGCCCCTGCTCATAGCATTTGAAGAACAATATACTGAAAGTTTTAAATGTAGTACGAACAAAATGAAAACTAAAGCCAACCAAGACACAAATTGAGCAGATGGGCAGTTTATTGAAAATTAATTAAAAAAGTTGTAGTTACATGACAAGAACTTGTTTAAGCTTTCATGCTTCCTAGAGTACAATTGAATATTAGAGAAAGACACCCTAAATCCATCAGATAAAATGAAGTGTTTAAATGAAAAAAATCAAATTAGTTAACTGGGAGATGAAGCAGCATGACAGGGTTTTAATTTGTGAGACAGCACAAACAAGTAAACGCCAAAAGATTGAACTAGTGTTGAGCAGCTATTACATATACAAAGTAGGTTAATCTCAGTTACGGAAAGAATGCATTATCGTGGTTCGTTATATATGCACTTGAAAATCAATTCACAAAGGTCGGCAAAGATTAGGCCGGTCTATACTCTATTTCCATTACAATGAAGACAAATCTGTTATCAAATGAACGAATCCACGGCCGATTCTGCATCAAATTCAATCAAGATTCAAACACCTCATCGTACAACCACAACGACAAATCGCCAAAACCTCTCAGGTTACCCCCACTCCCTTTCAATCTCACATCGATCGATCTACACACCCCACATACAAAGTCACTAACCACCAGATAATCGGACCATCGATGCGCTCCGAGTCCGACACGGCGCAGCCTCGTCGCCTCGAGATTGGATCTCCCAGAGGGCGGGAAAAAAACACCCGCAACCAATCTCGCAAACTGGAATCCATCCGCACCGTCCCCAAACTAACGAGCCGATCAAGGAACAGTAAAGAAAGTGAGGGAGGGAGGGATCCCGGGGTGGGGGGGTTACCAGCGCTGGCGGTGGCGGCGGACGACGACGACTTCTTCGAGGCGCGCCTCATGGTGGCGGCGGGCTGGCTTGCTGCCGTACCCACCTTCTTCCGTCGCTGATTCCGGACCCCGTGGGTTTTTCTCCCCCTGGCTCGCGGAGTATCTCCTCTGCCGACTGCGAGTCCCGAGTTCGCTGTCGCGGGGGAAGAAGAGAAGGGGAGGAAGACGGAGAGGGGCGCAGGTGGAGCCCTCTATTCTTATAGGATTCGGCCCACGTGCGGGCCCGGATCGATACACGGGCCACGGGAGTCTTGATTTTCCTTTGCCTACACCTACTGAAGTTTATTTAGTTAATAGTAACTATCAAAATGTCCGTACGTTGCCAGAAAAAAAAAAAAGTTAACACGTATAAGAATGATTCTCGTTCGATCGTTTTCATTGATTATGAACAAATTTTAAAGTGCTATTAGTTGAGTTTTAACAATAACTTTCTAGCTTTCCAGCAATACATGGGCCATAAAAAATATAGTCTTATGCGACTTAAGCATCTGTTTTTCGTGTGGGCTGCTTCTGAAATCTGAATCGGGCTCGCGAATAAATTTCACGTCATATTATTTTGATGATTCCCATTAATTGCGAGAAACTTTTACGGTTATGTTTGTTGGCTTAGAAAGATTATCCTCTTCGCTTTCCATCGATACACAGAAAGTCAAAAACGGAGTCCTTATGCGATCGGAACGTCTGTTTTCATGTGGGCTTCTCCTGCGGTCCGAATCAAGTTCGTGAATAAATTTTACGTCATATTGTTTCGACGATTCCCATTGACTGTAAACGAATTTTAAGGTGGTGTCAGTTGGGTTGTAAATGTTATTATTTTAGCTTTCCATTGATACATAGAACGTCGAAAATAGAGTCCGTATATGACCAGAGGGTCCGTTTTCGCGTGGGCTACTCCTGCAGTCCGAATTGGAGTCGCGCATGCATTGCCGGTCCCACATGTCATATTTATGAGTAGACGGACCAAGAAACCTTATTCTCTTTAATATTAGGTAGAGATTAGATATATATGCCATTACAATTGTCAAGGATTTGAAATTTACCATTACTATTTACGAAATAGGATACAGGCCATCGCTACTTTTTAAGGATTTGAAATACGCCATTGTATACGTATTTGAACCGTTCAAAGCTCATCTAGAGCGTACATAGACGCTCCCCAATTTCATATGGACGAAAATGCCCCTGTCGGGGTACGAGACCAGCCCCTCTCTCCATGGTCGTTCCTTTCCCTCCCTGACGCCCGCGCCGCCGCTCGATGTCCCATCGGCCGCGCCTACCACCGGCCATGTCGTCCTCTACCGCCGCCGCGCCCGCTTCATCGACTCTATCCGCCTACGCCTCCGCTCTTCTCCGCATCCCTCCCTTGCCCCACCCAACTCCCCTGCTCCATGCCATCTGTGCGGCACCCACACCGTCCTCCGCGCTCTCCCTCTTCCGCGCGCTCTTTCCCTCCTACCACTGCCACCGCTCCCGCTCTATCAGGCCCTTGCCTACCGCGTCGGCTCCCTCGCCGTGGTCCCGGACCTTCGCGCCCACCTTGCCTCCTTCCCGCTGCCCGCGCCGCCGCTGGCGTGCCTCCTCCTCTTCACCACCGCGGCCCCGCGGGGGACTGCGTCTCAGTGCTCGAAGCCTTCAGTTCCCTCCCGGCATCCACGCGTTGCGCCGTGGAGGCGCATGTCATCATTGAACTCCACACGCGGGGGGACGACCATGGCGCCGCCGTCGAGGCGCTCCACGGCATGGTTTGCGAGGGAACGCTCTCGAACGCGCGCACCTACATCGTCGTTATCGCCCACCTGGTGCTCGATGTGTTCCGCCTCCTGCCGTCGCTGCGAGTGCGGTGTACCACCTGGCGCTCGATGTGTTCCGCCTCCCGCCATCGCTGCCAAGGCCCTGGCACCGGCGGGGAGATTTGACGAGCTTCGATGGCTCGTTCGCGAGATGGCGGCCGTCAAGGAGCTTTCACCCAACGCAAGGAACGGGGACGCCGTGGGCGACCTTGAGGTTGAGGGAGGTAGCGACCAGGAGGGCAACGATGAACGCGAGCTGGTGAGCAGGGTGCCATGGGCGGTGGCAGGCAGGCGGGATCCGCGCCCTGCACCGGCAGCGGTGTTGGGTCGGCAAAAAGAGGCGGAGATGGCGAGAAGGAGGCGCTGCTGTCACCGACGGCATGGGACTTGAGACCCGGCCCCTAGGCAGCCGGCGCGGGCGCACAGCAGAACAGCAGAGGAAGCAGAGCGCGCTCAGGGAGGGAGAGGAACGAGGGAGGAGAGAGAGAGAAGCAAGCGTTACAGTCCATACTGGAGAGGGGAACGTCTAAATACGCCTGCCGGTGGGCCCAAACGGTTCATATACGCATACAATGCCGTATTTCAAATTCTTACAAAGTTGCAGCGGCATGTGTCCTATTTCGCAAATAGTAATGGCAGATTTCCAACCCTTGACAATTATAATGGCATATATCCGATTAACCCTTCTTTTACCTACGCAAACTCTAACCATCAACCCTCCTCCGCCCTTACCGCATGACCCAGTGCGGCCCGCGGACCATTAAGAGCGGGGCGCCACGCGCGCTGCCGGTGAGCCCGTGGACCATTGCGTTGTCTTGGGCTAACATTCTCAAACCCCCAACATGTACGCCGTATATTACCATGTTCTCCATACCACACGACATTTAAACATCGAAGGTATGTTTGGTAGCAAGGTCTTTAGGCCATCTCTAGGTACTCGTAGATAAAGTGGACTTTGAAGTATGCGTAGGAGGATAGGTAATCCGCTGGAGATAACCTTAGACAACATGGCATACAATTCTTAGGAACAACGTTACCATGGTTTTACTATATCCCACCAAAACTACAATATTTTCATGAGTGGCAGTCATAGAAGTATGCATTCAAACGATCCTGAAAACAATCGTGCATGGAAATGAATATCACAGTTGGATACCAATATTGTTTCCATGGGAACAAAGTTTAATACTAGAGGACTAAAAATCATTAATTTGACTAGTAGCACAATGTTGTTTTTGCAACACAATAGGAGTCCACAACTCCGCAACTTCTGCGAACTTTGGTTCAAAGTTTTGGTCGCAAACGTTTACTCTAAAATAATACTCCATCTATCTGATAATAACTGATGTTTGAACAAAGACGCTACTCCTGCAAGGGGTCCGTAAAGCATCCCAAGGAGAGGAGACTCAAAGACGAGCAGCGATGGCAGAGTAGCGAAGACGGCAGGTTTGCCAGGCCCGCGGCGAGCCATGGAGGAAAGTTGTAGCAGCGACGGCTGCGGAGCCGCCATGGCCCACAATGAACTACGTCCACCAAGGAGAGAAGCAGCGCTAACGCCAACGACGCCACCACGGCCCACAGTGAGACATGGAGAGGAGCGGCGCTGGCTGCGGGCCACCACGGCTCGCGGTGAGCCACAAAGGTGCGCCACAAGCGGGGCCACCACGGCCTAGGGCAAAGCACGCAGAGGTGCGGCACCGGTGGGGCCACCATGGGCCGCGACAATATGGAGGAAGAGAACTGCGGAATGAGAGGAACAACGAAGAGGCCACCTAGGTGAGATTAGGTAGCAGACAACACACGCGTCGTCTTCCGTCGCTGAAGCTTCTTATTGGGCCAGCCCACTCCCCTCCCGCCACCGCCACCCCCGGCTCTGGCATTGCTGCATCCTCCGCCGCCACCACCTCCCCCAGCTTCGGTGTTCCCGCCTCTGCCGCCGCCTTCCATCGCCGGCAGCTAATCCGGCTTCACCGGAACGGCACCATGCGTGACGGCCTCGCCACCAGCTCTCCCCGATCGCCATCCACCTCCCCCCAACTGGCGGCGCCCTCACAACCGGTCTCTCCGCCATCGTCTCACCCGCCAACCTCCAGCGAAGCCGCCTCCCCCGGCCCTCTCTAAGGCAGGAGGTAGAGAAAAAGACATGCGTCAGCCACCAACCCCCACCCCTAACCGCGGCAACCCAGCCCTTAACCTGGCGACGACAGCAGCAACGACGTGCGAGTGGGCCAGGCCAAGATCCACGATGAGATCGGGGAAGAAAAATAGTATTGATGGACCTTCAACGACTGAAAGCGGCGACAAATAGCGCAAAGTCTACTGCGCGGTGGGTCGCGCTGCGCGCCCACCGCTCGGCCCCATGTAGCCCGGCCTGCAGCGCTCCTTCCATGGCCTGCCTCTCCCGGCCCAATTGTGCGATGGGAGTGCGTCCATGTACATCCCGGCCTGCACAAGAGCTTCCCCTCTCGTGGCCTGCCTCCTTCGGGCCAATCATGTGACGGAGAATGACTGGACCTATATAGCAAGTTGTACATCTATACCACTATAATTTGCTGCAAACGTTAGACATAATTTGCTTAAAAGCTAGAATAGAACGCAACCCAAACTTGCTAGACTTTTTCAACAAATTTTTTTAATTTTTTACAGCATAACTTGCTATTTTATAAAACTTGTTTGAAAAAAATGAGACAAACACGACTGCAGGTTGCACATCCTTACCACACAACTTGCTATTAAAAAACTGGAATAAGACAAAATCAAACTTACTATAGATTTTTTTTCAGCAACTTGCTACCGATGTGCATGAACTTGCCACAATAAAACACGATAATATATACAAGCAGCAAGTTCAGTGATGACCTTATAATAACAACTTGTTGTTAGTTTAGTATATAACATTTCAACTAGATTTGCATATAACTTGCTACTTTGTGTAAACTTCATCAAAATGTATCATATATACATCTCGTTTTGTAGATCTTATTGCAACAAACATAATGGTACAAACGGATATGAAAACGTGAGAGAAATGAGCAATGAAAGAAAACATAATAACTTTTCTTCGCTTACATCATCATCGATGTGAAAGTGAC
This sequence comes from Paspalum notatum, assembly GCA_022530915.1. NCBI lineage: Eukaryota > Viridiplantae > Streptophyta > Magnoliopsida > Poales > Poaceae > Paspalum > Paspalum notatum. Next base: position 8,356,489 of record CM039691.1, read on the forward strand.
ATGGGTCACGCTAAAACAATTTATTTTATATGCAGCCGTGCATGCAAATCGATAACAAATCCATCTGAATTCGCTCAATCAGTGTAGAATTGGAATTTGGAGTTGCGCGCCCACTACCTTATTTGTGGAATTGAGGTCATGTGTTTTTTGATTGCGCGACGGGTCTGCATTAATCGTGTCCGACAAATAAACCTCGCACACCCAGTGCAGGTGGGGAAGAAATGGAGTTGGAAAATAAAAAAATGATAATAGACAGTGGGTATGGGCGTATGACTACAAGGAGAGTGGCACGGAGGATAGAATCTTTTACATGGGTGTGTAAATATTAGGGATGGAATATAGGGGACCGCGGACAGCCTAAGTTCTGTATCCACGAGATTGGTAAAGCTGTGGGAGACGTTCGTCCGTTCATTAGTGCGATCCTGATCTTCATCATGGTGCCACGATTTAGGTAATACTATAACATCACCTTTCATTTCCTCTATTTACGAAATGTGTCATGCATTCATGTCTGTACTCTACATACGCGAACCCAATTGGGATCATAGCACTTTGTGGTAGCACACCACTTCACATCTCAGAATAAAAGTGTGCTAAAAGAAAACTATATACCTCTTCGATCGGTGGGAGAAGAGGTGCAAGAAGAAATGGAATTAACTTAATTAGATCGGTGCAGCACTGTCGGGATTCACGCGGTTCAGGCGAACAGTGCCCAGAATGTACTCAGGCAGCTCTTCCTCTTCCTTCGCCTGCAAAGATATAGAAAGCTATTAGCAGAGTCACTGCTTGCTAAATTCACGAAGCTGTTCTGAGCACAGCAGGGACACGGGCTACTTTGACGTAAAGTATAAATATGCAGAGATCGACAACCAGGGCTCCGGCTCATTGTTGATATGAATTTGAGAGTATCGGGAATATTGACTTAAGTTTTTTTATCTGGTAAAAACGTTGAGAGTATTTAAAAAGTTTTTGTTGGTAAATCTCAACAAAGTAGATCTGAAGCTGTGCAAGGTTCAACTAAGGGGCGACACGGGCGGCCGCCGCCCCAACCCTTCACCGCCAGCCCCTCCTTGACCTCGCCGCCCGCGCAGGGGGCAAGGACGGCGGCGGCGGGGCCCGTTCCTCTCTCTCCCCTTCCTCCTCCCCTGCCCCAACCCCTCCCTCTCTCTCTCCTGTCTCCTACGTCCGCCGGTCCTCGCTGTCCGGCGCCGGACCCGCGCCCCTTGTGGCCGGATCTGGTGTCCCCTGGTTGGGTGCGCGTCCCTCTCCGGCGTCCAGCGTCCTGGAGTCCGATGCGCGGGTTCGAGCCCTTCATTCCCGCGTGGGGGCTCCTCGCCGACACCGGCCGGGGGCTGCTGGCGCCCTGATCCGGTGGCGCAGCTCAGTTCCGTGGCGGTGGTGGCTCGGCCCGGGCGTTCTTGGGCTCGCCGCCTCCGCTTGGGTGCTCCTCATCGGCGGCGTCTGCTGGGGGCTGCTGGCGGCCGATTCAGGCGGTGCAGCACCAGATCCTTCGGCCCCAACCCTTCTTCCTCGGCTCCGTCTTGGGTGCTCGGCCAGGTCTGCCCATAGGCCCTTCCTGCGTTCAAGGTTGGGTCCGAGCCTCTGTCGCAGCCTTCAAGTGGCCGTCGTGCCGTGTGGTGGAGGTGCCGGGCGAAAGCTGAGACTGGCTACTGCCAGAGCCGACGGTGGCGGCACCAGAGGTGTCGCATTCTTCCTTGGGAGCGTCGTCGTTAGCACCTCCCCCTCACTATGGGGATTCTCCGAGGGAAACCCTGCCTAGGTCTGCTTGGGCTGGCGGCGACGGCGTGCAATGTCGTTTTCCTCCATGGAGGCGTCGCTTTGGATCCCCACGGTGCCATGGTGGTGTTCTGCTACCGCTGTTTGGGCTGAGGTCGTGCCTCTTTGGAACTGCTGCCTTTCTCGCGCGCACCGCTTCCCCAAGCCTGAGTTTCTCGGTCTAAGTCGGAGCTGCTCACTGTAAGGGGTGATGCTGGGCAACGATGCCGTGCCGCAGCTCTCTGGTTTTGGACGGGGTGGCAGTGGCGGACCTAAGATTTGAATCTAGGGTAGTCATAGCAACAAAAATCAATATAAAATCAAGTAAAAACAATACAAATGGTTGATTTTGTGAGTTTGGAGCACGAAGTGTTAAGGGAAGTAGTGTTTTTCACCAAATTCCAGGGTAGTCGCAGGCCTACCCAGCCTACCTGCTGGGTCTGCCCCTGCGGGGTGGTGATCGCTGTGTGTTGGTGCGGACGCCTTTGAGGTTCTGGCCAAAGCTCGTAGTGAGTTCGGATGCCCCGTCGGCGATGTCTGGCTTGCTTGGAGGCAGGCGCTGTGGTGAAGTCGGAGCTGCTGCGTTGCGGGGGTGCAACCTAGCTCGGCAACGATGACACCTTCTGCGCTTCTTTGGCTGTGGCTGTTTTGTGGCAGATGTGGAGGTTCGATGGAGGAAGTCAGAGCTGCTTGCCTTGTGGTTGAGCTTGGCAACGATGACTTGCGCTGAACGGTAGGGTCCACCGTCGTGTTTTGTGTGTGGTGTATGTGTGGTGCGGCATGTGTTGAAGCCCCAATCCAACCGGCCGGTGTTTCGTGTTGTGCAGTGCGCGTTGATGACCCAATCCAACCGTCCATCGTGTAAAGGTTTTCGGTCTGGTTTTGCTTAGAAACTGGATCAACTCTTTTTTTAATTGAAAGGCAGAGTTCCTGCCATTATGTTCAAAAAAAAAAGTTGTGCAAGTTTCACTGTGGTGGACATGAATATACAGGTGAAAACAAGAATGTAAGGAATTAAAAGACATAGAAAATGGTAAAGGCACATGGTTGTTTCAGATCTGAATTGTAAAGTATTAGAGTACCTCAATAAGAATAGCAAGATCAACAACGATGCTTGTGACATATCCCAATACTAGACCAATAATGCTTCGCGCAACAGATGATGAACCAATGTCAACATCAATCTGCAAAGTCATTTTCACATATAAGGACACTGGGAATTGTTCGAATTGAAAAAAAATTACAGCAGTCAAAATAGGTTAAAAAACAAACAGCTAAGCAAAATAAAATAGCTATAGTTATTTGCCATATATGTACATTAGTTACGATGAACTTTGACCCACCAGCACAGTTCTTCCCTATGCTAAAACTGATACGGAGTTTTTGCAAATTTTAGGTTAGGTACAAAGAAAGAGGTATAAGTTTAGGAAGGCATTGTTTTTTCAATTGATTACCTCAAGAAAGTTATCCTGGCGAAGATAATTGCACGTTACCGCTTTGCCCAGAAGGCAAGCTTTTGTTCCAACGGCGCGCTTTACCATCCAATAACCCTGAGATCATTTCGTACATTAGTTCACATACAAATCATTACATGCATGGTAGTATGGTGCATCAAGCAAAGACATGCATACCTCAACAATGCTTGGTATAAGTTTAAATCTGGCATCTCGGAATGTGTCAGTCCCATCAATAAATCTACCCAATAAAGAGTCTTTGTTCACTGGCCTCTCTGATGCGTAGTACATTACCAAGTTATAATTTGGTTTTGCTGGAACCTGCATATTTATCCAGGTCATAAATCATATATCATATCTATCCACAGAAAAGGGGATGACACATGACAGGTTCTCCAATGAAAAAGGACATGATTGTTTGCTAAGCACAAAGCCAAACTATAATTTTAGACAACTTAATATACTCATAACTGCAAGTACCTGCAAATTTATAACCAATATGAAAGGAATCTTCTTTGCAGCTTCTGACTGTAATGTAAAAAAGAAACAAAAAATTAGGCACGCAGGAACATGCATGTGGAATCACATAGTACAGAAAGAGTCCCTTGTAAACTACTCCATAGCATTCAAGAGCCCCTTATAAACTAGCATTAACGCTAAAAAAGCACTACCATTATTTCTGATTATACAATCTTCTGTGTTTTAGCTTAGGGCTTCCACTCATTCACTCCGCACTAGTAATTGTCGCACAAATTTTGTTTTTTGACCTCTGGTCTAATTTATTTTCACAAATGACTCCCTTCAGAAACCATTTGCACTTTTGACCCTTTTTGCGGCGCCACGGGCAGCACTTTGTGGCGCCACGGTTAATGGCGCCGCAATATTTGCCATGTAGAAACCGTCCGAGGTGGTCTACAGCGGTCTGCCACGTCATTTTCACAGTCAAAAGCTTGCGGCGCCACTGTTCATGGCGCCGCAACACTGTGCTGCGGCGCCATGCGTTGTGGCGCCGTAGGCTCTTTCTTTTTAAAAATCGTATCTTTTTTATACGATGTCGGATTGAGATGATCTTTATATGAAAATTGTTGCTCTCGACGAGATCTACAACTTTGTAGTTTTGAGTTTTTTCATTTGAGGTCGTTTAGATGGTCTAAAAATTCATTATAAATCGATCTGTATTGTACGCAATCACTGTTTAGAAAAAATATATCTTTTACATGTGACACCGGATGAAAATGATCTCTATATGAATATTCTAGCACTAAACGAGATCTACAATTTTGTAGTTTTGGGTTTTTTCATTTGAAGTCATAACGATCGAAAAATTCATTATAAATCTAACCGTAATCTGCGCGTTTGTTATTGTTTGCATGAGTTGTAAAGTGTGCAAAAATAAGCTATGCAGATGCATATATTTGTTATGGTTTGTAGGAGTTGTATGATGTAGCATCGTCGTTAAGAAAATAATATTGTGTTATAAGAAGCTTGTTTAAAATAAAAAGCTAATTAGGCTATACAAACAGTGGACCGCAAGTAGCAGAAGTGCTACTTTCCTTTTTTGGATGTGCGTGCAAAAGGTCAATAGCACGCACGGCCGTTCTTTAGCTGTCCCTTAAATTTAACCATAATTTGCACGTTTTTTTGTATTTCTTTGAAGAATACTTTTACATGTGACATTGAATGAGAAGTTTCTACGTAAACGTTGCAGCTCCCACCTAGATCTACAGCTCAATAGGTTCGGGTTTTTTCATTTGAAATTAATTAGATATTTTTCAAACTATCCATTGTAAAATAATAATTTGAAATCAATCGATACATATGTTAAACAAAAAAGTTTATTCCAAAAACACCGTAACTAATATCTGCAAAAGGCTTCGTTTTCAATTTCGATGTATTAACTTGATTCTTCTCACTTGTTCTCAAAACGTGATTTTTCTTAGCCTTTTTTATTTTTTTAGCCATGGAACAACAAAACAAAACGCATTGAACCATTAGATATTAACAACATTACTTCTTCCGGTTATTAAAATCATATTTTACTATAATATTTTTATCTTTTTATATTGTTAGATGTGCCATCAAATCTAATGAAAAGAGCATAATATATATTTATATTATTATTACTATGCGATAATGTCTACGTATGCAAATGACATCAAAAAATTTTTTAGCGTTTGCTTTAACCCGACGTTGATAATACACAGGATTCCATATATCGCTCTGTTCCTATCATTATTACTGAACATCTGTTGTTGGATATTAGCGTTCAGATTTATTATTTCATATAATCATACTTTTTTAAAATGAAATATTATTATGATAAAAATAGACATTCACTGTCCATTATTCCGACGTCAAAAAACCTTATCAAGTGCTAATATTTAAATCTGCCAGGCGTCGTTTATATTATAACTAAAATAATTTTAAGAGCATTTAAATAACTTTAAATAAAAAAAACTTAAAACTACAAAGTTATAGATGTAGTTAGAATTTACAATTTTCATATAGAAACATTTTCATTTGACATCACATGTAAAAATATTTTAAAAAAACAAAAACGCGCAAATTACGGTTAGATTTATAACGAATTTTTCGATCGCCTACCTGACTTCAAATGAAAAAAACTCAAAACTACAAAATTGTAGATCTTGTTGAGTGCTAGAATGTTCATGTAAAGATCATTTTTATGCGGTGTCACATGTAAACAATATAATTTTTCTAAACAGAGATTGCATACAATACAGATCGATTTATAATGACTTTTTAGACCATCTAAACGACCTCAGATGAAAAAACTCAAAACTACAAAGTTGTAGATCTCGTCGAGGGCTACAATTTTTATATAAAGATCATTTCAATCTGACGTCGTATGAAAAAGATACGATTTTTCAAAAGAAAGAGCCTGCGGCGCCACAACGCATGGCGCCGCAGCGCAGTGTTGCGGCGCCATGAACAGTGGCGCCGCAGGCTTTTGACCGCGAAAATGACGTGGCAGACACTGTAGACCACCCCGGACGGTTACTACGTGGCAAATATTGCGGCGCTATCAACTGTGGCGCCGCAAAGTGCTGCTGCGGCGCCACGGGTCGTGGCGCCACAAAAAGGGTCAAAAGTGCAAATGGTTTCTGGAGAAAGTCATTTGTGAAAATATATTAGGCCAGGGGTCAAAAGGCAAAATTTGTGCTAATTGTCCATAGATTCACAGAAGGGTAATGAAGCTTACAATGATGTTGAAGAGTTGAAGGTCTAGCCTTATCTTACACCAGATGATCATCAAGATGGTCAACAAAATCAATATTCCAAAGGCCTATCTGCTACTTCAAGTTTATTACAAGAGATAAGGTTAAGCCAGTGCTAAGCATTTGACTAGCCTAATCGCTCAAACCCCCTCCAGAAACAGAAGCTTCCAGCAACACAGCTAATTTGGGTGGAAATAATGCTTGTGAGGTGCAAAGTTGCTATAACAGATTGGTAAAACAAAGGTTTGCGTTTTCTTTTAGATTGGTCTACACGCCGAAAAACTGTAATTTTGCATAGATAAAGGTTTGGCATTCCTTTTAGATGAAACCAGAAGGATGCCCCGCGCATTGCTGTGGGATCTCTGGGGATCGCATGATCTATTTAAGAATACTAGAACTTTGATGAAGTGGCAGCCTATCATTAACGCATCTTAGTGGGTGATCTGGATGACTAATGCGTACATATGAATGCATGGTAGTGGGTGATGTGGCTCGCTTATCTGGATTTGAATGGAGGGACAGACCATCAATAGATGCTAGTGGGGTTTGCTCTTATAAGAGTTTTAGATATGCGGCTCAAACATACAAGAATGTCTACAAGATCATGGCTGCGAAGATTACAAGACTAGACATTGCTTACCGCAGAGGACACTGACCATTAGTACTTATATTTCTTACCAAGAAAAATATGTAAAATCAAGGGCAATCGAAAACTAATTCTAATACTACATGAACTCTAAAAGCAGCAACTGATTGCCGGCTTGCCGCCACTGTAGAATACTGAATGTTTATCAAACAATCTTATATATAAAAAACTGCTTAAAAAACTAGCTTACCTGCACAAGGTTTTTGGGATGTAAGGCAATTGAATCAAAACGCTCATTAACCTTGAACCAATCGACTGCGATTAGCTTTAGAAGCGGATCCCCACCAACAATCTGTTTATATGCACACGACAAGACGTCACAAACTACCCTTGAAACAAAGACATCTGTCATATAGAACCATGTTTGTCAGATGGTGACCATTTTATTGATATCAGGCCTTAGAGCTAATACATCCTACATTTCAAATTATAGTTCACTTTCTTTAACTTTGATGAAGTTTAAAGAAAAAAAAACAACATATATTAACATCAAATCAGCCTACCCCAACCTGCTTTGTTCTTGTTGTAAATCCACCATGAAATACGTTTGATCGTACATTTATTTGATATTGTGGATGTTAAGATATTTTTCTAAAAACTTGGTCAAAGTTAAGAGAAGTTGTGTCTTAGGAAAAAGCTAAAGTGAACTATAATTTGGAACGAAAGGAGTGAAACAAGACGGACGCAGGTGAAGGTTCCACAACATATCAGCATTGATAAATAAAAGAATCACATCATGTAATCCAATAAGAACTAGTGGAGAAATAACTATAGTCTGCTTCCGATATCCATTTGACTATTGACTGCACATAACAAGTAACTGTCATGCTCCCTGATATGGTTATACCTTGGTGTAATCTGTCAAGTAAGTCTTCCCTCTGATCATAAACTTTTCTCCACCAGGTGTACTCCAAGAATTTGGATCATTTTCATTTTTCGCTCTGTGAAGGGTGCCATGGAAGTGGCTGGGGTCAACAGTTACAGGAGCAGAATTTGTAACCAATTCGCTTGTCTCAACCAAAGCTGTAAGGAAAATTGAAACAGTTAAGATTTAATGGGAAATAAACTAGCTGCATTAAATGATGAAATAGAACTAAACTATGAAAAAGGAGAAAGTAGAGAGGGGAGGAAAGGGACATTATAATAGGGGCTCTGGAGTTAGGACATGCACAATTAAAGTAAAGATCACCTTCTTAGTTTTTACAATGTTAGTACATTTTAGCCACGATCCAAAAGGAAATTTAATGCACCAACATCCCATCATTCTCTACTCCTTTAAAGGAGCCGTGATTGTGCGTCGCCCTTCTCCGCGGTTCTGCCCAGGCACAATTGGGCCTTCCTTTCCCATACGCGTAAGCGGTTCTTTCAGATTGGGCCAGCACGAAGCCCGGGTAGGGCTGCTGGGCCATGTTGCAGCCAACTACTATAAATATGAATAGTGGCCAAAAAAATCACTTAAATAACACAAAGTGGGATTCGAACCCCTGCACTCACAGAAGGGTAAGCACTCCTATAACCAACAGAGACTTGTTTCATTTGTGTTAAGTCTATTACAGCATATTATATGCTAAATATATAGCATGGCACGGGCCCTCTGCTAGCACTCACCAATGTTTCTCTTTTTCATTGGAATGAAAAGTGTAGAGAAATAGAGGAACACCACACACCCTTGGATGGGGGGTGGGGGTGACATTCATATATATAGCCAAGATGACTTGGAGTACAAGAAAATTACAAATCATAATAGATACACCTATATACTTTCCTAATCAGGCTATACAATCTCTAACAAAAAGGAATAGCAATTCTACCAATAATATAAAGCCCATTTAATGCATCATTCCAGTATGGGCAAATTTTAACTGTTGCCTTTCAACATTTTCCATTAGGCTTTAGTTTAACCAAAAAGTTTTATGTATCCATTTTTCTTGATCATCATTATAATCTACAACAACATCATTCTATGTCCATCATGTTCTTTGGATACTTATTTGCAACATATTTGTTTCATCATCTTCATAAAAAGACCATCAAAATGTTTGTTTCATCTTCATAAAAAGATCATCAACAAAAATTCATCAAAAGGTTTGTTTCATCATCTGCACCAAATGTAGCATGCTTGCTTAATTAGTGAAGATGTTGATTTTTTTTTTTTCCTACACTCCTTCCGATTGTAAATAAATGATACCGTTAACTTTTGAACACAACATTTAAATAGTATAATAAATGATAATGTTGACATTTGAACATGGAATTTGACTATTAGATGATATTTACATAGTTATTTCTAAGTACACAAATGATCACCATGTCCAAGCGGTATCATACACTCCTTCGGTTCCAAATTATATATCGTTTGACTTTTTTGCACTAACTTTAACCACTTATATTATTTAGAAAAATATAATAATTAATTATTTTCACTGTAATTTAGTTTATCCTATCATATACTTTAAGGATGACTTTAAATTTTCCATTTTTTATATTTTCTAATAAGACAAGTTGTCAAACTTAGTGCCGAAAAATTCAAATGACATAAATTAGAACGGAGGGAGTAGTATTTAAGAATGGAGGGATTATTATGGACACACAACTTCTCTATGTAAACACTGTGTCTCTGTGCTTCTACAACAAACTACTAGGATTTCTGTGTGCACACATGTATCAGTACCTTATGCAGACATAGATACATGTTTGAGTTCGTTGGTGGCTTGGTGCCCTAGATTTGGATGTAATTTTTATTTTAGGTTTTGTGAAAGAGAGAATTACCGATTTGGCCTAAAAAATTTTGGTGTTTCCTTCTTTGGCCCAGAAAATTTTTTCATTCCCTACTCGACCTAAAAATTTTGTTTCGTTCCTTTCTTGGCACTTCCATCCATTTGAAAATGTTTAAAAATACATTAAAAATCGAATAAAAATGCTAAAAATTCAATTTTGTGGAGTTGTATTCCTTGTTAGTAGATCTACATAATGGTAAAGATGGGGATCCGTGAAAAGATTTTTATGCCCTTGGTTTATTGCGTGTTATCTAAAACAAAACAAATGCTAAAAATAGGCTAAATGAACTTCAAAAATCATGAAACTTGAACAATAGCTTTCATATGATAATTTGGCCCTATGGTGATTTTGTAGCCCTAGAATTTACAGTTAAATGACATATATACCCTTGTCTTTGTTTTTAGATATAAAATTAAATTGAAAAATACTTGCTATAGGAAAAGTGCTCCAAATATTACAAAAAGATTTGTATGTTCCCTTTGTTTGTATATGTAGCTTACTGTAAAAGTTTGAACCTCAGCATATAAAACTTAATGGGTGTTTTGAAAATGATAAAGATGTTGAGATAAAGTTAGATAATAGAGAAATGTTTATATAATATGCGTAATAAATTCCATTAAAAATCTAGAAGTAGGTTGGTTATGTATAGAAACTAGAAAGTATTTTTGGGGATTTTTTTTACTCTATTTGACACCGTTATGGCTCTAAATAGACCGAAGTGTCAATAAAGAAACGAAACGAAATTTTTAGGTCGAGTATGGAACAAAAAAATTTTTTTTTTTTAGGCCAAAGAAGGAAGTGCCAAATTTTTTTGGGCCAAATAGGTAATTCTCTAGAAGGGCGGGCCTGGTGCAGCGGTAGAGCCTACCGTCTGTAACCGGAAGGTCCCGGGTTCGAGCCCCAGCCTCTGCATATTATGCGGGTAAGGCCTGGCGCTTAAAGATACCCTTCCCCAGACCCCGCTCAGTGCGGGAAGCCTACGGCACTGGGTACGCCCTTTTTTTTTTTAAATAGGTAATTCTCTCTTTGTGAAACTAAAGTTGAAATGTTGAATGCATGTATCTTGTCATTATATTTATTCAGCAATGCAACAAAAGTTGAGAATCACGTAGTTAAAATTTACCTTTAGTTGTCTTTAAAGCTAAACCCGCAATAGCCCATGACACATTCTTCAACTTCACTTTTCCAGCCTGCACAGATATTGAACATTTGTTGCTGAACATAATAGGGCCATCTGTATTATGCAATCCTGATTTCTAACCATAGTGTTCACCTTTGGAGTTATTTCATCATCATCATCACTATCCTCATCTTCGAAGGATTCACCTCTAGCAAGTGCATCATAAAACTGGTCACCAGTTTCAGTATCTTCAAGTTCACTCTGGATGATCAAAGGTTCAGATGCTTTTGACTTCACTACTGTTGAAGACAAATCAGATGTCAAGGCTGGATTAGCTGCAAAGTACTCTCTTAGACCTGGACATAAAAAAGAAACATGAACGTCATTGTATAATCAAAATTAATATGATATTTGTTGAGATGGAAGCAGATGTGACCAACCTGCTACTTGGCTGAGCAAAGCATAAGGGATACTTTTGTCAAAATTTGAGGAATGCCTTCTCTTCCATCTGCCCCAAAAACTCGGAGAAATTTCCAACATAAGAGTAACAACACACTTTGGACTTGATGATCCTGATGTGTTTAGCTTCCTTATTTCCCATGTAGATGCTAAAAGACATAGCAAAATTAATAAATTCGAAAGCAATGTGGGAATTCAATGGAAAAATTCTGTTTAGGATGTATTAGTAAGTAGGAGCTAGTCCTTATTAAACATCTGGGGTAAAATGGTGTCCACCGATGTCTGTTTTTACTTCTCCAAACTTAATACTGCGTTATATGTGCACCAATTGCAGGCTACTCACATTTTTCTAATCCACCATCAGCTGAATGCAGTGTCTAGATAAATTGATTAGTTATAAACTTCTAACAAGATAGATTACCTGGTATATGATCATAAAGTTATAGAGGATTTGGTGAGAGGAAGCAAACATGGTCAGGAGCGGAGGGGGTCAACAAAGCCTTATGATTGCTGGCAATAGACGGTGTCCTCCAAATGACCATGAAGAAATGTGTTTTTCACTCCCACCTAGTGAATAGGCCAATCGTGGGAAGCGGAAAACGCCCTGCAGGATGGGCTGGCGCCGAAGGCAGTCCTGTTGGTGGGGAAGCTGGCTGAGGGAGGGGGATCACTGGCGAAGAGGCGGCCCATGGGGCAGCTAGTGGTGAAGCAAGCCATGGTGGTGAGCCGGTAGGAAACGAGTTGGCCGTCGCAGGCTGACGGGCAACCTGTAGAACGTAAAACGGCTGACAGCACTCAGCTGGTTGACATCAGGCTGGTGTGTGTGTGGCTTTGCAAGCACCAGGCCTGCTGGCGCAACCAACAAAACCGGTCCACGCACCAGAATCGCTGGGTAATCCAGCAGGTCAGGCTACATATTCCTGTGCAGTGGACGGGAGGTCTATGGCTACTCGACACCCATGGGTAGAGCAACCATAGTTAAGGATCCCTACAGACGTGGTGGAGTGGCCAAACGGAAAAGAGGGCTTGTTGAAGACCACGTGGCAGGAGATGATCCACCACGAATGTTATGTGGGGGCGTCAGTACAGCCGAAGAAATGCACGGGAGCCTGGTACAAGTGGCTAAGAGTCCATAGTTATCTAGATTTTTTGTTAATTTCGGGATTAGTTAGTTGTTAGAGTTAAAATAGTGGGAGTTAGTTGGAGTCCGGCCAATGGCCAAGGCACCAGGAGTCCTATATGTAAGCCGCAAGGCACCAGGAAGAAGTTAAGAAAGAGTTTAATCTATTATCTCCTATCTACCTTCCTTCTCTAGTCTCCCTCCTGCTTCCAACATAGATCGACGGATTCCTGCCGGCGATCACACCCTCCGCAGCCGAGGACCTGCTCCCCCCCCGGCTCTACCTTTACACCACCCCAACGCAGACCTTCCCAGCGCCATAACATCTTGGTATCATGAGACCACGATCCTGCGACCCCCACCATGTCTGATCCCAAACCCGTCACAATGGAGTCCCTTGCTACCGCCTTGACTGCCATCAATGAGAAGCTGGCGCGCCTACCGGTGATCGAGCAAAACTTGGCGCAACAGCAGCAAGCGATTGACCGCCTGGAACAGCAACAGCAACGGCGGGCGTGGCCGCAATCCGCCGCCAGGAGGCATTGAGGACCGACCGCCGCGCTACCACAAGCTCGACTTCCCCAAATTCGACGGCAAATCCGACCCGTTGCTCTTCATCAACAAATGCGAATCCTTCTTCCATCAACAGCAGACGCTCGAGGAGGAGAAGGTGTGGCTGGCCTCCTTCCATCTCGAGGGCGCGGCCCAACAATGGTACATCCATCTGCAGCAGCAGGAGGGCACCCCGCGCTGGCGCCGCTTCACCGATCTCCTCAACATCCGCTTTGGGCCCCCAATTCGCGCTAATCCGCTGGGCGAGCTGGCGGCGTGCCGTCGCTCGGGGACGGTGCACGACTACGCGACGAACTTCATGGATCTCCTGGCGTGCGCGGGGCCACTCTCCGAGCCGCAGCAGGTACAGTTGTTCACGGCGGGGCTGCAAGAGCCGCTCGCCACCGATGTACAACTCCAGAACCCGATGACCATGGACATGGCGATCAGCCAGGCTCGGGCCTATGAACGTCGCGCACAGTTCGTCCAGCCTTCCAGGTCCAGCCGTCGCGGACTTCTTCCCACGCCCTCGACGACCCTTGCCCTGCCGGCGCCGGGCACAGATCAGGCCTCATGTTCAACTTCCCAAGGCGGACCGGCGGTGGCACGGCAGGCGCGCTACTTGACGCCTGACGAGATGGACCACCATCGCCGCCAAGGTCTCTGTTTCAATTGCGACGAAAAATACTCACGCGGCCATAATCGCGTTTGCAAGCAGCTTTTTGTATTGGAGTTGGGCTACCCCAGCGATACGGATGACAACATCGATGCCAAGGCTCTTCCCGCCCAGGACGCCGTGCCGGTCATCTCCCTGCACGCCATCTCGGGCGTTCGTATTGGTCGCACCATGCAGGTTCCCGTACGCTGGGGCGAGACCATGCTGCACGCCCTGCTCGACTCGGGATCGTCACACAACTTCGTCTTGGAGGAGGCCGCGCGGCGCACAGGAGACGTTTTCCATTGCCGCCAAGGCATGCGCGCCACCGTGGCCAACGGCGAGCACGTGTCCTGCCTCGGGGTGTTCCACGACGCGGCGATCTCCATCCACGGGGAGCAGTTTACAGAGGATATCTTCGTTCTTCCGCTCGCCGGATACGACGTGGTGTTGGGCACTCAGTGGCTGGCAACCTTGGGTCCCGTGCTCTGGGATTTCGGTTGCCTCACCATGGAGTTCTGGCGATGCGACCACAAGGTCCAGTGGCACGGTTTGTGTGATCCGGCACTGCCTCAGCTGCAAGCTGTACACGGCGACGACCTGATCACCGCATCCACCTGCGTCCAGGCGCGGTGCCTGTGGCGATCCGACCGTTCCGTTACCCGGCGACGCAGAAGGATGAATTGGAGCGCCAATGCTGGGACATGCTCGCTCGAGGTATCATCAGGCGCAGCACCTCGGCGTTCTCCTCCCCGGTACTTTTGGTCAAGAAATTCGACGAATCTTGGCGATTCTGCGTCGACTATCGGGCCTTAAATGCCCAGACGGTCCGCGACACCTTCCCGATTCCGGTCGTCGATGAGCTCCTGGACAAACTCCATGGCGAACAATTCTTCACCAAGCTCGACCTGAGGTCTGGGTACCACCAAGTCCGTATGTTTCCAGTGGATGTCAACAAGACGGTGTTCCGGACACATGACGGCCTCTACGAGTTCCTGGTGATGCCGTTCGGTCTCTCCAACGCGCCGGCGACGTTCCAGGCACTAATGAACGAGGTCCTCCGGCCGTTTCTTCGTCGCTTCGTCCTGGTGTTCTTTGATAACATCCTCATATACAGCAGTACATGGTCGGAACACCTCCAACACGTCCGAGCTGTCTTCCAAGCGCTGCGTGCCAATTCCCTCGTCCTCAAGAAATCGAAATGTCATTTAGGTGAGAGACATCCATGACTTACTTAGGCCATGTCATTTCCCGCGACGGTGTTGCCATGGATGCAGGGAAGGTGCAGGTAGTGCTCGACTGGCCGACTCCTCGCTCCGTCCGAGCGCTGCGTGGCTTCCTCGGCCTCGCCGGTTACTACAGGAAGTACGTTCGGGACTATGGAGCTATCGTAGCGCCACTCACACAGCTCCTCCGCAAGGACGCCTTTGCGTGGTCACCGGAGGCAACGGACGCGTTCCAGCGTCTCAAGACGACCCTCACCACAGCGCCTGTCTTGGCTTTGCCTGACTTCACGCAGCCGTTCGTCGTGGAGTGCGACACGTCAGGGGCCGGGTGCGGTGCTATTCTTCACCAGGGCGCAGGCCCGGTCGCCTTCTTCAGCCGACCCATGGCGCCGCGCCATCAGGGCCTCGCTGCATATGAGCGGGAGCTCATTGGCCTCGTGCAAGCAGTACGTCATTGGCGGCCATACTTATGGGGCCGTTCGTTCCAAGTGAAGACAGATCACTACAGCCTCAAGTTTCTTCTTGATCAACGATTGGCAACGATCCCCCAACATCATTGGGTGAGCAAGTTGCTCGGCTTTGATTTTTCGGTTGAATACAGGCCGGGACGCAATAATATCGTAGCTGATGCCCTTTCACGTCGTGACGCCGAGGCATCCACTGCCATGGAGATTTCTGGGCCTCGTTTTGACACTGTTCGCGACCTTCAGAGGGCAGCAATCACAGAACCAGCGCTGGTGGTGCTCCGGGACCAGGTTACAGCAGGCACATTGGGAGTGCCCTGGGCTCTGGTGGATGGGGTGCTCACTTATGATGGGAAGTTCTATCTGCCGCCTGATTCTCCGCTGCTACAAATGGCTTTGGAGGAGGCGCATGCTGCTGGACATGAAGGCATCGAGAAGACACTACGCAGATTCCGCCGCAATTTTCACACACCGCAAGATCGCGCCGCGGTTCAGCAATTGGTACGTCATTGTGTGGTGTGCCAACGGAATAAGACAGACCATCTGCACCCGGCGGGTCTCTTGTTGCCTCTCCCAGTGCCTACTTCGGTGTGGTCTGACATCTCAATGGACTTCGTCGAAGGATTACCCAAGGTCGGTGGCAAGTCCGTTATTCTCACAGTGGTGGACAGATTTTCCAAGTATGCGCATTTCATTGCGCTGGCTCATCCGTACTCAGCAGAAACGGTGGCTCGTGTGTTCTTTGCTGAGATCGTTCGTCTCCATGGCGTACCATCCTCTATTGTATCAGACCGGAACCCAGTGTTTACATCTTCATTTTGGCAGGCCCTGTTCGCTCTCATGGGGACCAAGCTGCAGCTCAGTTCAGCATTTCACCCTCAGTCAGACGGTCAGTCGGAAGCTGTCAACAAAACTATTGGCATGTATCTCAGGTGTATGACTGGTGATCGGCCGCGGCAGTGGCTCCGATGGCTTCCTTGGGCTGAATTTGTCTACAATACATCATTCCATTCGACACTCCGTGACACCCCATTCAGAGTGGTTTATGGAAGAGACCCGCCTGCCATCAGGTCCTATGATCACGGGGACTGCCGGGTTGCTGCTGTCGCTCAGCACATGGCAGAACGCGATGAGTTCTTAGCTGATGTTCGGGCGCGTCTCATTCAGGCTCAGGATGTTGCCAAGCGCTCCTATGACCGCCATCACCGTGAGTTGTCATTCCAAGTCGGGGACTGGGTCTGGCTGCGCATCCGTCATCGCTCGCCAGCCTCGTTGTCAGGTACGTCGAAGGGCAAGCTTCGCCCTCGCTTCTATGGGCCCTACAGGGTCCTGGCGGTCATCAATGAGGTGGCTTACAAGCTTAAACTACCCCCAGGAGCCCGCATCCATGACGTTTTTCATGTGGGGCTCCTCAAGCGCTTCATTGGCTCTCCACCAGCTCTCCACCAGCATTGCCACCACTCCACTTTGGTGCTGCTCAGGCTACTCCAGTTCGCACGCTGCGTGTTCGTTTGGCTCGTGGAGTCCGTCAGGTTTTGGTCCATTGGGCGGACCAACCTGCGTCTGCAGCAACTTGGGAAAATTTGGAAGATTTTCAACGGCGCTACCCGGATTGGCAGCTCGGGGACGATCTGCTTCTCGAGGGGGGGGAGAGATGTTATGTGGGGGCGTCAGTACAGCCGAAGAAATGCACGGGAGGCTGGTACAAGTGGCTAAGAGTCCATAGTTATCTAGATTTTTTGTTAATTTCGGGATTAGTTAGTTGTTAGAGTTAAAATAGTGGGAGTTAGTTGGAGTCCGGCCAATGGCCTTTGTGTAAGCCGTAAGGCACCAGGAGTCCTATATGTAAGCCGCAAGGCACCAGGAAGAAGTTAAGAAAGAGTTTAATCTATTATCTCCTATCTACCTTCCTTCTCTAGTCTCCCTCCTGCTTCCAACATAGATCGACGGATTCCTGCCGGCGATCACGCCCTCCGCAGCCGAGGACCTACTCCCTCGGCTCTACCTCTACCACCCCAACGCAGACCTTCTCAGCGCCATAACAACAAAGAGGTCTAAGCAATGATAGCCCTTGTGAGAGGAAGGGTAACTGAGGAAGACACAAGTAGTGGAGCCGGGAGGTAGTTTGGCATGTGAGCATGTATCAAGAGAGAGTGGCGTATTAAGGGTGCCAAAAGTGCTCAAGTTTCCTGTTTTAAGGCGAGGTTTAGGGATAGGGCGATAGGCGAGGCGTAGGTAGTTGCCTTCCAAACTCGTGCAACCGGAGAACAGGTCGGCGGCGCGCATAGGAGGTGGAAGCGTTGTCGCGGAACAACGGCTTGTGGAAAGCGGAAGGGAGGTTTGGATCAGCTGAATACTTGGACTCGTGATACCATGTAGGCCTAGTTTGGTAACTCTTGGATTGAAGTGGATTGGGGGCATTAGGGTGGATTTAAATCCCCAATAGATCTCCTGTGTCGTTCGAGAAAAAAATCACCAATAGATCAAAATCCCCTTCAATCCCTCCTCATCCACTCCAATCCCCTCCAATCCAATAGTTGTCAAATTAGGCCATCGGGAATTTGGGGAACACCTCACACACTTGGGTTGGGGATTGACTGTCATATACATAGCCATTGTGGCTTGACGTAAAAGAAAGAACGTGTACCATATATTATATGGCTATATACAATCCCTAATAGTTCTGATCAAGTCCAAGTTGTAAACTCATCTTGCCAAGCTCAAGTCCTAAAATTCAATAGTCCCTCAGATAAGGAATTCATGTGGTATGGCTTATCCAGCATCCAGCAATAAGTTTAAATAAGTCTTTGGAACTTCAGTTTGATACAGGTGTATCAAAACATCAGGAACTTGCAATCTTTGCTAATTGGAGCTTTCATATACCAAACAAAAAGTAGAAAAGTTAAGAAGGTATTCAAACTTTTCCAAAGCTTCTTATTTCACAATAAAATCAATGCAAGGCAAGATGAAAAGATCGAAGCTGCAGGCACAAATGGATACTAAGAAAAAAACGAAAGATAAATCTTACGGTTGATTTGTGTACGTTCATAACCATGCTTTGGAGGTCTTTTGTTATGAGCAGCAGGACACTGCAAAATGGCTGCATAAGAGAAAAGCTGCATGAACAACTCAATTATGAACTTGTAAAGCACATAAATGTATCTTTTATATTAAAGCAAAGAGAGATAAAACCCATACACAACTGATTCCTTGCCTGGGCAAGGAATCAGCGAAGATCACACACGCTACAAAACCCGTAACAAGATTGTCCTGCTATACCCAGACTCTGGAGCTCATCCAAGAAGAAACGTTGGGCATCTAAGAGAGAGGGGGAGGAGCCCCAGAAAATACAATTGTTTCTTTGAATCCATAAGGCCCACGCGCCCAAAATAACTGCGCTACGAATCCTTCCTTTTAATTTAATTTGTTTAATCCTGTATAGTCCGCTTTTTACACGTCTAAACGGCCGTGCAATCCGACTAATCGCTGGAGGATAGGCTAACACTTCTTGGAAGTGAATGTTCCCTGGGCCTCAAACCGCCAAGAGTGCAGATCAGGTTCTGGAGATAGCATCACATTTCCCAACTCCCAAGGCATCCCAAAGCTGAAGATATTGATGTAGACCTTCAAGGCTCAAAGCTCCCTGAATACCTGAAACCCAACTACCCAAGCACTACCCTCCATAGCCTGAGCAATTGTCCTATTGAACAAAAATCTTTTGGGTATTGTAGCAGCTAGAGTGGGAACCAGATCCAGGATTGAACAACCATGTCCAGAAAAGGGTATTGTTGCCATCACCTACTTGGGTTGTCACAGCAATAGAAAAGAGGGCTCTCATTTGTGGCTGTACAGGTATGTCCAGATGTGCCCAAAGGTCTGCTATCAACCACAGCCATCTCATTTGTGAGGTCCATCCCATAATTTGTAAATTTGGAATGCCCAGGCCACCTAAATCAATTGGTCTAGCCACTTTCTCCCATGCAACCAAGCAACAAACCCCATTAATATCTTTCCTTCCTTTCCATAGGAGTCCTGTTCTCACTTTATCTATTGCCTTGATCACCCATTTTGGTACCTTCATCACAATTAATAAGCCAATTTCTACAAATTAGGTCTAAGTACATCTTTTATACAGCAGTTCACAGTACTTGCAGCCTACTATAACTAGATGATTTAGAAAATCATTTGTATATACCCAGTAAAGCAAAGTTACTACCAGGTCCTGCTATTTAAAAATCGGACACCAGTCAGTTAAAAACAGGAGTACAGGACACCAGTCAGATCCATGAATCCTGATGATTACATGATGGCAAAGAAGTCATCGAGTTAAAATCAATCAGGTTTACACACAAAGGTTTACAACTTTACATACAAAGTACATCACGCTAGAGTAATTTTCACTTCTTAGCCCATGTAAAATGTTTTATCATGTATTACTCAAAAACATCTGCATATTATGCGGGTAAGGCCTGGCGCTTAAATATACCCTTCCCCAAACCCCGCACGTGCGGGAAGCCTACGGCACTGGGTACCCTTTACTCAAAAACATCTGGAGGAAGTTTGTAAACTTAAACATAAACTGACATTTTCTCATGTAAAGACATCATAATAAAACAAATTTCGGAAAGCATAGGAACCTTTATACTGACTAATATCATCTAGAAAACTGCCACCTATTTTTTATGAAAAAAGTTATGATTAAATATTAAAGGGTGAACTCTTATGTCCTATATTTCAGTCTAGGCGAACCTAATAAAATGTTTTAGGACACATATCTTCTTAGGGTTACTAATGAGAATAATTCATATTCACAACATTGTTACCATGAGAGTGATACAATAGATTAAGTTACTTACTATATGCTCCATCTTGTCCACGAAACCATTGTCTGGAGAAAACAAAATCCTTCTTTGCATTCCACCTGGGAACAACCTCTATTTTATAGTAGAAGTGATATTTTAAAAAATACTCAGATGTGCAAGAATAGCCTGTGGCTTAAATATTGAAGCTTACATGTTCAACTATAAGAAACATGCTTATTCAAAAAGATGAAGGATGATCAGGAAAACACAAACACAACTATGCGTTACTATCAATATTTGCCCAAATACCAAAAGATGGTAATCTTATCATGCTCAAATGATCGTAATAGATGTTTTACACTAATGTCTACTCCCTCCATTCCAAATTGTAAAGGATTTAGCTCTCACTTTTTCCATCTATGTTCATGTGGATGATGATGGATCTAGACATACATACAAAAGACATAACAGAAAATTGCATGAATCTATTCAAAGCCTCTCCCATTACAAAAATGGTTAAAAAAGCATACAAATAGGTTAAGGTTTGCAACTGCATCAGAATCATAAGAGGTAATGAGACAAAAGTACCAATTTAAATATTTGGGTTCATAGGTCCCATAAACCACATCGTAGTATCCATCAATTGCTTCTACCAACTCCAAATCAGCTGTCAACATATCCCACCTGCATTGAACAAAATTTTAGTAGGGCTAGCCACCAACCATATTCATAGTGACAGTCTATTTTTCTGTTCTATCCACGAGAGAAAGGAAAAGGTTAACGTATGTTCCATTGTAAGGTGCAGATCAATGTCCCATAGTAATTTTATAAAGAGTGTCCATAGTTGACTTCTAGCTTACTCGTATCGCTTATGCTTATCAAGATCGAGAACCGCTTCAAACACAGTATCAGGGTTCGCACCAACCACCCCAACAGATTTCAGAAGTATTCCCTTTCCACCCTACAGGAAAAAAAATAGTATTATACAATTTTTCCTCAGAAAGAGCATGTTGAAAACTTGAATATAAGATTGGACAGCAATTAACGCGAGTGGGATAACACAAAACATGCATTCAGGAGCAAATATTTATTTCTGTCTGCTAGGATGGGCTATAAATCATTGCATGAAGATGGATCTCAGCATTTCATAAGCCTTGTTACAGATCTGTACTACTGTTCTGTGCTTTATCTAGGGAAAAAAGTTGGATTGGTGAATCAATAGTGCAAGGAAGTTTGGATAAGTAAAACAGTGATATGAGCATGAGAGTTGTTTATGCTGAAGTGTATGCAAGTATCTACGGATATAGAATGTTAGACAAGTAACCCGTGACCACATAATCATCACTGGTAGAATCTTAGACGAGTAGCAGGCAAATATTATGAGGAAGACATCTTTAATCGCTTTGCATACTGCTCATTGGAGAGTTTCATATTTGTTTAACAAGGACATCTAACAAAGAGACAAAGGAAATGGATCAAAAGAAATGAATCATGACAAAATGGCTAAGTTTATGTTCATTGGGAGGACGCAAAGTTAGAATAGTATGCCATATGTTTGATCCTAACAAAGAAAATAGCCTTATCACCTTTGGGTTTGCAATATCTTCAAAAATTCTGATACCTGCATAGATATACAATTGAGAAAGGATAAAGATAAGTTGAGTATGGTTAACCACACAACTTTCAATTTTCCATTTGCCTCTAAGAATATGAATAGGAGAAACAAAGGTGATGCACTTAAAAGTCATGCTACTAACCTACTTGGAGGATTTGTTTATGCTGTTAATAGGTCATATCACAAATTCGAATATAAAGAACATAATCCTCCTCTAAGAATAGTAAGCTTTAGATTGCCCATATAATATCATTTCAGAATCTCCAACAGAGCTGAAGAAGAAGAAAGACCACCTGACAGCATTAGCCTAATCGCTAATCTAAGTTTGGCTCTTGTGCTTCAGAAATAACAGTTGCAAAATTTTATGCCACTATACCAACAATGCAGAAGAGCAAGATATACCAAATTAAAAGAACAAGCATAGTACCTTATCAAGAAATAGAAATCAGGAACTCCAGAATATTAATCATTTTCCTGAAAGGCATGTGTGTGTGTTTTATTCTCTTTGGCAGTTTTTTTGGGTTTGTAAGGGTTCTTACCCCCTTTTTCTTCTTAATATAATGGTACACAGTTCTCCTGTGTGTTCGATAAAAGAAATCTGTAATATTAATAAAAACATTTTAGGCTCATTTGTGATAGCAGGGTACGTATTGCCCACTGAATTTGTCTTGATCATTCATGTGGATGGCTGAGAAGCTTCGATTTTGTATGAACTCAACAAAAATTGAGTTGCTTTATTTTGTATGGTTTCTCTTGCAATGCAAACTATCCAATGCAGTGTTGTACAAAAGGTACAAAGTGGCTATGTTTACTACAGCGAAGCGTGCGTTCGCTACCAGAGCTTTTGTTTTTCCAGGAAAAGGGATAGAGAGGTACGTTATGTAGTTCTACCAAATGAAAATATAGTTGGATAACCATCCAAAACCACAATGCTTCAAAGGGATTAATAGAGCCAATATAACCAGCTGGACTAAATTGCTTCTAAGGTCCTACAGGAATAGTATAAATTAAATATACCATTAAACGTTCGAACAAATCTCCACTCATGTGCTTCAAATGCATCTCCAGTATCACCTCCAAAGTTTGTATTAACCCTTTCCTGGCTTCGAAGATCTGAGGATTGACGAAGGAGCATTTCTGGCCCTGCAAAGAAAATGTAACAAAAGATGATGTAGGTATGGAAAAATCTAACACATTGTTAAATCTGTCAAGGACATATAGCTGGTACATATTTACAATTCGGTTAACTCAAATGTTTGATTGTCTACAACCTCCTTGTGACGTTTGGCCTGCATTGCCATTGATCTATAGTGTGCCTTAGCCCTTCCTCACTATCCAGCTGAGCTCCCAATCTCCTCTATGACCAGCCAAAATCCTTTCTTGTTATGCCCAGTTAGTTGAGGGCATGGATGTACACCTAGACCCCAAGTTCAAGCCCCAGTTGAAGCGAATCCAGATGCCTATTTCTTCCTAGTTAAAAAGCCATATAATTCTCCTAGGTTGGTCAACTTCTTTTGCCATGCCGGACCACCTTGACATGTTTTGGGCTGCATTGTCGTCCTCACATTGTTCACTCCTAGACAAATAAGATATCAATGTGTGGCAGCGGGTACTTGTTCTTGACTGTGACGTCACTCAAGGGCTGATACTCCCGGTAATCAATGCATAATCACTTTATGTGGTCTTTCTTCTCAATAAATAGTGCTGGACACCCCCAAGGTGATGAACTGGGGCAGATGAAACCTTTATCTAACTATTCTTGAAGTTGCCCTTTCACCTCTATCAATTCATTTGGTGCAACTCTATAAGGTCTTCGTGAGATGGGTGCCGTGCTAGGGATAAGCTCGATCGCAAACTCAACATCTCTATCCAGTGGGAGTCTGAGACGGTCCTCTGTAAACGCATCAGGATATTCGCATACTACCAGAATTTTCTCAAGTGGTGTTGCTTCAACGGCATTCATAGTGTTGGACAAAACTCCAAGGCTCGGTAAGTGAACAAGTAGCACATAATCATTGAGTGTGGATTGCAATTTTATCATTCTGAATGTCCAACACCACATTGTGCTCAGTCATCCAATCCATCCCGATAACAAACTGGTCTTTTCTAGAAGTTAAGTTAATGTTGCAGCTTTACTGTTACCTTTGCCGATCCTTACGAGTTTCCCTAAGCCTTGTGCATATCTCCTAACACGAGGCCGATGACCATCAAAATTTATCCTACAGTAGTCAAACATTTATGTGATGTCAGGAATTCAGTATTTCACTAAACAAAATTATTCATAGATAGGAAAAAGATATCCTTTTATCGTACTCATTTTCATTTTGCAATCTGTTCCAGTTAACCCCTCTCACACGGTCATTATCTGCCTGCACAAAAAACGGCCAGAAGAAAGATGTGTTAAGTAAGAAAACATGAATGGATCAAATATAGCAGTGATTTAATGTTAACACTAACAGCTGCAACTTTGATTATCTGGATGTATGCTGACATAGTGACATTATGTATAATTTCTTGCATTTGCACATTTTGGGCTATTCTAACAACAATACAAACTGAAAAAACATAAAAACACTCTTTCAGCTGAAGTGCCTAGTATGGTTCCATGTGACAGTTTGACCCAGAATTGCATGAGGGTATCGAGGATGAATCTATAACCACACTAGCTACACCTAAATAATAGCAGTTCTTTTTTTTTTTTTATTGTATGTGCTAAATACCAACCTGCTGTTTGGCTTGTTCAAATGCTTCGATCCATTTCCGGGCTTCACCAGGAGTAGCACATGCTATCTATCAAAAACACAAAAGCAGTAACATTTACTTGCTGTGGAGGAATGGGGTTTACAGATTTGCAGGCACACCATAAGCTGAATACCTCTCCTTTCTTTGTTTGATCCAACCGATTGTACAACCTCAGGACATAAACATCCTATGTTTACAGAAGAGAAACCTGTTATTTGGTATGATAAAGAAAAGGAGAAATCTGAAAAGACCAAATAGCACCAAAAGCTATCTATTTGTCATATGGAAAATCACTGAAAACAATGCAATGGTTCCTAGAATTCATGTAGCGACGATATAGGAACACATACTAGTTATTTCATTTATATCTAGGGGAGAAATAAAGGTTGGACGCCCTACCCCATGATTGACCCTCCGGCGACCAAGCTCCTCCACCATCAGAGTGTGACTAACAGCACCCATTCGAATAGGTTCCTGGAACAAAAATGTTTAAGAAGAAATAAGCCTCCTTGAGAATTTTGAGAGAAAATGAGAAACATTCTATAAAATTGTCTCCATGCATAGCTCTTACCAACTGCACGACCCAGTGGACATGCATCCACACCAACCGTAACTCACTTAATGGATATGTATACCAGCATGAATACAGATAAACTAAAAAACCCCAGAACAACCCCTGAAACTAAATGCGGACAGATTTGGATCCAGATTCTAAGCGGCACAAACCACACACACCATGTAATAGCAACATGATCAAAGCAAAAAAAAAAAAAATACAGGCCACAAACGTGCCCCCAAATGCTCATTCGTGCAGTTGTACTGTATTTCCTAGCAGAACAGATATGGCAATGAGGCTACACGCTAAATACATGGGCCGCAGCGGCACATTTCAATGCTAATCCCAGCATTCGTGCAGTTGTACTGTATTTCCTAGCAAAGCAGATATGGCAATGAGGCTACACGCTAAATACATGGGCCGCAGCGGCACATTTCAATGCTAATCCCAGCATTCTACTATGAACCAACCATCGGATCGAAGTATCAAACCCAAACTTGCCAAATCACGAGCAGCAAGCGAAGGGAACTCGTGCATGCATTACTTGACAATTTCATCTAAAAATCAACAGATTCAAAAAGAGGTAAAAATCACAGCACAGGAACGTACCCCCGCATTCGTGTATTTCTTAGCAGAACAATTAGGAAACCAACCATACAATTGGAGCAGGCATCAGCACGAGACAGATGAGTCCCGACCCGAGAGGATGCGGTTTCAGTTTTTCAGCAACAGCAAGGCCCAGCCCAAACGAGCCAAACCCCAGCGAGCCTGCCCCCAACAGGGAAAAAAAAGTAACACGGAGGGAGAAGCAAGGAAGCCATCGCATCGCACGCATCAGAACCAAAACATTATTACAAGCAGAGGGGGTATGTGGTCGAGCGGAGGAGGGAACCTACGAGCCCCGGGTTGTCGTGCGGATCCCGCTTGTACATGGCGACCACCTTGCCGCGTATGACGAGGAAGCGGAGGTGGCAGTACTCGTGGCCGATGGTGTTGACGCCGAGGTGGTACACCCACCCGGAGAACTCCGCCGTGCTCCGGCCGCTGCCCCCGCTGCTCCCGCTGCCGAGGTCCGGCGATCCGGCCTCCGAGAGCTCCACCTCGGACACATCTCCGGGCGCCGCCGCTGCCGGCGCCGGGGCGGGCGGCTTCGCGGCCGTGGCCATCTCCTGCCGCGCGCGCGTGGGTGGAATTTTACCGGACGGAGAAGGGCGGATGGGTGAACTGGGAAAGGGACGAGCGGAACTCGGATTTTTGGTAGCTGTATCCCTCGGTTCTGATGTCCCAATTACGCGAATTTTTTTATCTATGTAGCACTCCGGGACGGGAAAGCTCGAGCTCAGGTGTGACGCTGTGCCTGGACGGAAAAATGTAGCCGTTGGCTTCGAGGTTGCTCCGTTTGCCCCGAGGAAATGGAATTTTTCGTTTGACAGGGTCTTTCGATTTTTGGTTGACGAGGCATGCTAACCGGCAAATTTTACCAGGGATAACTCGTGGACCGAGTACATAGCATGGCTATAGGTTTACTATAATATACTCCACGTATTTAGATTATACTACCACTAGAAATCTAGAATCAATCACCTGCCTAAACATTGCCTTTGAAAACGATCCTACCCGCAATCTGGATCGCGGCATTTGAGGGTCAACATCATCTGCTCGCTCGCTAGACCATCAGCAGAAAAGCCGAGCCTTCCTGCTCCTCCCCCATGTGCAGGTTGGTGCCAGTCCACTTCCGTCGCAACGCAACTGGACACCGAGGAACAATGGCGGGAGGGAAGAAGTCGCCGATTGTAAATACGCTTAGCTTTTGCAATCGGTCATCAGGGCATAAATGTGCCGACATCCAACGTGCATTCTACCCCCATAACGACGTCTTCTCCTCTCCTGATATACGGAGTTAAGAAAACAGAAACAGGTAAATCCGGCGACGGCGACGGCGACGGCGACATAGCCAACTTGCATGCTTCTACCGACTACCAGCTGGTGTGGTCTTGCTGGCTGCTGCACTATTGGACTCATCCGGGCTCTGGCCCTTGCGTTTACATGTGGCCCGGCAGGTGGGGCCCTGTTTTCAATTCAAGGACCCACGCCACGGAGCACGACCACCGACCACGTCGACAGGCCAGGCTTTACACACACCAACCCGTCAACCACCGTCCGCCCGACGCCGTCGTTCTCTCTCGGAGAAGGTGGCGGCTGGTGAGCGTTTGTGCCGTGCGAGACCAAGCAGGTTGTCCGTGTACGTTCTCGCAAAGTCAAACGCAAGAAAGGACCGGAGAATTTCGAAGGATTTTGCCGAAGGAAGGACCCTGGGAAGTCGTCAATTCCATGCCAACCGCCGAGCAGCGTTTGAGAGCTGCTCTCGTGATCGGTGGTCGCCCAGGAAATTATTGAATATGCATGCATGCTTGACCCACTTGCTTTGTGCGGCCGCCTGACTTTTCTGCGTTCAATCTTCAAAAACCATGGACCCTAACGATACGTGGTACATGGCATGGCACTATGGCACTCCCAAGTCGTAACAGCGGTCCTCCTCAATACTGGTCCTCAATTTTCTATTCTATATCGCCTATTATCTCCAACAATATCTTCTGATATCAAAATAATGTTTTAGTGATTTATTTTAAACCAATTTTTATAGTGAGACCTTAAAGGGTACTCCCTTTGTTCCAAATTATTGGCTTCTACTAAATTCATTATTTTATTTGTGCATATTCAATATGCCTGCAGATTCATTATCATCGATATGAATATGGACGGATAAAAAGAAAGCTAAAACCACTATAATTTGGGCAGGAGGGAGTATTATTACATGTCCCCAAAAGAACATAATTCTAGCTATGCGCCTAGAGAAGAGCTTGGCTATGTATATACTACAGAGACATATACTCCCTCCGTCTCATAAAGAAAATTGATCTGCGTGCATGCATATACCTCAAAAGGGAAAGATTAATCTATTAACTAGTGACGCATGCGTCATATTTCACTCTCTATTCTGTTCTAAAAATTC
This sequence comes from Paspalum notatum, assembly GCA_022530915.1. Taxonomy (NCBI): domain Eukaryota; kingdom Viridiplantae; phylum Streptophyta; class Magnoliopsida; order Poales; family Poaceae; genus Paspalum; species Paspalum notatum. Next base: position 8,384,706 of record CM039691.1, read on the forward strand.
TAAAACAACATTTATTATGGGATAGAGAAAGTATGCTGTATCTACGTATTTAATCCTTACTTAAGTCATTGTTCAAACAGATGAGAAATGGGCATTTTAGAGGAGATAAGAGAAAATATGTCTCATCACCTTCTATGTACAAACTACAAAGAGAGGACTTTTTAGAGGATAACGTTGAAAGCTTCTCTATATATATAGGGATGAGGACCCTGTAGAGATACCCATTAGGGAGATAAATAGCGTTAGGCCTTGCATGGAACGTAGGAAAACCAGAAATTTCATATCAATTATTTCACATAAAAACACACATGAGCAGAAAATTTTTCTCGCATTCTAGACTTCTTAACCCGTCACCACGCCTACATCGATCAACAATCACCGATTACATGACAACAATGTAACCACGTTGAGTCATAACTATTGGCTTTGATTGGTTGTGCGCTCCTACATGTATACTCGTGGACCATTGTACAGACACTAGCAAGTAGATACAAGCAACACTATTAGAATCTACATGTTCCCTAGAGCTTACATCAGTGGGGGTGAGATTAAATAAATGTGTTTACATACTAGCAGCACTAAACACCAGCAGCCATGCATGTTTGACGGCTAAGTTCTTAGCTTTGTGTCGGTACGCCCACACCCGCAGAGGCGAAGCCAGGTCTCAAAGTATGGTGGTGCACTTCAAAGCAAAATAGAAAATTTTGACCAAAATACATGTTAAATTCTAGTGATTTGCTTGTAAATTTTGTCTTCACCGTGGTGCTAGTGCACCAAGGTATAGATGTGTCTGGCGTCGCCCCTGCACACCCGGGCTTCGTTGGCACATACTCTTAGGGTCTGATCAACCTCCTCTGAAGCTGTAGTTGTTACGCTTTGTCTACAATTTCCAACAACATTACAATATGAAGGAGTTGGACTCTCGCGCTGGCAGGTGAGATCAAGTTGAATGTGCACACCAACTCTTGCCTATGAAGGAACAGTGGAAGACGATGTGGGCTGTGCCTCCAAACGTCACATGAGGGTTGTTTGGTAGCTGCGCCAAGGGGCTAGCTAGGCCACGGTAGTGCGAGGTCTAGTGTTTGGTTGCATGGGCAGTCTCCCTAGCCAAGCCCGTGGAGTGCAACTTGAACTCCTGAGGGCGGCTCCAGGGGAATGGCCAAATCGGCCGTTTTCCCCAGGCCTCAGTTGTTGCCGTGGCGCGCCGGCTGGCTCCACTCCTCTTCTCCCACCTCTGCCTCGGACTCCCTCCCCGTCGCCTCGGCCTTCCTCGCCTCTGCTCCTCTCCTTCCACTCCTCGCCATCGCGTGCCTCGGCCACTGATACTCGTGCTCCCCGTCGCCGATGCCCGACGGGATCCATGTCTGTCCACGCCGCCGGCGCTCGTGCTCCGCCGCTCGGTTCCATAGATCCAGGCTGGCTCAAATCCTCCGCGCGAGATCCATGGCTGTCGACGCTCGCGCTTCGCCGCTCGGCTCCACAGATCCAGGAGGGCCCGGATCCCCCGCGCAGGATCCATGGCCATCGACGCTCGCCTCCCCGCCGCCGGCAGGAGCTCCTTCTCCACCACAGTCTGCCTTTCTTCTTCGGCTTGGCCGCCTCCTCCCACCATGATGGGATCTGTGGTCGCCGCCACAAGGAGGAGGAACAGGCGCGGTGACGGTGGATGTGAAGTGGAGGAGGCGCGAGGACACCAGAGGAGAGGTAGACGACGGAGGAGAGATAGAGGCAGCGAAGGGGATTAGGAAACCAAACGAGGGCTTGTCCAGGACGCGCTACGTGGGCAAGTCAGTCAAACATAAGCTCCTGCATACAATAGCCTAGGCAGCTCTAGCCTGGCCATGCACTGGAGCCAGGCTAAGCGGGGAAAATGTGCCAAACAAAGATCTTTACCAAGTAGCTTCTTTCTGCCGAGATTCACCTTGCATTGGATGCGCCTTTTTTCGCGGCCATCCGAAGAACTGAACCCTTGGAGGCGCGCGGCTACTGTAGACGCAATTTGGTGAAAATTTTGATACGGGAAATGCAATATTAGCATAAAATATTTTTATGGAGATAAAATAATTTGGGGGTTGTTGGAGATAGTCCAAAGCTCGGGACGTCCTCCGCTCCTCCAGGTGCTCCAATGTCCTGCCCATTCGGCAGTTTCCACGTGCGCAGCCTGCACGCAAGCCATGCCGGACTGCCGGTGAACCAACAAACAGAACGGCATCGGCAATTCGGCATCGCATCTTGGAGCGCGGATGTACCCAGTGACCCGTTGCGAGGCAGCGCCGCAGCAGCAGGCCAGCAGCGCGGCCAGCGCCGGGGCTGTCGGGCACCAGCGACCAGCCCACTCGGAGCTCCCAAGCCGACGCAAAGCGGAGCAGAGAGCATCGAAACCAAACGGGGAAAAAAAACTTTGCAAAAAGGGGCGTAAAGCCCTAGCTACTTTTTCTCCTCCTGCTTCTCCGCCATTCGCTCTGGGGGGAGCAGTCAGGGTAGGTGCACGCTCGTCTCCGCCTCCGGTCACTTCCTCTGCCGCGGCACTCCGTGTGTTTCGGCCGCTGTACGGTCTCGTCGGCGCCCGCTCTCGCGCTTGGCGGTAGGGATTGATCTCCGCTTAGATTCGCCAGTGTCGGTGCTTGCTTCAATCTTGGTGGATCGCATCATTGCGGGTTAGCTCGTCCTGCGTAGAAGCGGCTGCGATGCGGGGTTGTAGATTTGTACGGGTTGGCCTCGGCCACGATTCAAGGAAATCTCGAGCTGGATATAAGGTTTGAGCTGAACCTGCGTCCTGGATATAGGAGTCGGGACAATCAGGGCTCTAGTTTCCTATTGGTCATGCATGGACCACGTATTTTAGAGCTATATATATATGTCAAATACGAGTAGCATAGTTACTTTTAGTCTTGTGGGTTCATGATTCGTTTACGCTCATTGGTTGCTGTGGCCAGTGTGCTATTTGGTTGCTGTAGTCAGTGTGCTATTTGGTTGCTGTAGCCTGTAGCCAGTGTGCTGATTGATAACGATGGAAACGTCCATATCTCTGAAGTCTGAACTTTGGGGTGTTGTGCTGAGTGCTGGTTTGGTATTTGCTGCCCATACTTTCAGACTAGTCAACTTGGTGGACTTAAGGGGTTTGGATTTGATTTGTATATGCCATGTTATTTATCTGCAATACAGTAACAATATTCATTTTAGTGGTGCTTTCTGATTATTCTGTGTCGTGTACCTGTGCTTTACCTAAGTATTTGCACTTTGGACCAGAAGAAAGCTTCACAGACCACTTGTGTATAGAGGATTGTTTAGCCGGTACTGATGGAAGGTTGGTTCAATGCTTGGTTCAATATACTGGCATCAATATTGGATCCTTGTCCTATCTAGCTGCTGTTTGTTAGTGCTTTCACCCCTTTCATTAGTCATATATTTTTTTTATTTCCAACTCTTCATTTGCTTATTTGTTAATATTCAGTACTAGGGTCCAGATCTTAATTTCGTCTCTCTTCCTAAATGCAACCAATGTTGCTTTACTTTTTCATGAAATTTATTTTCCTCCATCATTTGTTATGTAGCAAACAGTTCCCTGTCAATTGTGCAGATGCAGATCTAGTATCACGTTCTGCTGTTAGAACGTAGTTGCTGTATCAGTTAATTCTTAAATCTGTTCTTTCCCTTCCCTGATTTAAGATTGTTAACTGCAAAGTTTACCTTAATTTTGTGGCAGGTTATCTAGAGGAGCACCACTTTGAACTCATTGAATAACTATTTGTGATGGCTGCTGCTTTAAAAACAAGTGGCAGTTTTTGTGGTACACAACAGCAGCAGCGTCTGCAGTCAACAAGGGATCAGTTTTTACTTGGTTCTTCCCATTCAAATTTCATACAATGCAAAGGCAAGAAGATAAGAAAGCCTGCTCCACTTTATGTCAGAGCTACTTCCTCAAAACTGGAATTAGATTTTAATGATCCATCTTGGAAGCAGAAGTTTCAGGAAGACTGGGAAAGGCAGTTTAGTTTGCCAAGTATTACTGATATATATGATTTGAAACCAAGGACAACTACATTCTCGCTCAAGAAAAACAGGTCTTACTCACCCCTTAGTTCGGCATTGATTGAATTAACTTTCTTCTTCTAAGAACTAAATATGTTTCACAACACAATGTCGTCTCATGCAACACAATATGCTATTGCCCTAGCAGAACTCCTACAGGTGATGAAAATGTGGATATGTGGAATGGTTATGTTAACAATGATGACCGGGCACTGTTGAAGGTCAGTATTCCCTTAGGACATTAGCAGGATGTATCCCTGCGCTTTTGGGCTTCTTTGAGTCTCCTTACTCTTAGACTCTTTTTCTTCGTAGTATAATGATACACAGCTCTATTGACATGTCTGAGAGAAAAAAAAACTTTATAATGAGTAATTGGTTCTTAAAAATTCATGTCAGTACCATCTGAAAACTGTGTGAGGATTAACCACTCCGTCACACAAGAGGAGACATTACTTTAAACATCAGGAGTCTTTAATGTGCAAATTTGAATTATAGCCTTATATTGTATGATATGTCAGCGGAAGCTATAAACAATGCTATATATTGTAAGTGGTTTGGTGAAATCTTAACTAATGTATTCATAGGTCAATTGAAGCGGTTCCAAGCATCTATTACACTTACCATCACCGCATTTAGAATCTTAGGAAGCATACGGTTCAGGAAACAAATTAATTATATTCTTATAGAATATGCTGTGCACTTAACATAACATCCTTGTCCAGGTGATAAAATATTCCTCACCTACTTCTGCTGGAGCAGAATGCATTGATCCTGACTGTAGCTGGGTGGAACAATGGTACATTTTCTTCAATTTCTACTTCTGTGCTACCGTTATCTCATATCAGCTTCCACTTTTCGTTTTCGACAACAGAGCACCTGTTATTTATTTATATAACTTAACTCATTAAATGCTAGAAAGGTGAAGCAGTGATGGATTTCTGTAGGGTGCATCGAGCAGGACCACGCAAAGAGATCTACTATGAGCCAAAGGAAGTAAAAGCTGCTATAGTTACATGTGGAGGTCTATGCCCTGGTTTGAATGATGTCATCAGACAGGTCCTTATCTTTAAGAAATGTCCATACATTTCTGTATTTCAAACTCGAACTCTTGACATTCACGCCGAACATCAACTTGAATAAGGTCAAATCTGCTATGACCATTTTAACATTAGGGCTATGAAAGTGTGCTTATATTCTATATTCTTTAATTGCTCCACCTTGCTAGAAATAAATCAAGATATGAAAAGTTTTTAATTGAATGCATGAACAAGCTAAACTATATACTTGATGCGAACTGTAAAGATGGGTCAGCATCCATGTCCACATAAGACTGGTAACTAATCTAGTGCTTTGTTTTGTCCGCTTATCCTGAACCAGAAATACAAGCATTGTTAGTCTGTAACTCTCATTCGAGATGACTTTGATTCTATCAGCAGATATATTCTGTTTCTGTATTTGTTAGTATATGCTTTCATTTCAATGGATAACCTTTACTCAATGCTCGGAGAACATCCAGATATATTCTCCAACTTCCTCAGAAATAAGGGTGTTTAGCATATGACTTAGTGAATGTGTTTGCACTTGCAGATAGTATTCACCCTAGAGACATATGGCGTTAAGAACATTGTTGGAATTCCATTTGGTTATCGTGGATTTTTTGAAAAGGGCCTAAAGGAAATGCCAGTAAGAATGCTTCTCTATATAACCATTTTCAGAAACTTATTGCTTATGATGTTCTCAAGCTTCATTTTGACAACCATCATCTAGCTTTCACGTGGTCTAGTGGAGAATATAAATCTTAATGGTGGAAGTTTTCTTGGAGTTTCTCGTGGTGGAGCTAAAACTAGTGAGATTGTTGATAGTATACAAGTAAGCATTGTGAGATGTCTAATGTTTAATAGTTATTTTTCTTCTATAATGATATGAATATGATTTTGTAGGCCAGAAGAATTGACATGCTTTTTGTACTTGGTGGAAACGGTACCCATGCAGGGGCAAATGCTATCCATGAAGAGGTTCTTATGTCTTTGTTATGATTTTCATATTTTTCATTCAATATTATGTTTTCCTGCCTATCATGGGACCTGTTAAGGCCTTTTCTCGCTGTGAATGAATTATTCATGAATGTTTGGGGAGTCTGTTGAGGCTTGCTCATTTGCAAACAAAACTAGGTGCAAATTTGCGTGTTTGCAGAAAGAAAACTACATGTTTTACTGAGTTCGTCTTGCCTTCTTGTTTTTTTCATATTGAAGGCTAGATCATTTTATATTCGTTTCCCCACAATTGCAGTGCCGTAAGAGAAAGCTGAAGGTTTCAGTTGTAGCAGTCCCAAAAACCATTGACAATGATATACTTTTGATGGATAAAACATTTGGTTTTGATACAGCTGTGGAAGAAGCCCAACGAGCCATTAATTCTGCCTATATAGAGGTGGGCTGTGATATACTTGCATTGTAAACACTGTTGAGGTATTAAAGAAAAATGTTGCATGTAGATCATCTGTTTTATTTTATGTTGCACTACTCCTTTTAGGCACGCAGTGCTTACCATGGTATTGGTTTGGTCAAATTAATGGGAAGAAGCAGTGGTTTTATTGCAATGCATGCTTCGCTTTCAAGTGGGCAGGTCGATGTCTGCTTAATACCCGAGGTAATGTAAATGTTACTCTTATTATACTTAGAACGATTCTTCTTTTTGTCATGCATCGAGGTACCAACAAAGCTTACAATATGAATGAAGGTCCCGTTCACTCTAGATGGAGAATTTGGTGTTTTGCGGCACCTTGAGCATTTGTTAAAGACAAAGGGATTCTGTGTGGTTTGTGTTGCAGAAGCTGCAGGACAAGTAAGCTAAAATTCACAGCTGTCTGGCCTATACCTACTTCTGTCACATGTATATAATGGCAACGCAGATAAGAACAGAGTACCCTATAGTTTGACCTTTCACCTTTTGTTACAGGAGCTGCTGCAAAAATCTGGTGCAATTGATGCATCAGGAAATGTGATATTGAGCGACATTGGTGTTCACATGCAACAGAAGGTTGTATTTGTTAAGTCTTTTCAGTGGATGGATTTTATGATTTATTAGTTGTCCCATCAATGTAGACTGTAGAGTTTTAGATTAGATGATCATGATGATTGTGTCACATTTAACTATTATCTTCTCGTTTACCTGTTGCTAAACCAATTATTTCCCGGTTCCTGTTTTTCTGTTACCATGTTTCTTTTGAGAAGTCGTCAATCATATGATGACATTACCTATACCTTACAGATTAAGATGCATTTCAAGGACATTGGTGTTCCAGCTGACGTGAAATACATCGACCCAACTTACATGGTTCGTGCATGCCGTGCCAACGCATCCGATGCAATTTTGTGCACTGTGCTTGGACAAAACGCTGTAAGTTGCCTCTTGTCCCCGCATGCCTTCGGTGCCTAACTTCTCAATTTACACCTGCACTATCTAGTTTCTTACCTGGAACTTGTATGAGATGCCTACAGGTCCATGGAGCATTTGCTGGTTTCAGCGGCATCACTTCTTGCATCTGCAACACTCACTACGTCTACCTTCCCATCACAGAGGTCATCAAGGCACCGAAGCGTGTGAACCCCAATAGCAGGATGTGGCATAGGTGCCTCACGTCCACTGGTCAGCCTGACTTCCACTGACCTGCCATCCCTCACCGCTAAATCAAATTGCAGAGTTCCTGGCTCTAGATTACTTATCACTCTTTTGCTGATTTGCTCCACGTGGTTCCAAGATAATAGCCAATAATGCTAAACTGAAGAGTAGACTTTGGCTGGTTTGTATGCGAGGGTGTTGGTCCATTGATCGGAAGCCCTGGATGTTACAGATTAATCATGGAAATAATAAGCAGATCTGAGGTGGCATGTGATATTTCATTTTCTTCGTCTGTGGTTCTGTGGAAATATCTTCAGATGAGCTCCTCCTCTATGACCTTGTGCTCTGTAAATTGTTCAAATGTCAAGTCGCCCTGCCACAATGGGCATGATCAGCTGCAAGCTCAACTGTGGTCTGTAGGTATGAGACCACCACCGGCGAGTCTTGTTTCAGGTCACCTATGGGTCTTTCGACAGGGTGTCGCCAGATGACCCAGAGGACATCTGGTGCTGCCAGAGGCAAAGGCAAGCACGGTTGGAGACAACAGCAGTGTGTGTGTGCATAGGGCCCGTTTGGCGTTTGGGTCAAAGAAAAAACAATAGGGAAAATGAAGGTTTTGATTCCAAAGAAAAGAAATGCAAGGAACGCGTTTGGAACAAAGGATTCGAAGGAAAATTTTCCAAAGGAAAGGCTATTGGAGCTGTACTTTTGGTGAAAATAAAACATGAGCTCTGAGCTATGGGAAAATTTCCCCGCAGCTCTTGCTCACGCGCTAATTGAGCTTTAGCTGGTTGGAAGAGTACTTTGTTTGAGCAAGAACAGGGCTGGGGCGCCCACAGCTGCCAGCGTGGGGGCGGACTGGAGGTGCGGGGACATCAGCGTGGGCTCGGACGCCGGCGTAGGGGCGGATTGGGGCCGCGTGGACGCCAGCGGGAGGCGGATGGCCGTAGCACGAGCCTAGCGGCTAGCAGCAGACGGAGCCGGTCAAACTTTGCCCAGACCCGGAACATTCGTCGAACATCAGATATACCCTCTTTTTGGATTTCGCATCGGAGCCCCCGGCACATTAAATGTTTAGATGTTAATTAAAAGTATTAAATATAGTCTAATTAGAAAACTAATTACAAATGTTTAAATGTTAGTTAAAAGTATTAAATATAGTCTAATTAGAAAATTAATTACAAAAGGACTAACAGCGAGATGGATATATTAAACCAAATAAATCTATAATTAGCAAATGTAATGCTACATTAACCATTCGTTAATTATGAATTAATTAGATTTAATAAATTCATCTCGTGTTTTGTCCACGTCTGTGCAGTTAGTTCTCTAATTAAACCACATTTAATACTTCTAACTAGTCTCTAAATATTTAGTGTGACATGGGCTAAAGTTTAGCCTCCAGATCCAAATAACCCTCGTATGATTGGGTGCAGAGAGAGATCGGAGAGCAGCAGACTTCCAATGCCATGTATCATGAACAGAACCAGGAAAAAAATGACAAGGACGACCAGACAGTGGTGGGATGTAATGGCAATATTGTAGGGCTAACTATACGGTATCGTGTATTTGCTACGTTATGAATTCCTACCATCCAAATGTGTATATTCCTGCAATTCATGTATTTTTGGATTCTCGTAGTTTTCTAGTTTTCACTTCAGCATATTTCTGGTTTTTTTTTTCATTTCTTTGTGTTCAATTTCTATGTTTCAAATAAACCCAGCACAAATACATGTGGCAGCGCACTCACGGGTCTCGTCGCCATCACCACCATGTACGGGGCAGCTGGCGTGGCCACGTTGGCGAGTTTCCCAGCCGCTTCGTTAGAAAAAAAAATTGAAAGTCTGCCAAACGAGGAACTTCTTGGAAGCTGTTTTGCAGCGCTCGGGACACCGGCGCCATCCTCTCCCTCCGCTACCTGGCCTCGTCCGGTCCTCCCTCTCCGTCGGCCACCCCCTCCCTCGCCTCCCTCCACCACCGGTATCGCCTGGTCGTCTCTCCTCGTCAGCGCCCCCTCCCTCTCGGTCCTTCCCCCACGTCCCTCTCCATGACCTGGCTCGCCAGCGCCACCCCATCCAACCCTGACTCTGGCCACGGGAACCGCCATCCCTCCGATTCCGGCGCTGTCCATCCTTACCTGCGCTACCCGTGACCCCACTGTGCCACCCGTCCGCGCTCCTCATTTATGCTTGTTGTGCCGCCCGCTCCGGTGTGTTTTGGACTTTTGGTGTGCTATCTTTGGATCCCCTCCTACTCAAAAGCTTGTGTGCCAAACATCACCACTTTTTTCTAGCTTTTTTAATAAGTGGCAAAAAGCTCTAGACGGAAAAAAGCTTAAGCTATGCCAAATAGAGCCGTTGGCAACAGGTCATAGGTGGTGAAGGCTTTAGGACGATCATAGTGGGTGGTTCGGTCACTCAGTCAGCCTAGTTGTGGTGACATGCGGTGGAAGGGTGGGGCCGTGGAATAATTTTTTTTATACTCTTAGCATTGAGGGGATTGAAGTAGATCAGAAGGATTGAGGGAATTTTGATTTATTATAAATTTAAACACATTTTAATTTCTTTAAACCACTTCAATACAAAACAGTGGCGGATCTAGGAGGTGCAGGGTGGGCTCAAGCCCCTCCTACCGCCTGAGATTCCATGGAGCCCCCCCTAAGGCACCCCCCCCCCCACCACACACACATTTTTGAGGTGGAAGGAAAGAAGAATAAGAAGAAAAGGGGAGAGGAAGAAGAAAGAAGGAGAGAAAAAAGAGGAGGAAGAAGATGAGAGCCCCCCTAAATGTTGAAACTACATCCGCCACTTTACAAAAGTACCTAAACTAGGCCACAAGCATGATGGAGGAGTGGTAGCAGTGTGTGGCCAGGTCTTGCCACAACGGTAGTAGGGTGGACGTGGGTTATGGCACGACTGCTCTGCCGCATGCGGCGGTCTAGGTATCTGTTTTCATATGGACTGCTTCTGTAGTTCGAATCGACCTCGTGAATAAATTCACCATCATATTATTTCGATGATTCCTATTGACGGTGAGCGAATTTTAGAGTAATGTTAGTTGGTGGTTTAGTTTTCCGTTAATATATAGAGCATTAAAAACGGAATCCATATGCTATTTGGATGTCTGTTTTTTTATGGACTGTTCCTGTATTCTGAATCATTCTGCATTTTACTATTATATATATATACTAGAAAAAATGCCCGTGCATTACAACAAATCCAAACAAATCCACAAACAATAATTGTTGGGCTAAGAGAACATTAGGCTATGCTCACCAAAGAGCCAATCCAACAGCCTAAATTTTAAACTTCTCTTTGTTTATGGTGCAAAATATTGTTTTGGACATTTTTTTTGGTTTTTTGGTGAGCATAGTCTTAAGTTAATGGTTGGCTGGAACGGATGTGTAGTTGATGATGACGTGCGCACAATTAATAGGAGAAAAAAGTGTACCTCTTTCGGCCCACATGCATTAGGTCTGCGAATAAATTTCAATGTCATGTTGTTTCACAATTTTTCTTGACAGCTAACGAATTGAAAATGTTATTTTAAAACGGAGTCCGTATGGAGGGAGAGCGTCCGTTTTTTTTGCGAGCTGTCCGAATTGACCTCCCGTTTGAGCGCAATTGGACTGAAAAGTCAATCGTCTAGACGTCGAAAAGAGCGGCCGGTGAAACGACGATGCCGCAGTTTGCTCCAAAATCCCCACCTCGTTCTGTCAAAGGAAAAAAAAAAAGATTCCCGAAAAAATAAAATCGTCGCCTCGGCCGTCCGCATTCACGCAATGGCGCCGCCGCCGGATCTGATCGACGACGCCATCGCCGAGATCCTGCTCCGCCTCCCGCCGGACGATCCAGCGTGCCTCGTCCGCGCCTCCCTCGTCTGCAAGGCCTGGCACGGGCTCGTATCTGACCCCGCCTTCCTCCGCCGCTACCGCGCGTTCCACGGCGCGCCGCCCATGATGGGCTTCCTCCACAACACCTACGACGAAGCCCCCTGCGCTCGATTCGTCGCCTCCGCCGGCACCTCCGCTTCCCCCTTCTCCGCGCCGGCGTTCGGCCACCTCAATTGGTGGGTCGTCGAGTGCCGCCACGGGCGCGTGCTGCTCCAATCTTTCGACTGGCCTGCGCCCACGCGCCTCCTCGTCTGGGACCCCATCACCGGCGTCCAGCAGCAAGTGCCCATGCTTGGGTACCCTTACTCCTACCACGCCGCAGCCGTGCTCTGTGCTGCGGACGGCTGCGATCACCTCAACTGCCACGGCGGCCCTTTCTCCGTCGTCGTCATCGGCTCCTACGACGAAGAGAATCTCAGATGGGCGAGCGTGTACTCATCCGAGACTGGCATATGGACTACATCGTCCTCTATTCAACTCGAAGCCTACATCGAGGAGAGGCCCAGCCTCCTTGCCGGAGACGCGCTCTACTTTAACGTTCACCAAGGCCAAAGAATTCTCAAGTACGACTTGGTTGGGCGGGGCCTACAGGTGATCACCGCTCCGGGCATGGACGAGGGGATGGAGAGCATTGTTGTGCCCGCAGAGGATGGTGGTCTGGGACTTGCCGGCGTGAAGGATGGCAACCTCTGCCTATGGTCGTGTCAGGCTGGTCCTCATGGCATTGCAGAATGGGTGCAAGGCAGGGTTGTGAACCTCAGGACTCTGCTCCCCAATCTTGAACCGTCAGGTTATCTCGATGTGATTGGCTTTGAAGAGGGCACATCTACCATTTTCATTAGAACAGATGCTGGCGTCTTTGGACTCATGCCCAAGTCAGGGCAGGTGAAGAAGGTAGGAGAGACAGCCTACTACGCCATTGCACCCTACGTGAGCTTCTACACTCCAGGTAGTGGACCTTTTGCTCATCTTTAACATGTACACCTTATATATGTTTGTGACTTTGTGTTGGTGTCTAATATTCGGAATTTTAAATTTTTAATCAGACAGACAGCAAGTAAAATTTTACTCAGCAGCATAAAAATACAAATCATGATGTTTGTGCCTAGTTGTTGTCTGAAAGTTATTTACGATCATAGGAAAATAGAAGACTGTAATCTCATATGCAGCGCATTACTTTCACCAGTTTTTAATCCTATTGTCTACTACAAAACTTGGTCTGGTTTTAGATGTTAAGAACCATTCTTGTAATGGTGCAGATATTTATGGAACTTGATGATCTTTTGTTCTTTTTACTTTATGCATTTATGGCCAATCTGATGCATGTTCCAAACCCAATGGTATAATGATTCAAATCTACATGGCTCAAATATGTGTAAATGTATAGCATGGTTGAAAGTTTTCTGCATTGAATCTTTCCAGATCTTGCAAAGGGCAGATTGCTACCACCATGAAGATGCAGTGATCCACCCATCCTGGTACTATTGACTTCTCAAGGAGATGATGATTCAAGCATTTTTACTCTTTGTTTGGACAGTTTATATTAATGAAAAAAAAGTTTACAGTGTTCATTAGAAATGTTTAATTTGGTAGCTGTGCATTCTTAGTAAGAAACCATAAGAAAATGAGCTGGATATCATGGCCAATAGAAAAGGTTTAGTTTTGAGTTAAGCAGTTTAAGGAATTTATTAATTTCATTTGGGCCTTTTTGTTTTTCATTAAAGGATATCCTACATTTATAGAAAGCAATTAGAAGAACGGTACAACTGCTGTAGTAACTAGCTTTAGTCAGAGCACCGCTGCTTGCACAGAAGCAAGAACAACAGAACTAGAACCAGACCTGTCTAGAAAATACAGGTAACATAATCAGAGAGTTTTCTACGACAGTGACTATGTCTTGGGACACCCCTTCTGCTCTTATTGTGGTACATCCCCCAATCTGTGTTTCACCTTTGATGCTTGCTCTTCCAATCCACTCCAATTAGTTGCATTTTGTAAGACCCTCCATTTCTTCAGATAGGGCAGTAGTATGTATAAAACATCAGAAGAACTAGGGAATTTCTTTTCTATTGCTATTTTATTTCTTCTCTTCCAGATCCGCCATGTGGCCATGTCATTGTTGCAGAAACAAAAAGGGCCAAATCATAATTTGCCACTCCCAAAGGCAAACTATTATTCAATAATTTTTTTGCACATTTATTGGTAATTTATTTATCCCATCATAATGCCTCTGATAGAAACCACAGGAATTTAGCGAACACATACCTGCAAAATATAGTAGAACGATTTATATTCAGGTTTCCACAGAGCACACAATTCATCTCTTTCTTCTGTTTCTGGCTACCCCCTTTTGCACCCTGTTTTGGAAGGTTAGGCACAGGGGGGGATTTGTTTGAGGGGGGGGGGGGGGGGCGCATATTTTTGAGTTTCTGTGTTCGCTTATTTGTCTACGCTTTGAAGGATAACATGTAGATCTTGTGGCGTAGCAACCTTATTTTTTCCAGCAACAATTTGATTTGCCATCCTGTTTGGCCTAGGATTTAGAGTTTGTAGTATATATAATGAAGTTGTATTGAGCATCTATGTTTAATGAAAATAAGAACAATTGCTCCACCAAACTCTTTCAATGCATCCATGCACCATCTCCGGCTCCAAAAACTTCTGGAGCTGGAAATGATGGCCTCCAAAAATTATTATACGGTGAAGCCTTGTGACACACCCATCAGACCCTATGTCAATGGTCTAAGGTACTGCAGACCCATGTCTCCGTGCCCATCCATCCTATTTGATCACTCGTTCAGATGCCACAGCTCCTTTCTTTGCGCAAAGCTCCTGATAGTACCTGTAGCAGTCAGGATCCGGCACAAATGGATGCTCTCCATGGGCAGGCAGGCAGGCCGCAGGCTGTGATTCTGAATCCCCTTGGCCTCGATGATGCCTCTATAGAGATTGTTGAGGCGGACGAGCTCTCTGGTAGAAGTGCTAGGGAACACCAGTGGATAAACATGCGGCAGATCACTCTCTTGCAGCAACTAGAGTATATTTCTCCGTACCCAAACATTTGACATTCTGGCACGTTCAGGGTCTGGGTGTTCTGCTCTCGCTGTCGTCGGAGGCATGTTCAGGGTGCTCGCAGCTTCTGTGCCGGCCATGGTGCTTGCTGACTGGTGGAGATGCAATGGGGTAGTTCCCTATCCTCTGTAAGCGGACTAAGCTGTCCAGAAACAACATGGGGAAGGCAAAGATTGAAAACTGCAGATGGTGCGATGAGTAAACGGTGTCAATCGCTCCTGTCCTGCTGGTGTGGTAGTAGCCCAGAGTTCACCCTGTGTTGGGTATGATCCTGCTGTCATCCGACCTTGAGCTGCATCGGGGTTGGCCCGTCAGGCATTACTGTGCGAGCAACGACCCAGGCATGGTACTCGTGCATCGTCGACATCTCTATCCCTTCTGTATTGCAGTCCATTTTTTTCTCAATTGCAGCCGCAAGAGACAGATAGAGCTTGGAGACAATGCTTCCTCACCAACACATAGAGACAAGCAGTAGGAGAGTGTGAAAGTGAACAGCAGAAGCAAGGCACATAAGAAGGTGCAGAAAAAGGTAACCAACAAGAGGGTGAAGAAGTCACTGATCTTGAATATGATCTCTTAGTGATTATGTTATAAATGTGCTACAACTATTATGTAATGAATACTCTATACCAGACTTGTTTGGCATTGCCATTCTATTATGTAATGAATCTATGCCACGTCTATTAGGCTGTGATTTGGTGACATTCTATCAAGGCATACATGTCTTCTATTAAGCAAATGCAACGCTAGACATGTTATTATGCCAGATTTGCCCCTAACATTGAGTTGATGTCAACTTATGACAGAGTTGGTGATGCATTGCTAATTTTCAGAATTCTGCAAATCTAAATTGCACACAGTTGTTTCAACGGATGCATATTGTTCATTCATTACCAACTCATCACCTAAACAACACATTGCTACAAGGTTTTCACCAATATTTCAACTACATAACCTGCATTGTTCTAACTTCACCAACAATAGCTCAAGACAAGAAGTACCGGCAACAAAAGTGGCCACACCAACTAACACTAAACAAACGTTCACCTATGTCAATGTTTACACCAGCTACCATCTTCTTTCAACTATAGAGTTCAAAGCAACCATTGCATCATTCAAAGCGTCGCGTGAGCTCTGCAACAAGACAGACATTTCTTTCAACTCGAGCTGTGGCCTCCTTAAGAAGTCGTTTGCTTCAACATTTCTGGCCCAGTTCCCCTCATTTCTTCAACTCCTCTTATCTTACTTGAGTAAACTTGTGGAAGATGCCAAGCATAATCAATAACTCAATATATTGTTCCTCGAACATACAAAATCTGCACGCTATCAAAGTCTAAATCATAGAAATCAAACAAAATCCCTCACTCATTCCCATCAAATTGGACACCGGATCCATAAGAAACAAGCCAAGCCTAAACCAACAACACCAGGGCTTGTTTGGTTCACAGTGTGGGAATGTTGCCTGGCCTAGGCAGCAATCCCAGGCATTTGTTCCTTGGTTGACTGGCTTTTGCTACACATGGCGTGAGGGGCAAGTACCCTACGACATCCTTGAACTACACTAGGTGGGTGGATCCAGACTTATCAGGGGCCAAAGAAGATTTGGAGCTTTCCTGGCCATCTTGACACTGGGGTTTGTACAAAGCAAGGCCAGATAGAACAGTATGGAGGAGAGAAATGGCAAATGTGTTGAAGGTGATGGTCACCAAGAAAAAAAAAAAGGTCCCGGCCCTGCTGTTTAACATGGTTGAACAGGACGTCACCAACTTTCTATCTCACCTTCTATTTCAAGCTTCATTTTGTCTACAGTACAGTGTTTTGCATACTCTTTTACACATTCTGGTGACAACCTAACTTGAGCTAGGGGCAAACCTAACCGGTCATTGTGGTTTCTCTCTCCCAAACTAGCGAATTGGGTACTGTGTATAGGAGGCTAGGAGCAAAGAAATGCAATTTCATAATAGCACTCAATCAATTAGGCTATTCGCGGTGTGAGTTGTTCACAAATTTTGATGTCAGGAATCAAATTTGCCAAGACAAGACGTTTGCAAGTTGTAAAGAACGCCTAATTGCAAAGAATTTTTTTCCCCTTGTTCATATCGATAGTTGTTAAGGTCAACTGAAATTTGGCCAATCTGTTTCCAAAGCGAATGGACCTTTCTTGCAAGGCTCACATCCTTCCAAATCTCAAATCACAATTTCTTTCTGGCCCAAGATTACCTTTTTAGCCAACCAAAAATGATCTGCACTGCATAAGCCACAAGGCGTCCATGCATGGGAACTTTATGACGAAAACTTGATCACAGAGAAGTTTATTGGTCAACTGATGAAGAAACTCCCCGCCAATCCTGCTCTGAAGTCTGAACTTCCATCTTCGTTCACGATTCATGCTAGACCTTGAGTCCTTCATGATTCAGATCCCGTCCTCTGGTATCTACCGCGCTTGTGAATCTGCAGCTGCACCGAATGCATCTTGCGCGCCACAGCCCCCCATATCATCTGGACGGCGTCACCTGAGCGTGAAGGGTACTGGAACTCGAAATGGCGAGCCACCTCCTTCAGCCTCATCCACATCTTGGTCCACTCGTCGCGCGATATGCCCCGGAGCAGGCGCAGCAGGAAGCCCTTCTTGGCGGCGTCGGCGGCGCGCACGAACACGCAGAACTCCGAGTAGTCGAGCACGTCCTCGAAGGGCAGCTCGATGTCATCGCTGACGATGACCGGCACGCAGTGGCTGACGATGGCGTCGAAGAGCCGGTTCGACGACGGCGTGTCCCCCGCGATGTTGAGGCAGAACTTGGACGTGGACATGCCCGCGGTGGCGCGCCGGATGCCGTTCTGCCGGACGCTGCCGTAGGTGAAGTGCACGTCGTGCTCGTCCTTGAGGAGCTGGTACAGCCGCTGCCGAACCTTCCCGCCCTGAAACGCCAGCCGGCCGCCATAGCAGGTTTATTAGTATTCGCTCAAAAGCTTCCAGGAATTTTGATCATCACTGAGGAGAAAGAAGAGGGAGAACAGAGAGGGCTCACAGCTTTCCTGTGGATGGCGCCCTGGAAGTATGCCAGGACGGGGCGCTGGTCGAACGCCGGCGAGTCGGCGTCGCCGAGGGAGCGGACGACGTGCATGTAGGGCGCGATGACGTCCTTCTTCAAGTTGGCGACGTCCGGCGAGTACCTGCCGAAGTCCGAGAGCACGAACATGGCGGCGCTGAGCTTCTTCCTGGCCTCCATCATGCTGTTGGGGTGGTGCGGCACGACGAGGTGGTTCTTGCCGCCCCACCTCCTCCACTCCTCCTTCCTCATCAGGTACTTCACCAGCTCCGCCTGCAGGACCCTGTTCCTGCTCGCCCGCTCCCCGCGCCGGAGCTTCGAGTGCCGGTTGTAGCTCAGCGACGCGAAGAACGGCACGAAGAAGACGTCGGCGAGGCTCGCGTTCGCCACCCTCACGGCGACGCAGGGCCGGCCGCCGGGCGGCAGGGCCAGGGCGGATGAGAGAATGTCCAGCGTCAGCCAGTATGCCACGCTGTGCTGCAGGTTGAGCCCGCCGGGGTAGTGCGGCACGGCGCCGGCGTCGCGGACGTCCGGCCACGCCGCCGCCTTCCCCTTCCCGTCCCACCCCAGCATGCCGAAGTGGAACTCCGCCGGCAGGTCGTACACGTACACCCTGAGCGCCGCGCTGCCCGCGTCGCACCGCTCGCTCCGTTCCCGTTCCCGTTCCCCTTCCCCTTCGCCTTCTCCTGCCAGCGGCTCCCGGATCACCGGATCGCTCAGCTTCACCGCGCGCGCCGTCGCATTACCGCTGGCCGGCACGGCGGGCGGGATCGACGCCGGGTCGCCGGCGGGGCGCCTGTCTCCCTGCGCGGTGAGCGCGGGCGTCAAGACGGCAGAGTCGGGCAAGGCGACGTTGATCCTGGAATTCACGAGAGCCCAGCAGGAGAAGGCCAAGAGGGAGACGGCCAGGAAGACCACGAATCGGAGGACCCTCCGGTGGTGCTCGGGCGGCGGCAATGGCGGCTGCATCTTCCTCTCCGCCACCATGCAGGAAAACAAGAGATTCAATTCACCACTCTGCACCCTCAAGAACCATCGTCTTCCAATCCCAAGAATAACGCAATGCAAGGACCCGTGATTCGAAGATCAAAGCGCGGTTCCTACCCTCCCAGGGCTCAGCTAGTCAGGTTCATCATTCCGTGGACCTCGACCTCTGCGTTTGATGCATTCCGCTGTGAATCTGTGATCCTAGGATGATGGCGATGTGTTTGTTGGACGTATCATTTCGACTTTCGTGGCTAAACTCAACAGTTTGCATGTTGTCTCCTCCCTTTGAAGATGTCAGCTACATGATGTGGCCGTAACTTTTTTTCCACGGTCAAAGCTGGTGGGATCGAAGCGCAAGCGCCTGGTATTCTGACGTGCATTGCACACAAAGTCAACTTAGTTGGAGTCCGCGTATCGTATTGGCCATTCTCGAAGAGTTTCACTCGAGTTCATGAGATTAAATATAATACCATATCAGATTTTGTGACGACATTGATAACATTTATGAGAAAACATATATTATAACATTTATGAGAAAACATATATTATAGTCTCTCATTGTTTCTAAAAAGGTTGTGTCTTGTATATTGTTCAGAAAACAACGCAAAATGAAATCGCGCATTGTGAGAAGGTATTTCGTTTACCTTCTTAACGAAAAACGCGCGTGCTATGGCATGTTCAAAAAAAACTATTTCTTTATAAATCACATTCTATCCTACTTACATGGCACTTTGGAAAAATGGACACTAAACACTCCATAAAAACAACCTTAGAAATTGCACCATTCGCAAAAGATTTTCCGTTAATATGTAAAAAGAAAAATTCTAACATTCACTCGGATTTGGGCTATGACGAGCTCCTCCACTAATTTCTCTGGCGTAGAGCATCACCAATAATGTATTAAGACAAATCCTAATGGAGGAAAACAAACACACTTGCTCTTATCGCTTCACTTTGTTGCTGCTTAGCTTGGGTTCCACATAACTCTAAATAATGTATTAAGGATCTTGCCAAGCTCCTCCATTAATTTCTCTGACTGAAAGAAGCGAAAACAAATAGACCCTAATGAAGCGAGTTTCCTTTTTTTAAGGATCTTGTATGATTCGTTCCCATGGCAGACCATCTAGCCATGCTCTATGAATGTGAAATTAGACCACCAGACTGGCTTCCTAGAAACACAAGTGAGTCTCATTTCTACACAATGCAGGCTGCAGAAGGCATTGGTGGCAGAAAGCCTAGTTAGAACAGGGCAACCAAACAAGAGTGCCTTGCATTGCCCAACGCTGGCTCAAGCTAGCTATGTTTATTTTCTAGCCAGGCTTGGTGGGGGAAATTAACTCAACCAAACACACTCATACAGATGCAAGTCGATGGGACTGGGTTCTGAATAATGGCCAGGAACATTGGCGGCAGCAATTTTCATGCTCGAGGCGAGCTCTCGCTCAAGTCCTACTCCCTTCCTCCTCCTCATGTATCAAAACCTTATGGCAACTTCTAGGAACCACTTTTACTCCTTTTATTGGTGTTACGTTTGAGTTACTCCAATGAATGGGTCGTTGACAGGGGCCAAGCATTGTTGCAGATGGACATGTATAGAACATCTGCTGGAACAAGAATCCGTCCTCACTTATTGTTATTAGTAAGGATTTGATTTTACAAAAACATTTCGTAAAAAAACTGCAAATATCATTCTCCCGCGTGTAATGCAAACCCTAAACTCCAAAACCGTCTAAATCATGAACCTAATTGTATACCATTCAATTTTGACCTGAGACTTGTTTTCAAATTGGCTTTAAATTTAAATAACAAAACAAAATATCCAAACACCTCACAAAATTAGGGAAAGATCTTGGAATGGGACAATAGAAATTTAAAAACAACTAATGCCCGACAAATAAATTCAAGAAACTCTAAACAACATTTAATAACTATAAAAATGAAAGAAAATCATTATAAAAAATGAAAATAAAATAATTCATATTGATCGTGTCATCTATAACGAGAAATATTTATATCTTTGTTGACTAACGCCGTCTAGAAATTGAGTTGTATCCTAAATGTGCATGTGGCAAAAAAAACTCCTTTTTATTTATTTAGATTTGTTACATCTTTTGTACGATACTTATAGAACTTATTTCATGATCTCTATTTATTTTTATGGGTTCCTCATGTCATCTTCAAGATCTTCCCTTAAATTTTGAGCCGTTTGAAAACTGTTTTCTTATTAAATGTAAAAACACCCTAAAATTTACCAAAAACCGGCCTCAGGGATCAATTTTAAATGGCATTGATAGTTGAGATGAAAATTTTAGATGATTTTAGAGTTGAGGTTGAAATTAGACAATAAATTAGTTTAGAGGTTAAAATAGTGGTAGGATAATTAAAAACGTTGTCTCAAACGGCTTGGAAATAAAACAACCAATAAAGCTTTTTAAATATTGCCTTTTGAGACGGTGGGAAAGTTTTCCATAGGTGACATGTTAGACTGTGTCCAACGGCTTGTCTATATGGCTTGTTCTGTTCCAACCATTTTTATCTCTGTGTACAGTAACACTGCAGTGTATAGGCAGTCCTTTTACATGGTCCACTGTACACGGTCTTAGTGTTTTCTGAAATAGTTCAGAGCTCTGGCCAAGTGGAGTGGCATATTTATTACCCCATCCATCGCAGAAAACAAGGCATTCTAGTTTGTCCTAAGTTAACCAACTTTATAGAGAAAAATTTGTGACACCAAGATATGTACTTTGTGAAAATATACGTGACAATGAATCTATCAATACTCATTTGACATTATAAATATATTTATTTTTTATATATACTTTATCAAACTTTAGAAAATTTAACATAGACAGAGGGAATCTTACATTTTGTGTGACACCCTAAAATTTGCCCTTCCAAAAATTTTGCCAAATTCAATCATAACATGCTTAAGTTGATTGTTTAGTGATCATGTCATAAGGTTTATTTAATTTCTTTTCCAAGTCAAGTGCTAAAATAAATATAAGATCTACTTGTTTGTGCATCCATGCCTTTGCATTTATTTTCTGGATGTTAGTATTTGAGTGATCAAATGTTTACAAATTTCTTGTGTGGTTTACTTTTGCAAATCCCTTATTTAAGTGCATAAATACCTTGTTAAAAACTCCAGGAATTCCTATGCATCTCGGGTCGGTTTTGGGCCCATTTTATTTTCTTCTCTTCTTCTTTGGTTCCTTTCCCCTCCTTTCATCCGCAGCGGCCCAGCCAGCCCAGTGGGCACTTTCGGCCCAACTCCACCGCGGCCCAGCCCTCCCTCACCGCCGCGCCGGGCCCACCTGTCGGCGCCGTCTTCCACCTCCAACTGCCGTCTCCGCTCGGTCCGCGCCCGCGCGCCGCCCACGCCACTCGCGCCGAGCTGAGCCGGAGTCAGGCCCGCGCCCGCGCCGCGCCCAGCTCCCTCCCCCGTTCCCCGGGCCCGCCCGTCGGCGGCGTTCCCCCTTTCCCCCCCTCGCGCAACCGCCGCCCGCTCCGTCCGCCAAGCTCGGGCCGAGACGCGCCATGACCCGGGTCCACCTCTCCGCGCCCACGATCTCCGCGCGTCGCTGCGTCTTATCCCCTGTATCTCGCATTCGGTTCCAACCCCATTCCACTCGCCGTCCTCACAGCTCACTCCTCAAGCCGCGCGCACGCCGTCGCCATTCGCCCCGGCCTCGCCGCTCGTGTCCCGCCGTCCAGGTCACCACGGTGAGAACCGCCGTGCTCTCGCGCACCCGGCACACTTCTCGGTTCCCTCTCTCCCTGCTTGGAACGCATCTAACCCCGTCGCACTCGCCGTTCCGCAGAGCCCGGAGCGCCGCCGCGTCGCCGCCGTGGTCCGCCGCCTCCGTCCGCCCTCCTTCGTCCAGACCACCTCGGTGAGCTTCGACATCCTCGTGCTCCCCAGCCTAACCCCGTGCCTCCAGTCCCTCTAGAGCGCTCGCGCGCCGTCGCTCCGGCGATGTGCCGCCGCCGCTCGCTCGCGAGCCGTCACCGCCGGCCAAAACCCCGCCCGATCCAATCCGCACCGCCCGTCCCTGATCCGACGGCCACCGCCGCTGCGTACCGGTCAGCTCCCCGGTCAGCGCCGCCAGTTTTGCTAAAGAGACCCCGGGTTTCTTCTTAATCAACCCGCAGTCCATGTAGTTCAAAACCGAGCCCCTGTATTTCTGTTTTAGCCCCTATCTCTTTAATTCTATTCACAGATCAGTCCATGTCAGGGTTTTTAGCCCTTTAAACCCTCGGTTTCTATGTTTTTGAACCCGAGACCCATGAATCCTAGCACTGGAACCCTGGAACTTTTGTTTTTATTTAAAATATGCCCCTGGTAACTTGTTTTATGCGTATCTTTCTCGTTTTAAGTCCAAATAAAATGATTTTTGAACCGTTGAGCTTGTAGCAGTAAGTAGAATAACGTTTTATGCTTGTTATCTTCTGCTCATATTGATTGGTGTACTGTTTTATCCTTTTAGTCCATGTTTTGATTGCATTTTGTGTAACGTGTAGACGAGGAGTTCGTCCCTGAACCTGAAAACCTAGTTTGGGAAGATCCCGAACAGACTTTTGACGAAGGCAAGTGTTCTTTAACCTATTTGTCCCTTACATTGAAAACTTACTTTCCTGCACAACTTGCAACCTAAGGATGACTAGCCAGTTGTTTTATCTTGATATATCCCTGGGCTGTGATGTGGTAGCTTTTGTTAGCGCTCAACTTTACTTTCTGAATCGTATGTTTCTGGTTGGGAATGTTTAATCTTGATAACTGCTGGAACTTAATGGAACTGTTGGAAATATGTTGTTTTGGGAGCTTGGGTCGGTTTACCCGAGTGTCTCACCGTAAGGATCGGTTCGCCGAGCGACCACCCAGGAAAACAGTACAACCATGTGGGATGAAATGGGGCATCCTTGACTGACTAATTAGGGAATCTAGAGTTGTAGTTGCTTCCCTGAAATATGGCGTAAGAAGTACCTCAGGGCATAGGCCTTCTTTTGCCAAGGATGGTGCAGTGGTTTA
Organism: Paspalum notatum; assembly: GCA_022530915.1. Classification (NCBI taxonomy): domain Eukaryota; kingdom Viridiplantae; phylum Streptophyta; class Magnoliopsida; order Poales; family Poaceae; genus Paspalum; species Paspalum notatum. Next base: position 8,408,389 of record CM039691.1, read on the forward strand.
TTCGTTTGCACTTTTTGTCAGTCACCTCTTGGAGGGAACTCTATGCTTACTAACTGAGAATCCTTGTAACGGGCGGCTACACTCTAGTGAACCTTTGTAAAGGTCTCGTAGTGAGACTACCTGTCGCACATCAAGGGTAATGTGTAAGGGTCTTGCAAACCCGGACAATGGGAAATCACGACCCATGGGTAAAGTGTACAACCTCTCGAGAGTGTTAACAAACTGATGCATCAGCCGTGCTCACGGTCATGAGCGGCCTGGACCCTCAATTGATTAGAGAAACATGTGGTTTGGGCTGAGATGTTGATCAATGATATCTATCGACTTGTTTATTTACGCTTTAATCTTTATGCCATATCTTAATGCTATCTCTGTTGGGTAACTTTTGGGGTTAATAACTGCTAGTTTGTGCTTAATAAAAGTTGACCGACTAAAAGCTACTGCAAACAACCAGTCCACTATAAAGCCAGTCCACCTTAGCCTAAATGGGACACTTGCTGAGTGCGAAAGTACTCACCCTTGTTTTCTTTTTCAACAAATTCGTTGCGACCAATGCAACCGCTGTTCAGGAGATGGAGAGGCTGAGGATTATACCCAGACTTTCCAGGAGTACGACGAGTTCTAGGCTGGTGGCCCCCAGGCAGCTGCTTGTGGATATGATAGGCCATTTTCCGTTGTTTACTCTGATAATTAGACTTGGTTTATGTTAAAGCCTTCCGCTATTCCGTTCGTGTTGTAATAAGCTACACATGTACGCTCTTTGCACTGTGCAATGAATCATTTATGTTCTAATGTATGTGATTCCGATCCTGGCGCATACATGGTCTACTTCCGGTACTCTTTTTAAAACCGGGGGTGACATTTTGCCAAGATGGCGAGCTGTCAACGCCCAACGGATCACTTCTGCCTCTTTTAACAACAAAAAAATGCCTAGAGCTTCTACGCGCTCGGTACCGCTCCGGCCGCTCTCCGCCGTTGGCCACCCAATGCGGCAACTTGCGGCGGTGATATGTAAAAATGTGGGGGTGGATGTTGTCTTTTAGAGAAATCTAGCAACTCTCTGTGTTATTGGTTGTATGCATTTCTGGGGGCTTTCTATCTATCTATCGGAAGATAGTTAAACAAGCCAAATAAAAAGCCCACAGAGGCCCAATAACAGTTTTTTTTTGTTTTTACCTCAGTCACACATTCAACAATTGCAAATACCTAATTCAACATCTCATTTAACTGATTTCAACATTTTCCAAATACTAATTCAACAATTTATAAACAGAATATTGGATTAGTGTCGGTGAAATGTTAAATCAATGTAGGTAAAATGTTGAACTCGTGTAGATAGAATGTTGAATAGTTGAATCGGGGAGGCTGGAGCTCGGCGGCGGCGCAGCACCTCGAAGGCGGTGCGCGGTGGCGCGGGCACCTCGGAGGTGGCGCGCCGGCGCGTGCGATAGCTCCCCCGCGGCGGCTCATCGGCGACGGCGCAGCGCCTCGGAGCGCGGCGCGCGCGGCAGCTCCCCGGCATCGACGCGCGGGGGCGCGCACGGTGGCTCCCCGGAGGCGGCGCATCGGAGGCAGCGGGGGGCGCGGGCAGGCCGGCGGCGGGGCTGGATGGAGGAAGGCGGCGGGAGGATGGAGAAAGACGGAGAGAGAGGATAGGGTTAAATGTAGATCCAATGGTTGTAATTGTTTGCACGAATCTCAAACATTGAAAGATAGGTAGAGTTTTGTCCTACTGAAAGATAAATAGAAAATTCGGCATTTCGGCTGAGTAGGTCCACGGGATAATCTTCTGCATTTCTTAGCTGTCTCACCGGCCTTTGTGGCTTGGCTTATGGGCCGCAAAGAGTTCTACTGGGCTTGACTTCTAGGATGTGGATTTTCAATTTTGTCCTAAGCTTGGCTGGTCTGGTGCGAGTTTTGCAGCCATTAATTGGATTAATGATTCATTAGTACATGGTTTGTATATATTAAATAGTTTAAACTAATTTTATGAAGTATAATAAGACTTAATAATGTGAATTGTATACTGTTAGTGTCATAACACGCAATGTAACCATTCAAACAATCAATTTGTACTTATGTGGCCAACCAAAAATCATCATGAACCACGCTGATCAGATACAATCAATCAAACAAGAGGGTGTTGTATATCTCAATCAAACACTCTATAATTTAGGCTATTCTAGTTTGTCATAAAGGAGCTTATGTAACCAATTATCAACAAGCTAGATTATATAAATTTGAGTTAGAAAACAAACCCTAAAGCCATCAATCAGCTACTATCTTCCATTAATATATGACATTTTGTAGTTTAAAATTTATGACAGGAGAAAGTACCTTATAAGCCATACGGTAAATTTGTCATTATTTTCTATGAAGTTTCTACACAGTTACAGCTCGTGAGAGCGGGCCCGATTTCTACACGATCACAGCTCGTGAGACCTAGCCCGAACATCTCGTGCTACAACATCTCTGGTCTCTAGACTAAGGACACGCTGTAATTTTTTTCCCTACGAGGTCTTTTTTGGAATAAGGGGTTGTTTTCAGTCTCCTGCGTTTTTTTAGTGAAAGTAAACTATTTTTTATGAAATTTCTATACCATTTTTATTAAATTTCTGCGTTTTAAAGAAGACATAGAATTGAACTATCTTATCTTATTATTATAAATTGAAGCTTCCACGTTAATCCTCACCAAACGCGTTAAAAAAATAAAATTTTTTAGAAATTCTCACAAAATTAAAGAACACCAGGTTTTCCATCATACAGCTCTAATAATAATAGCCATTTTATCTATTATGTTTCCTAAAAAATTACCCACCATGCCAATACGGAAGATGAAGTAAAATAACTTCCTAAATTTATATAAAAATTACCCACCATGCCATTATGATAGATGAAATAAAATAACCTCGAAATTTATATAAAAATTTACCCACCACGCCATTATAAAATACGAATTAAAATAACTCTTTAAATTTAAAAATAAATTGCTCACCATAGCAAAGATGAATTAAATCTGCACATAAATTAAAATAATTTCTAAACCTGCATATAAATTATCCACAATAACATCACGAAAGATGAATTAAAACAATCTATTCTAATGTTATTAAAATTTTAATCTATATCTTGTGAACTCTAACCGTGCAAGAGCACGGATTAATGAATTAGTTTTCTGTGGACCAAAAGACACACGCTACAATTTTGTGCCGCAATAAATTCATCAACTAATTTCAAAACGGAAGAAAGACCACGTGCGCTCCGATCCGACGGTCCGACGGCAGCAGCCTTGGCGATTCACACCCCGTCGTTCTTCCAAGCTCCAACCACTCGAGGGGCGCAGCGCATCATCATCAGCGTGTGATAAGCATCCTGCGGCCACCATCATCCCCCTCTCCGCCGCTCACGCGTGCCTCCCTCCCGTCCTGACCCGTCTCATGTGATGGTGTGACTGATTCCCAGGCCTACGCCCCTGGGTAGCCCGATCCCTACTCCATCAGCCAAAGCATGCCTAGCCCTGCCACCACTTGCTCAAAACGTGGCCCTGCGCTACTGTACACTTGTACCCTCCCTCGCACTCTCGTCTTGCATCATCGCCACTGACCCATGTACAGTGATGATATGGCCTGCTCGTCTCGTCCCACCCTTTTTCTTTCCCTTTTTCTTTTGGAAATAAAAACAACGTCGTCCACTCTTAATTATTGTTCGTGTAGATTAGGAAGAGAGTATATTTATTTCACTCGTTTCTCTGTCACTCTCGCTCTCAGGCTCACTCTTGTTGCCTCCTCTCTCCGTTCTTCTTATCTCCTCGCCTCGCTTCACCTCCCCACCTGTAGTTTTCTCCTCTCCCCGCTCGCTCGTCCTTGTCCCTGTCCTCCTCTCCTCCCGGGGCCTGGCCGGGGGGCAAAACAGCCAAGGTGTCAGCAACCGGTAATCTTCCTGGGTGGGGTGGGGGGTTTTCTGTTCTGCTTGGAGTCGGTCGCGGATGGAGGAGGCGGTGCTCGACGTCAAGTACCGCCCGGCCGCGCTCTTCTCGAACGGCGGCGTGGCCGCGGCGGCCGGCGCCAAGAAGATGAGGCTCGCCGCGGCGCCGGCGCCTGCGGCGGGGGTCTACCGGGAGTGCCTCAAGAACCACGCGGCGAGCCTGGGCGGCCACGCGCTGGACGGCTGCGGCGAGTTCATGCCGTCGCCGGACGCCGACCCCGCGGACCCGGGCTCGCTCAGGTGCGCCGCGTGCGGCTGCCACCGCAACTTCCACCGCCGTCTCCCCGAGGCGCCGCCGCCGCCGCCGCTCCTCGCGCTGCCCCCGCCCCCACCGCCGCCGCAGCAGCAGCAGCCGGCGGTCGCGGCGCGTGATGGCCGCGCGGCGCCGGCGCCGGCGGCGCGCGGGGAGGAGGCGCTGGCGCCCGAGGACCGCGTGCCCGGGGCCTTCGAGGACGAGACCGACGACGACTCGGACGACGGCTCCGACTTCGACGACGACCGCCCGCCGTCGCCTATTCCGGCGGTGGCCGTGGCGCCGCCCGGGTACCTCCACCACGCCGCCGCGCCGCCGCACATGCGCCTCGCGCTGGGCACCGGCGCGGCGCCGGGCGTCCAGGCCCCGCCGCGCCCGGCCGCCGCCCCGGTGCCGCCCGCGCACGGGTCCGTCCCCGCCGCCGCGGCGGCGGCGGCGGCCGCGGCGGCGGCGCGGAAGCGGTTCCGCACCAAGTTCAGCCCGGAGCAGAAGCAGCGGATGCAGGCGCTGTCGGAGCGGCTGGGGTGGCGGCTGCAGAAGCGCGACGAGGCGGTGGTGGACGAGTGCTGCCGCGAGATGGGCGTCACCAAGGGCGTCTTCAAGGTCTGGATGCACAACAACAAGCACAACTTCGTCGGCGGCCACAGCGCGCGGCGCAGCGCCTCAGCCTCAGCCGCCGCCGCTGCGTCCACCGCCACGGCGGCCGTCCACCCTTCGTCCCACACCGCCGCTGCGGTCCTCCCTTCCGCCCACGCACCGCCCGCCGCCGCGGCGCCGCCTCCGCCCCCCGCGCCTGTCCACACTGACTTCAACATCAACGGCATCGCCGCCGCCGCCGACTACTTCCGCGTGCAAGCGTCGTCAGCCAGTGGCGGCTCGCCGCAGTCCTCCTAGTCACTCCTCGATCGGAGCTAAGCTAATCAACCGTGGCTCTCTTTGGTAGCCTCGTGTGTCTAATTAACCAACAACAACCCTAATGGAGATGGAGCCATTGCTGGATGGGTGCGTGCATGGTCTTTGTTAATGGTGGAGCCCGGGAAGGACGTTGAAAAATGTGGGCTTTTGGGATCTGATGATGTAATGATGCAAGTACTAGCGCTTATTAGTATGGGTACAAGTGGTAGGCAGCTAATTGCTCTTTGTTAAACTGTTACTACTACTAGGCTGTGGATGATGGTCGGCATGGAATGGATCGGATGTGGGGTTTGCTCTTTTGTCTTCGTCTAGGAGCTCATGCTGTTCTTGAATGGTTTGGAAAAAAAAGGTGTTTTTATTATTCTATTGGTTCTTGAACTAGCGTGAGGTTGCTCTCATGCTCTGTATAATTCTTTAATATCTTTTGGGTCTTGTAGAGCTGTAGTAGAGGGGGTGTCATACTGTCATTGACCACCCTGTCTGTAGGCTGTAGCAGCAGCTGAGTATATGTATTAGCTGGAATATTTATTGCGAACAGCAACGAGCGAGCGAAACAGTAAATACTGGACGGTCCACTAGTCTGACCACCAGTAGTCCAGTAGCTAGCAACAGCATCAATGCTAGTCCGAACTCGTGAAACGGCTCGTGGGCTTGCTCCACCTACAACTTTCAATGATCTTGCGTCGGGAACTCTTGCTTCTTGACCTTGCTCTTGCCACATGCAGTGGGGTCACACTGCAGCGCAGCGCGACAAGTTTGTTTTTACTGTGCACGGGTAAAACCATCCAAAGGCCTTGGTACTGACAATCCTGGTACATGCTGGGCAATGTAAAAGCCTCCTGACTATTGCTAAAGTTCAGAACGCATAAAATTTACAGGAATTTCGAAAAGAAACGGTTCAATTTCGTAGATAAAATGTAGGAACAGAGAAGAAAATTCTCACGTTCCCTCCACACATTAGCAAAACTATGGAACCTGGCTTCTACTCTGCTAAGCTAAAGTACAGTGCCGAATCACTAGAATTAATGGAATTTGCAGGGCAGGCCGTGTTCAGCACCCCGATTTTGGGGTGAAATTGGGTCCAATTTGGGTCCAAAATCACTGTTCCGAATCGAAATATACTGTAGCACTTTTCGTTTGTTTGTGGTAAACATTGTCCTACCAAGGCCTAACTAGGCTCAAAAGATTCGTCTCGTAACGTACATCTAAACTGTGCAATTAGTTTTTTATTTCATCTACATTTAGTATCCCATGCATGTGCCGGAATTTTTGATGTGATGGGGAATCTTCTTTTTGCATAGTGTATTTTGGAGCACTTTTGGTGCTCTAAACACACCCGCAGCAGGGAGCAAGCAGACTGCAGACATGAGGTGGGACGGGACGGTGCAGAGGCGGACGGCGCCTGGTTTTGTCGCGGTCGTGGACCTCGCCCTCGCCTGCCGCAACGCAACGGCGCCGAAGAGAAAGAGGCGGGCGACGACGCGCTGTGCCCGGCCCGGCTGCCCGCGTCGCTTTCGGTTCGGCTGCCTGCGGGGCAGAAAGTTCCGACCTCCGACTAGTCTCGTCGTTTCTCTTTGTATCGACCCCAGGGAACCGGGGCGGCCTCTCAAACCAGCTTGTTTGTTTCGATTGTGTGTGTCAGTGACTCAGTGTGCGTGAAATAACGCGACGATTGCATTGGTCCTCCTGACTCCTGTTATGATTATTTTTGGCTCCAAACAGTTTTCTTTTCTTTTGGCGTGTGCCACTGAAGAGGTGTTTGATCCCACGAGATAATTTAGTCCCTAATTACAAAACTAATTAATCTATGATTAGCAAATGTGATGCTACAGTAACCATTAGTTAATTATGGATTAATTAGACTTAATAAATTCGTTCCAGCGTTTAGTACTCGTTTGTGTAATTAGTTTTTTAATCAAACCATATTTAATACTTGTAACTAGTATCCAAACATTCGATGTGATATAATCTAAAATTTAGCTCCCGAATCCAAGCACACGTAGATATTGTCATCTTGCATGACGGCTACTGTGTTTGTTTTCTGAGTATTTATCGTCGGTTGATTTATTCCAAACTAAAAAAAGTCAAAATTTGTGTTGCGCCCACCATGTTGTTGGTTTGTTGCATCGTTCCTTGTGCTACTGCCAGCTAAGGTCGAAGTCACCAAATTATGTATATGAATGTGTTAAACATTGTCATATTATACGTAAACATATAATAGGTTGGATTCACAGACGGTGGGATGGACGAGTTGGTGGCGTCTGTCTAAAGCAGCATCGAAAAGACGATGTTGCTAATATGTTGTCTCCTTCATCGAACGCCTATACAGCTACCACTGTGTTCCGCTTTCTTCGTTCCGTGGTGGCCTGTGGCCTCTGATGCCTTTAGACATTGGAGTTTGATTTATAGACGATGGGATCGACGAGCAGGTAACATCCACCTATAAGCATCGAAAAGATAATGTTGCTCGTATAATATCTCCTTCATCGAACACCTCTACATCTACCATTGTGTGCCGCTTTCTCCGTCCAGTGGTGGCGCATGACCTCCAACACCCTTGGACCGCATCAGTACAACGAATATTGTATTAAGAGTTATTGAACTCGCCCTTGGGCCGCATCAGTACAACGAATATTTTTGTATGAGTTAGTGTTAGACTTAAACTTTTTTATAATTTGCAAGCGGGTAAAACACCCAAACACAAACAAACAGGTAGGATTATGAGTGAATGGCGATTCTCTGGCCATGTTTTTTAAATCACCCATATGATTTACACTCACCTGTTCTATTGGATCCTTTTTGTTGTGCCCGATCAATTCATCTCGCTCTCACCTTTTCTTTAGAGATAGCGATGGATTCGGATCCAATATACTTGGAGTTATCTGAGACAAATACAAAGTAGAAATCTCACATATACATTCATATTTAGATATCTATTCGATTTTGACAATAACAAGTATCAAATGGCTTTATCCATGGCTTTTAATATAACACAAAATAGTTAATCGAAGTATGGGTATATAACACATGTTGACAAAGGTAGCTAAAAGATTTAACTATAAGTAAATATTTTAGTGAATAAACATATATTAATTAAATTATTATCAATGACTCCCTTCGGACATTAATATATGACGTTTCTAAATGCAAATTACACTAAAAACGTCATCTAGTAATAACCAGAGGGAGTAGTATTTTAACAAAAAATAGTTTCAAGAAATAATGAAATAAGTTGTACTAAGAATTCATCAATAAATAAATAAATCAAACTTTTAAATTTATAACATCAATATAAAGTTTATAAAACTTATAATGATACATCATTAGTAATGTTAAAGTTATTATCATTAGTCATTTGTTAAATAATTTTAAATAGTTTAAATCACGTGCATCATTTGTAATATTAAAATATCATTTATTAATAGTATTCATCATAAAAATAATCTTTAGATGGCTTCACAAAATACTTTATTCTTCACGGTACGGAATTCCAAAATTTTCTTAATTCGAACCTGGATTGAGATATAGAAAAGCAATGAAATTTTTTTTTTGGATACATCTATGCTGGCTCTATATTAAAATCGAATGTAATTTTGGATGTTCATATTAATGTTTTCGTGACAGACATACGTGTCTCTGAATTTAGCTACTCACTCTGTACTAAAAAGAAAGTCGTTTTTTCCATGCATCGCTCTCTGTCATCGACTCGTCGATGGCTCTGCAATTCCCCCAAAAGATCTGACTGCTGGGTTGCTTCGTGGGGCTCACGTGGTTATAAACCTTGCTCCCGGGCGCAATATCATGATGCCTTTGCCGATCAGGTTCCGCCTATCTTTCCCTATTCTGATTCCTTCCCGGTTAAGTTTCCAAAAGGCATTAGCAGTTAACCGTAGGATATTACTGTAATTAGAAAATGGCTTTATGCACACCACGGCCCTGGCAATACAAGTACTCTCTTCTTCTCAATTTACATTTAACTTACTCGTCTTATTCAAAAAAATTTGCGATTATCATTTATTTTCATTGTGATTTAGTTCAGCATATAATATACTTTAAGTAGGAATTAAATTTTTCTATGTTTTTCGCAAATATTTTGAATAAAATGAGTCGGTCAAACTTGATGCATAGCTGGACACAGCCACTGCCTTAGTGAAGGCGAGTTATGTTTCTTTGATGGCGGTGGTTCTAGTCGAACAGGAGATGAATATGCAAGAGATGACTAAATCTATATACATAGGATGGAGTGAACTGGTTTTGGATCTTGATCCAAATGGTGAGGAAATTATCACTATGGTGTAAAACAAAGATCCCTAAGTAATGGGTTTTCTTAAGATATGTGCTAAAATTTACTCAAATTACAAAGGAATGTTTGTTCACCTAGGCGCACCAGGGAAAGAAAATCTGGTGTTGCCCCTTTAGTCCTGCACCAATGTACCAGGAGGTCTTGGGTTTAAACCGCACTAGAAATGACTATTTATAGTTTCTTTTTTATTTTTATTTCCGCGTGGCTACGTGAACTCTAGCTGCTCCAAACAGCATAACAAATAGTGTGGTATTAACTTGAACTATCCAACTATCAGGCTAACCCTAGCTTAACTAAGTTAGAAGCCACATCACCATCCACTGTGCTATTGATGTTTTTCATCGATTTTATGTGGCTAATAATATCCATGCATGCGACTATTTCGCTATAACATTTTCGCAGGATAAGCATAAATAGGATCAATTATTTAAGAATCAATCTCGACCAAATTGAACAAGTTAAAAAAATAATACAAACATATGTAGGATCGATGATATAAAAGTTAATCTCTCTCAACTAATATAAACATGCTATAAAATGCGATGTCTAAAATGTTCTATGCAATCGAAGTAGTATTTTCACATTTAAAAATTTGTTTAAAGATTCCTAAAAAATATCTTTAAAATTGGTTTAAAGATTTCCACAGCACCGCGGAGTACCAACTCCTAAACTAAATAGGAGCGCCAAAAACATTCACTCTGTTTTAGGATTTTTTTTTTGGCTTGATTTGACGAAATATTTTGAGGTAGTCTCAATCTTTGACTAAAAATGTGTTCAGACAAACACCACAAATACCTGGAATGGTTTTATTACCAAGCTAGACTCACGGTTCAATGGTTCACCGCAATGCCAAAACATGTTAGTAAGCATGCTTATTGGTTGACCACGCCACTTTAGCTAGCTGCATGCGCAGGCCGAAGCTTCTCGCCGACGCTCTTCCTGTGGCGCCCCAACGGCAGCAGCACCTCCCAGTCCCATCTTGCGCTCCTTGGCCGCGGCGAACACCTTGGAAGCCCACTGCCCGAAGTAGGCCTCGTCGTGCCCGATCTGCCGGCTCTTGTAGCAGCTGAGGATGTCCGGCGAGTCCGCGCAGGGCTCGCCGTTGGGATCCCACCACGATCCCTCGTGCCGCATCCCCGCCCGGGACGCCATCCACCGGTACACGAACTGCCCGCCGCCGGCCCTCTGCCTCCACCCCAGCGGGTAGAACTCCATGACGCTGCTGTTCCTCTCCATGAACAGCAAGTTCGTCAGCTGCGCCCCGTGCGGCGTTATCAGCACGTCCGTCGCGCTCAGCAGCCTCACCTGCATGCACGCGTTCATGCTCAGTTGTACGTACGTACAGTACAGGTACTGGGCTGGTGGCAAACTACGTACCTGGTCACAGAACGTCAAGTTGTCCGTGCGCGCGGCGGTGACCGTGCACCCGGCGACGCGCGCGCACTCCTTGCCGAACACGCGCGCGACGGCGGCCTCGTCCTTGAACGCCCGTGCGCCGCTGCGGAACAGAAGGGTGACGCGGAACGCCGCCGCGTCTGTCGTTGGCGCGACGCCGCAGTGCGCCCTGGCGCGGCACCGCATCAGGTCGTACGCCCCGCGCAGCCGCTCCCTGCTGAGGCCGTTCATCTGCCTCCGGAACACCACCGCCTGCTCGAAGCACACCGGGAGCGGGCCGAACGCCTCCACGACCATCTCCGCGCCCACCGCCGCCTCGGCCAGCGACGTCAGCCATCCGCCCATGCCCTTCCTCGCCGCGCCGTTCTGGAACAGCGCCCACCTCGCAGGCCGCGCCCTGCACCGGCTCCTCGCGTGCCACGACACGAACGGGACGACGGCCGTGAGGCCGTGCCAGAGGTTGTTGTAGTCGTAGGGCGACTCGGAGACGAACGCGAGGCCCCGCCGGAGCGCGGCGCCGCGGGGCAGCGCGTCGCGCCACGCCAGCGCGTAGGATGCGTCGGTGCCGGGCGGCGCCGACACGCAGAGGACGCGGCCGGAGGATGCGTTGGATGGGAGGACCAGGTTCCTGGCCTCGCCCTCCGGGTCGTAGGTGTCGTTGAGGGCGCTGATGAACCAAGCCCCCTTGCTCTCCCGCTTGTCCCTCAGCGGGTGGAAGGTGGCCAGCGCGCTGAGGCGGCGGACGAGGCTGTCCACGGTGGCGGCCTGGCTGGCGCACCGGGCCACGGGGGAGAAGACGCCGAGGGTTTGTAGCTGGAGGAGGAAGAAGACGGCGAGCAGGAGAGGAGCGACAAGGCAGAGCGTTTTCTTGAGACGGGGTAGACGACTAGTAGTGGTTCTGTTCTTCTTCTTCTTGGCCATGGCGATCGAGCTGTTCGCCCGTCGTCCCAGGGTTGTTCTTGGCCCGTGAGGCTGTGCAGAGGAACAAGATGTAAAACGCTCGTCGTGATGCATGGATACGTAGAGGAAATGGAAATGGCACGCTGACCTATCAGCCGTTGCTGTGTTTGACGGCACGAGCACGATAGGGATTAAGGAACAAGATGCTTCTTTTCGGTATAGTAACGCTTCTGATGGTATATTGGTATCCATTGGTTCCTCAGCCGCAGAAAATGGATACATGCACGTTGCTTCCCATGATATCCGTTTAGCAACTGTATAAAATTTAGACGACGGCACTTACGATTTGAGATTTCTCAACAAATAGTGTGAATTAAGCTAAATCAAACTGGATCGTCCGTGTGGTGTGGAGTAGAAAGTGAGAAAAGCGTACTATACAGGAGGATCAAGTACGGATCATGGACGCACATATTCCGGCTAAAAAATGACACTTGAGATATGTGAATTGAACGCACGTTCAAACTCAAGGTGGGAATATTGATAAATTTCCTTGGTACGAGTGTTGTCCATGTTACACCTCGACCTCCCACACAACATAGGGCTGAATAGATTAAAACTCTGGCCAGGTGGCATGAGATCTCTCAAAGCCCACGCCAATAGTAGCACAGGCACAGAATGAGCTCAACGGGTCCTGAATCTCCTGATCCATCACGTGGGAACATCCGGAAAGAGGGCAGCAAGTACATTTTCTAGCTACAACGTCTGTCAATTCTAGATATCCGGAGCCCATATTGTATGTGTATGGTTTAATTTAGGGTTTACAGTTTTACAAGGAATTTTAGGAAAGAAATGCTGGAGTGGGAGGGGATTCAGAGGAAACTAGAGGGAGTGAATGTGAATGACATTGAAGATATGGTGTGCTGGAAGCTAGAAAAATCTAGGGAAATTTACATATAAATCATGTATAGCTCGATGATATCTCTATTATATTTGGCCGTGTTACTGATTCGAGGATGTTGGATATTTGGTGTACCAGTGTTCCTCTCAAAATTCAGATCTTTTTTATGGATGGTGTGTCATGACAAGAGGCAAATGACAGTACAGTACAGTTAACTAGGAGGAATTTAGATGGATTTTTGCATAGCTGAGGAAAATGTTCAACGTTCTTGCTCTATAAATATTAGGTGGCAGTGGGTGTGTAGTGTGGGGAAGAAAATTTCAAGTTTTCAACACCCGCCATATAGCTCAAGATAAACTTTTCGATGGGCGTATAGGTGATAAGTCAGCTAGCACACAGATAATTGTCTCTGCAGCTAGCGGCAGCCGCAGGCCGCCGCTTCTGGCTGCCGCTCTTCTCCCAGCGCCTCGCGTCGGCGGCGCGCCTTCCGCTCCCTGGCCGCGGCGAAGACTCTGGCTGCCCACCGCGCGAAGTACGCCTCGTCGTGGCCGATCTGCCGGTTCTTGTAACAGCTCAGGATGTCCGGCGAGTCCGGGCACGGCTCGCCGTGGGGATCCCACCAGGAGCCCTCGTGCCGCATCCCCGCCCGGTCAGCCATCCACCGGTACACGAACTGCCCGCCGCCGGCCCTCTGCCTCCACCCCAGCGGGTAGAACTCCATGACGCTGCTGTTCCTCTCCATGAACATCAGGTTCGTCAGCTGCGCGCCGTGCGCCGAGATGAGCACGTCCGTCGCGCTCAGCAGCCTCACCTGGTCGCAGAACGTCAGGTTGTTGGAGTGCGCGGCGGTGATCGCGCACCCGGCCACGCCCGCGCACTCCGCCCGGAACACTCGCTCCACGGTCGCCTCGTCCTTGAACGCCCGCGCACCCGTGCGGAACAGCAGCGTGACGCGGAGCGCGGACATGTCGCGGCGCGGCGCGTCCACGACGCCGCAGCGCGCCCTGGCCTTGCACCGCATGAAGTCGAACGCCCCGAGCAGCCGCTCCCTGCTCAGGCCGTTCATCTGCCTCCGGAACACCACCGCCTCCTCAAAGCACGCGGCGGTGCCGGCGCCGTCGGCCGCCGCGTCACGGAACGTCTCGAGGACCATCTCGCGGCCCGTCGCGGCCTCGGCCAGCGACGCCAGCCACCCGCTGGCACCCGTCCTTACGGCCGCGCCGTGGTGGAACAGCGCCCACCGCTCCGGCGCCGCCGCGCACCCGCCCCTGGCGTGCCACGACGCGAACGGGACGAGCGCCGAGAGCCCGTGCCAGAGGTTGCGGTAGTCGTAGGACATCTCCGACACGAAGGTGAGCCCGGGCCGGAGCGCCGCGCCGCGGGGCAGCGCGTCGCGCCACGCGAGCGCGTAGGCGGCGTCCGACCGCGGCGGCGCGCGCACGCAGAGGACCCGGCCGGAGGACGCCGCGGACGGGAGGACCAGGTTCCTCGCCTCGCCCTCCGGCTCCGAGCTGTCGTTGAGCGCGCTGATGAACCATTCCCCCTCGCGCTTCCGCGGGTCCCGGAGCGGGAGGAAGGTCACCGACGCGCGGAGGCGGTCGAGGAGGCCGTCGACGGCGGCGCGCTGGCTGGTGTCGTCGTCGCACGGGACGGTGACGGTGGCGGAGAAGCGGCTGAGGGTGCGGAACTGCAGGTAGCAGACGACCGCGAATAGGAGGAGAGGGAACAGGCGGAGCGCGGTCCTCAGACGCCGGCGCAGGTGACTACTGGCATTCCTCTTCGTGGCCATGTGGATCGAGCTCTTCGATCGCCTGTTTCAGGTCTGTGTTGGGGCAACAGAGGAGAGCTCGCAGAATGGTGCTCATGGCATGACGATTGACGACGCATGGAATTGACAATGGTTCTCTAATCTGAGTGTAAAATCGGCGAGGAAGCACCCGGAGGAAAATTGACCACGAATTGAAGTTTCTTGAAGCAGTAGGCAGCCACCACAATACGTTTCTTTTCGACATACCAACGCCATGGTGATCGAGATGAGGACGGCCGGACAGGCAAAGCGGCACAGGGTACTCTGAACCAGGAAACTTGAACCGGGGACATCCGAGGCGATGGTGTGAAGTAGGAAGAGTGCAAAGCTGCAGGCTGAACTCTAATATGCTCGTCTAACACACATAGACAATCTATCACGCTAGGGCTTCAAGCTTACGATCTAAGTTCAATAAAAAAACAAACTCCTCCCTTTCCCTCTAACACACATCAAAACTCTAGGTCGACTATTACCAGAAAGCAGACCAACTTAGGCGACCACGGAATTTGCCACACCGAGCATCTTGACATCTTCCTCTGTCACCTCCACGTCCTTCTTCTGCAGCAATGTTTTCCACGACTTGATTAGCTAGCGCCACCAACTTGAAGGCCACCACCTGCTGAGATTACAGAAACTTGTCTTCAAATACCATGTCATTTCCAATCTTCCATATCACCAATAGAAAGACATACACATAGGCTAAAAAGTAATCTATGACCATCACGTAGCCGCCCCCCCCCCCCCCCCCCCCCCACCTTTTATCACCACCGAAAAAACAACTTCATAAGAAACCAACTAACTAAGCGAACAAGATTTGAGCATGCCCACACAAAATACGACAATAAGGAAAGCAAAACACATATGTTCAGTTGGCTCTATGTTTTACACAATTTGCATTCAATTGGCCTCAATCCATTTCTCCTCTTCGCTCTTCAGCTATTCCATTGATTGAACTTTATCTCCACAAGCCAACCAAACAAAGATACATACCTTCAAGAGCACTCTACGGCTCCACACCAGGTACCCGAAGAAGGAAGAACACGACTTGCCGACCCCATCGGAGGGCTCGACGTTGTACGGAACTAGTCGATCTCCCCAACGTAGGTCAACACAAAGCAGCGAACCGCCAAACCCCGGTTGAGGATCGCCGGGAAAGATTGCGCTTGCGCCCAAAGAAACCAGCGTGCATACTATTTAATGTGGGTTGGTTTCTCGGGTGGTGAGCGACAAGGGCATACATACTATGTCGTCTTCATGAGATACCCGAACCCCGGTCCAGAGCAGGTATGCCCCAATAGACGACACAACGCCGTCTCAAGTCCTTGAGATCGTGCGAATTAAAGCAGTTGTTGCGCGCCCAGAGCAGAGGCTCCAACCTCGCTAGAAGAAGGAGACCTCCCCTAGGAGGCCCGTCCGAGCGACACAGGGACCGAGAGCGGTGCGTGTGTATCCAGGAAAAGCATAGCATCCGAGATACACGCTCTTGGATCAAGAGTAGCCTATGTTCTATGGTTAGGTGGTCGGGTTCCTAACAATCGGGCCCATATTTGTAAGCCCTGCCCCCTTGCCTATATAAAGGAGGGTAGGGTACCATGCACAGGGCATTTTCTTCATCTTCAACCTCTGTTCACGTGCACAACCTCAAGGCCAACACATGTAACACACTCGAGGACCCAAACTCCTCTTGAACGCAATAACATCATCAACACTACACTAGACTCCCTTGATCTCACCATTCCAAGAGGCTCCACACGCCCGGTTTCCCTAGACATACAAATTCTATTTGCCGGAGTTCGAAACTCCAACACAAAGGCACTCAATCTGTCTTTGTTAGGAAGGACTGAGACGATAAGAAGTAATTTAATCCATTATATTTGACCTACTATGAAAGGGTTTTTTTTACTTTTAAAATAATTTATTCTGGACATAACAAAGTTAAATTAAGTGGTAAATGAAGCCTTCGTTTTCAAAACATAAAAAATACAATCACAAAGTTTAAAACACAAAGGAAAAAAAAAACAGCATCAAGGATTTTTTTTGGAACAAAAGAACACATAAATGAATTTTATATGATTTAAATCTTACAGAAAATTTTCTTATGTAGCTGTTCGAAATAAAGGATGTAATTCCTATCAATCATAATCTTATTTTGTAATGGTTCATTGTATTTGAGATTTTGAGTTCCTACCTACGATAAAGTTTCTTTTTATAATTCCTACTGACCAGTCTCCACTCTCCACTAGAGTCCGTGCTCCCGTGTCTGCTACAGATTTTGTTGATCGGGCAAAAGAGTCCAGGAAATGTAGAGTACGTGGCGGACGTGGAAACTTTATGTGCTTACGTGGTGGTCTTTTTTGCGTGGGAGAAGCTTACGTGGCGTTTGAAGTTTACGCACAAGCTCACCTACCCATGTCCCAGCCCAACTACCCGCCGTCACGGGGGCAGTGGGGCTCATTGGAGTGCGCAGCGCCGGAGAGCGATATAGAGAGAGAGAGATGCAGTCGTAGATGCCAAACTGTTTGTGCTCTCGGCTTGTGCCGCCGGCCTTCTGCTCCTGCCACACTCACGCTCTGTAGATTAATGGCTGGGTTGGATGACCTCAGGCGGAGGCTGCGGCCCCTGTTCTTCGACGCGGACGCCAATGGTGCGCCCGCCGCCGGCCCTCTCGACGGCTGCGAGGTAACGAAACCCCCGGACCGACCCCGAACCCCTCCCTCGAATGCTCGAGTGGAGATTGCTTGCGCCGCCGTCGTCTTCTTTTTTTTTTCCTGCTGCTAGTATATCCGCAGTAAAAAGGGGTATTTGGGTATTCTTTGCCCGGTCCTGCAATGTCTTTTGCGAGTCGCCCTCTCAATTCCTCAACCCCCGCGGGGAGTCTCATACAGAAATTATAACAAGCATATCCTTTTTTTTACTTTTTTTTTTTTAAAAAAAGCGAAGGACTGCATGCAGAACTCTATTTCTTTTTGGGAAATAATAGTTGAGCGTGTTGACTATCAGAAAACCGTAGTAAAATTATGTTCCGGATTTACCACAAAAATTTACCTTCAAGCTTATTTGGACCTTTTTTTTCTTAGAGCAATTGGGGGAGGAGGGATTAGATTTGTAGGTTTATGTTCAAATTTGAAGTCTTGGTAGTTCCCAGGGATCCAAATCCTACTCTCAGGATTCAGTGCAAACTGTACAAAATTGAACTATTCACAAGTCCTATTCACAAGTTTAGCTTGAGTGATGAGCGTGGTTCTTCACAAAGTGTTTCACTTCCAGTTTCTACTTCTCTTCCAAAACAAAAGAAAAGAAATTCCCATGAAGTTTGTAACCCTGAAGAGTGAATGCTTCGGGGCTCAGGCACTTATCCTTTTAACAAGGTGTTTGGTTTGAGGAACCACCTGTTCGAGATGCGGTGGTCCATCATGAGTTCATCCCATAAATTTTGGTGGAGCGACTAGGGGCGAAGCCAACACTCAACTTTAGGGGAAACAGACTGTTATTTGTGTTAACAAAATTATCAAGACCATCAGAGTTTTTTTTAGCCAGTAAGAAACAATTGATGATGGATCGACCTGTTCTATGCCATAAGCCAAGCAAAAAATTAAAGGAATGAGAATACAATGGACCGGCCAATTCCTCAAACCAAACACGCAACAAGTGTTTAGTCTCTCCCACTTTACCTGCTCACTCTTCTACTGTTTCTTTTGTGAAGGTTTTGGAAGGTGGAAATATCAGTTTGCTGAGTAGATCTTGTACCGAGTATAACATCAGTGAGCATGGATTCCATAAACGGAATATTGGACAAGATGAGGCAAATTCTTCAGATAAGGCATACCCATGCTCATATCATGATATGCATATTTTTGGTTCTATTGGTAGTGGGTCAAGCAGTGTTGTTCAGAGAGCTATTTTTATACCAGCTCATCGAATTATGGCCTTGAAGAAGATGAATGTTTTTGAGAAGGTTAGCTTTTATATGCCTTACCAATCCCTAAAGAAAACACTGGCCACATTCTTAATTTCCTTTTTTAGATGAAGACATTCTTAACGTCTTATGCCCTGACTTTGTTCTTGTTGAGTAATTCACTTTTCGTAAGACTATGTGAGGTCTACATGTAGCCCATACTTATAAGAATTCATGAAAATGAGCTTCCCATGTTTATTCCGGTCTGGAATCTATATAGCAGTCTGATGTTGCTAACTATTTGGACCACCGTGGATCTAGCAGATTTTGACGAAAAATATTCTGAACAAAAGCTTCTTGCATTAGAGTTCATACAGAAAAATTGATTTAAAATTTTTTAATAGAATCTGCCAAGTTAATCTCTTATGTTCAGCCTTTCTTGGCTGCTGGCATGGGAGAAATTCATCAAAGACACTTCAAGTTTTGCCTTTTTCCTGAATGCTGCATATGTGTGCCAATTCCTTTTAGGTTCATGTCGTATTTCAGTATCAAGTTATTATGATACTGTTTATAAAGGGAAATATAGAAGGGAAGGGCTCAAGTTACTATGCATTTATGAATACCGAGAAAGGTAAACAGGAACATGCAGCCCCAATTGAAATATCAGAAAGTAGAATCATGCCACTAAAGCATGGTTATTGAATTTACTTTTGGCATACAGATGTGACATTCAGGAAGAGCTCTTCAAGTGCTTAGTTTTGCACTTGGCACTCCCCTCTCCGAAACCAAGCCAAGGATCACTTCTCCTTGTGGTCAAATTTTTTTCTCTTCAAGTGCCTCTTAAAAAAAATCAACCTCAAGGAGAAGGCATTCCCCTGGCTTCACCTAAAAGGAGGGGAGTACCAATATATAAGCATTCATGTTATGATATCATTCTTCTTTTTTGTGGCTGCTGCCGTTCATATGTGCCACGGGGCAAATTTATTTACCTATCTGTTCATATATGTCACAGGATAAAAGAGAACAAATTCTCAATGAACTGGGAACATTTTCAGAGGCTTGTTGCTATCCAGGCTTGGTTGAATTCCATGGAGCATTTTATGCACCTAATTCTGGAGCAATATGCTTCGCACTTGAGTATATGGATGGCGGTTCATTGGCAGATATTATCAGGGCCAAGAAATTTATACCAGAACCAATTCTTGCACATATGTTGCAGAAAGTGTTGCCAGTATGCATCTTTTACTTATAAATTTGGATGTTATATTTATTTACATACAGCCTATAAACAGGTATGCTATTTTTAAGTTACTAGCCATCCTATTTGTATTTTAGGCCCTGTGCTACTTGCATGAAGTGAAGCATATAGTGCACAGAGATATAAAACCAGCAAATTTGCTTGTAAATCTCAAAGGTGATGCAAAAATCACGGACTTTGGAGTTACTTCTGGTTTGCAAGATTCAGTAGGAATGGTATGCTACTTCTTGGTCACCGAGCATTCTTTTAAATTGCTTATACCCTGTCTAGTTATAAAAAATATACAGTTAACAATTTGTGCATATTGAATAATCAATGCATATGTCTAGTAAATCTCTTCCAGTGCACTAGCTTCATTGGCACTGTCACATATATGTCTCCTGAGAGGATTAGGAACAGTCACTACTCTTATTCTGCTGATATCTGGAGCCTTGGGCTGTCAATATTGGAGTGTGCTACTGGAAGATTTCCATATGATGTAAATGGGGGAATTAGCAATCTCATGTTGCAGGTGAGGTGATGTGATGTTCAGCCAGTGTCTTCCATCTGTATGTTTTTTATTAAGTTATATTGTTGATCATCTTTTTACGATGAAATACAATATCTGTTCTCAGTTTTTATCTCAAGTTACAGCTCTCTGAATCTGGGACTCCTTGTCTCCTAAAAATTGTAAGACTTAGGAATTCAGTCTCGGTTTCAGTATTAAGTCCTGAAGGAGCCAAGGAGGTGCCACCAGCCACTGCCCACCAGGTGATGTGCCCTCGTGCGCCTGCTGGGAGGCTTGGAGTGGAGGAGGCACTGGTGGCAGTGTGGCACTGGGCATCATGCCTCACATGTGCGGCTGGTCCAGACTCCAGAGTAGAGAACGCCACTGTTTACTGCCTGCCGAGAGGGCCAGTAAGCATCTCGTCTTGCATACCTTCAAGATACAGGGAGGGCCGGAAGGGAGGGGAAGAGCATCTCCGCTGGTGGACCAACGGAGAGGTGTTAGAGTCACGGGCGATGGGCAATTATCACCAGTTGGATGGTCAGAGAGGAGTTGGGGAGGGAGGACGGGGTGAGGTGCCCTGCCAGCTGCCCGTGCAGGATTGTAGCTGCTTGCGGCAGCGAGGATTTGGGCGTGGGTGAGTTCATATATGTAGAGGTTACTGACACACAGTATCGGTAAATAAATTTGGTTATTAGTGCTGAAGACCAAACTTATGACCAAATTTTTCGGTTTCGGTCTCAGAGTATTTTGGTTCGGTCATTGGGTACCACCCTAGTGACTAGCATGTGAGACTGAGCTAGCAGATTTATTACCAAATATTTTGTCTTCCTTTTTTCTGTCGTGGCCTCTTGCGGGTTTGGAGCTTGATATCATAGTATTTTCTGTATTTCTGATAAATTATATATTTTGTTTTCGGGTGCTTCTAGTTAATTCTGTTCTGCCCTCTGAATTGGTTATCTGATGAACACAGTTAGCTATATACTGTTGGTACCAGTTTATTTATGATTCTTATATTGTAGACAAGGGAAAGCTAAATGCTAAATTAATAAATTTACCATGGGAACATACACAAATTGTAACAAAGTCTAGGGCATCAAGAACCTCTACTTGAACATATATTTGATTCTTTATGTCACCTTACTGTGTTGCAGATATTGGATGATCCATCACCAACACCTCCAAAAGATGTTTATTCTTCAGAGTTCTGTTCGTTCATCAGTGCTTGCTTGCAGAAAGATGCTGACGCAAGGCCAACATGTCAGCAGGTACATTGATATCTTGTTTCAAGAAGTTCTATTTCTATACCAAAATTTTTGGGTTAGAACTTCGGATCAAACATCATGAACTGCTTCAGTTGTTGATATAATTCTAAGCCGTATATTGCTGAGGCGATAGTTTTTGCATGCTGATGAAATTCATTGTATTTGCTGGTTATAATATCATGTTTCCATTAACATGTTGAGCATCCTGCAGCTTTTATCGCATCCTTTCATCAAGAGATACAGGAGAACTGGTGTGGACTTGTCCTCGTATGTTAAAAGTGTTTATGAACCAACAGAAATATTAAGACACCTAGCACATGTGAGTTTCTTATTTGTCAGTTTATAATTTATGTGGAATGTATAACATGAAACTAATGTATAGTTAGGCCATGTTTTTACTGTATCGATCCTAAATCAACGGTTCACGTTATTAGAGGGAAGGAACCCAAGAGCACCGTATTAAATCTCTATTTACTAAAACATTCTGAAAACAAATGGTCATGAAATTGACTTTTTTTGTTCTCGAGTTGAGGAAGTAGTTGGAGTATAAAACTTGAACAGAGCAAACCATTTTTTGAACAAAAGAACCTGTAGAAACTTGGTGTCCTGGACTAAACTTATGTCACTAAGGTGCATTCAACCATGACATCATCTGATCATCATCTGTGCACCAAACTTATAATCTGCCTTTATTTTTTCCTTTTTCATCTGGTACATTTGGGTTAAATTTCATTATTGTGGAAGGTATCATATTTACTCTTACGCAATAGGTAGGTAGTAACATTAATTTAGCTACTCGAACACAAAGTTTGCTTATTGTTTTATTTACTTCAGATGCTTGCTGTACATTACTATCTTATTTTTGACGGTTTGGGTAATATCTGGCGCCACATGAAAACGTTCTACAGAGAAGAATCTGTCTTCAGGTATGATATTACTAGTGTGAGAATCAAGTTTACCTGAGCATCAATGTGTTTCCAAGTTCTACAAAAGTGCATGCTTTCTTTTTCTTTCTGTCATGCTTATTTTACCCTTGCTCTTGCCTCTTGTACTATCAATTGAAGAAACATTCACTGCTCTTTATTTCATAGTACTGTTGAGTATAATCGCAGACTGGTAACCCATTGTTTTGTGGAAACTGAATTGAGTAATATGTTGATTTTTTTCTGTTTTTTTTCCTTCTTCTAGCTTCTTAGGTGAAACACATTTCGGGCAAAGTAACATAGTTGCGACCTTGTCAAGAATAAGGAAGATACTGAAAGGCAAACGTCCTCGCCATAAGCTTGTTCATGTAATAGATAAGGTTCGCTGTTGTGCACATGGGGAAGAAGGCGTCGCAATTCGTGTGTCTGGTTCATTCATTGTGGGCAATCAGCTCCTTGTTTGTGGAGATGAGCTGCGAGCCGAAGGGATGCCAAGCGCTGATGAAGTCCCCATTAACATCATGAACAAGCGGATCGGTCACTTCCGAGAGGATTTCTTTATGGAACCTGGAACTTCGATTGGGTGTTTCATCATATCAAGGCAAAAACTATCCATCTTTGAAACATGAAGGCAACTTCAGCTCTCAGGTCAGCACAGAAGCAGTGTCCTGTATGTGCAATTTATCTTTCTAGCTTAAAGCCTCGGGGTTGTGGAATCTGTGTGTGAGGACTGAAAATCATCTCCAAGAAAAGAAGCTGAAAGCACATAGCATCGACTCTGCATCAAGCCTTACTTCACTCAATTGCCTTACTGCATAACCTTACAGTAAAAAGTTATGAACTATTGAACTGCATGTCAGTGTCATACAGTATGAATTTGGGTGGCATACATGAGATGAGATGCGCTGATCTCTGGATATCTGACAGCTCACTAGAAGCCAGCCTGAGAAGTAGATCAGCTGAATTGCTGATACACAATGCATGTACAAAAGTCTGTAAAGAACTGTAAAAATGCATCTGAGAGAACCGTATAGGTTCCATAGTGCCGGTACCTGTAAAAAAGAAGGAAATAAAACACTAGGTGAGAAGGCTCGAAGACCCACATGCCACTCCAGTGGCACCTTTTTTTAAGGTCTATGAACGGTTCAAATGAAAACTTAGGCCATCTCTAGCAGCAAACTCATTTCATTTCTCTGTATACGGTAAAGAACAGTTTTTTATCCATTTAAAACAACCACTGGAGATGAAATTATAAGCCATAATTCTTGATCTGTTTTTACCTTTTTATATGCCTGATAATAAGGGGAACGTTTCCTCCATACGATGCTAACTAGAAAAAAAAAAGACTTCGCCATGAATTTTATTAACATTTATTAATATCGTCACCAGCACATCGTATTTCAAACTCCGTGTCTACAGTGTTTTGCACCATCATTTGGCTCCGGTGAGCCCAGCCTAATCGTCTACATCAAATCAAAGGTTTTATATATACATTGTACTAAAAAGAGAGTGTATATCTAACCATTCAACAGTAATATTAGTATAAATATATTATATCAAATACAAGTAATAAGAAATGCCAAATTCGCAACAAAAGAGGAAATAAAAGAACCCAACATTGATTATAAAATTGCCACCAGATTCTCCTTTGAATTTACCACATTCAACAGAGCAGGACTGCTAAAGCGTGCTCTGGAGTGCCGTCCGTCGCCTTGTTCAGTCAAGCAAACCGGATCTGCATGCATTCGTCAACCAAGACGAAGCTCCTGGCCCCTGACGGGTGGCGTCCTCCCGGCTTTTCTGCCGGCACAGCACGACCCCGATGTGACGGAGACGAGAGGCCAGGTAAACATGAACAGTGAGCGATCCATGGCCACCACCACGTTCATGCCGAGGTTGGATATCAAAGCGTGCTTATGGCTAATGGTATACTTACCTGTTGGTGTCGCAACATATGGGTATGTTTGTTTTTCTGCTTTTTCCCTGCAACGTGCGGGAGGCTGGGCTCACTAGAGCGCATAGAAAAGAGTGTCCATACACTGCAGTTGGAATAGTGGATGTGCGGGGTTAGATGGACGCTCTGGTGAACCCAGTCTAAGCCAAGCAATGGATTAATTCTAGTCTATGCATTTGCCATTCTTCTGACGACACGAGTCAACAAACACTAGTTTTTAACTACCCTAGTAGAATCGCAAAATGGAGCCAAGTCGAAGGTCTCTGCAGACACAACACAGAGTGAAATTTGAATATGAACGATGAAATATGCGATCTATTGGTTGGAGTGGACGCAACCTACCAATCACGCCCTACGCAAACCAAGAACGACTCCTGTGAGCGTGGAAACAAACACCCCGTACTTACGTTATGTTATAGTCCTTTAACCCTTTTATTACGAGGTATGTTGTGGCGTATTTTTAAAAATATTGAAATTGTTTCGGTTAAACTGACAGGACCAAAGGTTCATGTGCATGGATGACAGTTTGATTTATCCGGCATAAGTCTTTGCTGTAAATTTTAGGAAGAAGTCCATTTTTGACCATCGAACCATCACGAAAGTCCGGATTTGGCCATCGAACTCCAAAACCGGGTATCTTCAGCCACCCAACTGTCAAAACCGTCCGACTTTGGCCAACGGACGGTTTTGGCCGGCGGTTTCGCTGACGTGGCGTCCACATGGCGGTGGGGCCCACGAGTCAGCCGCCACGTCAGCTCTCCCTCTCCCTGCTTCTACCCCATCCTCCTCCCGAGCCGCAGCCTCCCCACGGCCGTCGGTGCCCGCCTCCCCGCCGCAGAGCCGCACCTCCCCGCGCCCGTCGCCGTGCGCCTCCCTGCCTCCCCAGCCGAAGCCTCTCCGCGGCCGCCGGCGGAGGTCCTCAGCGTCGGCCACGGGTCCCTGAGATCCAAGAGGCAGGCGCGCAGCCCAGGGCCCTCTGGATCCCACCCGCGCCGCTCGAGCTTGTGGGCTACGGGCTGGATCCGGAGGAGCGCCGGCGCGGGAAAGGCTGCAGGAGCGGTCGGCGAGCGGGACGACGTCCTGAGACATGGGCCAGCTCCTCGGCGGTGTCGATCCGTGGGCAGCGGGTGTGCTTGCGCCGGTGAAAGGTTTGGGGAATTGGCTTGGCGGATCCTCCCTTGCTTGGCCCTCGCTTTCGTGCTGCTTCCGCGTAGCCCGCTGCCAGCGCCTCCACGACGTGTGCTTCTCACGTGGACGGCCTTTTCCTCGGCTCCCTCGGCAACCACGCAGCCGCTCGAGCTCATGGGCTACGTGGATCCGGCGGCGGTCCGCGCGCGGAGGTGGAGCCGGCGGCGCGCACGGGGTGGTGGGGAGGAGCATGGAGGGGAGCCGTCCGTAGAAGAGGACGAGCACGGAGGCGAACCGGCGGTGGGGGACGAGCGCCTCCGCGGGCTGCCGTCGCCGCGTGCTCGGACGCTCCGCCACAGGCTCCCTGCTGCGCACCCGACCGCGGGGGCCGTCGTCGCCGCGCACCCGCCGCGCCCTCCGTCCTCCACCACAGGGGCCGCCGTCGCCCCACTCTCTTCGTCCTTTGCTGCGCGGCTGCCTCCGTCGTGCCTCCGTCCTGAGCTACGGCTGCGGAGGAGGAGGGGTCTCCTTCCTCTGCCCGCTCACCTTCGCGTGGCGGAGGTGGAGCCAGCGGCGCGCGTGGGGTGGTGGGGATGAGTGCGGAGGCCGAGCCGGCGGTGGGGCACGAGCGCGGAGGCTGAGCCGGCCGTGGGGGACGAGCGCGGAGGCCGAGCCCTCGCGCCGCCGCTGCTCCGCCCCAAGCCGGCGGCCGCTTCGCCTCCGCCTCGCACGCTGGAGGGGGACCGCGGCAGACGGCGGGCGGGTGAGAGAGGAAGCAGGCAGTGAAAAAGGGATGAAGAGAGGCTGACGTGGCGGCTAACTCGTGGGCCCCACCGCCACGTGGACGCCACGTCAGCGAAACCGCCGGCCAAAACCGTCTGATGGCCAAAGTCGGACGGTTTTGACAGTTGGGTGGCTGAAGATACCCGGTTTTGGAGTTTGATGGCCAAATTCGGACTTTCGTGATAGTTCGGTGGTCAAAAATGGACTTCTTCCTAAATTTTATATATTTAAAATACAGATTTATTCAGCATCAGGTGACAAATGTTTGCAAAATTACCAGTCATGGAGAAGAAGAGGGAAAGATGGGAGAGAGACCTTACCGCGCCTCACCATCGCTGGGGAAGAAGCTATCGCCGTTGCGCCTCGCCGTCGCCAGAGCTTCAGGGTTAGGGTTTAGGTTCAAGGTTGGGGGCTTGGGTTCGTCGGTGGGATCTTCTTCCTCCTCCGGGCTTAGAGGGAGGGCCGAGGGAGGCAGGCCGGCTCGGCGGAGGTGGTGGTCGGCCGAGCAGCTGAGACCGGCGGCAAGGGCGCCGCCTGTCAGGCGGGGTATGACGGCGGTTGGGCCAGGGTGGGGCGGGGGGCGACCACAACGCGAGGGCGGCGGCAGCGAAGGTCGTGGGGCGGGGCTACATGGCGGTGGGGCGGCGGGGCGGGGAGGCCACGGTAAGGGTGCCGAGGCGTCGCGGCCTCCAGGTGGCAGCGGGTGGGGCGTGTGGCGGAACCGCCCGAATTAACCTGAGCTTAGTACTTACCGCTGCTTAAGTACTAATCCCACATTAATTCCGGTAGTCCGTCAGGACTTATAGGTCCTGACTAAGCCTTCCCACCTGGATCGAGCTCAGGGGTGACTCTCGAAGCAATCCACAGGTTACAACAGATAACATTTCATACATAACTTAAAGTAGGTTTTACAAATTAGTGTAAAAGTTATTACAAACCACTGTTCTCCAAAATAATTATACAAGAGGGTTTAGTTCCCTAGAGTTTTACTTAAGTCCAAAAGACATCCACTCTTTTGAAGTCAAAAGGAGAGTGAAATTGCATCTTGCCCAACGACGCAATTTCCACCTGCAGGGGATTACTAGGGAACAACAGAAGATGGATCCCATGGGCAGAGCGTGTATTCTTCACCTGAAGAAAAACATGAGCGAAGAAGCTTGAGTCAGCAAGACTTACCCGACCACTGGGTCTAAACCCGACTTTCTATCCTATGGCCGATCTGGTTAAGCCAATTCACACTGCGGCAGGCCTAGTTGTAGATCCTTAGCCTTTAAGATTTTTACTTCTTTTAGTTGTTACCTACCCAGCTAAGTTGTGCTTAGTCTAATTCAAATAAGAGCAAACACTTTATAGAACACATGCTTTAAAGAAGAACTAACATTATTCTTTTTAACTACGATGTTGGGCTTGTCCAGGCAGCTTACACCTGGTAAGTTCAGCGATTTGAATCGATTTGTACACTCTCGGGAGGAAACCCAAACACGCGCCATATGCGTGTACGTTGACACCGCATATGGCATCCTCGCATCCCAACTACCACCTAGCTTGAACCGCCCGCGCCGACCCCGGGTGTGTAAATACTTTTCTAGAGTTTATAATAATTTTCTAAGGTTTTGGAAATTTTTTTCTCATATTTCAATAAATTTTTTTAGAAGCTTTAAATGAATTATTTAAATTATTTTTATTAAATAACTCAAGATAAATAAAATATAGGTAAAACAAAATAAGTTAAGTTAATTCACTTGTGTTTTATCCACTTAAACAACTAACATCTTTAAAATTCGGCTTAAACTAAATTCATTTGGAAAGAAAAAGAAAAACAGAAGAAAAAGAAAGAAGCCCAAGGCCAAATTTAGTTTAATAAGCAAAAGTTCTATTTGGCTCCCTAAACTATTTCTCTGGTCTGTTTTCCCCCATTCGCGAATCAACCCAGCCCACTTCCCCAACCGGGCCGGCCCATTTCCCCTCTCTCCCTTCCTTGGCCCACTTAGCTAGGCCCGGCCGCCTTTGGCCTGGCCGAGGCCCAGCCAAGGGCACACGTGTCGCTGCGGCGGCGCGCCTCCCGCCACGGCAGCCCCTCCGGCTCTCGCCGGCGGCGACCAGAGCGCGCGGTCCCTCCTGCTCTCTCCCTCTCCACCCTTCCTCCCCTCTCCCTCTACCCGTGTGCGACGCCAGGGCGGGCATGGCGTGCGCACGGCGGCGTGGCGCTCCCCCGGCGGCGCAAGGCCATGCTGGAGGCGGAGACTACCCGCAAGAGGTGCGTGCGGGGGCGCCGCACCGGATGTGCTCGACGGCGACCCCAACAAGGGGCTTGTGCATGTGGGGAATGCGGCGGCTCGGTGGCTAAGGCAGCCGGCGCCATAGATGGCCACCGAGCTCGAATCGAGCTCGGGCCGGCCTAATCCTCGACAAGGATTAGAGGATGAGGAAGAGGGTGGCGAGGAACGCGGATCCTTACCCTCCGACGGCGAGCAAGGACAACGGAAACGGCGGTCGGCGGTGAGGCGCTGCGGTGGAAGAACGGCCGCGGTGCGGGGGCTGTGGGGCGGCGGAACGGCGATGGCGAAGCCGGGATGGGGCTGCGGGAGGTGGAGCGAAGCTCCGGCGGCGTCAAGGTGGGGCGGGGCGGCGGTGGGGGCTCGGCATGGCGGCGATGGAGGTGGGACGGCGCGGGGCGGAGCGGGGTTCATCCTCCTTCGCCCCGGCCAGATGAGGAAGAAGCCCCGGGGCGGGCCCCACCTGGCAGGCACCGCTGTGCAGCGGGCCGCCCCAGTGGCGCGCATGCAGGGGCTGATTTACACTTTCAATTTTTAACCCCTCCAGGAAAAAGAATTACAGTGAAGTCCAAATACAAAAAGGAAAGGACCTAATTTAATATGTTTTTCTACATTTTTGCCCTTGGCAAATTAAATTACCACAAGAATTTTGAATTTAAATTGATTTCAAGTGATTTAAATTAAGGGCTCCAAGAATTTAGGATTACGCACATGATGACATGATAAAAATGCACTTAAGAAGTAGTTAAGATACGGAGTATCACAGGACGGGGGCCGGTGGCGGCGGGGCACGAAGAAGAGCCGTCAGAAAAGGATAAAATTGATTTGGACAACCCAAAAAATTCAGTCCCTGACATGGAAACACACCCTTTAAAATATCTATGTCGTCTTTGCCGACGCGATCTGCACTTGTGTTTGCCAGACCGTAAATCGTAAAACTGCAGACCAAATGTCGCTTAACGTGCGTACGGTGCAGGTTTAAATGTGGTGGAAGAACTGACAGCCGCGTCAGTAAATCAATTCCCATTACCTCCTACCAAGTGCAGTACTTTTTATATGATTCAATGAGGCCAATTCAGTTCCCCGATATATATGCTGCTGGCCTTGCTGTTGCACAAGCTATCTCGGGAGACCACTTCTTGAGGCAGGACAGGACCAGTTCTGCCAGATCCAAAGCCTGTAGTACAGCCGAAGTAGAACTGTAACCAAAATTATGGGTGGTGAAAACAAACTCCTACATACTCGAGAATTCAGAGAGAGTGTTCTAGCAAGTATATATACTGTATGTTCTGCTCATTGTAATTTTTAGAAGGCGAGACTGCACGGTCTTCTGCAAAAACGTTTTTGGATTAGGTGGTGAGGTGGCCCCACCCCACGCCTACAGTGCTCTACGGGCCAATGAACGAGACCCCGGGACCAGGTCCACGTACAGTACAGACCAATCCTCCAAACAGTGCCTTCATGGTTTCAGAGCCAAGCGTGTTTCGTTACGTCCAGGACAGGGACGTACTCCGCTGGTGCTGGTGCACTGTATCGCCAAGGGCCACGGGACCATGGTTTTATTGCTGACGTGTGAAGTTGTGCACCTCTAACCCCTTGGATTTCGGCTCAGTCAGTCTATAAAGTCGTATACAAACCACACTGCAGTGCCCATGTAGATACAGTGGCCTAGCCTATGTATACTACCCAGAGTACCAGGTACTGGTACTGCTGATATTGTTTTTTTTATCTGCTTTTTTTCAAAGATTTTTTATGTACTGTTGCCATAGGGCAGCAGTAATTCATGAGAGAGCAAAATTCATGAAAGAGGTAGGGATGATGATTTGGTTGGGCTCCTTCCTCTCATATCACTAGGTTAGTTGTAACAGAACCTGAGAACATGAAAACTCTTGTCGCCGAGGATCACCCATCAGTGGACGGAATCTGTCTTCGGTCGGCCATTCAATTGCCTTGTTGTTCCAGTCGTGCGCACATTCCCATTTGGAATTGCTCTCTCTCCACCACACATGCTGCAACAGTGAGGGGAAATCTATCCAACAGTGGCATTGGAGACAACAGGATGCATGGAGACGACGGACGCTTCTTGGCATTGGCATCCAGGTGCAGCACAGCAGGTATAGTGGTAGATGGAGATGGAGATGGAGATGGGAAGCACAGGGCCACGGCACCCAGTGACCCAGACCGGCAGAGACCCAGCTGCGCAGCCTCGCCGTCTCGCTAGGCTGGCAGCTAGCGGCATGCAGTGGCGCTCCACTGTTGTGGCAACGTGGCATCCTTCACATCAGCTCAGCTGGACCCACCACATCTTAGGTTCATTTCATCACATTTATTTTATGTACGATATGTGTGTGTTTTCCGAGGAGAAGAAATTAAAAAGAACAGACAAACATTTCAAAAGAAAATTACAACTAATTAAACGGCCATGTTCTTGTTTACGAAATAGTAAAACAAAGTATACCCTACTAACGTCTCAACCAGATCGATGGGATTTGGGGATCTTAACATGATCAAAAGGAATCATTGTAGTCTCACGATTAAAAGAATTTGATATATAAATAATTCATAACATTTTTTATAAATAATAGGATAGAGACAAACTTTGCACTATCAAAATTGTAGAGCTCAATGAAACTTATACCAGTGTAGTTTACAACCTCTGTAATAGAGTTCGTTTACAAGCTCAATGATTTATATTTTTTTTAAAAAAATTGAATCGTTAAATGACCTTGGATCATGTTGATTATTACTACATTGCAAATATAAAGCACTAGCTAAACATGAATGTAATTTCCTCATATGTAAAATCTTTTGGTAAATAATAAGCATCCACATAAATTTGATAAGGTGTTGGCATGTAAACATCACGATGAAGAGTCACTTGCACATCTGTTGAATCCTCCAAAACTTATATGCATAGAAGAATTAACTGGTGTCTTGTAATAAAATCTATAGATTTATCGATTTTGAGAGATCTTGCTCACTCAATTTCTCGGGATGCTCATATGGATAAGGTGTATGCGTTTGCGTTCATAGGGGCAATTATACATGTGTATTTATAAATGTTTGCGTCAGTACGTATTCTATTTTGAAAAAAAATCTAAACTACTTTATTTAGGTTTGGCTCAATTAGTTTCCCAACAAATAGTACTTGCCCAATAATAAAAAATGGATCCTTATTAATAAGTTTTCCATTTACTCTTGTGCATATATATATGGATACCATAACGACAACAATAGTCATATGCCAATTAAGAATTAAATATGTATGAGGCGTATGATATTAGTATCATGTTGGGGTGGGTTATTACGTTATTAGCAGGGTGAGGTGGAATTGGCTGGACCATCAATTCAGCCAGCCCGAGACATGCATGAGGTCTCCTCTCTCCCAGCTAGCTAATCCACAGGCATGACTGAAAGGGCCCTGCATGTGAGAGCTTTATGCACCCCAGCATGTCAAACAACCTACGCCATTGGCGGGCATTAGGTGCGTGTAGGTGGGGGTGTGTGGTGTGGGCACGCCATGGCCAAGCTGGGCTTATAAATATCTGTGTTGTGTGTCTGCACTGTGATCTAGCTTGCAGCTAGGGCAGCTGCTCTCTCCTCAGCAGCTCGCCTGTACTCGTCAAACCACAAGATGCAGGGCTAGCCAGCCATTACTCCTTTCATAATCCCTCTCAACCATTCAGAACCAGTTGCAGGCAGAGAAGAAATCAAGAAGCACTTTGCAGTACCTGCGCGGGCGGCAGGAGATCGAGATGATGAAGAGGATGGTGATCCTGAGGCGGTGCCACCCTCCCCCGCCGCCGGCGGTGCTCCTGGGCGGGTGCGGCGGCGGCGTGCGCTACGGCGAGTGCCGGCGGAACCACGCGGCGAGCATGGGCGGCCACGCCGTGGACGGGTGCCGCGAGTTCCTGGCCGAGGGGGAAGAGGGCACCACCGGCGCTCTCCGCTGCGCCGCGTGCGGCTGCCACCGCAGCTTCCACCGCCGCGTGGTGCAGCGCTGCTGCTGCTGCATCTGCTGCGACGCCGCCGCCACCGCGGCCGCCGCCGGCCGGTGCGACGACTGGTCACCGGAGTCCTCTGCGGCGTCCAGCACCACGCCCAGCTAGATGAGCTGCAATCCCATTCCCAGGTCTGATGTGTGCTGCCTGTCGCATCGCAGGTGCCAAAAAAAAAAAAAAAAAAAAACCATGCACGCTGCTCGATCGATCGGTCCTCCTTGCTCGCGTGATGTCGCCGCCTTCTCTTCTCTGTCTTGTCCCTGGCTAGCTATAAGCTACCTCGATCATGCATGTCTCTTGCCTAAATTATTATTGCCTTTCTCTTGCAATATTGCAACTTGTACTACCAATTCATCGCACCACACGCTCCCCGTGTCGTCTGTATGCCGCCTCTCTTTTTCTGTCTTTCTTTTTGCATGAGGTTATTGAGTTCCTATGATGACTTGCCGGAATCTATAGAAGAAGCTTTGTGAGGCCACTATGCGAGTATGCGTGGGTGATGAACTGATATCCTGTCTCCCTACCTCCCCCTATGTTCAGAAAATACATAATATTACAGAATTTTGATAATTTAAGCATCTACACTATAAAAGAGTAAATTTTTTAAAAATCTTTTTTACTTACAAAGGCATAGGTATACCCCTCACGTTGACCCTGCTGCGCAGTTTGGAAAAGATCGGAAAGGCCCAAAACCCATAGATGCAAAATGTTTCATCCACTTTCTCTCTTTATTTCTCACCTTATTTTATACCCATACCCACCTATTACTTTCCTTCTCTTGGTTAGAAATGAATGACGCTAGTCAATTAGAACTCATTCCTTTTAATTCTATTTTTCTTTTTTTTCTTATTATTGTCTACTTAATTATCTCACAACACGTGCATGTTGCACGTAAATAGCGGACTTTAAAGTTTAGTGGCATGCTTCTCAAAAGTGCAAATAACGGGTTACATCGGAATATAGCCGGCTATAGAGAGACTAAATAAGGCTATAGCGTGTAGCTTTTCCTTACTAAAACAGTTACAGCGGGCTATATAGCGGAGGCTATAACCGGCTACTTAAAACCTTCAATTTAAGCGGTAAATTTAACCACTTTATTTGTCTACTAATGTTAAGGTAAAAACTCCTATTTGGATTCATATCATGCAAAAGAAATTCTCCTTTATGATATCAATATAGAAATAAAAAAACAAATTCTTTCGATCAGTCTTCCCTCACCATGTTATATTTTGCTCCCCACGTCACAGCAAAATGTAAGTTGAATGTCAATTTTGTCTTATAATATATTGGTCATATGGCCGCAGTTTCAGATACAAGCTCAAGGATAGTTAGGGTCGTTCTTTTTGGAATTAGTTTACTTTGAACAACGTTTTTTTTTATTTTGCATCGATCTGTAGCTCAATCGGTAAAAAAAATCTCGACAGCAGTCAAAGTTGCTTATTAATCGCTAACCGGGGACAGTATCTTCTAGCCATTTATATCCTTAAAACGTACTCCTCCAAAAATAACAACAAGATGGTACGAGAATCCAGTGTACAAAACTTTCTTAACGGCGCGACGAACAGGCGGTGAATCATCTGATGTCAGTGGATACGGCATTCATTTACTGATCATCACAGCTTCAATTCGGTGCATCATACCTATCCATGGAACATCATAATGGAGCACTGCACCGTCATACTATATATGTGCAGTTGATGAACCTTACTAATTTTGCTCATAAATCCATGGGGTACAGTAATAAAAATAAAAGGCAACAGTAGTACTAGTATACTGTATATATACGTAATAAGTACTGTAAGGTTAATTACTAGCGGAATTACTCTTAGTCTGTCTGGCTTTATTTCTGTGCAGTGTGCTCGCTTGAAAAGTTTTCTGGGCCCAATGAATCGGGGCCGCCGGCAGCGTTTTGATCGAGCAGACCTTATTGATCATTCATGGTGTGCGGCTGCGGCTGGCCTGCATGCTAGCTGTGGACACGCGAAAACTTTTTTTTTTTTTGCATTTTGACATTTATGTGGTAGGAAAAGTTAGATGGCGTGCGTGAGTTCTTGCGTGCGTCTTCGTTCGTTCATGAGCGGCGACAGCGGCATCAAAGAGCAGC
Organism: Paspalum notatum; assembly: GCA_022530915.1. Lineage (NCBI taxonomy): Eukaryota > Viridiplantae > Streptophyta > Magnoliopsida > Poales > Poaceae > Paspalum > Paspalum notatum. The sequence goes on from CM039691.1 coordinate 8,442,918, forward strand.
ACGACAACAATAATGTGACGTTAGATCCCTCGCACGGAATTATGCACGTTATAAATGAAAATGAATGGTGGCCTCGTGTGTGTGCGCGCACGCATTATATTCTTCTGCTCATCTTTTTTTTTCCTCTTCCCTTTGGCGATGCATGGTGAATGATTGGAAATGATGCGAGGCACAAATCGATCATTCCATTCAAAGTTTCGTCGCGTGCATCCGCCGTTTGTACTCTATCGCAAAGGAAGTACTCATATACACCGCTCCGATCCCTCTAGTCATGTATTTGGTTGGCCGGACAAAGAGAGATGGGATGTGATGATCCATTATTTTAGTGTTTGGTTGGCACAGTGAGTAGGCTGGGATCGTCCCCAAGCGGGGTATTCAGCATAGATGCGGGATGTTCCTGTCTCTTCGATTTTGGCGGGCGGGGACGTTCCCTATCGATGTCGTCTGAGGTCCGGTCATGCGACGCGGAAGGGGAGGCGGTGCCAGCGCCGGCGTATCGGAGAGGGGGAAGGTGGGGCGGAGTTGGCGCACTGGCGAAATGGAGGGCGGGAGCGGCCACGCTACGCAAAGGGAAGGCAGCATCGGAGGAACGAAGCAAGGCAACACACGTGCGATGCAAAATGGAGTCGACTACATGGAGTGGTGGCGGCGCCGACGGAGCAAACGGGAGCTGGGGCGGCACGATGCGACGCGAAGGAGCGAAGGGGGCGACGCGATGTGACGTGAAGGGGCAGCGCCGATGGATGGTGGGAGCGGAGGCGGCGCCAGCGAAGGGAGTGGAGGCGGTGCCGGCGGAGTAGTGGGAGGCAACTCTGTGGAGCCGGGCAGAGTAGCCGCGTCACGAAGCACTTTTGCACAGGATGACAGGTGGGCCCATACCAAAGATGCCTAACGATCCACAAACGCCATCCATTCTTTGTATCCATATCCCTATAACCAAACAAGAAAAAAGAAATAAGCATGAATCTATCCCTATCAACCAAACATTGGATGTGACGAATCCATCCTAAAATATTTGAACAAAGATATCGCTACGCCCAGAGGTCATTCTTGGGGCAAGGCCCCCCAAATGCTATCATATAATAATCTTACTAATTTAATACTAAGGGCCAGTTTGGCAGCCCTATTTTCCGAAGGGATTCCTATTTTTCTTTTAAACTATTTTCCCCTCAATTTTCCAAAATCTCTTGAGAAAATTGGGTTGCCAAACTAACCCTAATCTAATTTTTACCATGTGTGTTTGCCTTCCTATACTTGCATCATGAGAATCACACACATATATATGCATAAATAGGCAGAAGATATTTCGAATATTACAAGCCATAGAGCTATCAAGTTCATTACTTTTACAAGACATCTTCCAAATATATGATGTAAAATCTTAGGTTTTGTTTAAATATAGAAGTGAATAGCATTTTAGTTTAGAAATGAGCTAGTTGGTGACAAATAATCGAAAATGAAAGTAGTAGCTTATTAGACGTAAATATACATACATTGTGAGAAACATGATCTAAAGAGGTAGAGGTTTCGGTGATTAATGATAAATTAATTTTGTTACTAATGAGTTCATGACATAAAGGGTTTATATGTAATATCGTGCTCATTGATTGACCAAAAGAGACTCCTCAAGTCAATTTTCTTTAAAAACGGCTTTGGATGGTTCAATCTAGCGAGAATATCGAGGATCGATAGCTTTAAGTGCCATAAAGTCGAATAAAGGCACTTAGGAGTTGTTTTGCTAGTTTTTAGATAACTCGTACTATCAAGAAGGGTCGAGCTTGAATGCATCTTAGTCCTAAAGCTCAAATACTTAGTCCTAAAGCTCAAATACATAAAAAAAAATGCAATAACACACTCACCTTTACTCAAACAAAACAAAAAAACTCCCTTAAACTCAACTCTTGTTTCAAAAGGTTCAAAATAGAGTTTGTAGTGTGCATCAGACAGTCCGATGCACCATCGGACCAGATAGACAAGGGAGTGTTCTAGCTGGTTCCAGAGCTCTTCAACTCATCGGATCATATCATTATTGGACCGTCCGATGGTTCATCGAACCAATTGGACAGGGAAGCTCGCCGCTACGTTTTTTGGGCGTTTACGTGCATCGGACCGTCCGATGGTCCAACCATTGGACCGTTCAATCGTCTCTGGGTAGTGGCGCAAAAATAGGATATTTGAAAATTACGTGCATCGAACTGTACCATCAGACCTTGGTTAGAAAATGGATTTCATACAGTAACGGCTAGTTTTTGAGCTGGCCTCGATAAAAAGGAACCCTCCTCCGTCCATTTCATACTTTGTGACCAGAAACAACACACTCACACACAAAGGTCACCCAAGCACCAATTCCACACAAATTCTTGAGCTTTAAGGCAAGAGACTTGATAGAGAGAGAGAACTTATTGAGTTAAAGTTGAATCAAGTGAAGACCAAGACTTGTTACTCTTGGTGATCACAATCACCTAGACAACTTGCGAGTCGTGCCTTCCGCAAGCTTTTCGGAGATTGTTGGAGAAGTAGGAGAAGGCCTTTGCGAAGGCGTTGTGCACGGTTTGGAGCTCACCATTTAGGAGTGGAGAAGAGCATCCTGAAAAGAGGGTTTGATATTTGCGAAGTTCAAGATGTAGTTTAGTTTTTGCGAGAATCACTTTACCAACCCCTCTCTTTGCAAGGTTTGGGGACAGGATCTTTGCGAAGAGTCCGAGAGAGGAAAGCCTTGCGAGGGGCGCCAAAAGAGGATTAAAGGGGGAGTCGCGACTCCTCAATACCTCGGAAAAAAGATCGTCGTGTCATCTTTTGTTCTCTTTACATTCCACGTTTACTTTCCGGTTTTACATTCCTAGAATTGCATGTCTGACTCTAGGTTGCAAAATTTTTATTATCTTGTAGAACTTTAGACACACTTATTTAGGCATTAGGATGAATTGGGACTAGTGTGATAGGATTTAATTTCAAATTTCAAAATTAGAAATCCAATTCACCTCCTCTTAGACATGTTGATGCTTTCATATACTACTTTAGGTTTCTTTTGATAATGACATAGATGGAAAAAATTTGATAAAAAAATTACGGTTGTCTTTAAAATAATTTTCCTAATGGCGTGGTTGTCTTTAGAATACTTATATTTGTTATTAATGGTTAGACCTATTGATTTTGGACGGATGTTTCTGTCTTTTTAATAAGAAATGTTTAGAATTTATCTCCTTTGTAATGCGTACTGTGATGTTTAATGTAGGTGCTCATAAAAAGATGTCTCCAATGGCTGTTTTATTGATAGCGATGATGGTCTATCGAAATGGTGGATGTTTCAGTTTTTTTCTTAAGGATAATGTACGTGGTTCATCTCTTCTTAAGGATAATTTTCTCTTTAAGATCGCCGCATCTCTTTTTGGAAGATGGTGAAATTTTCCATATTTTCTTTTGTTCCTAAGTCTCTAAATTGAGAAAGTGTAGTTTTGGTAACCGACCAATTCATTAACATGCCACTGAACCAATGACAGTGAGACCTTATTGCAGCTGATGCTACTAAATCCGTTGCTCTTTTTTTGGCACCAACAATTAAAACTAGATACCCAAAATGACACTCTATCCCTCGCCCAACGCATTGTATCCATGTGCATTTTCGTGGCATTCATTTTGCATCGTATCGTATCAAGTAATTAATAGGAAAGTGACTGGTGTTATCTACAAGTTGAGCTCACACATGTACTATGTCTTAATAAACTATTAATCAAAGAGCCATGTGTGCATCGTGATCACGCGCTCTGTATGCAACCTGACTAGCAGTTGGTTTGGAACACGGGCGAACATATTCAGATTCGTACCGGAAACGAACTATCACCTCCTCAGGTCTCTCTACGACCATTCTTGCAACTTTTGCGACGACAGATCTTGAAGCAACAATAATCGATCCAGACATATTCGCGGCTATCTTGTTTCCCCATGGCCATACCATACAGCACTACTAGGAGATGGTCCAATGGACGGGGACGGCGCCGGGGCTCTCTAACCCTCACGTGTTCTCCGTGAGCCGATCGATGAGCATCTCGATCTGTCTCCATTTTTTTTTTTTTTTTGAGGATCATCTCGATCTGTCTCCAGAGCTTTGCAGTGCAGTTGCCGGGCCGTCTTTGTATCTACAAAGGCCGCGTCTCGGTGCAAGACAGACGCAGCCCGGCCCAACGAGGCACGAGGTTGGATTCGAGCCTGCCACGGATCGGAGTCCGACCACGAGTTCTTCTTCTTCGACTCGGGCTCGGATCCCCGGCCGCTCCTGGGCCCCTTATAAAGGGGAGCCTCCGGATCCCGCCAGGCCCGCGTGCTCCGCTACTCTGGTTCCTCGGCTTCCCACACGGCGAGTCCAGTCACAGGACACCGGCCACCTGCACCCGCGCGCGCACAGAAGCGGCGACGGCGGCGACGCAGCCACCCACGATGGCGGCGGAGGCGGAGGCGGAGGCGGAGGCGGTGGCAAAGCAGCAGCAGAATCAGGAGGCGGCGGCGGAGCGGTGCGCGGACGGCGGCTGCCGGCCCTGCAGCGGTGCGCCGATGTGCGCCTGGTGCTACGCGGAGAAGATCGTCAAGCCCAAGAAAAGGCTGGAAGCCTTGCTCGCCCAGATCAAGAAGGTCCCCCAGGCCGCGAGCGACGGCCAGCCACCGCGGTTTCGGGAGCCGGCCGGGCTAAGCTTCAGGAGGAGCACGCAAGACTGCTCTTGAGCTGCCGGTAGCGATTGGCTACTGCAGATACTAGAACCCTGTCCGGATGATCAGGCGTCCGTGATCTGACTGTTCGTTTCCATATAATCCGTGTGTTCAATATTATTTGTAACTACTACTAGTATGTTTTTTTAGGATCAACTACTACTAGTATGTGAAGCCTTGTGCTTTTTGCACGGGCCGGCAAGCGTAAACATTAGAATTTGTTGTGTAATTTTGAGATCCATAATTAATCAAAATTACTATTCTTTCTCTCGTGTGTTCATATACATACTCTAAAAGTATGCTCATGTACGTGTTTTTTAATCTTTTATTTATTAATGGCACATAGTGGTTAATGTTGGGGAGAAAACCCCTAGGTCACTCCGAAAGAGTTCACAACAATGTGGATAAATAGTATAGTGGGAATCTTCTCTGTCATTCATCATTCGTATACGGGCACCCCGGAGGTATTTATAGGTATATAAACTACTAGCTCGAGGGTAAAATTACATCGATGCCTAGTTAAGTACTAGATCCTCGGAATATTCGAGGGCACTTTGGTCTTTCTCCCCTTCAAGTATGAAACGTGGCGACCGCCCGTACTGCTCTTGCCATGCTCTCTTCGGGAAATGGTCCTCTTTGCCCTGAGGTTGGTTCCTCTCGTCTCGAAGCGGCGCCTCTCGTGAAGCTTCCCCTCTTGGGTCTTCGACTCGGAGATGCCTCTTCTTCTCCTCGAAGACCCCAGACTGGGGGTTGGGTCGTCGGCACCGATGCCTCTTCGTTCAGCTTGTGGACCTGTACCGAAGGTGCCGCAGTCCATCAGTCACTTCGAGTGCGCCGAGTTCTTCTCCGCGTTCCAGCCTCATCATTTTCCTCCTAGGCCTGAAAAATTGAGTCGTAGCATTAGTCCCCCAACAATAGCTCTTCACTGGCGAAACCCGAATCGTGAGGGCTGAGCCCATTCTCGACTCTTCGCTAGCAAAGAGGGGAGAGGAATTAGAGTCAGTTTTTCCTCTCCCTGTTTTTTTTGGCACGTGTCTCCTCTGCGTTGCGTGATGGTTTGGCCGAGAGACACGCGTTGGCTTCTCATCACATGCTGCAGCGGTAAGGCTGAGGGCCTGCCCTTGCGCGGCTATATAAAATGATGGAGTCACGGTCATTATTTTTCACCGCGGTCGCTTTCATTCTGCTGTCAGCCTTTGAGGCCCTCGAGCCCTTTCCGCGTGAAGAGCTATTTCAGGTTTTGTTGCATTCACAGTTTTTTCTTCATTTTGAAGTTTAGATGTCGTGCCCGAAGGTTTCGAATCAGGTGTTCGCGAGGACAATTGAGTTCCCCAGAGTAGGGTTACTTCGGCCAGTCTAGCAAAGTGGGCCAAGAAGGGCTGGTTTGCCGAAGAAGTTGCTCGTGTTCCTACTGAAACTGCTCCAGCACCGGAGGAAGATGAAGTGATAGTGTTTCGGGATTTCTTTGAAGCCGGACTTCGTTAGCCTCTTGACAGAGCAGTGTGCAACATTCTTCAGGAGTACGGTCTCTGGATGCACCACCTCACACCGAATGCTATCGTGCGCTTAGTCTTTACATATGGGTCGCGAAGATAATGAGGCTGCATCCCAGCGTTGATAACTTCGTTGATACTCATAGCATTCACCATCAGCCAAAGACCGTGAAGGAGGGCGACAGCGAGAAATAGTACTTGTTTGCTTGCATGAACTTTAAGTATCAGAGCTCCGCAAGTAGTCTTGTTGTTGCCTATCGCAATTGATGGGAAGCAAACTGGCATGAGTTTTGGTTTTATGTGAAGTTGGATTGGTTTATTGCAAGTGAGGTCCATCCACTGCACACTCAGAAGATAGGACCTCTTACTAGCTAGTTTACATTGAAGCTGAAGAGGCCGGAGATTTGCAAAGTCTTCGCTATGGCCTTGGAGAGAATTGCTGAGATCTATGGCACTCGAGACCTGGTGGAAGAGTATTGTGGCTGTAATGTCTTTCCTATACACAGCGGGGGGAGTTTATAGAGTACTGGGTCTCTGGCTCCAAGGAAGATATTCAAGTTCCTGACTTCGCGAGGTGCTTCAAGCTATCCAAGGAGCAGATAGATGTGAAGAGGATAGAGAAGGCTGCGAACTCTATTTTGGACAAGAGACGTTGGCTGAGCGTAAGAAGATTGGGGAGCACCTAGAGGGCCGCCGAAGCAATCGTCGATTCAAGTTCTTAGAAATTGATGCCGGTCTTTGGGACTTGACCAAAAAATCCAAGAAGTGGCCGCGTGACGAGGAGAAGCCGCAGGAGGAAGCAGGCGGATCTTCGTCCAAGAAGACATCGAGGAAGAAAGTTTTCTCAAAGAGGAGGAAAGTAGAGAAAGACGTGGTCGAGGGAGGTGATGATATTGATGCCGAGGAAGTCTCTTCCCCCGAGGAAGAAAGTTTCCTCAAAGAGGAGGAAAGTAAAGAAAGACGCGGTCGAGGAAGGTGATGATATTGATGCCGAGGAAGTCTCTTCCCCTCGGGTTGCCGAGGATGTCGCCGGTGGCTCAACTATCAGTCTTGATGTTCTCGCTCAACACTCAAGCCGCCAGCGCCAAGACTCAAGAGAAGACCGGGTCGCACGTGCTAGGTGCTAGCGATGTTGGGGCTGGGTCGGATGGCGGTACTCTTGCTACGGCAGGGGAGGAGTCTACTGATGTGTTCACTGGACGGCGGCGAGTCTCTCTAACCCTGATGTGTTCTCCATGAACCAACCGATGAGCAGCGGCCGGCATCAGCCGACCAGATAAGAAGCTCAGATGCGAACGCAACTGGAGCCCCGACTGACCACGTCCTGGTGTGCGAGAAGAGATGAGGGAGACCATCCAGTGACGACGGACACTTCGTGTCCTTGCGCTGTTCCTCTGCTCCCTGCTGGCTGCTACCTCCTGGTATGGTGATCACTGATCAGTGTGTCTGCAACTGCACTTCCCACTGCACCTGCTTCCACCTTCCAGACTCCAGAGCTTTGCAGTGCAGTTGCCGGGCCGTCTTTGTATGTACAAAGGCCGCGTCTCGGTGCAATACGCAGCCCGGCCCAACCACCTATCTTGGTTGGATTCGAGCCTGCCACCGTTCGGAGTCCGACCACGAGCACTTCTTCTTCTTCGACTCGGGCTCGGATCTCCGACCGCTCCCGGGCCCCTTATAAAGGGGGAGCCAGGCCCGCGGGCTCCGCTCAGGTCCCCAGCTTCCCATACGGCGAGGAGTCGAGAACCGGAGCACCAGCACCCGCGCGCGTACAGCGTGCTGCTCGGTCGCGAAGGGGCGACGGCGACGGCGACGCGCCCACCTGCGATGGCAATGTCGGAGGCGGCGGTGGCGAAGCAGCAGGAGGAGGAGGAGGCGCGGTGCGCGGACGGCGGCTGCCGGCCCTACTACGGCGGCGCGCCGATGTGCGCCTGGTGCTACGCGGAGAAGATCGTCAAGCCCACGGAGAAGCTGCAAGCCTTGCTCGCCCAGATCAAGAAGGTCCCGCGGGACGTGAGCAACGGCCAGCCACCGCGGTTTCGGGAGCCGGCCGGGCTTAGCTTCAGGAGGAGCACGCGAGACTGCTCTTGATGATGAGCCGCCAGTAGCGATCGCTACGTCGGCTGTGAGCGATCTCCTCTGTCGTCTTCATGTAATTTGTTATTGCAGTATTGTACTCTGCTACTGCAGACTAGAACCCTGTCCCTGATGGTCAGGTGTCCGTGGTTTGACTGTTCGTTTCCATAATCCGTGTGTTCCATATTATTTGTAACTACTAGTATGTGCACCCTCGTGCTTTTTGGACGGGCCGGCTAGTGTAAACATTAGAATTTGATGTGTAATTTTGAGATCCATAATTATTCAAAATTACTATTCTACATTTTCTCTCATGTGTTCATATACGTACATACTCTAAAAGTATGCTCACGTACGTGTTTTTTAATCTTTTATTTATAATAATAATGGCACATAGTGGTTAATTTATATATAAATTTAAGGAGTTCATTTAATTCATTTTTTGTAATGGCATAATTTGTATGCAAATCTAAGAGCTATTATAATTCATCTTTCGTACTGGCATCGCGAGTAATATATATGTGAATTTAGGAGTTATATTTGTATTTCACAATGGTGGATAATTTTTTTGAAAATAAGATGATAGATGGCTAGTTGTTTATGATTTTTATGAGGATTTATAAAATTTTGGATTTTTTTTTCGTTTTGGTAGTAGTACTTTTTAACCTTCATCAATTAGTAATATTAATATAATATTTTATCCAAATTTGTATAAAAATACAACATTATTACCAAGAAATAAGTCTTGTTCTTTTTTTTTCTGAGCTGGGGCCTGGAAGTCTTATTTCTGGTCTAGCTTTCTAGTAGCGGGCTAACACGCGGCCCAGCTCTCCCATCCAGCGACTACTAGCAGCAGGAAGGCCCAACCCAGGCTGCAGCGCGGCGCACTGTGGCAGAAAAGCGATCGAGTAGCCCATTGTTGGTCGGCACGGGCACGGTCCTAATCGCGTTTTTTTTATTTTTTAGATTTTTTTTTTCGTTTTTACAAAAATATACACCGGTTGGTAACATTTGCAGGGATGGTCGACCGGCGCCCGGAGGCCGGGCGCCAGGGGCCTGGCGACGGAGGGAAACGGACGGAAGAGCCTGGCGCCCGGAGCCCCGGCGCCAGGGGCCGGGGCTCCGCCCCGGCGCCAGGTGCTTTTTTATTTATTTATTTATTTATTAGCTCGCTAATCTCACGTTTAATCGCTAATCTCGCTGTTTAATCTCGTGCATCCGATCCGAGTTAGGGAGATTAGTCAGTGTATTAGTTAGTTAGTGTATTATTTAGTTAGTGTATTAGTGTACGTAGTAGTTAGTGTATTAGTTAGTGTATTAGTGTAGTAGTAGTTAGTGTATTAGTATAGTAGTGCGCAGTGTATTAGTGTAGTAGTGCGCAGTTGTAACCCGTTGTAATAACTGGATTTAGTATTTAGTATTAGTATTTAGTTGAATATATATTCTGTTATATTTAGTATTTATTTGTAGTATTTGTTATTAAATTTTAATAGTAGTATATTGTAGTAATATTTACATCTAGTAGTATTTAGAACTGAAGAGGAGGGAGGATGAGCTAAAGCGCCGACAAGATCTGCTTCGCGAAGCAGAACAACATGACCTAAAAATACTTATAATTTCAAAATAAACATACACAAAATAGGAAATAGAAAATGGAGAAAGAAAATAAAGCAAAATACTTGTAATTTCAAAATAAACTGGGGTCAAAATAAACTGGAGGGGTCTTGGTGAAAGGGTCGAAGCGCTAATTTAGAATGCTAATATAATAGGCAAGGTTGAAGCTAAATGGTTAGAATCTAACTCGGATCGGATGCACGAGATTAAACAGCGAGATTAGCGATTAAACGTGAGATTAGCGAGTTAATAAATAAATAAATAAATAAAGCACCTGGCGTCGGGGCTCCGGGCGCCAGGCCCCTGGCGCCGGGGCTCCGGGCGCCAGGCTCATCTCTCCGTCCGTCTCTCCGTCTCTCCGTCGTCTCTCCGTCCGTCGGTCGGCTCGTCCGTGGACGGTCCCACACCTGGCGCCTGGGCACCGGGCGCCAGGCCCCTGGCGCCCGGCCTCCGAGCGCCGGTCGACCATCCCTGCAAATGTTACCAACCGGTGTATATTTTTGTAAAAACGAAAAAAAAATCTAAAAATAAAAAAACGCGTCCTAATCGTCCTTCCCAAACTCGTCGTGAATCCGCAACGCTGCTCCCATCCCCCATTCCCATCAATGGAGGCATGGCGCACCGTGGACGGACCACGCACCGGCACACCGCCGGCGCCGCCTCCCGGTACGATCTCTGCTCGCCGCCCAGCTGCCTGTCGAGCCGACGAGATCGGCCGGCCGGCCGGCTAGCTGTAGCTGCTAGAGCCTAGTAGAGCATGACGTGTGCGTGGGTACGTACGGACAGGGAGATAATGTGATATGTCAGGCGCATCTCGGCACATACTCGTACATGCATGTCGATCGTCATGTTGAAACAGAGAGAGAGAGAGAGCGATGTTTCGAAGTGACGCTCAAGCCTCCGGAGGATCAGCTACTGATCAAGCATATGCATGGGAGCACATCAAGGACAAGCCTGAACCTGACCAGGTTTTTCGCATGACTTGCTTCTGTTCTGTGTACTCATCATCATCACATGATGGCCAAGCGACTCCGTTGTTTAGTTAAATCAGAAAAGTCAATGAGCGGTGGTGCAGATCGTCCATAATATATTATATGTACAGTGGGCATGCTTCAGTTGAAGTGATGCTTATTAGCTACTAGCTTATGGAAGACCTCTAAACAGCATCCGATCGTTGTTTTCATGTCATCCATCGATCCATGTTTTATGTCTCTCATTGTTTTTAGATATTTGGTAGCAATATCTTACTGCTGTTTGCTTTTTTTTTGTGTGTAGTTTCTGTCTGAGAAAACCCGATGTCTCCACTTGCAGCAGTTGTTAGGTACAATGTTCTCTCTAATCTCTTTATTGGCATTGGGCCCTTGGACAATATATCGCTCCCCGATTCACGTTGCATATCTCTCGCGATGGCGAACACGTACGTGCCCCCTTTTTTTTGAGAACAAGTTACCCCCACTTCGTTTCACAGAACAAGACGTTCTATGGTTCAAATAGTTTACGACCACACGTATTCAAAGGCAGCACGCCCGCTCACAAATTTCGACAGAATTTAAAAAGGCTAATAAGGAGATCCAAGCTCTTGAAACTCTACTCTCCTGTCGTGCAGCAAAGTTCGCCGTTTGGAGAGCCTTTGCAATAGCGTTAGACCAAATCCAGCAGATCGGCACGCTGCAGTAAAAAATGATATTGTAGCGACAGTGGAGTTTGAATATAGATGATAGGATAGACGATCTATTGGACTTAGCCTTAGATTAACTTGATTCTGTTGGCGCCAAAAATTTTCCAAAGAATCCGTCGTTGGTACTTTTTCAGGACATGGTTTAGGCCCCTTTAAAACGAAGGAATTTCACAGAATTTATATAGAAATTTTAAAAAAATTAGTTTGATTTCATAGAAAAAAACCAGGAAATAGGAAAGTTCCTCTCATTCCAAAAGAGCCCTAGACAAGTAGGCTAGCGCTTGCATTCTCAAAGTTGTGTATAGGGGCAGACGTACACTACGTACATTATGGTGCAGTCGGCTTTGGAAAAATATAAAATGTTTTTTAACAAGAAAAGAATACATTCTTATTAATACGTCATCTTAATTCAGGGTTATATACACCGGGCCCATTGTGGAATTTGCTGCAGGAGAACAGCACGATAGTTCTAAAGTGGTTCGTCTAGGACTAGTTTGGGTGCTTTTCGATTAAAGTGGTTTGAGGAGGACTGAGGTGTGTTTAAATTCTCCATAAATCAGAATTTCTCCTAATCCACTCCGATCCCTCTCCGTACTTGAGTTGCCAAAATAGGTTTAAAGAGGATTTGGGTTTAGTTTTTTTTCCACGCTCTTTGAGATTATTCTATCTTTGATACGTACCGTTTTTCTTATTATGACATGAGATATATTAAAGCATGGACAAGATACGTACCGTTGTGTGCTGGACGGTCGCGTGGAGACGCCTTACGAATATTGGAATAACGATTTTGAATTTTTTTTTAATTATAAAATCTTACTATTACTAATTAAAGGCTTAAAAAAACACTACTTTCAAAACGCGCTAGAAAAAAAGATAAATCTTAGAAATTCTCACAATAATCGAAAAGACCTGACCATCAATTGATAGATTGGAATATTGATAGCCATTAGATCTGTTTTCTAAATAATTATCCACCTCTGACATTATAAAAGGTTTTGAGTTCAATTCTCGATAAAAACAAATATCTTCTTCTATTTTTAGTTTTTTTTCATTTTAAAAATTATTTTCAGTTTTTGTTCATTTTTTCTCATTAAAGATGTTAGAAACCTTTCCATGAAACATATATTTTTTGCTTAATCTTACTATTACTCATTGTAGACTCCTTTTAAAGTTTCCACGTCAATCTTCACAAGATGTGCTAGGAAAAAAATAAGGTCATAGAAATTCTCATAATAATAAAAACATCCGATCATCAATTGATAGGTTGGAATCTTAGTAGCCATTAGATATGTTTTCTAAGTAATCACTCACATTTGCCATTATCAAAACAATATTAAATAATCCCTAAAGCTACATATTAATTATCCACTATGCCATTATGAAAGAAAATATGAAAACACCATAAATTTATACATAATTGTTCACATTTGCTATTACGATAGATAATACAAAATAGCCCCTCTAATTTATATTTAAATTGTTCACCTTAATTATTATGACTGATAGTATAATGAAACTAACCCCTCAGATTTATATTAAAATCACATACTTTTGCAATCGATCAAAGAGTATCTAAATCAATTAAGCATACATATAAATTAGCAAGATATGCTATTATAACAAACTAAATATAAAAATAGATCTATGTTGTACTGTAACACATAATACAAAGACTCTAAAGCACGGGTTGATAGACTAGTTATAAGGCTATCCGCAGTGGGGCACTGAGAAGCTCTCCCTAAACCTTTAGAGTTGGGTATGAGGCAACTGAACAGCTGCAGCGGTTGACTCCAAACGTCACCCTTCTCACCCCATATCCAGTGTTGTACGGCAGCCACCCTATCCCCTCTCTTTCTCTCTCCTCTGTCCATGGCAACTACCATGGTTGGCGCGTCCCGTCGGACTCGGAGCACGGGAGAAGGCCGGCGGCGCCCAGATCCGCGGGGAGGCAGGGCCGGCGAGGAGGCACGGAGGCCGGACCAGTGAGGAGCGATGCGGGGCCGGGGAGGAGGCGGGGCCCGCGAGGAGGCGTCACGGAGGCCGGTGGCTAGCGCAGAGGGAGGCGGCCGCGCGGAGGAGCTCCATCTTCCCGGATCCACCCGCCGCCCGCCCGCCATGGCGAGGAGGACGAGCCGGTGCTGGATTCGGCTCCATGGCCGGCGTGGGGGGAGGTGGGGCCTCGTTGTGGGCCCATGGCCGATGGATCTTGGAGCCATGGCCGGAGGAGGCGCGGCGGCGGGGGACGCCGGCGCCGGCACGGGAGACAAGGAGGCGAGGCGGCGAGGGAGGCGCGAGCGGAGGAGGACCGGCGGGCGCGGAGCAGGAGGCAGAGGTCCGCCGCGCCGGCGAGCGCGGAGGAGGCGGGGCCGGATCCTCGCACCGGCGGGAGGGAAGAAAGAGCCACGGCCGTGGGACAGCCGGGAGGGACCCGACGGCGGCCATGGATGGAAAGCGGGGCGGAGGACGCTCTCGGGCGGAGCGGGAGGGAGGGGCGGAATAGGGAAGAAGGCTCTGGTGGAGTGGTGGTGGGTGGGTGGGAGGGGTGGAAAATTATAAAAAATGTGGTAGTTGGTATAGGGTAAAGATTTAGGGTAGATATGAGTGCAGAGGATTATAGTATAGAGTTGAGAATATTGCTGATTAGGACAGAATATTTTTTCAGGGTAGAGAAATAGAGTAGAACGTGTGCGGATAGCCTAAGAACCCTATTTGTTTCTCTTCCAACTTGTACTATAAAAGCTAGCTAGCGAGCTTAAGGCTGATCATGATGATCATCAGTATATACATTTTTTTTTAAATGAAAATTTTCATCATTATGGCAATCAAAACAGTACTTTCAATGTTAATTGTTTTGGAATAAACAGCCTAAGCTAGCTACTACCACTAGGCAGGAGTAATTAATCTCCATCAGCATCAGGAATTAAATTGGTGTGGCGCTGCAAGTCTCGGCGCCGTCCAATGACGGGAGGTGGCAATAATTGTGCATGGCTTGCCAGTGAAGCTTCATCACACGGGATGACACGACAACGGAAAAAAAAAAAGAAAAAAGGGATCGCCCTCTCCCACTCCCCGTCGGCTGGCACGGCGGCGTACGACATACGTCCGATTGAATCCTATCGTCCCTCATCTATCCCTCGCCTGACCTGAAGAAGGAAACCTCTCCTTGGACCAAAATGGATGCCGCGAGAGAGATGGGCATATATATATGGGGCTTTCGTTCGATGGATCTCTCCGTTCTCCGCAAGCGAAGCCTGCAAGACGGCAGCAAAGGGTTGGTTTGGTTTGCTCGTCGGTCCACGTTAATTACACAGTGTGCAGTGCGCGAGCTGCGGCCCGCCCGGCGCGGCCAATAAATACGGAGTAGGAGTAGTAGCTATACCTAGCTAGCTGGCTAGGTAATAAACTGATTGGAGTAGTGATGTGTGGTCGTCTCTGCTGTGTAGTTAGCTTGATGAGAATTGAGAATGATTGAGTTCCATTCCATCACAATTCATAATCCATCGACGACGACGCAGAGATCGACATATGGAGAGGAGTCCGTGTGCGTGGTATCGGTCGTACGGCGGTTACCGTAGGGGATCGAGGTTGAAGACGGAAATGACAGCGCCGCCACTCAGCAGTCGACGCATGCAGCGCCTCAGGCAGGCTGAAACCAGCCGTTTTCTCGTCTTCCGTCCTCTATCACTGCGCAAGAATAAAAATACTGCAGAAACAGTGTTTGGGAAAGGGATTCGAGGGAACCGCCAGCTTTGACCTTTGAGACCGAGCACGCAAACTCCCCTGGCTGCCGTTACTGATTTTTAGGCAGTGGTTGGGGATAGTCTGACTCTGGTCTCAGGACAGCGCGCCTGCGTCGCCGTCTCGTCCCCACCGGTTGACTTGCCGGCCCGGCCGGCTCCTCCGATAGATGATCCATCGTACGTCCTTGCTTGCCGTACCCAATCTATGATCGACACTGGGGGTACGGTGCTGTATACGGAGTGCTCCTCCTACTAGCTAGTGATCGTGGATGATCCTTTGTTTGTGTGTCCGGGTTCTCGCTCGATCTCCATATGGCCATGCATGGGGTCGGAGTATAGCAATAGAGGAACACTCGCATCGAATGCGAGTATCTCAAACTACTAGTACATTATTTATCATCCTAGTACTACCCTAGATCATGGCGGTGCCATGAGGACTGTCGCATGCATGTCGAGGACGAGGACTACGCCAGGGAAGGGAAAGACGCGGGAGGCATGCATTTAAGCCCGTGCGCCTTTCTCCTTCTGCTCCATCCCCATTCAATTCATAGGACCCTCTCCGATCTCACTCCCTACTCCTACAGAGATGATGTCACGATGAAATGACCAATAAAAGCTTCCTCTTTCCCACTGCAGTCAATTAACACTACTAATAAATTACAAATTACAAAAGAGAGCGAGGTTTTAGTCCTCTACTAAATTTATTTATTACTCCATATACATATCTTCAATATGTGTCTAGATTAATCAGTGCCTGTATATAAACCTAGACGGATAAAAAAGATAGCTACCAAAACCCTTATGATTTAGGGCGGGGAGTACTACTAGTACTGGTACTGGAACCAACCAGGAAATCATCTGCATGCGCTGCCCTCCAACACTCGTAACGCTATTTGTACTGATATATACTTTCCAACGAGAGAAAAATTAAGATGATGCAAGGGCGCGCGGCTTTCAGATCGAAAAATCCAAAAATATTACCAGCTTCACCTTGTCGCAGCACGACAGATCAATAATGGATACCTGAGTGCATGCAAACAAAAGCAGCCACGTACAGTACAGCGCCCTCTTCTCATACGCATGAATTAACAGGCGCAAGCAAAGCAACCGCAAAAGGTTGCAAAGGCGCAAACAAGCTGGTACGGTGCACAGGTCATGTCGTCCACGGGAGGCCTGGGGTTATTTTACAGCTTGCTGCTTGTGTCACTCACGCCGGGAAACTAAAGGCAGGCGCGTGCATATGCATGCCATGCCGCGTCCGTGGTGCCACGCTGCAAACGCAACGCGCATCGGCGCACGGCGATGCGTTTTGCGTTGCGTTGGGTGTGCTGGATTGCTGTTGCGCATAGAGGAGAAAGGGGCGAAAAGGGTCAAAGGGAAGGGAGGCTTTAGCGACCCGCAAGCGTGAGCATTCAAGGCTAGCTTGGTTGCCTGCATGCATGTTTCCAAGGGCACAGTGCGTGTGACACACCACCTCTCCCTTTGTCTCTGCATCTTTGGCTTGGCTCCTTTGCTCTTTATTACTGCTGGGTGCTGGCTGATGACCTCTTCCTGGTGCTGGGGCATGGATATGGATATCCAAATCCAAGGGACGGAGACGAAACGGGACTGGCTGACACAAATTAAACACTCGGGCAGATGACCGGAGAACCACTGCGGCATGCATGGGTAGGCAATTCGGTGACCCAAAACGACGTTTGCATATATAGCTTGGTCGTTTCGGGGAAAAGGAAATGGATAGTCTCCAGTAGATCAGTGACGACTGACGACCCAAGCCAATAGCCTCTCCGTAGCGGAGCCGAAGGAGCCAAGCTAGAAAATGCACTCAGCTTCATTCTCTTCAAATCGCCTCCTCCAGCGTGCTCCCAGGCCAAATTGGGTGCACCTGTTTTCTGCGAAACAGTGGCTGTCCTGTCACAGCATCTACCTCTTGTTGTACTGCTACGTACTATAGTGTCATTTGTTGTGGTGGTACAGCTCCATCTCTCTTGCCTCATTTAATTTGGGAAGATGTTGCGTGCCACTATGCAAGTGTGCTGATGCATCTCTAATCTCACTATTCTAATGCTCTAAAAAAAGCTTTACTTAAGTTTTAAAATTCTCATAAGAATAAAAACATACGAAAGACAATTTAATGTAATCCTCTAGGTTGCATATGAACTACCCAACACCATACCATTATAAAGATGATTTCAAGTAGTACCTAAACTTGCATATAAATTACTCAATTTGCTATTGAGGAAAACATGATTTAGAATAGCCCTTGAATTCAGATATGTATACAAATTGTCCATTATGCCATTATGAAACATGATTTGATGTAATCACCTAATTAAACTAAATTTAAATTAAATGCACTTACCATTATAATAGCTAGTATACCTAACTAATTAGATTTGCATAAAAATTACCTATGTCTGTTGTTACTAAAAACAAAACATGTACCCTGCGTTTTCTTCATCCTAACTAGCAATATATACTATTAAAAAAATAGAAAAAAATACAAAATCTACATAAGTATGCTTCTAAATTGCACACCACTACTACTAATAATATATACTAAAAACTACTCGAAGTAGTATTATGAAAAATCATTTAATAAAAACCTCTAAATTTAAATCTAAATTATCATTCAATTATAATGATTAATGTAATTAACCAGTAAAGTTTATTTTTTCAAATAAATTACCCACATCTGTTATTACTAAAAACAAAAAATATATACCCTATGTTTTCTACATCTAAAACTAGCAGTGTATACTATTAATAAATTAGGAAAATTCAAAATCTACATATGTTTCTAAATTACACACTTCTGCTACTAATTATATATACTAAAAATTACTCACAGTGGTATTATGAAAACCATTTAGCACAAACGTCTAAATCTAATCTAAATTATCCTTTTCATTATAATGACTAATGTATTTAACCACTATAGTTTTATTTCAAATAAATACCCCACATATGTCAGTATTTTTATAAACAAATAAAATATCCTATGAAATCAACATCCAAGTTACCAAGTTATATTGTCATAACCGGATAAATAAAAAATACACCTATACACATGTTTCTAATTTAGTTCCCCACTATCGCACCTAATATTATATAGTTAAAAAAAACTAACTTAGAGTAGTATCTAGAGACTATTGTAGAAGAATAAAGATAAGAAAATATGTATATGAAATTCTATTATTAGAGTATTAACTAATGGTATATTAGCTTTAGATCTCAAATTTAAGCTAGTTATGCTAATAGACAAAAATATACTTGCATAACAAGCTCTGCATGCGAAAAAAACACGAGATTTATGCATGTATTAGTTTTGCTAAAAAAATCTAGACCTCTGAAATTAAGAACTCCACTCTTGCTTTGATCGCTACACGCATCGCACCAAACAACTAAACTAGAAATGAAAAATCTGAACTTACATGGAAATGGATTTCCATGGTTTCGGAATTGCAGAAATCTATAGAATTGCATTCTTTTTGGATCACAGGGATTTTATAGAACTGTAGGAATTCGATCCGCTGCACTCTGTAAGATTTTTGGGGCGCGCAAATTAAGGCCAATCATATCCTATAGATGTGTGGAAGAATCGAGAAGTTTGCTTAGACAGGGACATGTAATTCGGACACTACAAAACTGAATATTTTTTCTCACAGAATAGATGTACTCGAGATACCTATTAGCCAGTTGCATTCTCACCACAAGAGGGATACTAGTATGCCTGTGCATGAGGTTACATCAAACGTTAACTGCGAAAGACAGTGGCGCTTAAATGCAATGTCATGGTCTACGGGCCGAGGCCCCCCTGGTCGCCATCACCGATGGAAAAATTAGGTTAAGCGTCCTATTAATTAATAGCAGCGGTACAACAAGATCCCATATTGCAACCTGATTAGGCTGTGTCCGGGTGCAAGGGCATATAGTCTGTAGTCCCCTACGTAGCACATCATTATAATGTTGCCCATTAAACACCAGTGCCTTTCTCTGCACCACGTGTAGACGCATACCTCTGCACATCTTGAGCCTTATATATTCAATTATTCATTGTGTTTTGTTGTCATGTAAAAACTGCGCCATGTTTCTGCACTCTATATACGTATGCCGGTTTATGTAATAATTTGTTTACTGTGTTGCACTCCCTCCGTACATATTATCCATCCACATTCATATATTTATTGATAAATCTATGTACATATTGAACACATGTATATATAGAGTAATGAATGGATCTAGTAGAGGTTTAGAACCTCTCATAATTTGAGACGGATGGAGTAGTATCCATTAATTTCATGTCCTTATATCCTCGTGAAATCTATGGCTACTCTTTTCTGAAGAAAAGATTATAGTTCTGAAATCGTTATGCTTGACATCAGCTTGAGCATTATGTATGTCGAGGTTCAGTATATATTACAGAGCTTAGATACTTTCTTAAAAGAAAATTGTAGGGTGTACCAACCGTGTTTTTTTTCTCACGTCATTCAAATGCCAGTTAAAAGTGACGTGTATATGTTTTTTTTTTCATAATCATCAAGACTAATAGTGTCATTTGATATATATGCAAATTATACCAGAGGCACCCATTTTATGACGGCGGAAGAATGGTACGGATTCTTTTTAAGTATGACGTTGTGGCAACTAATGTAAAACGATAATCTAGTACACAAATACACAAAAATCAGGAAAGCAGACCACCACAAGGGACAGCAGTTAGATAAACATCAAGTACTACTTAGTCTGGACCACAATACCACATGATTCTCATGAATGAACGAATCAAATCAATCCAACAGCAAAACAAAACCAATATGCACTTATCTCATATATATATTCATGCATGCATGGCGGCTTTTATTAATTAGTAGTATAAAAGATATATGATCCCAGCTTTTACATGCGTGCTTTGCTATATATCTAACCCCGGCCGTCCCACCATGCAATCCTAACAAAGGGAAGGCAAAATCTACGGAAGATTAGTTTTGGATCATGCATGCATACGAGTGAACAACACAGAACAAAATTTGCACGAGGTACGTACTTCACTAGCTAATAAGTAGGTAAACAATGTCTAAACAAGGAGAAAACAGCAACAGTAGAAGAGCCGCCACACTCATCCTGGCCAAAAACATTGTGGAATTAAGATGTCAGGGATCTAACAGTAGTGTTCGGCAAACCGGGATGGCTTAGGTGCTGATCACTCCATTAGATCCGGTCATATACAAAAATGTATATTTAAGAGCATGCTAATTATTCAATACTCCTTTGTCGTACAAAGTCGGTGTAGAAACCAAACCACTGTAATAACTATGCATTTCATTCTTCATTTCTCTGATAAGGGCTTTGGTCCCAATATAATGGCCCCCAATGCAAGTAGATCCGTCCCTATACATAGCTCTATTAAATTAAATGGCATGTCAAATTAATCAACATCAATCTTTTGTAGGACTAAATTGATTTTAGAGCAAGAAATGAAATGAAATGTTGAAAGGATGCCACCATGAGTTGGAAGGGGCTTATAGGACCATGTATGTTGCCCTAGTAGATCCGGCCCTATATACACCCTTGTTAAATCGATGTAGTGTAGTACAAACCTAAAACATTACAATAGTTACATACATTGTTTTTGTTTCTCCTATTATTACTCATTCCCTTTCAAATAAGTCCAACTAACCATGTGCCCCTCAAAAGTATAGGCACAAATCTACAATAAAGTTATGTTCGGGATTTTAGATCATATGTGGGGCATAGAACAAATTTAAAGGATGTAGGAACAATTAAGACGAACCAACTAATAATTAGTTAATTAGGTAAACTAAATCATAAACAAGGTGAAACAATAAAACTCTAGAGAAGAAGATGCTCGGGTTCTAAAGTGTTCGGCAAAACCGGTAAGAAGGGGTTATGCTCCGATCTAGGAAAATACTACCTACACGACATTGTTCTGAGAAACTTCTCGCCTGCGTGCTGAGAAACACAACGAAAACTGGCTGCCTTAGAAGAGGCACCAACACCAAGTAGTGACACATGCTTGCGGCCATAGGTATCTCACTAAAAAAGGACCTAGATTGTTACATCTATAGCTTAGGAACACATCCAGCGAAGGTTTTTTAAACTCAGACATGTTTAAATTATCTCACGCTAGATATCAAACCCTGGACCTAAGGTCCTATTAGACTTCTGCAACCACTTAGCCATAAGGGTAAAAACCAAAGTATTGAAAGAACTGCATCATATATTTTCATTTCTTCTCCTATTACTGGCTCCGTGATTCTTCCTTTCAACATCCAAGCAAATCCAATCAATGTTCTAATTGTTAGTCCAAACTCGTAGTTAGCTAGCTAAAAATACTATCTCTAACCCCCAAACTATGTAATTCTATCTATATATCTAGGCGAGTACTTGTACAGATGCATATCAAGAGTGTTGTTCTTTTGTTCTAAGGTAAATAGGTAATAACTAGCTAAAATTTAGCTCATATGCCTCTTTGTATACATCGGTCCACGGAAAGTATATATATTGCTACTTGTCAAAGTTTCATCTATTGTCTCATACAACACCACAAAGAATTTTTGGTGATGTAGAGGAGAGAGGGTGAGGTGAGAGAAAGAGGTGGTTGTTTTGGGAAACAACCGTCTCATAAGCTAAATTTTATGACTATAAGATAACTCAGCCACCATTGTTTGGGTTTTGTCTTACTATTCAACTCATAATTTTATTTTATTTTTTTATGCAAAATATAAGGAATTATAGAGTTACTATGAGACAACTTAGAAGACAATCCAACTTAGAACACAGCCCAATGTATATGTTGTACTTTAAGTCATCACAAGATTACGTGTCAATAAATGACACTGCCTATTAGACGAAGCCAATGTTCTCATCAATCCATTAGCTCTATTAGCCTAAACTGCTGGGCTAACAACTAATTGGGCTAATTTTGTACCTACCTAACCATTAGCCTTAGGACACAAACAAGGCTTTACTTATATTTTTTTGCCTTTAGTAATTAGGTCAATCATGTCATTAATAAGGATAAAGTAACAAAAGCAAAAGGGGCTCACTTCATCCGTGTGGAAACATATCGTGGAAGGTGTTTGCCGTGTTGGTATGGGGTATGTATACACAAGTGTGTACAAACCGGTAATGAAGGCTTTGGTCCCAATGGCCCCAAGTAGATCCGTCCCTATATATACATACCGATATTAAATGACATGTCCAACTAGTCAACATCGATCTTTTCTAGGACTAAATTAAATTGATGTGTAGAGCAAGAAAATGAAACATTGAGCAAATACAACCATGAATTAATTTCTCTCTTTTTTGAACCCAATGATGATATCGCTGCTTCTTCCATTTCGAAGTCCAAGCCAAGCATGTGCCCATATGTGACAAGCAAACATATATCTATTACAATTTTTATATTAGGTCATACAAGGTTAGTTATATACTACCTCCATTTTTAAATATTTGTCACCGATTAGTTCAATTTTGAACTAAACAACGTAAACAAAAAGAACAGAGAAAGTATCAAGAATGAGAGAAAATAATAAAATCAGGGCAGCATCAGTCACCTCATCAGATCACCTGGGTTCACTGCAGAAAAACAGGCAAAGTTCGTGGGCCAAAAACCCACCACGAATTTAGGCCTAAACCCACGAATTTAAGCTAAGTTCGTGGACCAACCGACGAACTTAGCCGTCGTTCTTAATTCCACCAATTTATACGGATAAGTTCGTGAGCCCCCACAAACTTAAGATAAGTTCGTGGGTTTCCACATGGCCGACGAACTTAACCGCGGCCAGGGTTAAGTTCGTCAGCTGCATGGGGCCGACGAACTTAATGTTAAGTTCGTCGGCCACCCATGACCGACGAACTTGATCCCTGGCACAGTTGGCCGACGAACTTAACCCCAGGTTAAGTTCGTCGGCCAGTTAACCATTTTTTTTATATTTCTTCAGTACTGGGGTCGCCCTGGAACAGAAATTCCAGAAATATTCAAATAAATTCATTCCATCACAGGCAGTTGTATTTCATTACAAACCATTCCCATTCCATCACAGGCACTTATATTTGAACATAAAGTACAGATAAACTCCATATCACACAGTCGAAGACGTACATGCATATAAAGTCCATATTACAAATTCCTTACAAGGTCCATACGTGTCACTGAGCTGCAAAGTCCGAGACATACAAACCTAATCTTATTCATGTGGCTGGTTTGAGTTTTGGCCACTACTTCCAGCGCTGCCGGACTGGTTTAGGAACGTATCCACATCGTCAGGATTTTGTGACGGTGCTCGGGAACCAGAACCCTGCAAGTGTATGTCAAGTTGGCTTAAAATTGCAAAATTTACGTACATTTGACAAATATAGCAAACTAAACCGTAATTTGATTTCAAATGGCATACTTAATCTCTATTTGACTTAAAAAGAGAAAGTTAGCATGTAATTCACCTATATGTGTGTATATATGTTAAACTTAACCCAAATTGTGGCGGTGATGGCATATTTAACCTAAATTTGAGTTCAAGTTGCAAAATTTCCGTAAATTTGAGCTATATCTGCATATATGAGTCAAACTTAACTAAAATTTGTGAATATTGCATATTTAACCTAAATTCAACAATGTTGGATATGTTTACGTACCTGCGGTGTCATCGGTGCACCTGTGGGACGCCATGGCATGTAGTAAGGTGGTTGGCTACCGGGGTAGAACATCGGCTGCTGCCCACGATACATCATCATCGGGTGGTACATCCACTGAGGTGGCTGTGACTGTTTATATAGTATGATACATATTACTACTTAGATTGAAGAACATGCATGTTTTATTTTTGAAGTAATGAGAACAATGAAGACAGACCTGGCTTGCATCTCCAAAGGGCGTTCCTTGGGTAGGATACATCCATTGTTGAGGCTGGGATGCCTGCAACTCAAACAAATAGATACGACATATATATTTAAGAACTCAGTATAGGTCGATTCCGTTATAGTAACTCAAATTAAGCAAAATATTTACCTGGCCAGATGGTATTATCTGGTTAGGAGGCTGAAAACCCTGAGCATCTCCACGTGGTGATCCTTGGCTGGTAGGAGTGCTGTAGTAGTTAGGTGGAGGTCGAAACTCTGGAGCATCTCCAAGCGGTGGTCCTTGGGTCATTGGACTACTGACGAAATAGTTAGGTGGCACCTACAAAACATGTATATCACTAGATTAGTTGGTTCAGAGGCAATAATTGATACAACCAGAGTTTACCTGTTGATAAGGTTGTGGAGGTTGAAACTCTGGAACATCTCCGCCAAGCTTCTGAGACAATGCCTGTTCAAGATTTATTACTTAGATCACAATGAAATGTAAAATTTCATAGCATTGTCTACATATATGAATGAGTTAGAATTTATACCATAAGATACGTCATCATGTAATCATTGTTTTCTCGAAGTTTATGAGTTTTCTCTTGAACTCTACGAGTTTCCTCCTGTTGAGCTTCTTGCTGGGCTCTCGACGGCCGGCGAGAAGAGCTCCCTTGGCTTGTCCTTTGCGGCCTTGGAATACGATCGTACTCCAAGGCACCATTACCCAAACCCCACCTATGAACAGTAGTCGACAATAATTCTACAACTAACTACGAAAGACAGTAAAATATCTTCGAATTTTGAGGTGTAACCCACCGCCAGCTTCGTATATGGCTTCAACGTCTGGTGCGGCCGCCCTCCAATCAAACTTCGGTCCATGGCGTTGAATTACATTCTCTTTGTACTTCGCCTGCATAACATAGACTTTAGTGTACATTCAGTTATCAATCGATGTTCACTAGATTTAATATACTTACAAGCTTCTCGGTTGCTTGCTCATCGCACAAAACCTCTGGATTGTCCGGATCTGAACCTTTGTGCCCCTCAATATAGACCTCCACAAAGTTAGGCTTAACACCAGTTTTAGCCTCCTACAATGCAAAGTTAAAGTTAGTGACATTGACTTATATCAAATTTTAAGGTGGTAACATGCATACATACCATGCGTTGTTCTTTGCCAATGAATCCATCTGCCCCGAACCTTTGTATCCCTTGTTTACTGGTTCTATTCCCTCGGTTTCTATCCGATGCCCCCTGGAAGTCACTTCCTGCCCAATAGTTGCAGATCCACCTCCAAGCCTCAGGATCCTTCATGATCCAATCAATCTCTCCTTGAACATACTCTTCTGCCTAAAGGTGCATTTTCTTCAGATCAGGTGTCTTTTTCACATTCAAATTCTTGACCCTCTTATGGAAATTCACGATCGCCTGGATACGAGCATTGCTGAAGGAGTCCCTGACGACTTTTGTGGCTGCCTTATTGAACACTCGCTTCGCCATTTTCTCCTTTTCATAGTCGTTCGCCGTCCGAGCGGTATCGTTCCTGCGTTATCCAATGGTAATGTCAAGTTCATCGATATTGAAAGCATAATTTGCATGAACAATTGAATTGTTAGTCTAGCCAACTCACCTAAAAACCTTTCCATACAGCTCCCTGACAGGTGCCTATACCCAAACCCTGATCATTTCCATCCACATGCTGCTTTAGCCCCCAATGCTCCCATTTGTGGGCCACTACTCGATCACCGTTGGGCAGGGTGACCATGCCAGGGTAGTAGAAGCGGCAGTAGGCACCCAATGCCGAGTTAACCGACGTACGGTGGCCTACCCCTGTCCAACTCATCTCTCTCCAACTCCTGCAATCAAAGACATTAAATCAAATTAGTATGTACATATATAACAAGAATTTAGTACTACCTAAATACATGACGTCAATCGATACCTGTCTCCTGCCGGCACAATCACCGACCTATCTGCAGGGTTACAACGCGCTCGGATGGAGACGGTCTTTTGAAACCTAGCAGGAGCAATTATAGATTAGATCGCATAACACTTGCATAGTACTAATTGAAGTCGAATACGAGACTAGTATGAATCATACCTAATGGTGCCAGCTGAAGAAGAAGGCCCGCCAGTCTCTGCTCCGTCCATCATAGGGTCAGCTGCATGTGTTGCAGCCAGTTCCGCATCTGCACGAGCCTCCTCCTCGACATCCACATCCATCTGCCCCTCTGCCTGCTCTTGCTCCGCCTGCTGCTCCTCCATACACCCATGTAGCTGCCGCTGCCGCTCCCTACTCTGCACAGTCCCTTGAAAAATGCTCCCAACAGAAGACGATCCGCCATCAGATCCCTTACTCCTTGACTACGACTTAGAAAAGACTTTCTTCGCATGTTTAAACATCTATACAAATTAAAAAGAGTTTGTTAGTACAAGAAAGCATACATGAGATAACATTATGAAATAACATAAATGGAAATACATAATTGGATAACATTATGAAATAACATCACGAGATAATATAAATAGATATATACATAAATGAACTACATCATACTTACCAAAATCCCTCGGCATCATCCGCTGCATCTTGGACTCGAATTGCATTAAGACGTTCTTGAATCTCTTGAATCTTTAGAGACCTTCTACGTTTTCTACTGGAAGGACCTGGCTCTTCATCTATTAGGTCCATGACATCCGCACCTAATTGATTGAGACCTGCCTCATCAGATATTGGAAAATCGTCTCCTACATCTTCTTCTTGATACACATCAACAACATCATCTCCTGTATTGCTTTGGAGCTCATTGACATCATCGGAAGGATATATTTGAGGGTTAACTTTACATGCAACCCACCAAACCTTCATACTAGGGTGTGGATATGACAAGTAGTACACTTGTTGCACCTGATGTGCAAGCACAATGTTACAATATTGTCCTTGAAGCCGAGAGTTGTGCCTCACTTCCACCATCCTGAATTGATCTACGCGTGTGCCATTGCGTGTATCAAACTATATGCAATCGAAGAATACAACCTTGAGTGTTTATGGGCCTCCAAAGGTGTATTCAATTATGTTTTGGATCACACCGTAGTATTCAAGAGCGTCCCCATTTGCATCCTCCGCCGTAGTAACTACTCCACTGTTGCAAGTGGCTGCAAGTGGACGGCTCGCTTCTAATTTCGCTGTTCGGAAACGAAATCCATTGATATCGTACTGACTGAAGTTCTTAGCCGCCACATCACCAATTGATAGTTGACCTAGATCTTCTGGTACTTTGTTCTCGGGCTTCATGCACTACATTTAAAGCATGTGTAAGGTATAGAAATCATTATTAGGAGTAGTTCGTTGGAAGTCAAAATCTTATAAGAGATAAGAGTTAGAAATTACTTCTTGGTAAAACCAAGGTACGAAGCCTGGTGTTTGTTTTGACCCATTAAGGCAGAGGTTATCAAGTTGCTTCTGTGTAAGTCGTCTAGAGGATGTCCAGTATTTATTGTGGAACACCCTGCATCGATCATTTGTTAGCTATGTTATGATACATAGTACAATAAATTTGTGTGGAATTCCTAATACATTGACATTATCACTTACGTAAAATATGGTTGCACTTCTTCCATGTTGGTGAACATATACAACATTGTCGAGTTGCGCTCGGCGGACTCCAAAGTTCAAAGACTTGAAGCCCCAACACTTTTACCCTTCCATTTGAAGATTTCTAGCTCGCTATTGGGTGCTTCAGAGACGGTATGGTACCGCATCGAAGGCGCATTCACGTTATGTTTCTTCGCAAAATACTTGCTTGAGAAGTTGGATATCTCTTTAATTGCAAATGCCTCAGCGATGTAAGCCTCTACCCTTGCCTTATTCTGTACCATTGCTCTAAGCTTTTTCAACTCTCTTTCTGCAGGATACATCCACCTGAATTGGACAGGCCCTCCAACCAATGCCTCCCATGGCAAATGCACAAGCAGATGCTGCATCACATTGAAGAAACCGGGTGGAAAGATTTTTTCCATTTTGCATAGAAGAACCGAAATTCCCTTTTCGAATTCACGCATCAACTTCTTTGATATCACTTTTGCACATAACTGCCTGTAAAAGTAATTCAGTTCTGCGAACAGTTTCCACAACTCATCATCAAAATAGCTACGGAACATTATTGGTAAAAGCCTCTCCATGAGAATATGATAATCATGGCTTTTTAACCAATTGAGCTTACCGGTACTGACATTCACTGCCCGTTTTATGTTGGCTGCATAGAGATCAGGAAACTTCAAGGTTTGCAACCACTTCAATATTTGTTTCTTATCTTCCCGCTTCAGACAGTATGGAGCTCGTGGCCTACTCTCCTTTCCATTGGAATTAATTTGGATCTCTAGCCAAGGCCTATCACATATCTCAGCTAAATCTTTTCTAGCCTTCACATTGTCTTTTGTTTTATCGGTGTCAAAACACATACTTATGATGCTTTCAGCAACATTACGCTCCTGGTGCATCACATCGATGTTGTAAGGTAGCAGCAATGCTTTTGCATACGGGAGCTCCCAAAGACAAGACTTATGAGTCCAGTTGTGCTCTTCACTGTAACCCAAGAACCCACCATCATCGTCATCTACAAGCTCATCAAGCCATTCCACTATTTGTTCTCCTTTCAACCGCTTTGATGGTCGTCGTTTCGTAACGGCCTTACCCTTTCGAAAAGAAACGGTATCAAATCTATATTCATTCTTCGGTAGAAGCTCACGTCGATGGCAATCAAAGAAAGATACTTTGCCACCATGCTTAAGAATGAACGCATCAGTGTCGGCCATACAAATGGGACAACACATGCGGCCATGGACACACCAGCCAGCCCAAATTCCATATGCGGCACGTAACATAAATCTTTCGTTAGCCACAACATCATATGCCTCCACCCCTATCCATAACTCCTGCAGTTCTTCGATCAACGGTTCCTTGTAGACATTGATATTTTTTCCTAGATGTTTAGGACCTGGAATAAACATGGCCAAGAATACAAACCCCTCTTTCATGCACATACGAGGAGGCAGATTGTATGGCACGATGAAAACAGACCAACACGAGTATGGAGCAGCACCCATACTAAAAGGAGTGAATCCGTCTGTCGCCAACCCAAAACGAATACTCCTAGGGTCACTTGCAAATTCTGGATCGAAGCAGTCCAAGGCCTGCCACGCCTCGCCATTTGACGGGTGTGTCATTATATCGTCATCATACTCGCGTTTTCTCTCCTTCGACCACCTCATAGCCTGTGCTGTCTCATTAGACAGGTACAACCATTCGAACCTTTTAGCTATGGGCATGCGACGGAGTTGTTTAACTGGAACTTTTGTAGTCACCGATTCTCCCTTTTCATTTAACACCTCAACATATCTCGATTTACCACAATGTTTGCAATGACTCAACTTTTCATCACCATTCTTCTTAAACAACATGCAGTTATTCTCGCACGCGTCGATCGTGTCGTAGCTCATTCCAAGACCCTTCAACATTTTTTTGGACTGGTACATGTCCTTTGGCATCTTATGGTTCGGCGGAAAAATATCATCTATCAGCTTGACTACGAAATTGTAGCATTCATTTGAAAAGTTGAACTTGGCCTTCCCAGACATAAGTCGTGTCACCGCCTCCAACACGGTAACTTTAGTCGATTCATGTAGCACCTCATCAGCTGCGGCGAGCAGCCTATAGAATTCTTCCCCCTCCTTCGGTAGGCTTCTAGCCTCATCTTCAGGACCAATATTAGCTTCAGGACTAACATCAAATTGCCTACCAAGGTCATTCAGCATCTCATGCATCCTGTCATAATTGTGGTTGCTGTTGTTGTTATCTCTTTCAATAGGACGCTCTGTGCCTTCTCCATGCTTGCTCCACACCATATAGTCAGGCATGAACCCATGCTTACAAAGGTGATCTTGGATTTGTTCCTTACGATGGTAAACACGGTTTGCACAGAGACTACACGACACAGTACTATAGGAGCTGGCCCCGCGAATGCATGATTCAAGAAAGCATTTGCTATCTGAGCCCATTCCTTTAAGTGTAAACCATCACTTCTCCATCCGTCATACATCATCCTTCGATCGTCACCCATTATGCAAAGCTAAAAAATTGACTGTTGTCAACGAACGCGGCTTAGGTGAATGATCAAACCCTAATAGGAAAAGTGTGTCCTAAACCCACCCAACAATGTAAGTTGTTGCATACGACCTATAACGTGAGATACGGTTGAGTGGAAATTTCGGCAGCATAACCCCACTGTTCTCCAAACGCACGCCTGATCATAGTGCGTTGGAGAACAACGTGGGTTATGCAACCGAAATGTCCACTCCAACCGTATCTCATGTCATATACAGGTCATATGCAACAACTTACATTATTGGGCTGTCCCAAAATATACGCGGGGACAATTCCGGAACCGCGCATTTCACAACTAAATGTGACATGCGTCGTTCCGGAACGGGTGACGCCTAGGCTCACTACTGTTTCACGTACGAACAATACATAAAACAAATCAACGATACGATGATGAAACCAAAAAGACATCAAGTATATTTATTCACACTCATTACATAAACAATTGGCAGTAGATAAATGCTCATAACCTTATGACCTAAGCATAATTATGACCGAAGCATGCAATAATTTAAAACTGCCAACCCAAATTGTTTATCAAAAACTTAAGTGATAACAGTTGCTTATCATAAACTACCAAACCAAATTAAAACTTAAATTACAACTATAAGCATAATTATGACCTAATCATACAATAATTTAATCATAAATTACAACTATAAGCATAATTATGACCTAATCATACAATAATTTAATCATTAACACCTAAGCATGCAACAATTTTGTCGGTTCTCCTAGTGACCCATGAACTTATCCCTAAATAACTCACGAAATTAGTGAGTCACATGCATCAAACCGACGAATTTAAGTTTATATATATATACCTTTGCGCGGGGGACGGGGGGGCGCCGGGTGCGGAGGGCCGGGATAGGAGCGCCGCCGGGTGCAAGGCGCCGGGACAAGGCCGGACAGGGGCGCCGGGGGAGCAGGGGCCGGGACCGGCGCGGCCGGGGGCGCAGGGGAGCGGACAGGGCCGCAGGACCACGAGGCGGCAGCGGCCGGGGCCGGGGCCGGTGGCGCAGGGGCCGGGGGCAGGGCGCAAGGGCGCGGCCGGGGGCGCGGCGGCTGCCGGGGGCGCAGGTGCGGCCGGGGCCGGCGCGGCCGGGCGCCCGGGGGAGGGGGGTGGCGCGGGGCGGGGGGAGGGACGGCGGCCACCGGGCGGCGGCAGCCGGGCCGGGGGAGGGGCGGCGGCCAGGGGGTGGCGCGGCGGCGCGGGGCGGCGGCGCGTCGGGGTCGGGAGAGAGAAGGCGGCGGCGGCGGTTTGAATGGCGAGAGAGGGAAAGAAACCGGGCGCGGATCTCACCTAGGGCGAATTAAGTTCGTCGGCCGGAGGGGGAGGTTTAAGTTCGTCGGCCGAGTGGCCCTGGCCGACGAACTTAACTAGTGGGCCCCACCGAGCCGGGCCCACATAGTCGGCGTTGCGACTAAGTTCGTCGGCCATGGTCACGTGGCCGACGAACTTAATTAAGTTCGTCGGCCGGCGCCACCTGGCCGACGAACTTAGTTGGTGGGCCCGGTCGAGCCGGGCGCGGTTCAGTGGCGTGGCAACTAAGTTCGTCGGTCTCGGGTCTAGGCCGACGAACTTAATTAAGTTCATAGGTTTTTTACCGAACGGACGAATTTAGTGGCTTAAGTTCGTGGACCCCCTGGTGGCCGACGAATTTAAAGAAACCCACGAACCTTCTCTGTTTTCCTGTTGTGGTTCTAAAGTGTCCGGCAAACAATGTACTGAGAAACACCACGAAGAAGAAACTTGTCGCACGTATGCTGAGAAACACCGAAGGCCAGCTGGACATGCCACCAAGTGGACACATGCTTGCAGCCATACGTATTTTACTGAAAGAGGACTCAGATGGTTACATGTATAACTCAAGAAAACATTCTTGACGGATGACATTTCTTAAATTCAGATATGTTTAAATTCGCTGATGTCAAACCCAGGGATCTGTGGTGCTATTAGGCTGCTGCAAATCTGCAACCACATGACTATAAGCCTATAGGTTAAAAAAACCAAAGACAGCCACATCATATGTTTCATTTCTTCTCTTTTTACTGATTTATTGAGTCTTTCCTTTTCAACGTCCAAGCAAGTCAACCCGTTTTCCCCGACAAACAAGTGCTCCCACGCTCCGTTCATATATAAATATATAACACGGTTGATTTTTTTACAATTTCAATCAGTCGTTTTATTTTTAAAAAATTCAAAATTTATCATTTATTTTGTTGTGTTTTATTTTTTCATTAAACATAGCTTGAGTATGAGTTGTACTCCCTCCATTCTTTTTTTATTTGACGCGGTTGACTTTTCTCCAATACTTTGATCCTTCGTCTTATTCAAAAAATTCATTATTTATCATTTATTTTCTTGTTACATGTTCTATCATTAGGTATAATATAAGCATAACTTGTATTTTTCTATGTTTGCATAAATTTTTTGAATAAAACGAAGGTTTAAAGTTTTGAATAAAAAATCAACCGCATCAAATAAAAAATATTGGAGAGAGTAGTTTTATACTCCCTCCGTATTTAAATATAAATCACAGTTGACTTTTTTTTTCAAAACTTCGACCCTTCGTCTTATTCAAAAATTTTGTGTAAACATATAATAAAATTAGCCATGCTCAAAATATCTACATCGGTAAAACAAATCGCAACAAAATAAATTATAAATTATAATTTTTTTGAATAAAATGGGTGATTAAAGATTTAGAAAAAAATCAACCATGACTTATATTTAAATACAGAGGGAGTATGTTTTAATAACTTTTTTGAATAAAACGAATGACTGAAGTTTTAGGAAAAAAAAGTAAATGGAGGCCGTACAAAATTAATTTGATCTATACACTCCGGCGGGAACACACGGGAAATTTTCTAGAGGCTGTGAAAATGCATAACGCTGTACTGCAATTAAGTAATATAAACCATGCCATAAATAAGGTGAAAACAATAAAAGCACAGCGACATCACCCATACATGCCGAAAACATTGCGGAAGACGCTCGAGGGCGCTACAGTTTACAAGTAGATTTGTCCTTGCACATACCTCTATTGAATATGGGCATGTTAAATTATTGAACATAGATCTTCCATATGATGATTAAATAATTGATGCAGAGTAGTTTCGGCACAGAATAAAATGGCGCTGGTAAGAAATTGAGATATTTCGCGTATTTCACTTTGGAAAACCAGCACGAATTAACAAGAACAAAGTAAGCGATGCATAAATTCTGTAGTGACCACTATTATTATTCTCAAGGATGCACAATTCATTGGTTTCCGATGCACATCATCATTCATCTGATCATCATATCACCCGCTTCGGGACTAATTACTCCTGCCGCTGCTGCTACTACATCACCATTCATTCATCCTCCCAGTTACTGAGTTACCCATTGATTAGTATAGACTTACTGCATAGTTACATAACATGATCAGTTGCAACCCTAATTAAGACCAAAAACCCAAAGAAAGAAGCAAGGAACTGCATGGATTAGCCAGCTAAGAAGCTAGATCACCACCACAGCTTTGTTTGCGTTGCGTCGATCCTGATCGTCACCAGGGACACGAGTTCCTGGCTTCTTTCTTCTTCTTCCAGCCAACTCACCTTTTATTTCTGTTCCTTTTCCCTAATCCTTGGCTTTTTTTTTCCCTT
This sequence comes from Paspalum notatum, assembly GCA_022530915.1. Taxonomy (NCBI): domain Eukaryota; kingdom Viridiplantae; phylum Streptophyta; class Magnoliopsida; order Poales; family Poaceae; genus Paspalum; species Paspalum notatum. The sequence continues at coordinate 8,476,899 of CM039691.1, forward strand.
TTCGATCGGCCCTTCCCCGGCCTAAAAGAACTGGCACGGGTCGGCGAGCGGCATGCCCATGAGGCCGGCGTCGCCGTGGCCGATGCCCATGCCGTCGTCGAGCAGCCAGCTCTCGAGCATGGAGAAGGACGGGCCCGCGTCCTCCGCCTTGCAGTTGCTGGTCCCGGTGGACCCCTCGGGCGTCCGCGCGGTGGCGCTGTGGCTCGCGGACCCGCCCTCGCCGCCGGAGACCGCCGACGCGGAGGACCTGGAGGCGGAGCCGGACGCCTTGGTCCCGCCGGGGCGCATCCAGCCCTCGAGCAGGCGCGCGATGTTCTCGGCGCTGGACGCGTACGCCGCGGCCTTGCCGGCTGCCGGCCCTGGCGCCGGCAGCGGCTCCGGCTCCGGCTCCGGCTTGGCGCTGAGGGACGGCGCCGGCGCGGCGGGGTCCAGGGCCAGCGCCTCCCGCAGCGCCTGGCGCGCGGTGTGGATGTCCGTCTGCAGCCGGCGCTCCCACTGCCCCTTGGGCGCGGCCGCCCTGCCGCTCTTGGCGTCGGCGCCGGCCGAGCCAGCTGAGCTGCCGCTGCCGCTGCCGCCGCCGCCGCCGCCTCCAGCTGCGCCCGCCGCCGCCGCCTTGCTGAGCTTCTTCTTGAGGTGCGTGTTCCAGTAGTTCTTGATGTCGTTGTCCGTGCGCTCCGGCAGGTAGGACGCAATCGCCGCCCACCTGGAAATCAATCGAGATCGAGCTCAGCGCACAGTCCTCCTTGGGTTAGGGCTGAGGACGCGGGAGGTGAAGGAGGCGCTCGTTATGAGTTCTTTCACCTGTTGCCGAGCAGCGCCTGGAGGTGGACGATGAGCCTCTCCTCCTGGTCGGTGAAGTTGCCGCGCTTGATCCCGGGGCGCAGGTAGTTGGTCCAGCGGAGGCGGCAGCTCTTGCTGCAGCGCATCAGGCCTGTGGGGATCCATTCCATGCCATGGACGGGACCGGCAACAGCACACAGCAGGAAACGGGTCAGGAATCGCACAGTAGAGACGAAGAAAGAAGAAGGAAAATCCCGGCAGGCAGGCACACGGCAGGATCTCGCAAGATCCCCCGCTAGGTGCAGTGGCTGGCAGGACAAGAGCGCACGTACCGGTGTTGGTGGGCACGGCGCGCCAGTTGCCGGGGCCGTGGTCCTGCACGTAGGAGACGAGGACGAGGTCCTCCTCCGGCGTCCAGGGCCCCTTCTTGACCCCGCCCTTGTCGCAGCACGGCGGCCTCCCCATGGCGCCTCCTCCTCGTCCTCTTCCTCTTCCTCCTCCTCACTCCCCAAGCAGTTAGCTTTAGCTATGCTTGGCCAGAAAGGGGGGGGAGGTGGTCACTTTCCTCGGCCGGGGGCCGGGGCGGGGGGTGAACTGAACCGGTGAAGTGAAGTGCGCGAGACAAGGGTCCAAGGCAGGATGGTGAGCCCGGTCGGTGCTCTGCCGGGGGTGCGTTTATATAACCTGGCCCTGGCCCTTGCCACCCCCCTGCCTGCCTGCGTGCGTTTGACCGCGCGACCCCCAGGGCCCCAGGGTGGATGTGGAACCCCAGACGGACAGACCTCAACAAACTCTCCCCACTGCACGTCTGCACTGGCACTGGCAGTCTGGCACTTCGTTGCAGCTAGCGCACAAGGCGCCAAGGCACGCACGCACGCGCTGGCTCGTCGGCGTCACGGCAAGGCCGCCGCAAGGGGACGCACGACGCGCCGACGACCGGACCGGACTGGATCGAGGCGGCTAAAGGCAAGCGCCGGCGCCGGTCAGAGCAAGCTAGGGACGAGAGGAGACGCCGGGGCGGACCGGACCGGGGAGCCTGGCCCGGCTGCTCGCTCTCGTCTCGTGTACTCGTCGTGTCTCGAGCTCGCCGGCCGTCAGCAGCGTCAGGGTCTCGTGCCGTGTCTACTTCATTCGGTGTGCCGTGTAAATACGACGTGCCCCCCGTGCCGTGCGTGGATGCGTGCACGTAGTAGTAGACTAGTAGTAATGCCTGCGGTTTTGGGTTGCTCTCCAGACGGAGATGGGTGATTTCACGGTCCCAGAGACTACTCATGGTACGGTACGGTACGACGCGCGCGCCACCTATGCCCTGGGCCTGTTGCGTTGCATCCAACACAATAACACCGACGTGTTCCGGCCGAGGAACTGACGGATCGACGGACGCCCGGCCGTCAACAACATCGGCTTGGTTGCAGCACTTGTGTTTCAGTCTTTGAGAGAAAGACGTACGGGCTCGATCAGTGTCTCGATCGGGCGGAGCGAGGGGTCAAGTGTGAACGGCGGTCGTCGTTTCCGTTCCGGAAAATTCGCATGGCAGACCGTATTCGCCACCACGCACGCACCTTGGCTTGCTATATTGGTATTGCAAAAGATTGCCGTGACAAAATGTCGAGATTGAATACACAACAGCCGCTATTCGAGTGACTTTCTTGCTAGGATTTTTTTTTTTAAAAAAAAATTGGGTGCGATTTTGTAAATGCCACCTCTTTTTTTTTTTTTTTTTTTTTTTTTTTGCTTTTGTAGTCTTGTGACAAAATGGTCGTGCACACGTCGGTCCGTTCATGCTGAAGTCACTTTGACTGGAGCGCAATGAATTAGTGAAGCTTTGCGCCCACCCTAAGCTGTTTCTGTTTCTGTTTCTGTCTTGTTTTGAGGAAATTTAATCAGGCCAACGCGTGTCCGTTTTCATGCATGCCAGTCTTGGTTTGACTGGAATGCGAGTGAAGTTTATTAATTAGATTCATCCAAGCTGACATGATCTGTGTGACTCTCTCTCTCTCTCTCTCTGCACAACTGTCGGTGCATGCATAAGTAAGTTTCACTCGTATTCCTTCCATCCAAATGGTAATTAAGGATTCTTCTCATTTGCTTTACTAGATTTTTTTATTATTCTAGATATTTGTTTTCGGTATAAAGAAACAGCTGTAACCTTTTATAATTTAGAACGGAGAGAGTACACAGCAAATGATTGAATCTTACAAGCAGCTAAGAGTTTTTTTCTTAACTTTGCAGAAATCAAGTTTGATGGGAAAGCACAGTTAAGTTTTATTTCCATGCAGGTGGGATTGTTTTGTTTAATTATGGTCTTTGCATCCGTGGTGGCTTGCTGCATATGTTGAAGTGATTGGACCAACGGAGTAGTGAAGTTGCATCCACCTAAATCAGTTTCTTTTCTTGTTTTGTTTTGTTTCGTTCAAATTAAATGGTCTACGTGTCAGTTTCTTTTTCGCGCATAAGCATAGTTGACTGAAATGCAACGACGCGGCAATATTTACATACATCTAAGAGGGTATTGCGTTTTGTTTTGTTTTGTTTCATGGAAATGGTCCACACAGTTTTTGCATGCTGAAGTAAGTTTGACTCGAATCCAATGAAGCCCTGGATGCTAGCTGGAGTTTACATGAACCCTAAGGCCATTTCCGATTAGAGTTTTATTAAATTTTATTCTCATTAAATGCCATGACACATTAGTATGTATGGTGACATAGCAATGTAATTATGAAGAGAGATAATGAGAGTTTTATGGGATAGATGGAGTTTTATCTTGATGAAATTCAGGATATACGGTTGCATAGATAAAAGTTGACATGGCATTCTTGAAAACTGAAATATGGAAGGCCTAAGACCATTTTTGTTTGGAAAATATTAAAGCTTTTTTGGAACACAAGAATTTTTTCCGTTTCCTGTATTTTTCTTGTAAAATTGAAATTTTCCTTTGAAATTTCTATGTAATTTCTGTAAAATTTCTGCGTTTCAAATGAGGCCTAAATGATACGTGTGTCCACTCTATTTTTTTCTTCTGAACGGCCGCTTATAATCCTAAGAATTTTCATAGGCTTGAAATTAGCTCCATCCCGATGATGGAAATTAGCTCCACACTGTCAGCTTTCGGCAGCCGACAAAAAATAGCTAATTTTCATTGGCCAAGCCAGCCTACGAAAATTACCAGCGGCGGGTGACAATTTCAGTCGGCCAGAAGAAGCAGACAAAAATTATTCCTAGCTAATTAATTAGCCATGCATGGTACCAGCAGTGCAAAGAGTCACTATGAAAGGACAAATGCAGTTTAAGGGACCTCTCGCCACAAAGACTCATTGACCGATTTTATTTAAGCATATAGCACGCATGGCTTTTATGTCAATCTGATCGATCGTAAAGGCAGATACAACAAGGCCCGCGTAGACAACAGAGCAGGGAAGGCAACGTACGGCAGTGCATGTATACTGATCCTTTGTGTTGACCTGGTCCCCCGCTCAAGCCGTGCCCTGGAATTTAATTTAGAATTTTTTACTATAAAATGAGAAATTTTAATTGCAAATGCATGCACAAGACAATAAAAAATTAGGATCTCCTAATGGATATGTTATGCACATAAACAATCCCATTTTCGCTTGAATTTTACTTGGCAAAAACGATGGCATGTGCTGATGTGCAGTATGCTGCCCCATTGCAGTCATGGATGCGCTCCGCAATAGGGATCAGCATCAGCTAAGACCTGAGAGCATATTTAAGTTCGTTTGACAACAAAATTTTTCAATACTATATTTTTGAAATACCATAATTCAGTACATGACACAAATACTATGGATTTATTTTACTCCAATAAAACTACATTATTTTTACTCATCTTCGGTCGTCAGATATTTGTTTATCCATCAGTCAATGGTTTTGTTTTTATGTGTGTTTTGTGTGTGTTTTGTTAAATTACTACGCATATGTATAGAAGTTACAATTTATGTTCTGTTGTATTTTGTATTATGTTATGTAGTTTTGATATGTGACTGATATGTGGTCATGTAAAATGTGAAATATAGATTGAATTCCTTTAATCATCTTAGCGATCTATTCGATGGATATCGGATGATCGTAAAATGTGATTGATGAAAAGTCAAATAACCAGTCACCTGATAAGGAGACACTCATTTTCTAAACCACACCTTGTTTCCATAGTATCGGGTAACAAACTCAAAACGCATGGGGGAGGTAGGCCGGTGCTGGAGGCGGGCCAACACAGGAGGAGAGTCGGTGGGAGGCAATGCGGTAACCGGAGGCAGGCCGACGGGAGGTGCACCGACAGGAGGGATGACTGGTGGGAAGCTGGGAAGTATAGGAGGCAGTGCGGTGTGCGCGGCGCGGCATCTTGGCGGAGGATGGGAATGGTCGGTGCAGCGCGCGCTCCCCGGCGAGGCATCGACGTTGGCGCAGGAGCACGACGGCACAGCGTGGGATCCCGGCAGAGAAGGGTGGGGGATCCCGGTGGCGCAGGCACGGGAGCCCGGCTATGCGGCATGGGATCCCCGCGTAGAAGATGGCGCTGAAGTTGGACCCCGTCGGAGAAAAGGACACAACTGGAGGTGAGATGGCCGATGGGGTGAGAAAAAGGCGCGACTAAGATGCCTTTGAGCACGGTGAGACAAAAAATTTAGTCTGGACCAAAACATTATACAATATACCAAAAATATTGTATTACTAAAATACTATGGTTTTGAATACGTATTTTTTTCAAGCAGCTGTCATACACCTTTTATTCAGAAATACCAAACACCTTTTATCCACAAATATTATGGTTTACTCCTATACTACAGCATGAACCATGAAAATATTGTGTTTCGGTTTGTTTGGACACAAACGTTGAAGTCCAAATCCTTTGGCTTTAGGCTCGAATGACACCGCAGAAAACCCCTAATTGATGGAGATGTGCTCCGCACGGTAATTTCTTGGACCAACTCCGAGTCGTATCGGCTCTGGCAAAAGCCGATGCTGAGTCCGATCGGGACTCAACCCTTGGGGGTTTGACTTAGACGCCTGCGTATGGTACACACAGTTGGACCTCTATTGGGATTCGAATACTTAATCCGCAAGCAATAGAATCTTAATGGGCATTTACGCAGCTAAAGCCCAACACTGGGGACTATATATATATGCATGAGAGGGTACGGCTTTAAAACAAAAACTGGAGCGTACGTGAGCCGCCGCAGAAAAGGTTTCTGCGGAATCCTAGCTGTGCCCTAGTCCAATATCTCAAGATCCGCAGCCAAGTTCGTGGTGCTAGCACGCCAGCACTCGATGTCACCTTCCCGCACGTGTGGATACCGTAGAGGCATTGCTGCGATTGCTACGCTGATCACCTGACTGGTTCCCGACTCATTGCGAGGGCGGCCGAGTGATTCCTGATCGAGATCGGCTGTGTGACTCGGCATCGGATCTTCTCGGCATCGACTCGGCGCGCACTTGACTCGGCTCCCGGTCGCGTTAACTCGGCGTCCGGCTGCTTCGACTCGTCTTTCGCTGCACTGCGCGTCTAGTGGTAACGATCTACGATCCTTTACTTCTACGAGTTTATGTGTTTACGCGGTAGTAGAAAAACGTTTTTATGCTATGGTAGCCTACTCCGTAACCCTACACTAATGTCAACCCAGCCAAAAAACCCTACAAATTACTTAAAACGCTAACATGTTCTAGCACTCATTTTGTAGACCTAACCATCGTCCACAATAGACATCCCATGCAAGCATTTACAACGTATCCTACCTAGTACATACACCATCCGTCCCGTAATAAACGTATTTGTAGCATTCAGAATTTGTCAATAAAAAAAGTACACTTGTAGCTTTTGGATCACATATAGTATATAGCTCTATTAATCGCATGTTTTCATTCTTTTTCAATGCGCATGCTCTGTCTAAGTCTCAAATACTTGTCGTTGGGATAAATAAATATCTTTAAATATCTTTTGTCAGAATATAACTGATCATCCTAAAGAACTACAGGGTGTGAAAATATATTTTAAGGCAAATCGATGCATATGATTTTCAAGCTTCTAAAATAAATATTAAAATTCATTTATTGTCAAAGTTTTAAAAGTTTAACTCAAACCTTGTCGTCTATCATTTACGATTTGTGGAGGGAGTACGCATTTAGTTGTTCATATTTTTATTTTCCAACGCTTGATTTAATATGGTATATGGTTGTTGATTAACAATTTTAATCAGAGATACTAAAGTCATTTCTCAAGATGACTACTTTGTCCAAAAATCGTAGAAATGCGCTTACTGCGGAACAGTAGGAGACTGCTTACGATAGGCGGTGAACATGTGCTTTTATTTGCTTAGAATAAGAATTGCAAAAGGAACAAATCAATAATCATGCTCCATGCAATCTGGCACAACACCTTTTATAATTTAGATTTGGCAGTTTAAACACTGGATATACGAGAAAGAATTGACTACATACACATCAATATATAAAGGTGATTCCATGGGAGACAGAAAAGTTTCGTCTATATTTTCTTGACATTTTAAAAAATCAATTTTAATCACTTGTGTACACCTATGAACGAGTTTGGATATGATATCACCTTGTTATCTTTTTTTTTTCAAAATAAGTTGCAGATGCAGATGCTTACACACGCATATATACTCAGCTATCGACAGACACACAAACCAACCATCTAAAGAATAGTGTCGTTAAATCATAAAATAATTTGTAGGGATGTTGACATCAAATCGTCTCGGTCAGATTTCCATGACAACAGGGATGAAAGCCGTACCAAAAATCCTATTTAACGGTTTTCTTTTTTGAGGTTCTACCACATTTTAAAGGAAACGATAACGGCAAAGAATATTGAAAACATTTCTTCCTATTTCCGGATTTACCATATGGTGCCGGTAATGTTTAACAACTCAAACCATGACCGGCACCATATGCAGCACAAGGTCAATCAACCATTATCCATCATGCGTACTTCTACTGCCTCCCTTCAGCTTAGATTTTTTTTACATGAACATATGCAAGTGACAATATAGAGATGGAGATTAGGCGATTGTATTTGTGAATTTTAAATTGTTTAACTGTTTTGAATCTTGTACTATCATATTAGCCTTCTTCCGATTGTTTCCGATGGTTTTCATCCCTAATAGTTTGATCCCGTCGACCTTGGAACTTAGATGCTCCTAAGGTTGTTGCGTAACCATTGTTCAAATGTGGTGTCACCAGCTTTTGTATCTCACCGTCTATATTTCAAACTCCACTATATTTAAGGTATGCAAACATTGTTTTGCACATCTATATCCGGGTCCCGGTGACACCAGCCTTTAGTGATACTAGGGGCGGACCTACTCATGGGCAAGCCTTGCCCAGGCTCTTCTGCCTGCAAAAGAGTAGGTACGAGGTATGTATATATACGTCTAAGTAATAGAATGGACCTGAGTCTAAAGCATTGGGCAACAAAATGGCCATTGACGCTAGACAGGAAGGCACGGCCCAACTCTTTTTTTTAGGCAAAATTTGCTGCAGGACACCCAACTTCCGTGGAATATGCCAGTGCATACCGCCAACGCGTGAATTTGCTCAGTACCATTATGAATCAGTGATCATTGGCCAAAACACACCGCAGCGATTATTTTAATCATTTCAGCTATTTGGTGAAAGAGGAGGTGAGGAAAATGTCAATTGTACCCTTGTCTTCGACCTCTTGCATCTCCCCAGCTAGCTCCCGCCATCCTGCCCGGGTTCCGCCGCCACTGTTTCGGGCTGCGCCCGCCACTGCTGTCCCCGCCGCCCTGGCCCCCACTGCCGCCCCTCTATCCCTTCTCTCTCATCCACGGTGGCACCAGCCGTTCCGCCTGCGCGTGCCTGGGAGGAGGAGCAAAACCATGGGCGACCAGACAAATGGAGAAAGAGGCGCCTCGCCGCTCGTTGCCGTCGATGGAGAAGGAGGCGCGTCGGAGGGGCTCTCATCCACGGTGGCACCAGCCGTTCCGCCTGCGCGCGCCTGGGAAGGAGGAGCAGAACCATGGGCGACCAGACGAATGGAGAAAGAGGTGCCTCGCCGCTCGTTGCCGTCGATGGAGAAGGAGGCGCGTCGGAGGATACGCCCTGCCGGGTGCCGCATCGAGGAAGGAGGACGAGGCCAGGGCGGATCCGGCCTTGCTCCTCGTCGATTGGAGGTGGCCGCCGTCGATTGGAGGTGGCCGGCCTTCGATTGGAGGTGCCGGCTGTTAACTGGAGGTGGTCGTGGCGCCGGATCGAGGGAGGCAGGGGCTCACGAAGCTAGAGGAAGAGAGCGGGCGGCGCCTAGATCTGTGGGTCCGGCGAGGAGGCGCGGAGAAGTCAAGAAAAAGTACTGCGTCTCGATCTATACAAAAGGGCACAGGTTTTTTCTTTCGGTTTCATCGATAGCAGAAGAGTACGCTAGCTAGCGGAGCCTGAGCTTGCTTGTGTCCCACCCCTACGGAAACTATTGACTATGCTTGCTGCTCGCTCAGCGTCAGTAGAAGGGAAGAAAAGATGGTCACTCCTTTTAGTTTAGGAACATGGCGAGCCTTACTTACGACTGTTGCACTTCACTCGCAGCTCGCACTTTGAAGATGAGGGCAATTTGGACATTTCATCCACATTCTCTCACCCAAAATCTAAGAAATGATTAAAATATTGGGTGCGGTGTGATTCAGCAAATGACCACGGTTTTATAATGGTACTGAGCAAATTCACACGTTGGCGGTGTGCACTGGCATATTCTATGGAAGTTGAGTGTCCTACAACAAATTTTGCTTTTTTTGAATGTTATGGACATGTTTGTGTAAGTGTTAAGTCTGTCCAAGCTCTTCAGAAATCTTGGGTCCACAACTGAGTGATATCACCCGTTATCTATTTTGCATTGCCCATAATGATCCATATATACCTCTGCGACGATTCCACACTCATGCCATACCTTCAGTTTGTTGCATTACAGAATTGCTTTTCATGTGCCTTAATGGTTCTTTGGGGTGTTGATATGCCTTCCGCGACCGCGACTGCTCCATGTTTCTGCCATACCACTTTAATTAATTTCTCAAATTTCAGAATGCCTTTCATGCTGTATATATCTTTACTGCTGGCAGCTATAGTAGAGTACTATTTGTGATTGAGAGTTGGCCGGTCATGTTTTTTTCAATGTTTCAAATGTTTGCACTGCAGGTGTAAACTTGGCAGAACTTTATTTTTTTGCTGAAAGGCGCATGGATTTATTGCGATTTACGAATTATGAGTAATGGGACATGTTTGGTGAACCTCATTGTTCCCTATGGCCCCATGACGAACTGAACCAACTTTTGAAGGATTCGTGTGTCAATTTTATTTTAGATCATGGTTTGCTCTTTTGGAAGGTTTTTATCAAGTTAGCGCTTAAGTATAGGGTTTGCACACATTGTTTTTTGAGTTAGGTCCTTACAACATGGAAGGTTTAGCTTTAATAATTTGCTATATATACTGACTCAAATTTCATGAAACTCCTCGTCTTAACGGCCAACTATATGATTAATGAACCACTAGTACAAAACCGACCAGTACTACCGGTTATAGAAGCTACAGGGTGGCGGCAATAGACGCATCACTATTGGTTCTAGTTATTATAGCCGCAAAATAGATGAAAATACAAAAAAAATAGCAATGATACTCAAAGAGTGATTTATCACAATCGGTTATGATACAATCCAGTAATAACGCGGATTATATCAATACCAGATTCTTTTGGAACCCGCAAGCATGTAGTTAGTGACCATTTTCATAATCTCTCTCACAGTCTCACCCATTTAGTCTAACTAGCATACATGTACGTGCAACATGCACGTATTGTGAGATAATAAACAGACAATAGAAGAAAAAAAATAGAATTAAAAGGAAAGAGTCTTGGTAGATTAGCGTCATTCGTTTCTCATTAAAACCAAAAGAAAGAAAATAATAAGTGGGTATGGGTATAAAATGTGGTGAGAAATAAATAGAGAAAGTGGATGAAACATTTTGTATTTATGGGTTTTAGGACTTTTCACCTCTTTCCAACCTTTTTCAAACTGCGAAGTGGGATCAGCGCGAGGGTATACCTATGTCTTTGCAGATAAAATTTTTTTTTAGAAAACTCACTCTTTTATAGCATAGAAAATAACACTGGCACGTGAAAATCCTCAGATCAGCCAGCCAGCACATCACCAGCCTCCCCCGCTAATGCCACTCCACGGTCACACAAGTGACACAACACGCTGCCGCCGAACATCTCTGACGTCATCGTGTGTCCCTCTATAGTTTTTGTCTCCACCCCAAGGGAAGAGCTCATCCCTATCCCTCCCTTCTAGGCTTCTATAGATACCAAGACCCATGGATAAAAATCAAATCTCTATGAATTTTGTACAATCCAAACATTTTTTTTTGCAATTAGAAGATTTTTTAGGAAATTAAGTGTGATTTGAAGAAACTTCTTTTCCATAGATAACCTATGATGAAATATAACTTTAGATCCCGTACATACTCAATCAATTTATCTTATATTAGGGCATATTCGTTCAAATTCTTTCACATTGGATAGCAATGAAATGTTGATAACAAAAAAATGTCCCATATTTCCATCAACAGTGTGATTTTGCCTTGTCAATTAAACTAAACTAAACCTCGGTACATAATATATATTTTTGCTTATCAAGTTGTAGATGTGGAATCACATACAAGACGACATAACTAGTGGAAGAAGAGGCTATGAGTTACCAAGGATTGTTCATATCTTGATGCCGACATCTAGTTCCCTGTCGGGCATGTGGACATAATGCTACCCTTGCGTAGGCGAAGGCAACACGGCGCCTAGAGGTGCGAGTTGAAACCCTAGTTATTTGGTGATCAATTTGACTTTTCTAGTCACATGCGTGATCACTTTTTAAGTGTTCCATTTAGTAAAATCGTATAGTTTGGTGATTCTTGGTGTTCTCGGTGAGCAGGGTGTTCTCGGAGCTTGCCAAAGGATTGTGGAACAGAACAAAGGTGTATAAGGCTTGATCTCCACCTTGTCGGGATGGCGAACAGAGACTCCTAGTGAGCGCCCACTTAGATGGAATGTGGCAAAACATGCAAGGTGCACCACAACGCGGACTAGGGAAGGGTGCCAAACCTCCGATACCACGAAAAAATCCAATTGTGTATTTGCCCTAGTCCTTTACTTGATGCACTTCGTTAATTATAGTTTTTCATTAATGCATATTAGTTGTCACCATGACTCCGGTATTACCCTTGCTTTGGTCACCAGTGTAGCTCTTCTAGTATGTGTAAGCATTTCTTTTCCACTAGCATGTGTAGCTTGTTCTTATTTAGTTGAGTAGGTTTGTTTTCGACTAGAGGGTGAAGTGAGCTAATTGTAGTCCTCTAGGCTAAGGATTTTCGATTAGAGTTTGAAATTAGCCCAATCCACCCCTCTCTTGGGCACTCGATCCTTACACACACTATCGACATTCTCGACATTGAGATACCGCACGGGTATCCCGCTAGTATGAAGGAGCATAGGGACGTGGGCACTACCGCTGAGCTCTGCTGCGAGAGCATGGGTAAGGAACAAGGTTTAGAGAGGTTCGGGCCACTAGTATGGTGTAACACCCTACGTCCTCTTGGGGAAGATCTAGTATATGGGTGAAGAACACATATTACAACCCGGGGACGAGCCTCCAGGCGTGGGTGGAAGTGCTTGGTGAGTGGAAGTAGAAGTGTATGTGGTGCTATGGACCGATGGACGACCGGTCGATGGATCGAATGATCGAATCCCCTCTTTAGGTGCACCACTCCTCCCTTTTATAGACCAAAGGACGGAGCGGTAGTACAGAGTTAGTAGCATAGTGCTACAGTGGTGGTTTCCGTATTACAGTCCTAGGTATGGTCTTGATAAAGTCTTCATTGTGACACTCTGACCTGAATGTCACGCTCCTACCGCACGATGACCATGTACGGCTTCCATGCTGCACTGTACGACGTGGGACGACTGTTACATACTTACATCCCACGTCTCCGGCTTGGAACGGGTGGCGTGCCGCCCCGCTTGGTGTGACCATGATGAGACCTGTACGCCTGGGCGACGTGCCTCTAGGAGGAGCCAACCCCCCGGGGTTAAGCGGTCTTGTCGCGTCTCTGTGCCTAGGGCTCAACCCCGAACACGTGCCGCTTCCCGCCAGTGCAATCCCTAGTGCAACCCACCGTCTCCATTGGGCCCCGATGGCAGGTGATCGCTCGAATTGGGATACAGAGCGGTTATTCTAACCTCGGGGAAGGCCCTATGCACACATCTCTAGGGTATGGGTCCCCCAGTACGCCAACACACACCCACTCTCAAGTTAGGTCTTCCACAAGCCTCTCTCGGACGTTCACGCCATCTCCACTAAGGTGACCTTTGGCCAAAATGCCGAGGGCCTCCCTCGCTCCACAACCCATAGAGTCTCGCAAGACTACAAGGCCCACACTTACACGTTTTCATATGAGCAAGCACATGTGCTAAGAAATTCACAAGTCTCACTACAACACTTAGTCGTAACCAAGGGCTATGTGATAATCAAGGCCTAGGCAAAAGCTAGCAAGGATTTGCTATGCCAAAGTATGCACTATTAGTTCTCTTGATGAATTGGGCTCTCAAGAATGTGTCTCAACATTAAATGAACTCAAGAGTCACTGACATATAATAGGGGCTAGACAAGGGAGTATCAATAGTACAAACCTCAACACTAGCCATTAGAAGAAAGCTGCAACTCACAGACTAATGTTCTCACTAGAGTGTCCAGTGTAGCACCAGACCGTGACTAGCTGTTGGAATCAATTGTCGGACCTTCACTTGATTGTTGCTTATCACTAGACCATATCCGGTGTGTACCGCCGGACCACTCGGTTATTAGGAAAATGGCCTCTTATGCCACATTTCCATATATGTGGTATGGTGATTGATTGGCAAACAACACTTGGACTAATAAACTTGCCTAGATGCACATTCTCACATACTTAGGTCCAAGGGATGAGAAGAAGAAGAAGAAGAAGAAGAAGAAGAAGAAGAAGAAGAAGAAGAAGAAGAAGAAGAAGAAGAAGAAGAAGAAGAAGAAGAAGAAGAAGAAGAAGAAGAAGAAGAGTCAAAGGCAAGGCCCAAAGTGCTGCCCTAATAGGGGTTCCACAAGGTTCGGTCCCTTAAGATTGGACTAATCATGAGACCATTCCTCCCAAAGAGGCTGAGAAGCTGAACTTGGCGAGATATGAGGATCGGATGGTCCAACATAGGCAAAACTAATCAGAGTAGACCATTCAGCTTATCTGGAAAGGAATGCGGTGAAAGGTTAGAGATTGAATGGACCAAAAGGTACGCTCTAACAAGTCAGACTATACCTAGTACCATTTCTACAGAAGTTGAAGAAACTGTGGGAAATCATAGTTCAATGGACTGGAAGGTACGTCCTAACAAACCGCACTATACATTGTACCATTTCCACAGATGGTATGAAAATTAGAGGAAAATTGGAATCAACGGATCAGAAAGTACAGTCCCACAAATCGTACATTAGTCAGACCTTTTGAGCGTAACAGTTAGTACAACAGACCGGATAGGGAGGAGGGGTGGCGCTAGGCGGAGTGAAGGAGGGTGGCGCTGGGAGGGGAAAAGAAGCAGCACAGCCAAGAGGGGCAATGCCGAGAGGGTAGAAAGAGGGGTGGCGGCTGGCAGGGAGAAGGAGGTGCAGCACTGGAAGGGGAGAAGAAGCGGCAAGGCTGAGAGGGGCGTCACAGGGCAGGAAGAAGGAGCCGTGGGGCCGGGATAGGAGAAGCGGGAGGGGGAAGGGGGGCTAGGTGAAGCTGCACTCCACTGGAGTGGGAGGAGGAGAAGTAGATGGAGGTAGAAGAAGGTCATTTCACTGATGTGTGGGTTCATATTTAATGGTGTTAGTAAAATGCGGACCCATCCCATCCCTAAAATCTGGGACGAGACCGTCCCATCCTATCTTCTCCTAGAATCAAACGCTACCTAAGAGTATTTTGTGCTTAATCCAAGCTAGTTTAGAGCTTTGAGGGAGTGAGCTTGTAAGCTCTTCAGTGTAGCTCTTGTGAGCTCTGCGGTCAAGCTACATTTTACTCGTTGCTAAACCTCCTTCTTGGTCTGGAGGGCAGCGACACCTTGTCCGGGGACAAGGAGACCCTTCAACTTCGTAGTGATCATTCGATGCCTTATGACCGAGAGAGATGGTGGCGGTGGCTAAGCATTGGCGGCTTTGTGGCACTTAGCCTTTGCTTGCCGGGAGCCATGATGGCTAGAGCAAGAGGGTGATCGGAAGAGTCTTGGTGTCCGACTCAAAATTGTCTTTGCTGACGAGTCCGTGGACGTAGATTTTAGTACTGAACCATGTTAAATACCCATGTCTCCTCTGAGCTTTTATCCATTTGCCCTTACTCTCTTTACTTACCATATTTATGTTTTTGCATTTACCTTCTTGTATGCCTTTAACTTTCCTAGTTACTTTGATTAGGTTTAGCTCTAGGTTGCAAATCTTTTGGGTAAATTAGAGAGTGCATATATAAACCTTAGATTTAACTAGCATGTGTAGGACGTAATAGATTTACCTTATACACTAGAAAGCGCTAGGTTTTAGAAAAACGAATTAGTGACCCAATTTACCCCTCTCCCACTTGGGTCAGATACCCTGGCACGATCTTTACACCGGTGCGTGTGATCACCCGAGGTCTTGGATTTGTACATTTGTTGGCCTATAACAAGGGACCACAGTCATGCATCATGGCTTTAATCGTTGATGTCTTGGGTCCTTTCTCGTGCTCTTTAATCACTCATTTGAGGTGTTTGTTCCCCCAGGTCCATCACTTGTGTCTCTAAAACTCAGACAAAATATTAGTCCAAAATGGTGCATGTTGTCACGTCAAACACCGAAAACATAATAATCACATTAAGCACGAGGTTTAGGCCCATCTTCCTTAAAACAAAGACCGATTAGGGATATATCAACTACAACTATTTTCTGCTCGATAGGTCATCACAATTTTGAGTTCTAGTGTTATCTTACTATTACTAATTAGAAGTCACAAAAGTTGCACGAATTGCAAAGCGCGCTAGAAAAAAAAAGATAAATCATAGAAATTTCCAAAAAAAATCAGAAACATTCGACCATCAATTAACAAACTGAAATATTAATAGCTATTAGATCTATTTTTAAGTAATTACCCACCTCTGCCATTATGAAAGGTTTTATGTTCAACTCTCAACGGAAGCAAATTTCTTCTACTTTTTGCAGATTTTTTCCTATTTTCAAATTTACCAGCTATTTTTTGTCAGATTTTTTCCCATTTACAAATTTACTCTGCTAAATGATCCCATAACTTTATTTTCATAAAGATGCTAGAAATATTTCTATAAAATAGATATTTTGTGCGTAATCTTACTATTACTAATTAGATACTCTTTTTGGAGCCTCTTATTAATCTTCACAAGATGCGCTGAAAAAGAAAAGATCATAGAAATTCTCGCAATAATCAAAAACATCCGATCATCAATTGGTGGATTGGAATTTAATAGCCATTAGATCTATTTTCTGTGTAATTACCCACCTCTATCATTATGAAAATAGTATTAAGTAACACCCAAAACTACATATTAATTATCCACTTTGCCATTATGAAAGAAATTATGAAATATCACCCTAATTTATACCTAATTACTCAAGTTTCCTATTATGATGGGTAATACCAAATAGCCCCTCTAATTTATATTTAAATTGTTCACCTTTGCTATTACGACCGATAGTATAATAAAAATAGACCCTCAAATTTGTATTAAAATATCTACTTATACAATGGTATCAAAGATTACGTAATCAATAATCGAGCGTACGTCTAAAATAGCAAGATATACTACTATAAAAAAACTAAGTATAAAAATAGATCTATATATGTTGTACTATAACACACAATACATCTAAGAATATAACCCGTGCGAGAGCATGGGTTGATAGACTAGTATGTATAATAATGTTATGCCAATGATAGAAAATTTGTGTTAGGATTTATAATATTGCTTTGGTATGGATGATATGACACACTTATTACAAATTTCATGGAACTCATTCTGAGATAGTATGGATAATGGTTTTGTGTTTTCAGTTTTTTACTACTTGTGCAGTTCAAATGTGTAGAAATCCCTAAAAAGATATTTTATTGATCATATAGAACCTTACTATAGATGAGACCACTGAATAAATTTTGCTAGAATAAACACCAGATGGAGGGAGCAAAATAAATATTTAGATTTTGATGTGCTCAGTAAAGCTTCTCTGGCTGCAGCTGCATCTGTTGCTCAACCCAGATGTCCACATCTCTTTCAACAACTAATCACCTTGAATATTTTATTTAGGATCTTTGGTATTATTGCTCCTATTTTATACTACAATTGTGATTTTATTCTCGTTTTTCTAACTTTGTGATTTTGCCTCTACTTTTTATAAGTCAATGTGATTTTGCTCTTGGGCTTTGCGTTTTACACCTATTTTGACCGTTGACTAGAGCAAAATCGCATTGATTTATAAATAGTAAAAAAGCAAAATCATAATTGCACTTTAAAGTATTGGTAAAACACAGGAACCTCTTTTATTTATAAAATAAAAACACTAATACTATATTAAGAAAAACATGCTGAGACGACAACTCAAAAAGAGCACAGCCTAGCTATGCATCATTTAATGAGAAACATTAATGGTGGTACCGACCTCTTTTATGCGCCTGAGTTGCAGGCCCATTTCATCACTGTGATTTGGTCTCATACATAATACTCTCAATTTTTTTGAAATCGTGAAATCTATTGTCTATTTAGTTGTCGCTAGTTATTCTCGTTTTTTTCCACTATTTCTGTCCACGTAGAAACTAAAAAGCACATCTAAACGAAGTAGATAGCCGACGCCCTAAAAGTAAAATACAGTAGAGGATATATAAAAAAAAGCTAGGAGAGCAGCAAGGACACGTCATTGCATCAGGAGCAACAGTTCTTCAGCGTTCTCTCCTCCAGCTCCAAGTGGGCAAGTGTGTGCTGCCACTGTGCACCCGTAATGGCGACGAGCGGAAACTCTGGTGTATTCAAAGGCCGGGGTCGGAGAAGACATGCAAAGATCATCTCGTGGACCGGCTGTATATATGCTATCGATCCACAAGGCACTTTAACATCATCCGCTGCAGGTTTTTGATTCGACATGCTGCCGGCCGGCCGTGCTGGGACAGAACCACCTCAGAACATTTGTGCAGTCTCAAGGGACACACGTTGTACATAGAAGAGGGATCCACGACGACAAGAGCCACGCAGAAACTGATATGTTCATGTGATAAAACAGGAGCCATCTCAGATCATTTCTTCCGTTTTTCTCTAGGAAGTGTGCATGCATGACAAAGGGAACTTGCTTCATACGATTTTTGGGCAGAAAATTTCTTTGAATCACAACCCCAAGGTTTTTTTAATGTTCCAAACGAGTTGAGCATGACTAGGATTAACTATAATGCACGTGCCCTTTAGGGGCAGCAGCACTTACGTTGATTCATACTAACTTTGTTTCCAAATATTTACCGCTGGATAATAAATTTTTGAGTTAAAATGTGGCAAATAAAAGAAGAACGGAAGGAGTACAAGAACCCTGCTACACCTACACCGGTTGCGCGCCGCAGCACCTACACCGTTCGCATTCGCCAATAAAGAGCCTGTTCCACGCCGCGCGTGTACCATTGAATTGAATACGCTCAAGTCAAGAGCTAGCACGCCCGGCCCGTACCGACACCGTACTGCCCTGCCGTAAGTACACTAGCACCGTGCGTCAACCAAACGGACCTATAGAATCGGGATCGCCGGCGGTTAGTCCATTCGGGAGTTGAAGCTGAGAAATGACAGGGCACGGTCATACATAGTACCGGCGGCTGTTACTCCCTCCCATGCCTCCGATCCGCACGGTACCACGCGTGCATCGATGGCGACGGCCGCCGGCTGGGCCGCGCTTCGCCGCGCCGGGCACGTCGCTCGGACCGCCGCCATGAATGTGGAAACGACGGCGTGGCCGCATTCGGTTCGATCACTTCTACTGGTGGGCAAGATTCGGATCCAGCAAACATGTCCAAACACCCATTTCAGAGCCCGATCGAGCACCTGTTGTTCAGGTTATCAGAAGCAATGATTCAGGTCATGTTTCAAAGCCAAACGGAAAAAAAGAAGAAGAAGAAGAAGAAGAGTAGTTTAGCTAAACTGGGAATTTCTTGAACCAACTCTTTGGTGAAACGACAAATCTCTCTTTGGGCTATAGTAAAGCAGCAACGAATAACATGTGAGATCGTGGAAGGTACAGGTCAGTATCTCAGTCTATCAGACTATCAGTCGCGGCTATTATAATGTACAGTATCGACATGTGGAAACAGGAAGCAAATATATCGACCACTGTACGGTCGTTTCATAGCATAAATCCAGTACAGCCATTTTATTGCTGGAATTTGACATTTTTCTTCAAAATGAGTACAGCCATTTCCTTTTCCGTCACATCTCCTTATATCTTTGACTCGTGTTTATTACTTCAACTCTTAGCTTCAACCTTTAACTATGTCTTTTTAACGTGGGGTCAACGGTGACACGCATCACGCATACAACGGAGTAGTAGCAGGAAGGGGTGCCTATTTTCAAAGTGGCCTATTTACCATGGGAACTACAAACCCTATATGGCGCCAGAAGATATAATAATCCCTGAGTCAATGATTCCATATCTGATTCTCATGTTCTTACCGCACCAGCTATAGAGGAATTAAGGACAACTGGTTCTGTTTACAAAGCCAGATGGTTCTCCTATATATGGATTTCGAAGGTCACTTTGAAGTATTTTCACAAGGACATGGATTACCTTTTAGAAAGCATAAGAGACTTAATGGTTGCTATTATAGAATCGATGCTGGGTGTTTCTACTTTCGTGAGAATTTATAGGGTATATCCCTTTTCTTTTAACAGTCTCACTAGGATCGATCAATGTGAAGACTCACACGATGCCTGTACAGTTAAACTTTGAAAATCTTTGAAACTTTAAATGGAAGTAAACATAGTTACATATCAATTTTTATGGTTAACTGGCATAATGCTTCATTGATAGGTGGCAATTCCATTGCATTGTTGTTAAATTATAATAAAATTGATTGGGTTAACAAGTTTTTGTTTGATAAGTGTATAGTTCAATATGAAGGGCAACTTTCTAGCATGTGCATAGTTTTTTTTATTTAAGAGTGAATTAAATGCTAGGTTTCTAAAATTATTCCGTGGTACCATACAGTTCAATGAAGTCTCAAAGTAATCATGTGAGTCCTTCAACTTTTCAAAGTATCATCAAGGTTTATCAACTTTTCATTCTTAATTCACTTTAAGTTCCAATGGCCGACAAATGTACATATTACATTAGAAAGAACTACTTGTAAACTTAAAAAAGACTCAAATGATCACTGTGTAATTTCAATTTAATGAAAACTTCAAGGTAAGTCTAGGACCTGATATTGATATGCAATTCACTTTTTATTTAAAATCAGCAGGATTTAGCTACAAATTGATACTGAGACACGAGTAAGTCACACGTGTCCTAGCAGAAAATAAGAATTTTCGTGTGGAAATATTTTCTAAAACTACCTACTGTAGTACACATTATCTCCAAAAGTCAATAGTACAGTTACAGTGTTGACTTTCGTGCTATATTACAAGTGTGTCCGCTAACGACAAGTGTCAGCTGACCCATGTGTCATATTCCATCCGCCCAAATACCTTGGAACGAAGCGACAAGTGTATGTTATGGTTTATGTTGGATGTGTTATCGGTTGGGAGTTGGGAGACTTGCGCACAGGGACGGGGTTAGTGTACTGATCAGTCGGGCCATCATAGTGATTGAGAATGTAATAAGTGTGGTCATAACGATGCTTTTTTCTCTTATGGTATTGGAAGCAGCATTTTATCGGGACTGTTAACTTATTTTCCCTTAGTCCATGCTCTTTGTTTTTTTTTCCAAAGTTTAGAATACGAGATATATGTAAATTGATGGAGTAGTAGTGTTCTTTGAGGGCAAGTATGGGTCCTCTTGGATTGAGAGGATTGGAGTGGATTGGGACGGAATGGAAGAATTTTGATTTATTTTGAATTTAAACACGCTTCAATCATAGAATATCCAAACTAGGTCCGAAGGGTTTTCTTTCACGAATGAAAAATATTTTGGCGCACCAACCCCAAAGCGTGAAAAATCCTATGTTTCTTGCTTTGAATCAGAAGTTTTTCTATGGAATTGAAAGTTTCAGAGTAGAAAAGAAAAGATCAATTTTGTGGCTTTAGGGGAGTGAGATGATTGATCTGGTTAGACTCATGCCATGCGACCAAGGACGGGCTAGCAGCGGTTTGTGTTGACAGATGTTAACCTCATATATTTGAATTTAATTAAGAATGACCTGAACCCTTTTTTTAAGAAAAAGAGGGATCTGGACTTGGTGGTGTTTGGTTCATGTAAAATTAGGTAGTGTTTGGTTCAGCTATCACGACGGTAACGGGAGTGGAATTGGCTACCAGTGTTATCCGGCCTGTGCAAAGTTTTTACCGCTACCACTAGAGCGTTAATCGTTCCGCCGCAAAGGCTGCAGCTTTCCATTTCGTTTACTGTGTACAAACCAAACAAAACCTGTACAGTGATGTTTTACTTTGTTAACGTTGCCGTTGTCTTTTGTTTGCGTTTACATTTTGCGTTACGATTTTTGAACCAAACACAGGAGTGTAGGACTCGCAACTTATTGACCTAGGCTATCACGCTCTCAGGCTCTTCTCGTTTCCTGCGGCAAAACGCCGCGGCACAGGATGCCCCGCTTCCTAGAAGCTTCGGTTCCCCACCAAGATGCAACTACGTACCCGCTCAAACGAGCACCTCTTTCACACCACATGACCATGTTTTCGATAAATTTGGATTTATTAGAGAATTATACCGGTAGAGAAATAATGCGTTGAAGATCGATGGTGTCGATGCCAAGTGAGGGGCCGTTTGGATCGCGGGAGAAACAAAGGAATATCGCAGGAATCGCATTTCTTTGGAAAGGCTCTGTATCTCGCTGTTTGGATTGGAGAAAGCGGTAGCAAATTTTTCAGAGGAAAGGCTTAGAAAGCTGTCCGTTTGGAGGAATCAAAGAATGAGCTCGGAGCGGATGGAAATTTTTCTGTATCCGTTTGTGCTTGTTGGCTGTCAAAACTAGCTGTGTTTGTCCTTCAACTGTGCATCAACTGTACATCAAGTAGTCATCATTTTAGTTTTTTGCTGCTACGTGATTCATTAATGCTGAACAACGGATGGATCACGGGTCCTAAATAAAGAATAATATATATTTTCTTGCTAATCTATCACTAATTAAGTAATAAAACACACAATTAAAATTAACATACTTGTATTGTTTCTGTGTTATTACATCCTGCATTCCAAACGTCGTTTCACGTTCATTTCCTGTGTTTTCCGTTCCTCTGTTTTGTCACTACACTCTCGTCTTGTTCCTGCGGTTTTTTCTTTTCCTCTGTTTTCAATTCTTTCGTTCCAAACAGAGCCTGAAGCAGAATTGTGAACATCCAAATTTAATTGGCAATCCGGCCTGTGACGCTCTTGTTTCACATACGGACGGTTCGGTTGGCTATAGCTCCGATCCTGCCTCAGCCTGCTCGGCGCCGCCTCTGCTCTGCCGCTGCCGCTCGCACTGGGGGCAACAGGCACGAGACACCGCCACCTTCAGGGCACTCGATCGACGACACGGGTAGCTGCGGGGGGTAGCTGCTGGTGGTGGTGGTTAGGTGCCCCGTCGGGGTCGGCATCGTCGTCCTCGGCTCGACATATAGGAAACAAGCAGGACAGCCATGAAGGAATTCTCGCGCGCGCGTGCGTGCGTGCGGCGCGTCATGGCGTCAACACGCCAGTACTACACGGTTGCGGCCGGCTCTCTGCCGGCACTCCACTGCCGCGGGTATGTCGATCTTATCAGCACGCACGCCCACTGCTGGGTCTTAAAAGCTCGCGTCTACCTCGACGGCCAATGGGCATGGATCATCAGATCATCATCATCAGGGATAGACGGCCATTGGGCATGGATCATCGTCAACGGCAGTACACCGAGCACTATGTTATGATGCTACGGGGAGTCTCGCGTGGTCGTCGGTTATTCGTCGACTCCGTGCGAGACTTGAGGCAGCACGTCACGCCGCGTGTAGCATGCATGTAGCTACTGGCTACAGCTCTAAGCGTTAAGCATGGCGCACGTGATGAAAACGCACCGCACAGTGTTCTGGCTGTTGGAGCAGTTGCCGTCCGCTCTTATTCGCACATAAAGGGCTTGTCCGGCAACTTAGGCTGTCCCCAATGGGGTGTCCTAAAGGGATGTCCCAAAACATTGTTTGGCACTGTTTGACATAAATGCGGTACTGTAGACAGAAAAAAAAACAGTTGGAACAGTGTTTTGAGGAATGGGATGAGGAATACCATTGAGATCAGCCTTAGCATCATATATGAATTGATTGACTCATTGCGGAAAATTCCGAGGCACCGGATTGCCAAGTTGTAAGGACAGGTCGACAGGAGCACTGTCACGTTCTCAACTCGATCTCCTAGATATAATTTAGGTGGAGAAATAGCAAGGGCAGGGGATTGAAAACGGGAAGAACACGGCCAGAATCCGTGGGACGTTGGTAGTTCATTCAGACGAGAGAAGAATTTCTGTTCTCAGTTTCTCCCCTTCATTTACGAGCAATCGCTTAGGTAGTGTTTGGTTGGTGAGACGAAGTGAAATAAAACCATTCTATCCACCAATTCTTACGTTTGGTTAAAATGCTGCGGAATGGATCCGTTCCAGAAAAGAGAATATTCTCTTTATATTCGGGACGGGCATGTTCTGAAAAAATTCTGAAACGCAACCGTTTCACCTGTAACGTGAGACTAACAGTGGACCCGAGTTCGGAATCTGAGACGGAGCCATTCTATCCCTGGAATTTGAGACAGAACCATTCCATTTTTAGACTCTAGGATAAAACCATTTCATTCCACCCCGTTCTCCATCCAAACGCCTCGCAAACCCAACCGGCCAATACGGTCCAAACTCATAGGCGGCTCACAGGCCCAACCGCCTAATACGGTCCAACTACTCACTCGCTACTGGCCTCGTGACAAGCACCGAATGCTTCACCGGAGTTTCAAGATTTCTTTCACCCAAAACGTCAGGTGACAGCGAGGACAGCATCATACCATAGCGGTGGAATTTTTACAGGGTATATTTGGAGGAAAAATCAGCGCCCGACCTCTCGCCGGCGCAGTTGTTTGACTCTTTGTAGGTTTGCCATCTGTGGCAAAAGGGTGTCCACAATGGTGATGTTAAATAGCTGATATAGAGGTGAGAGAACAATAAAAATACTAATTTATCTTGCCATTATGATTTGGTTTCACACGTAATAGTCTCAGTTTTTTGAAATACGTGAAATCTCCTGTCTATTTAGTCATCACTGGCTATTCTCGTTTTCCCTCGTTTTCCCTATTTTTTCTGTCCACGTAGAAGATAGAACGCACCTAGCTACTGAAATAGACAACCATTGAAAATTCCCAAAGAGCGTTCTACCAGGTGCAGCAGCCACCAGCCATCGGCCGTACGTGAACCGCGCGCCGCCATTGTTTTTGTAAATCGAACTTGGCGCCGCCATTGTTGATCAGCTGATCGCAGCGGCGGCGGGCCGCCTGCCCGGCTCTCCCGCTCCGACCCTGGCACACAACCGCGAGCACACAAGTGAAAGCGGGGCCCAAAATGGGCTTCGATACCCTGTACAATGCCCAAAACTCAGCCCATCATCATCTCGAAACAAAACGCAGCCCAGCCAACACACGTCCTCAATACAAAGCCCAGCCCAACAAGCGGCCGCGACGGGTCAGTCAACCCGGACGAGGAAGCCCAACCACCGTGCCAGCCGCCAGATCAAACCACGAGCCAATCCGAGCCGTCCGCTCCGCGTCGCCTCCCGAGCCAACCAATTTATAGCACCCCCCCCCTATCGGCGCCGCCGCGCAGCCCCTCTCGGTCTCTCCTCGTCTTCGCCTTCGTTCCATTCCCCATCCCAACCACACCAAGCCTCGCTAGGGTTTTACCGGCGGCGGCGGCGAGATGGTGCAGCGCCTCACCTACCGGAAGCGTCACAGCTACGCCACCAAGTCCAACCAGACCCGGGTCGTCAAGACCCCAGGTGCGCGCGCGCTGCCCCCGTTTGTTCATTCCTCTCTTGATGCGAGAGGCGTCCGTGGGGTGTTCTCTGCTTGATCTGTGTCGTGTGCCGGTGGGTTTCTCGCAGGTGGGAAGCTTGTGTACCAGTACACCAAGAAGAGGGCGAGCGGGCCCAAGTGCCCCGTCACCGGGAAGAAGATCCAGGGGGTGAGTGATTAGTTGGTGCGGGTAGACCAGCTCTACTGCTTTGCGTTTGCTTTGGTTGAGGATGCGTGTGGTCTGCCTTGTCTACGGTGCATTGGTCCTAGGTACCGCGTTGGGGGATGTGCTGTCTATATTCATGGAAATGTGAACTAGATCTTGATTGGTTGTGGTAGATGGTTTACGGTATCATTTGTCTTATGATGAAGGGTGTGTGTGTGTGTGTGTGTGTGTGTGGATTTGCCCTGGTTCGGGCAATTTGCCACTGCATCACGCTTGTAGAGGTCTATAGGACGATGTTTGTAGCTAAATGTGTCTTTTTATTATTATTGCGCTTGTGTAGGTCCATTGGAGGATGTTTGTACTCAAATGTGTCTTCTTCTTATTGTTGTTTTTGTCTAGGCCTTTTCCTTGGAAATGGTAGTGTCGTGATGAATGAAATTGCTGGGTAAAATGGTTACTATGTTCTATTCCTGCTATTTTGGCAAAAGTGTGCTACTTACGATTGCGTTGGCCATGTGGTTGCTGTTGCTTACCACATGCTGAATTAGTATTGACACATTATTGATTTCTCATGTACTCTTTTCTGCATCTTGCTTCATATTCATCATTTTGTCTCATGTCAGTTTGCATATATGATTTCTATTTACATTCTAACTTGTAATCTACATACTGTCAATGCCATCCAGTGGTATGTGATATGCAACCAAGCCCTGTTTTTTTTGACTTATGTGAAACTGGGTGGCTTAAATTGATAAATTAGTAGAATCTGTGTGTTATTTTTTAAACCCAGCAGGGTTATGACTTACGAGGAACATGGTACAAATCATAGACCCAGATTTGGCTACTGTCTCTGCTGTTGCTGTCTGTGCTATGTGGTGTTTCTTTATTTACATCCGCTCGTGTCCAATTGTCAATTGTTGAGCTAGCATTAATGTTCTGGTGCTGTTGCCGCTGAAGCAAAATTTGCTGAGTTGATTTTCCAGCCTGTTTCCTTTATCATGAATTCATGAGAAAAGCATACATTTCTAGGTCTTATATTTGGTGTTTGAGGTTGAAGTTTCAATTAGCTCGGTTTATAACTTTGTGTGAGCCTTTCTTCAATTTGTGCATGGATTATAGTTATTCATGTTTCCATAGCAAAATATTCTCCCTGATATTGCAATTTCTCCAAACTCTCCCATCTTTTCTTGTTTAGGCGACATCATCTAGTTTCTTTATCTGAACAGGTCCTAATAGCCACCAAAATGATGCATTCATCTACTAACCTATCTGAGCTTTCTACTTATCTAATGCTATTGTTGCCATATTTCCAGATCCCCCACTTGAGGCCTGCTGAGTACAAGAGGTCCAGGTTGCCTAGGAACCGCAGGACTGTGAACCGTCCTTATGGTGGAGTGCTCTCTGGAACTGCTGTTAGGGAGAGGTGAGTAAACAGATGATATATTGTATCTGTGAAGGTCCAGGATATGCCATTTTATAGGCTTATGAGTTACAACTATTCTCTGCAGAATCATCCGCGCTTTCTTGGTTGAGGAGCAGAAGATCGTCAAGAAGGTTCTGAAAATACAGAAAACCAAGGACAAGACAGCCACAAAGTAGAACTACTGGAATGGAAGCCTAACGCTGTTTTGTACACTGCGAAAAGTATTTTTGGTGGATGGAAAATCTAGTTGCCTGTGTTGAATGTTTAGCGTGTGAGAGACATACTTGTTGAGTTTAGAGAGTCCTGGAAACTGGAATCTTTTTCACCTTCAATTGTTGGAATATCGGGACATCTGTTCCCCTAGTTGCTTTGTTATGAATTCAGATCGTATCTGGGTCCGATCAGCTTGCTAGAATTTACCTTCTGGTTTATAGCAATATGTTTCGTACATGATATTTTGCTCTCCTGTTACACTTTGCTGCCATTTTGGTTACTCTAGCTGTGTAGCCGTCAGGGAAACCTTTTCCAGAAAGTTCGGAATTCCGGTTAGATTCATGTTTCCGGTGTTACACGGGATGCACTTTTGGTTTTGTAAGAGGTGGGTTCTGATTTCAAATTCAAAAAATATGAGTCAAACTTTTTGGTCCAAATGAAATTCTAGCTACAGTAAAATGTGAATGAAAATGAAGTATCGGAACCTGGTATTAAAATCATAGCAAAAAAAAAAAAAAACTCAAAAAAAAAGCAAGTTGCTTCAGTTGTCTAGAAACAATGGAAGATTGTCCAGAAACAATGGAAGATGCTTGTGTTTGCCAAATGTTTAGTACGCACGATTGAATAGATATACCACATTAGCACTAGTAAAATACTGAAGAGTATGGTGCCCGCAGCCACACATCACAAAGACAATATGTAGATTTAACAAAGAATGCAGAGTAACATCCAACTACGGTGAGAGATAAAAAATTTGGACTGCACAATCCGCAAGAAAATTAGAGTCACCAATTAACCTTTCAAAAGAACAAAAATATCACTGCTGCTATACATCTAGATGTAAACAAAGTAAATAATTGGACTACAAATTATCAGCAGGGACAACGTCTTGCCTTGAGGTCATCCCTCTCGCTGTATACGGCCGCCAACTGGAGAAATACGGTACAATGTCTCCATACATAGGTAACAGGGCATGATTCAAATGTTTCTTCACAATCCAACTGAGTTCAAAAATGAACAGAAATGTGATCCGATTCGTTTTGAATCCGATCCAAAAAATATTAAAATGTGTAGACAAAATTTGAGGACCCTTTTACCGCCGGCTGTTCTCCCGAACAAGGCCTTGCGCAAAAATGCAGCTGGGCTGTCTTTTACACGGGAAAAGTGAGGTCCTTCATCAGCCGTGGGATGAGAAATGAAGGGCATCCAAAGGGGGAAATTCACATGTGACTTTGCTTCTAAAATCAAAGAATCTGCATCGATTTCTGCAGTAAATAGATTACCGGATGGTCGGTGAGGATGCCCTAACTTTACCATGGGTCACTAACGGGTGGAGTTGGACCCATGCGTCAGTGACCGAAAGTCAGCCCAAGTAAGGCCGCGTTTGGATCGAAGGAAAGCTAGAGGAAAACTATAGGAATCTGAAACTGAGGAAAGGAAATCGCTCTGAACGTTTGGAACGAAGGAATCGTTGATTCCTTTCCTCTAGAATCCTGTAGGAAGCAAGCCATTTTACAGGAATCAAAACATCCAAGGCAATCTCTTGTTTTCTCTTCCTTCGCGTGTGTCTGTGTCCAAGGCTCTGAGGCAACTCCCATAAACAAAGCAGTAGTTCTGCTGTTGGCATACACGAAGGTGGGTCCCAGCGTTAATTTAAAATAATTACCAAAATAGTTTGCAGATTTCCTATGTAATGAATTCCTGCGATCCAAACGGCCTAGAGTTTCAATTCCTGTGTTTTGAGTTCCTGTAGTTTTCTACTTTTCGCTCTATCTCATTCCTACGGTTTTTTCCATTCCTCTGTTTTGGATTCCTTTGTTCCAAACAGGGCCTAAAGATAGAGAATCCTTGTCCCCGGATGATGGCAACTCGCAAGCTCAGCATGTCTTTATGGAACCTAAGAAATAGAAGTACCTCTCACACACCATGTGCATCTTTTTGGAACTCATATTGCAAAGTGCCATAATATGGCAGCACATCCAGGAGAAACTCAAGAATTTCATAGGTTACGTAAGACCAGTAGACCACACCATAGACGATGCCTGATCTTAATATTGTAATGCTGGTATAAGCATTCAGACATGTTCTAACATTTTCACACTGAAAGTGCAATATTATCTCAGAACAGTGAATAACTCGACAGTGTATGTACTGACACAAAGTTCCTTCTCTCCGTTAGCTTTGCTGTTAACAGTGGTATAGCTCACAGTATGTACATGGCACTCCTAACCAAAACTGAACAAAAATATATATGCCCTGCAGCTAACAGCAATGCTAACAGACGAAGGAAACTCACACACCCACAACACCTGTACATATAACCTATGAGATAGTACCTCTCATTTTCTGTAGTCTGTAGTGCAATGCAAATTGCAAACTGCCCTAGTGTGGCAGGTCAGTCTGGACAGCAGTTGGGCTCAGGAAGGACTCCCAGGGTATGTTGCATCTCCATTCCTCTGAAGAATCTGCACCCAGATCAAAAGGGAAGTTGATCCTCCCCACAGTTTCCCAGTCATTGCTGTTCATGCTGAAGCCATTGCCAGCCTTCTTGGTGGATGAGTCCTGGATCCTGCCACCGATTCCACCATTGACATCGGCAGAAGAATCGACTACGAATCCATTGAGGTGATGATCAGGCTGCGCGCTGTACAAGATCGGCGCAGCGGCTGCGGTCTTTTGTGGTGCTTGCGCTTCGAAAGGGAAGGTTACAGGGAAGTTATGGGGTTCCACGGATGTACTGCTGTTGAAGTTGATGAGCTTGCATGAGGAGCCGTCTAGAGATGGGTTGTTCCCCTTCTGCGGCTGCTGACCATGAAAGCCATGTCTGCTAGTGAACTGGCCTGAAGATGCAGGGGGTGCAGCTTGCAGTGAGCTCTCAAGAGCAAACTCTGAAGATTGCATTGACTGCAACGCAGAGAACATATCTGCCTCTGTTGCCCCAAGCAGTGGAGGTCCCCAGGTGTGCGACAGCGCTCGCTGCGCCATGGAACTGGTTTTCTTGAAGATCCTACAGATAGTCCAGGAGTCCTGTTTGTGGCATAGGAAAAGAGACTTATTTCAGCAAAACAACAATTGAAATTCAGCTCTTGAACTGAACAATACAAATTGCCAATGCTTACGTTGAGTGGAATGGTCTTGTCGATCGGTCGCTTTGGGAGCGAGGGATCGGTGAGAGAGGGGAGCCTGAACTCATGCATCATCCAGTCTGTTTTCATCCCTCTCGCCGCTCTCCCTTTGTAGAACACAAGGGACTTTTTCAGACCTATGCACTTGGTGCCCTCAGAGGAGTAGATTGGCCTGTCTGTCCCTGTGGCCTTCCAGAACCCAGCTGCCGTGACTCTGTTTGGTCTCACACTGTTTCGGTATTTCCGGTCCCTTGGGCAATAGAAGTACCACTCTTTCTCACCAGTGCTTGCAAGCTCTGTTGATGAACAAGAACAATGGAGTCGTCAGAAATATAAAAGGTGCAAACTTATTCACTACATGTTGAGATCAAACATTTAAAGTTCATACAACTAAAGGTGCAAGAAAAAAAAGTTCTGGAGGTGGTGGTATTTTCTTACTTGGGAGGTCCCATGGATCATACTTGTAGATGTCCAGCTGCCTGATAAGCTCAATGGAGATAGGCTTCTGCTGGATCTTTCTCTTCAGGTAGAAACTGACCAGCTCTTCGTCGGTGGGATGAAACCGGAAACCCGGCATGAGGATCTCATCTGACCTATCCATGATGATATCATTTCTCTCCTCCGCCATACCTTACAAGGGGTCGGATGAAGCTTGAAGCCTGCTTGCTGCTAGCTACAAACTTACAAAGTCTGCTGTTGTACTACTTGCAGTATCCGGTGAATGGCCTTCTGGGATGAAGCTGCTGAGGTGAAGACAACCACCAAGAGCTGTATACTATTGCACTTGCAAATCTATTACACACCATGTGTATATATATGAAAGCCAGAGCAGCTGCTTGTAATGACTAGATGAGGCCCACAACTCTGAAGATTAAAGAATTGTATCTACTTCCTTCTCTATTTGAAGCTGTCATGGTATTTTTTATGGTGGATTAGTGACTCAACGAAGACAATCTAGGCAGCAAACTAGACTCTCAGTCCCTTTCGGTTCACACATAGAATACCCCGAGTACGGCAGTCAAAACAAACCTTAAACTAAGCAACAGTGCTCTCTAGATTTCATTTTACCAGTTTGTGCCTCCCCAGGTAAACAAAAGAACTGAAATCATACTCCAGTACACCGAAGTTTGTTGGCATTCAAATTTTCAACTGAGCCAGGCAGGGGTGTCGAACTCTGCTCAAGTACTTTTATTTTATTTTAGCTGCATAAACTTCAAGATATATTCCTCCAGTTCTGGATCCAAAAATCCCTTCCCATGCAGTTGTATTCATTACTTTTGTCAGTTAATGTACTTTGGGATTCCAAAATAATTTGTGGCCACTAAATACATTTCTTGTTGAATTTTACATAAGCCTAACTGAACTATGTGTGTGTGTGTGAGAGAGAGAGAGAGAGAGAGACGTGTGATGTGTACACCGAACTATGCTGGTTTCTCTTCAGAATTTTTTTTTTCTGATACCCATAGACAGTGATGTGTAACTTTCTCCATATATTTTATTAACTAACCAACGTGTGTGGCACTGCAGAGTGTTGGAAGGGAGAAACTTGTTATTCTAGGCACAGTTTGCTGCGCTAAATTTTATTGCAAGTGAGTTGCCACGGTGGAAATCTGGTCCAATTTGCTCCAAACAGTCAGCTTGCTTAATCGCATGCTGGCTCTGGCCGGCCCTCCCACGTGGCTGCTCATTCCATAGTCCATACGACTGCGTTTTTTAATATTACAAAACTTTTGAACATACTAGCACGTTGAATAATTGGATTGCTGTGCTGAACAGGCAAGCCTGTACTGTAGATCCACAATAATGTAAACACCCACTGTCTTTTGAGCTATATCTAGTGCATAATTTGCTTAAAAAATTACTGCAGAAAACATTTTTTAATGAGAATATTTACATGCTTTTGTAACTTTTAGGTATGCAGACTGGACAGTACCGTAAAATACAGCATGTAATTAGTATCATAAGAAGAGTATTTTTTCTTTAGCATTTTATTTCAGGAGAGCATTTTCTCAGAGCTTTCACATGATCTTTCAACATACATCTAACAAAAACAAGCAACAACATGTGTAAACTGGTTAAAAAACTGAAGCAAAAACTGTGTGTAGTTTAATAACATCCTCGGTTTGTTATTATCTTTTGTGTTAGCAAAACCACACAAGCAAAAGCATCCAAGGTCAGTCACTTAAACAATAGACAATGACGCGAAAATTCTGAGTTTTTGCCTCCTCCAATCGCTGAAGGACAAGGCTCCGCTCGTGCGCGCGAGTCAAATACCCGCCAAAAGTTTTTGTTCCATTCTCGTGCCTCCACAATTCCCGGCAACACCATTAATCCCCCCGGCTTCGGGACAGCAAACCCAACCTCGATTTGGAGCGCTTGCTGTCTCCTTCCATGGCCTCGGACTGCAGGCCTGAAACCCAAAATGTCAGAGCAGAGCAGAGCAGATTCGTGTCAACGTCAAACCCTTCAAACTCAAGCGAGCTTCCAGCTTCTTGTTCTTGGGTTGCTGCTTCTTTGGAACATATGTCCATGTTGCCCGTGTTGACCAGATCAGTGTGGTGTGTGTGTGTGTGTGTGTGTGTGTGTGTTTGCACGCTGAAGGTCTATGGCAGCGTATAGAGTGAGCTGTGAACTGCTTCCAAGATTTGTTAGCTTTGTTTAAAGCCACGCTGCCCCTTTTTCCAAATCATTATCGTTTCATTGCTTTTGGAGTGAAAAAGTGGATTCCTAATGCTAAAACTCTCACGCATTGTGGGATTGGGGGGAGGCAGTGCTCTACTATTATTACAGTATTATTTTCTCTCCAAAGAGACTGATTCATATATAGAACTCAGAACCTCCAGAGGATCGGACACGTGAGAGGAATATGGCAGTGTGTTGGGTTGGACCTAATTGAAAAACTTTATAGGTATATTTTACTAGAATCAGAGTTCCAATTTAATTAATTTTCTACAGCCAGGACTGTCTCCAAAAATATGGGGCTCAGGAGAAAAAGGCATAGGAGGCCCTAAATATATAAAAAGTTATATGTACAGTACAGCTAAAACAAAGTTTTCACTCACTCAAATAACTTAAATATATATTATTTCCTATCAAAAACTAATCCTAAAAGAGTAAACACGGTGCTAACCTCATGTTCTACTGAAAAGCATCATCCATCTTGTATTTTTCTTAAAATGAATTCTTCAATTATATTATATTTCATAATTAATATTTCTCAGGACGTCGTTTTCAAGAGATAATGTATACTCTTTTCGTAATATATTTTTAGTCCATAAACCCACTGTACCTATCAGAACAACTTCTTTTTACTTTTCCTCGGTTTCGTTCAATCTAATTCAAAATTAATATTATGAGAAAAGCTTAATCAAACAGGAAGTTAAGACCATCCCATCCTAGAGACTAGGGAGGGAACCATCATGTCCTGCTTTGATTCCCAACCAAACGCTAATCTCTGTATCTGAACTGAACATACAATCTTTGATGAAATGAGGGTCACAAGTTCATGGAGAAAAACTAAAAAAAAAAAAGCAGCCCGGTGCAAGAGCTCCTGCTTAACCCTCTCAAGATCATCAAGCATGGAAAAGAAAAGGATCTCCCCAAGAAATACGAGGCTGTCTGTAGTATACAAACAAAAATACAATGTGGTGTTCCGTACAAACAACATTTTGGTTAGCCTAATTTCTTCCTAATCAAGCAAGATGCGGCACGAGGTGAACTCGTACTACCATCATTTATTACTTTTACAGCAATACCATCATTTATTACTTCTACAGCAAGTCATAGCGCTTTAAATTCTGGTCGAATCGAGCTACATCGTGATTCGTGAATGAATCTCTACACCTATTAAGAGCAGAAGTGCGATACTTTAACCCTTTCGTCCTGCCGATCGCTCGGCCAGCCCGGCCGCTGTCCTGCGCCCGCGCAATCTGGGCATCTAGCAACCGCTTTTTTCTCGGTACGGTTGCCCTCCCACCTCCGGTTGTGCATGTAGAACGGCTGACCGAAGTGACCAGGTATGTATGCACATCAGGGTTCATGGATGAACACGTACATGTGCCTCACCGTTTCCGAAGAACCACAATGGTAGACACACAACAGCCAGACCGCGGGCAGATACGGCTGGGTTGGGCATGCATGCAAAAACGCAAGTCTTTCAAACCTCGTAGAGTTACGAAGCCGTTCATGGAGAGGTTATATGTTTTTAGTTTTTGGCCCGGCCAGCCATGCAAGGCTTGTTAACCAGCTAACTTCATCATCGGACGTGCCACCGTGCCGCGCCATTCCTAACGACTCATCCAGCTTGACTACCTTGCCCTAAGGTGCTGTTTGGTTCAAAGATGGGAGTGGTAACGTCAATGAAAGCGGTAACCGGCGGAAACGTTACATTGCAAAGGAAAGCGGAATTTGTTTGGTTGCGTCCCGCCGCCAGCTGCGCCACCTGCCCGCCGCCGCCACATCATCGCCAGCAACGGCACGGCTCCCCTTTGACAGTCCTCCCACACCCCTTCGTGCCCCATCTTCCCGCATCCGCTGCCGCCAGGACCTCCTCCTGTGGTCGGCCCCACGCCCTCGCCGTCAGCACCTCCTCTTGCTACGCCCGCGCCACCCGTCGCTAGCATCTTCTCTTGCAATGGCCCCACGCCACCTGCCGCCAGCACCTCCTCCTGCGGTTGGCCCTGTGCCCCCGTCGCCCGCGAAGGCCCTGTGGTGGCCTCGTTGCCCGCGACTGCCCCAGGTCGACGACCATGGGGACGGTGTACTCAACGGCCATGAAGAGAAGGCCGCGGCACCCGCGGGCGAGCACCACTTGGGCCGCCCTTCGCCGTTGCCAGCCACGACCATGCCGCACGTCCTCGCCAGCCGCTGCATGGAGGGGGAGAGGGTGCCGGGGGAGAGAGTCCTCCTACGCCCGCACCCTGCGCCATCGGGCTTGCCCCCCACGGCCGACCTCGCGTTCATCACCTCCCACCGCTAGCCTCTTCCTCCTGCGGCTGCACCCACCGGCCCTCTCACGCGGCCGCAGCCCGCGCCGCCGGGAGATCGAGCGGGAGAAGATCTTGCGGTGGAATAGGGAAAAGATCAATTGGGATGGATATGGAGCGGGAGAGGAGAGACAGAGGCGGGGGAGCTTGTGGTGGCGGCGGCGCCTCGCTCGACACATCGCGGGAGGCTCGAGGGAGGCCGACTCGCGGTGGCCTGTGGGATCGGATAACACCGCCAGGGGAGCAGTAATGAGATTCTACGGGCCGTATCCGCTCATCGTGATTGATTACGAGCTGCCTCAACCAAACAGCAAGCAACGGAATCGGATAGCAGCGCTAATGGTCACGGCCTAAAAATAGTGAACCAAACAGTCCTAAAGCATTGAGTGTATGTGTCATTCTAGCCTAAGTGTTTTTTTTTTCATTATAGGTATTGAATGTACGAGCACTATTATTTGCACATGCCTCATTTCTACACTACACATCGTTGCAGATGTTTCATATGATGAAGATCGATACTGATAGAGAGAATATGTATTGCATATGGATGTTACCCGTAGCAACGCGCGGGCACAGACCTAGTAAAGCATATTAAGAACATTGCAGGCAAAGCAATATTGCTTTGGAATGATTCCTCAAGTGGATTAAAAGTTCTTCTCCACCTTTTGAAACCAAGTGTTTGTTTGCTTCGCAACTGCTCAGAAAATCCTTCGGAACATTATGTTCGTACGAGTGGACTCCACTTATTGAATTTGAGAATTCGCAAAATCGATAAATTGCAAACAAGGCTTAGAAAATCAACCCAAACGCAATCTTACCCTGGTTACTCGCAAGGAAAAATAATTATATGCGTAGGAATTATCTAAACTAGTCTAGGAATGTATTACTTCCTCCGGATCCCAAAACAGTGTCGTTTTAGAAATGCTAGAAGTCAAATTTTTAAAACTTTGACTATATATAACTTTTATATTATTTAGTTTTGAATGTTGAAAGTTATATGTATAAATTTATCTTAACAAGTACTTTTATAAAAGTATAAAGTTTTTATGATATTTATTTTTATTCTAACAAAAACATTGGGCAAATTTATATGTGGGAGACTGTGTCGATGTCCAAAACGACACTCTTTTGGGACCTAGAGGGAGTATGTGTTATAGTACAACATATATAGATCTATTTTTATCCTTAGTTTTTTATAGTAGCATATCTTGCTACTTTAGATGAATGCTTGATTATTCATTATGTAATCTTTGATACGATTGCAAAATTAAGTAATTTTAATATAATTTGAGAGTCTATTTTCATTATACTATCGGTCATAATAGTAAAGGTGAACAATTTAGATATAAATTAGAGCGACTATTTGGTATTATCCATCGTAATAGCAAATTATGTATAAATTTGGGGTGTTATTTCATATTAATTTGAATATAAATTTAAGGTTCTATTTTCATTATACTATTGGTCATGATAGTATAAATTAGAGTGGTTATTGGGTTATTTGGTATTATCCATCGTAATAGCAAATGTAAGCAATTAGATATAAATTTAGGGTTCAAATCATATTTTCTTTCGTAATAGCAAAATGGGTGATTAATATATAGTTATGGGTGTTACTTAATATTGTTATGGGTGATTAATATGTAGTTATAGGTGTTACTTAATATTGTTTTCATAATGGTAGAGGTGGGTAATTACATAGAAAACAAATCTAATAGCTATTAAGATTTCAATCTGCCAATTAATGATAGAATATTTCTGATTTTTGTGAGTATTTCTATGATTTTTTCTTTTTTTAGCGCATCTTCTAAGAATTAATAAAGAAGAAAGTAGTCTAATCTCTACCTAATACAGTAAATAAGGTTTTTTGGTCCGTAATCTCAAAAATATGACATGTGAGACCGGCCATACACGGACGACTCCAATTCGGACGGCAGGAGCGGCCCATGCGAAAATGGACGCTCCGGTCGTATACGGACTCTGTTTCAACATTCTATGTATCGATGAAAATCTAAAATTATAATCTTTCCAAACCAATTGACATTACCATAAAATTCTCTCGGAGTCAATGGGAATCATCGAAACAGGCCATACATGCGCGACTCCAATTCAGACCACAGGAGCAGCCCACGCTGAAACGGACGCTCCGGTCGCATACAGACTCCGTTTTCGACATTCTATATATTAATGGAAACCTAAAATGATAATCTTTCCAACCCTAAACTCACATCACCGTAAAATTCACTTGCAGTCAACGGTTATCATCGAAACAATATGATGTGAAATTTATTCAGGAATCTGATTCGGACCACAGGCGCCACACAAAAACGGACACTCCGGTCGCATACGAACTTCGTCATACGGACTTCGTTATATATCGATGGAAAGCTAAAATGGTAATCTTTTCAACCCAACTGACATTATTGTAAAATTCGGTTGCAATTAATGGGAATCATCAAAACAATATGATGCGGAATTTATTCGTGAGCACGATTCGGACTACAGTCGGAATCCACGCGAACACGGACGCCTAATTCAAAAAAAACTTCGTTTTTTACATTCTATATATATATATATATCAAAAGATATTGATAGCACCTTACAACTCGCTCGTAATCAACAGAAAAAAGGTCAAACGAGGCTCATTCTTATATGTATTTGATCTAAATGTGTTTAAGAATATTTTTCTCCCGTTGCAACGCACGGGCATTTTGCTAATCAGTAATAGTAAGTTTAGGCATAAATATCTATTTCATAGAAAGGTTTCTAGCATCTTTATAAAAAGGTTATAGGATTATTTAGTGGGATAAATTTGTAAATGGAAAAAAATCCGACAAAAACAGAAGATAAATTTGAAAATAGAAAAAATCTGCCAAAAAAAAAGAAAAAATTTGCTTTCATCCGAAGTTGAACTCAAAACCCTTCGTAATAGCATACGTGGGTAATTACTTATAAAACAGATCTAATGGTTGTTAATATTTCGATCTATCAATTGATGGTCAGATGTTTCTAATTATTGTGAAAATTTCTAAGAGGATTAACGTAGAGGCTTCAAAATGAGCCTCCAATTAGTAATATTAAGATTTCTACACTTGCAATTTAACGCCTCGAATAGGAAACTCTGGCTTGTGTTACCCACATCTACACATTATACTCCCTCTATTCACTTTTGTTTGACGTCCAGACAAAGTCCCACAAATATTTTGCAGTAGCTTTTTCCTGTCCGGAGGTCAAACAAAAAACGAATGGAGGTAGTATTTTTTTTTAAATAATGATTTACGAATTAGATAGAAGCGATCAATATAATAATACAGCAAAGAGTGGGTTAATATAGGGGCAAGACAAGGAAAAAAACGTCAAATCAAGAAATTCTACACCATCACAGCCATTTCCATCCCATTGTACATATCTGTTGTCTTGAGATAAGGAATTGATCTTCCAAGTAACGTAAAACCATGAATAAAAGAAAAAGGTCTCCATACAGGAGACCATCTCAATAATCCTAGTCTCCAGCGCAGATAAGCAGTTGTTGTCATACATCGAACATTCTTTACACTTTCCATCTCTATCCATGCACACGATGACGCAAACGGCAGGATTTTCTAAAGCCATGACACTTCTACTGAGAAAGTAACATGTAACATCCGAATCCTAATGTGTTCACAGGAAAAAGGGACAATCCAAAAGATAGCACCACAAACAATTTTTTACCCCTTCGAATAACGTTACCAGGTAAGACACCAGCTACCACTGCCGATTAACTATACAGTATTGAAGAAAGCCCAGACCCATGGGTTGCAGTCTTGATGTTACTATCATTCACAGTTTTCTGCAAACATACAGGAACACCTAACTGACAAGAAACACCATCGTTAAGAGTTGGAAGACTGAGAGTCTGATAAATGCAAATGACCGCTGGTAGAAGGGAAATGGATAGATAGAACTAAACCTAGAAAAAGACAAATGAAAATAGGGATCTTCTACATATAGGTGAGAACCATTGTTCTAATTATAGCATTTGTAAAATGCTACCAAATTCAGCTTATTCGCTTTTGTGAAAATATCCTTTAAAGAAGAGCACAGATAGTTTCATAACATGAAAGGCACTCCTACATATTAAATCCTTAATTAACGGCAAGTTTACATTCACACATGCACATATTAATCAGATAAGATGTGGGTCACTATCAGAATGACCACTTGTCCCTCTACCTTATGATTCTGATCAGGATCCATCAAAAGTGACTAAGCTGAATTTGGATACATGAAAACGGAGCCAACTTTTGAGGCAGCAAGCAAGATAAAGCGACAAGTCTTTTTCCTTGATCAATGGAAAGAATTGAAGGTAAGCTCCTATGCTTCTAAAGCTATTTGCTGGCAGTTGATACTGGATGAGAACAAAATGATATATTTCTGACAGAATATTTTCCAACAAATAGCTACCTGACTATTTTAGTGATCCTGATTACTAAGCAACACAGAGGAAAAACTTGTAACAAGAGAACACTTGCCATATGGATATCTCATCTAGTCCATGGAGAATGGATAGCAGTGGCAGGAACTTTTTAATGATATGGTTATTTTGGCCAGGAGCGTGTGCTAATAACACAGCTCCAAACTTACAAATATAAAAATCAGTACAGTGTGTTAACTCATGGAGTCAATGGAAGTAATTGAAATAGCAGGTTAGCAAGAATAGTGAATAGGGAAAACTTAATGGAATAGGAAAAGCACAAGAATTGAGGTACCATGTACAAGATTCTTTAGGAATCCTAGCACAAGGGAATTCCTCAATAGAGTAGTTTAGATGCTTCACAAGAAAGAAGCACTCAACATTGGGAGATAGACTCAAAGGAGAATTTCCACAAGATTGAACCTGAAGCTAAACTTTCACCAAACTTCCTATGTTTTGTATAACTTCATACAAATCCTAGAAAGGGGATGGCCGCAAACTTCATCTTTTGAACTCTGCCTACCTGATTCTACTCCCTAAGAAGCAGGATGCTCTGCAAGTGAAGGACTACCGCCCCATCAGATTGGAGCACAGCTTCGCCAAGCTGATAACTAAGTTGATGGCAAATCGCCTCGCACCCTTTCTTGATCGCATGGTCTCCGCGAATCAGAGCGTGTTCATTCGGGGCAGATGTATTCACGACAATTTCCTCCTGGTGCAGCAGATGGCGCGTTTCCTTCATCGCCAACGTGAACCCCGGCTTTTATTCAAGCTGGACATCTCTAAGGCCTTCGACTCCGTGTCGTGGTCATTCCTTCTTGAGATCCTCTCACACTTGGGGTTTAGGCAGCGATGGCACGACGTGCTATGTTGTCTCCTCCGATCAGCTTCCTCTCGAGTGCTGCTCAACGGAGTGCCGGGCAACTGGATCAACCATCGCAGGGCCTTGCGCCAAGGAGACCCGCTGTCGCTGCTCCTCTTCATCCTCGTCATGGATGCCCTCAACGCTCTTTTCAGCAAGGCTGGGGAGCAACCCCTGTTGCAGCCTCCCTCCAGAAGAGCCCTGGATTGTCGCGTCTCCCTCTACGCCGATGACGTCGCCCTCTTCATCCACCCCACTCCAAGTGATCTCTCAGCTACCAGGGCCATCCTTGAGATCTTTGGCGACGCCTCAGGCCTTCGCACCAACATGCAGAAGAGCTTGATCCTCCCTATTCGGTGTCAGGAGGAGGACCTGGCCACGGTCGCTGAGATCTTGCCGGCGAGGTCCCTGCTTTCCCGTGTAGATACTTGGGCTTGACCTACAACCCGTCGTCGATAGGATCGCGGATTTGTTGCCTGGTTGGAAGGCTGCTCTCTTGAGCACAGCTGATCGCTCCGTCTTGGTTAAAGCGGTTTTGACTGCTGTGCCAATTCATATGCTCATTGCCATGGATGTCCCGAAGTGGCTGATTCGCGCGATTGATAGGCGTCGTCGTTCGTTCCTGTGGAAGGGACGGCAGGAAATACAGGAAGGGCATTGTCCGGTGGCTTGGACGCGCGCTTGTCATCCGCCTGAGTTTGGTGGTTTGGGCATC
Organism: Paspalum notatum; assembly: GCA_022530915.1. Taxonomy (NCBI): domain Eukaryota; kingdom Viridiplantae; phylum Streptophyta; class Magnoliopsida; order Poales; family Poaceae; genus Paspalum; species Paspalum notatum. Next base: position 8,517,899 of record CM039691.1, read on the forward strand.
CACAACCTGGAGGTTCTCAGCTGGGCGCTGCGAATGCGCTGGCTTTGGCAGCGCAAGACGGAGCCACAGCGGCCTTGGTCTGCTTTTGACTTCCCAGTGCACCCGAATGCTCGCGCGTTGTTTGCCATATCTGTCGTCTGAGTGGTTGGTGATGGCCGCTCCACCCTTTTCTGGATGGACCGCTGGCTGCTAGGATGTTCAGTGCAGGACTTAGCGCCTTCCCTGTTGTCTTTCGTCTCCAAGCGTGCTTTGGCCCATAGGACTGTGCATGAAGCCCTGCAGGATCATCGTTGGGTCTGTGATATTGGGGGTGGCATCTCGGTTCCAGGCAGCGATAGTGGAGTTTCTCAAGCTTTGGGATGCTCTGGTCGATTTCCCCCTTCATTCGGATCAGCCTGATCAGCACGTCTGGACACCGGATGCGTCAGGAGTTTACTCAGCTTCCTCAGCCTACAAGCGCTTCTTCCTGGGCTCCACCACTTTTGAGCCTTGCAAACACATTTGGAGGTCCGCTGCGTTGCAAGTTCTGAAAGGTAATTCCAGTGCATCGGTCAAGTCTGTTGGCTAATTCACTTCGTTTGCGTAGTACAAAATAATGTAGTTAAACGTTCAGCTGACTAACACCTGAACGTGGATGTGAGTCGGCTCGACGCGCGCTGCGTTCGCGCGGGAGCTCTATAGTTTGTTTTCTGTTTTCCTCGCCCGGGCATCTCGGCATGCAGGAGAAGGCGTGGGATGGCGCGCGTCCGATGAGATCATGGCGTGAAGCTCGGGCGAAGGTGGCTAATGGCCACGATTTCCACTTTGTAATTGTCGTACTATTTAAGCAATCAAATAGAGTCCGAAAAGCGGTTGGTTCGGCCGCACAAAGTCGCTCTGTGTTTCATCGTGTTCCAGGTGTTCGCGTGTGTGTAAGTCTCTACTGTTCGTCTTCTCCGACGCCGGCAAGGGCAGCAGCGAGGGGCGCTGCTTGGGGCCCTAACAATTGGCATCAGAGCCAGTTACGCGGCGTGGAATCGAGATCGCGCAATCAGGTGGGCGTTCATGCCGCGATGACGATCTTCCTCGCCATGGCGCTCTCGCGGGGAGAGCCCACCGCCGCAGAGCAGCGGCGGCTCCGGCGGTGGCCTGGTGATTCACCGGGTCACGAAGGAAATCAGCAGCAGCGGCGCCTTCCCCACGCTGACGCGGACCAACTACTACGACTGGGCCGCGCTGATGCGCGTGATGCTGCAGGCGAGAGGCTTGTGGCTCGCGGTGACGCTGGGGACGCGCGACGTCACGAAGGACTGGATGGCGTTGGAAGTCCTCGCCAAGGCCGTCCTTGTCGAGATGATGGGAACCATCACCAGCAAGCCGACGGCCAAGATCGCGTGGGACGCAATCAGGGTGATGAACGTCGGCGTCGATCGTGTCCGCAAGGCGAAGGCGGGCACGCTCCGGCGAGAATTTGACGCGCTCAAGTTCCGCAACGGAGAAACGGTGGACGACTTCGGCATAAGGATCAACCGCATCGCGAATCAACTCGCGGTGCTCGGGGATGCGATCAAGGAGGAAGAAGTGGTACGCAAATTTCTGCAGGCTCTTCCGGCGAGGTTCGAACAGATTGCGTCCTCGATCGAGACGCTTCTCGACCTCAGCGACATGTCGGTGGAAGAGCTGATAGGCCGACTGAAGGCCACGGAGCAGCAGCACAACCACGGTGGCGCAAATTCCATCGCGAGTCTGAACCTCACCGAGGACGAGCTGGTTGCGCGACTGTCGTCCCGACTGCAGCTGTCCGGTGGAGGTGGCATTGGCTCCGGTGGAGGCGGCTCGGAACATGGCTCCAGCGGCGGTGGCTCGGAGCGTGGCAAGGAGTCGGCATCGGGCCAGAAGAGGGGGCGCGGCCGCGGCCGTGGTGGCAACAACGGATGCGGCGGCGGCAATTCCGGCCGCGACAGCGAGAACGCGGCAAGGGATGAATGCCGGTACTGTGGCAAGAAGGGGCATTGGGCCCGTGAATGTCGCAAGAAGAAGCGTGACACTCAGGCCCATGTGGCCCAAGTAGAAGGAGAAGGGGACGACGAGCAACTGCTGGTCGCCACTGCTACGGTTCACGCCGCCTCCTCATCAGCTCCAACCTCGGCGGCGGCGGACTCAATCCCCAATCCACCGGGGATCCACATCGACGAGACCAAGGTCTTCGTGCAGCTCGGCGACAAGGAGAAGGGCGACTGCACGCGATGGATCCTCGACACGGGGGCCACAAATCATATGACGGGGGTGCGTGCGGCATTCTCGGAGCTCGACACCGGCGTCCATGGCTCCGTCCATTTTGGAGATGGTTCGGTGGCGGGGATTGAAGGGCGCGGCATGGTGCTGCTTCAGTGCAAGACGGGGGAGCACAGGGCTCTCACGGGCGTCTACCACATCCCGCGGCTCACGGCAAATATCGTGAGTCTCGGGCAGCTCGAAGAAGGCGGCTACAAGATCCTGATGGAGGACGGCTTCATCAAGATTTGGGACCAGCGACGACGGAATCAACGACGGGAGCTGATGGCCAAGGTCCCACGAGGGGCCAATCGCCTCTACGTTCTGACGGTCGACATCGCCAGGCCGGTGTGCTTGGCGACGCAGGGGACGAGCGCGGCGTGGCGATGGCACGCGAGGTACGGGCACCTCAATTTCCGCGGACTACGTCGACTTGCCCAGGAGGAGATGGAGATCGAGCACGTCGAGCAAGTCTGTGATAGCTGCCTCGCTGGGAAGCAGAGGCGCGTGGCGTTCCAGTCAGAGGCCAAGTACCGTGCAGCGCACAAGTTGGAGCTTGTACACGGTGACCTGTGCGGCCCGGTGACGCCGGCGATGCCCAGCGGCAAGAAAATGTTCCTGCTCCTCGTTGACGACACTAGCCGCTATATGTGGCTGATCCTCCTGGAGACGAAGGACCAGACAGCGGCGGCGTTCGTCACGTTCCAGCAGCGAGCCGAGGCTGAATCAGGGAGGTGCCTGGGCACGCTTCGCACTGACCGCGGGGGCGAGTTCACGACGCACGCGTTCATCAACTACTGCGCCAAGGAGGGAGTCCAGCGGCACTTCACCGCGCCGCACACGCCGCAGCAAAACGGCATGGTGGAAAGGAGGAACCAGACGGTCATGGGGATGGCCAGAAGCATGATGAAGGCGATGGCAATGCCGGGCTGGTTCTGGGGGGAGGCAGTAACCACGGCCATGTTCATCCTGAACCGGTCGCCTACCCAGAGCGTGGAAAGGAAGACGCCATTTGAGGTATGGCACGGGCGCAAGCCCCCTATACATTTCTTTATCACGTTCGGATGCGTGGCACACGTAAAGGCAGGGAGCAAGTACCTCACCAAGCTAGAAGACCGGAGCAAGCCCATGGTGTTCGTCGGCTACGAGCCGGGCACCAAGGCATGGCGCTTCTACGAGCCGGTGTCGCGGCGTGTGCACGTGTCGTGGGATGCGGTGTTCGAGGAAGAACGCGCCTGGGATTGGGCGCAGAGAAGGGAGCCAGACCTGACGATGACCCGGAGCCATTCTTCGTCGAGTTCGTCTCCATCGCCGGGCCATGGTGCACCGGCGACGCCCTAGCGCAGCTGAGGACGGCCCCGGCAACACCCGTGCCGGCCACAGCATCACCAGGGTCCGGGGAAGCAGCGACACCCACGTGCGGGTATGAGCCCTGCACTCCTCCGGCTCCAGCTACTGCAACGACGCCGGCGACGCTCGAGTTCGCCACCCCACCCATGGGGGAGCTCGACCTCGACGATGACCACGACGACGCACCACTCCGGTTCAGGACCCTGGACAATGTCCTCGGCCTGCGGGCACCGCCTGGTCAGGCTGACCGGGCATTCACGGAGGAGCTGCTGGCAGCAATTGGGGAGGAGCCAGCCACGGTGGATGAAGCCAAGGCAACACAAGAGTGGTGCAAGGCCATGCTAGATGAGCTTGCTTCTGTTGAGGAGAACAAGACCTGGTCCTTGGTGCAGCTGCCAAAGGGGCACCGTGCCATTGGACTGAAATGGGTCTTCAAGTTGAAGCGGGACGAGCATGGGGAAGTGATCAAGCACAAGGCTCGACTTGTGGCAAAAGGTTATGTGCAGAGGCAAGGGATTGACTTTGATGAAGTGTTTGCCCCAGTTGCAAGGATGGAGACAGTGCGCGTGATCTTGGCTGTAGCGGCGCACCATGGCTGGTCTGTGCATCACATGGATGTCAAGACTGCCTTCTTGAATGGGGATCTGCAGGAAGAGGTCTATGTCACCCAGCCTCCGGGGTTCACAGCAGCAGGGCATGAGGACAAGGTGTTGAAGCTCCACAAGGCGCTGTACGGGCTACGCCAAGCACCGCGTGCCTGGAATGCGAAGCTGGACACCAACCTGCATCAACTTGGATTCACCAGAAGCAAAGCGGAGCACGGCCTGTACACCAGGAGCAAGGAGGGCCTGAGGATGGTGATTGCAGTCTATGTTGATGATTTGCTCATCACGGGGGAGCAACTGACAGGGGTCAAGTCAGTCAAGGATGAGCTGAAGAGTCTGTTCCGCATGAGCGATCTGGGGCTCTTGTCATATTACTTGGGGCTTGAGGTGAAGCAAGGGAACCGAGGCATTGAGCTGCGACAAAGTGCTTATGCTGTAAAATTACTGGAAAAGGCCGGGATGGGGAACTGCAATCCATGTGCAGTACCCATGGAAGCAAGACTGAAGCTGTCGAAGCAAAGCACATCGCCGGCCATAGATGCAACCATGTATCGTAGCCTCATTGGGAGTCTGCGGTACCTCCTTCACACTCGACCTGATCTGTCCTTCAGCGTCGGCTATCTCAGTCGGTATATGGAGGACCCAAGGCAGGAACATATGGCGGCCATGAATCATCTTCTGCGCTATGTGGCAGGCACTACTGACCACGGCTTGTGGTATTCAGGAATTGGTGGAGGCCAGGCTCGCCTCCAGGGGTGCAGCGACAGTGATATGGCCGGGGATGTTGACGACCGCAAGAGTACAACGGGGTGTGATCTTCTTCCTCGGTCCCTGTCCTGTGTCATGGCTCTCACAGAAGCAACGAGTCGTGGCACTCTCATCCTGCGAAGCAGAGTTCATAGCGGGGGCGGCAGCAGCGTGCCAAGCAACCTGGCTCGCCCGGCTGCTGGAAGATGTCACAGGAGTCAAGTCGGAGCCACCACAGCTGAGGATGGACAACAATATGGCGGCCATCGCACTGTGCAAGAATCCGGTGCTCCACGACAGGAGCAAGCATATCGACACCAAGTTCCACTTCATCCGGGAGTGCGTTGATCGGGGAGATGTCACACTGGAGTTCCAGGGAATGCAAGGTCAGCTCGCCGATGTCCTGACAAAGCCGCTCGGGAAGGCTCGATTTCAGGAGCTTCGGGAGAAGATCGGTGTCATCAAGCTGAATTGATCGAGCACTGAATTAGGGGGAGAATTGAAAGGTAATTCCAGTGCATCGGTCAAGTCTGTTAGCTAATTCACTTCGTTTGCTTAGTACAAAATAATGTAGTTAAACGTTCAGCTGACTAACACCTAAACGTGGATGTGAGTCGGCTCGACGCGCGCTGCGTTCGCGCGGGAGCTCTGTAGTTTGTTTTCTGTTTTCCTCGCCCGGGCATCTCGGCATGCAGGAGAAGGCGTGGGATGGCGCGCGTCCGATGAGATCATGGCGTGAAGCTCGGGCGAAGGTGGCTAATGGCCACGATTTCCACTTTGTAATTGTCGTACTATTTAAGCAATCAAATAGAGTCCGAAAAGCGGTTGGTTCGGCCGCACAAAGTCGCTCTGTGTTTCATCGTGTTCCAGGTGTTCACGTATGTGTAAGTCTCTACTGTTCGTCTTCTCCGACGCCGGCAAGGGCAGCAGCGAGGGGCGCTGCTTGCCCTAACAAGTTCTTCCTGTGGTTGGCCTCTCAGAACCGTTGTTGGACAGCGGATCGGCTTGCTCGGCGTGGTCTGCCGCATCCAGCTTGTTGTGTGCTGTGCGATCAGGGAGAGGAGACCGTTGAGCACCTGCTCGTCTCTTGCGTTTTTGTCTGGCAAGTTTGGTCTGCAGTCCTGGACAGAGTGGGGCTGAGGGCTGTCGCGCCCTCACAGCAGAACGACGCGTTCCAGGCTTAGTGGCGACGGGCTGTGCGCAGGACCCCGAAAGAGCAGCGGAAAGGCTTGAACTCCTTAGTTATCCTAGTGGCCTGGAGTCTTTGGAAGCACCGCAACCGTTGTGTCCTCGATGGTCTGCAGCCTGCTGTCTCCGTGGTGGTCCAGGATGTAGTCGACCTAGGGGGGCTTTGGGTCGCTGCTGGTGCAGCAGGGTTGCGGTCGTTGGGGGGCGCCTGAGGCTAGGTTTTTTTTGGCTGCTAGTTCCTTTTTGGGCGCGTCTGTGTGTCTGTAACTAACGCCCTTGCCAGGGTCATGGCTTGTACTCGGACCGTTTTTTTCTATCTTTAATACAGTGACACGCGGCTCTCCTGCGTGTTCGAGAAGAAAGGGCTTACATTTACCTTTCGTGTAGGATTCTGTTCCTGTAAATTCCTACATTCCAAACATAAAGTCTATGCTTTCATGTGCATGTACTAGAATCATGTTTCTACCATAAAGTGCAAATAGTTATCACAGAAATAGCACAAGCTATTCAATTGCCTTGAAACAAATGATTATACATAGCATGATTTCTTCTGGAACTCTAAATTTTGACATCAAACAAGAGTAGAATATTAAGGAAAAAGTGCTCTAAGAAAAACAATGTATCTGAGTTTTCAATCAGATGGTATGCATCAATTATAAATGCGCCCTGGTTAAGCAAAGGATAGTCTAAGAATGTATTTCTATTATTGTGTATTTGATAATGTCATACTCCAACAAAAGAACGCACAGCATGAAATTATCCTAACCAAGTGAAATCTTCAAGATGCCTGCAAAATCTCCCTGATATCATATCCTTGCATCTGAAGCACAATAAGTACTTCCATTAGTCTTATGTGCTTTGAAAAAGCATATTTGAAGCAATCTGATTTAGGATTATGAGTAACATACATCCTCTGATCTCACAAGTTCATTCGGACTTAGGCACAAAAATTAAGGTGAGTGATACAATTACTATACTACCCATCAGCCATTGCAAGAGGTAAGATAGTTGGTAAGTGTATTGCATTAATTAGTGTGTATTTAAGTAGGGGTAAACATGGATTAATGGAGCAAAAAATTGCATTGGAGATCATAGGCTTATATTTGGTTCAATTAGAAGGAGGGTAGATGGTTTTTGGGATCGGAGGAATTAACTTCATACATAGGTCTAAATTAGCTGCCTACATAACTTAGTGGATATATTATAAGGAGTATTAGATGAGTTGCACCTACTCTGTCCAGTACTCTCAATAGTCAATACTACTCCCTCTCCCCAAAATATAAGGCATGTTTTAGTTCATTTGGACAAGCCTTTGACCAACAATTAGTGCATTACTCCCTCCGTTCTTTTTTATTTGACTGTTCTTAGTTTAAGTGAATTAGCCGGCGCAAATATTCGAGAACGGAGGTAGTACTATATAGTAGTTTTTTGTGGATCAAATTCGATGGTTATTAAATTCGAGTTCAAAAGTACTTATGATTATGATTTTGTAGCACATTTATGTCTTTCCAATTAAGTAATAGTTGGTCAAGTCTAACAGAACAAAACATGCATTACACAGAGGGTAGTACCTGATTTATTTTATCTAGAAGAAATATAAGGGTTTAGAAGAAAACATCAAGAAATAAGATCTACCTGAAGAAAGGTTAGCAATAATATCACTCCAGAATTCCAGATGGCATGTATTGCAATAGGAGTTAGAAGATTGCGAGTTTGAGCATATGAAAATCCTAAGACAACACCTGTGCACATAAAAATGTTGGAAGAAATATGGTCAGTCGTAAATGTGAAATCATGCTAACACAATAATTCTACATATTATATATGACTTTGAGATCTTCTGTGGTTATGTTTGGTCTAACTATGGTATGGTAGTGGGATTTAGATACTGCACATTCTTTTGTGGCTTTATGCCTGTTATAAATGTAGATAATTACCAAGCAGGAAAAGCTGTGGAAATTCTCCTGGTGTAAGATGAGCAAAGGCAAACATTGCAGACGTGATAAGCACAGCATACGGAGTAGACAACCTGTACCAGCAACATATTATAATTAGATTGCACCAATTTAAAATGTTCTGCTTCTACAGATAATATTTTGAAAGGAAATATCCAAGAACAAAATATTTAGTCCATGAATATTTACCACATAGTCAAGGATACCATAAGAAATCCTCTAAACACAGTTTCCTCCAAAATTGGTGCTAAAACCCCAGTGATGCCCAGCAAACAGGCAGTGCTGCAATTAGAAAAGATGTTTAAGAAGCAAGTAGTTTATCTTGCCTGACCTATATACAAGCATACAATAACTTGTAATAAAGGGAAGCCCGGTGCGTGTGCTCCCGTTTGCGCATGGTTGGGGAAAGAGGGGCTTTAGTATGCAGCCTTTCCCAGCATTTCTGCAGGAGGCCATTTCCATGACTCAAACCATCCTAGTTACAGGCGGCAGCTTTACCACTGCACCAATGCTCCCCCTCATACAATAATTTGTAATAGCTTAAGAGAAAAAGAGGAAACAGATAAACCATATGCCCGCACCTGACGTTTGATGAGCCAATCAGTGGCAATAAAAGGACCAGCGAGTCAGTCTGAAGACAAGGTTCAAGAACTGGATCACCATAGGTAATTTCAGCTAGTACATGAACATGGAGTTTCACATCTATGTTATATCTAAAATAGTTTTCTTTTTCGATCGTGACCAAGAAATCATATGACTACTAATGAGATCTCTCCAACAGATTATATTGTGACAAAATTATCATGTATAGAGGAGCTAGACGCATGTAAGTAAGACAGGACAGTGGAAGAAATTATCTACAATGGGGGAAACTTTTCCCCAGATCCACACAGAAGAGTCAGCTTGCAATATTCATAATTCCTATGTGTATTTTCTGTCAAAAAGAAGAAAGATGGATAACATGCAGACTGCTCAGTAAGTCAATTGAACTATTAAAAAATCTTTTGAAAAGAAAAGGATAATAAAGGATAATAAAATTCTTTAAAAAAAGGAAAGGACAATACCTCTCTCTGTGGTGTTTCACCATTCAGAAATGTCATCACAGCGCCTGCTAAAGCAATAGCAATTATTGCAACAAATAGGCCGATTGCAGACCACAGAAACCACCCGTTTTGCACCTTAAATGGTTCTTTGAATTCTGAAAGTTCAAGGATACAAATATTAGCAGACCCATTGTTCAGAGCTTAAGAGCAACCTGAATATCCACGAACAACCATAGTATACACAGAAAGAGGCACAATTGAACAAACATCTCTATTGGACGTTATGTAATTTCAGTCCATTAAAACTTCTTAGTTCTGTTATCAAGTAAGCTAGTCTTTGGAAAGGAACTAATGTCTGACTGATGCATAAGCGAGAACGTGAACATAAATATGCAATATTAAATTCTTACCATAACGAAATATATCATCTGAGAACGGCCGAAAGGTACTGGTGATGCCAAATATAACTCCAAGTACAGCTCCTGTTGTGCAACTGCACTTGAAGAGACAGAAAATGGCAAGCAATGTCACTATGATACTTCCTCCAGTTCTTTTTATGATGCTGATCAGTGCAAATTTACACTGCTCAACGTCATACATAAGAAATCAGAGGGAGTACATGATATTCAGAGCATGCAGAGTATATAGGAACTGAACTGAAAGCTATAGTACAAATATGTTTACATAGGGATATGAACTTAGATCTGTACAATTGTCCCAAGAAGAGTACTTCTGCCTTCTGATCTAGAGTTGCCTCCCCAGCTCGGAAACCTAGTTGCTCCAAAATAGATTGTTCAAGCATCCCTGTTAGAAGAAAGCTGTCGAAAGAACATTCATCAACATTTCCAATAAGGCATTTGCAACAATTCAATATCTCTAGTTATTCGGTTAGAATAATGCTGGGATATTGCTACACTGTTGAGAACAGAACGCCACAAACAAATACATGCAAAGCATAATTGCATAAATGGATTTTTTCCACAATGCTATAATTATTGAAAGTGACAATCTTGGTACCAATCCGCAAAAGGTGTAATACCTTACTGCACATGCCACCATGGTTAGGGAAATGGTTGGCCACTCCCACGGCACATCCCACCGGCGGAGGACCGGCCACTCATCCAAGCTTTTCTCCTATCAAAACAACACCATTGCAACTTGCAAGACAATTTATCAGAGTTTTCAACTGAATTTTCATAAAAGCTGGCAAATTTCATAGTTTTGCCCACAACAGCATTTCTTAGCGCGCGCACCTTGTTCGGTGGAGGCATGGGCGGTTCCTTTTCCGCGTCCTGGAGACAGCGGCAGGCGAAGCTGCTCGTCGCCACCGACCGCCGCCCGGTCCCCGGCGGCCGCACTGAACGGCAGCATGTTCTTGGTAAGGGAAACGGCTGGCGAATCCGCCTAGAGAGATGTAGGTTGAGGTGTCTGTTGCGGCGGCGGCGGCGGCTGCACGGCGGCGGTCGAGGGCGGAGGATGGGGAGAGACGGCGGCGAAGCCATTGAAACAACCGTTGGGACGGACATCCGGAAGGCACGCGAGAGGGAGAGAAGGCAAGCGCGGGGAGAGGCAGTGTGTGGGAGGCGGAGGGGCGCCGTCCGCTGGTGGCGCAGCGCGGGCAGAGGGAGAGGCTGGTGGACCGCCGGCGGCCGTTGGCGCGGGGGAGGCGGGAGGAGGAGCTGTGAGAGAGATATGGAGGTATTTTTTAGTTTACAAACAATTGTGGATAGATAAAATACGGTCTCCACAGGGATGCGATATAGAGAGTTGTTGAAGAGGATTTTGATTTTGATACGGGGAATAAAATATATTTAGGAGAAAATAGATTTTGTTTTTTCTAATTTAATTTATATTAGCAAAATACCCGTGCGTTGCAACAGAAAAAAAAATCTCTAAGTACCTCTAGATCGATACATAATTTTCGAGAACACCATGCCAGATTTATGGCTCATCAACCCAATTTGTATTTCTTCCATGATCCCTCGTCCAAACAACTTATGTGACCTAGGTCACCTAGATGATTTACCTTCCATTTTCGACGGATTATTAATGACTTTGTGTTGCGTAGTCTTAATCTCTTGTGATTTTGTGAAAAAATAATACCAAAATTCTTGCTTTTGTAATAGGAATAAGACCATTTAAAGCATCACAACTACTACGTTTGTCTAATTTTAAACCTAAATTACCATTTCATCCAAACCGGACACCCGAACTTTGAAAACCAGTTATTTTGGCACCTGAAACAGTTTGAAGTGGTATTATAATGATGTGACATTGGTATTGACATTTTTCGTCATCTAAGTATTGGCTGCCTCCACCTATACCACTCTTCCTCACCTCTCCTAGGCCTAGCTCACATTCATCTTTTCTCCCTTTCTCTATAACTCCTCTTTTTGGCGACAAGAAGGGGCAGCGTGGTGGAGGGGAGCACCAGCCTGTGAGGCTCCGGGCCACAAGAAGAGGAGGAATGAGAAAGGTAGGCGTGCCATGTCATTGTTTAGGTGCCAAAAAATTAAAAATAGCCACATCATCTCTGCAATCACTTTAAACAGGCTCGTGTGCCATGTTGAACTGGTTTTATAAGTTCAGATGTCATGTTTGGATGAAATAATAATTGGGGAAGGGGGCAAAGTTGGGCAAATAAAATATTTGAGGAGTTAGAATGATCTTATTCCTTTATAATAATACAGACTCATATAGGATATGTTTGAGTGGATTTAGAGAGAGCCCACGTAAAACTAACGTAGGTATAAGAGAACTAGTCTTATATAACACACTCCTAAACAGAAAATATAGCAAGTAAACAGATTTAAAAAGGTATTTTCATTTTCTATACCATGCTAATGCAAACCTGCATTGCTTGGAACAGCCGTTAGCCACATTCTCAACAAGGCAGGCCTTCGGTTAGATTGAGTCCAGCAGATCGGGTAAATGATCATGTGTACAAAATGACACTGTAGCGACATTGTTTACACAGTGCGAAGTAGTTGAAATAAAGATAAAACAAGAGGATACACTAGCTGCAGGACTCAATCTTACACTGTCTAGCCATGCAAAAAGTATTGAGTACACTGTAGAGGCGTGTCCACATGTAATACACACTACAAGAAACCGCAACGAAGCCGACGAAGACAAGTGGAAAACCGACGAAAAAAGCTATTTTCGTCGGTTCCTAGCCGATGAGATATCTTCGACGAAAATTAAGTAACTTTCGTCGGCCGCCGACGAAAAATAACTTATTTTCGTCGGCTACAGCCGGCCGACGAAATCTGCTGCTGCACTAGGGGCCACGTCATCGGCAGCTAGTTTTCGTCGGCCAGCCGGAACCAACGAAAATAAGCTGCCATGTGGCCAGCGGGATGGAGCCTCGGCTCCCTGGTGACTTTTGTCGGTTCCGCCGGTCCGACAAAAAATAAGCCATATCTTTCGTCGGCCAACCGGAACCGACGAAAGTTATTATGGTCTTTTTTCGTCGACCACCCAGAACCGACGAAAGGTATTACACAGGTGGATCCAGTCTATGTGAAAACGATGGTGCCAAGATTGATGTAATTCCTCCAAAAAATCATTGGTCTGTCAAATGAAAATACTGGAACCTGTGAGTTGATAATGTTCAAAAATCATTGCCGCACGGGCTGCCAGAAACTAATTAATCTATCTACTATGATAATGGATCAGAAAAAAACATGACACATAAAAGCACGCAAGATAACTTGGAAAGTTTATACGCAAATCGCGTAATGGCTTGGCACACACTACCAAATTCGCAGGACTAATTAAAACACTATCATAATCATGCATGGTAGAGCAGAAGGCGATCGCTAATCGCTCGATACAGCCGGAGATATCATCCTTGGCTTGCGTGGTCTTGTTCGCATGATCAGATCTTGTTGATCTTGGGCGCCATGACGAGAGGGTTGTTCTTGGCGATCTGCGCCCGGCCCGCCGTCTTGAAGTCGAACTCGCAGGAATGCTTCTCCGGGTACCGGTGCATGGAGCAGAACGTGGCGCCGCAGCGGCAGGGGAACCCGAGGAGCCCCACCTTCTTGCGGCACGACGAGCACCGGTTCGGCGCCGCCTTCGCCGCGGGCGCGTCCACCGCCGGAGCGCTAGTGGTGGCGGAAGAAACCTGAGCCGCCGCCGCCGCCGGCTCGGTCGCGGACGACGCCGGGGCAAGCGCGACCCTGCTGCTGGCTGTGCTCACCGCGGCGGCGGTCGGGGCGGCGTCGACGACGACGGCGGATTTGGTGGAGCTCTTGTAGCAACTGGAGCAGAGGTTCTTGGTCGCCGCGGAGCCGAAGAAGCCGCACCCGTTCGCGCACAGGACCGCCGACGCCGCGTCGCCTTCGGAGGCCTGCTCCTCCTCATCCGCGCGCTTGGTCTTCACCGCGGGCTCCATGGCGGGTTCCGAAGCAGTGGCGTTCAAATCTTGACACGCAGGCTGCTCAGGCGCGACCTTTTCGGCCTCCGCTTCGTCCTTCTTCCCGGCGACAGGACCGGCGGCGGCGGTCGAGATGGATTCCTTGTAGCACTTGGAGCAGAGGTTGTTGGTCGCCGCGCTGCCGAAGAACCCGCAGCCCTTCGCGCACATCGGCGGTGCGGCAGAGCCGCCGGAGACCTGCTCCGCCATCGTTCGCCGCAGCAGGGTCTCGAGGTCTGTCTAGGGATCGCGCTTCGTCGCCGGCCGCGCTTTGGTGTCAGACGAGCACGGGAAACGGCGTGACACACGGTGGGAGAGATGGGTGCCCCTCGGAGGCTTTTAACGGGGAGAGTAGGGCGGTGGTCGAGTTGCAAATTGCAATTCCGAGCGGCCAGAGGGATCGGACTCCGAACCGAAGTCGTTTCGGACTTTCGGCCATTTGCGCTAGATCGACTCCGTGGCGGACTTTCGGCAATTATCAATTGTGATAATCAGCAACCGTTCATTGCAACAACTATTCTCTTCAAAAAAAGAAAAAGAAAAAGAAAAGCGAACCGAGACAGAAATAAAGAAAGAGATCCAAACTGGAACAACCACCGAACCGAGACAGAAATAAAGAAAGAGATCCAAACTGGAACAACCAACTGACCCGAAAGAAGCTACGATTAAGACAAACAAGCCACCAGATTATAGATAGAATTTTCCTAAACTGTTTGTTTGGTACCAAAGTTTTTTCACGATATAATATCACGGTATCTGAGAATACTATAATATTTTAGACGTAGAGTTGTTTTAATTTGTGGCTTTCGCAAAATAGTGTTTTTTATCTACTGTAGGTTTAAACACACTCTAATCCTTCCAAATCTTTCCAATCCAAGAGCCCCTCGGGCCACATCACAGTGGCCTCCCATGCATCCTCTATGCCATGCTCGCTCCTGTCACTGGCCATCCACCGTCGAACATACGGCGCCCTCGTCGCCTCGCCTCCTATTGCTGCCGCCGAGTCACCACCTCCCTAGGAATCCCTTGAGGGCTAGTTTGGTAACTTTAGTATTGAAGTGGATTGAAGTTGTTTGAGAGAGATTGATGTGGATTTTGATCTACTATAAGTTTAAACACACTCTAATCCCTTTGAATCTTTCCAATCCAAGAGTTATGAAACTAGACATGAAGCTGAATTATCTAGCCCTAAATCGTCTAATCCTAACTAGCCAATGGCGACAGAGAAGACAAGGCGGCGACCGCCACTCATTGGAGAGATAAGGGAGGAGAAGAGGTAAATGGGTTGTGTTTAGGTTAAGAGCCCAAATGAACTAAAAATAGTAGAAGTTGAGGGTATGGAGGGCAGCTAAACAAGAGATCTAATCTAACATATATATAGATGGGAGTCTCGTTACCACCCTTCCTCCCCCACATGCCGCGGTTCTAATAATCCACACGTTCCCACTAAACAGGGGAGTAAGAAGTCACGACATAGCGGCCGTGTGACAAAGTCCTACCTCCACAAGGCTATAAGGCTCAAACCCAACGACCTGCCCTATATCTCCTTTGCACAAACCGATATTTTTGGACAGTTTCACATCCACGTTACATGGGCGTTCCACACGTGGTGCAAGGCTCTTACCCAGGCGCCGCGCCGTAACACACGTGGCGCGGCCCGCATGCCCCACGCAGGGGCGCGAATTGGCTAAGTATTGGACACGTGGTGCCCGTATTCTTCGAAGCTAGCGGAGAGACTGGCTAGGGGACGGTTACGGACCCTTCTCACGACAGACGATGTAGGGCAGCGGCACATGGCATCTTGCTACATGTGTGGCCTATGAATACCTGGCCGGGCGCGTGTCACGATGTGCGAACCGGCTAAGGATTGGACACATGGTGCTCGTATTCTCCTAAGCTAGCGGATACAGGTTAGGGGACGTTTACGGATCCTTCTCGCTGCAGACAATCCAAGGGCGGTGGCGCGGCACTTTACCACATGTGTGGCCCATGAATATCTGTAGACTCTCATCCAATCCTAGTTCCTTAGGACGTCTTTTTTCCGACAAAAAAAAACAGATCATATGGATCAGTTTTCAGGTGCTCTCTTCAACCTTCAACTCTTGAACGCACAAATATCAGAACAGTAAGCATTTGTCATGTCACTGGATTGTCTTAGTTTTCAGAAACTATAACAAACCTTCAGTTGAATAGAGCGATGCATGCATCAAGGAATGCACACACAAGCTGAAAAAACAAAATTCAGTAATAAGGCAATAGAATAGGTAAGCTATCATTGTAGGATGCAGCTGGTTGGATAACAATGAGAAAAATTACATAAACTTCAATGGACCAAAGAGAAGTATAGTGTGGAACTCCGAATATGAATCAATCGAAGATTATAGCCCATCTTATGCCATTAGTACTCCAGCCTGTATTGTAGCAACTATCTACACCAAAGTTGACTTTCATTGCTTCTACTTTCTGCTGACTGAAATTTAGGCACTATAACAGGCATTACTGATAAAGAAAATCAGAGGCATGTAAAATAGACAAGTCTGTAAGTAACAAATAAATAAAATTGCTATCAGTAGCTATAATTTTGATTGTGAGATTTGTAATTTAGATGTCAACAATTAATCTTTAGAAAAAACTAACTTCCCCTGGGTACAGCTTAACTTATACTCCCTCTATCTCATAATATAAGGCGTGCATGTTTTTAGCACGGTCTTTAAAGCGGAACTTTGACCATTTATTACTTTTAAAATATGTGATCTACGAATACAAAAGTAGCATCATATTAAAGTGCTTTTGAATACGAATCCAAATATATAACATGCATCCACTAAACGACTAAATTATTAGTCAAAGACTTAAAGAGTTGACTTTTCTAAAAACATGCACGCCTTATTTTATGGGACAGAGGGAGTAACAAGTAATGGTCTAAAAGCAGCACAGAATCAGAATCTAATAAACGAAAGAAATCATCCTAAATCCCCTGAAAAAAAATATTGTTTTAGGCTATGGAAACCAAAAAAAGGTCATCGACAAGCATAATCGACAGATTTGCTAGAAAGACGTGATAGCAGTGATGATGAAAACGATTAAAATGCAATCATTACCATACCTGAGCACAAAATTTTTACGGTGTTCATTAGTTCTATAGCAACACTAATTTTCAAGATAGTTTCATAGGTTGGTTTTAAAAGAAAAAATAGCTTTGCATCTGTGGAGCTTAAAATAAATGAAAATTCAGATATTCCTGTCATCTCTTTCAACATCAGCGGTTTCATGAGTACAAACGGCAATCCCGAATCAAAATTCAGAAACGATATGTGGGAAACTTGCTGAGAAGAGAACTAAAATATAGTTTATTATTACTGTCTATAAGATAAAGAATCCGGTTTACGGGATTATAGACTATACATAATTTCGTTCATATAGAATCCGGTGCCAACTGGATACTAAAAGGAATTTTTGCTACTAGATTGTTGCAAACCCTGTGGACCAAACGGGTTTGGTCATTCAGTTCTAGTAGCCCCATTAGTCATTGTCAGTTCAGGGACATTCATCAGCAGAGCAATCGTTCATTCTTTTTCATTGCACATCTGTAGCCTAATTGCACGGTGTCCATTAGTTCCAACAGTTGTTTATAGTATGGTATAACTAATTTTCAAGATAGTTTTTTCTGGTTAGTTTTAAAGAAAAACAGATTTGCATCTGTGGTGCTTAATTATCGAGGTCCTACAGTTCATCCGTCTCTTAATGAAAATTCAGATATTCCTGCCATCTCTTTCAACATCAGCGGTTCCATGAAACAGTATAAACTGCAATCCTAAATCAAACTTGAGAAACGATGTGGAAACATGTCGAGAAGAGAACTAAAATATTGTTTATTATTATTGGCTATAATATAAAGAATGGTTCCTAAGACATGGAAGATAAAAGGAACATGCAACCTATCCTCGCTAAACTCTCGCACCACTCTCGCTCCCCATCTGCATCCTCAGATCTTGTCGAGCTTGGGCGCCACGACCAGCGGGTTGTTCTTGGCGATCTGCTCCCTGTCAGCCTTCTTAAAATCGAAGCTGCAGGCGTGCTTCTCGGCGTAGCGGTGCATCGAGCAGAAGGTGCCGCCGCAGCGGCAAGCGAACCCCAGCAGCCCAACCTTCTTGCGGCACGCCAGGCACCTGCTGGGCGCCGCCTTCGCCGCCGCCGGCGCCCCGACGGCCGGCGCGCTGGAACTAGCGGCCGAGATCTGCGGCGGCTCGGGCGCGACCGCCACGGCCTTCTCCACGGCGGCAGCGGTCTTGAGGAAGCCCCGGTAGCAGCTGGAGCACATGTTCTTGGTCGCCGCGGAGCCGAAGAACCCGCACCCGTTCGCGCACGGGACGGCGGCGGCGGGCGCCTCCTCCTCCTGCTGCTTCTCCGTCCCCACGTCCACGGGGCCGATCTCCTTCGCGGCTACCGCGGCGGATGCGGATGCGGAGGCGGAGACGAGATCTTGGCCGGCGACAGCGGCGCTGCTGCGGGCCAGCTCGTCCTTGTAGCACTTGGAGCACAGGTTCTTGGTGGCGGCGCTGCCGAAGAAGCCGCACCCGTTGGCGCACATCGGCGCCGCGCCGCCGCCGGAGACCTCCTGCCCCTCCGCCATGGATGGGATGCGTCGACGGATCTCGGTGGTGGTGGCCTCGCCGCTCGCAGGAGGATCGGATCGGATCGGATCGTCGCGGCGCGAGGAGCGAGGGAGATCGCGTGGATGAGTTCAATCGTGAGTGCCGAGTCGTGGCCCTGGGGCCCCTTTATTGCCGAGAAGTGGACGAAGCCAAGTCCGACCCGACTGCCGTATTCGATTGGGGTGATGCGTTCACGCGACGCAGTCAGTTCGAGTCCGTGGCAGGAGCCGGCTCGGGAAGGTTCTCGTAGTTTCTGGTTCTGGGACAAATCTCATTTGTGGCGTATATGATGATAACTTTTTAACTTTATTTATTAAAGGGTTGTTTGGTTACAATTCTTCGGGTTTGGAGAAATACTATACTACTACAACTTGGCTTACTAGAAGTTTGCCATTACAATTCATCTTGTACATGAGCCATGATATTGGGTCTGTTTGGTTCGATGACAAACCATTGGCATACCAAAATTTTGACAATTTTGACTATGCTGAAATCTAGACTAAAATTTGACCAAATAACAATTTTCTCATTCAGATGAGTTATTTGGAATCCAAACACCCCATCAAAATAAAAACTTAGTTATTTAATTAAAATTTTACTTCAATTCAAATATGATCAAAATTGCCAAGATTTTGGCATGCTAAAGGTTTGGCATCAAACCAAACAGACCCTATGATGTGGAGTTGCTCTCTCTAAAAATAATGTTGTGATAATGTACTCATATAGTCAAAAACTTGCGTGTTATTGCGGGTATCATCACAATAATTCCAATATCCTGGTTTCATTTGAGCAGACATATAATATGCAAAAGCTTAATAGATAAGCATATATAAACGCCAAAAACACTTTTCTTACTATTGGAACTGTTTGCCCTAGTGCAACTATGCTATGCAAGGTAAGTATATCCGATAGCAACATGCTCATGCTACGTTAATTGGGAGGATTGCATTTTACCGCATTTTTTTTCATTAAAAAACTAATTCTAGGTAGGGGCAATTTAGTATTTCCATACATCACTAAAGTTTTTCATCTATTTTACAAATTATTTTCTGTTGAAAAACTTTGGTGACTCTAGCAAAGGTAGCAGAGCTGGGTCAGTAAAAGGTGATTTGGGGGGTAAATTTGTGTTTCATGATTTTATTAAGAAATCCGAACCAAGGTTCAAAGTTGTGGTAAATATGCAATTTGTCCATGTTGATTTGGCTAGTAGTAGCCCTCGATACATAGAAACTCACACATTAGCATGCTGCATCAAGTTATGGAGCTAGGACAGATGGTAGAAGATTTAAATTAAATGATACTAGTACCGGAACATGAATATAGTTTGTTCTTCAGAAATCATAGAATGCAAAATTTGGTGAATTGATTTGTTTGACTGTTTACATACTTCACTGAACACAATTTTGCAGAGACTCAAAGGAAAATCTACTGAGGTTAGACCCAAACTAAACTTCTCCAAAATTCTATATATGAGACATTCCGTAAAATTTAGAAGTTATTTTGTAGCATTTCTTTAATATATATGGATAATTTAGAAACACATTTAGGTGTTACTTAAGATTAATTTCACAATGTATGGGCTACCCAACTTGGATGAAATGTCACATATGTGATTATCGTTATGACGGAGGAATCCATCGCACCTTTGCTGTCTTGTAGCACTAGTGATGGGTAAAAGGTAACAGAATATACACAGTATATATTTTGTCGCAAATTAAATCTGCCGTAGGAATACCTCATAAGTGTACTAGAATCATATATCCTTTGGTGACCGGAAATGAAGATACAGCTGGACAGGGAACTTCTATTGATCATTAGACATGATATCTCAGAATTACATCACAAGATTGAAACCATTTGGCGTTGCTATGTATGAAGACTGCCCATGCACAAAATTGTAATTACATCAACAACAGTTTTGGACATAATACAGCAATGAGCATGCACAAATGCCACCGCAACCCACATCCTTCTATCATATACAGGGGTTGCTGCTCAAACTCAGCAGGTTAATTCTGCAAGGCAGAGTGCTGAAGCATGATTGGCCACAGGGTAAGAATCAATTTAGGAAAATCTACATACACGGTCGCTGGTGCTCCACTGCAAGAAGTCCACCCACTCCCAGCGCCAACGCACAAGGCTCATCGACTGACCCTGGTTATGATGTACCTGCCTTTCTCCATGTCGTAGATCGTCTTCAGATGAGGCCTTCTCCACCTCAGGATGGAGAATGCTGTAAATACAACCACAGTAATGAACAGAAGTGGAACCAAGCCAGAAGAATCATAGCTGTTCAGATATGGAACTGATGGATCTGAGTACTCTGTTCGGTTCATCGTCGTCTGCACAATGAAAGCACCCAATGCCCAGTCAACAGGCACACCATGGATTTGATTTACAACATCAATCCTGAAACAAAACTCATGTAAATATCTAGGTTTAAAACAGATTAGAACTTTAGAGTGTAGAAAAGGATTCACCTCTTATGATCCAGCGGCATTTTTAGCGTATCATGTAGTAGAGCAATAATGTATGCTGAGGAAAAGCAAAAAAGAAGCAGCTCTCCCTCGTCAAAAGAACTGTACTTTTTCTTAATGTTTGTCCAATCCCCATGGCAAAATTTCTCCCCAGCAGCCATCAAATCAGAAAGGAATGACTTTGAGTGCAGACCAAAGAACTGTTAAATGATCAAATATTAGAATTTTGTACTAAAGATGAAAGAATAGTGAACATAAAAGAAAATGGACAATCTTGACCCAAAGAAAACGTAATGCTCCTATTATGTGTGCATTATGTTCAAATTCAACTTTCTGAAAGTCCCCGACCATGGAGAAAGAATTAGACCTTTGAAGTATGGTAAAAATTTTCTGTCGCTAAAAATTTCCCTTCCAGCTCTGGTACAAATGCCGCTCCAAGGCGGCATTCATGATATGTACATCCCTCTACAAAGAGAATACACTCAGTTCAATTATGACATGAAATAAACGAGAGCAAGATACTCCACCAAGACTGCAGTCATTTAACAGTTTATATATAGGAAAACCTGTAGTCATTCAATGTCCCAAGCTAAACATAGAAATTAATTCTGCAACTAGAGTTTACGAAAATTAGCAAATGAAACAAACTAATGCATTCTTCAGTCAAATATGATATCAATAACTCTATTGTGATTGGTATGCTTAAAAAGGTTGCTACAGGATATAGGTCATCAAAAATTAAGAGCGACCTTCATTTCATCTTAAAAACAATAAGCTAATGCGTGGAAAAACTTTTCTTATTAAGCAGACAATATAAAGTGTTATAGTTTACTCCTTGTGTCATTGAAACACTGGCAGTTTTTTTGTTATACGGTTCACAGACAAGGGTCAGAGCTTTTCTTTCCTTACTGCTAACCAACCTAATCTAGTGAAAGTGCCAAGCATATAGCCTAAGTAGACTTACTGCTGAACACAGAAGGTAGGGTAATCTAGGTACCTTAGCCTATTTGAGCTAAGGTTAGCTAGCCTAGTTATTTTAACCCTGAACTGGATGCAGTATATCTTTGGACGTCATGTAGTTTTTTCTGTAACAGAAGTATATGCAAAGTAGCTTTTAGTCTCATTCTTCCCATGGAATTCAGCAAACAGATATTCATACAATCATACCATATAAGAATGAAGCAATGCTGAAGAAAAATAAACATAGTGATAAAACACTATGAGGTATAAGCGCAGATGGCTACCCTTTCCTTTTTGCAATAGTGTTAGTGCTGCAGATCTACACTTGGAGAAGTTCCCCACAGCATGAGCTAAAGGTCTGTACCCAACCTTCGGCTCAAGAACACTAACTGGAGGTTTAACTGATCCTGCTATGCGTGAATATCCCCTTGGAGTGCAAGGATCTTTGTACTTAGCTTGAGAAATCAAATGCGTGGCCACTGCATAAGCATACTCAGATTAGATATGATGACTCGTGAAACATGCTGGAGTTATGTTTGTCAGAGCTTTAGGCCTATAAAGTCATAAGCATGAAGAGAATGAATACAAGAAGAAAAATCAGCAAAACCATACTAAAAGCATTCGCAAGTGCAATCATTTTAAATCATATGGAAGTGTTATTGTGTTATCTCATTATCTTACATTAGAAATGCAATAAACCAATCAACTTACTTGAGCTAAGGCCAGGTGAGCTAAGCAAGTCATGGAGTGATTCATATGCAACATTCTGCACACAGAATGAGAGAACAGTCAGCACCGCTGACCATAAAGTGTATCTTGGCTAAGTTGCAGGTTGTGGTAACATAGTTCCCTTGAGATGGGAAGTCTAAGAGAACTTCGACAAAAGATAAAGCTGGGCGGACACAAAACCAATATTTATGCACACAACTCACCAGACCAAGATGCAAAAAGCTGTGGCTGTACAGATTATATGAGGCAGCACGAAACTTAAGCACATGAGAGAATTCAGGAGGCAAAGGTTCACCCGTAACAAATGTCACCTGTTTGAACATGTATAGCGAAATAGTTAGGACAAATGAATTTTACTGAATGAGGATAAATTCCTTAGTGTGAAAGCAAAAACACATAACCTGAACAGAAGCCCCACCAAGTTCAATTATCCCAGTGGTGTCGTTTGGATCACCGCCTAGAGTCCCCAGTGCATAATTTGCTGCAACCCATGCATATATCCCTTCCTCAGCCCCTACACAGCATTTCGATGTACTTGAATGATCATCTTAACAAAGTTATTGAATTCGTTCCACAACGCAGATACTCTAACCCAATTCAACAGAACTCCATCCATTTGTATTGAAATGTAAGCTCACTATTACCAAAAGATGTACTTTCAAGCTATCCGTAGCATGGAAGTCACACATATACACAGCATGCAAATCAAGATGACAAAGAAGCTGCTTTGTTACATGCCTGAGATCACGGTGGCCCATTCGTCCTGAAACCGGAACCCCGATCCCCGAAGCACCTCCCTGCAAGACTGCAGGACGGAGTCGGCCACTGCGGAATCGAGCAGCCGCAGCCCGGCAGTGGCCATGAGCCGCACCTCGGTTTCCTCCCAGCTCTCCCGCGGCACACGGCGCCGGGCGAACTCCACCAGCGGCGCCAGCGACAGCCCGGCGCCGCTTGGGTCCGCCGCGAAGGACGACAGCCCCGGGGTCGCTTTCATCGAGGCCGTGCGCGACCAGTCCAGCCGCGGGAGCCCCGCCGCGGCGCGGTAGGCGATGACGTGGACACGGCTCCCCGTGCTGCCGGCGTCGATGATGACACCGTAGCTCGGGGGCGCCGAGCGGGATGCGAGGAGGAGAAGGGCGAGCGTGGACGCTGCGAGGAGCGCGACGGCGCCGGTGAGGCGCCGGCGGGAGCTGGGTTGTCGGCGATGGGCGGCCATCTTTGTCGGGGCGGCGGGGGAGGGAGGAGCGGGAGCTAGGGTTTGTTCCTTCGGCTCGCTGCGGGCATTAGGGCGGCGCATCGGGGGGCGGAGAGATCGGCCCCGGCGATTCGTTCCAGGGCGCGGCGCGTCGGCGGCGAGGTGGGTGCCGGCGCGCCGCGGCGAGGTGGTGGCGGGATCCGGTGAGGGGGATGACCGTGGAGGCCCGGGTGTGCCGGGCAGTGGAGGGGAAATTGACCGTTCGAGAGAGGACAGGTGGCAGAACGAGAGTTATTGTCGCGGGCGTGGTCTTCTTTGGACAGCAAGTTGTTTGTTTTTTTCGTCGTTCGCCTAAACGGTCATTTAGCCCGTTTAAACACCGTTTAAACACTAAACCGTGGCGGGCCGTTTCTGTTTTATTGGTCATTTTCACCGTTTAAACCCGTTTAAACGGCCGTTTAGCACCGAATAATGGCTAAACAGTAGGTGACCGACTGTTTACCGTTTGGACTAACATTTGTTTTTTTACACCAAATTTGATTTTATTTAAAAAAATCTCACAATTATTAATTTAGCATATAATATACTTTTAACTATAAATTGAATTTTTCTATTTTTTTATAAATATTTTGAATAAGACGAGCTGGTCAACCTTGATACCAAAAAAGTCAAACGAACTGTAAAGTGGGACGGAGGGAGTATGTGCTAGATCATTGGGTGAAAACAACACATGTGATGTTTCAATGGCGAGGACTAATGATGGTTTAAGTTCTAAAAAAGAGCCCATAGTTGATTGTGATTTTTTGGAGCAAGAGTATCATGTAGCTGCAAACAGTTTGCAAGGCCTGAGTTGTTGTGTACCCATGTTTTGAAAGTTCTAAACTTGATGAATATTATGTTATTATCAGAATATTATGTTCTCAAGCGTTGGACAAGAGAAGCAAAGTATGAAACCATACAGGACAACAAAGGAAGGAACATCGATGAAAATCCAAATTCGGATGCTATGCTTTGCTATAGGTTTTTGTTCCACAATTTTTTGCTTTGGCATATCAAGTTGTAAATGATTCAGAATGTTGTTTGCTAGTGGAAAACGCACTTGATTGCCTTGTAAGATTGAGTCCAGCAGATCGGGTAAATGATCATGTACAGTACAAAACGACACCGTAGCGATACTGTTTACAGAGTGAAATGTAGTTGGAATAAGGATAGAAGAGAAGGATACCCTTGCTGCTGGACTCAGTCTAAGCAAGTAGAGAAAACCAGTGCATCTACAAGTATTTTGAGTCTGTTTGGATGCCTGCATGAGGGGTGATCCTGTCTCCATAGATGCAACGTGTGCCTGTTTAGATGCTTGCGCAAGGGTTTGGGCCTGGCCCCGCTCGTGCAAATATCGGTTCCCAGGCTCCACAGGAACGCCAGAATCGAGCGTATCTCCGCGGCCAGGCTCGCCGCTTTGCATGCGCTAGGCGTGAAAACACTGCCATCTTGTGCTGCAACTAACGAACCAAACAACATCTCTACCAGGCCAGGCTGCAGGGAGCCAACAACCAAACACTGCCATGTTGGATGCGCTACGCTTGGCTGGCAGGTGCGATGCAGGCTGGGCATATGCAGCCATCCAAACACGACGAGAATTTGCTTAGTGCACGCCGTATTTATGCTAAAATGTTTTTATTGGACGCTCTGCTGTTTTTATTGGCGTACCGTGTGGTGAAAAGCAACAGCACTTGCAGTGCAGCCCTCGGATGGAGCGCAGACGGCATCCAGCCGTGGAAAGCCTTCCTCACGTCAGATAGTCCCAACCGGACGTCCGGACGCCGCCGTCTCCGTGGAAGGGAGATTAGGGTTACGACGTCGCTGGTGGGAACTTGGCCCGCCGCCAGCCGGCCGGCCACCGCACGTGCACTCCTCCTCACGCCCAGCTGTGTCCCGTCGCCGCGCCTTCTCATCCGTCAGGCGCCAGTCCTCCAGGCCGCCTGCCCCAATCGTCGGAGCCACCATCGAGGGCGCGGGTGCTCCAGGAGCCAGCCAGGCCATCCACCCTTGTGTCTAGGCCACCTATGCTCCACAGACTGAAGGTGAGTTCCTGCCTTTCACTCTCGCTCAGATTTGGCGATGTCATGAAGGTGTAATTTTGTTCACTGTCCAATGAGAGCAGTGGCAGTGGCCTAACCTAGTAGCACCGGTGAATGGAAGATTTCCGTAGTTCATTTTACTTCGTTCATTCCCATTTTTACTGCCCTGAAAATTCTTCTATTTGCTTGATATATTGCTTTGTGAACATGGACTCATTCCATAAAAGAAATGAAATGTACTGCTTGATTAGCGCAATATGATTACACATGCTTGTGGCAATAACAGTGCCACGAAGGAAGATAATGCTTACTGGTGTGATGAAAATGTCAAGATTGTTTGCGAAATATATGCTGAGCAAGTTAGATAAAAAAACAGAGTATGCATGCTCAGCACATTAATTGGTGAAATAGTATAGCCATGCAAATTAACAACCGGCAATAATGTATCCTAATACATGATGCCAGTTGTGCTTGATGGCTGAGGGTACTAAGGCAATTCCACCATAACCTTCTCCTTTAGGAATCACTTCACAGACAGACAGCCAAACAATTTTATCATACAAATTTCCTTCTACCATAGAGTCACTCAGAATCACTTCACCAGATAATCAAGGAGCAGAGCTGGAAAATCAGGGAGCAGAGCTCTGCCAATATGTATCTACTAGCTTCCAATTGGTATGCCCCTAATTTCTCTATTGTTGCACTCGTTTTGGTATGCCTACAATGTTTATGATAGCTTGATTTGCCCATTTCATGCTTTCATCCTCTTCTTCTCATTGTTAGCGAGTTTTGAAGGTATAGCCTGATATGTTCATTGATGTTGCCCGTGTAGGCTTAATGCACATGTTGTCTTCTATTGGATATATCAACACTTAGGCCTTGTTTGGAATAAAGGATTGTAAAACAGAGGAATAGAAAAAAAACGTAAGAATACACTGTACGTGTTGTGAAAAAAACGGAGGAATCAAAATCATAGGAAATGAATAGAAAGTGTTGTTTGGAATGCAGGAAGGCATCGCAGGAATGTTTAATGTACATAGTGATTTAAAAACGATTAAAGTACATAATGGTCGGCAAGGATGGAGACCAAACTCGCATTTTGCAGGAAACGGAGTGCTCAGTCTCACCTGTACGACAAGTTAATGGCCTGCTCGCCTCGGGCATCCGCACAGGAAATGAAAACCAGAGGTCCAGGTAGATGTTTTGTTTCCTACGAAATGTGCTCGTACTCTTCCTTTGCAGAGGAAAAGGTTTTCTCGTTTCATGTGTTCCAAACGCTTGTGTCAGCTTCCTTTCCTCCGTTTCAGTTTCCTCCACTTTTCCCGTGAAAAAATTTCATTCCAAACAGCCCCTTAGTTTTTTTCTATTGCATGCTATTTTGATGTGCGCCAATCACGTTTTTTTGTTACTGACATATTGTTGTGCCTACTGTTCTATATTTCTATATGATTAACTATCTGAATAAATCTATGTTTCTGCAAAAATAATAAGCCAACCTAATTATGTATTTCGTTCTCTAGTTTGTGCTGCCAAGCTAGTCAAATGGCTTCAAGTGCGCGAAATATCATGTTTCAGCGTCTCAAAACACTAATTGTAAGCCCTGCATTGGCATCTGGCATGACCAGCCAGCCTCACCAGTTTCAACAATGTGCGCCAGTGAGTGGCACAGCCAAAGGAAAGGGTAAGATCAAAGCAGGTCAGCCTTTGAAGAGTTCCTCCATTGGAAAGAAAGGGATCCCTTCTACTGGTGGGGATGGGGGTGGCTGTGGTCGTCGTGAGGCCATGGAGTGCATTACTCAGATTTCAGAGTCATGTCTCAATGCCTCTACGCCCCTGCGGCACTTGTCCCCCAAGGAGCGCCTTCGCCAAGCTAAACGTGAAGAGCTTGGACTTATCTCCAAGGAGAGGCAACGCGAGCTTGATATGGCCAAGGCCAAAGCTAAATCCAAATCCAAAAAGGTACCGGTGGCGATGACGGGGGCCATGTGCTGATGGGTCCACCTAGCCTTGACTATATCAGTCTTGGGCTGGTTGATGAGAGGAGGCAATCCCCAAGTATGAGCTCACAGTCGAGGATGGTCAGCGACTTGCTAAAGAATATAGTCGTGTGCTAATGCGGCGGCATCGTGCAAGGCAAACAACAGAGTCAACGCTCCTGAAGCTAAAAAAGGAGGCCATTGCCGCGCTCCCTGAGAAGCTGCAAGCTGCTGCTATGGTACCTGACATGACATCTTTCCCTGCAAACCGATACATGGTGACACTCACACCACCAATTGAAGGATATATTGAAAAGGTGCGGGATGCTGCCAAGAAGCATTCTGTGAAGGAGAAGCTTCGCTGAGATTCGAGGGAGGAAACTTTCTCCACAGAAGGTGAGAGTTTAGGTTTAGGAAATTATTCCTCATTCATTTCCATTGTATTTGAGTTGAATATTGTTTTTATTTGCATAAATGAAGCTGTGACGATCAGATTTTCTTAACAAATCATTACACTTTTTGCTGTGTCAAATACTTTCCAGAATTTGTTATTGAACCCATGTGTATTATTAAGAGCATCTTTATATCAACCTATTTGTGTTATTAATTGAAAAAAAATTATTGCCTCCCAGTGAGCCTCACCCGTGTGTGCTGAATACTTTACATGGCATCCATAATTTCTTACTGAACCCATTTGTGTTATTAAGTGCATCTCCATAGCAACCTATTTGTGTTATTACAATAAGAACAACAAGGCCTTTTAGTCCCAAGCAATTTGGGGTGGGCTAGAGTTGAAACCCAACAAGAGTCAACAAAATCTTTGTGTTATTAAGACCAGAAAGTTTTTGATGCCTCCCTATGATCCCTCAGCATTAATAATATTGTTGCAAGATGAGATGCAAGTGCCTTGCCCAGGCTCTCCCCCCTCCCTCCCCCTAAATGACACTTGTTATTTCTTACTTTGCTTGTCAAGGAATTGGACATATTACTTGCTTTGCATCCGAATTCTAGACTCTCATTGCCTTCTTCTTACTTCTCTTATGAAGAAATTGAATATATCATATCACTCCCTCCATCCTAAAATATAGTTCCTTTTGAACCATCTTTCTATCCATCCATATTCGGATGGATATTGATGAATCTAGACATATGTACAAAACACATTCATTAAACAATGAATGCATCTATTCAAAATCTAAAAAGAACTATGTATTGGGACGGAGGGAGTACTTGATTTGCATCCACATACTAGAATCACCTTGCTTACTTCTAGTGCTGTTGTGGAAGAGAAGACAATCAAGTATTGCTAGCAGTTAAGTGCATATATAGACTTAATTTGTAATAGTAAATGCACTATACTCAGTCATAGTATCAGAAATTAAGAATACAGGTTGAGGATTTTTGATTAATGCCTTTTTGAAACAAGAGTATGAGTTGGTACTCTCGGTTTTTTGTGAGAATTGAGAAATCTGAGCTAGGGGATATTAGAATTAGACTGAGACAAAAAAAAAAAAATGGTCTAAGCTAGTATGCTTGAACAAGGTATCAGGCACATAATTCATTCAAAAAAAATGTTTATATTTTGTATTAGACTCTCTCAGTCTCTCTCGCATGAAGTGAATCTCACCTACATATCCAACATCGCTACCTTAAAATCTACTACCTTGAAGTTTGTAAAGCGCAAATAGCCTTACCTAGTTTGCATCTTTTGTCACTATTGAATAGTAGTCCAATTTCTGGTAATTGATTTGTTCTGTATTTTCACTAACTTTCCTTGCTGAAGTCATATTTTTCTCCACTTTTCTTTGCAGGTGAATGAATTTAAACCTAATATAGGACAACTTTCACAAATTGTGTATCTTTGCCAAGCTACAGTTGTCAACTTTCCCAATTTGGAAGAGAGGCCTCGATCTAGTCAGAAATCCTTTTTGCCATTGTTTTAGGAATGGCGTTTTTTGAAGTTGTTTCTAGACTGCTATCTCCACTTTCTCGCTGATTTAGGATGTTTTAAGGTTGTTGTTGACAGCGACTCTGAGACCATGAGATTGAAGAATATCTTGCTCCTCACTAAATTCCTAGAAATTCCTAGAAGCAGTTTGTGCTGATCAATGTTCCATGTTTTTTAGAAGAGATTTCACAGGACCATTCTTTTTTGTTTTGTTTATCATAAGCCGAATACTCACATCAAATATAACGTGCAACACAGCCTACTCCTAATTTTTTGCTGCTTCGGATGAGTCGGTGATGTGATGATGCTAGCTGTGTCGAGCGGGTGCGAATGCTTCGCCCTCCATCAGCAAGAGGAAAGAGTCAGTGGACGCGGGCCAAGATCACTCGAACACCCTAATTGCTTTGCACTTTGCAGCATCCACTGGTTTATACTCTGTGGGTACTATACATGTCCAGATGGACGGGCCGGGCCGGCCCGGCACAGTTGGACTAGGGCCCGGCACGGGGCACGGCCCGGCCCGCTTAGGCCCACCAATCTTGCCGGGCCGTGCTGGGCCGGTCCGTAGCCCGCCAAAGTCCGCCGTGCCCATGTGTTTATTGGAGAAATGAACAAAAATATGCATAGAATGGGGTTTGAATCCAAGACCTCACAAACCAAAGGACTAAACTGCACCTACTAGCCAAGTCAGACATGGCTTTTTTTGTGTTTTAACTCATATAGTTTGTCTTAATATATGTATAAATGCGCTAAAAAAATAAAAAAATAGTCGTGCCGTGCCCAGGCCGGCACGGCGTGCCTGGCCTTCGGCCCAAGCACGGCACGGCCACTGTGCCAGGCCACGGGCCGCCCGACGGGCTGGCCCGGTTTGGACATCTATAGTGGGTATTGAGCGAGGATTAGGAATACCTCCATTTCAATGAGGAAGATGCTCATTTTGAGGTTCACCACATTAATCGTGGCAGGGGAGGTGACGTACCATGGCCGGCCTTGAAGTTCTACCAAAACTCACGATCCCACGTTTGCCAATGACGAATTGAAACACACGTGTCGCCCAACCCAGACGTGGTTTGGGTTGATCCCTGCCTTCCACCCAATCCACCCCCGACGATCCATCAATCCAGAGCGACAGACCAGCAGCCAACCAGCCAGACATGTGCACAATGGCTCGCGAAGTCGCGAGAGGCGAGATCACGATAGATTTGACAGTGGATTGCAGGGGTGGATGCTCCAGTGGCACGCGAGGGGAGGAGGTAGCAGTGCGCCGATCACATGCTTGTGACTTGCCAGCACCCACCATTCCACGCCATGGCTGTTCAGATGAGATTTTTTTAGCTGGCTGCTGCTGCCAGTAAAAGCTGAGGGAGGACACAGGAAAAATTGCAAGCCAAAACGGCTTATAAGCCGCTTTTAAGCACAACTGAGCAGCCTAATAAATTTTGGCCGAGCGGGAGAGTTTGCCCTGGTGTGGGATGAGATCCACGGGAGACAGGGTTTCGGGTTTAATCCACCCCAAACCACCTGTTGCCAAACAAAGCCTAAAGTATTTTCTAAACTCATATGCTTTCAAAGCAAACACCCTTAAGGCTATTTTCACCGGAGATTCCATCCAACCGTTCATATTTCAAACTCATATGTACTGACTGTACGTAAAGTAGAAAACAATGTTGAGTATGATCTAACTAAACATATCGTAAATCAAATTGTGAAAAATCGTTAAAGCCAATGAACCATGTTACATACCATTTGTACTTGACGGAGACACGCTCTAAGGACGTGTTCAAATTCAGCCACGAAGCCGTTGACCCGTTGGCAACCAGATCGTATTGACCTGGTCTGAATCCAACGGCCCAGATGCACGCAAAATTCAAAGCAGAATCTGGTCATGTCCTCGCCCGGGCCCGTGCGGCGGGGCCCCATGGCACCGGCGCCGCGTCCCGCCTGCTCTCCCGGCGCCACCGCCACCCCGACCTCCTCCTCCGTCGCCGCCGCGGTCCTCGCCTCCGCCTCGTCCCTCCCCGCGCGTCGCTTCCTCCAGCTCCACGCACACCTCCTCCGCACGGGCCTCCTCGCCGTCTCCTCCACCGCCGCCAGCACCTCCGCGTTCCTCTCCCTCGCGGCCGCCTCCCTCCCGTCCTCCCGCGCGCTCGCCGTCCTCAGCCACCACCTCGCCACCCCGGCCTCCCTCCCCTCCACCTTCCAGTGCAACTCCATCCTCCGCGCCCTCTCTGATCCCCCCGACGCCCTCCGCTTCCTCCGCCGCATGCGAGCGCTCGGCCGCCGCGGGAACGCCTTCACCCTAGCCATCCTCCTCAAGCCCCACTGCGCCCTCACCCACGCGCGCCAGCTCCACGCCAACGTCGTCGTGGAGGGTCACCTCCGCGACGCCCTCCTGGCCACCTCGCTGATGAGGTGCTATGCCAACTGCGGTGATGGGAACGGCGCGCGCAGGCTGTTCGACGAAATGCCGGCGAGGGACGCGGTCTCGTGGAACGTTCTGATCACGTGTT
This sequence comes from Paspalum notatum, assembly GCA_022530915.1. Classification (NCBI taxonomy): domain Eukaryota; kingdom Viridiplantae; phylum Streptophyta; class Magnoliopsida; order Poales; family Poaceae; genus Paspalum; species Paspalum notatum. The sequence goes on from CM039691.1 coordinate 8,549,988, forward strand.
ATGCGAGGAACCGGCGGACAAAGGATGCGTTGAAGCTTTTTGAGGAGATGAGGGGCAGGGAGAGTGAGGTGGAGCCAGATGACGTCACCTGCATCCTTCTCCTCCAGGCGTGCACAAGCCTCGGTGCGCTCGATTTCGGGGAGCAGGTGTGGGCGTATGCGGAGGATCATGGTTATGGGAGCGAGCTGAAAGTGCGCAACTCGTTGATCGCGATGTACTCGAGGTGCGGGTGTGTGGATAAGGCATACCGGGTGTTCTGTGAAACTCCTCGGAAGAGTGTGGTCTCATGGAGCGCGATGATCTCAGGTTTCGCGGCAAATGGCTTTGGGAAGGATGCTATCTCAGTGTTTGAGGAGATGATCAGGTCAGATGTCGCTCCTGATGAACAGACATTTACTGGCGTGCTTTCTGCATGCAGTCATAATGGGCTGGTTGATGAGGGGTTTAGATTTTTTGATATGATGCGCTGTGAGTATGGATTGAAGCCAAATGTTCACCACTATGGGTGCATTGTCGACCTAATGGGCCGCACTGGCTTGCTTGATGAGGCTTATGATCTTGTGACAAAAGAAATGAGAGTTGCACCAGATGCAACGATTTGGCGAACTCTTCTTGGTGCTTGTCGGGTCCATGGTTATGTTGATCTTGGGGAGTGTGTGATTAATCATCTAATTGAACTGAAGGCACAGCAAGCTGGGGACTATGTTCTACTGCTGAACACATATGCAGCAGTTGGTGAATGGAACAAGGTAGCAGAAGTCAGGAAGTTGATGCAGGAAAAAGGAATGCAAACTACCCCTGGCTGCACGACTGTAGAGCATAATGGTGAGATCCATGAGTTTACTGCAGATGATGATGCACATTCAAGGAAGTTAGAGATTTATGAAAAGCTCGGTGAGATAAACAGGCATTTAAGGATTGCTGGTTATATTCCAAATGTGTCATCAGAGTTGCATGATTTGGATTCAGAGGGGAAGGAAAGTGCCCTCACTTATCACAGTGAAAAGCTGGCAATTGCTTTTGCACTCCTTGTGACACCACAGCACAGACCAATAAGGCTTGCGAAGAATCTTCGAGTCTGTGTAGACTGCCACAATTTCACAAAGGTGTTTTCTGGTATTTATAACCGAGTAGTTATTGTCAGGGACAGAACACGGTTCCATCATTTTGTGGGAGGCAAGTGTTCGTGCAATGATTATTGGTAGTCCACTCTTGCTTGTTTATGGCCTTTGCAATGCATCACAAGGATGTGAAGTGACCATATATAAATTGGATACTGCCATACTGGAGCAACAGTGAATGCTGGAATTGACACCCTTGGGATCATAAACACTTTATGAGCTTTAATGTGATGACAAGAAGGTTTTCAAACAATTTGTTTCTGGCTTGTCTGCTATCATAAGTAGTTAATTGCCACTATAAGGCTGAGTCCAATGGGACTCACTATATGGGTTTTCTAAACACTGTTGGAGTAGTTAGAATAGTGTTTAGGGAGTGGGGATGGGACAACTACCCCTCTCTCTCAGCATTTATGTCAGACAGTGCAAAACAGTGTTTAGAGAACCCATATAGGGAGTTCCATTGGACTCAGCCTAAGCACATAAGAACAAGGCCCCGACGCCCCGTATATGAGGTCTTTACGTTGCTACAGGCTCAGCCATACCAGTATTCAGAATCTTGCCTACAACATCAATATCCAAGGCTCAATGACTCATATCAGATGTTGACTAATTAGAAGGATCATTTATATTGGTAATAGAAAACATAAACATGATTTGTTACATGATAGTTGTCTTTCCATTAAAGAAAATCATGATACGTTATCATGCGTTAGAATATATTTCTATACAAGCAGAAAAAAAGGGAAATGATGACATCACTTTCTTGTTAGTCTGTCTAGAGAACAAGTTCAAGTGCATTGTGCCTCAAAATTAGGAAGTAAATGTGGAGACTACTGTTGCATGTGTGATTGCTTAACATTTATAGATGGGCAGTGGCTAATCTAATCTACAACTAGAAAAAAAAAAAGAAGATGCCTGCATCAATTTGGCAGCATGGACTATATACAGAATACAAGGAGAGACTCTCATGTCCACTGTTGAAGACTTCTGGAATCATATGTATCAGGGACAAACACTGGATGGTCAACAGAGCAAGTTGAGAGCACATGGTTGAGTGAAGTCCCATGAGTAACACTGATAGTCTGATACCATAGGTATGTCGCTACATTTTCTTTGATGGCAGAACTGAAATCTGAACATCTTGTTTTTATTGATAATATAATCCATTATGCATTCATATGTTCTATGGTAAAATGATAGCAACTGCCCAATACCTCACCTGAGATCTAGTGCACACATATGTTTCGGTAAAATCCAAACAGTATAAAATAGATTATATGGAAATTTTGTAGTCTGAAAATTTATAAACCTGTCTGCATTTGATTAAACTTTAATTCATATAAAACTGGAGTTCCTGAAATCTGAACTTCTCATGAAAATTTTTACTTTCCACCCTTATTTTTTGAAAAGAACTCTTTACCCCTTATGAATTCCTGAGGCCTACCTATACTTCCTTCCTGATAAAATGGACATTTCATGAAAAAGATTTACTCTTTACCCCTTTATGAGTGCCTGAGGCTACCAAAGATTCTATCAACAGCAAGTTGAATGTTTAGGAAGGTGTAAAAACGTGAATAAAAGATTGATTAGGAAGATCAGGGTATACATATAATTACTAGAGTCCTAGTCCTCAAGTATTCCTAATCCTAATCTATCTACTATGTCCCAGGCGCAGGTACAGGCAATGGCCTGACCGAACAGCCATACAAGCCCAATGTACCAGCTGAGTATTATCCCAATAGGGACCCTAATACATATTCTAACAATATGTCAATTGTCCATGCATCTGTCCCTTACAGACTTTTTCAGGAATGATGCTTTGTGCAGAAATTGATTCTATTTCCTTATCTTCTCCACTTTGTTTTATTTTCTCTACTTTCCCCAAATTAACATGACTGTTAGTCACACAGCAGCTTGTACTTGCTGGTACCGTAATTCCTGGGAAATTTTTTTAACGGAATATGTTTGCTTGCACAGAATGGGACCTGGTTTAATCCATCAGCAGGTCCAGAAGACAACGGGGTGTTTATACTGATTGTAAGTTACAAGCAATTCCCAATAACCCACAAAGGAGCATGATACATGCATCTTCTGGATCATTGATTGCATATATTTTTATGGGAACTGGGTCTTCATTGGCATAGCATTCACATCTTGGTTAAGTTTATGATTGCTGATGTGAAGGCTGAAAGCTTTGGAATCAAACTGAGGAAGGTCAGTTCGGTTCTTAGCTCCCTAGTATTGATGGGTCACGTCCAGTTATCCGAGTTGTTCGGCAAATCCGGTGGTTGTTTAGTTCTCCTCCTTTTGACGTCTTAGTCTGAACACCATTGGCACCAAGGTCTGAATGGGAATACACAACTCGAATTCAGCGTGTGCCCAATGATTCGGAACGTACTTAGTTTTCTCACGTTGATGTGACCTTGTGACACATATTTGTTGTTTTACTCTCCTCTCTGACAGGCATATCCGGAGCACAGTGGGAATATCCCCGCCAAGAAGGTTCATGTTTGGTGCCTCTGGCCTGGTTCTGTTCCATCAATGATTGATCCTCGATTCAAACCTTGTATCTTTTGGCGGTTGATCCGGATTTGCCGTTCCTCTGCACGTACTGTGAACGAGGCTCTGATATGATTGAGTCCATCGGTGAGGTTCGCTGTGTTAGGGATATGCTTTGTAGCCAAATAATCGTGCACCTGCACGCGATGGGCGTGGCATGGCATCTCCAGTGTATTACTGTAGTAAGTTTTTTAGTGTAGGGGCACTCCTTTTCTAGTTGGTAAGTTAATTGGTGCCGTCGTTTGCCTTGTGAGGAAGCCTTGAAGCAGGGATAAGAAGACGCGTGACTGAAGGAAAGTGTCGCGATCAACGCTGAACATTTCTTCAACCAACCTTTGAAAAAAAATGGTGTCAACTGTCAAGCAACGACGGGCTTGGCTTCTCAGATGAGAGATCAGCGGGAGGAAGCAACAGCTTTCTGTTGGATGCCAAGTGGCGCGTGCTAATCCCTCCTTGTATAACGGAGGACAGTCGACAGCCGGCGACGTTTATCGCCACGCCGGTGACGTGTGGTCGATCTCCAGCAAGAAAAAAAAAAAAAAAACAGACGGCACCTTTTCATCATTCCTTCCTGCTAAACATGCCGTCGTCACTTGCTAAACATGGGTCGCAGGGTTAAACATCCAACTAGCAACTTCGACGTCTATACGCCATGACACAGACGCATTTCTCGTGCATGTTTGTTCAAACAAAAAATCTGTATGTTTACGATCTTAGCATAAATATAAATTGGCGTCTGCCTGACATGCACGGTGCCGTCCGTGTCCCATACACTGCATCGCTCATCTCTGTCGCGGTGTCTCTCTCAGGCACGGTGGCATGGCTTCCTCTCCGTCGCACGTCTCATTGTCCGGCGATCGAATGCTACGCCGTCGGCGGCCGTGCCCGTTGCTCCGCCCGCCACGCACGCATGTTCACTTGACATATGAAGCTTAGTGGCCGCCGCGCGCCTCGGTCGCTCCTGTTTCCCCACCGTGACAATGAAGGCCCACCGGCGACACACACACACACATCGTACGTACGCCGTTGCCACGTATGAACGCACCCCTGAACTGCAGCCTGGCATTATCCCCGCCCATATAGCATCGACCCATCACACGGGTGGGGTGGTACATGCATGCACCGTAGTACCGTACGTACCACGGAGAAAAAAAAAAAGGTCGGCTGCGAAACGTGCCAGGCGCCGTACTGCTGTTGCCGAACCTACTGTATCCTTGGTCACACTCACAATGAAAGCAAGTCGTGCTTCGCACCCTCGCGGAAAAAAAAAATAAAAGCAATTATTCCCTCCGTCGATAAGTGTTTGTTTAAGGATACAAATTTTGTCCCACAATGAATATTGTTTTAGAAAATTAGTTGTTTTTAAACATTAATCTGCATGCATACATATCCTACTCTCTTCAATCTATCCTAAAAGTTTTAAAATAACATTTATTATGAGACGCAGGAGTACTACTCTCTCGGTTCCAAAACAAAACAAAAAATATCATTTGAAATTTGACCAAAAAATGCAATCCTATGCTAACAAGTGGCAGCTATTGTATTGATGTTAGTATCTTTTCCAATGACCATGTGCATTTGATTGTTTTTTTCTTTTTTAAAGTTGCTTTTGCATTTAATTGTAAAATTCCTTTTTTCCTTTTCAAGATGTATGTGCATGATTAAATAGAGACATGTATTAGTAAAACCAGTCTTAAAAATGCTAGGAATGCATGTTGATTGGATTGATAGCATTTGAAATTTGCTTTAAAAAGAATACAATATTAATGTTGCAGTATTAATGATAGTATCGATTTAAGATGCATATGTATTACTCCAGTATTTAATTGTAAGATCTTTTTTTCTTTCTCAACATGTATGTATTTATGACTGAGGCACTATGGCATTTCATACTATTATAACACTGTATTTACAATGCCAAGATCATATGATATTTTTCTGGGCAGATCGAGAATATATTGGCATATTGCAATTGTTCTCCATTCGCTTCATTAATTCCAATTCAACAATGATTTTATTCACACCCAGCCATGCACGCCGACTCTGCCAACCCTTCCATTTGGATGGAGCTCGATCGTCCTCCTCTCCGACCTGTCGCTCTCCAACTGGGCGGCTCTACTTGCCTTTCCACACCTATCTAGGCTTTGCAGGCTGCAGAAAGCAACCAATCTCGCTCACTGCCTCACTCCTTGAATTAATGAATTGCACGATTTCTTTCTGGATCAGATTTTCGTTTCCTTTTGGTCCCATGGAATATGCTATACGGCCATTGACATGCGTGGACACGCCATTGCTATGGATCCACACCTTTCCTCCTGATCGTGATCCCACTCCCAAAGTTTCCCTATAAATCCGCACTCCGGGGCCTCTCGCCTCCTCCATCCACCAGTACCATCGTCTTCTTCTCCGTTCCTGTCCCGGCAACCACACACAGCTGAGCTGATAGCATCAACCACCTCCAAGAATTTAATTCCATAGACAGCCAGGTCTTGGCCATGGCGGCGTCGCGCCTCTCCCTGGCGCTCCTGCTTGTCCTGGCCGTCGCCGGGCGCGCGGCGGCGCAGGACTACGACTTCTTCTACCTGGTGCTGCAGTGGCCGGGGTCCTACTGCGACACCAAGCAGAGCTGCTGCTACCCCAAGTCCGGCAAGCCCGCCGCCGACTTCGGCATCCACGGCCTCTGGCCCAACCGCGACGACGGATCCTACCCGCAGAAATGCGACCCCAACGCCGACTTCGACCCATCCAAGGTGCATATAAATACACATGCGATTCTTTTCTTCTTCTTGTTCTTTCGATTCTAGGTCTCAACGCCATTGTCGCTCGATCTGCAAGTGTTTCTTGATGCCAGCATATATTTGGGTTCCCATCTTTGTCTTCACGTTATGGGTTTATTATCTTCTTGACGCTTTGCTGTTGGACGAGGCGTGGCCTTCCTTTTGGTGCCAAGTGCCATGGTTGGGCATGCAATTTCTGATTCTGGGGCACTTTGTTTATGTTTTGTTGTTCATTCGCCATTGTCGTATGGAAGTTATGTTTTTGGTACGGATTGCAATTCAAACCACAAATTAAGGGTGATGTGAGATGAAAGGACAGGAATAAATTCGCTTTTGATGACTTCACTCCAAAAAACAGCATCTTTGCCTTGATACCTAGGGGGCGTTTGGCAGCGCTCTACTCCCTGATTCAGTGGAGCGAATCTGCTAGGGGCTGCCAAACAGGGAAAAACGCGAATCGCTCCGCCCGGGAATCACACCGAATCGCTCCCCGGTTCCTTCGTGTGCGAGGGAGCGGAAAAAACCCGCTCTCCCGGCTCCTCCATCCGCTCCCGACATGCCCGACCCCGCCCTGGTGCGCCTCCATCTCCGGGGGCCATCGTCGCCCTCGCCGCCTTGGTGGGCCTCCGACCTCGCCGCCACAGTCCATCAGCGGGGAGGAGCGGTGTGGCCGCGCGCGCCGGCGGGCAGCAGGAGAGGCTGGGCGGCGCGCGTCGGCGGGAGCAGGAGAGGCGGGGCCGCGTGCGCCGGCGGGAGAAGGAGCGGTGGGGCCGCGCGCGCCGGCGGGGGAAGGAGCGGCGGGGCCGCGCGCGCTGGAGGGGAGGACGACCGGCGGGGCCGCGCACGCCGGTGGGGGAAGGAGCGGCGGGGCCGCGCGCGCCGGTGGGAGGAGCGGCGGGGCCGCGCGCTCCGGTGGGCAGGAGGAGAGGCGGGGCCGCTCGCCGGAGGGGAGACAGCCGACGCGGTGGGCGGTGGCGGAGGTGGGCGAGGAGCAGCGGCCAGAGATGCGGTCGAGAGAGAGCGGGGTGGACTGGTAGGGGAAGAGGGGGTGATATTCTGTCCAGTGAATCCCTTCACACACAAGACAACCAAACACAATTCATCAAACTGATTCACTCCTACCAGAAAATCATTCGGAATCACTTCACCAAAGAATCAGCTCCCGCAGCTAGAGAATCAGAGAGCAGAGCTCTACCAAACGGCCCCCTAGATTTCTTCTCGGTTTTTCCGCCGTGAAATGAAAAACAAACACATTGTCGTCCCAGTTGGCACGTTGCAACAGCCACACGCACTGCATGTCCACTCGTCCATGGACTCTCAGCTGACGTTGGCACGCTGACATTTTTGCTTGCAGGTGAGCGACCTGCTGAGCAGCCTCCGCGCCAAGTGGCCGACGCTGGCGTGCCCGAGCAACGACGGAACCACCTTCTGGTCGCACGAGTGGGAGAAGCATGGCACTTGCGCCGAAGACATCTTCGACGAGCATAGCTACTTCCAGGCGGCGCTGCGCCTCCGCGACCAGCTCGGGGTCCTGCGCGCGCTCACCTCCGCCGGCGTCAACCCAGACGGCGGCTACTACACGCTGGCGCAGATCAAGAACGCCATCAGCAAGGGAACTGGGTTCGAGCCCTACGTCGAGTGCAACACCGACGAGGCCGGCAACAGCCAGCTCTACCAGCTCTACTTCTGCGTCAACGCCGCCGGCGACAGCTTCATCGACTGCCCCGTCCTCCCCAACAGCAAACCCTGCGGCAACAGGATCGAGTTCCCCGCCTTTTAGTCCATCTCACACTCTCACTGTCACAGCAGCTTTAATTTTCAGTTTTTCATTCCCAATTCATGGGTAATTTATTTTGCCAATAAAATGTACTGTATGTTGATGCAACGATGCAATCGGCATGGTTATTACCTTACATTCAGAAAAAAAAAACAATAAAGTTCAGGAAACAGTGTTCTCATTCAGTCATTCAGGGTCTCTTTGGAATGCAGGAATTTCAAAAAAAAAAAAACACAGAGAATCTTTCATTTGATCACGTAATCTCATTACCTGCTTAACAAAACGATGGCCTCACCATATCTGATGTCGCTTCTGAGGCTAATGTCAATAGCCTGTCTATATAACCGTCTATATTTAAAACTCTACTTTATGCATAGTACCTACACCCATTAATTTACACTTTCAAGTGGTACACTCATCAAACGTGTCTAGCTCAGTCACAAGTGTCGCATGTTATTTGACGTGATTGGAACTGCTAGCACCCAAATGTCCAAAGTCCGGGTGTTAAAAGAAAATGGCCTCTTATGCCACATTTCCATACATGTGTTTTGGTGATTGATAGGCAAACAATGCTTGAACTAATAATCTTGTATAGATGCACATTCTCAGGCGGTTAGGTCTGAGGGTGCAAAGAGAAGGCCCGAAAGGCCACCCTAACGGGGGTTCCGATCCTTGCAACCTCAAAGCATTTGTGAGGAGGTTGGACTAGCCGTCAGACTAATTCTTCTGAAGGAGCTAAGAGATAGATACCTAGCATCGGACTAACTATTGGACTAGTTCTACCGAAGGGGTGAGAGATGGATACCTAGTGAAATTTGAGTACCGGAAGCTCCGATCCTCAATAGTTGAATGAAGCGGACCTTTTCCGGTTGAGGAAGGCAAAGCAGCATAGGTACAAGGACCGAAAGGTTCAGCCCTCCACAGTTTAGGCCCTCTTTGGCAAGGCTCTTGGAGCGGCTCTGACTCCGGCTCTTCGTGGAGCCCTGCCAAACGTCCTCCAAAAAAACAGCTCCGATGGAGGAGCACCTCAGGGAGCCGGAGCCCTTTTATGCTTGGGAGCCGAAGCCTCTAGAACGTGGCTTCTTCTGGCTCTGAAGGCTCCTTCACTCATTGCCCCTCCCCCGCACAGAGGAATCAGCCGCCGCCCTGGATGTCGTACGCGCACGACCGCGCTGCCGGGGCCGCAGCATCCCACCGCCCGCCGCCGAAAGAGAAGAGAAGAAAAGAAGATAAGATAGTCCGTCGCCGCCGCAGGGGCCGTGGCATCGTGTCACCCGCCGTCGAGAGAGAAGAGAAGAGAAGAGAGGGAGAGTCCGCTGTCGCCGGGTCGCCCGCCGTTGGGAGAGAGGAGAAGAGGAGGGAGGGAGAGAATAAGAGGCGGATGAGGATGAGAAAGAGTAAGGCGGGCGGTGAGTGAGAGGATAAGGGAGGGTAGTATGAACATTTCATACTTTTAACTATTTTGAAAATAATAGAAGGAGTCAGTTTGCCAAACAAGTTTTAAAATGGCTCCAACTTCTCTAGAGGAGCCAAAAATCAGAGGAGCCGGAACCGGAGCCGCTTTCAGAGAAGGAAGAGCCTTGCTAAAGAGGGTGTTAATGGAGTGTACCTTTCCAGCATGTGACATGAGGAGAGTTGATACATGGACCGGAAGGTCCCATCCTTGAAGGTCAGAATAAGGACGGGCCATTTTGGCGAAGGTATAAAATTTGCATCAGTGAGGGAATTACATTGTCAATCCGGAGCAGCCTTTTGGCTAACAACTAGTTCGATTTTGGAGGCTATATAAGGCACCTTGCCTGGCCATTTGATGTTAGTTGGAGCTACTGAAGATCACAACAAGTGTAGAGAAGTATTCCAAGCATATCGTCCACTCCAACCACCATAATAGTGCTTAGTGCTTAATCCAAGCTAGATTAAATCTTTGAGAGAGTGAGCTTGTGATTTCTTCTTGAGTGTAGCTCCTGCGTGGGTTATTAATTGGAAAGACTTAACTGCTGTCAAGCCACTTAGTACGTGTTGCTAGAACCTTCCTTTTAGTGTGAAGCAGTAGCAACACTTTGTGTGGAGATGAGGATACCATTCAAACTCCGTAGTGAAGATCCGGTCCATTGTGACCGAGAGAGACGGTGGCGGTGATTAAGCCTTAGTGGCTTGGTGACACTTAGCCTTTGCGTGCTGCGAGCCATGGTGTCTAGCGCAAGACAGTGGTCGGAAGTCTTGGTGCCCAGCTCAGATGGTTTTTGATGACGAGCCCATAGACGTAGCCTTTAGTGGTGAATCACATTGAATCTCCGTGTCTCCTGGGGAATTTGCATCTTTGTCCTTTCTCTCTTTACTTATTGCATTTATGTTTTCACATTTACTTTCATGTGTGCTTTACCTTTCCTAGTTAGTTTGATTAGATTTGGTTCTAGGTTACAATTTTGTTAGGTAACTTAGAGAGCGCATAGACTTAACTAGTACGTACATGTAGAATGTGATATGGTTATCTTATTGAAGCGCCCCAGCCCGTAAGCAGGACTAAAATGTGCTTTATTATCATTCTCAGGGTTATGATAATCACATTCTTACATCAGAGTAGTACAGATCCGCCCTAACAGGACAGACTGAACGGGGTGCAGCCCGAAACATACAACTGCAGCGGAACTTAAACGGTAGACCCAAACTTTCCCACTTCACACCGTTGGGATAGGCCGCAACCCTTACACGTACAAACCCTCTTTAAAAGGCGACTTCGTCTTCTCTGAAAAACAACAACAAAGGGGGGGGGGGTGAGTACGAAAACGTACTCCGCAAGCCCACCTTACTCCATAAAGAATTTGGGGTTAAGCTATTACTATATGCAAGATATATCTGGAGTTCAGGATGGTTTTGCCAGGAAAAATATGCAAGGCTCATTGATTTTCAGTTTTATTTTCCAGAAAACACTTTTTTCAAAAGGGGTGCCGCTGGACTTGCCGGTCCATCGTGGCTTATGGCACGCAGGCCAATATTTTTCTCCATTGCTCCCGGGCCACGCTCGTAGCTTCCAAAAAACATCATTTTCACCCAACCAAACCCCAATTTTATAAATCACTACCGGTAGAAACCAAGCCATAACTCGTCCATACCAGTGGACAACGGACTATCCGGATAGGTTTATACTCTGGCCAGAGGTGCACACTTTACCCATAAGTTCGGATACGCGACAGGAGCTACCATATCACGTGAATCCTCTCAAGGTTCTACCCCGCAAGTATTCCCCGGCCTCAACCAGGGAGAGACATGGGCCCTGTCGCATCAGTGCCAGCAGACACGCGACGTCGCTTCAGTGCCAGCAGACACACGACTTCCACCATTCCCAGTCCCTCGGTGCTCCCAGCCTACGGGTATCGGGAGGTTGTTCCTTGCGGGTTCCGGCCAAGTGTTGCCGCATGCAACATCGAGTGGTTGCACGATAAAGAGTTAGGCGAGATGAGACTCCAAATCGGTCCTTAGAAGAGTAGAGCTTCCTCAAACACCGCTCGGTCCTCTCCACGAGGCCGGGCCCTAGTGTAACCGTGAGAACGGTACCCGGGCTCTCCACCCTTCTGATCACATGGCATAGTCGACCAAGATCGACTGCCGGGGTCTTTCCCTTTGTTTTCGCAAACGCACACCAACCCAACCCATTTCCAATCCAAGTTCCACAACAAGATTAATATGTATGATATTAAGTGAGCGATCCACCTGTGCACGCTACGTCTAAAAGGTTCGGGTGGCTATCCTAACCAGGTTTTCCTTAGCAAGCAAAACATGCAGGTTTTATCATTAATCAGGGCAATGGGTTGCGTATCAAAACTGGGTAATTTATGCATCAAGTGAGATTCCAGTGGACTTGCCGTTCACTTTGTTGGGGTCTAATAGGACGTCGACGGCTGAGGGCGAGGGTTCATCATCCTTCGGATGCGTTGGTGCACCACCCAGGATTTTCGGTATAACCTACGTGCAACAACAGAGAACAAACAAACAAAGCATATTATGAGCTCAACAAGGGTTTGTTGGTGTTGAGAGAAAGATCTGAGGATTTCCCAGAATGTCGTACCAACGGGTCTGGAATCCATAGGCTAAAGGGTTCCATGGTTTGGCGCTGCGTTGCAAGGCGCTGAGCCAAGGGCCAATTGCACAGCTGGACTTGATAAGGGTCGGGGGAGGGGTGCCACGGTAATGGATAGGGTCGGTTGCGACGAGGGCGGTAACGCCGAGAGAGTGACAGACTCATGGCAGCGAGGAGAGTATCTGTGGACACAATAAGGAAGCGTGTGAGAGTCATGAGATGTATATGGTTATGCAGAGCTTGATTTATGGAGAATTTAGGCGCAAGAATCGCCTAAATCGGAGTCCAAATGGTCGAGATATGAAATTCTTTAGAAAAGAAAATCATAAATCGAAAAAGAAAAGGAAAAATGAACCGCGGGCCGAAAATCAGCGCGCGCGGCCCATTTTCTTTCCGCCCAGCTCGGCCCGCTTTGCCCCCTCCGCACCCGTGGGCCTTAGCAGGCCGGCCCACGAGGCAGAACGGTGCGGCGACGGCGCGGCCTGACGGCGTGGCTGTGGGCCCTACGCGTCTGCCACACGAAGGAGGAGACGGCGCGGAGACGGCGTCGCAGCTCGGTTCGGCCGAACCGGCATCGTCTCGGCTCCGTGGCTCGCCGGCGGTTCACCGCCGGTGGCCCGGTTCCGGCGATGAGGTCAAGCCGGCGAGGATGAGGGTGGAAGGGCGAACTCGTCGGTGGTCTCGTGGAGGTGGGAGGTGCAGTGGGTGCTGCTGGCGACGGTGACCCGAACGCCGGCGGGGGAGGAGGATGCGGCGCGGCGGCGCTCCGGCTCTGCCGGGGCGGTTCCGGCCAGGGAGAGGGATGGAGGAGGTGCGCGCAGGGGTAGTGGAGCTCGCACCTACCTCAATTTGGATCGTAGGTGGCCGGAGGGGGTCGATTTTGGGGATAGAGGGAGAGGTCGCGGCGGTGCTTCCCGGTGGGTTATCTCACCGCAAGTGCGCAGGCTCGGGGAGGGTGTGTGCGTGCTCGAGTGTGTGAGCGCGAGTGAGGGCGGCACGGGAACAGCCGGGATGGAGGTGCCCCTTTTTATAGGCGGCGGTGAGGGTGGCCGGCGCGTCGGCTTGTCCGGGTCGCGTGCTGATGTCTGCGCGGCGTGGCGTCGGGGCTGGGCGGGGAATGTTGTAGCAGGTTCAGCGCGGGAATCCCGATGGCGCAGCGCGCAACGTCAAGGCGTGGGCGGTGCGTCGGGCGTGGGGCAGGTTGGTGTGGAGCGACGTGAAGAAGGGAGCGAGGAGGACGACGCCGGGCGAGTCCGCGAGGCAGAGAGAGGAGGGCGGCCTGACGGCTGGGACCGGGTCGTCAGAGAGAGGAGGAAAAGGGGAGGTGAGGCGGGCCTGCTCGCTTGGGCCGGGAAGGAAGAGGGAGCAGGCCGGTCTCGGGCCGGGCGAGGGAAAGCAGAGGCAGGCCGGCACCAGGCCGAGTGAAAAGGGAGTTGGGCCGAAGGCGGCCCAAGCTGAGAGGGGAAGTTTTCTCTTTTTCTGATTTGTATTTTAGGATTGAAAATTGAATAATTGGAGAAGGGATTTGAGGGGATTTTGGTGGGAATTTTTCGCCGGATATTTGAGAAGTAACTGGAGGAAGTGAGATAGAATTTTGAGGGTTGATAGGATTTGTTGAGCTCATAAAATACACTCAAGCACACAAAGATGACACTCAAATTTTGAATTAGAGAGAGATTTTAGAGAAAAACTCCGGGGTCAAATTTTGGGGTATCACACTTATGCACTAGAAAGTTCTAGCTATAGAAGAGTGAATTAGCTATCCAATTCACTTCTACCCCTTTTAGGTCGGATACCCTAGCACAATGCTTACAACAAGAACACGCTTGACTTCCAAGGACGGAAGCAGATCCTGTGACTTTATGACTTGTGGTGAAGTTGACTCACGGCCACACGAAACCCATGCACAATGAGTTCACATAACTAACCGGGATCTCTATTCATACATGACCATCAATTTATTAGAGTAAAATACGCCACCAGCTCCTAAACTTGTGTGGGTGTGTCATACCGGTCTGCAGACTTTTAAAGTGACCATTCCGGCCCCTAAACTCTATTTGGGTCTTGTAAAAAAAATGGGTCCTAAGCCTTGTGCTTAGTTCTCATATGTGGTTTTGGTGGTTGAATTGACAACACGTGCCATGTGACTAATATTTGTGTATAAGTATTTTGTCTAAAGTCTCAGGGTGCAAAAGGTGGACTGAAGCGCCCCACTTTCCGTAATGGGACTAAAATGTGCTTTATTACCATCCCAGGGTTTGGTAATCACATTATTATATCAGAGTGATACAGATCCGCCCTAACGGATCGGACGACAAAGCGACGCAGCCCTTGAAGACTAAGCAGCGGAATATAAACGTAGGCCGAAGTTTCCCCACGTCGTGGTTGGGAAGTAGGTCATAGCCCTTAATCGCTGTCGTACGTGGTGCACTCAATGCTTCCACTGGAAAAACATCAACAAAGCAAGGGTGAGTACAATCGTACTCCGCAAGCTCACCTTCCTCCTTAGGAGTAGAGGTATAGCTATCTCTACATGCAGGATATATCTGGAGCTTAGAGAGGTTTTGCATAAGACACTTTGTATGCCGGGTTCGAGGGTTCGAGATAGTCTAACAAGTTTTAATCATTCAGAAACAAGGTTTTTCTTAAAAAGGGGTGCCACTGGACTTACCGGTCTACATGGCCAATGACTTTCCAGCCATCACACTTTCCACACCGCTACAGGGTTCTACCCCGTTTCTTAACTTCCACCCAAAAACCATTCCACAACCAAAACCAAACCTTTTCCCACAGTTTTAGTTTATGAAAAGTGTTAATTGAAGAACCAAGCCGTAACTCATCCATACCAGTGGACTCGGACTATTCGAATAGGTTTTACTCTGATCAGAGGTTGTACTAATTCCCACAAGTTGGACTCAGCGACACTTACGGCCAAATAAGCATCCGAATTCCAAACTAAACCGTTGACTTTGTTTCATTGGCTAGCAGTACTTTAGAGGTTCAGGCCACCTAGCCACTCCAGTACCCCGCGGTACTCCCGAGGCTCCCAACCCCTTCCCTAGCCCCTTGTGCACCAGCACAGAAGCTACTAGGCTATCCACTCCGGCTCGGGCCTAGTCAATGCCTCATGCAAAGCAAGTGGTTGTACTAAAGAGTTAGGCAAGATGAAAATCAACGCGGTCCTTACAAAGCGCAGGTAGAACCATTCCAACTTTCCATTACTCGACACTGCGAGCATCCACCTACCCGATCGTATCCACGACTCTCGGGACTTGGGTGACCGCGGGTTGCTAAGTCACCGTTCATACCCTGCCCTTAAATGGCGTATCCCGACCCGTGGGTCGTTTGCCGGGGTTCTTCCCCATTTTATTTTAAAACACACACACCTATCCTCGTTTCAAACCCATCAAGTTCCACAACCATAATCCTAATTTATCATCAAGATTATGATAGATATAATTAAGTGAGCGATCCCACCTATGCGCATTACATCTAAAATAGACTTAGGTGGCTGTATATTTGTGGGGTTACCTTAACAAGCAAAACATGCAGTTTTTATGTGATTATTGGGCCAAAGGTTGTGGTTGCAAAACATAGGAATTTTATGCATCAAGTGGGGATTCCAGTGGACTTGCCGTAGTCCTCCTTGCTACTGTATAACATGTTGGCGTAATGCCCAATATTGGGCATTCTCGTGCTCCTGCTGTCGGCGCTGATGACGCACTAGCCACTGGTGGCGGAGGTACGCCATCTGCCGAATGCGTTGGTATTCCAACTGCTGGGCACGATAGTACCTCAACCACTGGGCATGCCGAGCACGTTGCTGTGCGCGGTGGTGCGCCATCCATTGAGCGTGCTCTGCTAGCATCTGTTGCAATCGCCGGGCGTAGGCCTCGAGTCTCATGGAAATCCTTGCGAATGACGTACCGGCTATGATACCCGGTATCACCTACGCGCACAACAAGGAAGCACACTTATCGGGTGTAAACATGAGCTCAACATAAATCTTAGGAGGTGGAAGTTTGGTGCTTATTTGGATGGTCGGATCTTTACCAGAGGGGTTGGCTCTGGAAAGTGGTGGAGGGGATCTCGTGGTGGTGCGGGTTGTTGGCTTTGCTGACGGGCATGGTGGCGGTTAGGGAGATATTGCCACGGTAGTGGGTCGAGGCGGTTAGGGCGGTGGTGGAAATGGCGGGAGGGTGGTCGCATGGCGAAGAGGAAAAGATCCTTTGTAGAATGTATGGATAAGTAGAGCTTGATTTTAGATAAATTTAGGCGCGAAAATCACCTAAATCAGAGTTCAAACGGGGGAGATACGGAGTATATAGTGTCGAGGGGTAGATTTAGACTTTTCTAGAAAGTTCAGGGGGTAGTTTTGGCCTTTTTCTCGGTTTCGGCCCGCGGGGAAATAACTTGGGCCGCGGGCGGGATTCGGCCCGCGCGGCCCACGCGCAACGCGCGCGCGGCGCGCGGCCTGGCTTGGCCCGCGCGGCGCGGCGCGCGGCGCGGCCTGATGGGCTGGCCCAGCGACGGCGCGGGTAACGCCGTCGGCGCCGGGTCCACGTGACGGTGACATCGGGGGGAGACGGCGTTAGGGAGTAGGGACGGCGGTCGGGTCGGCTTGAACCGGTCCGACGCGGGACGGACCGCCGGCGGCGGGCGATAGCGTTTCTCCGCCGTCCGGCCGGTTCTAGCGACTAGATCACCAGCGGAAGCTCCGGCATGAGGTGGCGAACCTGGTGACGGCGTTGGTGGCAGTGTTTGGTGATGGGAAGTGGGGTGCCCACGGCAGTGGCGGGGGAGTGCACGGCGGTGAGGAACGGCTCGCGTGCCGGCAGCTCTGGTGGGAGGTGGAAAGGCGGCGGAGAGGTGGTTGGCTGGTGGACGGCGGTGGGGCGGAGCTCGGCACCGGGTTAATCGAGCTCTAGTGCCTGGTGGAGGTGGAATTTGGGCGGTGATTGTGGCGGAACCGCCGATTTAATACGGGCTAAGTACAC
Source organism: Paspalum notatum (assembly GCA_022530915.1). Taxonomy (NCBI): domain Eukaryota; kingdom Viridiplantae; phylum Streptophyta; class Magnoliopsida; order Poales; family Poaceae; genus Paspalum; species Paspalum notatum. Next base: position 8,567,297 of record CM039691.1, read on the forward strand.
CTGCCACCACTGGCCCACAGTGCACTTAGACCGAACTAAACTCGGTAGTCCGTCGAGCTACCCAGAAGGGCACTCGATGAAACCATCTCCCAGGGATGCCGACATCACGCACGTTAAGCTCTCGGAAGAGCCACAACAATTACAACAACCCACCATTTCATACAGACATAATTTGATTGAGTACAAATATTTTTGCTCAAAAGGAGTACAAGGTAGTGAAAAAGAACTTCAAAATAAACCTCGCAGCGGAATACATATCGTTACAAAGATGTAACGTGCAGCGGAAAGTAAACATCAAGTATGACCTCGAGCCCACCGGAGTTATCCTTGGTCGTAATCTGATATGCACCTAAAAGAAAAATATCAACAACAAACGGTGAGTTCGTGGGGGAACTCGTAGGACTTACCCGTGGGCGGTTTCAGCCCGACACATTTGAGATTATGCAAGGCTTTTTGGTGGACTGACTTCTAACCCGCATAAACTTACTAGAAGTGGGTCCTTAGCCATTGATGGTTTATTTAAAACATGTTATCATAAGATAGCAGGATTTGACAGCTGCTACCCCTTAGTTATGATTATCAATAATATCATAGGGGGAAACTTGCAGAGAAAATAAAACATGAACGCATGCCCCGTCCCAAGATTCATAGAGCCCCCATCGAACTCTTGGGAGTAGCCGTCTCAGGAGCGATGCCCCTATACGTCGGGTCATCTCTCCCTCGACCTCAAAGCATCTCCCAAATCCATCAACCTCCTCTCAGTGGATGGGCAGCACTATGAATAGTCGGACGGATCATACTTATCCAAGCATGTTGTATATAAAACATGAATATAAGCATAAAGTATTTAAGTTGTTACTACGTTGCCCGCCAGTGATATTTGGCATTCTCACACCTGGTGAGCATCAGCGATTCGAATCGATTTTGAATTCCCGGGAATAACTAAAAATGCCAGGGGCCCATATGCTTACTGACACGACGGCTTTCCCACATATGGTCCCCCGCCTCCACTTGTCCCATCCCAAGTTCGATTCACTCCCGCCTGACCTCCGGGTTGTGCCCCCATGACGAGCCTGCCGGCATCCCGGTCTCCCCGTCATGAGTACCAAGCTCCCCCGGACCACCTTCCTCGCAACCAGTGGGTAGGAACGTGTCTCTGTTCTTTGGATGGCACAAGTAAGGTTTCACCGGCCCCATATACCGGATAAGCACTCTAGCAATGTTATGCCAATCAGCAAGCGAACAGCGGACGGGCCTTAATCGACTCGGGCGGAGTCCACCAACATATTATCACAAATCTCATCATATCAAACCATATCTCCGCCCGGTCTCAACTTATCATCAAGTCATAACCGATTTCCTTTCGATTCCAAGGTTTTGTAAAAACATTTGTAGGCCCTATCATCTCGCGAGTGAATACCTTCACTCGTCTTCTACCGTCTAAGCATGGCTAAGCATAGACTTCGTTTTATCCTTCCTACTTTGGGCATCAAGGATTTATGCATGTGGGGTTTCATAAAAACCCTAAACGTAATGCACAAACAAGAATAGGGTGGTGAGACTCCCTAGATAGGTGAAAATGCCTAAGGGGCCTACCTTTGTTGTTGACAACTTGAACAAACTAAACTACTGTTAGTTTGCCGGGTTGTGAGGCTGTGCCCCAGGCAACCCCTTGTTACAGGGACGGCCAACTCAGCGACACGTCGTCTTCTTGCTTCGGGTTCCACTTGTCGTCTGGCTTCTCGATCAACGGTAGATCCTGCGTCGGCTCCTCGATCCCGTGGTCTATATGCATGCCAGATATGCAAATGAGTGTAAGGATGCAATGCAGGATAGAGTGCAGTAGAAAAGTAACCCACGGTGGATACTACATGTCAAAGTAAACAAGCCTTCTTATTTAAGGTCTACCTCCCGAGGAAGGCATTCATACTCTCCTAGGAAATCCTGCATGCCATCTTTTAAGAAATCGTATAAACCATCACCTAAAGCTAGCTCAACTAATCATATTAACTAAACTAGCTTACTCTTAGAGTGTAATTAGCAAAAGAGTTTACCTAATACAAAACAGTGGTTTAAACATGCACATATATACTTTCTGAGTCCTATGTATCATGTACAAGCTACCAAAGTTCTCCTGAAATTTTCCTAGCCATTTAACCCCATTTTTTTTTCTTATTTTCTTTCCTAGCTAGTGGCACTTTGTCCATTTCAAAACACCACTCAAACTTGACATGCACAATCTCATATTTTACCAGTGACTCTTATCAGTTATCTAGTGCATAGGAAAAATACCAGATGACTCATTCTAGCAGGTTTTGCATGGTGTTCACTTTTTAATTAATAGAAAGGTACATTATGCAAATATAATGGCAAAGCCCCACCTAACAGCAAGCACTATGGCCATAAAGTTTGTCATAGTGTTCTCATGTGCTACAAAGCATACTGACCAAGTTTTACCATTTTAGAAGTTCATCTAGATCACTTTTTCTATTTATTTTCCTTTTACATACATGCACAAAACCGAGGGTAAAATGGTCATTTCACTCATCTTCATCATACCTAACCTGTAGATCTACTCAAGAAGAGTTCATAGGTACTGAGTTTGCCCATTTTGGATTTTTCTTTGAATTGATATGATTTTTCAAAGTTTCAGCTCAAAATAAATATAGATCTAGGACCTATACGCAATTATCTATAACTTCCAGGGGCTAGCTCGTGAGATCCGCAAGACACAGTACACAGCGCTCGGGTTGGATCTGTAAAAACGCAAAACATCAAGGGCTAAACCGCAAATCTACCTTTCTCTTCTTCTTCCTCGCGTCGGGGTGGAACACGGCGCGCGGGAAGGGAACGGCGGGGCTGCGCCGGCGGCGTGGTGGCCGGTCTTGAAGCCGACCGGGCCCGGGGACGTGTTCCCGTCCACGGGCGTCCGTTCCCCCTTGACCTCGTTGCCGGTGGTGGAGAGGAGAGGAGGCGCGGCGCCGGTGAACCGAAGGTGGCGACGGCGCGCGGAGACGGCGGCGCGGCTTCGGTTCCGGCGGCTCGGGCACCGAGAGGCGGCGAGGGTGGGCACGTGAGGCGCGCGGCGAGGTAAGGAAGTCGGCGGTGGTGGAGTGGAGGGGCGGGGATGGCCGGAGTAAGGCCCTCCGCGTTGAGGCGCGGTGAGCCGGGGCGGCGCGCGGCGTCGCGCGTGGGGAAAGGGGCTAGGGCCGACGGCGGCGGCCTAGGGCTTGGGGCTTCGGTGGAGGGAGGTGCGGCGACGACGGGGCGCGCGTTGGACGAAGGGGAGGCGGCCAGAGGCGTCCGGCGTAGCTCGCTCGCCGCGGGCTAGGCCATGGCGCGGCCGCGGCGTGCGCGCACGCGGAGCGGCTGGAGGTGGCAGGGCGGGGCCGAGAAGTGGCGGGGAGGGTGGAGGAGCTCGAGGCGACTGCGGTGGGGGTGGTGGCTAGGCGAAAGAGGGCCGGAGATGGCCGGCGCGTGGAGCTCAGCTCGCGGGGGCGGCCATGGCGGCCATCGTTCTGCTGCTGCTGTGCGCGAGGGAAAAGCGAGGGAGAGGCAATGAGAGAGAGCGGAACGAGGCCGGAACGACGTCTAGGTGAAGCCGGGGCTGAGGGCGCGGGGTGGGGCCGTCGATCCGCGGCGCGGCGTACGCCGCTGTACGCCGGCGCGCCACGGGGCGGCGTCGTACTGAGGTTGAAGGCGACCCTGACGGGTGGGCCCCACCTGTCAGTGAGAGAGTAAAAATTCCATTTATTTTGTGTTTTCTCCACTCCAGTAAATCGCTATTTTGACCCATTTAGAGGCCGAATTTGGAGAGACTCTAATTGGATGAAAAGTTCCACTCTTTGATATCTACAACTTTGTAAATAGGCTCAAGGCCTAAAAGTGTTTAGAACTATGAATTTCATTTGAATTTAGCTCTCAAATTTCATTTGGCCTACAGACCAGGGTTGCTTGGAAAATTCAAAACTCTTATTTCTGGGCCTTATCACCCAAGGAGCCTATTGTCAATGTTGTTTGAAATTTCAAAACCTACCATTTCTTAAATTAGGGCCTTGCATGAAAATGGATGTAGGTTAGAGTAAAACTCCATTTTCCAAACTGGACAGATTTAAAGTGTGTTTCTAGGCTGACAAAAATTGGTTCAAAACACCTATTATAATTCATTTTATGACCAGACTCATTTTGACAAAGTTGTTTCCTAGATCATTTCCTACAACTTTGATAATATGAGCCTTCTCTAAATCACAACATATTTTGAAATACAACATACCCTTGTTTAGGGTTTTGGTAAAATAGCAGATTTTATCCTAAGTAAAGCTTTTCTTGTTTTCATCTTTTGAAGTATCAAATGAAGTCCAAACACATCCACAATAGATGCATTTGAAAGGTGTTGAGCCCAATTTCATTTCATATAAAAGAAAATTTTTGAGTTGTATAGTCCAATCAAAAGAAATTTCAGAATCAATTTGGGGATGAGCTAAAATTTCAGATTTGAGAAATTTTGACTTAGTGGTTTATCTACCAATTCCTCATTACTCTCTTAAGCATGATTTAGTCTTAATTCATCATTAGCTTATGTATAATTGTGTGTACGGCTTCTGAGATGCCAGGGGCATCACAACCCACCCCCCTTAAAGAAATCTCGTCCCGAGATTTTGAAAGAGGCAGGGTTCTATGTCGTAGGGTGAAAAGATACTACCCGCATCTTGGGGCTCGGGACTCTTTTAATAGTTGCAAACGCACTTTAACTCTTCCTTTGTCCTTTGTTGGCTTTGTTAACGACCGGGTGAGTGGTTAGTACCTTCCTAACACAAGGTAGTTACAAAGCATCATTTGGTTGACTAGGATGGTTCCTTTAAGGTACTCGATAATTCACGTCTCATATGAGAGGGAAATGAACAAACCACGAAGAGAACGTGGTGGCAGCGAGCGAATGACATGATTGGTTCAAGCACGACGAGAGGGTTACTTCCTGGCTTTGACACCAAGTTTAGGAGCGTAATAAACATCTGATTTATTTGAACAATGAGAAGCAAAGCATACGCAGTAGGGAGTTTGAATGAAGCAAAAATCTCGCGAGTTATAGAAAACAACAATGGATGTGTTGTTAGGAGGCACATTCATTTCATTTGATAGGGACTGCGTACACATATAAGATATCAAATCCAAATATTCTCAAAGAGTAAGGTGTGGCGATACATAGCACACACTACTCATTGCCTCAAGAAAGTTAACACGGGAAGAAAGTAGGACATATTCACCTAGACAAAGTGATGGTTTGTATGATTCCATAAGATTTGTCAAGTCTGGCCAAGAGAAGTATAGGCATATGATGTGCGCTTACTAACGAAACAATAGTCAGTGTTAGTAAGCTTATCTGGGGATGATTTTCAAAGAAGAACGAAGCAACTTCTTGAAAAGGACGATATGACAAAAGCACTAGCTGAGAACAAAAGCTTAGCGCGGCGGATGGTGCTGAAGTTCCCCTTCAGGAGATAAGGTTCAATATATTTCAGAAAGGAACGTAGGAGAAAGCAGTGGAAACAGAGTTTGGCTATCTCCACCATTCAGAGAGGGGCAAGTTGGAAAAAGAAATGGAATGACGTAGTAAGACAGTGGGAATGAGATCAAGCATTTCCACACATACAAGATGTTTAACGAAGATCAGGGTGAGCGCAGAGAAATCCGAGATTTGGACCAATGGTTGTGAAGGTATCGTGTAGAATAGAATTGCTCATCCCCGTGAAGCATGACCAGCAAGGATAAACAAAGTCAACGAAAAGATGTGGACGGGTGGAGCCATAGATTTGGCTCGTCTCACGGATCGAGAAGAACATGGTTCAACAAGGCAAGAGGAAGGTGTGAACGATAGTGGGGTTAGGGTGGATCTTTCCCCCACAGACCACGAAGGGCAAGGTGAAACAAAGCAATGAAATGATACAAGGTGGCAGTGGAATTAGAGTAAATTATCTCCACGAATGAGATGTATAGAGGTCCACAAGGGGTTAGGAGTTGGATAGGAATGTTCCACAAATGCAGCGGTGTCATGCCTTTGCATGTCTTGATACCTGCGCGCCCCTAGTGGAACCGTGTGACGGCCGTGCACACAGGACCCTAGGTTCCGTCGCGGCACCATAGACTACTCGGGTAGACACCCCATCAAGTGCGGTATTTCTTTCCAACTTCAGGGGATATGCGAATAACACAGGATTATAGAAAGACATAGACAAGGAGTTTTACACGCCATAGCATAATGTTTTCGGAGGTATAACTCATCAGACTTATTTCAATCAGGAACGAGGTAACCACAACAAAAGTGTCATGGATTACAGGGACTGAAGTGCCTGAATGACAAAAGCGTGAAACGTGAGAACTACAAGAGTTTAGAATGCTCCATTGAAAATAGAGTTACATTAGCCATGAGGGTGGGACATATGCCGACTGCAAGGAGCTGGATACATGGGAGACTCGAGGGTTATGAGAGTCAACCTCCTCTTATTACAACAGTTTGCGATGACTGCTAGCACACCAACTAGTATCTAGCTAATACTGCCTAAACGTAAGATTGATACGTCCAGGACGAATGCCCGTTTCTTCTTTCAACCAACTTGGTGCAGTGTCGGTCTTCACGCGGGAAACGCCATGAAATAACAATCTTGATTCTCCACCGAGTATGAGAACGTCACCAGATTCGAGGTTGATCTTGGTCGCTTGGTCTTTGTCTCTTGTGTTGCCGAACAAGAACTCGGCGGTGTCTCCTATGGAGATGGATATGAAAGGTAAACCTTTGGTAAGGCTACTCTCTGACTCGTCCTTGTCTTGGTGAAGTCCGAGCTTCCCGAAGTTGGTGTAGTAGTTGACGATGCATATGTCCGGGTTAATTTGAGGAAACTCGCTTGCAGTGGAGTTCGCAGTTTGAGCAATCATCTTGAAAGCATCTGGTATTGTCGGGGCTTGTGCTCCATCGAATGGACGCGTGGGTCCATATGAGCGTGCAGTTGGATCCCAGTTCTTTCCCAGTGACATCATCCATAGATTCGGCTTGGCACCATTCTTGAGGCTTGGCCTGTAAAATCCTCCTGGGCCCTTACCCAGTTGTCGACACATACGAACCATCCCGATCTGATCTTCAGGCTTGACAAATCCTTTTAATAGAACCATCCCAGGTCGCAGGTGTTGAACTGAGGCTGCTTCGGTGGAAGATTCTCCCGCTTTTCTCTTCTTTTGTTCTCGAGGAATCGTTGTTTTAGCTTTTGCGGACTCTTGGTAATTAGGGCATAAGTCGAAGGGTTGCGTCGAGGGTTGCGACATCTGTAGCAGGAAGAATAAGGCTCCCGTCAATTTGATAGTTTCGAAGGCCAAACGTGGTCATAAGGCAATTTGTATTCATGTGCCAATTAAGTTACGTCTCGAACTTCATCTTCTAAACTTCGTACTTGCTACCTAGATGTAAGCTTGGACTTAAAATGGTTGTAAGTTAATGTCCAGAGTATTTTGCTGAAGGGTCGTTATAGATCAATGTGTTGGTTGAATTTTTCGCACTACAACTTTTATATATATAATATTTGTTTTAAAATGGACATAAGACACGCCCTAAACTGGTACCTCGCTCGTATTTACTTTCAGAGCAAGTAATCTATACATAAGTTGTTTAGAAATTTCTTGTACTACTAGGTTCTTATAATAAGTTTCTGTTGATTTTATTCGTAGTTTGAAATGCATCTTAAAACCGCAGACAGGATTCATATGTAAAATGCTACTACCTAACGAGTATACTTATAGATGCAGTAAGAAATCTAGTTATTTTCAAGCAAAAACAAGTAAAGCACATGAGATGAGATGGAATGATGTATGCCCGTCCTATCCGGTCTCACATCACACTTTCTAAGTATACAACTTAGCGATATTCGGTGACATATATGCACATCTCTCCTTAATGCAACTAGTCGAGTCCTAGTCGTTCTTCGTTCCGCACGTGTTTAGTGTACCTGCAGAAGAATGCATGCTCATACATTACCACATAATGTGGCATCCACGCGTGACCGCTGCGTGGACAACGTTGGTGGGCCGCTGCACCTTTTCCTCAAAGCCTGACTTTCCACCAGTACTGGGGATTGTTGAGAAAAAGGTGGATCCCAAAACCGAATGTAAGTGTGGTGGGTATGAAAGCCTCAAACATGCCCACCACCCTTAAAGAGCTTTTACTTATACAGCATGAATGCAGAGATTACAACTATTCGCAAAACCCAATAGCTTCCACCAGTACTGGGGATAGCTATGGCCGAATAGTTGCTTCTCAAAGCGCCCAAAATGCATATGAATTCTATCTAGGTCAGAATGTTAGTGATGTCACCTGATATCTCCTAACATCCTTATAATGGGCATATACGCGATATCTCTCATTTTCGCAAATACTCTGAAAAGATTTGGAAAATAGGCTTTTGAAATCAAAACGAAGTTGTTATAATTGTTGCTCGTGCATGATCGGCTCTGATACCAGCTGTGGCGGAACCGCCGATTTAATACGGGCTAAGTACACCTGCCACCACTGGCCCACAGTGCACTTAGACCGAACTAAACTCGGTAGTCCGTCGAGCTACCCAGAAGGGCACTCGATGAAACCATCTCCCAGGGATGCCGACATCACGCACGTTAAGCTCTCGGAAGAGCCACAACAATTACAATAACCCACCATTTCATACAGACATAATTTGATTGAGTACAAATATTTTTGCTCAAAAGGAGTACAAGGTAGTGAAAAAGAACTTCAAAATAAACCTCGCAGCGGAATACATATCGTTACAAAGATGTAACGTGCAGCGGAAAGTAAACATCAAGTATGACCTCGAGCCCACCGGAGTCATCCTTGGTCGTAATCTGATATGCACCTAAAAGAAAAATATCAACAACAAACGGTGAGTTCGTGGGGAACTCGTAGGACTTACCCGTGGGCGGTTTCAGCCCGACACATTTGAGATTATGCAAGGCTTTTTGGTGGACTGACTTCTAACCCGCATAAGCTTACTAGAAGTGGGTCCTTAGCCATTGATGGTTTATTTAAAACATGTTATCATAAGATAGCAGGATTTGACGGCTGCTACCCCTTAGTTATGATTATCAACAATATCATAGGGGGAAACTTGCAGAGAAAATAAAACATGAACGCATACCCCGTCCCAAGATTCATAGAGCCCCCATCGAACTCTTGGGAGTAGCCGTCTCAGGAGCGATGCCCTCATACGTCGGGTCATCTCTCCCTCGACCTCAAAGCATCTCCCAAATCCATCAACCTCCTCTCAGTGGATGGGCAGCACTATGAATAGTCGGACGGATCATACTTATCCAAGCATGTTGTATATAAAACATGAATATAAGCATAAAGTATTTAAGTTGTTACTACGTTGCCCGTCAGTGATATTTGGCATTCTCACACCTGGTGAGCATCAGCGATTCGAATCGATTTTGAATTCCCGGGAATAACTAAAAATGCCAGGGGCCCATATGCTTACTGACACGACGGCTTTCCCACATATGGTCCCCCGCCTCCACTTGTCCCATCCCAAGTTCGATTCACTCCCGCCTGACCTCCGGGTTGTGCCCCCATGACGAGCCTGCCGGCATCCCGGTCTCCCCGTCATGAGTACCAAGCTCCCCCGGACCACCTTCCTCGCAACCAGTGGGTAGGAACGTGTCTCTGTTCTTTGGATGGCACAAGTAAGGTTTCACCGGCCCCATATACCGGATAAGCACTCTAGCAATGTTATGCCAATCAGCAGGCGAACAGCGGACGGGCCTTAATCGACTCGGGCGGAGTCCACCAACATATTATCACAAATCTCATCATATCAAACCATATCTCCGCCCGGTCTCAACTTATCATCAAGTCATAACCGATTTCCTTTCGATTCCAAGGTTTTGTAAAAACATTTGTAGGCCCTGTCATCTCGCGAGTGAATACCTTCACTCGTCTTCTACCGTCTAAGCATGGCTAAGCATAGACTTCGTTTTATCCTTCCTACTTTGGGCATCAAGGATTTATGCATGTGGGGTTTCATAAAAACCCTAAACGTAATGCACAAACAAGAATAGGGTGGTGAGACTCCCTAGATAGGTGAAAATGCCTAAGGGGCCTACCTTTGTTGTTGACAACTTGAACAAACTAAACTACTGTTAGTTTGCCGGGTTGTGAGGCTGTGCCCCAGGCAACCCCTTGTTACAGGGACGGCCAACTCAGCGACACGTCGTCTTCTTGCTTCGGGTTCCACTTGTCGTCTGGCTTCTCGATCAACGGTAGATCCTGCGTCGGCTCCTCGATCCCGTGGTCTATATGCATGCCAGATATGCAAATGAGTGTAAGGATGCAATGCAGGATAGAGTGCAGTAGAAAAGTAACCCACGGTGGATACTACATGTCAAAGTAAACAAGCCTTCTTATTTAAGGTCTACCTCCCGAGAAAGGCATTCATACTCTCCTAGGAAATCCTGCATGCCATCTTTTAAGAAATCGTATAAACCATCACCTAAAGCTAGCTCAACTAATCATATTAACTAAACTAGCTTACTCTTAGAGTGTAATTAGCAAAAGAGTTTACCTAATACAAAACAGTGGTTTAAACATGCACATATATACTTTCTGAGTCCTATGTATCATGTACAAGCTACCAAAGTTCTCCTGAAATTTTCCTAGCCATTTAACCCCATTTTTTTTTCTTATTTTCTTTCCTAGCTAGTGGCACTTTGTCCATTTCAAAACACCACTCAAACTTGACATGCACAATCTCATATTTTACCAGTGACTCTTATCAGTTATCTAGTGCATAGGAAAAATACCAGATGACTCATTCTAGCAGGTTTTGCATGGTGTTCACTTTTTAATTAATAGAAAGGTACATTATGCAAATATAATGGCAAAGCCCCACCTAACAGCAAGCACTATGGCCATAAAGTTTGTCATAGTGTTCTCATGTGCTACAAAGCATACTGACCAAGTTTTACCATTTTAGAAGTTCATCTAGATCACTTTTTCTATTTATTTTCCTTTTACATACATGCACAAAACCGAGGGTAAAATGGTCATTTCACTCATCTTCATCATACCTAACCTGTAGATCTACTCAAGAGGAGTTCATAGGTACTGAGTTTGCCCATTTTGGATTTTTCTTTGAATTGATATGATTTTTCAAAGTTTCAGCTCAAAATAAATATAGATCTAGGACCTATACGCAATTATCTATAACTTCCAGGGGCTAGCTCGTGAGATCCGCAAGACACAGTACACAGCGCTCGGGTTGGATCTGTAAAAACGCAAAACATCAAGGGCTAAACCGCAAATCTACCATTCTCTTCTTCTTCCTCGCGTCGGGGTGGAACACGGCGCGCGGGAAGGGAACGGCGGGGCTGCGCCGGCGGCGTGGTGGCCGGTCTTGAAGCCGACCGGGCCCGGGGACGTGTTCCCGTCCACGGGCGTCCGTTCCCCCTTGACCTCGTTGCCGGTGGTGGAGAGGAGAGGAGGCGCGGCGCCGGTGAACCGAAGGTGGCGACGGCGCGCGGAGACGGCGGCGCGGCTTCGGTTCCGGCGGCTCGGGCACCGAGAGGCGGCGAGGGTGGGCACGTGAGGCGCGCGGCGAGGTAAGGAAGTCGGCGGTGGTGGAGTGGAGGGGCGGGGATGGCCGGAGTAAGGCCCTCCGCGTTGAGGCGCGGTGAGCCGGGGCGGCGCGCGGCGTCGCGCGTGGGGAAAGGGGCTAGGGCCGACGGCGGCGGCCTAGGGCTTGGGGCTTCGGTGGAGGGAGGTGCGGCGACGACGGGGCGCGCGTTGGACGAAGGGGAGGCGGCCAGAGGCGTCCGGCGTAGCTCGCTCGCCGCGGGCTAGGCCATGGCGCGGCCGCGGCGTGCGCGCACGCGGAGCGGCTGGAGGTGGCAGGGCGGGGCCGAGAAGTGGCGGGGAGGGTGGAGGAGCTCGAGGCGACTGCGGTGGGGGTGGTGGCTAGGCGAAAGAGGGCCGGAGATGGCCGGCGCGTGGAGCTCAGCTCGCGGGGGCGGCCATGGCGGCCATCGTTCTGCTGCTGCTGTGCGCGAGGGAAAAGCGAGGGAGAGGCAATGAGAGAGAGCGGAACGAGGCCGGAACGACGTCTAGGTGAAGCCGGGGCTGAGGGCGCGGGGTGGGGCCGTCGATCCGCGGCGCGGCGTACGCCGCTGTACGCCGGCGCGCCACGGGGCGGCGTCGTACTGAGGTTGAAGGCGACCCTGACGGGTGGGCCCCACCTGTCAGTGAGAGAGTAAAAATTCCATTTATTTTGTGTTTTCTCCACTCCAGTAAATCGCTATTTTGACCCATTTAGAGGCCGAATTTGGAGAGACTCTAATTGGATGAAAAGTTCCACTCTTTGATATCTACAACTTTGTAAATAGGCTCAAGGCCTAAAAGTGTTTAGAACTATGAATTTCATTTGAATTTAGCTCTCAAATTTCATTTGGCCTACAGACCAGGGTTGCTTGGAAAATTCAAAACTCTTATTTCTGGGCCTTATCACCCAAGGAGCCTATTGTCAATGTTGTTTGAAATTTCAAAACCTACCATTTATTCAATTAGGGCCTTGCATGAAAATGGATGTAGGTTAGAGTAAAACTCCATTTTCCAAACTGGACAGATTTAAAGTGTGTTTCTAGGCTGACAAAAATTGGTTCAAAACACCTATTATAATTCATTTTATGACCAGACTCATTTTGACAAAGTTGTTTCCTAGATCATTTTCTACAACTTTGATAATATGAGCCTTCTCTAAATCACAACATATTTTGAAATACAACATACCCTTGTTTAGGGTTTTGGTAAAATAGCAGATTTTATCCTAAGTAAAGCTTTTCTTGTTTTCATCTTTTGAAGTATCAAATGAAGTCCAAACACATCCACAATAGATGCATTTGAAAGGTGTTGAGCCCAATTTCATTTCATATAAAAGAAAATTTTTGAGTTGTATAGTCCAATCAAAAGAAATTTCAGAATCAATTTGGGGATGAGCTAAAATTTCAGATTTGAGAAATTTTGACTTAGTGGTTTATCTACCAATTCCTCATTACTCTCTTAAGCATGATTTAGTCTTAATTCATCATTAGCTTATGTATAATTGTGTGTACGGCTTCTGAGATGCCAGGGGCATCACAGTGATGGAGCGGCGGGTCGCCACCTTTTATAGGCGAGCGGGAAGGGAGGCCGAGCTCGGCTGGCGGGGACCGGGCGCGGGGAGGGTAGGGGTCCGACGGTGGAGGGGCCGAGGGTAATGTAGCACACCTGGACTATGGAGGGAGGAGGCTGGGTGTAAAGACGGGCGCGACGGCAGGGCTGGCCGGGGGGGCACTTCGGCATGCGGTGGGGACCGGTCGTCGTTGTGACACGCGGACGCCGCGACAGAGCTGGGTGCGGGGAGAGATAGGGGCCGGGTCGCGGAAGGAGTAGGGGCCGGGTGGTGGTGTGAACGCGGGGCGCGGGGTCAGGCGATGGCGACAGGGCGCGGCGCGGTGAGCTGGCGTCATCCCAGCGGGGCACGGCGTGTCCGGGGCCGGGCGCGGGACGTGGGGCCAAGGTGGCGCGGCGGCAGCAGGGACCGGACGTGGTCAGGGTGGCACGCGGCGGGGCCGGCGCAGGGTTGCGCGGCGCGGTGGCGCGCGCGTGCGTGGCGTGTGGGCGCGGCGCGCCGAGGACGAAGGAGGGCGGGGGGTGAGCGGCTGACGGGCGGGGCCCGCTGGCAGTGAGGCGGAAAGGGGAGGCGGGCTGCCTCGTCTTGGGCCGGGGAATCGGGCCGAGGCGAGGGAGGGGAGGTGGGCTGGGGGCGGCTGGGCCGAGTGGGGGAAAGAGAGAATGGGCCGTGGGTGGGATGGCGGCCCAAGGAGGAGAAAAGAGGTTTTCTCTTTTTCTTTTTGGATTTCTGGGTTGGATTTTGAATAGTAATTTGGAGTGAAGTTTTGAGGGAATTTTGGTAGGGTGTTTTGGGAATATTTGGAGATGAACTATTTTTGGACTTTTGGAGATTTTTTGTTGAGCTCAGTCTACGCACACAATCTAATCAAACAAACAAACAACAATCGGGGTTTTCGAAAATTAATTTTGAATTAGGGAGGGGAATTAGGAGAAAATTTCCGGGCCTAAATTTCGGGGTGTCACATGGACTTGGGGTACAAACACCTCAAAGGAGGATCTAAAAGACACAAGAAAAGACCCAAACCGCCATCAAGTTGCAAGCGAGGGTCCTGACTCGGCGGTTCCGATTTTTTAGGGCACCAAGAAGTTTGGATAAGCCCCATCAAGTGCATCGGCAAGAAGAAAAAGCCCAAGATTGAAGATACAAGTCCCAGTGCAAAATGCCACCATCGGACGGTCCGATGGTCCTTCGGACAAGCTGGACAGTGAGGAAGGAGAAGACTAAATCCTGGCGCTTCAAGCATCGGATGGTCCGATGGTTCCACCATCGGACAGTCCGATGGTCCATAGGACAAGTTGGACAGAAGACTCAACAAAAGCAAGACCGCGGAGTTCCAACCATCGGACGGTCCGATGGTCCTAACGATCGACTGAAGCTCCAACGGTTGTCTCCAATGGCTAGTTGGGTGCCACCATCGGACGGTCCGATGGTCTCACCATCGGACGATCTGATGGTCACGCTGAGAAGAGGAAGAAGGCTCCCAACGGCTAGTTTTGAGGCTTGGGCTATATATACCCCTATGGATGGCCTCCACTTTATGGTTGGAGCATCCTGAGTTAGCACAAGTGTTGATACACATTCTCCATGCCCATTTGAAGTATAGCAAAACCATTTGAGAGCCCAACCACCACAAGAGCAAAACTAGACACATCCGGCATAGCTAGTGCTTAGTGTATCCTTGCTTAGGCCACCTTGTCTATTCTCTGTGCCTGTGTGCATGACCTTGGTGTATCAAGTGCGGCTGTAAGTATTGCGAGACCCTCCGGGGTGTAGAGTGGTCGCCACCATCTTGTGAGAGGGAGAAAGGCCCTCGGCACGTTGGTCAAAAGTTTCCCTTAGTGGAGACAGCGGGGTAGCTCCGCGAAAAGGACTCGGAAGACCCCAACGGCTGTATCCATCCTCTACCCTTGCATGGGCGCGGCCGTAGCCCGTAGAGGACTACGCGAGAGATAGGCTCGGATGGGTGTGTACCGAGGATATCCGAAGACCCGACCGTGGTTGGCTTCCGAGGAAGTCACTTTTCCATCCTCCACCCTTGTGTGGGCGAGGCCGCACTCCTTTGAAGATTACACGAGAGCAAAGCCCTTTGTGAAGCGCCAACGAGGACGTAGGGGGTAGAGGCACGTTAGCCTCCCCGAACCTCGGAAAAAACATCGTCGTGTCTTCTTCGTGTGCTATCACAATCGTCAACGGGAGTTTGCATTCTCTATCCCATCCTTTAACTTTCGCGTTTACATTCTTGTAAATGTGTGCTTACTTTCCTAGACTAGCTTGATAGATTAGCTTCTAGGTGGAACTAGGTTGCAAGACTTGGTTACTGTAGAAGTAGCAACACTTAGCAAAACCTTAGTGCATATAGTTAGATTTACTTGCATAGGTTTTGCCAAGTAGTTGTAGTTTTAGTGAGCCTTAGTTTTTTAGAAATCCTAATTCACCCGCCTCTTAGGCGTCGGCCCTAACCTTCAGGTCTCAGCTAAGGTCCAAACGGATTTTGAGTGGTAATGTGGCATTGCTGACATGGAGCTACTCTGTGGGCTGACATGCCACCTCATCTATCTTCTTCCCCATCCTCTCGGTCACATGACCCTGCTCGGCTGCTCCCTTATCTTGCGCGCGCACAAGGCGGAGACGGTGGCCTCGGCGGACTGGTGCGGGAGGAGGTGAGCACCAGAGCTCAATCCTAATTCCTACCCGCCACGCGGCTCTGGTCTTACCAGTGAAACCGTTGATTTTCGCGAAGGAGAAGAGGGTGCAGAAGTACGTGGAGACACTGGACGCCATCCGTGCCAAGAACGCGACGGCGCCCAAGGCCAACCGCAACGCGAATGCCAACGGCCACGCCAAGGCCTGCGTGCAGCAGCACCACCTCCCGCCGCGCCTGTTGCCCGTGTCACAGCGGCGGAACTTCCAGCAGCCCTCGCCTGCGCCCGCCGCCCCCGCCTTGACCTTGCGCCACCACCCGGCATCGGCGCCGCTCATCCTCTGCTCGACTTCCACACGGGGAGTGCGACGGGAACGCCGCACCGTCGTTGTCCATGTCTATGGCGTCCGTGGGAGGACGGCATGCACACACTGAAGTCGACGAGCGCCAGATGGAAATGACATAGGAGCCTAGCTCCATGTCAGCATAACACATGAGCAGATGGAGCAGTGGATCAGAACCTACTTTCTTTCTAGTGTTTTGGTTGTGAAACCTTCTCTACCTTCCAGCCGTCCTGATGCCTATCGTGTCCATCGAGATCCGAATAACACACAAATTTCAACAATGATTAGTCAACCAATGAGACAATCACACAAGAGAAAAGAGAATAATTGTAGTAGGCAAGTATGCCAGGGCTTTGTTGCTGAACAGGGGAACACGATGATGCAATTTATGCAAATCTGGCATAGACGTTGGCATTACGTTTTTTAAAATAATAAAACTTTATTTAATATATAAAAATCACAAGTAATTTGTTGTATCGGAAAAATATGAAAAGTGTACCAAATATTTCAACAAATACAAGCTATCTAATTGTTCTCTATTTGGAGATTTTTTGAACATCCTTTTTCTATTTCTAAGGTTTGATTTGGAGCAATAAATTAATAGGCATATCAATAATCTTCAAATAGAGCACCAGCAAATATATTATATTGTTAGAAGGTTTGATAGGTGCTTCATATTGTCCTAATTTCAAATGAATTAATTATGATTTTTAGATATTAAAGAATGGTTTTTTGATAATAGGAAATCACCATCCAATACTGCTTTTAAAAAGGGACATGGTGGTGTTCTGTCCAATTTAGTTTATTTATGGGCTCTAGGTACCCAATTTTTTTAATTCGGGGTTGAAAATCGAATGAAAATACTCATTGTTGTAAAGTGGACTTTTCCTAAATGATTACCTCACTGTTCCGTGACATCTTAACAACTCCATTCTCTTATAAAGTACTCTCTTCGCTCTAATTTATAGGACATTTGACTTTTTTGACATCAAATTTGACCGATTCATCTTATTAAAAAAACTCTATATGTACTAAACTAAATCACAATGAAAATAAATAGTAATTATATTTTTTTGAATAAGTCAAAAAAGTCAAATTTAGTGTAAAAAAAAGTCAAACGACGTGTCAGTGTTCTGTACCGGTAACTCTCCACGAGATAGATTACGTGATGGTTTTTAGATCGAGAGGGGTTGGCAAGTAGATTGCGAAAGTGTACAGAACTAGGAACACAACAATTTAGACGGGTTTAGACAGCTAAATCACTGAACCCTACGTCATGTATGAGTTATGTGGATTGTATTGTGCGCAATAATGTGTCTATGGTTCATGATTTAACCTAGATCAGTGTGACTTAGGTTTAGATGATCTAATCAGAAAGATGTTGAACATAGGGTGCCTATTCCCTCCTTATATAGTCCGGGGGTGAGAGTTCCATACAAGAGTTCTAGTTGGTTACAGGGTAACAGTCTGTGTAGGATACATTCACTCATATAGAATCGTAGTAGGATTTCTTTAGTAGTCCACGCTGTCTTGCATAGTGGACTCTAAGGTATACCACTCAGTCTTTCTGTCACAGTGGGCTGTGGGAGCACTTGGTCATCCTTAACGGGCTATTTTGAAAAACAAATAGAGGAATTTTGTAGAATTGAAATTTTGTAGAAAATTTTCTATGTATCCCTTTGGAACAAAGAATTGGACTATCACAAGTTCTATGAAATTCCTATGGAATGGTTTAATCCATACAAATTTTGGACAAAACCTAACATGAGATCCAACCTCTTAAAAATTTTCATTTTGTGTCTATCTCTCTTTTCTATTTTCTTTGTAGCATCCAAACACTCTATTAAAAATTTTCTGTGTTTTTTCTATTCTTTTGTTTTAGAAAATCTGTACAAGCCCTAAGAAATAAAACATATCCAGTCCAAGGCACGACGTGCTAGAAGCTTAGACCCAACATTTGCTACCTAATAATCTTGTTGGCAATTGTTTTAAGAATGTGACCAAACAACGCGATCAATTTTTCCTAATCTCAACCAGCTAGGCGGTTTTCAAATTCTTCATTGTGCTCCTTCTGTTCTTTTTTTTATTTGACACGGTTGACTGTTTTTCACTTTGATCTTTCATTTTATTCAAAAAAATCATTACTTATTATTCATATTGTTGTTATTTGTTTTATCACTAGATATTGTTGGAGTATGATTTGCATTTTTATATATATGCATAAATTTTTTTAATAAAATGAAAAATTAAAGTTCTAAAAAGATCAACTGCGTCAAATAAAAAAGTAAGGAAGAATACTTTGTTTGTAGTTTAACATTAGACTTAATTTGACAACTCTTGGATAGAGAGCATTGGAGGGATTGAGATATCATTAAATTCACAGTAGATTAAAATTCTTTTCAATTTCTCCCGGTCTACTTCAGTCCATCACAATTGAAGAGTTGCAAACTAAGCCTCAGACGGTTCCTCCACTGGCATGAAATAAAAGAATACTTTGTGTCTATGTCAATAGCATTTTTATATGCACATATGTACATCGAGTGCGTGCGTGCATTCACTCTCTGACTTACATGACAATAATAGCTATGGAGAAATCAATATAAACACAGACCAGTATGTCATCATCTACTCTAGCTCTTTCAACTCTCATGCTTTCCGGATCATCCCGAGGCTCACACACCACTACGACTTTTATTGATTCCTTTTGACGTTTTTCTATGACTACGAACACTTATGCATGTGTTCAGAGAAGCTAGAAATAGCACACGTGTATTTCACTTCATAATTTTAGTATTTTATTTACTACTTCTTATCTTATAATCATATCCGTATTTACTTCTGTGAAATTCCCACAGGTATCATCTACTCCTAGATTTTTTTTTTTTTAAAGTGCATCTACTCCTAGATGTTTATAGTTCATAACTTCATATGCCTTGCATTCGTAGACCACCTAAAGCCACAGCTAAGCAAGACGAGGTACGGTCGGTCCATAAACATTGACTCTTGCTTGCAAGCCTCCTCTTACTTGCGCGTAACAACTCGACATGCTTGCATGCCGAACTATATATAAATCTGCACCCCGGGCCTCTCGTCTCCTCCATCCACCATCATCGTCTTCCTCCGTTCCCGTCCCCGGCCGCAAGCCCGCAACCACACAGCTGAGCTGACAGCATCAACCACTTCAGAAATAATCCCTAGACAGACAGATAGCCAGACAGCCAGCTCTGGCCATGGCGGCGTCGCGCCTCTCCCTGGCTCTCCTGCTGGTCCTGGCCGTCGCCGGGCGCGCGGCGGCGCAGGACTACGACTTCTTCTACTTCGTCCTGCAGTGGCCGGGGTCCTACTGCGACACCAAGAAGAGCTGCTGCTACCCCAAGTCCGGCAAGCCCGCCGCCGACTTCGGCATCCACGGCCTCTGGCCCAACCGCGACGACGGATCCTACCCGCAGAACTGCAACCCCGACGCCGCCTTCAACCCATCCAAGGTCCATATATATTATATACATGCGATTCCTTTTTCTGCTGCTCTTTGTGTTCTTTAAGTTTCTAGGTCTCTCCACGCCATTGTTGCTCTGGAAGTGTTTCTTGATGCCGACACCCGGCATGTTTGTTCTCATCTTTGTCTTCACGTTATGGGTTTATATGTTCTTGATGCCTTGCTGTTGGACGAGGTCTGGCCTTCTTTTGGAGTTTTGGTGCCAAGTGGCATTGGTGGGCATGCAACCTGATTCTCACTTTGTTTATCTTTTGTTGTTTCAAGATCATAATCATCTTTTTGGTATGGATTGCAATTCAAACCCACAACTCAAGGGTGATGTGAGATTTGCCATCCTAACTTCTAGTTCTTGCGAAAGCTTTGGCTTAAGGCCTGATGGCGACGGCGTTGCGAGCGTCGTTCTCCTTGTTGAAGGCACCATATTATGTTTTCCGATTGGTCGAGTTTGAATTGTTGGGTAGCTTAGGCATTTTTATTTTCGGATTGTAGTGTGTATCTTGGTTGTGGCGGGCGTTGAAGTGTTGAGAGATTTCTATCTCTTTGTATTTTATTTTTCCATAGTCCGTAAATCACGGTTTACTCCTTGTAATTATAATTTGCTACTTTCTTAATGCAAACACGCGACTTGAATCGCGTTAAAAAAATGATAGGGATAAATTCCCTTTTGACTTCACTCCAAAAACAGCATTTTTTATGCCTTGTAAATTACTCCAGTTGGCACGAAAAACGAAAAACAAACACATTGTCGTTCCAGTTGGCACGTTGGCACGCTGACACATTGCCCTTTTTTGCAGGTGAGCGACCTGCTGAGCAGCCTCCGCGCCAAGTGGCCGACGCTGGCGTGCCCTAGCAACGATGGCACCACCTTCTGGTCGCACGAGTGGGAGAAGCACGGCACCTGCGCCGCCGACGTCTTCGACGAGCACGGCTACTTCCAGGCGGCGCTGCGCCTCCGCGACCAGCTCGGGGTCCTGGCCGCTCTCACCTCCGCCGGCGTCAACCCGGACGGCGGCTACTACACACTGGCGCAGATCAAGAACGCCATCAGGGAGGGCACCGGCTTCGAGCCCTACGTCGAGTGCAACCGCGACGAAGCCGGCAACAGCCAGCTCTACCAGCTCTACTTCTGCGTCAACGCCGCCGGCGACAGTTTCATCGAATGCCCCGTGCTACCCAACAGCAAGAAATGCGGCAACAGGATCGAGTTCCCGGTCTTCTAGTCTGTCATGTCTCACTGCTGCGTGATTTTCAGTTATTCATAGTCCTTTTGCTCATTATCGATTGATGAGTAATTTATTTTGCCAATAAAATGTACTTACTATATGTTGATGAAATGATGCAATCATCGGCATGATTAATTGATTATGACCTTACTCACATTCAGAGAAAAACAATAAAGTTCAGAAAAAACATTGTTCTCGTTCAGTCATTCACGGGTCCAGGAACTACTGAACTAGCAGTGTTTAATCCTTGTACGCCATCTCATTACCTGCTTTCAGCAGCTGCAAAGTACAACTGCAAACAACTCTGGCCTCTCCATATCTGATCTGATGTTGCGTCTCCCTAAATTAAATTCACAACCGCACAGGTGAAGAAGTAGACGGCACTCATCAAACGTGTGGCTCAGAGTCACAGACGCCTCATGTTGTATTGTTGTCGACGCGACACGCCAAATACGCCATGCAATTGTGACCGTGAGTATGAAACCATGGCGTGCACGGGCAGGGCATTCCGTTCCCAGGTTTCCCATCCAA
The DNA here is from genome assembly GCA_022530915.1 of Paspalum notatum. Classification (NCBI taxonomy): domain Eukaryota; kingdom Viridiplantae; phylum Streptophyta; class Magnoliopsida; order Poales; family Poaceae; genus Paspalum; species Paspalum notatum. The sequence goes on from CM039691.1 coordinate 8,588,731, forward strand.
CCTAAACGACGATACTGATGCGTAACACACGTACACGCTTGACTTCCAAGCAGAGAACACAAGGCAAGGCAGCAGACTCCAAATTCAGAGAGCAGAGTACTCCAGGACACCGCCACCATCAATTTACCATTTTTTTTTCCTGGTGTTTTGGACTTTTGGACTTCTGGTTGTGAACTCCGAATCTACCGAAACATATGCTGCCTTCCAGCCGTCCCCGTCGCCATCGAGATCTAATAACACAACAATTTCGACAACCACACGAGAAAAAGAAAAGATAATAACTGTAGTAGCCAAGTATGCCATGGCTTTGTCGCTGAACAGGGGAACACGACAATGCAATTTATGCAAATATGGCACAGATCACTTTCGACGAAAGTATTTTATTAGCTTCTTTCAACCAAGTGGTTTGTAAACTCCAACGAGCTACAAACACCAGCACAGTACAAAACGGACAAAATTCATGCGTTGTGTTAAACAAGGCCTGGTTCAGGAAACAGGCGATAAACTTGGGGGACGTCCAGCCCCCATGTAACCATTGGAAACTAAACGGGAACGATCGTAGCTCATCTGGAGCATCCTCCTATGTGACTGACACGAAAAAAATTCTAGGCTGCAAAACTAAAAAAAATCCATTCATCACCATTGCTCGTTTATTCCCTTCTTGGGCATTTCCACCTCATCAGCTTCACTTCAAACAGGTGCAGCAGTTTCCTGCTGTTTGTTCGCAAACGCGACGCCCTTCTCGATGCTTCCCTTCAACTCGGCCTTCAGCGCCTCAAGTGCCTTGGCCTCATACTCGGTCACTCCTTCTATGTCAGCAGAAATGACGGATTCAACACCATTCTTGCCAAGCTTGACTCTTGACGCAAAGAATGGCAGGTCAGTTATTTCTGACTGAATAAACGTGCACTCATAAACATCAGGATCACCAGCCAATGCGCGGAGTGACGACTCAACAAATCTGGCAGCAGCATAGGCCATGGAGAGGGTAGCAGACCCAGCACCGGCCTTGGCCTCCACCACCTCTGTTCCAGCATTCTGTATCCTCTTTGTCAGCTCCTCGGTTTCCTCATCAGTGAAGGTGACAGATGGCCTGGTCTTGGACAATAACGGCAGAATTGTGATTCCAGCATGACCACCGACAACCGGGACATCAACATCGATGAGCTTGAGGTTCTTCTTCTGGGCCACGAATGTGTTAGCCCTGACAACATCCAGGGTGGTAACTCCGAAAAGCTTCTTGGGGTTGTAGACGCCCTTCTTCTTGAGAACCTCAGCGGCGATTGGCACCGTGGAGTTGACAGGGTTGCTGATGATATGGATGAACGCCTCTGGGCAATTGTCAGCAACAGCCTCAACAAGCGACTTGACAATGCCAGCATTGATGTTAAACAGGTCATCGCGGGTCATGCCTGGCTTCCTCGGGACACCGGCAGGGATGACGACAACATCCACGCCTTTCAAGCAGTTTGCTAGCTCGGAGGCCCCGGTGAAGTCCAGGACCTGAGCAGGCGTGTTGCAGTGGCTGAGATCCGCAGCAACACCCTTGACATTGGCAATATCATACAGCCGCAGCTCGGACACCAGAGGAGACATCTTGATCAACAGCCCCAGGGGCTGACCGATGCCGCCAGCAGCACCGAGCACCGCCACCTTGTATGACGCCTGAGGAGATATCTGAGATCCAGACTTCGCCTTGGGCACAATCCTTGGGGCAACAGCAGCCCGAAGGAATGCGTTCCTGCCAAGGAACGACGACTCGGATCCAAAGCTAACAGACGAAGGCGCCTTCAAGGCAGCCCCATGGCTCCTTGGCTTTTGGATCTGCCCAGCCTGAGCGCTCACTGAGGTGAAGGTACCGGTCGCCGCCATGCCTGACTGCAGTAACATGGTTCAGTTAGATTTACATGCAGGTGAGACAGCAATAGTAGATGTGCAGGTGAGAGAGCAACTTGAAATATGCAGGTGAGACAGCAACTTGAACAATATATAGGACTTTAAAAGCAATAATAACCAAGGATGAAACTTGCATGAAGCAGTTGATCTAGAACAGCAAAGATTACTGTACTTGTTACCGAGCATCAGTAGTTAAACGAGGACACAAATCTATACTCGTGTTAGCATCACACCAGATCCATGAGAACCCCGCGCAACATCTCACTGGCATACGGAAATGGCTGATGGGTTGGGTCCGACTTGGCAGTCGCAACGTGGGTCGCTCATCAGCAAAATTAGCCATGAGTTCTCTGGTAGGGTTGGGCTCCAAAGCGTACTCTGATATCAACGTACTAGTACTACCTACTGTACTTTACTAGGAAGGTGACAACCCGGACAGAGAGGCACGAAGGCACCGACCGAGCAGATCGCGCCGCCGCGCACGCCGCCCGGCCAACGCGAACAGATCGGGAGCGCAACTCCCGCGCCTAGACTAGAGACGCCCCCCCAGATCCACACAGGGCTCGAGGGAAGGCGCGGCTGAGAGAGGGAGGGAGAAGGAGAGACGGAGCGGGCGGCACCGAACCTGCAGGGGCCGGCAGACGGGCGGCGCGCGGCCGGGGAAGATCCAATCGAACCGTAGGAGGACAGGAGAGGAGAGACGGCGGGTGGGTTCCGTTGGCTTACCCTGCCTCTGCGCGCTCTCGTCGGCTGGCCGGGTGCTCTTCAAGGCCGTCCCTTTTTCCGGCCTCGCGCGCGTCGGGGAGGCGGGGGGAAGGAGCGAGCGTCTCGTGAGCAGCGGCAATGGCCACCAGGCAGGCGGGAGGGGCACGGAAAAGCGCACGCTCGCTCGTCCGTCCCTTGGCCTCCTCCCCCGGACGACGGCGGACGGTCGCAGAAAAGAAAGGGAAAATTGCGGGGGGCGGCAGCGCGTGCCGTGGGTTTTCTTTTCTTTTCTAGTGCGCCCGGCGGACGGAGGCGGGCGGGCAGGCGGCGACTGCGACGTGCGGTGCAGCCTAGGAAACAACGGCGGGGATCCGCTCGTGGGCCTGGTGGACCCGGTCCACGGACGGGCGCGGGCTCTGGTGCACCGGGCGTTTGGAGCGGAGCGGAGCGGAGCTGTGGGGGTAGGTGCCTGGCGCACCGTGCACCACGGCCAGTTGCCAGCCAGCCGGAATCGGGAATATCCCGGGGGCGGGCGGCGGGCAGGATCGCAGGGGAACGCCGTTGCTTCCTTTTGGACACGTTTCCCTTTTGCTGCCCTTTCGTTTCGGTTTTTGGCTGGTTTTGGGGCTGGCGCGGCCAGACCGAGAGGGACGCCTCTCGGCCTCTGTGTCCTGTCTCCTCGGCGTCGACGTCTTTGACGGGTACTCTCTGCGTCTGCGGTCCGCACGGGCGGGCGGACGGACGGCTCGGAGAAGCCGTGGGCTGTGCAAACTGCCAAACAAACGCTGGGCCTCGGGCCAGATGCCGGGCGACGAGAAAGGAGCGTTTTTTTTTATTTGTATTGTTTTCCCAAAATCTTCATTTACAACAATTTACAACTTCAAATGAAATATTGACAATACCTATTGCCCTGTCACCACGGTAGTGGGCAACGGCCAATCAGTCGGCCAAAAAAGGGTTACGATCGCCTAGGGAACAAACACGGTCCTTGGTGTGTTTGTTTTGTGTGTGTGTGGGGGGGAGGGGGGGGGGGGAGATTGGAAGGGAGGGGAGGGGATGGGACGGTTCCAGTTTTCAGCTTGTTTGGTTAAGGGATGAAAAAGGACGTGCGAGGTGGCAGAGCTCGAAGATGACGGCTCCTCCGCCTTGTGCGCGGTCGGCGCTTCGGGCTGCCACGGGTACCTTCTCCTGCTCGCCCTCCTCCCAGATCTTGAGCGGGAGGAGCGGAAGGTAGTGGGGAGTGGATGCGGTTGGCTCCGGAGGTAGCGGGGAGCGGAGGTGGCAGGCGACGCGGCAGGGTGTCGGAGCGGAGGCGGCCGGCGTGGGAGGCGGAGCCGGACCGAAGCGGGAGCCACCGGTAGTAGTACGCATGACCGTCGGGGAAGAAGCGTTCGGGGAAGAAGCAACAGAGAAGATGACAGTTGGGTCCCACATGTCATAGGTCTTTGGTCTCTTCAGTTGTGTCCCTCAACCAAACAAACACAACATGCAATGGGATGGGATGGACCTATCCTCAAAATCAAGAATAGGAATGTCCCATCCCTTGTCGTCCTACAACCCCAAACACTACCTATATAAACAGGCAATAAGATAAATTACAATTAAATCTCTACTTGCAACCCACTGCCAAGCTATATCGCATTGTTATCAAATGAATATGCGTATCGGTATCGGAATGGTTAAATTGTAAGCAAACCACCCTTTGAACCTCATTTCAAATCCCCACCTCAACAATTTTTTTTGGGTGGGTGGGTTGGGGATCCGTCCTAGAAAAAATATGATACCACTAGTATTCAAAGGAAACCGAACTAGGTAAACCGAACAAGGCCTTAGGGTGGTTGGAAGGCATTGTTCGGTTATGAAAAAAATGCAAAGGAATTAGAGAAATTTATTTGAATAGAAAGGGATTAAATCTCCTTCAATCTCACTGGATAAACCAAACAAGGCCTTAGGGTGGTTGGAAAGCTCACTGGCCCAAGCTTAATCCGACTGAGGTTTCTCACCGACGGTGTTTGGGCCTCACTTTCTCAGATGTCGAAACCAGTCCAATGGACCGCCTCACGTGGCCATATCAAACTAACCAGGTCCGTGGGATGCAGCACCTTGCAGATTGGCTCCCTGCAACATCCAAGAGGCCTGGCCCTCGTGGTGCAAGAGAATTTTTTCGTTCCTCCATAGCATGGCCGGCGTGATGCGAGATTGTGAGTGCGGGTAGGGCTCAAAACGAGCCGAGCCGGGTACGGCTCCGTAAGTGAACGAGTTGAGTCGAGATCAGCTCGCTATTTTTGTGAGCTAGGAAATTAGGCTCGGCTCGGCTCGGTGGAGGCTCGCAAGCCGCACTAAAAAAACAGAAATTAAGCTCAAAAAAAATTAATTTATATATTTTTTGAATGATGACAATAATTATATGGCATATATTTCTTATCTATATACAAATTGCTATGTTATATACATAAATATTAATTTATACCACTAATAATAAAAAATTAATTTATCAATTATCGTTGAATTATTGTTGGGTTGTCGTGGACCGATCTCACGAGCCGACTCGCAAGCCTGAACGAGCCGGCTCGACTCGCCATTTTTGCGAGTCAGAAAATCAGGCTCGGCTCAGTTCGGCTCGTTGGAGGCTCGCGAGCCGCTCCGTGCCGAGCTGTTTCGATCCACGAGCTTCGAGCTATTTTTCCAGCCCTAAATGCGGACAAGCCTAGCGAACACAGAAGCCTATTGGCGCATGCACGTACACGTACAACCGACGCACGCACAACCGACGCACGCACACGTACAACCGAATGCCGTTTCAGAGTAGCCTAGCCTGCATCTGGGCGGGAAGGCAACCAAACAGATAGCTGCTGCACAGACTAAGTTTTTTTTTCTTTTTGATAATGGCACATATATATTAATACGTAGCACAAGTTACATATAGGCCCTTGAAAAGAGCCAAAAAAACAACAAAACCCCTGGACACGTAGAGAAACACGCATCGCCAAACAGCAACCTGTAGTCCATGCGTCGCCAAAACCGAGGTGGTTATCACCGGCGAGGGGTGCCAGAGGCGCCACCGGCGCATACACACAGACTATGCCTGTTTGGTTCTCAGTCCCAGAAAAAAATTGACTAGATTCTAGACAAAAATCAACCAGACAACCAAACACTATTGATTAAATGGGTTAGAAGTAGACAAATCCTGGAGAAAAGGAGGTGCTAGACAAGTGAAAAAGTGGGGGAATGATCCTCCTACCCCTGGTCTCCACCCCCACCCGCACTCTCTCTCTTCTCTCTCCCGTCCTCCGCCGCACCCCGCCCGTCGCTCCCCTCGCCGGCCGCCGCCGTGCACTGCCGGCCCGCGCCGCCCGTCCGCTCAGCTCGCCGCGCGCCGCCTCGCCGGCCGCCGCCGAGCGCTGCCTGCCCGCCCCGCCCATCCGCTCCCCTCGCCGGCCGCCGCCGTGCGCTGCCCGCGGAGGGAGGAGAGGAGAGGGAGGCGGCGGAGGGAGGAGAGGACGGCTACCGGCGGTGGGAGGAGGGTGCGGGAGAAGGAGGAGGGTGAGGAAGAAGAAATGTATTGAGGTCTTTTTGTGCTGCAATAAATGGTCTAGTTCATAGTTTAGTCTTTTAAAACCAAATAGATGGAAAAATGATCTAGAACTTGACTTTTAGTCACTTCTATATACCTAGGACTGGAAAACCAAACAGCACATAAAGCTTGGCCACGGGAGCCTGCATCACATATGCGAGCCTAGTTGGACGCTGCTGCAAACCGATCAGACCCTAGTTTTGCCATGCCTTTGTAGCCTGCCAGATACTCTAGTTCATAATTCTCTTGCTTAAAAAAAAACTTTAGTTCATAAATGCGTTTGATCATCAATTTTTTTTTCTCGTTGACATGGATCCACCTGGCACCGTGCAGGGCATTTTTTTCCTTTTTTTATTTACTCAGTGGGCCCTAGAAAGTGATGCAAAAAACTTGATCTATGGAGAGCGGTGCCAAGAAAAGAAAAATCCGAAGCCTTGTTTGGATACAAGCAAAACCCTTTCAATCGAGATGCAGGGTTTCTTTATATCTTTTCTATGTTTTTTCCTTTGTGACGGTGTCGGACGGGGACTCAAGGCATTGGGCCAATCTCCTGCTCCCGGCTTCCATGTATGTAAGTCTTTTTTTTTCTTTCTCTCTCTTTATTTTTTTTCTCTTTACGTTTTTTGTTTTCTTCATAACTTATTTGCTTATATAAAGATTCCATAAGTTATATAAGCATATATAATTATTTAATTACATGCGAGCATGTGTAAGTTATGCTAATAACTTGCGAAAAAAGTATGAAAAAGGTACAAGTAGTGTATGTTGAGAAACTACGTTACTGCGGATCACCAGATCCGTTCTTCTTCCCTCCCGCAGCAGATCAGGTGTGGAGAAGTTGTAGATCCCGTCTCCCATCCCAGATGCACGACAGATAGAACACACGGGAAACAGATGTAGGTGGAACTTCTGGTCTCTCCTCTTATTCATTATAGATACACAGAGTGTTGATTATATAGAGATGGATGACCCTTCAGGGGTATATTTGGTATGAGCCCACCCAAACCCTAATTAGGATTGGGTTTCTTAATATTCCTCCTTGGGCGAATACCGCGATCAACCCATGCCTCGTTAAAACTCCTAAAAAACCCAGTGGAACAAATAAGGAGAAAGAGCGCATAGTGCCGCAAGTTGCATTTGCATTTGCATGTTTGTTGCCTCGTTAAAAACCTCATGTGAGAAACTTCAGGAAAACTCACCCAAGGGAAAAAAGTACAACATGTCTTCAAGACATAATGTGATCTTCTGGATCTATATTCTATTGAATTAACTGCAATGGCTTACTTAAGGATGTGCTCTCCCTGATTTGTAGGACTCTCGATATGGCAAAAACACCTCCTTCTGGAAGTATATGCACATAGAGATTTATCAAACAAATTGTATATTGTTGTCAGATTATATCAGAAACTTTACCTCAATTCTCTTCTGGGATTCACGAGGTCAGTACACATAAGTAAGCCACTTTCACTAGTGGTGTTGATTTACGAGATCTGATTATTGATAGAGCCTTCTACGAAGGTTTGCTTATGAATTGACCATCAAAGTAACGCCTTCGAGGCATACAAGAGGACATCTAGTGTTTCACAAATGTGATCAATATTGAGCATTTGCTTCCCGTGACAATGACGTACGTCAAAGTCACTATTTCTCATAACTCAAACATATTCTTCAAGATATGCGCCTCATCATTCTTCTGGAACAATGATTGAGAAATCTTGAAGGTGTCACATCTCTATCGCTATCACACACTACAATCTATATAGTTGTGTAATGCAAATAGCACGTCCTTCTAAAAGACATAGGGGATAATATAGTTGCTAGAATACATATTTCAGATATGGTTCATCGCTTCAGGCGTTCATTCACTGCAACTTTTACGTTGATGTAATAAAATCAAGTCTATCGAAGACGATCTTTAATCTTTCAGGATCTTTATTTATCAGATGCACTGATATAGTCTGTTATTCTGGCGCAACGGGAATATTTTGCCAGTAACACCACACCTTCTGGGTTTCTGCCTTCAAAGCATTAGAGGATACCATCGTTCCAAAACTTCAGGTGGAGAATGCATGATAGTGAACATATATCGCGAGTGTACTTACATACACACTTAGTAAAACTCGCGAGATGCACGTGCTTATTAAGTGAACTTCAAGTTCTTTGATTCCTCATTTAATTCATTCTCGGGTATTGTATGGGTCTTTGTCTCTCTATCGGGATTATCAAATTTTGATGTTTAATTCAGATTTTTATTTCTTCGAGAAAATTCCTTCAAAAAAGTATTCTCTCTACTGAGAGAATTACTCTCTACACAAGAGAGTAGTCATTCTTCAAGAAGACATGCTTCTTCGAGAAGACAATATTGGTATGAGATTTACATATTGCATATTTACAATTTGATATTTTGAATCTTAATGTGATCTCAACGGATTTTCAGAATCCATTAACTGCATATTTCAATTCATGCCATTAGATAGATATATTACATAATGGAACTTTGTTTATTCAACACACGTGGAGATGGGTCTCTTCTAGGACCACTTGAACCATCGCATTAACCACACATTATTCAATAGTGACACATTAATGTCCGAACTACAGGTCACGACTTTCACTTTGCGATTTTTGATTTAGCCTCAATTGCACATTTCATTGACCCGATAAGAGAGCTTCACCTAGGACTTTGTTCCGGATCTGGGTTCTTCCAAAGAGAATCATTTGCAATTGGAGAGGCAAGTTAGGTGTCGACACATTTGTCTCCCACATTTAATTAAGATCTTCGTTGTTTCCCAAAACGAATGATCAATTGTTCCATATTCCCAGCATAATGTACTGCGCGCATTGCTAGTAATTTCATCTTCAAAATGAACCTCTTCATGAGGCATATCACCAGCTAGGTGATTTCATAGGAGGAGAGATTCACATACAGTGTGAATTTGCATCAAGAGCATATGCTTGACTGAGGCCGACGGATCTTATTCGCAGGCGTCTCCGCAGAATTAGATCAAATGCCAACAAGTCAGATATGGATATGATATTAATCTCGGGTATATCAATATCTACTTCAGGTAGAAGCATTTACAGTGTATCACAACAGATACGATTACTCCTTAACAATTTTCTGGCAAACTCCATAAACACAGGAGTATACAATGAACAACACGTTCAGTTTGGCTTTTGTGCGTTTTATTATTCTACAGGAATATCAAGACATTACATAACATGGACTTTTATCTTTCCCTAATGTCGAGATATTTCAAAGCATACTAATACGATCCCCAACCACAATCTTCTAGCTGTGGCCAAACCATGCTTGGTAGTAAATTATTAAAAAATCTTACGCACATAGATAAATGGGGTTTACATTTAAACATTATATGCAGTGAGCTTGGAATTAGGTCAATGCAGCGTCATGGATACTGCATTGGATTCCTTTTACAAGAAGGGAGTATGTCTCAACTTCCAGTGAGACACAGAACTACAGATTGTTCATTAGTTACAATTCTGCAAACTTAGTACCTTTGCTCTTGATTGGATAAATAATCTTCAGGATTTAAAATGTCATATGCAAACACAATATTAGCCAAAGAAATTCTTCAGAAGTCTATGCACACATCTCCTATTTGGGGGCAAATAGTTTATTTCAGATCAATAAAAAAAATGTTTTCCCCATCTGCAATGCTCATAAGGACGAACACATAGTTGATTTCAGATCAACGAGTAATAATGGTTTCTCCATTAGAAGTGCTTTCAAACACAAGCTAATAGTTGATTTCAGATCAACTAGTTGCATCGCGCATTCAGGCGCGTGGAGAAATGTATGCATTTATTAGTATAGCAAAGTTCATGGCATCAGGCCAGTGCCGCCAAGCAAGAATTTTGGTCTACAGAGTTGTATAGTCCAGCTCATTTAATATTTGCCTATGGTTAACCCAATTACTCATACCATTAGAAAATTGGGTACTATCGATTGCAACATTTTAAGGTATAATGATTATGAGAGAATTAAGACCACATTCAGTAAGAGTACTGAAGCAAAAATAAGGGAATATGCCCGCATATGCTAAGACACATGGTTGGACTTTAATGCAGCGACCTACTAGGCCGATATTCAGTGTGCATCTTAAAGTGCACGGTACGACCAAACAAAAACATGTGGAGCTTGTATTCTGCACAAAGCCAACACACAACTACAACTTCAGGTGGGTGATGCCAACACACTACGATTAATTATTTCCCAAGCTAGTTGTTTGTGGCGCAAAATGCCTATGGGGCAAATTGTTCTTCTCATATTATATACCATTTGTTCTATAAAGCATGATTTCAACCTATTTATCTTTCAGTATAACGATAAAGCTTTAGAACAGAACAGGCAAGGCCAAAAATTTGTATTATCTGAAAAATATCATGCAAACGCAAAGTTTCTGACTAAGCAAATGATGACAACTGCTTGGCGAGAGAAAAACATGACCAATATCCTTCAAGGATAAGTCTCATTCAATAAACGGTGCTACTCTCGTATGAAGAAGTCATCAAGACTAGGGAGAATGTAACATGTCTCCACAAGATCTTCATTTTATATCACAAATAATCATCACTTGCAGGTAGGTGGTCAAACTTGTATGACATTTCAGCGTAAAAAAATCACAGTGACTAAAGATGCCTTAGCACCCAATTTAGCTTCTAGCTCTATATTGATGTGGGATTTCTTATATTGTTTTTACTTCTGGTAATTCTTCAAATGGGTAAAATTCAAAGTAGTTCTGCTACATAAACTCAATGATATGTCCATCAGAGACTGACCATTACCATTTGGCATACTCCTCAAAAAGCCTATTCAGTGGCTAGAATCATGTAAAATTCTGAGAATTATATGCTACACGAGCAAACGGGGTCCGAAACAGGACGAGCAAGGTGGTTCTTCGAGAACACACCATCCTTTTCCACACAATACATGGCGAAAAAGTTCTCAGATTATCCTTTCGGGTATTTGCAACTTCATGTTGCATGGAGTTATTGCCTTTTATATCAGATTATGCTTTATGTCTTTTCAGCGATAACGAGAGCAATATGTCAACTTTAAATCGACCAATTATTACTGAGATATTGAACCACTATTTAAATTATAGAGCGTTGGTAAGGTATTTTGAGCTCACGACTTGAGCAAACAAAGAAAATCCCAAATTGTGATGTCTTATTACCCAAAGAGACTTTGGTGCATTATGTTATATTTTTTCTGGTTACTTCGGGTAAAAATAACTTTATGCACGAGGAGAGAGCAGAAATGGCCATAGACGTGTTTCATTAATTTCTCAGATTTTTGAGATATTGTTATAATCTTTTTAGTTGTTGGCCACTTGACTATATATGTATATAACATATGATGCCACACAACACAAATCATACAAAAATATATAGGGCAAACAAAACAATTGTTCATGCACGTAAAAAAAAATCAAAAACCATAACTCTTCAGAAGTTTACACGATCCATCACGTTATACGCGAACCCACGCTCCAGCGTCTAGAATTGTTCACGCATATACAGCCATCAGGGCCGCAGTAGTGTGCAAAGAAGTAGTAGCAGCAGCTCACTCATGGCCGTCAGGGCAGGGGTGGCGTGCGTGGTTCTCCCAAAACCAGCCTAACTTGCACAAACATATGACATATTTTGCTATGCCCGCGGATAGCAGAACAGGCACTCGCATCTGGCGCGGCAACATATGGCACAACGGTGTGGCAACACGACATAAAGTGACGCTATAGGCGCAACACGAATCGGCAGATGCACACTGCTAGTGCAGCACAGGGTGGCATGCAGCGGTACGATAGTATGATGGATGTGGAAAATACGCAGAGCATACAGACTCACGTAATGCGTGACATGTACGATTAACAAAAAATCCTGTGTAAACCTTTTGGGCACACAAAAACAACAGGAGGAAACAAATTATGCGTACAACCACAGGTGTACAAAGCGATTAGTACTAGTTTCCCGGTTACATGCATTTATCAAATTCTACGAATTATTTGCAGCAGAAAATAATTATTAAACGTAGAAAACAATATTTATATTAAAATATATAAGCATGTGAGCACAAAATATAAATGAATATTAAAACAAGTTCAACAGGAAACTGTTCGTGAAAAGTAAAAGAAAAATGCAGAGGCTAACGGTGCCTGAGCGCCTCGCACTCAGCGTCACGGCCCGAGAGCAGTCTACGCGTGGACGGCGCTACTAGCCGCGGGCTAGCGCAGGCTAAGCTCGGCCCAGCCAGGGGTGAGCGGTGTAGGCCCACGGCGGGTGGGCGAGCGCAGCCCATCACACGGGTACAGCCCAACGACAGTCTCGTCTACGGGACGGCGCGTGTTGTCGCCCTCCATGCCCTAGCTTCAAGCTGCAGCGTGCTGCGTCGGGCGTGTGGCGGCGTTCCATAGCTAGCTTCGGCAGCACGTTGGTGGGCAACGGGCCTTGGTGACGTGCTATGCACATGGCAGACAGACAGACAGTGCGCGATGGCACCAATCAGATTGGTCGCATAGCATCCGCGGGACGCTGTTTGGCCTGGCGTATACGCACATAATATGCGCGTACGATCGATAAGATCATTCACTTCATGCACATCAATTAACAGATGGAAAAAAAACACGATTGAATAACATCTATTGAATAACATCTACAGGATGCTAATGTAGCCGATGCACACGCACGTTGCGTTGCCATGCACGATCAACGGGATCGTTCGCTTACACGTGCATTAATAGATTAAAAAAACATTCACCAATCCACGGAAAAGAAGCTGCAAATTTCCAGCATGGAACACGGGAGCAGGCAGTGGTCAGGCAGGGATCAACGGGATCGTTCGCTTACACGTGCATTAATAGATTACTAGTTGAGATGCACGTGCGACACGCACGTGGAAAGAAAAAAATCAATCCCATCCAAAATGTAAACTGCAATATTCGTCGAATTGCACGTGTCGCGCAAACATATGAACAGAGAAAAAAATATTCGTGGAAAGAACTATCACTACCAGGACTTACAATATATAATATAAAAGTTAGACAAAAATAGTACCGATAATCATACCAAGCTCAATGTGACTTCAATATGTGTTCAAAAAATTATAGAAAACACAAAACCTAATGGTAGGTATAAAAATTCTTATAAGTACATGATGAAACTACTAACTAAACCTATGATCATTGGGATGCATGTCCTTGTGTAGAGTCTTGTAACTATCCGGAAGAAGATGAAGATGATCCTGGCGGCACACTGGACATGTGGGTCTAGTCTGAAACCACGTTGCAATGCACATCTTGTGAAAAACATGGGAGCAAAGCGGCATGACCATGAGCTCTGATTTTCCCCCCATCTTGTCCAAGCAGATAGGGCATGGAGGTGCAGCCCTCGTACATTCCCGCATCAGTGCCCTTACCTCGTTATATTGTAGCGAGAACTCAATGGTAATAAAAATCTCACACCTCCATGGACACTCGTCAATAAGATCATGTATTTTAGCTGCGATGTGTAACTGAAGTTCGCTCGGCACCAAATCCTGACATAGCCACTTGGATACTATGGTCGGCTCGACTAAATCGCCGATCCAATCCATGAACAATGCACCTATTACCTTAGCAATTGTCGGGTCATCTCCCTGTAGAAACTCTATGCCCTCGTCGAGTAGTACCATGATCCACTTTTTACTGGTGACCTCGCTTTGCTGTAGCTGGTGACGTTCATTCTCAACTCCGATCCAGTTGTGGCTCTTCTTGAAGTAGGCATGAATGATGAGCTCGTTTTTTCCAAACCCTGGAGGACATGAGATGAGATGCAAAACGTCGAGATCGGCCCCAATCACCCACTCATTCGGTTTAGCGCCGTCCGTGTCCATCGTTTTTCTGATGTTAACATGATATCAGATGAATGCAACAACCGACGACAGATTGTAAATAAACCAAAGAAAACGTATGCGTACCGCAGGTAGCCCGTGCTTTTTGCCGAAGACGGACGGACGAAGTTCAACGACGACCTGCTGATGGTCCGGTTGCCTACGCCAGACTGCCGATCGATTCGGAGCCAGGCTTCCTCACGGTGCACCAGGATGACGAGTGCGTCCACGGCTTGGAGATGCTTGACGGGAGATTTCCGCGGCGCTGGGCGGCGCCGGCGCCAAGTGGAGCAGGTGGCCCACGGCCAATGGTTTTTGCACTGCTTGCTGGAATAATCACGCACAACGGGGAGCCGTACGTATGAGTCCAGGGAGCCGGCCGACGTCCCTATCGCTCATGGGAAGCTAAGTCTAGTCGATTAGCCTTCTTCCATAAGCCTAGTCGATTAGCTTGTGGCAAGGGCAATAGTCGAATTAAATTTTAGGAAGCCGGATCGTTTATTTCCAGGATCATTTTATATGGTTGTTAGAAAAAGCGGCAAGGTAACATTAAATCACGATTAGCTTCCTTGTACTCACCCGGTCGAGTAGCTTCCTTGTACTCACCATATTAACTCCGGCCGGCGTTGCATGGAAGCAGTGCATGTGGTCTTGGATGACAAGGTATATAATATAATAAAGAATTAAGCATGTAATCAGACCGTCCCACAATTTTCCTTCTGTTGTAATACCTTGCTAGGATCAATTTATATTGTTAACAAAATCAGCAAGGTAACATTAAGGTTTTTTTTCACCGATTTGCTTGCTTGTACAAGGCTGGTCTCGTAGCTTGATTAGCGGCAAGGAAAGATCCGCTTGTTCTAAAAAATGGATCGTATATTCCATATATTCTATTACCATATTCACTCCATCAAGTTCATGGCGTCTATCCAAATTGGAAAACAAAGCACATCGTACCAGCCAGGTGTGTTTCCATGCAAGTAACGTAGCTGTTATATTTTTTCTGAGTGAACACGGTAATACAATATATGGAAATAATCGGTCTATGTTTTTTTAGAAACAAATTCGCATCTTGGCATTGCCGCTAATCAGGCTAATCTAACCGGCTTACAGATGTAAGCTAATCGACCAGTCGAAGGAGTGGTGGCCAACTATTTAACGCCTAACCGTTTGGTGCCGTGTCTTCCTCCAGAGCTTTACAAATTCATCCGTTGTCCAGTTTGAGAGCGTTAAAACTCAGAAGATCATATGACTGTTTATACTCCATCTGCTTGGCAACATAAAAGTATCGCTAAGTGAATATCGACGACGCAACAATTATTAATATAGTTAATAATACAAATACCAACGACACAATACAGATAGTTCGAATACAATTTAATTGTTGCATATGCACTATGTCAGGCGCTGGCTTCGCATCAAATGTCGATAAATGCTATCTCTTTCGAGTACCAAAGCACTTGAGATATCATCAGGTATCTTCTCTGCGCATTCATTCCATTTGGAGGTTAGCGCACATGTGAATAACCACCTCCTTATGGTCAATGGATCATGCAAATCAGTTGCCTGCAACGGTGTGGCCAGTGAATATAGGGTGATAAAGAACAGAAGAATGGAATGTATTTAACAGTGACGATGTGTGGGGCCCATACCATGGTTATAGGAGCATTTCCCAATATCTGTTGACCATTCCACCACAGCATGAAAAGTAGTACAGCAAACCCAGTATGTTCCCTAAGCAACAAGATGCATGTTAATACATCTAATCCAAATCGACAAACATGTTATAAACAGAGCATCTTACCGGGCAACCAATAGTGATGGATCATGGACAACTATACGCCGCCAATCATAAGAATCATCATTCCATTCCTCCGATAATAATTCCATAACACGGTCGAAAATTCTACACACTTTCTGCAACCTATCATTGTTGTATCTACAATATCCTAACGGTGCGGTGTGATCACGATTGCTTGGTGTATCCTGAAGAATAGCGACAATTCTCTTCTGAATATCGAAGGAATAAAGGCAATATCCCCCGTAGTGTTGAAATGGCACCAGAACCTGCCATGGGTATGGATAATGGCACATAATAAATAAAAAAAGCAAATGAAGAAGGAACATGTTAATTCTCAAAGATATTTAAGGTCAGTTACAAAAACCGTACCAATTGGCTCGTTGTCGCTCCAACCATAGTCACAGGGTTGGGAGCAAAAATCTCCTTTGCCTGGTTATCCTCGAGTCTTTTGGCACGGTTCTTATACCATTTTCGGTAGTTGCATTGCAGCTAGAAAACGATACATTGAAATTAAAAAACAGATTTCATTAAAATGTTAAATGTATGGAGATATTCATAAACATACGCATAGTTGTAGATCTGCGAGGTAGCACAAAGGATCCCTGAGTAACATGTATACTTCTTCGCTCGAGAACATGCGCACGACAAAGTTGAAAAAGTCAACTCCCATATATTTATCTAACCGAAGCACATCTTGGAGCGCTCCTAGTGTTAAGCTTATGGGGTATGGCTTAGAGTTTAGTACCCATTCTTTCCTGAAAATGCACATCACTCGTTAGAAGAGGCGGTCGGTAAATAAGTATACAAGTGTAGCGGCTGCAATAAAATTAAACAAATACAATATACGTACCCAACAACGTCTGGATCTGAGGCTTTCAAGATATAACTGTAAATATCGCCATCACTTTTAATATAGTTAATGCAGGAAAGCTTAAGCTTAGATCTGGCAAGTCGACCACGTTGTGTTGTGGGCTTTGGTGTTTCTATAATCACACACGCATCTGGATCCACTTCGTCTTCAGCGCTAGAGTCCACATCTTCACAACCTCTCCTTTCATTAAGAGGAGAGGCAAGAAAGATTGCCGCTAGTTTTAGTCTAAAGTTTTCCATGTCTTTCTGCAAATAAAAAACCAAGTGTAACCATGTCTTATCACCGAATCCAACAATTATGCAAGTTTGAGTTAAATTACCTGGGTAAAAGCATCGGTCAAGACATCACCATTCCAGTATTCAATGTAGTTAATCAAAAACAGTCCGCACGACACCCTTAATGGATACAAATCTCTCATTAATAATAAATATAAATATTTAAAATAGGGAAGTATAATGAGTGCAAAGAATAAGGAGCTTTACACATCGTGTTGCATCCTGTGTTTAAACTGCTCTACGATTGGCCATGAGATCACACGTAGGTCTGGCCATTTATGCATGGTGAGGCCCATAATATTTGAGACAATGTCAATAAATCTTTGCACTCCATGCAGCTGATTTTTGTATATCGTTAAATGAGCAATGCCAAAAACGTAAATTCATTATTATATCAAGGAATAATTTAAACAACTATTGGTAGTATAGATAATAACGTAAACTCACCGCGTAAGTTAATTCATCCCGACTATAATTTCCCAAGGAATCGAGAACTTGCACCTCCCGTTTTTTTGCATTTATCACGGCAAGGTACCAGTGACATTTAGGGATGTTAATAGGGATGAACACCTGGTTGTAATTAAATAACAGTGAGACCATTTTGTTTGTCAGAAACATTGTAACACATTTGATCCCTGGCAGTGTATGTGTCTTACCATGTCATGTTGAATATAATCAGACACCCATTCTACTATTCGGTCAACTGATATTGTAGGTTCGTTTTCTTTGTAAAAACCATTGCTGTACATATAGGAATAGTCAGTAGTACTAACTATCCGCACTGTCATTCCATTTCTAACCCGCAGATGTCCTTCAGACTTAATGAGTGCAATGTACGTGTCAACAATCTGCATTGAAATGAATAATATCTTAGAGAGGTACATATGTAGCACATGTATTTTGAAAATTTGGTATTGACGACTAACCTCCCCATCTATTTGCGCACTTGGGTTCAATAGGCATTTAAAGCTATAGAATTTAATTGGTTGATTGTCAATGAGGACAACGGTTCTCTTTTCGTTTGAATCTGCTACTGACCGAATGATGGCCATGTCTGCCTTATCGCAAATGTAGTCTGTAGAAAAAATCCACATGTTAAATAAGAAAAATCATTGATGACACAAAAGGAAAATTATAAAAGAATACTAATGGGTCTAACCTTGGGATTCCACTGTACTGACATCAGGTTTCTTTGGCTTCTTATGATTATAGCATGTTGATGGCCAAGGTGTAGCATCAATGGCATTGATTAAGGTGTCTAAAGTTGTAGCTGTTACGGTAGCATCTGTATCGTTGGTAGAATCGACCTTGGGGTCTGTCTTTTTGCTTTTTGGAGCTGACTCATCATCAATGGTAGACAAGCAATTTACATCTGCTGAGACATTTTGGTCATCGGCAAGCGACTCCATCTCACTTAGGGAATCTACGTGTATTTCAGTTCCCACAATTTTATCGATTGATTCACTTGCAAAAGCGGCATCTCCCAAACATATAGGAGTCTGCACCACAGCATGATGTATGAAATATACATGGTAGCAGGATAAATTGATTATATATTAAAAACATTATGTATTGTAGCATACCACGTCAGCAGGAGTCTTTTTGTTCGGGTGTTTCGATGAAGAACCCATGTCAGCCACTTCTTCATGTTTTAAGATGTTGACGGTGTCAGGCTCTCCTAACACAGTCCTTTTCCTTTTTGTTTCTTCATGTAAAGAAATGCTACGTTCCACTGACTCGTCATCAATGGTAGACAAGCACTTTTCATCTGGTGAGACATTTTGGTCATCGGGAAGCGACTCCATCTCGCTTAAGGAGTCTACGTGTGTTTCAGTTCCCACAATTTTATCGATTGATTCACTTGCAAAAGCGGCATCTCCCAAACATATACGATCCTGCACGACAGCATGATGTATGAAATATACATGGTAGCAGGATAAATTCATATATATTAAAAACGGTATGTAACGTATCATACCACGTCAGCATGAGTCCTTTTGTTCGGGTGTTTCGATGAAGAATCCATGTCTTCCTCGCATTTTGAGACATTTGTTTTATCTGGAGACTTGGACTGGTGCACTGATGAAACCATGTCTCCACTATTGGTAGGCGAGTTCATATCCTACACACAGGATTGTGCCAGAAAGGAACTAATAAACACAATCTGAAAAATAGACGTGAGCAACTAAAACTGCATGATTAAACATGTATTGCAGTAGAACAATGACGTGTATGGTGAATAAGGATTGTTAATTCCCAGTGCCGCAATAAAACTGCATAATAAAACATGTTTTGTATGGTGCATGCTAATACTATTGTTTTTTAGATAATCATGGCACGCAAGAACACCTTTGCTTGTCGTGTTAAAAAAATAAGACTACATAAGACTACATAATATAGTCTTAAAAAAAATTCAATGACTGCGTGGTTGCCGACCAAACCAGCTGTGGCGCGGGCTGCCGTTAGAATTCAAAGAACGTAGGAATTATGACTCACTTAAACCGTGTTTGGACGCTCGGCGCAGGCGGACGGGCGGTGTAGATTTCCGCGGCGCTGGGTGGCGCCGGCGAGCGGCGCTGGTGGCCAACGGGCTGGCGTTTTTGCACTGCTTGCTGGTATAATAACCCGGAACGGGTAGCCGAACGTGGGAGGTGCAGGCTTCCAGGGAGCCGGATGTCCCTATCGCTCATGGGAAGGATTTATTAATATATTAATATATATAAAGAAGTAAAGCACGTCCCTATCGTTTAGCTTCCTTCTATAAGCCTTGCCGATTAAGTTGATCAGTGTCAAGGGCAATAGTCGAATTTGATTATAGAAAGCAGGATGTTTATTTCCATATCTTCTATTTCCGGATTCACTCAAAATGAATACACCCTGATCGATTTTATAGACATACTGTGATATCGGCGAGATGATCGAGGAAGCAATAGGAAAGGAGAAATATTTTTGTGTTTCCGTATTGTGATATCGGGGAGATGATCAAGCAAGCCCATATTGTGTTTCCGTATTCACTCAAAATAAATATTTTTTCTATTAATATTATATTATTCCTTAATAAGCCCAATCGATTTGCTTGATTAGTGGCAAGGGCAAGATTACTTATTTTAGCAAGATGGGTCGCTTGTTGCCATATATTGTATTACCGTATTTTTTTCGAGCAGTAATTAAACAATATCTTATTACCATATTCACTCAAAAAAATATAACAGGTTCGTTAGTTGCATGGAAACACACGTGGCTGGTACGATGTGCTATGTTTTCAAATTTGGATTGGCGCCATGAATTTGATTCACAGATCGGCTAACTTTTATTGTTTTTAATAAGATAGATCGAATATTTACATATATATTGTATGTTACCATATTTTTCGAGCAATTATTAAAAAATATTTTATTACTACACTCAGAAAAATATAACAGGTTCGGTAGTTGCATGAAAACACATGGCTGGAACGATGTGCTGTGTTTTCCAATTTGGATTGGCGCCATGAACTTGATTGGCAGATCGGTTAACTATTATAGGCATACTTAGTGAGGGAAATTAATAAAATCGTCCACACCACAGCATAAAGAAACCAAAGGTTGCTCGATATTTAACTTTATTTAATGATTATGAACGTACGCATAACATAGGTAACGAAGGTTGACGCTGAGGTTACAACTGGTGAGAACCACGCTCACACTTAAATTTGCGTCTAACACTATGGCGATATGCTAGCTTGCAATTCACTGTCCATCGTTGCTAGATACAGGGCCCTATCACAAACTGCTTTTTTTATTGTGTCCCGTAGCTCCGGGTTTAAACGTATGGCAAGTCGAATAGCTGCAAAAAAAACATAGCATTAGGAAACCCATAGATGTAATATAATTTTGGATTGTTAAAAAAAACTTCAAACCGTACGTTCTAGGGGTGTCAGCCACGGGGCACCTTGAGTGTCGATAAAGGTGAGGGAAGTGTGTTGCGAATGTTCCAAACAGCCTGTATGAACATATATATGTCATAGGATATAGACAATGGCCATGCAACTTAGAAAATAGCAAAGAACTCACGAGTATCATGGTTGACGATGACCCTAGTTGCAACAACGATGTGATTACATATGTCAGCCTCCATATACAGTCCACGGTGCTCATCGCGCCCAGATGAGTCCACCCGAAGAAAAGCTATGCGGTTGCTATTTTTGCAGCAAGGCAATTGTTATCAGATATTGGAAATAAATTAGTGCGAATTAGAGGATGAAAAGAAGAATGAAACCTAGCATCTTTCAGGCAAAACTCCCTTGAACCACCGGGACCACGATTGATACCAATCTCCAAGTGGCTAACATATGCAACCACAGCGACTACATCAACCTCCGACCCATGATCCCTCCCCATAGCTTGTTCCAGCGACACCATACAAGCTTTGGAAATCATTGTAAGTGCTTGCAGGAGGTGAAGGGAGTCCTGGATCTGTCTCGAGAGGAAAGACAAATGTGTTGGGCTGACCTCGTAAATTATATATAGTACCGGCGCCAAAGTTTATCTAAGGAAAGCCATAATTTGCTGCCATATAGCACCCCTATCTTTCAATTATTTTGGTGGCACTTGCTAAATTTAGAGATCCGTTGCTCATTTTCTCAGGACACCGTACTCCTAAATACTCCATCCCAAAAAAACAGGGCGCATAATTTTTTTTTCACGAATATTAACGCAGCTCTCCGCATGTCTCTTGTTTCCTCCAGTGCCCTCGAGGGAGATTACTGGATGGGCAAGTCAATGACCATGCATGCTGCATGGAATGGAAGGCAATCGTTGCTGGCCTTGATTGCATTCCGGGCATTATGCATGAGTTATTTTTTCCCATCTTACTTACTCCTTTTGGTAGGAATATTGGCCGTGAAAAATGCATGCATACACGAAACGAATCATCCATGCGGTCTACCTGGGAGGGAATTCCGGAGTGCTGGTTTCAATCTTGTGTGCACGTCATGCCTCCATGCATGCGCACAGCAAGGAAATAATTATGCATGCTATTAAAGATCTCATCTCCTCCCCAAAATACCACATGGCACCATTAGGAGGATACACACACAGGGAAGGGAAGGGAAGGGCATGCGTAAAGAGTTGCACAAAAATACCAATGCGCCTTGTTTATTGGGATCTAAACCAAAATTTGATACGCCCTGTTTTTGGATGGAGGGAGTAAAATATACTCCCTCGATTCCAAAAACGTGCTCCTAAATAAATTTAGCGCACCTATTAGCAGTACTTTTGTTTCCTGATGTGCCCCTGTGTGGATCTGCAGGACCAATTGGTGCTGCATGGAATGGAAGGCGATCGTTGTTATCCTTAATTGCATCATTGTAGGCATCAGGCGTTGCATGCAAGGATAGAGATCATTTAGGAGAAAATTAACGTTCGTTGCCTGAATGCAGTACATGCTTCGTTGCCTGCATGCGTACATATAGTAAAATAATGATGCATGCATGTGTATTACATCCCCAGAAGTAATTGATAAATAAAATATTTCAATTTATAAGAGAAGTTTTCAACGCACATAAATGTTTTAAATTGATATGATACTCTGTTTTTGAACATACAACATAAATAGACATATTTTCTCATTCCTTCCTGAATGCACGTTCAAAATGAATAGCCATATACAAAGATCATATATCTAACACTTCCCTAAAGACAATGTTTTTTGTACTCTTCCCGGTTGGGTCAACATTAACGTTCGTGTTCGCCAATACCCATGTACTATGCCGAGACACCCCTCTGGACAATGCTACATATAATTGACCATGAGAAAACACCGGCTCAGGTAGATAAATACCGACATTCGGTATAGTTTGGCCCTGAGCTTTGTTTATAGTCATTGCAAAGCTCAACCGTAGTGGAAACTGCTTCCGTTTGAACTTAAACGGCAAGGATAGGTCTTCCGACGGAGACATAGGTATCCGTGGTATAAAGACTCTATCACCAGCATGCTGTCCATTAACTATCTCAGCATCAATGACATTTTTTTGAAACCCCCTCACAACCATCCTAGTGCCATTACAGAGCCCATTGTGAGGATCGAGATTACGCAGCAAGATAACCGGACAATTTTTTTTTACCTTGAGCTGGTGAGGAGGCAAACCATTTGGCGTGATCGAGTTTAGAAAGTCCAATGGGTAGTTATTTCTGGTGTCATCTTCCACCGAGTCAAAACTATAAAATATATGCTCTTTACCTGGGAACCGATCAATCATAACAGCATTCACAGAGTCAACATGTTCATTCCTTGTCGATAGGATTGCCCTCTCTCGCATGTACGTTGATGACATGCAATTTTTAGACAACTCTGGGAACACCAGGTCAATCAGTCTGTCAATGGGCGCAGCTTTGGTACCTAGCTGTTTATCACCATGCTTATCTTCCGAACCCCATTGTATTACTGCATCCTCCGGTAGGTGCACATAATCATCCCCAAATGTTTCCTCAGTTCCATTTCCGATTCTAAGCAAGTAATCAGCAAACCAGGTGTCACATTGAGCCCTCATGTTTTGAGTAAGCTCAATCCGTCTCACACCTTGCCATATGTAAGACCTCAGCAATGTAGCATCTGTGATCTGGGCTCTAGTACCACGTGCCACCACTGGAAGAACCTGTCTGAAATCACCACCAAACAACATCACCTTCCCACCAAAAGGTTGATCAGAGCCCATGATATCGCGCAGTGTCCTTTCAAGTGCCTCGACTGCTTGTCTCTTTGTCATAGCGACCTCATCCCATATCACCAGTGCAGCCCTCCGAAGCAACTCTGCAGTGGCACTTTGCTTCGTGAAGCTGCACACTGTGTTGTCATCGAGTCTAATAGGGATCTTAAAACGTGAGTGTGCAGTTCGGCCACCGTGCATAATAGAAGCTGCTATACCCGATGTAGCAGTAGCAATGGCGATACGACCCTCGGAGCGAACCTTAGCCAGCAAAGCTCTATAAAGATATGTCTTTCCTGTTCCACCTGGGCCATCAACAAAAAACACCCGTGGCCGAGCATGCACCACATGGTCCATTATTTCATCAAATCCCATCCTCTGTCCAGCATTGAGTGAGTCCACAATTTTGAGGTCCTCTTCATCAAACCCAATTTTCAGTTCCTCGTTCAACTCCCTGTAATAGTCTCTTGAGGAAATTTCAACTGCAAGATTGAGAAAAAAATGGCTATAACAAATAGCACAGCAAGGAAGAAATTTTTAGAATATATGTCTGTACTGAGTGCATTCACATGAGCCTAAAAAAACGTCAGACATGGGTCTAAAAACACATTTAGTGCAGAAACGTGTAAAATTATACTAACTGAAGCTTTTTATATTTTGGCAAAACAAGTTAGAAATGAACTGCCACGCGTCATATAAAAAAAATCAGAGGGAGTATAATCATTATAGAATCAGTGGACACATGCATATATGGTTAGACCGTTAGTATTTTATTTACTCTCCAAATAGCAGAGTGATGTACTATTTTTTTTTAATAACCAACAACAGTAGCAGAAACGCGGTATATAGAAAGTTCAGTGCAAAAAAAATATAGGAATTTACATGGAACAGTTTAGCTTCAAATGAAAAAGTGTAAGAAACATGGACATAAAATTCCAAGTTCGAAAGAAGCCTGGAGACTGAGACAAACAGCACCCCATGAAACAAAAATGATAGAAACGCAAAATGTCAGACACGTACATGTGACAACTGAATGCACATAATTTTATTATTTTCGTGCAAGCATTGTGTTTTGCATTACCTGACTCCTCTAGTTGGGGCAGTCCGTAGTCTCTGATTTCCTTGCCCATAGAAGTGAGGTGATAGAAAAGGTCTCTAAGCAACCTTTGCTCGACCATTATGCGGCTCTCAGTATCCCGACGATAGTCCTCAACCATTGGATCAAAATACTTGTCATATAAAGCACGTGCATTTGCGCACTCACAGAAAGCCAAAATTGTAGCGTACAACCTCCTGATAGCACACGGCATGCTGCACTCAGCAACCTCGGCCAAGCAATCGTCAAGAGACTTATCCGTCTCCACAAAACCCATTGCCTCACAGGCCTCCCTAAACGTCTCATATGTGACACCCCGATGTGTCCTAAGGTCCACATAAGAAGTAGGACCTTTGACATGGTTAAGGAGCACACGAAGGTAATATCTCTCACCCTCTGCAGGGTGTGCATGGACCAACCTCCCAATTTGAATCCTTTGTTTCCTAGGGACCCACTGCTTCTTAGATTTTATCCACCTAAAGTGCTCAGGGAATTCTCTATACAGATATTTTACACCTCCTGGATTTTCACAGTTCGTTCGGAAAAAATCTGTCAGCATGGACCTTTGAGACTTCTCCCTCCTAACAACATCATTTATGTCCTCATTGGGGTTAAATGCAACCATATGCATTCCAGGCATATGAACCTGCATCTGCAACACTGGGGGAGACATAGAATATAGAGGGAAACCGAAAAGGCGATAGCAAGCTTCAGGCGCAGTAATCATCCTTGCATTTCTGTAATTTTTAACCTCATTAATATCAACCCCATCACCGTCACCACGGCGGACTGCAAAGGATGCCATATCATGACCTTTGTGAATGTATTTGTATAGATACTTGCATGATTTTATACTACAGCATATCTCGACATTAATGTGACAATTGTACCTCATTAGCAGCTCTGGGTTATAAGGGACAACCCACCTGTTGTCCAACTCCTTTCCCCTCACGGTCACAACCTGCCCATCATCTCTTCTCCTATAGACAGGGTAAGAATCTTTTCCCTGCTGCGTAGCTTGACAGAACTGGCGAGGATACCGAAAACGGCATTCTCCATTAACCATGCACGGGCAGTCCGGTCTCATCTTCCCACAGGGCCCATGCATCATATGACTGCACACAAGTCTGTGCAAAACAGGGTACTTTTCAGGGTCAGGAAGTTCTGCAGATATAAACTTGTCATAGTCATCGGGAGTTCTCACTTTGCTGCCTGGCTCCATGACGAGCAAGAAGTGTTGATGTGGGAGACCCCTCTTCTGGAACTCAGTGACATGTGCCCAGGCCGCTACTTTTCCAAGTTTGCCCTTTTTTATCAAGAAGTCATGAAGGTCAATTAGCTTTGCCCGATATACACGCACCACCACATCGGGACGGTCTTGTGGTGTCTGACCTGGCAGCAGCTCAGCCATTATCTCATCCCAATACGGGTTGCATGTCATTGTAATGAAGAAATCTGGCTTGCCAAACCTTGTCACCAGTGTCATAGCATCCATGAATCTGGCATGAACATCACGGTCACTCCCATGGAAATCCTTTGATAAAATAACTCGCTTCCCTGTCTCGGCACCACGTGTTTCTCCGACTGCAAGTGTATCTAGGAGACCCTGTTATTCCAAAAAAAAAAGGTCATTTTTAAGCAGGTCTGACGAAACAACCAACGATGTCTGACGAAACAAAGAACGACGGTCAACATAAAAGTGGCACCTTATAAAGATCTGCCCGAATGATATTTTGGTGGAGTGGGTTCGAATACCAATCCAAGCGCATTGACTCGACCTTGACATACATATCAACCACCCACTGTTGGAACAAACGGCCTCCCAAATGGATAATATTAACTTCCTCAGGACGTATTTGAAGGTCGTAACAGTAGTATTCCCTTGAGCTGACATGCATTCTTGATTCACCAACCTCTGTTTTGTTTTGACAAAATGTAACTGCCATATGAGTATGATATTTTTAAATTAATATGACTGCGTTTTGAAATACACAGGTGTAAAGCGAGGATAACAGGTACAGACCTTGGCCATCTGACTCACGATCGATGACATCCACAGCATCACGCACATCATCAGTTTCTATCATTATGCATCAAACAATTTGTCATTACAAAACTATAAAAATTAATGACTCAGTACATATAATCAGTTAAACCTTGATTGTGCTGTATGACACCTTCATCGCCATCACCCAAATTAAGAGGCCGGTTGCCAGCTACAACGTTGCACGATAAACAAATGAATATTGTGAAACAATACCATAACATAGAAAAAACATGGTGCATAAGTTGGATTAGAAAAACATTACTTTGCTTCTCGCTCCTTGTTTTAGACGACTTTGTGTTGACGATGGGCGCGTCCCTATATAAAATGTTTTTATCTTCCCATCCGGTCTCACCACCAGGAAAAAACAATGGGTATCCCAATGGATCATAACACCCATGGTACGCTCGGACATAGAACGGCCTATCTGATTGCCCATAAACGACAACACTCCGATCAAACCTGTGCTCTGGATCATTCCCATCCATCCATATGGCAGCCACCTGCTCCTTGGCAGGTGCATTAAACCTCCGCTGATCAACCGAAATGGTCGTATTCAAGGCGATGGTGTACTCTTGCAAATTTCCCATTGTCCCTAGTGACTTAAAACTCTGAACATATGGATTGATCTGTAGGATGTCCAATATTTTTCGTATCAAATCACCATCTAGCTGAGGAGATCTCTTGGTCCTATGAGCAATAGTATCATCAGTGTCATAAAAGTATAGCTGCATGTGACGAGGACCTTTCTCACCAGGCGCCAATTGATCTAGCCTGTGATAAATCTGACCGTGGGCCTTAAACGTGTAGACCCCAGTACCCTTCGCGGTGGCGAGTCTCCGGTCAAGGGACACGCCAAAGCTAGTAAAGGAGAAATGTGAGTTGAAGTATCTGATATTTTTACGGAAGTATTTTGCATCTCGATCGGTTTGGCTCTCGAACAACCTGCGAAGTTCATCTGGCACAGTCTTCCTACATATGCTAACCTTCCCTTTACGGCAACAGAATGCTGGACCCTCACCAGGGAACCGCTTTGCGTTGCAAAATTTACAGTTCGGTACCTTCTTGAGCACAAGATGCCCCTTTGGAACTTTCTTGTATACAAAGTCAAAAGGGTCAACATCTGGCATTTGGAAATCGGGTTGTGTGTAACATCTATATCGAAAGTCTGCGTTGCAAAATGAAATAAACATGGTGTTAAAGTACAGAAATTGTCTGGTAATCAATTGTTAGTATAATGGTCCGCCATTGGAATCACCCTGCACATGTTACCTCTATTATTGGAAGGCCTTGGCTCTTCATCATCATACATGTCAACATCACCATCATCCAGATCTTGATTATCCAAATCATTTTCTGTATAAAATTGCAGAAAGGAACGTTAGAAAAATCATGAAGGCACATGGTGCATGCTGCCAAAAAATGGTAACATCTAAAATCATTACCCTCAACCCCATGCATCGGATCATCTGGCTCCCATAGTCCGGAATCAAACAATTTTTGAACTCCACGAACGCCAGCACGTGTCATCATCGCAGATGGCCGCGAGGCGTGCTGAGTCAATGCACTTTGCTGTGGTGTATTGTGGACTGTATATATTTTCTATGTTTAGTGCATGGCCACACAAATTATACAACAAGGAGCAATGGCATAATAAACAACATGTATTACTTATGATCAGTGCATTACCTTGTCTCGTGGAGTTTCTGCGTGCTCGCATCTCCATTGACCTAGTACTCTTATCATGTTTTGCATCAGCCGACAACCGAGAATACTGTTCTCTTAGTTTCTGTCTTTTGAATGCACTATAAGGAGTATTATCACTGGCACCATTGATAACTGTAACCAGAAAACATCGTATGAAATACACCATTCGTGTAGGCTATGTTAATCCTCCAATTTTTTTAGATAAATTTTTTATAATTACCTGTACTTGACATTGTAGGAAATACACCATTACAATCCTCACACGTTTTTTTGCACTCGTCCACAGAATGCCTCACATACAAATCATTTCTGTGTAGCCAATCATCGTCTCGGAATCCATCACCTGGTTGATTGTTATAAAAAATGCCATAATTAGATTGGAAAATGTTGTCGTCATTTATGTAGAATTGTTGGTTTAGAATGGATTGTACCATGTATATCGTTGGATTGCCCCAGCCTAGTCATCTCATCAGTCGCTGCATCAGGGAATAAGTCATCGGGTACAGACGTCTTCTGGTTAGGCAACATCGAATGTTCTTTAATACTTTTTCTCCGATAGTAGCTAGCTCTTGCTTTAGCCCTCTTTTCTTCTTTCTTCTCCTCTGGTAAGCTGGCATATTTCTCCCTTGCCCTCTTCCTCTTCTGCTCTTTAAGCCTCAATACAGCATCCTCTACAATTAATCCAGGAAAAAATATACAGTTATGGTTATATTTTAGAGAACATGTTATAGGTTTAGTGTACACTCACCTGAACCCAACCTAACATCTTCAAAATTCGTGATATCTCCAAGCGGTCGACATGCAGGTTGTGATCGAATAACAGTGTGAGGCGGGCCAAGAGCGTCTGGGCAACAACCAGAACCGGCTTGCGTCGCCGGCATTTGGGCGGCCTGGGGCGGTCTTGCTGCGCCCATTTTTATGTTCAGGAGTCTGGCGAGTGTTGCGTCGGCGTGGCGTTCGCGCGGCGGCGGAGGCAGTTGTAGGCGATGCCCGGGCGTCCGTGCCTCGTGACGAATCGGCGCGTCGTCTGGACGGTGGCGCGGCTGCTGCTGGACTTGGCGGCCGGCAGCTGGAAGGCGTCTGCGTCTGGGCGCTCCGGCGACTGGGCGGCGTCTCTTCGGCGGTCCAGCGGCGGCTGGGCGCCGTCGTCAGGGTGCTCCCACGTCGTCTGGGCGCGGCCGGCGTCTGCGTCTGGGCGCTCCCGCGTCGTCCGGGCTGCGTCGTCTAGGCGCGACAGCGGCGGCTGGGCGCTGCCGGCATCGGCTGGGCGGTGTCGTCTGGGCGCGACCCCTGGGCGCGGCCGGCGTCGGCGGCTGGGCGCGACCCCTGGGCGCTGCCGGCGTCTGGGTGCTCCCGCGGCGGCTGGGCGCTCCCGCGTCGTCCGGGCTGCGTTGTCTGGGCGCGACAGCGGCGGCTGGGTGCTGCCGGCGTCGGCTGGGCGTTGTCGTCTGGGCGCGACCCCTGGGCGCTGCCGGCGTCGGCGGCTGGGCGCGACCCCTGGGCGCTGCCGGCGTCTGGGCGGCCGGCGAATGGACGTCTAGGCAGCAGGAGACGCAGGATACAGCAGCAGGAGACGTCTGTGCGGCTGGGCTGCTTCTCCGTTCGGGAGACAGCAGGAGACGCAGGATACGAATAGGAAAGTGAAGATACGATAGAAATCTGCTTCTCCGTTCGGCTGTTTCCTAATTTGCCGTGCGGGAAGGTGGGATTTTCACGTGGGTGTGGGTGCGGATGCGGTGAAAAAAGAATTGATGGAATGGCAGAAACATTTTGCATCTACACGTTTTGAGCCTTTCCACTCCTTTCCAACCCTCCCAAACCTACGCAGTGGGTCCAGCGTGAGGGGTACACCTTGGTTTTCTCAGGTAAAAAAAGGTTTTCGCCCAACTCGCTTTTTTATAGTATAGAAAAAAACATTCATCGATCCACGGAAAAGAAGCTGCAAATTTCCAGCATGGAACACGGGAGCAGGCAGTGGTCAGGCAGCAGGCACGGCCACGCACGCGGACGACGCGATCTGCCAGACCGGCGTTGATGTCCGTCCCAATTAACAGATCGAAAAAACTCATCCAAGATCAATCTGCTGATTGGACCGATCGAACAGTGAAGGGCATCGAGATGCGATCTACAGGACGCAAAGATGCAATCTGCCAGATCAAACCTCCGTTGACGAGGGAAAATCGAAGCCTGTCGCGTAGGACAGTTCGGCTAGGCCGAGGATCTGCCGGCGTGATGAAAAGCCGATGCAGAATGAATCTCATTCCACAGCAACGCGATATTAAGGTAGAGCGTGCTGATAACGTGTTGAGAAACTACGTTACTGCGGATCACCAGATCCGTTACTCTTCCCTCCCACAGCAGATCAGGCATGGAGAAGATATAGATCCCGTCTCCCATCCCAGATGCATGACAGATAGAACACAGAGGAGATAGATGTAGGTGGAGCTTCTGGCCTCTCCTCTTATTCGTTATAGATACACAGGGTGTTAATTATATAGAGGTGGATAACCCTTCAGAGATATATTTGGTATAAGTCCACTCAAACCCTAATTAGGATTGGGTTTCTTAACGGTGTATATGTATATAGTGAACGCATGACAAGTTGTATATGTAACGAATGTATAAGTTGATCAGCCGAGAGGGGCGCTGTGTGTCCAGTCTCATCGACGTCTTTGACGCGTATTCTCTGTTTTTTTAAAACACAGTACAAACGCAGATGCTTACACACGCACGCACACTCACCCCTATAACTATACGTATGCACACCTTACTTCTATGAACACGTCTGAAAAACTGGACCGGCGGATTTTTCTCTGCTGTCTACACGGGCGAGAGGGCAGCTCGCTTGCGACGGAGCGGCTGTGGCCTTGAAACAAAGCCTGGGCCTCGGGAGACGAGAAAGGAGTGGATGTCGCTGGGCCGTCGCCTGTGGGACTGGCCCGGGATCTCGCAGATCATGCCCAAATTCAGTAATCACTCGCAGATCACTATAGTATCATGTTTTTTTTAAGCTAAAACAGGATTCCATTATTCCCCGCCTATTCCCGGCAAATCGCCGTTTACAAGCAAAGCTACAGAATCCGATACATAATCATACCACACAAATGGACCATCGATACTATTTAGGCCAATAGCCGCCAGAGCATCAGCAACCACATTACATACTCTAGATACATAAGAAATAGAAACTTTTGAGAACTTAAAATGCATAAAAGTTTTGATATCTTCCATTAGGGATCCTAGCATAGACCTGTCAACAGATGCATTAGATAAAGCTTCAGTAAGAACGGCAGCATCCGTCTCTAGGATAATATGCCTCATTCCCAAATCAGCTGCAAGTTCCAGCCCCTTCAAACAAGCTATTGCTTCCGCATGGAGGGCCGTCAACAAAATGTTTGCTGAACCTGCTTCGGCTGCTATCACCATACCAAGATGGTTTCTAATGACAAACCCCACCAGCGCCAAAGAAATAAAAAAATTTTGCGTTGGCTATTAATATCAAATTCCTAAATTTTCTCCAACACTGCCTTGGGTGAATTTTCTTCCATCAAGATAATTCTTTTGTCCTCCATATTTAATAACTGCTAGCCATGCCTTGCCTCCTTGCACTTGAAAAAAAGATGACCTGGGTCTTCATCAAACCTTGAGCACATTGGGCATATAGTATCCAGGTCCACTCCCTTCCTTGCTATGTTAAGCTTTACCTGCAAAACATTGTGAGCCATACGTCCATTTTGACTTTATTTGGAAGATCCGGTCTCCATATCTTCCCCCAATTAAAGCCACCCTCCTCAGAACTCGAAGTGGAAGCATCTTTCTGATTTTGGTGACTCTTGATCTTTGTGCCCAGGACATAAGCAGATTTAACCGAAAAAGTTCCTTTTGGATCAGGGTGCCATGCCAAGAAATCAGGCCTCTGAGCTGAGATTGGTAGGGAAAGAATGATGTTGGCATCCTCTATGCAGAAAGTGTCCCGCACGAGTTGTTCGTCCCAATTCTCAGTAATTGGATTGATCAATTCAGAAACTTTTTGGAGGATAGATGAACCCCTTGGTGTAGTAACCCTCCTAGTTTCTGCACGTGGGATCCATGGGTCACTCCAAATATTGATGGAATTTCCATCCCCAACCCTCCAAATCAACCCATTCTTTAAAAGTTGAACACCTTTTAGGATGCTTCGCCATGTATATGAAATCCCTCCTTTTGGTTTTGCCTCCAGAATATTTCCTCTTGGGAAATATTTAGCACAAAGGACCTGAGCACACAAAGAATCTGGACACACCAATAGCCACCATGCTTGTCTGGCTAACATGGCCATGTTAAAGATATGCAGGTCACGGAAACCGAAACCGCCGTTCATCTTGGATTTTGTAATTTTGTCCCAGCTTATCCAGTGAATTTTATTCACCTTATCCTGCTGACTCCACCAATATCGCGCAATCATTGATGAGATTTTGTCACAGAGACCTTTTGTTAAATCAAAGTATGACATGGCATAAGTTGGAATAGCTTGTGCCACTGCTTTAATCATAATCTCCTTTCCAGCTTTCGAAAGAAGTTTCTCTTGCCAGCCTTGAATTCTGACCTAAATCTTTTGTTTTATATACTCAAACATGCTCTTTTTTGACTTTCCAATGTACACTGGCAAGCCAAGGTACTTCTCATTTTTAGCAGTATGGTCGATTCCTAGCACCCTTAAGACATGATCCCTCACATGTGTCGGTACATTGGGGCTGAACATGATGGAAGTTTTATCTTTATTTATTTTTTGGCCAGATGCACCTTCATATAGATTAAGAATATTTTGCAAACAGGTAGCGCTAGGAACTGTTGCTTTAATCAACATTAAAGTATCATCAGCAAAGAAAAGGTGACTAACACTGGGAGCAGCAGAACATATGCAAACCCCTTCAATGGTTCGATTTCCCTCTCATTTTTAATTAGACTAGAGAGACCCTCTGCACACAAGATGAACAAATATGGAGAAAGAGGATCTCCTTGCCTAAGCCAGCGCTGCGGCTTAAAAGGTTCAGTGTACTCCCCATTTATTCTAATTCTGTAGCTTACAGAGGTCACACATTTTATTACCAATTCTGTCCACCTCCGTGCAAAACCCATTTTACTCATCACCTTATCCAAGAAATGACATTCAACTCTATCGTATGCTTTACTCATATCAAGTTTGATAGCAGCATATCCTTCATTACCATTTCTTTTATTTTTCAGATAATGGGTCATCTCATAAGCAAGAAGAACATTGTCAGTTATTAGTCTTCCCAGCACAAACGCACTTTGTGATGGAGAGATGATATCCGGAAGAATCTTCTTTAGGCGATTAGCGAGGACTTTGGAAATTAATTTATATAAAACGTTACATAGACTGATAGGACGCAGATCTTTAAGTTTATTCGGAGATTTTACCTTGGGGATGAGTACGATGACGGTGTCATTCCAACCTTGCGGCATGGGACCTCCATTCAGGACAGCAAGTACTTCCTTCTTCACTTGATCTCCCACCAGGGACCAAAACCTTTTGTAAAACACCGAAGGAATCCCATCCGGTCCTGGTGCTTTTAGATCACCAATGCACCTTAGGGCCTCCTCTACTTCCTCCCCTGTAAATGTTCTGAGTAAGGTCTCATTCATAACTCTTGAGACCCTTCTCTCCATGCAAGATAAGACCTCTTCAGTTCTCTGACCTGCGCTAGAAGAGAAGAGATTTTTGTAATGGTCAGTTATAAAAGGTTTTAATCTCATCCCTGCCACCACATCACCATCATCTCCCTTTAAACTCTTTATATAATTTCTTCTCTTCCTTTCAGATGCGCTGGCATGGAAAAATCTTGTATTGCGATCTCCCTTCGTAAGCCATGCCATGTGAGCTCTTTGTTTCCAATAAGTATGGTGCTGGTCTTGCAGTCTCTCCAGCTTGTACCGTAGCACATGCTCTCTGCTAATATTTTCTTGATTAATTTGACTTCTTCTACACCTCTCTAGGTCCTTCTTCACCTTACTAATTCTCCTCTGTAGCTCACCAAGAACATTTCTGTCCCAATTATGCAGCACCCCCAAGATTTTCTTTTGTATCTGAAACATGCTAGCGTCCACAGCCTGTAAAGCCTCCTCCCAAGCATTCTCCACTTGCTGCTAACAACCCTCCTCCTCAAGCCATTTTGCCTCAAATTTAGGAGAGACATCCCGTACACAACAACCATCAACATTTTCTTTTTCGCCACAATCTACTATAATTGGCCTGTGATCTGAATGTCGTGGATCACCATTAATAACTCTCACCAATGGAAACATGCCTCTCCATTCATTACAAGCAGCAGCTCTATCAAGCCTTTCTTTTATGTAGGATCTAGCTTCATGATGATGATTCCTCCAGGTAAACATGTCACCCTCACAACCCAAATCCTCCGGTCCGCAATCCTCCAAAGTGTTCCTAAAACGTTCCATACATAAATCCGCTCTAGGCACCCCTCCTTCCTTCTCACTTGCAAACAAGATTTCGTTGAAGTCTCCTAGGGACAACCATGGTTTCTTGTACAGGTTATTCAATACTCGCATCAACCGCCATGTTTTCTCTTTCTCTTCAGCCCTCGGCTCCCCATAGATTCCGGTAAGCCGCCATTCGCGCCCATCCTCCTCTTTTACAACCACATCTATATGATATTTTGAAATGCTTTTTAAGGTCACATCCACATCTCTCTTCCAGAACAGTGCAAGGCCACCACTATAACCCACACAGTCCATTACCACTACATTTGGCATTTGCAAAATCCAGCGAAGCCTTTCTATTTTTTCCCCCTCCATCTTTGTCTCGGACAAGAAAAGAATATCTGGGGATTCATGTTTCTGGATGTCTAGAAGCCCTCAAACTGTCGAGGCATTCCCCAGTCCTCGGCAGTTCCAAGCTGTTATCCTCATTGGGCCCCGCGGGACTGCCGCCCGCGTTCACTTTTTTCATTTTTTTAGGACCCTCAGCAACCACCTTTTCAACCTCCATTCTAGAAGTACTAAAACCACTTTGTGAGACCGGCACTAGGGCCAAAGAAAAATCCTCACAGTCCATAGTGTTTCCTTCCCCTTCTGGAAAGAGCTTAGATGAACTCTCATCCGACTTGCGCTTTTTTGAGGAGAAAATGTCATTATCCTTTGCTGGCAATTCCATCAAAGCTTCATCAGATCTTTTTAACAGCTCTGGCCACTTGCTTTCGGGCTGGCGAGGACACTACAAGGCCTTCATCATCACCGTTACCATCATCCTTCCCATTATCTATTTCCTTGTCCGCGTTCTTTGATGCAGAATGTTTACTGTCATAACTTCCACGTCCGCCCGACGAATTACTCTTCCTAGAAGAGGTGTCTCCCTGTCCATGCCATTCTCCTTGGTACTTCAAGAGTAATATTCATGGCCGGTCCTTAAACTTGTTGAAGTGTGTCACACCGGTCCATAAACTCACAAAATGTGTCGTACCGATCCATAAAGTTGTTTCGGGTCTCATTCCAGTCCAATTGGATAGCGCTAACAAACAGGTCCACATATCAGCCTCTTATAACTTCTCCTTCCTCCCCTCTCTGCTCTCTCTCCTGCCCACCGCCGTTGCCATGCACGCGGCACGCCTCGCTCGCCACTGCCCCTGCCACTGTCGCCGTTAACCTCGTTGCCGCCACCGTTGCTCCAGACCTCACGGTGAACCTCGCGCGTGTGCCGCGGCCACAGGCGGCATCGCAAAGCTGCGGCTGGACCTCGAGCCGCTCGACGATGCCAACACGCGGCTCGCGGCCCGCCTTGACCACGCGCTCGCGCCACCGCCTGCGCATGCTCTCCGCGGGCGTCTTCGATTCCGTCCTCTGCGACGCGCTCCATGTCGCCCACCGGTTTGGCCGCGTGCTTGTTGAGGTCCTCCGCTGCGCTGGGTGGGATTTGGCCGTGACTGCAGCAACTGCCTACCCCGGTGTCTCCTACAGTCCTACTCCAAGCCCAGCCACTGCCGCTATGCGCTCTTCTCCCGCGTCTGCCTCTCCATGTTTGGCGTATTCGCCTCCTACCAATTCGGCGTGACGGCTGACACCAAAGTGCTTGAAGTAATCAACCTGGCAGTCTGCACAGAACGAGTCATTGGGCTGGCACCAAAAAACTTGAAGAAATCGAGCTGGCAATTCGCCCATGACGCCGTTCAAGATGTGCTACCAAGCGTGAGCAGCGGCGCAACGACGGGCCACTAAAGGCGGAGCAGCCTCGACGTGGCGTCCAAGCACGCTCGAAAGCCAGGCGTGGCGACGCTTGTGCGGAAGGAGTCCTCGGCGTCGGCGACGCGCAGTGTTATGGCACACACCGTGAGGCCGTCGGCCTCGAAGCGGCGGCAGAGAGGACGACAGCGAGGCGGTGGCGGCGTGCTACGCGTAGGGCGCCGTGAACTCGTGAAGAGGAACGCGATGGTGCCCGAGCAGAGCAGGAACGAGGCGTGTTGCGGCGGCCTGCGTGCTCTCGCGGCGCACCACCAGGGGCGAGCCGGCCGCGGCCGCTGCCTCAGACGGCGCCCCGAAGACGCGTGGGGGCACGCCAGCCGCCGCAGTAGCTTTCGCCCCGGAGGTGCACGGGGGCGTGCAGGCCGCGGCTGCCGTGGCCCCGCCAGGAGGCAAGTGGGCAAGCAAGCGCACAGGCCGACGCCACTGCTTCACCTCGGAGGCCAACGGACGTGCGGGCAAACCGGCCGCTGCGTCGTCGAGCGCAAGGGACGTGATGCTGAGTGCAGAGGAGAAGTTCGCGGCGGGGGAGGTGGTGGCGGTGCTGCAGGCGGTGCAGCGGGAGATGGAGGCCGTGGCGAGGCCGGTGCTGGCGGGGGTGGTGGCCAGGGTGGTCGCAGCGGTGCGGGAGCCGGCGTGATGAGAGAGAGCAGAGGAATGGAGGAAGACGATGGGCTGACATGTTAACCCCACATGTCAGATATAGCTAGGTATGGTGAGACCACAATCCGTTTGGATCAAACTGAGACCCGAAACAAATTTATGGACCGGTATGATACAACTTGTAAGTTTATGGACCGGCATAACATATCCATACAAGTTTAAGGACCGGATATAAATTTTACTCGTACTTCAATCTTCTGTCCTCAGGAGCACGTAACTTTTCACTATAAGGTAAGCATCCATTATCATCCCGAATGGCTGGTGTGGGACATTCAATTTCTGAGTGGCCAATTATTCCACAGGAGAAACAAAAATATGGAACTCTCTCATACGTAACATCATACCATTCTCTTCTTTGTCTCCTAGAAGAAAACACAGATACGCCGCGTGGCAGTGGGTCTTTTATAGGGATAATCACCCTTGCTCTAAGATCCTTTCCTACTGCCCTTTTTTGTTCATCCACGTCAACTTTTAGAACCTTTTTCCCAATCTTGCTTGCTAGCTCAAAACCCCACCTTTCACTCCTGAGGCCAAGAGGAAGATTCAAGATATTCACCCAGATGGCTAATTCATCAAAAATGACATCGCTAGGGCGCAGATCATAATTAAAATCCTGTAAAATCACAGCATGCCGACCTACTGCTTGCCGGCCTATATACCATGGCGAGCCCTCCAGAACTCTGTTCTTGTCCATTTCTGATTCAAACTCAGCAATAAACAGATTATCTCCCACCATTCTTGCCTCCAACCCCCCAGGATTGCCCCAAGCAGGTCGCATTGCAGACATAATGGTCTGTAAATGTAAGACATTAGGAGCAAGAACCTTCCCAATCACAGCATGGTTCACCACTGCTAAATCAGATTCCTCGACATCATCAAGAACTAATGTATCCTTCTCTTTTGCCGTCAAGTTAAGCTTACCAAACAAGTCTGAGACCTGCTCCTCCAAATCAAGCGATTTCTCCTTGGCACAACTTCCACTCTCAACTCCTGGCGTCGGGGGAGCACCGTCTCCCTCCTCCAAGACTGCAACCTCCTTCTTCTTCCCTTGTCTCCTAGCCATCAGCCACTGCTCACCACCAAGACGTGGGGCTTTGACCAAGGACGGGCAGCGATGCTAGGATCACCCCTTGTTCGTCCCGAACCAAATCCAAGTCCGATGGAAGCTGGCAGAGAGAAGAGACAATCGGCAACAGAAATGCGAGAAAAACACTTCACCCGGCTCTCAGCACGCTTGGACGGACTCCTCCAGGATCACCCTCCAAGCTCCTGGATCGAGATTCCTAGGAACAGGAACAAAAGAAAGGAAAAAACGCCACTCTCTACTGTTCACCTAGGGAACACTCGAGAAGGCACTCCACCTAGCATGGTATCACTACAGTATCATGTTGGTGACAATGAGATAGGAGATTTTTTTTTTCCGGTTTTCAGACCTCATCTTTGCATTGCTATGCCTCTCGCAAGCTGCATATGTACCTGGGCTGGGCCAGCCACTCCCAAGATTGATGAATACAAGGACTTAAGGAGTAGATAATAGTTTCAGCTTCTCGTTTCATTTTTTTTTTCTCTCCTACTATTCTTCTTTTCGAGTGGCAGGTCTTGAGATTTCCAGGAGGCACAGCAGACCACCAGTACACAGTTCAGTGTTGAGTGTGAGAGTGTCGTGTACTGTAGTGCATGGACATGCTGCATTAGTCCGTCGGATGCATGTGCCATTTTTTGTGGATCTCTATCAAGTGGGCATCGGCGTCTGGAAATTAAACACGTAAGGTGGAGTCCATGCCATTGCCCATTGGTCGTCCAAGGAATTAGGAGTATCATGAAGATTATTGGGGCCCTAATAAAACCTGCATGCATTGGTCGTGGCGCACGGCTCCTTTTTGGGCACCGCACTACTCGATCCATCCGCCGCCATCCAGTGGGCAGGTGCTTGTCGGTGCCTTGCTGGATTGGACAAATGGAGTGCGACAAAAGACCTAGCAGCCTGTGAGAGTATGTGCAGCAGGATGTGCAAATACACTGTGTATATATTGTTCTAACTATTTTTTTATAAACAGTGTCGCTACCGGGTATAGAAAATTCATTTACCCAATCCGAAAAGCAGAGCCACGGAAGATCGTCGCCTGTCGCTTCAACTTTTTCAGAAAGAGCTGCTATGTGCAGACTGCAGACAAGAGCGGCTGTCCGAACTGCGAACTCACGACGAATGTACGTATGGGCCAGCCAGAGGGCCAACTGAGGCACGGCCCACTCATCCGCCTGAAGCGCACATGGATCAGCATTGTACCACCAGCCCACCAGTCAGTGTTACATATAGATGCTTTGCTTTGTCGACTTATTATTCATGCATGCGCGAACTGAGCGTCGCGTAGCTCAGCTGGTTAGGTTTTTTACGGTGGAACCTATCCATCTAGATTCAAGTTCTCGATTTGGCAAGTGTGTTTGCATGATTAAACAGTTTTGTTCTTTCGGTGGTAGGCGACGTCCCCGTCGACAGCGAGATGTCTGTGGTAACTTCGTGAATCTCGAGACGCCGATCCAACTCAGTTCCACAGAGATACTCATAAGGATATGGTTTGCGTATGTGCGTTCATAGAGGTGAGTATACGCGCGTGTGAGCGCCTGCGTCGTACTGTGTTTTTCAAAAAAAAAAATTATTCATGCATGCGCCATGTATCTTATCTTATTTATATAACCTGTATAAATGAAGTCCACTAACTTTCGTTAACTCTATTTTTTTAACATGGAAGCAGTCTACATCATCTTGGAGTCCATTAAATTAAATGCCATGTCATCAACTAAGAACCTCTATTGATGTCTTCCGTCGATTCTCTGTGACTCATGCATGCAACTATTAACCTATATATACGAGAGACTGCTCGCCTGCCCAAGCGCGGCACGGCGCGGACGAGACATCGTACGCGGCTTATT
The DNA here is from genome assembly GCA_022530915.1 of Paspalum notatum. Taxonomy (NCBI): domain Eukaryota; kingdom Viridiplantae; phylum Streptophyta; class Magnoliopsida; order Poales; family Poaceae; genus Paspalum; species Paspalum notatum. The sequence goes on from CM039691.1 coordinate 8,629,123, forward strand.
TTTTTAATCCGTGGTACTACTGTAATCCGCGCCGTCCCGCAAAACCAAGCAGTCTCTGAGTATCATCCTAAGATGAACTTGGATGAACTTGCTATCAATGGTACTGTCTTTACAATCATATTGATGTTTATACCTTCGAATTTCACTTTAAAAATAACTAAAAAATTTCCGCAGCAACGCGCAGGGCACTATCTAGTATATCTAAATAGAAGAACATCACTATCTATTTCTCTCAACATGCGTGAAGCCACGTCATCTTCCATATCACCGTCCACTAAAACCTTCATTTAAACATTCCATTGATCTTCTATGGTCTGTGGTTTTATGCATGCAATGCGTTTCCGTGATGTATGTGTAATTTCTACAACAATGCGTGGAGAATATTTTTGCTTTTATGATGTTAGTATTTTATCTAATATTTCTTAATATATGAATCATATCATATTCAATGTTATAAAATTTCAGCAGCAACGTGCTGGGTACCATCTAGTTTATCTGATTTCAACGTTATTTCGATGTTGCAGTTTTAAAAAACCGTGGTAATTGAAAATTGTATTTTTAAAATAAGAGACACATTTTATAAAAAGGAGATCTACAATGGGGTTTCAAAAAAACCAAAGTACTCTTCTAAAACTCTAAAAATACTTAGTATCTAAAATGTTCCTTTCTATTTTCAGGAGAAAAGAAGGGGGCAGTTTTGCAGATGGACAGATGGATCGCCAAAGTGGCCGTCGCCATCAGGCAACAGTCCTCGATGATCTGTTATTCTTTGCAGGAATTACGTACACATCAGGAGACGACCATGTATGATCGATCAGCCACTGATGGAGCGAACCGCACCGTACCAGCTGTATTATGAGGATCCTTTTTCTCTACCCTTTTCCTCGTTGCTCACATCTTGTCTGCCGCCACTCTGCGCTGGGTTGGAGGACAAATCAGAGAATGCCGTGCCAAAGCACGAGAGACCACGGTCCACGGATCGGGTGCCTTATTCTGGGTCGATCGATCTCGATCGTTCAACTTTTCCCAACAAACGCTGTAGCTGGATCCCATATATCGATCGATATCGATCGTTGATTGGCAGCCGGGCACATCACATGCCGTCGTGTAACACGAGTGAGGAGGTAGCTGCAGAGCACGTGTCGCCGGCCGGTCCTAAACTGTGCTAACGTGGAAACTGCCCTTTTTTGGTTTCCTGGCCTAGCTCCACCACCAGTGTGAAATGGATCAGCATGCAGCGACAGCGCTGCAAAACCGATTTGGTTCAGCATCCTTCTCATTTTAGCTTAAAAAAATTAGACCTATTCCTACTACTGCTCTACGGGTGGGCCTCAGCAAAATCAATTTTTAGAGGTAGTTCATGGGGACATGCAGAAGTATGTCAATTTCTATTCTAGGTTAAAAAAAAAGGCGTGGCTCGTTGCCTATAGCTACAAAAAACGGATTTTGACGCTCTTTGTTTAGTGACGGACCAAAAACCATAGCTCCTAGAAATGATCCTGGACCTAATCTCTTGGGTGGTCATGCATGTGCCCCACGGCGCGGCGCATGATGCAGTGTGGGAATCGTGAAATGCACATGCATGATGGGTGGTGTATGAGAATCTTATCTTTTTAGTTTTTGTTAGATTGAAGGGGCATTAGGGGATTAAATTCTTTCCTAGCCAAATTTGAATACAAAAGGTTTTAATACCCTTCAATCAATCCCCTGTCAAACCGAATATGCCTTAAACTGTGTGTATTCCCATGCATAATAGGTTTTGGAAAATATCGACGCGCGCTGTCAAAGTAAAGTTGGTAGCACGTAAAAGAAACCTAGCTAACCGGCCTGTCGTAAACAAAGTAGGCAGTAGGTGATACTTATGTGTGGAATCTAATTAAGACAAATTAGTTATTGCGTCCAAGCAACGGTATTTTAGTACCGTGCTACGTACTAGCTAGTTAGTGTGTTTAATTAGTTAGTTCGTGCTACTCGATCCTAGTACGAAATGCCAATAATGGCAGTCAAGCTCATTTTGTTATTGTTCTCTGATCCGATCTCAATAATTACGTATTTGACAACCATGTTTAGCTACTAGTATAATGTTATCGTCGTCACCAGAGAATATAAAATGATGTGCGAAACATTGCCGTGAAATCTGAAATAGAAGTTGCGATAGAATATCTGGTTTGGTACAGAAAAAAAATCGCGTGCCAGGCTCTTGACCTTCACACCATGAAACGAAAAAGGTCTCCATCGACTCCGACGGGCGGATAGATGATGCTACACACAGCATCTTTTCTATCTCTCTCAAAGACCGTGATGGAACACGATCGATCGAAAGGTTCTCCACTCTCCAGCCTTTGTGCGTCCATCCATACGTGTCTACGTTCGGAAAATGGCACTTGCTCCGTGTCCGGTCCCTGCATAGCACGTATACAACAGTACACTGCGGACTGCATGCGGTGTGTGCGCGTGCGTCACCACACGGTACGCGCTGCACCTGACGTCACTACGCCGGCGTCATGCCTGCAGCGTGCACACTCTCTCGACCATGTTTTTTTTTCTTTTGGACAATAAATAATCAAGGTACTCTTCTTGCGTGTCTACGCATGTTAAGCCTCGCTCCGGTGGTTGTCTCATTTCGAAAAATTTGAAACTGTTTGTCACTATTCTGACGTAGTATAAAGAGTGGAGTTTGAATTTGAGAAATAGAATGATTATGTTGCTGAAGATAGTCTACAAACTTTCCATGTTCTTCACTTCAGTATAATTCCTTGCTGTATTATTAGCTAATAACAATCTTGATAATTCCCAGATCGTTGAGCCTTTCTTCTCCTTTCAGTAATGCCACATATGCTAAAACGTTATCGTTAGGTTGGCACTCAAAAGCAACTCACGCCTGACGATAATTATTGACAAAATGGACCACGGCCTGCTGCCTGCCCCTCGATCCATCCCGATGTATCGAGAGCGCCAAACCTCTGGTCTGCTTGGCTGCTTCTAGCTACTCGATCGTTCCATCGATCGTCAGATCCACGGCCGGTTGAGTGTGCATGCCGCCGGCGGAGCGGTCTGTGTTATGTGCGCCGGCGGCTGACGCCGACTACTCGGTGCCTGGTGTCCGCGGCGCGCCTGGCCTGTCCCGGCAGTCGCATCGCAATCGTATCCTCCCGAGACACGGCCGGCGACACACGCGCTGCACGCCGGCCGGCGAGCAGCTAGCTAGCGCAGCCGCGCGCGGAAGCTGCGCGGCCGCGCAGCAGGTCGATCGGAGATTTCTCATCCACACGCGCAGGCGCGCAGCGCATCAGATCACTTGTCCGAAGCGACGCAGGTGCCGACGGCGGCATGCTGGAGATCGATCTGGAGCGAGCCACCACCACCACCTTCCGTTGTCTCTTTCCTTTGCAATTCGTCTTCGTTAATTTGCTTTCGAACTAGAAAATGAGCGAGCGAGGAGCAGCGCACGTGTGTTAGGTGGAGTTTCTTCGTTCGCTGTTGCCATTCTCCATGGAATGCGATTTCGATCCACACCCGAGACAGATCGGACGTTGCATGATGAAGCACACAGCGTTGGTTTCGTCATGGCTTCGCCATTTTTGAAGATCCGTCCATTTCCTGTGTCTACACCACACATCCTGGCACAATAATAACGCTTGTGTGTTTCAGCTTTCAAGGGTAGGTAGTACGTTGACCCATCTCGTCGTTTTTTATGACATGTGATGTAATCAATTTTTTATGAACTGCTTCCTTCCAATCTCATGCTCAATTTCATCTTATAACATATTCATCATAGTTGAGAGAGATCTGCTCTTAAATGATTGAGCATATATACATGTGTTTTTGCTGTGAGAAGTATTTCTGTTGCGAGAATTCTATAGCTTGGTTCTCGCAGTGACTAATAGCTCGCTCACATGCACAAGTGTTATCAACCAGAAAAATCGAACGAAAACATTAATACATGACCTTAGTGGGTGATGATTTGAGGGTCATAAATTTATATATAAAGGATATGTCTCGGCGCCAGGTGATTGAAATATAGCATTGTATCCATCACTTTTTTCTTATCCGTTGGATCAGCATCCAATGGATGTGGATGGAGACCGATGGATTTGTATGCATCAGCCACATTTTTTGGAGAAGCAAGTTTGTAATATACTACACGGTTCTGTTGCAGACCCGTTAATAAATTCCTGCCTGTTAGTGTGTTCATTACTGTACCTTTTTGACCTTTTGTGTGGTTGTTTGTGTGACCTGTTGTGTTCCTACCTGCGTGACCTGTTGTGTGTCTATGTAACCATACACCACATATATTACATATCCTTGACTTCAAAAAATTATACATTACAAAAATTGTATTTAAAATATGTAATTTGAGTCACTCGAAATGTGTGAAGACAAAAATCAAATCCAACATATCATATTTCCTTGACATGATTCAATATTTTTTTACACTATAACCACACTATAGACTGCCAGATTCACAGAAAAATACACATTCATAGAAAACCATACTCTGCATTGAATCACAGATATACTATCAAAGATTTGCAAAAAAAAAAAAAAAAAAAAAAAAAACATGCTTCAACCAGAAAAATGATACTGCTCACACATAACCCTACCATCTGCACCAGCCCAAACACATGCACACTACATATAAACCTTATGTTTCTTAGCATATTAACAGTCCATTCCCGACAACAGACCCACAGATATACAGAACCTACCATCTGCACCTACATAGATCATAAACTCACACTACCACCTGCTCATGAGTGGCACTATTTTTCCACACCAATGCAAAATATGCCATCCTACTACATGTACATAAAGTATCTGATGTCAAACTGGTCTCCAATTCATTCGCAAAATAATGGGGACTACTTACGACCAGATAACGAAATACAGCATCCCACTAGCATAAACTACTTTTCTTCTTAACACCAAAAGAAAGAATGGCTCACATATACCTTGCCATAATGGAAAGATAATTGGCCACACCTTCGGTAAGTTAGATGCAGACTGCAGCATGCTTGCACAGATCTTGGCTGAAAGGGATCAGCTCAACTGATAGAACATAGTCAAAGAACAACGTGTCATTCCCCTCTGTCAAATATATGTAAGACAAGAACCTTGCCACATGCTCATTCCGAGAGAGGATGTAAGCTGCCTTTTGATTAGCATAAACAGCAATACAGAATGAAGAGACATTTTCGTATCCAAAGAGCCTCTCAAGAGCTCTAACAGCCAACAAGAACATGCCATCTTCAAAGTGGGTGTTTGATCACACCAGTGATAAATGCGAATGAGGCCCCTCCAGGTACATAAAAACATGGAAGGGCACATGAACGAGTTCCCCTATGAAACGACATTGTGCAGGATCCATGTAGGAAAAAAATATAGGCATGAATGAACGAAAAAAATGAAGGAAAAAAGATAAAATATAGTACACAAGTATGAAAAGGGTATTGCAATTATAGTGCAGAGACTGTAATTAGAGCGTAAAAAATACTGTAAGTACACTACACAGGCTGTAAATTGCTATATATGAAAGTAAAAGGGACGATAACATATACATGTATACCATACATCATGCAAAAATTGCATAACACAAACATACTTCTAACCACAACATTCCAAAATAGAACATACAAAGCGCAGACCCGATAACAAACGGGTACATCACCGGCCCACACTGCCACACCGTTCCCACGCGTTGCGACACGGATGCACGGCGCCACGCATCGACTGAAGCCAGCGACGAATATCAGTCACTTGACACAGAACAAATCTGATATATAAATGTCTAATAATAGTTATGCTTCATACTAGTCCGGGTTTTGCACGGAGTTGACTAGTGACGTACCAGTGCATATTAATTAGCTTAATTTAATTTAGTGGACGACTAGATCCTACCATGTATATGTATAGTAGCACCCAAAGCGCATGTGAAAACCCCTAGACGACGGTATGTTCACAAGGCGCCGCGCTGCACCAACATTGCATGACACATAGTACGCTGTACGCATGACGGAACGAGCCATCATGGGAAGAAGTTTGAGGACCGAAGGTGCTACTTGGAACTGCTCAGAGACGAGTAGCATCTCAGTTGAAGGTTGGAGACAAACAAAAAGCGCGAGGCTATCTGCACTCATATAACTCTATATTCTACGTCTAAAAAAAATATTCCATCTTGGTCATCACGTTTTTGAAATATAGTCGATAATCTTCCACGTTCGTATCAACTCTATACCTCAACCCTATATCAACTACCATATTTTTTATTATTTTCCCCACCTTCTCTTTCTCCTCCCTCAATCCCCTGACCGGCCGCATCCTCCTGCTCGTGGCCGGCCTCCTCTTCCTCTGCGTCGCCACCCGCGCCCGGCCCCCTCCCCGAAAACCCGCCGCAGCCGCCCACTGCAGATGGAGCCTCCCTTTGCCGCCGGCGCCGCCTCCCTCGGGTCGCCGCCTCCTCCCCTACAGCCGCCGCCTCCTGTGCCATGGTTGACGGCGGCGGCAGCTACACAGACGAATCTGCACCATGGAGGCGAGCCTCCTCCTCCACGCTCGTCGTCTCCGCCGCCCGCTTCCCCGAGCGCTGGCCAGATCCGGCGACGCCTCCTTCCCTCCACACCGGCGATGGTGGCCTCCTCGCATCCACACCGATGATGACGGCCTCGTCCCCCCGTGCCGCCTCGTTCTCCCGCAGCGCCAGCCTGCGCATCGCCGGTGAGGTTCTCCTCCGAGTCCGAGCTAGCGCGCCAACCCAACGAGCGTTGCCACCGTGGAGGAGAAAGAAGGGATGGAGTTGAACGGTACATACTCTAGAATTGGCGTTCGAGCTCTCGTGGGGAACTGTGCAGTTGGTTTTACAGTCCCTCGCTGCGGTTCGTTTCCTACTGCAAACCGAACCGCAGTTGGCTTTGTAGTTCACCAGTGTGGATAGCCTAAGGAACTTTGTGGGGCATGCAGTTCTAGTTGCAGCGTCTACACCACCATTTGCATACCTTGTACAATATGGTGGTTGTGACTTATTGTGATCCGAGTGCCATAAAGGAGGACCTCTATTAATAATTTGGAAGCGAGGCAACGCTGCAAACTGCTGTGTCTATCCATGTGTCGTGTGGTGTGGCTACCTGCTACTACTGTCGAAATCGAGACACTGCTCGCCATTATTGATGCTAGTCCTTTTTTTCTCCACCTTGGATTATTGCTGGTACACATAGATACTCCTATGTGGCAGCCAGAGTATCTGCTGGGAAGAGTCTTATTTAATCAAGTGACTTTTGCGTGTTTTTAGTACATATAAGCTAGCTCATTCAAGAAAGTAGGCCATGCATGATACATGTGTGTCACTATTTCCTTTTCATTTGGGAAATAATGTACTACTAGTACTATATGCGGGTTTTATAGCACATCAATATTCACCATCCAAGTGGAATGTGTCTTGAAATTGTTCCGGATAGAATTTCAGAGTCAGTTTCACTCGCTGTCATATCGCCAGTCTTCTTCCTCATCAGAGAGCTGGGGCCGGCAGTCCGGTACAGCAGAAAGCGGCCTCGCAGCAACTACCTCATTTGGATGGCCGCGACGATACCGCAGTCTGCCGCACTTGAGAGATGATTCCTAGATTTTTCTATGAATCGCTGTGAGTAAAAGGGTGGGAAAAAAAGGATGTCTGTCTGAACAAATGTATACTCCTGCGTACGTACTAGCTTTACTGTAAAACCTGTCGTGGTTTCTGCAGCTGCCGGGCGGCGCCGGCGGCCATCATCAACGCACGGTAATATTTTGAGTAACTGGCCTGGACCATGCACGGCAATGATTGGGGAATGCTCCACGCGCTGCTTCGGATCTGTCTACTCTGTACACTGCTTGGATCTGGAGTTTCTTCTGACGCGAATTGGATCTGGCCAGGAGCGAACAAGTTGCCATTTGCCTGCCAACCGGAGCAGCAGAGCAGCTAGCGATGGCTGTTGTGATCTTTGTCCTTGCTACCGCTCGTCTCCTTGGCATGCACGTTCCTGCAGGATCTTGGGTGGGAATGATGACCACTGCTTCACAATCACACGCACTGCTCCGTCTTTGCCTTATTGCGTGTTTTGTTTATTTCAGATTCCACATCACCTGACCTCTGAAACTGAAAGAGAAGACTGAAACCTCGAAAGAAAAGAGGACGCAGCAACTTCGGATGGTGAACCTGGCCTGGCATGGCGTACGGCGTACATATATGCTCTCTCGTGGGCTCGTGGCAATCTTGTGGTGATTTCATAGGGAACAACACGTACTCAACACAAAATATCCACTACGATTTACTAACGATATGTGGATGGTTTATCGTTGATAACCAAATGGTTAAGGTTGGGTGAATCGAAAAAGAAAAATATGGAACTATTACCTGCTTACTGGCAATATAGGGTAGTCTGCCATCGTTATTCTTCGCCATAGTTGCTATATATAAAATTCCCATATAAAATTTTAAAAAATAATAAACCATTGGTTAACAACTTTACATACCATTTTAAAATAAGCTGGCGATGTTTTTCAATATATTTTTATTTTATAAATTTACTAAAGTTTTCGGTGCTTAACCGCTACCGCTAGGTGTCAATTAGGGCACCGATAATTATCAATCACCTGTCGAGATCTCGTTGTAGCACACTACTGCAATTACATGTGCCTGCTCTTAGGCAAGTCCAGCAACTTGTCTATCCAGATGTGCAAAATACATAGCCTGATACCTCGTCCCCCCGTGCGCTCTCAATTTGCACATCCACATCTCTTGTATGTCTAATCAATCAAAAAAGTAAAAATGAGTTTGCAGGATCTGCTACACTCGTTCTCTTCTTAGGCACGCTACAAACCTCATTGATGCCAGTAGGAGAAAGAAAAGGAAGAGAAACCACATGGTTCATGCTTTTGCTACTTGCTCGCTTGGAAATTTGGGTGATGCTATAGTCAAATGAGTTTGACTTCTAAGAGTACTCTTCCAAGGAGCATTAACACAATTTAGAGTTAAACTGCATTTAATATAGCAGGGTGCAGATGCACACCCTGACACCCCACATCAAACACACAAAAACTAGATCCAAAATTCCACCCACTCTATTTGGGACATCTCAAATGATATATTTTGTGCGAGTTCTTAATCTAGATAAAATCATATATTTTGATTGAAATATTATAAATATTTAAATGATGGTTTAATTGCAATCATTATACTTTTTAGTGAAAGAACACTAGTACATATAAATAATTATTTGCTAAAAGAAAATCCAACGTTTTTTTAGTATCGCGATGCAGCTATAGTAACTAAGAGTGCCGCTCAAACTCTTCTGGTGCAATGAAGATTACTAGAATAGCTCTCGGCTAGATGAAGTCTCAAAATAAGCCGAACGGTTACTGACTTTATGTGTTGGAGTTGTAATTTTTGTATATATTTTCTTTCCATTGAGTTCAATGTGAATGCATTTTGGCTACATGTCTTAAACATACGCACCACTCATAAGGTGAGGTGTCTATCGTACTGACTACTATCTATATTTTAATTCTTTTTTATCTACAGTGTTATGCTTATGCATGTCTATATATTTATACTCTGTCAACCTCAGCTTAAGGAATGATCGAAACCACAACTATCCCATTATTAAAAAGCTTGCTTGGAACTGTGGGTGACGTAGTCAAACGGGTCTTGACTTATAAGAGTCGTACTCTTCATTAGCACCATGAGTACCGCTCCGTCTGCAAGGAGGTCGTCGGCATCGAGCTGCGATTCCTAATGGAAAAATCGTCGCTCACACTGATATTTACTGATCTGTCACAATCCTTGCTAGCTCCATGGCATCGCCAGCGCCTTCCTTGTCTTCTTGAGCCGCCGACAAATATTACAACTGTGAGGTAGCGTGGATCGCAGAGCAGGGGACTGCAAAGGTAGGCTGGCTCAGTCTCAAACGCATTAAAAACAGGGGCGGCGTCTTGAAATCTCAATACCCAGAAGGCCAGATCGAAGTCGAAATAGAAATTCTTGTAATTTTACATACGGAATGCATGGTTTTTATGGCCTTTTGAAACATTGCAACGTGTACTGTACTAGTACGTAGGATTTAATCATCCTCCTAACTTGTTTTGCCAATCGGATGCCGGAAGCCCGGAAGAGGGACCCGGGGAATCAGAATTGGCACACCCCCATTGGCCATTGGGGCGTTGCCATCTCAGCTCAGCTCGCCAGCCACGACATCTTCCTGCTCCTCTACTCCTAGCTTACCCTTTTGTACAACAATCATAGAGGCGCCACCATCAGAATTCAGAAGCGGGCCCAAGTACCCCTCTCCCGAGTCGTCCCCAGTCACCACTCCCTGTCGTCTCTACCATCCATGCCGCTCCATTCCCATTTCCGGATGAGCCTCACTCACACTGTCTCACACAGCCATCAGCCAGCCCAGTGGCTGCCCTGTCACGCGCTCATGGTCAAGCATGATTTACGCTCACCAACCACCAGGTAATAACCTGGATTAATCACGGTTGTTCACTCCTGCCGCCGGTTGGTCTATCTATAGACAGGCATGCAGTGCAGTGCAGCGAGCTCCTGTCGTGTCCATGTTCCTTTGCCTTTGGCTTACTAATTGGGTAGTTTATAAAAAAAAATAACAGAGCCAAGAACAGCATGTGCCGGACCGGAGACGCGGTGCCGGAGCCATAGCCATATATGACGACCTTGTTGGCCTACGTCCCCATCACGGCGACCACGCCATACGCCTCCGTCCAAGCTATATAAGCCGGCGCCATTGTACTCTTCCTCCATCCGCCACTGCTCCTAGCTGGCCGGCCGGCCAGTATAGTGGAACCTAGAGCTCACCTACTGCCCGCCCAAGATCCGCCCGCCGGCCGCGCGGGATCCGTCATGGCCCACGGCGTCGCCGCCACCATCATGGGCGAGGCGGACCCGGCCGAGGCGGCGGCGCGGCTGTGGGAGGTGCCGGTGCGCGTGGACTGGGCGGCCGCGGCGTCGCAATGCGCGTGGGCGTGGGCGCACGCGCGGGCGCTGGTGCTGGCCCCCGCCGTGCGCGCGCTGGTGCTGCTGTCGCTGGCCATGACCGTGATGATCCTCGCCGAGAAGCTCTTCGTCTGCGCCGTCTGCCTCGCCGTGCGCGCACTCCGGCTGGGCCCCGAGCGCCGCTACCGCTGGGAGCCCATGGCGGGCGGCGGCGGCGGCGACGAGGAGGCCGGGGACGCCGCCGCCGGCGGATGCAAGTACCCCGCGGTGCTGGTGCAGATCCCCATGTACAACGAGCGGGAGGTGAGTGAGCGCCCGGGCGCGCGTGAGCTGGCCCTTCTTTCTTGCCGCGTTTTACTACTAACAGTAGTAACTGCCACCGTGGACAGACACGGTGAGCATGAGCTGGTAGAGCGAGGAGTCAATTGATTAATTTGACTACTACTCCGTTTTATTTTTTGCATGTGGGGGTGGAATAATGGATGGTGAAAACAACGAAACAGGTGTACAAGCTGTCGATCGGCGCGGCATGTGCGCTGGAGTGGCCGGCGGAGCGGCTCGTCATCCAGGTGCTGGACGACTCCACGGACCCCGTTGTAAAGGTACCCCCACACGCCGCCGGCGACGCGGCCCCTCCCCTCTCCCTTCCCTTGCCTTTTTTTGTGATTGGCGGCAAGTGGCCATGGGAGTGCGTAGCAGTTGAGGCAGGCAAGAACCGATGGGCGCACGAGGCACCTCGTCGCCGGCCGCCGCCGCGCGATAAATAAAGAATTGAGAATCACCCGTGGCCGCGAGCGTCGCACATGGCAGGCAGGCCTCCGTGTGCGCGCGTGTGTCCCACCAGTGTACACGTCGGCGCCGTCGATGCCAGCCAAGCAAGCAGGCGCACCCCACCCCCACGAGCTGCGTCGTCAACACGTGGGCCAGCCGCACTCCCGCGTGGAGGTGGAGCGGACACGGCACAGCACAATGAGCTGAGCCACCGCCGGCCGCCGGCGGAGGCCTGGGAGGGCACCTGATGGCAGGCACGGCACCGTTCCGACGAGGAAAGGCAACGCAAAGCCGACCCCGCCGGCCGGGGAGGCAGACAGGCCACGCGCATGGTGGCACGGCGATGGATGGATGGATGGGTGTGCGGTGTGCCGGCCGGCAGGCACCGGCATCCACCAATCCGTGAATTATCCAATCGATCGATCGCACCCCTAGGGCCTAGGATAGGTACGCTGGGTTTCGTCTCTCGTGGGCGCCGCCGCTGCCAATGAAATAAAATTTTACTCCCTCCCGTCCAGTCCCGTCCGGCATGAGCAGGCCAGTGTATAGTGGGCGTGTCCTCTGACTTTTTTGGCGCTCCGGGCGTCGCTTCTTCACTTTGGTTGCCGATGCCTTGGCCGGCTGACATGGACGTGCGGGGAGTGGAGTGGACCGCCGCCGGGGTTCCTGGTACTGGTAAAATAGCCTGCCCTCCACTGGCCGCGGCCGCCGGCGGTCAAACACACTGGCACTCTTTTGTCCTTGGCTGTGTTTAGATCCAAATTTTTTTAAAAAATTTCACTATGAAAAAAAAATATTCCCTATCACATCAAAATACCGGCACATGCATGGAGTACTAAATGTAAATGAAATAAAAAATTAATTGCACAGTTTAGATGTACTTTGCGAGACGAATTTTTTGAACCTAGTTAGACCATAGTAGGACAATATTTATCACAAACAAACGAAAAGTGCTACGATGTATTTTTCAATACTACAGTGCATTTCACCCCTCAAAACTTTGGATCTAAACACAGCCCTTGTGTTTTACCACTGCTCCCCTTGGTGGTGGCCCTGAACGCCTGGCCGTGCCGTACTACCATAACTGGTGTGCGCACGCACTGGCACCCCGTACACACAAATCTACGCGGCGGCGCGGCGGATCCATCCATCGTCAGACGGCCCCGGCAGCCGGCAGGCACCTGCCCCGTCTCGCCACATGCGTATTCTGTGCACCCCCAAACCTGCGATCGCGGTCCCGGTCCAGGGCTCCAGACTCCAGACACCTCGGCGGGGGGCCAGACGTGCATCGATCGGTCCACGCCACCTTTTCTTTCCTTTTTTCTTCTTCTCTCCACACTTATTATATATGCCCCGTCTTGAGACGGAGAGGTTCGTTTCGTCGCACCTTTCCTTTGGAGTGCGACCACGATCGACACGAGGGTGGAATCAGGGGGCGCTTTAGTTGGACAGAATAAAAGAGGAGAGTGGCGGTCGAAGTCGAATGCCAGCCTAGCTGGCTTCGTTCATTGTCGCTCCTCCTCCTGTGCTCTCGTGACGATCTGGCCTATAAGTTGCCGGCGGCAACCCTGCGCTTCGCTCCAAAACTGCCGCACGTCGCTCTCTCCGTGGAGGTGGTGCCATCGCCATGGACGTGCGCCCGTGTTCTAAGACCGTCTCCAATAAAACGTGTAAATATATCGTCTATGGTACAAAACGACACTATAATATTACTGTAAAAGGAAGAAATGTTAAAATCATTGGAAACGGTCTGATGCGTGTGCGTGTGGAGGCGGTGGTCCTCCGCGCGCGCGGCTTCTGTGGCCAGGGCAGTAGGGCACCGGATGCCTCTCCACCTGTGCCCGTCTGCTGCGCGGCGGGACCTCGCCGTCTCGGCGTGGGCAGGCCGCCGCCATCACCCCGGAATCCCGGATGCTCATGCTGGATGCCGCGAGCCCCACACCGGCCACTAGCCACGATTCCATTCGCTGCCCAAGTCCCCACAAGTGCCAGTACTGGCCTCTACTGTTCTTGTGTATGTACCGGCCGGTCTCCGGTAATAATAATCAGCCAGTCAGCCACCGTGGCTTTGCGTCTTGGACCATGTCTCTTTTAATGTCGCCATGTCGGGTATCCTGCTGCCTGCTGGCCATGGCATTTGCCATTTGGTCATTTGGAGTAGAGCGGTTGTATTGGAGCCACCAGCGCCGCCGCTGGAGAGTAGAATAAAAATGGATCCTGCTGCGTGCTCGAGGAGAGAAGGCACTTCTTTGCATTCTTATGTTGTCGTCGTCAACTCATCCATCGATCCGGACTTTTTTTTTTTCCTTCTTCTTCTTCATCCTCTCACGAAGCATTTTGTTCCCGCCAATGAAAGAATTCTTTTCTTTTGTTGCAAAAAAAAGAAGTTGTCCCATTTAGGAGATCAAAAGATATTCCATAGATGTGCGACAAGATCGTCATGGGGGGCGCAGCTAATCAAGTACTGCAGTGTACGTACAGTATACTGGTATTTCAGAGTCACAGCTCCCATACTAGGCTACGGCAGCATTGAATTCGGGCATCGTACGTACCCGTCTTCCGGCATGGGCCTCTTTTATTGTTGTTCTCGCAAACTGGGGCTTGTACTGTATGTGGGCCGGACTGCAATTTCAATGGGCTGCTCACAGCAAAGGCCAGACCATCTCAAAAAAAAAAAAAAAAAGCAAAGGCCAGTGGGTGGGGTGGGGCCCGGCTCGCCTCTAGATGAACTCCGGCGAGGCTCCGATCCGCCGCCTACGCCGGCCGAAGCCGGCGCGGGGGGACCTGCTGTGCCCGTACCAGCGGGGATATTTTTTTTTGGATACGTCGCAGTCCCATTATGGCTCCACGCGCGACAGGCTGCATCGCTGAAATTTATTTGGTCTATGGGCAGGCCGGTGAGGGACGCCAGTTGATTCCTTGGGAATCGAACTCGGGCCGGCCGGCTGGGCAACGCCAGCGCTAGCAACCCGGGCTATGCCCGGTCTGCCACAGGGAGGCGCCGGAGTCTAGGGCATGCCGTGCCGTGGGACGCATGGATCTGGCGCACGGGGTTACTAGCGCGTACTGCCCGTGGAAAGCGGACGGATCGATTGGAAATGGGTTTCATTCCTGGAAGCAATCTGGGTGCTTGGGACTCGCTCCGACGCGTTCATGGTATTGGTTAGAGTCCTCGAAGTTTTTTTTTTTTTTTTTTTTTTTTTTTTTTTTTTTTTTTGCTTCTTCTAGAAAATGAACTGTTGGGATGAGCTTGGTAGGCTAGGATTCCGGACGCTGTACATCGATTTTGTTTCTGTTAGTATTATGCTGATGATATGATACCATCGAACAACCGGCCAGCATTGAAATACTTGCAGCGACTAATATGTCCCTCGGCGTTTTCTCTCCAATTCCAGGATTTGGTGGAGATGGAGTGCCAGAGATGGAAGAGCAAAGGCGTCAACATCAAGTACGAGGTCAGGGGGAACAGGAAAGGGTACAAGGCGGGCGCGCTCAAGGAAGGGTTGAAGCACGACTACGTGAAGGACTGCGAGTACATCGCCATGTTCGACGCCGACTTCCAGCCCGACTCCGATTTCCTCATGAGGACCATCCCTTTCCTCGTGCACAACCCGGAGATCGCCCTCGTCCAGGCTCGCTGGAAATTTGGTCAGTGACTCTCTTGCCGCAGATTTGTTAGTCGTTTGACGGCTGGTGATGAATAGATCATGGTAAACTTTCGCTGCTGTTCTAAGCGTCGGCGAACCGTAATATGCGCAGTTAACTCTGATGAGTGTCTGCTGACGAGATTCCAAGAGATGTCGCTGGACTACCATTTCAAGTATGAGCAAGAGGCAGGATCGGCAGTGTACTCATTCTTTGGCTTCAACGGTGCATTCATCGTCCCCTCATATACGCAAAATTCCAGTATCAGACTCAACTTTTAAGCTATCTGATCTGATGACTGTTGGCCTAACCACAGCGATTTTCATCTTTCAGGGACAGCGGGTGTCTGGAGGATTGCAGCGATCGATGACTCCGGGGGATGGAAGGACCGCACAACAGTGGAGGATATGGACCTGGCTGTCCGCGCGATGCTGCAGGGATGGAAATTCGTTTACGTCGGCGACATAAAAGTATGCTGATGCTCCTTTACTTGCCTGTAGGAAATTCAAGAACCATAGCAAGAAACGAACCTAACGATCCTCAGAATGCTGCATCTGTGCGTGCTTAGGTCAAGAGCGAGCTACCTAGCACGTTCAAGGCATACAGGTTCCAGCAGCACAGGTGGTCATGTGGACCCGCAAATCTGTTCAAGAAAATGATGGTAGAGATTTTACGAAACAAGGTCTGTGTGTTTTCTGGATTCTCTTCACAAGCGCAGCATATCACGGTATTGCCTGACAGGTGCACCCTTTTTTTCTCTGTCTTGTGTAGAAAGTGTCATTGTGGAGCAAAATCCACCTGTGGTATGATTTTTTCTTTGTCGGAAAGGTTGCTGCTCATACGGTGACATTCATCTACTACTGCTTTGCGATCCCTGTGTCGGTTTTGCTCCCTGAGATTCAGATCCCTCTCTGGGGGGTCGTCTATATCCCAACATGTATCACCCTCTTGAAGGCTCTTGGCACACCGAGGTAATAACTAATAAGCGTGCCAAGGTTCAAGTTTTTTTTTTTTTTTTTTTTGAATGACAGTACTTTTGTTTCGTCATTTTAACACCAGATGACATGAAAGCTTCCTGCGGTTGCAGTTCATTTCACCTGGTCATCCTCTGGGTCCTATTTGAGAATGTCATGTCGTTGCACCGGATTAAAGCTGCAGTAAGTGGTCTTCTGGATGCTGGAGGACGAGTCAATGAGTGGGTTGTCACCGAGAAATTGGGTGACGCCAACAAGACAAAGCCTGGCACCAATGGATCAGATGCAGTTAAAGTGATAGATGTAAAGCTAACAGAGCCCCTTGTCCCGAAGCTAGTGAAGAAGCAGACAAGATTTTGGGAGAGGTAAGTTTATGTATTGTCATTAAGAATTTGTTGAAGCTAACATGTTAGGCACGTTCCAAACCCTAGTATAGATTTTTTATGCACCTTTCAGAATGTGCATAGTGTTAATGACGTACTTTATAGTGTTTTCAAATGCTTATAAACAATCTCTATATCAGGTACCACTGCTCCGAACTTTTTGTTGGAACCTGCATAATTCTGTGTGGTTTCTATGACGTGCTTTACGCAAATAAGGGATACTACATTTTCCTCTTCCTTCAAGGCACTGCTTTCCTTGTTGTCGGTTTTGGATATGTCGGCACAGTACCTCCTTGCACTGCATAAGCTATCATGGACAACTGATATACCTGCTTACGAGAAACTGAGTGCAAGCAAAGCGCCTCTCTCCTGCACATATGGACTCCAGAATCCAATGATAATTAAGCATTATTAATCCCAACAGTCTTGGCCAGATACAGTCCAACCACTCTTTACTGCCAAGGTCATTCAGATATGATCGTCATCCTTCCTGTCAGTCTTGGGCCAGATTCGATCCAACAATTCTTTACTGCAAAAGTAGTATCAGTATTCTAAATTGATAATAACAGTGTTTACTGAAGCACCATGATAAAAAAGAAACATGATTGGTGCAGCAGCATTTGGTTCAGATCCTATAGAGATTCATTTCACAGCCATGGAAGAACTGAGGCAGTTGTAAATCAAATAGCACTAGCTGCCAATTGCTGTAGATCTCCGAGCATTTAGTAATCTTTTTGGCAGATCAGTGATATAGCATTTGCCTTTCTCTGAGTTCAGATTCATAATGGAAGATTGATGTCTTCCTTCCTCAGTTCATAACCTGCATAGGCTGAAACTTGTAAATGTAAATTGATTTGTAACATTAATAACTCTGTCGAATTTGGGCAGAACTTGAAATGCATTACAATCGTAGCATGTAAATTTTGTCCTGTAAGCCAAATATGACTTCTGAGCAACAAGTTCTGATCAGACATTTTACTTGCTGTGGCACGTGGACTAGTGGATCCATTCACAATGGAGCAGCAGCCATTTGGCATTTGGTCATCATACTGGCATTGGCAGCCCAAGATTCAAACTGCCAATTCCACTCTGTACTCCCCCCACCCACCACGCTGCACGCACACACGCATAAAAGAGCGCTCCTACATTGTCACATGATCAGCACTGTCGGTTGTCCAACATTAGTCGATGGGTTCAAGCTGAAAATCAAGGGTGCCTTCCTCAAGCAGCCCCACAACGCAGCGAAGAACCTCAGGCTCTAGGCACACAGGGCAAAAAAAGCGTCCTCTACAGAGATTCTTAGTTTGTAATCTCTTTTAGTAAAAAAAGGCTCCACCACAAAGATTCTTAGTTCGTAAATCCTTGCATGCCCTGAACATCATCGCGTCTCATGGATTTCCCAGGACATCTGCTGGTTCTTCATAGCTCTTACACGACCAGTGTTCGGAACAGTAGACAGCCCAGGTTCCACTGTTAACAATTCACCAACATGTTGACCCCAGTTCTCACTGACCTTTCTGTTTTGGCATCTAACTCCCAAATGCTCATTTCACCATTCTCAGTCTTAAATTGCTACTCCTTCCATTGTTCTTTTTTACTATTTTACTATTTGACACTTCTTAGTTCAAAAATGAACTAGCCAGCAATAAACATTCAAGAACGGAGACAATATTTCTCTATTTCACCCTATGCCCCTAACCAACAACTCTTCCAATCTTGTGAAAGTCACATCTTTCCGTGAGCAAGAGTTATCTTTCTCGACCATATGATGCCTGAATCCTCTGAGCTCAGCCCAACAAATCCCAGCCTCCTTGACATTCCATGCTCTCTCATCTGGCTTCTTGTCGTCATCTCAAGTGAGATGAACTCACTCAACACATTCTACGGCTAATGGACCCTGGAATTACTACCTCAAATCCCCCACCCAAAAAGCTCGAGGATTTTTAGACTAGTGGATGCAACACCAAATTATCACCCGAATTTGTTTCAATATTTACTAGTACATCATATGAGTTTGAACAAACCAACTTATTTATGCTACTGAGCTTGGAACAGGAAAGGAATTCAAATTGTCAGTCCAAGAACAGCACAAGCACCACACGACTGAAGCCCACACAAGAAGATTGAGCAAACAAAATCTCGACAGTTAACACATTTCACTACTTGTCTACCTCACTTCCTACACAGAAGTCCAGTTTCTTGCTTGCAAATTCCCCATTTCACATCTTCCTTCACAATGCCTATTAATTGCTGTCTGAAAATATACACAAGATACAAACTTAGAAACACATAACAAACAATAATACATAACAGATTATTATGGGAGCATTCAAAAATTTTCTACTACCTGAAATATGCCCTAAAGGGGCTTCCGGGCCAGAAAAAAGTACATTGGTGTGAAGATTTCCTTCCTGCAGTTATTTATTCAACAGTAAACAATGAGAAGATCCAACTGAAATGTAGACCCACTCACTGGAACTATAGTAATGCGGTTCTGCTTTTTGTTTCAGAAATAGACTTACTTGCCACCCTCTACAAGACCTTCTGCAGCCTTTTCAAGGAAATTAGAGACCCTCTCACTGCCTTGTGGGGCAAGACCAATGTATTCCAATGCCTTGACCTGAACAATATCAAGAGACTGTAAATTCCCAGTAATCCAAAGATAGGGAATGTCAACTTATTTAATTGCACGGAACAAATTGTATGGTGCAAGTAACAAATTGCATCTGAAAATAAAAATAAATATTTATTGAACTCACCATGGAGCGAGTAATCATACGTCCCACAGATGTCAAACGGAAGCTAGTCAAGGAAAATCGGCTTGGATCCAATGGCAGGTACCAAGGCAAGGGGGAATCTTCAGCAAGATCCTTATCCCAAACAACCTGGATGAAGAAAAGGCTTACAAATTACAATCTGCACCCATTGGCTAGGCTATGAAGCTACATCATAGCCAAGAGAAAGAAATAACTAAATAATCAGAAATCAGGGGAAAGCACATCAGTCTTACCTCAAACCCAGCGTCTTTTACTGCCTGAAGACATTGTCGAGTGCTTCTAATATCTGGCAGGCCATTGCCAAGCTCAATTTCATCCTTAATCCTTTTATGGGTTGCATTGTTTGGATCATAATGATCAGTAATGCACCACTCATATACAGCAAAGCACTGGCCTGGCTTCAAGACACGATATATCTCCTTATAGCAACCAACCTTTGAAACAAAAACACCAATTCAGTTTTTCACTACAACAGAGATCAAAACTGATCGTAAACCTTAGTACAGAAGTGACAAATTGGAAAAGAAAAATGAAATATTACTGGATCAGGAGCATGACATGTTGCCTCAATGGCATAAACAGCATCAAAAGTATTGTCATCGAACGGCATCTTCATGAAGTCGGCCTGCATTGCATACAAATATAAGCACTATCATTTAGCTTATATTTAGTTCAATGAACTCCATCAACCATATATCATCTTATGTTAAAAAGAACAGGATCTTCACAATGTGTGCATGTATTATGAACTAGTATGGCAAAATGTGGACAATACAAATCCTTCTAATATCATTGAAAAGCACCTGCCTTGCAAGTTGTTTATATATCCATGCAAATGCGTAGGGTTGTTAATGTAACTTTATCATTTTCAACAGATAAGCAACTGTGCAGGCTTGCTTTCCGACAACAAAATTAATCAATGGAGTAGCGCAAGCAAATAAAAGAGCTAAAACAGAAAGAAATGTGGCCAAGTGAATATGCTAATTATACCTTGACAAAATCACAGGTTCCACTTACTCCTGCCAACCTATTGAGCTCCTGAACGTTGAAATCTTAATGTTAGCATAATAGCAGAATGGCGAATGGTGTAACAATGAAAGGTGTTAATTTAACAAATACAGTTACAAATAACCTTTCCCCTGGCTATCTGGTATTCATTGTTATTCAGTCCAGTAACTGAAGTTGAGCTGCATGAAAACCACCGCATGATTGAGTCAACTGTGGTTTTTTAGCAGAAAATGGATCAATAATGAAATGAAAGAAGTCACTGCTCTAAATAAATAGAGAGATTACTCCTTCCTCAAAGATAAAACACCATCCCCCCAAATTCACTAGTGCCAACTTGTACGCAATAAATATGAATCAACTCTAATACATTATAGTTTTATCAAAAAAAAAAAAAACTCTAATGCATTATACATTGTCTATGTGTGTTAAAAAAATTACAGATCAGTACATGACAATTCACAAAAAAATTACAGATCAGTACATGACAATTCACATGCATTGTCCAAAGAATCAAACCTAAATCTTGCTATTTCTCTCAGTGGTCCACCTATTCCACAGCCGACATCCAAAACCTACAGTTAAAAATAATGAAAAGCACATCCACTGGTCAGTGTAAGAGCAACATAAACAATTCTGAATTAGATTTCAATAGGACATCTGACCTTCATTCCTGGTTTCAAGCCAAGCTGCAGGGCAAGAAAATGCTCATGCCGTTTGATGCTTTCACGTAAGGATTCTCCGTTCCATCTAACATAATAAGTGAAGTTCAAGTACCACGGAAGCACGGACCATTTATAAGCATAACGCCATAACCTATACTACCTTTAGAATAGGCACTAAAACAGTTACTTGTTCTTATAAATCAAAGACGAACAATGTACTCATTCCGCAAGGAATTCTCACCTGTGAGCAAAGTGGAAGGATTCACCCCAACCATACTCATAGAAGCTAGTTGCAAGATCATAATATTTATTAACCTGATAAATCAGAAAAACATCAGCTCCTGATTGTATTATCTCCATCAAATAAAGTGTTAATAAAGTAATATAATCAAACAGAATTGTAAGCTGAGAAACCTCTGGGTTTCAGTACGACTAGAATAAGGGGTGTCAAAATTACAAAAATTAAAAGCTCTCTCCAAAAGGTTATATTACCATATCAGTGTAGTTGGACTTTCTTGCGTCCTCCTTTCCTCCATAATAGCCATGATATTTTTCATACCTTGCAAAAATAATTGTATATAAAAAACAGAGTAAAGTACACATGATTACTGGTTACTGGATGAACTTTCTTTGAAAAAGAATGAACATTAAAAGGTTAATGCTGACCAACCTAGGAGGAACTTTTTAAATTAAAAGAACTATGACCCGATTTCACCTCAGAATCAGAAAATGGATGAGCATGATACGGACCAGGTTTTTCCCGTTCACCAGTGTATTCAGTATGTTTCATGAGAAGGGGGCAGAAGAACATCTTGATGGGTCCTTAGTAGTTTGTACTATATAAAAGGGCAGGTTAAAAACTTGACATGGCAGTTCCTGCAGTACTGTACTATGTGCAATATGATTATATGAATGAGACAGTTCACACAGCTAGTACTAGATTTAGGGACCAGATACTGGACACACAATGCACATTGAGTCCAACCAACCACTAAACATGATTGCAGCTAGCAAGTCCGCACAGATCAAGACTCAAGAGCAACATAGATATTACTTTCTCGTGGGCAGTGATACTGCACAGGATTCTTGGTTCTAAAAGCTCTCATTGAAAAATAAATAAACCTATCAGATGATCCTATACAGAACAAAAGGACATTCTTTTCTTCTATTCTAAACCTCCAAAGACAAAAATTACAAAATGGACGCTTGGAAATCTAAACATAGAGAACACAAACAACTGCAATTTCATATGGCGTGCACGTACAGTCAAGTCCTCGGCTGTATTTACTCCCAAAAATCATCAGGAGCTAAACAGTTTCCGATAAAACCCACAAAGAGCCCCCCAGATTCAGATACATACTCATCGACTGCCGACTTGACCTCCTCCTTGTTGATCTTCCCTCCAAGGCCAGACGCAAGATCCATTGCTCCCGATTTCGACATCGTGGCCTCCGCTGCAGCCGCGGCCTTGATGGATCAAATGTACCTGCAATATTCGTGGCCGCAATTAGAGCACTCCCATTTCCCCACAAGATCCTGGACCGATCCCGTCCACACCAACACCACGACGAACGGCAGGGGCGGACCCGGCACAGGGCATAGTGTACATAAGTATACCCGGTAATTTTCAGAAGTCCATAGGGTAGTAGGGATCAAACCTGGTGGGTGCTCGACGCCGGCGATGAACTAGCGACCGGTGGCGGCGCTCGGCCAGTTGTCGCCGCAAGAAAAGAAAGGCGAGATACAGATGCCGCCAGAGAGAGGCACACGGGTCAAAGAAAAAAGAAAAATGGTGCCGGCGAACAGCTGCAAAGAATGGGCTTCGCCGTTTAGCCACTAGGCCTTGTTTGGATTATTACGTTTTCAAGTACAATAATAGTAGGAGTATACTCCTTCCATTTTTTTTATTTGATGTTTTTTTCAAAATTTTAATTTTTTACCTCATTCAAAAGTTTATGTAAGTATATGAAAACACTGGTCATCCTCAAACTATCTCTAATGATAAAACAAGCGACGGCAAAATAATAAGTAATAATTTTTTTGAATAATACAAAGGATAAAAATTGAAAAACAATCAACTGCCTCAAATAAGAAAAAACGGAAAGAGTATTAGTATGTAATAAATTTAGAGTCTTGGCCCATACTATATAATTTGTTCTATTAGTAGTGCAATTGTTTCACAAATTCATTTTGTTTCATGATATGTAAAAAATTGTTTTCTCAACAAAGAAAATTGACGTCGATTCAAGAGAAAACTGTTCTGCACCACCATGATATGTAAAGTTGCCCTATGTTCTTGTTAAGAAAAAAATATTAGTACCAGCTAATCTTTTAAATTTGTATACGCCAAATCATAGAATATGCAACCCTGTTAGTAAAACCAAGATCACCAGAAAATGCATCCGTACTGTATACAGTGCGCAATCATTGTTTTTTCATTCTGTGTACAGTGCGCAAACAGTGTTTTCTACATCCATTTTCACTCTCATTTCCACTCATAGTAACCCTGGTCTAAGGGGAAATAAAATAAAAATATCGTCAGCATATGTCGATATCGTCCTTTTCACTGGCCTTGGCCTCTCTGCCGTCTGTATCTTCACTGTCCAGGCTGCATCTACACCACATGGCTACACCAGAAGTTGCCAGAAACTGATGGGTTGGTGGAATGGCTACAGCCTACAAGGAGCAGAGGACGATGGTGCGGTCAAATTGACAGCAGTCTCCTGCAACTGCAACTTTGTTTTATTATTATCATAAACGGCGGCAAAAGCGTGTGTGTCATACATTGGGTGTAGCAGAGCGTGTAAAAAAACTGTCTATACCGTAGCGCTACTGTATATTCAGAGAAAAGTAGTTAGAACTGTGGATAGATAAGCCATATAGATAACTTGCTCCACATAGTCTTAGATTGTGTACCTTGACAAATGGTACAGTTTGGAGGTAGGATCAAGTACATGAAGACAACCAGCGCGGCCTGCACTTCAGTGTGAACGCAAGTGCGCAACTCTTTTTTATCAGCGTGAGAGCAACCTGGTATCATTAACACTTCAATTTTAGACGAAAAGCATATGCCTAGCTTATATTGAAAGCCACCACAGCTTACAGCCTGGGGATACCAGTTCTCAAACATGCGGCGCACCTCTCTTACTCCCTTCCTAAACCTGAAAACTAGACTCCAAACGATCAGACAAAGAAAGACTCAAAAGAAAAGAACCCTCCAGACCACAAGAGCCACGTCCAGCACATCAGCAAACGAACTTCCTAGCACTAAACCACAAATCACTCTCTCCTACCCAAAGACAATAGCTAAAAACACGATTACATAACAGAAAGAGCAACGGCTCCGTAGACAAAACAACGACAAAAGGAAGTCCATGGATATCTATAACAGAAAACGGCTTCTTTTTCTTCATCATCATCCCAGGGGCTTCTTCTTCTAACATTCTTCAATCTTCATTTTTAATTTGTTGACATCCTCCACAAGCTTCTCCTCCGACTTCTGCAGCTTCATCCAGTGTTGTAAATTTCCCATCTGAAAAACTAAATGTTTGGTATTAGAGATAAGAAAATCATCAAACACCCATTTGTTCCTATTCTTCCACAGAGTCCAGCACACGCTAGCCATTATCTCCTATCCTGAAGAGCTCATGCTTGAGCTCTGAACCCAGTTCAGGTCCTGGAAGGATTTAGGAGTAGTCGTCCAATTTAACGAGTCACGTACCCAACACCATAAGACCACAGCTAATGGACAGCAAAAGAGAATATGGCTGCTTGTTTCCAACTCCCCACAAAATTTACAGGTAGTTGAGCCTTTCCATTTTTTTCTTAACAACTGCTCTGCTGAATGAATTCTGTCATTCCTCGCCATCCACATAAAAATTTTCACCTTAAGGGGTAGCTTTGCGCCCCAAAACTTCTGCCCCTCCACATCAATCACGCCTCCATCTTGCATGTTCATATAAGCCGTTTTAGTATTAAAGTTTCCAAATCTATTCAGCTTCCAGATCATCTTATCTCTACTATTACTAATCTCCACATTACCTAGATGAGAAGCCATACTCCTCCACTCTACCAACTCATTTTCACCTAACCTTCTTCTAAAATCCAAATTCCAGCTTCTCAGAAAAGCCTCAGCCACAGAGATCTGCTTATTCTCACAAATACTATAGATTTTCGGGTATTCCACTTTCAGGGGGCACTCAAAAAGCCACACATCATCCCAAAATCTGATCAACTCTCTACTACCATGTCTCCATCCCAGCCCCCTCTCATAACATTGTTTAGCTTCCCACAATCCTTGCCAAAACTGAGAAGTGCCCACTTTTTTCTTTTGCTGACAGAAGCTTCTATTTGCCAGATATTTCTTCCTAAGTAGATTCAGACATAGGTTATCCTCTCCACTATCCACTCTACTTATCCATTTTGCCAACATGGCTTTATTCATGGATCTGGTCTCCAAAAAACCCAAACCTCAATTACATTTTGGCTTTGCCATATGTTCCAATTTCATCATGTGATACTTTTTTTTTCCCCAATCCCCTGCCAGAAGAACTTGCTCCTGATATTATCTAGCTTCTGATGTAAACCTTCATACAACCAATAAAAACCCATCATATACATTGGAATGCTAGTTAGGCTTGAATTGATCAACACAGCTTTCCCTCCATAGGATAAGTGAGCACACTTCCAAGTTTCTAGCCTTTTCCTCACTTTTTCCACTGGAGCTATCATATCAGCCTTACTCAGTCTTTTATCACCAATTGGTACACCAAGATATTTCATTGGGAACATCCCCAACTTACAGTTTATCATGTCATCTACCTTTCTTTTCTCTCACTCATCTAACCCTATACCAAAAGCTTCACTTTTGTTGTAGTTAATCCTCATTCCCGACATTTCCTCAAAACAAAAGAGAAGGAATTTGACATTCCTAATTTCTTCCTCTGAATCATTCAGGAAAAGGATAGTGTCATCTGCATACTGCAAATAAGTCCTCCCTCAACCAGATCTGGCACTAGCCCTTGAACAAAGCCCTCTCCCCTAGCCTTCTTTAACACATCTGCCAAAGCATCCCCTACTAAATTGAAAAGGAGGGGGGACAAGGGATCCCCTTGCCTTTAACCCTTATAACTCCTAAAATAATTCCCAATCTTGCCATTGATGTTTACAGCCACCCTGCCTCCACTCATAGCTTTCAGCACCCAATCTATCCATTTCCCATCAAAAATTTTCAACCTTAAAACATCTCTCAAGAACCCCCAACTAACTTTGTCATAGGCTTTCTCAAAATCTAACTTTAGGACTAACTTCAATTTGTTCGAGGACATGTTTTTTCTAGCTGTCTATTCTACAAAAGGGTGATGTTTTCAATACCATTTTCACCTAACAAAATCTATATACCCTTAACACTGATCCCACTTCATTTCATAGGTTGGGAAAGATAAGAAGGGATAAAAACAGTCCAAAACGATATGAGAAAAATGTTTCCACCTTTTAATCTTTCTTATGTATTATTTGGTATCCATACTCACCTCATACTTTACTTGCCTTGAAATTAATGAAAAATAAAAGTGGTCATCAATTCCTTTTTCTCTTTCTTTTTCCTATTTTATTGTCCAGCTGGTCAACTCATTCCTTTCTTTTGATGCCTTTCACTTTCTACGTGATACGTATAGGTCCACCACCAAGTATATAGTCTGCAATGCGGTTCACTGCGTAAGTCTGCAAGTCTACACTAGTTGCCGGCAAAGCTCTACTTTGCACCGAGTGGTTTGGATTGGATGCTCATGTCACTCAATTTATTTTCTTTCTCCTTTTCACCTACTTCTCCATCTCTACCGAGGTTAGGATTTGGGCTGTGTTCAACAGGAGGACCAAAGGCGGAATCGACACGGTAAAAGTTTGAATTGGTCTTGTACTTTGGTCCTCTTGCTGGAATCGGTGATGGGTTGGAGCTCTGACGAATGTTCCATTATCAAGGTTAGAAGGAAGGCCACCTGGCAAGCCTACCTAGTGGAGACAGGTGTAAGAGTGGCAAGGCAAAGCAACCAAGACCTGGTGGCCAGACTGTTTGATGGCCAGTGGGTAGTGTTGGGCCAGAGTGCAACAATGTTAGCGCGATGGAGCCAGTTTAGCTGATAAGGGGTGGCTATAGCATATCTGGCAACAGAAGTCGCTAGATTTGAGGAAAATGGTGGAAGCAAGGCGAGATATGTGATGCAGGATTGCACCCAACTGATTAGAAACATGAGTTTTCTTTTAAAACCACGCAGATATCAAACAAAGCCTAAAACTATATCTATCTGTACTATAAGGGTGAGTTTTTAATGCCATTTTCACTCAACGAAAACATTTATATCCCTCACATTAGTCCTCTGGACAGGTTGGAAAGGGTTGGAAATGATCGAAAATTGATAGAAGGAAAATATTTTCCACCCTTTAGTTATTTATTTTCCCATCCCATTCTATACTAATACCCACTAGGCAGTTTCTTTATATTAAATTTAATGAAAAATGAAGTACGTCGATCAAACGGCTCTCCTTCCTTTGCGTCGAGCAGGCCTGCAAGGCACACGCACAGAGGGTATGACGCGTGGGCAACTCAAAAGAATTCGAATATGTGTTTTGCGTCACTCAGATAAAAAAAAAAACTGTGTTTCGAGTTGCCGTGGACGTTGGGCCGACGGGACTTGGTTTCCGCGTCCATTGGGCCAGACGTCACTGCATTGCTCTAGTCCGCGTCCGGCCGGCCCATTTGCAGTTCCACCAAAGAGGCCCGTGAACTAGCCTAACAACGGCAGCCTGGTCGACGCCGGGGACGACGCGGACGATGGCGGCGGCGCGTGGAGGGATCGTCGACGTCGAGCACGAACAGAGCACCCGCCTACTCCCACCGGCCACAGGATCGATCGATACCATCCTACTTCTACAGTACCTATGCGGAATTGATCCAACTTATTATGCGATCCTTCTATCATTCGCTAGTGCTCGGTATGCTTTTCGTGTAAAGATGATGATATGATGGGGGTCTCATTCGTTTATTATGCGGTGAAGGAATATTAGCATATTGGGTACGAATGATATCTCGTTGAACTTCTTTGTTACCTGATTCGTGGCACTACACTGTTTAGCTGGTGCCATGTTGGTTCAGTGTACTTCCTTTGTGCCTCTGACAAATTTAAAACAAGCCTGATTAAGTATATATATTGCTGATCGTGCATCTTGTATATAGGTCCTTCAATTTGATTTATCTTAAAGGTATTAGTCCACAATTTCATGTCCCCGTACCATCGTAAAGCTGATGTTTTCATTGGCCTCTTGGATGCAGAAAGGGTCATTAGTACGTGTTCCCGATCTTTTGGTATATGGAGGACGTCGGATCATTAGTGCTTGCCTGACAGAACATATATCAGCTTACCCCAGCAAATTAACAGCATACATCTGAAAAATAATTGACTTATAAAAG
This sequence comes from Paspalum notatum, assembly GCA_022530915.1. Lineage (NCBI taxonomy): Eukaryota > Viridiplantae > Streptophyta > Magnoliopsida > Poales > Poaceae > Paspalum > Paspalum notatum. The sequence goes on from CM039691.1 coordinate 8,657,786, forward strand.
GCTCATGTCACTGAACTTTGTTTCATGGAATACTACGCCCCCCACAGGTCGGGCGGGTCACACACAGTCATCTGAAAAAATACCTACCCGAAAGCAAAAGCCTGGAAAATGTGTTAGTCATAAACATTAGTACCAGGATCAAACTAGTCTAGTATTACATGAACGCCTATCACAGTTAGTGGATCACAAGTTATACCATTGGGTCCGGTGATGAATTCCATCGGTGGAGCGCTCGGTGTAGTAGGTCGAGGAGGCGCTGGCCTGGGGTAGCGGCATCCTTCAGGGCGCCACCTACACTGTCCGGTGACGGGGACAGAGTGGCGGCGGTGAGGAAGAAGGGTGGCGGCCTTCGTGTCGATCCAGCGCCCTTTAGGATCGGTGAGAGTGGTTGTGTGCGAGAGAGGGAAAACGTGAGTGCGTTGGCACTGGCGGGTGCTCGACCCTGTTTATATGGCGCTGCTTGACCCGGGGCCGCAACCATCGATTGGTTGGGCGCCTCCGATCATGGCGCGAGGTGGGAGCGGGCTCCCCTTAGTTTGGACGTGGGATGCGGGTGGAAAACGGTAGGAAAGACCGAGTCCTTATCCCACGTGCACGTTATCCTTGAGATCATTATCCAACATTCTCCCCTTTGATCGAAAGGTCAAAACATCGTAAGTCCGCACTCAGCAAAATAGAGCACAGAGATGGTGTGTTACAACAGTTAGTTTGGCACTGCTGCACCACAAAACATCCACAGTGAACTAAAATACTTAGATTAGATAGAACTTATCATAATGGGAGTTGGTTGTCATTATGGCCCTCATTCCAGAATCAGATATTACTCACCAATCCCATGCCGGCTAAATGTTTATGGAATTCTTTTGGTGATAGTACTTTAGTTAGAGGATTCGCTAACATTGATTTAGTACTTAGGTGTACAATATCAATTGTCTGATCCTAGATTCTATCTTTCACAACGTGATACTTAATGTCATTGTGTTTAGTAGCTCCACTTGACTTGTTATTACTCACATAGAAGATCGCTGCTTGGTTATCGCAGTGTAAGGTCAGTGGTTTAGATATGCTGTCAACAACTTTCAATCCGGGTATAAAATTTTTAAGCCATACGGCTTGCCCTACGGCCTCATAACATGCTATAAATTCAGCTTGCATGGTGTTTGCTGCGGTCAGCCTTTACTTACAGCTTTTCCATGAAATGGCACCGCTAGCAAGAATGAAGATATATCTTGATGTCGACTTTCTATTTGTGTCCTCACAATCAGCCAAGTCAGCATCAGCAAACCCAATTACCTCAAGGTTATCTGACTTCCTGTAAGTAAACATGCAGTGCTTAGTGCCTTGCAAATATCTTAGGATTTTCTTAACAGCCTTCCAGTGGTCCATCCTAGATTTGACTGATATCTACTAAGCAACCCGGTAATGAAAGCCAAGTCAGGACGAGTGCACACTTGTGCATACATAAGGTTTCCGACAGCTAAAGCATATGGAATTTTCTTCATCTGATCAACTTCCATTTGATTTTTAGGAGATTGGAATTCTCCAAACTTATCGCCCCCATTCACAGGCACAGGTGTAGCTGAGCACTTACTCATATTGAACATGTTAAGCACTTTCTCAATATAAGACCTCTGGGACAGGCCTAACACACTTTTGGACCTATCTCGATGAATCTCAATGCCCAAAACATAAGAGGCTTCACCAAAATCCTTCAGGTCAAACTTAGATGACAAGAATTTCTTAGTCTCATGCAGCATATTGTTGTCATTTCACGCTAAGAGAATATCATCCATATAGGGAACTAGAATAATAATCTTGCTCCCCTTTATTTTAATGTAGATGCAATTGTCCATTTTATTTTTGACAAAGCTAAAATTTTTAATGACTTCATCAAACTTAAGGTACCACTGTCTGGACGATTGCTTTAAGCCATAAATTGATTTCTTTAATCTACACTCTATGTGTTCCTTGCCCTCCACGACAAAACCTTCCGGTTGAACCATGTAAACGTTCTCATGCAAGTCACCATTAAGGAATGCAGTTTTAACGTCCATTTGATGTAGCTTTAAATCATAATGAGCGACGAGTGCCATAACTAATCTAAAGGAATCTTTCGTAGAGACAAGAGAGAAAGTTTTATTATAATCAATCTCTTCCCTTCGTAGAAAACGCTTAGCTACTAGCCGGGCCTTGAACTTTTCAATCTTCCCTTTGGAATCATATTTAGTTTTGTAGACCCACTTACAGCCTACCATTTTGACTTCATCAGGAATTTCTACTAAGTCCCCGATGTCATTAGTGCTCATAGATTTTAGTTCATCCTCCATGGCTTCAAACCACTTTGATAAATTGTTATTTATCATGGTTTCTTTAAATGAGGTGGGATCATCTGCCTTTCCCACGTCTTCACTAATATAAGTGACATAGTATGAAGGAATGGCAGATTTTCTTTCCTGCTGTGACCTACGCAATGGTTCACTTTCTGCAACGGCGGGCTGCTGAGGCTCATTAAATTCAGCCTCATTAACAGGTTGCTAAGGTTCATTAATATTTTTCTCGTTGTCAAGCAAACCATTATTAATCCCATTATCCTCATTTTGGGGCTCAATAAATTCAGCTGTAGGTGCAACACTAGTATTCTCAACAGGCGGCATGCCGGCATAACAATTTCAGGCACATAAATAAGATTTTGTGGAATCACCGGTGTGAAGTCATAATCCTGGATTTCTTCTAAATTAATTTGTCTGGCCTGTGAGCTCTCATTAATCCCGTCATTTTCTAAGAAAATTGCATGTCTAGTTTCTGCAAATTTTGTGGTACGGTCGGGACAATAAAATCGATATCCCTTGGACCTGTTAGGATACCCAATAAAATGACAACTTACTATCTTAGAATCTAATTTCCTGATACGTGGATTAAATAGCTTAGCTTCGGCCGGCAGCCCCACACGCGCAAATAATTTAGGCTTGGTTTCTTTCCCATCCACAATTCATAAGGTGTTTTAGGGACTGACTTACTAGGAGCCCGATTAAACACGTGTGCGGCTGTCTTTAATGCCTCCATCCACAATGGTAGCGTAGAATTAATGAGCATGCTACGAACCATATCCATGAGGGTACGATTGCATCTCTCTGCTACACCATTTTGCTGAGGTTCGCTAGGAATTGAATATTGAGTAACTATGCCATTTTTCTGTAGCAACTTGGCAAATGGACCGAGAATTTGTCCATAAAGAGTGTATCTCCCATAATACTCTACTTCAGCTTTGAAAATCTTAAATTTATCTAGCGCTTTAGAACGTTGACGAATTGGAAAGATGTATCCATAGGAAGAGAAATCATCAGCGAAAGTAATGAAGAAATTAAATCCATCAACTGATATCACAGGGAATAGACCGCATAAGTCGATGCGAATTATTTCCAATAGTCCTAAACTCCGTGTTGCTCCTTTCTTAATTTGTTTCACATATTTTTCGTTAATGCATTCAACGCAGTGGTCTAGGTCAGAGAAGTCTAATGGTTTAATTATGTCTTCTATAATGAGACGTTCCATTCTCCCCTTCGAAATGTCGCCTAAGCGACAATACCATAATTTCGATGAAGTCTCATTAGACGTGTTTCTCTTACGCTTATTGGTAACATCGCACACATTCATCACAGAACATTCATTCAGAGGCAACATACAGAGCTTGTCTTGTCGGATGGCAAGCCCAATGACATCATTATTATAGGCATCGACCGTTTTCAAAAGTACATTCATAACCATCAACATCCAACTTAGAAACCGAAATTAAGTTTATTCTCAACGTACAAAACATTATTGAGTCTAAGAACGAAATTGCTATTTAATAGTAAAGGGAGAATGCCAATGGCTTCAGCATCAGCTTCATGCCCATTTGCCACTCTAATTCTGCGCTCCCCTTGCCCAGCCTCTGCGCGGTTTAAGTAATCCCTGTGATGAATTAGTAATGTGCACAGTTGCACCAGAATCAATACACCACAAGTTAGGTGAATAATCAGCATAAAGGGATTCATCAACAAATGAAATAACATCATAATTACTCTTTTTGGAGAGCCAGTTCTTGAAGCCCTCACAGTCCTTCTGAATGTGCCCATCCTTCTTGCAGAAGCGACATTTAGGTCCCTTGGAGGAACCAGCTGCATCATTGGATTCACTCTTGGACTTGTTAAACTCAGTTTTCTTGGCTTTGAAGGTGAAGTTCAGGTTTTTCTTAGATTTGGGCTCCCCTTTTTTTGCTTTGATTGACAAGGTTTGCATTATCCTTCCTGTCTATTAGCACGAACTCTTTCCTTTTCCTGAACACACATTAAAATAAGATCGCTAATGCTCCATTTCTCCTTCAAGGAATTGTAGTTAATCTTGAAAGCATTGTACTGAGGCGGCAACGAAGTCTTGATAAAGTGCACCAGGTACCCATCAGAGATTTCCATCTCCATGCCCTTAAGTTTGGCAGCGATATCAACCATCATCACGATATGCTCACTAACGATGCCAGCACCATCATACTTTACTGTGATTATTCTTATGATCAGAGCACTAGCCTGGGCTTTGGAGGAGCTCTTAAACTGCTCCTCCACTGAGGCGAGGTACTGGTTAGCATTGAAGGGTACATTATCCTTCGAATCAGGGATGGCTTCCCTGATCCCAATGCTAATGGACTTCTGCATTATCATCAGGGAAAGTCTGTTAGAGGGCTCCTAGCGCTGCTTGTCAACCTCATACTGCTTCATGGCTTCAGCAGTGACATCAACATCTCCCCTAGCAGTAGGGGGAGTAGTAGCATCCTCGTGCAGTGTGTGGTCTAGGTTCATGACACCAAGCACCAAGCGAATCTCCTCCCTCCACTCATGGAATTTAGTGCCTAAGAACGCTCGGCAATAGTGGGAGGAGTCATAGCTGAATCAAAATGTGAAACAAGAATAACATTAGTAAATGAAATAACATAATGTCTTGCATGAAAATAACTCTACGTTGGTCTGGTTATAAACATGCTTATGACAGTTGCAATTCGCATCACCGTTGCATGCAAGACATTATGCATTATGCATGAAAATATTGTATTGCATGTCAATTCTGTTCTTTTCGTTTTCTACCCAACGGTGATGTGAATTGCAACTGTCATAAGCATGTTTATAATCAGACCAACGTAGGGTTATTTTCATGCAAGACATTATGTTATTTCATTTACTAATGTTATTCTTGTTTCACATTTTGATTTAGCTATGACTCCTTCCACTGTTGCCGAGCGCATTAAGGGCATTACGCAGCTATCAGGCACTAACTTCCATGAGTGGAGGGAGGAGATTCGCTTGGTGCTTGGTGTCATGGACCTAGACCATGCACTGCGCAAGGATGCTCCTACTCTCCCTGCTGCTGGGGGATATGCTGCTATCACTACTGAAGCCATGAAGCAGTATGAGGTTGACAAGCAGCGCTGGGAGCGCTCCAACTGACTTTCCCTGATGATAATGCAGAAGTCCATTAGCATTGGGATTAGGGGAACCATCCCTAATTCGAAGGATAATGTACCCTTCAATGCTAAGCAGTACCTTGCCTCAGTGGAGGAGCAATTTAAGAGCTCCTCCAAAGCCCAGGCTAGTGCCCTGATCATGAGAATGGTCACAATGAAGTATGATGGTGCTGGCAGTGTTCGTGAGCATATCATGATGATGGTTGATATCGCTGCCAAACTTAAGGGCATGGAGATGGAAATCTCTGATGGGTACCTGGTGCACTTTATCATGACTTCGCTGCCCCCTCAGTACAATACTTTCAAGATTAACTACAATTCCTTGAAGGAGAAATGGAGCATTAGCGATCTCATTTCAATGTGCGTTCAGAAAGAGGAAAGAGTTCGTGCTAATAGACACGAAGGATCATGCAAACCTTGTCAATCAGGGCAAGAAAGGGGAGCCCAAATCTAAGAAAAACTTGAACTTCAACTTCAAACCCAAGAAGACTGAGTTTAAGAAGTCCAAGAGCGAGTCCACTGATGCAGCTGGTTCCTCCAAGGGACCTAAGTGCCGCTTCTGCAAGAAGCATGGGTACTTTCAGAAGGACTGTGAGGGCTTCAAGAACTGGCTCTCCAAAAAAGGTAATTATGATGTTATTTCATTTGTTGATGAATCCCTTTATGCTGATTATTCACCTACTCGTGGTGTATTGACTCTGGTGTAACTGTGCACATTACTAATTCATCACAGGGATTCCTTAAACCGCGCAGAGGCTAGGCAAGGGGAAGCGCAGAATTAGAGTGGCAAATGGGCATGAAGTTGATGCTGAAGCCATGGCACTCTCCCTTTACTATTAAATAATAATTTCGTTCTTAGGCTCAATAATGTTTTGTACGTTGAGAAGAAAATTTCATTTTCTAAGTTGGATGTTGATGGTTATGAATGTACTTTTGGAAACAGTCGATGCCTATAATAATGATGCTATTGGCCTTGCCATCCAACAAGAAGAGCTCTATATGTTGCCTCTGAATGAATGTTCTGTGATGAATGTGTGTGATGTTACCAATAAACGTAAGACAAACACGTCTAATGAGACCTCATCGAAATTATGGCATTGTCGCTTAGGCCACATTTCGAAGGAAAGAATGGAACGTCTCATTAAAGAAGACATAGACTTCTCTGACTTAGGCCACTGTGTTGAATGCATTAAGGAAACAAATTAAGAAAGGAGCGACACGGAGTTCAGGACTATTAGAAATAATTCACACCGACATATGCGGTCCGTTCCCTGTGCATCAGTTGATGGATTTAATTCTTTCATTACTTTCACTAATGATTTCTCGCTATGGATACATCTTTCCAATTCATGAACGTTCTAAAGCGCTAGATAAATTTAAGATTTTCAAAGCTGAAGTAGAAAATCAGCGTAACTTGAAAATTATAGTGCGTTTAGACCGTGGAGAGGAGTGTTATGGGAGACACACTCCTTATTGACAAATTCCCGGTGCATTTAGGTCAAGAACATGAATCGAGACATGGAATTAAGCTTTAAAACATGCATAAACACCACTAACAGAGAGTAATTAGGGCTAGATTAGATCTAATTCGACCACGATCAACTAAAACCGAGCAAGATAGCACTAGACTAACGGGCTCTGATATCAAATGTTAGTCATAAACATTAGTACCAGGATCAAACTAGTCTAGTATTACATGAACACCTATCACAATTAGTGGATCACAAGTTATACCATTGGGTCCAGTAATGGATTCCATCGGTGGAGCGCTCGGTGTAGTAGGTTGAGGAGGCACTGGCCTAGGGTAGCGACGTCCTTCAGGGCGCCACCTACACTGTCCGGCGATGAGGATAGAGAGTGGCGGCGGTGAGGAATAAGGGTGGCGGCTTTCGCGTTGATCCAACGCCCTTTAGGATCAGTGAGAGTGGTTGTGTGCGGGAGAGGGAAAAACGTGGGTGCGTTAGCACTGGCGGCGCCCCCTCCCCGTGTTTATATGGCACGGCTCGACCCGGGGCCGCAACCATCGATTGGTTGGGCGCCTCCGATCATGGCGCGAGGTGGGAGCGGGCTCCCCTTAGTTCGGACGTGGGATACGGGTGGAAAACGGTAAGAAAGACCGAGTCCTTATCCCACGTGCACGTTATCCTTGAGATCATTATCTAACAAAATGCTGTCTGACGGGTGCCTACTGTCTAGAGGTTTATAAGCAGGGGCAGAATCAATGTTACCGATGGACTTTAATTTCCCTTCTTTCTTTCATGAAATCATGAAATCATGAGGGCTTTGCCACCCTATTCGTCGGGCAATGGGGATTTGCTATTTGACATCACACTGACACATGGACCCCTACCATCCTAGCGAGAAACGACAATGCAACACTGGTGGCAAATCTTGAAATTAACAGGACTGAATGAGTGGCGAATCATCGAGCTTTACCTTTGTCGATTGCCAAGACAATAACCCTTTGGAATCGTTGTTGGCTCTTGCTATCATTAGTCTATCGCATTCCTGGTCGTGGGTTTTTGGTCACTGAGGATAGGAACAAGCATCCGTAGCAAATAGGCAGGGAATCCAATCCATCATCCTAGACGGGCTCGTCTGTCTCTACATGATCTGCTCATATTCTCGATTCCTTTTCCCATCAGGGGGCACCCAAATGTGAACAATGTGCATAGCGCATTGAACAAAAGTTGCTGCTGGGATCAAGCGCCCAAGCTTGTAGGATTATTGGACTGGAAGAATATTTCAGAAGTAGGGTTACTGGACGGATCTGACTGTCTGATGAAGCCACTTGACACACCAAGTGAAGGAGTCGTGGCAGGTGATCAACTGTCAGAACCAGAAATATTATTCTTATAGAAAACTTTAGGTTTTTGCAGGTGCACAGAAGTCATGCATGGACTTGGGTTGATCATCCATTTCTCTGTGCTGACTGTGTAAGATTTTTTGGTTTGTCGGTTTTTTAGCTTCTAGATGTAGTAGTTAGGTAAAGGAGATACTATTGAGCCTCTCAAGTGCAGCTTTTTAAACATCAATATTCCTTGCGTAGCATTCCAATTTTCAACCTTCTTCATTGCGTCTGCAAATTGATGAATAATCTGAGCACCTTTTTTATTCTTTAATCTTTCGGAAAGCTGCACTTATGCCCGCTTTTTTGCTGCCTTTTTCAGTTGTTACCGATGTGAGAGCTTAACTTATCCTCTAAAAATGCTGATGAAAGTGGACTAGGGCTAGCTTCTTCTGCACCGAAACTAATAGGTTTGGCTTTTTAACCTAGAGTTACATCTCCCATCTCGTTTCCCTCTGAAGGCACAATCTCACTGACTGACGGCACATAATTGCACTACTGACCAGTGACCACCACAGTATACTGTATACGTACGTCCTTGCATTGCACCTCAAGCACACTGCATGAGCATCCGTCACCTGCACTGCAGCTGGGCCACAATTTCTTCTTTTTTTTACACAGGAGGTGGGTACTGCATGAAGCACAAGAACCATATGCATAAATGGGAAATACACGTATCATATCATATTACGGATCGAAAGGGCGGCGGTGCGGCTGCTGCTGCAGATTGCAGAGAGGACTCGCCGCCGCGCAGCAGCAGCAGACATTGCTCAAAAGCCTGGTCTCTGGTCCCAGCCTTGAAGGCGTCACCCCCACCCCACCAATCATCCCCTCCCTCCCTGTGTCCCGATGCTCTCGCCACATGCACCAGCAGCAGAGATGCTTCTCATGGCGATCGTAGCCGTCCGTCCCCTTCCACTACCTGTTGAGGTCGATCTCCGATGAGCTGCCGTCCTCTGCTTCATCAGCAGCGCCTGCTTCCTCTGCCTCCTCCTCCTCCTGCTCCCGCCGCCGCTGCAAGAACGTACTCCTGCCCAGCGCCACCGGCACCGGCTGCTCGACGGTGCAGTCGCGCGCGGCGGCGGGGGCCTGGTGGCTCTCGGCCTCCGAGGACGACGATGAGGAGGAGGACGTGACGCAGCTGTCGGTGGCGCAGAGGCGGCGGCGCGGCGGCGGCGGCGAGAGGGAGCAGGAGGAGGAGGACAGGCACCCGGCCGTCGTCTCCACCGCGGAGACCAGCTCCGAGAGCTCCGCCCGGGCGGCCTCCGGCGAGCCCCCGCCCAGGGCGTGGTCGGCGAGGGCCTCCTGCGCCCGGCGCAGCACCGACTGCAGGTACCGCCCCTGCGCCTCGATCCTCAGCTGCAGGTGCCGCTGCACCTGCCCATGCGTGCACCGGCCATCATGCCTCAGAGGATTGATGGTAATTAAGCGGTCGTTGGCCGGAGCCGGCCCGTCGTCTACGGCTACGTACCTCGATCTGCTCCTGCAGCTTCCTCTCCATCTCCCTCTGCATCCGCGCCATGGCCCTGGAGGAATCACGGGGAGGAGCCTCTTTAGCACCGTCGCCGTCGGCAGGAAATGCACTGTGCAACGCCGCAACGGTTCCCTCGCCGTACTCGCCCGGCTGGCTCTCCGAGGACGACGACGACGACGACCGGTCCACGACGTTGTCGCCGGGGCCGCCCCGGCTCACCGCCAGCCGGTACTTCTGCAGCAGCAGGAGCAGGCATGGCGGGGTCAGGGAGTCAGGTCAGAATCCAGCCGCGCGCGAGCGATCAACAAGAGGAAGAAGTGAAGCGATCAAATCACCTGGAGGTGGCTCTTGAGGTGGTAGAGCGTGAGCCCCGGCACGGCCATCGCCCTCAGCACCGTCTTGGGCGTCGCCTCTGCAACAATGCCGAAGGAAGCAAGGCGTCAGGCCGGCAGCGATCACATCAAACAGAGGATTAACAGTGAATAAAACAGAAGGGAAAGGCGGAGAGGGCTTATTACTGTCTGCGCCGCCGAGCTGGGCCACGGCGAGCACGAAGCGGTCGTGCAGCTGCCGCGTCCACCTGAGCCTCGCCCTCGCCTCGCCGTGCTGCTGCTGCTGCCCACCCGACGATGCCATTTCCAGCGTGCCCACCGCGGCGCCTCGTATCGCAGCAGCGTCGGCCGCGGCGTGGCCAGCATGAGAAGGCCGGAGTCGCAGACGGCGACGACGACGACGCGGCGAGCAGCTTCGCTAACTGGCCAAACCAGCGGCAGTGGATCGCTGCCGCCGAGAGGGAGCTGCGCGGGGGTGGTCTTATAGGGTGGCGGGGCGGCTCGGGCCGGTTCCTTTCCACCGTGGAGGGAGATATTCCCCTCCGTCTCCACCTCCGGCGGTATATGTATGGATACGCGAATCGGCGGCAGGGGAGAGGGGAATATGGCGCGTGATGAGGCAGCTGGGGGCGGGCCATGGCGGCATCTTCTTTTGCGCCCTCGCTCCATGTCACCACCTCAATTGTTTGCTGCTTTTGCTTTCACTTCTTTGACCTGAAAGAGGGAGAATCTTTCAGCAGTAGGCGGGGCAAAAGCGGAACAGTTCGTTCAGCTACACTGCACCACCCCCCCCCCCCCCCCCCCCTCCTCTCTCTCAGTCTCAAAAGGATGGAGAAATTGAGAGAGAGAGACACCGATTTTTTTTTTACAAAACAAAAGTTGGTGAAAAAAAAAGAGGAGCGAGAGAGAGAGAGAGAGAGAGAGAGAGAGAAGCAATGCGGTTGATTTTCTCTCGTGCATGCAATGCATTGGCACCGGCATCGGCATTGCTGTTGTTCTCTTCTCACTCACCCTTCTCTGGCGCCCGCTTGTTCCTTGCCTTCTTGGCCTGGATTCGCGCAGCCCCACCAGTCCACCACCGGCACCAAGCGAGAGAGCAATGGCCTCTGCTCTGCTGCACAAGCACAATGCACAACCGAGACTGCTGCATGCCGCGGCGACGCTTTCCCGGCGCACGAAGTAAAAAAAACTTGCTTTCAAGCCAAGATATACCGTGCATACGCATGGCTTTGATCCATCCATCCATCCATCCATCTTTGCTTTGATCTCACTGTGAAAAAGAAGAATCGGCGCGCGCGTGCACACGCCGTCAGAGGAGGGGGCTTTGCTTGCGGACACGACAGGTGGTAGAAATGTCAGGGAGGGTCTTCTTTTCTTTTCCCTCCTGATGAGTCCTGGTGACGATGAAGAGAGAATACATCTCTGATGTTGCGTTCGGTTTCAGAGAGGAGATGGGGGGCGCACAAGGCACAGGCACAGGCACAGCAAGCAGCCGAGCGAGCCGAGCAGAGCACTGAGACGACGATGCATCAGCTGGCAAACTGCGCCTTGGCCCGTGGCGGTGACAGGGGAATCAAGGAATCTAATCCAGATCTCGGCTCCCGCAAGCAAAGCAGAGCAAAGGCACCACCACCGGGCACTCTCTGTCTTTGGCCACCGCCGATCGCTCGGTGTGGATCGGAAAAAGGAAGCTTCTGTCGAAAGCCGGTGATGGCGCCCGTGGTGGCCGCCGCCGTCTGGCCGAGACCCCGGAGACACCGGCCGGTCTCTACCTGCCCAGCGCGTATATTCTCATATTCTCCCTGGCGATTGACGTCTTGGCCTCCTCCGGTGTTTCTTGCTTCGTCACTCACGGCTACACGCAAGAGGAGCAGCAGAATACTGAATGCTCCCGCTTCTGGGACCAGTCCTTGCTTTGATTTTTTTTTTTCAGACTGCAAATACGGCAGCACACGTTGTGCAGGTTTTGTTAACAGAGCTACTACAGTCTCAGCTGCAGTGGCGAGTGGCGGCATCTTCCGTAACGGCCAATCATAAGTGAGGGTCCTTGGAAAAGACCCGTCGACTTTCTCCTTCGACTGTGTTTAGATCCAAATTTTTTCTCAAATTCTACTATAAAAAAAATTCTCCAATCATATCAAAAATATCGGCACATGCATGGAGTACTAAACGTAGATGAAATCAAAAAAATAATTGTACAGTTTAGATGTACTTTGCGAGACGAATCTTTTGAGCCTAGTTAGGCCATGGTAGGACAATATTTACCACAAACAAACGAAATGTGCTACAGTGCGCTACAGTATCGGATGTGATGTTTTTTGCCAAATTTTGGCAGATTTCGCCTGCTTTTCGCCTCCACATTTGCGAAATCTGCCAAAATTTGGTAAAAAACATCACATCCGATACTGTAGCGCACTGTAGCACATTTCGTTTGTTTGTGGTAACTCAAAAGATTCGTCTCGCAAAGTACATCTAAACTGTACAATTATTTTTTGATTTCATCTACGTTTAGTACTCCATGCATGTGCCGGCATTTTTTATATGATTGGAGAATTTTTTTTTTCATAGTAGAATTTGAAAAAAAGTTTGGATCTAAACACAGCCTCAATATTTTTTAGGAGCAGCAGCAGCGGCTCTGCATGCATACATACGCAGCAGAGCTTTGCGTAAAGAGTTCTGGAGAAATGTGCAGTGCAGGGTCATCAGGCGCAAATTTATTTATGTTTATCCACGCTATGCTTGTGCGTTGGCGGCACGCGCTGTCTGTCTGGGGGGCGCCTGAACGAGAACAATGGCCTTTCAGACCTGCTCCTACTACCTCAGTCAGTCACAGTGGCTGCTGCAGTGGCATTCTGTTTAAAGTGTGCCTAGTGCAGTCCCATAACCGGGTTCATCTCGCAGCGAAATCGATTCATTCAGTGATGATCTGACCCAGAAGATGTCGGTCACGACGCGCCTTTTTAATCCATCTAGTTTTGGTTCCGTTGTTGGTGTTGTTGTTTTGGTTTCAGGACATGGTGATGAAGGGTACAAGCAAGCAGAGTTCCAAGATGGCAAGTGGGTTAGGAGCGGTCCTTCTCACGGTTCCACTCCTCGCTGGGCTTGCCAAGATGCTCGTCCTGGCTTCCTATAGACAGCATCCGTCCACCGATGCCGAGGACTGCAGTTGCAATCGCCAAAGCCCTGCTTGCTGCCCTTGCCATCAGGCAGGCATCTCATCATTGCTCGTTCGCACAGGAACTCAGGCAGTGACCGACCTGCATGCACAATGGGATGGCTAGCTAGGAAACCTAAAGCTAGAGCACACCACCGTCATCTCAGTCGACCAGGTGGCAATGGCAATGGCATGCATCGTATCGTATATATTCCATATTCCTTCTCCTGCGTCTACTGTCTGTCTGCTGCCGCCTTGTGCACTTGCGCTTGTCTGAATTTTCCAGCTGAATATCCACAGTGCCTTTGCCGTTCTGCCTTCCAATTCAGCACTGAAAGCGAGGGGCGGCCCCTGACTGCCGAAAGCTTGCTTCATTGCTTGAGCCAACAACATTCTGGGAAGCAATGCAAGGAAGGAACAAGGAAGGAATCAGGAAAAAGGTTGAGCTTTAAGGACATTGCTTTAATCAATCTGATCCGATGTTGCGCTCGCTCGCGTAAAAAAAAAGGAAAACACGGCCTCTTTCCCGCGTGTTTCCGTGCTGCTGATCCATCGCCTTTCTTTTGCTTGCATGCTTATATTCCAGACCCCAAACACAAACAAAAGGAAAAAAATAGCAACGCTAAAGCAGATTCCTGAATGATGCCCGACCCGGCTGGGAGAGGAAGAGCAAGAGGATGAGCTGCTGCTGAGGTGAGGCACCGGCAGCAGCACTCACCGCGACGAGTCATTTGGGGGTGGGCAAGGCAAAGGCGAGCGCATCAATAATTCTCTTTCCAAAGAGCGCATCAAAGCCTATCACCAGATTGTTTAAAGGCGTCATCAGCGAGGAGGGAGTGTGTGGTGTTGTGGGCCCGAGGGAATCGGGGGAAAGCGGCCCGGCAAGATGCCAAACATGATCGAGAGGGAATTGGTGTGGTGTGGTATGGGCCTGTCAGTGAATTGAAGCAAAACATGCATGATTGCTCCCCCCTGGGTAAGCAGCCACATAATTGCTGCATAATTACTACCTGATTATGTGCTGGTATGGGGAAGCTGGTTTTTCACTGCCCTGCCCTGCCCTTCTTTTGTTCTTGATAAAAATGTAGGGTGTGTTTAGATGGTTGAAAAAAACACTGTTCCGAACTGAAAAGCACTGTAGAACCACTGTAGCACTTTTCGTTTATTTGTGGTAAATATTGTCCTACTATGGCCTAACTAGGCTCAAAAGATTCGTCTCGCAAAGTACATCTAAACTGTGCAATTATTTTTTTATTTCATCTACATTTAGTATTCCATGCATATGCCGGCATTTTGATGTGATGGGGAATCTTCTTTTTGCATAGTGAATTTTGGGCGAAAATTGGGGTACTAAACACACCCGTAGTCTTTTCAACTTACCATGATCAGTTTCACGCACCGGTAATCTCAGGGTTCAGAGACTGTGCAAGCTGTCAGAGAAGAGTCCTTTTTTCTGATAGAATGGTGAAAAAAAAAAACGTAGAGTGAGCAAATGATTGGGAAGGGAAGGAGATGATTATTGCTGCACTGCACCTGTGTTATTATTCCCTGGTGCATGGACATGGATGGCCTCTCTGATGGTTTCACCATGAGCTGTCCCTGTCCACCTACGGGAATCTTGCTTTGTGGACTTTTTTGGGGGAGAGAGAGAGGGTTTGTGATAGGCTTTTTAGAATTTGTCGCAATAAAAATGGACAAATCTTCTTTTGAAGAAAAGGCTACCACGAGATTGCCAAAGGATTTTTTTTTTCCAGGCGACGAAATGGCTGAACTGAATAATGGGGGCGTTTTTTCCCTTTTTCCTGTCCTGCTTCCTGCCTGAGAATAATTGCATCGGCGGCATCCTTGGGTTGCAGGCCTCACACAGCTTGCAGATGAAGCTAGCCACTGGGTAGGTTCTGAATATACTGAAAAAACTACTACTACAGCACTATGCTTTAGCACGTATGTCTTGAGGGATAAGGTGGGCAGGATTCCAGTGATCCACTAAGGAAAGGCGTTAAACGAATATAATCGTAAGCAAAGAGATGAGCTAGAAAAATAAACCACAGGATCAAAAGAGGATCAGCGAGAAAAAGAGGCGGCGGTCGATCGAGAGGATTCGGGTGCCGCGCATTAGCTGAACACATAGCTTATCTTGATCAAACTCCACCGAATTTCCTTTCTTTCTTTTTACCAGACGCGCGTTGGGTAAATCCCAATTCCATGATGAAATAAACGCGAGAGGTAGAAAAAAAAAATCCATCGGCAATTTTGTCGGTGCGTCGCCTAACTGCTTCTTTTTCCTGCATAAGATCTGACAGAGAGAGAGAGAAAAGTTGCGGTATGCAGAGAAACGAGTGACAGGCATATCAACAATTCAACATGCATTGCTGTGCATAGTTGCACTCCTAGGATGCTTTTGTCCCCTGTAATGGCTGTTGCACTCGTGCGTCTGGGGCCTGCGCCGGGCTCTTCATGATCTCTGATAATTGCAGCAGGAGCCACAGCTACCGGTCCGTTCAGACACAAATTCAAGCTCAAGGCAGTTTAGGCACTGTTTTTCTTTCCTGGCCAACGCTCGGTTCCCCGTTCCAGCATTCTGTTTATACTACCGTGTCTGTGATCGTCGAGTTTGGGAGATGTTCAAGGCTGTGTCTGTAAACATTACCGCTGAGAAACGGTACCTAGCTCGCATCAAATTGTGCGTTGAGTGGATAAGGCAGAGATATTCAGTGTCCAGTTCCCTCATCATCATCATCATCATCATCATCTGCATTCTGCAATGGCTCACGCTCACCAATATAATGGAGCGTACAAAAAGAGCAGGAGTGCCATACATCCTCCTCTCTGTCAGACATCCTCGACCGAAATGCGCCAAAGTCCAAGCCGTCGAAAGCCCATCGACAAACCAAATCATTCATCACGGAGGGCAACTTGTTTGTAGCCACAATTTAAGCTTCAATGTGTTCTCTCTTTTTTGCTGAAAAACATTGCTTCAATGCTAAGGCTAAGTGGACTACGTCTTTTAATTCGGATTGCTGCTGCCTTTAGCAGTGCTGATGAGTGTTGACATATAGCTCTAGGCTATTGCGAATAAAAAGCAGCGACTCGATCGACGATCGTGCTCCATAGATAGATGGATGGGCAAGCGATAACTCTGAACAAAGCAAAGAGCACAAAAGACCCAAAGCACGCACGCAATGCGCGCGCTTTGCAGAGACCGACGGAGCAAGTGCACGCACTGGATCAGATTTCAGATCAGTTGGAGATAATGGAACGCCAAAGCCGGGGATCGATAAGCGGCCACATTGCACTGGTGGTGCCGTCCACATTTCACTCACTCTCAAATGATATGCTAGTGCCGACCATGGCCAAACTTGAGATTTGAAGTGCGCGTGTGGAGCTCTGCTGGACATTGTTCCATGCATGCAGAGGCAGCGCATCAGCGTGTACCAGTCAAGGATGGGGGAATCGGTAGTGCATTGTCGCCTTCAACTATGGTTTTAGTACTCTCCGCCCACCCTAAATCTTAAGAAATCTTCATGTACGTTCGTTATGTGCCATCAACATTTATATAAATATGGATTAATACATAAAAATAGCTCAGAACTCTTTATATAATTTGGAACGGATGGAGTTTTTTTTTTTTTTTGTCGTTGTACTGTTTGTGGGTGGTACGAGAAAGGACTGCTTTTCGTAACCAGTGGTGTACTGGTGTGGTGGTGGCAGCAATACACACGGCGGACGTCGTCGAGACGGGTGGAGAAGCAAGGAAGGAATAACAAAGTCTGGGCGAGCTTGGATTTTCCGACAAGATATGGTTTTTACGGAGATACGGATCGTCCAGGTCCAGGAGGCAATCAGCAAACGCTAGTGGCTCATCAGAGAGGTAGACCCATGGGTGGACGGGAAAGTACGGCGGCGCACTGCAAGCTCGTCGCGATGCCGGCCGGCCGGAATCGGCGGAAGGTCTGTTGGGGTGGCCTGTAAATTTGTTCCTCCGGCGCCCTCTCTCTCTCTCTCTCTCCATGCATCTCCAACCAAATCAAATAAAAAGGGGAAGATGCATGGAGGAAAATCGGCTGGGCCGGGGGGGTGCCGTGCCGTGCATTGCATGGCTGCCTGGCCGGCACGCGCAGCCCAGTACAGCACGAGCGTAACGTAACGGATGGAGTGCCATGAGTGGCAGGTAACGAACAGACGCCGTACGTGCAGTGGCTTTCCCGTCTCAGTGTCACCAGTGCGTGGGTGTGTGTACGTCCTCCGGCGAGACCATGATAGTATTCTGCGACTGCGAGTTGTTCCTACCTACTAGCTCGTGCATTCATGGCCGGGGACGTACCAGTGCTAATAATAAGCAGCAGCGCCGCATGTCATTGCCATTGGGGTGCTTGCCGTACACCGTGTGTGTAGACTGTGTGGAGTGCAGAGCATGTGGCCGCCGCCCAGAGCTTTGGTGGAGGCATCAAATCAAATCATAGTTGGATCGAAGAGAGCTGCATGCATGCATGGCGGACCTCGCTCGTGAGGAGAGAGGACGAGGACGCGCGGTGGTGGCCGGTGGCGGTCGGCGCGGGCAGGATGGGTCCGATCCGATCCGAGTCGGCCGCGCTCGTCGCCGCGTCGGTGGCCATGCCGGAGGCAACTGGAGGCGCGCCGGGCCGGCCGTGCCAGAATGGAAAAAAGTTCATCTCAGGTCGTTTAACTTTTAAGCCAAATCCAAAATTCGTTTTTAAAGTCGAAAAAAAAGTTACCATGTTTCCCTAAACTCGTAAAACCGGTCACGCTTCGTTTTTCGGCAAAACCGACAGTGGTTTTCGCCTACGTGGACACACACCGCGCCACTTCAGCATGTCCACGTGTATCAGGAGCCACATGTCAGTCACTGGATCGATGTATCCGGCGCGCCGTGGGGTTGGTTGCGCACACGCCGGCTTCTGCTCGGACACCTCCGCCTGCCGCCGCACCTGCGCCGGGTCTCGTCCGCCGCGGCCGCCCGATCACGCCCCAGCTTGGACGGCTTCTTCGCTGGCTTCTTATGGCGCCGGTGAGGCGGTTCATGGTGACATCGATGGAGCGGAGGTCCAAGATGGTGCCGAGGCCGGTCGGGATGATTCCGGTGAGCGAGTTGTTGTACACGTTTGCTGCGCTTTCTCCAGGCGGCGTGCCTTGCGGCGCTATGCGCGGGCGGCCATGCCACCATCGGCGCGGGGTTCGCCGCGGCCGCCGTGGCGCTGGCAGCCGTCGCGGCCGTGAACGTGCACGATACCTCACGGCGCACCTCACGGGCATCGACTGGCGCGTGGTGCTGGCATGGTATGACGTCCATCTCGACCTCGTGGAGTTCCTCGTGCCCACGATGCACACGGCTGGCTGTGTCCTCGGCATCGTCTCCCTGTCGATGGTGCTTTCCCAGCCCCAAGAAACACAAGAGAAGCACATGTTGAGCACCTGATTGGGCAAAGCCATGCTGACCAGCGCCACCGGATAGTCTGGTGGCGTGTACCGGGCTATACTGGGTTATCCGGTTTAGTCGAATCCAAGACGAATTGTAAGATTTTTGCGGGATTTCGTGGGATTCGACTTGTACAAGGGTTAAAACCACCCTCCCCTATAAATAGAGGTGTCAATGGGGACCCGATACCTGGTTACCCATGGGGAATTCCTCTATTAGGGTTAGGGTATGGGGAGAATTTGTTCCCCATGGGTATAGATATGGGAGGAATTCTTCTCCCATTGGTACGCGGGTATGGGTTTGGGGAGGCAACATCCGAACCCGATTACCTATGGAAAATGTACCCTAGTTAAATTTGATGTGCAATATGTTTAAGTCTTACAGCCTATCAAACAAGTTAAAACCTAACCGAGACCCAACAAATAAACCTTAAAACCCTTTGTCTATTTAACCTGACCCTTTAGCACTATTCACCTAATCATTCACCTAGGCTATTTACATCTTAAATTCAGCAATAATGTACTACTCTTATATATTTCTTGACAATTTTTTTAATATGCTCACATATTTTTTTATTGGAGATGGGGCTCCAATGGGGATCCGATACCCGAATGAGGATGGGTATGGGATGAGTTTTATACCCATGATGGGTATGGGTATGGGGATGGGAATGAGTATAGCCTGATGGGGATGGGTTTGGGGTGCTGAAACTCGGTGGGGAATTCCCCATTGACATCTCTACCTATAAATATAAAGGGGCCATGCCGATTCACACATCCAGAATCGAACCAATCTATTATTTTACTCACTTTTATCGATATCTCTATCCCCAAACCCTAATTCTCTTCTTCAACCCTATTTTTCGCCTCTCTTCGACTCTACGCCGACTTGAGGATTTCTAGATGGCCTGCCGACGCTAGAGCAACCCCTAGCGCTGATCTTCCCTGATGGGGTCCCTCTCGAGAGGTTCGGTCTGCGTTCTATCTTTAGTGATTGACGCTAAAACGTGTCAACACAAAGCACTAGAAACAGAGGAGGGGATCCCAGGATGCGAACCTTACCGAAGGAGATGGCAAAGAGGATGGCGGGGTCGCCAGAGTGCTCGACGGCTATAACCCCTCCACGCTCCACCAAGGTTAGAACAAAGATTAGCGAGGTAAGGTAGCCCCGCCGCGGCGCTGGTGGAGGAGCTACCAGCGCTGCTGAGCTCCCGAGCCCGCCGAAGAAAGTCAGGGAAAGGTGCCACCGCATCGCCGCTAGAGAGAGGAGGTGCGGACGGAGGGAAGCAGGAAATGGTGGGCAGGCCTGAGGCCGGTGTGGCCGAGCGAGCCAGCGGCGGGAGTGCAGGACGCACGCAGAGGGCGGCGTGGCCGAGCGAGCGCGCGAGCGGCAAGGGCGCGGAAGTCGGCACCGCACAGAGCGAGCCAGCGGCAGGATGCGTGTGCGGGTGGCCTCGCTGAGCAGAAGGCCGGCAAGGCGGGGCAGGCATGCGCGGGCGGCCATGGAGGCCACCAAGTTGCTTGAAGGGGTGGCCGAGGGCGGAGGCGGCCGCGGCCACAGAGCGGTCGACAGTGGCGAGGCACTTCGTGCTTGAGGGAGTGGATGGTGAGGACGGCCTCTGTGGCGCCATGTGCCGCAAGGACTTGTGGGCCGCATACACGTGGACTGATGGTGTAGCGGGATTTACATCCACGTTAGTGAAAACCAGGTTCGGTTTGGTGCAAGGATGGCAGATGCCCAGTTTCACAAGTTGAAGGACCTGCGATACGTGGTTTTCGAGTCCAAGGATCAAACCTGAATTCAGCTGCAAGTTGAAGGACCAGTGATGATGGACTTTTCCCTGACAGGAACCCAGGAGCCGTCTCCTCTCTCTCGTGCGGAGCCGGCGTTTGGCGGGCCTCGCGCGGCGAGCCATAAGGCCCATTAGATGCGCTCCCGCGTCCACCGCACACGGCCAGAGAGGGCCTGGCCCGGCGGAACACCGAGCCATAGAACTTGGCAGTTTCTCTTACCCAAAGAAAAATAAAAGTATATTTTGCCTCCCTACTTAGCTATTGAGGGAGTTTGTGTTTCCTCATAAATTTATAGGACTCTCGAAAGTATTTAAATTACCTATTAATGTCCCTGCTTTAAACGTGGTTTTTATGGTGTTCTTTTAACTACGCGAAACATTTTTTTAAATAAATCTAGTAAACATCGTATGGGGTTTTCGTTAAGCACGGAAAATATATTTAAGCTTTCATAACATTTTTAGGAAAAAAAATGAAGATATGTTAGGACATTAAAACATTGAATAAATATTTTTTAATCTTTTGTATAAAAATAAACATCTCTAGAACCTCTTTTGGAGATATGTTCACGGGTTATAAGGCTAGTGTCATTGGACAGTGAAAATGAGTGTGTAAAACACTGTTTGCGTACTGTACACAGAGTGAAAAAGTAATGATTGCGCATTGTACACTGTACGGATGCACTACCTGGTGACACTAGCCTAAGTATTTTTTTTATTTCTCATGTAAAAATATACCTCTAGGATTTTTTTTATAAAATAATCTTTAGAGGCTGAATATGTTCTTCTTTTCGTTTACAAATATTACACGATCTTTATCGTATTTATTTTGGACCAAATAGGAAACTACGTCAATAGTTAATGGGGACATTGAAGTTTTAATTTATTACTCAAACTTCAATTTTTTTTGAGAACCATTACTCAAACTTTAATGGATCGATGAAATGGACCTTTTCGTTTTGCTTGTCTTGCGCCCACGTAGTCGGCCCATGTGACAAACGAAGGAGTAAATGCTGAAAGGCCAACCGGCAGAAAAAGTTGGACCGACAAAGAGGACCCAAGCTCACTCTCGGGCTTCTCATCCGTGCACACATTTTTGAGAGAAATTTTATCATTTTTTAAATAAAGAAAATTTTATTCCGGTCTCTGCAAGAAGGTTTACACTCAACCAATTCACAAACAGTTTAAAGTAATGATGCGCAGAAATTTTATCATATTTCCATAGTTTTACTAACGATGCGCGGCACACACATCGGCACCATCCTTGTTTGTCGTACTATCTCTCGGTCCTAAAAGTAATGTAATCCGCCTAGTTTAACCCTAAATCAGACCATGTTTATAGAAAAATATTATCAGCGTATATGTCAATACTTTAATATGTAAAACATTTCATAATAACTCAAATTTATACTTATTCGACATGATAAGGGCATGTTTGGTTCTGTAGCTAATAGTTAATTAGCTGCTAAAGAATCAAACTAACAATTTGTTGGACTCAAGCTAACAATTACTCCTTCCGGTCTTCAAATAACTGACATTTTAGACAACATCTCGCATACCAAGGAGAAGGTAGTTAGGATGTCTCCAGCTAGGATCTATATCCTCATTCCTTATTTCAAACTCCACTTGGTCTACAAACAGTGCCAGAATCCTCATTTTGCCGATCCCCGTTGGAGACAGCCTTAGGGTGCTTCTTTCCTGTTGTGCCCTTATACATTAGAATTCTCCCTTCAACAGTAAATGTTTGTAGGCCAGCAAGTTCTCAGGCCACTGAGCCACCCGAGTTCGAATTTTGTAACTCTACATTTTATTTTTGCCACCCAATAGTCTTCACTGCATACAGCGGATGCATCGCATCCCACGAGTCTCCAACGTCTAATATTTCAAGACTGGAGAGAGGATCTCATTAACTAGTTCAGCCCGGCTAATTTAGCTAATAGCAACTAATAATATATAAAAAGGTTTGTATCAGTTTGCTAATATATTAGTCGTTGCAACCAAACGTTATCCAACTAACGGGTTAATTGCCGGCTAATAATTAGCTATCTAATTTTCTCTAATAGCTATTAGCCAGCAAATTATTAGGCGCGAATAGAACCAAACAGGGTCTAAGCATTGCTATTTTTTATATAAACTTATTATTTATAGTGAACTTAGTAATGCCACTAGATGCTATTAATCCATGTAGAAATAAATTTTTTACACCAATGGTTAAAATTAGAAAAGTTTGTCTCGTAACAAACGAACATAGATAAAACTTGTACTGTATATTTATGATTCCATCCTAGCCCCTCCAGCGTTCCCCATCCCGATCCGAAAGTCCGGTTTTTCAGATCGGGATTTCGTTTTTGATAGTAACTGGAAAGCGGATTTCAATCTAAAAAGCGGTGTTTTCTGGTTCCAAATTTAAAAATACGATAGTCAAATTTTTTGATCAAACCATATTTTTTGCTTAAGTAAAACAAAATTGTGAACTCTGCCTATCTCAACCGCTCAACGCATTCATTCAATGCAATGCTTCATCCCTAGCTAGTGATTCAGTGCATGATCCTCTGCACAGTCCTGATGTTTGACAGACATGCGAGGAAAATTCCACCCTGAAATCACGCTATCCAAGCACGAGGCATGCGTGCATACAAACTGTGTCCGTGGCCGTGCCCGCCTGCGTGTCAGTTTTGCACCCTGCACTCCTGCAGGGCTCGCTCGCTCCAACCTCCAAGGCATCATCCATCGACCCCTACCCCGCGCCGGTGCCGGCCCCAGCCGCACCAGGTCAGGTCAATCAGCAGGACCCCGCGCTGACACGAATGACGCATCCATGTCCGTGCCCGCCCTCGTGTCATCAGTTTTGCTCCGATCCTGCGAGTTTGATCGGCAAGAAGGCATGCAATGCACCAGCCCCCTGCAGCTCTGGCGATCATATGGTGAAGATTTGAGTGGCTGCGCTCCCGATCACATCGGCCGCCGAGCCGTGCATGCCGCCGGCGCCGGCCGTGGCCGATGGCCGTCCGGGCCGGCCTTGTCGCTCGCTCCCTCGTTTGTCTGTCATCGAGGATTAATTCCCCCCTGCGCCTGCGGCGTCAGGGATATTCCCCGGCACGCCCTGCCTCTGCCGGTGGCCAGGCTCGACAGCGCGCTGAATCCGAGGCGGCGGTCCCAGTGGCCACTCTCGGCAGCCAGGCGGCGGCAGCGGCGTCGGCGACGACCACCCCTGCTGATGCCTGGCATGGCGCGCACCCTGCGCACGCCAGCTCTCATCATGGGATCCATCGGGCGGCACGGCACGGCACCACCTGCAGCCACCGCCCACCTGCTCCCTCGTGTCGTCTCGGCACGGCAGCCGGCCGGCGCGCGCTGCCATAACTCCGTTGCGCTTGCCGCCATGATGCCCGTCGCCCACACGCACATGCCGTGCGCGTACAAAACTGCGGTATATATCGAGGGATGGAGAGCCCGGCCGGCCGGCGGCCGTGGCTGTTATTGATTAATGCGCTGCTGCGCCACCAGCCGGCCGCCAGGCCCTGGGAGAAAGTTCCGCCGAGCCGCGGGTCCTCGTGTGGGAAACCCCCCAGCAGCCTCGCTCCAGGCGGCCATGCCAGGGCCAGCGCAGGCACTCACATTTCCATGCATTGCAAGCAGTGTGGTCGTCTCTGGCTATGCGCTGTGCGTAGTGCTCGAGCGAGGTCTCGGCGCAGTTGCAGTCCCCGGCGTACGTCCTCTCCGACTCCGGCGGAGGCGGCGCGCGGGCGCCGGCCATGACGCCATGTCCGTGGATGGAAGGATTGTGTATAATGGATGGATATATTGCATATACGCGACACAAGTATATGTACTACCTACTATACATGACTTGCATGCGGCGTGCGTATAACGGCAGCCTCGGCCGGCCGGCCGGTTCCAACGCCGACGACGGCGGCGACGTCGTCTAATGGCTAGCAGTTTGCTGATAGCATCATCATGGTATTTATATTAGGGCCACGTATACGTACTTTTGCGGATTATCCGACCGTCGCTAGCTGTCGATGGACACGTAGACCCTGTGCCCAGAGACGGTCCATGCATACTCCTATCATGCATGTACCATGTATGAACATATTGGCGCGCACGGCCGTCTACGTTCACATTTGTCCCCGACCTACGTGCAGTGCTTGGGGTAGCCATGTCCCAGGCTAGCTGTGCTGGCCGTGTACCATGCACTGGTGCACATGCACACTTGCCGACTTGCCGTTGTAGGCTTGTAGTATATAGATGGCTACCCTGCATGCTGCCGCTGGTGCGTCGCGGTTGTAAGTACTCCTATGTAGGTAGCTAGGTAGTACGATGCATATGATTGAACAAGAAGAACGTCAAGTTGTACGTCCGATTGTGGAGAGTGACACAAAATTTTGAACTCAGCCAAATAATGAAGATGCCATTTCGTGGAAATTCACCTCATCGGGCGAGTATTCAAACGGCTCAGCTTATAGAGCGCAATTCCTCGGCTCAGTACAAACAAACCTCAAGCACTTGATATGGCAAACTTGGGCACCACCGAAATGCAAATTTTTCAGCTGCTTAGCAATCCAGAATCGCATTTGGACATCCGATAGGCTCCAGGCACGTGGATGGATGGGACAACACATGCCTGTGCCCCCTCTGCCACCGCTCACCGGAATCGGGGATCCACCTCTTCGCGGAACGTAGATTCACCAGACGCATATGGAAAGAGCTCTCATCTTGGACAGCAACTCAGGAACTAGACCCAGGCCGGGAATTGGAGACCGAGTGACAACTTACACCAATGGTGGACAAACACGGATGCCATTCCATCTAACTCAAAAAAGGGTCTTCTTTCGCTCATTATCCTAGTATGTTGGGAGATTTTGAAGGAGAAAAACAATCGCAGTTTTAATCGAACAGAGACCCATAATGCCGTAGTTCTTCAAAAAATTTAAGATGAGGCACATCTCTGGACTGCTGCTGCAGCTAAAGGGCTAGCGACCCTGTGTTGCTGAACCGAGCCTTTGCTTGTGGAGTTCGCTTGTACAGTTGTAAATCTCATGTAACTTCCCCCTCTTTGGGTTTTTTTTTCCTTCTTACCGATACAACAGGCAGCTCTCCTGTCCCTTCATTTAAAAGAAAATGAATGCACATGATATACTACGTACATATTGCAAACAGAATAAAGGTCACACAAGACGAGCTTCTTCGTGGTACCTCACCTCAACCCCGGCATTTGGCATGATTGATCATTTGTTGTGCACGCAGGCAGGACCATCCTACTACACGGGCGGCCAGCCAGCGTGCCAGTAATGCCATCGCTCTAGCTATCTCCTCCTAGTCCTCGATCGATGGATGATCCGATACATACGCTTGCGACTGCGAGCGAGGGCATCGAAGCCCCGTGCGGCCGTATGCGCGCCGTTCCTGGATCGTCGCCAACCCTTGTCGATCGCCTCGCTCTCCCGCCCACGCCCCCGTCGATGATGGCTCTTACTCCCCTCGGCCGGGTCTCCGAACGAAGCGGACAACGCCCGCGGTGGTCTGGTCCGGTCTGACGAGGAGGCATGCATGCACCCACCCACCGCCACCGGCGGCCTGCCGATTCATGGGAGAAAGTTTCGCCGATCGAGCCAGCAGCACGCACTCTCACGCAGCGTCTGCCATGCATGCGCTCGTGCCCGGTGGCGCGCGCGGCGGCAGGAGCTGAACGCATGCATATGCCAGATGAGACATCAGAGCGGCATATGTGTATCGGCAGCATATGTTAGCTAGGCTGGGCGTCAGATCTAAGCTCTCGTCATTTATGATGGAGGGCTTTTTCTAACGGTTAGGCCTTGAATTCGCGCTCTGATCGTACGTACCAGAGCGCCGCTGCGGCCGGCAGGGGACATTTCAGAACGGATTCAGAATGCCGCAGTCTGCCGGCAGGCATTCAGCCGGCGATTCAGACATTCACAGGCGCGAGGGAGGGAGGCACTCTGCATACGGTTGATCCCCACCCCCACCCTGGTCCGTGGCTGCCCTGCGCTGCGCATTCAGGTTTCAGAGCAGCCAGCAGCAGGGGGAAGGCATGGAGGCGGAGCATGCATGCATATGAACGCATGTCCGGCCGGTGACAGGCGCTCTGGCACAGTGGCACAGACAGTCATCCTCTGATCTGTCCCCAAGTCCCCAACCCCCCGGACGGGCATGATTGCATTGCATCCCGGCAGTTAGAAATTATTAGGCAGCGATAGATTCTTGGAACCGCCGGCCGGCCGGCCGGTTAGTTCTTCTTTCTCACCGGCCGAGAGCACGCGATACATGCATACTGCATACGTTAACTGAAGCTCTCATCAGGAGGAGTGCTCAGGACGGAGTCAGGACCACAATGCAGGATGGACAGCAGGAGGAGTCGCTGCCTAATCTAGGGCTGCAAAACATCCGCCTCTGACCTCTGCGGCTGCGCCATGAACTCACATGCGGCGGCCGGTGGGTGTAGTGGGGGCGACCGCCAGTGTCTTCTTGGTGACGAATTTAGGGCTGCCAGAGCTAGCCAGCGCCAAGCGACGCGGCAGCGAGCCATGCATGCGCGCGCTCTGTGCCGGCGGCCCCGGCCACTGCAGGAGGGGAGCGCAGGGCATCTGTTGGTTGTTCTTTCTTTCTTTCTTTCTTTCTTTCCTTGATGAGTTTACCTTACCATTCAGTGTCTCATACTCTCATTGTTGCCTAGTTTTACTGCTGCTTCTTCTCCCCCTTCTCCAGTCCATCACTCTCCGATCCTGCTTCTCACCTCCGGACCAATGACCACAAGCATGCAGTGCTCTGCCTTTCAGAACGCGACGCATACTCGATCGACGATCGGGACGGGTGGATGATCGCATTGAATCCATGCCGTTACAGAAGAGAAGGAAGGCGGCAGCCGCATAAATGCGGACGCTTTGCAGGGATGAGCTAGGCGGCAGCGTCGTCGACTCGTCGCCATGATTGCAGATTGCAGATGCATTGGAGGAAGATTGCAGACCGCACGCATCGCCTCCTCCCGGCGGTCCTGCGGCAGATGCAGATTGCAGAATGTGCCGAGGCAGCAGGCAAGCATGTGTGGACAGATTGGAGGAAGGTGTTTTGGAGCGTGATGGCCGCCGACGGATGTGGAGCTCGCTGTGACCTGTGATGGACCACTGCCTGCACGTACGTACGCCGACGCAAACGCAACGCCTCCCTTCTGCCTGCCGGCTTGCTGGTTGCTGCTGCTGCTGCCTACCCAATACCCATCCTTCTTGGCAATTATTACCACTACGCATCACTGCACCTCAGCAGCTCCTGCTCCTGCTCCTGCATGAACCATGGATGCTCTATCGACCGGATTAGTAGCTCTGAATCTGAAGTGGTAATCCCTGGCCGGCGGTGCCTGCCCACTCGATCGCTCCCATCCCCGTTTCCCATTCCCATGCAATGCAGCTCTGCACGCGCTGCGCGTCTCCTCTCCTAGCAGCCAAAACCCCCAAACTAAAGCTTGGCGACCTTGTTATCCAGGGCAGGCAGCGTGGGTTTCACTTTCACCACCCAGCCGGCCCCGGCCGAACAGTTCGGTGAAACGCTGGAAAGCGAAAGCGAAAGGTGCAGCCAGCCAGGGCTCTCTCAAGTCTGAAACTCTGAATGGTGCCGTCTCGATCGGCCTCGCTTTCACGGCCTCCTGCTAGCCAAAGCCGGAAAGGCCTCGTCAGGGATCAGGGGTTCAGACTTTCAGAGATGCGTGCATGATCTCCTCTCCTCTTCTGTCCTAGCTAGGCGGCTAATGTTCTGTCAACGTACGCGCGCAGATGGCTCCTGTGATTCTGTCAACTTATTGGGCAGGGGGCTCCTTCTTCGTTCAGAGAGAGTTTTTGTTCAGGATTCATTCTGTGATATACCGTGTCTTAATTTGCAGAGAGATCTAGGAGAAGCTGGCTGTTTGTGCGTTGATCCGGCTGGTTGGTCTTTCCAAATATCCTATACTCCGTGGTCCACAAACTGTTCAGCTTGTGATCAACGAGTATGAAGATACAAAGTATACTTAGCACTGTTATTTTCTGAACTCTTGGGTAACTTATATTACTCTTCTGATACTGCACATCCATGCGTGTTTTGAGCACAGGCACGGCGGTATAGCAATGTAGCTAGCAGAGAGTACAGAGCAGAAAAACACAGCTTGTGCACAACCTCTGTGGCTCTTTTTTGGCCGAACAGGGCGCAATGGATCGAGGAAGCGAGAATAAACAAACTTGAGCAAGATGCACGCAGCACGTTTAAAATACGAAACAACTGATTTAAGTCTATAATTTTATTATGTATATGTATCCTCTGTAGCCTAAGTTCATGCATCCAATGTATTAGACAGACACACCTCCTCAATTAACTCTAGCTCTGCCAACAGACAGAGCCAACCAAACATTATATTAATCTAATTTATGAGTAATTGACAGTTCGATAGAAGCCATGAATCACTGCTGGAAAATAAGGTTTGTCTATGGCCGGTCACAATCGCTTTCTACATAATGGTTCGGCAAACTGCATATCTGCATGTAGAGAAATGCCCGAAAATTGGTTTCTAGACACGGTTGACCCTATATGACCATATTTAGAAATCAATTATGCAAGTTATCTTAAGGGACCACCGACCAGGAGTCTGTCTATACATCAACCAAGTGTTGGAATGCTTTTCCAACACCTCAATTTTTGACCATTGGATTCAGATGGATGGTCAAGATTACACTGTAATTACAATGTATATACACTGTAATTACAGTGTAACTCCCCCTACCCATCCCGGCCACCCGCACCCGCCGACCTCGCTCGTCAGATCCGCTGCCGCCACTCCCTCCGCCGCTCCTCCGCCTGCGACCGCGCGCCGCAGGGGTGAGGAGGTGCCGCATCGCCGGAGAGGACGAGTCGGCCGCGTGGGGCCGCGCCGCCGCGGAAGGACGCGCCCCGGAGGAGGAGCGCGGTGGGGTTGCGCCGCCGGGGGGAGAAGGAGCGTGTCGCCGACGAGGGAGGAGGAGCGCTGGCGGTGCTGCGCCGCCGGGGGTGGAGATGAGGAGCACGGCGAGGGTTGCGCGCCGAGGGAAGTGGAGACGCCGGGTGATGGAAAGGCTTCCATCACCCGGTTGTCTTTTAGCTTTTCTCTTCTAAAGCCTCAAAGGAATCGGCACTAAACAAAGACGACAAGAATGGGGGAGCCACCATGCCCGCACGTGTAGCATTCATAGGGCGCGAGCGCCATGTCGCCGCCGTCGATCGGCTCTCTCACTACACTGCCATCATGACCCGCTATCACCCTCCTCTGACAAACAATTGCACTGGCCTACACTCGATTAGGCCCTAGCGCACCTTGTTCATACACTCCTGAGACAAGACCTACAATCAAACACCACCCCGCTGTTATGCCAGAGCATTATCGTCGTCCACCCTCATCACCACTGGTGACCCGCCATCCGCAACCGATTCCTCATGCTAAGGCTGTCTGCATTCGCAGACGGTAAACCGTCGAGGGGGCTGCAGCAATGGACTGGACAGCCCACGCTATCATCCTGAGCGCCTCATCCGACGCCACATACAACGTCATACGGCCGGCGCGGTATCTTTCCCTCTCTCCTTCACGTCGACGCGCAGTCCGGGACCGACGACGGGTTCGCACCCGCAAGAAGAGGGAAGAGGGAAGGGAGATGGGAGGCCCGCGGTGGCCGGACTACTGGAGGACCGGCAGCGGGGTGCAGCGGCCGGGCGTGGAGGACGAGGCGCCACCGGGCCACGCACGTCGGAGGAGGCGCCGACTCGGAGGAGGTCGGCGCGGCGGAGGAGATGGCACAGTCGAGGCGGGGTGGGCTGCCGACGCGAGGGAGGAAGGCGCCTCCTCGCTCCAGATCCGGCGGCGGCAGAGGACGCCGGCTCCCTCCGGAGGCAGGTGATGAGGAGGGCCGCCGGCGCGGCGGAGCTCCCTCCGGCGCCGAGCGATGAGGAGGGCCGGTGGCACGGCGGAGATCCCTCCGGCGGCGAGCGACGAGGAGGGCCGGCGGCGCGGCGGAGCTCCCTCCGGTGGCGGCGACGAGGGCGGCCGGCGCGGATCCTCTGGCGACGGGAGGCGGGCGGAGAGCAAGAGGAGGAGGAGGCGCGGGGGAGGCGGCTTGCGTAGGAGGAGAGGACGGTGGTGGTGGGTGAAGAAGATAGAGTGGAGGGGTAAAATATTAAAATAACGTGGTAGTTGATATAGAGTGGTAGATATAGAGTTGTATGAGTATAAAAGATTGTTGACTGTATTTTAAAATTGTGATGACTGGACAGAATATTTCCTTTTAGAGTGGAGATATAGAGTCCCATTAGTGCAGACAGCCTAATACATCTCCACATCATCCGAGAATGAACATCTGCCCCCTTCTTTAAACTCAATCTCTACACTTCAAATCCCTCGCTTAGTCATGCAAAAAACTGGGCTCTCCTTGCTAATTCCATTAGCTTCCATTGGTGCTTTGTTATTTTGTTATGGATAATTGGATAGCACCATTCATAGACCTGCAAAGTGAAGGTGCCAAGGCTTCTAGAAGCTGATGGGTCCATGCTGTGTCTGCCATTGGGTCGCCATGGCTGCTTACATGACTATGCATAAGGCCAGTCACGCTATCGGCACCACCACAAGGTGTAGACAAGTATATCTCCTTTTCCGAACCCTCCCACAATTCATGCGCGCATCTTACCTGATCAGGACCTCACCGGGAGTGCCCTCCCCTAAGCTCCGGTGAACTTCGCCGTGGCCGAGACAACTGACAATAACCTCTGGTCATCAACTGAGTCCATTTGGTCGACACGCCTCGGCCGAGACAACTGACAATAACCTCTGGTCATCAACTGAGTCCCATTGGTCGACACGCCTCTCTGTCATAAGCATGTTCGGACAGCGCAAGTTGATCCCTGTGGGATTGACAGGTGGGACACATGATCCACTTGTCAGCGAGCCGGCCGAGGCTTGGGCACATCGCTGGCCTTCACAGCTTTACTATACAGCCATACAGGTGGGTGAAATCTTTAACCACTTGTAAAAGAGAAGGTAATTAATTAAACGGACGTCCTTGAAAACCATTTTTACACACACCGAATGTGCTAATGACGAGAAGACAAATTTTTGAGGAGGAAAATCTAGACTCTCTATATAAACGCGTGTTCAATTCACAGGAAGAGACCATGGATAAGGCAATTTTCGGTGCTAATCTTCTTCGATATGATCCTAGCATGCTAGTGAGAAAAGTAAACTTGAGCAAGATGCGTGCAACACGTTCACGTGTTCTCATCTACCATAATAAAACCTCTCTAGCTCTCCGGTGGGGTAGACGATGCTGTCCAGAGGGAACAAGTGTACCTCAAACATTCTGCAAACATACCCCATTATACACCTCTTGTCTAGTACAAATGTATATATAGTACAACTGTCGAATATAAAGGACGGAAGAGGTCCCAGGTTCTACATATATGAGGTTCTCAGTTAGTAGAAACAAAAATGAAAAAGAGAGAGAGAGAATATCTTCTTCGGGCGTTTTTTTTTATCAAGAAGCAATCCAACATATTGACAGCTAATTATAAAAAAAACATTGGCCGTTGGGATACTACTACGAAAATCATTTTTTACATGTGCGCAATTTATAAAAGTTGCTTTATCTTCATTGGTTCTTCTTTTACCAAGAATGAATCAAACATTGACAGTTGGGTTACTTCTACAAAAATATTATTTCACATGCGGACAATTTGTAAAAGCAGCTAAAGCAATGGCCTCTATGTAATGGCCGTAGAACAGTAGAAAATGGGTCATTTGTATATGCAACCATTCCATCGCCTCTGAAAATCAAAAGAATTTCTATTTAAAAAAATTACAACACACCATTTATAATGAACTGTGTATATTTAATGGATAGGTAGTCTCATTGAAGACAAAAGTCTTCATGAACATTATACACCTAATTTAAAAATGGTTAAGGCATATAACAAGGTAACATTAAAAAATATTGATAACTTTAAAAATAAATTACATTTCTCTCTCTCTCTCTCTCTCCATCTCTTAACCTAAATATGAGTAACGTTAAATAATAATATTATTATATAAAACCACATATGTATATGAATTACAATGAAAGTGACTTCAAATTTTCAAGAAGTAACCTACATACAGAATTAACTAAGTTAAAATCTAATTCAAACAACACTAACATATGACAATTAGTTATAAATTTGGATAGCCTTTGAAAGTTACCTATGCATGTGCAAGGGAATCCACAACAAAAAATGTATAGACTCAATTATTATTCAATCTCCGAAATGGATTGATTGAATAGTTGGACCTATTAAAATCTTTCCAACATAGTTCACAGCAGTGTTAAATAACAAGTTGCTCACTCGATTTTGTCATCGAATGAACAACGTGACAAAGGTAAACTTGCAAGAGCCTCTACAAGGTTTACTGGGAAGAGTGCAAGGGTAGCACAAAGCACAGGCAACTCTAGAAGCAAATTAAACAGGAGTACATCAAAGGGTGATTTAATGTAGAAGTTTCTATGATAGCTACCAGAAGGTTTTAGAGGAAAACAACTTGAAGTTTATCCAGAGCACTTCAAAAATGGAAAGGAGCATCTATGGCCCTAATTCAATTTTGATGATTAATGGTAACACGATCAATGTGACTATCTGTAGTATCACTTTTAAGTTGGGTCACAACGATGGGCATTTGGTACTCTTGGCCACTATTTTGTGGATTTCATATACATGGTTCAAAGGATTTGCGCAAAGATTAAGAACATTCTAGTCCTAAGTGTCGATTTGTGTTGGGAGAGACTTAGGTTAGTACAAGTTTTCATGACATGCTGTATTATATTTCGTGTCAGTACGGTTCAAAACTTTTCATGCCATGCTGTACTATATTTAAGATTTATTTTCTTCATTCTTTTTTATGAAATATTTTTAGTTTAAAAATAAATTAGCCGGCAATAATTATCAAGAACGGAGGCAGTACTAAAGTATTCTGTTTCCGGATGAACCACCGATGGCACTGCCCTTCCGCATGACCAAGTTGCCGTAGAACTCGGTAAATAAATCTTCGCAGCATGGATATATATACACATGTAAAACAAGAGTGTACTTGTTTATGCCTGAGTGCCTGGATGCATGAACGTGCGCCGGATACGTTCGCTGATGGGGATAAACAAGAGCTCATTCAGAAAAAAATAAAAGGAAAAGGAAGAAAGCCAAGCCTATCTTCACATGGCCGTGGCAGGCACATCTGCTATGCATGCGTGCGTGCATAGCTAGGCATTGGCAGTAGTTCCGGGGTGACGGGACTTGCTTTCCAGCCCTTCTTTTTTAGGTCGCATCGCATGGCCGCCTGGTCTGCATCGACCGGTTGGATCGGTACGGTGACAGCACCTCTCCTGCTCATCACCTGCTGGCTGCTGCTGCAGCGGGGACTGTCCTGTATTTATTCACCGTTCGGCGTAGGTCCTCCTTGACAATGCCCTATCGTGGACCAGACGGATGCGTCTCAAAGTGAACAGGCCTACCTTGCTAGGAGTACTCGCCAGTCACATCCTAGCGCAGTAGTACTCCGTACCACACAATGGCCTAGTATATTGGCTGTGTTTATATCCAAACTTTCTCCTAAATTCTACTATTAAAAAGAAAATTCTCCATCACATCAAAAATACCGACACATGCATGGAATACTAAACGTAGATGAAATCAAAAAATAATTGTACAGTTTAGATGTACTTTGCGAGACGAATCTTTTGAGCCTAGTTAGGCCATGGTAGGACAATATTTACCACAAACAAACGAAATGTGCTACGGTGTGCTACAGTGCGCTACAGTGTCGGATGCGATGTTTTTGTCCAAATTTTGGCAGATTTCGCCTGCTTTTCGTCTCCACTTTTTGGATCTAAACACAGCCATTAGCACCAACCAGCTACGCCTGTCAATCTTGTTAGACCAGCGGACAGGCCGGCCCTTGACCTAAACACATGCTATATACTTTATTATAAATAAATAAATAAATAAATAAATAAATAAATAAATAAATAAATAAATATATATATATATATATATATATATATATATATATATATATATATATTACACACACTAGTATAGGAGAGGACAGGTGTGGATCCTGGAAACCAAGGGCCCGGCACCGGCAGGGGGCCAGCCGGCCGGAAGGACGGCAGCGGCCGGCGGGCGTCGATCGCGCACTGCTCAGCGTCACGTCGGCTCGCCCGTCCCGGCCGCACGCGCGCATGCATGGCTCTGGCTGCCCGCGTCGGAACAATCTCGCGTGCGATTGCGTGTCGCTTTTCCTCATTCAGGGCCGGGCCGGGGCGCGCGACGACGACGACGACGCGATCGCCTTTGCCGCCGGCTTTCCCCTGTACTTATTCCATCAGAGTTTCAGAGGAGCACGCCGAGTGTCCGCCGTGCAAGACGGCGTGCCCCGGTGGTTCTCCGGGCAATAGGGTGGATCGCCGCTCCGCCGAACGTTGTCAAGAGCATATAAATGGGCGTGGTGCTACACCTGCGCACTGTGCTTTATTTGCCGTTCAGCTAGCTAGGCCTGTCCGATTCGTACAGGAGCTACTAGCTGCCTGTGTGTACATCTATCTCAGGCCCTAGTACGTAGGTATGGATAGTGCTGTGTGAGCTTGCTTCCTAGGCCGTCCAATCCAGGGAACGCACCATACGTGAATGGAGTTTTGGACTCGTTTGCAATAAAGCCATCTGATAGGGATACGATAGACACAGTACATCAAATAGTGTTTTATTACTTTTAGGACCAAAAGCCGTGTTAGCTTAATAATTAAGACTAGACAACTTAGGCCTTCTTTACAATGGCTCTGTTTAGATCTAAATTTCTCTCCAAATTTCACTATGCAAAAAAAATTTTCCATCACATCAAAATGCCGGTATATGCATGGAGTACTAAATGTAGATGAAATAAAAAATTAATTACACAGTTTAGATGTACTTTGCGAGACGAATCTTTTAAGCCTAGTTAGGTCATAGTAGGACAATATTTACCACAAACAAACGAAAAGTGCTACAGTGTATTTTTCAGCGCTACAGTGCATTTCAGTTCCAATTTCAGCGGATCTAAACACAGCCAATATGGAAAAGTTTTGTAAATTCTATGTTGTATCTGTATTTATTTAAACAGATTCGATGTCCAATTCTTATGATATCCGTCGTTTAAGGCCAACCTTAATCGTGTATCTCATAGCTGAACAAAAAACTACCAATTTCTTTCTACTACCATTTCAACCCTGCTTCACATGCCTTCGCAGTAGCAACTAATCCGCATTCCGCTCGCCTCCACATGACTCTCTCCAACTATCGCGGTAGATGTGCCACCGATGCTACCCCCCACTGCGAGGCATAAACAACTAAGGCTGGGTCGGCGCCGGTTAGCGGTTGCAATAATCCGCTCCATTGACATCAAGGGGGCACCCGTGCACTTGCGCCGCTCGGGGGCCTGGGATCTCTCCCACCTCCATCTAGAGGTCCTACATCTAGTCGCAAATGGGCTCCGTGCCGCCATTGGCGATGGAGGGCACCACCACCGCCCCCTAGGAGCTCTGAGGGCTCCACGTGTGTACATCGTACACTGCACATTAGGTGCGGGATAAAGGTGTTCATCTGAGCACTTAATGCCTGGGTTGATAAGCGGTCAACGCAAATTAGTAGTGACGATAGTAAGTAACATAAGGAAGGTGTCCTAGAAAAGAAGGCATATGTTGACCTTGATGCCCTTGAGGCCATTGTGGATGAGGCATCCAATGAGTTTTCAAGGCCCCATAACACATGATGGACAAGGGCATACATCAATGTTGGGTCTCACAAGAAGATGGGCATCACAGACCATGTATAGAGTTACAAAGGCTAGCAAACAAAGTATCCATGATGGTCAAGGCTCCAAAAACATGAATTTCATGATATTTAGAAGGTAATCTACATAATGCCAATGATGTCTGGTTCCTAGTTGGAAAAAACTGGATTTTATAATCTAATGGGATTTAAGGCGTGCTTGGTTTGTAGACACATCTTGGCACGCCATAGATTAAGCGCACCAAAGATTTTTTTTTTGGAAGAAATCTACATAATTCCATGATATTTGGAATGTAATCTACATCACACCTTAACCTTTAAAACCAAATGTTTTACACACAAAAGTTTGCAAAACCAAATAAAGACCCCCTGAGTTGTTTCCAGAGGTGGCTTTGCCACATGAGCATGGCATCGTGGCACGCATGGGTACCTCCATGCGGGACCTCACTGTTCCCCCTCCCTCCTTCCCCTCTCAGCCTTCTCTCTCGCTTGCTACGTACAATGAGCAGACCAATGCCATCCCCATCCTTTGCACATATCCCTAACCGCTAGTCATGCAGAGGCGTCGAGCAGACCAAAAAGATGTCTAGCTAACTCGAACATATGTCCTTACTATGAGTCGTACTAGGAGGCAATGAAAAGCGGGGATCCTACGGGCTCGTGCATTCTGGTAGATAGCCCTACAAAAATAATAACGCGGCCGTGCTCCTCGTATGGAATAATGGAAACATGGAAACCGAGTAGCGAGCTCTCTTTTGGGCGCCGGCAATCGCTGGGAAAACGCGCACGCCGGTCCGTAGGGGTGCCGGCCGGCGAGCGCGTACGAGCTCGGTGCTCTGCATCCTGATGGCCGTGCGTGCGTGCGTACGTGCGAGATCCATCAATGCGCCGTGCCGTGCCAGGTGCTTACTCAGAGCGGGCTAGCGGCGGCCGGATCCGGAGGAGGCAGATGGCCGGTGAGCTCGCTCGCGCGCGGCCGGGACGGTGAGGCGGCGGCGGCGATGGCGCTGCCAGGTACTGGTTGGCCGGCCGGCGTACGTGGTTTGTGTGTGGGCCTGTGGGGTGGACGAACGAAGCCGGCCGTGCGTGGGTGCGTTCGTGCGCGCGCTGGCAGGGGCAGAGGGTCACAGGCTGGGCAGCTGCTAGCGGCACAGTGCGCTGCGCCTGCTGCCCCCCGTGCAGCAGTTGAAAAGAAAGGTGCCTGTAGTGGTTGCAGGGCTCATTCAGACAGCACTGGAGGGCATGCATGTTCTGTCACGGCATCAGGGCTCAGCGAGCTGGAGTAGGGTCGACGACGACGACGGAGATCAGATGAGATCGTCTGCTAGGACGACGACTCAACGCGGTGCAAATGTGCAACGCCAAGGGCGCGTTTGGTTCGCTTCTCCTGCGAGCCAGGCTGCGTGAGCCAGCACCGGCGGAGCCTGGCTCCCGAGATACGACCGATTTGCTCGTATCTGCGGAGCCTGGCTGAGGGTGCTTTAAGTATCGTGCAAGCCTTGCTTCCCACCTCGGTGCAGGCAACCAAACACCTGCATTGCACGCGCAGAGCCTGGCTCACAGCAACCAAACAGCAGGAGGCTGCATCTGCGGATGCTTGCACGCGCAGAAACAGGGAACCAAACACGCCCCAAGCCTCTGTTTGTTGTTGGTACTCGTACCTGGCGCAGCAGCCGGCTGCTACAGTGTCGCGTTTACTTATACCAAATCCAGAAGACATTTTACATAATGATTTTTTTGGTGCGAAAAATGAATAGCTGCATTAACAGAGTTGAAATTTTACTATAGACAATATACTTCTGAAATCAGCATACCTAAACAAACAGAAACAAGAAAAAAAAGGGGGGTCGATGGAGGAGAGCTGGAGGAAGGAACCTGAAAATTCAACCGCGCGCAGCATCCAGCATGCACCTGCTGCTGGCCGTGGCCTCTGCCCAGCTCTGGCCTGCTCTTTAATTTGCACTTGCCGACGATCCTACTTGCGTTGCGTCCTGCTCCTTGAGATTCCTGCGCGCGGGAGGAGATCGCAATCTCTCTGCCCGGCTTCTTTAAAAAGCTAGGGCTCTCGAGCTCACTCGAGTACTTTGGCCAAGTACCAAAACATTTAATTCAGTCAAGCAAGGGTGTGTTTAGAGCACCAAAAGTGCTCCAAAATATACTATGCAAAAAGAAGATTCCCCATCACATCAAAAATTCCGGCACATGCATGGGATACTAAATGTAGATGAAATAAAAAACTAATTGCACAGTTTAGATGTACATTACGAGACGAATCTTTTGAGTCTAGTTAAACCATGATAGAATAATATTTACCACAAACAAACGAAACTTGCTACAGTGCTTTTCAGTTCAGAACAGTGTTTTCTGGCACCAATTTTGCCCCAATTTTGTCCCAATTTTGAGTACTAAACACACCCCAAGACGACTGAGAAATCAAAGAGGGCATGAGATGATAAAGGTAGTACAGCACAGGACAAGAGTGTAGTACCAGACCAGTACATTATATGTTCATTTGATCATCGAGTATAAATTAGCAGTGGCTCACTCTGTTGCTTCTGACTGGTAGATTTGCGATCCAGTGCACCGCCGCGCGTGTACGATACTAATTGGACCGAGATTCCTCATCATCGTACCTGGTAGGATCGCTTTACAGGGATTGGGATTCAGAGAGCTAGCAATGTCTCGTCAAGATATATAAGTAAGCTCTCGTCAGAGCCCTGGCCCCGGGCTCAGCACATCTGCACCAGATTACTGTGACGAAGAACACGGCATGCATTGTGTTATCAGCGAGAGAAAGATAAACTGCCGTGACAGTCAATCAGCATGAC
Source organism: Paspalum notatum (assembly GCA_022530915.1). NCBI lineage: Eukaryota > Viridiplantae > Streptophyta > Magnoliopsida > Poales > Poaceae > Paspalum > Paspalum notatum. The sequence goes on from CM039691.1 coordinate 8,696,985, forward strand.
AGTAGTGCAGTACGAAGGTTGTTTGCATCGCGACGAGAGAAGAGACCGCACGCACGCACGCACATTGCAGTTCGCTCTCACTGCAGGGTGGCACAGTACAAGAAGCCGGATGAGACGTACTGTTGGGGCGCATGTACGTGTACGTTGGGACGTACCGACCCACAGTTGGGAGTGGAAAAATGAATGCCGGCCAGCTCTCGCCTCTTCTCTCCCTCTGCAGGTTTGGTGTCTCGTCCTTGCAAGGCACACATGTGGTGAGATGACACCTACACGTGCGGTGGGGACGGCCGATGCTTTGTTAAACTCGGTGAAAGCCATGAGAGAAGGATGGCAGCAGCAGCGGTGTGGTGGTGTGGTGGTAGTAGACAGCTGGGACAGTGACAAGCCTCGCCTGCAGTAAGATCTTCTGCACCTTGCTGTATTAAACTCATCATCACCTAGCCGCTCCTTCGATTCTTTTATACTTATTACCTCATCACCACTCATCAGTGAAACTAACGCATGTAGCCGGTGGTGATAAAACGTGCTTAGTAGTAGTAAACTCTGTACTCCTACTGTACCTGCAAAGAAATACTTCCAAAAAAAAAAAAGCTGGTTTCCCCATACAAGCACATGTTGATAGCTTCTTGCAAAGGGTATATTGATCTGGCCGCGTACGTGGCGTGTCGCCCCCACCGGCCGGCCAGCCGCCGCGCGCGGAGCAGCCACCACCGGCGCGCATAAATGGGTGTCGGCGACCCGCGAGCCGCGAGCCGCAGCACAGACGATCCCCTCCCGGACCCCGTCCGTCCCCCCCGCAGCACCGCCTATCTATCCAACAGTGAAAAGCGCCCGCGCTCCGGCCCGCCGGACGGCCGGCCCTCCATCGTCCCCCCGCCTGCGCAGCTAGCGTTTTTAGACAGGGAGGGGGTGCGTGCGTGCGTGCGCGCGCGCGGCCGGCCCGAGCGATCCATCCGTCCATCTTCTTCTGACGACGACGAGAGAGAGAAGTCTAGCCAGGCAGCTCAGCTTCTCTAGCCACCTGAGCTGCTGCTGCTGCTGCTGCCGCGGAAGAACGCCCCCCACCCACGAGGTACGACGACGATGCCGTGCTCGTCGCCGGCGCCGACGTGGCTGCTGCGCGTGGCGCCCGCGGACCAGACCTCGTCCTCGTCCTCGTCCAAGGGCGGCGGCGGCGGCGGCCGCGTGCGCACGGCCGGCACCACCACCATGGACACGGCCGCCACCACCGCGGCGGGCTGCGGCCGCGGCGGCGGCTGTGGGAACAACAACAATGCCGGCGCCGCCGACCACCAGGAGAGCAGCAGCAGCGGGCAGTCCCGGCTGGCGGCGCGCGGGCACTGGCGCCCCGCCGAGGACGCCAAGCTCCGGGAGCTCGTCGCGCTCTACGGGCCCCAGAACTGGAACCTCATCGCCGAGAAGCTCGACGGCAGATCCGGTAACAAACAACTAATCACGCGCACACCACGTCCATTATTCCATCCATCGTATATACAATTATACATACTCCACTGCGATCGATCATGCGGCGAATGAACGCCAACATGCGATAGATGTGCGTGGGTGGGTGACGCTCGCTCGATGCTGCTGCACGTAAAATATATACAGGCAAGAGCTGCCGGCTGCGGTGGTTCAACCAGCTGGACCCGCGGATCAGCAAGCGCCCCTTCAGCGACGAGGAGGAGGAGCGGCTCATGGCGGCGCACCGCTTCTACGGCAACAAGTGGGCCATGATCGCGCGCCTCTTCCCCGGCCGCACCGACAACGCCGTCAAGAACCACTGGCACGTCATCATGGCGCGCAAGTACCGGGAGCAGTCCACGGCGTACCGCAGGCGCAAGCTCAACCAGGCCGTGCAGCGCAAGCTCGAGGCTGCCGCCGCCGCCGCAATGCCGCCGCATCAGGCGGCGCCGGGGACGGCCGGCGGGGACGTCTTCTCCGGCGGCCACGGACACGGACACCACCACCACCAGCAGCAGCTCCTGGCCGCCGCCCACGACGCCGCCGCCTACGGCTTCCCCGACCCCTACTACGGCTTCGGCTTCCGTCACTACTGCAGCTTCCCGTTCCCGCCGGCAGGCGCCGCCGACGACATCACGCCGCCGCCGCCTCCGTTCTGCTTGTTCCCCGGTGAGCACGCCCCGGCCTTCAACACTCTCTCGATCTCTCGGTCATCTCTCCCTGCCGGCCGTTGCCTAGCACACACTTGCAGCACTGCACCGAGGAAGGAGCGTGTGACACTGACAGGCGGGGCTCCCGGCAACAGTTCCTTCCGGCTGTTAGTGCGTGTGATTGTGAGAGAGGACCCCGATCGAGATGGATGCATGCAAAGGCAAAGCTCGGTGAAATGTGAATGTCACGGAACTGTTGTCCCAGTCCCAGGCGGTGAATCCTGGCCGGCCGGCATGGCATGGTTTACTGTGTGTGTATGTATGGTGTGCTCGCTCTCCAGCTCCAGCAGTCTAGCAGCCACCCGGCCGGGCTTTGTTACGTAGTACAGTGTCCGTGTGACGAGACCTATCCCTATCTACCTCACCTGGGGCGGTGGTACGGCTGGCTGGGGGGGCACCAGCGTTTCCACTGTAGCAGTGGTCTGGTCGTGGAGTAGGAGAGGAGAGGCCAGGCCAGGGCCAGGCAGGGTTCGGCACACAGTACATTCAGGGCGGGCAGGCGCACAGCATCGATGAACCATGATTCCATGATAAAGGCAGCCCACACGCACACGCGAGATGAGATGAGATGAGACGACTCAATGGAGGCCCTGGCCACCAGTCCGATTCCATGATAACGTCAGGGGCCAGGAGAGCTGGCCCCTGGCAGCCGGCTAGCACACAACGCACACGGCCGGCCGGCCGGCCGGGCCACCGCCGGCCCCCGGCGTAAATGCGCTTGCTTGAAATAGGAAGCGCCGCGGGCATCGGAACACCAGGCACTGCCACTGCCCGCCCGGGAAGACGACTCGGACTTCCACAGTGCCGCGCGCTGCGCGTCGTCGCCGCACAGTGGCGCGCACGCACTGGCACACACGGAGAGGGACAGGGGGTCGCACAGCACAGCGGGAGAGCAGTGCGTGTGAGGCTTTGGAGGCAGATGACGTGCCAAGGCGATGATGCCGCCATCAATGCCGCCTCCTGGCTAGCTGCTGTGCCTTCTCCTGTTTAAGATCTACTATACCTGCTAGCACCTTGCGTCTTCGCCTTTCTTGATTATGTTTGCTATTATTAGTTCCTTGATTATTAGCACCCTGCGTCGTCGCTGTCCAGTCATCATCGGTCGTCGCTGCCACTGTCTCGCACTCTCACGCGCGGGAGCTGCAAATTAATCTGCTTGTCTACTTTTTTGATGTCTATGGCCAGGGCCCGGCGGCGCGGCGGCCCACGCCGACGGCAGGCGGCTCCTCCCGTGGCAGTCGGCGTCGGACGCTGCCAGCGGCGGCGGGTACGGGGACGCGCCGCTCCTGCTGCCCGTGCCGCAGGGCGGCGGCTGGGTCGGCGGCGGCGGCGGGCACCGCCACCACGAGGCGCAGTTCGTCCTGGACGCCAGCGGGGGCGCCGCTGCGTTTGACGGGACGGCGACGAGACAGGGCGCCGGCGGCGCTCACTTTGAAGCCGCCGCCGCGGCGGCGCCGTCGCCGGCCTTCATAGATTTCCTCGGGGTCGGAGCCACATGAATGCGCATGCATGGGCATTGCAGTCGGCAGGTGGATCTAGGACAAATAGCTAGCTCGATCGACCTCTAGCCTCTAGCTAGCTTAGCTTGCCATACTACTAGTAGAGTAGTATGACTTGTGTAAATCGTCTACTTGACAAATAGCTAGCTAGGAACTGGCGAGGGAGATTGAGCTTATGTGCAGTCGGGGCTTTGTAGAGGAGGGATGCTTGGACTTTGATCATTTGGGGAAATAGTTACTTGATTAGCCCCCGCCGGCCATATATATATGATGGTGGATTGGAGCTTAAACATGTTAATTTCTTCTATGATTAGCCAAGTGTAGATGCATGAGAGGAGGAACTGAAAGCCGCAGGTGAACGTGGACTAGCCGAGTATGGTATACGTACTTTTTTTTTTTTTTGACAACTGGTATAGAGACATGATACAGTGCTTGGTCGGAACTATCAGTTCCTCTCGTCCAAAATAATCTGGATCGTAGATGCAACACATAGTCAATATAATTGCAACAAGGATATTTTAGTAATTGGTGTTCTGTATCAATCTGCACCAATTCAACGCCATTGACGACTTCATAACCGAGCCTCGCAGCTGGTCGCTCATGGAGCCGCTAGGGGTACCGGTGCTTTGCATTGGGGCAGGCCGCCACCATTTGCTACGGTCGGCCGCGCGCACTGGGACTCTTCACCGCCACTCGCTCCGTCCATATGCAGGGGCCGGGCAGAATTTGTACGCAAACGCAGGCAGTAGCCACCACTGCTCGCAGGGCCGCCGACCACCGGCGTCGGCCTGCCAACCTGCTTGCCCCTTGCCGGTGTGGCCACCAATCGAAGAATCCACGATATGCATTTTAATAAGTTATGCATAAACCAGCTCGCAGGATTGCAGGCACTAGCGATTTGAAATTTTGTGCGATGTGGTTCTGGAACTCCAGGTTTGCGAAGTGAGCGAGGTCGGCCGTGCGAAGAGAATGTGAATTGGTGGCGGCGGATCCGTCAACAGCGCATTGACGACTCTGCGCTAGAGGCTTGAAAGGGCTCCACCGATGTGGTAGGTAGAGCGGCTATTTGACGTTCTGCCGGCGCCATGATTATGTTCGGAGTAACTCAGTAGGGGATACCGGCCATGCGGAACGACCGTGAAGGAGCCTTGTGCCCAGAGAGTGTAGAAATACAAATATACCCTTTATAACTATTTTGTGGGTCATGAAATTTAAGTTCCTGTCCCGCTGCATTTTGGTTCTAGCCCACAACTTAAGTTTCTTTAGATTGGCTCCTCCTTTATTTCAGCCATCAGATCTATACCAATGAAGGGCTACGGTTAACTTCAAGCATTGTAAAATCTCTAACTGGTATATGCATGCTGCAACGCAACAACTATATATTTGTAGCGTTTCGGGAGCTTCATGAGGTTACAGTACGTTGTCTTAGGCTCTGCCCCTGGCATGGTTTACCGTACACAATATCCGTGCGTTGCAACCGTTATAATTCTCAATGTGGTTAGTGTGAATTTGGGCATTGTGTCCTCTATCGCATTACCATGATGGATTATTGATGCCATCTTATTATGTATATTACCGATGACTTTGAAAGAATTTTACAATGATTTCAGTTGGATTATTATAAAGATATCTTTTAATTTTCCATCGATATATAAAACATCGAAACCGGAGTCCGTTTGTGACCTGAGCATCTGTTTTTATGTGATGTGTTGCTGCAGTCCGAACTGGATTCGCGAATAAATTTAAATTCCATTTGTATTTAGATTAAATTTGTTTGATAACTTTAAGGGAGGGTGGACGGAATCTTGGCAAAAAAAAACTCTCTTTATTATTTGGTATATAGATATAGATATGCACGTAATTAGTGTAATGCATGGATATGATTCCTTTTTTCAGATTTACAATTTTTTTACACCATCAGTTCGGATTTCCAAATCATACATATTCCATTTTAGCTTTGCCTTTAGTCGACTTTCCTAACTTTGACCAAATTTACAACAATCACATAGCAATATCTCCATATCACATTGGTTCATCCAATCTGTCATGGGCTCATGGCATATGTTTTGATAGTGTAATAATTTGGTATTGTAGTCCCTCAATTCTTTTCTATTTAACGCGGTTGATTTTTTCAAAAAATTTCATTACTTATTATTTATTTTGTTGTTACTTTGCATTTGTATATGTTGGCATAAATTTTTTTAAATAAGATGAAGGATCTAATTTGTAAAAAAAAATCAACTGCATCAAATAAAAAAGAATTTGAGGGAATATATGTTAATACATTTTCTAAAAAGCTAGTAAATGCTTAAAAAGTTTATTTTAGGGCAAAGACAAAGTGAACTATAATTTAAAATGAATGTGTAGTATTAATTTTCTTTTATTTCCAAACCAGTCAAACTTAAGGTTGCATCTGCACATTCTAAAATCACCATGGTATGTGAGAAAACCTAGCATCTATTGATAGTATACTACTTCATCCAAGCTATCCACGTAAGTGAGCCACATCAACCACTACCATTGGTTCATATATTCTCAACAATGATCCAAATCACGGACTAAGATGCATTAATGATATTCTACCATTCCATGAAAGTTATAATGTTGTTAAATATCTTATGTGTGATCCTAGAGACGCCTAAAGAAATGTGTGGGTATCCTTGTAGTTAAACGGTACAATAAAATATAGAACGTCTTTTTCCCACATAAAGACAATCACCCCCTCCTCCTCCTCTTCCTCCTTGGTTTTGTCTATCGTTGTAGCTCATCGGTTCTCCACGCTATGCGATTGAGCACCAATTTTGCCATGACCATCTCTTGCCACAACCATAGAGCCGACTCTAAGCATTGGTAATCCGCAAGAAGTCCTCAATAAAAGAACATCGGGCATCAAGCTCCTCGGCTAGCAACCTCCACCTCGTAGATGACAACAAACACCATATTAACATATACACATACCTCTCAAAGGTGACCACACCAACAGCCCATAAGCCACTCCCGCTAGATGGGGGTAGCACCACACCGACACAACACACAAGTACACAAATACCATACTAACATACACATACCTCTCAAAGTTGTTGCCGGACTTGAAGTCAACAAGGATGATGTAGCTGAAGACCATCTCGAGGAGCTAATTAAAATGGTGTGATGCCTCCACTATCGACATCACCTAAAACCCTACCCGTAAGTACAGAGCATACTACTCCAAACATGCATTGTAGGCGTCGACCCACTAGCTAGAGCTCAATCTCCCTAGGGTCCAAAAAGGCTGCTGCAAGGAAGGGAGGTTCTATGGGGAGATGGTGGCAAGATCGATGTTGGTGCTGATGAAGGATTGCTTGTTGGTCACCCCCTTGGTACAGTAGCGTGGGGAACACTCTGCTAGGCTTATCATCATTCTTAATAACTTGGCCCAAAGTCTTATCTTTAATTGGGTTTTTGTTCATCCAATCTGTCATGGCATGTGTTTTGATAGTGTAATAATTTTGGTATTGTACTCCCTCAATTCTTTTCTATTTAACGCGGTTGATTTTTTCAAAAATTTTAATTACTTATTATTTATTTTGTTGTTACTTTGCGTTTGTATATGTTGGCATAAATTTTTTAAATAAGATGAAGGATTAAATTTGTAAAAAAAAAATCAACTGTGTCAAATAAAAAAGAACTGAGGGAATATATGTTAATACATTTTTCTAAAAAGCTAGTAAATGCTTAAAAAGTTTATTTTAGAGCAAATACAAAGTGAACTATAATTTAAAATGAATGTGTAGTACTAATTTTCTTTTATTTTCAAACCAGTCAAACTTAAGGTTGCATCCGCACATTCTAAAATCACCATCAGCAAGTCCTGCCAAGTTCCTTCCTTGTTACATGCATAACTCGAAAAGCCATTCTCACTTTTTTTTTTGCTATCTAAATTTTATACTTTGGCTTGGTCTTTTTGGTTGGCAATGCATAGTCCATTTGGCTAGTCTAGTGGCAACTATGCTATCTAAGGTTCGTAAAAAAACTATGCTATCTACACATGTACTGTAGAAACTCTGCTTCTAATGGATGTTTTCTTTTTGAAAATAAATTATCATCTAATCCCTTCTCTCTCCTTTGTTGTTTCGTTATTACTCGATGACCCTCTATATTTCTGGGTTCTTGTGAAAGAAATGGTTTCTTATTACATGAAAAACTATTTAGTTATGTTGCTCTTTCTTAACTCTACCTCTACATCAGCATTTTACTTACATAGCAACATAACTAATGTAGTACTATGGAAACTATACTAGTGATTTTAGATAGTACTTGCATGATGATAAAACTGATCGGTCGAGTAGTACTGGCTATATATATATTAGCTATAGCCGGAGGACCGTGTCTTAATATTCTCCTATTCACTTTCACTGTCTCATGATGAGTGACACAAAATAAATCCTTAATTAGCTAGGGCTTTGCCACCATCTACTAGCTAGCTTCTTTCTCCTGTACTAGCTTGTGCGCCCACAACTATTCGTTGTAATGATAACTGATAACTACAGCCGGGTTTGTCCGTATGCGGTGCTAGCTGCTTTGCTTCCCGGCGGTCCGTTGCTTCCGTCGTAGGAGCAATCAGCGAGAGCGAAGCTAAGCCGCTGCTACGAGCCATCACGCAGGCACATAACTGGGAGGAAAGGGACTGGTCGGATCAGTTGAGACGTCCTACGTCTCAGATACCCTTCGTCCTGCATAGCGTGTCGGCCCGCCCTGTAAATTGAATGCCCTCGTCTCTCCCTAGCTCTATGAGCACAGGGTAGATAGTGGACAAGAGTCTTTGTTCCTGGCACACTCTGCTGTTCCAACCAATTTTCTGTTCATTTGGAGAGCTGAGAGTTTGTGGTGGGCTGGTGGCTATTATAGAGCATTTGCTTGGATAGAGGAGAGTGCGTAACGCAACGTTGTGTTCATTCTCATAACGAAGCCCTGTTTGGATACGATTATAATCAGATTATGGGTCATTCACTACGAGAAGCGGAGCCAAACGAGGGCGTGTTTGGTTTTGGACGCAGCTTGCTATGCCTTGCTGGCACGGGTGACGAGGAGGCTTGCTTTGCCAGGCTAGCGATTTCGGCTCTCCGTCAAAAGCATAGCAATGCTTGCCCACACAAGCCCCGAGGTGTCTTGGCGAATGAACCAAACATGCAGATCTGTTCAGTCTCCTTGCTGGGCGAGACAGCACAGGGGTGGGCAAAGGAACCAAACAGCCCCCGAGTTGCTTACCTCGTGAGCCTCGCTTCCCCCACAATCCTCCCTCAGTACAAATCTCGCTTTTCCATATCGCAGCCTCCCACCGGCCGCTCGCTCAACGCGAGCGATTATTCGCCTCCACCTTCAACCTCTGCCTCCGGCCTTCGCCCCTAGCCTCCACCTTCCACCCTCCGCCTTCACCAGCCACTCCGCGTCGGCCTTCTCCGGCGCCTCCCCGTCCGCTCCTCCCACGCCGGCCGTCCTCTCCGTCTGCTCCTCCAGCGCCAGCCGCTCCCCATTGCCCCCTCCCGCGCCAGCCGCTTCCATTGGCTCCTCCTGCCGCCAGCCGCTCCCTGTAGGCCCCTCTCGTGCTGCCCTTCCCGTCGGCCTGGGAGAGGAAGCTGCAATCCCGCGCGGGGAGGTGGCCACCGCGGCGTTGGCCCGAGCTGGGAGAGCTGGAGAGGAGGCGGGAGCCGGAGAGGAGGCGGGCGTCGGCCTGAGCGGGGAGACGAGGTGGCCTGAGCGGGGAAAGAAGACGGAGGTGAGAGAGGAGATTCTCCCCAAATCAAAATTGCCAAATACTCTGCTCAAATTCTACACAAAGCCACTTCTTAGGTAATCTTTCTCATCAGATAATCGAGATACAGAAAAACGTAACCAAACAGGACCGATAATTGATGTGAGGAATATATATACGAGGCTAGGCCACATAGTGATGAAGGAGTCCGTGGATGTCTTACCAGTGTTGTGAGTCGTGTGATGACAAGAGAGTCTGTGGATGTCCCAAAGTGTTATGCTATGGGAAAATTTCTTGGTTTAGTTCAAGGATTGGTACGACATATTGATGATGGGACGCACACAATATATAAGACACATGCAACTCTTATCTAATGGATCAGTATTTTTAGCTAAGTTAGCTAGGCTGGTCTGAGGTGTGGACTTCAGTGAATATGGGCTCGATAGATCCGCCACAAACTGTAACATGCACAATGTTTGCGGAATCCGTTGGAACAAGTGCAGCCTCATTCTCTGGTAGTAATACTGTAATAGTGAATCTGTCTGTTGAAGTGTTTAGTTGTTTGTGTATAAAGTGATTCTGGATGTGCATTTATAACGTGGAGTAGGTTGGGAGCAGGGAGAGCAGTTTTTTTGCTCATACTCTCCGGTACAAATTGGAGAATAGATTCATACTCCCTCCATGAAACAAATTGTTTTTTTTACCGTTTAGCTGTGGGGAGTGATTCTCGCTGGGAGCGGAGCTGTGGAATCTCTGCCAAAAGCCCTATGTTGGGATGGATTCTACAATTTCTAATATTGGCTTGTCATTGGATAATGAGATTATGCCCGACTGCACAGAATCCATTTTTTGCTTCTCGATTTAAGAATCCCCAATAACCAAACATGGCCTAAGGCTCCGTTCATTTTCGGGGGATGGAATCCCGATTCTATTGGACCCCACCCGACAACGGTTGGAGCTGGTCCCGGCTGCCCGGCTGCCCACGCCCCCTCGCGATGGAAAAACCCAGCCCCTCCCTCCCTCCACTCTCAACGGAATCAATTTCACCCCATCCCCCTCCTGATAGCGCAAGGCAGCGCGCCCTCCGCCGCCGGGGCCGCCGGCGGTGGCTGCCTCTCTGGCCCCGCCATCTCCATGACTCCCCCTGGCACGCCCCACTCCTCTGCAGCAGCCGCGTCGCCAGGGCGATCCAAGCGCCCAAGATTTGCACGATGGCCGCGCATCGTAGGCGAATGGGGTGGCGCCAGTGGCCTAGCCGCAGCGGGAGGCGAGGCCGTGCTGGAGGAGCCACGCGACGGCGGCGGCTGGCCGTGGCGGGCCGCGGCGGAGGGGCCACGCGATGCGACAGGGTTGGAGGGAAGGCCATGGACGGCGACAACAGCTGGGGTCAGGTCACAAGGGAAGCCATGGGCGGCGGTGCAGCTTGGGTTGGGGTCGGAGACGGAGGGGGCGCGGGCACTACGGGCAGACGGGCAGCCAGGGGACCGGCTCCAACCGGTATCGGTGGGGCTAAGTAAAATCAGGGGTTCCATCGCCACTCCCATTCCCCAAAATGAACGGAGCCTTTTCTTTTGTATTGTGGAATATGATGTGTCAAAGACTGCACCACTGCCTAAGTAGTACAAAATTTAAAGGGTTGAAAATTTATAGAAAATTTTTCTACGTGGCCTAGCAAGGAACTCAATTCCTTGTAGAGATTCTTATAGAAGAAAAAAAAAACTCTATACAAATTGAATCTTGCAAAGTTTCTATATTATTTTGTCTACTTTAAAGAAGGCCTAAATAACAAGAAAAACTAAAGGAAACAATAATTGAACACATGCTTGCAACCCATCGAAATACACGTACGGAGTATGTCAAAGCAACAAATAAATACTAGTACTATTAATCCCGTTCAGTTATGTCGTCTGACCTGGTTCCCGTTTCGATCGATGGATACCATCAGTTTGTTTTGTCGGGTTTGCCGCGTCCACTTCCTGGCTGCTCGCTCTTTTTGCCGGACACGCACACTTGGGTACCAACATGATGAGCGGCTATCGCCCGCCGATTAGACCTGTCGGCCACATGCGCGCGCATATGCAAAATGCAACGCCAATGCAAGAAACCGCGCCCAAATCGCTCCAGCACCGCGCGCGAGCACACACGTGTACGTTCGCTTCTACGCTGGTTCATCTCTACATACCGGTATGTAGTTACTGGTACGATACTTTCGTTGTCGTTGGTAGCAGCTTGTGGGGGGCACACACGTAGCATTCGCAATGCTGCCTGCGTGCTGCAACGACCTCTCAGAGCTCATCTGCATACATGCACATAAAATACGTCGCTCTTGCATTATTGGTGCGCGTTCGTTTCCGTCGCCGGCGGCCTCGTCGGCACCGGTACGGTGGGCGCCGCGCGCGCGGCATGCAGCGACCGCGACGGGCCGCGCGGCCGTGCCCAAGCACCACCAGCACGCCGGCGAATCAAGATTCAGAGCCATCGTCGCCCACGCGGCCCCTGCGCCGCCGTGACCGTCGTCACAGGCACATGAGCTCCGGCTCCACATGGCGCACCACTAGCGCAAATAGGAGTCTCCACAATAAATATTGTGTATAACGCACGTTCACGTCCTGGTGGATCGATCGAGGCATACGTGTAGCCTGCAGGCCCGATGCACGTGCGTTAGACATCAGTGTCGATCGTGAGCGAATTAAATTTAGGTCATTGGTTACTCTGGCTACTAGCTAGGTTATTTGCGTGCTAGAATCCGTCCACCGCCCACATGGGTTTTAGCAGTGTCTCACTTAGAGGTGTTTGATCCAGAAGCTAAACTTTAACCCGTATCACATCGGATGTTCGGACGGTTAGAAGTATTAAAATTTATTTAATTAAAAAACTAAATACATAGACGAGGACTAAACGGCGAGACGAATTTATTAAGTCTAATTAATCTATGATTATCAAATGGCCGTTTAGTCCTCATCTGTGTAATTAGTTTTATAATTAAACTATATTTAATACTTCTAATTAGCGTCGAAACATCCGATGTGATAGGGCTAAATTTTAGCCAGTGGGATCCAAACACCCCCTTAGGATATGCATGGGTAAGATATATATCATTAGTCTTGAAACTTTCAGCGACATATCGTAGAATGAAAAATTGGGCGTCTTACTGCTTTGTTTCAGCTTAATAAAGACATGTCATCTAATAACTACTAGTCTACTACTAGTACATCTAGTATTAGCTGATGTAAAATTGAGCCGATGTAAAACAGACCTCTGTCTTAATAGTGAATCAGTCATTAGCTGTGTATTAATAGAAACTTGAGTGAAATTATTCATGCCATAGATATCATCACTGATTTAGAGAAAAATGGTTCGAATTTTTTTTGGTTTCTTAGAACTTATTATCTATTAGGATCTAGGTAAAATTGAACAACCCACAAAAATAAGCAACTATTTGTGTAAGAAAAATTATCGCACAACAGGATCATATGTCTTAAGAAAAGACTACAACACAAATGTCGCTAGAGCACTACTACCTAGGGGGATGGAAACGGTGTGCCTAATCTTCCGTCATATGGAGATCAGTATCAATTTAATGGAGACACGACATACACGATCTGACCTCAAATCTGCAAGACTTAACTCCTTGTGTGACCGCATCACTATTGCTACTTGGCTGGTTATCAATTGTGTGTGGCATGTGGCCTGTAGCCTAGATAACTAGTTAGCCTAGTTATCACTATTGCTAGCGTTTCTTCTCTCACTGACTCCCCAGATTGCAACACCAATAATTCGGCTTCCAATACAACTAAAACACACTTTTTATCCGAGAACACCCACTTCTTGTTCGTTCTTTTTATCACCCTCGACGGATTGCGAGCGAAGCTCCGGAGCGTCTAGCATCATCAGATCGAGTTTTTACCGCTCGGCTCAATCCCCTCCGAACGCCGTATATCTTGTGCATCGCGCTCGCCATGACAGACAACACGTGACATTCGGCCGACGAAGGTGTAGCCGTGTAGTACGTATCACCGCCGTGTCAGGCGGCAACCGGCAGGCAGACTGCCGGAGGATTCTCCCCCTCCGTCGCCCGTGCACCAACCCGCACGCACGCATGCAGGCACAGGCGACACTGGTACGTGCCCTGCGGAGGCGGACGTGACGGGCGCCGCGGGGCCCGTCCGTGGCGTCCCCCGCCGCGGCAGCGCCGGTCGGGCGCCTGGCCGGCCTCCCGGGATCCTCTGCGCGCGCGCGGGCGCGGGCGCGGCGGCCGACGTCGAGGCGTTCGGCTCGGTCCACCACTGGCTCCCTCCCCGGCTCGCAGACCGAGAGAGCCCGTGCGCGCGCGTGGCCGCCGCAGGCAAAGATGCCAGCTTTCGTGCACGGCGCTGCCTGCGTCGCTTGGCCGTACCAGTTGCTGCTGCCGGCTGCCGCTGGCGCCCACCACCACCGGCCGGTGGTGGCTGATGTGATCTGCGCCCGTGCTCGCCGATCCATCTCGTACCAGGTGCGCGCCGCTGTAGCCGCGTTCGTGCATGACGCGGCGCCTGGCCCCCGGCCGGCCGGCCGGTGTGGTGTCCCGTGCCCGTCGCCCACGGACCACGCCCGCCGTGTCCCTGTGGCGCCCGTCATGGTGCGGTGCGGGGTGGGAACGGTGCCCCTGCCCTGGCTCCCCGTGGGGGGCGCACCAAGCACCACCCACAGGTTGCTGCCCGTACATACCCCGGCGCCGGCGGCCGAGCAGCTGCGTCGACGGGTGAACAGCACAAGGGTCAGGGTCAGGGTCACAGGTGCAGGGTCCTCCAAGAGCACTGTTGAGACCACAGGGCACGGGATCGACTCTGGGATTCATGTGGAGCGATTTGCCTGCGCTGAGTGCGGTCGCCGGCTCGGCTCAGAGCTCAGACATTGCCATTCCAGACCGGTTTCCCATGCACATCAGACCGATTACACGTTGGCCTCACAAAAGAGCGATTGCTCGGACAGACACGCTCCATTTTCATAAGAGAAAAACGGTTCCCAAGCACAAAAGGCACAGAGACAGTTTCTGCATCGTTCCAGCCCAAAGCGTCTTGAGGCATGGCATGCCCGCCACAAAGCTAACACCAGAAGAGGCACAGAACATGTCACTAGAAGTGATAGACAACTCTGAAACCCCTCCACGAACATCAACATGCATTCTCCTTTATCAACTAATATACTCTGTATATTGCAATGTCTGCAAAAATGATTTCTGTGCCGTCAGAAGAAGAAACAACGTAGGAAACAAATCAAGCGACGGGCACTGCATATTTCAGATGGGGGCCACGTTTTTCCCCGGTTTAATTTATACCTGGTTTCTAATATCATAGTAAATAAATGCGCAGAATTGCCCGGATGTCTCTGCTTCAGTCCTGGATGCACCAACAATCAGTGGCCCGGTGACCATAATGTCATGTAACTTGAAGTCTGAATAAACCCACAGCTCGCCAATAACTGCTCTCCGATTTCGCTGCGGAAAGAGTTCCCCCATTGTGGTCATGGTACTGCTTCGACTTTCTGTACACTAGGGGATTCTTTGGAGGAAACAATCTCCTCTAGGTCTTGTTGAGATAACAGCTTTGTTGTAGGCACGAATTCCTCATCTTTTGAAAGCGCTGTTTCTAAATCCGTGGGTTCGACTGAGAAGTGATCCCCTAGTGCCGTGATGACCCCATCAGTGAAAACTGATCGCGATGGCATAAACTCCTTCATGCAGCACAAGAAATCTGTGTGGTTCCTTGACTGAGGAAAAAAACAATAGAGATGTACATTAGCGGTGAACTTTTTAGTTTGACCATTGCCATCTCCAAACCAAAACTGTAAACAATGAGCGACACAGTATCTGAAATAGGCTCCATTCAAGTGCAAACATACAAAACCAGGAACATCAGTAATACTTCCGGTACAGGAACTACAAGATCCTTAGAATCAAAAGATATCTTCTTGAGTTCTATTCATCAATAAAATGACAAATCATGGATTAAGTTATCTATCTAGAGAACAAAGAGAGAAATGTTTTTTTTTTCATTGGGGTTATTGTTGGGATCAAACCTAGACAGGCAGAGCCCATCAAATTTTTTAATAAAAGCGGAAATCAGCTCATTCCAACCATAATCCATGGACTTCACACCATGTAATTCTGGATCAAGAATCAATATAGCCAGTGCCAGCCAATATCAGTTTGCAATATATACCTTTTGGTTCACAACAACTTGATTATCATTCATGTGTACCCAGAAAATTCTTATATTGAATGATAGTTTTTAACTCTTCAGGTATGCATGTCAGCATATGCTATAACAATAGTACTGCACAAATCTGATCTAGACCAAGTGCAGTAGTTTGCCCTTACAAAATCTCTCTCCCCCTTCATGCGGAATCATCACAAACCCATCTAACTCTTCAGGTTCCTATATTAACCCTATGGTATGGCAGTTACTCTTAAAATTTTTCTTTCTAGTTGAATAATTGCAAATTTTGGTAAGACATGACTAATCAATGACCACCAGTTCTTGGATCTTACCAGTCAACGATTGTAAAAACTACGGAGCACTATTCAATCACACCAATTAGGGGCAAAATTTGACTTTTGGGGGTTATGGAGAACATTACAACAATACCTAGAAAACACAATAGGAAGTAAAGATGGTCAAATTTAATAATATGATTGGAGACACTCATAGTTAAACATCATTCTCAATGGCTAGCTACAAAGGATGCTTGAAATCAGATTGAAGACACAAACAAATAGAATCATACCCGTCGATATTCAGGTGCACGCTTTGGGATTTTGAGATAATCCATATTTTTCACATCATAATCCCATAGGAACGACGTGTGATGAACCCAACGAGGTTTCTTTGTTATTGACTGAGCATTTCCGGCAAACTTGCGGTGGCTAAATGCATAGTCTGAAAATGAAACACATGATAAGTTAATCACTTGGAAAGTACTGCAGTTCATGAACGTTGCAAATCAGGTTCCTAACATATTTACTGTTTGGGATGCCTAATGTGATACTGGTGCCAAGGTGATTTTCTAACAATGTAAACTCGAATAAGGTTATGTTATTAAATGAAGGACAGTAACACTGTCCAGTTTAATGTAATTGGCAAAAGCTACAGTTTGATCACTTAGGAATACTTGAAAGACAAAAAGGAATAGGCTGCATTTAAGCATGACTTTTTTGCTTACTGTAAGTGATTCAATACTAAATTTGTTGATATTTGGTGATGATTCACCATACCATTCTCACGCAGATGAAATTCACCAAATCTGTCAAACACTTTGCCATATAACTGGCCACTCCATGACATGATGTCACGCGGATAGGGCTGCAGCCCAGGGACAGCACTGTTGTTACATATGAAGGTCACAAACACCGTCCCCTGGTCAACAATGACGGTGCCACCTCCACTGAACCTCCTCACGATCGGCACCCGGTCCCGGAGCACCGGCTGTATCTCAACAAGCTCCAAGACTCTCCTGCCATCACCAAAACCTAATTAATTAGTAACTCCACAAAGGCACAACGGTGTGCAATGCACGACACAATCCATTCTTCCGGGCAAAATCCTCGACGAAGCTAAGTTTTTTACCCGGACGTGCCCATGACGATGGTGGGGGGCGCCGTGCCGTCGTTGATGAGGCACCAGTTGTCCGCCGAGCGGCGCAGGAGCCGCTCCTCCAGCTGCAGCTGCCGCAGGATCGGAACGCCGCTCATAGTGACGAGCCTCATAAGCGGGCGAGCCGCGCCGCTCGCTCCAGCCAAACCGGAAGCAGCCATCCTTGAATCTCCGGCCAGAGGAGCGTTACGTCGAACACCTGGCGTGCGGTGCGGCGCGGCCTCCCGGACGAGACGATTGATAGCTTGGTGGCTAACAAAGAAAGAGGCAGAGAGGTAAGAGTTACGTCCTTGGCTAGGCGTCTCAAGACGGCGTGTGGGCGGCTGGGCGCCGTGCTGCAGCGGTGGATGGCGGGCGATTCGCGGGCGTCCGGGGAAGAAGACGGAGTTCTTCGGGTGTTCCTGTCTTTTTTTTTTTTAGACTTGTTTCTGTCTTCTAGAAGCACGTTAAGATATCTATACCCCTTTAAAATTTCACAATATTTCCCCACTCTGCCTGCGGTTCCTCGCCTCCCCCAGGCCACCCACTCCCGCTCCCACTCCCACCGCCTTTCCTTCTCGCCCCCACCGCCCCCGCTCCAACCGCCTTCGCTCCTCGCCCCCACGGCCCTTGCTCCGCGCGGATCCGCCCGCCGCCGGCGCGGGGGTGGAGGATACGGCGTCCGCGCGCTCTGCTGAGAAGCCTAGCGCTCATCTCCACCTCGCTCCCCGGTGGCGCCCGGGCCACCGCCACCGGCGCGGGGGCAGAGGGCACGACGTCCGCGGGCCCCGCCAAGGAGCCCCGCTCCTCGCACTCCTCGGCGTATGAACCCCTACAGCTCTGTCTCGTGCGTGGACGGAAGAGGATAAAGGAGGGGATCCGGCGCTAGGTGGAGAGGGACATGCTGTGCGGAGGTGGAGGCTTCAGGCGGCTGGCGTGGAGGTCGACACGGAGCTTGGGGAGGCGGAACCGGCGGATCCCGACCGACGGATAGGGCGGCGCGGTGGGGTGGCTGGGGACCAAGGGCAGAGCATGGCACGTCGGAAAGGCCGCCTCCTTTGCCTCGCCCTGGCCGGATCTGCGGCCAGAAAGAACCCCTATAGATCCCTATAGATCTGCGGAGAGGCGCGACGGGGGGTCCCCGTACACACGGGGCGGCTTGACGTGAGGCGGCTACAACAAAGAGAAAGGGGGGCGTTCAGCGGCGAAGGAGGTGGAGGAGGCAGAGAAGGCGGTGGGCAAGCAGGCAGGGAGCCGGCAAAGGAGGCGGGCAAGCCGGCGGCGGCAGATGCGGGCGCCGCGCGTGAAGGAGAGAGGACGGTGGGCGATGTGAGCAGAAGCCAGAGAGAGAGTGGAGAGTGTTGTCCGGGGGATAGAATAGAGATAAAGTTTAGGAGCATTTTGTTGATTTTTTTCAACAAAAATGATTTCCAATTTTTTAATCACTTCAAATATTTTTCAGTGCTATATTATTATTTTTATTTGCATTGTTGATATTAATTTAGGGTGCAGTGGAAGGAGATGGTAATTGGAGATGGATGAATAAAATATTTGGTAGTTGGATTTGGAACAAAAATAAAGAGTAACAGGAGTGGAGGAAAAAAAAAATCTCGCTGTCTGGACTGGACTGGAAAAAAAAATAAAGATAACAAAATTTCAAAAGAGTAATGTTTAGCACGTAGATTTACTGTGTGTGGGGTGGTAATAAAAGCTTCTTTCTAGCATATGAAAAATAATAGAACATTATTTGTTCCCACATGTCAAAGAAAATTGCTATTTCGGATATTGTTACATCACAATATACATATCATTTTGAATTTGTTATCTCTCTTTGAAATTTTGTTATCTCCCGTTAGACCTGGGCATTTCTCGGGTCGGGTCAGGTCAGGTTCGGGGCGGGCCAAAAAAAACCCGGCGTTTTTTGTGACGGCCCGAACCCGACTCGACCCGGCGGTCGGGTCAAAAAATTCAACCCGCACCCGGCCCAACAACCGGTCAGGTCGGGTCGGGTTCGGGCGGGTCGGGTCGGGCCCGTGTGAATTGTCGGGTTCTTCGGGTTTCGGGTCAAATTTTTTGGCCCGGACCCGACCCGCCAGACAGACCGGGTTGAAAATTTTGACCCAAGCCTGCCCGTCAAGGGTCGGGTCGGGTCGGGTCGGGCTATTTTCGAGCGGGTCGGGTCGGGTCTGCCAGGTTTATCTCCCGTTGCAACGCACGAGCCAATCGCTAGTCCATCTAAAAAGCCCACTAGCCCATGTAAACTTTTATTTAACCGATGGCCCACCTTGCTCATCCCATCGGCAGAAGACCGTCATGCCAGGCTGCTGGACTTTTTTCTCAATATTTCTATTTATCCGGTTTTTAGTTGTTTTTTCATTCATTTTTTTGGCTGCGATTGTTTTAAGATTCTACATGTCATTAGGCTTTTTCCTATCTGGTCCATTCCCAGGTTTGGTTTTCCTTCTCTATTTTTTTTTTCATTTAACCTCCACCCCTTTTCTTTCCCCTTCCTCCTCTCCTGCTCCTGTCGATCGTGCCGCCATCACTGGGCGCCGGCCGCTACCATGCCGGCCCACCGGTCCACACAGACACATCGTGGGGATAGGCGCGGGGCAGCGTGTGCAGCTGCAGTTGTCGGAGTCGGAGAGCTGATCCTCATCGTCGTTGTAGACGTCATCATAGCCGGATGAGGGCACATGTGGAGCCGAGGAGAGACCAGACGAGCTACATGGAGGCGGTGGTCAGGGCGCCGGAGTTGAAGTTCAAGAGAGGCCAAAGATGACAACGAGGACATGATTGGCGCGCTCGTGGACGGACGAAGCGACCTCCGGTTTGGTGGCGGGTGGGCCTCAGGGCGGTAGATCTGGTGTAGGCCGAGGTGTCGAACGCGGAGGACGGTGACAACGGTGGTGGTGAGCGGCGCGGGGTTGGTGGGGTTTGTGTTAGGCTTGGAGACGGAAAAGAAGGAAATGAGGAGCGTTTGTGCATGGCCGCACAGGCGCGCATCGGCGCCGAGGAACACCGGTATGATAGCAGCGAGGAGGAGGACCACCATGCCGTGACGGTATGGGCGTGAAGGCCGCAGTAGAGGCTAGGTGGGACGGAGTATAGGGACTAGCGAAAATAGATTGAAAATTGAATTGAAGCACCCTAGTTTCCATAATGGGACTAAAATGTGCTTTATTGCCATCCCAGGGTTTGGTAATCACATTCTTACATCAGAGTGATACAGATCCGCCCTAACGGGTCGGACAGCAAAGGGGCGAAGCCCTGAATCTAAGCAGCGGAATATAAAACGTAGGCCCAAATTTCCACACGTCACTGTTGGGAAGTATGTCGTAGCCCCAATCGCTTCCATACATGGTGACTTCATCGTCTCCACTGGAAAAACATCAACAAAGTAAGGGTGAGTACATACGTACTCAACAAGCCCACCTTTCTCCATAAAGAATAGGGGTATAGCTATATCTACATACAAGTCATATTTGGAGCTCAGGGAGTTTTGCATAAAGGCATTTTGTATGCAGGGTTTTAAGCTAGTTCTAACAAGTTTTAGTCATTCAAAAAACAGGGTTTTTCTCAAAAAGGGGTGCCACTGGACTTGCCGGTCCACATAGCCAATGACTTTCCAGCCATCACACTTTCCACATGGTTCTACCCCCTAGCTTAGCATCCACCCAAAAACCACTTTCTTCCCAACCCAAAACCAAACCAATTCCCACCATTTGTAGTATATGAAAAGTGCTAATCGAAGAACCAAGCCGTAGCTCATCCATACCAGTGGACTCGGACTATTCGAATAGGTTTTACTCTGATCAGAGGTTGTACTAATTCCCACAAGTTGGACTCAGCGACACTCACGGTCAAATAAGCGTCCGAATTCCAAACTAAGCCGTTGCCTTTGTTTCATCACCTAGCAGTACTTTAGAGGTTTGGGCCACCGAGCCGCACCCTGGTGTCCCTCGACACCCCCTCGGCAGACAACCCTTTTCCTTACCCCTTGTGCGCCAACACAGAAGCTACTAGGCTATCCACTCCGGCTCGGGCCTAGCCAATGCCTCATACAGAGCGAGTGGTTGTACTAAAAGAGTTAGGCAAGATAAAAATCAACGCGGTCCTTACAGAGCACAGGTAGAACCATTCCCAACACCTTACATTGCTCGACATCGCGAGCATCCACTTACCCGGTCATCTCCACGAAGACCGGGACCTGGGTAACCGCGGGTTGCTAAGTTACCGTTCATACCTTGCCCTTTAATGGCGTATCCCGACCCGTGGATTGTTTGCCGGGGTTCTTCCCCATTTTACTTCAAAACATGCACACACCCATCCTCATTCCCAAACCCATCAAATTTCACAACTATAATCCCAACTTAACATCAAGATTATGATAAATATAATTAAGTGAGCGATTCCACCTATGCGCACTATATCTAAAAATAGGCTTAGGTGGCTGTATATTTGTGGGGTTACCTTAGCAAGCAAAACATGCAAGTTTTTATGTGATTATCAGGCCAAAGATTGTGGTTGTAAAACATAGGAATTTTATGCATTAAGTGGGGATTCCAGTGGACTTGCCGTATGCTTTGTTGAAGCGGTTGATTTATCAAGTGCTGGGCGTAGGGAGCGATGACCGTCACGTAGTACGTTGCGAGGGGCAGGCCAAACTGACTCTCCGGTAAAACCTACTTGCACAAACAAGAAAACACACAACACATCGAGGCATAACATGAGCTCAACATTATTTGTTTGTGGTGGGATGTTTGGAGGGGATATGAGCTTTTTGTTGGTGGTGCTCACCAACGGTGTTGGTTTTGATATGAGGTAGGATGCAGCAGGTTGGGCTGCGAGATGCCGGCTATGCTGGCGTTTACGGTAGCGGGGGTTGTGATAACGCAAGGGAAAAGGAAGTGGGCGGCTATGGCGAAAACAGAAATGACGAGATGGTGGCTGCATGACGATGTTGGGGGAAAGAACTTTTGTGAGATAGACGGGATGGAAGTCAATGAAAAAGATATTCAGATGATTTTTGGTGGGGGAAAGTTTTTGTGAAATAGAATCAATATTCAGATGATTTTCGGTATCATCATCATCTGAATTGGAATTGGAAGGATCAAGGCAAGGATCTTTTGCGTTGATGGAGAGTAGGAAGTCAACGGCATCACACCAGCCAAACAAACTTATGTGGGACCGGTGTGAAGCACTGACTGGGCGTAGGAAGTGTCATGGTGGCATGGCGGCGTCTTCCGGCCAGAGGAAAAGACTCTTTAGGGTATGTGGATAGGCAGAGCATGATTTTAGATGAATTTAGGCGCAAGAATCATCTGAATCGGAGTTCAAACGGAGAAATGGATTATTTAGTGTCGAGGAGTGGGATTAGACCTTTTTTGGAAAGTTCAAGGGTGGAGAACAGGCTTTTTCTTGGATTCTGCCCGAGGAAACTGAACTTGGGCCGGGGTTGGCTTTCGGCCTGGCTCGGCCCAACGAGCGGCGCGCGCGCGTGGCCTCACCGGGCCGGCCCATGAGGGCGTGACGGCGTCGACGACACCGTGGGCCTAGGGCCCATGTGGCAGTGGCACCGAGGGGAGACGGCGTCAGGGAGTAGGGACGGTGATGGTTCGGTTCGGGGTTGAACTGGGACGGCGGCGGTCCGAGGGAGCGCGCCGGCGGTTCTCACCGCCGGTGACGGTTCTGGCGACTAGAGCTGGATGGGGAGGGTAGGGCGGTGCGGCGGTTTGGGTGGTGGAGGGGTAGAGGTGAACGGGTGCTTGGAGGAGGGCGCGGTGGAGCGGGGCGCGCACGGCGACGAGAGTGGTGCGCCGCGACGGCTCTGGTGGGAGGTGGGGAGGCGACGGCGAGGGGCCGGGGAGGTAGGGGGTGGCGCGGCGGAGCTCGGGGTGCGGCAAATCAGGAAACGGCGGTCGGAGAGTGGGGAATTTTGGCGGCGGGTCAGAGCCCGTGGTGGTGGTGGCGGTGGCGCACCGGAGCAGAGGAAGATGAGAGGCAATTGGCTGCCGGTGCCCGCGACTAACGACGCCCGAGTAGCTCGGGGGAGTCAACCGAGGCGGGGTGCACGGCGGTGAGGGGAGGGAAGGGGCGGGGAGCGGCGAGCGGCGGCGAGGGGCTTTTATAGCCGGCGCGGCGGCGGGGCGTGGCGGGATGGCGTCGGCAGCGGGGCCCGGGTGGTCTTGGCGCGGCGCGCGGTGCGAACGAGGGCGCGGGGCCGGGTGGGGGCGCAACGGGGTCAGAGCACATTGTGCGTGGGGCTGAGCGGCACATGGCGGCGGGACCGGCGATGCTTGTCGCGGCGCGCGGCGGGCCGGTGTGCACCTGGTGTGCGCTCGGCCAGGGGAGGGAGAGGGAGATGGAGAAGGGGGCCGACGGCTGGGGCCTGGTGCCAGCGGGAGAGGGGCGCGCGGCGCCGGCTAGGGCGTCTTCGCAGTGCGCGGCGTCGGCTTGGCGCGTGCGGCGCGCGTGCCCGCTGAGGAAGAAGGCAGGTGGGGAGGACGGGCGGGGCCCGCGGGGCAGTGAGAGGAGGGAGGCGCTGGCGGGTGGGGCCCAGGCTGCAGTGGGAGGAGGCGGGCAGCAGGCCGGCTCGGCCTGGTGGGGGGGAGGGAGTTGTGCCGGGCCAGAACGGAATGTGGGAAATGGGGGATGTGGGCTTCGGGGAGAGGGATGTGGCCCAAGGGTTTTCTCCTTTTTCTTCCAGATTTTGGATTTCTTGATTGGATATTGGGAGATTTTTAGAAGGAATTTTGTGGAGACTTTGGTGGAGGATATTTGTAGGATGTTTGGAGGAAAATATTTTGATATTCGTGGAGATTTTTGTTGAGCTCATATTGGCACACTCAAAACAAACAATCATGGTTTTCGAAAATTGATTTTGAATTAGAGAGAGATTAGAAGAAATTTTTCGGGACTAAATTTCAGGGTGTTACATGAATACATTATCATCCGGATGACAGGCAGTCACTCAGTTTTCCAATAGAAGAATCCCCTCGGCTCCTGCTTTTTAGTGCAATCAAGGTGGTGTTTATTGGCCAAATCCGGAGGTTGGCGGTCTAACAACGGGCTCGACTCTCAATTTGTCTGGCTGGGCTTGTTATCTACTCTCTGCCCTAAAATATAAGTCATTTTTATTTTTGTGTACTGCCTTTAAATTTTTGTTTTATTTAAAAAATATTTATAAGTATTGTTTTTATGATTATGTTTGTAATCGTAAGTATTTTTATATAACTTTTTTTAAAATAAATTGAATTAAATTTTTTAATAAAACCAGTGATTAAGCGGAATTCGAAAAAGGGTGACATCATTTGTGAGCGAGCTGAAAATGCAGCTCGGCTTGAGAGATTTCGATATTTGACACCAAGTTCGCAGACCTCACCAGATTTGACATCTAGTTCGCAGCACTTTCGAAATTTGACACCGGTCACGTGAACTTCTTAAATTTGGGGGACTCTCTCTATTTTCTCCCTTCCTTTGCCCATTTTACCCCTGCTCACACCCGGCCGGACGCCTCCTTCCATCCCCCGCCGACGCGCAGCCTCCCTCCGGCCACCATTGGTGCGCGGCCTCCTCCGGCACCGGCGCGCGGCCGTCGGCGCCGTGGAGGAGCCGCGTGGCCGCCAGCACGACGCCCGCATCTGGAGACCGCCGCCACTGGGGCCGCCACCGCCGCATCTGGAGGGAAAGGAGGAGCTGCCGGTGGAGTAGATGAGGATGCGCCGGCAGGGAGGAGGAAGAGGCACGGCGCGGCGCTCCGGGAGGGGGTGGGTCGGAGGAGGAGGCGGCGGGCCGGTGAGCGGCACGGGGAGGCGGGGATGCGTGCGCCGGTAGGGAGGAGGAAGAGGCGCGGCGCTCCGGGAGGGGGCGGGTCGGAGGAGGAGGCGGCGGGCCGGTGAGCGGCACGGGGAGGCGGGGATGCGTGTGCCAGCGAGGAGCCAAGGGGACGGGCGCGGAGCGACGGATATGGCCGGCGCTCCTCCAGCGGCCGTCGAGGAAGAGGCTGGTGCGGTGGAGGATAGGCAGCGCGGGGAGGGAGACGAGGGTAGAACAGTCTATTCATGTGGGCTGAAGAGTAAGAGTCCCCCAAATCGAAAAAGTTCGCGTGACTGGTGTCAAATTTCGGAAGCGCTGTGAATTGGGTGTCAAATCCGGTGAGGTGTGCGAATTCGGTGTCAAATATCGAATCGCGAGACAGAGGGAGAAGGTCAGGAACAAGGAACGTGTGAGGCTACGAAGTAGCAGGAACTAGGAATTAGGATGCAGGGCAATTAGGCTGGGCAATCATTTCTTTGGGTACTGGGCTCAAGCACCTGCAGCCCAGGTATCGAGCTTCAGATTCGCTTTTTTATTTGATAATTTAAAACATAATGTTAATTTGGAGCAATATATATTATTAATTTTAAAAATATTTGTTGAGATATGTAATGTTGGTGGGTTAAAAATAAAATTTCAGCAAAAATTAAATTGAGTCGCAGCAGAACGGAATATTGAGGACTAGGGTCTAGGGAAGGCTTGTGCTCCTTCTCAATAGCTCAGGGAAAATCTCTGTCTCTAACTTATACCACCATCGCTATCGTTATCGGAAATTTGCATCACTCTACTAAACTCTTTAACTTTCACATTTATATTTTTACAATTGTGTGTTTAATTTTCTAGACTTGCTTGATAAGTTAGTTTCTTGGTTGAACTAGTTGTAACTCTTTTCCACGGTAGAGATAGCAACACTTAGCAAAATCTTAGTGCACACATTTTGTTTATCTTCCATAGGTTTTGGTAAGTTTTTTTAAAGAGCCTTAATTTTTTTAGAATCTTAATTCGCCTCCCCTCTTAGGACGGCGGCTTAAGATCCTTGCGTTACTTTCAGTATCAAGATTAGAATATATTCTTCCTTTCAAAAAAAAAAGATTAGAATATATTCTTCCCAGGAGTTGGTTCACCAAGATCACATGATATATCATGAAAGTACTATGTTTAAACAAGGTTTATGACTTACTCTTAAAGCTGTCACCAAGATATGGCAATCGATGAATGTGTATGAACTCATTATACAAATTGCATCTATAGATCAAGCTAAATCACAACAATTACCAGAATCTATGTTGAACATGTGCAAAAGCTTTTTAAGAATCGCATGTAAATTGAGCACAAACATTAATATCGATCATAAACCAATAATAAACAATTGAATCTCATGCAAATGGATAAAACCATCAACTTTATTGACCATATATCAAGGATCTCATTATCCTAGAGGTTTACTCGAACAAACTCACAAATTGAAGTCAAGATAGAGAAAAGTTGAGAAATCATCGAGATCGAGTTCGTCGTTGAAGATAAAATGAAGACTCTAGAAAAAGCAAGGGTAGGCTGACTTAGGGCCTTTCTAGGCTTCTTGCCTCACCTTTTTGCCGAGAACTCCCTCCTAATGTTGCGAAAAACTCATAATGGTTGACAGCATAAAAAAGATACTAGGTAGTAGATCACGTGCAAGATTTTGTAATGTGTAACGTTTTCAATTTAAAACAAATGTTTATAGAGACGTTGTTGGTCAAAGATGAAAATATGTGATTTTTTTTTAAAACCACGCACAGATTTGTTGTATTAATACAGAAGAGACTCACGGAATTCCATATTTATTACATGAAAAAAAAAAGGCAACAGGGAGTGCCCACTGAAGCTAGCTACTCTCCTCGGCATAGCACCACATTCTCGCTTGATTTTTTATCTTCACAACAAATGAAAAAAATATTTGAATTTAGACAAACGTAAACGTAACTATATTCAGAGACGGGAGCAAATAGGATATAAGAAAAAAATCCATTGACACATTGCAAAATGCATCTAAGATGGCTACGTAAAGAGACAATTAAAAATAGTGTTTTATGTGCACCTTTTGTTGTTGCAGTGGCAGTAAGTTATGTCGCGTTTTCCGGTCGTTTCAAGATTTCCTGAGGCTTTTCGCCGAAAAAAAGAATCTTGAGGCTAGTACTATATATATATACTAGCAGGTGCCCCCGCGCTTTGCGCGGGCGAGGAACTCAGGAACCTGCATCGACGTCCGCCCGCGCGCACCTCCACCCATGCCGCCGCCTCGGCCCCCGCCCGGAGCCTCGCCGTCACCCACCTCCACCTGCAGGTCCGGCGAGGGTCGCGTGCAGGTCCGGCGGGAGCAGCGCGTCGGCGCGACCGCGCACGGGGTCAGCGCAGCGGTGCGGCGGGCGTGGCGCGTCGGCGCGGCCACGCGCGGGTCCGGCGAGGGGCACGCGGGTGTCTGCCGGCCGCGGCGCGCTGATCCGACGCAGGAGGCGCGGGGTTTCGGCGGGCGCGGCCCGGGCAGCGCGGAGAGCGGCGACATCGGGCAGGGCGGCGGCTGCTCGGAGAGGCAGGGGACGGAGTGGAGCGGTGGGCCGGCGCGCCGTCGGCGGGGCGGGCAGTGGGTGGCGGGGGGCAGAGCTGAGCGGCGGGAGGTGCGAGGGCGCCGGCCATGGAGGGGATGGCCGCGGGTCGGGGCGCCGCCTGCGAGCCGGGGCGGCGTCGGCAGCGTGGCGGGCTGGTGGCGGCGGAGCAGCTCCGGCCGAGGTGCGTTGACCGCGGGGCCAGGCCGGCGCGGGACGGAGCGGGGATGAGGGGTGCTCGGGCGGGGGCAGCCGTGGGTCGAGGCGGCCGCGGGAAGGAAAAGAAGGGGACGGGCACTGTTCACGCGTGCGACTGTGGATCAACAGGGATCTGAGTGTGTCTTCGGAGGGGGTTCTGTTGATCAACAGTGCAGCACCAAGAGATGCTTTACACACTTGAAGGTTTCTATATATATATATATATAGCCATACGATGACTTTAAATTAGAATATGTATATATATAATGAGGCTGTTCGCTTGAGCTTCTAGGAGCTGCTGCTGGCTTTTTTCCACAGGGGCTTGTGTCTGCGGCTGCAGTTAAAAAGTGCAGCTATAGGCTGTACACCATCTCTTCCGAACAAGCCGAATATAAGCCCAGCACTAAAGTTGTTTTGTTTCAGTTTTTCACACTGAGGCATGCACTGACAAGCATGTATGTAAGGGCAAAAGGAGCCCCGTGTGAGATACTGTAGATGATACCGATGATCAAACAACCTCTACCATTAGCATCCCCTTCAATTAATGTACAAATACCAGTCACTCTTCATCCCTCACTCTATTCACCATGCATTACAACACGGCATGAATCTTCTCTCCAGATCGATTAACGTACGACACATGACAAACTGATCCGGAAAGGCAGAATCAACATCGATCGCATACGTCTCAAGGCAGGATGAGAGGCCAGCAGCGGGCGGATCCACAAGTGGGAGGATGGCCATGGCCGGATCCGCGAGATGGTGGGTGTCGGTGGGCCTTGCCATGGGGTGGCTTCAGCCCAGTCTCCCAAGGTTTTTTTTTCATCCATGTTTTTTCTTCGGTACGTTGGTTTTTCATTTTTCTCGTCCGTTTTTGACCCACAAAAAAAATATGTTTTTCCAGTAGTGAACACTTATGATACAATACGTATGATATAAAAATATATTTCAACATGAATCTAATTATATTAATTTTGTAGTATAAATTTTATTAATATATTTTGATATAAATTTGGTCAAAGCCAGAATCCATTTTTTGTGGGCGTAGAGAGTAGATGATACTGATCAAACAATCTCTACCCTTAGTAGCTTCCCCCTTCAATTAATGTACAAATACCAGTCACTCCTCATCCCTCACTCTATTCACCATTACAACACGGCATGAATCTCCTCTCCAGATCGATTAACGTACAACACGTGACACAAACTGTGATCCGGAAAGGCAGAATCAACACATCGATCGCGTACGTACGTCTCAATGTTTGTCTTCCGATCCCCACATCAGCTTGCTATCAGCAGCAACGGATCGGATCACACACACAGCACTGGATCAACTCAACCGGAGAGGGTCTGGATGATGGTGTTGTGCCATGGGTCGGACAGGTGCTGCAGCAGGTTGTCGAATGGCCCCTTGCCGGTGACGTTGTGCTGGATCAGGAACCCCAGGAACGCCAGCATGGCCAGCCTCCCTGCAATCAAGTAGACAGACAGAGTAACATACTAGTGCATTAATTAATCTGTGCATGCACGGTTGGTTCCCGGCCGATCGAGACGAGAATACGAGATGGTATATATATAAATGTAGGCCATGGCGGTACTCACCGTTGGCGAGCTCCTTCTCCTTGGCCTCCAGCGTGGGCGCGAAGTTGAGCGGGTTGAAGACGCTGCCGGGGTAGCCGCACTCGTGCGGCGGCAGGCTGTAGCTCTTGAAGATGGGGTCCTGGTTGACGCTCCCGGGGTTCTTGATGTCCTGCCACCGCCGGATCTCCACGTAGTGGAAGAGGATGAACTCGATGACGAACAGCGTGGACGACGACGCGAAGTACTCCGACTTGCCGGCGTCGTACCACTGCGGCGCGTTGATGAGCCCCGCCTTGGTCAGCACCTCCGGGATCAGCATCCCCGCCACCCCCAGCATCGCCCACCGCCCGTTCACCAGCTCCGCCTGCACGAACCACCGCAGGTTCTCCGGGTCCTCCGCCAGCCCCAGCGGGTCGAACCCGTTGTCACCCGGCAGGCTACATGGACATGGCCGGACATGTCGTCACTCGGCTGCCATGCCGCGCGTTGTCACAGACCAAGAAAAAGATACTGACCTGCCGTCGAGGTAGACGGGGGAGGGGAGGCCGGGCAGCCACTCGCCCTTGGCCGCCGCCTTGAGGCTGCGCCTCGTCGTCGCCGCCGTGCGGCCGAGGCGGCTAGTAGAGTGGCCGAGGAAGGCCGACGACGCCTTGAGCGACGCCGCCGCCGACGGGCGCAGGGCCGCGACCGGGGCGCGGGCGGTGACGGACGCCATGCTTCGCAGAATCGCAGCTTCCTGCCGGTGGCAGCGAGCGAGGACTGAGGGAGAGTGAGATGGGTTCGTTTTAGCCGGCAGGGGCAGAGCCTGGTTTGTATTAAACCGCCGAGCCGGGGTGGGGCCCGGGGCTCCCCGGCGGGTGTGGCCAGGAGGCGCCGGAGGCGGTGGGCGGCGGGGATCGGCCGCGCGGGCGGATCGGACGGCCACGATGCCGTCCGGGACAGGTGTCGTGGCCAATGGCAATCCGCGGCTCTTATCCTGCGTTATCCGGATGCCGGGATGCGGGGGAATCAAACGGCGTGTTGCCATTGGACGGCAGCGTGGAGGCTCGGCTAGTGCTGCCTGCCACGTCGGACGGGCAGCCGTGTGGGAATGGCTGGCTCAGATCGTTCGTGTCTAGATTCTATTAGAGTGAAGTCCAATTTACCCCCTAAACTTGTCATCGGATCTAAAAAACCCCCCTCAACTCGAATACCAGACAAACTATCCCCCTGAACTTCTAAAACCAATCAAATTACCCCCCTCAAGCGGTTTCATACGGTGGTTTTCTTTTGACATGTGGGTCCCACTTTTACCTTATGTCACTGACAGATGGGTCCCACTCCCACCTTTTCTTCCTCCTCCCTCCCCTCTCTCCTCGCTGCATCCCCGCAGCCCGACCCGAGGCGGCACGGGCCTCGCGGCCACCGTCGAGCTCCGCCGCTGCCCGCCACCGCGCCTGCTGCTCTGCGCCGCTGCCGCCGAGCTCGAAGCCGCCGGCGTGGGCGGCGCCCATGACGAAGGAGGATGGGGCGGGGCGAAGAGAGGGTGGCACCGAGGCGGTAAGGGATGGTGTGGGACGCTGCGGCGAGGAAGGACCACGTCCTCCGGCGACGCGGGGAGCGGCCCCGAGAGGAGGGTCTCCGGCGCGCGGCGCGGCCTGCGGCGCCGCCCTCTCTTTTGCTCCCCCGCGGCGGGCATCACCCGCGCCATGGCCACCGGCCTATCATAAGGCGAGACCGAGCCGGCCTCCCTCTTCCTCGCCTCACTCTTGCACTGTGCCACCGGCCTCCTCTCGAGCTCCCTGTCACTCACTCTGCTCCCGCTCTCCCTCTGCTTTTCTCCACCGAGTAGAGCGCGTCCGCCATTGCCACCGCCATGATCCAGCACTGCGAGCTCGCGTCCCGCCACCACCGGCCTTCTCCCAACCAAATCGCGCGTGCACCCACTCCGCCTCCACCCGTAGGTCCTTTCCCCCAAGATCCTGGGCTTCTTCATCGCCTCCAACTACCCCGCTGACGAGAGCGCCGTGCGTCCGGCGGAGCGGGGCGAGGAGCGTGGCCGCGGGAGGCGCGTCCGGCGGCGCGGGGCGCGTCTACGGGAGGAGCGTCCAGCGGCGCGGAGCGCGGCCGCGGGAGGTGCGTCCGCGGCGTGCGGCGCGGCTACGGGAGGAGCGCCTCCGGCCCGGGCGGGGCTACCGACGGCGGCGTGGGAAGGGAGGGAGAGGAAACAGAGAGGAAAAAGAAAAAAAAAGTATAGAGTATGACACGTGGGCCCCATGCCACGTCAGCAAAATCAGCTCTAGAAACCACTTTGACATGGTCAAGGGGGTAAGTTGCATGGTTTTAAGAGTTGAGGGATGTATGTTGTCTGGTTTTTGAGTTCGGGGGTGTTTTTCAGACTCCAAGACAACATCAGGGGTGTAAAATGGACTTCACTCATTTTATTATGATCTTATTACTCCACTCTTGGGCTGTCTCTCTCACCGACTGTTGTTGAGTCTTGTGTGCGCTGTGCTGCCGATTACCCTGGATAGGAATCAAATTGGGACACATTTTCCGAATATCCATTCATCCGAAAGGGTCCAGAGATTAAATGGCATGTCTAATATTCAGGGTAAAAACTATTCTTAGCTATATCTAACTGTAGCTGGAGTTTGATTTGATTTTGACCTATGAGATTAGTGCTAGATCCTCTTGGCCAATCACTATATCTAAGATAGCATAAAACAATAATTAATTAAATAAATGACATAACTATGACTAATAAAACAATAACGAGGTGCAAAAATAAAATTCAAATAACCTCAAACATAGCATTAAAGATAGATCATTGTTGGAAAAATAGTACTAGTTTCATATTTTTTCTAGTTCAAATAAATTACATACACATTTTTTTAGATTAAATTATTTTAATTACGGTATATTTATCTAAAATAGAAAACCATGTTTCAAAACAAGAAATGGTCAAAATATGAACGGTTTTGAAAGTTATATGGCAGGAGAATTCATATTTTAGATTTTTAAGGTTAAAAAACAAACCTCAGGGTTAATTGGACTTGAAATTTATGTTGCAAAAGGTCTGCCGATCAAAATTCATGTTCTATAACGCATTAGAGAAATGTCTAGCGGATTGACTATCCTGTTTCATTTAAAAATTCTAGAAAACAAAATTCCGTGTGGTAGTTGGAGTAACAGTCAATTCTAGAAAACATCATTTTTGGAGGCGTGCTGCAACATAGTCAATTGTTCTCTTCCGTTCGTTTTCTTTCTTTTCTAAACAAAGTTTTCTTTCTTTATAAAAAAAACTTTGTTTTAATGGTATTGCCAATGCCATAGTATTTTTGATGTGTTGCAAACTCCATTCCATACTCTAAATACTATGGTTTATGGTGTTGTATCCAAACGTATCATAGTTTTCTTGGAACATCATACTTTCCATGAAGAATAATAAAACCATAGGATTGTCATGGCACTTACAAAATCTAGTAATATAAAATTCTGATACTGATAAACAATGTTTTCAAACAGGCTAGCGTGTGGCCCCAACATGGCATGGCAATGGCGTCGCAAGCTAATGCTGATGGTCGATTGCCCGATTCTGACCAGCAGTCGGCCGATTAGGCAGTCCCAGCGGCGGACTAGGGCAAAGTTCCTGCCCGTTGGCGCATATTAATGCAAGTTTTCTCTATCTACTGAAGTTTTTGCCGCCTCCACCTACTATAGGGTAATCCATAGGGAAAGGCCTTCAGCAGTAAACATCAAAGATAGAAACAACCGCCTTGTTCTCAGCGCTCGATCGCACCATAGCACTTCTTACAAAAGGCAAGGCCAGGCCAAATCAGAATACACTTAAAAACAACGGCACCTGCAATTCTGCATCGACAAATTGCGACTCAAGATTGAGCTCGACAGCAGTAATATAATAGGCTAACACATTTCTATTTTCAGAAGGCAGTTTTACAGGCACAACTGACGCAGAGGTATACTTGCAAACCACGCTCGCGAGTTACAAGGGCTACATTCAAAAGTTACAATGCACTTCCAAAAATGTCAAAACAGCGTACACAGGCCACAATGGCTGCATGTAACGGTGCGTAATTGCTCTCTGATAATATAGAACCAAAGCAGCTTATTTCGGGAAGTACATTGGTTGGCCAGCTGGTGGTGCGTGGGGTGGAGCACCAGGGGGGATGCCATATTGTGGCATATGCTGTGAGGCCTGAAATGATACAGGCGGGGCACCAGAACTTGATCCAATAGCAGGGTAGTGAGGCATGGAGTTTGCAACCAACGGTTGGCTCGGGTACGCAGTCGAAGCAGATGCAAAAGCCCCTGCCTGCATATTAGGATTCCAAGCAGGTGCTTGCCCAACAGGAGTCGATGCTGCTGTGCTTGCATAAAATGGAGCAGCTGGTGCAGTGTTCTGCCATGCCACTCCGGGTGAGCTCAGAACTGGTGCTTGTGCAGCAGCTTGTAGCTGTGCATTAGGGTCTGAAAGAGTATAGTCCCTGCTTCTCTCATCATGCGCCTTAATGCAAACAAAAAAGTAGCTAATTAGAAGACAAAAACAGACAATAGTAACGAACAAGGGGAGAAAGATGTTGAGAAAGCGTACTTTGTCAAATTGAATGAACAGTGCGTGTTCTTTTTAACTAATTGAGCGAAATTCATTTTTCATTAGTCCACGAGGATATTTAATTCAATTGTTTGCTAATTTACACAGCCTGAAACTACTATTTATACCTTTACATTGAGATCAGTATGACGAGAGTATGACAGATGAAGCTTACAGTAACCACCATCATATATGCAGTGTCCCTCCAATGCTTGTTTAGCAACAGCTGCATTTGTTATATCTAAAAGAAAATTTTGGTCAGTCAGATGAATCTTTATATTTCTCCATTATTAAATATTAATGCTACAGTGCCATGGCAAGGGGAGAAGAAGAATTAGCAATTCCACCTACAAACAAGGAACTAATTTACAGGATACTACAGATTCCAGGGATGTGATCTCAAATATTCTTGTTTCATCAAAGCAGTTCAGTTACAACTACACTACTAACCAGTAGAAACAGTAGTGAGCATCAATAACATGAATGCCATTTGGATGGATTGTCACACCTTTCAAAGAAGTTTCTCGATAAACTAGAAAAAAGACCCACAAATCAGATGAAAGACACTTTTTTCAACAGCTGAAGGACTGACAGAACACGTTACTAATAGAGGAACTGGCTACTACTCTAATCCCCAACATGTTAAACAGGAAAACATGCCTAAAGCAGGGTTTGTCAAATGTCACGATGACAGAATTAAAGTTTGGAGCAGAGCCTCTAGTAAAAAAATGAATGTTTACAGCAAAAGTAAAAAAATGATCAAGAAATTACTAAAGGCAACTTTATAGCTGGTGGAAAGTTGCAGATGCCCATTTTAAGCCTTCACGAACTCCGACACCTCTCTGCCGAAGTTTCCAAACTTAGAAACTTATGATGCAAAAAGGGAGAGAATAACAGAACGATTGGTTATTCGTGAATGTTGGAGAATGGGCGGGGGGGGGGGGGGGGGGGGGTAAAGATCACGGGAGCGATAGGAAATTGTGGATGTATAAACGTGCTGTATTTTGAACCAAGTTCGTGAAATAGAAAAAGAACTCCAGGCCTCAATACTTTCAAACCAGGGGGTGGTATATGAAATGCCCACAACTGTGTGTAAGCACAACTACATACTGATTCCATAAATTGCCAATGTATCACGGTGCACCAAGGTCAGAGCATATTCTGTTGGTGCCAACAGAGGAATCACATACTTGGATATTGAATTAGAGCCTGCATCCCACCGTTCTTCTCAAACATTGCAATTTTTTGAACAGTACCAAAAGAAGAAAAAACCTGAAATTGTCACATTATTGTAATTTTACAGCTTTGCCTTCAAACCAGTTCTGTATTTAAACAAACATAAGGGGCTGGAATATTCTTACAGTGTGCAGAACATCCACTGTCACAGCATATTGCATATTCTCAATTGATGCTAAAAGTACATTGCTCTCAGGCTCCTTTACCTTCCCATCAGGGCCTACAGTAGGCTGCAAATTTTCCTTTGTGTAAGAGACAATAAATAAAAAGAAAAGGAAAAGAAGCTAAACATCATGAGATATAAATATATGAAGCATACCTGCACAATCCCCTCGATTGCTGTTTGGTTCACGGGAAGGTAAGGATTAGTGTAATCCCTGCTCAATCAACAAAATAGTGCCCCAAGGGGGAGTCGAAGGTTAATAAATAGCATCGCGCTAAAGATAATAATATTTTTAAGGGTTATAAACATGAATCCACAATACTTGAAGCTTATGTCACTTTCTTGTACCTGCTGCGATGTGACTGAAATTTGATATTCAAATCCTTATGTGCGGAAAAAGTTATGCGCATGTGGCAGGCACTGATGTGTTCTGGAAGTAAATATCTAAAAGAGAGAAATCATATAAGTAAACTTTGTATTGGAGATCTGATAATCCACAATAGCACTTAGCGTTATTGTACAATGTATTACTTTGGGATGCTTCTTCCATCCAATGAATTTTTAGCTTCAAGAGCAGTTGGAGCATCAGTATACTGGATAAGCGCCTGTGAGTCCAACCATTGAGATCAATGCAGAACAGATTAGTGAGTAGCCAACTCAGCAGAAGAATTACATTACCTGGAAACCAGCTGCTTTCTCAAATGTAGCTATCTTGTGAACAAAACCAAATGCTGAAAATACCTATGGTAAAAAAAGGCACAAACACTTGTCAGGATAGTATCCTACTCCCAACCAAATGGTGGAATAGTAAGTGCAAGGTCAAGCAGAAAACAGGTGGA
This sequence comes from Paspalum notatum, assembly GCA_022530915.1. Classification (NCBI taxonomy): domain Eukaryota; kingdom Viridiplantae; phylum Streptophyta; class Magnoliopsida; order Poales; family Poaceae; genus Paspalum; species Paspalum notatum. Next base: position 8,733,007 of record CM039691.1, read on the forward strand.
GCACAACCATGCAACAGCCAATCATTGTGGGGGCATGAATTCACAAGGTAGCTACTTTCTGAGTGTTATGCACACAGTTCTATGCCACATCAGCAAATATGTTATGCACACAGTTCTATGCTACTGAAGCAGAATTCAGCAACTAACGAACTTAACAGGAAAATTAGTGATTTTGGAAGCTTCGTTTCAGTTTGTTCTCAGTGGAGTACTTGCCTGGTGCACATTGTACTATTATTCAGGGAAGAATCAGTGCCTTGACTTTTTGGACATCCTAATCATTATATTTCTTGCCAGGAACCAGGATGTCCTAGAGTTTACAAATTAACAGAGTATAATTAATAGTGTTGTTGCACATTTTAAGAAAAAACTCGTTTGTCTGCTGACAGGAAGATATGGTCACGTAGAAATGTAGAATCACGAAGTTAAATCATATTAAGCACAGACATGCTTTCGAAAAGATGTGTAGCTGAAAAAAGATTTCCAATGGAGATAATTGTAAAAATCATCACAAAAAATGTTCAATGAGAAACAATAATAAACAGATAAATTTGTACAGCCCAAATGTGTAGCAAGCTGCTCTAGCAGAAAAGTAAATACATAGACTGATATCGTTGTGGAAAAAATATAGATACTAACACTTACCAAATGAATAACTTCTATGGTAACGTCATTAGGCTGAACACCTTCAAAAGTGACAAGCAGGACATTGCCAGAAGAATCACCAGTGCCTTTATTGTTGGTAATTTCTTGCCTGTTTGAATATTGGATATATACAGTTTTACCACGAACTTGAGCAGGTTCTGAAGATGAAGCATAATAGGAAACCATTGAAATTGCCTGGTTTTGATCAGCCTGAAAATGAGCATGTTTAAGGCTTTGTAAGCTAAGCCCACGGTCCATAACTTCAAATCTTCTCAAACAATTTTCTGCTACTAGAAAGCATTTACATGGTTTTTATCTTTTCCATGGAATCATATATCTTTATATAAGATGCCTTTCCCAAGGCCCCTCGTGAAATTTAACAGATCTTACAACAAGACAGCTGACACTGAACCCTCCCAAAAAAGAGTTTCCATTGCTAGGAGTTACAATAACAATTGATGGTGCAAAACGCAAAATATATATCAACTAGACAGGCATTTCATCCCTGTTCCTGTCAGCCTACCAATACAGTATGATGAGAAACAAATGATCTCTCAGTAACCAACAATCTGTTCACACCCATATAATAATGTAGTCGAACACTTGAACTAGTAGACTCTAGATTAAAAGGAGCACTACAAGAGATCATAATCCTCCAAGTTCCATCCACTTTCACCTCACTCACCCTTTAGTGCAGTATCATATAACCATATGATACTTGAATGCTCACAGCAAACACATTAAGACAATTACATTTTCCTCTATATGTACACGATCGATTAAGTAAACAAATAAAATATGGTTTAAGATATCAACATATCATGTGTTCCATCTTCCATGAAACAAATAAAGTGACTGATAAGAGATACGGCCACTTACATTGAGCACAAACTCACCAAAAGGTCTAGCTTACATTCAATCAGGCATGGCCTAGGGGTATTGAAAGTCCATGTGACATTATCACATTACCACAAACCAAACCAACAGAAAAGAATGGCATGGACACTTTATATTGTCTAGTGAGAACATTGTATTCTAACGCACCTTAAAGTGGATGCATCTCATCCAACAGTGGCACTGTTGTTGGCACTTAAGTATAATGACAGTAAACAGCAATCCACCCCCTAAGTTCGACCAATGCAATAAGACGAGATAAAAAATTCGCTGAATCAATAAATCATTATCTAGCATATGCTCCCACAAAAAAAAAAAAAAGTGCCCGACAGACCATGGGTTATAATTTAGTAGTTTACTGCACTGGATACCATACAATGGTTTCATCAACAGATGCAATCGCGTAACCTCTAAATCACACCGACAATCGTGAACCCCTCGCAATCGCAATCCGGCAATCGTCTGTACAGCATCCGATGAGATAGTGGACTAGCAGGGGCGAAGGGGGCTTACAAACTCGACGAAGGCCTGGTTGCGGTTGGCGCCGACGTTGCACATGGTGTTGACGACCCTGCCGAAGGGCTTGCAGAGCTCGACGAGCTCCTCCTCGGTGCACTCCCACGGCATGTTCCGCAGGTGCAGCACCTTGGACGGCGTCTGCGTGTACCGGAACTGCGTCGCCGACCCCGACGGCATACTCGCTGTGGCTCGGCTTCCTCTCCGGCGGCCGGGGGGCGCAGGGCGGTGGGAGCGCTGCTGCTAGGGTTAGGGTTTGGTGGGTTTTCTTATCGCGGAGAGCGGGGAGTGGAGCGGAGTCGAGGGGAGGAGGAGGAGGAACCGCGCACGGGCGTTGAGAGAGATTCGTTGTTCGGATCGGGATTGGGATGCCTGGCTGCGGCTGGCCTTGGGGTGGTTCCAGAAGGAGACGATGCAGAAGCGGGCGCTGTATGCCGCTATCCGGCGACCGGGTGGCTGGTGTGGCCGTGTCACCGGTGTGGGCGTGTGGTGTGTTGCTGCCACCGGCGTATGGCGTGTTTGCTTCTGGCCAACCTGGTTTTTGTGTTAAGAGAAAAAATTGTATTCGGCACTAAGAAAGTTATTAGTTTTTTTTTTGCATTTCAAATTGAAAATTTTTCTACTTAACACCAAAAATTTTTCCATACCCTATTTGACACCCCGCTGTTAAAATGCACTTAAAGGTGTCAACTAGCATGGGAAAAGATGGCTTTGCCCTTGGTTGAGGGGGCAATGGGCAAAAGCAAGAACCGTACACTCACCAGCACGTCGTTCTTTCTCAATCTCACGCCCACCACGACCTGCTCAGAAATCAATAGCAAGCTGGAGAAGCTCATCATCATAAGCAGCAGTAACAACATCAATCCACTGAACAAGGTAGCTAGGCTAAAAATTAAATATAGAAAACCAAACACATGAAAAGTGAAAAAGATGTTGCATCCAGAAACTCGGATACAAGGTCATGCAGCCTACCTATCACACTCATAGTGGTGTGGCGTACTAGATAATCCAATGCTACGTCAGAATGGGTCACCAAACGGTATATATAGACATATGAAACGTTACAAATGTGTTAAAATATATGTAATGTGACAGGTAATTGTGACTTAGTCTAACAAAGCATACAAAACCAAAACCTTCAAAAGTAGCCATTTGAAAAAAACTTCTTTGCGCAATTTTTTACCGGGCCATACAATATGCGCATTATTAACTAGCCGTTAGAGTCATCATTGAACTTGTCTTGACCGTTGTTGATCACTAAACTGTCCGGTGTTCATCACGGACCGTCTAACGCATGTAATTGCCAGAGGGTTTTGTTTTAACATGTGCTCTACCTACCTTGTTCAACGATTCACTTGATAGTTCGGTGGACGCACTTGTTCCTTCCTTATTCGGTCTCCGTTGTCTGTTTGTTGCTAATTGGGTCTATGATGCGTAATTATTGAACAACCCCATGCATGTATTATTGTACTGTGTTTTGGTTCTTCAATCTTGGCAACCTATTGTCTGGTGAGGTCTCATTGGGATAGTTCATTGCTTGAAAAATTGGCCCATTGATTGGTCAGCGGGACCATTGAGTTAGGTCACTTTAGTTAATTCATCAGCATTTTTTGTGTTTTTTTTTATCATTCTCTTAAGGTGTTGTATCCCAATTCTATCACTTGCATCCCTGGAACTTCAATAAATATACTTACAACCACATTAGTCTCAAATTGGTCCATGTTGACAGTCAACCACCAAAATCACAGCATGAATGTTGGTGTTTCATCAACCGACAAATGAATTGGTAGGTTAGGAGTTCTTTCCGAGTGTTTGGTCACGAGACAAGGGTTTATACTAGTTCGGGCATGTGCCCTATGTCTAGTGTAATGCAGAGATTGTATTAAGTTATTCTCAAGGGGAGACAAGTCCCCAGGTGTGTCACAAGCCATCGGCAAGGGAGACATGTGTTTTGTGTGTTGGGATTTCAACTTGATCTAGCTAGAAAATGAAGAAAGTTTGCCCTGTCTAAGGAGCCCTGCCCCCTTTATATAGCCAGGGAACATGTTACATCCATAAGATTGAAGAAAAACTAGGCGGGGTTCACCAATACAATAGCTCATTTCCTAGCGGGGGCCCTCGGCGGTTGTGCTGCTCTTAGAGTCCCGTGCGACGGCGTCGGTTCCACAGATCCTTAGGCCTTGACGCGATGTCAGGTGATCCTCAAGCACCCTAGCTTAGTCCTCGGGCCTAGAGTTGTGTCTCATGCAGACAATCGCATCCTCGGACTGTGTGTGTCTCGGCCTCACCGCTTGGCCCCACACCACCGTGTGATGTCAGAGCGCCAAGATGTTAGAGGTGGCGCGATGCCGAGCGACTTCATAAGGCACCTAGGTCACGGCCCACCAAGTCATACCCAAGGTGGTGCCTCGGGACACGGGAGCATCTCTCGGGAACCGTGGGTGTTAGGCATTTGTTATGAAGCTTCTTTGTCACGCTTCCATCCGACCATTTATTGGAGGTCGGTGAGCCCCATCCCACACCAACCTTAGCTACGGAGTCGGTGGGTTCTGCCTGATGTCATCCCTTGTTGCAGGGTCAGCCAACATTTGTTTCGTATCCACTTGTCCATAAGGCCAATGACCTTTCACCCGCACTATCCTTGTTTGCAAGGCCTTCTCAACCTCCCTTAGTAGGGATGTTGTTTTTTTGCTAGGGCCATGCCCTGTAAAGACACTTCATCAACATGGCTTAGGACACATTTTTACATCACCCATAAAATTATTAGAAAACCTAACACATGCGGGGGTCACAATCGTGCAGAAGCATGCGGCTCCACACGTCCACATTGCGTTGTCTTCCTCATAGCCAATGAGGTTAGGTGGATCCGAGGATGTAGAAAAGGGGATCGAGGAAGGCATCCGCGGCCAGCAGTGGAGATGGACGTTGGTGGGAGCTGCATAGCCAATGTGGTTAGATGGATCCGAGGACGTAGAAAAGGGGATCGAGGAAGGCATCCGGCCAGCAGTGGAGATGGACGTTGGTGGGAGCTGCCAAAGTGGCCGGCGGAGGAACGTTGGTGGGTGATAGAGGAGGCAAAGGTGTATAGCTCAAAGAAGCGGTTGTGGCGGTAAGTTCAACTATGGCGTACTAGGGGAAAAGAAAACGACAAGTCAACAGAGGTTAGTAGCGGGAAGTGGTGAGGGCCACCAGTGAAGCGTCGGCGGCAGGGCGAAATAGCAGGGCTGAGTAAGACGTCGACATATTAACTAGGTCAAAAATTATTCGGTAACTAGGTGATACACCGCGCGTTGCTGCAGAAAATTTTAAAGTGACAATTTTTAAATTAGTGGATTCAAAGATAACGTGGATTTTGAAAGTAGAAATATTCTACGATATATTGTATGATAACATTTTTTTTACACATTATACTTGATAACTTATTTATCTTAGTTTGGAGAGATTGACTTTTAAATGATTGATAATTTGGTAATAGTATTTTTTGAACAAATTATTTTTAACGTACTGTTTTTAAACACAATGTACTTGATAACTTATCCATTTTAGTTGAGAGAGACTGACTTTTAAACGATTGATCGTTTGTGTTTATCTTGCGGAAATTTTATAATTATTAAGAAAAATAGATTTAATAATTGTTAGTTGGCTTCAGTTATACAGGTTACGGATAGGATAAGTGGAATACATCACGAGAGACCGGGAGCAGCAACTATATCAAAGCACCTGTAGCAATGTGATGGCTCTGGTGTGAACGCGCAGGATGCGTCCACACCCGAGACGTGTCATGTGGAAATTGTGGACGGCCCTTTCCGGTGTGAACGTGATGATGAAGGGTTCACACCGAGAGGTAACGTGAACAGGTGCCGCACCAACCAACCAAGAGTCCAAGACCCAGACTCGTCTTCACGCACTCACTCTTGGCTTGGTCCCAGATTTCCCGGAGGCGAGCGAGAGACGCGTCCGTCCACGGGAGCCAATCACCAATGGGGGCCAAGCAGGCGGCGCGGCGGCGCGGGGTGCTGGACCTGGAGGCGCAGTTCGCCTTCTTCCGGTCGCAGCACCAGCACCCCGTGAACGCGGCGGCGCACGCGCTGCTCGCCTGGCCCATCCTCTTCGCCAACCTCCTCATCCTCCACTTCCTGCCGCTGCCCCTGCCCGTGCCGGCCGGCGACCCCGCGCTCGCCCTCGCGCTCGCCTACGCCGCCGCCTACCTCGCCGTGGACCGCCGCGCCGGCGCGCTCGCGGGGCTGCTCTTCCTCGCCGCCTGGGCCGCCAGCCGCGCCCTCGCCGCCCGCCTCGGCTTCGACGCCTCCTGGAAGCTCGTCCTCGCCACCCAGCTCTTCTGCTGGACCTGGCAGTTCCTCGGCCACGGGCTCTTCGAGGCAAGTCCGCCGCACAGATTCCGATCCATCCATCCCTCCACCTTCTGATCTTGGATTCTCGGTTCCTGCTTTCTCGATTTTTGCAGAAGAAGGGGCCGACTGTGAGTGAGCTTCCTCAGGTGTTCCTCATGGAGCCGTTCCTCATCTTCCTGCAGGTAAGCCCAGACCACAGCTCACCAACACGTGCCAGTCCTTCAGCCATTTGCAGAGCGCATGGAGATGAAACATTGAAACCGCGTTGATTGAGGTGCGATAATCCTTGATTAGTCTCGCTGCTTGTTTGTGTGCGCAGATACTGAACAATCTGTTCGGCTACGAGCCGTACCCTGGGTTCTGCAAGAACGTGGACATCAAGATGGAGGCTGCTATCAGGGAGAGAAGGGAGCTCGAGCAGAGGAAGGCAACGTGAGCCATTGGTACCGATTCTCCGGAGCGGTTCGTGTCGTCGTGAGATGGTATCATCAGTAGCATGTTGCATAGCGCTTCTGTTTGTTTCATAAGAGTACCATTGTTGTAGGGTGTAGAAAGCATCAGCTATTATGAGCTTGAATCCCTACGAACTGGCAGGAAGAAGGTACAGAGTTCTTTTTGATGATCTGAGCATTCACACGCAGGCATTTCATCGAACGTATTGAGGGCACTCAGACCAAATTTGGCTGCTGTGGCAACTGGTTTAGGTCGAGTACATGGTCCAAGTGTCTATGTCAGAGTTGTAATGCAAGTATTGTTGGCCAAGTAATCGATTGAACCCCCTCCCAACGTTGGTCACCGGTTTATTGTTTAAATTATCATTTCTTGTTTAAATTATCATTCCTGCGCTACAACCAAGATAACATTTATTGTTTAAATTACCATTCAGGCATTGTTCGGTTAGAAGGGAATTGAGGATGATTAAAGCTCCCTGGTCCTCTTCAACCCCCTTCGATCCCCTCCGACTGAACAAGGCCTTAAACTGGACTACAATTTATAAAATCTACCCCCCGCCCTATTCTTTGGGCATCTATATCCGTCCACAACATCCTTTGGGTCATCAGTTCCAGATTTGTTCTCCTAGCTAAACTCTTATGATCCAAGATACTAGCAATCACAAATGTTAGGATCTTAATATTATGTCCCAACTTACCATCAATCCCAAATTTAAGATTCTTAATCTTTTGATCCAACATACCAGCAATCACAGACTTAATTAAAACTCGACAAGGTAAGGGTAACCAATTGACTATATATACCTAGTGCATATCCATTGAAAACGGGCAAGTCTTTTTTTGTTGTCAGCTGCTCAGAAACCATAGCTACAAAGTTTAAAATCTTTGAAAATTTGCAAACTATACGTTAGGCTATTAAACGTATTCCACCAAAAATTCAGGTTCGAATTTTAGTCATGCAAATATGCAACTAACTTTTTCATTCTATGCTTCTCCCAAATAATTCTAACTTGCACTTGAAGTTTGGTGTAGATGTAGACCATAGTATCCCCAATATATGACATCTCAAAAAAAAAAAAAAAAACATTAGATACGGTTTTCTTGCACAATTCCTCAGTTCATGTTTTCAAGCATTTCTTGTTAGTATTATGCATCTAACTTAACCAATGATTGCATATCCACAGACATAGCAGTATGAGATTAATGACATTCACATACTACTTTAAAACTTAACGATGAATACAAATATGCTAACTAACCGTAGTTGAGAGACAACGACTTCTGCCTTCATAAAGTAGTGAGCTGCCGTGATGCGGGGCTCTTCCCCCTGCGCTCGCGCGCGCTCGAAGAAGCCCACGCGCCCGCGCCTCCTTCTTCCTCCTCCCGCCTACTTCTTCCTCGTCCCGCCCCCGCGCCTCCCGCCGCCGCCTCGAGCTCCGCCTGCGACCGGCGCCTCCCGACACCTCGCCGCTCCGCCCGCCCCTAACCTAGGTGGTTGCTCGCCCCCGCCTCCGGCCCTTCCCAACCGTCGTCCCCCGCCGTCGGTCTCTCCGCCGCCCCACCAACCACCTCCAACGCCTGGCCGGCCGGCCTCCCCCGGCCCTCCCTCTATGGCCGGCAGTGGAGGAGATGGAGCTGGCCGGCGGCCCAACCCCGAACCCTAACCCTAACCGCCGCCGCCGCCATCTTCCCCGCCTGCCCCCACCGCCCGGGAGACTGCCGACGCCTCGGCACTCTCACCACGGCCTCCCCGCCCACTCGTCACCACCCGCCGGCCCCTTCTTGCGCCGCCCGGTCCCGTCTCGATAGCGCCACGTGGCGGCGCGGGAGGGTGTGCGCTAGGAGGGCCCTAGAGCGCACGCTGTATAAGGATAGTGGCCGTGATGGCGTCCTTGTAAAATCCGCCACCGTAGGTCGAAGGTGATTTGACTATTATTCATGCATCCGAAGTCCGAACGAGCAGTGAGCACGCGAGGCAAGGTTCCAGGAACCTGATCGGCTGACGTGAGCTAGACATCCGTCACTGCATCGCCACTCGTTTAGCATCAGACGGAAGAAAGAAGAAGCAAACTCTTGTGTGGGCCCTGCCCGGCCGCCGGCGACTTCGCACCGCCCGGCTGCAGCCACCCGCGACTGCATGGACGCCCGCGCCGTCCAGCGTGGCTGCCCTGGCCGCGTGTGCCCTCGCCTGCGTCGCCCACAGGCACCCGTCGGCGTGGCTGCCCCGCCTGTCATGCGCTGCGCTGCTTGCCTGCGCTGCTGCCGTGGTCCTCGCGGCTGCCCCGCCCGTCCTATGACTGTGCACTGCAAACTCCACACCTCTCATCCAGCACTGGCAGCTAGCAGCTCGTTCTCCTCCATGGATAGCGTATGCGATGATCTGGAGCTCGGTTCCTGTTGCTGTTGGCGTTGTCCATGGAGACCGCCACCTCCATCTCCATGCTAGGGGGCAAGCTTCTGCACTGAGGTCACAAGGTCAAGGGATGCAGGCGGCCGGGCCGCTGAAACGCCCCAGTTTCCATAATGGGACTAAAATGTGCTTTATTACCATCACAGGTTTTGGTAATCACATTCTTACATCAGAGTGATACAGATCCGCCCTAACGGGTCGGACAGCAAAGGGGTGCCCCTGAATCTAAGCAGCGGAATATAAAACGTAGGCCCAAGCTTCCACACGTCACAGTTGGGAAGTAGGTCGTAGCCCTCAATCTAGTAGGTACACGATGGTTTCTCCATCTCTGTAAACCAACAACAAAGCAAGTATGAGTACATACGTACTCAATAGGCCCACCTTCCTCCATAAGGAGTAGGGGTATAACTATATCTACATGTAAGTCATATCTGGAGCTCAGGAAAGTTTTGCATGAAAACATTTTGTATCCAGGGTTTTAAGCTAGTCTAACAAGTTTTAGTCATTCAAAAAATAGGGTTTTTCTTCAAAGGGGTGCCACTGGACTTGCCGGTCTACATGGCCAATGACTTTCCAGCCATCACACTTTCCACAGGGCTCTACCCCATAGATTAGCATCTACCCAAAAACCACTTTGTTCTCAACCCAAAACCAAACCAATTTTCCACCATTTTTAGTTTATGAAAAGTGCTAATTGAAGAACCAAGCCGTAACTCATCCATACCAGTGGACTCGGACTATTCAAATAGGTTTTACTCTGATCAGAGGTTGTACTAATTCCCAAAAGTTGGACTCAGCGACACTTACCGCTAAATAAGCGTCCGAATTCCAAACCAAACCGTTGCCTTTGTTTCATCACCTAGCAGTACTTTAGAGGTTCGGGCCACCGAGCCGCACCCTAGTGTCCCTCGACACCCCCTCGGCACACAACCCTTTCCCTTACCCCTTGTGCGCCAACACAGAAGCTACTAGGCTATCCACTCCGGCTCGGGCCCAGCCAATGCCTCATACAGAGCGAGTGGTTGCACTTGAAAGGATCAAGATGTCCAAGAGGAGGGTGAATTGGACTTCTAATTTCGAAACTCAAAATTAAAACCTATCGCACAAGTCCCAATTCACCCTAGTGCCTAAACAAGTGATCCTAATGAACTACATGCACAAAAGGTTTGCAACCTAGAGCCAAGTAAGCAATTCTAGGAAAATAAAGTGCGGAAAGTAAATGCGAAAATGTAAAGAGAGACACAAGGATTTTTTTTTCCCGAGGTTCGGGGAGACACACGGTCTCAACCCCCTACTCCTCGTTTGGCGCCCTTCCAAGGCTTTGCTCTCGTGGGCTCCTCGTAAGGATCCCGGTCTCAAACCTCGCGAGGAATGAGGTTGGCAAAGTGACCTTCGCAAAGGTCAAGCAACCCCTTGATCTGCGGACCAAGTGCTCTCTTCTTGATGAAGCTCTTCTCCGCTCCGGACCGGCGAGCTTGAGCCGGTTACACTCCCTTCGCAAAGGGCTTGCTCCGCTTCTCCCACAAGCACCGGGAGCTCGCGGAACGCACGACCGCAGCCGTCTAGGTGATCGCAATCATCAAGAGTAACAAGCTTTGGCTTCACTTGATTCAACTCCAATCAAGGAGTTCTCTTCCCTTCAAGGTTCTTGCCCAAAGCTCAAGATTAAGTGTGGAATTGGTGATGTAGGTGACCTTTGAGTGTATGTGTGTGTTCTTGGGTTGCAAATGTAGTAAATGAGGGGAGGGGGAGCCTTTAAATAGGGTGGAGCTCCAAAAGTAGCCGTTGGGGAGCTCCAACCATTTTTCTGCGAACCTATCGGACAGTCCGGTGGTGAGCCACCGGACAGTCCGGTGGTATATAAAATTCAAAAACTCGTTTCGCGCCAAGGGCCTTAGAGGCACCAGACAGTCGGGTGGTCACCCACCGGACAGTCCGGTGGAAGGTTGAGCTCAGCCCACTTGGCAACCCCTCAGTTTATATCGTCCGATAGTGTACCGGACAGTCCGGTGGTGAGGCACCGGACAGTCCGGTGGTCCATTTCCCTTGGGACGAAGAAAATACAGCCCTTAGTTTATATCGTCCGGTGATTGCACTGGACAGTCCGGTGGTGAGCCACCGGACAGTCCGGTGGTGAGCCACCGGACAGTCCGGTGGCTATTAAAGCGAGCCGATCGACATAAACTCAACGCTATGTTTTTGAGCCACCGGACAGTCCGGTGGTACATAAAGATTTGGTTTTTAGCGCTGTTTTCAAACGAAGTTTTGTAAAGTTTTCGGAGGGCTTTCTCTTGACTTATTTGACAAAGGTGAGTGTGTTTTGGCATGTTTTAAGGTGCTTGAGCTTTAGGACATAGATGCACTCGAAAGTTAGAGAATTCTCGAAATGGAGTGACTCAAGCTACTCTCCTCAACCCCTCTTGATAGTACGGCTCGACTAAAGCTAGCAAAATGAAAACTAAGTGCTCTTCTTCACCTTTTTGGCACTTAGAGCTAGGGAAACACCCGATCTTCTTGCTAGCTCGATTAAACCACAAGCCGTCCATTAGAATTTGAAATTGGGGATCTCTTTTAATCAACCAATGAGCTCAAATACTAATATAAAAACCTTCGAAGCATGAACTCATTAGTAAATGACATTAGGTTGTCATTAATCACCGAAACCTCTACCTCTTAGGGCTTGTTTCTCACAATCTCCCCCTTTTTGGTGATTGATGACAACAAAACGAGAGGAGCTAGAAAAGTAAAGAAGTAAACACAAAGCTCAAAGTAAAACATGAATATAAACACATAGCGTTACAGCCACAATCAAAGAACCATAGTCATGAGAACATACATCATGCTCAAAAACCAAATGTCACGACATGAGTCAACATCCAAAATAAAATCCATCATACATCGAAAGATCTCTCTCAAAAGCTCCCCCTGATTGCTAGACACTCTCTAGCTCTACTGACTCTCCCCCTAAGCTCCCCCTACAACTAACTCTCCCCCTTTGGCGTCAAGCACCAAGAAGGGAGGCCTACAACGCTGGAGGATCGGGAAGCCGGGAGCCGTCCTTCTGAGAGGACAGGATGAAGCGCGACGGGGAGTCGGTGTTGCTGTCTGCCGCTGCGTCGTCGACTGCACGCTCGATGTCAGAGAGTGGAACTGAGCCTGGAGCCTCGAGCGGGACAGAGACGGTGAGTGTCGGCGTCGTCGTCATGGCCGGAGCAGTGGCACCAGTCGTCGAGCACGTAGTGGAAGCAGTGTGGAAGCTAGGCTCGGCCGACTGGGCTGGAGAGTGGAACTCTGGAGTAGCCTCTGCAGGTGACGGCTCGGACGCCTCTAGCACCGGAGAAACCTAAGGAGCACTGCTGACTGGGGGCTGCCTTGAGGTCTGGAGCTGACTGTCTAGCGCTGTGGTGAGAGGCAGATCCGGTAGCTCGGCGGAGAAGAGTCGAACTGAAGCGTACGTGCCGGAAGCTGCGTCAACTCCATCCTCGGCTGACTCGCTAGCAACTCATCCGGCAGCGTCGGCGGAGAAGGGTCGAACTGAAGCGTACGTGCCGGAAGTTGCGTCAACTCCATCCTCGGCTGACTCGCTAGCAACTCTGAGTAAGAGAAGAAGATCGGGGAAGTGCTCAGAGTGGCCAGCGAGGCGAACGGGCTCTGGAGGCCGGTGTCTGAGGTAGTGAGCGGCAGGGTGGTTGTAGGTGGCAGAGCAAGCTGGAACTGCTGGCGCAGGGAGTCAATCTGCTGCTGAGTATCTGTCCGGAGCCCTGCGACCAGTGAGTGAACTATGGAGAGGATCCGCGCCTGCTGCTCGGCCGATTGCTGCTGGACCTGGAGGAAGCGCTCGTCACTCCTTTGCTGCATCAGCTGCTGCTGCTGCAGAAGGAGTGCAAAACGCTCGTCGCTGCGTCGCTGCTACTCTGCAAGGCGCTCTACCAGGCGCTCGTCTGCCTCCTCCTGCTGCTGCTAGTGCTGGATCATCATCTGGAACATAGATGCGATGTCCGTAGGTGTCACAACCTAGGCAGCTGTAACTGACAGTGGTGGGGGTGGTGGTGGAGCGCGCGAGCCACCTGCCTCATGATCATGAGGGAGGAGTGGCAGGGGCAGCGCGCGCTCGTCGTCTGAGCTGTCGTCCCCACCGTCTGTGTCTGCAGCGGTCGCTCCCCCTGTCGCTGGTGCGGCGGTCTCTATCTCTGAAGGCTGGGGGGAAGACGCAGGCGGGGGTCCCTCTGGTGGTACAGGCCCGTGAACCGGCGCTCTAGGAGCGAGCGGTGCGCGTGCCTTGTGAGTGGGGAAGCTCGTCCGAATCTGTCGAAACAGCCTCATCTGGGGAAGTGGAGGCGCATCCGGGTCATGATCAATCTGACTCAACATATGGGAAATGTAGTGGGCATAAGAAAAACTACGGTGAGCACCCATCCCGTCGGTGATCACATCCTCCATCTCTGCTATCAGGAGATCCACCACACAAAAACGTATCCTCTGCATGAGAGCTCTGAGTTAGTGCTGCTATAGTGTGGTGATCCCCTCTCTGTATCCAAGCCGGGGCAGCAGAGTACGGCGCATGGCCCTGTGTATGATACCGGCCGGAGGTGTCAACTGAGACGGAATACGCTCCTGGGCACCCTCCCTGAACAAGTCACGCACCTCGTCGTCTGTCAATGCGATCCGCTCATTCTTCGAGCGATGAGGGGGCTTTGAGTCACCATAGACGTCTGTGTGCAGGCGGCGCTCTGAAAGCTCAAGACCAAGAAGTATCGCCACATTCTGCCTATACAGTCTCACTGGTAGGCCTTGGAACATGAACTGAATGTACTCTCGCTCAGGGCCAACGTACAGTGTGGCATAGAACACACGAACCCAGTCCTCTACGTATCCGTGTATGTGCTCTAGCAGGTCAGGGAGGCCGGGAATGTGATCAAAATACTGGTAAAGGTTATGCTGGATCACATTACCCATCCTGGGCAAGGGTAGCACCACGTGTGAAAACAAGCCCATCCCTGCTGCCTTGGAGCTCTCATAGAGAGACGCCTGAACCAACGTCTGGAAGCGGGGATCCACTCTCTCATCCCGCTCCTCTGGCTGCCACTGACTGTCCGAGAGATAGTACCGAAGCTTCTTCGGCTTCTGGCCCTCGTAAGATCTGTAATCAGAGAGTTGGGCAGTGCCTAGTAGCGAGGGGGGTGCCGGAACTGAAGAAAGGACAAACCCATCCCAGGCTGACGAGGGTGGTGACTGCTCACCCTGCTCACTGGGCTCGTCCTGCCTCTGGTCCTGGCTGTCTCGCTGTGCTCTGAGTGCAGCCTTCCTGGCCCGGGCCTCTTGGGCCTCCTGCTGTGCGATGATCTCAGCGGGGGAGACCGTCCCACGTCGCTGACGCTCCTGGGGCTGGCTAGGAGGAGTGGCTCGCTTGGTGCGAGCGCTGTGAGGAGTCGGCGGAGGCGGTCGGCCGCTGCGAGGAGGGTTCTGCCTCTGCTCTCCAATCCGTATCCCTCCTGCATGGCGACTCTCCATCGCATCAGACGCAGCTGCGGCACGCTTGGCTGCCTCACGCTCCTTCTCCTCGAGAGTCTTCCTCTTTTTCCGAGGAGGATCAGGAGCTTTGTCCTTGCCCTTATCTCCCTTCTCACGACCCATCTGTAACATACATTCAAGGAGTAGATAGACGAGAAGAATTAGGTACGTGGAATAAACTAGATAAGGCGAGACATAGAGCAAGAAATGGATTTTCGGACACGTGGCATGCATGCCAAGCGTCAAACTTAAGGTAATTTTCACCAAAATGCGTGACCATCTCACATTATGGCTAAATTACTCTAATCCATTAGTACATTGACATTAAATCTACTCAATTTTCAACCACATGCCATGAATCCCTAGGAGAGGAATCTTTAACGTGAAACTTAGTGAGCAAGGATAGCATAAGATCAAGAAAAGAAAGATTGCTCACCGAGATCGGGGGAGGAGAAGAGCGAGGACGAGGAGGAGGTGACGGGAGAAAGAGCTCGGTGGTGGCGCAGTTTGGGGCGCAGCTAGGGAGCCGGTGTGGGATGGCGGCGCGGCGTCGGTGCAGGGCGGCGCGGGGCGAAGCCGGCGCCAGCGGCACGGCGTGGAGGAGGTGGCGCAGCCGGTGGAGGCGCGGGTCGGCGGTGGCCGACGACGTGGAGGCAGTGCGCGGCGCGGTGCGGCGGCAGCGGGATGGCGCGGCGACGGTGGAGGAGGAGCGGCGGCGGCGGAACGGCGGCGGCGGGCTAGGGCACGCAGGGCGCGGGCGACGGGGGTCGAGCGATGTGAGAAGGAGAGGGGTGGGCCTCGCGGATTAAACGTTTATAAGGAGTTTACTGAGCCCGGCATGACACCACCGGACAGTCCGGTGGTTACCCACCGGACGAAATAAACCGAGACTCGGATCCTTGGAAACCGTCGAAGAACCATCCACCGGACAGTCCGCTGGTGAGCCACCGGACTGTCCATCGGACGAAATAGGCCGAGAGGAAGCTGTCTTGGGGAGGAGACGGTATAGCCACCGGACGGTCCGGTGCTTAGCCACCGGACGTCCGGCGATACCGTCGGACGATATACGCTGAGAGACTTGTGGGAGGAAGGAGAGATGCACCCACCGGACAGTCCGGTGGTGAGGCACCAGACAGTCCGGTGGCTGTGCACAGACTCTGATTTGCGCGGAATAAACCCTTTTCTTATCCAACTTTTTGAAGATTCAAATAAATAGAAGCATGGACAATTCAAGGTGAAACCCTTACCACTCAAGTCCTCTAAGATAGGTGCATTCTCTCATGCTATATTTAGTTTTGGTTTTTTTAAGCATAAAATCCAAGTCCAAGAAAATTGGCAATTAAGAACCAATAAATGTGTGGGTCTATCCATAGGAGAACTAGAGATGATTAACTCGTGTCCCGGAGGGATTTGACCCAATAAGCATGAAGAACAGTGCTAGACCTTTGCTCTATTCTTTTTTCATGACTTGAGATGCTTGTACATGAAACAAGTCTCGATATCATTAAAAGTGCTCCTTTGTGACACTAACGTATGCAATGCACGTGCAAGCTACAACAAACATGGATAGGAATGGAAACATGCGTGCACATCTATATGACAAGGAATGCAATGCACGCGGAATTTTAAATCTACACTTGCCATATTTACTCCCCCCGCAAGCTTCTTCAAGAGGAGCCTTTCAACAAGCCATGAGCGAAACCAAGTTCCACCAGCTCATGCTAGACCCTTGCTCCTCTCTATCTTGCAGCGGTTAGGCAAGTAACTTACTCCTAAATGATGCAAATTTTATGGCAAGGCAACTTACATGATCGTTCTAGCATCTAACACGTTTAACTCACCACGTAGCCTACAAAAGTTACTCTCATCTAGTGACTTGGTGAAGATGTTCGCCAATTGCTCCTTAGTGCCCACATTTCGCAAGAGGATGTCTCCCTTTGCAACGTGGTCCCTTATGAAGTGATGGCGAATATCTATGTGCTTGGTTCGAGAGTGTTGGACCGGGTTGTTGGTAAGCTTAACCGCGCTCTCGTTGTCACAAAGGAGAGGGATCCTAGTAAGCTCCACTCCGTAATCCTTGAGCGTTTGCTTCATATATAGAAGTTGGGCACAAGAGGACCCGGCCGCTACATATTCCGCTTCCGCGGTGGACAAGGATACGCAGTTTTGCTTCTTAGAAGACCACGAAACGAGCGAGCGCCTTAGCAAGTAGCAACCCCCGGAGGTACTCTTACGCTCAACACGGCATCCGGCAAAGTCCGAATCCGTGTAGCCCAAGAGTTCAAAACTAGCGCCCTTGGGGTACCACAAACCTATGCTAGGAGTGTGCTTGAGATACCTTAGGATTCTCTTCACCGCAGTGAGGTGAGACTCCTTGGGATCGGCTTGAAACCGTGCACACAAGCACACACTAAACATGATATCTGGCCTAGAAACACACAAGTAGAGAAGCGAACCTATCATGGACCGGTAGAGAGTTTGGTCCACCTTGATACCACTCTCGTCGGGATCGAGCTTTATGTTAGTTGCCATTGGAGTTTTAATCGGCTTGCAATCATCCATCTTGAATCTCTTGAGTAGGTCTCTTGTATACTTTTCTTGATAGATGAAAGTCCCTTCTCTTAGTTGCTTGATTTGAAACCCAAGGAAGAAAGTGAGCTCCCCGATCATCGACATTTCAAATTCCTTTGCCATTATCTTGCCAAACTCCGTGCAATACTCTTCATTTGTCGAGCCAAAAATGATATCATCAACATACACTTGGCAAACAAAGAGATCATTGTCCGTCTTTTTGATGAATAGAGTGGTGTCAACTCGGCCAATTGTAAAACCTTTTTCAATGAGGAAGTCCCTAAGTCTCTCATACCAAGCTCGCGGTGCTTGCTTTAATCCATAGAGAGCTTTGGACAACCTATATACATGATTGGGATGGTTTGGGTCTTCAAAACCGGGTGGTTGCTCAACATATACTAGCTCATTGATGTATCCATTGAAAAATGCACTCTTCACATCCATTTGATATAGCTTCATGTCATGATGGGATGCATAAGCTAGAAGGAACCAAATAGCCTCTAATCTTGCAACTGGTGCAAAAGTCTCTCCAAAATCAATTCCTTCAACTTGAGAGTATCCTTTTGCCATAAGCCTTGCCTTGTTTCTCACAATGTTGCCTTCATCATCTTGCTTGTTCCTAAAGACCCACTTAGTTCCAATCACTCTAGCACCCTTTGGTCTAGCTTCAAGTGTCCAAACTTTATTTCTTGTGAAATTGTTAAGCTCTTCATGCATGGCATTTACCCAATCCGGATCACTCAAAGCTTGGTCAATTGTTGATGGTTCAATACTAGAGACAAAGGAGTAGGCTTGAACAAATGCGGCGGTATTGCGAGATCTTGTTGTCACTCCTCTTGTTGGACTACCAATGATGAGTTCTTTGGGGTGTCCACCTGTGAGTTGACTTCTTCTTTGAGGTGCCACTTGAGGTGCTTGAACCGGTGTACCAACATCTTGAGCTTGCTCATCAATTTGCTCTTGAGGTATATGAACATCTTCATTTGGAAGGATCTTGTCTTGTTCACTACCATCTTGAGGTGGCATGGAAGAGGATGGTTGATCAATAGTTTGCACTTCATCTTCATCCTCTTTAGGCTTGATATCACCGATTGGCATATTTTTCATTGCTTCTACAAGTGGTTCCTCATCTATATCCACAACATCAACATGTGCTCCTTGAGAGCCATTAGATTCATCAAATTCCACATCATACGTCTCTTCAACCATGCCGGTGGCATTGTTGAATACGCGGTATGCTTTGGACTTTGATGAGTAACCAAGTATGAAACTAATATCACAACGCATTTGAAACTTACCCAAGTGTTGACGCTTCTTGTAGATATAACATTTGCACCCGAACACCCGAAAATATGAGATATTGGGTTTTCTCCCATTGAGCATTTCATATGGAGTCTTGTCAAGGAGGCGGTGAGGATATAATCGGTTGGATGCATAGCAAGCGGTGTTGATTGCTTCGGCCCAAAACTTCTCACTTGTGCCATATTCATCAAGCATTGATCTTGCGAGAGTGATGAGTGTCCTATTCTTTCTCTCCACTACACCATTTTGTTGAGGAGTGTATGTAGCGGAGAACTCATGTTTGATTCCAACTTCATCACAATACTCTTCAATGTTGGTGTTGTCAAACTCTCTTCCATTGTCACTTCTAATCTTTACAATTAAAGTGTTGAATTCATTTTGAGCTCTGTTGGCAAACTTGCTAAAGACATGTGCCACCTCGGTCTTGTCCTCAAGAAAGTAAACCCATGTGTACCTTGAGAAGTCATCCACGATCACAAAACCATAATTGTTGCCACCAATACTTGTATATGTGGTTGGACCAAAGAGATCCATGTGAAGTAGCTCTAGTGGCCTTGAGGTGGACATGAAAGTCTTGCTAGGATGAGTGTTTGCAACTTGCTTGCCCGCTTGACATGCACTACATAACTTGTTCTTCTCAAATGTGATATCTTTCAAACCACGGACTAGATCTTTCTTCATGACCTTCTTGAGAGTATTCATTCCCACATGAGCTAGCCTTCTATGCCACAACCAACCCATTGAGTTCTTGGAGAACAAACATGCTTGCAAATTGGTATTCTTGGAGTTGAAGTTGACAAGGTATAGATTGTTGTGTCAAAAACCCTTGAAGACTTCTTTACCACCATCGATCTTACTCACTATCACTTCATTTGGCTTGAATAGGCATTGGAAACCCAAATCACACAATTGACCCACGGACAAGAGATTGAAATTCAAGGAGTCAACTAGCAACACATTATTGATGGAGTATTCACTTGATATCTCAATCTTGCCCAAACCTTCAACTTTGCTCTTGGAGTTGTCACCAAATGTGATCTTGTCATAATTCTCCACATCTCCACTAAGTGAGGTGAACATCCGGGAATCACCGGTATATATTGTGTGCATCCACTATCCATCACCCAATGTGATCCTCCGGTCTTGTAGTTCACCTGCACACAAGTAAATCAAGCTTGAGACTTGGGCACCCACCGAAGAGTAGGTGCTTTTGGCTTAGGCTTAGGAGTCCATCTAGCATTGGGGTTAGGAATCTTTGGAATGATAGCTTTAGGCACCCAAATCTTCTTTGGCCTAGTCTCATCCTTCTTTCCCATAAACCTTGCCTTCACTTGTCCTTTTGAGTTCCTTTGAAGCACATAATGAGCATTAAATGCAAATGCTCTCAATTGCTTGTCAATGGGCTTCTTGGGAGGAGCATTGCACTCAAACATGAAGTGACCCTCGGTCATGCACTCGGTGCCCCATTTTGGCTTTTCTAACTTGATGGATGGTGCCGGCTTGCAAGTATCCTTGAACGGTGGGTAACCAAGCCCATTTCTCTCATAGTTGATGGCGTGGAATGTAAGCATCTCATTGTATTTTTCATTTCTCTTGAGCAATGTGCCATATCCAGACTTCATGCTCTTAACCTTAAGCTTGAGATCTTCATTCTCATCCTTGAGCTTGATAAGAACATTAGCTTCTTTATCACTTGAGCTCTTGTTCTTGCACTTTTCACATAGCTTGTCTCCCTTGAGCATATTGGGGGATTTTCTCAATTCAATCTTGAGCTTCTCAAGTTCAATCACTAGCTTCTCATGCTCACTCTTGGGCACACATGTCTTCTCACAAAAGTTGATGTCATTGGGAGATTCATCAATCTTGCGAAGGGAGTTGATCTCTTGAAGCTTTGCCTCTAGCCCTTTTCTTGCTTCATCAAGTTCAGTGCTATGGAGTTGCAAAATGCGATTTTTTTCACAAAGATCTTCATGAGTGGTTGCCAACTCCCTATAGCACTTATTCACTTCATTTAGAGTCTCATTGAGCTCTTTGATTTCTTATGTTTGCTCAATGTGAGACTCTTGATCATCTTGTAGCCATCATCAAGTGCATCTCTCTCTTTGACCAATTGCCTTTTTGTTGATAAAAGCTTCTCATTTGCCTCTTCAAGACAATTGATCTTCTTTTGCATCTTATCAACTTTGCCACTATCATTGCTCATCTCTAGCTCATTGCACTTGCTCAAGAGTGTCTTCTTCTCAACTTTGATCTTCTCAAGCTTGGCACTTAACTTGCTCAATGCCTTGTTTTGATCCTCAACTAGACTCACAAGTTCATCACAGGAAGGCATATCATCATCGTCATCGGAGGAATCGTCCAAGGTTTTTACCTTGTCACCTTTAGCCATGAGGCATAGGTGTGGAGTGGATAATAGAGTAGATGAAGTCGGTGTCGGTGTAGAGGTAGTCACAATAGCAAGACTGGCAATCACTTCATCTTCATCATCACTTGTATCGGAGGAATTGCTTGATGTATCCTCATCGGTCATCCACTCCCCAATGTAAGCCTTGCCCTTCTTCTTGAAGAATTTCTTATTAAATTTCTTAGGAGCCCTCTTCTTGTTCTTCTTCTCATCATCACTTGAATCATCACTTGAGTCATTCTTGTACTTCTTCTTTTCTTGCTTCTTCTTGGTGGCAACTCGGCATTGATATGAGAAATGGCCAAGTTTGCCACACTTGTAGCACTCTGTTTCTTCAAGCTTCTTCTTGGATGGGAAGAACTTCTTCTTGCTTGAAGAGTACTTGATGCCCTTCTTGTCAAGGCGACCCAAGGCACAAGTGACTTTGTGCACAAGCCGGGCCACCTCATCATCGCTATCCTCTTCTTCTTGCTCATCTTGTTCTTGAGTGTCTACCACAATGATTTTCTTGGAGGTGGATTTCTTTTCTTTTGACGAGCTTGCCTTGAGGGCAATGTTCTTCTTCTTGCTTAGAGGCTCCGCATCCGGTGTGATGTGCATATACATCTCATGAGCGTTGATCTTCCCAAGCACACCGGACGGAGTAGCCTTGGAGAGATCGGTTTGGTGAAGAACCGTGACAATGTGGCCATATTTGTCGACCGGAAGAAGGTCCAATATCTTCCTTGCCACATCATCTTCCTTGATTTGAGTCAAACCAAGACCATTGATCTCCTCTACAAGCACATTCAATCGAGAGTACATTTGATTAGCATTTTCATGAGGAAGCATACGAATATCACTTAGCTTCTTGCTAAGAGTGCTATGACGTTGCTCTCTCTCGCTCAAGGTTCCCTCATGGAGCGCACAAATCTCTTCCCATAGCTTGTGCGCGTCCTTGATGGTTCTCACACGATTGAAAACCTCTTTGCACAAGCCACGTGTGGCGGAACCGCCCAATTTAGTACGGGCTAAGTACACCTGCCACCACTGGCCCACAGTGCACTTAGACCGAACTAAACTCGGTAGTCCGTCGAGCTACCCAGAAGGGCACTCGATGAAACCATCTCCCAGGGATGCCGACATCACGCACGTTAAGCTCTCGGAAGAGCCACAACAATTACAACAACCCACCATTTCATACAGACATAATTTGATTGAGTACAAATATTTTTGCTCAAAAGGAGTACAAGGTAGTGAAATAGAACTTCAAAATAAACCTCGCAGCGGAATACATATCGTTACAGAGATGTAACGTGCAGCGGAAAGTAAACATCAAGTATGACCTCGAGCCCACCGGAGTCATCCTTGGTCATAATCTGATATGCACCTAAAAGAAAAATATCAACAACAAACGGTGAGTTCGTGGGGAACTCGTAGGACTTACCCGTGGGCGGTTTCAACCCGACACTTTTGAGATTATGCAAGGCTTTTTGGTGGACTGACTTCTAACCCGCATAAGCTTACTAGAAGTGGGTCCTTAGCCATTGATTGTTTATTTAAAACATGTTATCATAAGATAGCAGGATTTTACAACTGCTACCCCCTAGTTATGATTATCAACAGTATCATAGGGGAAAGTCTTGCAAAAAAATAAAACATGAACGTATGCCCCGTCCCAAGATTTATAGAGCCCCCATCGAACTCTTGGGAGTAGCCGTCTCAGGAGCGATGCCCCTGTACGTCGGGTCATCTCTCCCTCGACCTCGAAGCATCTCCCAAATCCATCAACCTCCTCTCAGTGGATGGGCAGCACTATGAATAGTCGGACGGATCATACTTATCCAAGCATGTTGTATATAAAACATGAATATAAGCATAAAGTATTTAAGTTGTTACTACGTTGCCCGTCAGTGATATTTGGCATTCTCACACCTGGTGAGCATCAGCGATTCGAATCGATTTTGAATTCCCGGGAATAACTAGAAGCACCAGGATGGCATATGCTTACTAACTCCCAGCGTTCCACATATGCTTCTCCCATCTCCACCTGTCCCGTCTCAAGTTCGATGACCACTCCCGCCTGACTCCCGGAGCGCGTTGTCGCAGGAGCGGTACCTCGGTTACGTCGGGTTCTGCCCTCCTTTGACACCCGCCTCCGCGGCCACCTTCCTCTCAACCAGTGGGTAGGAACGTGCCCCTTGCTTGAGACGGCACAAGTAAGACTTTCACCGGCCCCATATACCGGATAAGCACTCTAGCAATGTAATGCCAATCAGCAGGCGAACAGCGGACGGGCCTTAATCGACTCGGGCGGAGTCCACCAACACATTATCACAATCTCATCATATCAAACCATATCTCCGCCCGGTCTCAACTTATCATCAAGTCATAACAGATTTCCTTTCGGTTCCAAGGTTTTGTAAAAACATTTGTAGGCCCTATCATCTCGCGAGTGAATACCTTCACTCGTCTTCTACCGTCTAAGCAGGGCTAAGCATAGACTTCGTTTTATCCTTTCTACTTTGGGCATCAAGGATTTATGCATGTGGGGTTTCATAAAATCCCTAAACGTAATGCACAAACAAGAATAGGGTGGTGAGACTCCCTAGATAGGTGAAAATGCCTAAGGGGCCTACCTTTGTTGTTGATAACTTGAACAAACTAAACTACTGTTAGTTTGCCGGGTTGTGAGGCTGTGCCCCAGGCAACCCCTTGTTACAGGGACGGCCAACTCAGCGACACGTCGTCTTCTTGCTTCGGGTTCAACTTGTTGTCCAGCTTCTTGATCATCAGTAGCTCCTGCGTCGATAACTCGCTCGCGAGATCTATATGCATGACAACAAATGCAAATGAGTGCTGGGGAATGCATATGTCGGAGACATGACGCAAAGGAATGACAAGGCATCCGACCCACTGCTTAGATGACCCTTCAAGCAATCCTACAAACCATTATTAAGAAATCGTATAAACCATCACCTAACCTTAGCATAACTCGTCATATTCAACTTCTTCAGCAAACTATTTGAATGTACCTAGTATGATAGTTAAACATTCGGTTTATGTACATACTTAGGATGGGTTTTTCCCTATTTGTGAGTTAAATTGAACACCTAAGTTATAGTAGCAAAACATAGTTAATTTAGACCAAACTTTACTGATATGAAGGTCATGCGTACCCAAAGCTACCATCAAAATTTTAGCCAAATTGGAAATGTAATTATTTTATTATAATTGCTACAAGTTTTCAGCCCTACGCCTTGTAAAAATTTTCATAAAATCTAGGATTGGTTTCTGTATATGAAAATTTACCAGTGAGTTAACTTTAGTGTAATCTACATGTACCAAAAATTTGCAAGTTAATATCTTTAGCTTTTGCAGGACATCTATTTTCCATATTTTCTTTACTAAAATAATTCACATAATACAAAACAGTAATGTTAAAAGTGCTAAAATTTCTTTTTGGAATCCTAACATCAATAGTAGGCTACTAGATTTTTTTCCATCATTTTTCCTAGCAAGTTATGCCCACTTTTTCTATTTATCCTTTCCAACATGCACCATTTTGTCATTTTTGAATCACCACTCAAACTTAACATGCATGGGCCCATATTTTTCTAGTGGCATCCACAAGCCATGTATGTCCTAATAAAAATACCAGGGAGCCTAGTTTAACAAGTTTTGCATAGCACATCTTTCCCAAATTAATTAAAATTGCATATATTTCCCATGTAATGGCAAAACAGTGACTAAACAATGCAAGCTATAGCCACCAAGGTTTACACAGTGGTATATTAACCTAAGAAGTCTACTTACCAAGTTTCATCATTTTAGGACTCCATTTAGACCACTTTTACCATTTATCTCCCTTTAACATACATGCACACAATCAGGGGCAAAATGGTCTTTTCACACATCCACATCTAACCTAGCCTGTAGATCTATTCAAGAGGAGTCTAACGCAACTGAGTTTGTCCATTTTGGATTTTTCTGTGATTTGTTATGATTTTCCAAAGTTCAAAACCGAATTAATACATATTGACCCTAGATCCGGGACCTATACGTAATTAACTATAACCTCTAAGGGCTAGACTGTGAGATTCGCAAGACACATTCAATAGCGCTCGGGACGGAACTGTAAATAAGCAAAAACACGGGGTTAGATCCGGAAAAATGCCGCGGCCTTCTTCTACCTTCGGCCGGGGGTGAACCGCGCGCGGGGAGGGAAGAAGGCGGGGCTGCGCCGGCGGCGTGGTGGCCGGTCTTGAGGCCGACCGGGTCCGGGGACGTGTTCCCGTCCGCGGGCGTCCTTTCCCCCTTGACCTCGTTGCCGGTGGTGGAGAGGAGAGGCGGCGCGGCGACTTGAACCGGCGCGGCGGCGGCGCGCGCGCGGAGACGGCGGCGCGACCCAGCTTCGGCGGCTCGGGCACCGAGAGGCGGCGAGGAAGGGCGCGTGAGGTGCGCGGTGAGGTGGGGAAGCCGGCGGTGGTAGAGTGGAGGCGCGGGGGTGGCCCGAAAGGGGCTCCCCACGGCGGGCCGCGTCGGCGCGCGGTGGCGAGCGGCGGCCGCGCGTGGAGGGGGCGTAGGAGGCAAAGGCGGAGGCCGAGGGTTGGCGGGGCCGGTGGAGGACGGCGAGCCGAGCGCGGGACGCACCTCGGACGAGGAGGAGGCAGCCCGAGGCGGCGACGGGGCGAGCTCGCCGCGGGCGGCTATGGCGTCGCCGCACTGTGTGCGCTGGGGCAGGGAGAGGCACAGAGTGAGGCAGGGAAAAGGAGTGGAGGAGGGAGGGGAGCCGGGGCTTGCTTCCCCTTGAAGCCGGGGACGCGGGGCAGCGCGGGCAGGAGCAGGGCGCGGCGGCAGAGCCCGGCGGCCGCGTGGCCTCGGCCGTGCAGGGCGCCGGACGGCCGGTACGCGCCGGACGGGCAGGAGCAGGGGAGAGGACGGAGGGGGGCGCGGCGTGGACCGGGTCCGGTGGCCACGGCGGCGATCCGTGGGCGCGCGGCGCTGCCCGGCCGTCGCCGGCCGCGTGGTCGCCATCGGCCCGGACACGGTGGCGGCCGGGGGCGCGGGGCCCACCTGTCATCGACCGGGAAAAAGGAGGGAAAAAGAAAAATAGAAAAATGTGTTTCCTCTTGTGCTGAAAATCGCCATTTAGACCAATTTAGAGGCCGAATTTGGAAAAACTCCAATTGAATGAAATGTTCTACTCTTTGAACTCTACAACTTTGTCAATAGGCATGATTTCAAATTCGGTATGGAAATACGAAATTCATTTGAATTTAGCTCTCAAGTTTAATTTGGCCTACAGATCAGGGTTGCTTGGAAAATTCAAAACTCTTATTTCTGGGCCTTATCACCCAAGGAGCCTATTGACAATATTGTTTGAAATTTCAAAACCTACAATTTATTCAATTTGGGCCTTGCATGAAAATGGATGTAGGTTAGAGTAAAACTCCATTTTCCAAACTGGACAGATTTAAAGTGTGTTTCTAGGCTGACAAAAATTTGTTCAAAACACCTATTATAATTCATTTTATGACCAGACTCATTTTGACAAAGTTGTTTCCTAGATCATTTCCTACAACTTTGATAATATGAGCCTTCTCTAAATCACAACATATTTTGAAATACAACATACCCTTGTTTAGGGTTTTGGTAAAATAGCAGATTTATCCTAAGTAAAGCTTTTTCTTGTTTTCATCTTTTGAAGTATCAAATGAAGTCCAAACACATCCACAATAGATGCATTTGAAAGGTGATGAGTCCAATTTTATTTCATAGAAAGGAATATTCTTAAGTGGTATAGTCAAATCAAAAGAAATTTCAGAATCAATTTGGGGATGGGCTAAAATTTCAGATTTGAGAAATTTTGACTTAGTGGTTTATCTACCAATTCCTCATTACTCTTTTAAGCATGATTTAGTCTTAATTCATCATTAGCTTACGTATAATTGTGTGTACGGCTTCTGAGATGCCAGGGGCATCACAACCCACCCCCCTTAAAGAAATCTCGTCCCGAGATTTGGAGGAAGCGGGGTTCTACGGCTCACCGTGAAGTGTAAATGGTTTCGGCGTCGTGATTTGTGTGCTTCTGTCACACATGGTGACACTTAATCCTTCACCAACTTGCTTTGTTAACTGTCTCGTGAATGGTTAGTGCCTCCTTATCACAAGTTAGTTACAAAGCTTTTGAATACGTCTAAGGTGGTCTTTCCCAGGTGCCCGGCAAGTCGTGGATTATATGAGAGCGAATGAACAAATCACAAAGACGGTATGGCCAGTGCGAAAACGGCCATGATCTATTTGAACAATAAAACAGGGTTACTCCCTGACTTTGGCACCAAGATTTTGAAACGTGATGAATATATATGGGTCTTAGAACATTAGAAGCAAGGTGTACACAATCGGAAAAGTCGAACCATGGAGGATCTTGCGTTTCAAAGGGTCATCAATGGATGTGTTTTTGAGACACATTCGTTTTGTTTGATAGGGACAGTGTACACATATAAGACATTGAATTCGAACGTTCTCCAAAGAGTAAGATGGGGTGATACATAACACATTCTACTCATTGTTTCAAGAAGGATGCCGTGGAAAGAGGATAGGACATATTCACCTAGATAAGGTGATGGTTTGTATGATTTCATATAATTGATCAAGACTGACCATGAAAAGCACAGGCAGAGGGCTTATGCTTACTAACAGATCACCAAGGTTAGTGAGCCCAACTTTGAGGATAACTTCAAAAGAAGAATGAAGCAACTCTTGAAAAGGACAATGCGATGAAAGCATTAGCCGAGAACAAAAGCTTAGTGCAGTGGATGATGCTGAAATTCTTTAGGAGATAAGATTCAACATATATGAAGGAAGAAATCATAAGATAGAGTGGTGGAAACAGAGTTGATTGTTTCCCACAAATCAAGAAAGGCAAGGTGAAACAAAGCAATGAAACGATACTAGGCGGCGGTGAAAATAGAGTAAATTATTTCCACGAATAGAGGGATAGAGGTCAACAAGGGGTTAGGAGTTGGATAGGAATGTTCCACAATGCAGCGGTGTCATGCCTTTGCATGTCTTGATACCTGCGCGCCCCTAGTGGAACCGTGTGACGGCCGTGCACACAGGACCCTAGGTTCCGTCGCGGCACCATAGACTACTCGGGTAGACACCCCATCAAGTGCGGTATTTCTTTCCAACTTCAGGGGATATGCGAATAACACAGGGTTATAGAAAGACACAAACAAGGAGTTTTACACGCCATAGCATAATGTTTTCGGAGGTATAACTCATCAGACTTATTTCCATCAGGAACGGGGTAACCATAACAAAAGTGTCATGGATTACAGGGACTGAAGTGCCTGAATGACAAAAGCGTGAAACGTGAGAACTACAAGAGTTTAGAATGCTCCATTGAAAATAGAGTTACATTAGCCATGAGGGTGGGACATATGCCGACTGCAAGGAGCTGGATACATGGGAAACTCAAGGGTTATGAGAGTCAACCTCCTCTTATTACAACAGTTTGCGATGACTGCTAGCACACCAACTAGTATCTAGCTAATACTGCCTAAACGTAAGATTGATACGTCCAGGACGAATGCCCGTTTCTTCTTTCAACCAACTTGGTGCAGTGTCAGTCTTCACGTGGGAAACGCCATGAAATAACAATCTTGATTCTCCACCGAGTATGAGAACGTCACCAGATTCGAGGTTGATCTTGGTCGCTTGGTCTTTGTCTCTTGTGTTGCCGAACAAGAACTCGGCGGTGTCTCCTATGGAGACGGATATGAAAGGTAAACCTTTGGTAAGGCTACTCTCTGACTCGTCCTTGTCTTGGTGAAGTCCGAGCTTCCCGGAGTTGGTGTAGTAGTTGACGATGCATATGTCCGGGTTAATTTGAGGAAACTCGTTTGCAGTGGAGTTCGCAGCTTGAGCAATCATCTTGAAAGCATCTGGTATTGTCGGGGCTGGTGCTCCGTCGAATGGACGCGTGGGTCCATATGAGCGTAACGTCGGATCCCAGTTCTTTCCTAGGGACATCATCCATAAGTTCAGCTTGGCACCATTCTTGAAACTTGGCCTATAAAATCCTCCTGGGCCCTTACCCAGTTGTCGACACATACGAACCATCCCGACCTGATCTTCAGGCTTGACAAATCCTTTTAATAGAACCATCCCAGGTCGCAGGTGTTGAACTGAGGCTGCTTCGGTGGAAGATTTTCCCGCTTTTCCCTTCTTTTGTTCTCGAGGAATCGTTGTTTTAGCTTTTGCGAACTCTTGGTAATTAGGGCATAAGTCGAAGGGCTGCGTCGAGGGTTGCGACATCTGTAGCAGGACGAATAAGGCTCCCGTCAATTTGATAGTTTCGAAGGCCAAATGTGGTCATAAGGCAATTTGTATTCATGTGCCAATTAAGTTACGTCCCGAACTTAATCTTCTAACTTCGTACTTGCTCTCTAGATGTAAGCTTGGACTTAAAATGGTTGCAAGTTAATGTCCAGAGTATTTTGACGAAGGGTCGTTATAGATCAATTTGTTGGTTGAATTTTTCGCACTACAACTTTTATATATAATACTTGTTTTAAAATGGACATAAGACACGCCCTAAACTGGTACCTCGCTCGTATTTATTTTCAGAGCAAGTAATCTATACATAAGTTGTTTAGAAATTTCTTGTACTACTAGGTTCTTATAATAAGTTTCTGTTGATTTTATTCGTAGTTTGAAATGCATCTTAAAAATCGCAGACAGGATTCATATGTAAAATGCTACTACCCAACAATTATACTTATAGATGCAGTAAGAAATCTAGTTATTTTCAAGCAAAACAAGTAAGGCATAATAGATGAGATGGAATGATGTATGCCCGTCCTATCCGGTCTCACATCACACTTTCTAAGTATACAACTAGCGATATTCGGTGACATATATGCACGTCTCTCTCTAGTGCAACTAGTCGTTCTCTAGTCGTTCTTAATTTCGCACGTGGTTAGTGTACCTGCAGAAGAATGCATGCTCATACATTACCACATAGTGTGGCATCCACGCGTGACCGCTGCGTGGACAACGTTGGTGGGCCGCTGCACCTTTTCTTCAAAGCCTGACTTTCCACCAGTACTGGGGATTGTCGAGAAAAAGGTGGATCCCAAAAACCGAATGTAAGTGTGGTGGGTATGAAAGCCTCAAACATGCCCACCACCCTTAAAGAGCTTTTACTTATACAGCATGAATGCAGAGATTACAACTATCCGCAAAACCCAATAGCTTCCACCAGTACTGGGGATAGCTATGGCCGAATAGTTGCCTCTCAAAGTGCCCAAAATGCATATGAATTCTATCTAGGTCAGAATGTTAGTGATGTCACCTGATATCTCCTAACATCCTTATAATGGGCATATACGCGATATCTCTCATTTTCGCAAATACTCTGAAAAGATTTGGAAAATAGGCTTTTGAAATCAAAACGAAGTTGTTATAATTGTTGCTCGTGCATGATCGGCTCTGATACCAGCTGTGGCGGAACCGCCCAATTTAGTACGGGCTAAGTACACCTGCCACCACTGGCCCACAGTGCACTTAGACCGAACTAAACTCGGTAGTCCGTCGAGCTACCCAGAAGGGCACTCGATGAAACCATCTCCCAGGGATGCCGACATCACGCACGTTAAGCTCTCGGAAGAGCCACAACAATTACAACAACCCACCATTTCATACAGACATAATTTGATTGAGTACAAATATTTTTGCTCAAAAGGAGTACAAGGTAGTGAAATAGAACTTCAAAATAAACCTCGCAGCGGAATACATATCGTTACAGAGATGTAACGTGCAGCGGAAAGTAAACATCAAGTATGACCTCGAGCCCACCGGAGTCATCCTTGGTCATAATCTGATATGCACCTAAAAGAAAAATATCAACAACAAACGGTGAGTTCGTGGGGAACTCGTAGGACTTACCCGTGGGCGGTTTCAACCCGACACTTTTGAGATTATGCAAGGCTTTTTGGTGGACTGACTTCTAACCCGCATAAGCTTACTAGAAGTGGGTCCTTAGCCATTGATTGTTTATTTAAAACATGTTATCATAAGATAGCAGGATTTTACAACTGCTACCCCCTAGTTATGATTATCAACAGTATCATAGGGGAAAGTCTTGCAAAAAAATAAAACATGAACGTATGCCCCGTCCCAAGATTTATAGAGCCCCCATCGAACTCTTGGGAGTAGCCGTCTCAGGAGCGATGCCCCTGTACGTCGGGTCATCTCTCCCTCGACCTCGAAGCATCTCCCAAATCCATCAACCTCCTCTCAGTGGATGGGCAGCACTATGAATAGTCGGACGGATCATACTTATCCAAGCATGTTGTATATAAAACATGAATATAAGCATAAAGTATTTAAGTTGTTACTACGTTGCCCGTCAGTGATATTTGGCATTCTCACACCTGGTGAGCATCAGCGATTCGAATCGATTTTGAATTCCCGGGAATAACTAGAAGCACCAGGATGGCATATGCTTACTAACTCCCAGCGTTCCACATATGCTTCTCCCATCTCCACCTGTCCCGTCTCAAGTTCGATGACCACTCCCGCCTGACTCCCGGAGCGCGTTGTCGCAGGAGCGGTACCTCGGTTACGTCGGGTTCTGCCCTCCTTTGACACCCGCCTCCGCGGCCACCTTCCTCTCAACCAGTGGGTAGGAACGTGCCCCTTGCTTGAGACGGCACAAGTAAGACTTTCACCGGCCCCATATACCGGATAAGCACTCTAGCAATGTAATGCCAATCAGCAGGCGAACAGCGGACGGGCCTTAATCGACTCGGGCGGAGTCCACCAACACATTATCACAATCTCATCATATCAAACCATATCTCCGCCCGGTCTCAACTTATCATCAAGTCATAACAGATTTCCTTTCGGTTCCAAGGTTTTGTAAAAACATTTGTAGGCCCTATCATCTCGCGAGTGAATACCTTCACTCGTCTTCTACCGTCTAAGCAGGGCTAAGCATAGACTTCGTTTTATCCTTTCTACTTTGGGCATCAAGGATTTATGCATGTGGGGTTTCATAAAATCCCTAAACGTAATGCACAAACAAGAATAGGGTGGTGAGACTCCCTAGATAGGTGAAAATGCCTAAGGGGCCTACCTTTGTTGTTGATAACTTGAACAAACTAAACTACTGTTAGTTTGCCGGGTTGTGAGGCTGTGCCCCAGGCAACCCCTTGTTACAGGGACGGCCAACTCAGCGACACGTCGTCTTCTTGCTTCGGGTTCAACTTGTTGTCCAGCTTCTTGATCATCAGTAGCTCCTGCGTCGATAACTCGCTCGCGAGATCTATATGCATGACAACAAATGCAAATGAGTGCTGGGGAATGCATATGTCGGAGACATGACGCAAAGGAATGACAAGGCATCCGACCCACTGCTTAGATGACCCTTCAAGCAATCCTACAAACCATTATTAAGAAATCGTATAAACCATCACCTAACCTTAGCATAACTCGTCATATTCAACTTCTTCAGCAAACTATTTGAATGTACCTAGTATGATAGTTAAACATTCGGTTTATGTACATACTTAGGATGGGTTTTTCCCTATTTGTGAGTTAAATTGAACACTTAAGTTATAGTAGCAAAACATAGTTAATTTAGACCAAACTTTACTGATATGAAGGTCATGCGTACCCAAAGCTACCATCAAAATTTTAGCCAAATTGGAAATGTAATTATTTTATTATAATTGCTACAAGTTTTCAGCCCTACGCCTTGTAAAAATTTTCATAAAATCTAGGATTGGTTTCTGTATATGAAAATTTACCAGTGAGTTAACTTTAGTGTAATCTACATGTACCAAAAATTTGCAAGTTAATATCTTTAGCTTTTGCAGGACATCTATTTTCCATATTTTCTTTACTAAAATAATTCACATAATACAAAACAGTAATGTTAAAAGTGCTAAAATTTCTTTTTGGAATCCTAACATCAATAGTAGGCTACTAGATTTTTTTCCATCATTTTTCCTAGCAAGTTATGCCCACTTTTTCTATTTATCCTTTCCAACATGCACCATTTTGTCATTTTTGAATCACCACTCAAACTTAACATGCATGGGCCCATATTTTTCTAGTGGCATCCACAAGCCATGTATGTCCTAATAAAAATACCAGGGAGCCTAGTTTAACAAGTTTTGCATAGCACATCTTTCCCAAATTAATTAAAATTGCATATATTTCCCATGTAATGGCAAAACAGTGACTAAACAATGCAAGCTATAGCCACCAAGGTTTACACAGTGGTATATTAACCTAAGAAGTCTACTTACCAAGTTTCATCATTTTAGGACTCCATTTAGACCACTTTTACCATTTATCTCCCTTTAACATACATGCACACAATCAGGGGCAAAATGGTCTTTTCACACATCCACATCTAACCTAGCCTGTAGATCTATTCAAGAGGAGTCTAACGCAACTGAGTTTGTCCATTTTGGATTTTTCTGTGATTTGTTATGATTTTCCAAAGTTCAAAACCGAATTAATACATATTGACCCTAGATCCGGGACCTATACGTAATTAACTATAACCTCTAAGGGCTAGACTGTGAGATTCGCAAGACACATTCAATAGCGCTCGGGACGGAACTGTAAATAAGCAAAAACACGGGGTTAGATCCGGAAAAATGCCGCGGCCTTCTTCTACCTTCGGCCGGGGGTGAACCGCGCGCGGGGAGGGAAGAAGGCGGGGCTGCGCCGGCGGCGTGGTGGCCGGTCTTGAGGCCGACCGGGTCCGGGGACGTGTTCCCGTCCGCGGGCGTCCTTTCCCCCTTGACCTCGTTGCCGGTGGTGGAGAGGAGAGGCGGCGCGGCGACTTGAACCGGCGCGGCGGCGGCGCGCGCGCGGAGACGGCGGCGCGACCCAGCTTCGGTGGCTCGGGCACCGAGAGGCGGCGAGGAAGGGCGCGTGAGGTGCGCGGTGAGGTGGGGAAGCCGGCGGTGGTAGAGTGGAGGCGCGGGGGTGGCCCGAAAGGGGCTCCCCACGGCGGGCCGCGTCGGCGCGCGGGGGCGAGCGGCGGCCGCGCGTGGAGGGGGCGTAGGAGGCAAAGGCGGAGGCCGAGGGTTGGCGGGGCCGGTGGAGGACGGCGAGGCGAGCGCGGGACGCACCTCGGACGAGGAGGAGGCAGCCCGAGGCGGCGACGGGGCGAGCTCGCCGCGGGCGGCTATGGCGTCGCCGCACTGTGTGCGCTGGGGCAGGGAGAGGCACAGAGTGAGGCAGGGAAAAGGAGTGGAGGAGGGAGGGGAGCCGGGGCTTGCTTCCCCTTGAAGCCGGGGACGCGGGGCAGCGCGGGCAGGAGCAGGGCGCGGCGGCAGAGCCCGGCGGCCGCGTGGCCTCGGCCGTGCAGGGCGCCGGACGGCCGGTACGCGCCGGACGGGCAGGAGCAGGGGAGAGGACGGAGGGGGGCGCGGCGTGGACCGGGTCCGGTGGCCACGGCGGCGATCCGTGGGCGCGCGGCGCTGCCCGGCCGTCGCCGGCCGCGTGGTCGCCATCGGCCCGGACACGGTGGCGGCCGGGGGCGCGGGGCACACCTGTCATCGACCGGGAAAAAGGAGGGAAAAAGAAAAATAGAAAAATGTGTTTCCTCTTGTGCTGAAAATCGCCATTTAGACCAATTTAGAGGCCGAATTTGGAAAAACTCCAATTGAATGAAATGTTCTACTCTTTGAACTCTACAACTTTGTCAATAGGCATGATTTCAAATTCGGTATGGAAATACGAAATTCATTTGAATTTAGCTCTCAAGTTTAATTTGGCCTACAGATCAGGGTTGCTTGGAAAATTCAAAACTCTTATTTCTGGGCCTTATCACCCAAGGAGCCTATTGACAATATTGTTTGAAATTTCAAAACCTACAATTTATTCAATTTGGGCCTTGCATGAAAATGGATGTAGGTTAGAGTAAAACTCCATTTTCCAAACTGGACAGATTTAAAGTGTGTTTCTAGGCTGACAAAAATTTGTTCAAAACACCTATTATAATTCATTTTATGACCAGACTCATTTTGACAAAGTTGTTTCCTAGATCATTTCCTACAACTTTGATAATATGAGCCTTCTCTAAATCACAACATATTTTGAAATACAACATACCCTTGTTTAGGGTTTTGGTAAAATAGCAGATTTATCCTAAGTAAAGCTTTTTCTTGTTTTCATCTTTTGAAGTATCAAATGAAGTCCAAACACATCCACAATAGATGCATTTGAAAGGTGATGAGTCCAATTTTATTTCATAGAAAGGAATATTCTTAAGTGGTATAGTCAAATCAAAAGAAATTTCAGAATCAATTTGGGGATGGGCTAAAATTTCAGATTTGAGAAATTTTGACTTAGTGGTTTATCTACCAATTCCTCATTACTCTTTTAAGCATGATTTAGTCTTAATTCATCATTAGCTTACGTATAATTGTGTGTACGGCTTCTGAGATGCCAGGGGCATCACACCACGAAAGAGAACATTACGAGCCTTGGCATTCCACTTCTCGTAATTTTGCTCCGACGTTATGGGCTTGTCCTTATCGACCATGGCGAGTAGTGGATCAATGGCTTCCATATACGACTCCATACGGACCTTCCAATATGGGAAGTCGTCGCCATTGAACACGGATGGAGGGCCTTCCCCACTAGACATCTTGCTCAAGGCGGTGAAGCCTCAACCAATGAGCACTCGGCTCTGATACCAATTGAAAGGAAGATGTCCAAGAGGGGGAGTGAATTGGACTTCTAATTTCGAAACTCAAAATTAAAACCTATCGCACAAGTCCCAATTCACCCTAGTGCCTAAACAAGTGATCCTAATGAACTACACGCACAAAAGGTTTGCAACCTAGAGCCAAACAAGCAATTCTAGGAAAGTAAAGTGCGGAAAGTAAATGCGAAAATGTAAAGAGAGACACAAGGATTTTTTTTCGAGGTTCGGGGAGACACACGGTCTCAACCCCCTACTCCTCTTTTGGCGCCCCTCGCAAGGCTTTGCTCTCGCGGGCTCCTCGTAAGGATCCCGGCCTCAAACCTCGCAAGGAATGAGGTTGGCAAAGTGACCTTCGCAAAGGTCAAGCAATCCCTTGATCCGCGGACCAAGTGCTCTCTTCTTGATGAAGCTCTTCTCCACTCCAGACCAGCGAGCTTGAGCCGGTTACACTCCCTTCGCAAAGGGCTTGCTCTGCTTCTCCCACAAGCACCGGGAGCTCGCGGAACGCACGACCGCAGCCGTCTAGGTGATCGCAATCACCAAGAGTAACAAGCTTTGGCTTCACTTGATTCAACTCCAATCAAGGAGTTCTCTTCCATTCAAGGTTCTTGCCTAAAGCTCAAGATTAAGTGTGGAATTGGTGATGTAGGTGACCTTTGAGTGTATGTGTGTGTTCCTGGGTTGCAAAGGTAGTAAATGAGGGGAGGGGGAGCCTTTAAATAGGGTGAAGCTCCAAAAGTAGCCGTTGGGGAGCTCCAACCGTTTTTCTGCGAACCCACCGGACAGTCCTGTGGTGAGCCACCGGACAGTCCGGTGGTATATAAAATTCAAAAACCCGTTTCGCGTCAAGGGCCTTAGAGGTACCGGACAGTCCGGTGGAAGGTTGAGCTCAGCCCACTTGGCAACCCCTCAGTTTATATCGTCCGGTGGTGTACCGGACAGTCCGGTGGTCCATTTCCCTTGGGACGAAGAAAACACAGCCCTCAGTTTATATCGTCTGGTGATTGCACCGGACAGCCCGGTGATGAGCCACCGGATAGTCCGGTGGCTATTAAAGCGAGCCGATCGACATAAACTCAGCGCTATGTTTTTGAGCCACCGGACAGTCCAGTGGTGAGCCACCGGACAGTCCGGTGGTACATAAAGATTTGGTTTTCAGCGCTGTTTTCAAACGGAGTTTTGTAAAGTTTTCGGAGGGCTTTCTCTTGGCTTATTTGACAAAGGTGAGTGTGTTTTGGCATGTTTTAAGGTGCTTGAGCTTTAGGACATAGATGCACTCGAAAGTTAAAGAATTCTCGAAATGGAGTGACTCAAGCTACTCTCCTCAACCCCTCTTGATAGTACGGCTCGACTAAAGCTAGCAAAATGAAAACTAAGTGCTCTTCTTCACCTTTTGGCACTTAGAGCTAGGGAAACACCCGATCTTCTTGCTAGCTCGATTAAACCACAAGCCGTCCATTAGAATTTGAAATTGGGGATCTCTTTTAATCAACCAATGAGCTCAAATACTAATATAAAAACCTTCAAAGCATGAACTCATTAGTAAACGACATTAGGTTGTCATTAACCACCGAAACCTCTACCTCTTAGGGCTTGTTTCTCACAGCACTGAAGAGTTAGGCAAGATGAAAATCAACGCGGTCCTTATAGAGCTTAGGTAGAACCATCAACACCTTACATTGCTCGACACCGCGAGCATCCACCTACCCGGTCATCTCAACGAAGACCGGGACCTGGGTAACCGCGGGTTGCTAAGTTACCCGTTCATACCCTGCCCTTTAATGGCGTATCCCGACCCACAGGTCGTTTGCCGGGGTTCTTCCCCATTTTATTTCAAAACACGCACAAACCCATCCTTATTCCCATACCCATCAAGTTCCACAACCATAATCCCAACTTAACATCAAGATCAGGATAGATATATTTAATGAGCATTCCCACCTATGCGCACTACATCTAAAACAGGCTTAGGTAGCTGTATAATTGTGGGGTTACCTTAGCAAGCAAAACATGCAAGTTTTTATGTGATGATCAGGCCAAGGGTTGTGGTTGTAAAACATAGGAATTTTATGCATCAAGTGGGAGTTCCAGTGGGCTTGCCTTTCAACTTGAACATGAAGCGGTTGATGATCGGGCATGTGAGTTCTATGGTTGCCGGGTCGGATGTTTCGGGAACCGGGACGATCGGACTCTCCTACGTGCACAAACAAGAAAGCACAGAACACATGATGTACAATATGAGCTCAACGAGTATTTGGTGGGTTGGACTTTGGATGGATTATCTGGGGTTTTACTAGCAGTATCATTGCAAGTGGTTGAGGTGTAGCGAGCTTTCGGGTGAGCTGGAGGGCTCGGTAACGATAGTTACGGAGTCGCCATGGTAGTGGTGGTGGAACGATGATGCGGGGGCGGCGACGCCGAAGGGAGGCGGTCGCATGATGATGATTGGGATGGGGAAGGTTTTTATGAATTAGAATCAATATTCAGATGATTTTCGGTATCGTCATCATCTGAATTGGAAATGGAAGGATCAAGGCAGGGATCTTTTGATAGAGAGTAGGAGGTCAACGGAATTACACTAGGCACACAACTTATGTGGGACTAGTGTGAAGCACTGACTGGGCGTAGGACGCGTCATGGTGGCATGGCGGCGTCTTCCGGCCAGGGGGAATGACTATGTGGAGTGTATAGATGGATAGATCTTGATTTTAGATGAATTTAGGCGCAAAAATCACCTAAATCGGAGTTCAAACGGAGAAAATATAGGGTTTTTAGTGGCTAAGGGGTAGATTTAGACTTTTCTGGAAAGTTGGAGGGCTAGAAATGGACTTTTCTCAGAATTTTGGCTTTGGGGGAAATGAATCTGGGCCAGGGGCGGATTTTGGCCTGCTCGGCCCACGCGCGGCGCGCGTGCGGCCTTACTGGGCCGGCCCACGCGGGCGGGGGACGGCGTGGCTACGCCGTTTGGCGTGGGGCCTACGTGTCAGAGACACGGGAGGGGGGCGACGGCGTAAGGGGGGATGACGGCGCCGGTTCGGTCCAAGGTGAACCGGTTCCCGGCGGTCCGAGGCGACCGCGTCGGCGGTTCTCGTCGGCGGGCACGGTTCCGGCGACGAGGGCACCTCCACGAGCACTAGGTCGAGGTGGCGAACTCGGTGACGCGGTGGGGCGAAGGGATTAGGGGCCGGAGGTAGGGTCTCCACGGCACGACGGTGGGGGTGCGTGCCGGCGGCGCATGTTGCGCGCGCGGCGGCGGCTCCGTTATGCGGGGGAAGGGGCGGCGAGGTGCCGAGGCAATAGAGGGCGGTGGGACGGAGCTTGGGTCGAAGTTAATTGGGCTTTGGTGCTCCACGGAGGTGGGATTTGGGCGGCGAGCTCGTGGCGGCGGTGGCGCACCGGAGTAGAGGAAGAGGGGAGGGACGGTGTGGTCTTGGCACGTCACCACGCCGAGGTTGTCCTCGGGTGGATTTTCGAACCAGAGGGCGGTGAAGGGAGAGGCGAAGGGCGACGGTGGCGGCGAAGGGCTATCTATAGCCGGCGTGGCGGCGCGGTGCGAGCGGCGGGGGTGGCGGCGCGGTGCGCTACCCAAATGGCAGAGCGGCGCGGTGTCCAAGTGGAGGAGCGGCGCGGCGGCGGGGCGCCGTGGAGCCAGGGCCGGTCATGGCGCGCCGTCGCGCGTCTCGGAACTGAGCGGGGCCAGGCGGGGCTGTCACGGCGCGCGGCGCTAGCGAGGGGTGCGGGGCCGGGGTGACGCAGCAGGGTCGGGCGGCGTCGTGGTGGGGTCGGCAGCAGACGGAGGCAGGGCCGGCGGCGGGCCATGGTGGCGCGGTGGCGGGACCGGGCGCGGGCCAGAGCCGCACACGCGGTGCATGCGCGCCGCGGCGCCGGGGAAGAAGACAAGAGGGGGAAAGAGGCT
Source organism: Paspalum notatum (assembly GCA_022530915.1). NCBI lineage: Eukaryota > Viridiplantae > Streptophyta > Magnoliopsida > Poales > Poaceae > Paspalum > Paspalum notatum. The sequence goes on from CM039691.1 coordinate 8,772,702, forward strand.
GACGGGCGGGGCCCGCATGGCGGTGAGAGGAAGGCGCGGGCCCGAGGTGGCAGTGAGAGGAAGGGGGAGGGGGCGGCTGTGTTGCCGGGCCAGGGGGGGAGTTGGGCTAGGATGGCCGGCCGAGTTTGGCCCGGGGGGGGGTTTCCCCTTTTATTTTTTTTTTCTGGATTTTGGATTGGGAATTTTGGGGAGAATTTTGGAGGGAATTTGGAGATGGACTTTTTGGAAAAACTTTGTGGAGATTTTTGGTAGGGGCTATATGGAGTATTTGTAGATTATTGTTGAGCTCATATTACACACATGACGAACAAATAAGCAAGTTTTCGAAAATTAATTTTAAACTAGGGAGAGATTAGGAGAAAAATTTTGGAGCATAATTTTCGGGATGTTATAGCCGCTGGGCGGGGGCAGCAGCGCATGGGGGCACAGGTGGGAGGCGCGGAGTCGACGGAGGCCGGATTTGGCGGCCGGTGCGGGGTCAAACTATTAGGATACTATGGTTTTCAATTGTATGTGACAAATATACCATGATTTTGGTTTACCGTAGTTGAATATAGTATTTCTCAAAACTATGGACTGTTTGTTAGTAAAGTAATTTCTTCTTCTTTCTTCTTCTCTCTCCCACCAGCTCTGTTATCCCCTCTTCTCCCATCTCCTCGCGTCGACGAGCGACGACGGGCCACGGCGGCGGCGTGGATAGATGCCGCGGTCGGCAAGCGGCGATGGGCGGCGCAGATGCTGTGGATGGAAGGTGCCCTTCTCTCCCGTCGCTCTCTCTCTCCCCTATCTCCCCATCGCAATCTCTCTCCCCCATCTCCCCGGCGGCGGGCACCCTCGCGAAGCGGGGCCAGCGACAAGCGGTAGCGTGAGGCCGGGGCCGGCGGCGGGCGTCGGAACGAGGCGGGGCCAGCGGAGGGCGTCTCTCTGCCCGCACCGGAAAGGCCGCCGCTGCCAGAGGTGCTTGAGGACGCGGCAGCGCGAGAGGCTGCGGAGGCGCCGAAGGATGTGGCGGTGCGGCAGTCACGGAGTCGCTAGAGGCACGGTGTGAGGAGTTGGCGGGCGCGGCGGCGGTCTAAGCGCGGCGGCACGGCGCGCGGAGCACCCTCTCCTTCGCCGGCCGGTTGGGAAGGCCGCAGCGACGGGCGCGGATGGGGGGCCACGGCAGCAGGTGGCGCGGATGGGACGACTACGGCGGCGCGGGTGGCTGCCGCGTTGATGGGCGGCCTCGGGAGAGGGGAAAACGGGCCCGAGAGAAAACTGCGAGAAACTTTGGACCTGAGTGGAGTATCAAATACTCCAAGAATATTGTGATTTTGTCTAAACCATGGTATTCAAAATAGAGTTTTGGTACCCAGCCAAATATTTTTAGATCAAAAATACTACAGTATTCACCAATACTATGGTTTTGTTCTATTTCTTCAAAAATACTTCTATCAAACAGAGCTTGAGTTTGCTTCTTCTCTCTTCCGTCCGATGCAAAACGAGTGGCGATGCAGCGGCAGAGCTCAACGTCAACCGATCAGGTTCGCGGTCCCACCCAAGCTCAAATACCGACGCCATCGCCAGGGTCTCCACGTTCGAATCCAGGCATCCGGCACGGCACACTCGCCGCCATGCTCCCCGCCGCTCTCCTCCCCTCCTCTCCACCGGGCCGCCTCCTCGCTTCCGTCCCTCTCCGCTGCCACTCATCGACCCAGCACCCCTCTGCCGCCACCGCCAGCGGCCGCCTCCTCCGCGGTGCGGGGTCCCCCGTCGTCAAGCGCGTCCCCGACGGCGGCGGCTGGCTCCTCTGGCACCAGACCGGCGCGCGCGTCGCGCTCTCCACCTCCCCGGACGGCCTCCGCTGGGGCGCCCCCGTGTCTCCCGACCCGCTGCTGCCCTCCGAGGACTGGTGGGCGTTCGACACCGCCGCAGTCCGCCCCTCCGAAGTCCTCCTCATCTCCGGCCCCGCCGCGTCCTCGCGCCGCTTCCCGTCCTCCGCCGTCTACTGGCTCTACTACACGGGCTCCACCGACGAGCGGTTCGGCTCCCCGTTCCCCGACGCGGACGTCCCCGCGCTGCCCGGCCTCGCCATCAGCCAGGACGGCCGCCACTGGGCGCGCATCGAGGGGGACCACCACACCGGCGCGCTGCTCGGCGTCGGGGAGGAGGGGGAGGAGCCCCGGGGGTGGGAGGCGCGCTGCATTGCCGCGCCCAAGGTGGTGATGCACGCGGACGGGGACCTGCGGATGTACTACCACGCGTTCGACGAAATGTCGCAGAGGCACGCGATTGGTTTGGCGAGGTCCAGGGATGGCATCCGGTGGACGAAGATGGGGAAGGTGCTCGAGGCGGGCCGTTCCGGGTCCTTTGACGAATGTGGGGTGAGGCATGGACATGTTGTTCGTGACCGGGCCGCTGGGCGGTATGTAATGGTGTATGAGGGCGTTGGTGCGGATGGGAGGGTGAGCATTGGAATGGCTGTGTCGGAGGATGGGCTGAAAGGCTGGAGGCGGTCCAGCGAGATGCCGGTGCTATGCCCTTCTGACGACCCCGAGGGGTGGGATGGTGCTGGGATTGGTTCGCCGTACTTGCTGCAAATGGATGGGGCCTATGATTGGAGGCTGTATTACATGGGTGTTGGTAGGGATGGCGAGGCCTCGATTGGGATGGCGTATTCAGAGGGCCAGGCTCTTCAGAAATTCAAGAAGTTCGATGCTGTTCTCATGTAAGGTGAAGTCTTGTGTAGTTTTCAGGTGATGTACATGTGGACTTCTGCCCCTTCTGGGCGGTTTTCAGTTCTCTGACAAAATTTTTATTAGATTAAAAATTTCCATCTCGGCTGGTCCTTCTTTACACCAGTAATGCACTTTTTTTTAAAAAAAAATCATTACCCGGTAAATATGCCTCAGCGACTCAGTCATAAAAAAGTGACCTTATCAAGGTTGATTAGCGTTTATGTGGTGGTTGGACAAACTTTTTTTTTTGGATTAGCAAGGCTAATGGCTTGAATAGGTCATAGGGAGAAGAAATAAAACCTACTTGACCATTGAATATAGATTCTGAGTTTTGACCATAAAGTTTTACTATGATATTTATATTTAGTAACATTACAAAATCACATGTCTGAGGGTTTGGATCTAAGAAGCCTGTTTTTCTATGATAGTCGTGCAAAAGACGTATAATTCGGCATGTGCAGCAAACATAATTGACCAAGAGTTACAGTATGTACAAGCATCATTCGCCCAAAAATGAAATAATGAATTACTTTTCTACCTCTCTGGTTGAGAATATCCTAAAAAATCCGCCTCGGATGCTATGAATCAGATGCAGAGATTGGTAAATCTTTGCCATTGTGTTCCCAATGAGCATATCTGGCTTTATCACTGCAAGTTATAGGTCCATGTCTAGAAATGAATAATGATCTGGTGTGGTCATCTGCACTGGTAAGGTCTGGACTTCTTATTCAATAATACTGACTGCATTTGTGTAAAAAAGAGTCGTGTATTCATGAAGGACTTGCTAAATATGATTTATCTGCAAATTTGCTTATTTACATGGATCTATATTTGATCTACTATCTGTCTGCAATCTTGAACTATATTACGGTATTACCCCCATCTATGCTATATGCATATGAATTTGGTTTGGCAATTTATTTTCCTTTTCTATTCTTTTGCCTTTCTGTTGGTGGCTCATGTTGTGTTTCAACACTAGCCTACCCCAACTTGCTTGGGAATAAAAGCCTTCATTGTGTTTCAGTCTCTATATATATGCCTCGATACATGGTCGAGTTAATTTATATATATATGCCTGTATTACTGGCTTTTTAATTTCAAGCACAATTTTGAATTAACCAGCCTCTGTTCATCATATCTAAAACTCCACTCTGAGTCAATATATGTGCATGTATTACTTTTAGTTCTTATTTCCATACTGGAACTGGAAGGTAATTTTTATCTCTTATTTCCTACCAAATTTAGTGTCAAATTTCATTACCAGATTTGGCCTTCCAGATGTGCTGCTACATCTGAGAGAAGCTGGGTTCCAGGACTCTTTGACATAACTATGGTAGGGCTACAGTTACTGCAGCAAGGGCCCAAAAGGGGCTGCGGCAATCAGCAGCTCGGGGCCTCATGCTTGGTTAGATAAGGTTAGTTAGAGATAAGAGATAAGATTAGAATTAGTAGATTAGATCTATTGCTTAGGGGTCAAGTAAACCCTCTCTATATAAAGAGAGGAATTGTATCAATCGATGGTAAGCAAGAATTAAGAGGAAAACTCTCCTTCTTGCCCGGCCGTGGGCAGAGGCCCTGACAGTTAAACTGTGAGTTGTGACTTTTGTATTCATTTAAGTTTGTTATGTGTCATATTATTCGTAGTTACAATATGGTAGGCTATCTTTTTAGTTTATGAAATATGCGTCATCCTCAATTCTAAAGCATTTCCCCCATAATGTAAATTTGCCAATAACACTTGGCAGCTGTGCGCTAGTCCTGGCATAGATCTAGTCATGCCCTGGCTGGGTAGAATAATGAAGAAGGTATGGATTATTAATTATCCAGGATAACTTTCTTGGACGGTAACTTTCTTTGCATCCTGTGATATAAACCTTCGCAAGGAAAACATTATGATTTATGAGTTGCATTTTATTTTATAGCCTGTCTTTGATCATTCAAAATGCGTATTGTACTGTACTACTGTCATGTTGTGCCTAAATGATGGAGCACATTTATTGTCATACTAGATTACACTGTGACAAGGGTTGATCGCCCTCTAATCGTTGGGCATTTCCTGTCGATAAGGAACTCTGATCATAGCTGAATTTGACAGCAACACCCCTTACTAGATTGATCTTTAATTCTTTTTGCAAGACCCCTCATAATTCTTAATAGTTTTTTGGCATCACCTAACTAAAACACTGAGACTAACTGACTAGAACTCAGCAAGATAAGGCTTATTGTACTTGGACTTTCTAAACAAGTCTAATCGGCAAGGACTCTTGGATATCTAATTTGGCAGGGTGATGTTCCATAATTGTATCAACAGGTTGTACTCTTCTTTGTTTCCATTACTTGGTTTTTTTTACCGGCTCTTTGGCACCAAAAGCCATAGCTCATAGCTTATATTTTTTCACATAAATGGTTACTTTCCACCTTTAACGCCTGAAAAAATAATCAAATTTTTGAATAATGTGAAGCTTGTAGCATATGCAAGCAGAATGGTTCAAGCTATTAGCACTCATGAACTTTTGTTGCTTACTGTCTGTTACTGGCAATACTACTAACTTGGGTAGTGGTTATCTCCACCTCTATCTCGCTCATCCGCATTACTGCGTCGATTTTATTTTGCATGGCATGGTGGCAGCTGTCTGGTGCCCTCCAAAATCCCCGCAGACTTTTATTTCGCATCTACTGTCATGCCTCTTCAGTGCCTGCGAGGTGTCAATGCTTGCAGGCAGCAGCACTGCAGCGGCATGCAAATCTATCCTGAGGCGATGCACGGCGCAAGGCCGCAGGAAGCGGCGTCTGTGGCCGGTCACTCCTTTGCGGCACAGATGCACACTTAGGCTTGGGGCACATCACAAGGGCTCCTTCTCAATCTACATGCTGCCTGCGGCAATGCCCAATTGGCTCTGATTCTCCAACGCCCTTGCTGCAAAGCTTAAGTGCTCTGTCTGTCCATCAGCTGGCCCTTGCTTTTGCTTAGGAATCACCAATGTCAATTTAACTGACTATTTACTGTTGATTATCTTTCATTATTCAGCCCCCCTCATTCTATTTCTGGATACACAACTGACTGCTGTTACGGCAGCCCGCAGCCAACATCAGTGCACCAACATCTGGTATGTAATGCAATTTTAATTCCTCCTGGTGCACTCAACATATTTTGGACACCAACGTCTAATATGGTTGTGTTGTGTGTTATAAGTTACTCACCAGAGTTAGATGTATTCCATCACTTTTCACCTGATTTACCTTTCTCTTAATAAGAATCTTTGTTGGCTATGTAGTTTATTTCCTTATGTCTTCCATAGATTATTAGCTGGAAACTTAGCTTTATGCCAGGTGTATTTGTTTTAAAAAGGTGAATTGCATTCTTTGCAAGTGATCAATTGTAGCACCTACTTTTATGCTTTGAATTTTTCTTAAGTTGGTATCCTGCCTTTCTGTTTTTGACACTGTAGAACTTCCAGATTCATGTAAATTACCAATTAACACTTTTGGTACTATTGCTAGTTAATCTGTGTGCCTCTGAAGTTGCTCACATGCATAAAGCAATAGACATGCAGCGTGTCTGATTGATCATAGAAGACCTGCACTTAACTGAATGCCAGTCTCATGTAATTTGCAGTTTCATTGTGGTGACATTAGTGTTTTTCACTTGCTTCAAATTACAGATGGCCAGTTGGCAAACTTAGAAGCACAAATGGTAATATGCTAATATTTGAAACAAAAGTGGCAAATTATTACAGCCAAAGTACTGGCTGAAATATGTAACATGGAAAATTATTCTAAACACAATGATTTTTGACTCTTGAGGCTAGGGCAGTTCTGCAGAATTACAATGACTACCAAGATTTTCTTTCAGGTGTGCAACGAAGCTTTTGAACCAGTCTTCCACTGGCGCAAGAGGTTGATCTGTTTTGGAAAGCCATGTGCAGAGGGAAGAACCTGTACTATTGTCTCAATAATGGATTGCGTAGTTATTTCAACGGGGTCATGGTTGTCCTTTCTTCCTTCGTTGTGAGGTCAGTGTTTTCTCTTTTGCCTTCCTGTTGAGTTGGTATCTCCACATGTTTTCAAGTTTACACAACTCCCAAATAAATCAACAGTGGCACAATCTCATGAAACAGTTTTGTTATCCTTTCTTTTCTTGCCAGTGTATTTTAGTTGAAGCACTTCTGTATCATGTTTTTATAATTGGCACTAGTTCTTTTCTAGTTAAAATACCTGTTCGGCTGTTCTCAAGAATGATGTTTGCCTATCTGTTTTTTCCCTGACATTCTTGTGGTAACTGTTCACTATTATGGTAATGGTTTGCAGTAACTAAATATCATATTCTTTTTAAATTTGCTTGACAGTCTAATTGACACTATCTACATTTTGTTGGCATTCTAAGAGGACAACTTTCGTATCTGATGTTCAGTTGTTTTTATACATTTCTTTATTTGAATAAAGGAACATACTCTGTAAATAATTAAATACCAAAGTGGACTTTACTGAAATTGTAATTTTCACTTTTGGAGTAAGTGTTATTCTGACTTGAGCTTTCTGGGTTAATCATTCTGGGTTGGATTCCAAAGAGGGGGAGACAAGACAACTTGGGCGTTGAACCAACAACTGTAAAGTCCTTGGGTCATTAATGTAGTGTCCCTGCTGTGGTCCTGGTGGCTAAATCATGCAGTTATTTCTAGTGCCAGGCAACAAAAAAGAAACTGACAGAAAGTAACACAATTTATTTACTACATCCACACGATGGCTAATTATTTCACATTCACATGCATGGAGAAAAAAATTGCATACTGTTTGACCTGTTGTAGCATTTATTTATAGTGCTCTTTCTGTTTCACTTTTGACTTCAGATGATTCAATAGATTTTTCTGAGAGAGTAGACTGTATTCTAGACCAATGGAGGTGGCTGGGGTGGCAGCTCTGAGTTCACCATGCCAAGGACACCGTTCCAATAATTCTTGTCCTCCTCATCTAATGCTTGGTTGCTGTGCTCAGTCTGGCCATTGCTGGACTCACCCCAGCACTCTGATGCGTCATGCTCATTGGATCCATCTAGCAGCATGCCTGTGAAGCCAGGCCCAACCCCAGGCATTCCTGATAACCACGGCTCCTCACAGCCAATGAAGTCCCCTTCCCTCTCCTTGCCGTCCAGTCCGAGCACTTGGTGCCTACTGAAGAATTGCCAATCACTTTCTTCACTCTCCAGCTCATCACTCTGATGCCACATCGCGGAGTTGCTTTCCGATACATCTAGTCTGTTGGTGTTGGGGGTTGGCAGCATAGCACTATTGCTCCCTGTAAACGTCAGCGTGGAGGTAGGCGACTCCAGGTCTATCTTTGTACCCTGCCATGCATGCAGCACGTCAAGGCATGGAGAAGCAGCAGAAGCTGGTAAATTCGTTGGCTGTGCACGGAGTGTCGGTGCTGCTGTTCGCATCTTTGATTCTCGAGCCAGCCGTGCCTCTGCCTCGAGGCGGGCACTCTCCCACTGAGCCATGTGGCTGAGGCTTGCTGCAGCCTTGGCTGATTTGTCGTCTGTGGTGCCAGTGAGAGTGCCACTGATGGATTTGTGGGTGACAGGGTCGATCCCCATCTTGGCCAACCTCTTCTTAAGGTGGGTGTTCCAGTAGTTCTTGATCTCATTATCCGTGCGCTTTGGTAGATGCGTTGCGATGGCTGACCACCTGAAGAGTGTCAGGAAACAAACATGTGATTTAACATTAACACTTTTTTTTTCATATCTCGTGGATGCTGAAATTCTTTATTGAAGTACAGAAAGAGGGTTATGAATGCATAGAAACTGAGTAAAGAAAGGAGCTTAGGTGAAAATTTTAAAAGTACAAATGCCATGTACATGCGGTAGAGTAAATTGGTGCACTTTGACTCCTGCACCCAAAAATACATTAGAAAGGAAGATTTCTATTAAAGCCCAAATTGTAGCAAACAAAATTCCAATATTTCTTGCATTTGATGTAAAAGTACAGACAAATCCCTAATTCATTGGCCATCATTTTCTAATTCAATATAAATACATTGATGGTCCTTTCCTTTCTTTGCTTTCAGATGTGACAGGGGTTGATGTATATACTTTGTTTATTGTCACTAAATTGCAGTCTGACAAGAACAGACAATGCACTTCGCAGAAAGAAGCCAGAGAAAGGATCACTAGTGCTCTGAAAACGTCAGGGGACATCACTACTGTAACAATCTGGAGCTGACTTCCATAGGTACTCACCTGTTGCCAAGAAGAGCATGAAGCTGGATGATGGTCTGCTCTTCCTGCAAGCTGAACTTGCCCCTCTTTATGTCCGGCCGCAGGTAGTTTGTCCACCTCAATCTGCAGCTCTTCCCGCACCTCTGCAAACCTGCAGGATGTTTGTTGAATTCTCACTAAGTTTGTTCATCTGCGACATGGTGGAATTCAGTTTTTCCATACTCACCGGCCTTTGCAGGCAACGCTCTCCAACTCCCATGTCCATGCTCCTCAATGTAGGCAAGCAGCTTCTGATCCTCCTCCGGCGTCCACGGACCTTTCTTCAGGCCAATCTTCTCGCAGCATGGTGATCGCCCCATTAAAGCAGTATGGTGTGCTATCTTTCTGAAGTCGAGCTGAAAGCTAGTGCAGACTGCAGAGGGGCTGAAGGATAAATAGAGCAGGACTAGAAGACAAGCCGCAGTGCTAGTCTGCTACTGCTATAAATCATTAGCATGATAGGAGGTATCAGCACTGAATTTTCTATGCCTTATCATGACATAAATGCCCTTGTGTTGGTTTGCTTCAGTTTGGTTTTACAAGGCACAAGTAGACGTACAGCTCCTTAGGCTGACCCCAATAGCAAGACTCATCCATTTCCTCAAAACACTATTTCAACTACTTCTCTCTCTGTCTACAGTACAGCATTTATGTCAAACAGTGCCAAACAGTGTTTTGTGGCACCCTTTTAGGGCACCCCATTGGGGACAGCCTTATTGATCTACTGAACGTAAAAATACAGTAACAAACAGATGTCTTCATTTGAGTGTCAGTTTAACACTGAGGTCCAGTTTGCTATGGCCCATGAATTGAATACCGCAATAACTCCATGGTGATCAGGCCCCACTGGTGACACCAAGTCCAGGTTGGTGTTGGGGCAAGGCAAAGAAATGATTCATTTCTTGGGGTGAGATGGGTCAATGGTATGTGTCTGGTACTTGATTGAGAGAGGAACCGTCTTAAAATTATTTGGACTTAGGCTTGGATGTTCCCAGTAAATATAGTGGCAAGTTATGACTTCAAGATCAGTGTTTTGATCAACTAGAGAGATAATATATGGAAATCCCCTTGTTATGATTTGGTTTAGAGTCTGGTGTGACTGGTACGATGATGAACTTGTGATGCTAAAAGTGCTTCAAAAAATGGAAATTTCATCATGGCAAGTCTCTGTCACTCTGCAGTTCTGGTGAGCAGCTATAATTAGAAATGAAGTATTTTTTACTATGTAATCAGTTCTGATGCAGCTATGATTGGAGCGGAGGTCCTTTTCAGTAATCCCATTTTACCTATTTGATATATGATCGCATCTTGGTTTAAGCCTGAGCTGAAAGGACTAAATTATTGAACCTAGAGTAGGGAACAACTTCAGAACTGTATATATGATTGCCATCACCTGTAGGAGGCGTCAGGTCATTGCCATGTCACTTTTGACTTCTCAGAAAAAGATGAGGAAAGAATATCATTGCGTATTTTTCCGAAGAACTTTGTAATAATACTTGTAGGTATGTTCAGCATAAACATATAGTGCGTGCAGCTTGAACAACCAGTGTAGAAAAACTAGCTATGTAGCCGTGAAGTACCCTCCTTTTCAGTTCAGCAGATCCTCTGTTGCTTCTCTTATTGATGTTGACTGATATAGAGTGACAGGGCTCCTCTGTGAAATCCACTGCCGTCAAACTCCAAAGTTAACTGTAAAATTACCTAATTGCTTATTTTACCATTATTGTTTCACACATTGACCGTATATCTTCCACTAAGGACTAATTTGATAATCCCATTTTTCTAAGGGATTTTGGAGAATTGAGGGGAAAATAATTCGTTTTTCCTTGAAGAAATGAAAATCTCTAGAAAAAATGTGGTTGCCAAACTAGCCTAAAAAATTTCTACAAAACAATAAGACTGTTATTGAAGTATTTACCCCCGACCTGATCTTCCTGCAGGAAGTACAATTATCTATGAGATCACTGCGCTGCAGTACGAAAAGGAGAGTACTGGATGGCTACGGAAGAAGCAGAGATCTCAAAAGTAGACTCGGAGTAGTATCGATGAATATATCCTGATTTCCAATATTTGTAGCTAGTTGCCATCCATAAAAAGTGACATCACTTGTAGATTGCATAATAGATAGAGAAAATTATACCCATGTCACATCAATTTTAAGGTTCCTGGATCATGTCCTTGGGTTGACCATATCATATTGTTTAAATCTTAAACGGGTCCACAAGTCATAGAGATGCATTAAGTATGTGTGTTGAAAGACGTGGGGTATATTGTCCACTAGAATATTTGTGTTGGAATATAGGTAGGTAGATTGTCTACTACCTTCGTCCCAAATTATAAGATATTATAGTTTTTGAATAGATCTTATGTATTATTTCACACACTATATGTTTATTGTGTCTAAATTCTCAACATCTATATGAAGTTATGAACATTTAGGGAGAGAGGAAGGGCTAGAACTTACAATTTAGAAAGGATGGGGCAGCCAGTATCCCACTTTTAGTTCTTCTCATTAACTGATCTCTCCTTCTAACATAAGCAAAATCTAATCTAACCATGTATAGAGTAAGTATGAGCAAGTATAATGAGGGATTTGGGTGCGGGCATAGAATTTAGACACCGGGTGCTCAAGATTACAATGGAGATGATCGATCCAAAATTTCAAAAGTGAAATTTTATGTTTGCAAAATACACATATACAATTTATACAAGTTGTTTTTTTTTTAATCCATGCCCCGTGATTACCCCTAGGCCTGCCTCTGCTTAGAGTTCGCTTACGTGATTACCTCTACTTAGTTTTGTTTACGTGAAGGCGAGATAAATGAAAAAAAAAAGAGAGAGAAGAAGTGGGTTCTAGTGTAAGAGGAGAGCCCAACTCTGCACATGCTCCAAAACAAACAAAGAGAAAAAGAGAAGATGGTCAATCAATACTGTGGACACCGCAGTTAGCTCTATTATTAGTCTTAGCCCTAATGGTATGCTGTCTAGGTAGTGGACTAGTGGTGGAGACGCCCCTGTGGACAATTGAACATGCACTGCCTCTTTAATGGCACGGAATGGCTTGTCTCCAATTACGTTTCCTCGAGGTACATCTTGTGCAGCTCAGACAGCCCTTTTAAGCCAATCAATATATAACCCTAGGCCTGTATTCAAAGCGGTCCAAACCACACAAGCTGTTCAGCACCCCCAGTTCAGCTCACTGATGGACTGAAAGTTATCCTACTGCTTCAGGCTCACTCCATTAGCATTGCAGCAGAACTGTTTGAGCTGTCCATTCCATTGTTGCAAAGCATGATGGTAGGTGGGGAAATGCATATGCATGTTACGTTCATGGTTGGATGAACGACCGTAGGCAACCAAAATGTGTGATTTGTCCAAAGTCAGATGCCTGAAAATAGTCAAAGTAGTTCTTGGGGATCGATTGGTTTGGTTAAATTAAAACATGGCATTGCAAGCAAAGAATGCCTGCACCTTCAAGCTGCACTCCTGAATTCTGACTGCTCACTAGCTAGCTACGGAGTAGTTAATTACACCTGTCAACGTCATTGATTTGGTCTTTCGTCGGCGGAGTTAATTCTTTGCATGGGCTACGCATGAACTTTTCAGTGATCTGAGCTCATGTACTTATGTGTAACAATTCTTTACTTATTCAACTGTTCTGAGCCTTGATCCGTATGAATTGAAGGCAACAAAGTTTGAGTCAAATACTCATATAAAGAGAATTAGTAAACCCTGCATATGCAGCCTTGTCAATTTAGCCACTGTACTGTTGTCAGGTGCGATCAATGTGACCTAACTAGAATATTGGACCGCGACATTACATCCAATAGTCTCAATGCGTGACTCTTCAAGCAACGTCAATGTGAAGATTAGTCCCATCATTTGCCTAGATTATTCCTAAGCACTACTGTCAGCAACAGGAGATTTAAGGGGTTATTAGTATAAGCACATCTAAGTACTTCACCCGTGTGGATATTTAGGGTCTTTTTCCCCACATGATAAACAAATTTTAAGGGGTTCTTTCGTGCAAGCTTCAGGCATTGCTTCGATTCTTTGTGTCTCAAATAGTCAGGTAGTGCTGTGATGTTTGTCATTTTTCCACACCAACACATGAAACACGACAGCAAGAAGACATCAATGTTCTTTGTTCTGCTGCCATTTTTTTTATAAAGGTTCTGCTACCATTTTAGTACTGGGAGGCGAAAGGCATGAAACAAAAAAGAACAACTGGAACGTTATGGAATATTGGTGATCTGTATTATTTCCCTTGTATCTTACTATTACTAATTAGAGGTTAAAAAAATTGCACAAATTGCGAAGCGCGCTAGTAAAAAAAATAAATCTTATAAATTTTCATAAAAATCAGAAATATATGACCATCCATCAAAGAATATCCAATAATTGTATCCACTAGATCTATTATATTTTCTAAAAAAATTCCCCACCATGCCATTACAAAATGCCATTAAAGTAACCCCCTAAATTTCTCTATTACTAATTAGAGGTTAAAAAATTGTACGAATTGCGAGCGCGCTAGTAAAAAAGATAAATCCTAGAAATTCTCATAAAAATCAGAAATATCTGGCCATCCATCAAATAACATCCAATAATTGTATCCACTAGATCTATTATATTTTCTAAAAACTTACCCACCATGCCATTATAAAATATGAATTAAAATTCTAAGTTTGCATATAAATTACCCCATACCATTATGGATGATGAATTAAAATAACACCCTAAATTTGCATATAAATTATCCCACATGCTATTATAAAATATGTATTAACTGTTAAATAACCCCCTATATTTATATACAAATTACCCATCAATGCCATTGTAAAAGACGAATTAAAATAGTCTCTAAATTTGCAGATAAATCACCCATTATGCCATTAAGAAGGATGAATTAAAATATCCCCTAAATTTATATATAAATTATCCACCATATTATTATAAAAGTTGAATTAAAATAATCACCTCTAATATACTAAAAATAAAAATAAAATAAAATCTAAACTCTAAACAACAAAAATATGGTTTCATAAAAAATTAAATTACATATATATGCTTCTAAATTATCAATTACTGCTACTATTAAAGTTACATATCAACTTTTAATATATATATCTCCTAAAAATCTAACCCGTACGAGTACGGGTTGATGGATTAGTAATATTAATACAAAATGTCCTCTTTTTTCCTTGTAGAGGTAATGCTTATATATCATTTTTGCTAGAAGTAATCTCTTCAGATTAGAGTTATATCAAATATTATTTTTGCTAAACTTTTTATGTAATGCATGTTGCTCTTTCTGTATAGCTACATTTAGCATTTAAAATTTATCCCATACTTTTTCCCAAGCTTGATTAATTGAGTTAAATGATGAAAATATCCTTTTTTTTTCTTAGAATCGAAACATTCAAGGTAAGAATAGCTGTCATAAATAGAGCAATTGCACCTCCAGGTAAGAGTTAATGAGGGGTATAGTAGCTAGATCTTTCACCACTTACTTAATTTAAAGGTAGATATGTGCCTAACTATACCAAAAAACTAACTGATAGTTGAGGACTGTCTAGCCTTATGTTGTGCTCCCTCACTATGGATTTTCATTGTGGAATTAAACCCAATAACATCTCCCATCACACATTGGACCCAAATATATCATAGCAAAATATTATCATAGGCTTTGAGTTTTAAACTCTCCAGTATCATATACAACTAGAAATATTCACGGGTTAGGCTCCCCAATCTCCCTTGTTGTATGAATTTTAACTCAATCTTTCCCCAATGTTACAAAATGGAACCACCGAATAGAGATATGCATGGGCTCCCTCGTCGGCATGTGACAAGCTCGTTGGCTTTTAACATTGGGCTCTAATATCAATTTGTGACTACTAGTCGATCAACCCGTGCTGTCGCACGGGTTAGAGTATTAGATGTATTATGTGTTACAGTACAATATATATATATAGATCTATTTTTATACTTAGATTTTTATAATAGCAAATCTTGCTACTTTAAATATATGTTTATTATTATGTAATCTTTGATACGATCGCAAAAGTAGGTAATTATAATATAAATTTGAGGATTTATTTTTATTATACTATCGGTCATAATAGATAATGTGAACAATTTAGATATAAGTTAGAGGGGTTATTTGGTATATATCATTCATCGTAATAG
Organism: Paspalum notatum; assembly: GCA_022530915.1. Taxonomy (NCBI): domain Eukaryota; kingdom Viridiplantae; phylum Streptophyta; class Magnoliopsida; order Poales; family Poaceae; genus Paspalum; species Paspalum notatum. The sequence goes on from CM039691.1 coordinate 8,787,858, forward strand.
CAAATGTGAGCATTTAGGTTTAAATTTAGGGTGTTATTTCATATTTTCTTTCATAATGGCAAAGTGGGTAACTAATATGTAGTTTTGGGTGTTAGTTAATATTATTTTTACAATGGCAGAGGTGGGTAATTTCATAGAAAACAGATCTAAGGTCTATTAAGATTCCAACCTGCCAATTGATGATCGAATGTTTCTAATTATTGTGATAATTTCTATGATTTTATCTTTTTTAGCGCATCTTCTGAGGATTAATATGGAGGCTCCAAAAGAAATATCTAATTAGTAACAGTAAAATTAGGCATAATATATTTGTTTTATAGAAAGGTTTCTAACATCTTTATAAAAAAATTACTGGATCATTTAGTAGGGTAAATATGTGAATGGAAAAAAGTTCTGCTAAAAAAAATTTGCTTTCAGTGAGAATTGAATTCAAAACCTTTCATAACGGCAGAGGTGGGTACTTACTTTAAAAACAGATCTAATTGCTAGAAAATGAGAAAAAAATCTGCAAAACGAGGAATTGGTTTTCGGTGAGAATCGAACTCAAAACCTTTCATAATGGCAGAGGTGCGTAATTACTTTGAAAACCGATCTAATGGCTATTAATATTCTAGTCTGTCAATTGATTGTCGGATGTTTCTGATTATTGTGAAAATTTCTAGAATTTATCTTTTTTTTAACACGTTTCGCAATTCGTGCTTCTTCTATGACCTTCAATTAGTAATAGTAAGATACGTTGCTCGCCCACGTTATTAATTTCCAATGTTGGACTACTTTTTTTTTCATCTAAAATTAGCCAGAAGCCATGGCATGTCGAACTTGATATCAATTATGCGCCTGGGTGACAAATAAAAGTTGACATGTTCAATTAGTAATGCAATCCCTAATATTATTGTTTTAAACAACATACGAGCTGTCTCTTTGACTCTAGTTTTAGGAGCCACTAGCTAGGCATCAACCATAGCCCACAAGAGATGCTAAGTTACTCATCGTCGTTGAAATCCACACGGTGGCTTGCAGGATATATTAACTAGATTAGAATGAGTTGCGTAATGCCATATCAGCGTGTGACGTGGACTTGAGCCCTTCCCATGACGACCCCTAATATAAGGTTCATGAATCATGATTGCTGATGAGATTAGCAATAACGGATTTACCCTTTTGACTTGATTTTCTCCAATTATATTGAAGCGACCTAGCAAGCTGGGAATTAAATGGCAAGGGCAAATCATTGAACAAAGCTAACCTGCCTACCAGTATCACTGATGTCCTATCACCATTAATTAATTAACCAGTCTCGATCGGCCTGCATGCGCACGCAAAAAATTATCTTGATGCGAACACGGGGAGGGGGCCGGCCGGTACATACAAACTATTGTACCGACATGTCCTTTTTCTCAAGTGAGAATAACTATAGTTTTTACATAGAGAGAATTTCAGTGGCATTTATTGAACTTGTTCTGAAATTTCATCTCGCTCCTGATACTCTCAAAATGCACATTGAACTCCTTAAACTCTCCAAAACACGTACGTATGTATTCTTGGGGAAATGCTTTGAGTATACATCCATTTATGTACATATCTACAAGTATTTGTGTTGTCTTCTTTGCACCCATCAGGCCATCAATCTGTAAAAGTGTACACTACCTAGATGTGTGTTAAACACACTTAAACTCACAGACATTACTGCAAGTGCCTATGCCTAAAAATGCGCACACATACTCCTATATATATATATATATATATATATATATATATATATATATATATATATATATATATATATATATATATATATATATATATATATAAACCCTAGTACTGATCTAGAGATATACACACATCAGATGAGATCGGGCACATGGAATACGTTTGCTTTCAAGTTTCAAGAACTGAAGTTCCAGTAGAGGCCATCGAGGTGAAGGGGGCCAATGACGGAGGAGATGTCGTCACAGCCGTCCAAATCACCGCCGTCGTTGGGTAAGTCGTTGCAGCCGTCGTCGTAATCCAGCAACTCCGGCAGGTAATAATAATCTGCTTCGCCGGGCTCCATCCGCGTGATTGCTGGCAACGCGGAGCAATGCGCTCCCAGCAGCTGGTGATCATAGTTGAGCCACGATGTCGAGGAGGCGCAACTGGAACCATGGTAGTTCACGTTCATCTCCAGCAAATCCCCGTGGATCATGTGATGATCGTGTCGGCGATGATGGTCACCGTCGTTCATGGCATGAGCACCGGAGCAGTGGCTGTTCGTGTGTCGGGTGTCAGTGGCTACCGGCAGTGGCACCGCCTCCCGATGCTCGCCGTCGTCGTCGTCGCAGCCGCCGTATGGCTCCACGGGAAGGTGATGGCCAGGAGAGCGGCGATCATGCTGCACCGCCTCCTCCATTTCCAGCTTGCTGTCGTTCATTATCGGTTGTTTCCTCATGAACACCTTGCATATGACCCACTCACTCTGCATATATATATAGGGATATATAACAAACGGAAGCATATGTATATCTGACGAGGTTAGTTGCATGTATATATAATTATATATATGTATGTACCAGTACCTGTGCTCCTCTGAGGAGGGCGCTGCTGCTCCTGTCGCCCATGGCGTACTCGTGCATCACCCACCCGGTCTTCAACCCCCGCGGGGCCCTGCCGCGGTAGAACACGAGCGTCTTCCTCGTCCCGACGAGGCGGCCGCCGGCGGCCCTGCTGTGCACGGCCTTGTCCTTCCCCGTCGACTTCCAATACCCCAGCCGCGTGGCGCGGCGGGCGCGCACGCCGGACGGGTACTTGCTGCCCCTCGTGCAGAAGAAGTAGCCCTCCTGCAGGTCTTCTCCTCCGGCCGCCACCGCCTGCTGCTCGCCTGTGAACATTTTACCATATATATATATATATATATCATCAAAGGGCAGGTATAGCTTGCTTGCTGTTGATGATAGATGATGCAGAGGCGTGCACGCTGACGCTGCCGATCGACATATTACATGGCAGGTCCCATGGCTCCGACTTGTAGAGGTCGACGTCGCGGATGGCTGCCGTGGTGAAGCTGGCGTCCATGGCCTTCCTGGCGAGGTAGCAGGTGATGAGCTCCTCGTCCGTCGGGAAGAATCGGAAGCCCGGCGGCAGGGACTCCATTTGGCCGCCGCCGCCCGCCGCCGCCGCTCCCCTGGCGATCAGCATCATATGTAGACAGATGATAGATATTGATCAGGACTACGACAATGATCACGAACATGATGCAAATCAAGAAGCAGCGACCAATCTAAATTCTAGTAGCATGCTTATTTGCTCTCACAAAGACACTGGATGACATGACTGCGACTCGCACGAACACGTACACATTCTCCCAAAGAAAGAGAGAGAGACAGAGAGAGAGAGGGAGGGAGAGAGAGAGAGAGAGATGGGCTGGAAAATTATACGAAACGTACGTACTGCAAGTAGGTGATGTGCAGCGAGAGGTGCTTGGAGGCCGATCCGTCGATGTGGACCAGCTGTGGAGCGTAGCCATGCCGCTCGTTTTATAGAGGAGGCGACTGGCGATCGAGAAAGCCACAGCGCTGGGATCCAGCAGCGCATATGCGCAGCGCGTACAGGTACGTAGTTGGAGTTGACGTGGACGTCTCCCGCGCGTGTATTACGGAATGACTGAATCACAGTGATCGAGATGCATGACAGGTGCTTCTCCAATGAGAAGAGGCGCTTATCGTAAAAGTCTACGGTTACTTTTTTTTTTCCCTAGCAGAATTGAACCAGCAGCACCCAATGCATATATACTCTAATTTTATACTACCACCTCGAGACGTTTTTATTTGTTTTTTAACGCAATAGCAGGAGATCTGCCTTTCAATTAAGAAAAAATTAGAGTTGGTCCAATATTTAAGAAAAACCCAGACTGAAAACCTTTACATAACAAACGGTTAGATTGGATCATCAACCCACACTGTACACCACAGAACACCAGCTATAGTTGGATTGGAACATCAACAAGGCCGCATGACCGTAACACCCTGCATAGACGGCGACCCCTACAGTCCGGCGCAAGTCGTCGTTGCCAAGCTCAGCTACAAGCCAAGCAGCTCCGATTGCCTCGACTGGACCTCCACCATCAAACACAGACCAGCAGCAGCCAGAAGAGCGCACTAAGTGTCATCGTCACCGAGCTAGGTTGCAATGGCAACGCAACAGCTCTGACTCCACCAAAGCATACAACTTCAAATGAGCAAGCCCTGAAGGAACAAACGGACAGCCAGACCGAAGGAGTCCACTGTGTGTCATCGTTGCTAAGCTTATTACCTAAGTAACAAGCAGCTCCGACTTCCCGCGGCGAACAACAACCAAAGCCACCAGCCGAAGCCTACACAAAGCGCGCACCAGCACGCAACAAGAACGAGGAGAGAGCGCTTCATCGTTGCCTAGCAAAGCCACATCCCGTGGTGAGCAGCTCCGACTTAGCACCCAAGCAACCTAGGACCCAGCAAGGCAGAGACACACCATAGCGCAGGCAACAGCAAAAGGCGACAAGGCCACAACAGTAGGCCCAAACTCACTGGAGATCACCAAGGAAAAGCCAGAAGCGGGAAGACCCGAACGACGCCTCTAAGGAGGAAAATGACGCTACACGCCGCCGTCGTCCGCCTAATGACTAGGACGGTGGCAGGTCCCATGGCTCCGACTTGTATAGGTCGATGTCGCGGATGGCTGCTGTGGTGAACCTGGCGTCCATGGCCTTTCTGGCGAGAGGTAGCAGGTGATGAGCTCCTCGTCTGTCGGGAAGAATCGGAAGCCCGGCGGCAGGAACTCCATTTGCCGCCGCCGCCCCCTGGCGATCAGCATCGTATGTAGACAGATAGATGTTTATCAGGACTACGACAATGATCACGAACAAGATGCAAATCAAGAAGCGACCAATCTAAAAATTCTAGCATGTTTATTTGCTCTCACAAAGACACTGGATGACATGACTAAGACTTGCACGAACACGTACGCATTCTCCCAGAGAGAGAGAGAGAGAGAGATGGGCTGGAAAATTATACTGGTTCTGCCGCGAGCAAATCGGGGAATAAATAGTAGCAAAAATCTAGACGCTGTGGGTGCAGAGATGGTAAAAAAGGGAATCGTGGAAAGGGCCCTGATGATTTGTACTATGCTGCTCCCAAGGCTCACCCAGTTAGTTCTGAGGTTCGGAGAATTCGAATTGACATTGAGCAAGCTCAAGCTCTCATTTGTAAACTTGATTTTGAGAAGGGTATTGAGAACAATGTTCTCTCAAGTAGTGATGATGACAGGGATAAACCAAATGGTTCAATGGGGACATTGTTATAATACGTGGTTCATCTACTGTGAAGGGTCTTGAGGGTGTAGAGTTGCTGGACACCCTTGTTACTTATTTATGGCGTATCCATGGTGTGGATTATTATGGTATGTCTGAGACAAATGAACCTAAAGGCCTACGGCACGTGAAAGCTGATGCGAGGACATATAATGAGGCTAGCTCAAATGCAACCGAATGAGAGAGTAAACTTGATTCATTCTGGCAAGACAGGATTCAAGGTCAGGATCGGTTAGAAACATTGAAAGCAAAGGAGAAGATTGATGCAGCTGCTACTGAAGTATTGGATCCATATATGAGGAAAATAAGGAATGAGAAGTATGGGTGGAAGTATGGTTGTGGAGCCAAGGGTTAGACGTTTTTATTTGTCGTTGGGATCAAAAGTGCTAGTTTATTTTTTTGAAAAAAATTCATGTCCAAACGACAAACAAATCTGAACAGAGAGAGTATATTTGATCACAAATATAACTCCGTGTATGTTAGTATTCAATAAATGTTTTTTTAAAAAAGTTTGACCATCCATATATGAATTTTTATATAGAGTGGCGGGAACGTAAAAGTTAAGACATTGCCAAATTTGTTACAAGAAATACTTTCATAATGTGCGTACAACACTTTTCATTTAATATATATGTTTATAGATATTGCTAATCAAATAAATAAAGGTGTAATGTAGGATAAATATATACTACTCTGTTCTCAAACGTTTGTCACCGATTAGTTTATTTTTAAACTAAGAAACGTAAAAAAATTGGAGGGAACACTGTGTTTGAGATAGGAGGTATACCATCGCTGTAATTTTGCATCGCATTCATTAAGGGTATGTGCCCACTCTCTAATGTAGGTCTGCCCCTGTTCCACAGATGCACCTAGAACATGATAATTAAAAAACATGATAATCGTGCTTTCCTTGCTAGGGAATATATGCCATAAATGTTGTTGTTCGCTACGATGGTGGCAAGTGGTAGTAATAGTATCTCATGTCTAGCATTGTGGTTTCAAAAAAGTAAAGTGATATTATATTATCGTTAACACTAATAGTTATTATACCATGAGTTACCATTTATGTATAGCACCGGCAATGATACCCCACAACATCACAGCTCGGGTTGAAAAGGCTGCATTTTAACCCTTCGATGGAGTTTAAAATGGTCATAGACTACCTTTTTTTTTCTCTTGGACATGTTTGTTAATTCTAAATTATGATTCTGACTTTTAATTATTTGTTTCGATTTTGAAATTGGGGTTGGCAATTGGCCACAGCCACTAGTAACACCAATTTATGTTACTTTACCCAGTGTTACTAGGATCGGACTGGCGGTCTGACCGGAAAACCTAGAACCAGAGCCCCGGCCGGTCCGCTTCACGTAAAAGATCGTCTATGCAAGTGGGGTGAAAACCGTTCGAACCGCTGGTTTTTTGCATAAGCCGGTTTAAAACCGGACATATTAGACCGCTAGGAACCGGCGCACATCGCCCAGCAGAGAACCAAATGTGCCAGTGCGTGGAAAACAAAGCCAAAATGTGGTGCGTGGAAAACAAAGCCAAAATGGTCAGGCTCTATTCTTACCACTACACTGCTATGTCGTTTGGTGATAAAGATGAATCCCTGATATATTTGAACCGGTTTGGACCCATAGTTCAACCACCTAGACCAATTGAACCTTGAACCAAGAGCCTCACCGGTCTTCCAGCAAGACATTTTGTTTGTGTTACTATTGTCTATGTTACTATCGGATTGATATTTTGAACACAAGACATGTGTTCTTTTATGTATAAAAAAAATATTCTTTGCAGTAAAAAAAAGTGTTATTGGTTAGTGTTACTACCTTGTAACATGTTTTTTTTTAAAATGTAAAAATTGCAATCTTATACAAGGAAATGAACTCACAACCTCATGCCTCTCATGAGACTTCCACTCCACCACACTACATAAGCACTTGTGTATAAAGAATGGATGTTTTCTTTTTCTATACACTATGATAAATTTTATTTTCAATGATCTCAAATGAAATGGCTTTTAGGTACAAAGTTTTAGATTTCTTCAAATACTGCATCTTTGGTATAGGCTATGTAGCATATGAGGTTATACGATAAATTCCAAATTATGATTTCACAAAAATGGCAAACATATTGGAATTTATAGAAGGTAATAAATGATGTCAATTGAAAATTTTATCAGTTATAAATCTATGGATCTCTTCGAGTACTGCAAATTTTGGTATTATACTTTCACGTAATTTGAGATTAAACAATTATGATTTTTAATTAAAAATCGATTTCAATAAAATCATTTTCATAAGGGGTACATGCTGGGGATCATCTTGAGAGCATTTTAAGAGGTGGTCTATAGCACGTACTCCATCTAAAAATGAGTATTTTCAGTGATGGTGTATGTTACAGGTTCTTTTTGTAAACAAAGGCTTTTTCTAGAGGCGGCCTATAACATAGACGACCTCTAAAACTTAATCTTGGTGCGGTATTTTAGGCATTGTTCGCCTAAACGGTCGTTTAGCCCGTTTAAACACCGTTTAAACGCTAAACAGTGGCTCACTTTTTTTGTTTAATTGGCCATTTATACCATTTAAACCCGTTTAAACGGCTGTTTAACACCGAATAATGGCTAAACAGTAGGTGACCGACTGTTTACCATTTAGGCTAACACTGATTTTAGGTGCACCCAATGCTACCAAGAGATACACGGCTCCATTTTTAGTAGTCTCCACAAATAAATAAAATGAGAAGGTGCGTGTGAAAACCAATTTTGTAGTATTGAATAGTATCATATTGTGTTACTGTATGGTATGTTTTTGCAATATATTCTACGTGTTTCATTTATGTGTTACAGTATCTACAATCTTTGTAACACTTTACGAGAAACATAACCTTTTGTGTTACTATAGTCATTATTTGTAACATTTTTTTACAGAATAAGCGCTATGTGTTACTGGCCTCCACTGTAACACGTATTTTGTGTTATTATAAAAGTTTTTTTGTGACGCACTGATAGATGTGTTACAAAACTGTGTTACAATAGCAGGCGCACTTGGGGCCCCCCATGACACGTAAAATCAAGCTGCACAATGTTAAAAGGAAAAAAAAGAGAGATTTTCAAATAAAATTATGGGCTGCTACTTCAACAATTGGTAGCACGAAATTCCGATATTGGTGGAAGGATGATCATTGCATTCAGGGAGCAAGGATAATCATTACCTTCAGGGAGCTAGAGAAGGCTACAAACAACTTTCATCCATCCCATGAAATTGGTGGTGGAGGGTATGATGTTGTATATAAAGGACTTTGAACTTACACCTTGTTGCCATCAAGAAATCAAATATCATATTACAAAGAGAAATTGATGACTTCATAAATGAGGTTGCAATTCTTTCCCAAATCAACCATAGGAATATTTTCAAACTCCTTGGTTTTTATCTTGAGGTAGAAGTTCCACGATTGGTTTATGGGTTTATATCAAATGACACTCTTTCACATCATCTTCATGTTGAATCAACCATATCACTCTCATGGGATGACCGACTGAGAATTGCCCTTGAAATTGCCAAAGCATTAGCATATCTACTTTCATTTGTTGCAACACCAATACTTCATAGAGATATCAAGTAATCTAATATATTTTTTGATGATAATTTAATTGCAAAGGTATCAGACTTTGATGCTTCAAAGTACATCCCGATTGATCGGAAGCTATAGGCGTGCGAGGCAGAGGTGTCTGCGGCGGGTGGCGCCCAGGTGAAGTCGGAAGCTGTGCACGACGGGAAGGAGGGCGACGTCGGCGCGGCTCTCATGGATGCGAGCGGCGCGGGCGGCGCGAGGGAGCAGAGAGGAAGTGGGCCTCGCCGGGGCTGCCTTTTATAGGCGAGCGGCGAGGCCGGGTGGCGTCATCGTCGCGGCGTCGCGACGCGCTTGGTGGGGTGCAGCGTGGCAAGGTGCGATGCTGCGTGGCAAGTGCATAACATGCAGCGCACGGCTGCCTGGGCATGAAGAGAGGTGGTGTGGCGCGCGCACAGCGCGCATGCGCTGGCGTGCGTGGCGAGTGGCGGTGGTGTCGTCTTGCCGGTGGCGGGGAGCGCGGTGGCGCGGCGTGCGCTGGTGGGGAGCGTCTTGCGCTTCGTCGGCGCCGCACAGTGTGCTTGTGGCGTGCGTGGCACGACGCACGCGGCAGGCATGTGGAGGAAGGAGGTGGGGACGCTGGCGGGCACATGAGCGAGGCGCAAGCGGCCGGCGTCGGGTAGCGGTGCGCTGCGGAGCGCCGTGGCGTGAAGTGGCGTGTCACGCGCAGTGCGTGTGCGCTAGCGGCAGGCGGAGGAAGGGGAAGAAGGAGAAAGGCGAGCGGCTGGCGGGCTGCTCGTCATGGGCCGAGGTGGGAAGGGAGGCAGGCAGGCAGGCCCGGGAGAGAGGGAAGAGAGGAAGTGGGCTGCGACCCGGGTAGGAAGGGAAGAAGATTTTCTCTTTTTATGAATTTGGACTTTGGAATTTGGAGAGATTTTGACGAAGAATTTTAAAAAAATATTTGGGTAAATATTTCCAAAAAATATTTGGAGGTTTCACATGAGTTTTGTTGAGCTCATATTGTACACTTCACAACAAACGAGCTTTTGAAATTGATTTTGAATTAGACGAGAGATTTAGGAAGAATTTCTTAGGGCCAAATTTCCGAGGTATTACACTCACCAAATTCGTCTCTAGATGCCAGGACAAGGATTTGTTTATTGAAGTGCAGCCGAAAAGAAGGGCAGCACTCCCCACAAGCCAAACTGCCAAAGGAACTTGGTTGCAGCACAAAGTGTAGCCACCCAAAAGTCTCCGTAAGCACAAAGAATACCACTAAGCCGACACACCAACAATGTCGTCTGTGCCATCTTTTGACGATACCCTGCACTAGAATAGCCCCTGCCAAGCAGAGCCAACCACTGCAGTTTGCTGCAGGCCAAGTCATCACACATTGTCGCTGCTGCAAGCGCCGTCAACTAACGCAATCCCTCGCTGTACTAACAACTGTTGTGTAGGACAAGCCGTTGATGGTACGCTGCGAGTGGGCACTGTGACAAGCATGCAATCAGGGTTTACAATTTCAGAACTAAAAAAATTTCACCCTCTACTGGAAAACACGAAATTTCAAGATTTCGATCTTTTTTAATATATTTAATTATTTTTTGAATAATTTTTGCCATAATATTAATAGTAAATATTGAAATTTCCGGGGACAAAAAAATAATTCGCCACCCACTCAAAAACACGAAATTTCGGAAATTTCCATCCCTGCATGCAGCAACCATTGACAGACCACCCCGAAGCTGCTCGCCGAAGCCATGCCTCTTGGCCACTGCCATGCCACCTTGCGCAGCCTACACCATGCTGTGTGAGGCTGTCGATGCGCCGTGTCATAGTCGCGCGAGGCCATCCCCATGCTGGACCTCCAGCACGCGTCTCCGGAGAGACACTGTCGCCGTGTTGCAGCCATGCAAGCCTGTCGCCGCGCCGCCCTGCCGCCGCGAGAGGCCGTCCCCACGCCGGATCTCCAGCGTGAGGCCGTCGCCGTGCCGGGTCACAGCAGCACAAGCCCATCGCCACGAACCGCCGTCGCATGCGCAGCCAACGCCCACGGCCCAGCTTCGCCCCAGCACCGGAGCCGTCGCAGTTCCGGAGGCGAGATCCAAACCCGGCCAGGCTAGGTTTGGCCTCCGACAAGTCCCCAACGAAGTGGGCGCCTGTGGCTTGCGCACAGCACAGAGAAGATGTCATGCGCGAGGAGAGGGAAGATGTCATGCGCGAGGAGAGGGCCATGACTGGGCGGACCCACCCTGTAGGCGAGATGGGGCAGCCGCCCCAGCTAATCCCCGATGAGCACCACTAATCCCTATTTTTAAATACTAATAATCTTCATTGACGAGGAAAGAGGGAACTCCGTCCGTGCAGAGCCATGGCTACGTCCTAGACTATCGGCAGCCCATTCTGGTACCCCTTCCGCTAGCATGCATGCCGTAATGGGTAGCGGAAAAAGAGTTGCAGCCCATCCCTCTATTCGTTATGCCACCGTGCCAGAGACGCTCCATTCCACCACAGATGCCGGAAGTATGGCCCTTCCGCCACCGTGGGGCCCATCAACGACGCTGTCTTCGCGGGTTCGGTGGGAAGAGGAGAGAGGAGACGCGGCGTGGACACGGTGAAGGCGGCGCCGGAGGCGGTGAAGAAGGAGGCGGCTTCGGTGCTGAAGAAGGCGGCAACATGAGCTGATCCAATGGGAGCATGGCAGCGTCGGGCGGCGGTAGCCGACGGCAGAGTTGGGCAAGGCGTCGATGGAGGGGAGGGAGAGATGAGGTTATGAGGGCGGTGGCCGGAGGGAGAGCCGGACGGCAAGCGTTGTGGCGGCCGGACGCGCTGCCACGCCGACGCACACGGACATCACGCAGGCGGGAGGCACGGGCGCCGATGGTGGTGAGGCCGGTGGGGATCCCGTCGGATAGGAGGGGGATGGGGAAGGGAGGGGGATGGGGAAGAGAGAGGGCGGAGGCTGCGCAGAGACTGGGGAGGAGAGGGTGGCGGCCACTATAGAAGGAGAGGGCAGCAGGGAAGGCGGCGGCATGGAGAAGGGAGGGGCTGCGGCTGCGGTGGGATGAGGGGCGGCGGCGGCGGCGAATTGCGGCCGGGGTAGCGACGGAGGAGCTTGGGGCCAGCGGTGCATGTGAGAGGAAGGGTGGTGGTGGCCGGCACTGGGGGCAGAGGAGGAGGCAGCCGTCGCTGGAGGTGGAGGAGGAGTGGTGCCCGAGACGGATCCATGGAGCGGAGGGGATGGGAGGCCGCCGGCGGGTAGGGTGCGGCGGCAGCCGAGACGAGCAGAAGAGAGGAGGGATCGGGCGACAGCCATCTCGCCTAGAGGAGCCGAGAAGAAGCAGGAAAGAAAAGGACGTTGTGGGTGGTAATGGTACATAGGTGGTAGTTGGAGATGGATAAATTAAATATTGGATGGTGGGATTAGAGAAAATATATAGAAGAATAGAAGCGCGAGAGAAATTGATTTGGAGGAATGAATGTCGCTCTAGAGATGGACACTCGGAGAAAACAACGTGGATGGAGGGGACTGGACACCTGCTATTGGCCAACTGCATGGATGGAGTGGGCTACTTAACGACTTGCTGGGCCATGGTATATTATTTTCTAGCGTAGCACAATACAAACTGAATACAGGACTGATTGATCGAAAAATACAGCACATTACGTTCAAAAAAAAAATACAGCATAGATTTGAAAGAGAAGATCATTGATTTTACAGAACAAGATCAATGACACGGTGCATTGAGAAAGAGATCCACTTTGGAAAAAAAGAGAAAGAGATCCACTTTGGAAAAAAAGAGAAAGAGATCAAGATCTTAACAGCGATAAAATTAAAAAGAGATTAGAGCCTAAAAAATCATACAGTGAACTTGAAAAAAACTCCAAGGCAACATAGACGTGCTTACAGCTTTGCTTGTGATATGTATTCTCTAAGAATGCATTTGGAACAAAGGAATTTTACATGAATTGTACATAAATTTTACAAGAAACTATTAAAAAAATACACGGAAAAAGTATGACTCAGAAATTTTTTCATGTGCCTAAGTAATATTCACCAATGTGTAAGAAAATTGTAAACTTTATTACTGCACTCACCAAATGATCTTTATTATTTGTTCAGCTAGATCCGTCGTTCTACTTTGATATATTTTGAATTGTATGATGCAAAAAACATTATTTATTTATGAAATTAGAGGTACTATCATCTTAAACCTTCCTTTAAGTCGTTGGTCTACTAGTTTACTAATTTCGATAGTTTGAGCTATTGCAATATTTGAATGTGGGATGTGTTCATTCTTTTTATCGCTTCTTATTTGTTGTTTAAGTTTTTGCCCCACCTAAATTTTATCCTGGGTCCGCCACTAGGGCCCATGAGCTCGGACGGTGGCGAGGACATGGAGGGCAGTCCGGCTGTGTCGCCCTCGGGCTGAGCGACGTGGGGGCAAGGCTTTGGCTCCACCTGTGTTCGAATTCCAAACCAAAGGCATGCTTGGTTTCATGCCAAACCTTTGGCAAACCAAAATTTTAGCAATTTTAACTATGTTTGAATCTGTATAAACTTTTAAACAATAATTTTCACATTTTGATGTGTTATTTAGGCCCTAAATAATTCATCTAAGTGATGAATTTGTTGTTTGGTCATTTTTTAGTCTAGATTCAAACATGGTTAAAATTGTTTAAATTTTAGCATGGCAAAAGTTTGGTATCAAACCAAACAGGCCCCAAATACCACTGCCCACTTGAGATCAGGAGAACTAGGCTTTCATCCACCCACATCTGAGTACCTTTGCCAAACACTCAGCCGATAATAATGCTATCATCAGCACCTGTTGAATGTTTGGCCGGTACTTATATAAATGAACAGAAACCTCCTCGTCGTATTAATACTAGTTGTAAAAGCTGTTTGCCTCCAAAACTACATTAATACTAGTAAGAATATAACCGGTGCTAATGGATATACGTTTAATACCGGTTGAATGTTCTTACAACAAGAAGCCTCGGCAGTCGGCAACAGCAGCTGTACGCCGGATGAGCCCGGTCGCCCCTGCTACCGGTGAGCTAGCTTTGCGGCCCGATTGTGTCCGCCTCCGGCTTCTACCTACGTTCACGGATTTCGCATAAGCCATCAAGTGTATAGCTCTACTGTCTGATACCATGGTCAGGAAAATATATAAGCCAGTACCGCATACAATTGTTTCTGTTGAATAATCCGTGTTCGAAAATTTCTTTATACACATCCAACTTCCATAGTAGTATCTGTTGGCACAATCAATACAATAGTATACAACAAATAGGGGCATAAACAGATGCCCAGAGAATCTAATTTCAATTGCACCAATCTGTGTCGTGGATCCCGTGAATGATCAACGTAGAACAATGCAAATGAACCACATCCTGCATTTAGTGTCGACAGGTTGATAAATTACTATCAACAGCCTGTTGACAGCAAGGTGGAAGAGCGTCTTGTACTCATCTCGCCTGCACTGTCACTCAAGCAGTTTGTTGCATGTGCCGACACCCAGAGCTGCAGCTAGATGCCATGCTGCATGGAGGTAGGAAGCTTTGGGGAAGACATCATCAGCGATGAACAGCGCGCCTCCCAGGAGAGACGACATCTTGTGTAGGTTATGCGCCATCTTGAGTTCTGGATCTATTGATGCCCTTTTAGCAAACGAAACCTAGAGGTCAGGGGAAGATGTTACAATAGGTCGACTCAACGCACATAAATATGAATATGGCATGACCAATAAAAATGATGTAAATCAAGCAAATGTAATATTTGTGTCAAGAAATAAAATGGCTTTGAACTACTTGCCTCCATTATCCCAGTGTGGACAGCTGAAACCATCAAGGGTTGAAATGGTAGGAGCAGTGTTGATGCGGCCATTAGAAATTTTGGATTCTCGTCCCGCAGAGCTCTTGATAAACACTGCATGAAAGGTATCTTGTCAAAATGACCAACCATATCATATTCTTCGGATAAATCATCCTAAATTATGTCTTGGTGCATCACCAAAAAGGGCTTTAGTCCATGCAACAAGGTAGGTATGAACTACTGAGTATACACAACACAAGACCTTGAATATTGGTACACTCTGAAAGATAGCTATCTAGCAGATAAATCAAACAAAGTAAGGCCAGATGCTTCTTCTCTACTTATATATGAACATCATTTCCATGCTGTAGCTTTTCAATGGTCCTTCCAGAATGGACATCTAGAGTAGCATGGATCCTGATTTGACGATAACCTTACGAGAATATTCCACTTACTAGTGTTGAAGTGGCAATCATTGTATA
This sequence comes from Paspalum notatum, assembly GCA_022530915.1. Lineage (NCBI taxonomy): Eukaryota > Viridiplantae > Streptophyta > Magnoliopsida > Poales > Poaceae > Paspalum > Paspalum notatum. The sequence continues at coordinate 8,803,051 of CM039691.1, forward strand.
GTCTGCCCATCTCAAATATTTTCTTATTTCTCCCCGCGAAGTATGGTACAAGCTAGAAGCTATTCCAACTCCAATTAACGAGTTTGCATAAAGCGCAGTATTCAAGTTCTTTCTGCACAACTGGCACGTAACCGTTAGTTGATACTTGGTAGCAATTGAGAAACGAACAAGACAACAATATTTATAGAAGTGATTTTAGAGGTCCACTTGTGGGCTTGCCTTGGTGTTTGTAGTCCAAGAACAATGAAAGGGAGTGAGGTGACAACATTAGCAATAGTTTCGCCAACATGTTTATCACCTGGTCAGAATAAAACTCAGAAGTCACCAAATGAGTTGCTAGGAAATTTGTATTCTGCCATTATGATAGGTCATAGGTTACACATACAGGAGAGGCTACAGTGTATGGGTTTCAAGCATGGCGGTCTCTGCTGCCATAGTCGTCTGCAAAAACAAAATAAGCCATTAACTAAGCACAGTCTGATGAGTTTCTGGAGGGTGTTCATGCTGTGGGTCAGTAGGTGTAAGAAACCCACCGGATTAGCAAGCTCCGGCTTGAGCCAATACCTTCCTGCTGTTCACAAGTAGAAGAATCCATAATGCTAGTTTTGACCGTTCCATCATCATTGTACAGTGACTGACCTGCAAACTGTACCCCGTAGAGGCCATCCAGGCCCCCGGAAGGCCTTAAATCTTGTCGGACTCCCATTTATTTAGTTAACCTATTTCTACTTCCACGACTAACCTGAACAAGTGGCTCTCCTGTTGAGAGGGGGGAAATGTCATTTTGAAGCATTATTGAAACTTAAACACCATAAAGAGTATTATGAGCTATGAAATATTGGCACCATGTGAAATCTTTAGTCTACAAAACTAATAGCTCCTAGGCAACACAGAAACGAAATCCCTGGTGATCATTTTGACCACGTGGATATTATCGGCTACCCTGGCACTACGAACAGGAGGATTATCCGCAATCCCATCCCCACATCGCTTGCCGCAGTGGATATCCACGATTAGGACTAGTCGGACTAAGCTGTGAATTACATGCCCTCCTAACCGACGAGGCAAGCACAACCACCAACACCTTGGTTGCTTCCTCAACAACCACCACCAAGGGGAAGAAGTGAACCCCTTGTCGTCCACCGTATCCTAGCAAACCGGAAATAGGCACACCGCGGCAAAGCAAACAGGCGCAGTTTCGCCCATCCAGCAGCATCCTGCACACGGAGTGCTCGTGCAGCCTAACTCCACGACAAACAAACAAACCCCGATGAAAGCGCAGCGGTTCCTTCGCTTGCCACCGAGCAGCTTTGTCCGACGGAAAAGCAGCTCATTTGACAGAGGAAACTTACGGGTAGGTCGGAGCTGCGCCTTACGCCGACCCTGCTCCCTCCACCCACGCCCACCTCCCGCAGCGAGTTGCTGCTGAGGGTGGAGCGAGGGAACTGGAGGACGAAGCTCAGGGAGGGGAGGATGCGGATCCCGACCGGATCTTTCCCCTCCCGCGCGGAAGCGGAAGGAGGAGGACGCTGGACGCCTCGCCTCCGCGAATCCTCCCGTCGCTGTGGGGGAATATTCGCATCGCGCACCTTCTCCCGCGGCGGGCCTCGCCGTCGCCGCTTGGTAGCCCGTGGAGGCCAGTGGGCCGAGAGGCCGCTCCTGTTTGGGCCCGGACGCCTTCCGCCCGCAGGCCGCAGCAGGAGATGTATTGGGCCGGCTCGTGTTGTAGTTCCCCGTCATTTTCCCTTTTTTTTCTAAGTGGAAAGTTTACAAAAGTCAACGTTCAGATTTATATCGACACAGCACACCCACCTCTGCCGCGCCTACCAAAGTCAAAGCTGTGAGGTTTGTTAACAGTAGTATGCTGTATCTTCTCTTCTGGCACCTAAATTATACTCCACTAATAGAAGTATTATTATTATAGAACTAAACTACCTTATCGGTAGGGATGCAAACGGATCGGATCGGAGTGGATAAGGCTTTTTCCATATCCTAATCCTATTTCTTTTGTCGGATTCGGAGCGGAGCGGATATTACTCGGTTACGGATATGGATACGGATTTTTTCGGATATCGGAAATGGTGCGGAATCGGATCGGTGTCGGAGCGGAAGCGGATTTAAAAATATCGGATAATACATGTTACATATAGCTTTTTTTTACAATGATCAACAAGTTATAAACTAAAGTATAACTGCTCCATCATAGTTTAAATATCAGTAAAAAAAATAATAGTGACAGTATTTTTGGCACGAATCAATCGTCGTTGACTCTAATGTACTTATCAAACTAATCGGATTATCCTATTATAAACATCGGATAATCCGCATTTAAATATCGGATACTCCATATCCGTCGGATTTTGGTGATACCATATCCTACTCCGCATCCACGTGTAAATCGGATTCGGATTATCCATATCCGCATGGATATAAAAACTCCTCCTCCATATCCGCATAATTAGGATTCGAATCGGATCGGATCGGATAATTATCCACACCACTTGCACCCTTACTTATCGGTTTCCATAGGTACTCTGTACGTATGCCAGCAGCAAGCTGAAACAAGTATTCAAAGTACACGCAGCTAAGACGGACCGCAGCAGTGTGTATCCTATTGCGCATTTTGCACATCCTCCATCTCATTTTCCGCCCGCTTTCATAATATGTATATACACAAATATTTGCCCATGTACATGTACTCAGCCTAACAATCTTGCTTCTTTTTTTTTTTTGTTGTTGTTGCAGCATAACACAGGGAAGCAATGATGCACCTATTTTATGTGAATTTTATAAAACAATTCCATGACGTAGTCAAGATATGTTAGTCGTCAGATACACTTAACCAAGGTGTGCTTATTGTACTGGTACACGTACGGTAATCTTGGAACATAAATTAGAGCACGAGTCTGACGTTTAGATGTGGGGTCCCTGGCCGTAGAATAAGGTAGAGGTGCATACGGTCCACTTCGCTGGTCGACGTTGATCCGAGAACAGCTAACCATAAGGCAACAAGTCACCCCCAATGCTTCTTTCTAAAATGTGTGTGGCGTCATTAGTGTTGTAAATTAAATATAGTTTAGCTTCCCTAAAATTTTTTATTCGATTGACAGAAACTCAGCGCTAGAATCCCCGCTATCAAATTGACACAAATGCCCTGTCATTCGTGGTCTTATCCACATCAACCTGTTTGTAAAGAAATATTGTATTATTAACCCAAGAACATGGCATCGTTTAGGCTGTTGTCACCAGATGGTCTTAAAAGAAAGCTCAAAACACTGTTTTGCACTGTAGACGCACTGTAGAGAGAGGTAGTTGGAACAGTAAATAGACGGGGTTGGACGACTCCCTGGTCATAGCGGTTGGCATAGGAGTATTATAGAACTAGACTGCCTTACCAGTTGGCATAGTTACTCTGCATGTAGCCAGCCGCAAGCAGAAACAAGGCTATATCTCAAGTATGTACACACATGCTAACAGTAGGAGGCGAAGCTAGTAAGAATAATACCTTCGTGCACCGCTTTAAAATAATACATAATTTGGCAATTTTATATGATAAACAATAGTTTAATTAGTGGTAAAAAAGCAAATTACCCTAGTGCCAATGCACCGGGTACGGTCAACATGGCGTCGCCGCTGCTAACAGTGGTGCTTTTTTTTTTGTTGCAGCATAAACAAGGAAACAAAACAATCATGCACTTTTGTATGTGAATTTTACAAAACAATTCCGACCATGACGAGGTCAAGATGTGTCTTTCGTCAGATATACTTCACCAATGTGCGCTTATATTGTACTGGTACACGTACGGTTATCTTGGAACAGAAATTAATTAGAGCACCATATACGAGTCTGACGTTTAAATGTGGGGTCCCCGCCGTAGAATATGTAACTCCTTGCCCCTTAAAAAATCCCCGCAAATCTACAGCACTTACCTTCCTCCTTTTGACGTGTGGCAGTAAAAACGTCCGATCCACCTCAGCCACAAGAAAACCGTGTGCATGGAACGATTCCCTGCCCTCACGTCACTGCCCTCACGTCACTTGCCTCTCGGTTCCCGTCATCCGCTTCCTCAACGCCCATCTCCACGGCAATAAAAAAACTCCCATCTCCATGGCGTCAAAAAAAAAAAAATCTCCCATCTCCACCACCGCGCCCCGATTTCCCTGCTCTCCTCTTCAACTCCGGCCACCTCCCACCACTGTGCGGCCATCGACTTCGTTATCCGGCGACCATGTGCCTTCAGCGCTAGCATCCTCCGTCGCGGCAAACGTGGAGCCGGCGTCCTCTGTCGCACCACCGTCCGCTGGCCTTTCTCTCCCCACATCACCTCCTCTCCCCGCGCGCGGCTCCTCCGCGCTAGCGGCTTCTCTCCCTCCCCGTCGCCGCATCCTCCTCGCCATCCCCCTCTCCCGCCACCGGTTCCTCCACACCGGGCCTCCTCTCCTTCCCCGCAGTGCCTTCTCTCCCCACCGGCGCCTCCTCCCTCCCCGCCAGCGCGGCCAAGCCCGCGCTGCCAGATGGAGCGGCGCTCGGCTACTCCCCGTGCCGGATCTGGTCCACGGCGAGCAAGGCCCAGCCTGCTCACCTCCTCGCTCTCGCTACATTCTTCGTCTTCTCCCTCTCCCCGATTCCCCGCCGCCACCTTCCCCAACCTCTGTTCCCCTAGAGACGACCCCCAACCCCTCGGTACCTCAGAGCGTCCCCGTCTAGCCTCCTCTTGCTCCGGCAGAATGGACGGAGCGGTGGGCAGGAAGCCGGATCTGGAGGAGGCGCTGCTGCGTATCGTGCATGAGCACCACCACCAATCCCTCTGCCAGTGTAAGCAAACCGGCACACCTATCTCTCTCTCTCCGATCCATCCCTCCTCGCCACCCACCGTTCCTACCACACCCTCCCTTGATTTGACGACGCAAAGCTTCCATCTTCTCGTGTGAAGAGTGGGGGAAGAAGGATGCCCTGAGGAGCACGGCGCGGTTCGCCGATCTTCTCGTGGACACGGTCGGCGGTGACGTGCAGGAGCGAGAAGCGCATTGACCGGGAGGCCCGCGCGCTGCTCGGCACTATCGCGTGGTACACTGGTACAGGAAGCAGACTGATCTGTGGCCGCCTGCCACAAACGAAATCAACTCGGCATTGAAGGTGACTGTGTGCTCTGCGATTCTTTTCTATGCTCATGTGTTGATTTATTTGATAATGTGTACTTTCTCCTGTTGATGTCTTTATGAAGCATCTGTTTTTTTATCTATCTCTAGGAGTTTGGAGATTTCGAGAACTGGATGTAGATCATGGACTTTGACTGTAAAAGTATCAACGCGCCCATAGGCAATATTCATCAATCATGACTCATTGCAATCACAATTTTAGGAAGTATTCATGAACCCTTCTTTTATGAATTGTTTCCTCTTTTCCACCATGCAAACACCTGTGTTATGAGTACTATCGATTTTCACTTCAATTTCAAAGTGATAATATATGATCAAAATGCACCTGAACCTAAGCATGTCTTCCTGGTGGTGTTAGCTAGCCTCTCAACTCGATGGAGATGATGCTACATACTGTTCTTATTTGCATTGCCCAGTCGTTTTTTTGTTCCAGATTATATCCTGCCTATCTGTTGTTTCGTTGTCCAGGAAGAAAGCACAGCTGTGGTTGCGTTTTCATCAATGGCCCTTGTGATGTTGATATAGTGGCAGCTCTGAACGTCTCTACTCTGCATAAATAGCTACATTGCCCCTTTTCTATGTGGGGGAGCCTCTTCCATAAATTAACTTGGTCTTCCTAACCCATCGACCAGTTCTAGGTACCTCTCCCTCTGCTCTTAATATTAGTATAGAAATGATCAACGACAAGATGATAACTGCACGAACGCTACTCCTTGTTTAGGAATTACACAAGCACTGGTCTCTTTTTTATCCAGTGCAACCACTATACAATAGCGAAAACAAACAACCACCAAGTCTTTCAGTCCCAATCAAGTTGTGGTACGTTAGAGTTAAAACGCAACAAAACACCATCAAGATTTTAATCGCATGATCTTCTTGAAGAGTCGGATTCGCTTCAGTTCCCAGAGCTAGTCATTATGTTACTGAGACTTTCTAACTCCTGATTGAATAGGAGGAATAGTGTTGACGGTCTTAATTTTCGTTTTCTTGGACTTGAAATGCGATTAGCAAAGAAAAGGCATGACTGCTAATGCCATATCCATCACAACAGAATTTAACCAAAAACCAAGTACTGTGTTTTATTTCACACTAATTATGCAATGAAAGGGGTTAGTGTTCAAAGGGGTCAATATTGGCGAACTCTACCAAACACCATATTTTATTTCAACAACACGTCGCGCGAACAGGCTAATTAATCTATCATCGCACAACTCAATGGGTTATTAGAGGCTCAAACAACAGTACGGGCGCGGCGTTATCGCGCCCCCAAACCTAGTAATTATAGGGTACTAATGCAGACTGTCCACTTGGCTGGTCGTTGACGTTGATCCGACGACAGCTAGCCGTAAGGCAGCGGCAGCAAGTCACCCCCAACGTTTACCAGTGCTCTAATATAGTTTAGCTTCCTAACATTAATCCAAATATTTGATTGATAGAGAAACTCAGTGCTAGAATCCCTGTTATCAAATTGACACAGATACCGCCCTGCCATTCGTGGGTCTCGGGTCCGTGTCACATCAATCTGTTTGTAAATAATTATTAATCCAAGAACATGGCGTGGTTTAGTTAGCAAATAAAGAAAGAAGCCCTTTTGATGGGCCACACACTCAATGCATCGAATTCAATTCTTAGCACCTTTAAACAATAGCCGCTCATCTCTTACAGTACACCGATGGGTCCAATCAGGCATATATTTGTTAAAGGTGAAAAGATGAACGTGCTCGAAGTGAGGCCTTTTGATTTTGGATGGACGCTGATATCGGTATCGTATTCTACGCAATCTTTTACGCATGCTACGAATCTTGGCTACCAAGACGAGAAAAAAAAAGTAGCTCCAGCAGCAAAATGTTACTTTCTCTATATTTAAATATAAGTTGCGGCCGTTTTATATTTAAATACAGATGGAGTACCATGGAACAAATGATGTATGAATTGTTCCCTTCATTTTAATTTATAAGCAAATCATTTGACTTTTCAAACATTAAATTTGTCCCTCTCATGTTTTTAAAAAATTTAAAATAAGTACAGTTTCAAGTGATACTTGAAGTATTATATGATAAATAAACCATATTGAAAATAAGTAAACATTTATTATTATTTTTTGAATAAGACGAGGACGAGAGTGTTAAAATTTATGTCAAGAAGTCAAATGATCTGGAAATTAGAACGGTGGGAGTAAAAAACTAAAGCTTGATACATGGAGCATGAGGTCCTTGAATACATATTTTGACAGTGGTGAATTTTCGTCGGTGTTTTATTCCTTTTCCTATATTGTGGCGATGGTGGCGGCCGCGTTACATCATTACAACAGGAGTACCGTGCTTTTAAGAAAAAGGAGACGATGTTGAAGTTGTCGTCGAGTAAGCACGTACCGTTTGACTGTATTTAACGGCACTTGTTTTTTTATGCCAAAAGAACCTATTATATAGGTTAAAGACAGAAAAAAAAAAAGAAAAAAAAGGCCAAAAAACAAGACCCCGTTTAGATCCAAACTTTTCTCCCAAATTCCATTATGCAAAAAGAAAATTCCCTATCACATCAAAATGCCGGCACATGCATGGAGTACTAAATGTAGATGAAATAAAAAATTAATTGCACAGTTTAGATGTACTTTGCAAGACGAATCTTTTGAGCCTAGTTAGACCATAGTAGGACAATATTTACTACAAACAAACGAAAAATGCTACAGTGTATTTTTCAGCGCTACAGTACATTTCAGTCCCAATTTCAGCGGATGAAACACAGCCCCAAGTCGCTTGAGCCGAAGAAGCAGCCGTGCCGTGCCGCGCCGCCGGTGCCACGCCCATCCCATGCCCGCCCCACCCGATTCCCACGCCGTCCGGCCCGTTTAAAAAACAGCCACGGCACGCGACGCCGCCGCCGCGCCGGATCCGACGGCCCCGCGCCCTCGTGCTGCGCCGGCGTCCGCCCCCACCCACCACCCCACCGCACCCGCCTCTGTTTATTACCGGCCCCGCGGTGCACGCCCGCAGCGCCACGGCCCGGGCCCTGAAGCTCCCCCCCTGCCGTCTCTACCCCGCCCGCGCCCCCCGAGATCGGAACCGGAGCGCTCCCGCCGCGCGCCGCCCGTCCTCTCCGCCACCATGGCGCCGTCTCTGCTCGGGGTCACCTAACCTCTCTCCCTACCTTTTTCTCTTCGTCACGTGCCCGCGTTCGTTGAGCTGCTGGAGGAGAGGCTGCGCGGCCTGCTGTTTGGTTGCTCATGGCTCTCTCTCTCTCTCTCTCTGCCTGCGTGCAGGGGTTCACCAAGTCGCTGGCCATGACCGTGCTCTCCGAGATCGGGGACAAGACCTTCTTCGCCGCCGCGGTACGCCTCTCCTGCCCTTTTGCTTGCCTGCCTCTCAGCCTCTGCTTGCGTTGCGTGGGCGCCGTGTGGCTGCGTACACGCCTCGGGTCTCCTCCTCCCCGCCAGGTGTTCGACGGTATGCCTTCCGCCGCCGCCGCCGCCGCCGCCGCCGCGTGCCTCTTCGCTCGGCGGGCGGTTGGGTGGGACCCGGAGCGCAGCTGGCGCTGACCCGATCCCGGTCCAGATCGTGCGGTAGGTGGGTGCAGAGTCGCCGGTGTGGACGGAGCGGCTGAATCTGGGAGCCCGAAACGCCTTGGAGTCGAATTCTTGGCGGGGTTCGCTTGTCATCTAGTGCCGCTCAGCTGAGATTACCTCTATATTTTTTTCTTCAGGTAGTGACAAGCTACTAGTTGGTCGCTGTAGATTGGGTGCTCGGGTTTCTTTATGCTTCTCCACAGAGGGAACCAACGAGCTGGGGGGACTAATTCCGCGCTTGATTTGCTGCCGCGGCCTGCGGCTACAAATTGTTTTCCTCCATTAACAGCTAGGTGCGCGTGGCTTCCACTCCCACCGCGTGTGGGTGCTGTTGCTGCCTGCGGACTGTGGAGCGCCAGGCCTGCGGTTTGCTGGAGCTGTTGCACTTGCCGGATTCGGCTAATACCTGGCTCATACTGGTTCTGATGACATGATTCGTGCCTGTCCTCTTCCGGAACGGTTGTTTCAGCAGGGTAAGCCCTGGAGCAACGTTAGCTTCAGGACTGGGGATGAGGGATTTGCCGGGACTGGGCCTAGCAAGACAAACATACCCCTTTCTTGTGATAGGCTCGCCAATATTTTCCAGTGTCTGCTTCTATACGTTTCTTTTGTTTATGGCCCTTGTTTCGAGCACTGGTGTTACTCATGTTTGAATTTGTCTCTGCTAGATTCTAGCCATGCGCCATCCCAGGAAGCTCGTCCTGTCAGGCTGTTTGACTGCACTAATAGTGAGTATATTAAAAAATTTTAAATGCTGACCAATGGTTCCTTTTTTTTGTCTGTTGAATTTATTTTTTAACAAACTGTTTAATTAATTTAGTTACTGTTTTAGGTGATGACAGCCCTATCAGCTTCTCTAGGTTGGGCTGCACCAAATCTGGTAAGTCACTGTAACTGTTGGTGGAAGTAAAAGCTGTGTTGCACAGCTTTTTATGATGTCAAGAAGGCAATGGAATATTTGAAATTACTTAATTTTTGTGATTGCTGCCCAGACAGACCAAGCATATGGTACCAACATGGACTGATGGGCATGATTTTTGGTACTAGTATGTGCCCTGAGATATGAGGCATTATTACTACTACATGTGCCTATTTTTTGTTTGATGATGTTTAATCACATTTTTGGTAAAATGCTGTTGCTAGAATCCTGAATCCTCAGTTCCTCACATATGTTTGGCCTGGCCAACTAAAATGCAACTATGTTATAGTTATACTTGGCAGTATATCTTAGTCAAACTGACACCCTTGTCAAGTATAATGGTTCAGACTATGATTGACACTCTCCTTGACACCAAGTGGTTTGCCTTAGCGTCAGATTCACATTTTTACCATTTTCTTGTGATGCAGTTACAATTTCTGTTGCTAAATTATAGGCGATCCTTGTAAATGCTGCTTAACTGACAGTATTATGTTGAACAGATATCACGTAAGTGGACTCATCATGTGACCACTCTGCTGTTCTTTGTATTTGGCATTTGGTCATTGTGGGAAGGCTTCAAAGAAGACGGGTACTGATCTGCTTGTTGCCTTACAGTTTTTTATCTGCTTTATGTGTTTGGTGGCTTAGCAATTGACTAGACTAAGTGATGCAACTTTCATTTCAGAGATTCAGAGGAGTTGGCCGAAGTGGAAGCAGAGATGGTTGGCAGATTTCATCATTTATCATGTTCTTGTATGTACTGCAGTTCAAATAACTTGAGTTGTGCTCAATTTCCAGGATGCTGCCTTTAAGAGCAGAGGTGAATCTAAAAACAAATCTAAGGTGGGTGTACACAAGGGATATTTTCACTGTCATTTGTCAACCAGATTTTCTTGCAGAATGTTTCCACTTGCATAATTATATGATATCACTTTGGTTTCTGTGAAATTGTATTTCTACACTTTTCATCAGATTGTTCAATGTCTCTCAATAGTCTCATCGACCTTACAAATATGACTATATGAGTTTCTTATGCATGCAGTGTCTTTAGTCTTTACACAAATGCTTTCAACACACTCCCTCCAGTTTAAATGTTTGAAATTGTTGGCTTTTGAAAATGACGTTTGTTTTAAAATGTAGCATATATATCCAGAAATATACTACATACTTTAGATACCTTTAATACTAAAATAAGTCAACAAAATAAATAGTAGTCCCTCCATTCCAAATTGTAAAGGGTTCTGGGCTTTGAATAGATTCATGCAATATTCTATGTATGTGATGTGTCTAGATGCATCAACATCTCTACTACTATGAAGGATGCAAGGGAGGCGCCCACAACTAGATGGGTCTGCCATCCCCACGGCTCCTTCCCCATTGGCTCCACACGAGCTGCTTCTTGAGCCGAGCCAAGCAACTAATTGCATGCATGATGACCTGCAGGAGCCGAGCCACGTGCTCCTCTCCAAGCCGAAGGAGCCACTGCGAGCAGCTCCCGGCTGAGCCGAGCCACCAGGCGGAGCTAGTACAAATGTAGCAAAAATACGTGAAACCTGTCAACGAATAGATTCGAACCCAGGCGCTAAGCATTGGACCTTAGCCCTTCTAACCAAGCAGCCCTGACTTCGATTGTGACAACAAAGCAACAGAACTTATAATATACCTAACTATGTAATGAAAATTTACCAAGGTCAGCAATGCGAGGGAGCTCTTCTCAAGCATTTGTTTGAAGGTTATCATCACATTTGGTCATTTTCGTAGCCTCTCTGGTTCTGATTTTTCGTTCAACGCAATTTTGGTCCTGGTCCTATTCTTTTCTATAACAAGCCAATAAGATAAATTTGGTAGCTAAAACTATATACCATTTTGGGCCTAACCCTGCACAACCATTATTTGTAGGAAATACGTCATCTCTCTTGGCTCCAAATTCAAGATAAACGAAAAGTAAGATATATAAAACAATGACATAGGAATGTACGGTTTCGACTTTCCACAAAAAATTGTTGAGTGCCCATGTAAATGTGAGAAAACATAACATCCACTTATTGATCTGAATTAGGTATCTAAAATGGTCTACAATAGAAACCAAAGAGGTGGGGTGGATAGAAGGAAAGTTGGAAGATTTCCGTTGGATACCTCTAATAAAACCAAGAAAATCGTCAAATGCATACCGCGACTGCACACTCTTTGTGCCTCTATACTCTGTAGATGTTTGAGACAAAGAACATCCCAAGTTCCCAACAGACATTGCAATATGAATCTTAATGTGACTTAACACAATATGTCAGCCTCCGTAGCAACACACGGGCATAGACCTAGTATGAAAATAGGTGAAGAAAATGAGGACTAAAACCCCTTATAATTTGGAATAGAGAGATTTATACATAGCCTTTTTTTTTAGATGAATAGTCAACCGTTGTGTCCAAGTGAAGGTGTCAAACAGTTAAAAACACAGGTAGTATATGATTTTGATGTGTAGTCCTTCCATTTCTTCATATAGGGCATATTAAGACTCAAAAAAAAAACTTCATAATTTTTTAACCAGCAATTAGTCAAATATTTATATGCTTAGTATCTGGAAGTTATATCAATAGATTCATGTTTCACAAATCTTATAATACGACATTAATTTTGTAACAATTGATGATATATTGTTAGAATGATCAAAGTGCATTTCTAAGAACTCATCCAAATCCTAATACGTTAAAATGAAATTGAGGGAGTATCTAACTAGCTTTATTGTTTTTTTTGTATTCACTGTTTGCTCATCTGCAGATATATCCTTCTATTTTTATTGTTTGGAGAACAATTTTATTTAAAAAAACAAGTTAGTTATGAAAAGTTTGGTTATTGGCTTTCACTTTCTGTTAGCCATATTTTGTGTTGCAACCACTGATTTTTACTGATATATTGCTATTTTGGATGTGAAACTCAAATCTCTGTTGATGTTAGGCAAATGAGGATACAAAGAAACAACAAAGACCATTTCTCATGCAGTTCTTTTCACCTATTTTTATAAAGGTACCATCTGCTGATAATGTGCAAGAATTATGATAAATATACCATTCTTCTGTTTTATCTGGAATGTTAACATGTCCTTTAATCCTGTGATGTAGGCATTTTCTTTAACATTTTTTGGTGAGTGGGGTGACAAGAGCCAGGTACGTTGTACGAAAGTATTATTCAATCTTCAAAGCTTTGCAAAGCACATGTTGATGTCAGAAATAGTTAATGTTTCTGCTATATCCATGAACCTCTTGATAGATTGCTACTATTGGCTTGGCTGCTGATGAAAACCCATTTGGCGTTGTGCTTGGTGGAATCATGTATGAATAGCTTCTTTTATTGACCAGTGTCCTCTGTTTAAATTGCTTACTGTTTGTCCCTATTAATACCTCTTATTGTGCTTAGAGCACAAGCACTCTGCACTACTGCTGCTGTTCTTGGTGGAAAGAGCCTAGCCTCACAGATATCAGAGAAGATGGTAAGAGCATAACTATTGTTTGAACACATTTTCCAGACTGCATTACTTCCTGTGGCCTATGAAGTGTGAAATGTCCAACATCTAATTAGTTCCCTGACTGATGTAGGTTGAACTGTCAAGCGGAGTGCTATTCCTGTTGTTCGGCATCATGTCGTTGCTCTCTGGACCAGAAGGAGAGTTGTAATCCCTCCTGACTGATTAACAGAGCTTCCTCTTGTTACCTATTTTATTTGAGTAGTTGAATGACGGCGACAAGCCGGCAAAAGGCAGCCATCCAGGATGGTGATTCATTAGCTTAGCCAACACACTGTAAACATTCTCACTCGTCATTCATAAATATAACAATGAAATGTTGCTGAAACCTGCAGCAAATTGCATTCTGTTGTGCCCAGCACCAGAAAATATTCAGTGCAAGCTGCCCTGTTTCTGAAATTTGGTTGTCGATTACACGCTTGAACAAAGCTTTAATATTGTATCATATCACTTATGCCACCATGCCGGTAGCCATTTGTATCACAGTATGCTGTCTCTTTATATTACATGTTGGTAAAGTTCTCATTGGAACTGTGGTGAACTAAACGGCATAACAGATTAACATTGGTGGTGGCATGGTACAGTGTACGGAACGTGGCACTGTGACTTTTTTTGCCTTCCTGTAAACGAGATAACTACAGTATATTGTGACTCAGATATTGAATCATTCAGTGGGTTATGGAGACGCAGTAAACTGCTTTAGCTATGAGGTGAGGCCCTATCGTAACGTAGAATTTTTTTTTTCGAATCTTGTGTTTCCTTGTGAGGCCCGTTTGTAATGCAGAAGCAGAAATTGCATAGGAGTCGCACAAAAATGTCATAGGAAAAACACAGAAACATGAAGAGATTCCCGTGACCTTGAAATTGAATTGTTTTTTGTCGTACATTCTAACGGGGGCATAATTTTGTAACAGAGCAAATTTACATGAAAAAACGCAGGAAACAATGAAAAATCCCCACGTTTTAAATGGGCCTTTATGACTAAGAAACATGATAGTTCAAATGGGCCTTTGCCATGTACTGTAGCGTCAAGTAATGCAACATGGGCTTGCTCTTCTATCGAGTCTGCAATGTACTGTAATATTTCCGTTGGGTTTTAGCAAACGAATTCAATCTAATGATGGAAATTAGACCATTTGGAAGGTCGGCAGGAAAAAAAACTAACTCCGGTCGTGTTTTCGTGACATCCAGGTCACGAAAATCTTCGTTAATTGAACTGCAGCTTTTTCTTGGAAGGTCTTATAAATCTGATCGGAGGGGGAACGAGTTTCCAGCACATCAGCATTATACCCGGTGATATATTAATCAAGGGCATATGCGTAAAACATGACCTATTATAGGACTGTTTTAACTTGCAACAAACTTAAAAAAAATTATATTTCAAGATCAAGGGAGTACTATGACTGTTCTTGTACTTTTTATAACAAGATACGAGGAAAAATATAAAAGTATCAAGTACGTGAGTAGTTGTTTGTAACGTGCCCTTTAAAGTAGCAAATTTTCTTTTCATCGCACTCCCTCAAAAAGGTTTATATCACATTATCAATATAGAGCAAAGGTTGATCCCTAGTTTTTACCACAATATAAGCTATGAGTTTGTGCAAAGTTATTTTGGAGACAAATCTATACTCCCTTCGTTCTAAATTATTGCCTGCCTCAGCATTGCTTTTAACTACAAATTTCTAATTTTAATCAAGTTTATAAAAAATAAACCAATATATCTAGAACATCAAATTAGTTTTATTAAATACACCATGGAATCTATTTTGATGTTGCAATAATTTATATTATAGTTTTACTCTGCGGGCAACCGATGAGGGTTTGCATTTGCTTAGCTGTTATTAATATATTTTTTCTGAAACTTGTTCAAATTAGAGAAGTTTACTTAGAACAAATCTTAGATAACCTATAATTATTTTGAAATGGAGGAAATACATGTGATCCCAAGTTTTTATTGTAAAAAAACAATATGTTCAAAGGTACGGTTAGGAATAATCGTGATAGAAGATGATAGTGGTCAAGCCTTTCCCCCCTTGAACAGTGTTGTTTCATCTGCGCCATGGATTCCCTCCGATTTCTTCCTGAAAAGACAACAAGAGAAAGCCCTTCGATCGCTGCGCTTATTATGGGACACTTTGGAGTTTGGATTGCAATGCGGTCTTTATTGTGCGATATATAGGATGGGACCGTATGATTACAAAGGCTACTCGCATCATTTGAAAGTACAACCTTTACACACTCACTACGGTTTTAATTCCCCCAAAGCACAACCGAGAGGATGTTGATCGGCATGCAGGACACAATCAGTAGGATGCTGCCGAACCCATCAGCAAATAACAAAAGCTACAGGTAAAGACAAGCGATGTGATGCAATTTTTAATTTAGCAGTAGCCAGCGCAGGTCTAACCTTTTCGTACTTTTGAACAAGCCATGCCTGCACAGCGCGCACACATTTTAACAGGATCTACTGAATGCATATGCATGCTGCTGCCTTTTTGTTCTGATATCCGCAAGAACAGCGAAAATGGAATGAATGCTGGTTCCCATAAACGAGCAAGCATATAATGAAAGGGCGCCCTGTGTTCCTTCTACTCCTAGCTGGGTTTTCTCTAAAGAAGGGTACCTTTCCTTGCCGTACAAGGGAAACATGGAATTAGCATCCAGGAGATCTGAAAGTCGGAGAGAATTCGAAGAAAGCGTTTTTTTCTTGTTTTCACTGCCTTTTTTTTTTGGAGTCTAGACAAGTTTTTTCTCTTCGTAATAATCTACGCTATAAAAAAGCGAGTTTTCTAAAAATCTTTTTTAAAAACATAGGTATACCCCTCACGCTGGTCCCACTGCGCAGTTTAGAAAAGGTTGAAAAGTGGTGGAAAGACCCAAAACCTATAGATGCAAAATGTTTCATCCACTTTCTCTCTTTATTTCTCACCTTATTTTATACCTACACCCACGTGCTACTTTACTTCTCTTGATTTTAATGAAAAAGGAATGAGTGAATCAATCAGGTCTCTTTTCTTTTAATTCTATTTTTTTTTTCTCCTTTCTGTTGCCTGCTCAATCATCTTACAACACAACACATGCGTGTTGCACGTACATCTACGCTGGTATAGGCATACGATCGAGTTGGAGTGATGGAGTCGATGATGGGTGCGGTGGGAAAGGGTGAGCAGTGCACTGCACCACCAATAACTGAGCTAGTATAATCTAAGTTCAGAGACCAAATTAAAGTGCATATCCAAAAGTTCAACCGTTGCTCAGATTCAAGCACCACACTGACATTTGTTGGAGAAATTTCTTTATTTTAACCCATTTAACCTAATATGTTATTTTTTCACCTCTCTAAAAAAGTATTTTTAGAACTAAATCTTTTATTTATAATAGTCAATATGCACATGTGGCACGCACGTATCCATTAAAAAATCATATAGTAAGAAAAAAATGATATTTTATTATAATATTAATTTATATATAGATAAAAATATTATTTGTAAATGAACTACCGTATGGGACTGCAACAAAATTTATTTATTTTTCATCTTGGTACATGAGAAAGATCATTTGAAATTTATTTATCTGACTCAAGAGAAGGATTTAAATATTATTATATAAAAATGCTTACAATAATCTTTTAGTATGTAATCTACTTAGTTGTTTACTTCAACTAACAGCATCCATATATAGAGTATATATCTATATGCATGGTCCTCATCAGCTAAATAAAAAGGCATTCCATATATCTGCCTATATATACTCTTTATTTAGGAGGAGCAGATGAGATGAGAATGTATATGGTGCTAGTACGTAGTCCCTTCTGTAGGGATTTCGAAAAAAAAACTCACTTAACATGGCCCTGACCAGAGTGTCTATGGGCCCGGCTGGCCCAACCGCAGGCGGCCCAAGTCAACTCACCCTCCGTAGGATCTTGGCCGTCGGCTACAGATGAACGGTCTAGAATTGCACCAAGATAACCTCAAAACCCTAGGTCTCTCCCCGCTCCCTCCACCCACACTGCAGCGGCTGCCGCTCCTTCTCCCCGCCGGCGCGCAACCCTCCCTCCACCCACTGCGGCCGCCACCGCTCCCTTCTTCCCCTGTCAGCGCACCGCGCGTCCGCTCTGTGATGCCCCCGGCATCTCAGAAGCCTGAACACACAATTATATGAAAGCTAATGGTGAAATTAAGACTTAGTCATACTTAGAAATTTTCTCAAATCTGAATTTTCAGCTTAACCCAAATTTGCATTTGAAATTTCCCTTGAGTTGACTATACAACTTCAAAATCTTCCTTTCTATGAAATGAAATTAAACTTATCACCTTTCAAATGCACCTATTGTGGGAATGATTGGCCCTCATTTGATACTTCAAAAGTTGGAAACAAGAAAGTCTCTACACAAAGCGAAATTTCTGTTGTAATAAACCTTGGAACATAATAGTGTCTATAATTCAAAATCTGTTGGGTTTCAGGCCAAAGTCATATTACCAAACTTGTTGATAAAATACTAGAGAACAACTTTGGTAACTAGAGTTTGATCACATAATGAAGTTTAAATGGAGTTTAGAGTCAGTTTCTACCAACACAGGAAACCAGTTCAAATCAGCTCTATTCAGAAATCTCCAATTTGCTCTAGACTGCAGCCACTTTCATGCAAAACTCCAATTGGAAAAGTTGTAGGATTTAAAATTCTAAACAACTCACTCAAAAGGCATTTTGGGAGAAAAGGCCTGGAAATAGGACTTTTTATTTTTCAAAGCAATATAGGTTTTCTGTCCATAACTAGGGCTGCTAGCAAAATTTGAATTTAAATCATATTTGCACTTGGAATTTGATGCTGAACCTTTTGACAAACTTGTAGATCTCTCTGATTAGAACATTTCTTCCAATTGGACTTTTTCCAAATTCAGCCTCCAAATGGGTCAAAACAGCGAATTACCGAAGGGGAGAAAACACAATTCGATTTTTCCAAAAAACACAGTCACTGACACGTGGGCCCGCGATCCGCGTGCGCGTGCACGGCGCGAACCGGGCGCGGCCGCGTGGCGCGCCGGTGTACAGGAAGTACGGCGAGACCACGGCCGGCGCCCCAGGCGCGTCAAGAGGAGGAGGAGTCACCCCGCGCCATAACCATACCCCGCTCGCCCGTCCCCGTGCCTCTCCATCCCGTTTCCCCGCTCTCGCCGCGCCGCGTCGCCATTGCCGGCCCGAGTCGAAGCTCGAGCTCGTGCCGCCGCCTCTCGCCCCGAGACCACCACCACCGCAACCGCCACTCCACCGCGCTCCTTCCCCGCCTAGTCTTGTCGCCGTTGAGCCCTCCACCGCGGAGATCGAGCCCACCGCGACGTCCTCGCCACGCCGACGTCGCCGCGGTTCACGCTCGGTGCACGGCCTCCTACGCCGCCGTCCTTGCCTCACCGTCGACGAGATCTACACGAGGTTGAATCCCGCACCTCCGCCACCCCGCGTCGCGGCTCCGGCGAGCCCCAGCTCGCCCGCGCGCGCGCCGCGCTGTGCGGCCTCGGTCGACGCGAGGAAGAAGAAGGGGGCCGGGAAACTTTAGATCCGGCCCCTCGGTTTCTTTGATTTTGCATCCCGGTCCTCGCGCGTTTTGAATGAGTCTTGCAGATCTTGCAAGCTAGCCCCTGGAAGTTACGGTTAATTGCGAAAGGTCCTTAGATCTAGGTTTTTCTTTTTTCTATTTACTTTTTCTCGGTTTGAACTTTGAAAAATCATATCAATTCAAAGAAAAATCCAAAATGGACAAACTCAGTACCTATGAACTCCTCTTGAGTAGATCTACAGGTTAGGTATGATGTGGCTATGTGAAAAGACATTTTTACCCTCGGTTTTGTTGCATGCATGTTAAAGCAAAATAATTACCAAAAGTGATGCAAATGGACTCCAAATGTGGTGAAACTTGGACAGTGGCTTTAGTGTGATATTTAGGCACTGTCTAAACTTTTGTAGCCCTAGAACTTGCTGTTATTTACTCTTTTGCCATTTTACAGGTGTATTGAGCAATTATTCAACCTAGAAATTGGAGGCTATACAAAATGTGCATAAAATGGATCCTTGGTATTCTCATACACTTTGGATAGTATAAGTAACCCAACTATGAACTATGAGCCCCTGCATGTTAGGTTTGGAAGGGGATTTAGAAAGGACAAATATTAACTTGTGTAAATAGATAAATGGAAAATGTGGCACAAATAAACCCCTAAAATGATGGGGTCTTGTTTTAGTCTTTATAGGGTGTAGTGGTACTGTGTAAGTGAAATGTGGGCTACAGCCTAAGTAGTTTTGCCTCTTGTTCCACCATTTCATGTATAAATTGCTCATTTATACAACTAGGACAATGATGACCATACAATGTATGCTTAGAGTGACAGGCCTCTATTTTTCCTATGCCTTGCACGGTATGGGAAGCTCACTGGTAAAAATTTAGGGTGTGCATGTTGGGTTTGGTCACTATTTTGAAATTAACAAAATGTTACTTGCTAAACTTGATAAATGGAAAAAGTGACCTTTGGGTGTATAAGAAAATTCTAGGAAAATTCTAGTGTGTTGCTAGCATGATATGGAGTCCAAAAAGTATATGTTTGAACTAGGTTCATTGAGGTACTCCGTGTTTAGGTAGTTTATCGCTCACCTTTTCGCCGGTTCATGGAATGGATATTCATATGTGTGTTTCGTGTTCAAGCATCTCATTTCTTGCATCATCCCGCGTATTATTCATATAGCGACGCTCATTACAGATACGTAATCCAGAAACGAGCACGTGGAACTACCTCAACCAACGGTGATCCAAAAGACCAACTAAGACTCACTCACGACCTGGAGGGCCCATCAGTCGTGTTTGGACGGAGGAGTTGTCCAAGGGATCAAGGGGTTGCCTGGGGCGAAGCCTCACAACCCAGCAAACTAACAGTAGCCTAGTTGTTGGTTTTTATTAAAGTGAATCAAAGGTAGGCAGGACCATACTTTCCCAGCTAATGATTTAAATACTGTGTACGCATATGTATTAGGAGTTGATTGAAACCAATTGCACTAGACTTCTCGGCCGTCCTGGCCCTAGCACCTATACTAGGTACGTAGAACGAGTTGCCTAAAAATGCTAGGCTCGACTAGATACGAGTGAGATGTCACTCGTCACGTAGGTGTTTTGAAAAGAAAGAGAACACTGTCTATGCCAAGATGCTTTATTATGCTGAGGATTACTTGAAGACCGGGCGGAGATTAAGTTTACTTCTCGCGGTGTGCGTTGTTGCGGTGTAATGGCTTCGTCCGAGTCGCATAAGGCCCGTTCGCTGTTCGCCTGCTGATCGGCATAACATTGCTAGAATGCTTATCCGGTTAATGGGGCCGGTGAAACCTTACTTGTGCCATCCAGATAACAGAAACACGTTCCTATCCACTGGTTGAGAGAAGGTGGCTCGGAGGAGCTTGGTACTCATGATGGGGAGACCGAGATGTCGGCAGGCTCGTCATGGGGGCACAACCCGGGAGTCAGGTGGGAGTGAATCGAACTTGGGATGGGACAAGTGGAGAAGGGGGACTATATGTGGGAAAGCCGTCGTGTGAGTAAGCATATGGGCCCCTGGCATTTTCTAGTTATTCTCGGGAATATAAAAATCGATTCGAATCGCTGATGCTCACCAGGTGTGAGAATGCCAATATCACTGACGGGCAACGTAGAACTATTTGAGGCAAGATGTTTTATGGAATTGATGATTTGATACGACACAATGGTTATACATGCTATACTTCATGCAAATTACTCGCTTTATATTACCAGTGAGATTCAGGATAAGGACTAGCGGCTGTCAAATCCCGCTATAGCATGACATTAAAACATAGTGGATAATCATGATTAAAGGATAGCGACTGTCAAATCCCGCTATCCTATGGCAACATTTTACAGTTTAAAACCAATGGCTAAGGACCTACTCGCTGGTAAGCTGAGCTTTGCGTCAGCCGTAAACCCTGTCCATTAAGTCCTACTGAGTAAGTAATTAGTACTCAGGGTTTGACCCCACTTTCGGCTCACAGGTACTGGCGGCATTTGGATAGCTGCTTGGAGAAGGGTAGCACCGGTGGGCTCGGTGCTTCTCGCCTCGTTCATCTGTATGAAGACTTCTTAAGTATTTGGTTTCCGCTGCGAGATGTTTTGAAAACGCTTCCGCATTATATATATTTTGGACATGTATTTGACTATATACATTCTCGGTTTGTAACTAAGTCTATCTATTCTATATTTCAACTGCCTGTGATGACGTAACTGTTGTGGCTCCATCGCGAGTCGGATGTGTGTGATGTCGGTTCCTCTGAGATTTGGTGCAAATCGAGAGCCGAGGGCTTCTCGACGGACGACCGGGTTTAGTACGGTCTAAGTACACTGTAAGTTAATGGTGACAGGTGTATTTAGCCCGTATTAAATCGGCGGTTCCGCCACACGCTCCTCCTCTCTGCCGGGACGCCTTGCTGAGTCGCCGTCTCACGCAGCCAGCGCGGCCGTGTCCACGGCGGACGCGCCGTCCCCTCCTCGCCCGCTCCGCCAGGCCCGGATCCGCAGCCGGAGGACGCTGCCGTGTCCGCCTCCCTCCCTCCAGTCGGGGCTCGCGTCCGCTCATCCCCCGGCTCTGCTAGGCCTGGATCCGCTCCGACGCCGCCGCATTCGCCTCCGTCCTGCCGACCAGGAGGGTCAGGGGCTCGCGTCCGCTCCTCCCCTAGCTCCGCAACGCCTCCTCCTTCTCCGTTTCTCCGTCGCGCCGGCCACGGCCGGGCCATCTGCTTCCGCCCCGACGCCGCCTCTCCTCCACGCCCGGATACGCCTAGCCCTCCCCTCATTTTCTTGAACCGGGTTTCGGATCTTGTTTGGTTTTCATACGATGCATATTTGTACATGGTTTTTTCGTAGTGAACATAACGATTTGAGATTAAAGTTGTGTTTTATTTGTTGATACTGCCTCGTGGAGTTTGAGCTGCGAGAGAAGGCTAGATGGGCTGTGATTTTTGTGATTAGGCTGGAATCGGTTGGGCCATCATGGATTTTTGTCCGAGGGAAGAGGAAAACAAGAGATTGGGTATGAACGTCGACCAAGATTTGGATCAGAGTATGGATATGGGTATGGGTAGAATTTTGGGTGAAAAAAAAAACGAGAGTTTAAGGGGCTCGCGGCTGAGATTGTACGGCAGAAACGCTGTTTCTGCCGTAAGAGTAAACAGGGCCCACTATGATTACCTTTGATCACAGTTAGATGTTTAATTCGGATTAGATCAAAGGGTGGAGACTAAGATGGGTACAAAGCTGTGAAAGTAAAATTTGTTTTTTATTAACTGGAACTTTTATTTATTTATTTATACTATACACATATGTACTATATATGCTGCACTGTCTAATTAATTGTCCCAAATACACCTGTATGTCCACATACACATTATATATGCTGCACATGGCGCATATGCAGTTATGCACAATACTAGAGGGCGCAGGCAAGATATGTCAATGCACATTCCATATGGCAACACTTGTTGCACCACTCATCACGGTGGAATATATTACATGCATCTAATTGAGCACATGATGTCTAAAACTTGCTACACCAAGCTTATTCACATACATCTCTACTTGCAAAATAAGGTATGTTTGGATCTCATAAGTGTTTTTTTTCCACAAGATTGTCATAATAATCACATAATATCCAAACATGGCCTTAGTTAATTTAGTTTTACTTTTGGTCGGACATGCCAAAATTCAATTTTGACGGACCAATTTTTAGCAACCTTTTGGTTCGATGCCAAGAAGTTGTCAATCCCTCGCATTTGACATAAAAAATGACATGCACATTTGCCGAAACCCTAGCATCGCACTAATTTAGTATGCTTTATATGGATATTATTGCCAATGGAATTAAAAAATCTTGACACAAGACAAATCGATCTAAAAAGCTACTACGTACTACACGCGTCGAAGATGCTCTCTAGGCTTGGGTGCAGGAGGAAAAGGTTGGAGGTGAAAAAGGCGGCTTTTCTTCGTTCCGGAGGAGTGAAGCAAGAGCAAAGAAGGCCGCCGACCGGACCGAATTAAAACGACCGTCGTCGTCGTCGTCCAGTGCGCAGCGCAGGTAGACCAACGACGATCGAGGAGAGCTCGACGATCCCCGCGGCGGACGTCATGATGGCGTGGCGATGATACCAAGACCGGGGCGGGCCCCCGGGCGCCTGCCGGTGCCGGCCCGAGCACGTACGTATCATGGGTGCTGGTGGTGGTGGATGGCGTCGTCGACTCGTCGTCATCATCACACACCACCATCCGGCGCTCCGGCCGTGAAAAAGCCCGATCCTTTGGCGTCCGTCCGCCCAGGTCCACCCATCGCGGCGCCGGCGCCGTTGGCGCGCATCGACGCCCGCCGCCGTCGGCCGGGTCGCCGCTGAAACCAAACCGGCATCGGGGTTCGCGAGCGCCCGTCCCGGGTGGGTCGGAGGAGTAGTCAAGGCCTACATACCCCGGCGGGCGGGCGGGCGCGCGTGATTGATCCCTCTGCACTGCGGAGCGGCGCCGCAAATAGACGGCCGGCCGGTGGCCGGTGGCCGGTGCAGACATGGAGAGCGCGAGCGCGCGACCGCGGAGCTAGCCTGCGGAGCACAAGGGCATGGGCAATCATTTGGTCCTTCTTGGACGGCGCGCCTGGCGGCGAGCTCCTCCGACAAGAATCATGGCGCCCCGCCACGATCCCTCGCGTCTCGATCGTCCCGCGCGCGGGACAGGAGGAGGCCCAGCCTAGCTGCCCAGCGATCGAAGGGAGACAAGACACGCGTGGTGCTTTCTGGGCTGCTTTGTTGTTGGTGATCAGATGCGACCTTTCCGCGGCTTCGTTCGTCTTCATCTCTCTCTCTCTCTCTCTCTCTCTCTCTCTCTGCGTGCCTAGGCTAGGCTAGGAGTCGGCCTGCCGGAGGGGGAGGGGGATCGTCGGAACGCCTCTAGGCTTTTCTCTCATCACACCAGACCCTTTCGGCGGCGCTGGTCGGCCTGGTGGGGGGTCTTCCTACCCTGCCGCGCCTGCCTGCCCGCCCGGGACGTGCGAGACGATCGTCGTCAACGCCGGCGGCGGCGGCGGCCCCGACGGACACTTTGATGTTTCTGTTATCCCCTGTGCATGCCCTTGTGGAAGTGGAATGCAAGTGCTGCTCGCTCCCCCCCATCGATCAATATTGACATGTACATGCTCTCCTTGGGTTTGGAGCTCACCGTACGTGTCACTTAATTCACGCAAACATTTCGTTAATTAGGAACTAAGCGATTCTAGCACACGTGAAGATCGACGTGAAGGGACGTCAGTCATGGATATATGAATAAGGATTCAACTTTCAAAGCGCACCGCCAGAAAGCCTACGCCTTTTTTTTCTTTGTTTTCTTTTATTTACAACAGCTAAGAACGAAGCTATATAGGGAAGGGAAAAAAAAAACAAAAAGATGAAGTTAAAAACAAAATGATTCTCATGACCACCATCTGCCGTGGTCAATGATCGCCCAACGGAGAGGACGATACAGGAACAGGAGCACGCAGGACACAGCACACCCTTTGCCCTCCCTGCCTTCTGTTCTCTCCTCTATGTTCCCCTGTGGGTGTGTGGGTGAGAACTCTGAATTCTGTTCTTCTGTAGTACACACCGAGCATCCAACAGTTCATCAACTTTCGAGTCCCGGCCCGGGAGCACAGCAGTCAGCACACACCAGCTTTGGTCGGCTCTACATTCTGCTCTCCAGGTCTGGTGGTGGGCCCATGGTGGGCCCATTGACGAGATCACGTGGACTCCAAGCTACACATCGGTCACATCACACCTTCCAAAATATATTTCTTTGGAACCTGGAATAGTCCTGCATCGACGCTGCACACTGTTTCCAGACAGAGCCGAAGATATAGTACTTGAAGATCCTAGCATTTAGTAAATACAAAATCCTGAAAAAAAAAGAAGGAATCAAGTCCTATATATATGAAAGAAAAAAAAAGATTTTTCCCCCTTGGACAATGTTCGAATATTGTTTCTTTATTGTAAAGTTGTGCAAATAAAGTTCATGTGCACGTTTTGCATGCATTAAAACCACTTGTGCATAGACACTGCATCTAAAATGATAGTGAAATACCTGTTTATAAATAATTTATCTTTGAGTGGATCTTGTAAGTAACCGAGAATCATAGTTCAAATTCCAAGCGTAAGAGCTTGGATTGCGTGAACGCTAAATAAAATGTGACCTCTTACATCTAGAAGAACATTAGAGTTGAGAGAAACATCATCAACCGTTCTAATGTTTAGGAGCATTGCATTAAATTAAGGGAGTGACTAGATGAAGTGGACTATTAAAAGGCCTCTAAGAATAAAACATTGTCCTTTCTCTGTTTATAACACTTACATCTCGCTAATGGTGCCATGCCGCAATCTTTGCCAACTCCGTCTGAGTGCCTTCATAGCCCCTACTCTTCCACCCAACTTTGGTAGCTCTAACCAGCCACCTGCACTGTCCACCACTTGTCTTTCAATATCATAGCGGAGGCAGCATCCTCAAAGCCTCAATCCACATCAACCATTCATCTCCTTTGCCAGCAGGAGCAAGTAGTCCTTCTCCTAAATCCCAAACCCTTAACTTAAATTTAGAACACCAACACAACACACTGTTACTTTCTCCTTCGCCTTTAAGACTTCCTTCTTACTATCCCCTTTGTTCCCTTTCGCTTTTTACAATGGTTCGCTTCTAAGAGGGCCGAATATCCACATCACGTGGGCTCCCACATTAGTACTAAATTGAGAGCTCCCACATTTTAGTTTTCCACTGCAACGGAATCAGTCATCTTTGTCTGGTTATTAGTGTTGGCTCTACATCATCGTTGGTTCAAGACATGAATTCATAGTGATGACCCCTCAATACATCACTACTTGTTCATAACACAAACTGGTAGCAATGCGATACATTCATCACTGATTGTTCATGCCCTAAACTGGCAGTGATAGGTGGTTTACAATTGAACTCAAATATAACTGCAATGATGTAGAATCCATTCATAACACAAACTGTTTGTAAAAATAGTTACATACAAATGAACTGAAATATAGACAAACTTAATATCAAAGTTATAGCGCACATCAACAAGATTTACAACTTTGTAGAATAGTATTGTCGATGTTAGGTACCGGCAGCTCATCATGGGGTGTTCGATGGGGGTTTTGAGACCGGCTAGGGATGGCGAGATGAATCACGAAGGTGTACAAAACGCAAGAGATGGCGATTTAAACAGGTTCGGGCTTCTAGATCACGTAATATCCTATGTCGTGTATGGTGCTTTGTCATGTCTAATTATGCGAGTTTGTAAGCTTGGGCTTGGATGACTGCCCGTCGACCCCTAGCTCCCTTTATATAGTCCGGGGATCTAGGGTTATAGCTCGGTTGTCCGAGAGTCCTAGCAGGATTATATATCCTCAAATATGGAAATAAATCTACTATAGATACATGAGAGTCCGACTAACCTAAGTTGCCTTGGAGACCACTCGGCCCACCTGTCAGAGCGGTGGTAATCTGAATCTATACCCATAGATGTATGATATCCACAAGTACAACTTTATAGACAAACTTTATATCAAATTAAACATGCATTCAGATGTCAGCATGAATGTAACATTGCCACAAATAAGTTCCATGTATAGCTGAATTAGCAAATTAGGTGGCATATATCAAGGTCTGTGTGTGCCCACTAGATCTCGATCGGGTGAACAATCTGGCAACCCCCACCTTATTTCGCTTCTATCTTTTTAGGCAGGCCCCACTAAAAACGAGTAATATTGTCCTTAAGTCATTTTCTATTCACTTCATCCTTGCCTCTGTTATTCCTTCTTTCTCCTTTTCTTTTCAAACACAACTAAGGCTAAGGTCACTAGACCTTGCATTGAGCGTGCAAAACACAATAGACGTTATGTAGATGCACTGTTTACAGGATGGAGTATGAAGTAGAAGGTTGGATAGAGAGGCTGCTGACATTAGCCTAATGTAGCCTTTTTTTAAAAAAAAAATACCTATTGATTAAAGCACAAATTGATAGCTTGTTTTTAACTAAAGAATAATGTTTGGTAAACTACTTTTATTTAATCCTCCAACTATTCTATATTTTCCCCCTTGTCCTTAATGATTTCCTTGTGCGAAACGAGAACAGAAAAATGCATAAAATAAATTGATGCCAAACCGTGGAGGAGCTTTTTAATGGGATGCTCATTACTTAGCAAGCGGTGGAACATGGTGGCAGGCTCAATATGTGAAAGGGTGTGACACATGTGATAGAAACAAAATGAGAAGTCAAAAAAATCACCATTAAACGATAAAGTTTCTCCTTATTTGTCTGGTCACATCCAATTCCATTTTGGCAAGCATTCACAAATGAGCCTCATTTGTTACATATATAGTATCTTTAGGCTATCCCCCCTCCATGGGCGATCCACATCCTGCTACCATCACCACCCACCAAACCCTAGTCTCTGAACGCCACACCTATCAGATGACAGTAGCTGCACCTAGTGGCGTCGCTCTGCAAGGAGGCTATCTTGCAGTTCCTTCCTATTTATTCCCTCTCCGCCTCTCCTTACACCACCACCGATTGCTTAGCTTGTTGTTAGAGTGTTTCTCTCTAGCCCTTGTCACCAAATCTGTTGCCCTTTAGGACGGATCACATTCCATAGTGATGGATGATCTACGCTCCTCAAGGACATATCTTTACTATGGATCGTATCACAGCCGACGAGGGGTGCTGCTGTCATGCCATCTGTCAACCACTCCTCATCGATGCTAGGTGCTGCTAGGTCTTGCTTGGCTGGCATCATGCAATAGCCCCACCGTCTCCTCGTTTTGTTTTGGCAGTCACAACCGCCTTCCCCTACCCATGTTGCCATCGGTTCAAATCTCACCCATCGCTGTGGTCCCTGCTAGATAGCTGGCGCCACTATAGGACCCACTTACTGTCGCCACTATGTGGGACTCCACCTCTTGGACCTGTCGTTGCTCTCTGGCTGACGACCGTCGTCGCTACACGCCATTTGTCATTGTTGTGTGGTTGTGGTCCCCCCTTCTCCCAGTCCGTTGCCAGTAGTCACAGATGGCCAATGGCTTTGGTCGTCACTCAGGACCATTAGCTTAGCTCTAGAGCTCTTTGACCGCTGCCAATCTTCCCGATGGTTTGGGTCAGGGGATCCTATGCTACCCGACTCCTACGTCTTGTGCATGCTATTGTCATGTTGTATAATACCATTAGCTTTTTGACACATCGTTTAGCTATTCATCTTATTCAAAAAAAATTGTATATATAAATACATTACTTATTTTGTTGCGACTTATATATTGTACTATGAATTGTATTTTAAGTGCGACTTACAAATACATATAAGTATTAACAGGGTGTTTGGTTGATGGGATAATACGTTATCCCATGATGTTCACGTTGTCCTTGCAGAGAAAAGGAAAACCCATCAATCTATTGGAGGCATTCGCACAGAGAGGGATAGAAGGCTAGCTATATGAGCAAGATTGATCCAGCAGGTGGAGAGAGGCCCGTCGTCCCTCTCAAGTCTCAACTCTCAAGTAGCCTGCCTAGTGCGCCGGTACACGAGGGAGCGAGGCCCGGGCGGGGGAGCCCTAGCTAGGCGTGTCTCGATGAGGGAGCACTAGTAGCAGAGCAGGCGACCACCTCATCATCCCCCTCTCCCGGGTGCGAAAAGGCCACACGACACATCGCAAAAAAGCTATGGCGGACTGCCTAAAGCCACACACGGATGTCGTTGCTAACGCCGTGGGCAGGTCGACACGATCGACCAGCAAGAGTTTAAAAGCCATCAGCACCCGGCCGTCCCACACTTCCCTTTGACCGCCCCCCTCCGGCTGCGCCTGCCGCGGCCTGCACTGGAGTAAAAGAGAAGAAGCAAGCAAGGAGCACGGAGCTAGCTAGCACCACGAGGACAACGAGAAGCCGCTCGGCGCTCGCGCCGTGTCCACTCTCCCGTCCAAGAAGAATCCACCACCAGCCAGCCAAGAACTCGATCGGCCGATAGATCCACCGATCGGGATGTGGGAGGCAGGCGGCGTCCACGGCACCCACGAGGCGCTCCTGCTGCAGGCCGCCGCCGCCGCCGGCGGATCAGGGGCGGCAGGCGCCGACTACGGCCACCCCGCCCTCCTGCCGCCGTGGCTCGGCCCCGCCGCCGCCGCCGCGCCGGGCTTCTCCTACATGTCCCCGCACCCCGAGGAGGGGCTCTTCGGCGCCGAGGCCGCGGCGGCGGCGAGCGCGCCGTTTGGCGGCCTGCTGGGCGGGTACAGCGACGGCGCGGGGCAGCTCGGGGTGTTCGGGCTAGCAGAGCCGCCGCCGGCGCTACCGCCGCCGCCCCACGCTCTGGGTCTGGCAGCCGGAGGGCCGAGCATGGTGTCCGGCATCCTGGGCACCCTGCAGGCGGAGCTGGGCCGGATGACGGCCAAGGAGATCATGGACGCCAAGGCGCTGGCGGCGTCGCGCAGCCACAGCGAGGCCGAACGCCGCCGCCGCCAGCGCATCAACAGCCACCTCGCCAGGCTCCGTAGCCTCCTCCCCAACACCACCAAGGTTTTTGCCTACCTACCGATCCATCCATCGATTCTTGCTAGCTAGTAGGGCAGACCCCATGCATATATGCGATGTGATCGATCATCACCACCTGCATGTCGTACACATGCCCGACCGTCGTACTTCCACTCCCGTTCCTTGCAGATCGATCCATGGCTGGCCGTCAAACCCTAGAACAAGAAAACTAACCAGCAGCTGGTTGGCCCTGCCCTGCAGAGAGATAGATGATCGGTGCGGCCTGGCTTTGATGCTCGCCTACCGTTCACCAGTTTAGATCCACCGTGAGACGAAGCTAACAAGATCAGCCTTAATTCCTTGCACAAGTATATATTCAAGCACACAGCTTTTGCTAGACTAATACTCCAACACAAGAAGAACACACCACATGTGTGATATAGCCGGCCGGCCGATCGACCTACCATACCTAGATGCTCATTAGCCAGAGTTTCTCTCATTCGACAGCCCCTAGTGACACTGGCTGCCTCTACTAATTAAAATCCCCACTCATATAGCATAATAATTACATGCTTGAAATGGATCGAGAGGCAGCAGCTCATCATCCAATTCCCCATTTCCGAATCGCCGCAGCAGCTCATCTTTAATTTCCTCCCTCATCAGCAGCAATACTGCCATGTTTAATCAACCACAACAATCATATACTAGTTTTGAGAGACAGGAATTCCATTTCAATGGATCGACGATCTTGGGAAGACGCCACACATATATATCGTCCTATACTATCTAGTCCCTCCAGAGCCAGGTCGGGTCAGGACAAAGGACTAGTAAAGGAGACGACAAAGACAAGATGAGATGGTCATAGGTTAGACGACCCAGAGTGAGAAAATGGCCATATAGCGGGCCTATAGGCAGCAGCAGCTGACATGGCAGCAGAAGCAGCAAAGATAGATGGAAGGCTTTGGGCTCGTGGGAGACCGGACCGGCAGGGGAGGGTGAAGGGAGATCGAACGGCGGCCCGTGCAAGACAACGCGCACGCTCGTGTCAGAGCTCATCAGGCGCCCCCGCTCCAAAAGCCGGCAGGCAGGCAGGAGTCCGGCCGGCCGGCTGGCGATTGGGGAAGGGCGAGCGCGCATGCAAAGTCTGCACCCACGCGCGCCATTTTTGTAGCTTTTCCTCCATGCTCGCATGCACTCGCGCCACTCGATCGCCACTGCTGCTGCTGTGCAGTTTCCCTCTCTATCTCTCTCCTACCGCCACTACACCTGCCTGCAGCCACCGCGCGAGGGCGCCTACTTGCACACTCTCACAAACGCCCCACTGGCTATGCTGCTAGCCAGCCACTGTAGCATGCTCCTCTCTCCTCTCTCTCTCTCTCTCTCTTCCCCTTTGCTTTCGCGCAATCATGCTTGCATGCATGCGAAGAAGCCAGTTTGTTGATCTGCTGATTTCAAGCCGCTAATGATGGCTCTGATCTGACAGACGGACAAGGCGTCGCTGCTGGCCGAGGTGATCGAGCACGTCAAGGAGCTGAAGCGGCAGACGTCGGCGGTGCTGGGCGCGGGGGGCGCCGAGGAGGCCGAGGCCGACGGCGAGGCCGCCGCGGCGCCGCGGCACCACCACCACCTGCTCCTGCCCACGGAGGCCGACGAGCTGGCCGTGGACGCGGCCGGGGACGGCGAGGCCAGCGGCGGCATCGTCGTGCGGGCGTCGCTGTGCTGCGAGGACCGCGCGGGCCTCATCCCGGACATCGCCCGCGCGCTCGCCGCGCTCCGCCTCCGCGCGCGCCGCGCCGAGATCGCCACGCTCGGCGGCCGCGTCCGCAACGTGCTCCTCATCACCGCCGACGAGGAGGGGGACGAGGAGGAAGGGCGGGGCGACGGCGACGGCGACGGCTGCGGCGGCGGCGCATCATTCGCCAACCGGAGGCACGAGCTCGTCGCGTCCATCCAGGAGGCGCTGCGCGCCGTCATCGACCGCAAGACGGCGACCAGCGACACGTCCTCGTCTAGCGGCGGCGGCGGCGGCGGCGGCAGCGGGGGCACCAAGAGGCAGCGCATGAGCGGCGCGCACGAGCAAGGTTCGCTCTAGCTAGCTAGTAATAAGCTGCTACTAGTAGCTAGCTAGCATGAAATATGCAAGCATGCTTGCATGGCTAGCTAGCTACCTTGGTAGCTTATATGAAACTCAAGTTAATTAGTATAGTTATAAAGCTATAGCCGTCGCTTCCAAGTTCGAACTTAGATGATCGAGCTGCCTCTTCTTTTTTTTTTGTTGTTGCTATGGCAATGGTGTGTGCATGAGGGAAAGAAAATGGAAACGCATGCATGGATGTCTAGGGGAGCAGTGGGAGATCAGTTTTATGTGTATCCCTTAGATATCTTCTGTGTGTTTCAGTGGTTTTTTACCTTTTTACTTCGCGTATGTATCTGGGGGAGGGGAGAAATTGAGAGGTGCTAGTTGATAAAACCTCTCAAAAAACGGGGGTGATATGGGTGTACATGTATAATCTCTGGGGTTATAATGGAAGATGGAATTGGTGGGCTGGTTATTTCTTCATGATATTTTTCACCTTCCGTATTGTTGCTTATTGCATCCCTTAAAATGTGTTTGCATGATAAATGCTATCCATTTTGTTGGTTTAATTTTTCTTCTGCCTCGCATGTACATGTTCTGGTCTCTTTTATATATGATAGTTTTCTCCAGAACCCTTTCTCACAAATCTCTTAAAGTATTGATTTGCTAATGCACTGTATTAATCTCATGTGGACCAACTACTAGTGACCATTTTTTTGGGCATATACCTATGGAACACCACAGATCAGCTAGTGGTAGATATTACGATAGTATTATAGTACTAGTGATCTATATCAATCTGATGGTCTGGAGACGCGGCCATGGCTTTTTGGCTTCCTACAGATGGCCTTTCTTCCTACAATGTGTGACTCGTCTAGAATTTAGTGGTCTTGATGAGAGCTATCTCTTCTAATAAGTTTGTATGTTATTCTATTATCTAAAAAAGGTGATCTATACCAATCTTAATTCTACCTTCCATTATTAGTCTCGCAAAGAGTTTGGAGCCCCATTTAGACAAAGATATTATCGTAAGGCTATCCCCAACAGACTGAGTAAAAGTCTTGTCTATTCCTATTCATCCACTATTCCAACTACCCCTCGCAGTACTATGGTCAATCCCCATTGGGATGGTCTAAGTTTTGGAGTATAGGCATCAGTTATCAGGCATTGCTTCCTGCAGCAAATTTGATGCATTCCAAAAGGAGGACCTAATATAGCTAGCTAGGGTATCTAAAAGAGAAATGGGAGGATTAATATAACATTAAGCGACATTGACAATATTTGTTACATACGCCAACATCGACATATCGTCCTTTTTGTATGACGACAAAAAACTTTTCCAGTTGTATATAATGTATACAATGTAGTCTATATAGTATATGCCATGTTGAGGTGGCGAGAGACTGCAAAAACTCGAAGCTAAGGTTCATGCGATTGCAAAGGTTCTCTAATATGTAGCTAGTTCACTTCAAGGTAGTTAGAGGGATTTTGTCTTTCTACTCCGTTTTGCAAAAAAAAAAAAAGAAAGAAAGAAAGAAAGATTTTTATCTTGAAAGAGTTGATTGCTGGGGGCGGTTCCAAATTCCAATGAAGGTTCACTTAGGTTTATATGTTTGGTAGATTTTTTTCGCTCAAAATATGATAGCTAGACTTATGCAAACAAAGATCATTTGTCCGTGGAATATTTCAATGCAATAGAAGGGAATTAATCCTTTTTTTTGTATGATATTATATCAGAACACATAAATTTAATTTGGATCGGACATATGGTGACTGATTATTTGGAACTGAAATGGAAATCCTATTTAATCTAGATGTTGGACATTTGTTATTTTGGTCGTTATATATCATGCTTGTTATTACCTTACAAAATGGGGGTGGCGCACCTAATATTTTCCAACAGAAGTCCGTGCTGATAATTTTACTACTGCACAAGAATTTGGAAGTGTAGCTAGGATATTTCTGATATATGTCCGCAAATAAGAATCTTGAGATTCTAGTATAGTAGGGATTAAATTCCGACCAAGACTGTCCCTTGCTCCATTTTGGGTATTCTTTTTTGACTGTCCATTTGGCTATATTCTTGACCAAGGGACAGAAAAAGGACCACGCTAGATTTGATGCCGTCGTGAAGGCTTTTCATGCACCTGCATCAATTTGTGTACCCTCTTTTCTTTTTAGATTTTTCTTCTTCCGATCAAGCTAGAGAGTAGAGAGATCGAGCTAGTAGCTACAGCAGGGGTGTAGTGCATTTCTATGCAACAAGAAACATGGGACAAAACTAGAAGCCAGCAAGCATTAAAAGCAAAAAAAAAAAAAAAAAGGCTAGCTGGTGCATGTGCCGTGTTTTGCAGTTTGCTACGCTGGAGTAGGGCAAGGGAGGCCCCTACTGCAGCATGCACGCAGCAAGGCGCATGAAGCGAGGTGGACCATGCCTCCACTTTGTATATCCGCACGCACGACCCTCTTCATGATTATCACAGTGGAGCTTTGTCTGATCCCACCTGGGAACAAGGTTGATTGAGACATGGGAAGGAAATGCAGGCAATAATCATTTTTGGCATGAAACTGTAAAGACTATGTGCATGTGCAGTAGGTGGGGTAAATAGATTGCATATACACTGTAGCGACATTGTTTACAGAGAGAAAGGTAATTAGAATAGTAAATATACAATGCATTTGCACATCATGCTGCACATAGTCTAACATGTTTTCGAGCCTTTTAGAATGAAAAAAGAATGGCTAATAAACTAACGAAGTACTAATTAAAGCGTAAAGTTAGCACTGTTCTCCTTTCTGTTTAAAAAGTTGCGAAAGTCGTGTTAAAAAGGTTTCGGTTTCTAAGTATGTTATTCAGGTATATTTTACGATATGTGATTGGACAAAGGAACTCTTGGTTATTGGTTACAAAATTTTCAATCCGCGTATAGCTAGTATCTAGTCCCGCTCCAAACCCAAGACACTTTATCCTCGCAAACCTTCCCCACCACTAATTTGCTAGCGATTATATTGTTCATATTGTTCCCAACTTTCCATGTTCAAGCAAACGCTTTTGTCTCCGATCCTATGTGCCTACTCCTCTCCGTTCACCTCATCCGAACACGTCAGAGCATCTCTAGCAAACAAGCCAGATCTACGACTCGTTTGGAAAGTAATCGAGAAGGGAAAGGAAAATTAGTGATGAGAGTTTTTTTTTTATAACAATTAGGGATGGGAGTTATCTGAAGGAATTAATAAGACGTAAAATTTATATTTTTTGTGTTAATTCTTTGTTTGGTTGTGCAAAGAATTTCTTTGAGTTGTTTTTTAAGCCACGATCTCCACTTTGTTCTAGCTGACAGACAAATATTTAAGAACATATATATAGATAAAATCAGGGACGATGGCTTGTTATGGCCCAGTATGGCCTGCGCCATATCTAAATTCGCCAAAGCCTCTTATACCCTACATTTCAGGCTTTCAGCCCATGTTGATTTTCAGCCCAGTAGCACAAGGACGAGGCGTCCGACCTCCCAGACGCTGCAGCCACGCAATGGCGCAATCCCACTCTCTCGGCTTGCTGCTCGCTCGGTCGCCCCCTCGCCTCGCTGCCGCCGGTCGCCGCCCATCCCCGGGCGCCCCGCCGCCTCCTCGCCGGCCGTCGCTTGCTGCAGGCTCCCCGTCTCCCCTGGCGGCCCCGCGTCCCCACGCCTTAGAGGCTTGCCGGCCCTGCGCCCCCTGCAGCCGTCCCTGTGGCCAGCGGCCGGCGCCCTCTGCGCTCTACAGCCGGGTGCCCTGCGTGCCGTGCCCTAGGGGCAGCGTCCCAGTCCCGCTGCACCTGCGCCCGCGCCGGCGGCCGGGGCCCTCTGCGATGAGCGGCTAGGCTTCCATTTTCTGTACACAATTACAATTCTTAATTTTTACCACCGAGGAAAAAAGTTTATATAACCCTCTAAAATATGGAGTGGTAGATACATATGATCCTGAAGTATAAAACCATATATTGTACACACTAAACTTTCACGAACAGGATAAAGAACCTCCTAGGGCGGTTTTGGTGTCCGGTTTTGCCATAGGACCCTAAAGTATAAAACCATATATTGTACACACTAAACTTTCACAAACAGGACAAATAACCCCTAGGGCGGTTTTGGTGCCCGGTTTTGCCACTGTGGCTGTCCATGCTGGCTCCCCCGTCCACCTTGGCACCTGGGCCCATCCGTCAGGGCGAGTTGGGTGAATCCATCTGCATCCCCAATTGTTTCCGATTCAGTGTTTCCCCAATCTCCAACCCTAGCAACTCAGTAGCAGCACAAGCGTGCGGCGGCAGCGAGAGTGCGCCGTCCGTCGCGCGTGGTGTCTGGCGGGGCTGGCAGGAGGGAGCCTCTCACGGCGTCGGGGCTCGCAGGCTCGCGGTCGTGGCTGTCCGGGCAGTCGGGGAGCAGTGGCCGGCCGGCTGCTAGCCTGCTGTGTGCCTACCGCAGTGCCTATACAAGGAGCAGACGGGACAGGGAGCAGAGCAGCCGAGCAGGCGATCCGCACTGCCTGCTTGCCGCAGCCCAAAGATCAAAGTGCCAGGCCGCCGGCAGCGCTGCTTGCAGGAGCAGGACATCAACAAGCCAACAACAAGCTAATTGACCAATGTTAGTGCGTACTACTGTGCTAGTTATTTGAACATTGGTCTCTTGTAATTAAACATGTTTGGATGCATGGATTAATTTAGCATTTCAGTATTTGTTGAAAGACCTACAGGATGCTATCTGGAGGATGAAGGAGAGATAGGAGCTGGAGAGCGCTGTCGGACTTGAAATTGCAGAGGAGAAGCAGAAAAAACAAGACCTGGTGATTGAGAATTTGGAGAGGATGGAAGAACTAAAAGCAATGGAGGCGAAATTGGAAGAGAAGGATAAATTGTTGGAAGTAATGGCTATGAATATGTGTGAGGGTAGTAGGTCTAGATCAATTTGTGGTTCTCTATTTATATTTGTAATTGGTTCTCTGTGTGATGAACCTGGTACTTCTAGTACTGTAGTGTAATGAAACTGGTATTGTAATAAGCATGGTGCATTCTATGAATGAAATTGGTATGAATGGATCTGGTGTATCAATTTTCTATGAATGCATTAAAGTATGATGAACATAAGACTTGGTACAGTCAAGCACACAACAGTTTATACCATTGATAGGAGACTTGGTACTGTCATAACATGGTTGAGCCAAATTTAGTTCCAACTTCAGTGAAATATAGCAGCTTACATGTCTCAGGGCCAAATGTCAGTAGCACCTTACAAAACAGCATGATGAAGCTGCAATTGTTTCAACCAAAATACAAAACCAGAACCAGTTATACTGAACTACTAAACTATCTGACGCCCTACTTCCTATCACTAGATGTTGTCCCCAAACAACAGATGGGCCAGCCTAGACTGCCTTGTGGACCTTTGGCTTGATGGTTGGGTGATGGAGCTTGTTTGGCTGCCCTGTGTACCATGCAGTGCTTGACCAGGAGCTCTAGCAGGAGCTTGAGTTGGAGCAGGAGCTTGGGTTGGAGCAAGTGCTTGAGTTGGAACAGGATTAGGTGTAGGTGCTTGTGTCTGCACATGGACAAGTGTTAGTGACTACAGATGGAGAGCTGACAGGGGAAGTGCTAGTGATTATATACCTCAATGTGTTTCCTCTTCTTGTCCCTAGTTGTAGATTGCCTAGCTCCTGATGTTGAAGGCTGGTGAGCTTTCTTATTTTTCTTTGCATCCCTTTTGATGTGTGCATTTTTTTTTTCTTGCCTGCTTCAAGGTTCCTTGGACATCTCCTTACATTGTGATCAGATTTCCTACACAGCCTGCAACTCATCTTTGTGCCAACTCTACTAAGCTTTGTTCCTTTTGGTGCTTCACCAGGCTCCCTCCTCCTCTCGGTCTTTGGCCTTCCTAGCATTTTGACAAAGCCTGGAGGCTCTGGTCTTGGCATGTCAGCAGAAGGCCAATTAGCAGGGCCTTCAACAGGCTGCAGCACATGAGCATATATGTTGTTGTAACAAAAAACAGTAAAACAAGGAGCTATGAACTCATCGAGCACTTTTGAGGCTTTGTATATGCAGCTGATAGCATGGCAGCAGGGCAATCCTGAGAGCTGCCAGTACCTACAGGTGCAAGTTCTTTCATTCAAATTGATAATAAACATGTGAGTTTCCTTCTCCTGCACTTCAAATCCATCAACTCCATTCCATAGAACATCACAGTTCCGTGACCTTATTATGTTGACCTTAAGTTTCTTAAAGATGTTAGGACAAATTGTCCTAGTCCAGTTCTGTGCCCTTGGTCTATTCTCTTGAATCCTGACCATTAATTTCTTCCTTATTGCTTCATTCATGGAAATGACAGGAAAGAACCTTGCATCCATGATACACTTATTGAAACTCTCACACAGATTATTATCCACCGAGTCACAACTCGATCTCAACCAAAAGTATGCTCTGCTCCAGTGCTTAGGAGAGGTCTTCATCATGTCTTGAGCTCCTTCAGGTGTTTTCTGGGCCAGCCTGGCTCTATTGTAATTGAACAGGCTCTTATTTGGTGCCTTAGCACAAGCCCACCATTTTTTCTGCAACTCCTTGTCTGTGTGTTTCTTTCTCCAGTTTGCATAGATATGCCTTGCACACATCCTATGCTCAGCATTTGGAACCAGTTCTGTCACAGCCTTCAACAAACCCTACAATGCAATGAACAAACATAATTCAAGCAAACTGTACAGATGGTTAAGTCAAGCAAACTGTTGATTGCATTACCTTTTGCTGGTCTGAAATGAATACCCAATCTTGGCCTCCATTGCTGATGTTCAGATCTTTTTGTAACAATCCAATAAACCAATACCAAGTATCATATGTTTCATATGGCACAGCAGCACATGCAATAGGATACATTTGATTATTTGCATCTCTACCAATGGCACAGAGCAGCTGCCCATTGTTTGCTCCTTTGAACCAGCAGCCATCCAATCCAACTACCCTTCTACAGCCAGCAATGAAGCCTCTTTTAAGAGTATCAAAACAAACATAGAATCTTTCAAATACTTGTCTATCCTCAATCTCAGGATCTAGACACACCACAACTGTTGAATTGGGATTGCTCCTAAGCAACTCAGCCTGGTAGTCGTATACTCTTGTGTACTCCCCCTTCATTGAATTTAGAGCTGCCTTCAGAACTAAAGATTTAACTCTCTTGCACTTGGCAATGGATACATCTGCTAGCATGTCCTTGAGCACGGCTTTCTTGATAAGACCAACTTTCCAAGTGGGATTGTCCTTGATCTCATTGAAGTAGTGCTTTGCAATAAGGTTAGAAGTGATCAACTTGTTGTCCCTCCTTGGTGGGCATGTATGTTTATCAACAAAGGTAACTACCTTGAACCAGTCAGACCTAGTGGTGAGAGATCCATAAATCATCCACTTGCAACCTTTCCAAGAACATGTTGCTGTCACCCTATTTTTTTCATCCTTCACAAACAAGATGTGCTTGTGAGTTTTCACTCCATACTTGACCACAGCCTTCTTGAACTGCCTACTGCTCCTAAAAGCCATTCTGAGTGAGAAAATAGGGATGGGAGCCTTGCTCTCATATCTATTATCTAAACTCTTCCACCTCCTAGTGTCCCCGTCACTATCTTCTTCGTAAGAATAAGCATCACTGGAGTCATAACATGGGCTGTCAGGATCTTCTAGGTTGGGCACTTCTCTTACTGCATCTTCTAGCCTGATTTATCCAAGTTGGCTGCCATGCACTCCAAGCTTTTTGGCCTTAATGTTCCTCTTAATCTCTTTGGCAAATTTCTTGAGTTGTTGGGATTCTTCATCTTCAGCAGAGCGATCATCTTCTGGTGGCTGCTTGTAATCTTCATCTGATGAAGACGTGTCATCATAGTCAGCACCCACATTGTTCTCTTCATCAACACTGCAATCATCCCCATTGGTCCCCTCATCAGCACTGCCAAAATCCCCACAGCTCTCTTCATCAGCATTGCCACCCTCTTCAATTTCACAACTGGCTAGTGGAACCTTAGAAGGGGACTTGTAAAACTGCATAAAAGATCTCCAATCCTTGTCCTTTTTTCTCTGGACTCTGAAACTTAGGAACTTGCATTGCATTGCTATCGAGATCTTCCACATATATATCTGCTGTACCTCCGTCAGTTATGTGAGCAGCCATCAATTGGCATGAAGCATCATCAGTTAGTAACAAAAGCCCATCTGACAACTCGTGGCCAGGCTTCAACCAATGCATACGACTGAACTTGAACTCCTTCACATGATCAGTAAAATGCCCTTTGATCTCAGGAAAAGATATTTTGTCCAACTCAACATCAAACATACCTGTTCTTCCCCCAACATATTGCAGCTGCCCCCTAATCGTGGCAAAAGACCCACCAAAGTGAAAGCAGACAGCAAGAAACTCCGATTTATCCATGCTGACATCGTAAATACACAAGTATCAGTCATACAACCAAAATTACTATCAAAGATTTCTACTTCCACCTCAGCCCACAACAAATAAACAGCACAAAAACCCCTAACTTTACATTAAAGCAAACCTAATCTTGCCCAAATCATAGTTTTTCCGCAACCCAACCATCAGAAAACCTTGCTCCTTCAACCAAACAGAGGCCAAATCCAATACCTTTAAATATTCCATCACGATTACTTGCGAAGATTGAGACCTCATCCGCCATTATCCTCTGAACCGTAACAAATCGCTAGAAATTAAGAGGGAAAGACCTGGTTCATAGGAGAGCGGGGACTGACCTCATGCTCGTGGACCAAACCGCTAAACAAACTTTGCTCCCGATCATGGAGCCGCTGTGCGCCTTGCAGGGACGGAGGGGGCGAGGCTGCCGCGTTGGAGAAGACGAGGCGCCGGCTCGAACACTTCGGAATGCCTGGATTGGTCCGCTCCCTCTTTTATTTCACCCCAACTCGGCCTGACGGATGGGCCCAGGTGCCAAGGTGGACGGGGGAGCCAGCCTGGACAGCCACGGTGGCAAAACCCGGCACCAAAACCGCCCTAGGGGGTTCTTTGTCCTGTTTGTAAAAGTTGTGTGTACAATATATGGTTTTATACTTCAGGGTTCTATGTATCTGCCACCCCATACTTTAGGGGGTTATATAAACTTTTTCCTTTCCCAGTGAGAGTTGCTCATCTAAACTCCCATTTCCCGTCTCACCAAAATCTCCTATCCCACCAAACAAAGGCATTTCTAAACTTGTGTTCCATTCCACTTATTCATTCCAACCAAACAAGCTATCAAATCTTTATATGATTGCGTACCCAATCTTCTATATCTAAATAGCGAGCTCCCATTATCACATTTCTTCGGTGACCCCGTGAAGCCACGTCATCACAAAACCCGCTAAGTCCTAAATCATGTCACCATTCACTATGACCCTATCATTGATGTTTTCCAATGATTATAATGTTACAAAAATTCCGTAGCAATGTATAGGTATACTCTAGTTCATATAAGGGCTCTCCCCCTGTATATACTCATTTATAAAAACATGAATCCAAGCATTTTTTTCAAATTTGTCCTAAAATATGTATAAATGGTTGGGTAAATTAGCACCATTCGTTAATTAATTAACATGCCACACCTACTTCTTTTCCCACCTCTAGACCAATCATTTATTTCGCAAGAAGTAAATGTGACATTTGCTATCACCCTGGAATCTTAAAAATTCCAAGATCTTTATATTTTAGAATACAGGGAGTATTGTATTTCTTCACACTTAGCAGACTACATTTCTTCACACCCCATATATCCAGTTGGCCTACATTTCATTGGTATTCAAATTATTTTTTAGATGGTTTATTTTTGCATTGATACATGTAAAAAATGTTGCATATTTAAGGATTTTTTTCAGTTTCCTTCTATAACTTGGGGTGGATATTACTTTATATTCTCCAAAAAATCATAATAGTGTTGATTTTTGGCATGCATAACACATTAACGTGGATAAATTAAGACCATCCTAGGCATTCTACCTTTTTTTACGAAAAGAACATCAATACACAACAGAAGGGAAAAACTACGAAATGAAAACCCCATTCGCCCATCACGATCAAGGGCTGCCTAACCCAGCCTCCATGAACCAGAAAGGGCACAATGGTAATTCAACCAAGAGCCTCGTCGAATTTCAGCGTCTGGAGGTAGCAAAAAAATCTGCAGAGACCAGTGGCCCAGAAGCCCGGACCGCAGACTGGCTGAACAGGTGGAGCTCCAGCGACGCCAACCAAATTTTACTGGGCCACAAATAATCCCGACCTCCAAACCGCACATCGAGCGGCCCACGTAGCAGTAGCACCACCCCCGCCGCGAGAGCAGAACCCGAGCTCGCTCGGACCCAATTCAGAGGCCAGCAGGCTCCGACCTCCGCCGATTCCGGGCGCGCGGGCGACGGCGGTCGGCGACATGGAGGCTGCGGTGCCCAGCCGTGTGGCGCTCTCCGCGGCGAGCCGCCTCCCCAGTCGGCACGCGGTGGCAGGTGCTCCGTCTCCCTCGCTCGCTCCCTGTTCCTGGCTTCCGTTGGTACCTTTCGCGTCCGTATTGGATAAGGTTGATAGGACAGGTAGGGGGAATGGAGTGCTGAGTTGCAAATGGATTAGTGGTTTCGAGGAGGAAGTGCTGTTCTGGTTTTGCAAGTAGTTTGTCCTTATCTCGGAGTTCGGGAGGGGAAATCCTTCAGTTTCGTGGTATGGAATGGACGACCCTGTGTTGGCAAGAGGAAAGGAATTCTTCTGCGGTCAAATTATTGGCTCTGTTCTGGGTTCTGGCAAAGAGCAAATGTGTAGTAGATGTTAGTTTAACATCATTAGGATTTTCCATTAGCTAGTTTTTCGTTTTCTGTTTGATTGCTTCAGTAGGCTTTGGTAATGGACTGTATTTGCAGTACATCTCTCTCTCTCTCTCTCTCTCTCTCTCTCATTTTTTTAAAGAACACACCATAAGTTTGTGTCTCTATTTTCAGATTATATAGGTATTAACAACCGGTTACATCTACTAAGTCACCAGTCTGAACGGATAATGGGGTAGAAGACTAGCAGTTGTTAAAATGCACAATTGGTCCATTTACAGGAAAAACCAACACAGCCTCCAATGAACCAAAATTTAAGAAACATTTTGGTACCATTGAAGTAAGTAATCAACTGTAGCTGCCCATCATTCTTGACAGAATGCATTGTTCCTTTTATGCCTGTTACTAATTGCTGATTATTCTTGATGGTGTTCTTCCCCCAAATGACTGAGATGATGGTTGAACCCACCATCTTATGTCATCACCTGAAATGTCGAGGAAATCTTGCTCTATCATCATTCATCAATCGACTAATCCTCAGCCTTATGGTCCTGTATATTGTTGCATGACTGTGAAGCTATACTCCGATTTCATTCATCTTGTTTTCAGCCTGGAGACATAATTGTGCAGCCAAAATTTTGCTTGATTTAGGATGATTTCCAATTTATATGGAAAATTTGTTCATCATGTCGTCCTGGTCCTGATTTCTATTGTAGGCTTGTTGGTATAATCTTTCATGTTTTTTTTTCTTCATATTCTGCAGGAGATAGATCTTCCATTTACAAGGGAAGATGCCAAAGTCTTGCAATTCCTATGGCTTTGTCAGCAGCTGCACCAGGCAAAGGTGGTGTGCTTGATCGTCCAGCAGAGAAAACTACTCCTGGCCGGAAGTCTGAATTTGATGTGAAGTAAGTGGTGTTCACTATCACATTTGTTTCTATTCCTAGTAATGGTAGATTCCAGAAATCTAGGATCTGAAAATTGCATTGTCTGAGTAAAATCTTAATTTGGAACAGTTGATCAAAGCACAAATACATCATTAACATGTTCGAAACAGATAACAAAGTTGTCAACTACTCTGTATTCATTTCACTGTATTCCTTTAACAACACCTCACAATTTATTCATGAGCAAAGAAACCTATAATTGAAAATAAAGAGACACTGATGGGTTGGGACTACCTTGATGGCTCACGGCTGTTAGCCCAGCAGCAGAACGCACTGTACGAAGCAAAGATCATGTGGTCCTGGTGCTAATAGGCTTGACGCCTATATTAAACCAGAATTGGCGGGCGAAAACACGTGATGTGAGAATATGCTGGACTGATTCCTCCTCTTGATCACACAAAGGACACTGCTCTTGGCCAATCTGTCCGCTGTCCAACACTTGTTCCTGATAGCCAACCAAAGGAACATTTTATATTTAGGGGCAGCCCATGATTTCCACAATCTTTTCCAAGGTTCAAAAGAAGTTGGGCCACAAAAGAATGCCCTATAAGCAGACTTAGAAGTGAACGATCCAGATAACTCAAACTTCCCAGAATGTTGATCAGGGTCTTGAGAAAGAGAAATATCTGCCAAGATATCCCAGAGGTGTGAATATATAAAAAAATTCAACCGGTGGGGGAAGAGCTGCCCTCACGGCATTGTAATTAAGGTAGAAGTTCCTAACCTTAACCGGTCGAGAAAACCCCCCGAACCCCGGCTTTCGCCGACGAGGGGGATTTTTTACAACAGCCAACAGGCTCCTGTTTAATTCGTTTCCACGGGGAGTTGAACCCATGACCTCAACACCCCAAGAGGTGGAGATACTATTGGGCTACAAGCCCGCTGGTCAGAGGTGTAAATATTATTGCAGCCCATCCAGACTAAGACCTCCCTGTATATCTGAAATCCAACGATTGACTAAGGCTTGAGCAAC
Organism: Paspalum notatum; assembly: GCA_022530915.1. Lineage (NCBI taxonomy): Eukaryota > Viridiplantae > Streptophyta > Magnoliopsida > Poales > Poaceae > Paspalum > Paspalum notatum. The sequence goes on from CM039691.1 coordinate 8,847,602, forward strand.
AGTCCTGCTGTTTACCAGTACGTCTAGGGATGAAAGACGGACAGATACTATCCGCCGGATAATCTATACGAAGGGGTTTAGAGACTAAATGGGAAGCCCAATATCTGAATCCGAACAGTTAATATCCGATCCGTATCCGAAGACTAAAAGTTGGATATTATTATGCATCCGGGGCATATATCAATATCTGGTGCATTTTGACACTACCCATATTCAAACTGGATCCATGAAACAAATAATTTTATCCATCTATATCCGTGTATATCCGCCACCAAAGCAGGCGCTAGATCTTGGATGTACCTGCCATGCAAGTGCAACCACTGATCCGTCCAAAAAAGAGTATTACTGCCGCCACCCACCTGTGTTACTACAGATTGAGAACAACGCTTTGACTTGTGACTCAGTGGCTGTATCAGAATATCCAGCCCAGCCCAGCCCAGCCCAAGGCCTTGAATTATCAGTTTTGCTCAACCATAGCCATCTCATTTGAAGGGCCCATCCCATTATAAACAAGTTTGGAATACCTTGACCTCCCAAATCAATTGGTCTAGCCACTTTCTTCCATGCAACATGACAGCAACCTCCATTGATATCCCCTCTTCCTTTCCAGATAAATGCCTCCTAATTTTATCTATTGTCTTGAATCTTGATCGCCCACTTTGGCACATTCATAGCGATAAGCAAATACACTGGGATTGCAGATAGGATGGATCTGACAATGACATTCCTGCCTGCCATGTTCACGAGTGATACCTTCCAACCGCTGAGACGATCAGCAATCTTTTCAATCCAAGGAAGTTCACACCTGCGCAGTTTTTTTTATTTGACACCGGTGAGGGGCAATGCAGTGTAACATCCACTAACTGTACTGCAGAGTGCAGACTGTTCAAAACTTATAGGGACCACACAGCTCTTATGCAAGTTTGTCACCAGCCCTGAGGCATCTCCGAAGCATTCATGAATATCTTTTATGCACTTTAGGTCCCCTCCAAAGGGGCATATGAAAAGAGCCACATCATCGGCGTATAGGGACACATGTTGTCTTGTGTTTGACTGTCCAAAGGTTGAAGTAACCAATTCAACCAGGCTTACCAGGCCTCATAATTATAAAAAAAAAAAGAGTGCTTCTCATGCAATCAATTTCAGCTCAATTGCAAATATAGTGGTCTCGTTATAGGCTTCAAGTGTTCTTGGAATTCAGTTTTTTATTTTCTTTTTGCATTTCTGTGCTTGATATGGAGGGAGAAATTTCTGAGACAGCTAGTGCTAGCATTCACCAAAACGTTAAATAGTAAACAGTTGGGCACCTATTGTTCAGCCACTTATTCAGGCTAAACCACCATTTAAACGTGTTTATACAGGATACACAGGCGATTAAATAGGCACGGTTGGCCATTGTGTACCATTTTAATGGTGTTTAAATGTCTTAACTCGTAAACAGTCATTTAGGCAAACAAGGGCTAGTACCTATTGCTGCAACTGGTAGGTGTATGGTTGCTTCCAGATTGGGCACTTGGGTTGTTCTGAAACTAAGTCATGCGGTTTTAATGTTGGATATTAGCACTTTGCCTTTTTCTTCTTTTTATTTGCCTTTCATGCTTCACCTCCAGTGTTGCATGAAATACTGTCATGTATAAGATTTAGTGAATAAAATGGAAGTGTTTTGGAGTATACCTATTTCATTTCAGTGCTAGGCTGCTAGCATTAGTGAATGGCTGCAGCACTGTAGCTTTTTACCTACAATGTGGGTTGGATATTCAGATTCGTGATGCATCAGGTTTCTGAACTAGGAGATTTTCTGTTAATGTAGATTCCTTTTTTTCCTAACTTTGTAGTTCTTTTTGGATCACCAGGAATATCAGTTCATAGTAGTAATTCTCTCCTTTTTTTTGTAGAGATTTATTTACTTTCAAATTATAATAGCATGTCTTGAACATGACAAATGCAATCATGTAATTGTTGGATCTTTTAGGACTCTACCTTGCACCCCAAGTGCCTAGACATGTGGGATGTGGCTTGTTTCATCATTATGTTTGTGGGCTTATTTCAATGACACTTGACAACATTGCAATTGCATTTATTGTACACCAGACTACCCTGTTGACAGTGTGTCTCACTTTCACTTTTCAGGCTATCTGAATTGTTCGCATTGATCTATATGTAATAAAGATGCTAAAATGGTTATTGTGGTATTTAGTTTATACCTGCTTGCACGGTTGGAAAACCATGTTATGACCAAGCCCGTTTGCTCTGCAGGAAATCCCGCAAAATGACGCCTCCATACCGTGTGATCCTGCACAACGACAACTACAACAGGCGCGAGTATGTGGTCCAGGTCCTGATGAAAGTGATCCCCGGGATGACCGTTGACAACGCGGTGAACATCATGCAGGAGGCGCATGTGAACGGTCTGTCGGTGGTTATTATCTGCTCCCAGTCCGAGGCCGAGGAGCACTGCACGTCGCTCAGGGGAAATGGCCTCCGAAGTTCCATTGAACCTGCGAGCGGTGGCTGTTGAGGTCCGAGGAATGGGTGCCCCTGTTTTGCCGCATATAGTCTGTAAATACTCCGCACATCAAGATAAAAAGCTGGAATGGGTGGGTTACGTGCAGTTATCAGGAAGCTGAATGCCTCTTGGGTAGGTGTACATGGTGTAAGGCTACCCTGTAGCTGTAGATGAACAAACATAGCGTTTTCAGTTACGATTTACGAAACGGAAACATTCAGTTATACCCGGCCTACTCTCCTGTTTTGACTGTTGCTGCTATGTGGAACCACGGTTTTTAAGCTGAAGTGAGTCACAGGCAGTTATCCGTGATATTTATGAAACTGAATTTGCCGCAGCTGCTATGTGCTGTGTCAATTCTCGAGCTTCTGGTTCTCATTCTGTCCTGAGGTCGCATGTGGCAGACTGGGCGCGTACAGTGTGCGTACAGTGTTTGGCCTTAGACTATGCTTACTAGTCCGTCCATCTACTATTCCAACTATCTTCCTCTGTCTACAGTGTGCGTACAGTGTTTGGACACATTTTTTGACATATTGTTGATCATAGTCTTAGGCTATCTGCACTCACGCTCCCTAAACCAGATGCATCCGTCTTTACGGTTACTCGAGCCCTGCAGCGGTCTACTGGACACCTCTCCCTACCGTTCAATCATTCTTCTCTCACCTTGCTTGTGGTGTTGTACAGGGCTCCCCCTATCTACTCTCTCCTCCAGCGTGGTCACTGGCCGTGTTCGCGCCGGCTTGCAGAGGCTTCCACCCGCGCGAGGCGGACACCATGGCCGGCGACGCGCGGGGAGGAGGAAGAGGGGACGGGCGGCATCGACAAGGGAGGAGGCGATGAGGCGATGAAGCTCGGGTTCGGCAAGGTGGCGGCGCCCGGCGAGGAGGCTCGGGAGGTGAAGGTGGCGGACCCACTCGATCGGGAGCTCACGGCGCCAGATCGAGGAAGGAGAAGTCATCGGCTGCGGAGGAGAAGGTGGCACTGTATCCGCACGCTGCCGGCCGTGGAGGAGAAGGCTCCACCAAATCCGCGCGCCGCCGGCTGTGGAGGAGAAGGTTCCGCCAGATCCGCGCGCCACCTCGCCCGATCCGTGCGCCCCCGGGCTTGGAGGCAGCCCCGGCGGAGGTGCTGTGAAGAGGGAAGGAGATGGTGCGGGTTGGATCGGCTGAGCCACTCGCGCTTAGAGGAGGCGGCGACGGATGCAGGGTCGGAGGAGGAGATGGTAGATGTGATGAGAAGGCGTAGTGGCAGAGGAGGAGGCCGGCGGTGGGGGCCAAGAGGAGGAGCGGCACACTTAGGGAGTTGGGGGACACAGGTGGCGGAGTGGGGGAGGGAGACGCGGACGGGATAGGAGGGTTGTGGGGCCCTAGAAGGTGGGGTGGGATTATATTGTAAAAAATGTGACGGTTGGTATATGGTAGACATATAGAGTAAATATGTCTATGGATGAGTGTGGGATAGGGTAGAGAATCTCGCTGACTAGAACAGAATAATCCTCTTAGGGTAGAAAAATAGGGTAGAATGAGTGTGGATAGCCTTAGCAAGCAGCCCACCATGCCCAATATGACGTGTATTTTCTTTCATTTCCTTTTCTCCTTTCCTACTCCTTTTTATTTTATTACATAAATCACAAAGAGAAAACACCAAACAACGAAAAATATATTCTAAACAAGAACAAATTGTTTTGACCAAACATAAAATTCTTCTGAGATCCAAGGAAAACATTCGAGATGGCAATGGGTACCCAAAACCTGAGTACCCGACGGATTTTACCTGATATAAGGGTGGGTATGGGATGACTTATCCACCCGCGGGTACGTTAATGGACACAAAATTGTAACCGTCGAGTACACACGTGCGGGTACGGGTGCATACCCATACCCATACCCGCATACCCATGGGTAATTTATACCCGCCTCAACCTTACATTTATTCTACATAATTAAGCAAACACAAATGTATATTGGCCAAAAATATGATCAACTTGCATATTTCAATATCATTTATTATTGTCTTCAATTTATTTACTCATATTTAGTTATTTATTATTTTAATTATGCATCGAGGAAAACATTTATTCCTAAGCATGAGTAAAAAAATGCTTGTGAGCACAAAGGAATAGTTTGAAGCAAATAAAAAATGTTCTTTGCTAGATAAATGTAACTATTTTGTAATATTTTATTTGTGCTAGAATTAAATAGAAAATATTTAACTTTATAGTGTGAACATTTTATTTTCTTTCTAAATAAATGCAACTTGAATAGGCTATAATAATGTGTTTGTTGCATTCATGCCATTTGCATATTGTTTTAGGCAGAAACATGTAGATTCTGAGTCTTACATCTAAAACCCTAATGTCTGATCTCCAATATTTGTTCTAAGTAAAACCCCATTCAACCTAAATACCTAAATCTCTTTTATCTTCCTCTATGGACTCTAGATCTTTTATTATCCATTTCGCGTTTGCCATTTTCTTCAGTATTCTCTATTACACTATGTGGGCTATTCTCTCTTTGTTTTTTCTTGACCCAAACTAAATCTAAATTAGGCCTAGCCTTGTCATCCAATCCTTGGTGTCCCTATATCTAATTATGTGGCTAATGGATTAAGGTCTAGCCTCCTTCTCTTCATCTTAGGATAAACCTAGCTCCAAGTCCAACAGATCTTGAACTCCACCTCCTTTTCTCATGTTGGGTCGCCCCAAACAAGCTCAATCCATCCTTCTTCCTTCCCCTATTTCCCCACAGCTCTCCCTACGCCCCCTTCCATTCCTTGTTGAAGCCTCTCTATTCCTTTTGTCACCCTCTCCTTTGCTAGCCTAATTCAATTCTTTAACTTCATAACATACACCTCTTTCCCACTAACTTCCCTTCTTATTAGTGCCCTAGTTCCATCTTACCATAATTGTACTATAACCCCCACCTTAGCCTTATCTAATTCCTTCTATAGCTACTCCTAATTGTTGGTGTACTGGGAACCAAGGTCCCCAGAACGCACGCAAAGTGCTCCATATGAACCAACATGCCAAGACTTAGGGCTAGATCCCCGTGGGAATAAGCCTTGAGTCCCCCGAGACCCCTCCTGGACCTAGGAGATGGTCTGGTGGGAGGGTACTATCTCCGAGACCCCTCTCGGACCTAGGAGATCGAGTTCGGAAGGATGGCTCTGCCTCAGGGATCTCTTTTGGATCCCATGGTCGGGTCCGGCGGTGCCACGTGGAACTGCCCAGACCCCCTCCCGAATCCTGGAGGGTTCGGTCCGGCGAGGCGGAGCATTCACACATGAGCCATGTCGCTGCCCTGTGTGGACCCAGACGTGTAGCAGAAGGAAGCTCAAGCTTTTAATACGAGGATACGCTATAGTGCAAGGCTGTCCTCCTCGGGCAGGCACATGTCGGGCCGCCGTTGTAGGCCACTTGCAGCAGGCACTTGAGTATGTCCAGAAGGAAGAGTCACATCTTGTGTACCCCAAGTCAAAACATACTCTCTTGTATAGCTCTTAGGTTCTATACAAGTAGACCATCATTGCTTACTTTGTTAGCGTCCTAGGGGTCCCATACCCTAGGGGCACGTACAAAGCTCCTCGTCGACTTAAGAAAGACCTCTTAGTAAGGGTCCGGGCAGTAATCTGGCAAGCCACGCGAGCTATATCCTAGATGGCCGCGTCAGACTATGGGGCCCTCCACGGGACCCAGAGGTTGGTCGACGATCCTTGTGGGAAGAGGTAAATCGCGGGGAGCTTCCGGGGTTGGCGTGAGCCCTAGGGGGAGGTCCCTTAAAGGAACTCTCCACCTATCCCATTAAATGCAAGTGGATGGTCGAGTCAAAAGGGCCCCTACACGTTGCGTAGGGCGTGCAGGTCCTATCACTATCCCACGAAACGGGATGAGACATACCCACACAGCACGTCCTCCAGCCGAGCCAACGACGTGCAAAGGAACAGTGCCCCCTCGACACGCGCGGACATGTGACATGACAGCCCAAGGCCGGCACCTGATAAAGGATGGCTCGACGTGCCAGATGCAATGCAAGACTATTCCAATACTATACCTTAGTTAAGGGTTTATGGAAAGCCCCACTATAGCTCTATGCTACCAACCATGTACTGACCACTCCATCTCTTGGTCTATAAAAGGGAGGAGTAGTGCCCCTGGAAGGAGGATCCCCAATCCAAACTCCACTTCACACCCCCATTCTCGCCCAAGAGCCTAAGTCTTTGATTCTAGGTTGTAACCTTGTTCTCTACCCATATATTGACACACAAAGAGGATGTAGGGTGTTACACCTATATGGTGGCCCGAACCTCTCTAAATCGATTGCCTTCCTTGCAGTTGTAGGACTCAGCGGTAATGCCGACATCCCTACATATCCTCCTACTCTGGGGTACCTATATGGTACCTCGGTGTCGCGTTCGTCGACAAACTTCTACTCTCTACACTGCCTTAGCTAGGCACACATCTCACGTACCCTTCCTTTATAAAAGGGAGGGGATGTTCATAGTATCACTCAAAGGCACTCAGGGCTCCCGGGCCCCATGTAAACCTCAAGTTGGACACAAGCTTACCACAACTCCCTTATACAATGCACAAAGGACATAGGGTATTACCCTCCGACGGCCCAAACATCTCTAAATCTTTGTGTTCATCATCTCCTTGCTAGGTCTCGACTCATCACAGGTCGCACATCGACCTCTCCCACTCATAAAAGGAGCCACTTGCGGTGACCCCATCTGTTGTTCACACGACACTAATGGCAAAGTTGAAACCCCCTAACCATGACCATCTCCTCTCTATCCACCATGGCTAGCTTCTCGCCGACCCTTCCTCTATCTCATTCTCGTCCCAAAATAGAAAACTTTTTGCATCTATGATCATGTTTTATTGAGGCAATCTCCATCTCGAGCACCTGATCAATGCATTGGAGAAGTTCTTCATCGCCATCACCCTTTGCTATTGCACCCTATACCCTCTCCCTCATAATGCTCATGTATTTGTGAGGAGTCAAGGTGAGTTAACCAAAGTGATGAGTAAATTTTCAATGGTTTCAGCCGTTGGGAGTGGTTATATATACTAGAGGGTATGGACTGGCTCAAGGCAACGAGATGATGTCGTAATAAGTCCTTAGTGTAAGATACAAATCCTAATATAAGTAATGATGTCAATGATTAGTGTGAGATACAAATCCTAATATAAGTAATGATATCAATGATTAATGACAATATTGACCATGCTACTAATGGGTTCGTGAGTTGAAAGGGAACCCCTCAAATTTATTTATTTGATATTCATTTTTGATATATTGACAAAAGATTCAAGCAGATAATCAATTAGCTCTAGGTGACAAAGTAAAAAAAGGGCACTTAGGGTTTCATTCGCTAGTTTTTAGATGGCTTGTTATCAAGGAGGGAGGGGTCAGGGTTAGTAGCTTGATAGGTCTCTCATACAGAGTTGGACTCTTACTCAATATGATCTTGATCCTCAAACTCACAACACATTAAAGATGGTAAAACAATCACAAAATGACATGAAGAGAAAAGAAATTGATTTGACTAAAGTCAGCTATTGAGCACATGTTTTGTGTATACATCCGATGTGTATACATCAGACTATCTAGCTAGTGTGTATATTTAGGAGCCGAGTTGAAAACAATTCAGTGCTAAAGATCCATTGAGCACTAGACAGTCATGTGTGAATCACGGGCTTGTCCGGTGAATGTATCTGACACAGTTGATAGAACTTATGCGTTTGGGGGGTCCGTGGAAATTACACTTGTCACCGGACTATCTAGTCATAGCACACCGGACCGATGCTTTATGGGGAAACCGCCATACGCTGTATGGGCGTTTTTGGGAGCTCCAAATTACACCCAAAGAACCGTCCAATGTTTGTTCATGGGACTCTAGTACTGTACGGTGAGCAGGCCCACATTGACCCTTGGCTGCCGCCCATTCTCTGCCATTTGGTTGCGAAATTAGGACATGAGGCTGGCTCAGGGTGCGGCCCACGCTGGTGCTACTGCTCTCACACGCACACTCCGGTCCCTCACCACCATGCCAATGACCAGCTGCATTGTATAGCAGGCGCTTGATCCTCTGGCATATACAGCAAATTAAGCAGTGGTGCAGTGGCCACCGCCTGCTATGCGCGCTCTGTGTCATCCGTGTGCCACTATGGCTGTGTTTAGATCCAAAAAGTGGAGGCGAAAAACAGGCAAAATCTGCCAAAATCTGGTCAAAAACATCACATCCGATACTGTAGCGCACTGTAGCACTTTTCGTTTGTTTGTGGTAAATATTGTCCTACCATGGCCTAACTAGGCTCAAAAGATTCGTCTCGCAAAGTACATCTAAACTGTACAATTATTTTTTAATTTCATCTACGTTTAGTATCCATGCATGTGCCGGTATTTTTGATGTGATGGGAAATTTTTTTTTTTCATAGTAAAATTTGGGGGAAGTTTAGATGTAAACACAGCCTATGTATGTGGATCATCGCGGTGCCGACATTGACTTATTGGTCGCCAAAATGTCATGCCGATAGAGATATTATCCATCTGAAAAGACGGGTGCTCTGACCTCCGACCTCCTCGATCTCAAGCCAAAAGGTGTGGCCAGCCGCAGAGCAGCAGCAGCTGCTACACTACGCACAGAGCATCAATATACGCGTCATGTCGATCGACCAGTCGTCTCAGCACGCATGCGCGCAGGGGCAGGATAGAATAGAATCCACGCAAGCAGGGCACGGTTGCTGGCAGAGAGGATCGGCCGGTGCGGGAATGGATGCGCACGTCGCCATGTCCGCCCTAGGCAGCAGCTGGCGGCGACGGCCGGTGGCCTGACCGCGCCGCAGCTCCTACGCGTCGCCAGCTGCCGCCGCTCTCGGGGCCGGCGCCGGCCACGCCTAGAGAAGCACAACCATCTGTCTCTTCTAGATCTCTGCCGGCCCGAAGCACTCCACGGCTCCACGCCATGGCCATTCGATTGACGACACCTCCCATCCCTAGCCATATATTGGCCGCAGGTACGTACGTACGGGAACGGGACCAATTTCGCCGGCCGACATCCATGATCACATATCTCCGGCCGTGAGATTTTAGTAGTAGTACTACGCTATGTAGCCTGTACGTACGCATGCACGCACGGTGGCGTGCTTGACCGGCCAAACATGCATGCCAGTTCAGCTCTTAATACCGCTCCTAGGCGACAACCTACGTGGAGTGTTAAACTCCATCTCCACCTTCACAGTAGCCCTAAGTACCAAATAATATGGTTATTAAAAGTTGCTAAGTACCAGGTACAACGGCACGGGAAGCAAGGGCTTGCCAATGCTACTACAAAGGTTGTTTTCTTTCGTGTGGCAGGACGCAGGAGGCTTGTTATTAATAATTGATGAGAAGTACAATCATGCAATCAATAAATCTCAACCTGTTCATTCATCTTTGTCAAATAATAGCCCCTCGCGTCCTCCTCCAAACCCAAACAAGACGAGGTGGCATTGAGGCATGGCTGGATGTCTCTAATAATAAAATAAAGGACGACCGAGATTTGTTGATTGCATAATTGCACGAAGCAGCTAGTTGCATCTAAATTTTTCTTATTATATATATGATGTCGTAGACAGACCAACACATTGTTTATGGAAAATGCTGGACGTACCTCCAATTCAAAAATAAGGGATCTTATAAAAAATTCTAGGAAAGATTAAGATTATTTGGAAAATTAAGACCAGCATGCCCTTTAATTTTATCTTTTTTTGCGACCATGCCAATGACACGTATTTCATTAAGAGGGTAGAAATATACAACTATAGGGAGTAAGCCACGGCTTACGAACCATAAAAACGAATCGAAAAAAGAGAGTATACAACTCCAAACGCACCACAATCACCTAAACGACACGTCTGCAAAAGAAAATAGAAACTAGGACGGCCGACCACCGAAAGGGGACAGGCAACGGCAAAGCCTCCAAAAATAAAACGATGCACAAGGAATTGGCTAGATTACTAGGCCACTATTGGAGTCAACGAAGCGCTTCATTGGCATCATTTACTCGTGCAAGAGTAATCTTCTATATCTAAATAGCTAGCCCCCACTACCTATTTCTCTCAACATGCATGAAGCCACGTCATCTTTGAAGCCCACGAAATCCCATGTCACATTATCATCCACTAAGGCCTTTACTTATATCTTCATATTGATTTTTTGTGGCTTCACGCAGACAGTGCTTCTCTATGGCGTATACGCTGGTATCACTCAAATTTTCGCAGCTACTCATGGAGAATTTATTTGGTACCTTTTACATGTACAATGTTACATAATTCACGCAGCAACGCACGGGGTATCATCTAGTTACTATAAATGTGAAGCCCAGTGCTAATCAGAAAATTAAAGCTCGATGGTGAATATTGGATGTACCGTTGAAATGCGCTCTTCAAGTGTGCTTTCTTCCCCCTTCTCCTCCTTACCATGGCAAGTCGATGGGAAATAACTCCGATGGGCAGAAAAAAGAAGGGGTTGAGAGACCCTCCTGGTCCAACCCTAGACACTTTAAGATCCTTTTTTTCAAACATGCTCTACTCCCATTTCGAGTCAAGAGAGATAGATAAATAGCCACATCCCATTGCACTGTTCGGGGGCGCTCGTAGTGACTTATGGGGTCGAAGACCAACAAGTGGCTTATTTATACCAAGCATTCCTCTTATGGGTAGATCCAATATGCTGCCATTTCCTCCTCTCCTATTTCTAGAAGAATAGACCACTAAATTATGCACCGGTGCTGATGAAGGTAAGAGACAAAATTATAACAGCACATGCAAGTGCTGCAAACAGTATTTGAACAGCCACAGTGACTGTAATCTTCCGATTACTAATAACCGAAGGCTCCAAAAACATTGTTTATGATGCATGCTAGAGAAAAAGATTAATTAATCCTAAAAATTCTCATAAAAAAGAATTATCTGGGCAACCATCGTGTAGCATCTACTATAACAATCATTGGATTTATTGCACTTTCCAAGAAACTTCCAACCATGCCATTATAAAAAATGAATCAAAGTAAATCCTTAATTTTTTATATGATTTACCCACCACACTATTGTAAAAATATGAATTAAAGTAACCCCGCAAATGTTGAAAATGAATTAAAGTAACCCATAAGTTTTCATAAAAACAAAGTTATTATAAAAGTTGAATTAAAGTGAACCCCTAAATTTGTATATAAATTACTCATTATATCATTATGGAAGATAATCTCAAATAATTATCTAAATTAATATATAAATTACCAATATGCTAATCATTTTTTGTCATTTAGTGCTTTTTTTTGCTTACGGCCAAATTAGATACAGATAATGCTGTTAACGACCAAAATTGTTAATATCTGACAAGCGAAGACAAACTAGAGCATCTAACTTCTTAATACCGACATGTCTAGTTTCAGAATATTCTCAAATTACAAGTTGGACTTTGCCACAATGTAACTCTCATTTTAGATGATCGAAATAAATTTATGATCGCCCAATAAATTTGGGGTTCATGAGAAAATTATGGCTACTAAAGATTCCACCTACTAGAAAAACTAGAATATCAAGTATTAAAAAAATGAAGGAGATTGAGGTATTTACTGGACGAATCAGGATTAAACCGATTTTGAACTTGTTTTGTGATACAAACTATCTACTTCGAAAGGCCCCTCCACATATACAAAATTGAAGGTCCATCACTTATTAAGTGTATCCAATAAAAACTATGCATATACTTCATCTACTCCTCCCAAACACTAATTCTATATTCTTCATTTATCTGGCCTACCGACAATAGGGCAACCTAGTGTTTGCCTACTCAGACAAGGGGTGGACCTAGTGGTTGGCCAGGGTATGGCATCATGACATACTCTAAAATAATTTTAATCTTTGTATATCATAGTCCAATCGTCCAAGCCTCACTTTCACAGCTATATGAGGTCAAGGTTCGAATATTGTTGCAGATGTATTTTGCTTGGCCATTCATTTTTTTTTCCACAAAGCATTTTGCTTGGTCATTCTTTTTCCCATTAAGCACAGTTTGTCATATCCCATGTTGAAGTCCTAGGTCCGCCGCCACTACAATAGTGTGTCTACTAAACCCACAAAGGTGATTCGTTTCCAGAGCAAGCGTCTGCTATGAGAATCACATGTGACATGCTCGCGTGCCGGCTTCTTTATTTGAGTGGTAACAGATGCATGTCTGCGACTGATCCTACCAATAAGGCCGCAAGTTGAGTAGGAGCTTGGAAAGAAATTTCATATGTTCTATCTCTAGTAAAAGATCGAAGTCCAGCAGATCGTCTATATGGTTGTCTATAGTACGAAAATAATACTTTAGTTACACTATAGATAGAATAAAGTTTGAATATAGACAATGAAGGATAGACAATCTGCTGGACCTGAACTCAGCCTAATAATGAAATCCCACATGTTTATACATTTTCTCTTTGCAAGCCTTTGGAACAGCCGGAACCGTTTGCACCCTAGATCTTGGCCGTCCTTCACACGCACACAGGAGAGGGGGGAGGGATGCAGGAACAGGGATTCCCTTTCCGATCGGTAACTCCGGTTTTTCGGACTGGAATTTCGTTTCCGGTGTTAACTGAGAAGCGGATTTCGGACCGAAAAGCAGGTTTTTCCGGTTTCAATTTTAAAATATGAGAGTTAATTTTTTTTGATCAAACTGAAATTTTTGCTACAATGAAACAAAATTGTAAACCTTGTGCAAGAAGGAGGAGGCTTTTGTCTGTAATTTTTTTTGACCTTGTAGTCTGTAGACTTGTATGCACGCATGCTATCCAATCAAGTAAAGAAGCGGGCACTCTAGAGAAAGAAAGAGATGGTGTAATCTAGGGTGCAGAACAGGGGATGCCATGGCAGGTAGTGGCGTGCTCATGCTGCATGCGGCGCCTACCTCTCTCTCTCCGAAGTTGCGTGCCATCTGATAACAAGTAGTACCACTCATCATGGCCCTACCTCACCTTTAGAAAAATAGCACACATGCAGCTCCGCTGCTGCAGCTGTTATATATCCGAGGATGTCCTGCTACTGCCACAATCTCACTCCCAAATGCATACATTTGCTTGCTAATATATCCAGATAGGTATGCTCTAGCGGCGTGTGGATTGGAGAAGAACTCGATCAAGCACTGCATAGGTATCATCAGGTATGCAACCTCTGCCTCTACCTATATGCATATGCATGTTACCACAGCGTGCACTACTGTGTGTCCATGCGCTCGCTCTCTCTTCTTATGGTATGCTCTTAGTACATCGTCATTCAGCTTTTGTGTGCGTGCTTAATTATGTTATGAATTAAACACAACCACACGTCCTGCAAAACTAGTCAATAGTCTACTACTCCCTCCATGTTTGATAGAGTCTTGCCAAAACATAAACTTAACACCCTTTAGGAATGGTCAATGCTAGTAGCTCTGTGCAGCATGCTATCATTTAAGACAATTAAGTATGCTAGGTAGTTCTCATGCATATTTATATCGCCACTGATCAAATGAACTCGATCATCAACATATTAAGATATACAAACTTATATTACTAGGTTCCATTGTTTGCCTTAATTATTTACCTATTGCCACTACAGTTCTCTAATAGATACCATCGACTCTAGTTGACTATTGGAGCACAGTTCATATTTAACTGATGAGCACAGCAGGTCAAGTTCATTCACCAAATCTGTTCATTCACCAAATCTCATAAAAAAGCATGGATAATTTCCTATTAGAAATCCTGAAGACAAAAGAATAAAATTACTACTTATACTGGATGCATAATACTACTCATATATACTGGCATAAATATTGATTAGTAGGAGGGAAGTTACTTATAATAGGCCTTGAGAAGTCATGAAGGAGTCCATTTTAATTCTGCAAATGCCTAAGAAAAAAGTTATATTTCTTACAACACAGACGTTTGGCTGCTTTATTATTAATCAAATTGAAATGTTGCTGCTTACATATTCACTTAAGGTCATTATTTTGTAAGTATAACCCTAGCTAATTTGTTTTTCCTTTACTATAAATACATGTGATCTATGCTTCAAGCCATAGCATCATGAGAATGGGTATATCATGCCATAACATACTATCTAGAAAATCGCTATAGCTAAATGTTGTTCATAGGATTGTGCAAAACATGTCATGCTAAATGGTGAAAACATATTAGTGAATCTATCAAAGAGAGAAGTATGCATACACTGCAGAAAGAAAATGATGACAGTAAAGTTAAATTCAAGAAACAAAAAATGGTTTTATCCTCCAAGGTTTGTGAAAAATAGGTACAGAGAATAGCCTTCACAAACATCAAACATATGATTTTATACAGTAATAAGAAGCCTTTATGTACTGTAGAAACATGACTGAAAATTACAAAACTAAGCCACATCAACCATACAATATAATATAATATATGAGCTGTTCATGTTCTTAAATAATTCAAATTTTGGTTTATGTGCTTTGGATGATATTTAAAACTGTTGACTTTCTTGTTCTCGTCCTTTTCATCAATTATGGCATAACCTCATCATTATATGTTTTGTCATTTTTATGCAAAATGCCATATGGCTTGTCCAGTTGTCCTCATTGTTTACTATAGTTCTCAATAGTTGATCAGACTACGATTTGACCAGTAAAATAAAAATATACCAAAGAAGACGAAGATGGTACACTAAGGCATCTGACTCTTTCCCATGCCTATTACTTGACACTCAGCTTAAATTGGCATATGGCTTGTCCTTTTTTTGTTTAAAGAAGACGGTAGCTTTCTCCTTGAATGTGCTGCTAGAATATATATATACTTATGTGATAGAACAATTCAATACAAAGTTCCAACTTTAAATTCCGTTGTAGGCATATATATTGTACAAAACCGCGCTGTAGAACTTTAGATATTATAGTTGCCAAATTTATCCTCTTAACATTTTATTGTTTTGGAGAATTTACTTTATTCTAGCCTTGCTATAGCTTAGCTGTTATGTATTTAACAAAATGTGAGTGCTTGCTTATTAGCATTATTAAACACTTTCAGTTAACTCTACAAGAAGATAGAACCAAACAAAGCCAGTCTACACGTAGAAACTGACGGACCAAAATTGGCAATGCAGGGTATACCCCACGTTTCTTTGCCCTCATATGCAACTTCCTACCAGGTGTTGATCAATGATTGAACGCACAACTTCTTCTTTCTTGCTGTCACTCAAACAGTACTATTTCACTCTCAACTTTTCTTGTGGATCTTGACATATATATACCAATTAACGTGTAAAAATTCTAAATTGACATGCTTAAATTTATCAAACAGGACAGCTGAATTGAACTTCATAGTTTAAAAGATCATGGTCCAGGGGTACTTTTGTTTGATGGAGTCATGAATAATATAGACAGTTTCCCTAGATACACACATGCAGTTAGTTTCAGTTAGAAAGTTACAACATCGTAGTCATAACAACAAGAACACCACCCACTGAAGATGGGGAATTTTTCTGGTAGTAAGAAAAGGGAAATATTTTCTCTCAATGACGACCAACTGTTTTTGTACAAAAGAACTACATTTATTATTTCTTGAAAACAACTGGCAGACTCAGGTTGCTGAGCAGGTGAAGCAACAGAGAGAACCAAAACGAAACACATGATAGCCGCGATATATTATGTGGAGTGTATGCCAATGGATGATATATATCCATATGAGTACCCTGCTATATATATACATCGAGTTATTGACTATACTACTTGCTAGTTGTTGTAATTAAATTTGGATGAATCTTACATAACGTTCTTATTAAGAATAATATATTTTAAACAACAGATATGCATTTGACTTGTTAATGAGTTGTAAATTGATCATGTTTATATTTTGGGATAAAAATTGGCATGGCATATTTCTGGGGTGATGCCATAGCATGCAAGGAACTCTTCAACTATTGATTGATCAATTGCAGTATGTAGATATTGTTTTTTGTTAACGAAAACAGCTGGTACAATAGTTGTGTCCACATCATGTAAACAAACGAAATCTAACAGTAAAATATACTACCAGCTGATTCAAGTATATATATAGGTACATCGCATTCCAGTCCTCATGCAAATCTGCCGTCTATTTCAGTTCTAACTTTCTAAGAAAAATACCCATACCCGTTTGCTAATTTATCATGGGTGGTATGCACTTAAATTGATAGTTTTAACAAAATGTTCCATGTTTTCACCTGATAATGAATGGTATAGAAATCTGCTGATCAAATTGTGTGTCAAGACTCAAGGATGGTACTCCCATGGAGCTTGGAAAGCTCAGAAAATGCAACTTCAGGAACCTCAAAATCAACACATCAGAAGACTAAATAATGCAAGAAACATCGAAGGCACGATTATATATGACGAATTCAAGAACAGCAGCAGCAAATTATAGGGTTAATTGCCATTAAACAAAAGTCGATACCAGAAACCCAGGCTAATGCATGGGTCTTGAACTCTTGACTGATATATAGAGAACCAGCGGATCGATCGATGTATATTTACTACTATCTAGCAACGGATCAAAGCAGCAGGAAGGCTAATTACGTTGTAGTAGGAGAAGTCGTCTTCAAGCTTTATAGAGTTTATTAGACCTAATAAGTACCTTAACGACATACCATGCAAGAAATCACCTCGGCACTCCTGCGCTGTTGCATCTCATCATCTCCTCGAGCTGCAGCTGCAACTGGTACTGCTGGTAGTAATAATACTCCAGCTGCTCGTCCTCCGTCAGCTGCGGCGGCGGCTGTGGTTGCAGTGGCACCGCCGCTGCAGCGTTCGACATGACCCAGTCGAGCTCGCCGCCGCCGTGCTCTTCCATGAGCGCCGCCGCTGGCCCATCATGGCCGCCTCTGCTTCTTCCCTTCCCTCCCCTCGGGTCCTTGAAATCGAAACAGCAGGTGCTCGAGGAGCTCCCCTCCCCTCCCCCCTTCACTACCGTCGTCGTCGGCCATGGGGAGGCAAAGCCAGCCGCCGGCTCCGCGGGGGCGTCGCGGCGGAGGCCGTCGATGGCCGGTTTGGACTGGGTGAGGAGCCAGTTCACGGTCTTGCTAGCCTTGTCGAACCCAAGCCGGTCCTGCAGCGCGAAGAACTCCCGCGCGACGCCAACCGAGAGCCGCATCCGCCGGTCGCGCACCCCCTGCGCCGTGTGGATCTTGCTGTGCCGGTCCGTCCGGAACGGCCGCTTCCGCGGCGCGGCAGCGCCATGGCCGGCGTCGCCATCCACCACCGCCAGCGGCGGCGCCGCTGCCGGCGCCTGCAGGGGAGCGGAGCCCGCGGTCGTCAACGGCTGCTGGAGCACCGCCTCCAAGGTCTCCTGGTGGTGGAATATGTCGGCGGGGAAGATCTGCCCGCTGTACCCATCCCAGGACGACATCGCGGTCGCCGGCATGAGGAAAGCAGCAGCTGCTGCAGTAGGGTTCGGTAACAATGACTGCTCTTGCTGGTAGACGAAATGATGGCGATGGCTGGCGATTGATGTTGGTGGTTATTAGGGTAATGAGGTAGTAGCATTAACATCCGTGGTTTTGTGCATCATAGCTAGTAGTGCTTAACTAAACCACTGTACCTGGGCGTGTGGTAACTGGTAAATAACTAACAGAGGTAGAAGTACAAGCTTCTCGTCGCAGTGGTATATATAATAAAGGGCTCCTACTTTGCTAGTGCACCTATAGGTAGTTTTACCTCTACTGCTCGTTGCTGCTGCTGATAAAACAACATTATGTATATATATATTTATTTATGTAAAAGCTATTTGCATTATCCATTATTGTTGTCTGATGAGAGACAGATAAAAGAGAAGCTAAAAGCAAGGATGATAGGGTAAGGGAGGAGGGAGGGAGGTAGCTAGCTAGTAGCTAAAGATGAGGAAGAAAGGTGCACACAGTAACTTACTGGAGAAGAAATGCATAGACTAGTGGTCATGAGTCAGGGTCAAGGCCTGAATAAGCTACGGCAAAGCTATATGTATATATTATTGAGGGAGGAGATAATGGTGTCTGCATATGCATATATATATATATATGTATATTATTTTATTATTAGACCATCTCCGGCGGATTGTATATGCTTATCAATATTCTAATTATTTCTCTCTGTTGACAGCAGCACTACAATATCGTTTTGTTTATGGAGACAGTCTTAGGTTCACTGCAATGGTATATTTTTTTTTGAGTATTTTGTTACTATTTAACACTGTTTACATAATGAAGTTTGAATTGGGATGACGATGAGTATGCTACCGAAGATAGCCTTATACAAATGTTGTACCCTACCTAGTTTTCATCTCTTGCTTCTGTATCTCTACTTCTGTAGCAGTACATGTTCTCATCAGGTATTGATACATAGTGGCTCTCGAGAGCGCAGAGTCCAAATGCTGTGAAAGGCTAGTACTGGCAGCTGCAGCGTGGGTCTCAGGCGTTCAGCAAAGGTAAGCCTGCCTGCCTAGGTAGGGTGCATGCATGCTGGTAGACTGACTACTGGTATACTACTAGGATAGATGCTTGTACGTGATGCTGGTACAGTGGCGTGTGGGCGAATGATAAAGTCATTATTATTGAGAGGCCTATTATGCCTACTGTATGGCCACATGGGAGGCTATGCAGGTGTTTTATTCGATCGACCAGGGACCAGGGTAGTTATTAGTGCTTGGAACCCTCCTACCTGCGGGTTATTTGGTTGGCCTAAATCCGCTGAGGCTGAGGTTACTATACTGCCTATCTAACTATCTATAGTTAAAAATTAGTTTTTATAGTGTATGGATTATACATAGTTTTATGCACCCTCATATACAAGGTTTGATGCGCCGCTACTGGGTGCTTGGTCTCTAGGCATAGATTCTTCTGTTGCGCTTAATGTTGAGATTTAATAGTGGTGAAATTGATCATGACAATGTGGTTAATTGTTATTTGCTACCATGTTCCGTTTTCTTCGTTAGTGACATTTCCTACTTAAGGCTGTTGTTACCGGGCCTTCCATTATCCCACTTTTCATTTTAAATTCCACTCAGTCTAAAGTGCATTTACATTGTTTTGCACCTCTTTATATGCGCTATGGTGACGTTAGTCTAAGCAATAGTGTAAGAAAGACTGGTGCAACTCTTGGTGCATTGGGTTCACCATGATGCATGGCTAGTGGCTGAAGGATGGCAACCACTATACCTTGGGTTTAAAAATTGCTATATCTTTTCCTTAAAATCATAAGTACCACATATTGCAGTGGTTCTGATTCCACCTTCCATTCCACCTAGTGGTTTGTGAGTTTGACACTTGACCTGGCATTTTCCTTTCCTTTTTGTTTTTTTCCAAATATTTAGCATGTATATTAATAAGCTATACCTTGTTTTTATATTGTCGTCTGCCACTATCCATAGCCCAAATTTTTCTGGCATAGGATTACCACCATTATTTGTGGCTTGCTTCACAGGTTTCAAAAAGCATTTGAAAACTGCCGCAAGGCATCATCTGCGTGGAGTCAAGCAACAGAGGTGGCAATGTTTGCCAACCGTTGGAAGAGTCATCCATACATCCCCTTGTTTTCTCAGTTGGCGTGAAGGATCGTCTGTCAAACCTGACAAAAAAACCTAATTGTGAGCAATATATATTAGTGAGCAATCAAATAAAAATGTGAGCAATATATATAGCTCCTAAGGTAACGATATTAAATAGGTGATTAGTGAGTTCATGCTTTGAAGGAATATTAAATAGGTGATCATTGGTTAATCGATTAAACAAGACCCCATACAAAAGTTCTATTGAAAATCTATTCGAGGACGGCACCAAACATTTGTGGGTTTCTATCAAGGTTAAGTACAATTGTAGGTTAAGTGCTATAAAGGAGAAAGAAGGGCCCTTGGCATTCTTTTTCCTAGTTTCTGGTGACCATACTATTTAGTGGGGCAAAGGTCAAATGCTTGATTGAGATTATGCAAGAGTGAATACACAAACTAGTTCAATGGCATTTAAATCCTTTAGTTGGCTGTCTGGCGATCATCAATGGTCAAATGAAGGTCCAACACTCAATTCCAACGGCTAGGTTAGGTGTACACAGCAGACGAGTCTACGACCTGCGGCTTTCTCCCAATGAGTTTTGAGCAAGGTTTGGGCTATTTATACTCCCTTGATTGACCTCTAATATATGGTTGGTCACTCCTGAGTTTATTGTAGTGTGGAGATACACTCTTGAGAACCCAATTCATGAAAAAAGCTAATAGTGCATACTTTGGTATAGCTATGCTTGCAAGGTCTTGCACGCTTAGGCCTTTTTTAACGCATAGTCCTTGACTGCAACTAAGTATTGTTGTGAGATTTATAAATCTACTAGCATCCGTGCGGTGCGTACACCAAACTAATCGTTTTTTGAGCTTTGACATACCAAATTGCAAACTTTCCAGCAATTCCAGTACTAGTGTTTTTTAGAAGAGATCACAAGTACGTAGTACTAGGTTATTGCAGCTGTCATTAATCGGGTCGAGCTCGTGCCCGGCCTTGTTTTGTCGTATTTCATTCGTTCGTGGCCTTTCCCCATACATGCTTTGCGCCATTGCTGCCTCTGGCGTTCTTTTCCTACCCGTTATGCACCAATGATAGGCGCCACGTACTGTACCTACCGACCATGGCATGTATACATATGCATGGCCCACATACAAGAGCAACTCGAGATCGAGTCGCTCTCACCAACTTTCATGCATATATACTCCGCTTTGCTCACCCAGCAGCGTGTGCAGTGCTCGGTGTCGCAGAGGGACGCCGCTACGACAAGCCGCCGGGAGGATGAAGCAACGGCGGCCATCCCCGGCGACGGCCACCAGTCGGGCGGCGCGGGGTACCTTCTCGTTCCGACTGACGAATCAATGGCATTCGATCAGACCACACTCAGTGACACAGAGAGCCGATCGAGATTCGAGAAGATCGGCCATTACGTTAGGATTAGGATCATGTCGCCACCTGTACATGTCACGCCGTCACGGCGAAGAAATTTCAACGCGTTCGATCCTGCTGTCGCCTGCACACATGCATGCATGGGATTATTGGGCTCCGCTTCTGAATTCTGATTCTGCATTTTGGGGCACGGCCCAAGAACATGCCATTGTACCCAATCAGTGATATGTGCAGAATGGATTCGGATGCGTTATCTCCTTCTTTTTTTTTTTTTGATAAAGACATCTCCCTCTAATTGAATCACCTTTCAATGAGAAAGAGGTTCCAATAATAATGTCCACAAGTGTGCACTGTATTATCTGCATAGCACCACCCACCTGGTGTCCCATATTTTTAGAAAGGTCTATTAAAGTTGAGGAATAATGGTATCTGGGATGCAAGATTTTTACCATAATATAATAGTTTAGAAACTACTCCATCTGTGTCTCAATCTTCTACAAATCGTTTGATTTTTTTGACACTAAATTTAACTTACTCGTCTTACTTAAAAAATTATTTCCAAATCGGGTTTGTCAAATTTAAAAGATTTATAGTTCGTTTGCTTAGGTTCTGTGTTTTTCTCGTTGTGGTTGTTGGGCTGTTTTTTTATAGAACGCGCCTAATGCACGCACGGCCGTAAAAAGGCCTTCGCGCACACACACCCAAAAAAGGAAAATACCCACCCCACACGGCCGCAAAAAAAGGAAAAAAAAGCCCACCCCACAGGCGCCGGCGCACCGGACCGCTCACCGCCCTGCCCTAGCCCTCTCGACGGCGCACAACGGCGGTGATTTCCACAAAAAAGGAAAAGAACAAAGCATAACCCGAGAAAAATCACAGATTGGCAATTATAATATTTCCCATTATACTAGTATCAATAGGCAAAAATGCTTTTCTCATTAGGCAAAAAACGACATTGCATTTTTGCTTAATGAAAATCACCATTTTGCCTAATGAAACATACAGAAATGCTTAATGGACGATGGTGGTGTCGGTGGCCGGTGCGGGGGCAGGGTAGGAGCACGTCGATGGTGGACATCTGCTGCAGCTTGTGCGCGGGTGGCGGCGGCCGGATCCGGCCGCTCCTTCCCCAACTTCGGATCTCGCGGCAATGGGCGAGATGATGAGTAGGAGGGTGCGGCAACGCAGTGGGGGCTCCTTCCCCGTGCTTCCCACGACGGAACTGCCTCCACCAGCAACCGCGTGTGGGGGAGGCGCGGCGGCCGACGGCCGGCGCGTGGGGAGGCGGGCGCCACGGTGGCTGGGCGCTAGCTCGAGGGGAGGCAGGAACCGCGGTGGCCGACGCGAGGGGCCGCACGGGGTTGGTGGCCGGGCCAAGGTGTCTTGCAGGGCCGACGGCCGGCTCGGGCGGCGGCGGGCCGGCGGGCGGCGGCAGGCCGGCGGCTGGCTCGGGCGCGGCAAGCGCCGTGGGGGCTCGGGCAGAGGCGAGCGCCGCTGGGGCCAGCAGCCGGCGCGTGGGGAGGCAGAAGCAGGCAGCCAGGGGCAGTAGCTCACGGAGTGCGAGGGGATAAAGTGGGGAGGGAGAGAGAAAAGAGGAGTGGGTGGTTGAGGTGAGATAAGGTTGGTAGGAGATGGACGGTTAATTAAAGCGTGCGTGCAAAAAGACCAAAATACGGCTGACCAGATTGAAGTCTCTACCTTTTTTATGTCTGCAGAAGTTACGTGGATTTTTGCAAAAGTTCCACAACATGTGGAAGTTCCGCACATTTTAGAAGTTCTGCAATCTGCGGTAGTTCATCAGCATTTGAGGAAAGTTCTGTATCTTCTAGGAAGTGTTTGTTTGACTTTTTTTCTCGTTTTGTGCCCATTTGTGCATTTGCATTAGCGATTCAATGATTTTTTTTAGTCGTGTCCTAAAGTAATTAAGTAGCATCCTTGTTTCTATGTTCCCTTGCACGAGAGTTAGAAGAAAGATTAGGGTTGAACTTTAAGCATCACATTTGTATGCGGTCGTCCCACTTAGCATATCACTAGATTTCTCCTTGGGTGCAATTTAATACACATAACAATTTCTTGTCTATTTTTTAAATAAGAATCCTTATACTTCTTTTTTCATAGTTTCCTGAATACCCATAAAATCCACTTTATAACAATTTTACTGTTCTTGTAAATGGTAACTCAAACATTTTTAGACTCATAAAATTCCAAATAAGACCTACCATTTAAGTTTTTTATTAGTCTCCCCCTGTCCCTCCTTGAGATTAAACATAGAGAAATTTTAGACTATCTCTTTCCATTTCATCCTTCCAAATAGCAGGTGGGGAATCTCCCTCTGCTTGTTTCTTTTGCTTACTTACAGACCTTGCTCCCCCGATCCTAGTAGAATATAAGGAAATAAAAATATTTTAAGACGGTTGCAAATGATGCATGTGTCCCTAACTTAAACGGTGTGAGATTATGTTGTTTTCTGTAATTTGTGGCTACCCCGTTTTAGAAAGGGCAACTAAGGAGTACAAATGTTTCATTTTCTTATAATCGGAGATAAATTTTGAATGCGTCATCCTTGTATATTTACATATAGAGGGAGTTTTTTTTTTCTTTTAGCCTTCCAACTGTAGAACCGAGACGTGCGACTAGAGGGGGGTGAATAGGAGCACTTGAAAAACTCAAACTCAAACCTTCAAAGTGCGATCTCACGAAAACACACACCCGATACCGTCCACTGACCAGATACGTATCGGGTAGAAAGCGGAAGCACTCGAATTAACGCCCAAAGAAAAAGACGTAAGACGAGTAACCAAACTACACCTAAAAGAGCAATCACACTACACCCAGACAAACACACACAACAAAACAATCAAAAGCAACACGGCACAAACAAAACAGAACAAGCTACAAAGCTTGCAAATGTCTCACACTAGCCACTCAACACACCGAAGCGTGTCCCACTAAGAATAGGGAGTGAAGAGTATGGGCATGCAGTGGTTGACACAAACAAGCTTGCAACCAACAACACACACGAGGAAGAACGACTTGGAAACAGAGAAAAATCCCTACGCGTGCAGCTAGACTGTCCTAGAGCCTGACCGGACAGCCAGGTCTAGCTCCTAGAGCTTGACCGGACAAACCTACGGACCAAGCAGCTCAACACGCAAAGGCAGAAGAAGCACAAGGGACCGGACAGTCCGGTTCTACCCGGAGGGCCTGACCGGACAAAGCTTCGGACAAAGCAACTCAACACGCTAAGTGCCGAAGAGAACAACGGACCGGACAGTCCGGTTCTACCCGGAAGGCCTGACCGGACTCTGTTCGCCTAAACGGCCGTTTAGACCGTTTACACACCGTTTAAACGCTACTCAGTAGTCAACTGTGTTGCCCGTTTATGCCGTTTAATCCGTTTAATCCCGTATAATCCGTTTTTTAGTCCGTTTAAACGGCCGTGTAGTCCGATTAAACGCTAAACGAAGGGTGACCGACTGTTTACCGTTTAGCGTTTAGGCTAACACTGGACCGGACAAAGCTTCGGACAAAGCAACTCAACACGCTAAGTGCCGAAGAGAACAACGGACCGGACAGTCCGGTTCTACCCGGAAGACCTGACCGGACAAAGCAGATGAGAAATGAACTACGGGTGGTGAAAACCAAAGGACCGGACAGTCCGGTTTAGCAGACCGGACAACACTTCGGACAAAGAAACTCGAGACACACACTCGAGGTGGCCAAGCCTCGGTTTCTCCGTCATACAGACCGGACAGTCCGCTTGAACGGGCCGGACAAATGGACGGATTGTCCGGTCAGGTTACGCTGCTGGCCCGAGTCTGGACCCGAGAAATCAGCCCGCGAATCCACCGAAAAATCGACCAAACCCAAGCCAAAACTCAACCAAACTTCACGAAAACTTGCACAGAGGAACTTGATTCCATTCCAAAGTAAACCCCTCAAAAATCAACTCAAAATGATCTAGGGATTTACGGGAATTACAGATCTCGTGGAAGTGGTGTGAGAAAACCTAGGAACCGAAAAACGTCAAGAACGGCATTTGCTTGTGGTTGGATGATTCTATCACTTGGCTAGTGAGATGCACCACATCTTAGCAAGGCAAAATTCCGGCAAAAGAAAGGTCTCATCCTTGGACAACACAAAACGAGCCAAAATCCAAGAAACGGGACCAAAAACGAAACTAGAAAAGGGGGCAAAGAGTGAGGAACGAAATTGTTCCTCTAGGACAAAGAATTTCTCAACAAGGAACCTTGGATTAATTCATGAAATCAGATTACAAAAGTTCCCTAGAGCCTACCTCCCTTCATCCTCCCACTAGTGACAAGATAAGACTAAACTAGGCACTCATCTCCTAGCTAATCCTCTCTATTTTCTCTCTTTGGACCTTGGCTGCTAGGGTTAGAAAATCCTAGGGTTTGTGGCTACCAAGATGAGCTCCAAGGGAGCCTCTCAAGTCTATTTATACCCTAGGCCCTAAACGACACAATTACATTAAGACCCCTACTCTAAAAATGCCCGGAGGGGGCCAAACCGAAAAGATACAATCGGACGACTACGATGACGTCTTGATTATCTTCGGTTTCTCCGCCTCGCTTGGATGTGCACCACGTAGCCAGTAGTCCGGAAGCTTCCCCCGGTTTTGAAGTCAGAAACCGGAAAACTTTATTCTGCGGGCTTCCTGGGCCGGGTCTTGGCCCAATCTTCAAACTTGGCGAGTCAGAGCCCAACCCACCAAGTCATCTGAACTTGGATGGCGGTTTTGAGCCGAAGCCGCCAAAGCCTCCCTCGCACGCCTTCGCGCCATGCACTCGGGTTGGAGCACCACGGTGGCTCCCGGCTTCTCCAGTCCATCGGAGTTGCCTCGCGGTCCATCGGAGGGCTTACACCACCGTTGCCGAACCGCCCCTTCGTGTACCGAGCTTCCATGGCCGACCGACGCCGAGCATTGCCTCCGGTCCATTGGAGGACTTTTGCCTCAGTCCATCGAGGTCTTCATCGTCTACCTCCAGTCCATCGGAGGGCCTCCAGTCCATCGAAGGGCTTGAGCTTGTTGACAATCATTCATCACACCAGGAGAGCAATGAGGCCGGTCCATTGGCTCTCAATCTCCCCCTTGATGAGTGCATTGTCAACACCTCTCCAACCTGTAACCTGAAATAGAACAAAGACAAAAGAAAAGCGTAAAACTGAAAAAGAAAAGAAATGCTCAAGCTGCCAAAAACCAAACAAAGGCAAAACACAAGGCAACTTGAAGCAAAAAGAAGCAAAGCATCGGCTTCTCAAGACAGAGGCAAAAGGCTCAACGCACCGATGCAAAGAGCATGCTAAAAGCTCAAACCCCCCCTGAAATGCATCCTCAAAAATGCAATATGAATGCCAAGCTCCCCCTCAACTAAAACTCTTCTGAGTTCTCCCCCTTTGTCCATATTTTAAGACTTCTCCCTTTGGAAATACACTAATTTCTCCCCAAATTTCTCCCCCTTGTTGACAATGGACACATCAAGGGTTCTTTGAACTCAACTCCCCCTGAACTAGACAACTCCCCCTCAAAATATGCCATGAAATGCAAGGAGTGTAACTGAAAGAGCTCAGAAGGGATGGAAAGTTAGTAATCACAAGTTCTAGCATACAGACCAAGTGAGGGCAAGGAAGCATATAACAAGCTCAAATGAATCTATCTTACACATGTCAAGAGCAAGCTTATTTTTCAGGGTTATCGAAAAGAAAGCATCACCAACATGAATAGCACCTAGCAAGATAGGCATGAACAGCAAGATGCTAGCAATGCATACAAGGTGTGCTACTCTCAACCAAAGCATATACAACCAGCCATAAGCATTTTAGAGACTCGCAAATTTCAGATTTAGACATTTGTATTCATAAGCAAGTTCTTTTTGTGCCAGGGGTTATTTACTTGTCTTTTGCCACTTCTTACCAACCAATGCCAGGCCTAAGTTATATAACCATTAGAAGCTTAAGACAAGGTTTTGGTCATACACAGTCTAGTCCAAGTTCATGCCAAAGTGCAAAGGCAAGTTGTCTCGAACTAGATCAGTGAGACAGGCAAATCCACCTGGATCTTTCTCAATTCATCATATAAGACACACTTGTAAGCATTTTGATTCAGATTTCAATTTAAGCAAGGTGTCATAAAAGCTTAGACATTAACTTAGCAAAGGCATACAACTAGCATATCCAGGTATGAAAAGATAGCATATCATTCAACAATCCTACACATGCTAGGTAGCCAAAACAAGTGGAGATCATGGTTTTTGATTTGCAAAGAATAAAATGACTTAGCTCACGACTAGTATTCAACAGACTCAAGAGAGATTAGCCAACCATGATCAAGCATGCAACTGTACAATCTAGCACAAGCAAGTACTAACTCATCATCTCAAAAGAGCTCTAGTGCTAGTGAAGTGAAAATGCATATGATACAGTGTAATGCATGATATGATACAACATGCAAAAGAAGCAAAGAGAAATAGAAGTCAGATAAAAGCAAATTCTAGACTATGGAAGCTATTCCTTACTAAAAGGAATAGCGTATTATCCCTGACTAAAAGGGATAGCACACTCCAATCTCACCTCTCAAGCGCACAAAAGCGCCAAACTCTAGGGGCTTGTAAAGATATCGGCCAACTGGTTTTCAGATGCTACGTGGACTAAGTCTATGTCCCCCTTCTCATAGTGATCTCTCAGAAAGTGAAACCTCACGTCTATGTGTTTGGTTCTAGAGTGCAAGACGGGGTTCTTAGCTACAGAAATAGCAGAAGTAGAATCAACTAGAAGAGGGATTTTTCCAAACCTAAGACCGAAATCACTAAGGGTGGCTTTCATCCATAAAAGCTGGGAGAAGCAGCTATGTACTCTGCTTCTGTGGTAGATAAGGATACACTAGCTTGCTTGCGGGAGGACCAAGAGACAAGAGAGGTTACTAAGAGTTAGCATGTGCCAGAGGTTGACTTGCGATCAATCCGGCAGCTAGCATGGTCAGCATCTGAGAACCCTCTAAGAAAAAGAGAAGAACCCGAGGAATACCAAAGACCAAGCTCAGGAGTGAATTTCAGATAACTGAAAATCGCTTCACCGCTTGACGGTGAGAAGTCCTAGGAGAAGCCTGATAGCGCGCACAAAGGCAGACCGCGAACTGAATGTCCGGCCTGGTCGCCGTCAGGTACAGAAGTGAGCCGATCATCCCTCGAAATTCCTTCTAGTCCACCGCCTCCCCATCTTCATCAGCATCAAGCGCCGTGTTTGTACCCATAGGGGTTGTCATGAGCTTAGAGTCACCCATTTCAAACTTCTTGAGTATGTCTCTTGTATATTTTGCTTGATGGACGAAGGTTCCTTCAGGGCCTTGCTTGATCTGCAACCCGAGGAAGAACTGGAGCTCACCCATAAGACTCATCTCAAATTTTCTGCTCATCTGTTCAGCAAAACTAGACACCAAAGCGTGAGATGAACCACCAAAGATTATGTCATCAACATATATCTGAACTATCAGGGTGTCACCGCCACGACTCAATAAAAACAAGGTCTTATCTACTGAACCCATCACAAACCCAGACTTGAGCAGAAAACTCTTCAACCTAGCATACCAAGCTCTAGGAGCTTGCTTCAGACCATAAAGGGCTTTCCTCAACTTATACACCAAGTCTGAAAATCTAGCACTCTCAAAGGCAGAAGGTTGTCTCACATATACCTCCTCCTCTATGAACCCGTTCAGAAAAGCAGACTTGATATCCATTTGCTGCAGTTTGAAGCCTTTAGAGGCCGCAAAGGCAAGCAAAATCCTAATGGCTTCCAAACGAGCTACAGGGGCAAAGGTCTCCTCATAATCTATCCCCTCCTTCTGATAGAAACCCTGGGCTACCAATCTCGCTTTGTTCCTCACAACCATCCCATCCTCACCCTGTTTGTTCTTGAAAACCCACTTGGTACCTATAGGGCGACAGTTTGGTGGAGGTTCAACTAAATCCCAGACATGGTTTCTCTCAAAGTTCTCCAACTCCTCATGCATGGCGTTCACCCAGTTAGGATCAGATAATGCATGTGACACATCCCGAGGCTCAAAAGAAGCAACATATGCAGAGTGGGAGAAAAAGGCTAGAGAATTAACCGAAAAGCGTGTGACACGCTGGTGAATGTCTCCAATCATCCTGTGTGGAGGGTGATCCCGCTGGACTTGCTGAGATGGAACAATCTCGGAAGTCACCTCCCCTGCGTCCTCAGCGGGTCCAACCTCTGCTTGAGCTTGCTGTCGGGGGAGTGAGGACGAAGCTGTGGGCATGGGTCCTCCTTCATCATCTGAACTCGTAGCAGAGGGGGCAGGAGCTGCAGCCGATGCAGTGGCTCCTGCATCACCATCATTAACCACACCTTCCTCATCCTCAAAGATGGGAGTGCCTTCTTCATCATCACCTGAAAGCTCAAAGGCAGGGGTTGTGCAGGGCATAGTCTCATCAAAAGAAACCTCACAAGTCTCAACAACTTGCTTGGCCTCTAAAATCCACACACGAAAAGCTCTAGAATTAGAAGCATACCCCAGAAAAATCCCATCCAAACAACGAGACTCAAACTTGTCCAAATGCCCCGCCTTCTTCAGCACAAAGCACCTGCAGCCAAACGCTCGCAAATGCTTGACGCTGGGCTGCCTACCAAACCGAAGTTCATATGAGGTCTTCCCAAGGAAAGCTCGCAAGAAGATCCGGTTTGCAATGTAACAGGCCGTATTCACTGCATCAGCCCAAAAGCGCCCTGGAGTCCTATGCTCATCGAGCATCGTCCGTGTCATCTCAATAAGTGTGCGGTTCTTGCATTCCACAACACCGTTCTGCGGAGGGGTATATGGAGAAGAAAACTGGTGTTCAAGACCTAGGTCGCGACAGAAGTTTTCGAAACGAGAGTTTCTGAATTCTCCGCCATTGTCACTGCGGATAGCCCTCATGGCCTTATGACTCTCGTTTCTCAACCTCAGTACCAGATCCCGAACAAAACCAAACGCCTCATCCTTAAACTCCATGAAAAATACCCACGAGAACCGCGAAAAATCGTCCACAACGACAAGCACGTACCACTTCCCACTAACTGACGCTACCCGAGCGGGACCTACTGTATCCATATGGAGTAGCTCACCCGGATAGGAGGTCATAACCTGAGACACAGGAATGTGAGAGGCGGCAACCATCTTGCCATGATGACAGGGGTGGCAAACTAAGTCTTTCTCAGCTCTCAATTTGGGCAATCCTCGGATTAGGCCCATTGAACTTAACCTGACTAGCAGATCAAAGCTCAAGTGACCAAGTCTCCTATGCCACTTCCATATATCAGCAGAAGGACTAGCAACCAAACAGCGCGTAGGGCCAGAAACAGATGTGAGGTCGACCCTAAAAACCTGACCAAAAGGTAGCAAAGAGCAAACAAGGGTCTCCTCAGCATCAAGAACGCAGCACGCACCTTTCTTAAAACGAACCTCAAATCCTTCATCGAGAAGTTGCGAAACAGAAACCAAATTGAACCCCAAATTCCGGACAAAGGCAACTTCTCTTAGGGAAAGCTTAGCGGAGAGCGAAACAGAACCAACACCCATCACTTTACCTTGACCATTGTCCCCGAATATGATGTACTCTTTGGTGCTGACGGGGTTGAGGCTGGAGAACCACTTGCGGTGCCCTGTCATGTGCCTAGAGCAACCGGAGTCCATGATCCACACGTCCTCCATGCCTCGATCCTGCAAAGTCAAGTAAAGCGACGGTGAGCAAACGGTCCAGCACTGGGGTTAGTCCCAAAACTGCTGTACCAGTGCCGAGCCATCTGCTCAAAAGTGGGGTAAGCACAATCAAAAAAATCATCACGACGATCAGGGTAACCACGACCTCCAAAGCGTGAACCCTCGAAAGCTCTCTCAAAGCGGTCTCTCATCTCACCGCGGTGGGGAGGATCTTGCCTACCACCCTGGTAGAACTGATCCTGGTTCCCCCAAGCTCTCTCCTGCCTCTCAACCCGCTTCCTCCTGAAGCAAAACTCCTCTAGGTGGCCATTCCGCTGGCAAAACTCACAGTGGTAGACAGGCCTCCTAGGAACTGGGTTAGGCTGGGACTTGGGCTTAGGTGGTGTGGCCTTGGGTGGCTCAGGCTGCTGGACTGGCTTCTTGCCCTTGGGCTTAAGCTCTTCCTCAACAATCTTGTCCAGCTTAGCCTTAGAAGGCTTGGGTGTCCAGTACTGCTTCTTTGGGGCAGCCTTGGGTGGCTCATGGTAAACCCCATCAACAGTCTCTCCTGTCTGGGTAGGTGCAATCTTGACCTTAATTGGGGCACTCTTCTCACCCGAAGTGCTGCACTCTCCAAACCCAACACCACTCGTCTCACCCTCAGCTCTCTTGGTGCTCTCTATGATCATCTCTAGTTGGAGTTGCCTCGCATATACCCAACTGAGCACCTCTCTCAACCTGTTGTTGTCATTCTGCAAAGACAACACCTCCTCCCTTAGATCCTCCAGAACTACAGTCTGGATAGCACAAGTGTCACCGTCTAGGGAGGGAACCACAACAGCTTTCTCCAACTTCCTAATGGTGGCATCCCTATCCATCAGCTGCATCCTAAGGATTAGGCAGTTCTCACAAGTGTCAGTAGGTGCTGAGAGCACCTCAAAGTCAGCTCTCAACTACTCTAACTCACCTCTCAAGGTAGGACAGACCATACACGCACCCAAAAGTGTAGGTCTAGCCCTAAGCTCCTCAAGTTCCATGAGCTGCCCCTCAAACTTCTCCTTCAGAACAGCTAGCTCTCTAACTAGACAGGGGCAAGACTCACACTCAAACTCTCCACTCAAAGTAGGCTCATCCAGTTTGGACTGGAGTTTGCCTAGCTCAGCCTTCAGCTCATCTCTCTCCTCTACCCGCTTGGCATACCTATCTCTCTGGTCACCAAGCTCCATCATGAAAGACTCGCAGGTAGGGCACTCAATCTCACTGGGTTGGGGTCTCACACTCCTCAACCTCTCATTCTCCTCTAAAGCCTCAGCAAGTTGGGCTTTCAACTTCTGCAGCTTCTTAGCTGACTTCTCCAGCATCTTATCCTGGGCCTTAAGCTCTCGGCTGTTCTGCTCTAGCATCTCAAGGATTTCGGCTTGCTCAGGAGTTACCTCATCATCGGAAGAAGAGTTGCTGCCGTCATCCTTGTTTTCCTTGTCCTCAAGCGCCATGGAGCAAACCGAGCTCCTCTTGTCCTTGTTCTTGCGCCTGGACTTGGTGGAGACGAAGCACAAGCCAGCTGGACCGCCTTGATCGTTCCTCTTGTCCTTCCTGTACGTGATCTCCCCATCGCTTGAGCTCGACGAGGACGAAGAGGAAGAAGATCCGCTGCTGCAGAACCCGATCTCGGCGAAGAAGGCCTTGTCCCGCTTTCGGTTGTCCTTCTGGTAGCTCTTGAAAGCCTTCTGGAAGTTCTTCTTGCCGAAGAGACGCTTGTCGGAGCCGTGCTTGCTGGAGCGGTGCTTGTCAAAGCCTGCCTTGCCAGGGTGGTACTTGTCGGAGTCGCGGGAGTAGCTCTTTCCCTTCTTGTAGTAGTCGTTCTTGTTGGGGCACTCGGCGATGAAGTGGCCGACCTCTCCGCACTTGAAGCACTTGGGCCGCTCTCCCCTCTTCTTGCTCATCCGGTTGTCATAGGTGCGCTGAAAGCGACTAGACACCAGACACAACTCATCATCCCCAAGCGTCGCTAGCTGCTCCTCTGTAACAGACATCAAAGCAGAAAACGAGAAGTTGTGTAACATGGGGTTAGTGACGGACTCACTAGAGGGGGTAGCCAAGGCCAGACTCTTGGAACCTGTACAAGCGAGGGAATCCCTCATCTTGTAATCTACCTCGGTGGCCTTGAGCTTACTATAGAGCGCCTCTACTCCAATCGTATCATACCTTACCGACTCAATGATTGAGTTCACCTTGATCTCCCATATTTTTCTGTCCAAAGCATACAGCAACTTGACAGCCTGCTGATGATCGGTATATGGGAGGGCAGTGGGGGCAGAGTTGACACGCAACTTGTTGATGATCGACTGAAAGCAACCAAACAAGTCGTCTACTGACTCTCCCGGCTTCTGGACGAAATTCTCATATTCGCGACGGTAAGTCTCCACAAGCCTAGCCTTAATCGTCGCAGTACCCTCATGGTGTGCACTAAGTAGTGACCATATCTCACGCGCAGTCTTAAGGTGACTCACTCTCTCATAATCCATGGGACCAAGCCCGGAGAAGAGAAAGTTAACAGCCTTGGCATTCGCCTCAAGCTGAGCCACGATATCCTGCGTAGTACGCTCAGCGACTGGAAGCACCACAAAAATCGTACTCTGAGTAGCATCCCATATGTTCTGACTCTGGGTAACAAGGAACGCCTCCATACTACCCTTCCAGTAGGGATAGCCATCGGAGCCAAGGACGGAAATTTTCCCAGAGTAAGTCATAGTCGCTACAGTTTCTTCACCGGTTAAGGTATGGGAAACCTAACCGGCTCTGATACCACTTGTAGGACCGAGACGTGCGACTAGAGGGGTAGGTGAATAGGAGCACTTGAAAAACTCAAACTCAAACCCCAAAGTGCGATCTCACGAAAGCACACACACACACCCGATACCGTCCACTGAACAGATACGTATCGGGTGGAAAGCGGAAGCACTCGAATTAACGCTCAAAGAAAAGGACGTAAGACGAGCAACCAAACTACACCTAAAAGAGCAATCACACTACACCCAGACAAACACACACAACAAAACAATCAAAAGCAACACGGCACAAACAAAACAGAACAAGCTACAAAGCTTGCAAATGTCTCACACTAGCCACTCAACACATCGAAGCGTGTCCCACTAAGAATAGGGAGTGAAGAGTATGGGCATGCAGTGGTTGACACAAACAAGCTTGAAACCAACAACACACACACACGAGGAAGAACGACTTGGAAACAGAGAAAAATCCCTACGCGTGCAGCTAGACTGCCCTAGAGCCTTACCGGACAGCCTGGTCTAGCTCCTAGAGCTTGACCGGACAAACCTATAGACCAAGCAGCTCAATACGCAAAGGAAGAAGAAGCACAAGGGACCGGACAGTTTGGTTCTACCCAGAGGGCCTGACAGGACAAAGCTTCGGACAAAGCAACTCAACACGCTAAGTGCCGAAGAGAACAACGGACCGGACAGTCCGGTTCTACCCGGAAGGCCTGATCGGACAAAGCTTCGGACAAAGCAACTCAACACGCTAAGTGCCGAAGAGAACAACGGACCGGGCAGTCCGGTACTACCCGAAAGGCCTGACCGGACAAAGCAGATGAGAAATGAACTACGGGTGGTGAAAACCAAAGGGCCGAACAGTCCGGTTTAGCAGACCGGACAACACTTCGGACAAAGAAACTCGAGACACACACTCGAGGTGGCCAAGCCTCGGTTTCTCCGTCACACAGACCGAACAGTCCGCTTGAACGGACCGGACAAATGGACGGATTGTCCGGTCAGGTCACGCTGCTGGCCCGAGTCTGGACCCGAGAAATCAGCCTGCGAATCCACCGAAAAATCGACCAAACCCAAGCCAAAACTCAACCAAACTTCACGAAAACTTGCACAGAGGAACTTGATTCCATTCCAAAGTAAACCCCTCAAAAATCAACTCAAAATGATCTAGGGATTTACGGGAATTGCAGATCTCGTGGAAGTGGTGTGAGAAAACCTAGGAACCGAAAAACATCAAGAATGGCCTTTGCTTGTGGTTGGATGATTCTAGCACTTGGCTAGTGAGATGCACCACATCTTAGCAAGGCAAAATTCTGGCAAAAGAAAGGTCTCATCCTTGGACAACACAAAACGAGCCAAAATCCAAGAAACG
Source organism: Paspalum notatum (assembly GCA_022530915.1). Taxonomy (NCBI): domain Eukaryota; kingdom Viridiplantae; phylum Streptophyta; class Magnoliopsida; order Poales; family Poaceae; genus Paspalum; species Paspalum notatum. Next base: position 8,882,903 of record CM039691.1, read on the forward strand.
GGACCAAAAACGAAACTAGAAAAGGGGGCAAAGAGTGAGGAACGAAATTGCTGCTCTAGGACAAATAATTTCTCAACAAGGAACCTTGGATTAATTCATGAAATCAGATTACAAAAGTTCCCTAGAGCCTACCTCCCTTCATCCTCCCACTAGTGACAAGATAAGACTAAACTAGGCACTCATCTCCTAGCTAATCCTCTCTATTTTCTCTCTTTGGACCTTGGCTGCTAGGGTTAGGAAATCCTAGGGTTTGTGGCTGCCAAGATGAGCTCCAAGGGAGCCTCTCAAGTCTATTTATGCGCTAGGCCCTAAACGATACAATTACATTAAGACCCCTACTCTAAAAATGCCCGGAGGGGGCCAAACCGAAAAGATACAATCGGACGACTATGATGACGTCTTGATCATCTTTGGTTTCTCCGCCTCGCTTGGATGTGCGCCACATAGCCAGTAGTCCGAAAGTTTCTCCCGGTTTTGAAGTCAGAAACCAGGAAACTTCATTCTGCGGGCTTTCTGGGCCGGGTCTTGGCCCAATCTTCAAACTTGGCGAGTCGGAGCCCAACCCACCAAGTCATCTGAACTTGGGTGGCGATTTTGAGCCGAAGGCGCCAAAGCCTCCCTCACACGCCTTCGCGCCATGCACTCGGGTTGGAGCACCACGGTGGCACCCGGCTTCTCCAGTCCATCGGAGTTGCCTCGCGGTCCATCGGAGGGCTTACACCACCATTGCCGAACCGCCCCTCCGTGTACCGAGCTTCCATGGCCGACCGACGCTGAGCATTGCCTCCGGTCCATTGGAGGACTTTTGCCTCAGTCCATCGAGGTCTTCATCGTCTACCTCCAGTCTATCGGAGGGCCTCCAGTCCATCGGAGGGCTTGAGCTCGTTGACAATCACTCATCACACCAGGAGAGCAATGAGGCCGGTCCATTGGCTCTCACCAACTATAAACTAATTTTCCATGTGTTTGCTAGACAATTAATTTTTGCTCCTCTAAGGGATGAATTTGTTTCTCATTGTCATGTAAATCAACTAACTACACTTTATTCCTATTAGTAAGGGTATTTCTAGATATTTCCAATTCATTGAACATACCATTTTTTCAAAAGCTAAAGAAATATCATTTACATTCCGTAAGCATCTAGGCCCCTAGTTGGTGTTTTGGTAATAAATGACAACATGTGTAGACTAACAATTTCTTTGAGAAGATTGAGAATGTAGGTTGGTCCATACAAAGAAGAGCTACATCGGGAGCTTTGAAAACTAGTGTTGATCTTTGGTGATGGATAGCTCAAGGCAAAAGTATATTATAGGTTTTTGTTTTGATAAGTCAAGAGGTGCTTAGAGAAGAGAATTTATCGGATTAATAGGCTAGATAGCCGTACTATCAGGAGTGGTCAATGTCATTTACTTGACGGCCTTGTAGTGCCTCATTACTCATATAGTGGATGCATTTGCATGAGGGCTAACACCGCTTTGTTTTGCAAAAGAAAAACTCAATTCAAAAGCTGTTTTTGAATGTGCTGAAATTCAGAGTGGTGGACCATCCGGCCTTGTGAGGCGGACTATCAGCAGTTAAGAGGAAAAATTCACCCAGAATGATCTGCTCCCTGTCAAGTTTTTGAGCCCAAACGGCAAACTGTCCGGCCTTGAAGGGTGAAATGTCCGCAATACTAACTGGAGTTTTGGTCAGGGAGATGGAAGTTTCTGCTGGGTGGTTTGTGAATGGCGGATTGTCCGGGCCCCTTGGGCGGACTATCCGCTGGTCATTTGTCCCGGCGCCCCAAAGCTGTAGAGTCCCTGAGTTTAGAAACAAGTGACCTGCGGACTGTCCGGGCCTTGTGAGGCAGACTATCCGCAGTACAATTTTGAGTGACTCTAACAAGTATTAAATGCAAAACTAGCTGTTGGTTTTCAAGTGTGGACTATGCGAGGTTTGTACTGCGGACTGTCCGTGAACTCCCTGTTTCCGCGAGTTTTCCACGTAATGGCTTGTTGAGAAGTGGGGGGCTATATATAGAGGGTTGCCGGCGCTTAGCTACCTCTCTTAGCCATTTGGAACACTTGTTGAGCATACTTGAGCCTTCTTCCACCCCTCTCTCTCACTCATATTGCTTGGGATTGTATTCTAGTGAGATTAAGAGCATCCTAGTGCTTTGCATCGATTGTGTGAGCTTTGAGGAACTAGTTGTCCATCAAGCAAGCATCATTGGCATGTTACTCTTGGAGTTTGCCGCCTACTAGATGCTTGGTGGTGGTTCCCTATTGAGCTCTTCAAGGAAGATTGCGAAGGAGCCGCGGTGGTGATTGTGAGGGGCTTGGTGCTTGCCTCACCGGAGTGGTAAAAAGCAACTCTAGTGGAATCGAGGTTTGAGAGGTTCATTGACCAATCCGGCTCAAAGATCAAGCAGAGTCTTGGTAGAGGAGTGGTTGGATGCTTTGAATCTACCTCAACATGGAGTAGGGGTGACCGGCAAGTCATCGATACCATGGAAAAAAAGTTGGTCTCTTGTGTGGTGATTTGCTCACTTTAGTTTCTTGTATTTACTTTACTAGAGATTGAATTGCTATCTTGTCACCCTAGGTTGCAAACCCACTTAGCTCAACATAGGCTAGAAGATTTAGTTCTCTTGTGGTTCTAATTAAATTTGCCTAGTATCTTTGATTTTAGTTAAAACCGTCTATTGATCCCTCCTCTAGCCGGTAATCTCTGTGAGAAACAAGCCCTAAAAGGTAGAGGTTTCAATATTGTTTACTAATGAGTTCATGCATTGAAGGTTTTATATTAGTACTTGAGCTCATTGGTTGATTAAAAGAGTCCCCTAATTTCAAATTCTAATCGACGGCTTGTGGTTTGATCGAGCTAGCAAGAAGATCGGATGTTTTTCTAGCTCTAAGTGCCAAAAGGTGAAGAAGGGCATTTAGTTTCCTCTTTGCTAGTTTTAGTCGAGCCCTACTATCAAGAGAGGTTGAGGTGAGTAGCTTGAGTCACTCCATTTCGAGAATTCTCTAACTTTCGAGTGCATCTATGTCCTAAAGCTCAAGCACCTTAAAACAAGCCAAAACACACTCTCCATTGTCGAATAAAGTCAAGAGAAAGCCCTCCGAAAAACTTTACAAAACTCCGTTTGAAAACAACGCTGAAAACCAGATTTTTATGTACCACTAGCCACCGGACTGTCCGGTGGGGCAAAAACTTAGAGCTAAGGTTGTGTCGTTCGGCTGTGCTTCAATAGCCACCGGAAGATATAAACTGAGGGCTTTATTCCCCTTTGTCCTAGGCAAAATAGCCCACCGGACTGTCCGGTGGCTCACCACCGAACTGTCCGGTGCCTCCATCGAACGCTATAGACCGAAGGGGATCTCGCTGTGGGGTTATGCTAAAAACACACCGTCGGACTGACGGTTCCTGTAGCCCATGGCGCGAACGGGGATTTTCAAACGCTAGAAGCCGTCGGACTATCCGGTGGCAACGCACCGGACTGTCCGACGGTTACGCAGAAAAACGGTTGGAGCTCCCCAACGGCTAGTTTTAGAGCTCCACACTATTTAAAGGCTCCCCCTCCCCTCATTTACCACATTTGCAACCCAGGAACACTCACATACACTCAAAGGTCACCTACACCACCATTCTACACTAAATGTTGAGCTTTGGGCAAGAGACTTGAAGGGAAGAGAACTCCTTGATTGGGGTTGAATCAAGTGAAGCCAAGGCTTGTTACTCTTGGTGATTGTGATCACATAGACGGCTGCGGTCATGCCTTCTGTGAGCTCCCGGAGCTTGTGGGAGAAGCGGAGGAAGCCCTTTCCAAAGGGATTGTACCCGGTTCAAGCTCGCCGGCCCATGGCGCGAACGGAGATTTTCAAACGCTAGAAGCCGTCGGACTGTCCGGTGGCAACGCACCGGATTGTCCGACGGGTACGCAGAAAAACGGTTGGAGCTCCCCAACGGCTAGTTTTAGAGCTCCACACTATTTAAAGGCTTCCCTTCCCCTCATTTACCACATTTGCAACCCAGGAACACTCACATACACTCAAAGGTCACCTACACCACCATTCCACACTAAATCTTGAGCTTTGGGCAAGAGACTTGAAGGGAAGAGAAATCCTTGATTGGGGTTGAATCAAGTGAAGCCAAGGCTTGTTACTCTTGGTGATTGTGATCACCTAGACGGCTGCGGTCGTGCCTTCTGCGAGCTCCCGGAGCTTGTGGGAGAAGTGGAGGAAGCCCTTTCCAAAGAGATTGTACCCGGTTCAAGCTCGCCGGTCCGGAGCGGAGAAGAGCTACATCAAGAAGAGAGCACTTGGTCCGCGGATCAAGGGGGTGGCTTGACCTTTGCGAAGGTCACTTTGCCAACCTCAATCCTTGCGAGGGTTGAGGCCGGGATCCTCACGAGGAGCCCGCGAGTGCAAAGCCTTGCGAGGGGCGCCAAATGAGGAGTAGGGGGTAGAGACCATGTGTCTCCCCGAACCTCGGGAAAAAATCGTCTTGTAACCTCTTGCTCATTTACTTTCCGCATTTAATTTCTGCACTTTACTTTCCTAGAACTTGCATGCTTAGCTATAGGCTGCAAAACTTTTGAGCGTATAGTTTGCTAGGAGCACCATCTTTGGCACTAGGGTGAATTGGGACTTTATCGATAGAATTTATTTTTAAGTTTCGAAATTAGAAGTCCAATTCACCCCACCCCTCTTGGACATCTTGATCCTTTCAATCTCGATCCTACACACTCCCCCCATGTGTCATCGTTGCCGAGCTCATCCAAGAGACGAGCAGCTCCGACTTCCCATGGAGGGCAACCCAACAGCCAAAACCATTTAGCGCTGCCTACACACAAGCACTAGCGCTCAAGGAAGAAGAACGCAGGCGTGTCATCATTGTCGAGCTTCGATGTCACCCGCACAAAGCAACTCCAACTCTTCACCATTGAGCTTCGTTCCCAAACCTCGTGTGCCAGGAGCGAGCAGACACTAGAAAGGGAGGCTTCATGAAGTCCTCGAGCCAAGGACAGCGACGAACAGCCACCACGATGGCTAGTGACCGCACGACTGGACCGAAATCTTCTAGGCGACACTTTGAAGAAGGTAAACGACAAACACCGCGACTGCCCACCTAGTGGGTACTACGCAGGGTTTCCCACAAAGAATCCAGCCAATTGAGTGAGAGGGGGCCTTGACGATGCTTCCAAGGAAGAAGCACCGACGTAGCCGCCCCCACCGACGCCAGGCACCAGACCGGCGAGCCACCGGTGCTGCGCGCCCCCACCCCCCCCCCTCTCCCCCCGCCCTAGCCAGATCCGGCCGCCACCGGGATGCGCCGCCGCCCCACTAGATCTGGCCATGAGACGGACGAGAGGCCTCACCGTCACATCCTAGGAGCCCGCACCGCATTACCTTGTTCCTCCTTTGTCCTCTTAATTCACATCATTACCTTTATCATCAATCATTACTAGGTTCAGTCCTTGTAACCTTTTGCTTTGTCACTGCTCCAGCTGTTTTGCAACTTTCTCTTGCACTATCTTCTTTACCGGCTCTTGAACATCCTCATGTTTCTACTCGGGTGCATGTATATAATGGTAATACTACGTCCTTTTGGTTTGATCACTGGATTCCCGGCCTCAGTCACCTTGCAAACACTCTAGTCTCTATTCTGCACTTTGGAACTGCGTACTCTTTGGCTTCGGCTAACTAATGTTCGACGACCTTGTTTTCCTCTTCTCTTTCTTTCTTTCCCTCTGCCTCACCCCCTACCATCACGGCATCACCTTATTCTCACAGATTTTGTCCCCCTTTTAATTTACTCCAGCCCTGATTGGGTTCCATCACCAGTTTTGCTCCTCATTTACATGGATCGCCTCCTTTTGCTCATCATTCTCTGTCCTCACACTTCAACCATATCTTTTATACTGACTTGATAATTTGATTCCCCAAAACTGTTTAAACATGAATCATGTCAATCCGAATGAAGAGAATACACATGGAAACCGAAGTCAATCAAAGTATGTATAAGGCAACATGGGCTTCCGCTCGCAGACTGAGCCTAGAGCCGGTTTAATTTTTGAAAATCATATACTCCCTCCGTTCGTTTACGTTTGTCATTCCTGCCGCAGTTCAATTAACGAAGATTTTTTTTGGTCCTAACGCGTCAAACAAAAGCGACCGGAGGTAGTAATCAAGATGCGAATCCAATTTCAATTGGTCTGAGGATTTTGAAGAGAGAGAATCTATCCTATATGTGGGAAACTGGGAATCGACTACTGCGCTCTTATATATGGCACAACTGATGCTTACGCATCGCAATCGCAACAACATGGACACATTTCTATAGCTCGTGTGGAGACGAAACGACAGGAAGCAGCTCACGGTCGTCGTCGTCATCCTTCCACCATGCGGAACACATGCATATGCGCATATGCACGGGCGGCCGCGGCTAGCTTGAAAGCTCGCCAGCCAATGCAAAGTTGCCGCGGCCGGCGCTTGATCCAGAGGAACCGAACACTCGATCATGTCGTCGTTGTCAACTTGTCATGCATATGAATCGCAATCGCCTCGTCAGCCCTCGGCGGCGCCGGCGGCAACATGCATGTCATGTCTGCTGAAGCGGAAAGGGGGCAGACGACGGAGAAGAAAGAGCACGCAGGGTGGCCACTAGCTCGGGCCAGTGGGCGACATGAAAACACACACGGCTCGTTAATAAACTAGCGAGTGGTGAACCAATTAGAATCCAACAGCGTATACAAACATATATTTGCAATGATGTATGGATTGATTATAGGCAAGCAAGGAGTCCGATCGTTGTGGATTGACGATTGACATTCGACAAGGAGGACCATCCCTTATTATCTGAAAAAACAAGGAGGACCATAGATCATCGAACTCTTTTTGAATTATTGCTTGGAATAAACTAAAGCAGGGGCTGCGGCAGCGTGTGAAGGCCTTTTGTCCGAAATGGGCCAACACAACACATCTCTAAACGATCAAATCACGTACTGGAACGGGATCAATCAACAAACTGCCTGTCGACTGGCCGATCGGACGGGAATCGATCGCCTTTCCACTGGATTGATTGATCATACAGGCTCTTAGCAAGGCAAGCTTAACAGCGTTGTTGCCTACTTGCTACAGTACTGCGTAGCCAGTAAGGCTATTTATCAGCTGGCCAGGGGTGCAAAGTTGCCCTCTTTAGTTCTACCAAGGGTACTATTTTTTTTTTTACCTTAGGTCTTGTTCCGTTGCTTTGGTTTTGAAAAAGATTAGTTAATTCTTTGCTAGTCAAATTTAAATAGGAAAGGATTAAATTTCCTCCAATTCCCTTATATTTTCCCCTAGCCGAACAGCACCTTAAGATGGGCCTGAATTTTTACTCAGTATTCTTCTTTCTACAGTTAACTTGGTGAAAGAATGGAATTTGATGGGACTGGGACACAAAGCACGCTCGCAACATAATCAGGCAGGGTGGGTGTCCAAAGACAAAAACGAGAAGGGCCGTGGGCCACGGCGGCGGCCTCGGCAGATCGCAAGGGGCCGGCGGCCCGTGTAGTCCAGCAGATTAGTTATTTCAACAACTGATTTTTTATTCAATCCAAATATGTAGGAGGATATCTTTACTCTACCCGAACAAAAAAAAAAGTCTAATCGTGGAGAGATAACAAGGCCCTCTTGTACAGTTGTACTGTGTGCTGCGCGTGATCTACCTCGGATTCTGATTGGCTCACCCCACATGGTCTTCCAACATAGTTTCGCAAGATTTCACGTGCACACCGCTGGGCGCACGCCAAAAGATCATCACCCAAATCTTAGCACATGCTGACATGCAGGGTTGCCTGCAGGCTTTCCCCTTTTCCCTAATATGACCCAAACTTAGTCAAACAAGTGAACGAAGATGGACGCTATAAGAGGCGTGGATTCAATCATGGTTGTCCCTAATGCCCTCTTTATTTCTTTATTAAGAGAAAAATAGCACCATTGACAATTTGGATATAAGCATTTAGTAATTCATCTTATTAAAAAACTTAGTTCAGATCAAAAGCTTAAAAATAGAAGTAATTTTTACTGTGCCATTAGTAATAAAACAGGTCAAAACAAATATATCACACTTGTATTTCTTAAGTCGAGTGATCGAAAATTGTGTTAGAACAGAGAAAGTCTTTTCAGAACCAACGGTTAGTTCTTCCAAAAGGAAAAAATAGTTTGCCCATGTGATTTTTTTAATAGAACCATTCGTTTTTAAATGGCACATTCACTCTCTATAAAAAGGAACATGATACGTGTCATAAAATACACTCAGAACAGTCAAATATAAGTGCATGCATCCATCAGTAACATCTACAGCTATTAAGTACACCTGGCCCCTGCTATTAACATCCATTTTGAAATGGAGGAAAATTTCCTATTCCTGTGTTTTTATGTAAAATTGAACTATTTTATATAAAATCAAACTATTTCATGTGAAATCCTTATGCGATTTGTGTAAAATTCTTACACTCTAAACAGGGTCTAAAGGTGAGAAGTGGCAAAAACCTGGGAGGCGCTCACATCCACGATTTGTGCTGGATAAATACCCCAGGTATCCCAGCGGACAGTTAGATTGTCCGGCTGCTTGGATGATTGTGGGAGAAAGACAGCGTGAGCTCCAAGCAATGCATCAATAACTAGTTGGATAGGACTATGTAGTTTGAGTTGTAATTGAATTAAAGCTTTATAATTGGTATGGTCCGACTAGGATAGTCACCAAACTGACATGTTACTTCTGCCTTGTCACCCTATATAAGATCAGGCAGGCAGGACCCTATAGAACTTCTTAAACACCCGTAATTAAACCATCGCATACAAGATATAGGGTCTTATGCATTGTAGCAGCCTGAACATGATTGCATCATTTCTTCTTTTTATTCTCATGTGCACCATCGCACTACGTCACGATCACGCCTAGATCTAAACCATCACACAGTACATTAGGTGGTGGACCGCTAGTACAAAACGCCAAAAGTTGACATGCCAGGGCTTTGATCGTCTAACATCAAGCTAGGGGCTAGGGCAATGGTCGTCGTCTTCAACAACAAGATGAAGTTCACCCAAGGGAGATGTTCTGCTTTGGATCGATCACCTACATGGCGGACAAGGAGCGCAATCTGCATCCATTTGAGTCTACCTAATGCCAACTTGAGACACCTCGACACCAACATCCTTGCCATTGAAAGTAACGCGAGGACCTCGAGACAAAGTCCTAAGAAGAGAGTCAATGATTTTAAAAACTAAAGACTCTCTCTAAAAACAAGTTAGCAAAATGTATCCAATATAAAACAAATATGTGCCTCTAAGATTTTGCTAAGTGTAGCTAACTCTACCGAGGAAAGGTCTTGCAACCTACTTTCACCTTGAAACTAACCTATCAATCTAGTATAAAAAAGTAAGCACACAGTTGCAAGAATGTAAATGTGGCTAAAAAGTTAAGTAGAGTTATGCAAACTTCCAATGACAATGGTGACGGTGGCACAAGTTGAAGACAATTTTTTCTGAGGTATCGAGAAGGCGTGCAAGTCTTCCCCTTAGTCCTCGTTTAGAGCCCATCACAAAGCCTTGCTCTCACTTAGTACACTCAAGACTAAGGCGTTGATCCGCACAGGGATTATGGTTGGCAAGGTGACCCACACAATGATGCAAGGTATCTGACGACGACAGAGAAGCTTCTTTGTGCATGGCTTGTAGAAGGAGAAAGACCGTGGAAGAGAAAGAGCACCCCGCCACCACCATCGTTGTGGTTGCATCTGTGCGGCTTCCACGACGGCATGCTCCGGAGGCAGCGAGGAGATGAGCGGGCGGGAGGGAATTGAAGGTATATGGTGGCGTAGGGAGCGCCACCCCCCCCCCCCCAGGCACTGTATTATCTTTTCTATGTCAACCATAGAGGCTTCATTTGCAAATGACCAGTACGTAGTATGAGCTATTGTTATGGTTTATATTCATAACTTAATCCTGCAATAATTATGTTCAGCAATCGCATGGCTAGGTGGAGAACTATCTAGTAATTCAAACTCTAATCTAATTTCTAGTATAACTTTAATCCAATTTTTATATAACTGATTGCGTTGATTATTCAACAGAGCATAAACTAAAATTTTTTTGCTGTATGTAAACCTTTAGAAGCATGGATACCACAGTTTCAATTGCATATATATACCCTTATTAAGAAGACAATGCAACGCTGCTGCAAAAGAACAAACTGATGGATCAAATTTCAAATTAAAAGAAGAAGCTGATGGAGTACTGAGAACGAGAGGTGGGTTATAAGAAAATCTGCAGCGTGATGATGGGTATCGACACGACGCGCACGTGTCAGGCGCCGATATGACAGAAGTGGGAATCCCTGCGGATTTGATTATTATTAGTTAGTGAGGCACTACTAATCTAATACCATTAGGACGAGGTAGACGAAAGCAAAACGAGGAAGCAAGCGCTTTCCAAACGCCTCTGTACTTGTATATATGTGGTTTTCCAGCTGGTCCTAGAATACTTTCTTGGGCAAGCACGGGCATCTCAAGGCTGTAACCATTCTCAAAAGGGGTTGGGCAGCTTGTAAGGAGGATCAGAGAGGGAGACTGGAGAGAGAGAGAGAGAGAGAGAGAGAGAGAGAGAGAGAGAGAGAGAGAGAGAGAGAGAGAGTTGGCTAGGCTTCTCCACTCTAAATCTCCAATCAGTCAAAGAGACGTTTCTGCAAGGTAGAGATAGGCAGGTAGGTCTCCCTCTCTCTCTCTCTCTCTCTATAGAAGTCTAGATCTGTGCTGTTCGGAAGAAGATGGGGAGAGGGAAGATAGAGATCAAGAGGATCGACAACGCGACGAGCAGGCAGGTGACATTCTCGAAGCGCCGGAGCGGGCTGTTCAAGAAGGCCAGGGAGCTCTCCATCCTTTGCGATGCCGAGGTCGGCCTCGTCGTCTTCTCCAGCACCGGTCGCCTGTATGAGTTCGCCAGCACCAGGTTAATTTGATTGCCTTTCTTTGCTAGCTTTACTTACTATATTTGCTAGATCTACTGACTACTGCAGATGAAACGTATATAGCCTGAATCATATAGCTGTTAGTTTTTTTTTTTTTTTTTACTTCAGTTAGGGCAGAGAGAGAGCATGCAAAAGTGGAGAATTTAGATACCTCGTACCAAGTACCAACTTGATGTGTGTGGAGTATGTTAATTTACTAGTAATATATATACCTCTTGGAGAGCAAAAGGCAAACAATTTGTGTAGGCACACTGTTTTATGTGTCTACGACCTTGCAAGCTTCAGTAAACTTTTACTCCCAGTTTTGGTAAACTGATCTGACAGTAAACGTAACCCGGCAGGCTTTATTAGGAAACATTTTTTGTGGTTGCACTTGCACTTGCACGGGTATATATCTGATCACATAAAGTTCAGCCATACCTTAAGTAGTTACAAACTTACAATTTTGCAACAATTGGAATCTTTTATTTGGCATCCAGAAGGAATTATAAAGTATAGATGATTTTAATTAGTGCGCGCTACTAGCTTAGCTACTCCCTCCGTCTCAGTTTATAAGTCGTTTGACTTTTTTGGCACTAAATTTGACCGGCTTGTCTTATTCAAAATATTTGCGAAAAAGTAAAAAAATTCAATTCATAGTTAGTATATTATATGTAAAACTAAATCACAATGAAAATAAATGATAATTGTGAAATTTTTTGAATAAGATGAGCCGATCAAATTTGGTGTTAAAAAAATCAAACGAACTATAAATTGGAACGAAAGGAGTACTTAATTTGCAAGGCTTAATTAGCCCTTAGCTCACTAACAGCACAAGCTAGCTCACGAGCCAATAAAACCCCAGCAAAGACCCACATTACACAACGAGGGATGGATAAGAGCAGTGGCACTCACCAGAGCAAAGTACAAACACAAGCTAGCCAGCAACCAGAGTAACCCTAAACATGGTCTCTCACTATGATTATTAGAAATAAAACACACATTAATACATAAGATGCTGCAAAAGACTCTATATATAGCATCAAATAGATAGATTAATCCTACACTTTAAGAAAATTGATACCAATTTCATATTTTTATTATTCGAAATGAGTTGTTCAATTATGAATCTTTAGAGAGAGGCCAAATTTATTTGGTTTCAATGGTCAGATGATCAAAGATATCTAGTTTTACTATAGTTTCTGTCACATTTTGTCTAACATTAGTTGTGGACTTGTGGTAAAATATGGCTAGCAAATAGCAATGGAATAGGGAGGTGATTTTGTCACATGAAGGGGACGTGAGTGATGATGATGTGTGATAGTTCAGCAAACAGCCTAACATGAAATATATAGTCCTTGACGTTCTAGAATGGTATATTCTTTCGTTTTGCTCAAGATGTACTCCCTCCGTCACAAAACTAAAGTTGCTTTAGGAACCGAGGCGGGAATAGCATAGATGCGAAAAGACTAATGTGCCCTCCAGTCCTCCGCTCCATCACCCCCGGGCAGCGCCTCTTTGGTCTCCCCGCCCACGCACCGCACCGGTCTCCCCGTCCACCTGCCCGCCCGCCTGCCGCAGCCAAGGGCCTCCGTGGCGGCGAGGAGGCGACAGCAGAGAGCGCGTTGCGGCCGGACGTGGAGGCGAAGGCGCGGGAGAGAAGACGACCGGATCCGTCGTTGAGGTCGCATCAGCCCGAGGCCGCCGCTCGACGCGCTGCCGACGCTCGGGCGAGGAGGCAGAGGCGCAGGGGAGGAGACAACCAGATCCGTCTTTGAGGTTGCCACCCTCGAGGTTGCCGCAGCCTGGGGCCGCCACTCGACGCGCTGCCGACCGTCGAGTGAGGAGGTGGCGGCGGAGAGTGCGTCGTGGCTGGACGTGGAGACGGAGGCGCGGGGGAGGAGATGCGGAGCACGGGGACCCGCCGCCGCGCGAGGAGGCGGCCGGGCCCGCGGGGGAGGAGGCGCAGGATGCGCCGCTGCGTGAGGTGGCGGCCGGGCCCGCGGGGGAGGAGGCGCGGCGAGGGAGGCATCGATGGAAGCTGCTGTGTGGAGCCGGGAGGAGGGAGAAATGGTGGAGGAGATAAGGTTGGAGCGGGGCTGTGAGAGGCGACCAGGGTGGGGAAAGTGAAGTGTTTGGCAGACCGCGCAGACGACTTTAGTTTTGGGACGGAGAGAGTACCTTAGTTGGCGTCAAAGGGGTATATGCTTATATTTTAGTTGATTAATTATTAGAACAAAATCGTTTAGCTTCTAGTGTTTACATAAATATGTTAGCAGGAGATTTTAAATTTGTGTTTCCAGTGGTACCACAAGTAAGAAGAGACTTAATTTATGGTTAAAATAGATCCATGCAATACATCCTTTTATTTATTCTTTTAAGAGTGTACATATATCCATCATGGAAAGAGTGTACACATTTCATCTCTTTCTTTTTTTAAGTATATTTTCCCACATCGCTAATTGCTAGCTTGGCACTTCCCAAGTCGCATCCACTTCTTAATTGTAGCATCCTATTTTTTGGATCAAAGATAGGGCACTCCATTAAGTAATCAAAGAAGTATTAAATCTTACCACGTCTGGCAGATGGGTTCCCTCTAGATAGCTCAATGCGCTCAATCTTTTAGGTCCGATTTGAAGAGACAGAAAATGGCAGGAAAATGCACGACAATTTCGTAAGAATTGGGTAATGTGAGAATATTACTCACGCGTTCCAAAGGGGCCGTCCTTACCAATGCAACTCGCGTGAGGTCATGTGCAGCGCAGTACCTTTTGGTCTCTCTGTGCATATATGATTAAACGTTATCTGAGAAGGATCAGCAAACTCCAGCGTCTCCTGGATGGTAAAACAAAAAAAAAATAGAGCTGGTGGTTTGCCATGTCAGGCTCGCTCGACAACCGTTTAATTTCTTGGGCCTATGGTCACCGTAGTTATTACTCCATCCATCCTTTTTTATTTATCCTTGTTAGTTTAAAAATAAACATTCGAGAACGGAAAATGTATTATTTCTATCCTGTGCGATCTAACTCTAACAGGAAAAAACTGATTTTACCGACCAGCATGAAATCTGTGATCGAAAGATACACCGAGGCAAAAGAGGAGCACATGCAGACTATGAGCGCAAGCGCCGAGGCCAAGGTATGCTATGTGCGCAATTCATAATTATTCTTCCAATAGTTGTACAGTTGCATTCTATACTTTCCACTATCAGGCAGCGATGCTACTTAGAAATTGAAGCAAGGCAACCGCTTGAATATTACGAGCTAGTTGCAAGATTTTCGACCTCACATTCTGAAATCCCAAGAAAAAAGGTTAATAGTCCAAATAGAATGTTGTCGTCCACCTTAAAGTCCTTAATAAGGGAGAGTAGATTAATGTCTATTCATTCCCGTTAATCTCAATTGGTATAATAACTCTCTCCTCCTTACGCAAAGAAAGATTATTTGGCAAAACCCACTCAGTTTTAAGTGTAGGCTGTTTATTCCATTATCTAAAGAAATGCAAAGAATGATTACTCCTAAGAAATGGATGCAGTCTACTATTTGTTATCTTATCTCTGTACTATCCCTACCCATATATCTTTCTATCCCAATCCTTGCTATGCTATAGACCCATTGGAACCGTAGCGCTGGCCCATCCGATTATCCATCACACTTTGAAAGTTACATTGATCGTAACCCGATCTTTCAAGAGGTGGTTGGATTTTTAAAACTAAGATTTTATAAAGTTAACTTGTCAAAACCTATGCAAAATAAAACAAGTATGTGCACTAAGATTTTAATAATAAGTATTGTTAACTCTACTGTAAAAAGACTTGCAATCTAACTAGAAAAGTAAACATACAGTTAAAAAAAGTAAATGCGGAAGGTAAAAAATTTGGTAGAGTGATACGAACTCCCGATGAGAGATACGATGATTTTTTTTCCAAGGTATCGAGAAGACGCAAACTTTCCCACCAGTTCTCGTTGAAACCCCATGCAAGGCCTTTCTCAGTCCACGCAAGGACTATGGCCTTGATATGCGCAAGGATCAAGGTTGGCAAGGTGATCCTCGTAAGGGTAATTAAAGGCTCTCGACTGGATACTTCGGTTCACACCCACTCATAGGTAGGGTCTTCCGCAGGCCTCTCTTGGACGATCTCTGAGCCATCTACACTAAGGTGAGCTTTGACCAAAACATTGAGTGCCTCTCTCCTTTTTACAAGAAAGGTGGCGGCAACTCCACGACTCAAAGGGTTTTGCTAAACTACAATCCTCACACTTACAAGTCCTTGTAAGCGCAAGCACAGATGCTAAAATATCCACAAATTCTACTACAACACCTAGTCACAATCAAGAGCTATGCGCTAAGCAAGGCCTCAACCAGAGCTCGCAAAGCACTAGCTATGCTAAAGGATGTGGTATATGCTTTATTAAAGATTTGGGCTCTCACATATGTATCTCAATACTACAATGAACTTATGAGCCACCAACTATCATACAATATAGGCCAGAAAAGGAGGTATAAATAACTAACCATTGGGAGAAAGCTGCAACTCGTAGACAGATCTCACCAGACGGTCCAGTGTCCTGCTAGAGTCGACTGTTTGACTTGACTTGATCATTGGTGACCACCGGACCGTGCGGTGCGTAAAATTGCCCGAGATCTTGATTTGTGCGTGTCTCGGTCTATAATGTGTGTAACATCGGATCGTCCGGTGCATGCAATCTTACATGAGGTCACTTCTTCGCTTCTCTGCCACTTCCATCTAGTGGTAGACCACTGGACATCCAGTGCTTGAACACTGCACCGTTCGGTGCGTGTATTTGCACCGGGTTTTGATCTTCAATTTGCGGCATTTTTTTCCTCACCCGAGTCAGGGCATAATGGCTTCAGTCTCGATGTCTTGGGTTTTTAATTTCTTGTGCTCTTTATGCCATTAATTCAGACTAAAATGCAAAATAATTTGGACATTTGTTGCGCACATCTCCAGTTATACGCGGCCGCATCTAGCAGCACAAAGAGATAGAATCCATGTAGATAATTCTTAATGCATCTGCTTCTGAATTCTGCCTTGCACAAACGTAGCACGCGAGAGAATATTGCATAGGCATAATGCGCAGCTCACTGGGCTGAGTCGGCCGCCTATCAAAAGTCGTCGTGATGAATTCCTGAATTGTGGCTAAAGAAGACAAGAACATGTCTAATATAGGCTCTGGTGCTGGCTTTATACATGTCCCGAGTGATTTATAGTCAACTTAAAAACTCATCACTCGTGCATACGGTCCATCTTATCCTCTCACAAATCTTTTTGGTTTCCGTATTTAGTAGCCCACTTATCTTTTCTCTTTTATTTCTTCCATACCAATAATAATCTGATGTGGCAATTTTTATAGTCTCCGAGCTATAGTGGCAACAATTGCACGAATGCTACCTCTGTCCCTCCAGGCTCCCAAGGAAAGACATCAAAGCTTCACAAGAAAATAGCATCACGATTGTCCAGCAACTTTGGGCCCACACTCCATGGTTTAAAAAAACTCCTATGTTGCATCTACAACACGCTTGCTGGTTGGCGCCATGGAACCCATATCAAATGGTTGGATTGTGCACTTTGCATGCCCTGGATGGTTGCAGCCAACATCTTTGATGTGCTGACGTGCATCACAACACGCTACACTGGTCACATCTGTCACGTTGTTGATTGCAAAACAACAGAAGCAAACGGTGCTTTGCCCACTTCTCTTCTCTCTTTTATCTCTTCCATGCCAGCAGCAATCTGATGTGGCAATCTTTATAATCCCTCTTTCACTTTATTATGATACTCTTAGGGCTCCCGGCTACAGTGGCAAAAGTTGCAGGAATGCTTGTCCCTCAAGACTCCTAAGGAAAGACATCGAGCTTCACAATAAAATGGCATCACGATTGTCCAACAACTTTGGGCCCACAGACACTCCATGGTTAAAAAAACTCCTGTGTTGTATCGACAACATGCTTGCTGGTTGGCACCATGGAGCCCATATCAGATGGTTGGACCGTGTTGCCGCGGAAATCCGATGAGGTAGGTACCGCCAAGTAGGAACACATGGAACCGGGAGTGCTGCCGAGAGCCCGCTCCTTCAAAGACGGTACCAAACACCTTCTAGCCAACGCCAGGTGTCAACTGCGTAAGCGTGCTAGTGCCACCTAGCTTAACTTTTCAACGAAGGAGGTTGTCGACTCGATCGTTGTTTGATGTCCTGCGCAGGCAACAATAATAGTTAAATACTTCATAGAGGATCTGGCTATCGGCTCTGCACCATGTCGATCGACTATTGAGCAGTTGATTGCACAAGAACATGTGAGGATTCCCTTGTGGCAACACAATAAAAGATAGATAACTCATTTCGTGCATAGTAGCTAAACTTTCTAGACGTAAATCAAACAGATCCTCTCGAATAGGAACATCTCAGAATAGGAACACGTGTATTAACCAAACAGGATGGTTCCATAGCTAAAGCTAAGAGCCATGCCCAATCAAAACATGAAAGAGCATGCACATGCCAACCAAACAGGGATGTTCTATAGCAGAAGCTAAGAGCCATACCCAGTCGATGCGCACAAAGGACATTCAGATCCATATCCAAGGCCATGCCTTGGAAACCAATCCAAATCACAATAGATAGTCTAATTAATCATAAACAAAACGAGTCGTGCAGAGAAACTACTCTTAGGGGTGCTCTGTCAGGTCGACTAAGCACGCGCCTCGACCCTGCCGATGCATCGACTCTATCTACTCGATTGACTCTATGCCCGTCAACAAATGGAACAATCTACCAATTGACTTGACGTCGAAGAATAGACCAACCGTTATATATGTATAGATCCAACCAGGGATTCACCTCGTTGCATCTAGCTAGAGAGCGAGATGTACATCCTCGCCGCAAGTGGTTTGACATTCAAACATAGCTAAGACTAGCTTCTAAACTTGCACTCATGTAACATGTAAAGACAACACGCAAAATTCATAGCATAGCACAAATCATATAAGGAACTTTGCATGAAATCAACACACCTGGATAACTACCGGATCTTGCCATAAAAATCACTTTAGTACAAGATTCAGCATAGTAAACACCGTGACTTTAGGGCAGCCTGGTGCTTACCGAGAGTTGAAACCCTAGAATAGAGGTTGTGATACGCCGGAAATTTTATTGGTTGTGAACCCCTATTATATGGTACATGCATATTTATAAGAGTACTCAATTTATAGCCTGCTATGCTTGTTGCTCAAGGAAATTGAACTATATCCTAAATGAAAGTTGTGTGGATCGTGAGTCGACGTCCTAAGAGGGGGGTGAATTAGAATTCTAAAAATAAGGCCTTAGAAAGTTTCTCGCAAGCACTAGCTATCCCTGTGTATGGTCTCTATGCTCTTATGATGGATTGAGTTCTCAAAAATGTGTCTGAACACTAGAATGAGATTGAAGTATGGAGTCACCAACCATAGAAGCAAGGCCAGGCAAGGGGTATATGGCCCAAACCTTGAAAAGAGTACGTTGTTGAGGAGCAATTGCATCTCGCAAACCGTCTAGTGCGTTTATTTCTTCAACGCAGTCACTCCTTCTTTCTTCTACCGAGACCGTGCGTGTAGATCGCACCGGGTCTTGAGTCTTCAACTTGAGGCTTATTCTACTCATCGGACTGTCCGGTCCGCCGTGTTGTGCATCACGCTTTCAATTGTTGATGTATTGAGTCTTCTCTTGTGTCTTTAAGTCCTCATTTGAGGTGTTTGTACCCAAATCCATCCCTTGCACCCTAGAACTTAACACAAATAGACTTCCACACACATTAATTCCAAATTGTATATGTTGTCACTTCAACCACCAAAATCATATTAGAAAAGTAAGCACAAGGCTTAGGGTCTATTTTCCTTACACTAACTTAACACGAATCCTAGTTCGACATGATACAAATCTAGATACAAACTAGGCCTTTCTTTCTTGCAGCCCAACCCTCAAAGCTTTGATCCAACCGCTCATTGGACCTCCTGGTGGACTGGATTCCTCTTGGTGGCCCATATCCCTGACCCTGTCTAAGATTTGCACCAACAGACCGTCCGCTTTGCATACCCCGTATGGTTGCTGCCAACATCTATGGTGTGTCGATGTGTAGTAATGTATATCTAGTCGGCCATAGCACTATAGCGCGTAACTTGCCTACTAAAAACAGCTAGCGAGGCATAGCAAAGGTTTTAGCCGGCTATTTGTAACCTTAGTTGCAGCATGAAGTCATACCCTGTAGACAAGGACAAACGACATCGCAACCCTAATTTCTCAGCCAAGACAGATCAAGGAGTAGAAACAAGGTGTAGATAATTGTGGTTCATGTGTAGCCCTAGGAGTTGCTCCAAACAAGGCCATCACCCCGAACACTTATAGGGCTCACACAGGCCATCGAGATTCCGCATCTTGCAGTTTGGGTGTAGCTCTAGTAGTAGCTCTAAGGGCATGTTTGGATATAATGGGATAAAGAAGTGGGATAGGATTGGGATAGGAATAAGAGGTAGGGGATGTGAGAAAGGTGGAATAGGGATTGTCGACGATCGCGACACTAGAGTACCGTATAGATACTCCTAAAGGAGTAGAATGCATAGAGATGTGGACGCTACCACTGAGCACCACAACTGTGAGTGGGACAAGGAGTTTAGAGAGGTTCGGGCCACCCTGGGGTGTAAAACCCTACGTCCTCTTTGCATATCACTGTATTGGTGAAGAACAAGGTTACAACCTGGGTCTGAGGCTTGGGCTCTCAGGTGAGAATGTGAGTGTGTGTGGATTGAGCAAGTCCCCTCTCTAAGGGCACCACTTCTCCCTTTTATAGGCCAGGGGCCGGAGTGGTCAGTACAGAGTTGGTAGCATAGTGCTACAGTGGTGGTTTCAATAATTCGCCTACTACGGTATAATCTTGGATAAGCTTCACAGTGCACCACTTGCCCTGTCACGTTCTTACCATACGGTGCACAGCGCCCCAAGCATGACGCAGGGGCACTGTAACTTCCCACGTCTCCGTCTTGAGCAGAGGACGTGCCGTCCCATTTTGCGAGGCGGTGATGGAACCTGCACGTCTGTCATGATGCGCGGGTACTTCTTTGACTGCGCAGCCCTACCACATTTAATGGGTAGGTGTGGGGTTCCTTCCCTCGGAAGGGACCTCCTCCGGGGCTCATGCTAACCCCGGAGGTCCCCCGGGGTTTACCACCCTGGCGCGGGCAGTGCTCGCTAACCCTGGGGTTCCGTAGTGGACTCCGTGGCTCGGCTCGGCTGTCTACACCTTAGGCGGGGACTGCTGGTGGGTCTCGGCTGTCAGGTTGTTGCACGGGTCCAAGCATGGAGGTCTAAGTAGACGAGGAGCTATGTACACGTTTCTGGGGTACTAGACCCCCGGGACGCCAATAGGGATATACCTATCCCACACATCTTATCCAACTATCCAAACAAGGCATAAGGCTATGTACAATGCAAAGTGATTAGACATAAATAATTATAACATCACAACTCTAAAGACCGGTATAAAAGCTAATTTCTACAATGCAAACATATGCTCTTAGACACCTTTTAAGCACCAGGTGCCACTAGTATGGTGACGGTTTTTTGACTAAACATCTCCTCTGTATCTCCCATTATACCTGCCCCTAAGCAGGCCCTATCCCTACTTAGGGCCGCGCTGAGCCACCTGTATGCTACAAAGCCACCAATAGGTTAATTTTCTGCTCAGCTTTGTCCGTCAAATCCAATTCCTTGAGGGTTGTTTGGTTACACGCCAATCCTTCACTGGGTCAAATTTGAATAGGGGACGGATTCAAATACACTTTAATCCTTCCATCCAAATAATCAAGCCACTTTAGCGCTCTATTCAACGACGCGGAGTGATCTTCTCAACCCATCCTTCAATTCAGCCTATGATGGTGATTGCACCGTAGAGTGGTGACAGCAGATGAGCAGAAGCCACGGCAAAAGATCCCTGACTCTATATACTTAATGTAGTGGTCATGGATTAGCCCAACCGGTAATGCAGTAACGCTTACCAAGCTGCGCTTCTCAACCCATCCTTCAATTCAGCCTATGATGGTGATTGCACCGTAGAGTGGTGACAGCAGATGAGCAAAGCCACGATAAAAGATCCCTAACTCTATATACTTAATGTTATGGTCATGGATTAGCCCAACCGGTAACGCAGTAACGCTTACCAAGCAGCGCTATTTAGTTTGCATTAGATATCACGACGCACACAATCGCAAACAGGATTCGGGAATGTTCTCGGTAGGTTCCATCAAATGGAGCGAACTGCTGCAGCAATACTCTAAATTCCTATCCAAACGAAGGCAACTGTATTCCAATCCAAACCAACGGATCCTTAGTGGAAGGTCGGACTAATCTCAATTAATCCAACCTGCCTCTTTCTATCCCTAACCACTGCTACAGTACACAACATTAGGGCTAATTTAGAAACATCATTTTTCCATAGATATTGGAGGGGATCAAGGGGAAAAATGAAAAATGAACTATTTTTTCTCAATCCCCCTATCCCGCTTCAATATGAAACTCTGAACAATGTGTACATAAATGTTAAAAACCTGGAGCTCATACATCTATACTATAAAGAACGAGTTTAGATAAAACAATTTTTACCCAATGGATTTTTACCCACTTTAATACCCACCCTTAGATCTAATCTAAATTTTGCATCTAATGGTTCATTCAAAGTGGCCAAAAAAAGGCCCACCGACGGTTCCATCGGGAGGACGGCACGCAAGTTCCTGCCTGCATGAATCAGCGGACTCTGTAACTATCCTATTTACTTTTCTCACCAGATTTAGTACCCTAAATAAATTACAGGCCATACAATATACACAGCAATGACGTTCGGTTGGATTGGCAGCGGCCCATCCATAAATAAATAGCGTGGATCGTTTTCTTCCGTATCGTGGCAGCGGCCCAATTATATATACGTACAGGAAAAGCCCAACATGAACAATGAAAAAAAAAATACAGAGATACATATAAAGTACAATAATAATACCATATTGTTTGTACAAATTTAGAAACGCGTACTCATAACCGATCAATATGACCATCCAATCACTAGTGCGAGGGATATCTAATATTTTGCCACTATTACGGATGGCGACCCTCCGTTTATCACTCTTCCGGTTGTTTTTAGATATTTGCCACTGAAGAGAGAATGTTTTTTTAAATACCTTCTTGCTGATATGTCACGCCACCGGAGCAGGCCAACGTGGCAATCACACAATGCCTCTACTATCTCTTTATGACATGTCGGACCTACCTGTCATCAATCTTAGACTTTCTTCTTCTTCCATAGCATCCCCACCTCCGCTTCCTCCCTGTCGTCCGCGCCTGCGAGGCTACCGGTGCCGCGGTGGCCTCGCGCCCGCGCGGCCGCGGTGGCCTCCCTCTCTCGCGGTAGCAGTCGCCGCCCGCCATCCCCACGGCACCGACGTCACCTCCTCGAGAGCCTCCATGCCTGCGGTGCCCTCAACCTCTCGATGCCACAGCCAGCCATCCCCATCGCTGACGCCGCCTTAGGCCCGCTGCTCCTCACGGCCGTCCCCGTCACGCCTATCGCCATCCCCACCGCCGATCGTCCATCGCTTGTGGTCGCGCACTGCCTGTCCTTCCCACGCGCGACAACAGTGAGTGACATGGGCGCGGTGCGCGCAGAGGGTGTCGGCCTAGTGCATGCGGAGGGAGTCGGCTTGGTGCGCGGATGGACGCCATCTTCGTCTTTACCGTATTTGCTTGATACTGCCTCACGCTACCGCTCGCAGGCTCTGTCTCCTGCGGAGCCATCCAGGCACTTCCCTCCCACTCCCGGCCCTCACCGTGCTCTCGGCGGCGACAGCGAAGCACGGTGACGAGACCGCCATGGTAAATATGTAAACACTACCGGAAAATGATATATAAATAAAGAGTTGTCATCCATAATAGTGGCAAAAAAGAAACCCATGCCTAGAGAAAATGGGAATCTAAGAAATCAAAATCATGGGTGAAAGGATAGGAAGACCCGAGACAATAGAACATGAGCAATGGGAAAAAAAAATCTGACGGAAGTCACGCTGCTACAAAGGGAGAAGGGGGTGTCGCAAGAGGCGGTAGTGGCCGCAATGGTGGCCTTGCTCAATTCTTCAAAGCAACAATGAAAAAATCGCCTGTCTCACAAGGTGCTGGGATTATTCTTGATGGTCAGGTCCTTCTAGAGAAACTTCTTACACCACATATAGCTGGCCCGTGAATTAGACAATACAAAAATAATGCACCACATTTAATATAATTTAATTTAATTTACATAATATCTTTTTATCATCAGAGACGCACGTGCATTTTTGCTAGTTATACATTATAACCATGACAGACACAAACTTCACCTCTGAAGAATAGCTCTGGTTTGAGTACTGTTCCTTGAACACGAAAGTGTGTTTTTTTGGGCATCAACATTGTCATTAACTATACTTTGACCAATAACTAATATCAGCTGTATGCACAATAAAGGAAGAGCGTTGTGTTGATCGCAATTATCGGCTTCTGATAACAAATCTACATGAGACTTTTTCGATGGTCCAACTGAAATATTCAAAACAATATCGAAGATGAAAATTAGAACATGTCAAATGCAGTCAACCCAAAACGACATATTTATTTACAATTTTACCAGATGGGCTACTTCAAAAAACACATTTTCCAGAAGTCAGCACCGAACCACGCAAGTTAAAATAACATCTGACAGTACAGTGCAACTGTGGCAACAAGATTATCCTTCACACCATCATCTTTCTCCTTCACACCATCATCTTCCTCGGTTCTGCCACTCAAAGCCAGCATAGCTAACAAAGGAAACATGGCGCTGGTTTCATCATTATAACAAACAGGATAGAAATGATATAAACTACTGGTTTTATCATTATAACAAACAGGATAGAAATGATAAAAACTATGTGCTTAAACTTGAAGGGAAATGTGTATTATTCGGCTGTTAAACTTTCTTGTGGTGACAATGATGATACCAGGAGAAGGTAAACAGAACCAGTGCCTTTCTTTCCATACTGTATCAGAACAAAGCAAGCTGTACTAGAAATTGCTGAGCTATATTAATTCAATTACTAATTTAGCATGAACAATCCAAAGTCCAGGAAACAAAGGAAGAAATCAAGAGCCAAGTAATGAAGAATTTATTTCAAATGTACAGTTCAAGGTAGTTCTAATGATGGCTCCAACAGACCAGAACATCGATGACAAGATCTGGTCAGGTCCAGAATTTGAACATAATTCCTTAAGCTCTACATGCATTTTCTGCTGGTACAAACAGATTGATTTGATTGGACCAAGACGAATATTAGCAACTTTTTAATTAAATAAATATGCCTCTGATAAGAATATAACTTGGCTCCATTTTGAGATGGTCAACATAAACTCTTAATATGCTAATCAGACCAATCCAAAGCACAGGTCGTGAAAGTTCTTAACTGAATGTTGCCCTGATCAGAATATGTTCTGGCCTCCAATATAGGCTTACACATACAGCTACAGAACTTTGTATTATTGACAGTTGTGGCAACAAGTGTTATCTAACTATATTTGAAGAAACAAAAAGAGAAAAGTCATAATATCTGGATGCTTCATAATGGATTAACACAAATACTGTCTGGATGTTTGTTCATAAAAAACAGCATGGAGTTGATATTTGGCTTCTGAGAAACAAAGCACCATGGAATACCATTAAATTAGAAAGAATAGCATCCCTTGCCTTGCCTTAAAATCAATTCATAAATCATGTATAAATAATGATCTGAAAAGGTTTAGGCACTCAAGAGGTTATGCATATTCTTAGGAACTGAGCCATGATTAAGGCTGTTATATACCATCATCAATGTGGCAGTTGGTCCTAATCATTGTATCCACTAAGAGCAGTACACAAGTTTCCTACAGAAGGCATTTTTAAGTCGATATAAAGACCTTTATATAATCATCAAACTGCTAACTAAAGACACAATTGAAGGTGCCCCTTTGTGAAATTATGACAAGAATCCAAATCGAGCATTATTTCAGTTGCATTGCACAAAACAGCTGAGGTAACTTGCTTTGTGCTCAAATAAACCAGTAAGAAAATTATTCCTTAAACAAAACTGCACCCAAAAACATTTTTTTCTGGAGAATATGGTTTCAAGCATAACTTGACAACATGTCTTGCCACCCCCCACCCCCGACCCCCCCCCCCCCCCCCCCCATTGCTGACTACTTGAATAATTCTAGGACCTTTATTCCTGAGTTAACTGAAGTAACAAAACTCCAAGGAGAAAAAACTAGTGGAATGCCTCCAATAGAAGAGTTATCCAACATAAGGTTTCATATCAAATGGCTGAAGATGTCAATCCAAGATCATCATTTTATTTTATTTTATTTTTCTTTACATGCAGATCCAACTAGATCAAATCCATAATGGTGTGCTATGCTCACAAATTTTAGTACGGCGGTACACACAAGTCACATAAGTACACTTAAAACTAAATGCAGGGTGATTGGTAAGTTAAGGCTGATGTCACCAGGGGTGCATATGGATGTGCAAATCACCGTTTGCATATAGTGTACATAGTGGAGTTTGAATATAGACAGTGAGATAGGCAAGCTGGTGAGAACAGCCTAACAAGTTTGATATTCAATATCATTGTATATTCTGGTGGTAGTATGGATTAGCTATAGTTACTAACATACATGGTATCGATGCTATGTATATGCAGTTATGCAGGCCCACCCCTTAGAATGGCTAGACAGTGCACTTTTAGGGCTACTTTGGCAACCCCATTTTTCCAGGGAATTTCAGCTATTTTCCCCTCAATTACTCAAAATCCCTTGGGAAAGCGCTAAACCAGCCTATAGTTACCGGCATTGGAGACCGGGGGGGGGGGGGGGGGGTGCCTATAGTCAACCAAGATAGCCTCGTAGACCAACTGCAACTGCAGCAGAATGTGGGGGAGGGCGGGGAGAGGAGGGAGGAGAGAGAAGAAGAGCAGCTCCATGTCAATCCAGCAGGTAGCAGCTTGTCACCTCCAGCGCCAATCTGGCTGGCAGCAGCTTCTGGAGAACACGAGCGAGGCGAAGAGACTTCCAGGGGGAGGGGGAGAGAGCCCGAGGGTGAAGGGGATGCAGCGGCCACGGCATTGGAGGGTTGTCGAAGTGAAGCAGCCGAGCAGGTAGATGTAGGTCATGTGAGGGGTAATTGGGCTGGTGGGCTGGGCTCTCCATGCTCCCCTAGTCTTTCCTCCTCCTTTTCTTGTTTTCCTTTTCTTTTTCTTCTCTTGTTCTCTTTTCTTTTTCACCCTCCAATAATGTATCGCCTAGGCATCTAGAAGGTGGTTGTTCACTTGTTTGCCACGCCTCGCCTTACCGCTTAAAGAACCATGGGCACCATGAATATCATGCCAATCGTAAATGGATCCAACACTATATAATGAAGTAGCCATATCATGCAACTGTAAATGACTCAAACGACGCTATATAGAATCAGCCACTATTAAGCGGACTAGACAAAAAACTCATGGCTACTCCAATGGCTTGCTCCGAAATTGCTCCAACTACATTCGCTTTTCCTTTGAAATAAAAATTAGATGGTTTTCAATAAAAGTTCATTTCGGCTCAGCTCATTAGGCTCGGTATAAAGTTGGGTCTCAAACAATACCGAAGAGGCAGACACTATAGTAAATAAGAATAAATCAATTTCAAAGAGAACTAGGAAAAAGGTTGAACTGGCTCATCATCCACCTCTAGCATCACCTGCTATATCCATGAGTTTTGTTCACCCAACATGTTGCAAATTATAAAACTGAAACAAATTCCTGTCAGTATCGGAGACCTGTATTTTTTACTGCAGGTTCATAATCATCTGAGTCAAAACGAAAGTGGTTCTAAACCAGTCAGGTTTAAGTGATACTCCGTCCGTCCACTAATGATCTTCATATTTGTGGATAGCACCAAGACCAAGGTGAAATGAGCACCTACTTCTCTTCATTAAACATGCATCATAGAAAGGACTATTAAATGTATAGAGTTGCATGCGGCCAATAGCACATGCATGCATGGAGACATGCACACAATGGGTAAATACGAGGAGGTGCATTAACAAGCTGTTATGCAAATACATTGATCATTTGTGGACATCTTCTCTCTCCTAAATATGTAGATCGTTTGTGGACAGAGGGAGTAACAATAACCACAGGCACCAAGCTATGAAACTTATTTTCATTTGTTTCAAAAACAATGTAAATTATTATTTATTACATAACCAAGAAAGGTGTTAACCAAGAAAGGTGTTTTGGAAAGGTGTAAAACATTTGCAACTTAGTGGGATATACTTATCATTCAGTGGCATCCTGGCTCCATGAGCCTGAATGCATTTTAGACCTACTATCTCAAATATCTTGAGAGCACTCAAGCTGTAAGGCACAAATATAAAGGCTAAGTTGTCTAAGTTTCAGGATGCATCGCTCCACCATTTAAATACAGTTAAATGTAATGTTTTCTGTTGTTTATGTATTACAGAAGAAGAATGTACAAGTAAACAGAATAAAAAAAAAAGGTAAATGCAACATGTTTAAAGGAACAACGGTTTTTCGGATCATGTTGTTCTGGGAGCAAAATATTTTGGTCAACTAAATAAGAATGGAAAACTGAGTACAGCTACAGATTTCAAAGAAGCTGTTTGTGTTACTGCAAAAATAGTTACACAATACCCAAATACTTAATTGGTCTTGAACCATTAACAACTTTCAAATCATAGACATCCTTATGAGCTGATAGCTCCCACAAATGATTTTGTCTACATATCCTAATAGCATCTGAATTCACGTTGCATTTTTACTTCTTTTTATTTATATATATCCACCTCATTGGCCACTCTTGTTGGGTTTGATCTCTAGCCTAACCCATCTCGCTTGGAAGCATAAGTTTTTGTCATTTTTGTTATTGTTATTATAATTCTATATGCTAAAGCATATGCCATATAACATATGGCTGCAAAGTCACTTGTCTATGTTAATTCAAAGCTTTTTCATCTTACTAGCTCTGGCAAAGGGAGGCAGGAAGCTTGAGGCAGCAACTGCATAACTTGCAAGAGCACCATCGGTATGACCCTCAACCAACCTACAAAAGAATATTTCATATCATTATGAGAAAAAGAATGTGCCCATTGCATCTTGTCTTTCCCCCTAATACGCTAATGATACTGATCATTGCAGAGCCATTGTATCTGACTCTGAGACAAGAAACACCACACCACTAGAAATAGAAATCATAACTTCATTTCTTGCTTAAAATTTAAAAATATAATCAATGGGAACAGAGTCTTAGAAAATGAAGATCAATTAGAATAAATTTGTCAGCACATGATCAAGAATTGCAAGATGCAATGTGTTCAGCTTTCTAGGCCTCTTGACCAGGAAGTTGAAGTCACCAAAAGAATGCTTAGGTCTTTATATAATTATTCAAGCTAAGACTGTGTTATACTTTCCTCAAGAGTGTGGCTCCAAAACAATTAGAAATATCAATAAAAAACTATCTAATTTATTATCATTATTCAACTTGATTAAATTTGTGTCTTTCTCCCACAATGGAATTCTTAGTAAACGTTTGTATGGTGACTGTTACAATATGTAATTATTAGCCCTGATAAGGGGTTATGTTAGGCTGGCCAATGGGCCTTTATGGCTATCGACAAGGGTGCATTAGGACCCCAGGAATATTCAAGGATTAGGTCTCTTATTTGTATTAGGACTCCTTGACTATAGATGCATCTGTATACCTACAATCTCTTCTCCAGCGAATGCAGCCATACTAGCTTTCAATAACGTGTGCATTTTCGAAAAAGCACAAGTGACTGTCTTCAAAATGGGTTACTGCAGGCAGTTGTTGGGTCAGCAGCTTTCTGAAATGGATGTAAAAGACTTGCAGAATTTAGAGAACAAATTGGAGCTGAGCCTAAGAAATATTCGTCTGAAGAAGGTTCCATTACAATTTTTTTAGACTCCATCACATAGTGCTTTCACAGCAGAGATATCAATGGCTACTTTGGACTTTCACTTTACAGGACCAACTTATGCTTGATCAGATTCAAGAATTGAACAGGAAGGTTTGTTCACACGATTTATTCAAAGTTACGAAGCTATTCTGGGGTCCCCCTTGACTAAAAAAAACTTCTTTGAATTATAGGGAAGCCTCATACATGGGGAGAACATAGAACTATACAACAATGTCAACCTCGCTCACCAAGAGAACATTGAACTACAGAGAAAGGTATGTGCATCTAGGAAGAGTTAGCCAAACAGAGATGCAGGTGGTACAGTTTTACATTTTTCATTTCGCCTGTCTAGTATATGTGAATCACAAAATGTCATTGCTTTTTAATTTTCCAGGTGTATGGACAAGGAGTAAATGAGCATCCAGCTAGTACTACTGTTAGACACAGTATCTTGAATGTAGAGGATGAAGATGTTCTGGTCAATCTCGAGCTGAGTCAGCCACAAAGTGTGCAAAGGGACAAGTCAGAAACACCAAGCATGGGGTGAGATTTTCGTACACAATGAGAATACATCACTTCAACTGCAGTGAGAATGACCCAAACTAAGAGACCAACAACCAATGTCTTTGTTGGATTACAAGACCTAATAGCTAAGCTTTTAAGCTGTAATAGATGCAATGATTTCTATGTGAACAAGAATGGATGTACTTAAG
The DNA here is from genome assembly GCA_022530915.1 of Paspalum notatum. Lineage (NCBI taxonomy): Eukaryota > Viridiplantae > Streptophyta > Magnoliopsida > Poales > Poaceae > Paspalum > Paspalum notatum. The sequence continues at coordinate 8,912,632 of CM039691.1, forward strand.
CTTTTCGCATTAGTCACTGGAATTCATTTGGGCACATAGAACTTGTCATATATACTATTGTTATCAAGAGTATAAATTTGTAAATTGTAGCATTAAAAGCGCAGGAGAGAAGGTTCAACACTTGATGGTAGCAAGTAAAATATAACAAGATGATCTTGTAAAAAACAATTTCTTTTGGAGTCCAGAAACGAAAGGCATATAGGGAAAGAAGAGTACAGAGAATTTTGACAAACCTATAATACATCCCAACGACCATGTACTACACATTACCACATTTACCAAGACAGATACATCCAAATGTGCAATTAATCTCAAAACGAGAGTGCTGCTATAGAGCACAAACAAAATGTCGTGTACTCTCAGCATGAGGCCTGCTTAGGTGGAACCCAAATACGTAGGATGCACAGCTCAATGTCCCTCAAAGATCACCAAAATTCTTAGGGCTCCTAAGGAACAAAGGATAAAAATAGAAGAATTTTGTAGGGTTGACCAGAGAACTAAAAGGGCACATTGTGACTACACATTGTATCCACACATGATATTTTATAGTTTTTAAAGATTAGTTTATAGATATTACTCCCTCTGTCCCCAATTGTAAGGGGTCCTAGACCTCAACTAGATTCATTCATTCCTCCATGTATGTATGTTCAATATGTCTAAATTCACCAAGATCCATGTGAATATGGACAAATAAAAAGAGGGCTAGAACCCCTTACAATTTGGAACGGAGTGGTACAAAATGAAGACAACACAACACCAGTTCCAAGGAAACATATCCACAGAACCACACCTAACATTAGACTTCCACCACGGAACTTTCAGCTAGAACATTTTCAAGTACTAGCATAGATGTACGTGCAACATGCACGTGTTCTGAGATAATCAAGCGAACAATAGGAAGGAAAAAAAAGAAAAATAGAATTAAAAGGAAGGAGTCGTGATTGATTAGCGTCATTCCTTTCTCATTAAAACCAAAAGAAGAAAAGTAACAGGTGGGTATGGGTATAAAATGAGGTAAGAAATAAAAAGAGAAAGTGGATGAAACATTTTGCATCTATGGATTTTGGGCCTTTCTACCCCTTTCCAACCTTTCCAAAACTGCGCAGTGGGGTCAACGTGAGGGGTATACCTATGCCTTTGTAGGTAAAAAAGATTTTTAGAAAACTTGCTCTTTTATAGTGTAGATAATTAAAAGGGTGTCTTCTAGGTGCAATGCTTTAATGCGAGAAAAAAAATCATCCACACATAGTTCGAAATTGATTACTTGGCGCCTGTCTGGAAGAGCAGAGTGATTCTAGGGGGAGCTTGCAAAAAGGCAGTTTGCAGTTCTGTGGTAGTGATTCCCTAAAATGAACTAAAATGTTGAGACTTGAAAAAACCGATTTCACCTCCTCCATATAGTTTATCCTAGAGATCACTTTTCAGCCACAGAATCACTTCACCCTTCCCCCAGAGAACCACTTCCCACAGATTGTTACCTTGATCCGGCAGGTAAAAATGGAGAAAATATGGTTCATTGTAGCGAAACATATCGTGTGTAGGATATGGTTGTGTGTGCAGCTTCAGCCACAATTCACCAATATCACCTGTGTTGCCACTTTGCAGAGAGGATGGAGCAAACTGCAAGAACTAACCATAGCCATTTGCCTTCACAATTGCTTTCCCTCGCCATTCCTGCTGCTTGCCAATGTGATAATGTGAACAAGGATGATGATGAAAGGAAGAGGATACTGCTGAGGATTAGTGGGGTTTGAGCCATGGGGATGCTCCGCTGCTGCATATGCGAAGAGAACTGCTGCAGAGGGGGCAAAAGAGCAGCTGGTAATCGTGGAGAGCTGGAGAAGACCTGCGGGCTGCTGCTCTCATAGGTGCGAAGAGCATGTGAGGGTGAGGCTCAGGGGAGTGGGTTGGTGGGCCTTTAGTTAGATAACAGGCTGAAAATGTAAGTGTGGCATGGCCCAAATGTATTTTCTTGTGTATGAATCTGTGTATTGGCATTTTTTGTGTAGCACATGTAAACAATGGTTGACTTGTTTACAATGAGGCATCGACTGGGGTACCACTTCGATGGCCCTATCTCCAAAAATTGAATTGATGCTACTGTTTGTTTGCAGCTTAAATGCAAACGACATACTTTTCCAAGACAGAAGAGAAGCAAGCAACTAGCGCGAAAGCCGTTGCACTAACGCGCATTCTCCACCACACCATTTTTATACGATTTTCTGACTGTCCAACTAAGTAGAAAAGGACAGACGAGTGTGGCTACACGTGGTATAGGGCTGCTCGTCTCGCCGTAAGTTATTGACCAGTACCGGTCACAAACTAATTTGTTATTCCTGGTATTATGTGTACATTGCTGTTTTTTTTATTAATAATAAAATGTATCAGTGTTTTTTTTTTAAAATAGTGTATCTGCCTATTCTTATCGGCCTGATACAGATACGTGTATCCATATCCATGCTAAACAGCCTAGAAAAAGTCACTTCCATGGGAGCTCTACCAAACAGTCCCTTGGAGCCTAGATTGAAAACCAAGCCTAGTATTGAGTAAATATGACACCATAGCAAGAACCATATAGTAATCAGCGGTGTTGACCATCATGGTTCCAACTAGTATAAATCATTAATAACAAAATGATAAATGATTTTTCTCATAATACAGCAAGAACACTTACAGGTTCTTGCAAGTTATGCAGTTGCCGCCTCGAGCTTGCTGCCTCCAAGTGCATATCTAATCAAAATAATCTGAGGTTAGTTCAATGAACTCATAGAAGGCATCAAGGGACTTATAATGCATTTTTGTTCTGAATTAGAGGATCAATGCCATAATGAGGATATACAGTAAGAAACTAAGAAGGGAAGTTAGTCTATATCAAAATGCTAGGCTAAAGCATGTTTCGATCAACCAGGCGTATAAAGAGCTAACAGAAGTAATTCTTTAGTGGTGTTCGCCAAATTACTGGCAGGAAAAGAAAAAAAAAGATGGCCACAAGGCACAGGTGGCATGTGCAGTATGCATCCAGAATGGCAATGTGCACACTGCACACCGTGCAGTAGGATATTTTTTGGCAGCAACATGCAGAAACGGGCACTACCATCGACGTTTGTGGTCAGACAGCTACAGGATGAACTCACAGTAGTTACGATTGTTGGCAAAGCATGCAACGGTAAACAACTTATCAAACATAACCAGAAGAAAAGCAAAGGGAACAACAGGCTACAATATTTAGAGCACTGTGGCCTACCATTTCAATATATCAGACCGACACAGACATCAGCCCGTCTCGCATTTCACACCATCAGATACACAGGCAGTATTTTCTTGACATGAAAATTATACATGTATTTATTTTATACCAAGATCAAATTATGAAATGAATACGCAATCCATGTACTTTATATCAATGAATATATAATGTAGTTTTACTAGTATATTGCAAAAAAAAAGTAATGTAAAAAAGTCAAATTATGATCTATTGATGCATTGTACTTTTAGCCTATTGATCGTTTGGTGACATCATATTTGTGATATTAATATTATTTCAAACATACACTCTAAACCTCAATAATACCCATTCTAAGTTAAAAAAATATTCGGTAAACCGTAAATGGTAATAATCGTCTCATATAGCATCTAGCAGTTGGAATCCCAGAGTCCGATCTTGTGATTCGATCCCACTATTATGAAGCTTGATTATAGTGAGCAACTGTCTCCATACATCTACGGTAAACTTAATGCTATTGGAACTCACTAACATACTATGACCAAACACTAATACTCTGAACGATTTCTGTGATGATGAAGAAGATCATTCCTTCATTCATATGGAAATCCAGATGATTTTGATTTTTTTAACCAGATTCTCATAAGTTACCTCATTTAGCTTTCTAAAAATTTGCAGAGTGTGCAGCTTATCACAATGCATAGTTTAAAACAAGCAATCCATCATTTTTATGCAATAAAATAAAAGCAAAATGTATATAGTTTATCACTAAAGTATATAGACTAACAATATTCTTAAGTTCCACAGTAATATGCTGGCCTTTATATTCCATGTACTTAAGAAATCTTTATCAGATACAACGATCTTCAACTTAGACACAAAATGCCTAAAGGGCAAGTATTTTTGTAGTCTATAAGTGAAATACATTACCGAAGGTTGAAAGAGCTTCTTCGGCCAATATTGCAATCTCAAGAGCACAGGGAAAAATCTTCCATTACAATCACACACGTCCCCAGGTGTTAACAAACACAAACATAATACTAAAGTGCTGCGCAATTATCTGCGTGTACCAGTAAAACCTAATGGCGGCTTTCCTCAATTGAAATCATCACCCTAGATGCAGAAAATGAGACGCCTCCTGGTTCTACAACACCAACTAAGCCTTGCAGCTTGAGTGGGGATTCTATATGTAAAGCAGGAGCCACCAAATGATGCAAGCTCCCCTTGACAAAAACAATGGCTCGTGCCTTCATGGAGCAGCATTATCCCTTCCACCTACGGCTAAAAGCGCTAAAACCATATAACCCCGATTGTGCTTCACCCCGATCCACCACGCAAGCCGGGTGACGCAAGGAAATACCCAATTGAACGGATCGGACGAATCAAACACGGATCGGAATCAGGAGCGAAGTAGGCGGCCGCTCACCTGCTTCGTCGAGAGGGCACTCTCCGATCTCCGCGAGGTCACTCCGCTAAACCCTAGGTCTGGCGGGCGCCCGCACGGAGAGGAGGCGAAGGGGCGTGGGCGTTTATAGATTTGTTGCCGCTGCACAAGCAAGATTGCGAGAGGCCAAGTGGTCGGACGCTGCACATTTTGGCAGAATTAAAAATAGGCGGTTTTTCGGAGCAGCCAATCCAGACATCCAGTTGGTTCTTTTTGTTCGGGTTCGAATTCGAACGCGTGAATTTTAGGCAATGCGGGAGCGGGATTTTTTTTCGTTTCTACATTTTTTCAGTGAAATTGAATATTTTTTTGAAATAAATTTTGTCGATTTTCTATAAAAATTTCTACGTTCCAAAAAAGCTCTCATCCAAATTATGCAGAAAACGGTTAAAACTACAGAAAAGATGCAGAATTTAAAATTTTTTCTATGTTCCAAAAAAGGTCTTTGATATGGATTTTAGCTTTTGATATACTTTCTCTGTCCCAAAATAAAGTTATACACAAATTTGGCACATCTCAAAATACAAAGTTTTGAGTCTTAGAGCTTCAACAGTGTGCCTACATAAACTACTTTGAAGTGAGAACGAAAGATAATGAATTACTATCGTGAGCCATTTTCTAGTGTGGAGCTTTATTTTTCAATTTCCAAAAATATTAAATTAGATTTTGTTGAGATAACTTTGTATCATGAGTTTTAGATGGAACTCTTTCATCTCTCATAAAGCTCTCTTTATCTCTCTTCAAAATTACATTGTCTTGTTACAAATATCATAGCATTTAATCAGAATAAAACCTTTACTAGAAATGGCCTTGCACTCTCATTTAGCCATGAGAAATTACACGCTGTCTATTATATTGGCCACTAGCTAGCTTACCATAATAAAAATATATATCCCGCTATAGTTTGCAGCAATATATTTTTATTAAAAAATTACTATATAAAATTTATCCCACTATAGTTTGCACTAATAAAAATATATTCATATGAAAGTATGTTAAACACAAATCCAATTATATAATTTTATAAAATAAAGTTTTCATTATACAAAATTAATGACGTGTCAAAATTTTCAAACTCAACCTTGAATTACAGGTGCGCTTTAAATTATGGGACGGAGGGGATAACATTAGCAAAGTTTTCTTGATTATTTTAGTTGACTTTTGTCAATTTAACTAGACTTGCCAATGCTATTTTCAATACATTTTAAGATTAAGCAATATTTTATCATAATCAAATTATCGATATGTTATATGTACCAATTATTTTGTAGGATCGTAGAATTGGGATACTACCAAAATTCACGTGGGCCGTGTGAAACAATTTTGTTCGGTTGGAATATTACAAAATCTATATCTATATCTATACCTAATCTCTATCTAATATTAAAGCAAATAAGATTTCACGGTCCCTCGGTCCGTCCTGACAGGTGGACCCGCCAGCCCCTCCCTTCGTCTATCGAAGGCGCTGCGTGCCTCCGCCCACGGCCGAGCGACCAGCCCTACAATTTCTCCCGTTTCCGTCTCCGACCTAGCTTTCTCACACAAGGCAAACTTATCCCCAGCCTCGATCACCCTTTGATCGGAGTTAGAGTCCGACCCAATCTCCATTAAACATATCTTTGATGAAAAGGTGTCAAGGGGAGTTCTTGATCTCGATTTCTTCACAGATATTTCACCTAGCGTTCCTGGCCCTTATACAAACTATAATTAGCATCCCTTGCTGTTGCTCGTGCGAAGGCTCATGCCATTTATTTATTCCTTTAATTGTTTTATTTATGTCAAATTATTTAATTTACACGTTGAAACAATATTAAATTATTAACGTATAGAGACTTCTGAGTTGACCTTGCCCTTAAACTGAATCAATCCAACTAGCATACAATCATTTAGCCTATTATATATATATATATATAGAAAAATTAACTTTAGGTTCTTTTATTCACATTTAGTATGTATATAGAAAAAGGTCTACATCACCTCTGACCTACTATGCTTAGTCTACTTAGGCTGAGTCCGGCAGCTAGGGCATATCCTTTTTCTATCCACTGTTCTAACTACCACACTCTTTGTAAACAGTGTCGCTACAGTGTCGTTTTGTACTATGCACGACCATTTACCCGATCTGCTGGGCTCAGTCTTAACCTCCTTACCTATAAAACTGGATATTCTACCCCTTAACTCTCTAAAACCAGTGATAATAGTTGGTTTTAAATATTTGAAGTATCTAAATATCTATTTATATAATGAGAGGGTTATGCAAACCATCATAAATAGTTTAGGGGTGGAATGGACTTTATAACATATATTTACCATATCACTGTCCATGTGTAATGTTACAAGCTAAACAACCGATAAAACCATCCTATGGGGTTATTTATACGGTTTTAGATAGCTTAGGTACAGAATATCCGTTTTATAGATGAAGAGGTTAATGCAATAGGTTAGAGGGCGACGTACATTTTTTTCTATAGATATACATAAATAAATTTTAATATGATTTATATCGTTTTTCCGTTGCAACGCACGGGTATTTTTCTAGTCTATATATATCTAATATTAAAACAAATAAGGTTTCTTGGTCCGTCCTGACAGGTGGGCCCCACCTACCAGCCGTCCAGCCCTCCGCATCCTGTCAGTCGCAACGAAATCGTCTCTGATATGTGGGCCCACCAGTCGTCACTACGCCTCTTTACGTCGGATTGTTTGCTTCGCTCGCCCCGCGCGGCGCCTCTACTACTAACAACATAATCCGAATATGATTGAAAACAGATCTCGACAAATAAACGGCTCTTTAATCCTCTTGTACTCTTTAACGGCCCAACAACCAAGACAAATAATATCGTAGAATAATCCCAGATTGTTCGTACAACGCCGTATTATCCTACTCATAAGTCATAAGAAGCAAATCTATCACCGAAAGACACGGAGAAACGCTTAGGGAAGCAAAATCAAGGACAATCAAACCAATGGAGGTGCGGGATGGGAAACGGCAGCTGTAGGCATCAGGGCGCCTCCAACGGTGGCTGACATCGGATTTTGGCTGACATGGATGAGTGAGAAGGTAAAAAAAGCAATTCGCTATCGACTGTTTCGTCGCATAGCTCGCACACCAAACGAGGCTACCAAAGGTTTTTGTTCACGCAGGGAAGCAGATGATTAGGTAGCAGCGGCAAGTGGAAAGAAAATATTGAATAGAAAAGATCTTACAATTGGGGCCCACAAACTGATGTGTCACTCAAATAGTCAGTGACTAGCTATATTACTGTGGACGCCCTCAGCCCAGCAAGATGGACAGTGGCGGGGACTACCTTCCACGGCTCCACATGGACGCGGCGCCGGTCGGCTAGGTTCCAGAGCTGTAGGAGCCGTGCCGGCCAGCCTTGGGAGCAGCGGCGCGTATGGGAGCCCGGCCACGAGGCGGCACTCGAGAAGCTCCAAAGCAGACGACAGCAGAAGGGCGCGGCCGCGCAGGGGGAGGGGTCGGCCGGATGCGGAGGCGGAAGCTCCAGAGCACACGAGAGAGGAGAAGCTGGCTTGCAGGATTGGGAACTCGAGAAGATGGGAGATGGGAGAGGGATCGAGAAATAACTGCCTTTGGACTATAGAATCGAGCTTCATTGCTCCAGCTTTTTTATTTTTCTTACGTAAGGACAGGCCAAACATTTCACATTTCATAGTCATATAATTTTATTAATATATATATATAGAAAGAGTTTTATCTACGTGCGCATGTAGCTACACTCACCGTCAATAACCCAATAGAGGTATGTCCGCATACTCATTTATCAGTTTGAATATGTTCACATACTTATTTTAGGATATCTCAAATACCACCACACACAAAAATTACAAAGCAGCCCTTATTTTTAATATATTATTGTAATACATTCATATTAATACATATAACGGGGTATGTCTATATACCTCAGGTATACTCGCATACCTCGTGCATATATCACCTCAAATGGTTTAGTATCATTGCATACTCCGTGTACATACTTTTCGTTTGGCCAGATATGCCCTCAATTGTGAGATACATAGATGAGTGTAGCTACATGCGCATGTAGAAAGGAATTTTTCTATATATATATTAAAGAGAACTTTTTCCTTCGTCTCACTACAGACCTCCGAATTAAATTCGAATTTATTCGCAATCTCAGTTCGGACAGCGGGAGTAGACCATATAAAAACGGATGTCCAGATCGTATACAGACTTCATTTTCAACGTTCTATATATATTGATGGAAATATAAAAAATAAATGTTTCAACCCAACTGACATCAACATAAAATTTGCATGGTGCTACGACTAAAGCCATCCATGTTGCATACTACATGAGTAAGTTTTGGGCATTGTAAATATCAATATCAACAGAAAACTATGGAGATACTTTCTAACCCAGCAGACACTTCTCATAGTCAATGAGTATCATTAAAACAAAATGGCATCAGAAATACTTTTTTTTATTAGTTTGGTTTATCAAACCAAGCCATGTATGTCCCGTCTTTATCATCACCTATTATGTTTTTTTTTCTAAATACAATAGGACCAAATCACAATTGCCATTGTACATCGAAATTAGAAAAACATATCGAACATATATATTGAGAAAACATGTCGATACGTGACTCAACGTGAAACATGTTTATCATACATTTTGGTCACATTGCACCGTAGCAACGCACGGGCATTTTTGCTACCGTAGCAACGGACGGACATTTTTGCTAGTAATATTAAAACAGATAAGGTTTCACGGTCCGTCGTGACGGGTGCGCCAACCTTGGCAGCCGCCACCACCCGCTTTCTGTGTCCGTCCGAGGTTCATCTCTCTCTGATATGTAGGGCTAGCCATCGCTTGTTCGTTCTTGATTCATGCTGGACACCTGAACTCATCGATTTAGTTAGATCAATACTATACCGGCCCATACATGGCAACATCACTGATCCAACTCGGAGTTTGTTTTATTCTTACATACTAAAATAAAAAATGTCAGAACGCAATTGAGTCGGACATGAACTAAAATCCTGATCTCCGTTTGCGGCCAACAGGATCGCAGGCGCAGCCGGCAGGACGCAGCTGGAGGCCGGCGAGGAGGCAACGTGCATTTGGCCATTGTCCTAGAGTTGGTCAAAGCCCATCGGGTTGGGCTTGGGGATGACGGATAAGGTTGCGGTGATTTGTAACAAAGTCTTTTCTTTCTTTGTAAATTACACAATGTTTTTATTGGTTTTATTATATTTTTTTTTGAAGAGCTTTGGTTTTATTATAATTATTACTATGTGTCGCGCCTTCGTGATGAAATGATCTACGTAGTCCTCGGCTCCTCGGCAGTGCTTCCATAGTCTTTCTTCGTTAAATACGCCTACAGATGCGCCAGTGGATTCTATACAAAATCTACTCCCTTGGTATTAAAAATACAATTATGTGTTACGCACACAGGTCTAGATTTATTAATAAATATCTAAATATATGAATAGATAAAAAAAAGAGGGCTAAAAGAGACTACAATTTAGGACAGAGGTCATTAATCCTATTTAATGAATACTAATTTAATTTTGGACACGAGCACTTGATTCTATTTCCATACTTATTTCTTATGACATATCTCATCTATTTATAAGAAATCTTAAACAATACGAATTCTGTTAGGACATGATTTTTTAATTCATATACACCCATCAAATATAAGTTTAGATTTTTTTTGTCACATTTAGTCATGTATATAAGCATATTTTAATATGAAGATGCATATATAGATTTTTTCCGTTACGACGCACAGGTATTTTTCTAATTTATGATTATCGCTGGTATCGGTATAGTTAATATGGTAGTACCGTATAAAATACTAGAATACATATCTCGGATACTGACAATCTTGCACTTGGCTCCCTCCACTCGCATGAACATGTTATTTTGCTAACATAAAACTTTCCTGACAATCTAGCTTGCACTTGGCTGTCTCCATTCGTATGAACATGTAATTTTGCTAACATAAAACTTTCTGTTAGATGTCACGAGAAAGAAAAGAAACAGGGCACTGATCGAAAATCTTCATATGACTATATGAGCACGGGAAACCATGGCAACTTGTGGAACCATGCTCACTAGGACCTGGATGTCCATATTAACCGAATCTGCTTTGGGGACGAGACTGCCTTTAATTATCTCCCACTCCCAGGTTTTTCTAGTGCTGAGCTGCTGATGACGCTAACTATTACCGGAGTTCATGCCGTTACCGGATTGAGGCCAGTCAGCTGCAGCACATGCACATGCACATGCACATGCACAGCGCCACAGCCTCGGCAAGCAGGGAACCGGTTGCGCGTGGTGTGCCGTGGTCCCCCTACCACCCAAACCGGAGGCCGCCGATGCCCCCGACGGCGGAAACCCCGGCACAGTAGCAAAAGTGGTGGCCACATGCAGGCCAGCGACACGCGTGGATCCGGCCGGCTGCTGCTTTGTGCATGCTTTCCAATCTAGTGCGTCGCCGCCGTGGCCGTCCAGCGTCGTCGTGCTTCCCGTCGATCGGATCGGAACCAAAAGAGCGTTCCACCTAGCCCTCGCAAAAAAGAACCGGAACCAAGGAACCGAACCGAAAGAATCAGAACCGAAACCGAAAGAACCGTTTTCTAATTCGGTTCCAGCTTTCAAAGAACCAAAATAACCGAGCTATTTTCGGTTTCAGGGTCCAAAGAACCGAATAAACCGAAAGAACCGATGTTTGCAAAGCCCAACACAAGAATATGGCCTGGTCCAATATGCACCATTGACGGGACAAACCCTAAGTATATAACCGGCGGCCAAACCTTATCCGCTCCCTCTCCCGGACGGACTCCCTCCCTCCCCGACCCAAATCCTGCGCAGCAGCCGCCAGCCGGCCAGCCGCACGCCAGTCGCCCGCACCCAGAAGGCCGGAACCCCGCCCCGCAGACCGCAGCACGGCGGCAGCCAGCGGGCCAACAGCAACCGCCGACCAGGGAGCAGCCGGGCGCCGGACTAGGGAGCAAGCGCCGGCCGGACTAGGGAGCAAGCGGGCGCTGGCGAAACGCACCGGCGCCGCGCCAGCCGTTGCCGCCCCGTGCCGCTCCCTCGTTCCCGTCGTCCGTCGCCGCCCCGCGCCGCTCCCTCGTCCCCATCGTCCGTCGCCGCTCCCTCGTCCCCGTCGTGCGTCGCCGCTCCCTCGTCCCCGTCGTCCGTCCCCACCCCGCGCGGCTCCCTCATCCCCGTCGTCCGTCACCGCCCCGCGCTGCTCCCTCATCCCCATCGGCCGTCGCCGCTCTTGCTTGTCCACGGTTCAACTTGCCTTCTAGAAGAACATGCACTAGGGACATTGTCGCATTATACTGAGCAAAAAGCAAAGCTGAAAATATTTTTACAGCAACATTGCCAAAGAGTTTCCCTCACAAAAAGACGGTTGGACATCATAGCAGCAAGACAGTTATATGACTGTGACGGCCCACTTTATTGATAATAATTGGTGCTTGCTTAAGAAAATAATTAGTTTTTTAAGATCAAAAGTAAAAAGGAGGATGATATTGGGAAGCATTTGCAGAAAGTATTGCTTGATTGTGGGTTGAAAGTAATGGCTGTGGCCGTTGACAATGCTAGTGCAAATGATAGTGACATTAACTATTTGAGGAGACAGATGAATAGTTTGAAAACTAATATTGCACTAGACAAGTACCTTCACATGAGATGTGCTGTTCACATAGTCAATTTGATTGTGCAAGATGGTTTAAAAGATGTAGACATTTCTATCAAAGGTGTTCGTGCCGTAGTTAGATTTATCAAGAACGGTACACCTAGATTAGTCAAATTTAAAGAGTGTGCTGCTTTGGAGAAGGTGGACATCAAGGCATTTTTGAGCCTTGATGTTTGCACCAGGTGGAACTCCACATATGATATGTTGAAAGCTACGTGTGCATACAAAAAGGTATTCACAAGGTATGCAGAGGAGGATCCATACTGCACAATTGAATTGATAAGTGATAAGGGTCCAGGTGTTCCTGATGAGCAAGACTAGGACAATGCAAAGAAAATGACTGAATTCTTAGGTCATTTTGCTGATATAACTAAGTGGGTTTCTGCATCACTAAGTGTCACTACTCACACCTTCTTTCATGAGATTGGAGAGGTCAATGTTTTGGTGAATGATTGGCCGAACAGTATTGATGTGGTTCAAGCAACAATGGGGAAAAGAATGAAAGAGAAGTATTGGGAGCAGTGGCATGACATTGTGGAGAATGAAAATGAGAATGACAAGGGGAAGGCAAAAGAGAATGAAAAGGAGAAGAAAAACATGAATTTGCTGATTTTTGTGGCGGTTGTTCTTGATCTTAGATACAAGCTTTTAAAGTATATTGAACTTATCATTCAGGAAATTTATGGTGAGGGTCCTAAATAGAAGCTGTGGGCTGCACTGAAACAAGTGCTTGCATGGCATGTTTGAAGAATATAGGGCCAGCTATTTAAGCGATCGGACATCCCAAAAAATGAGTCACCACAACCTATAGAAGGGGGTGGAAGCACCAGAATGATGAAGTCTATAGTTGCCAAGAGAATGAGACTCAATAATGACTCAAGTAGTTACAATAGGGGCACTTGGACTGAATTAGACAAGTACTTGACTGAAGAGTGTGAAGATGAAGTAAAAAAATTTGACATTCTTGCTTGGTGGAAATGGCAGTCCTCTAGATTTTCCATACTATCTAGATTGGCTCGTGATGTGCTGACCATTCCAATCTCAACAGTTGCAAGTGAATCTGCATTTAGCACAAGTGGGCGTATATATACTAGATGATTTTAGAACTTTGCTCACTCCATTTATGACAGAAGCTCTTGTCTGCACAAATGATTGAGTTAGAAGGGCTATACACCAATCAATGTTGCTGAGAATACTGAAGAGTTGGCTAAGCTAGAAGAAGGTGATCAATAAACCATCTCTTTTATTTATTATTGTGTTGATGAATAAATTATTTATCGCTTTCATTTCTGTCATTTTAGAACTGATACAAGAGTTTAAAGATAAAGAAATCAATGAAAACAATGCTTCGAAGCCACAAATTCTAGGTAGCAAGAGCAAGGCTACCACTACTAGCACCAAAACCAAGTCACAGTCTGAGTAATCTTCAAAAACAAGCAAAAGCAAACGGTCTAACCCAAAGGCTACATGATTATGTGAATCACTCTTTTGTACATACCTAAACTATGTGTTTGTTTTATTATCTATTGACTTGCACAAATTATATTTTAGGACTAGTGGTGCTGGAGTGCTGCTGCTGTAGTGTTGTCTGTTGTGCTGGAGTGCTGCTGGCTGCTGCTGGGCGCTGGCTGCTGGGTGATGTTGCTTGCACTGTACGTTGGCTGCTGCATGTTGTGCTGTTGTGCACTTGTGCTTTATTATGCTATTGAATGTTGGCTGTTGTTCTGCTGAGTGTCAATGATTGTGATTTGTGAACTTCTGTGAACTGCGATTTGTTACATCTGTGTGGAACTTCGGATGTTGATTTATCGATTTATGTTGAACCTCTAATCATCCATGTATTATCTATGAAATTCTGGGTGTTGTGCACTTGTGGTTGTGGAAAAATATTGCTGAAATTTCTCACAAAGGCTGCTGTTGATTCAGAGTGGTTGAGTCTGCTGTTGTCTGTTGTTCCAACTCGGTTAGTTCGGTTAGAACCGAACCGAAGAACCGAGAACCGAATTGGTCGGTTCTGGTTTCATCTCCGCACCATTTCGGTTCCAGTTTCCTAAGAACCGAAATTCAAAAAGAACCAAGGAACCGAACCGAACCGAACCGAAGAACCGAATGCCCAGGGCTAGTTCCACCATCTTTTGGGGGTAGAGCATATGTTCATGGTGGGCTTTTTACGAACCAATGCCCTAGAAAATGTACATTAGAAGAGAAAAGGGCATGACATTTTAGCATCTTCATTCATAGAACTTACTGTGCATGTCGATGCGATATGGTTGGCCGATGTGTAATGCCCCGCTCGTTCTCCCATTAATCGTTTATTGCACTTCTGATCCATCTCCGCACAAAGATCTTAAGTTTTGGGTATAGTTGCTTGTCCTTCCATACCCGGTCAAGGGTTTCGAGGAAGAGCCATCATTGTTGTAACTCTCCTACAGTTCTACTGCCCTTTGAGGAGGTAAGACCCTGATTGGTTGTCTGAATGAGCTACCCTGGCCTGTTTGTGGAGAACCAGGTTCTTGTTGTATCCGATGAGCTGTCTTGCAAAGATGGTGTATGTGTATGGTTATCTGCATGGGATATAACTATAAAATTAAAAACTAGGGACATATCTCGTATCATAATATTGAAATAGTCTCTAATTTTATGTATTATTAAGACTTAATATACCTTACAATAATAAATAAAAATCATTTAATATATACTAGTACATTATTAATATACGCTAACGTGCACCAACCCCACAAGGCTCTATAGGAATGGGAAAAAAATTTCATCCTGCGAGCCAGGCTTGGGGCTTGTTTTTGCACCCCACCAGTCAGCTCCTCCGCAGCTACTTCGCCTGCAGTTGAATCTACAACATGTGGACTCCACGCGTGAGAGACAACTGTGGCGTACCAACTGCAGAGGATCTCGTTCCCCAGCCATTCCCAACTACTAGTGAAGACAACCAATCACCGGGCGGTCGCATCCCGTCGACCTGATCTAGCCTCATACATGGAATAATTGGTTTTGTTAGTTGTGCATGAATTCATAGTGTTGGCGTCGATTTGTATATATAAAATGGAGTGAATTGCATATCGGGTTCTTAAACTTATCTCTGTGTACCATCCAGATCCATGAAGCTCCAAAATGATTACCTAGCAGGTTTTTAACTTTTTAAAATGATCATTTAGGTCCATCAACTTTCTATTCTTAATTCACTTGAGGTCCAATCCTGGACCTATGTTTACATTGGAAATAACCACTTGAAAAGTTAAAGGATCCAGATGATCACTTTACGATTTCATGGACTTGGATGGTATCTCGAGATACTCGAGATATGTTTAGGGAGCTGATATGCAATTCACTTTATAAAAATGGGTAGGTCTATAAATTTAGGCAAAATTAGATAATAAATTTATCTTTGAACAAAACTAAAAAACTTAAAATTTGAAACAGTAGTGTGGCATAGAGTGCTCATGATACTTATTAGGAGTACCTAAACAAGATACAAAATAAAGAAAAGCGCATGTTGTAATATCTAATATCATAAGAAGCAAAGTGTTTTTTTCAAAAGAAAAAGATAAGAAGCAAAGTTGAACTTGAATTCGGCGCGACAAGTGAACCGCCCCACGGTACGGTGTACTACACCAGACCAGTCCACATGCCGGTATAAATTTACTGCAACTTGTCCTGAAACACTACTCGGCCCGCTCAACTTGTTCATGATTTGGAAGACAAAAACACTGCACCGCGGGCATCGCGTCTGCCTTCCTTGATCCTCGACGGCATGTTGCGCGTTAAGTAATCGCCGGATGACAGCAGCTCGAATTCGTTGAGATGCACGTAACCTGCTCCTCCGAATCAACAGAGGTTATGGACACCGCGGAATCTGCACGCCCGCAGCCTTTCACCGTGGTTTTCGCTATGCAGCTTGGCCGGCTGCCGCTGGTGCTCTGCAAAGGCCGACCAAATCCTAGTTTAATTTATGCTCTGTTTTAGTTCTTTCCCCCGGGTGGCACACACTTTAACCATCAAGTTGCTGCCTGTGCTATGTATGCCGATTAAGTTTGTAATCTGCACTATCATCGGTATGATGATAGTATGCCCTTCTATTCTATATATTACAGGTCATCTTAGCTTTGTTCCAAATCAAATTCCACTTACTCCAACTACACTTTATAGAAAAAAAGAGAGTAATACTTACAGGATCGAAATAGATAAGACATATTTTTAATACATTAAACTAATTTATTTAATGCTATAGATAATTATATTTAGCTATGTGAGCCGGCAAGCACGGCACGATTCTCTCTCCACATGTCTGAGCTGGCCGAGCCAGCAACACGTTGGGTGGCAAGGCATGACACAATTGCGCAGGCCCTAGTGTGTCAAATCACGCTGCCTGCTTGCTTATCTAGCTATCTATAATCACGGACCTTTCACCGCAAGCATTTTTTATGTGTCATTTCTCCTCCGGCTTGTAAGGTTGATGTTACCGATATATCTATCACACCGTCTATATTTCAAACTCCGCTCTATTTATAGTGCTATTACAGTGTTTTGCACCCCTATTTGCAGCTTGTGATGAAAATAGCCTAACTTGTCAGCCTAGGAGGGTCCTTTCTGTAAAAATCAGTTGAACGACACTATATTTTCCTAGACCAGATGTTCCAGTTCTCCACTTTCTTTAACAAAATCGAGATGGCAGCATTAGGTCAATAATTGCATTGTTTTCTCCCTGCGGTCACGTGGGGGTAGTAGTATCTGATGCATGTATGTGTCTGGACGCCTCTCCCTAGCCGGGAGAGCTGCTGACAGCGTACGCGACGAATTGTTAACGGTGCATTATTGGAGATTGTTTAACCGAGGCACCCCTCCCAAAGACATTCCCCATCTGCTCTTACTTTTAATCACTCCTTTATAAACAAAGTGATCAGTCTTTAACAATTTGTTAATGGGAGGTGCTAGGGCGCAAAAGAGTACTGGACACATATGCCTATGGGGCAGCTAAAGTTCAGAGCTGCTTTTGTGCACCTGTTTGGTTGCCCGGTTTCTCAGAGTTTTATATAGTACTGAATCTGCTCCAAACGATGCTTTGAAATTTCAGCGTAGCTAGAGTATTGCGCCATTGCATGCATTGGGAACCTTTTTTGATGCTTTTAGAAACGGCAGTATAGTTAGACCAATTAATAATTGATGGTGCAAGTCGGCAGCTGGTTTGATACAGCTGTGTTAGATAATTTTCAGCTCATGAGGCTGCAGTTGATTTGCTCGACAGCATGTCCTGATGTTTAGGGTTTAGACCGATTGGGAGCTCCTGTATATGCCGATCCTGTACATGCTCCCTCCCTCTCATAAACAATACAATTATAGCATTAAAAATTATCCCACTAATGCAATTGTAACATCAAAACAAGATTTTTTTTCCTTTCCAATGGCATGTGCCTTTTTTCAATCTTTCCAATGCATTTAACTGTATCGGTCTATTTTTTCTTTCCAAGATGCATGCGCATGACTTTCATCCACAATTAACCTTATTAATTAGTGCAATAGTGCACCTAAATCATTTCACATGACTAATAATCCATTTGAAAAATCCTAAGAGTACATTCTTTTTAGACAAAGGTAGTATATCAATTTGAAGAACAAAAGTAAATTGAAAGTAAACTTGCATTGGCCCATCACTAGCTTGCACCAATCCTTACTGGCTCAATTTACTGTTATGTTTCTTTTGTTTATTTTTTTCATTCTGTCTGGATCCCTCATTATCTAGACTATGTCTGTATGTCATAAGATCTCCCTTTACCTCCTAATAAAATGATTACGAGCTCTCCCATTGGTTCAAGACAAAAAAAAACCTGTCGGCATCATCTGTACATTAGGTGGAATTTGGAAGGGTCCAATACGATCTTTTTATAGTAACAAAATAAAATCATTAAGCAGGACAAAAAGTATGTGGCCTCATTTTAACAAAATGAAGATTTAATTATTTAAATGTTATGCTGTTTAATAACTAAGACCCTTTGGATTACGAAAATTATTCTTTATATCATGCTTGGATTTTTCTTATCACATTCCTAAAAGTAATGATCACATTCATAAAATGATGTTTAAATTGTCGAAGTCATGCAAGATCAACAAAGTTGGGCTCTGAGGGCCTTGATCAATCAAAGTGAAAGGTTTGATCGCTTATATTACGATATCGGTAACATTTTATATAAAGTGGAAAACACAAATTTTATAGCTATGGTATTCGACGTTATGGTGCCTTGTGCCTGTGCCAGAGCCCATCTTATCATCTACGGTGCTTGTGTAAATCATTTGGAACCACCAAACATGCTCTCCGATCACATGGAGTCATGTTTAAAAGCTAAATATCGAACATGCAATCTCCCATCATTTAGCCAATTACAAGGCACGTCGTCTGTTTAATCAGGCTAAAAGGCCGATCAAACAGGGTAGGCAACACTTTAAACAGTGAAGTCACAGGGCATTTAAATTTTTAAATAGGCCATATGGCCATTGCATAAAAAAGTTAAAAATTCAACTAACAATCTCTATTTGTATCTAAGATAGTTTGAATAACTACGGTTTTATCTTTTACAGAACATAGCGACATATGCCTAGGTAATTGGTAATCACAATATTGACAATATTACAATTCCATCTCATCCACTGCCTTTCCCTCACATGGAGCACAAAGTCAGCACTATTTTGGCTACGTAAAAAAAAAGACTCAGAAACAAAAGCAATTCATCATTTTTGCGCAACAATGGGGGAAAAAAAATTCAACGAGCATCTAACAAGCTAGTTTGCCCTATCAACATGATAGATTGTACAGCCTTCTTGCATCACTGCTAATTGATCTCTCGTGGTAAACCTATGATACATGGTTATACTCCTTTCCTGCTGGTTTGGAAAAGGGAGGCAACAAGCTTGAGGCAGCAACTGCATAACTTGCGGTAAAATCATCAGCACAACCATGGCCCAACCTGCAGCAAATGAATAAAGGCACTAAGCGCTCTGTTGGATATACCTTAAGAACAGCATGCAATCCGCGATAATAGTTCTAGGCATGAATGTAGTCTACTTGCGTGGTTTTGACCAACCCATGGGAGTTAATCAGCATATATGCTGCTCAGTGGAAGAAGCATGCATATGTACCTACTTGTTAGCTGCTTCAATATGGAATGTTAATTAAGCACTTTGGCGCAAGTAACATTAGGCACTTTTAGAGCATGGGTGCTGCAAGTATTCTGATAGTCTGTTTAATCATTTACCAATACCATACATATCAGAGAAGCTCCCATAAGGCCATAATCAAAGTAAGTTCATAGTCACTGATTCTCTCTAGGGCATGTTCTATCGCGTAGGAATTCATCTCATCGCCCCTCTATAGATGTATACGGGTTCGTGTACTGGTTAGCAAAGGTTGCAGTATGTGCAAGGGTCTTACAAATTTCCATCGCACTATTATGAGAACCAAACAATCTATGTCTACCTTTTAGTGACACTTTGTTTTAGGATGCATAGCTTGTTTAGTCAAATACTTAGCAATATAGCCCAGTAATTCTTCAGGAATATCATAGAGAGCAAAGGCTGCTTCTCAAGAATTATGAAAACTAAAGTGACAATGGCTTCTGAAAGGGGCACTGCGGTAATGGACAAGTGACCAATCAATGTTTTACTTTTACTTTAAAGCTTAAGCCTTCCTGCAAATGACAGTTTGGTTTCCCTGTGAGACTTTTCCTAGGTGATAGGACAAACCAGTTATGTTGAATGCGGCAAAGAAGACACGATAATGTTCAATTGAGTATGCTTTATTTTTTCATAGCTTATCAAGCAATCTTACAAGTTTATCGCAAGTTATGCAGTTGCCGCCTCTAGCTTGTTGCCCCCAAATACGAAACCTACAAAATAACACATAAAGATTAGTGCAATGAAATATCAACTATTGCTCAAAACAAATAAAAACTACTTCCTCTCAAACAAGAAATAATAACTATTTGCTATGTTACAACTAGTGCAGCGTTCATCTTTTAGCAGCACCATATAAAAAACTTTATGTAGGGACACTTAAGTGGAAGTAATAAGAAGATGAAAGACATGTAGATGATTCGTCAAACTATAATAGCAGATCAAGCACACTGCGATCAGTACACAACAAGATCTATGCTAATTCCTGTATTTCATATTCCATAAGGGCGGAAACGTTTAAATCAAACAGAGAAAGAAAAGAGATCCAGACGAACAAAACAGAGAATATTTTTCATGCATATAGTCCCTTGTTGTGCCATGGGATCTAGGAGATTAAGTGATCAACACAAGCTCCAGAAAGCAAAGCTGAATATTCACAAGTGAGAGAGGCAGAATCATAGTACTAGCTATGTAAGCTCATGCATGACAAAATCAGAAAAAGGTTGAAGATGAAAACTTATGTTACGCAATGAGTTTGGTTAGTTACCTGGATATATATCAGATATTTAATTCCATGCCATAGCACTGAGCTCAGTTCTTCACAGCACAGCTTGAACTCTCATGTAAACCTAGAAGAAAGGGAACAGGAACACAGAGCGGTGCTGGTGCAAAGAGGGGAGCAAGGCCAAGCCTACTTTTATAGCCAAAAAGACAGATACAAGGCCACAAGAGGAGTTTTTTTGTGTGCGTGTGTGTGTGCGTGTTGCGGTTGGGGACACGGCTTTAGAAAGATAATTAGGGCATGATTGTAAATTGGGTTAGTGGCAACCTGTCAGACAATGTTACTTTGCATTTGCAGAAAAGAAATTCTCCAACAAGCATGGAGCAGCTTCACTATGCTTGGACACCTCCCTGTTTAAAATGAGCAAGGACTTGTCGAATTTTTTTTCGTAAGATTGCCTTTAAAATCATCCCAGAGAGGTCACAGACTGATGAAGAAATCTTTCTCAATCTATTGTTGTACATGCACCTTCCAAGGAATGGTCTCATGTGTGCTCTAGCATGTGCACATAATTAAAAAAAAAAACATTGCCACTGAATGCCTTCTCGGTTTTGTCAACGGATCTGATTGGATGCATGGTAGACTGTAGTTGTCTCAAGACATCCATTAACTACCAGGCTGGTTAATTGGTAATATCAGTTTGAACACAGCTCACTGGCAATAACAATTTCATACATGTCAGACATGTAGCTCCACTTTGCAATAGCCTTCCATTTATTTACTAGATGGTTGGGCAGATCACAGCTCCGTCGAAGCTTCGTGCGAGGGGGACCAGGCCACGAATCTTTTCGCCTCTTGGATTCTGTCTGTCCATCTGCCCTTCGACTGGGCTCATCATCCTATGCCGTGGTTTCCAACATGAGCATCTAGATATTGGTCATTGACGAAATTCATTACAAAAAGGAAAATGAATATTAGAGTTCTAAGCTGCAATTTGACTGCTCAAGTCCAGTAATTCAGGTATTCAGCTAACATGAAATTACTAATGCTTGCTGTTACAGCAGAATGTAAATTATTTAGTCTTGTTCCTTCATCATGCATTGTGCCTTCAATGTCACTATAAAAGAAATTACCCCACCCCCACAGTGTAGCGTTAAGAAGGTAGCATGATCAAATCTCTGCCGGCAACAGGAAGACTAGTCGTTACTATTTAGAGCTGGATTGAAAATTGTAATGAGTGTATTGATTTTTTTTCTCCAGAATACCAATTCAAAGAATGAACATGTGAGAAAGATGTTCGATGTTGCAAGATCAAATGTCAATTAAATTACAAGTATTCCTGCAATAATGGTTGTATAATTGAAACCATGGTGTTCATTGTGTGAGGCCAGGAAAGTCGTTAGTTATTGAACTACCAGTTGTTAGAATGGGAAAATGGAACTGTAGATATGGAAGAATAATACACTAAAAAAATCATGGTCTAGTCACCTAGAGCCATTCAACAAAATTTTGAAGTTCCTTCTAGCAGGGATTTATGTGTTCCTTTTCCATCATAGGGATGTGCTCAAAATAAGTGTATAATCACCAAACCAGATTACAGGGTCCCACCAGTACTGCTCTAATTTTCTTAAAGAAAATGGTAAGAAAACATGTTGGTATCGTGGTTTAATCCCAATCGATCTATATTATTATTATTATTCCACAAAGTAAAAGAAAAAGGAAAGGAGACATCAACAGCAACAGTGTGCAAGTATCACTTCCTTGCGATACATCCTAGCTCCACAGCTGAATTATCAATATTGGGTTCAATTTGCTTTCCTTATTTCATATAGTCAGATCTTTGCTCCTGTTATTATACTAAGATTAAGACATATGTTAATCTACCTGACAGCAACTTAATATGATTATATGAGCTATCACCACATAAAATCCATGGGCAAGCAAAAAAAAAAAAAACTAGCAAATATTTCATATGATTTTTTAAATTCCCACCTTCAGAAAATTGAATAATATGTAGTTTTTTCTTCATCAAGTTGTGGTCTAATTCTATGCACCAAGCCACCAACCAATGCCCAGCGTTCTGAGGTTGCTTTACTTAACTACACAAGTTATTGGCAGAAAGGCACATAGACATATCAGTATATCACTGATAATCAGCCGAGCTAACTGAGATGGAAACATCAACAAGGTAGGTTGGTTTACTTTAACTACAAAAGTTGTCGGCAGAAAGGCACATAGACATATGAGATCTCTAAACATATCAGTATATCACCACCGATAATCAGCCGAGCCAACTGAGATGGCAACATCAACAAGTCAACAAGCTATTACTCCCTCTGTTCTCAAATGTTGTCGCAGTTCTTATAAAAAAGGTTATTGCGGTTGACTTTTTTCCACAACAATCAACAATTGTTTAATTCAAAAAAAGTATACAAACATGTAAAAAGACAAGTCATGTTCAAACTAACTTTAATGATAAAATAGATCTAAACAAAATAAATGATAACTTACAATTTTTTTTAAATAAGAGAAATGGTAAAAGTTGTGGAAAAAAGGTTTGAGAACGGAGAGAGTGTAATTTTCTACCGCCATGTTAGATGCTGGAAAAAAAGGGGACAAATATTTGAGAGTGGAGAGAGTATAATATTCTGCTGCCATGTTAGACGCCTGATGCAAATGTCCAAGGCTGTGTTTCTACGGGGGCATCTCACATTGCACGAATTTTCAATGGTGCATTATTGGTGTGAGCGATTGTTTGGTCTTCCCAAGGCATTCCCTGTCCTTACCTTTATTTAAGCAAAGGAGGTGAACTTTTTGACAATATGTTAAATCAAGTCTTAACTTTAGGGGCAGGCTAAGTACTAGCAAATGGTTTACATGGTTGAAAAGCTTCTCCTGATTTGGAAAAATGAATTGGGATTGCTAGTTTCTTCAGATTTTCCAAGCCATCATCTTATTTGTACACACAACCTAACTGGGCTAAGCTAGTAAGCTACACATTTTTAGGCTGGTCATTTCGAGGCAGGATTTTTTTTTTTGGATGAACCGACTGAACTAACAAAGTTTTGCTTTGAAAATTGATTGAGTCATTGGAAACTCAACCTTTCCACCCTTTCTTCCTGGTAAGACTAGTGCAATATAATATCTGCAGTACCAGATCAGTGAAGTAGTGAACTGCAATGGAGGTAACAACTGGGGCAGGTTGCTAGGGAAGGCAACAGCTGACGCACCAGCAATGCTGTTCTTATACCAGAGACCAATTAGGGATCTGCACCTAAAAAACTGCAAATAGGTACAGTATAAAGTTAGGGGGCATCTTCATGTGCCAGCTGCTGAAGCAGCCGGCCCCAGCATTGTACCAGCTGCGCCTTTTCTTGTCGGCAATGCATTTCACGAGATGTGCAGAAATACAGATCAAGTGGGCATCAAAAGCAAACGGATTAATAAAATAGACAAAATACCAGGACGGGTTAGGTTATAGCCAACGGTTTCTCCAAAATCTATCTCTCAAACACTGTAGATATAAATTCGTGCACTACAAAAACAAAGTGAAGGATAGTTGAAACAGTGATAGAAGATGGAAAATAGGAAAATGGTTAGGTTCAGCCTTACGAACCCTACATCGATCTGTCGGCAGACAGACCACAGGTCTCTGCAGCTGCTGCAGGGACGGATCGGCACGCACCTCGCGGCGGCCGGCAGCTGACCCGTTCCCCTGCAGCCGCCAACTAGAGCGGTTTTTTTTTTGAGGGGCGGTTCGTTACTTCGTTTTGCTAGCCCGTGGAGAATTTTTTCAGTGTGCCATGGGCCATTTTGGTTTCAGCCTTTTAAGCAATTAGGCCACGAAGACATGGTTCCAGGCCCCGACTTTTGGTCCTACGGCCCACCATCACTAGAAGGCCCAACTTACATGGGAGATGGACCACGGATGTGCAGAACGGCCAGGAGAAAATAGACAAGTGCAAGGAAGACAGCGGCCAAATTATTTTCAGTATTGTTTTTCTAGAAATATAAAATCGAATACTTACTATATTATCAGAAACAAAAACGAAATAAGTATTAAAAAAATGAGAATCACGATATTGGCTACAAACCCGTACAACTTTTGTACACTGAATATGCCTATAATTTGACTACATTCTAGTCAAATTGGTAAATGCTACTCCCTCCGTTCAAATGTATGACGTGGTTGATTTTTTCAACAACTTCGATTATTTCTTTTATTCAAAAAATTTTACAAGTTATTATTTATTTTGTTATTATTTATTCTATCACTAAAAGTAGTATGAGAATGAGTTTTATTTTATTTGTATGAGTAATTTTATTAAATAAGACAAATGATTAAAGTTTTGAAAAAAAGTCAACTGTTATGCACTCGTGAACAGAGGTAGTAACTTTTTCAATACAATTATTTTATATTGATGACTAGAGGGGTTACATATGCTTTAATAAAGTATGTGATCTAGTTATCTACGCTCCGCATCCCAATTTATATGTCGCTTGAATTTTTGACACAAAGTTTGACCAACCCATCTTATTTGAAAACAATTGTGGCAATATTATGTGCTAAACTAATTCACAATGAAAATAAGTAACAATTATATATTTTTTTACTAAGACGAGGAAGTTAAACTTGGTGTTAAAAAGGCAAACGACCACTAAATCGCAACGGAGGGAGTAGCTAGGTTAGGTTGTATAGGAAGGGAATTAGGTAATTTACCAGATATAATTATTGGCAAACCGTCAAAAATTCAAAATAATTTAATAGTCTAACATTATTTTTCATTCTTGTGGTTACTATTTTCATTTCCATTTTCATCACAAATATGAAAACAAACTCGAAAACCAGCCCTGATAAATGGAATTGCTCAATCATCTATGGGTGTGAACAAATCTCGGTCAGAAAACCTACTTGCTCTATAAGGAAAAAAAATATGTTAGAAGAGGATGCATGTTGATGTTTACACCGATGATGATCAAACTAGGGCTATGCTCATGACCAGAACTTCACAAGCAATATGGTTATGCAGCACAAGAGTCCCTACAGATTTAGGCTCTCAAGGGAGCGTTGCCGCCAAATCCTAGCTGATCTAGGGTCACCATCGGGTCGGCTGAGGAGTTTCATGGGGAGGCGATTTCCTTGTATCGTTTGGGCCGAACGGGCCGTGTATTTTAATTTACAAAGTAAATTTAGTGTTCGCTTAGCTAGATGGACATGCCGTCCAAATCTTTGGACTATAAATTTGTATCTCCTGTTCAATAATAAACACGACGACATACGCTCTCAGCAGCGCGTGTCTCGGCACCAAACCTCGGCGCATTGCCACCCCTATTCTTAGGTTTTTTTCCTAGTAGGTGACATGCTGCTCTAATGTTTCTCTCGTAGATTGTGTTAGGGTTGTTTGGTCTTAAGACTACCACAGTAAACCTTGTAATCGTTTTTGATGGGAATGTTCGCTAGTTATCCCATGTGTTAATCGATTTGCTATCATGTCTGTGCTTAACGCTATAGATTGATGTCATGCGGCTAGGTGCATATAGCTCGCCGGGTTACTACAATCCAATATACTCTGCAACATATGCATACAACAATTCAAGATATTGTTATGCATCTAGCACCCTGTCTCTGCATGCCCTATATTTGTTTTCTGTTGTGGATGAACTCCTTTGGAGGTTTGAGAATCTAGGGTAGTTAGTCATCTAGATCATGGTCTTAGACAAATTTTTACTTTCTTGTTGTTATGCTTTACCATTCATCTCTACTATCTCGCAAGAAGACAGATGAGCCTGTTGGCGCAGGCCGTTGGATGCCGATCCCAGCGCTGGAATTTGATGTTTAACTATGCTGTGCATTCACAGGGTGATTCTCTAACGATTGCAACACTCATCGTGACCCTCTCTGGTTGGAAGGTCAAGGTGGCACGCCCGCATCCAATGCAAGCCGGACTGACCCTCGGACTACAGGGCCGGTCGAGTCGCGTCACAGGAGAGACGACCGCAGCAGCAGCGCATCTTCCGGCTCATCGTGTGTCGGCTGCCGTATGATCACCCGCCGGTTTTCCAGGACGACAGGGAGATAATACCGTACGTCCTATACCGAATATTCTCCCATAATCTAGAACTTTTGCATGGGACAAACACATATCTGTGTATGACACCACCACACAAAATTCATAGAGCTTATGTGTACTAGACTCTTGTCTTCTACAACTAGTTTCATATGATGTGCACATAAAACTTATGTTTATAGTAGAAATTCAAATGTTCTAATGAATTGTTTCATATGGTGTGCACCTATAGCTAGTTTCATGGTGAGTGGTAGCTAAACTTTATCTTTTATGAATGAAAAGTTTTATGTAGCCTTGATTTCACATATTTGTGCATGCAAGAAATTTAATCATGATTCTTATGCAGCACTATAGATATTTTAGAGTTTAAATGAATTTCTAGCTATTTACTTGGAATGACCCCCTTCTCATATGATGATGCTGAAGTTTGACCTTCTAATATGACTAAGAATTGCATGACATATCCAACAAAATTGCAATCGTAATACATGTCCATGCTTTCTTGCAGGCTCAGTTTTCCTTCAAGAAAAAAGACCGCTGTTGCAGGGTGATGGGCCGGTTTACAGAGTATAGACACATTAGGATTTTGCTCTTGCGCTGGAGGTTGTCACTGTTGGAATTGATCTCGGGCTTGGAAGAAAGATGTCCCGACCGGGCCCGGACTTAGAATATGGCCTTGATCGAAGGCCCATTTACCCCTAGGGTTGTGGCCCCCTTTCACACCGCGCCAATATAAACAGAGTACCGATGGGCACGAGAACCAACGTTCGTCAACCTCCCCATCGCGTACAGACACTGAGGGCCGATCCCCTCGGCGCGGGAGTGAAGGGAAACGCCACCACCGGAGCACTCGCGCCACCAGTCCCTGCTCCTACATCCTCGCCGCCACCATGCACAAACAAGGAAACCCCGTTGCCTACGCGCACCGGTCAAGACCTTCTTCCCCGAAGGTACTCTCTCTGTCTCCCCGCTCTTTGTTCCCTCTGTCTCCTATGGATCATGAGATCCAGATCGAACTCTCACAAACTCACCAAGAACCCTAGTGGTTTAGGGTACGGGCACTAGATCCGCGACATGAAAAGCCATCAATTGGTATCAGAGCCATGGGTTGTGCCCACCCTAACCCTAGAATGATGTTGATCCTCGGGTCAAGAAAAATTGATGAGAAAAGACTGAAAATCGACCGAATCAGAAGCCCTCAGCCCGGATCCAAGATGACATCAAGAAAAAGAAGAAGGGAAGGGGAATAGAGAATCCGTAACCCTAAATTTTTTCCCACCCCGAGCGCCGCAACAAGAAGAGCTCAGGCTCGAAGATGACCTCACCTCCACGGGCATGGCTGTCAATGCCATTGCCGAGGATAGCCGCCGCTGTCGCCATGAACCCCGGAGGCTGGGGGAGCGCGAGTGGCACCGAAGAGCACCACCGCAAGGCCACTCGACGGCGGTGCGCTCACCCTCATGGGAGTGCACGTGCCGACGAGGGGCCACACGGTGGCGCAGGACACCGGCGGCGCTCCTCTCTTGCGTCCGCGTCGTCGGCCGAGGAGGGGAGAGGAGGGAAGCGGTGCGGGTGGAAGAAGAGGAGCGGCGGGCCGCCACTGGCGGGCTGGCCGGCGGAGCCGGCCGCGCCGCTCGACCGGGCAGATAGACGCGCCCGAGCCACTCGCGCCGTCGCCCGAGTAGGAGAGAAGAGAAAAGACGGGCGCAGCTCGGGGGTGTAATAAGAAAGGCGGTGAACGTCGGCGGGAGCGGGCGCTGGTGCGGGCCTCCGTCCGCCGCCGTGCTCGCCCACTCCTGAGGGGCCGCGCTGCCGGTGCCGGCTGACCCACTCGCTCGCGCCGCCGCCGTCGCCATAGGGAGAGATAGAGGAGAGTGGCGGCCGGGGTAGAGAGAAATGAAACTAGGGTTTTCGGAGGGCCCGGAAATTTTGCCCTTTATACCTGAGACGTTTCGCTGCTGACCGTCGGATCAAATCCGACGACCTAGATGGAGATGGGAGGGTGCGCAGCCGGCCGGGCTGGGCCGAATACGTGGCCCAGGCCCAGGTTGCTGCGGCCTGACGCGCGCACCGCCCCGCCAGAGAGGCCTTGGGCCGTTTTGTGGGCCAGGCCTGATGCTTGCGCCACCCCGCCAGAGAGGCTTTGGGCCGTTTTGTGGGCCATTTTCGGCTAGATTGAAAAAGAGCACAAGATTTTTTTCCCCACTTTTTTTCAGATTATTGATAGATGCTTTTTTGCATGATGAAAATTGTTTTTTATAGTTGGAGTTGAATATATAGTATTATGATACAGAAATTTAGATCATGTTTCCGCTGCAATGATTTTTTGATTATGTCTTTTCTCTGAATAATTTGAAACCAACGTGGATAATTAATAGAGAAATGTATGATGACAATAGATTGATGGCATTGTCGTTAATTTTGACCAACGTTGAAATTTTAATGATGAGCCATGATTAGATTATGATTTTGAGATCTCTTTTCATCCAACGATGAATTTAGAATATGAAATTGACTTGTGAATTGATGTGAGCATGTTTTATTTTTGACCAACGTTGAATCTAATTCGTGCCAGAAATATTTGGTTCAGAAAATTGAAAAGATACTTGTCTCTGAAGATTGATAAGGGAATTTTTAGTGTGTTTTAAAGTTGACCAACGTTAAGTTTTATTCATGCAAGACACTTGTTTTAGAGACAATTCTTTTGAGCCTACCTTGATCCTGTATTTTATTTTTCTAGTTTTAGAGACAATACTTTTGAGCCTACCTTGATTCTGTATTTTATTTTTCTATGAAGGCTCGAATGAAATTATGACTTTGAGAGAGTTAGGGATCATAGAACCGCTAAACGGGAGTGTGAACTCCAGTTAGCGTGAGAATGAAGACATGGTGAGTGCTCTAAGTGAACCAGAGCCAACACCAAAGACAACAGCTCTAAGATAGACAACAAGAAGACAATGATACATTTTCTAATTTATGTATGCACTTGTATGTGCTGCAAGAAGAAATGATTCTATGAAGAGATGCTACTGAGAGTAGCAACAAGAGTTAAATTTTTGCTTATGTAAAAGAATATCATCAAAGCCATAAAGAATTTTTTTCTAAAAATTGATGTGAATAAGATGACATCTTTGTATGTAAGAGATATTTTATATGTTTTGGGAAACATGATTTCAGATATTATGATAGAAAATGAGTACATTCATTGCAATATTGGGAATCATGACTTCATTATTCAGTGTACTAATGAGAATGAGAATCTCGCTTTCCGACGGGATATGATTTATTTGCTTTCCCTATGCGATATTTTGTGAATAAGATGAACTTGAAAGAATGTGAGTCTCACCATGTGATGAGACATAAAGAAAATGATACATCCATTGCTATAAGTAAGAAATTAAAATGAGACGGTGGAGAAACTTTCGTCGAAATTGTGTCTATTGATGAGGCCATATTTCGAGAGGGAGAATAAGAAAGTTTGCTTGATTAAAACCTGAATTTTTCCATCCACCTGACTTCGTAGACTTAAAGTAATGCATTTATTGCATAGAATGATTTTAATGGGAGCGTGCATTAAAGACTAAATAGGTGATATCTGATCGTGGGAGAGTCCTACAGTCACCACATAGACAAGTTTCAGGAACTCTTTTGCAAGGTACTTGCAAGAAAATGACAAAGATGCCTGGTATATAACACCGGATAAACCTGTGGATAGAGGGTATTCAAAACCGCCATTCATATAGACTTCAAGTACATGAGTACTTAAGATACTAACTAAAATAAAGAGAAAGCCCACGATAAACTATTTGCAGTTTGGGGCTGTCCATCTGAGACTAAGACTATTTACCCTGCCCAAGGGAGATAAGATGAAAAGACAGTGAGTTGCCATTTTACTGGCTATTGATCCTGCTCAAGGGAGATTATATGAGAAGACCGTAAAGTGCCATCCCATTGACTAGCCTGAGAGATTGAAGTGTTTAAATTTTCACTGTCAAGATAGACGTATGAACTACATAGAAACAAGACACTCAATACTTATGTTTCTAGACAATGACAAGATCTGGGAGAGCATGGTATTCTGAGAAATAAACTATCCCAATTCCGATGGTAGAATATCCGTACTTCTCGATACCTGCTGAGGTCACACCTCTGTTTTAAAACGACTGTGGTTGTGACTCCTGCTGTGGTTGTTGGCTCATCAAGCACGACAAATGACTGAACATGAAACTCTTGACTCACACAGTGTTTGAGCCTCTAGCTCCTACTGTGGTTGAGCCTAAAGAGCTAGAATAAAAGACTATTGTTGATGATCCACACCAGAGTAGCTGATAGAAATACGACAAGACGTGCTTATGAGAAAGTCATAGAAATTATTTATAGATCTTTGATATCTATGAGATATATTTCAGTGATAATATACCCTTAGAGGGAGACCCTCTTGGTATGAGAAAACATAAAAAGTCCCAACTCTTATATATGGCTTGACGCCATAGAAGATGAAATTAGATATATGAGTTTGAATTCAGTATGGGACTTAGAATAAATTCCTAAAGGGGCCAAGACAGTAGACCATTTATTTTGATCTACAAGATTAAGAGATATTCCAAAAGGAATACAGAAACATAGAAAGCAAGGCTGGTGACAACTAGCTTTACTCAAGAACAAGAAACCGACAATGGTGAAACCTTCTCATTGTTTCATCGAAAGACTCCTTTTAGAATTATTATGGCACCGGTTGCTTAATTTTTGATTCAAAATTAGATCAATCGGATATGAACATAGCACTCCTCATAGAGAGCTGAAAAAAAACATTCATATAGCTTTACCTAATGGTTTGTCATGAAAGAAAAGGGAAAGATGGGTTGCCACCCAATGAAAATCCAATTTATGGGTTTGAAGCAAGCTTATAGGTGTTAATACCTAAAGTTTGGATACAACTATTAGAAAGTTTGATGTTGAAAGAGGAGGACAATTGCATTGTATTTATGCAAGGATTAAAGAATTGGTGGTATAACTTTCTAATGCTATATGTGGGTGATATTCCACTAAATAGTAATGATGAGCATTTATTGCTAAAGACAAAGAAATTCTTTATCCTCAAATCATGATATGAAATATCTGGGATAGGCACCCTGTGTCATGTGAATTCAAATCCGCAGAGACAGAAATAAGAGCATACTAGAAATTGTCATGAAAAAACATAGTATGCAAGCTGTAATGCAGCGTCTACTCCAATAGTCAAGGGCGACAGATAAGATGAAAGTGTCACAAGAACATGAGATAGATCAGATGAAAGTGCCACAAGAAAAATAAGATTGATTAGATGGAATTAATTCCATATGCTTCTACGATCGGAGGCAAAATGTGTGCTCGAATATGCACTCGCCTTGACTTGACTTTATATGACCGGGATACTTGACATATGTCTGACAAATCCAGACAAATCCAGATGATTGACAAAAGACCTCATGATGATTTATAGAAATACAAATGCCCTATAGATCTTTGGGCTACAAAGATACAGTCTGGGCATGGTGTAGAGACATCGTGAAGTCCATGTCTGGATATGCTCTTACTCTAGTAAGAGGAGGCATGATATAGAAAAGAGCTATAAATGGTCAGTTGTTACATCGTAGACAATGTATACTGAACCTTGTAGCTTATCATGAGGCAATGGGGCAGACAATGTGGCTAAACAAAATTGTACCCGGATTAAGAGTGGTTGACATTATAGGAATACCACTTAAGACATACTGTGACAATGAGTCGGCAGTGTACTGTACTATCATAACGAGAAGTCATGTGTTGCCACCAAGCACATTGACATTGAGATCTATGTTGTGAAGAGAAAATCCAGAATAGATAATCGAGAATGAGCACATGATAGTTGAGAAGATGCTCGCGAATCCGCTCACTAAGGTATTCCACCCAACGTGTTCAGAGAACACTTAGCCGGCATTTGGGGTTATTGGAAAACCTACGATTCAGGATTTAGGGCTAATCAAACAACTGTCTCAAGAGGGAATGAAAAGAGCCTCATTCTAAGATAGAAATGTGTATTGTAGTCAATGAGTTCAGAGGCACGTGACTGGCTGTCTGTGACACATTGGTCTCGATATATTAATCTATCGAGGGATGGAGCATAGAAAGTGACAGAAATAAGAAAGACCGAGATCAAGGGGAGAATGTTGGAATTGATCTCGGGCTTGGAAGGGAGACGTTCCGACCGGACCCGGACTTAGAATATGGCCTTGATCGAATGCCCATTTACCCCTAGGGTTGTGGCCCCCTTTCACACCCGCCAATATAAACAGAGTACCGATGGGCACGAGAACCAACATTCGTCAGCCTCCCTATCGCGTACGGACACTGAGGGCCGATCCCCTCGGCGTGGGAGTGAAGGGAAACGCCACCACCGGAGCGCTCGCGCCACCAGTCCCTGCTCCTACCTCCTCGCCACCACCATGCACAAACAGGGAAACCCCGTTGCCTACGCGCACCGGTCAAGCCCTTCTTCTCCAAAGGTACTCTCTCTGTCTCCCCGCTCTCTGTTCCCTCTGTCTCCTGTGGATCACGAGATCCAAATCGAACTCTCACAAACTCAACAAGAACCCTAGTGGTTTAGGGTACGGGCACTAGATCCGCGACATGAAAAAACATCAGTCACCATCTCACGCTGCATTTGTGGCTTCAGCTCCTTGCCCTCAAGGCAAAAAGCTCGCTAGCCTAGAACTCTCCTACATTATGGTGAGCGCAGTTGGTTTTATGGTATCTTCCGCTATTCTCACAGATTAATGGAAATCATTTATATATATATATTATCACTGTTAATTTCGATGATGTGCCGATTTTAACATGTTTTCCATAATTAGGTGAATAACTTGGTATGCATAGTTTCCCTATGTGTTGGAAGAATAATTTGGGTCCATGTTGGAATCACATAAAGAAGATATGCATGTTTAGTTATCTGGTGAGGTTTGTACTTGGTGTCTCATTTTTTATTGTGTTTTCTATAGTTGGATTCCAGCACTCTGTTTCTAAACAGCAAACATAGACTATGATATTGGCTTTGGTCTATATGTTGCTGCCTAATAGACAGCTTGATTGACTTTTAAAATCTCAAATATTTATTTTTCTTCAGAAATCAAATTATGAATACTTAAACAACTCTGGACGAACTACATGCTATATCAAAGTTGTAGAGCTCCACAAGATCACCACTTTGTAGCTAATCATATTTTTTATTTGAGGCCAATAAGACTATCAAATGTCTAATACAAGATCTATAAAGATCGATATATAATAAAAGAATGTATCCCCTCAGAAGTGAGTT
This sequence comes from Paspalum notatum, assembly GCA_022530915.1. Classification (NCBI taxonomy): domain Eukaryota; kingdom Viridiplantae; phylum Streptophyta; class Magnoliopsida; order Poales; family Poaceae; genus Paspalum; species Paspalum notatum. The sequence goes on from CM039691.1 coordinate 8,946,801, forward strand.
GGCAAATGGAGAGTCAATTCCCTCAGTGCCACCAGAATTTTAGTCCATTCCCTCATTGCCACCAAAAATTTAGAATTTTCTTCACTACCACCGAAAAAATTTACAGGTGCCTTCAATGCCACTGCCGTCCAGTATTCTTTAAGTTTGTGTCACTGACACTTTGGGCCCACACTCCCCCTGTGTTATCATCCTCCTCCGCCGCTCCTCTGACGCGCCACCTTTGACTCGACGAGAGCGTACCCCAGGAGTCGCTCCCGAGGGAGGAGGTCATCCGGCGCTTGCGTGTGCTGCGGCAGCCGGCCACGCTCCGCGCGCCTCCGCCGGCTTCAGGACGTGCTCGAGGACCCCGCCGCACTAGCCGACGTCGACGCGGCGGAGATCAGGGAGGGGAAAACCAACGACTTCCTCCGCGACATCCTGCCGCACCCAGGGGACCCCCAGCTGCGGTACCGTCGGCATGGAGACGCGCATCGTCTCGTTCCCGTGCGCCGCGATCTCCTTCGCCGCGCTTGCCAAGGCCGCGCGCACAGTTTGTTGAGGAGGACGGCGGCGGCGGCGCGGGACTTGGGCGGGGACAGCGCTGGACAAGGCCCGCCGAGGCACGGACGTGGTCGCGCACCGGCCGCCCAAGCCGTTGGACGCGCCGTTCGTGGAACCTTCCGCCGGCGCCGGGCAGGGGCGAGTGGCCGGGCGGCTTCGGTGTGCGGAGGCGAGCGGCCGGGAGGAGGCGCCGGGCGGAGGCGAGCGGCGTCGGCGTGCGGGCAGAGGCGCCGAGCAGAGGTGAGCCGCGTCGGCGTGCGCGGCCCCGGGCGGCATCGGGTGGAAGCGCGGCACTGGTGTGCGAGCAGCCGGGCGGAGGCATGGCGCGGTCATGCGAGCGGCAGGAGGAGCGCCGTCTTGGCCTAGCGGAGGAGGAAGAGGATAACAGAGGGTAGGCCCAAACTGTCAGTGACACAAACTTAACGGATACTGGACAGCAGTGGCAGCGAAGGAACCTATCAATTTTTTCGGTGGCAGTGAAGGAAACTCCAGATTTTCGGTGGCAACAGCTAAAATTCCGATGGCAATGAGGGAATTGACTCGCAAATGGAAGGGAAACGTTATGCTTTCAGGTCTGGGTTCTAATCCTAAAGAGAGCGCACTCACGTGTATTTCAAACATAAAACCCTGTGGTAGCCGATTAGGTTGAAGCACACATATTTTAGTTGATGGTCTGGAGATGGTGTCACCATCGCGTTGTTATTTCTCAGCTAATCAAAAGTGGTGTGTCGTCTGTCATCCACTCGTTCAAATAAAAAGTTAGTTTACTACTAATGAAGTCTCTCATCTACGTGCACATCAGCAGAAAATGCGTGGGTCGTCATCAGCACCAACGAAATTGATAGGGTAGATTAATCATCAAGTGATCTTTGTATCGATTCCATCCGTACTTGTATGTTTTGGCTTGCCCTGCGGCTGAGAACCAGCTCGCGACAGCGACTCCCAGTCCCAGGTAGGCTGGGCTTGCCCCGATGGGAGAACCGTACATCCGTACCTAAGCTAGTGGCCTATACTACGTCTTCACTCTCTATGTATTGCTCCAAATGGGCGTGATCGGCAATGCTGGCTGCCAACGGCAGCGGCAGGAAGCACTCACCCCAATAATTTTTTTTGTTTTGTTGGGCTGCAAAATTATGCATCCTCACTAGATGCATCATGGGAGGCGTGGGGAGAAACAAGGGATCACAAAACTGCCGTCTTCGTTCTCGGGTTCCGCCCCTGGCCGCCGTAATCACTTCTCCGAGCTGCACTCCCAGGTCCCACCCCCCTGTTAGAACTAAGCTTGACGATGAGCAAGTTAGTGCGTGTGTGCTTCAGTCAAGTGTGTGTGTGTGCTGCTCAGTGCGCGCCATGGGCGCGGCGTGTCGCGGTCGGTGAGCTCGGGGCAGACTAATGCCAGCTTGGATCGGTTTGGCGACGTGATAGGACGAGCTGTACACGTAGGAGGGTGCGATCGTGTTGGTTGGAGTGGTGGCAGGAAGATTGCTGGTCATTGGCGCGTGTGTGGATCGTGCGGGCGAGCGCGTCGCGTGGGCACGACGCACACAGAGCAGCGCATGGGGTGCGGCCATGGCGAGGAAGCCAGGGCGTGGAGGAGAGCTCCAACGCGGCTATAATTAGCGCCACTTCCTCTCGTAATCGTTGCCCGGTCTAGCTAATAATAGAATGCCAAGATACAGGCGAGGTTGCTCGCCGCGGCGTTCATCGCCATACACACTGTTCATCTTCTTCCTCTCGTCGACGGCGTGTACGCATGTGTGAGCCACGGGCAGGGTTCACGAGCTATGATGGAGATCTAGGGGCCTAACACCCCCCCTCCCGCCTATGCCCGGCTCTAGTGGTTCCCACCGCCTCCGCTCCACCACATGCCAGCTGCCCCTCCATCAGTGGTGTGTCGTATGCATCGCGCCCGCTCTATCAAAAGCACAACTAGTCACATGTTCATGTGCGAACAGAGATGGACCTAGGTGTGCCACCCACACAGGGGTGGAGGGCCTGTTATGGCCCACTATGGCGCCCGCCATACCTAAAGCCTAGGGAAAGTTCGTATACCCTCTTTTTCAGCCCAAGGTCTGATGTGTAGCCGGTCAGCCCATGGCCCAAGCAGGCAATGAAGGAAGGAGGAAACTAACCCTAACTCAGCTTGCAGCCGCCCATCACACGCCCTCCGCTCGTCGCCCCCTCGCCGTCCGCACCCACCCACCCGAGTGCCCGACGCCCATCGCCCCCCTCACCGCCCGGCTGGTCGTCGCGACGTAGAACCCTCGCCACCTGTTGCCCGGTGGCCTATCCGTCCGATGGCCGACGCTCGCGCCTCAGCCCCCAAGCCGCTCTTCGTCCGTACCCCGACGGCGGCTGCGAGCCCATGGTGGCCGGCTGCCGTGCCCACATCCTCAGCGCTCGGCGGCCCTGGCGCCCCGTGCCCGCAACTTCAGTGCTCGGCGCCCGTAGGCATGGCCTCAGCATTGTGCTCAAGAGACAAGAAAACAACATTACAACAACGGACACCGGATCAAGTGGAAAGAGAAAAAGAAAGGCTCAAGCTGAAGGTATAATAACTGAGTTCAATCCGGATCATGTCATCTCGGATCCGTGTCTTCGCATTCCAATTCCAATAGATCAATTTGGTCCTAATATAGAACTGAAGTTAGGAGAGCTTTCAAACAAAGAGCTCCAACTTGACCTTCTGGTCATAATTTCCCCAAAGCACGAGATAGTAGGAAATTTCAAAAAGATTGGTTTAATCAATGTAATTGGTTGTAGTAGGAAATTTCAAAAAGATTGGTTTAAGCAATGTAATTGGTTGGAATATAGTTTGGAGAAAGATAGAGCTTATTGCTTCTATTGTTATATTTTTAGAAATGATAAGATATGACAAATTTGGTTACGACACTACAGGAATCCAAGTCATTTTCGGCGGTCAGAAACCGCCAAAAATAAGCCCAAAACCGCCGGTTTTGGTCTGCCGAAAAAGAATAGCCGAATATAAGGCTATTTTCTTTTTCGGCGATAGACCGCCGAAAATAAGACTTATTTTCGGCGGTTCGGCGGGCCGCCGAAAATTGGCCCGGAGCGGTTTATTTTCGGCAGTTTCTCCAGGCCGCCGAAAATAAGACCAAGAGATGTTGCTTTGGATTAAAGAACCTAGCAGGAATTTTTTTTTCCATTTTGCATATTAGCATAGATACATCTTTCTCTAGCTTTTCCATCCTCTCTTTCTTAATCTCTTTAGCACAGAGCAGTCTATAGAAATAACTTAGCTCAGCTAGCACCGACCAAACTCCATTGGGTAGGTAGCCGCGAAACATCATAGGCACGAGTCTTTCCATGATAATGTGGTAATCATGGCTCTTCAAACCATTAAGTTTCTCGATCTTCAGATTCACGGCTTGTTTCAACCCTGCTGCGTAATCATCTAGGAATTTCAATTTTTTCATCCATCTCAAAACTTCTCTCCTCTCTTGTGGTTTAAGACAAAATGGGGCATGAAGTTTACCTCCACTTGCGGTGAGCTCAAGGGTTGGGCAGTTGTAAATCTTTGCCAAGTCCTTTCGGGTCTTTACATTGTTCTTTGTTTTGTCACTTAAATCCATGTATGTTCTTATGATGCTTTCATCAACATTACGTTCCTGATGCATAACATCAATGTTGTGTAGGAGCATCAATGCCTTAGCATATGGAAGCTTCCATATTCCACTGATGTGAGTCTAGTTGTGCTCCTTTCCAAACCCTTCATACGCAGTCTTTTCCTTGTTTAGCTTAAGGCATGCGAGCTGATCATGAATTTCTTGCACGCTTAGCCTTTTTGGTGGCCTCTCATAGCAGACGGTGTCTTTCCTAAAACTATCCTTTTCGTCTCAAAATGCATGATCGGAAGGCAACCAACATCTATGGCAATCAAAGTAGCAGATCTTCCCACCAAAATCAAGACGAAAACATCTAGTGTTAGCACCACATACCGGACATGTCAACGTTCCATGAAGGCTCCAGCCAGCAAAGATACCATACGCCAAGAAATCATGAATTGACCATAGGTACGCGGCCCTAAGGGTAAATTTCTGCTTCAAGGAAATATCATATGCTTCGACACCTATCCACAGCTGTTTCAACTCTTTGATCAAAGATTGTAACATCACTTTGAGTTTTATTCTAGGATGTTCCTAATCAGGTATGATGAGGGAAAGGAACATAAATTCATACTTCATGCAAAGAGAACGTGGAAGGTTGTATAGAATAGCAAACATAGACCAACAAGAGTAGGAAAAGGCCGATTGACCGAAAGGTATGAAGCCATCAGTTGCCAAACCGAAGCGAATATTCCTAGCGTCCTTAGCGAACTCTGGGTCAAACTCATCCAAAACCTTCCATGCATCTGAATCAGCAGGGTGCGCCATGACCCCTGGGCTGTCACGTACACCTTCTTTCGGCCACCGCATGGGTTCAGCCGTTTTCGTTGAGAGAAAGAGCCGTTTAAAGCGAGGTGCCATAGGGAAGGAACGGAGTTGCTTATGTGCAACGTATGTCATCACCTTTTCGCTATCCTCGTTTACTACCTTGACATATCTCCCTTTGCCACAGTTTAAGCACTTTTCTCGTCTTTATGATCATCCATGAAAAGCATGCAATTGTAGAGACATATCTATCTTCTCATAGCCCATACCGAGGCATTTGGTCAACCTTTTGCACTGATACATGTTATTGGGCAACTTATTAGGCTGCGGAAGGACATCCCCAATCAATTGCAAGAGCTCATTGAAACAATTGTTGAGAAGAAATACTTGGACTTGATGGCAATGAGTCGGGTCACAAAACCTAGGAGGGACACTCTTGTGTGTTCGTGCAGTGCCTCTTCTGAAGCTTTAAGGAGCTTGAAGAACTCCTCAACCTCCTTTGTAAGAGGATCCTCAGGGTTTAGACCAAACTCCTACCGTAAAGCTTCTAGCATCTCATCCATCCTATCAACGCCCGCCGAATCATCATCTCCTTCCCCTTCTGTTTCAACTCTAGTTTCTTTCTCAGACCATGGTCACCAGGGCGTGCATCCGTACCGTCTACAGTGTGCAAACAATGTTTTTCCACTCTGTGTACAGTGCGCAAACAGTGTTTTCCACACTCATATCCAGTCTCTGGTGACCCTAGCCTCACCATGGAAGGTCCAAGTTTCATAGTCAGGCATGAAACCATAGTCAACCAGGTTTTTGGCTAAGTCCAATCTATTCCGAAATTTTCATTGTTGTGGATTTTGCATGGACACCTGACCCGATTGTGAGTTGTCAAAGAGAAAGCATTATTGATAAAAGCCTGTGTCTTGCTCCTCTACTCAGCTGAGTGAGCTTTATCCCCACTCTTATCCCAACCATCATACATCCATCGACGATCGTCGCCCACACCTTGAGGCTATAGAGATTAAAGCAAGGTAGATGGTAAGCTTATGTTTTTTCAATGTATTGCGGACCTACATGTATAGGTAATGATATGTCCTAAACCCACTCAAGAGTGGCCGACAAAGCGTAGATTTATGATGAATCTGCGGGGTTCGAACAAAATTTCGGCAGCATCAACCCGCTGTTCTCCAACTGTGCACCCAAATGTGGTGCAGCAGAGAACAACAGGGTTATGCCACTGAAACTTCGCTCAGACCCTGTGGCTCATCATAAATAACACACTCTATCAGTCACCCCGTGGCTATCCCAAAAAGGACAATTCCGGACCAGCTACATCTCACGTGCGCAACACACGTGAGACATTGCTGGTCCGAAATGGGTGAGGCATAGGTTCGTGACTTACGTTTACTAAAGCAAGATAAATGGTAAGCATAGCATATCAAAATGATAAGACATAGTATAAGTGCTAACATATATTAAACTAAGCATGTTGAACCATAACAAATCATAACTCAATATGTAAGTAAGCTTGACATTTGACCTAATCCTTCAACAATCATCAAAATTAAAACACATTGCATTTCTAATCATAACTTTCGCTGGCCAGCCGCCGAAAATTAACTACAATCACTATAAAAAGGTTAGAGAAAGTCTTACTTCAAAGAGCGGGATAGACCTGTCGCCTATCGGGTGCACTGCGTGGGACCAGCGTGCGGAGGGAGATTGGGCGAGGTCAGCTGGCTAATAGGGGTGCTGGCCATGCAGGGACGCCACGCGGGGAGGGGCGCCGGCCGTCGCTGGTCGAGGAGGGGCACCGGGCGGGGAAGGGCGAGGAGGGGCGTAGGCCGGGCAGGGAGGGGCATTGGCGTGCGGGGAGGGCTGCCACTAGTCGAGGAGGGGCGCCATCCGGGCGGGGAGGGCTGCCGCCGGTCGAGGATGGGTGCCGGCCTGGCGGGGACGGGCGCCGGCCGCCACAGGTCGAGAAGGGGCGTTGGCCGGGCGGAGAGGGCTGCCGCCAGTCGAGGCGGGGCGCCGGCCGAGCGGGGAGGGGCGCCGGGCGGCGGGGCGGTATGGTAGGCGGCCGGCAGCGGCGGGGCGGCGCATATAGGGCGTGGGGCGGCGCCGGGCGGTGGCAGGTCGGTGGTGGGGGCATGTGTATGTGTGTGCGTGCGTGTGGTTGGGGGAGGGGGGTTCGGGGTCGGCCTGATGGGATAGGGTAGGCTCTATTTTCGGCGGCTCCCATTGCCCGCTGAAAATAGTATGCTTGTTTTCGGCGGCTCCTGGGGGCCGCCGAAAATAGAGAGTTATTTTTGGCGGTTTGGATGGCCACCGAAAATAATCCTACTATTTTTGGTAGCTCCAATGGGCTGCCGAAAATAAGCATATTATTTTCAGCGGCTTCAAATAGCCGCCGAAAATTATTATAGCCGCCGAAAATGTTCGAGTTTCTTGTAGTGTGAGGCTTTACAGAAATTGGCTTTAAGCAATCGAAGATTTCCTACTTGATGTTTTGGAAACATGTTGGTGGGTCTAATAGTGCTCATAATGGAGCAAGAACAACATTTGTTGATTTTAACAATCAAGAGGCAAGTGTAAAAAATAAAGTTGTAGTGATTTGTTGATTTTGATAATCAACAGACTAATTTATGTTTCCTTTTTAGCTTATTTTTTGTCCAACTATTGATTTGATGTGCACTCAATGTGGTTTTTTTCCATTTGAGGTACTTCTGGACAATGTTTATGTTGTGAACTTTTGTTTCGGTACTATGTATGAATATAGCCTTACAATTCACCGGTACACCTAAATTTTCGGGCGTCCTCCGCCACTGCACCCACACCAGGCCCTATCATGGGTGTTGCAAGAACCAAAGTGTCAGTCCTGTCTAGCTTAGGGTGTGTTGTGCTTGTGCCATGTCGTATATTATAGCTGAGGAGAATCCTATTAGATTTGGTGTAGTGAAAGGTCTTGGTGCCATCCACTATCACTTCTATGGATGCCGCTGCCAGCACATACCCTGGCTCTTGACACGGTCAACGACCTACACATGGGTTACCGCCTGTGAGGGGAGGGGGAAGTTCCAAGTGATCGTGTTGCAAAAGGGAAATCATGTATTTGTAGTTGATATCGATATATTGCGGTTGTCGTCGCAAATGTTGTAGCCGTTGCTTTAAATTTTATTGCGATGGATTTTTGTGTTGCAATATTATTTCCCAGATGTTGTGGAAGCATATTTGGTTTGTTTCATCGAGATAAATGATGTAGATTGATATTTTTATTCGAATGTTGCAAGATCTTTCCCTTGATGTTGCAACCGTATGTTTTAAAATTTGCAAGTACTGATTCCCCATGTTGCAAGAGGGTGATCTTCCTGTGCAGTATAGCACACATATGTTTCATTTTACTTCTTGAATGTTGAACCATACTTTATTAGGAGATGGTTCACCAGGTAGTGCTTCAACCATGCTCTCGTAGGACCCTGGTTCGCATGGGACGTGGTTCATGAGCATGTAGAAAGCAACACGTACTTTATCGACTACCAATGCTGATGCATCTTTTCAAGAACATCTTTTGTTTCAGTTTTAGACTAGCGGTGTTAAGTGTTCTGGTTGCTGTCACCGTGAAATCTTACCAGCATTAGTTCAAAAAATAGATGATGTTGGCATATATGAATGTCTTTTGCAACTTAATTCCAGCAAAATTATTAGGTGTATATGTGAATTACATTAATATGGATTTTTTTTCGTGTTTTTAATGCCAGGAGATGGGTTTTGCAGGGTTTTTTGGCAGGCAGCACATGCAAACTCAGATAATCAGATACCAGATCTCGTCTGCTGAATGCGTATCCTATATCCTATATATTTATATAGATGGAGACTACTAAAGTCATATCTCAGCATGCAAGTTATTCACATCATCATCCACTAAGAAACCACGTCATCATCCACTAGGACACTCTATTAATGTCTTTCACCGATCTTCGGTGGCTAATAGCATCCATGTTTTTGTGTTTTTAATGCCATGTTTTTGTATTTTTAATGCCAGGAGATGGGTTTTGCAGGGTTTTTTGGCAGGCGGCGCATGCAAACTCAGATAGGCGGTGCGTATCCTATATCCTATATATCTATATATATGGAGTCCACTAAGGTCATATCTCAACATGCAACCTATCCATATCATCATCCACTAAGAAGCCACGTCATCATCCACTAGGACACTCTATTAATATCTTTCGCCGATCTTCTGTGGCTAATGACATCTATGCATTCAACTATTTGTCATTTCGATCACTTGTCGTAAAATTCGCGCAACATAAATAGACAGATAATCAATCATTTAAAAGTCAATATATCTCAACTACGATGCATAAGTTATCCGGTATAATATGTTTAAAAAATAGCACGTTCAAAAATAATATGTCACAGATAATCAATCATTCAAATTCAATCAGTCTCAACTATGATAAATAATTTATCAAGTATAATATGTTTAAAAAAATAGTACGTTCAAAAATAATGTGTCACATATAATCAATCATATAAAAGTCAATCTTTAATGAATAAGTTATCAAGTATAATGTATTGAAGAAATAGTACATTAAAAAATAATGTGTTTAAAAAATATTGTCATACCAGATAATCAATCATTTAAAAGTTAATCTCTTTAAACTAACATGAATAAGTTATCAAGTATATTGTGTTAAAAAATATTGTCATACAATATACATTAGTATATTTCTACTTTTAAAGTCCACGTCATCTTTTAGTCCACTAATTTGGAAAACATGTCACTTTAAAAATTTCTATAGCCCCCACAAGGTGCCGATTAAGGTGAGTCCTACTTTTCACATATTATTTATTTTTCTATTAGCCTAAGTTTTCTAAGGATCGTAAAATACTTAATTAAGTCACTCTTCTATTCGGTTTACTATACAATTATATATTTTTTTCTCTCACACATGTATACACAGGTGAACCCATCATGCTTAAATCATTGTAATTCATTCAGTAGCAAGTTGAAGTTACTACCTACATCTCACATTCATTCATGTATTAATGTCACTACACTTTCTAAATGTATAAGACTTTAAATTATATGAATCCACTTGCCTTTTTACCCAAATAATTATGTAATATATATCCCCTATACAGAACATCAGGAGATATAAGGACAGGTAAATGGAATCCTCTGTGCAGCTCTTTGATTCATGTATTGTTAGAAAACGTACCCAAAGGTAATAAGTTGTCATCACTAGAGATGTGTTGCTCATGCCATAACGAAATATTCACTCCACAAAATCTTTTTAGTAGTTTTAATTGCATAGGTTTATTAGAATTATTGTTAGAGGCTGAGTACTGATAGACACATGACAGTTTCATTGTTCTATTTTCTATGCCAAACGAACATTTGAATCAATAATATTCTTTTCTTTAAAAAAATATTAAAATTAATGTTTAAATCCGCGTGGGGAAATCATCTAGTATAATATATGTATGCAGGTTATTTATATGTTTAGTAGGAGTACCATGGATTTGGTTACTATTGACCTGGATTGGTACGGTCGTCATTTGTGTCTTGGTAAATTATAAATGGTCTATGTCCCAGCTTGCATTGGTTGCTCAACTCAAAATATACCTCAAGGTCGGCCATTGGAGAATATAGAAAGAGGTGCGTGTCTCCGCCTCTCCGGAGATGCTTCCATGCGATATTTGTATAACAAGAGGAACAGGTAGCACTGGCATCAGCATAAAGTCTACTGATGATGCAGCTTGCGGCTAGTGTATGTCTAGAAGCAAAGCTTAGCCATGCCACCGGCCCATGCATGCTCCATGGAGGATGAGCTTATTTTTATCTCCAAATATATGTCGAGTTTCAACAACCATTTTACTTTTCTCTCTACTTCCAGTTTCCGCCATGGAAAATACATACTCTATATCTTCTTCGTTCTTGAATATTTGTCTTTGGCCAGTTCATTTTTGAGCTAAGAAGCGCCGAATAAAAAGAACAGATGGAGTAACTATCTACATCCTGCAAAGAAAAGCAAACAAAAAGTTATTAACCACCAAATATCAGTAGCGGAAACAAGAAGAGAGCAGTGTGGTTGTGGCGTACGGCCGGTATGGTGACATTTCTCTTCCCAAAAACAACAATGCGAGACCAAGAGGCGGCCGCGTTAGCTGATCCTCCAGGACCGCACACGCGCCAGACGGTGATACGGCAGGAGTGGCAAGTGGGCATATTTGTTTACTATCGCTAATGACTAATTAGGCACAGATAAACAATTTGGACGAGCCAGACCTAGAGCAAAGAAACAGATCAGTGGCTTCCAAACGACCTGTACTTGTATATATGCGTTTTCCCAGATGGTCCGAGCTAGAATAGTTTATCAGGGAAAGCGCACGCTTGCTGCAACCAAATCTCAAGAAGTCAATAGTGGCCAGGAGAGCTCTAATAAGGAGAGGATCAGATCAGAAAGAGAGCGACACAGGGGAGGACAAACTCAGGTTTGTCGATCCCTCATCTGAATCATAAACAGAAGAGAAAGAGGTAGTGTAGTAAGTAGTACTGGACTACCGGGCACCACCTCATATTTCAGGTTTCAGCAAGGTCGTCGTTGCAGGTCTCTCGTCTCCCTTGTTTCATCTTTCTCTCTCTAGATCTGGGGTGTGGAGGAGGAGATGGTGAGAGGCAAGACGGTGATCGAGAGAATCGAAGACACGACTAGCCGGCAGGTGACCTTCTCGAAGCGCAGGAATGGGCTGTTTAAGAAGGCCAAGGAGCTCGCCATCCTTTGTGACGCTGAGGTGGGGCTCATCGTCTTCTCCTGCACAGGCCGCCTCTATGACTTCACCAACACCAGCAGGTGTGTTCGGTTCTGCCTTCTTTCCTTGTGTATTGTTGATGTCTCTCTAGCAAGACTAGTTAATTAATTACTAGATCGACTAACTTATATACAGATTAATCAGGCACAAGATTAATCAGACACATATTGTACTACTAATAGTTAGGGTTTCATTACATCAATGAGACAGAGGAGAGAGAGAGAATTAGTAGAGTAGATACCTCGATCATACCAATTTGGTAGTATATTATCTTGTATTTTAGAAAGTGAAAATGTAAGCAATTTGTGTGTGTGTGTACTATTTTTGTTGCTATAGCTACAAGATTCAGTAAACTGATATAAATGGTGGTGAGTCAAGAAAATATTTATTTTTAGGTGATTAGGTAAGTAAGGTTGCTTATATATTTGGCTATATATGTACTACAAAGGCCATACCTTGGGTGGTGGAGTTTCATTTTAAGTTTTCTAAGAGTGCCGCATGTAAAACCTTATACTGCAAGTGACAGTATCGGCGTAGCTTTTTTCCAGGATGAGTATCATGTGTTTGTCAATTCGTAGAAACAACTAAAAGAGAATGAACTAACTCCAGCTTAAGGTAAACATAGGTTTAGAGGTTGTCTAATCTACATTTAATTCTATATCTAATCTAATCAAAGTTAGATAATAAACAATTAGAACACAACTAGAACAACTGATCAAAAGGGTATTAAACAGAGTCTAACATAGCTCTAATTGGATCCAAGACAAGCATGATAAGAATATCCATAAGATTAGATCAACGAGTTATCTAGTAGCTCAAGGCAGATATAAGCATGATCAAGCCTGCTCTTTATAGCATGATTAAACCAAGGTCATTAACCAAACCCCCTCAATCGATCTTAACCTTTCTCCCGTCCATATGTCACGTAGAACGGGGTAATCGGCGAGAAACTCTCATAAAGCATAACATGATCAACATAGCTAGACTTCTAATCACCATGATCACAAAAACAAGCTACACAACCATATCACTGGTAAGCAAGATCAAAGACCAAGATAGCTAGAAGAACATAACCTTAAGAACAAAATTAAGATCACATGCATCTAGATCAAGAGCATAAAGAACTAGACGAAGAACATGAACAACTAGATCAAGAACATGATAATTAGAGTGAGATCAATACTTCATTAATAATCATGTCAGAGCTACAGCCATGATCATACCTCTCACAGATGATATGAAGAGCCTCTATGAACTAGGTAATTATAGAGCCATGCAAGGCATCCAATTCTCCCAAGAACTAGAAGAACATCTAATCCCTAGACTAGAACTCGACTCTCAGCTCTCCTCTAGCTAGATGTCCCTCCCTTCTTCTCCTCTATGCCTTGATAATAAAAAAACTCGGCATGCGGGTCCTAGCCGGCCTGTGGCATTTCCCCGAGTCAGCACTCGAAGCGCACACAACCATTAAGGGGCTAAGAAGAAGACCTTCTCACACAAGCTAAGAAAACCCCGACCCCCCGCCCCACCCATACGTATACGGCACCACAACCCTGTGAGAGGGGCCGGCCACAGACCTGCACTTTGGTGTGGGACAAGCGAGGGGATTTTTTTTTCGTGCCCCAGGTTCCCAGTGGCACCAATGCGCACACACTAGGGTTTGATCCCTGGCCGGCTAGGAGCAGTCAAGCTGTGCTAACCGGCCCAACCAAAGGTCGGAAGGCATGGTCGAGCTTGGGGCCTATCCTCACTATTTATACCCTGGAGGTGCTTTAAAAAGGAAGGAACATGCCAAGTCGGCCGACCCAAGGGGGTCATAGTCGGCCGACACTTGCCCTTTTTGGCTCCTCTCATGCTCATCTTTTCCGTGGTCGGTTGTTGCTTGATTAGATTAACAAATGGCCACAACAGATGGGTCCTAAAGCTCTGGAATATTTGGTATAAGTCGGTTCGTGCCAAATCTTCCATGTTTGAGCATGTATTAGTGATTTCCCAAGATCCTTTGGCAAAACCCTTCCACAATGATTTCACGAAGATCTCCTCCGGAAGCTTTAGGAAGGGGATAACTCTGCCGACTATAGGGGTAAGGTCGGCTGAGTTAGGCTGATTTTGGGGCTTCTGGGCTTCATCTTTCTCTAGGCTCTTCCTCTCTTAATATGAATCATAAATGGAGTCTCAAATGTGGCCTTGAAATCTACAAATTTGGAATATAACACAAGACCAAAGCAATATTGCATCTCCATTTATTGGAGGTATTTGTTAGTAAACAATGACATTGACGCTCATATTCAATGAAAAACCATGTAAAATGGTGCATTTATTTCGTCAACATAGAGTGCCAACATTAACTAAAGAGGTTAGAGTAAATGAATGAAACATCAAAAGAAAGGCTACAATGCACTGTACATTTAATTCCAATGCACAAGATTGAACGGAGTTTGATGAAATAGAACTCCGCAGCCTCTAATGCTAGTTCTAACAGTCTTCAGAGTGTTCGAAACAATGTACACTCAATTTCATTCCAATAAAACTCATTTTCCTTATTTCTTCATAATGATCCTACCAATGTTTTATATCATTTAATTGGAATGAAACTCTCATGAAATGTCCACAAAGAACGGCCAGTGGAATAGTGTCATGAGTCATTGGGTTTATGGAATATTTTTTATTGGGTATCCAGAAGAACTTCAAAAAAAAAAAAAGAAGAAAAAGATAACTATACCATTTATAATAATGCTCTATCATTGTTCAAACTTAAGCACAAACTATAGAAGGACCATAAATTGTAATATTTATTTTCAAGAGCATGTTGAGCACGGTTTTTGTTAATAAGGAGAAATAGTTTTACAATGGCTAGGCAAACAACAAAAAAACACATTAAAACAACCTGTGGTGAGAATCAAACTAAATCTAAGAAACAACAACCCGCGTAACTAATCGAGAAGCAAAGTTAAAAACTACAACCGAAAGTAAAAGCACACAAAGAAAGAACAACCGTCGTTGCACTACAAACTAGGTAGCCGGTACCCTACAAACCAAAGGCGTGATGGCGACCTTGTAATGAAGGACACAATGCCCAAACGCTATCGTTGTCTGTCCAACCAAACCAGACTATATTTTCACCCATGGTACACAAGATAGAGTCAGCTCGGCAATGTATCTAACTATTTGAACAATACCAAAGACATCACCATTGCCTGCCTCAGCCAAAACCAAGCCAGGCTTTTGCTCGTGACCCCCGCGACCTATTCTCCATGTCAACCTTCAACGACAATAGTGCAATGATGGTGACTAGAATAACTTAATATGGAAATTAGTGTTTGCATAAGGGGTCCATAATGGCATCGAATGACCGATCAAGCATAGTGAAGGAGGCAGTGCTGCCTAGGACTCTAGTAATTGTCAGACATACGTGTAACCATCATAGCTGTGACTAGGCCAGGGGTAGGTGCGCCACATGCGCCCCTACTTTCCTGCCTAAAAAAAGACATGCAACCATGAAAAGTTCAAGACTTAGGCTAATTGTGGTGTCACAACATGCATCACTGGTGGGCCAATTGACACCACGATAGCAATGGAGCTGAGCTTTGGGCTTTGGCCCTAGCAGCCTTACAACTAACGGTGGGTGTGGCATATGGGAAAAGGAACACACACCACCTATGTGCCATTTGTCACCATTCCTGTGATATTCCCTATCAGCCCTATGGCATTGCCTCACGTGAGGCAAGCACCGAACACTAGAAGAGCCCCATGTGGTGTGGCAAGAGAGCGGAAGAGATATGGATCATGGTAAGTGACCCACACCAATGAACTACACCTACAGTCAAATTAAATGTAACTAAGAACTAACGGAAGGATGGGAAGCATAGTAGAGAGCTAGAGATGGCCACCAAATCAAAAATAGTATAATTCTTAAAGCACCATTAGATACACAGCTAGGCATTCCCTAACATCGCATAAATATAGGACTAGATCATAAAAATTCATGGCAATCGCCAACAGAGGACTAATCCTAAAATTGCAAATGAAGGACTACATCTTTGACCTAATCCTGGTCTTTGCCAACCCATCATTCTAGTTGAAATTCAATCTAGAGATGTGTGCATTTGCTGTATGAAGGACAAAGTTATTGTGGTTGTCTAGTATCCATAAGTGGAATCAAATTTAACCCATAGAAGACTCATATGGCATTAAACATGAAACCACTAAAAATATAGAGTTAAATGCATGTGCTGTCATTAAACTATAGGTCCACAAACTCTCAAGTCATATTTTAATTTGTCACCCTAGTATGATATTTAAGTCCTTACTAGTTTGGGAACAACTCCTAAACTACATGGCTATCGATGCGGTGTCACTAGTGTAGCAGGTGAACGCTATGTAGTCACCTGATATGTGGGCCTATATGTTGCCCCCATCTTTCTCTCTTATCCCTCCTTCTCTATCTCCCTTCTCACATGCATCTTTCCTCCCCCACCATGGCTTCTTCAGAACCCAAGCTCCACAAACTTGGCATCACACCTGATGGGTCCCTTGTTCTTGAGCTCCGTGATGCACCTACTAGCCATATCGTTATTGACTTATTATCGCCACCCAATCTCATATAGACCTCTCTCTCGATCTCGCCACCACCACCACCATCTTAGCGTAATTGATGCTCGACCTTGCCACCATTTATCACAATATCTCTCCTGTTGCTACTTGACCTCGCGTGGTCCTTCCTCCACAAGACCTCACTGTTGTCCCTCAACATGGGCCCCTACTCCATCCCCCAACCTCATGGCTGACCATGCCCATAAACATGAGGCTAGGTGGTTGTTGTGAATGTGCAATCGTTGTCGATGGTGGAGACAAGCAATCAAAGAATGGGATGTTGGCATCCTCGTTGGAGGTTGGTCAACAATGTGGCACTATAGGACGGTGGCAACGAATGAGAGGGAAAGGGGATGAGATAGAGGGGGAGGAGAGATAGATGGCAGGTCCTCTTGAACACATGGTTAGCATGCCACATAAGAGCCACATAGGCCATATGAACATCCCCCAAACTGGTATGGACCTAAATGGCATACTTAAACAATATTATGGGGCCAAAAGTACATTTTGAATATTCATGGATCTATCTAGTACCACCTCATAAGTTTATGGAGCGATCATGCATTTAACGCAAAATTATAATCGATGCCTAGAAGTTGGCAGATAGTCTTGTTGTCCTAATCAAATCATCGCAAGGTCAGCCAAAAGAAGTCTATTGTTCTTCAAGGCACTTTGAAGCACAATAATTTATAAATGGGCCCAAAACAGTGTAACCATTTCAAAGATCTCAAAGATTATCCAAGATCACAACCTTGCTAATCCAACTCCTAGAAGAAGAAAGCCTCTTCATGCATCATGGCATCACATGCATGATGAGTGCAATTATTATTGAAGAAAAGTAGTAAACAACAAAATGGAATAATAGATTGTTTATTCCTCTTAGAGGTCCTCTCAGGATCTAAGCAATTATACATAGAACTTGATAAAATAACATTATGCAACTTTCATGACTTCATGTAAACTTCATCAATACTTTCAAACTCATAGCATCACGGTACCGTCAAACCAACTACTCTGTGGTATTTTCTAGATCTGCAATGTTTCTAGTAGAATTAGGGAAATGGACCATACAACACTCTAAATGTTTCATTGACTATGAAAAATGCTTAATGAACAATTCATAGGAACTACAAATTCTATCATCGATTGGACATCAATGCCCAAAGACTAAGAAAAACCATTCAAGGAGAAGGTGTGCGTAGACTGTTGTCTATAATGGTGCATGGGGTGCCTCTGAGTTATCATAGCTACTATCATCACTTCACTTTCACGTGTCAACCCTTGCTCCACATGAGTTCTGATTTTTGGTATACAAATAGTATAGACTAATATGATGTCATTCTTTTGGGACTACAAAAGATTAAAAAAAAAACTCTAGGAACCTAGGGAACAATCACCATTATAGACTCATAGGTGGCAACAAGCCACATTGAAAACTTTCAAGGTCAGAGAGCCAAAACTTTCAAAATATCTGAATGCATTGGGAACCATGGACACCAATTTTAGGGGATTCTTAGTCAAGAACAAACCAACAAGTTTAGGCCCGGTTTGGAACGCTGGAATTTTTCCTCGTTACTACATTATTCCTATAAAATTGAACTATTTCCTATGAAATTCCTGCATGATTCATGTGTTCCAAAGAAAATACTGAAGCTAACAAGCTACAAAGATTGCCATTCGAAATCAACCATGAATGTTCTAGTACAAAATCAACAATTAGAAAGCTACGGAAACAACACAATAGAAAATAAAAAAGTTTCCTGATCAAAAAGGGCACAAGGGAACAGTCCAAAATGACATTATCCATACTCTATATGCGACGCAAGGGATGGCGCCAAAGGAATTAATCTCTATCATCATTGCTTTGGCACCCATCAGGGATCTTCGGCACAAGAGGGGCTGTTATTGGGGATCGAGCAATAAATAATCAAAGATTAGCAAGATTGTAGCCCAAACTGCAAAGGTTGGGCAAAAGAAGAGAGTTATGGTCCTCTCTGATCTTCAAAGTCAAAGTTATTGGCAACTTTTGGATTATTTTTCGCATAATATAATTATATAAGAACAATTTCCCCTGAATATTCTTTGGATATATGTTAGGTAGGAGGGGTTAAAATGGTTTTTGTTCATTGATTATGTTTGGTTCGACTTTCCTGTAAATTGGGGCTATGTGGATCCGTAAAATTATAAGTTTAACAGTAAAAAAAAACTAAAGGAATCAATTTTGTTTTACTTAAATATTTTCAATTCTAGCTTTTATATTTTTCATACCGTAGTAATTTTATTTGGTGGTAACAAGCATGAACTATATAGGAAGTTCATGCTTCCCGTTCCTCCATCTAATGAAAATAGAGATGTTCGATATTGAAGTATTTGTGTTTTTTATAGAAATAAAATAGTGCTAAAGTTATAATCTAATGCATACTTTCTTTGCTCCAAGTTATAAGTCATTCTAAGTTTGTTCTAAGTTAAACATCTACAACTTTGACTATATTTATTAAAAAAATGCACTAAAATCTAAACAAATCAAACCAATTTCATTAAATGAACCATGTAACATATATATTACTGTATTCATTCCATATTTCAAGAATTGTGAAGTTAGATAAGTTTGACTTAGGACAAAATTAAAACTAATTTAGAAAGGAGAGGGTATATAGATTCGTCAAAGCAGGCAGGGAGGCCAATACCGATCACTTAGTTGCCTCCCTTATAATGTTCTGCTGCACACTAACATTTGGTTGTCTGTCTACTTTTAACATGACATCTCCAAACTTATTTTGTTTAACAAATATTCTATTATTTTGCCATATGAAGTTTATTCGATACATTAAAAGATTTTAGTGAAAATTGTCCTCTTATTGCCTTTAGCGTTCCTTCATTTCTGATACACCAAATGTGCCCCCATAGATGTCAATTCTATACTGTAGCATGCGTACTTCCTGTTAAAGTACTAATGAAAAGTTGTTTTTGTCCAGCATGAAATGTTTGCTTGAAAGATACAATGAGGCAAAAGAAGAGCACGGGCTGATCATGAGTGCGAGCGTGGAGGCAAAGGTATATGTTGTGGGCACACTATATCCTTTTAGATTTGATAAAGGTAACTTATAAATTCAAAATAACTTGAAAAAAAATAATTTGATAAAGGTCCTATGTACCCGTAAGAGTAATGATGCAAATGTAGTGAGCACATGAGATGTTCATAAACATATGGCAAACACGTAACTTAATTTTAAGACGCGGGAAGGAACATCAAGCATTGAATGTACCAAAGATGAGCTACGTGAACTAGTTCAGTTTTAAAGGTGCTAGCCAAGTTCTTTCACATTGCTTATTGCACATATATAACCTTCTCATTTGTCACTTTGCATTTTTGTAGAAATATGGTAGTCCAAACCATGTACAATCAACTTCCAGGGCTCTTTTTGGCAAAACTCATTTCCAATCGGAATTGAAGGGGATTGAGTGGTCCAAACAAGCCCTCAATGAACAAGGGAACCTTGACAGTGAAAGTCGTGAAATGCCCTCTAGGCTACAAAGCATAGGCTGTAGACATTGGGTAATCACGAAAACTGTAAAACTATGCTCTTCGGCAGTTAACACCCGCATTGTGAAATGAAAAAAGATGGCCATCAAAAGTGACACCATCAACTTGCTTGCCAACACTCTTTGTTGGAAACATGTCCTCTGCAGTCTGGCAAGTGCATTGTAAGTTGCTGGCATGTGCCTACTGCCTATAGCTCATGTGTCGAGGACTTCCGGTACACCTGCTGTACTGCAGGTGAAGTGTTTATTATCATGCTACTAAAGGCCATCCTAGCATAGCAAACCAAGAAATATAGCATAGAAATATATGCAATGGTCACAGAAGCTTGAAAAGAATTATTTAGAAGTAGACTGTGTAATCTGATTGTGGTGTCACTGATGAAGCGAACTTTAAGTTGATAGGAAAATAAGATCAGTGCAACATTTTAACAAATAAAGACTGAATTACATCAGCCTATCTTGAAAGACAGATATTTCATTTAAGTAACAAAGCTGGCACATGAAGTAATACACGTCAAGGCACATATAGTTTGCAGCACCTGATTTCATATTAGATTTTTATTTTGAGTTTCATGTGCTCAATAACAGAACCTATGGCTGCAAAGTTTTCATCAATATTAACTGAAAGTTTTTTTTTTTCTCTTACTAGCTTTGGCAAAGGGAAGCAGGAAGTTTGAGGCAGCAACTACATAACTTGCAAGAGAATCATAAGTATGATCCTTAATATAAGAATGTCCACTCTCTCTCTCTCTCTCTCTCATTCTAATGATTAATTCTGAAGAAACAACATAGAAAATAAAAACAAATCAAATTTCATCTTATGCTCTGATGGAAATGAACCGGAGTGTCCAGGCACATAGCTGTGTCTAGGTCCATAGCAATTAGGCTTAGCTGGATTTCAGTAAGTAGTTAGTATGAATAATTTCAGTCTACAATGGGCTAACTATATATATTGCATTAAGTAGTTAGCTGGATTTCAGTAAGTAGTTAGTCTGAGCGGCTTGTCCTTGAGCTGCACCAAACCTCCAAAAGTTAACAAATAATTCTGTATGTGTGACTAGGTTTATTGCCTATATTTCAGGTTTGAGTTGTTAGGAATAACATGCTACTACTTATGGGGCCATCTATTGCACTTCTAGTGTTATGAATAGCACGGCCGAATATGTACAAGTACATGGGTTATAGAATATGCACAAACCCCCTTATAGAATGGGAAAACTACAAATCGAACATATACATCTAACTCCTCCCCCCCCCCAAAGAAAAAAAAAAACAAGAAAAAAACTCATGGTGGCTTAAACACAAGTTTGGAGAGAGAAAACCTATGTTAAATCTGTGCCTTTGTGAAAAATCAGACACCTAAAGCTCTGCAGGCACATAGCGAGGGCAATAACATCATCCTGAATCTGTGCACATGCATAATAGGCATCAACACTAATATGGTTAGTAAGCTCATGCTTCATCAGATCACGAGCAATACTAAATTACTAATAGCACATGCACGTTGACGGTCAAAAGAAGAGTCGAGACAGAAATAGAAACACCAAAATCTACAAGCAACCACAGTAACGGTCACTCCTATAGTAACAAGAGCCATAGCATTCAACTCAGCCCCTGTATTCGAACAAGAAAATGTTGTCTACTTCTTAGGCCAAGTATGTTTTCGCTTAAATCCTACAATTAGCTGGAGAAACGCAGGAAGCATTGATAATCCCACCAAACGCCTTACAACACATCTGATTATCGCCACCGCGGCTTTTACTCAACCCCGAAATTTGTACTGAGAATCAAGAATCACATAACACAAGCAAACAAAATCAAGATTCTGCAGATCGCCGCTCATCCCACTCACACTTGCCTTCTAAGCATAAGGGAACCACCAAGATAAACAAAATAAGCAGAAAGAGAGCGATGATCAGAGGAACCACTAGCCCAAGTAGCATCACAGTAAGCGGAGTTGTAAAGAGCTAGAGCATGGAAAGAGCAGATGACACAAGATAGTCCCAACAAAGGTAACATAAGACACATAGAAGGCGACAATAGAGGAGTTGGGTGGGGATGAAACAAACTGACTTAGAATGTGCACAAAATAGAAAATATCAATACAAGTGATACCAAGTGACCAAGATAAACGAGAATCTTGACAATGTGACGATAGCTGGTAGGATTAGCAAGAGGCCTATCATTTGTTGCACTAAGATGGACATTGAGCTCCATGGGAGTCTAATAGTCTGGTGATTAGTAAGAGAAGCGAGGCCCTGAATATACTACGATGGAAATAGGTGTCGAAAAGAGTGCAAACCACAAATTCTTATAGATGGATAAAACTTCACTACAATTTTCCATACTATGGTGTTTCATAAAGTAAACCCATGTGTGGTGAGAAAAATCATCTATAAAAAGTTTATAATATCAATGACCCCCTTTGGAAACAAAGGGAGCCGGATGCCCAAACCCTTACATCTCCCCAAACCCTTGCATCTCAGTGAACAAGATCAAATGGACACTAAAACAAGGAATCACTAGAAGGGTAAGGAAGTTGAATATGCTTTCCCAACCGACAACCTTGACACTGAGCAAATGACCTGAAACCGACCCTAAAAGACCACAATGAATCAAAGTAGACAAATGGGAGCCACAAAGTTGACCCAACTGGTGATGCCATTGAGCGAATGACGAGGTGGATGAAGCAGCAAAAAGCAAAGTTGAAGAAAAACGAAGCCAGTTAAGCTCCTAGAGGCATTGAGAATCATGACGACAAGGGCTAGTACCTGTAACAATCTTGAACATAACAAAACTCATGATCAAGAATAACACGATAGTCAGGATCAGTGAGTTGTCTAGGGCGCCCATAAGCTACATGGTTAGGTTAGGAACATAAGAAACACTAGTAACATAGGATTCAGACAAAAGAGTTCCCTACCTAGCAACAGAGAGGGGAACCATCGTCTATATAAATAGTGACAATGAGACAAAAGATCCATAGAAGAAATATAGGTGCAATGAGGAGTCATATGAAAAGAAACACCAGAATCAAGAATGCACGCTTGAGTACTTGGAGTAGAAGTACAAGGTGATCCCCAAGTGGAAGGCTGAGAATAAGAAGTAGAACCTAAATACGCGAAGACTAAGTCACAGAACTGCGGGCAGATGTACATGCGCAAGGGGCCACAGCCCTTAGGCTCACGCATGCAAGTGGGCATGCACGTAGGGCCGCGAGCGGACACACACGCGTGGAGCCGAAGGCGGTGACGCATGGGAGGAGGGTATGCAGGGTCACATACGAGCGCGCTGGACCGGGTAACAGAGAGCGCCTGCGGAAGGACAGCAAAATCCAAGGCTGGAAAGGGGAGATGATCTTGAACACTAGAATTGTTGTTTAAGGGAGAAGAGAACCCCTTATTATGGCTCAGATTAACATGTTACGAATAGCACTAGTTTTTAGAGGAGTTAGCAAATATGCACAAAACCACTTATAGAATGGGGAAACTACAAATAGAACACATACGTCTAACGATTAGGAGAACTAGAAGAAATCCCCGTGCGTTGCTGTTGGAATTTGAGTGATACTGACGAGTATGTCATATAAAAACACTGCATGTATAAAGCCACAGAAAATCAATAAATAACATAAATAGATGTCTTAATGGATGATGATATGGCATGTAACTCAATGGGCCCTAATGGCTTCATGCATGTCTAGAGAATAGGTAGTAGGGGCAGCTATTTAGATATAGAAGATACCTGATCTCAGCCTTTAGTGGCTGCTGCAGCTGCTATTAGGATCAAAATCAGGGAAGGGAGCAGTACAGCAGTATCAAATTCCACCAGCAGTGTAAGTATGTGTTTAGTGAGGTTCCTAGGGGTCCCCTAGACAGGACCTGTTGTAGGGGCTTTTGCCTTTCACCAAACCCTTCTCAGGACAACGATCCGACACATAGCTAAGGAATCCTTATGCTAAACATTTGTGAGCAACAAATTGCAATGATTCTTGATTAACTTGAATAAAAACACACATAAAAATTGAAAGTCAGTTTTCAAGAAACACAATTCATTTGAGTTTTCTCAGTAAATAAGCAGTGGTCGGGTCCCTCAACTTGGGTCTTGGAAGTCCTAGTAGGTTCAAATTAAGCTCCTTGGAAAATAACCAAGGTAAGCTCGTCTAGAAATTCCATTCTCCGGGCCACATCTTATACATGAATTTTTTTTAGTATGGAACACCCTCGATAAACTTAAAATGTGGTTATACGATAAAATGTCCATTTTAAGAAAACCATAATATATCTTCCTTAAAATGAGTCACTGCAGGCAGTTGTTGGGTCAGCAGCTTTCTGGCTTGGATGTCGAAGACTTGCAAAACTTAGAGAATAGACTGGAGATTGGCCTAACAAATATCCGTCTGACAAAGGTTAATTATATTGCAATTTGTGGAGACATCTTCATCATATAGTTATGGCATGCCTATAGTTATTTAAGAACAGAGATACTAAGGACTACTTTGTACCTGCTCATTTTACAGGACAAACTTATGATTGATCAAATTGAAGAATTAAATAGGAAGGTTCGTTCACACAGCTTACTTAGCATTACTAATTTATTTTAGTACAATACTTTGACTTGACAAAAAATCTTGTTTGGTTTGTAGGGAAGCCTCGTACTCCAGGAAAACAAAGAACTATACAACAAAATAAACAATGTTCATCAAAAGAACATCGAATTACAGAAAAAGGTACATACATCCAGCAACATTTTGCCAAACAAAGATGAGGTTTATACAGGTTATGTTTTTTCTCCATTTCACTTATCTCATATATGGAATCACATACTATTTTTTCACATTTCTCAGGTGAATGGCCAGGGAATAAATGAGCCTCCAACTGATACTACTGTTAGATACAGTATTCTCAATAAGGAGGATGGAAATGTTCCAGTTAATCTTGAGTTAAGGCAGCCACAGAATGTGGAACCAGAGAACTCGGGAATACCAACCCTGGGGTGAGTTCTTGTTCAAATTCAAACACAATTCATATTCAGCATAGGACATGAGTTGACATAGTTCCCTGAAAATGCATCAGAATTAAAATGCAGGGAGGATGACAAGAACTAAGAGATAAGCGACCAATAATATCAGGTTGAATTACAGTATCTACCAGCTAAACTTTGACACTTCTAGATGCAACAATTTATGCGTGAACAAAGTTTTTTTTAATTTCAGGTTTTCATATTACGCTACTCGAAAGTCATTCAGACAGCTTGGAATTCATTCAGAGAAAACAGATTTTTATGTCATGTATACTGTTATTCTGAAGAATATGGCTCTTGTGATTTGTGAAAATTGTAATTCTCTGATATAAAGATGATCCTGTAATGATTAGAACTATGGAGAAAACAGGTTTGAACTAAATAATACAGAAAATTTCCATATGACATCTTAAACTTCAAACTATATAAGCCCAATGTACGCCATACCACATATCACTAAAACTAACAAAATAGAGACCTGGTTGCACACCAAAAATGTGTAGTTGCTGACAAATTTGAGTACATGCCACAAACAGAAAGCCTTAGGCTTACCACAAGGACTAGGTAGGGCAGAATCCATGTGCAAACGGGACAATGCCCAGATCATACCCCCTGATGCTCTTTTTTTTTTTCCCAAGAACTCATAGGTTGCGTTGGAACACCGCCCCTCCCCCACCCCACAAAATAAATCAAGTGTTTAGAAGGTAGCATGTATACCATCCTACTATTGCATACCATATACAGCAAGAACCATATAGTAACTAATAATGGTAGTCGACAGAAAAAAAATCCGACCAGAAAGAAAGGTGCTGGCAAAATACACAAGGATGAAACAATGTTTACTGATAATACATCAAGTCATTGAAAACATACGAGTTCTTGTAGATAATGCAGTTGCCAGCTCTAGCATTTTGTCCCCAAATGCTTATCTGAACAAAATAATACAAGGTTAGAGGTTAGTTCAATCATATATCAGCCTACACAATGTACTACCTATTCCAAAATGAAGGACAAACACCATATTGACTTGTATAATAACACTAGATAAACATATCAAGAAAAGAGTTTGAACAGTTCAATAGCTTAAGGAAACAAAAAATGCAAGTATGAACAATTTGACACAAACATATGGATTTTACACAGCTCATTTCTATTGAAGAAGATGGTAATAACGAAAGTGTTATCCTCATGATGCCAGTAGAGCATGGCAGGTCACAATTGACCATGCTTATTAAAGACGAGTTTATTCCCTGTGTGTCATTGAAAAAGTTCTCAATTCCATAACTGCCACTGAAAATTTTGTTTCATCTTCACTGCCATTGGTAAACTTTTGCTACGACCTGTCAGCCACTACCGTCAGTTTTTTTTACAGTTAATAGACCATTTGACTACACCATATATCCTCACAGAATGACGATTTTTCCCTCAAGTCATATATCCTCGCTCCTCTCCACATCAGGGCAAGGCGAGGCACGAGCCTGGTCGGCGGCTAGTTGGCTTTTAATGAATCTATTCCCTATGACCCACCAGCTAAACAAATTTGAGCAATGCTCTGGAGGGCTAGTTAGCTTGATCAAGCAAGAGAAACCTGGCTTTTGAATAAGACCCAACTTTGCTCTCTTTTGATGACAAAATCACACCCATCACACAAAAATGATGCACCAACCACTGAGGAAATTGTCAACTGCAATAAAATGCACCGAAAAGCTAAAATCTAGTTTTGTTCGTACCAAATGAAGAGCCCAGGCAAGCTTGGCATTGCCCAAGCAGGTGACCTTGCCCAGCTGAGCTATAGATCACGCTAACAATTGACCAAACTGAGGACCAAAAGTGCGACCTAGAGAGAGGGGGGGGTGAATAGGTCGACACCTAAAAACCTATGACCCTCAAAACCCTCTCTTCTCACCCGTGTAGGATCACGTAGCTAGGACAAGCTACCAACATTAAGACACGTCGAGGAAAGCACTACGGAAGCACTACAAAGCACTCGCTCAAACGCCGAGAGAAAACGACGCAAAACAAGCCTAGAGCCGCCGGGAGCAGGAGCCACCAGACAGTCTGCTGCTAACGCATCGGACAGTCCGACGGTACAACCGGACAGTCCGGTGCCTAAGCGTCAGATAGTCCGGTGCCACCCACCGGACGGTAAAGACCGAGGGCTTGACCCTCGAGTCCAACCCACCGGACAGTCCGGTGCCACCCACCGGACGAAATAGGCTGAGGGCTTGACCCTCTAGCACCACCGCTTGACAGTCCGGTGGCTCACCGCCGGACAGTCCGGTGGCTGCTAAAAGCCTGAGAGGCCAAGCCTCGTAGTCTCTGCCCGGGCTAAACCATAGGCCACCGGACAGTCCGATGCCTACCCACCGGATAGTCTGGTGGTATGAAACAGGGCAGCCCGAGGTGAGAAAGACAGCCCGAGAATCCTCAAAAACAATCCAAATCTTGGTCAAATGGACTCTAAACTTCACAAAACTTTGCAAGGACTTTGTCTAATCCATGGAGATGCTCTTCCCAACAGATCAAGCCCTAGGCTTAAGTTTTTCTCCACGGATTTGACTTGCCCCCGAAGTGAAGTCCACTTGCCAAGAACGAAAGAGGAGGGGCTGCTCATGGATTCAAAGATTGGGCAACAACCACAATCAAAACCACGTCCTAGCAGTCCAAAACACCAACAATAGAATGATCTTGCTCTTGCCCAAAGCCAAACACACCAAAAGGCAAGAAAACAAAGATCAAAAACCAATCAAGAAGGGAGAAAGGCAAGCACACACAAAAGAGCCACGAATTCCATCTATTGAATGCCTTAACAAGGTCTTAGATCCAGATTACACCATGGAACTCGTTCTCCAAGCTGCCACCCTACTTCCTACCCACTTTGGTGGAGCCTAGATCTCTCTAAACTCACTAATCATGTTTGCCCTTGCTTGGATGAACAAAACCTAGGGTTTCTAAGCCCTAAGCACCTTCTAACCAGCCAGGAAAGGGAGATGAGACAACCATCTCCCTTATTTATACTACAAGACTCATCCTAGGCTGTTTGCAGGCTGTTTTGCAAACAGCCCCCTAAGATACAGACGCAATTACACTAAAATGCCTGTAGAGGCCAGAAAAGACGCAGGAAACTCAGATGAACGGCCACGATGGAGTCCTTGATCTTCTTCGGCTCGAAGTAATCTCCCGATGTCCTCCACGTGGTCAGTAGCTCATCCCTTTAGATAACTACCGGTTTTGGGATACCGGCAACCAGCCCTTGGTTTTGACGGTGGAACCAGGAAACGATTGTTGGGCCTCCACTTGAATGATTTTATGGCTCACGACACCGTCCCGCACCCACGGTCGCACTTGTGGGCCGAGCCTAACTTGGGCCTCCACCCAAGCCACCTGCCAGTCCACTCGGCAGGGCTTTTATCACGCCAAGTCCACTCTGGCACCGCCTCTTAGTCCACTCGAGAGGGCTTCTCCTCCAGGTCACACTTAGGAGGTGCTCGCTCATCCTTCAGCAAGTCTTCGGTGTTGACAAGGTCGCATCACAGCCAGGACGAAAGACCAGACTCGGTACACTTGAGTCCCTCAATCTCCCCCTTGATGAGTGCCTTGCCAACACCCTCACCAACCACCTAAAATCATAGACAAGAAAAAAAAGCGTAACAAAGAACAATAGAAGAAAGAAAAACAAAGAAAATCCACTCAAGTTCCCAAAAGCCAAAGAAAGTCATAAACGGGAGCACAAGTGGTGAACAAAAGCAAAGCCAAAAAATCGGCCCCCTAAGACAAGGGAAACAGCTCAACGCAGCCGATCAACAAAGCATGACCCCTCAAGAAAAAAGCAAGGCTCAACACAGTCATGCTAGAAGCAAAGGACCAGCTCTTCCAGAAAGAGGCAAAAGCACGACACAGCTGGCCAAAAGAGCATGCTAAGACTCCAACTCCCCTTGCATTTTAGCCCATCTCACAATGCAACTCTCCCCCTAGGGTAGTGCTAGGTAGTGCTCCCCCTAGGACAATGCAGCTCTCCCCCTGAAACTCTGATCCCCTTGTACAAGGTCTCTCCCCCTTGTCCAAGGTTGGTGAAATCTCTCCTCCTTGTTGACAATATACACATCAAGATATCTCTCACCCAAAACATGAAGTGCAAATGTCACAAGTGAACAAAATGAGCTCATTCTGGGATGAAAAGCTAGTAATTACAAGTTCTAACATACATAGCATGTGAGGGTTACGGGGCATGCAACAAGCTCAAATAAACCTATCTCACACAGGTCAGGAGCAAAGCATGTGGTTCAGGTTTGGTTAAAAGAAAGCATCACCACAAGAATAGCATCTAGCAAGATAGGCATGAACACAAAATGCTAGCAATGCATACAAGGTGAGCTAATCCTATCCAAAGCATACATAAACATAGCCATAAGCAATTTGAGACTTGCACTTTTGAAATTGATACCAATTAAATTTCAGCAAGTTTCACTTAGGTGCCAGAGGTTATTTGCTTGTCGAGCCACTTCTTACCAACAAATGCCAAGCCTAGGCTTAGAAAGACTATCAGGAGCTTAAGACAAGGTTTTAGTCATTCACAGACATGGCCAAGTTCTCATCAAGGTGCAAAGATGAGCAGTCTCGTGCCAAGTCAGTGTGACAAAGCAAACCCACCTGTATCTTTTCATTTCAGCTCAAAAGATACCAAATACTTGATATTTCAATTCAAATTTCAGATTTAGGCAAGGTATCATAAATGCTTAGGCAAACAACTTGCAAAGGAAGACAACTAGCACAACCAAGCATGGAAAGATAGCATAAGCATTCAACATTCCTACACATGCTGGGTAGCCAAGTCTAGTGGTGATCATGTACAAAATTTTTCAGGAAAACAAAATGACTTAGCTCACAAATAGCATTCAATAGATCCAAAAGAGCTCAAGCCATCCATGATCAGGCAAGCAATGTACAATCTAGCACAAGTAAATACTAACCACTCATACCAAAAGAGCTCAAGTGCTAGTGTATACTACACAAATACATGATGCAATGCATGAATATGATACAAGATGCATACAGAAGCAAAAGAAAGCAAAAAGCAAAGGAAAAACCAAATGAAAACCTAAAAGCTACTAAAACTCTCCCTGACTAAAAGGGAAAGCAAACACCTAACTCCCCTCTCAACCTAGCAAAGGTCTCTAAATCTAGGGGTTTGGTTAGGATATCAGCCACTTGGTTTTCACTCGCCACTTTCACTATATCTATCATTCCCTTTTCATAGTTATCTCTCAAGAAGTGATATCTCACATCTATGTGCTTAGTCCTAGAGTGAAGAACTAGGTTCTTAGCAACACTAATGACACTGGAACTATCACACAAGATGGGAATCCTTCCATAGGTAAGGCCATAGTCTCTCAGGGTAGCAAGCATCCATAGGATCTGGGAGCAACAGCTAGCAGCGGCAACATACTCTGCCTCACATGTGGAAGTGGCTACACTAGACTGCTTACGAGAAGACCAGGATACTAGAGCGGTACCCAAAAACTGACAAGTACCAGAAGTAGACTTGTGGTCTATCCGGCACCCAACATGATCCAAATCCGAAAAGCCAAGGAGAGAAAGAGAAGAATCCGCAGAGTAGCAAAAACCAAACTCTGGGGTGAACTTGATGTACCTCAAGATCCGCTTGACAGCGGTACGGTGTGACTCCCTCGGAGACGCCTGAAAACGAGCACACAGTCCTACAGCAAACTGTATATCTGGCCTCGTAGCAGTCAAGTACAGCAGCGACCCGATCATCCCTCGGTACACCTTCTGATCAACCTTCTTGCCATCTTCATCAGCGTCCAAAGCAGTAGACGTACTCATCGGAGTCATCTGAGGCGAAGCATCTGCCATCTCAAACTTTCGAAGTAAGTCCCGATGAAGGTACCCTGTGGAGTTTGCCTGATCTGGAGCCCAAGGAAGAACTGAAGTTCCCCTATCATGCTTATCTCGAACTCCCTGCTCATCTGCTCAGAAAACTTGCTACACAAAGCGTGAGAAGAGCCACCAAAGATGATATCATCCACGTAAATCTGAACAATCAAAAGATCTTTGCCATGTTTGAGTAAAAACAAAGTCTTGTCCACACTCCCCATCTGAAAAACCTTGGTCAACTAGAAATTTCCTAAGTCTCTCATACCAAGCCCGGGGAGCTTGCTTCAGGCCATACAAAGCCTTCTGCAATTTGAACACTCGGTTAGGAAATTTGGGATGCTCAAATCCTGGGGGTTGCCTTACATAGACATCTTCCTCTATAAACCCATTTAGGAAGGCACTCTTCACATCCATCTGAAACAACTTGAACCATTTTGAAGCTGCAAAGGCTAAAAGAATGCGAATGGCTTCTAATCTGGCTACAGGGGCAAAGGCCTCCTCATAGTCTATCCCCTCTTTTTAGCAAAAACCTTGAGCAACAAGTCTTGCCTTGTTTCTCACCACAACCCCATCCTCTCCCTGTTTGTTTTTGAAAACTCATTTGGTTCCTATAGGATTGCAGTGTGGTGGAGGCTCACCTAAAACCCAAACTTGGTTTCTCTCAAAATTTTCTAGCTCCTCATGCATGGCATTGACCCAGTTTGCATCAGATAAAGCATGTCCAACATCATGAGGCTCAAAAGAAGCAACAAATGCAGAATGTGCAAAGTGAGCAATAGTAGCAGACCTGGATCTAGTAACTCTCTCATTCAGGCCACCAATGATGTTCCTTGAAGGGTGATCCCGCTGGACCATCCGAGACGGCTGTGGCTCGGTGGTCACCTCCCCTACGTCCTCAGCGGGCCCTGCTGCATGTACAGGTGGATCGAGTGGAGGTTGCTCCCAAGTGGTCGAAGGTGAATGTACTGGAGCTCCCTCATCGTCCTCTAAAAGTGAAGCAGCAGGTTCTGGAGCTGCAGCCGACGCAGTATCACCAGAAACACCAACATCTTCCTCATCATCCTCAAAGATGGTAGTACCTATCTCATCATCACCTGCAAGCTCAAAGCCAGGGGTTGTGCAAGGCATAGTTTCATCAAAAGTAACTTCACAAGTCTCTACAATCCTGCCGGAGTTCAAGAGCCAAACGTGGTATGCACGCGAGTGCGTGGCATAACCAAGAAAAACTCCGTCAGAACTGCGAGATTCGAACTTGTCCAAGTTCCCCTGCTTGAGCACAAAGCATCTGCAGCCGAACACCCGCAGGTGGCTCACTTTGGGCTGCCGCCCAAATCGTAGCTCATACGATGTCTTGTTAAGGACAGCTCGTAGGAAAATACGATTTGACACGTAGCACGCGGTGTTGATTGCATCGGCCCAAAACCTAGGAGTCCTATGCTCATCGAGCATCGTTCTGGTCATTTCAACAAGGGTCCGATTCTTGCGCTCAACCACCCCGTTCTGTTGGGGAACATATGGAGATGAAAACTGGTGTTGAAGACCTTGGCTATGGCAAAAGGTTTTGAAACGGTCATTCTTGAATTCTGAGCCATTGTCACTGCGTAAAGCTCTCATGGCATGCCCTGATTCGTTTCTCAGCCTCAAAACCCAGTCATGAACAAACTCAAAGGCCTCATCCTTACTCTCCATAAAATGCACCCAAGAGCAACGAGAAAAGTCATCCACGATCACAAGAACATACCACTTCCCACCAACAGACCGCAGCCGAGAAGGTCCCACAGTATCCATGTGGAGCAACTCCCGAGGATGAGCCGTCATCACCTGATTAACAGGTGTGTGAGAAGCAGCCACCATCTTCCCATGGTGACAAGGATGGCACACAAGATCACGCTCACTCTTCAATTTGGGCAGTCCTCGGATTAGATCAAGTGAGCTAAGCTTTGCAAGCAAATCAAAGCTCAAATGACCAAGCCTCATATGCCACTTCCATAAATCAGAGGAGGGACTGGCCACCAAACACCGAAAAGGACCAGAGGAGCTCGAGAAGTCAACACGAAAAACCTTCCCAAAAGGCAAAACAGGACAAACCAAAGACTCTCGAGCATCCAAAACACGAGAACAACCCTTCTTAAAGCGCACCTCATATCCTTCCTCGAGAAGTTGCGAAACAGACAGAAGGTTGTAACCAAGGTTACCAACCAAAGCAACATCCCTCAGGATAAAACTCTCAGAAACAGGAACAACACCAACACCCTTTACCTTACCTATACCATTATCCCCGAAAATGATGTGCTCGCTGGAGCTCACTAGGGTGAGTCTGGCGAACCATTTGTGATTACCGGTCATGTGGCGCGAACAGCCAGAATCCATGAGCCATATGTTCTCCAGGCCTCCGTCCTGCATCAATAGCGTTTCATGGGGTGAGTATATGGTCGGACACTGGGGTTAGTCTGAAAAGAAGCAAACCAGTGCCGAGCCATCTGCTCAAAAGAAGGGTTAGCGAAATCACAATCAAACATCCCTTGTCCCCAATCCCGCAGAGCCTGAAACTGCCTATCACCACATCTATCAAAACGTGGTCTCTCAAAACCTCGGTCAGGTGAACCGTAGCCGTACTGCTCACGACCCGGTGCCCTGCCGGCAAAACGTCCACCACCACCTGAAGCACCACGAGGAAAGTGGTCTCCTCTACCTCCACCTACACGACGTGGCCAGCGATCTCGCCTATCCTCATGCCAAGTCTCAACAGTAGGTCTACCACCCTGGTAGTACCTGTCCTTATTCCTCATCTCAACCTCACGCCTCTCAGCCCTCAACCTGCGATAGCAAAACTCCACCAGGTGACCCTCCCTATGCCAGTAGTCACACACGTACCTCTTGGGTGGAGCACCCTTTGATTGATTTTGGTTCTTGGGGTTGCCCTTTGGCTTTGGGGTGGGCTTAGGAGGAACATTCCTCTTAGCACCTTGCTTGGAGCTCTCAGGAGGTATCTCAGGTGGGTTCCTCTTGGGCAAGGTGTCAAGTGGGTTCCTCACAAAGTTAAGCTTCGGAGTCCACACCTGTTTCTTAGGTGGCTCCCTAGGCTTGTCAGTCCACACACCTTCCTTAGGATTGTCAGATTGAAAGTTGGGCTTGTTGTGGGTCAAGGGAAACTTCTCACTCAAAGGTACCCCACTCAAGTCCCCAATCTTCCCATACAACTGATCAAAATCAGCCTGGGTGTAGTGATAGCCAACTCCCAACTTGTCACTCAGCTTGAAAGAGGAAATGATCATGCCAAGTTGAGGCTCCCTAGTAGAAATCCAACTGAGAATGGTTCTAACATAGGTGTTCTCATCCTCCAACGGAACCTTCTCAATGGCTAACGCATCAAGCAAGTCACCAATATACTTACACTTAGAGCAATCAACACTAGTAGGGCTAGCAGTCTTTTCAGACTTCCTCAAAGCAGCCCTAGTTTCTTCCAACTCCTTTCTAAGTGTAGGACAAGCATCACACTTGGCAAGCAAAGTCGGCCTAGCCTTCAACTCTTCTAACGCTGCAGTAGTAGAATGAAGCAAATCTACATTACTAGCATGCTTAGAACGGAGATTAGCAATTTCAGTAGCTAGAACCTGACAATCAGTGCACTCTATCTCATCGGCAACAGCACAAGCTTCCTTAGCAACAGATAGATCATTCAAAGCACAATCAAGTTTAGACTTCAAAGTCTCAAGCTCAGCCTCTAAAGTAGCAACCCTAGCATTTGTAGCTCTAAGATCCTTAGCTGCTACTCTAAGCAAGCGATCCTGGTTTTTCAAAGCAACAAACATAGCATCCTCATCATTTTCATCATCGCTCACCTTGGGGTCTGTGGAGTTGGACCTGTTGCAAAAGTCAGAGTCGGTAGAGCCGGCTTGATCAACCTTGATCGCCATGGTACAGTAGCCGATCTCGTCACCGAAGAAGTAGAGTCCGGCGTGTTCGATGATCTTCTTCTCACCATCATTGTCGCTGTCGGAGCCGGAGTCGCTGGAAGTGCCGTCGCAGTCACTCAAGCTGGCGAGGAAAGCACGGTCGCGCTCTTGCGCGTGCTTCTGGTACTGCTTCACGAACTCCCTCTTGCTGAAGTACGGCTGCTTCTTCTTGTCGCCCTTGTACTTGCCCTTCTTCTTGTCGGACGTGTACTCGCCCTTGTACTTGTGATCCTTGCCTGCGGAGTACTTCTCCTAAGCTCTCCTCTGGGGGCAGTCGGCGATGATGTGGTCCGTCTTCCCACACTCGTAGCATTGGAGCTTGTCACTTCTTCTGCAGCTCATCCTGTTGGAGTAGAGGCGCAGGAACTTGTTGGACAGTAGGCACAGCTTCTCATCATCAAGTGCCTCCAGTTCCTCCTCCGTAGTTGAAATCAAGGACAAGGCATAGCCAACAGAAGGGTTAGCGTTGGCAGCACCGCCACTACTAGGGCCTGACATCAGAGCTAGGGACTTTGGAGTTGGTCCGCTCATTCGGGGCTGCGCCTGAGCGTCAACCTCCGAAGCCTTCAACTTGCTATACAGCTCGTCTGTGGTGAGAGTCTCATAGCTACTTGACTCGACTATACACTCCTTCTTCATTTGCCAAATACTACGATCCAAGGCAAAGAGTAGTTTGCAAGCCTGCTCATGGTCGTCGTACGGCAAAGCCCCATTTCTTGCATTAGCACGAATCTTGTTGGCAATTGATTGAAACCGACTGAACAAGTCGTCAATGCTCTCACCAGGTTGCTGGGAGAAATTCTCGTACTCCCGCTTGTACATCTCGTATAGCCTGGCCTTGACCTGACTTGTCCCCTCATGGAAGTTTGCAAGGGTAGTCCAGATCTCATGAGCCGTCTTAAGATGACTCACGCTATTGAACTCAGAGTGGCTCAGGGCTGTCAAGAGAAATTTCCTAACCTTGTTGTTCGCTTCGTGTTCCCACTGCTATAGCTGAGTAACACGCTCCTCAAGCACCTCAAAATCAGCACGCTGACAAATATCCCAGACGGACGAATGTTGGCTCTGGAGGAATGCCGACATGCGGATCTTCCAATATGAATAATCGGAGCCATCAAACCCTGGAATCTTGCCAACGGACTGATCCATGGTCGCCCTTGATGGATCTAGAACCGGTTAAGGTATAGAAGACCCTAACTTGGACCTAGAGGAGGGTGTATAGGTCGACACCGAAAAACCTATGACCCCAAAAACCCTCTCTTCTCACCCATTTAGGATCACGTAGCTAGGACAAGCTACCAACCCAAAGATATGTCGAGGAAAGCACTACGGAAGCACTACAAAGCACTCGCTCAAACGCTGAGAGAAAACGACGCAAAACGAGCCTAGAACCGCCGGGAGCAGGAGCCACCAGACAGTGTGATGCTAACGCAACGGACAGTCCGACGGTACCACCGGACAGTCCGGTGCCTAAGCATCGGACAGACCGGTGCCACCCACCGGACGGTAAAGACTGAGGGCTTGACCCTCGAGTCCAACCCACCGGACAGTCCGACACCAAACCATCGGACAGTCCGATGCCACCCACCGGACGAAATAGGCTAAGGGCTTGACCCTCTAGCACCACCGCCGGACAGTCCGGTGGCTCACCGCCGGACAGTCCGATGGCTGCTAAAAGCCTGAGAGGCCGAGCCTCGTAGTCTCTGCCCAGGCTAAACCCTAGGCCACCGGACAGTCCGGTGCCTACCCACCCGACAGTCCGGTGGTATGAAACAGGGCAGCCCGAGGTGAGAAAGACAGCCCGAGAATCCTAAAAAACAATCCAAATCTCGGTCAAATGGACTCCAAACTTCACCAAACTTTGCAAGGACTTTGTCTAATCCATGGAGATGCTCTTCCCAACAGATCAAGCCCTAGGCTTAAGTTTTTCTCCACGGATTTGACTTGCCCCCGAAGTGAAGTCCACTTACCAAGAACGAAAGAGGAGGGGCTGCTCGTGGATTCAAAGATTGGGCAACAACCACAATCAAAACCACATCCTAGCAGTCCAAAACACCGGCAATAGAACGATCTTGTTCTTGCCCAAAGCCAAACACACCAAATGGCAGAAAAACGAAGATCAAAAACAAATCAAGAAGGGAGAGAGGCAAGCACACACAAAAGAGCCACGAATTCCATCTATTGAATGCCTTAACAAGGTCTTAGATCCAGATTACACCATGGAACTCGTTCTCCAAGCTGCCATCCTACTTCCTACCCACTTTGGTGGAGCCTAGATTTGTCTAAACTCACTAATCATGTTTGCCTTTGCTTGGATGAACAAAACCTAGGGTTTCTAAGCCCTAAGCACCTTCTAACCAGCCAAGAGAAGGAGATGAGACAGCCATTTCCCTTATTTATGCTACAAGACTCATCCTAGGCTGTTTTGCAAACAGCCCCCTAAGATAGAGACGCAATTACACTAAAATGCCTGTAGATTCTAGAAAAGACGCAGGAAACTCAGATGAACGGCCACGATGGAGTCCTTGATCTTCTTCGGCTCAAAGTAATCTCCCGATGTCCTCCACGTGGTCAGTAGCTCATCCCTTTGGATAACTACCGGTTTTGGGATACCGGCAACCAGCCCCTGGTTTTGATGGTGGAACCAGGAAACGATTGTTGGGCCTCCACTTGAATGATTTTACGGCTCACGACACCGTCCCGCACCCACGGTCGCACTTCTGGACCGAGCCTAACTTGGGCCTCCACCCAAGCCACCTGCCAGTCCACTCGGCAGGGCTTTTGTCACGCTAAGTCCACTCTGGCACCTTCTCTCAGTCCACTCGAGAGGGCTTCTCCTAATTAGCTTCGGGATTTTTCTTCTAATCCCTCCCTAATTCAAAATCGATTTTCGAAAACCCCGATGATTGTTTGTTGTTTGTTTTGAGTGTGCTAAAAAGAGCTCAAAAAAAGTCCTAAATGTTCCAAAAATATTCCCCACCAAGATCTCCTCAAAATTCTTCCAAACTCCCTCCAAAATTGTATATCAAAATCCTGAAAATGATGAAAGCTCCTTGGGCCCGAATCTTCTTCCCCGGCCCAACCCTCTCCCCTCTCCTCCCTTCCCGCCTCGGCCCGGCCGCCCCCAGCCCACCTTCCCTCCCTCACGTGGCCTGCCTCCCGGCCCATCTCCTGCCGCGGCCCGCCAGCGCTGCCTCCCTCCCTATCTCATTGACAAGCGGGCCCCGCTTGTCAGCCTCTCTCCCCCTCCCCTCGTCTCGTGGTGTCCCCGGCCGCACCCGGTCCTCGCTCGTCCTCCCCGTACCTGCCGCACCCGGTCCTCGCTCGTCCTCCCATACCCGCCGCACCCGGTCCCCGCCGCACCACCGCCCAGGCCTCGCCGCCGCTCCCTCGGCACCCTCATTCACCCAGCCCCTCCCTCCACAGTCCGAGCGCTCTACATTTACCCTCGTCCCCTCCTCCGCCGTCTCCCGGACCCCCGCTGTGCGCCGCAACACCGCGCCGAGCCCCGGCCACCCCCTTGCTCCGGCTATAAAAAGCCCTGGTCGCCGCCATCACTCTTCGCCCCTTCCCGCACCACACACCGCCACGATCCGCCCTGGCTCTCCCGGGCGTTGCCTGCCTCCTCTGCTCCGATGCGCTACACCACCGCGAGCTCCCTGCCACCCAAGATTCCTCCTCCACCTAGCCGCCGGAGTGCAATTACTCACTCCCCAGCTCTCACCACACCTTCTCCCACCACCACCAGCACTCGGCGTCCCCCACCTCTCGCCGCAGAGCCGCCGCGGCGCGAGCACCTCTCGCCACCGATGTGCCCACCCGCACCGCCACTGTGGAGACCCCTCCTCTGGGCACCCATTCACCTCCACAGCTCCACCACCCGAACCACCACACCGCCCTGCACCCTCGCGTCCAACTCTGGTCGCCGGAGCCGCCACCGGCGGCGAAAACCACCGGCGCGCTCCCACGAACCGCCGTCGACCGGTTCGACCGAACTGACGGTTCGACGCGCCGTCGCTCCCTGACGCTGTCGCCCTCCTTCCCTCGCTGACGGGTGGGCCCCCACCTGACGCCGTCTCCCGCACCGTCTCCACCCCCTGGGCCGGCCCACCGAGCCCACTGCGCGCGCCGCGCATGGGCCAAAAGGCCGAACCCCTCCCCCCCGGCCCAAGTTCCTTTTCCACAGGCCAAAAATCCGAGAAAAAGTCCATTCCTAGACCTCCAACTTCCCCAAAAAGTCCACAAATACCCCTTGACACTAAATACTCCATATCTCCTCCGTTTGAACTCCGATTTAGGTGATTCTTGCGCCTAAATTCATCTAAAATCAAGCTCTACCCATCCATACGAAAGGATCTTTTCCCCGCTAGCCCCCACCATGCGACCGCCATCCCTATGGCGCCGCCACCCCCCGCGTTGCCAACCCACCACCCCTACCATGGCGCCTCCGTAACTGTCGTTACCGAGCCCGCCAGCTCGCTCGGAAGCTTACTACACCCCAACCACTTACAATAATACCCCCAGTAAGAACCCCAGATAATCCTCATCTCCTCCCTCCAAACTCCAACTCATCAAACATCTGTTGAGCTCATACTGTACCTTGGATTGTGTGTGCTTTGTTTGAACACGTAGGATACATCGAAAAGCCAATCGAGCTGGTTCCCGGGCCATCCAACCCGGCAACCATAGAAATCATGATGCGCGATCGGCAACCGCTTCATATTGAAATTGAAAGGCAAGTCCACTGAAATCCCCACTTGATGCATAAAATTTCTATGTTTTGCAAACACAACCCTTGGCCTAATAATCACTATAAAACTTGCATGTTTTGCTTGCTAAGGAAAACCCCACTGATTATACAGCCACCTAAGCCTATTTTAGATGTAGTGCGCCTAGGTAGGAACGCTCACTAAATATATCTATCATAATCTTGATGTTAAGTTGAGATTATCGTTATGGAACTTGATGGGTTTTGGATGAGGATAAGGGTGTGTTCTTAAAATAAAATGGGGAAGAACCCCGGCGAATGACCCACGGGTCGGAATAAGCCACCTAAGGGCAGGTTATGAATGGTAACTTAGCAAACCGCGGTTACCCAAGTCCCGGGAGTCGTGGAGATGACCGGGAAGGTGGATGCTCGCGGTGTCGAGCAGTGGAAAGTTGGAACGGTTCTACCTGTGCTCTGTAAGGACCGCGTTGATTTTCATCTTGCCCAACTCTTTTAGTACAACCACTCGCTCTGTATGAGGCATTGGCTAGGCCCGAGCCGGAGTGGATAGCCTAGTAGCTTCTGTGCTGGCGCACAAGGGGCTAGGAAAGGGGTTGGGAGCCATGGGAGTACCGCGGGGTACAGGAGTGGCTAGGTGGCCCAAACCTCTAAAGTACTGCTAGGCAATGAAACAAAGGTAACGGTTTGGTTTAGAATTCGGATGCTTATTTGGCCGTAAGTGTCGCTGAGTCTAACTTGTGGGAATTAGTACAACCTCTGATCAGAGTAAAACCTATTTGAATAGTCTGAGTCCACTGGTATGGATGAGTTACGGCTTGGTTCTTCAATTAGCACTTTTCATAAACTAAAATTGTGGGAAAAAGTTTGGTTTTGGTTGTGGAATGGTTTTTGGGTGGAAGTTAAGCTACTAGGGTAGAACCCAGTAGCGGTGTGGAAAGTGTGATGGCTGGAAAATCATTGGCCATGTGGATCGGCAAGTCCAGTGGCACCCTTTTGAGAAAAAACCCTGTTTTCTGAATAAAACTTGTTAGACTATCTCGAGCCCTGCATACAAAATGTTTTTATGCAAAACCTCCCTGAGCTCCAGATATGCCTTGCATGTAGTTATAGCTATACCCCCACTCCTTACGGAGGAAGGTGGGCTTGCGGAGTATGATTGTACTCACCCTTGCTTTGTTGATGTTTTTCCAGTGGAGACGATGAGAGCACCATATACGACAGTGATTAAGGGCTACGACCTACTTCCCAACCGCGATCTGGGGAAGCTTGGGCCTACGTTTATATTCCGCTGCTTAGATTTTTAAGGGCTGCGCCCCTTTATTGTCCGACCCGTTAGGGCGAATCTGTATCACTCTGATGTAAGAATGTGATTACCAAACCCTGGGATGGTAATAAAGCACATTTTAGTCCCTCGCTCGTAACCTTGTCTCATTTTGTGAACATTACTCGTTTGTTTCTTGTGTGGAGCCTACTTGTGTAGAGGAAGCTCTTGTGGACCCCGATTGGATCATAGCCATGCAAGAGGAGTTGAAAAACTTCGCTCGCAATGAAGTGTGGGTGCTTGAAGAGCATCCAAAGGACAAGAACATCATTGGCACCAAGTGGGTCTTCCGCAACAAACAAGATGAACATGGTGTGGTGGTGTGCAACAAGGCAAGGCTTGTGGCAAAGGGATTTGCACAAGTGGAAGGTTTGGACTTTGGCGAAACATTCACCCCGGTTGCAAGACTTGAAGCCATCCATATCCTTCTTGCTTACTCTTCACATCATAAGATAAAACTTTATAAAATGGATGTGACGAGCGCCTTTCTCAATGGTTATATTAATGAACTTGTTTATGTTGACCAACCACCCGGATTTGAAGATCCGAGGAAGCCTAACCATGTGTATAGGTTGCACAAGGCCTTGTATGGACTCAAACAACCTCCACGGGCATGGTATGAACGGCTAAGGGACTTCCTCATCATGCAAGGATTCAAGATCGGCAAAGTCGACATGACATTGTTCACCAAAGACGTCAACGGGGATCTCTTCATTTGTCAAATCTATGTTGATGATATTATCTTTGGTTGCACTAACGAGAAACAAGCCATGAGTTTGGTGATATGATGTCTAGGGAGTTTGAGATATCCATGATCGGCGAGCTAAATTTCTTCCTTGATTTTCAAATCAAGCAAGTGAAGGAAGGAATATTCATCCATCAAGAAAAATATTGTAGAGATCTTTGATTCCCAAGGCAGGATTTCGAGAGGGTTTTACAACACTTCAGCAGGCCGTGCTCACCTGTTTGACTACTTTCACAGATTTCGATATTGTGGATATTCTACTGGCAGAGATGGAGGATGTTATAGTGGATGGGATGCCGACACGGCGACTGATGCCCTTTGCTCACTGGATTACACACATGCTCTATCAGCTGGGCAAGGAGAATGCAGCTTTCAGGACTCTGTACCGTGCCACCAACACCCGTTTTCCAGATTATAGGCCAGCTATGAGAGATGATCAGAGGAGAGGTGGCAGGGTAGCCAGAGTCATTCGTGAGCAGATACCAGCAGAGGAGATTGCGGAGGTGGAGGCAGAAGACGAGGAGTTGAAGGCAGCTGTGACACCCCAAATTTTTCAATTTGGAATATGACACTTTTGGCTTGAATTAATACAGTGAATTTCTTGAATATTTAAAATTTTGTGAAGCAGTTATATATTTACATAGATATTTAGTGTAGGAAATAATTATTTTGTAAAGAGAACAAATATAATCTATGTTATAATAATATATGTGTTGCATTCATGCTGGTTCACATGATGTTTTTGAGTGATAAAGATTTTCTAAATGAGTTTAAACTACAAGTAACCTTTTCTAGGAACTTTCTAGATTTTTCTAGAAGCTTTTCCTGTTTTCCGTAGAGCATAATCCATTTATTGGAAGCTCTTAAGAACATTTCCATGAGCTCCAAATATTTTATTTGGGTTCATTAGGTCCAAAACTATTTCTGGGATTTTTTCTAAAATTTTTGAGACCGTCGGCATATTTTTCGGACTTCAAGTATTGATTCTAGACTTATCTATAATTATTTTAATTCCGAAAATAAATAATTCCGAATTTACTTGGGCTTTCTCCATTTAAATATGCCGGAATTTTAATAAACTCTGAAGGCCCATTTATGGGTTCTCTAATGGGCTTTAACTCATTAAGCCCATCAGTGAAGTTGGGAGGTGTAAATCAATTAGTACCACCTTGCTAGTTGACGCGCATTTACCGGCCCTTCTCCCTATATAATAAACCCAACCCCTCCTCTAAACGGCACATAAAAATATAGACTGCTCTATGGAGGTCCGGAAGTTTGGGAGCCCTAAGATAGTCTGTAGCTTTTCTCCGACTCCGATGGGTGTCGCTATTGCCGGTAAATTCCCTCTCCTCTAAATATTCAAGAAACGTCTATTTCTCCCCCTCCCTTCTTTCTTTTCCCTTT
Organism: Paspalum notatum; assembly: GCA_022530915.1. Lineage (NCBI taxonomy): Eukaryota > Viridiplantae > Streptophyta > Magnoliopsida > Poales > Poaceae > Paspalum > Paspalum notatum. The sequence goes on from CM039691.1 coordinate 8,989,753, forward strand.
TGGTGTAAGAGCGAGCAGCAGCATGGCCTCCTCTCTCTCTCGCTTTTGCCTTGGCCCAGCGCACCAGCAGCAGCTTCCCAACAGCAGATGCCCAGCGCATCACCAGCAGCCACGCCGCCCCAGCCCCACTCGTCATCCCCTCCGTGCGATTTTTTTTCCTTGCCCTGCCGCCCAGTTCGCGTACGATGCAGAATCCGCCGCGGACGCAAGTCTGAGCCGGGACGGACTCTTTCCGATGCCGTCCTTCCCATGCGCCTTCCGCAAGACACGGTGCCGCTGCTATAAAAGGGGTCGACACCGACGTCCGTGCCCTAGAACTCTATGCCCTAGCTGCCGCGTGCCTATCGTCGCCCATATAGCCGCCAGCCGCCCATCCATCCGCACGCGCCACCTGAAGGCAGATGGCTGCCTGGCCTGCGACAAGGTTCGGCAGTTCGACCCGGTGTTCGTCCCTCGCCTGCTTCGCCTTTCTGCATCGGCCAACCGAGCCCTGCGCTCTGCCGTTCAGTTATGCCCTATCCCTGATCGAGCCTCCTCTTCCTCTATTACCGGTAAGCTTTTTGTTGCTTTTCCTGTCCTTTCCGTTCCATCTGCAGCCTAGCTTGCAGCACGTTCGAGTGCCGTGCGTGTTTTTGCGGCATGCACCATCGGCCGCCTGAGCCCAGCGCTCTGCCGTCCGTCCAGCTGAGCCCTCCAATTCTTTCTCATGCGCTGCATGCTGCCGCGGGCAAAGTGCCACCAGGATTCCAGGAGCCGCACGTCGTCGCCGGCGTGGCCGCTGCAAGATGATCCCTCCGTCTCTCCCTGCACCAAAGTCTAACGCATGACAAACAGGTTTCAAGCTTATCGATATCTACCCAAACAAGATAGTAACCTTGCGTACGTGTCTTTCCAGATCCTAATTGCTAGTCTCTCTGATCTATTTTGTCTGCGTCTGAGCCCTTAACTTTGAACGCATATATCTTTTACGCTTTAGATATGTTTCGATCCGTTCTTGTTGTTTAAGATTCATAACGATGATACCTATACTTTAGTTTTCATATTTATCGTACTTATGTGTTTCTGTTTTTAAATATAAATATTAATTGGGTTAATGCTATTCTCATTATTCTTGTATAAATAAAATCAATTTATGGTTTAACCTCTGGCATTTTGTTATTAAACATTAAAGTGAATAATATCAACTTTAATGTGCTTTGTTTAATAACTTGTTTAGTATAAACCCGACACATGTCACGCTCCGATTAGATGCTTACATGCTATCTTTTGTAACTAAATATTTAACCGGTTTAATCTATATGAAATATTTTGAATAAAATGTGACTAGCTTTAGATACGGTTTTTAATCCAAATCTAATCTGAATTAATTCCAACAGAGATGTTTCTCCGAAATATCTTGCATATGTTATTTATTAATTAAAATAAACCCAACATATAGGTCTTTATGTGTTTAATGAGAAAATCTTCCGTTAGTTGTATCTTTCCAACGGTAGCTCCGTTTTCAGCGTTTCTTGCGCTCTCCTAACTGTAGCAACGAGCCCTCTCTTTTAACATGTTTTATAAAGCTTTTCTTTTGATTGGTGTATTGTTTCTTATACATGTATGATTGTCTGTCTTGTATGACGTTTGTGTTGTCACGTATAGAACGAGTATGGTACGTGAGAGTGAAGATCAAGCTTTTCAAGACCTATAAGTGAAGATTATTTGAGCAGCTATATAGTTGGGAATAAGGCAAGTATTCTTTGACCTATGTCCTATTTACATTAATTACACAATCTAGAGCCCAATTTGATTGCTCCTATTAAAGATGACTAGCCTCGTATGTCTTTATATGCCTATGAAACTTGGGATGGACTGTGATGTGTAGATTAATGCTATCGCTCAACATCTTTATATTCACGTTGCTAATCTTGTTTAATTAATGATGAACTTGATGATAAAAGTTTGGTTTTAGCAATATGGAGACTTGGGCATGTTTTGTTGGTTTTGCTCAAGTGCTTCACCATAAGGATCGGTTCGCCGAGCGACCACCTAGGAAAACAGTACAACCACAAGACTCACATGGGCACTGGGCTTGACTGATTAATTAGATGAACTAGAGTTTTGGCTTACTTTCCTGAAACATGGCGTATGAGGGGTCTGGGGGATATGGGACTTTGTCCTTTGCCAATGTGGTGCAGTTTGACTGTCATCCTTTGGAACGGAACTCTCATATCTTTAGTTAACTGGAGTAACCTGTAACGAGTGGGCCATAACTCTAGGAATTCTTTGTAAAGGTCTCGTAATGAAACCCTGCCGATTCATCAAAGGATAGTGAATATATGGGGTTTGGCCACCTTTTGGCATATGGGAATCATGACTTGTAGGTAAAGATGTACAACCTCTCGAGAGTGTTTAAAACTGATATATCAGCCGTGCTCACGGTTAAGAGCGGCCTGGACCCTCACAGATTAGAGTTTTCAAAGAAAATGGCTCATGATGATAATGGTGATGACAGTGATGATGACAGTGGTGATGATTATAATGGTGGCAGTTACGACAATGGTTGATACTCAATTATTTTATTTACTTATAATATTTTAGTTATGGGATGGGTTATGCTAATCATTGCTACTAATAAAACTTGACCAACTAAAAGCAACCGCTATGCCTGTCCACTATAAAGCTAGTCCACTTTTATCCTAAACGGAATACTTGCTGAGTGCGCCATGTACTCACCCTTGCTATCCCAAACCTATAGTTCTTCTCTATACAAGTTGATGATGATATGAAGACGGAGTGGATCCAGAAGTTTACAATGTGTTTAGGCGTACGTGCCCCCAGTCAACCTTCCTGTGAAGATGGAGTTCCGCTACGAGATAGAAGTTCCGCTATACTATGATATATTGACTTTTGTGTCAAATGTAAGTTTTATACGCTTATATAATGCACTGTCTATTGATATTCATTGATGAAGTCGGCTGTATGTGTGAAAAATAGATCCTGGGCACACATACGGTGTCATCTGGTTTTGTTTCTAAAACTGGGTATGACAGAAGTGGTATCAGAGCTGTGTTGACTGTAGGACGTAAGCCTAGTTAGCACGGTTCGTTTTCTGACCTTCCCTTGCTATATTATCCTTCACTTCCACTATTCTTGCTTTCCTTGCTATCAAGTTGCTATCCTTGAGCAATTTCTACAACTTTGATCTCCAGTTATCCTTGTTTTCCCTGCCGTTGAATTGCCATCCTTGAGCAATTCGAACATCTTCGATCTTTTGAGTTTGTTGCTTCCACTACTATCAAAACTTTATCCATAAGCAGTCCCTACACCCTTGACCTCATCGTATTTCTTTTGTTGATCTTCTTGTATTCATATATGGTAATTCATTCTCTATCGGTAGTAAGTTCTTTGGTTCTCTATATTGAATCCTTGATTCTCTATATTCCCCTTGGCCCTCTATATTATCTCATCAATAGTCGTTATATCTTTTATAACATGTTTAACTCCATCACTTTTTTATAGTATTCAAATAAAAAAAGCGTTACTCCTGTCTTACCCTTAACTGCTTTCCCTTATATTCTTACTCACTTATGAGCCTTGTCACTTATTCTATCTTTTGCTTTGCTCGTATCATCCATTATATATCTCATCCATACCTTACCCTACGACAGCTTTTTCTGAGAGAGGCATGTATAAGGAAGTCCATTGTATAGTTAAAGAGAACAAATAGTGCGAGTTTGTATGCTTGTTATTGTGCTACATGTGTGATTTGGTTCTTTGTAATGATTGTTGATGTGTTGTTGGATTTTGATCCACAATAGCATAAGAGTTGTTACATAATAAATAGATGGGTTCTTTTCTATCCCTATTCATCTTTCCTTTTTCTTTTGCAAAACTTATTCCTAATTGAAGTGCAACTGCAAGGAAGAATAATGCCTCCACCAACATGGCCAAGATCAACACTCTACTCTTATCCCTTTCATCAAGTGCAGTAAGGAACAACTCGTAAAGCCTCATCTTTTTAAGTGGGGTAGACTGGACTAACAAGAATTTGGTCTATCATGAGAATTGAGTATTTCAGATGAAGTGAGGAAATTACCACCAGGAAGTCGCTAATGGTAAAGAGTCAATCATGGATGAAGAATTTTAAACCATCCGTCTTTTCTTGCTAGCCTGTCCAAATTTCGAGGACGAGATTCCTTTAAGGGGGGTAGTTTTGTGACACCCCAAATTTTTCAATTTGGAATGTGACACTTTTGGCTTGAATTAATACAGTGAATTTCTTGAATATTTAAAATTTTGTGAAGCAGTTATATATTTACATAAATATTTAGTGTAGGAAATAATTATTTTGTAAAGAGAACAAATATAATCTATGTTATAATAATATATGTGTTGCATTCATGCTGGTTCACATGATGTTTTTGAGTGATAAAGATTTTCTAAATGAGTTTAAACTACAAGTAACCTTTTCTAGGAACTTTCTAGATTTTTCTAGAAGCTTTTCCTGTTTTCCGTAGAGCACAATCCATTTATTGGTAGCTCTTAAGAACTTTTCCATGAGCTTCAAATATTTTATTTGGGTTCATTAGGTCCAAAACTATTTCTAGGATTTTTCCTAAAATTTTTGAGACCGTCGGCATATTTTTCGGACTTCAAGTATTGATTGTAGACTTATCTATAATTATTTTAATTCCGAAAATAAATAATTCCGAATTTACTTGGACTTTCTCCATTTAAATATGCCGGAATTTTAATAAACTCCGAAGGCCCATTTATGGGTTCTCTAATGGGCTTTAAGCTCATTAAGCCCATTAGTGAAGTTCGGAGGTGTAAATCAATTAGTACCACCTTGCTAGTTGACGCGCATTTACCGACTCTTCTCCCTATATAATAAACCCAATCCCTCCTCTAAACGGCACATAAAAATATAGACTGCTCTATGGAGGTCCGGAAGTTTGGGAGCTCTAAGATAGTCTGTAACTTTTCTCCGACTCCGATGGGTGTCTCTATTGCCGGTAAATTCCCTCTCCTCTAAATATTCAAGAAACGTCTATTTCTCCCCCTCCCTTCTTTCTTTTCCCTTTTGGTCCAAGAGCGAGTAGCAGCATGGCCTACTCTCTCTCTCGCTTTTGCCTTGGCCCAGCGCACCAGCAGCTCTCCCCCTCCCTTCTTTCTTTTCCCTTTTGGTCCAAGAGCGAGCAGCAGCATGGCCTACTCTCTCTCTCGCTTTTGCCTTGGCCCAGCGCACCAGCAGCAGCTTCCCAACAGCAGATGCCCAGCGCATCACCAGCAGCCACGCCGCCCCAGCCCCACTCGTCATCCCCTCCGTGCGATTTTTTTTTCCTTGCCCTGCTGCCCAGTTCGCGTACGATGCAGAATCCGCCGCGGACGCAAGTCTGAGCCGGGACGGACTCTTTCCGATGCCGTCCTTCCCATGCGCCTTCCGCAAGACACGGTGCCGCTGCTATAAAAGGGGTCGACACCGACGTCCGTGCCCTAGAACTCTATGCCCTAGCTGCCGCGTGCCTATCGTCGCCCATATAGCCGCCAGCCGCCCATCCATCCGCACGCGCCACCTGAAGGCAGATGGCTGCCTGGCCTGCGACAAGGTTCGGCAGTTCGACCCGGTGTTCGTCCCTCGCCTGCTTCGCCTTTCTGCATCGGCCAACCGAGCCCTGCGCTCTGCCGTTCAGTTATGCCCTGTCCCTGATCGAGCCTCCTCTTCCTCTATTACCGGTAAGCTTTTTGTTGCTTTTCCTGCCCTTTCCGTTCCATCTGCAGCCTAGCTTGCAGCACGTTCGAGTGCCGTGCGTGTTTTTGCGGCATGCACGATCGGCCGCCTGAGCCCAGCGCTCTGCCGTCCGTCCAGCTGAGCCCTCCAATTCTTTCTCATGTGCTGCATGCCGCCGCGGGCAAAGTGCCACCAGGATTCCAGGAGCCGCACGTCGTCGCCGGCGTGGCCGCTGCAAGATGATCCCTCCGTCTCTCCCTGCACCAAAGTCTAACGCATGACAAACAGGTTTCAAGCTGATCGATATCTACCCAAACAAGATAGTAACCTTGCGTACGTGTGTCTTTCCAGATCCTAATTGCTAGTCTCTCTGATCTATTTTGTCTGCGTCTGAGCCCTTAACTTTGAACGCATATATCTTTTACGCTTTAGATCTGTTTCGATCCGTTCTTGTTGTTTAAGATTCATAACGATGATATCTATACTTTAGTTTTCATATTTATCGTACTTATGTGTTTCTGTTTTTAAATATAAATATTAATTGGGTTAATGCTATTCTCATTATTCTTGTATAAATAAAATCAATTTAGGGTTTAACTTCTGGCCTTTTGTTATTAAACATTAAAGTGAATAATATCAACTTTAATGTGCTTTGTTTAATAACTTGTTTAGTATAAACCCGACACATGTCACGCTCCGATTAGATGCTTACATGCTATCTTTTGTAACTAAATATTTAACCAGTTTAATCTATATGAAATATTTTGAATAAAATGTGACTAGCTTTAGATACGGTTTTTAATCCAAATCTAATCTAAATTAATTCCAACAGAGATGTTTCTCCGAAATATCTTGCATATGTTATTTATTAATTAAAATAAACCCAACATATAGGTCTTTATGTGTTTAATGAGAAAATCTTCCGTTAGTTGTATCTTTCCAACGGTAGCTCCGTTTTCAGCGTTTCTTGCGCTCTCCTAACTGTAGCAACGAGCCCTCTCTTTTAACATGTTTTATAAAGCTTTTCTTTTGATTGGTGTATTGTTTCTTATACATGTATGATTGTCTGTCTTGTATGTCGTTTGTGTTGTCACGTATAGAACGAGTATGGTACGTGAGAGTGAAGATCAAGCTTTTCAAGACCTATAAGTGAAGATTATTTGAGCAGCTATATAGTTGGGAATAAGGCAAGTATTCTTTGACCTATGTCCTATTTACATTAATTACACAATTTAGAGCCCAATTTGATTGCTCCTATTAAAGATGACTAGCCTCGTATGTCTTTATATGCCTATGAAACTTGGGATGGACTGTGATGTGTAGATTAATGCTATCGCTCAACATCTTTATATTCACGTTGCTAATCTTGTTTAATTAATGATGAACTTGATGATAAAAGTTTGGTTTTAGCAACATGGAGACTTGGGCATGTTTTGTTGGTTTTGCTCAAGTGCTTCACCATAAGGATCGGTTCGCCGAGCGACCACCCAGGAAAACAGTACAACCACAAGACTCACATGGGCACTGGGCTTGACTGATTAATTAGATGAACTAGAGTTTTGGCTTACTTTCCTGAAACATGGCGTATGAGGGGTCTGGGGGATATGGGACTTTGCCCTTTGCCAATGTGGTGCAGTTTGACTGTCATCCTTTGGAACGGAACTCTCATATCTTTAGTTAACTGGAGTAACCTGTAACGAGTGGGCCATAACTCTAGGAATTCTTTGTAAAGGTCTCGTAATGAAACCCTGCCGATTCATCAAAGGATAGTGAATATATGGGGTTTGGCCACCTCTTGGCATATGGGAATCATGACTTGTGGGTAAAGATGTACAACCTCTCGAGAGTGTTTAAAACTGATATATCAGCCGTGCTCACGGTTAAGAGCGGCCTGGACCCTCACAGATTAGAGTTTTCAAAGAAAATGGCTCATGATGATAATGGTGATGACAGTGATGATGACAGTGGTGATGATTATAATGGTGGCAGTTACGACAATGGTTGATACTCAATTATTTTATTTACTTATAATATTTCAGTTATGGGATGGGTTATGCTAATCATTGCTACTAATAAAACTTGACCAACTAAAAGCAACCGCTATGCCTGTCCACTATAAAGCTAGTCCACTTTTATCCTAAACGGAATACTTGCTGAGTGCGCCATGTACTCACCCTTGCTATCCCAAACCTATAGTTCTTCTCTATACAAGTTGATGATGATATGAAGACGGAGTGGATCCAGAAGTTTACAATGTGTTTAGGCGTACGTGCCCCCAGTCAACCTTCCTGTGAAGATGGAGTTCCGCTACGAGATAGAAGTTCCGCTATACTATGATATATTGACTTTTGTGTCAAATGTAAGTTTTATACGCTTATATAATGCACTGTCTATTGATATTCACTGATGAAGTCGGCTGTATGTGTGGAAAATAGATCCTGGGCACACATACGGTGTCATCTGGTTTTGTTTGTAAAACCGGGTATGACAGCAGCAGAGGGAGGTTTCCTTTCGTACTACTATGCCTCCACCACCTCAGACTCTGACTACTGTAAACCGAGACGTGCGACTAGAGGGGGGTGAATAGGAGTACTTGAAAAACTCAAACTCAAACCCCCAAAAGTGTGTTCTCACGAAAACACACGCACACCCGATACCGTCCACTGAACAGATACGTATCGGGTGGAAAGCGGAAGCACTCGAATTAACGCCCAAAGAAACGAACGTAAGACGAGCAACCAAACTACACCTCTCTAATGAGCAGAGTTGCGTAGCATGGACAAGCTACCAACCCTAGGACACATTAAGAAACCCTAAACGGAAAAACACTAAAGCACGCAACAAAACAAGAGAGAACGACAAGGCACAAAGAAAACAAGACAAGCTACAAAGCTTGCAAGTGTCACACACTAGCCACTCAACACACCGAAGCGTGCCTCACATAAGATCAGTGAGTGAAGAGTATAGGCATGCAGTGGTTGACACGAAACAAGTTTGAAGCAAACACCAACACTCCAAAGACCAAACAAACCAAGAAAAACAAACCCCAAAGCAAGCGGAGCACAAAACATGTGAAAACAGCCCCAAAAAGACTAGACCGGACAGTCCTCTCTCCACCAAAAGACCTGACAGGACAAACACAAAGAAGGACACAGAAACAACCCAAAGACCCTACAGACCGGACTGTCCGAGGTCTATAGACCGGACAGTCCGAAGTCCCTACTTCGGACAAACCTAAGGACAATTGATTTGTCCGGTCAGTTCTCCGAAAAACTGCACAGAAAAAAAACCCGACACCCCATCGAAAAATCGATCGAAACGGGGTCAAATCTCAATGAAACTTCACAAAAATTTGCATGGACAATCCTAAGGACCTTCCCTGGCAAATCCCAAAAGATCCACTTGAAAAGATCAAGAGTTGCACGGGAATTGCAAATCTCGTGAGGTAGGTGAGTTGACACCGAAAAACCGAAAACCGACAAGAACAGCCCTTGCTCGTGGTTGGAGGATTTTAGCACTTGGCTAATGAGATTCACCGCATCATAGCAAGGCAAAATACCATCAAAAGAAATATCCCAACCTTGGACAAACCGAAATGAACCAAAATCCAAGAATTGGAACCAAAAACGAACTAGAACGAGGAGGGAAAAGGGAAGGACGAAAATTGCTGCTCACTCCATGGAATTTCTCAACAAGGAACCTTGGATTAAACACGAAATTCAGGTTACACAAGTTCTCTAGAACCTACCTCCCATCATCCTCCCACTAATGAAAAGATTAGACTAAACTAGGCACTCATCTCCTGTCTAATCCTCTCTATTTTTTCTCTTTGGACCTTGGCTGCTAGGGTTAGGAAATCCTAGGGTTTGTGGCTGCCAAGATGAGTTCCAAGGGAGCCTCTCAAGTCTATTTATACCCTAGGCCCTAAACGACATAATTACACTAAGACCCCTAGTCTAAAAATGCCCGGAGAGGGCCAAACCGAAAAGATACAATCGGACGACTACGATGACGACTTGATCTTCTTCTTCTCCACGCCTTGCTTGGATGTGCGCCACGTAGCCAGTAGTCCGGAAGCTTCCTCCGGTTTTGAAGTCAGAAACCGGAAAACTTTATTTTGCGGGCTTCTTGGGCCGAGTCTTGGGCCCATCTTCTATCTTGACGAGTTTCGGTCCACTCGCCAAGTCTTCGTAGCTTGGGTGACGGTTTTGAGCCGAAGCTGCCAAAGCCTCCCTCGAACGTCTTCGCGCCATGCACTCGGGTTGGAGCACCACGGTGGCACCCGGCTTCTCCAGTCCATCGGAGTCGCCTCACAGTCCATCGGAGGGCTTACACCGCCGTTGCCGAACCGCCCCTCCGTGTACCGAGCTCCCATGGCCGACCGACGCCGAGACTTGCCTCCAGTCCATTGGAGGGCTTTTGCCTCAGTCCATCGAGGTCTTCATCATCTACCTCTAGTCCATCGGAGGGCCTCCAGTCCATCGGAGGGCTTGAGCTCATTGACAATCACTCATCACACCAGGAGAGCAATGAGGCCGGTCCATTGGCTCTCAATCTGCCCCTTGATGAGTGCATTGTCAACACCTTCAACCTGCAACCTGAAATGGATCAAAGAGAAGAGAAAAGCGTAAAACCGAAAAAGAAAGGAAAAAGAAAAGAAATGCTCAAGCTGCCCAAAACCAAACAAAAGCAAAACACAAGGCAGCTTGAAGCAAAACGAAAAACAAAACATCGGCTCCTCAAGACAGAGGCAAAAGGCTCAATGCACCGATGCAAAGAGCATGCTAAAAGCTCAAACTCCCCCTGAAATGCATCCTCACAAATGCAATATGAATGCAAAGATTCCCTTCAACTAAAACTCTCCTGAGTTCTCCCCCTTTGTCCATATTTTAAGATTTCTCCCCTTGGAAGTACACTAATTTCTCCCCAAATTTCTCCCCCTTGTTGACAATGGACACATCAAGGGTTCTTTGAACTCAACTCCCCCTGAACTAGACAACTCCCCCTCAAAATATGCCATGAAATGTAAGGAGTGTAACTGAAAGAGCTCAGAAGGGATGTAAAGCTAGTAATCACAAGTTCTAGCATACAGAGCAAGTGAGGGCAAGGAAGAATACAACAAGCTCAAATGAATCTATCTCACACAGATCAAGAATAAGCTTGTTTTTCACGGTTAATGAAAAGAAGGCATCACCAACATGAATAGCACCTAGCAAGATAGGCATGAACAACAAGATGCTAACAGTGCATACAAGGTATGCTACTCTCAACCAAAGCATATACAACTAGCCATAAGCATTTTAGAGATTTGCAAATTTCAGATTTAGACATTTGTATTCATAAGCAAGTTCTTTTTGTGCTAGGGGTTATTTACTTGTCTTTTGCCACTTCTTACCAACCAATGCCAAACCTAGGTTATATAACCATCAGAAGCTTAAGACAAGGTTTTGGTCATACACAGTCTAGTCCAAGTTCATGCCAAAGTGCAAAGGCAAGCTGTCTCGAACTAGACCAGTGAGACAAGCAAACCCACCTGGATCTTTCTCAATTCAGCACATAAGACACCACTTGTAAGCATTTTGATTCAGATTTAAATTTAAGCAAGGTGTCATAAAAGCTTAGGCAAAATCATAGCAAAGGCATACAACTAGCATATCCAGGTATGAAAAGATAGCATAGCATTCAACATTCCTACACATGCTAGGTAGCTAAATCAAGTGGTGATCATGGTTTTTGATTTGCAAAGAATAAAATGACTTAGCTCACAATTAGTATTCAACAGACTCAAGAGAGCTTAGCCAACCATGATCAAGCATGCATCTGTACAATCTAGCACAAGCAAGTACTAACTCATCATTCCAAAAGAGCTCTAGTACTAGTGAAATAAAAATGCAAATGATACAATGCGATGCATGATATGATACAATATGCAAAAGAAGCAAAGAGAAATAAAAGCAAGATAAAAGCAAATTCTAGACTATGGAAGGAATATCATATTATCCCTGACTAAAAGGGATAGCACACTCCAAGCTCACCTCTCAAGCGCACAAAAGCGCCAAACTCTAGGGGCTTGGTAAAGATATCGGCCAACTGGTTTTCAGATGCTACGTGGACTAAGTCTATGTCCCCCTTCTCATAGTGATCTCTCAGAAAGTGAAACCTCACGTCTATGTATTTGGTTCTAGAGTGCAAGACGGGGTTCTTAGCTACAGAAATAGCAGAAGTAGAATCAACTAGAAGAGGGATTTTTCCAAACCTAAGGCCGAAATCACTAAGGGTGGCTTTCATCCATAAAAGCTGGGAGCAGCAACTAGCAGCAGCTATATACTCTGCTTCTGTGGTAGACAAGGATACGCTAGCTTGCTTGCGAGAGGACCAAGAGACAAGAGAGGTTCCTAAGAGTTGGCATGTGCCGAAGGTTGACTTGCGATCAATCCGGCAGCCAGCATGGTCAGCATCTGAGAACCCTCTAAGAGAAAGAGAAGAACCCGAGGAATACCAAAGACCAAGCTCAGGAGTGAATTTCAGATACCTGAAAATGCGCTTCACCGCTTGAAGGTGAGAAGTCCTAGGAGAAGCCTGGTAGCACGCACAAAGACAGACCGCGAACTGAATGTCCGGCCTGGTCGTCGTCAGGTACAGAAGTGAGCCGATCATCCCTCGAAATTCCTTCTGGTCCACCGCCTCCCAATCTTCATCAGCATCAAGCGCCGTGTTTGTACTCATAGGAGTTGTCATGGGTTTAGAGACACCCATGTTAAACTTCTTGAGTATGTCCCTTGTGTACTTGGCTTGATGGACGAAGGTACCCTCAAGGCCTTGCTTGATCTACAACCCGAGGAAGAACTGGAGCTCACCCATAAGACTCATCTCAAATTCTCTGCTCATCTGTTCAGCACTCACCCATAAGACTCATCTCAAATTCTCTGCTCATCTGTTCAGCAAAACTAAACACCAAAGCGTGAGATGAACCACCAAAGATTATGTCATCAACATATATCTGAACTATCAGGGTGTCACCGCCACGACTCAACAAAAACAAGGTCTTGTCTACTGAACCCATCACAAACCCAGACTTGAGCAGAAAACTGTTCAACCTAGTATACCAAGCTATAGGAGCTTGCTTCAGACCATAAAGGGCTTTCCTTAACTTATACACCCGGTCTGGAAATCTAGCACTCTCAAAGCCAGGAGGTTGTCTCACATATACCTCCTCCTCTATGAACCCGTTTAGGAAAGCAGACTTGACATCCATTTGCTGCAGTTTGAAGCCTTTAGAGGCCGCAAAGGCAAGCAAAATCCTAATGGCTTCCAAACGAGCTACAGGGGCAAAGGTCTCCTCATAATCTATTCCCTCCTTCTGACAGAAACCCTGGGCTACCAATCTTGCTTTGTTCCTCACAACCATCCCATCCTCACCCTGTTTGTTCTTGAAAACCCACTTGGTACCTATAGGGCGACAGTTTGGTGGAGGTTCAACTAAATCCCAGACATGGTTTCTCTCAAAGTTCTCCAACTCCTCATGCATGGCGTTCATCCAGTTAGGATCAGATAATGCATGTGACACATCTCGGGGCTCAAAAGAAGCAACATATGCAGAGTGAGAGAAAAAGGCTAGAGAGTTAACTGAAGAGCGTGTGACACGCTGGTGAATGTCTCCAATCATCCTATGTGGAGGGTGATCCCGCTGGACCTGCCGAGATGGAACAATCTCGGAAGTCACCTCCCCTGCGTCCTCAGCGGGTCCAGCCTCTGCTTGAGCTTGCTGTCGGGGGAGTAAGGAGGAAGCTGTGGGCAAGGGTCCTTCTTCATCATCTGAACTCGTAGCAGAGGGGGCAGGAGCTGCAGCCGGTGCAGTGGCTCCTGCATCACCATCATTAACCACACCTTCCTCATCCTCAAAGATGGGAGTGCCTTCTTCATCATCACCTGAAAACTCAAAGGCAGGGGTTGTGCAGGGCATAGTTTCATCAAAAGAAACCTCACAAGTCTCAACAACTTGCTTGGCCTCTAAAATCCACACACGAAAAGCTCTAGAACTAGAAGCATACCCAGAAAAATCCCATCCAAACAACGAGACTCAAACTTGTCCAAATGCCCCGCCTTCTTTAGCACAAAGCACCTGCAGCCAAACGCTCGCAAATTCTTGACGCTGGGCTGCCTACCAAACCGAAGTTCATACGAGGTCTTCCCAAGGAAAGCTCGCAAGAAAATCCGGTTCGCAATGTAACAGGCCGTATTCACTGCCTCAGCCCAAAAGCGCCTTGGAGTCCTATGCTCATCGAGCATCGTCCGTGCCATCTCAACAAGTGTGCGGTTCTTGCGTTCCACAACACCGTTCTGCGGAGGGCTATATGGAGAAGAAAACTGGTGTTCAAGATCTAGGTCACGACAGAAGTTTTCAAAACGAGAGTTTCTGAATTCTCCGCCATTGTCACTGTGGATAGCCCTCATGGCCTTATGACTCTCGTTTCTCAACCTCAGTACCAGATCCTGAACAAAACCAAACGCCTCATCCTTAAACTCCATGAAAAATACCCACGAGAACCGTGAAAAATCGTCCACAACGACAAGCACGTACCACTTCCCACTGACCGACGCTACCTGAGCGGGACCTACTGTATCCATATGGAGTAGCTCACCCGGATAGGAGGTCATAACCTGAGACACAGGAATGTGAGAGGCGGCAACCATCTTGCCATGACAACAAGGGTGGCAAACTAAGTTCTTCTCAGCTCTCAATTTGGGCAATCCTCGAATTAGGCCCATTGAACTTAACCTGACTAGCAGATCAAAGCTCAAGTGACCAAGTCTCCTATGCCACTTCCATATATCAGCAGAAGGACTAGCAACCAAACAGCGCGCAGGGCCAGAAACAGATGTGAGGTCGACCCTAAAAACCTGACCAAAAGGCAGCAAAGAGCAAACAAGGGTCTCCTCAGCATCAAGAACGCAGCACGCACCTTTCTTAAAACGAACCTCAAATCCTTCATCGAGAAGTTGCGAAACAGAAACCAAATTGAACCCCAAATTCCGAACAAAGGCAACTTCTCTCAGGGAAAGCTTAGCAGAGAGCGAAACAGAACCAACACCCATCACTATACCTTGACCATTATCCCCGAATGTGATGTATTCCTTGGTGCTTATGGGGTTGAGGCTGGAGAACCACTTGCGGTGCCCTGTCATGTGCCTAGAGCAACCGGAGTCCATGATCCACACGTCCTCCATGCCTCAATCCTGCAAAGTCAAGTAAAATGATGGTGAGCAAACGGTTTGGCACTGGGGTTAGTCCCAAAACTGCTGTACCAGTGCTGAGCCATCTACTTAAAAGTGGGGTAAGCACAATCAAAGAAATCATCACGACGATCAGGGTAACCACGACCTCCAAAGCGTGAACCCTCGAAAGCTCTCTCAAAGCCTCGGTCACGAGGTCCATAGCCACGCTAAAAACGACTAGGAGCTCGGCCGGTAAAGCGTCTCTCACCACCAGGAGCATGAGCCTGAAAGCCGCCTCCTCTCTCACCACCGGCAAAGCGGTCTCTCATTTCACCGCGGTGGGGAGGATCTTGCCTACCACCCTATTAGAACTGATCTTGGTTCCCCCAAGCTCTCTCCTGCCTCTCAACCCGCTTCCTCCTGAAGCAAAACTCCTCTAGGTGGCCATTCCGCTGGCAAAACTCACAGTGGTAGATAGGCCTCCTAGGAACTGGGTTAGGCTGGGACTTGGGCTTAGGTGGTGTGGCCTTGGGTGGCTCAGGCTGCTGGACTGGCTTCTTGCCCTTAGGCTTAAGCTCTTCCTCAACAATCTTGTCCAGCTTAGGCTTGGAAGGCTTAGGTGTCCAGTACTGCTTCTTTGGAGCAGCCTTGGGTGGCTCATGGTAAACCCCATCAACGGTCTTACCTGGCTGGGTAGGTACAGTCTTGATCTTAACTGGGGCACTCTTCTCTCCCGAAGTGCTGCACTCTCCAAACGCAACACCACTTGTCTCACCCTCGGCTCTCTTGGTGCTCTCTATGATCATCTCTAGTTGGGATTGCCTAGCATATACCCAACTAAGCACCTCTCTCAACCTGTTGTTGTCATTTTGCAAAGACAACATCTCTTCCCTCAGATTCTCCAGAACCATAGTCTGGGCAGCACAGGTGTCACAGTCTAGGGAGGGAACCACAACAGCTTTCTCCAACTTCCTAATGGTGGCATCCCTATCCATCAGCTGCATCCTAAGGGTTAGGCAGTTCTCACAAGTGTCAGTAGGTGCTGAAAGCACCTCAAAGTCAGCAATCAACTGCTCTAACTCACTTCTCAAGGTAGGACAGACCATACACGCACCCAAAAGCGTTGGTCTAGCCCTAAGCTCCTTAAGCTCCATGAGCTGCCCCTCAAACTTCTCCTTCAGAACAGCTAGCTCTCTAGCTAGACAGGGGCAAGACTCACACTCAAGCTCTCCACTCAAAGTAGGCTCATCCAGTTTGGACTGGAGTTTGCCTAGCTCAGCCTTCAGCTCATCTGTCTCCTCTACCCGCTTCGCATACCTATCTCTCTGGTCACCAAGCTCCGTCATGAAAGACTCGCAGGTAGGGCACTCAATCTCACTGGGTTGGGGTCTCACACTCCTCAACCTCTCATTCTCCTCTAAAGCCTCAGCAAGTTGGGCTTTCAACTTCTGCAGCTTCTTAGCTACCTTCTCCAGCATCTTATCCTGGGCCTTAAGCTCCCGGCTATTCTGCTCTAGCATCTCAAGGATTTCGGCTTGCTCAGGAGTTACCTCATCATCGGAAGAAGAGTTGCTGCCGTCATCCTTGTTCTCTTTGTCCTCAAGCGCCATGGAGCAAACCGAGCTCCTCTTGTCCTTGTTCTTGCGCTGGACTTGGTGGAGACGAAGCACAAACCAGCTGGGTCGCCTTGATCGTTCCTCTTGTCCTTCCTGTACGTGATCTCCTCATCGCTTGAGCTCGACGAGGACGAAGAGGAAGAGGATCCGCTGCTGCAGAACCCGATCTCGGTGAAGAAGGCCTTGTCCCACTTCCAGTTGTCCTTCTGGTAGCTCTTGAAAGCCTTCCGGAAGTTCTTCTTGCCGAAGGGGTGCTTGCCAGAGCCGTGCTTGCTGGAGCGATGCTTGTCAAAGCTTGCCTTGTCGGGGTGGTACTTGTCGGAGTCGCGGGAGTAGCTCTTGCCCTTCTTGTAGTAGTCGTTCTTGTTGGGGCACTCGGCGATGAAGTGGCCGACCTCTCCGCACTCGAAGCACTTGGGTCGCTCTCCCCTCTTCTTGCTCATCCGGTTGTCATAGGCGCGCTGAAAGCGACTAGACACCAGACACAACTCATCATGCCCAAGCGTCGCTAGCTGCTCCTCTGTAACAGACATCAAAGCAGAAAACGAGAAGTTCTGTAACATGGGGTTAGTGACAGACTCACTAGAGGGGGTAGCCAAGGCCAGACTCTTAGAACCTGTACAAGCGAGGGAATCCCTCATCTTGTAATCTACCTCGGTGGCCTTGAGCTTACTATAGAGCGCCTCTACTCTAATCGTATCATACCCTGCCGACTCAATGATTGAGTTCACCTTGATCTTCCATATTTTTCTGTCCAAAGCATACAGCAACTTGACAGCCTGCTGATGATCGGTATATGGGAGGGCAGCGGGGACAGAATTGACACGCAACTTGTTGATGATCGACTGAAAGCGAACAAACAAGTCGTCTACTGACTCTCCCGGCTTCTGGACGAAATTCTCATATTCGCGCCGGTAAGTCTCCACAAGCCTAGCCTTAATCGTCGCAGTACCCTCATGGTGTGCACTAAGCAGTGACCATATCTCACGCGCAGTCTTAAGGTGACTCACTCTCTCATAATCCATAGGACCAAGCCCGGAGAAGAGAAAGTTAACAGCCTTGGCATTCGCTTCATGCTGAGCCACGATATCCTGCGTAGTACGCTCAGCGACTGGAAGCACCACAAAAGTCGTACTCTGAGTAGCATCCCATATGTCCTGACTCTGGCTAACAAGGAACGCCTCCATCCTACCTTTCCAGTAGGAATAGCCATCGGAGCCAAGGACGGGAATTTTCCCGGAGTAAGTCATCGTCGCTACGGTTTCGTCACCGGTTAAGGTATAGGAAACTTAACCGGCTCTGATACCACTTGTAGGACCGAGACGTGCGACTAGAGGGGGGTGAATTGGAGCACTTGAAAAACTCAAACTCAAACCCCCAAAAGTGCGTTCTCACAAAAACACACGCACACCCGATACCGTCCACTGAACAGATACCTACGGGTGGACAGCGGAAGCACTCGAATTAACGCCCAAAGAAACGGACGTAAGACGAGCAACCAAACTACACCTCTCTAATGAGCACAGTTGCGTAGCATGGACAAGCTACCAACCCTAGGACACATTGAGAAACCCTAAATGGAAAAACACTAAAGCACGCAACAAAACAAGAGAGAACGATAAGGCACAAAGAAAACAAGACAAGCTACAAAGCTTGCAAGTGTCGCACACTAGCCACTCAACACACCGAAGCGTGCCTCACTTAAGATCAGTGAGTGAAGAGTATGGGCACGCAGTGGTTGACACAAAACAAGTTTGAAGCAAATACCAACACTCCAAAGACCAAAGAACCCAAAAAAAACAAACCCCAAAGCAAGCGGAGCAAAGAACACGTGAAAACAGCCCCAAAAAGACTAGACCAGACAGTCCTCTCTCCACCAAAAGACCTGACCGGACAAACACAAAGAAGGACACAGAAACAGCCCAAAAACCCTACAGACTAGACTGCCGAGGTCTATAGACCGGACAGTCCGAAGTCCTTACTTCGGACAAACCTAAGGACAATTGATTTGTCCGGTCAGTTCTCCGAAAAACTGCGCAGAAAAACAGCCCGACACCCCATCAAAAAATCGATCGAAACGGGGTCAAATCTCAACGAAACTTCACGAAAATTTTCATGGACAATCCTAAGGACCTTCCCTGGCAAACCCCAAAAGATCCACTTGAAAGATCAAGGGTTGCGCGGGAATTGCAAATCTCGTGAGGTAGGTGAGTTGACACCGAAAAACCGAAAACCGACAAGAACAGCCCTTGCTCGTGGTTGGAGGATTTTAGCACTTGGCTAATGAGATTCACCACATCATAGCAAGGCAAAATACCATCAAAAGAAATATCCCAACCTTGGACAAACCGAAACACACCAAAATCCAAGAATTGGAACCAAAAACGAACTAGAACGATGAGGGAAAAGGGAAGGACGAAAATTGCTGCTCACTCCATGGAATTTCTCAACAAGGAACCTTGGATTAAACACGAAATTCAGGTTACACAAGTTCCCTAGAGCCTACCTCCCATCATCCTCCCACTAATGACAAGATTAGACTAAACTAGGCACTCATCTCTAGCTAATCCTCTCTATTTTCTCTCTTTGGACCTTGGCTGCTAGGGTTAGGAAATCCTAGAATTTGTGGCTGCCAAGATGAGCTCCAAGGGAGCCTCTCAAGTCTATTTATACCCTAGGCTCTAAACGTGTCACACCCCAAAATTTCTAATTTTGGGATGTGAATAGATAACAATGAATAAAATGAAGGATTTTTAAATTTTCTAAAATTTTTGAACTTGTAAGTTTTGCTGGATTGAAAGAAGCGTATGCTTTTGAAAGGTTTTTCCAATGAGAACTTATTTGTTTGTTGCATTCATACCGAATTGCATAGTGTTTATGTGTGTAAAATGAGGTTTCAAAATATTTCAGAACCGGCTAGGTTTCAAGTCCATCTCAATTCATATCTCTAAAATCCTAGTCCTTTGCTTCCTTGCCAACTCGAGTTGTATCTCTAAAGTTTCACCAACTCAAAACTATAAACCAATCTTGTTGACCATCCTCTACACTAAGTCACGTCTTTCAATTTATCTAAGTCGTTCTTAAAACCTTTGATGATATCACCCGACCTCACTCTTTTTGCCTCTTTTGAAGTCAACATTTTGACATCCTGTTTCCATGTTACCTTTTCATCATTTCTTTCCATTGACATCATTTGGTAAAGCCCAGTGTCATTCTCAAGCTCATGTCCCACTGAATGCTCTTTTTCCTCTCTCTTTCGATAGACACGAGAAATTCCGAATTCGGACCCAATTGATGCCGTCAAATTTTTCTTCTTTTCTTTTTCTCTCGCGTGCATGAAAAGCCCAAGATCCATTCTAATATCACTAAGGATCAGAGACAAATATTACTCTCATTTGGCCTTGGGCCAAGGCGCGGAATACTTTCTTCCTTTCTTCACCTCTCTCCATAGCTTGGGCCAGCCCTGAACCTTCACAAAACAGCCCAAAACAGCACCTTCCCTCCCCTCCTCCTCTCTTCCCTTCTCCCTGCACCCCCTCACATGGAGAAAGACGCAGAAAGGGCGCCTCCCTCCCTGCTGGTCGCCCATTCACATCCCCCTCTCTCCCACATTCATTTCCCCATCAATTGCTCTCCTTTATTCCCTAAAATCCCTCCCTCTTTCCTTCCCCTTACCCTTGGACGCCCCTCTCCCTCTACTCATGACCAGATCAGGAGGAGGAGAAGCCATGGCTGCCTCTCCTTCCCCCATGGCGCCCCCTCACCTCCCTCAACATTCCCCCACCACCGAAACATGAAAACGGAGTGCTCCCGCCTCAGCGAAGATGATCCGCTGCTGCGTTCTTCGATCCACGCTCAAGCATGCCATGGAGGTTGTCTCCTTGCTGCTGCCTCTGCTGTCCATGGTGTGGAGACCATGGAGGGCGCCCCCGACGATCCCCAACGCTGAGGCAAGGCTGCAGCCCTACGGGATCGTGTGCGCAGCGGCATCACCACCTTGATGTCGCCCATGTTGCCTCTTCCACCACCAAACCCTAGGTGATGACACCCCACATATGTTCCTCTATGTTTCCTTGTTTTCCGCTGCAAATCATGTTGCATAAATCGAATCCCATCAAGTTCCGGCAAGGTTTACCCATGTGACATCTCGCTGCAGTCATGGACAGCCAAGTTGCCCTAGTTGGCACGGGTGTTTTCCGTTGTTCCAGTGACCTAATGGTCATGCCCTTCAACCAAATCTTGTATCTTGTCCTTGAATACATGCCCATAAAATGGTTTTGCCATCGGAGCCATGAAGACCAGCTTTTCGGAGGTCGACGTGTCCGATGTTCCTTCTGTCCAAGACAGCCGTGTTGCTGCCTTTGGTTCATGTTTTGCCGGTGATCAGGTAGTCTAATGGCCGAGCCCTTCTACGGAGATGTGCATAATATCCCTGTACACACCTCCATAAAATGGTTTGTCCATAGGTGCAGCGACGTGAGAGTTATCGCCGTCGCCGTGCTCGCTGCCACTGCAGTCCAGACAGCAGCTTGGCTGCCATTTGATGCATGTTTTCCCATGATCCGGTTGTCCAAACCTTGATCCCTTTGGCTGAGATGTGTCTTACATCTTTCAACATGCTCCTATGTAATGGTTTGGTCATGGGCACATTGATTTGAGAGTTATGGCTGTCGCCGTGCTCACTGCTCCTACTGTCCTGACAGCCGAGCTGGCACCAAATGGCAAGGGTGCTGCCACCAATTCGTGCCTCCAACCATCAGATCCTTTATACTATCTTGTGTATGTTATAACTACACATATCTCTGTAAAGTTTAGTGGCCATTGGATGAGTGTAGATCATACTTTTGCTGGTCTTTCTACATCGATGTCCTGCTGTCTAGACAGCCTTCGTGCCCTGAATGGCATCTGCATTCCCCGGCAAATCAACGCTCCAATTGCTGATCACTTTTACCATCACGTGCAAAATATCCTTGAACATACCCCTATAAAATTCCTTGGTTATTGGTGCAGCGATGCGAGGGTTACGGCCATCGAAATGCTCGTTGCAGCTACTGTTCAGACAGCAATGCTGCCCTGAATGCGATCTTCATTTTCCGGAGATCTGTCCACCCAAATGCCAAACCATTTAACCACAGAATACCACATACACCTGCACATGACCCCGTAAAATGTGGTGGTTATTGGATCAGTGTAGACCAGGTTTTGGATGGTCTTTCCGATTGTTATCCGGCTGTCCACTGATTTCAGAACGCACGCCGGTTAACAAATCCATGTTCCCCGATGATCCAACAATGCTCTTGATGCATCCTATGGTAAAAGTGTGTTGTCAGGAACCCTCTACACTATACCAAAATATCACCATAATACTCCATGAAGAATCCATTTGACACCTCCACCAATGCCCATCCTATGAACCATCTTCCCTAGCAAGTTTCATATGGTCCATGTATTGCCATCAACCACGTCACCAATGTCTTGCTGCAAGTATTTGTCCCTTAAACCATGATCTACTCATAACACTCATCGGCCATTCGACAAACATCAAACTCTCATCATGATGTTTCCCATACACCACAAAATCCTTTTTGTTCCTACCTTCATATCCTTCATCGTGAGTTTATTCTTTTCTAGCCACCTTTATATCCTTGTTAAACATTGTTTCAGATGTTGCGCTCCCATGTTATTAGTAACGACTAATGTTATTTTTATGTTCTTATCAAATTATTTATTTCTATGGTGTATTGTTCTTAGTTTGCCTTTGTTTGTTATTTCAGTTGTTTGTGCTGAGGATCGACGTGCGTGAGCGGCAGTAAGAGTTCTTTTGAGGAAGGCAAGTATAACATGAACACAACCCAATAATCATTTAATCACTTCATATGCATGTGTCTAGTTTTGTATGCCAATAAGGACTGTACCTAGCCTCTTTTATCGCAATGTTTACCTATGGGAATGCATGTTGGTTAAGTTTTGCTAGTTGCTGCGCGAACTCATGTATCTTTTGTTAATAAATTTGTTAATGGATCTATGCAATCAAATCTTGAGCTTGACCCTTTGTGGTTCATGTTCCTTTAAAAATGGCTTTTTAGCAACTTGGTTTAGGGGGCATGAGCATGTGTTGTGCTTATAGCCACTCTCCTTAAGGACCGGTTCGCAAAGCGACAACCTGGGACAACAGTGCTACCATGAGACTGGAATGGGACGGTCTTGGCTAACTAATTAGGTTGCATTGGTTTGGGAGTAACTTACCAACGGGGCAAGAGGGGAGGTGAGCTTCTGTGGCCCTCGCGCTACATGGGTTGAGTGCGTTTATCTCCCCTTGAGGCTTGCTCCATAGTCGCGGACCCTGAAACCTTAGCGGTTACACCTTACCAACGTGATCTTTGTAAAGGCCTCGTAGTGTGCTTGCTAGCCATCTCATCTAAGGTAATGTGGTGGACCACTAGCGTAGCCCACGACTCATGGGTAAAGATGTACGACCTCTCGAGAGTGTAAAACTGACATGTCAGCCGTGCTCATGGTTATGAGCGGCCCAGATCCTTTATGCAGATTAGTGGGTTCCTGGTTGGTTGGGAAGGTGGATCTTATGTTAATAATATTGACTAATGTTCACATGCAATATCTTGGGTTTAATGGTTTATCTACCCACTTGTAGTAACTAGTTGTTTAATAAAACTTGACCAACTAAAAGCTCATGCAACGTGTCAGCCAACCTTAGAGCCTCATAGTTCATGTTATACTTGTGGAGTACGAGTTGAAGTACTCACGCTTGTTTCTTTTATTTCAACCTACTGTTGGCTGGAACCCAACCGCTGCTCAGAAGATGAAGGCTTATAGGAGTACAAATGAAGGATCATGGAGTTCTAGGCGAGCGACCCCCAGTTGGCTTCCCTGTGGATGGCTCAGAGTTTTAGTTACGCTTCCGCTACTCTGTGTTAAGGACTTGATGTCTTTATGTAATTCTTGTTTAAACGATATGTAATAAAGCATTGTCTATGATATCACTGTTAATTGTCTCTATATGTGTGAGATTAGATCCTGGCACACATATAGATTTGCTCTGGTATTTCTTTTGAAAACCAGGGTGTGACAAAACGACACAATTACACCAAGACCCCTAGTCTAAAAATGCCCGGAGGGGGCCAAACCGAAAAGATACAATCGAACGACTACGATGACGACTTGATCTTCTTCTTCTCCACGCCTCGCTTGGATGTGCGCCATGTAGCCAGTAGTCCGGAAGCTTCCCCCGGTTTTGAAGTCAAAAACCGGGAAACTTTATTTTGCGGGCTTCTTGGGCCGAGTCTTGGGCCCATCTTCTATCTTGATGAGTTTCGGTCCACTCGCCAAGTCTTCGTAGCTTGGGTGACGGTTTTGAGCCGAAGCCTCCAAAACCTCCCTCGAACGTCTTCGTGCCATGCACTCGGGTTGGAGCACCACGGTGGCACCCGGCTTCTCCAGTCCATCGGAGTCGCCTCGCAGTCCATCGGAGGGCTTACACTGCTGTTGCCGAATCGCCCCTCCGTGTACCGAGCTCCCATGGCTGACCGACGCCGAGACTTGCCTCCAGTCCATTGGAGGGCTTTTGCCTCAGTCCATCGAGGTCTTCATCATCGACCTCCAGTCCATTGGAGGGCTTGAGCTCGTTGACAATCACTCATCACACCAGGAGAGCAATGAGGCCGGTCCATTGGCTCTCAACTACGATGATGAGGAGGAGCAGGCTCGGTTCTTTCCACCATAGCTCGTCACGATGCCGAGGCCGGTGGATCAGGAGAGCAACGACCACCTACATCACCTCCGGCCCCTCAGGTCTCTCAGTCTCAGGTGACTCAGCCCGATGCACTCCAGAGTATACTCCAAGCACTACTTCAGCAGCAGGCAGCGCAGGCCAGAGCACAGTAGGAGCAGACTGCACAGATAGTTGCACTTCAGAAGGCCCAACTTGAGTTCCAGCGAGAGACGCGCGACCGGGCAGACAGGCAGGAGGCACGCCAGACAGTGATTCTTGAGGAGATCCGCACGGCATTGACCTCACAGAGGCAGGACTACACCTCTCAGATAGTAGCATTCAGGTCCGAGCTTCAGGGACAGCTTGGTCAGCTTCCTCAGTTGCAGCCGATACAGATGCTACCTCATCCTCCGCTGCTGACTCCTACCGCTCTACTAGCCGGTGCTTCCACTCCAGGGATTTTTCCACTTTCACCTCTGTTACGGACAGACATGCGGCCGGTGCTATCTCCGCTACCTGCTACGACTTTGACCTTTGAGTCACCGGCACAGGGCCCCTCAATCTCAGTTACTGTCATCTCCTCTGGACCGACAGATACAATCATACCCTCTCGCAGAGACACGCTAGAGTTGACAGTGGAGCCAACGCTAGAGCAGATCATGCAGCCACAGAGCTCTGAGACTGTTGTTGTTCAGTCTGGCACTGCACCTGAGGCACCAGAGATAGACGTCGTACCTGACTCACCATTGAGTGCTGTAGACAGGGTTGCTGCAGAGATGGGCGACTCAGACGCCGACAGTGACGACGACACGCGCTTTCAGTTCATCTCGCGTCGTCCTCCTCCACCTTCGGCTTCTCCTCCTCCTCCTCCAAGAGATTAGATCCCCTCTTTGGTCCTTGATGACAAAGGGGGAGATAGGTTGGGAGTAAGATGGTAGGGAAAGTGCCCTTTTATTTTGCTGTGTGGGCTTTTTGACAGACATGCTAGTAGACTTGGTGTTTGTATGATTTGTGCATCTTTTGGCTTTTGTGGATGGACATGACTTTTGGTACTTGTGTATGCTCTTTGTTATCATGTCTATATCACTCTGGGTGAGCCTTCGAGCCCCGTGTGCTTAATTTCCTTGTTTTAGGTTAGAGTAGTTGACGTTGTTCTTATTTCATCTACCATCTCTACTCTTACCATCTTTTACTTGTCATCAATCACCAAAAAGGGGGAGATTGTAAGCATCTAGGCCCTATGGTGAGTTTTGGTGATTGTTTGACAAGATTACTTGTTATCTAATGAGCTCATGAGTGCAGACTTAATAAAATTAAGAATTGTTGCTCATTGGATATTGTGCTTGACCCCTATATAAATGGTTTCTTCACTTGGAAGCGGACATGGTTTTCATCCATATCTTGAAGGCTAAGGACTCTTCTAGAGTCAAGGATCAAAGGAGATGAGGGATCCTTGCTTAGACAGGGTTTTCTAGCTTTTTAGCGTCCGCACTATTAAGGGGGGGTCAATGGCTAGTAGCTTGATCGAGTGAACCACCAAGTTAATGATGCACACACAAGCCAAAACTTTCAAGAAAACCAAAGGTGTGAGCTTTATAGGCTCAAGGTTCAAGAAAAGCAAAGTTCAAACCTCAAACACTTGAAGAAAAACTCAAATCAGGAAATAAAGTTGGAACCGGATTGTCCTCTCTGAGGAAAACAAGGGATCGGACAAATAAGGTTGTTAAAGGGAAGTTATCCGGTTGAAGGCCCATGTAAATCACCAAACTGGACTGTCAGGTTAAGTGTAACCGGACAAAACTAAGGACAAAGTTTTTTTTTTTTTGATAATGGAGGACAAAGTTGCCCGAGGCTATAAACTTCAAGAAAATTAACTCAGAAAGGGACCGGACAGTCCTAACCCCTAATTTTGGACAAATGGAAGGACAAATAAACCTGAGGGTATGAAACTGGGGAAAAATCACCAAAGCAATGGACCGGACAGTCCTAACCCCTAACTTCGGACAAAGGGAAGGACAAATAAACCTGAGAGTATGTATTTACTGAAAGCAAGGAAAACACATGGACCGGATTGTCCGAAACACCAACTTCGGACAAACCTAAGGACAAATAAACCTGAGGGTATGTACTTAGTGGAAGCAAGGCAAACACATGGACCGGATTGTCCAAACCCTAACTTCGGACAAACCTAAGAACAAATTTACCTGCACAAGTACATGACGTAGTTTGTCAGTGACTGTTGGAAAAGTACATTGTCACACCCGGTTTTAGAAACAAAACCAAGTGCTAACCATGTATGTGCCAGGATCAGTTTAACCACATACACAGCATAAACAAAAGTAATAACACAACCAGTACTTTAACTTAAGAGTAATAACCCATATTACAGACCATAATGTCTTTATCGAAATCGAGTGACTTAACGGAAGCGAAATAACTAAATGTCAGCGGAAGGTGACCAATGCTCCACAGGCAACTGACGGATGGCACACCAGCCTAGAACTCGTCGTAGTCTTGGAACTCCTGATTAGGATTCATCACCTTTCCCTTCCGGATCTGAGCAGCGGTTGCAATGGATGCAACGTGGTATAAAACAAGCAAGAATGAGTACATAACGCACTCAGCAAGTATTCCGTTTAGGATAAAAGTGGACTGGCTTTATAGTGGTTAGGCAAAGCAATTGCTTTTAGTTAGTCAAGTTTTAATTACTAGCAATGATTAGCGGTAACCCATCCCTTTATTATAAAGACAAAAAAAACATATTAAAAAGGTAAGCATGAACCATAACCATATCCATCATCATTACCATGATCACCATGAGTCATTCACCTTGAAGCTGAAACTCTAATCTGTGAGGGTCCAGGCCGCTCTTAACCGTGAGCACGGCTGATATATCAGTTTTAAACACTCTCGAGAGGTTGTACATCTTTACCCACAAGTCATGATTCCCATTGTGCCCGAGGTTTGCAAAGCCCCATTTATTCATACCTTAGATGAATCGGCAGGGTTTCATTACGAGACCTTTACAAAGAATTCCTAGAGTTATGGCCCACTCGTTACAGGTTACTCCAGTTAACTAAAGATATGAGAGTTCCGTTCCAAAGGATGACAGATAAAACTGCACCACCTTGGCAAAGGGCAAAGTCCCATATCCCCCAGACCCCTCATACGCCATGTTTCAGGAAAGTAAGCCAAAACTCTAGTTCATCTAATTAATCAGTCAAGCCCAGTGCCCATGTGAGTCTTGTGGTTGTACTGTTTTCCTGGGTGGTCGCTCGGCGAACCGATCCTTAGGGCGAAGCACTTGAGCAAAACCAACAAAACATGCTCAAGCCTCCATGATGTTAAAACCAAACTTTTATCATCAGGTTCATCATTACTTGACCATCATTAACAACATAAATAAAGTGAGTTGAGCGGAAGCAATTAATTTACAACATCACAGCCCTCCCAGTTTATAAAACATGTAAAGGTATATGAGGCTAGTCATCCTTAATAGGAGCAATCAAAACTAGGCTCTAAATCAGGTGATTAAAGTAATTAGGACATGGGTCAAAGAATACTTGCCTTCCTCAGCAAAAACTTGCTCAGGAACTTCCCAAAATGGATTCTCGACAAACTTGGACGGAACGTCGGCTACACGTTGCATACACACAAGCAATGAGCATTACTTGACTAAAACAGTACACCAAACATCATAAACAGAGGTTAAAAAGGTTTTAGAATTGATCTACACTTTATTACGATTCCGTAGGTTCAAGAATCGTTCAAATCGGAGTTAAAACGCAAAAGATATGAATAAAACAAGTTTAAAGGCTTAAAATAGAAAGAATTTGAAATTCCAGGGGCTAAACTGCGAAAACCAGGGGTTTAAAAGAAATAACTTGGACGGCGGGTTGATTCAGAAGAAGCACAGGGTCTCTTTTGCAAAACTCCGCCCTGACCGGGATTGACCAGGACCGCGGGTTGATTAACAAAAAGATCGGGGTCCAAACCGTAAAAACCAGGGACCTAACGGTGAAGATCTGGACTGCGGGTTAATTTGCGAAAAGCGCAGGGACTCTTTAGCAAGAATGCGGCGCTGACCGGTATTGACCGGGACCGCATCTCACTTACAACCGTTGGATCTCGATCGGACGGCAGGGAAAAGATCGAGCGGTGGGGAAAAGAGACCGGCGACGGGGTCGACCGGCGGTGACCTTCGGGCGCGGCGGAGACTCGCCGGAGTACCGCAGAATCCGCGGTTCCGGGCCTAGGGTTAGCGGGAAAAGGTGCACGGAAGAGCGGGCGGCGGTGCGAAGCGGCCGGAGCAGTCGCGGTGGCGGGGCATCGACCGGAGGCGGCGGGCAACGGAGCGGGGTGGTGGAGAAGCTCCGGCGAGCAATTCCCGCCGGTGTAGGGCGCGACTAGGGACTAGAGTTAACTAGATCAACTCCTTACCTCGGTGCGGAGCTCGCAATGTAGATGGGAACGTCGGTGAGGCGGCAACGGCGGTCGGCGACGTGCGGCGGCGTCCGCGGCTCTCTACGTGGACCGGCGGTGGCGCGGTGGGCAACGTTGGCGGTCTAGGGCTTGGGCGTTCGATGGCTAGGGCCTCGGGGTGGCAGCCTTTATAGTCCGGATGCCGAAGCTTGCGGAGGGGAAAAGGGAAGGCACGGCGCGAGGTAGAGTCCCGCTCGGACTCTGCGTCCGGCGCGCGGGGAAAGGAAAGGGGAAAGACGTGGGCAAGGAAGGAAAGGGGAAACGGTGCGGGATCCTCGGGCGAGGTCGGGTGCGGGGGCGGGACCGAAGCCTCGGCGCAGGCGCGGCTCGAGCTCGTCTCGCCGGCGTTGGACCGAGAAAGGAAAGGGAGAGAGGAGGGCGATGACAGGCGGGGCCCGCTGTCCAGTGAGAGAGAGAGGAGGGAGAGAGCGCGCGGGGGAGGGCGGCCTGCCGGGACTGGGCCGCGCGGGGCGCGCTGGGCCGGCGCGGGAGCGAAGGGGAGGGGGAACGGGGCCGACTGGGCTGGGCCGCGGGGTGAAAAGGAAAAGGGGGAGAGGGAGCTGGGTCGGCCTGGCCGCTGGGCCGACTCGGGCCAAAAGGGAGAAAGAGAAGGAAAGGAGGAAAAGGAAATTTTCCTGGGTTGTTTGAAATTTGAGAAATTTTGGAGAGATGCAAATGGTTTTGAATTCAAACTTTGAACACTGCAAATCACCCAATAAAAATATGCAAAGACATGAGTGCTCAAACATGTAATTCCTATGATGCTTTTTAATTAATTATTTTGAAATCACATAAAAATAAAATAGGTGTCATGTATGATCAAGCAATATGAATAAATTAAATTGGTTCCAAAAGATTTTATTTGTGGCAAAATTTAGGGTGTTACATACATGGACCAGATTGTCCGATGTTGTGAGAAATAATGGACCGGACAATCCGAAGTTCACTGCATCAGCCTTTCTCTTTTGCAACGGCTCTATCAACATGAGGGGCTATTTATATGGGATCCTTCACTCCATTTCGGGCTCTTTGACACTTCAGTAACTTCATACACTCAGAGAGCCCTTGTGCTTCAACTCTTTGCAACAACCACTTACATATTCATCCTTTGAGAGCAATATCAAGATCAAGGCTTGTGTGCATCCATCTTGGTGAGGATCAAGATCAAGTGAAGACCAGCGGCTTGTTACTCTTGGTGATTGGCAGCACCTAGGCGGACTTGGTGATGGGGGTGCGTTCTCAGAGCTTGCCAAGGAGATTGTGGAAGCCCGAAGAACAACGATGTACAAGGCTTGAGCTCCACCTTACCGGGATGGCGAACGGAGACTCTTAGTGAGTGCCCACAAGCATGGGAGGCGGCAAAACACTCTAGGGTGTGCCACAATGTGGACTAGGGGAGGGTGCCAAATCTCCGATACCATGGGAAAAAATCCGGTTGTCTCTCTCCCTTGTCCCTTTACTTGATGCTCTTTTGGTTCTTGCTATTTTCATGGATTGCATCTATTAGTCATCATGGTTAGTCTCTTCTTGGCTAGTATGTCCCTTGCTATGGTCATTAGTGTTGCTAGTCTTAGCTTCCGTTGCTGTTTCCTTACCACTAGCATGAGTAGGGTTCCTTGATTTGTCGTGTAGAGTAGGTTCGTGTAGAGGGTGAAGTAGGCTAATTTGTAGCTTCGTTAGGCTAAGGATTTTCGTTTAGAGTTTGAAATTAGCCCAATTCACCTCCCCCCCCCTCTTGGGCATCCAATCCTTACACCGGGGCCATCGTTGCAATTCACATAGGCACGGAACCGGTCATCACCAATCACACGAGGCCACAAAGAGCATGAATAGAATGGATCGCTAGCTGTAATCACCTGGACGGATGACAGATCCCTCCGCCGCTCCGTTGCGAGGGCATCTCCGCGCGCTTCAATCCTCCAAACCCTAGATCAGGCGGGGAATTTGTGTAGCAGTAGACGGTTGCTGATGGGTAGCACATTGGAGGAAGGATGCGGTATTTGCAGTTGGGCGGGTGAAGTTGTGATCACGAGGGCCGATGAAAGGCGGGAATCTTCGGGTGCACCGACAGGATCCCACGTCGACCAGATCTTTTTAGTCTCTCTCTCCTCATCCTCCTTCGCCTCGCTCTCCTTCGGCCGCCAAAAAGGGGCAGGGGCGTTTGATATTGATAATGAAAATCTGGATAAATTTATTTTTTAAGAAACTAAACAATACTCATTCTTAGTCTTTGTTTGTCCCACAGCAAACAATCTGTTATTATCATTCCTATATCATGTTATTAGAGAGCAGGCATTATCTGGATTAAATCTTATGAAAACCAAACACTCCTAAAGTGGTGGTTGGATAGCGGAATATGAGAGGCGGAATAGAGAGAAATGAGTTAGAATTGAAGGATTGGGATATGGTTGTGAGGCTCCTTTCCATTTTGGAATTGCGGCATGGAAACGCTTTAGTACTCTATAGTAGATTCTTTTTTTTTAACATTTGTGCGATGTGACGAAACGACGGACATAATACAAACACATCAGCTTTTGAGTGGAAAGAACCGTGCCACCCCTTAGAATTGAAACATAGCCTGAGTGGTAGGATAAATCCTATCCTTATCCCACACCCTATTCTTCAACCATTTCACTATCCCTAACCCTATGCCATTGTATCAAACAGCCCCTAAACACTACAGGTTTGGATTTAACCAGTTCAACAAGGTCGAATCAGGTTTGGATTATAGACCTGTTCAATAATGTCGGATTAGGATAGGCAAGTCAGGGCGCGGGTTATTTAGCACGATCCGACTCAACCTACATCTAGCATTGGATTGGATTAGTCCACATACTCTCCACATATACGTCGGGTCAAGATTTTTAGCCTTGAGTCTTGAACGGTTTTAGATCAAAAAACATGACCTACGTCTGGTCCATCAACTGTTGCAGATCGAAATTGCAGCCCGCACCCACCCATTACGTTGCTCGAGTCGGGTGGCATCTAGGTTCTATTGAGTTGTCTTGATCAAGACGTCTAAATGGCTATATGTGTGTATTTTAGACAGTTGATTTAATATAAGCTAGTGGAGTGTGTGTTTCCAGAGAAAATATGTATGTAAATAGCACATAAAAAACAGGAGGCATAACATGCACTTGTACCTACTCGACTCGGCTGTCCACCTAGATGATTAGGCCATTCTTTTTTGAAAAGAATTGATAAAGTTATTTTTATTGAAACGTAATATTTGAATAAATAAAAGATATGTGCAATTTGTAATACCGGTTCTACGCGTGTTAAAAAATATACTAACTTCATTAATACAATATTCTAGATTTATTTAAAGAATATTCTCCATTCATAAAAATATTCTAGTTTTAGGATAAGTATTCTACCTCCAGGAAGATGAATTTTTTAACACTACAAACGAGAAATTCCATCTCCACAAGACAAATATTCTAGTTTGATTTATTGGTGCGCTTGGCAGTGGCTACAGAGGACACAGCCACTCACGGGCAAGGACGTGGAGCTGCCGTACAAAGACGATGTAGCCAACTAAAACAATCGCACCCATTTAAACTAATAAATTTGTCTACGCTATAAAAAATAAGTTTTTGTAATATCATTTTTCACCCAATGAAAATACTAGTATTTTTCACATTGATCCCAATTTTTATAGAGGTTAGAAAGGCTCCAAAAACAATAAAAATATATTTTCACCCTTTTATATTTTATTTTCTTACCTCGTTTTCACGCATGCTCATTGGATACTTACCTTATCTAAAAATTAATAAGAAACAAAAGACTTCAATCACGGGTCTTCTTCTTTCACTTCCACCATCTACTTTTTTCTCTCAACGCCTTCCGCGGTTCACGCATTTTGTGTAGCCATGCCAAATATAAAGCCTAAGATACAAGTTCATGACATGCGTGCCGTACATAATCTACGCTAGTAAATAATAAATATTAAGAAAAAAATGCACGCAATGCCAACTCACTCAAAAAAAGACAAACTACGACATGCGGAAGAAAGAAAAGAGCCAGAGCCATGGCAGGGACATGTAACTACAAACACCGGTTGGCAGATGGTTTATGGAAAAACAATAGGAAAACAATGAATGATGCAGGGTAAAGATGTGCTTCCGGTCCACTAGGAGTTAAATTCAAGCCTAAGAACACTTAAAACAAAGGAAAAATAGGTGGGTGGTCGGTAGTTTCCGGTAGATTGCCATGTTAGGGGGGCTAGGCACCAAGGTCTCTAATTCCGAGTGTAAAGGGGTGGCCTTTTTTGTAAGAATAAATTCACTTACGCAGAATAAATTGATATTACTCTATCTCAAGTTAATAAAAATCTTTTTTTAATAGATTTAGAATGGATAAGCTATGGCATAAGGCTATCTGCGGTCGTCATACTCTAAACCCATACTATATGTGACTATTTTCATCCTAGTCATCAAGGTTCTATACTCTACATTACAATCCTCCACACCCATCATATTCTATATCAAATACTTCACACCCAACGATCTATTATTATTGTTATTATTACTACTACTACTATTACTATTACTATTATTATCTTCCCACCATCTCATTTTAAATTATTTTCTCCAACCACCAATCCACCACCCACCCACGTCATTCTCCGACCCTGCACGCCTCT
Source organism: Paspalum notatum (assembly GCA_022530915.1). Lineage (NCBI taxonomy): Eukaryota > Viridiplantae > Streptophyta > Magnoliopsida > Poales > Poaceae > Paspalum > Paspalum notatum. Next base: position 9,023,157 of record CM039691.1, read on the forward strand.
CGTCTCATCCTCCTGAACTGCTTCCGTCGCTGGACATAGAGCAAGCTCCGCAATCTTCCCTCTCCCCTCCTGGCTCTAGCCTATGCACCTACACCACCTTCACACCAGGTATGTCCTACCATCGAGCATGGAGCCAGAGCTCTGCTACCGCTGCCTCTAGATCCCAGCCACCACAAAACTTGAGCCTCCTCTCCGCTCCCCCCACCACCACCGCCACACTGGATCTAGAGCTCTGCCATTGGCTGCCCTAGAGAACATCCACACCTCCATGCCAGTCGCGGTTACCTGTGAGGCACATGGCCTAGTTGCGCCTCCCTTTCTCCATCGAGATGTGGGCCTTCTCCCCCCACTACACTGCTCATCCTCCTAGCAATAGTCGTCGTCGCCATGGATCAGTCGGCGAGGCTCATCATCATGTGGATCATCCTCGTCTAGCCTTGTCTACCATGCGCACCACCTCCGTTTGAGACTTGATTCAAGCAAGCTCTCTACTGGCAGCATCAAGAAAAGAGGTAGAACATAATTCCTTGTAGATTTGGTGGATCAGAAGTTTCCAGGTGCATAGTGTGTGGGCTACAATATGCCATGACAACAATTTTTGGCAATGCAGATATGCTGTCCTTGCGTACTATATGGGTTGCATAGCAAAATGTGGATATATCGCTTTGAATGTGTTGGGATGTAGTAGGCCCCAAGCTTTGTAGTATAACTAGCCCCTACAAGGGTTTTCGTGAATTGATGACATATCACTTAAGGTTCTAACATAATTTTGGTAAATGCACATAGGACTACATAGAATACTACGTTACAAGGTGCAATTGACTCCTATGAAATTCATTTTAAGGTTTCAAGTTAATTAAAGACATCCCGATTACTTAAATCCATCTATAGTGGTGCCACATTAGAGGAGCTCAAGTAGATAGAGAAGATGTGTGTCAAAGGTGCTCAAGAGATGACATACAAGTTGAAGACATGAGTCAAGACGAAGCCAATAGGATAGGAGTGCAAAATCAAAATCAGAAGAAACACAACTAATTGGAGCAAGATGGGCAACTTGTTTGAACACATGATAAAGATGGGCAACAGCATTAGGGGACTTGGTGGATATGCTTGACTACCACTACTAAGGGATCAAGATGTTACTTAATGCTTGAACCAAACTTTTTTCACCCTCATTTGACATGATCTAAGAAGGGTTTTGAGTCTTTATTTCACACCTAATGAAGTACCTTGGCAAGATTTTTGAGACATGAGCTTACGAACAAGAAACCCAAGGAGATAAGGAATTTTGGGATGTTAAGAGATGAACTTCTTCAAGAACAAGGATTTATCCCCTAAGGCAAGCATAGAAAACTTTTCAATCAAGTACAAGAAAGCAAAGGCATAGGCCATCCAAAGTGGAGGGTCCTTTGAGGATGAAGATTAAGAAATCATCAGTTTTATGAGAAACTTAAAAAAATGCTAAGGGTGGATACAACAAGGGGGCTAGCTAGTCCATGAGAAGTTCAAAAGGTCTTGCTTCAATTGTGGGGAAGTTGTCCACTTTTATTGCCAATTACCCATATAAGGACAACAACAAGAAGAAGAGAAATCAAATAAGAGGGAGAAATATGACGTGGCAACTCCCATGGCCTGTTTGTATCATTTTTATTATGCTACACAGTAGCTCTTAATTAGCCCTAGCAGCAGTGCAATGCTCCCCATGAAGCATAATATAGCTAGATTAAAAGCTGTCAAAAGGCCTAAACTCTAAGCTAACCTAATCAACGGCCACAATGTGAGCTTAGCTGTAACACTGTAGTGGTAACCTTGTATGAAACTAAACTTAAGCTATAGCTGGCAGCTGCCGACTTGCATTTACATGTATCATCCGTTCTCCACTTGACAAACAAAACCATATATAGGAGTACTGCATTTTTGTATACTACTGCCAAAATGTTCCCCACTGAAAGTTCAAAGCATATCAACTTGGTAGCTTCAATATATATTCAGCTACATAGAGAACTCTGAACAAATTTGTGTAGCCAGACAGGTGGCCAAAAGCTCTCAACTTTACTGGCCAGCTGCGTCGTCTCTTTTCTCCCAACACCCTCTGTTAGGAAATTTGTTAAAGACTCGTGGCCACTTTGTCTAAAGTAGGGGCGATAGATTAATCGCAGACGACGCAGATGGGGAATGTCTTTGGGAGCAGTGATGCCCAACTAAACAACCGCCAATAATGCACCATTAACAATTCGTCACGCTAGGCAACGCAAATCTACAGCGGATGCCTCACGTGATTACGGCAGAAAACAATGGGATTACTGGACTGACTTGTGCCGACTGCATGCCGTCCAATTTTTTTAAGCAGGGGACTGGAAGGTCCAAGCTGAGTAGCTGGGGTTTCCTGACGAATGAGTTTTTTAGGCTGCAACGATTTCGCGAAGGAGATGTCCATTTCTGTAGCGGCCACATAACGACCAATATCCTTATTGATCTCTTCAAAGGCAACAATACTGGAATTTATACTTTATCATCATGGCCACTGCTATCAAACTCAGGTACTTTACTCACCCATAACTGATTTTCCCCATGGTTTTAAGTAGTCCGATGTAGCTTTTTAGAGGGCTTGCCGGCATTTACTTTACTCCTGGTTTTTTTCTGCTATAGCAGGCTAACGACGTTTTAGTTTTATTTTGCCGTGGAATCCTTTTAGCACCACTACTCCTGATCGAGGCATTTAGTCATTCTTCATTCTGGATAACTAGAATTTATGCCTCATTGTCGTTTTCTTTATTTCAATGGATGATGCAATAAATCATTGAAAACTTGGTGAGTTTTTAATTTAATCATATTAGATGTTGAATGAATGCCAATGCTGATTATAGCCATGTTCTGTTGATTGGTTGAATTAGTGAAGTAATAAACCTAGAAATAAACCTACATATCCTATTATAACTTTTAGAGGATGTTACCATTAAATATCATAGCATGCTATTTAAAATATTTTTCCTTCTTTGACCCATTTCTTCTTCCTAGACCTTTGTGCAGCAGAACGTGCATATCCATTTTCAACGGTTGATGAGACAGTGTAGCAGAGCGGAGAGATAGAAAGCGTGCATATGTGATGCAGAAAACATGGTGTGCAAAATTCACTTCCACCCATTGGTGCACCCAGCCCAAGTAGCATGCATTAAATCAAAGTATGAAAAGTTCAACTGTGGCTAAGGTCTATCTGGGACATGAATGTATATATACACTCAATTTAGGTTAGGTTTACAATGTTTTTTGTGCAAATTTTAAGCATTATTGATTGGTATGGAACTACTTTGAAAGCCTAAAATTCACAACCCTTTGATCTGAGTGATAAATAACTACAAAAATCCAGAATTAATTTTTATCTAATAAAAGAAAATTGCATACATATTCACAAATTTAGGTGGACCGTACAAGCCAATACCCAAGAGTTATTGACAAACCCCTAAATACCTTAGGTTAAGCTAACAATTCAAGTGATTACATCTAATTTGCAGCCCTACACAAACAGGTCCAATGAAGTTTGTAGGCCACAGCGCTCACACTGTCCACGGCAACCTCATCATAGATTTTGATGGTAGAGCATTGGGACTCCTTTTACCTTGCAGTTCTTCTAGTGTACCTAATAACTACTTTGATGGCCCGAAGCAACAATGGCGAAAGCATAGAAAGCCAATAGCAAACGAACTTGGATCGTGATAAATTACGATACCAATAACTCATTTTTAGATAAATTAATTCTGCCCCTTCCCCTTCCTACCTCCTTGATCTAAGCTCTTCCTACAATTACTATTTTCTTCTAAATGCGATTTATTTAATGATTTGTCATCTCCCCTTAGTACGCATTGGTACCTTTGAGCATGTCATCTAAACTGGAATAAATCCATAAAAATGAAACACTTGTGCCAAGTTTAAGACTTAAGTGCAAATGGACTTATTCCACCCCAAGTAAACAAAACAACCGAGCGGTGCAACAAAACGCATTGGTACTTTACATGCTCAAAAACCTCAAAGCATGCTTAATAATGACAGGTTATGCTCATCGGTCTGCCTTGAGGTATTGTGCGATAATCATAGCACAAGCACATATGTCCTCCGAGTAAATGAAAAGCCACACATTTAAGTTAGTTTACTATTATTTGAATCCCTTCTATTTGATTTTGTTTGGGCAGCCCCACTTGTTTATAAGAGTGAACTTTTTATGACCAAAAGGAATATATATATGGCTTCGTTCATATATACTGAGCAGAGAAATCAGCACTATATCAACCAAACTAAAACACAGCAGTAGAGAGGACCAGTTCAATATATGAAACACAACTTAACCGTATATGGGAACATAGTTTAAACAAAGCAATGGCATGATAAAGATTGTACACAGCCTTCTAGCATTATTGTTTCTCTTTTTGATTTCTCTCATGCTAGAGTTTAAATTTCACCACTGGCTCAACGCATGGAGGCAACAAGCTTGAGGCAGCAACTGCATAACTTGCGGCAAAATCATCGGTGTGACCAACATCCAACCTATAACATCAGATTTAAATCATTAGGAATTGCAACTGTTATCCACATGTCATTCTAAGTAAATTCACTCTCCTGGGTATACTTCAAACACTGCATGAAATCCATTACAATAGTTTTCTATAACAATTGTAAAGTTTTTGTATGGTTTAGACTATCTCATGGAAATAAATGAGTTTGTGCGATACTGAGTTGATGAAGCCACATACTAGATAATTATTCATCATCTTCAGCTATAGTGTTTCATTATGTGATATTAATTGAGAACTTTTGTTGCAAGTGACGTTAGCAATTTCTGTAGCATCGGTGCTATGATTACGGTGCTACTCTTCGTGAATCATTTATTTATCAACATTGTAACAAATGTGAATAGCACAATACAAAATATACCGATGAAAAAGAAATGGGGTATCATCCCTTTACTGATCCCATGTTATGTACTGTCGTCCTATTTACACATATGATGAGGTTCCTCTCTACACCATTATGAGCGGTTGTTATAGGCCAAATACCCCAGACGAGCAGGTCCAACTATGGCCTAGGATTTAGGATTCGTATTCACAACAGTACCCATATATACTGTAGCACCTCTGGGAGCCCATCATCTAGCTTAGGATTTAGGAAGAGTAAAAAATCCAGTTGAATTAAGAAGCAAGTAAAGCAAATCGTATATCTTCTCTATGTATAGAAGCCCCTTGTATCCGATTGAATTAAGAAGGAAGTAAAGGGTTTATCCCTTAGGATCTCCTCAAATCCTTTTTGTCGTCAGCATTGCATTAACCATACGATGCCCTTGAGATCATTCATTACCTCGACAACACCACCAGAAAAATCTGCTACATTGTTGTCATCTTGCTACAAAGTATCATTGTGCTACTATTCTTTCATGTCGACATGATGGAACTGATACACAACACAAGCTACAACTCCTACTCACCATGGATTACTTGCTCGGGTGGCTACCATAGCCACCACCTTGGCTTAATCATGGACTAATTTAGGAGGTCCCTCACATGTCAAAAGAAATAAAGGTTGGACACTACAACATTGGCCTCAACCATGCCAAGACAAGGGTAGTATCAGTGCTACAAAGGCAAGCAATAAGTTATTGTGAGGTCATGCTATGCGAAAAAGCTGAGGGAGACAATATGGGCCAAATACCCATGGACAACCTAGTAGGCCCAACAAGGGGCCTAGGAAGGATCACTATATTACTTTCATATGTGACTATTGCAGCTTTGCATTTTTAGCACATGCATGAGAACAATACCCGTTTGTATTGCAGGACCATTGTGGGGATTAGAAAGAGTCATATTGGTTAGGGTTTTAGAAACAATTTACATTCAGATTTACTTGTAAATTAAGTTTGCAAGGGTGGATCTATGGAAAAAAAGAAAGAAAGCTCATTTATTTCATCTTCTACATCTACCTCCTTTTAAGCTTCTGTGGCTATAGGGACATGCCTCCAACAACATTAGGAGCCGATTCATAGATACATCCCCTCTCCTTATATAGGGAGGTTTTATTGACCCTTAAGGCATATCTATTGTATATCTAAGTCAGACATATTTAGCATATCGTCCCTACTAATCCTAATCCTAACGGCCCATATCGCCAAACCTAGTCCAATAGGCCTAGCCCGTCGCTCACTACATCAAAAATACATTTGACAACAGCCCTACAACATTATTATGAGCAAGAGCTCCACTGCATGCAGAGATGTTTCAACGATATGCCATCATATCACTATTATGAGCACCAAAAACTCGATATTACTACATTGTTTTAGTATATCCATAGCCTGTACGTACGTGAAACGGGAAGTACTTATGCTAGCTCCAGTCATTCCACAGGGATAGGAAGTAACCCATTTCTCAATGCTTGGAGATAGGACGCTCATGCTCAACACTTTTGAAATCTTGAGATAAGAGACAGTCAATATATATAACCATGAACGAGAAAGCACAGTTACAAGGAAACTTTATATCATTTGCTAGCTACGTATCTAATTATTGATCTTGAGATTCTCATGATAATTGGTAACTTGATTTTGCATGCTGTCAAGAAAACTTACAAGTTTCTCGCAAGTTATGCAGTTGCCGCCTCTAGCTTGTTGCCTCCAAATGAAAAATCCTACAAAGGAACATGTAGAGATTACTACAATCAGATATTTTTAAGAATTATTAACTATTTGACATATATTTGTCAAGAAGAGGTGTTCACAAACTTAGCTCACTACCATGGGAAATATGCAAACACAAAATGATGTTATTCTTTCAACTTAAACCTCATTTAAGAAGGTTTCTTCAATTAACAGAAAGTCCCATATACGTTAAAATGACATATTTTTGCGGTAGGTTATTATAAACACTGTGAGGGGACCTTCAACACATCCAGTCTGCATATACCTTATGCGCCTGATAAGACGCAAGTATGCAGCAAATAGTATTTGAACTGACAAGTCTGGAAACTAAAAATTGTAAGGTCAGCAAGAAAATAGCTATTTATGTACCAAAACGTGCATACTTAGATGATTCATCTACCTGGGGATACAGATCATAGCAAAACCTGTGCTGACAATCTTGTATTTTATGTTCCACAAGGATCCAAAAAATCTTTTGAAATCGAGCGTAAAAGGAAATCAGATCTGGGTGAAAACACGGTGTTTTACGCATGCAATCTTTGATGATACATTAGATCTAGGATCAACATGAGAGGAAAAGCAAAGCTATCTGAAAGATTCACTACAATATATATGCTCCATGCTGACAAGGCCAGAAATTGTTGAAGATCAAAAGTTGTAATTACTAATAATTAGTTAGTTACCTGGGTGTATATATAGATCAGATCTTTAGTTCCATTCCATAGAGGCTGAGATTGCTTCTCCTCCGCTACACACCATGACGACTCTGCATCACTGTAACCCCAGAAGGAGGAAGAGGAACACAACTGTGCTGGTGCAAAGAGGGGGGACGAGGCCGGGTCTACTTTTATAGCCGGAAAAAGGCGGAGGTGAAGGGATGATAAGAGGCAGCGCGGGGCAAACAAGTCAGAAAGATGGTTTGGAGTGATTATAAATTGGATCGGTGGCAGGCAATGTCACTCCGCATTTGGAGACAAGCAAAAACTCCCACTTGCCTGGAGTAGCTTAGCTATGCTTGGACGCCGCCCCATTTAAAACTAGTATGATCTTTTAATTCGCACTGAATTTGTTTATTACAAAATTTTCAGTACAATTATTGCCATAAAAAAACATCACGAACAGGTCTGACAGAAATGGACAACTCAGCCCCTTTTTAATATGTTGCTTCCAAGGCATGGTCTTGTGCGTCTTTGCATAAAAAGAAAATCAAGTGGCGTCAAACATCCTCTAATGGTTTTTCGATCCATTAATTAACCATCAGCCCTGGTTATATCTTGGGGTAACAATTTGAACCCAGTTAATTATTGGTACTACGATACATGCAAGACAAGCGTGTTCCTATGCATTTGTTAAAATGCTCTAGCCTAGCTGTGGCCGCAGCTTCGACGAAACTGCATGAATGGTGAGGGACGCCGACGGGTCCATGAATCTTTTTGCCTAGCTGGGACTGCTTGTCGATCGCTGCCCTTGGAGGCTCATAATCCAATGCTGCGCTTCCTGCATGCTAGATCCCAACCCATCCATCACACCATCATCGATCAGAAACGAAAAGACAAGCCGCTGCAATTTGACAGCGCCCGAATCTAGCATGGCGTGTACACCCATATTTTACTTAATGCATGCTGTGTTACTTCCGACCATCATATTGACCAGTCTTGGCGCCTCATCCGTAGCATTTGGGCATGTTTATATCCTGGCCCAGGTTACTCGACAGTAGTTGTACAAAAGATATGCACATCTCAGAGAATAAGTGTATAATTAATGTTGAAAGATCAAAACCCAATGGTGAATACTCTCTCCGTCCCAAAAAGAACCTCGTCTGGCATCCGAAACGTTGTCCCACAAAAATCGTCGTCTGCCGCCCTGCCTCACCGTGGGCCCCACAATCCATCTTATCCTCTTTCTCCATCGTCTCTTTCTCTCTCCTGCCTGCTAGGAGTAGTACGCATCTCGTCTCTTCTCTCGCTTGCAGGATGCATCGCGCCCCGGCTGCTGCGGTACCTGCGCCCGTGCCCCATCGACGGCGGTACCCTGCGCCTGAGCCGCGGCGGCGGAGGCGGCGCCGAGGCCGGAGAGCTCGAGCTGGGACGGCGACTTGGCCCCGAGCCGCGATGACCTCAATGACGGCTTCGGTTGAGAGCGGCGGTCCTGGGTCCCGTGCGGCCGGTGGGGAGACCGGAGCCGCGGCGGGCGGGGAGACTGGTGTGGCAGCGGTCCCGCAGCAGCGGGCGGGGAGAACGAAGCCGCGGCTACGGGCGGGAGACCGGAGGTAGGCGAAGCACTGCAGAGGGTTATTTGGTCTTTTCGCATATCTGTTGTTCGGGCCTCCGGTTCCTAAAGCGACCGTCTTTCTGGGACGGAGGGAGTAATCAACAAGGAAACTTCAAAACAATGGTTTTCTAATTTAGATCCTGGTGCTCACTGCTCCAAGCTTTTATTTTTGTGATGTCCATTCTATCAGTGATCTAAATTAAGTTTGTTTCCATCAATGAGAAAAGTATGGTCACAAGAAGTAGATTACAAGCCTAGCAACTTGTACTGAAATAATTTCAATCATATTTGATCATCGATTACAAGAGCCTAGCAACTTGTACAAAATTTTCAAACAACAATGGAGCATTTTATTCTAGTGATATAATTTCAATCATATTTGATCATCGATTTAATGAAGGATGAAAAGGGCAAGTAGGAGAATGCTCCCAAGTTATCAGGGCCTGTTTGGATGAGCTAAACTAATTTTGAGCTCCAACTAAAAATTAGCTAGCTAATAAATAGCTATGCATGTTTGGATACCTCAGCTAATATATGGTTGGAGTCCTAGTAGATAGCTAGGCCATTTTCCACCAACTAGTTGAAATTAGCTGGGTTCCATCAGCTAACAACTAATTTTTAGCTAGGGGTGGGCTAAAAATTAGCTGCACATTAGCTGGTCTATTTGGATGCAATATAGCTAATTTTTAGCATCTAATTATTAGTTAGGGATATTCAAACCTCAAAGTACAATGTAGGCAACTGGCGGACCCGATATGTGGAAAGCATTTGCTTTCCTTCGGTTCAGATAGATATATAATTAACTTACTCCCATTGGTTGCTTAAGATCAAAATATAAGTTATTTAGCATATTTGAATTGATTTTGGGTTACATGAGCAAGAGTCACAGTGATTTTTTCAATTATAAGCTTCAGAGAGCTGAACCAAATTAAATGTTGTTTAGTTTTTCACCAATTAGTTAGTGGTCCAATTCAATGAATGGTCCAAAAGCAGTGTTCTGAGAACTGCTTATCTACAGTTTTTGAAAGGCCTCTGTGAAGGACAGGTAGACAAAACAGCCGATCAAACTCAGATGGCAGCACCACCAGCAGGAAAATAATTTCCTTCATCCACGTAAGGGCCTGATGCAATTTTTATTTTGGGGGTGGGAAGACTACTGATGGTACGATTTTTTTAATAGTGCATTATTGGAGATGTGAGAGAGTGTTTGATCCTCCCAAAACATTCCAGTCATCGACTTCCTTTAAGAAAAGGAGGAGACCTTTTGACATTATTAACCAAAAGTCCTAATTTTTATCAGAAATATAGAGAGTGTGTAGCAAGTGCTTGATGGTACGGTTACACATGGACAAAATTAAAGTCTCTTCTGATCTAGAAAATGGATAGTCTTCACTACTAAAAACGTGTTTTTTTGCCGGCACCCTGTTTTTACAGCAAATGTGGCTTCGGCGTTGCTTGTTGACAGTGTGGTTGTGAATGTGATCATAAGGCGCAACATTATATTTTGAGATATATGTGCCATTTATTAGCCTAGCCACCTTGACACATAGTGACTTTACTTGTACATATGACGACTATGCTTTCTACAACTGAAGGCTGAAGCCCATGCACAATTGGCTTGTATGTTACCTCACTCCAAGTCATGGAGAAGGCTAGGTACTACCGACCTGGAAAGGACAACTGAAGGTACTTGGTAGGCTTATGTTCTTTTCCTTGTGAAGATTTTGGTGAACCGAGGATGTATGGTCAAGCACATCCTAAAGTTCTGATATATTCGGAGTCCAATAATTACTGTATCTTGGCAAATGGCATGGGCTCTTCTGACGAGTGCACTAATTTGTGCACTACTAATATCTCTTCAAACAGTATGGACTGATCAATGATATCAACTACACATGTTTTCCACTTCAAAAAAAAAAAACTACACCTATTTTCTCATTCGATGAATTATGATGTTATTTGTGCTATTGTTATGTCAATTTACAGTCATGGATGTTACGTTACTATATATTATGTATTTGCGATAAATGTTGAGATCTAAGAGAGAATGAGATATGTTTATATTCAATGACTTTTTGTATGCTTAAAGCTGTGCTGATATGCACTTAAAGCCATATCAATTTTCAGATTAATCTGAGGGACCAAACAGGTGCCACTTCGAGGCAGGGGAGGAGCACAAAGTTGCATCACATGCATGGAACCCATGTTGCCCTTTTTCCGGCGCATAAAATTTGGAAAAGAAAAATCTTTAGTACTGCATCGCTTCGCTTGACCAGTGAAGCTAGCTAGTATTCAACCGAGGGGAAGGAGAGGTAGCAACTGGGGCGGGCAGGTTGCACCAACAATTCTCTGTCCTTACACTGGAGAGATTAGTACGTACTTTACTAGTAAACAACTAGCTAGTAGTGATTTACGCTTAATTAAACAACTACTAATTTCCTATGCAGACATGAACCAAACGATGCAAACAGCAGGGATAAAGTCAGCTCATGAAGCCGGCCGGCCCTCTCCTTTTGGTTGTCGGCAATGTACGATCGAGATGCGCAGAAATTATTAGCGTGGGCATCCAAAGCAGAAAATTGCAGCAGGAGGGAGGAGGCCACATAAGACCTCGATCTGTCGGCACCGAGGCCACTTGTGTCCACGTCGTCAGGATCTGCGCCACACAGCTGCCGGCCGGCCTGCCGGCCCTCCGGATCCAGGAGCAGGCGCGAGCAGCTGCCTGCCGGTTGCCGCAGGATCTTCGCGTTGCTCGGCAGATCACGAGCTGCCAGACGGTTTGATGCTCTTCACCGGACGATGGTGGTGGCAATTGGAATTGGATATTTGACATTCTCAACAGTCAACGGAGGGCTTCGCCACCGTCGAGAACGTGAATAATGGCTTTGCAAAACTGCCGTTTAGGACATTGGCATCTCGATTTACATGCACATATATTCCTCTTTGTATTCGTTGCCTTTCCTTTACCTGCCGTGGGGACGGTGAAATGGCAAGTTCACATTTTGGCTACGTTAAATGGCTTGAAACTTGCGATCGAAACTCCGTGACTCAAGTAGTTTTATCGGCGCGCCACCAATCGTCACAAATGCCGTCTGTCCACATGCTAACTCCCATCCATACACACCGCCGATATATATATATCGTCAATGTGTTGCCCGTCTGCGCCGATCTTCGTCGTCAGGTTCCATGCATGCCGCTGCATGCCCCGTCTGTAATAAGCAGACACGTCTGTGATAGGCAGCGTCCACACGTTGTATCAGTCTTAGCATAAGAGCTGCCCATTCACTTGCTTATTATCAGAGCCATTAGAGGCATAATATCTAGAAAAAAAGCATCAAAGATTTGACATCAACTTTAACATTCTGAAAATTACCAGACTCTACACAGAGGACTCAATTTCGCATCAACTTTAATTTGACTACGTACAATCTCTTGCATAAGCACTCGTTGCCCCATCCTCTCACGTCACCCCTGCACAAGCAAGCTACATGTGCATCCTTGGTTATACAAGAACTCAGCAGCCGCGTCCTATTCAGACACGGCCTCTACGCACACGCACCCTGCACAAGCACGGGCACCATCTCCAACACACCTCCCAGTGAAAAAATAATTTGCGCACAGCTCCACCTCCCTCAAATCCCGTCAAATGGGCCGGTGTGCCAGCTTCCCAGATCGAGTTCACCATAGGCCGTGACAGTAAATACATTTTGTTTCGAGCCATTATTGTAAGTATTCCTTGCCTTTGAGAATTAAAACAAGTGTATATTACCTCCCTCGATTAATTATCATGATAATCAACTTTGTCTAAAAGCCAGATATGAAAACTCCCTAATCTCGTAAATTTGGATCTACCCCTCCATGTGCTTCAACTCACATCGTGCTAGATCGATGTGCCACAGTGACATTATGTACAAAGTGGTGTTTCCTATTGGGCCTACATGCTAGCCTAAAAGTGCTCTTTTTTCTTCCTCCCTGCCCTTTCCATCACAGCTCCACTTACTATGTTTTCCATTCCATCACAATTTCCTAACCTTCCTAGCTTCTCTAACCTGATGCACCCTCACCGTGCTAGCATATCAAGCCCACCCGCCGCCTTGAGCCCAAACGTCACCTTGTGGTCGCCACATCACTCTGAGCCTCAACTGCTTCCTCTCACTCCCACACTTATGTGTTCATACACAAGACTGTCGCACCGGCCACAACTCCAAGTAAACAAGAAAGTGCATCTAGACCCTCATAGTGAGTTTTGGGGTTTTAATTACACATGAATAAATAGAGTAGGAGGTTTACAAGTTCAAGAGCAATCGCTTATTCCAAAAGGACGCAAAGTGATGATAGGAGGTACCCTAAGTGGTGAAATAAAAGTTTATCATGGCATCAATGCTTGAAAATTAGAACTTCTTTTCTTAATTTCCTTTTGTCTTTAAATGGAGTTAGGTTGTCATAATATCAAAAAGGGTGAAACATATGCTACTTATGTTGACTTTGGTGCTCAAATATGCTACCATCTTCTCTCAAAATGGTCACACATATGCACCACAAATGTGTAACTAGAAAGGGTTCCTAAGAGTGGTGCGTGAAAGTTCACCCACAAGGTGTGAAACTTCTACATAGCGGTTTCGGAGTTTGTCTGTGTCGCACATCTTCCACCTTCATCCTCTAACTGGCTAGTATATGGAATTTATGTGTGTTGTTGGAGTTCTACATTTTCTCTAGAACTTGGCTTATGTGAGTATTATAATAGTAACTTTTGAACTGTATGGATGTCTTCTTCCTTCCACCTCCTAATAGTTACTCTCTCCTAAATGCGATGTTACTTGAGCCAAAGACCCTTCAAAAGTCAATATTCACTCCCCAAGAGTGAATCCTTGAGAGATACAAGCTAGGTTTGACTAAGAACTAAAGATATTGGTACTAAGTTTCATCTATATCTTTAATTTCAAGCATCTGAGATTCTCATCAATTCGTGCTTCTTTACTAATGGTGGTTTGTCTACCTAAACAGCAAGCCTTTGCATGTTGAAACCCCTCACTCATGTGGTTGAGGTTTGGGAAGTTAATAATCACCCCCCAACAATCAAGTAAACAAACCCAAACTTTGTGATACTCCGTATCTTAAACCCCAATTAAGTGCATTAATCATGTCATCATATGCATTTTTGAAATTTTTGAGTTAAGGATTTAAATTATTTGAATCAAATTCCTTCAAAACTCTTTCAAAATTTTATATTTATCCAAGGACAAAAGTGCAAGGTTATAGTATTAATTACACCCTTTCACTTTTGTAATTTGGACCTTTGGGTAATTTTGCTTGTGTGTGGGGTTAAAAATAAAAATTTACAAAATTAGTTATAAAAAAAAGGAAACAAGGGGTGAAATCGGTGGCCCAAAGCTGCGGCCCACCCCCGGCTTCCCGGCCTGGCTGCGCCACGCGCGGGCTGCCAAGCCCAAGCCGTGGGCGGCGCTGGCCTTGCGCTCGGCCGCAACCTAGGCCCAGCCCACGGGAGCCGCCTCCCCGCCCCAATTACTCCTATGCGCAAAAGATTAGAATGCTTAGCTATGCTTAAATCTTAGGCCGCACTACTTTCAAAAGAAATTGAATTCGGACAATAAAGTTTCTTGAGATATTAATTCGAGACAGTGGCAAGATCAGTTATTCTTTTGGTATTGATATTTATGGAAGATCTAATGAATGAACATGGAATTGGATCATGATCCTGCCTATGTCATATAAGGTCGTCCGATGTTTGGCCATGCTTTCGGCTTTCAAACACGCCTCATTCACTTGTCGTCCTTTACTGGCTCCGATAAGCCTCTCATTTCTTGAATCTAGGGTTGAACTATGATGAGACCAACTGGAAGGTGGGAGACCGGTGGGTGTCGACGTACTGTACCCCCGGGTTTTGGTGAGGACAGTCCAAACTACGTGCCAAGGGATGTTAGGATTGTCATATGAAGAGTGTAAAATCAATTCGAATCACTAGGCTTATCAGGTGTAAGAGCTTGATCGCGATCAACATTGTAGTTAAGAAGAATAATGCTTTTGCTAATGAATGATTTTGGAGAGTGTTTGTCTTTGCTTGATATTATAATTGGTATAACCTAGAATAAGTAGGGATAACTAAAAGAAGTTGACACCCTAGAAGCTAAGGATTTACATCTGGGCTTGCTACAGTGTGAGTTGACCTACTCAGATCAACTATAGATTAGAAAGTCGGGTTTTGGCGCCGTTGATGGGTAAGTCTTGCAGAGTAATTAGTACTCTGTCCTTTTCTCTCCTGTTTTCTCCAGGTGCTGAATACATCCTCTTCGAGTACGATCCTGCTTCCTTCGCTCCTCAGTAGTCCTCATGTTTTGAGAGTGCATCACCAGGCACGATGCAAAAGAACTCTGTTTGTGCTAGAGTAGAATAACCTTTTAAAGACTTTTATATGTTCTACTCCTTTATGTATAATTATTAAGGACTCAGTTTGTAATAAACTTCAATTATCTTGTAATAAAGTTTTGGTTACTTGTGAAATGTTGTAATGTGGACTCCTTGTGAGTCGCTTCATAAGCTCGATCCAGATGGAAAGGTTTGTCAACCTTGACATTGACAGACTATTGGAATTAACTTAAGTTTGATGCTTAAGTCTTACCTAAGTACTAAACTCAGGTTAATTTGGGCGGTTCTGCCGCAAACTTCATCTTTGCGGTCACTTGGGTGAGGATTTGGGTTGAAAGAGGACTCTTCTTAACAGAGATGTATGCATTCCTTTATATTTTGGTCAGACTTTTGGTAAATAAATTTGTGTATTGTGTATGTTTTTTTGGTAGTTTGTTTGCATGTTTTTTTAGCATTGACTTTTTAGGGTTTTGTTATTTATGATCTTTATGGTGTATGTATCTAGTGAAACAACCTATATACATATATTTAGAGAGTGTATCAACAAAGTTTTGATTAGAGATTTTTTAATGCTTGTTTTTTGAGCTTATGATATATTTGCATAATGTTTAGGCATTTTCACAAACTTCTCATTCATACATATGGAAATTTTGCGGCAATACCTAAAAGTTCTGCTCATTAATAATGAAACTGCTCTTAAGCTATATTTTATATAACAATTGCCTATTCACCCTTGTCCCTATAGGCAATACTAGATCCTCTTTCAAAATTGTCGTTCTAAGGTCTATTGTGGCTCCATCATCATGGAATTTTCACGTTGCCCATGACATGTGGAGCCAGAAGAACACAGTTGTATTGCATAGGATGAACATGACGCCTATCTTATCAAGCTCTCTAACCTCACTTTCTACCTCGGCATACCATCAAACTCGCTTGTTGGCCCTAAGGCCTCTGCAAGATCTTGTGTGATGAATTTGTGCATCACTAGTCATCAGTTTTGATGCCATGTAGCACAGCACATAAACCAAGATAACATCAGTGCGACAAGGCTAAACCATAGCTCCTCTATGCATGGCATTTGTGGCTGATATGGATGGAGGCAGTTAATGCAAGTGGCGACAATGGTGGAGGAAGAAGACAATGGAATAAAGAAGGGGTTGTAGGACATGTATGAAAGCAGGAGAACGTGATAGTGAAAGAGAACAAGAGAATGCACCTAGAGCCCATGTCCATGTCACAGACCATTGATATGTCACTACCATACACATGAGATGAGATTATGGGGGTTTGATATCTAGTTTAGTAATTGGAGCAGGAAAAGGCAACGATCACAAGAATTGAAGGGGGGTGCTATATATCATACATGTGACCATGTGGCAGCTCATAGGCCAATTTTCTTTTGCCAGTAGAATACGTTCTGTTTAGTAGAATTTTTTTTCACATGGGAAACACAAAAGTCATGATGAAAAGAATTATTTGTTCTAACAGAAGGGAACACTATAATTAATTAAAAAATATTATAGGACATCATGGGACCCAGCCGTGACAAGACGTGGTCTATTCCTATATGCGAAATAGAGCACACGCAATAGTTGAGGGAGATGATATAGACATTTCCCTCTATAATTTAAAGTAGCACTGAGGCACGACGTAGATTGATGGTTGCGCAGATCAGTCCATGAGGATATGGCCCAATAGCAACACAGCTGCTCAAGAAGTATCCACCCTTTTTAAGTTCCTCCCACTCTACAAATAAATTGAAGGTCAAGGTTCATCGTTCATGTTGTGTTCCCCATTTTTAAAAATAAAATTATGCTTGAGTTTAAGCTGGTTACTTCCGTAACACAAAGGTAACATAATCCCTCGTACCATGGATGGCATGGGAAGGAACCATATTGCAATGTTGGTGGATGGAGCACCTGGCACCGGCAGGATTCAAATCCCGGTAGCCTGTAGTCTAGTTGACAATGTCACATACGGCGTCGCTGGTTGGAAAGGTCGCTTGCCCAACCCCCACATGGGGAGGTTAGACTGAGTACAGTAAGGAGGAGCAAAGGAGAGACCAAAATCCACGTGCGTTAACTCCTCCGCTGGGCTCCTCCTCCCACTCTCTCTTCCTCCCAGCGAAGAGGCCGGCGAGGAGGTGTGGCCGCCGCTACAGCGTGGGCGGGCCTGAATCTAGCCCGAGGAGACAGCCGCGGTGAGGAGGCCGGCGGGAAGGGAGGAGCGGTGGTGGCAAGGGAAGGAGCGGAGGGGAGAAGGTGACCGGCAAGAGACGGTAGAGCGGGGAGGAGGAGGAGTGGCAGCGGCGGCGGGAAAGTGGGAGAAGGAGACCGGCGAGCAGCAAGGGGGGGGAGGAGTGGCGTCAGGGGGAGGAGGCCATGAGGGGGAAGAGGAGCGGAGGGTAATAGGTGACATGGCGGGTGACGTGGATTTTGGTCCCTCTTTGCTTCTCCTTATCAAAACCATGTTTGCCATTCTACCTACCCTCTCATCCTGTGGGACCTAGGCAACCGACAGCCGCAATCAAATGCCTAAAGTGCTTTAGAACGGCCGAAGCGGGTTAAATTGGGGCCACGGTTGCCGGTTGTCGAGTCTCCCATCGCCGCGCCGCTCGTCGGAGCGGAGGGAGCTACGGTTGCCAGAGCGTGCGCAGAGGGAGCCACGGTCGCCGGGTCGCCCACCGTCGCCGCGCCGCTAGCCGAAGCCCACGCGGAGGAGCCACGGCCGCCGACATGCGAAGAGAGCCATGGTCACTAGGGGGGCGCGTGGCTCACCCGTGTGTGCCCTCCAGCGGGGTGGCACCCGCGAGAGAGGAGAGATGGCGGCGGGGATGCAGACCACGGCATCGCATGCTATGATGGAGGTGACAGTATGCGGCAACTTAGCCTGTTCAACCAAAGATGCCCTCACTCAGTGCACCTACTACGGTTATCCTCAACCAAACAGATCCTCTTGTCTTGCCAAAGCCCCCTTGAAGCAAAAGTCCCCCTCAAAGCCAAAGTTAAGTAAGCAAGCAAATGAGTAAAGTTTGAAATAGACGGTAGGATATAGGGGACGTTAGCCTAACCGTTCCTCCGGAATGTCTCATTCTACCACTCTGCCAATAGCAACACGCACACGAAACAGGTAGTGGAGAGAATACTCATTTTTAGGCCCACCTCTCGAACGAATGGATATAGTCATCTGATGGAGTGGGTATGTGTATCGCTAAAATAGCATTTGCGATCTGTTCCCATGTTCATTTGTGATCAATTTTCAAACTAGGTACTCATACAGGTCATCTGCTGTGTAGAGAGACGACACACCAAAACAGCATTTCCAGTCACCATTCACCAGAATGCCAGATCCTGAGGTGAGTGGGCTACAGAAACAACAGCTTCATGGGCAGGTTCAGCAACCCAGGAACATAGCAAAGCTATGTAATCAAAGTTGACTCAAGATGCTTAAGAGTACCCCAACAGTTGGCAACTTCAAATTCTTTTGCTAATATACGCCTAATTTTCCCAGTGGCTTTACTTTAATAATAGGCATAGGCGCATAGCAGAGGTAGAATAACCATTTTTCTTAATCACGTGACCCTTCAAGATCTGTTTATGCAAATATGTGCATCTGGTGTTGAACAGATTTATCAATGTACATGAAGAGGTAATCAAGTTCCTTATGTGTGTTGATATAGATCTAATGAAAAAAATGAATCCTGCCCTGGCTTCTAAGTTCTAATGGTCTAATCATTCCTATAAGAAAAATGCATGCAACAAACCTAGGGAATGGAGAACAACACAAAGCATTGTATTGGAATATAGCAAAATCCTAATGGAACAAGGTTCCTCTTGTAAGAATTGTATATGCATTCTTCTTGTAAGGATCCTTTAGGTTTAAGGGTTCAAGGGGCTTGTCTTCATGTGGACATACATGGGTCATGGCCTTACAGGGAGATTCTAGGGTTCTCAGTGCTGCTATGGTTGTTGATCCAACATACTACAGGGCCTACCCAGAAGTTGAGACCACCATATTGCAAGCTCCAACCACATACAATGCAATCTTCTTCAACTATGCCTATCTTGTAGAGCAGTCATAGTCACAGGCATGGGAGGGTGGGACCGAACTATTATAATATAAGATCAGATGTTAAAGACATGCCCCTTTTGATGGAGGACAGCAGGTGGAGATGATAACCTATCTTTGTTTAACAAATTACAAACTCAGCTCCAGGTTTGCAACAATTAGGGCAGGCAATGGGTTCTGAAGTAAGAAGTATGGTGGATTAGTCATGAGAATTTGTTTTTTAGCATAAAAAAAGCTTGGGATGAAGCATGGTGGATTAGTCATGAGAAATTGTTTTTTAGCATAAAAAAGCTTGTGATGAGAAGAGGGAAATCATAGGAAATTAATCCATAACTCACAAGATTTGATAAGTCACAATAAAGGGTTGAAATGTAGTATTCATCTTTCTTTAGAAAGAAATTCCTTGCTTATTCCAACACCTTACCATGTGTTCAAAATAGTAGAACTTTGTTATTCCCTCCCAACAACTCTTAACAAAAAGAAAGCACATTAGATTACTTTTTTTCAGTTCATTTCTCATAACTACATGAGTAAAATATTATCACAATGTCATTTTGAGAAAGACTGCATACACATCATAAAGCCTGATTTCCTTTATGCAACTAAAAAGCACAGCGATTTGTATATTATTGAG
Source organism: Paspalum notatum (assembly GCA_022530915.1). NCBI lineage: Eukaryota > Viridiplantae > Streptophyta > Magnoliopsida > Poales > Poaceae > Paspalum > Paspalum notatum. The sequence goes on from CM039691.1 coordinate 9,043,193, forward strand.
GCCTATTATGGCAGTAAGGATGGATCTGATATGATTATAACAACTCATAAAACATAATTTACCCAAGTGAGGTGGCTGGTAAGTGGTATGCTCTTGCAGACCAAGGCAATCGAATGAATATGATAGACATGGGTATTTCCATTATGTCTTAAAAGGATACATGCAGGAAGTTTCACAAAAGTAACTAACTCAAAGACAATAACTGAATTCATTTCAATCAGCGGTAAATAAATTAAAGCACAACAGCCTATGCGAGTATGCCAATAACAATCAGGTAGGTCATATCAATTTCCTCATAAATTTACGCATTTTCCAAGATAGAGAGCACTGATTGATTGATGTATCTTTTTCTCGACTTCTTAAAATGCATGTGCACAAATTTCACTAATCATCATGTGGAGAAAAAGAGGTAATTCATCATATGCAGTATGCACAAATCACATAAGCACTGTTTGACAGCCTTTCCCAACAGCCAGAGCCAGCCAACCCCACACCAAAGCCTACAACAAGACGCAACGAGAACTGCATTCCCTAATCCTGTCAACTTAACATAATACAGCACAATATATCCATAGGTTCACCAAATAATAACACGGGGGGGCTAAATTGCAATATCAAATCCCCACTAATGCTCAACAGCATGCCAAATTTACTCAGCCAACAGATCAACTGAAGCTAATAGGGGCAAGGAAAGATAAAGGAAAAGGAGTACTAAATAATAATTGCTAGAAGAGCAGCAGAGTGAAGCTAAATGCTTGCTACAGCTAGAAAATTCATCTATGTATGATCTCTAATACTACCATCTATCTCCAACCATGACTCTCGAACAAATCTGCACAAAACATCCATGTGGATGACAACAGGTAAATCCTGATAGAAAAATAGTCTGAACAATCATTGAAATTATCTCGGAAAGGCAGCCAATGAGGCAAACCCACTCCATTGCTTACTACGGGAGGCAAAGAAGATCAGACCCCCAATCCTCACAAGCTAATGAACATAACAACGATGAGACAACAATTACCGAGTTTAGAGCAGAAATCACTTTAATATTCATAAAATTCACCCAAATGGCAATGAAATGCTCACCAAACCACAACAAGAGGAGCTGAATTGTATCGTCGACTCCTCATAACTGTGCAACAGCATACCACATTTATTCAACCAGGGCCATATACTGCCCAGACCAAGTACTGAAAGCTAAGATGAGGTCAGGGAAGAAAAAAAGGCGTAACAGTTGCGATAAGGGAGACGGAGTGGAGGTCGATCCTCACGACAGCCTGTGCTTGTAGCGCGCGACCTCGGCGTCGTTGGGGAAGAATCCCATTAGGCGGCCAGCGGAGTTCTGGTAGGCGTACATGAACCCTCCCATGACTCCGATGAGCCCGCCCGTCACCATCGACGGCCCACGGATCCCCGGCTTGATCCCTGTACGACGAGCGAGGGTCTGAGCTTCCGATGGGGGTGACTGAGAGAGAGAGAAGGGCTTTGGGGGGGGGGGGGGGTCCAGGAGGAGGACGAACCGGAGAGGTAGCCGACGGTGACGGAGACGGCGGAGATGGTGGAGAGGCGCATGTAGTCGAGCGCGGAGAAGTTACCGACCACCTTGGTGAAGGCCGGGTTCCGGTCCACCACCGGATACTCCGGCTTCGTCGACGCGGTGATGTCCGTATTCATGGCCGCGGGTCACCGGACACGGATCCTTCCGGCGCTGGCTCCGGCGGCGGCGGCGGCGGCGACGGCAGATTTGGTCGAGGAGAGCTGGATGTGAGAGCTGTGGCGCCCTGGGGACGGTGGATCCTTCTCTCAGCGGCAGCGGTGGTGGGCCAAAAGGAGTAAGATGGGGTGGGCCACCTCCGTTAATGAGCCAGCCCAGCACTTCGAGGAACGGGCCAAGACATCTTTGTAAGTGACGTTGTCTCGGCCCACGAATCTCGTCGTCGGACATTCCAAAGCCCTCCTCGCCTCGCTTTCTCCGCCCTCTTCTCTACTTCCCACCAGCCAAACCCCCCCGCCTCTCCTCGCCTCCGCCTCCGCCTCTCGAGCTCTCCACTCCAACCAATGGCGACGGCCCCCGCACCCCTCTCGCTCTCCGCCTCCACGCTGCCCGCGCGGCTCCGCGCCGGTGCGGTGCCGGCGGGCGCGCGGGGGCGGCAGCCGCGGCGCGGGCGGATGGTGGTGCGCGCCAAGATCCGGGAGATCTTCATGCCGGCGCTGAGCTCCACCATGACGGAGGGCAAGATCGTGTCCTGGTCCGCCGCTGAGGGAGACCGCGTCACCAAGGGCGACGCCGTCGTCGTCGTCGAGTCCGACAAGGCCGACATGGACGTCGAGACCTTCCACGACGGCATCGTGGCCGCGGTCCTCGTCCAGGCGGGGGAGTCCGCGCCGGTGGGCGCCCCCATCGCGCTGCTCGCGGAGTCGGAGGAGGAGGTGCCGCTCGCTGTCGCCAAGGCCCAGGAGCTCTCGAACGGGCAGCCGCAGCAGGCGGCGCCTGCTGCTTCCGCGGAGGACGCCGCAGCGGCGCCGCCCCCGCCTCCGGCTCCGACGGCTGCCCCCGCGCCGGTGGCCGCGGGGACGAAAGGCATTGCCAGTCCGCATGCTAAGAAGCTGGCTAAGCAGCACAGGGTGGACCTTGCCAAGGTCACTGGCACCGGGCCGTACGGTCGAATTACGCCGGGAGATGTTGAGGCGGCCGCTGGAATCCAGCCGAAGCCCAAGCCTGCTCCTGCCGCTGCCGCGCCACCACCTCAGGCAGTGGGCGCGGTGCCACAGGCAGCGGTGCTACCACCGGTGCCTGGTGCGACAGTGGTTCCATTCACGACCATGCAGGCTGCGGTGAGCAAGAACATGGTGGAGAGCCTGGCAGTGCCAGCATTTCGCGTCGGGTACCCTATTGTAACTGATAAGCTCGATGCGCTGTATGAAAAGGTTGGGATTCGGAGCAAGAGCTTGACTTCCCTTGAAGCTTTTTTTTAATTATTTTTTCGCTCGTTTACTGATCATTTGGCTGATTTGATTTTATCAGGTTAAGCCAAAGGGGGTCACAATGACTGTGCTGCTGGCAAAGGCTGCAGCCATGGCGCTCGCCCAGCACCCTGTTGTCAATGCTAGCTGCAGGGATGGAAAGAGCTTCACATTCAACAGTAACATCAACATTGCGGTGGCTGTGGCAATTGATGGTGGCCTTATTACACCCGTCCTGCAGGATGCTGACAAGGTGCGCACTATCTTTGTGATAAATTCGTTTCCAATTGTGAGTTTAGCGAACAAGTTCACCAAACCGCTTGCCGAATGGTACTCTGTAGCTGGATATATATTTGCTCTCTCAAAACTGGAAGGATCTAGTCAAGAAGGCACGTGCAAAACAGCTCCAACCAAATGAGTACAGCTCTGGTATGGAACTCATTGCATTGCATATTGTGTTTTATTATCTTTGCAAATCTTTTGGTGTGCATAAACATGCTTACCTCAAGGTTTTGTTGTTTGCAGGGACGTTTACACTGTCCAACTTGGGTATGTTTGGTGTAGATAGATTTGATGCGATCCTTCCACCTGGCCAGGTGCGCTTACTACCCTTTGTTCTAATCAATCTATTAATTGCAATGTGTCTGCTTTACTTATGTATGGGAGCTAATATTTGAGTGTGTATGAGTACAGGGAGCTATTATGGCTGTTGGAGCCTCGAAACCTACAGTTGTGGCTGATAAAGATGGTTTCTTTAGTGTCAAGAGCAAAATGCTGGTTAGTTATGCACCTTATCGTGTTAGACATCTGTTGTTTGCATATAATTTTCAGTATGATGAAATTTTAATAGTGCTACATCCTTTGATTTTTTAAAAAATTATTTCATGAACTTTAGATGATGTAAAGGAGTTTGTCAGATATATCATCTAGAGCATGTTACATGATTTAATGCTATGAGTTAACTTATGTTGATAAGATGTCCAATAGTACCACATAATTACAGTTATTGTCTATAAGTAGAGGTTATTCTGTGGTTCTGTCTTTACCGTAAATGACAGATTTGCTGGCCTAAGATGAGTACTTTTGCAATCGAAAACATACAATCAATCGGTACTAAGCAACAACTTACACTTCACTAGTCATTGAAGTCTGTTTGATCTGTATACGGGTGGTATTCTTGTGTGGAGGCTATGGCATAGTGGACACTGAGTATGAAAGTACTGCATCAAGTTTGGCACAAACTAGCATAACTCAAGTTTACAAAGATTGTATTTAACTAAGTTGTTTCCTTTTTGTAGGTCAATGTCACTGCTGATCACAGGATTGTATATGGTGCTGATTTGGCAGCATTCTTACAAACTTTTGCAAAGATCATTGAGGACCCTGAGAGCTTAACTTTGTAAGATCTCTTGAAGAGTTATGATGTTATCTATGTGCCCGTCAGTAGTCTGATTACAGTTGGAGTTCAATTGCTGATCTCCATTTTTGTATCTTTGAGTATTCAACGGGATGTTGTCTGATCTTTTTGTAATGGTTTTTATTTCTCAATGGTTTGGATCTTGTTGGAGAAAAAAATAATCTTGATATTATGGAAATATATGAAGAGCCATAAGTTATAAGCTGTAGAATAGTTTGCAACAAAACTTGCCTTAGTTCTGCATATGTTATCTCTGAATATGATTTTTTTAGCCCTGTTTCATTTATCATCTTGGATGTACATTTTCTTCAAATTTGTAAAACAGTAGAAATTTTATCTTCCCTGAATATATTTAGGCGGAAATTCATTGTTGAATTTAGACTAGCATGTAAATGGATCTGGACATTTTTTAGATATAATGGCACACTCTATTTAGAGTTTGAAATTTTTCCAGCACATTGGCAAAACATACAGGAGTATTGGTTTAGTGATTTCCATTCACTGACCATAATAGTAGAGGATATATGACCCTTAAAAACATGTAATGTGCCTGAAAACCATGCAATCAAAATCCACATCGTTCTGTTACAATTCTACACGTTTACAAATCCACCACCATCTGAAGCTAACAAGTAATAACTATACACACGGTTACAAAAAAAGTTACTAATTTGTTAATGTCCAACTGGTTAATCTAAAGTTTGATTATGAAAGTATTCACCTGAGTGGAAGGACTATGTTCAGAGGTTGGATATTCTTTGAACCCCTCATTTCTCGGCACATCCTATCTAGCAAACCAAGGAAATCTCTCATGATGACAAATATATGCAGGAGGTTGGACTCATTCTTGCCAACCTCTCCGTGATAATACTCTGTGAGTTCTTTGACCTGCTGTAGGACATCAGCTTCAGTAGCTTTTAGTTCATGCATGGTATTCTCTGCATGAGTTTGGAACGATATCATGCACTGCAGGAAGCTCTGGTTTCTGTCATTGCAGGTAAGGTCTTTTCCTACGAGCCTTCTCAGTTGAGCCAGCCCGTGTGAGAGATTTGAGATTGAACTTTTCAAGGTATCCAAATCTATACTGGCTACCTTCTTGACATTGCCAAGTTCATTACTTAACTCAGAAACAAATTTTGTACCCAATACCAAATACTCTTCTCGTCCTGCTAGTTTAGCAGGACAAGATCTGGATGTTCCACTGAGCTTATCTGAAGCTTTTAATCCTTGTGATCGCGCCATTTCTTGGACAACAAAATGCAGGAGGGTTGTCTTCCCGTCAGCTCCACGTATATCTGACAGTTTCAACAGTGCATCAAGTCTGAAAGCACTTGCACCTCCTCTTATTGTTCCAACGTTCATTCTGTTTCCCATCTTAAGTACCGCTTCAAGTAATCTTAAAAATAATTTGCTCGACCTAAGTTCACTGCAGGCTCCCTGGTAAACAAAGAAACAGTTTTAGGTAGCTTCAACAGAATGTTCCTATCTTAAAAGTAATCGAAATGGCTCCACTTACTTTAATTAATGCGAAAGACATTCTGAGATGGGCAACTTCATCATCAAAAGTTCCCTTGTACAGCATTGCCTCAATTCTTGAAAATGCCATTGGTATTGCCAGTAGCACTTTGACAAAGTTCTCTGCTGGATCCAACATGTTGATGTCCCCATCATAATCAAGTAGCTTTTTCTCCTCTTCCTCGGATGGTTTCATCTTGACCAGTGCTTCCAGTTGTTGTGTGGATAGCCCAGTACCTGTGATTGTCAAGACAGGAAAGTGTGTTCATCTGGCCATCATTTACCTGGTAGGTTTAGACCCAAATGCATACCTTCTGTTATATAACTGCAGACTTGTTCAGTGCTTGCATTTAAGGTCTTCAAGAGTATAGTAGTATTTTGAAGCTTGTGGTGCTCAATAACATGTTTGCTGGTAGGCAGAGTCTTGCTTTTGGGATCCTCATTTTTTGCTGACCCTTGAAAATTGTACGCAAACAATGATTTGATCATCTGCTCATCAAATCTGCATAGCACATGCTATTGTAAGATGTAATGATAGGATATGAAGTGACAATCGTAACAGGAATCCTTTGCTAACTTACTCGAACTCAAAGGAACTTGACTGAATGTCATTCCACACCATTGAGCAGTTTGGTGCTGCCCTTACTTTGTCCCAATGCAGAGGTTTCAACCTTTGAAGGGGTAACCCATCTTTGCCAACTTGTATCTGGATCGGTAATGGAGGTGGGAGTGGAGGCTGGCCACAGTTCTGCCCTTTAAGACCTGAAGGAGGTTTGATTGGGGGTGGAGGGGGAGGTGGTGTTTTCAGTGTACTTGTTGCACTGGACGGTTTGAACTTGCCTTCTTCAGCTAAGCTCCTTGTGGTTCCCTTAGAATCCAGATTGAAGTTTATGTTTGACACGCTGAATGCTGAGTTTGGTTTGAGCTTGACTTCTTCAGCTAAGCTCCTTGTGGCTTCCTTAGAATCCAGATTGAAGTTTATGTTTGGCACGCTGAATGCTGGGTTTGTTTCGGAAGGTGTGGTCTCTGTAGCATAGTGAGTAGAACTGTATCCCGATGTTGGATACCTGAGCTCTGCTTTCGGTGCTTCAGGATGTCCCATGGATCCTGAAGTGTTTGTAGCTTTTGCAATCTCTTCAGCTTCCTCCACTTCTGGATCTTCTGGAAGATGGCAAAAGGTGTTACCCACGTGGATACAATCAGAAACTATGGAAGTTGGTGCCTTTGGAGAAAAGTGGGATCTAAAATCTGGTGATAGTGATTGATATGATGAACTAGAGGGTGAATCTGAATCATCTCTGTGTGGCAAAGACGGAGACACATATGTGATATTCTTGTCAGAAATTTGCATTGGCGACTCTGTAATGGAGCCACCCGATGATGAACGAGAACCAGGCACGGAGTGGAAAGAGTCAGCCTCATCAGACTGCAAGTTTTGGCTGGCTCTCACAATATAGTGGCAGACAGTTAATTCTGCGCTTTTTGAGGGAGTCGTAAGGACGGATAAGCTCCTAGATTGTGAAGATCCTTTGACGATTGGATAGTCCTCTTGGCGCTGCACAACAGAACCTGGGTAAAGCAGATCCGGACTAGGATGGGAACTGACCTTCATGGTGGCACAGGGTGACCTGTGAGCCCTTGATCCATGGAACAACAGCTTGAGAGGCTTTCTCTGGAGCTTCCTTGATCTCCTGAGTGAGACCGCTGCCATGGCAACTCCGAGGACAAGCACACACGCTCCAGCCACAGCCAGAGCGACAATGGCGGCCATCGGGATCCCCGTGTGGCGTCCGCCTCCCAGTCTGCGCGCCACACTTCTCGCTGGCGCAATGTGGCCGTGGGTTTTCAGTGGCATTCTTCTCTGCCTCGCATGGTGAAGAGGAGCAAGAGCTGGAGCTGGTCTTGCTTCATGAACCAGCATCGGTGCTGGAGATGGAGATGGGGATGGATCAGCTGAACTTTGTCGGCGCCTCCTGTGTCGCGGCCGATGGTGATCCAAGCCTACCAGCATCCTGAACCTAGAGAGGAAACCCGGACCGCCATCACGGGTCACCGCACCGACCTCACTGTCCTTATGGCTTGCTAGGCGGAGAGCCCCCTCCAGGACCTTGGAGTTGAGGAGGAGGAGCACGAGGGACGCGGCGACGAGGAGCAAGGCACACTTGATTGCCAAGCCCATTTTCACTGCTGATCATCAAGTCAGAGCTTCTGCTTGCCGCACGGCACGACGAGCTCTCAGTGGCTGTGTGACAAAAGTAGGAACAGGACGGGAGTGAGATGATGCCATGGGTTATATTGTACGTGCGTGCAGACGCATTTGCTGTCCAGGCCGGCGGCCGGTGAGCTCGTTCTTGTTTTGGTTGGTTTCTCTGCTGCTGCCCATCCACCTCTGCAGGCTTTAACGGCACTCCAAGGAACCCCCCTGACTCGCCATGCAGGGCTGGTGCCTGCCAAGACCCTAGCACAGCGGCAGCTGCGTACGGCATACCGGCTTCTCACCAGCTTCTTTTGCAAATCTGCATCTGTGTCACTTGGTGATGAACCTCATAGAAGTGAAACGGCAGTTGATTGCAACCTCATCGCCACTCAATCCGTTTCGGCTACTTGTGTTCTGTTAATAATCTGTTCTTCTTGCTGAAGGATGTATTGCCGGGTGATCTGCGAATATCCTCCTGTATGCTTGGGTGGGCGCTGCTTGTCGTCCTTCCGGTGGCTGCACTCCACGGCACACAGGATAGAGGAGAGGAGACGACAAGTCCCTGCTCTTTACGTTTGCAGGGGTTACCTTCTCTGCTCCGGGTGCCTTGGAAGGCTGGGCACCAGGCATGTACAGGTTCAAGAAACCCTTGCCTTGTGCTCCAGGCCATCTCCACCGTGTTCATCAGACCACCAGACGACCACTCCGTCTTGCTGCCGATCCAGCAGTGTTATAATCCGATCCGACTGTGGTGCTTAGGTTTAGTTAGTTGAGAGACTGAGAGAATTCAGTGAGCTGCCTGGGAGCACTGTTCGTTCCGTTGCACTGGCACGTACTGTGCTCTAATCTAAAAGTAAGGCAAATCAAGACCGTGCACTTTTGGCACGACAAATCTGGAAAGTTGATCGTGAACCAAAGTTGCGGCGACCAGGACCGGGGGGGGCATGAACACCATCACCAAACCGAGCGAAACGACACTTGCTGCAAGCTACTACAAGGTCCAGCGGTACAGGAACCCAGCATCACTAAATCAGTAAGTAGATCCTATTAGTAACAGTAGAGCACATTCGCGCTAGCTCTAGATGAGCGCCGATCGATACAGCAAACCCAGCATCAGATCCGATGCCGCGGTGCGTCAGCGTCAGCATCAGCTCCGGCTTGCTTCAGTGCTGCTGGCCGGGTCCGCGGCCGCCGCCGCCAGCCGGTGGCGGGTCAGCTCCGTCGTCCCCGGCGCCGAGCTCCTTGATCTCGAGTATCTCGACGCGGCGGTTGGTCCGCTTGCGGAGCCTGATGGCCACGTCCTGCGGCACGAAGGCGCCGCGGACGCTCACCCGCTGCTGCTTCCGGTCGATCTGGTGGCTCTCCAGGTCTTGTTCACACAGCAGACAGACGACATCGTCAAGAAAAGAAGAGCATGCATGATCGATGGCTGCTCATCGCTCGTCTCAGAGCCAGAGAGATGATCTCGATTCTCAGATGACGCCCTAGCTAGCTAACTAACCAAACCAACCTTGCATGTGCAGGAGCGCTCTTCTGATCCGCTGGTAGCACCCGTTGCAGTCGATGTTCATCCTCACCGTCATGCACAGCTGCACCCAAGATGAGAAACACACCAGTGAACCCTGATCGTCATCATGGCAGCACGGAACCTTGTTCGCCACCGTGGCAGTTACCTTGCCGCTCATCAATTTCTCTGCTGCCGCCGTGCCGCTGCTGGACCACGCACGACGGGTGGCGGCGATCGGATCGAACGGGATCGATCTCGCCTCAGCGGGCCAATGCAAGGAGGTGGTCCTGAAGGAGACCGCTCCGGTCCGGCCACCAAGGGTCATGGGCAGGCAGCTGGGGCTAAGAGGATTTGGACGGACTGATGATGCCTAGTAGCTTTTTGTGCTTTGTCGTCGAGGCGAGGCATCATCTTCTCGGCGAGTCGAATCAGATCCTTCTGGTTGCCCAGCCACGCAGGCTGTCTGGCTGCCTTGCGCGTAGGGGAATCAGCAATCGGCCTTCCTCCTCCCTGCGACGATGCTTTGGACACGGGCGCTGTCAAGATGGACTCTTGCTCATGCCGTTTCCCACTGGAATCTTGGAAACCGTCAAAGTGGTGTCGCAGCAGGACCTGGCGGAGTCGGCACCAAGTACAAGAACAACGAAGCCAAACCTATGAAACCTACCATAACCTCACATTCAGAGCGGGGTTAGATTCGTCGCTCCAACCGACCACTGTCATTTTCCAACAACAGCGATTCTTCGCCCCAACCAATTACAACCGTTTCCCAAAGACATGCAGACAGCATGCCACAATGCCACTCACATTCCACAACCATTCCGTTGCACAGGTACAAGCGGGCGTGACAATCCCACTGCGGTGGCAAAAACAGAATTCAACAAGTATATACACCAACAGGCAAAAATGGGGAATTTGGAAACAACATCAGCACTATTTTGGGACATTCATAGAGTACAGTACAGGACAACCTTATGTGAGAAGCGCCACAGCTTAATAAGACTAGATGAACAAAGTTAACAGCATAGGACTGGGATTGTCAAAAAACAGAAAGCTCTAAAACAGAAACCAAACTCAGCCTTTCTCTCCCCACACTAGACACCGTTAACAAAGCTCCTATCAACCCCTAGAAATTATAGGGAACTGGTGAAAAACTTATCTAGGTCAGTCATACATACAAACTGTATACTAGCCCTAGTTCACAACTGACTGATCAGAACATGTGAGCCTTCAAAACTCCAGAAACCTGGATCCGGGTTAGTGCTGCCAAAATAACCTGGGGACGCACAAAACCACATCTCGCCGAGGCAGGTGTAACTCAAGAAAAGGAAGAAGCATATCATGTTAGCCCTTCAAACAGTGCAGTTGGCTTTCACCTGGACATCACAAGATTGGGAACTTGCACAGGCACACCCATAAAACACTGCTCCCCACTGCTCTTGCATGTCTCCTCATCAGGCGCTGAATTAAGCTGGCCAAAAACTTCACTGGGGCTGGAAGAGCCCATGTCCCCACTGCTGCTTCCGCTGCTAGTGTCTGATTGCCTTTTTGAGCCTGATCTTCTACTTCGCTTCCTTGGCCTCCACTGCAAGTTATCTAATTTCAGATCATTTGTTAGGTCAGCCAGGACACGTTTGTGATCACGTGAGATCGTGCTGACTGAAAATTTTTCATCACCCCTCTTGTCAAATCGACTTCCCTGCAGTTGCGGTCCTGGCTCTGAAGGCGTATTGAGATTCAGTGGAGTTTGTTTGCTGGTCAAATCTTCACTTTCACGGTCTGCAGTGGAAGTCAGTTTGTTTGCGATATCTTTTCTTTCCTTCAAAGGATTCCACTTGTTACCAACCCACTCAAGGGAATGCCTCAGCTCATCTTCAACAAATTCAGCTACCCGCTTTTCTCCTGCAATGCAATACACAAAAAGGTAAGCTACTGGGCTCAATATACTAATAATGTGTTCACTTCACTAATGCTCACGCAGAATAAAAAATGCCATAATAATTGGGAATAAAGTTACCTGGAAAATAAACTTGGATACATCTGTTATCTCTCTGTCGCAACACAATTCCCTCCCACCAGCCACCATGCCACCAGGCATCAACAATGGCTCCAACATCAAAGCAAGAGCCCTTGCTTTCTTCCACATGCTGTGGGCGAACCATGGGCCTTCCAAGGAAACGTATGCCCAATTGATCAGGTTTAGCAACCCTTGTTAGCAAAACCCATTCCTGCAGAATTAAATCATGTCAAACTTCAGTTCAAAAATTCATTGACATGAACAAAGTTAAGTAAATTATAGAGAATTAAATGTGACGCACCTCCAAGTTTCCAGTCTCATCAGCATCCTGAAGTTCTAGGTAGCGCACCTTGATTTTATCTTTATGCCTCTTCAGAATCGAACATCTAAACCAACATCCCCTTATACCACTATCTTGAGATAGCACTTCCACATGGCAACCAGGATACAAATGCTTGAAGTTGTCGCCCAAAGAGCTAGAAGTAGAAGCACCAGAAGAAGGGAATTTCTGTGGATTAGCATTATAGGTGAACGCACCGCGCTTCCTCTTCAGCCCTCCATCTGAACTGGGTCCAGATTTAGGGACCTTGAAACGCACCTTCAACGAGGACGTTGCATTAAACATGGTCCTAAGTACTTCCTGGCTCCAGTAGCCTTGCAGTTGTGTGACGTCAAAAGGCTTGACTTCATCATTATCAATCTGCCGGCGGCAAAAATAAGGTTGCCACACGCTGTATCTGGTACAACTCTTGAAATTCTCATAGTGCTGAGCACTCAAGACTGCAGCCAATCCATCAATGCATTCTACATTGAGATCTTGACGACCAAGAGAAAAGAAAATCTCCCTGTCATCAACATCCATGGGCAATGGAGCACCAATCTCATCAACTTCGTCGAACCATCGTACCTTGACCATTCTGTATGAATTTATATCCTCAAAGAGATCTTCCACATAAGCAACAAGTCTCTTCATCTCTTCACTCATGATGTATACAAAACTATGCACCTACAGGTATAGCAGGAATATATCAATTAAGGGTCAACCTTCAAAAGTTTAAGCTACATGAAACAAATATCAGGGCACAATTGTCTATATTTTTCAGCTTACTATAATTCCAAAAGGTCCTTTATTATCTCAAAATAAGAATAATAAAAATTAAAAACCCACTTTTTCAGAGTAAAATAAGCTCAAAATTTATCCACGTATTCTCATGAGACTTCTGCAAATAATACTCAGTACTATGGCAATTTTTTCCTGGAGCATCGGTGACTTTAAGGATGGTGTTATAAATGTAATTGCTATATATGACAAGGAGCAGAGGTGCACATACTAGGTAAAATATCAAGAAAGTGATCAAGTGAGCAGCGTACCGAGATAGTAATTCCCCTGCGGCAGAAAGATTTGTAGTGCTTCAAACGCTGTTGGCAATGCCATGCAGCTCCCAACCATGTGAAATCTTTCGAAGCTTCTCGAGAGGAGACATCCTGAAGAAGCATTAAAGAAAATGTATTAGACAAGGGGAATTATCAATTATGCTTCCAAGATATAAGAAACACATGGTATTCCGAAACATCTGTACCTTTGAAGCAGTAACTTGAGTGCAGCTAATGTCATTGTCACCATACGAATTTCCATTGCACCTATTAGCTGTTGAGGAGAAATCATTATTGCAACCTGCAAATGCATAATTCACAATAAGATAACCACCAAGAAAGCCTTTAATGGAACCCTTGGCATGGAATTAAGTAAACAAGTCTACACCCAAACAAAAGGAGCAAATCAAAAAACGAAAGAAAAAAAGAATGGACCGGAAGAAGAAGGAACCATGACACTCACAAACGGAAAGCACGTTTACTTGAGAGTAACTTCTCAAATTTGGGATAATCTGTATCCTATGCACAAATATTACAAGACATAAATCATTCTCATTAGGATGTGTTGCTTAGTTTTCATTAGAACTTGTAGCTCTTTCAAAGAAATGGGTGTTTTGAAGGAACATTCAGTGATCGGTTGAAGTACACAGCTATATGGAATTGTGGATGGTTCCACAGAGGCGTCAGGAGAGGCCATAGCAAGGGAAGGTCAAAACGGCACCTGATTTACATTCATGCTGCTGCTTCGTTTATCTCTATTCCCAACACAAAGGAAGCCAGCAGCTGCTTCCACTGAGTCAAACCTGTATTCTCCATAATCCTATGGGAAAGGAGAAGGCATGAGTTTCGCAGGCATCTAAATTATTACTCAACAAACCGGGCGAGATCATAAGTCATATCCAGAAGAACCGAAAAGCAACCCCATAACCAATTCAACTAAATAAAAACATGACAACTAGACGGCTAACGAAACACAGGGAAATTCCAACAGTGGAAATAAGATCGAAAAAGGAAATGGATGGAAAAACTTAAATCTTCCCTCTTCCAAATAATATACGATGGGAATCGAATCAAACAAGACTAGAGCTGCAAGCTGCTTCTCCAGAACAGCGAAATGGGAAAACACGAGGAAGAAGATAGGTCTTCCTGCCAAATCAGGCCAGACACAGCAGGAAATGGAAGTAAAGCATCCGTGTTTCCTAGCCGCCGCTATTCCAGAATGCCCCTCAACAGGCAAATGGAAAAAATACGAGGTAGAAGACGGTTATTCTTGCCAAACAAGGCTAGACACAGCAGGAAACGTAAGTACAGCATCAGTGTTCCCTAGCCCCCGCGCTATTGCAGAATCCGGACTCCCCCGGCAGCAGAATGGAAAAATACGATGAAGATGACAATTTTCCTTGGCCAAATGAGGCTAGACATGGCAGGAAATGGAGTAAAGCGTCCGCGTTGGTTTCGTAGCAGCCGCAAGCACCTGCGTAGGAAAAACGGAGCAGAGTTCTGCACAGATATCGCGTGGCATAGAACAGCAGATCCGTTCAGCGCGTCAGAGGATTGCAAAAACAGAAACCGTTACTCATGAATCGGGCAGAGACGCAAAATACGCAGAAGAAACGCAGATTACAGGGGAGGGGGTCGTGGAGACACAGAAAGTATGAGAATCCAAACGAAAACAAATCAACCGCCGGTAACCCGAGAAATCCCAGGCAAGGTATGCTAACAAACAAAGCAGGCAAATCAGCCAACGGAATCCTCAATATCCAAGGCTCTCATGTTTCACGGCATAGAACGCATCCAAATAGGCAGAGAAGCAGGGGCAGAAACACAGGAACAGCCTTCCATCCAACGATGGACACGCGAAATTTCAACGCAAAACGCAACAATCGAAGCCTCTTCCCTTGCTTGGCAACAAATCGAGCCGAAAATATGAACAAGCGCGACGAACCCCGCACAGAATCATCCAAATCTAGCCCCAAATCGCCAAAAAAAAAAGGAACAGTCCAGACGCAGGCACAGAAATCTCACCGGAAACGAGGGAGGACAGCCAGTCCACGACCTCCCGCCTGGACCGCCACCTCCTAGGGGCGCCGCCGTCCGCCGCCGCCCCAGCCGCCGCCGAGGGCGACCGCGACGGCGACGGCGCGACCGCGACCGCCCCTGCGGCGGCCGCGAGCGCGCGGAGGAACCGCCCCTGCACGGCGTACGACATGTGGCGCGGGCTCCGCTCCCGCCCCACCACCGCCAGCTCCTTGCCCTCGCCGTCGCCGCGGCGGAGGTAGTAGTGCACGAGGCGCCGGCCGCGGTCGTTCGACACCACAACCTCCTCCCACTGCGTCCACCGGCCCCTCGCCGCCGCCAGGGCCGCCGTCGCCGCGTCGTCCATCGCCGCCGCCGCCGCCGCCTGCGGAACCCTAACCCTAGATGCGCCTCGGCCTGGGCGCGCGTGTGGTGCGTATCGCGTCGCGTCGGGTGAGACCTCGCACGAGGGGAGGGAGGGTCAGATTTGGGGAGAGAATAATGGGGGCGTGGGGGAGGGAAGGAGAGGACGGCGAGGGATTTGGTCTTATTTGGGGGAGGGATGGTAAACGGATCCTGAACGGGAAAAAGGGGATAAAATGGAGGGAGAATGGTGGGTGTTTTGCTAAAAGGGGCTTCGCGTTTTGAAGAATTGGTAACACAAGAGTAGTTTGGTTTTGAGTTGCATTTTGCATAGAAGTCGGGAGGGTTAGCTTTGACTTTGAAATTTTAAAAATGTCTGCCACTCTATCTGGCGGCCCAACTATGCCATATCTTTGGCTTAGGGTCGGTCAAGCTATGACCCAAATCTGATGGCAGGAAAGATCCAGGGAAAACACTAGACCCTTGTGTTTGCAACACATTTTCTATTAAAAATATATTTAAAGTTCTAAGCTCTGGCATTTCTATACAGAATTGAGTAGAAAAAGAACTCCCCTAGCCGGAATTCGAGACCCTGCTTTATGGCTATTCTCACCAGAGTACCCATCCAAGCGTTCATATTTCAAACTCATCTCTGTCGCTAAGTGCAAAAGGGTATGCTCGTTCCACCATTTATTAGTAACACCTCTCAATATGGCAAATCAAGCTCGTAGGACACCAAGTACTCCCTCTGCCCATCCTTCCGCCCTCTTATTTAGCTTCTACGAAATGGAATTTCTTGTCTCCTTAATAATTGCTATAGTGCTTCACAAATATTATCCAAGAAGGATAGTTCTCAAATTAGCCATCAGGCCAAGGCCCTAATTGGGCCTCTTCCACACCGCCGCTCAACCTATGTAGGCCTTATCAAAAAACCTGTGTAGGTCGTGTCGCTCTGCCCACAATACCATCGCACATGAAGCCGCTCTACCAATGTGGGCACGCATTGCTCTCCTTGTCCTATTGCTTGCTCGAGCTACCCTTACTTGCGTCGAGAAGGTGAGTGATCTGAGCTAGAAGTAAATGCAACCATAAAAGCATATAAGCCTCATGGATCTGTCTGTCTCGCATCTAGGCAACATATTCATGGAACGAATCCATACTCATGGGACTCCAAAACCTAACACTGATAAATGTGTAATCAACCCATCCTATTCCAACCCACCAACCAAACACAAGGGTAAATTTATTGTTCCATAGGCCCTTAACCATAAAAGTTTAAAATGCCACGCTAACTACATGTACATGTGCTTAATTGCCATAGCTCATGGGTGCCAAAGTCTTCGTAACACCACAACTATATAAATGGGCTTGTAACTTCATGTGGTTTTGGTGAGTGGTGACGTCTAAGAATTAGCATGTGATAATTAGCAGAACAAAGCAATTTGATGTGACTAGCATCCTAGATTGATAAGTGTAGAACCCCCGGGATAATAATTTTTCAAATAAAAATGCTTTATCGCTTAAGAATTTGATGTGTTGCAGCATCCAAGCACTACCATAGGTAAAAAGTTCTCGGTATAACAGAGACCCAACAGCCAAAAACAAAAATTATTTGATCAGCAAAAAAGAAAAATATGATAAAAGGAGGGTACTTGTGAAGTGAATAAAAAACAAAGGCAGAAAAATCAATACATTGTGAAAAATAAATTTACCAAAGATCCACCACCAAACTAGATTACTAGATGCCAAACGTGCTTACTTGTGAGAAATATCGCCTACCTCCTAGATGTTCTCCTCCACTTGGTCGCCAACTCGCCATACATGGTAGTATGGCCTCGGTGATAAGCTCATAGACACGGCCATGAATGGTGCGAAGGCCTCGATCCATGGACGCCATTCGATCTAAAGCCCTTATCATTCTCCCATTTAATTCTCTTTTGCAGTTTCTATTTCTTTGGATCCCTTTTCACTAGTTAAGAAGAAAAAGACCAAAACAAAATAAGGAACGATATAGTCTTTCTAGGGAAAGAACTATTCACTGAAAAAAAATCCATTCACAAGCTTGCATAATCGAATGCAAGCACTCTGATGACCTCTATATCCCTTGATTTGAGTTTCCATATCCTTCTTAGATATGGATTTGAGACAAAGAAGGACAAGGGTGGAGGTGTCATGCAACAAGTCATGGATTTCGGAGACCTTACCTCTGCTTCAACAAACTCCATCATGATCTAAGAGGAGATGGAGAGGACGAGGAAGGCAGAGCAAATAGAGAGAGGGTAGTGAAAGGGGAAGGGCAATGGAATAGACAAGGCCAACACAATGGGGATGAAGTTAGCGAGTTATCTGTAGTGGAGCAAATTGAAAAATCTCCACATCTGCGTGGTAGGAGAAAGAGGGATTAGGTTTGAAAGAGTTCAAGGAAGAAGTGTCCGCCCCTTAGTAGGAGTGATCAAGGGTGGAGCTTCCCTATGTATGGTCATGCCTAACTTATGGCACAATGAAATATGAACAAACCTGAAAGTACTCCCCGGTCCCAAGTATAAATTCATGTTTCATGTGGATTGGAATCATATCCAGTTAAGTACTAAGTGGGTTTAAGTTGATTGAAGAGATTGGAAGAGATTGAGAAGGGTTTGCCTCACATCCGCTTTCCATCTAAGAGTTTTCAGAATAGGTTTAGTTTTTAATAAAGTGCTTTGAAACATGACTCGTGGCAATTGCCATCCTCCACGATCGAGCATGCCATACGCCGTAACACACATCGGCGGAAGCAGCGAGTGTTGGCCGCTCGCCGGAACGATAGGAAAATCGAGACAACATTACACACGGGGCAATACGCTAAGCCTGATCGGCTGCACTTAATTTTTACTGTTCAACAACTTATTATAGTGTTCACCAAGATTGAAATCCGCTTCCGCTGCTGCAACACTAAGGTTGCTGAACTCTACACCCGATCTGGCCTGTTGATACTCACTCCACACGTTCCCAATTGTAAAGAACCCTTTACAGGATTTATTTGGCTATGTTTAGATCTCAAAAATTTCTCCCAAATTTCACTATGCAAAAAGAAGATTCTCCGTCACATCAAAATGCCAACACATGCATGGAGTACTAAATGTAAATAAAATAAAAAAATAATTGCACACTTTAGATGTACTTTGCGAGACGAATCTTTTGAGCCTAGTTAGACCATAGTAGAACAATATTTACCACAAACAAACGAAAAATGCTACAGTGCTTTTCAGTTCAGAACAGTGCTAAATTTCAGGATCTAAACACAGCCTTTATTGCTTTACATGTATGTTTAGATTTATTAATATAATAGACAGATAAAAGGGAACTAGTATATTTCAATGATGATAACGATGTGAAAGGGGAAAAAATGATTGAGTGGCACTTGGTAAAGCCGATGATGTCACGCCGTACTGGCGATTAATTAGCATCCTACTGGTACTAGCACACGAGTTAGTGGCGTGGCACGATCCCCTCACCTCCACGCCCGCACACGCATTATCTTAACCATCTTTGTTTCATTTCATTTTTGTTCTTCCGCAGAGACGGCCGACGTGAGAGAGGGAGAGGAAGAGAGCGATCCTGTACGCGTGGAGTCCAGTGGCCCATCCACATCCTGGCTCTGCGGGGGTCTCACGAGCCACCACACAGAGGAAACGCAGCAGGGTGGCGCGGCGCAGGGGATCCCCGCGCCCTCGGCCGGATCGGGCAGAACCGTCAGTTGTGTTTTTCGGAAGAGAGAAAAAAAGAGGGAGAGAGAGAGAGAAAGGAGAAACGCGACGCGGGAGGGCCGGCGTAATCATCACCCGGCGACAAAGTCGCCGCCGTCGCCGCTGGATCCAGCTCACCCACCCACCCCTCCTCCACCACCGCCCCCTCACCCCTCCCCCCGCAACGGCCAAGAGAGGATAAAAAAAAAACCCGCTCCACGCGGCCACGCCCGCCGCACGCCACGGCCAGGTGGGGCCCGCGGCGACGCGGCCCCGCGGCTCAGCCGGTGGGCGGGCGGATATCCGGCGGCGGGTTCTCCCTCTCCCTCCCCCGCTCCTCGGGGCTCCCGTCCCGTCCGTTTGACTGGCTGGGGGTGGTGGGCGGGTAGGTTAACCGCGCACGTGCCGTATTTCTATCGCCGGGATGGGGCTGGGTCTAGAAGCGTCCTCCCGGCGGCTGATCCCAGCCGTGGGGTGCCGATCTGACGGTCGTGGGGACCCGGAGGCGTCGCCTGGCTCGTATACGATGCACAGTGCTCTGCGTGGACTCTGAGTGGAAGTGCGCTCGTGCGTAACGGCGACAGTAAACCTTGGCGTCAACACCGGAGAGAGAGAGAGAGACGCAGACGACAAGACGTGACGGGAAGGGGTAGGCAGGCGCCCAGAAGCTGCGCGTGCTGGCTCGGCCGACTTGGGTCGCATTCCCTCGCGTGTGAAATCGGGGCCCCGTATGCGGGGCTGCCAGGCCTATCTCCCGCTCCCGCAGGCGGCAGAGGCCCCGCCGCCCGGGCAGCTGCTTCTCGCCTCCTTCCTTCCGGGCCTTGACTGTTGACTCATTGGCATTGCCTGTGCGGACAAGGAAAAAAAAACACGTTTTAACCCTGTGCATGCGAGTTTTACTGGTCATGTATTGCAAGATTTTGGAAAAAGAATACCATGGTATTTGACCAAAAGATGTTTGAAAACTCTATGTATTTATAAAACCATGGTATTATTGCCAATACTATGGTAATTTTGAAGTATTGTAAACTCTACTTCATATCAAAGTTAGTGGGTAAGAGACTGGTAAAACCATGGTATGGCTATGGAACCAAACATTTTTCAGAATAATATGATTTTGGTAGGGATAAGAAATACTATGGTTATATCATGACCAATATAAAATTATAGTATTGAAAATTTTGCTTCCAAACGGTCCATCAGGTTTTGAAACATACGTATTGCATCTATACGAGTCTGAATAAAGCCATGTTTAGCTCATCTGGATCTTATCAACCGAAGATAATGGAATGTAACAGACATCTACGTCCAGAAATTCTACAGAATCTATCCATGCAACTAAACACCCACTACCCTGGATGATAACGAGGCCTCGTTGGTTCACTGGGACAATCAGAATCCATGTGCTTAAAATCTGATACACAACCAAACGATCTAGACTTTGCATCGATCTACCGCAAAACACCCACTATCCGCTCCCCAAAAGCTGCTATCGGGAGGTACTTCAGGTGGTGTTTGGTGAAAAGGACAAGACTGCATGCCCTTGGGGAAAAATGCGTAGGAGGTCACGAAAAAGGGCAGGCCAGGGGTATTGTAGCCGACCAGGTGAATACTACTACTCTTCATTATCTACATAATCCAAACGTTCAGATTTTCACTGTCTAAGATCTACTCCCTCCATCTCTTTAGAGGCCGTTTGACTTCTTTATACTAAGTTTGACCAACCTGTATTATTAGAAATATCATTGCGAATGTAAAAAAAAAATCAATTCACGGTTAAAGTATATTTTATGCTAAACTAAATCATATGGAAAATAAATGATAATTATGATTTTTTATAAGTTGAGAAGTCAAATTTGGAGTCAAAAAAGTCAAACGACCTATATATTGAGATGGGGAAGTAGAAATTTTCATATAATTTAGATTATCAATATCTTGGGAGAACCAAACGGCTTTTGAGAAACATTGGAAGATTAGAACATTATCCAATGTAAAATGTATACTTCCAAATACTAAAGGTAATGAGAATCTATAGTCCATTATCTCCCATTTTCGAAATCTCCATGAACCAAACATGGCCTAAAAACTTGTGTAAAGGGAAAAGAAAGAGAAAATCGGCACTTGAATAACCGAGGGTACAACAACCCTCTCCTATTCGTGTTGTTTTTTTTGCATGTACTAATACAATTGTTTTGGGTGGCGGAGGGGGCCATACGAAACATGGTGCTACAATTTTTGAGGGGCTTAGCAAAAAAACCTACACATTATTATCTTTAACAACAACAAAAAAAGTAGACCCCGTAAAATAATTGGATACAACATCCCAAATCAAGGTATTTTAGTGAAGATGTGTACAAGAAGGCAGTGAGAAAACTTTGAGTTAGATAGAGGTCTAGGTATTGCAAAAAAAAAAAACCATGATATCTAGAAATTCATAGTTTATAAACACTTTTTTAAATACTATTAAACACCTCATGGTAAAAGATAATATGTAATTTTACAAACCATGGTATTACTTATGGACCATAACATACCATCCTTCCAGCAAAAGCATCAAGGTGTGCTTGGGAGTTTAGTATTTTTATAGTTTATAGGTAACTAGTGAGCAAGGCATCGAACAATATTATGGTATTTTAAGTTACAATTAAAGGTGTTTTAGATTAAAATTAGAGGTGTTTGGTAGCTAGCTTTAAAAAAACTCTGTTTCGATTGTTGTAGTTTTGAAATACTACTACAGTACTTTTTAAATATTAGAAATATCATTGCGAATGTAAAAAAAAAATCAATTCACGGTTAAAGTATATTTTATGCTAAACTAAATCATATGGAAAATAAATGATAATTATGATTTTTTATAAGTCGAGAAGTCAAATTTGGAGTCAGAAAAGTCAAACGACCTATATATTGAGATGGGGGAGTAGAAATTTTCATATAATTTAGATTATCAATATCTTGGGAGAACCAAACGGCTTTTGAGAAACATTGGAAGATTAGACCATTATCCAATGTAAAATGTATACTTCCAAATACTAAAGGTAATGAGAATCTATAGTCCATTATCTCCCATTTTCGAAATCTCCATGAACCAAACATGGCCTAAAAACTTGTGTAAAGGGAAAAGAAAGAGAAAATCGGCACTTGAATAACCGAGGGTACAACAGCCCTCTCCTATTCATGTGTTTTTTTTTTGCATGTACTAATACAATTGTTTTGGGTGGCGGAGGGGGCCATACGAAACATGGTGCTACAATTTTTGAGGGGCTTAGCAAAAAAAACCTACACATTATTATCTTTAACAACAGCAAAAAAAAAAAAAAGACCCCGTATTACTTATGGACCATAACATACCATCCTTCCAGCAAAAGCATCAAGGTGTGCTTGGGAGTTTAGTATTTTTATAGTTTATGGGTAACTAGTGAGCAAGGCATCGAACAATATTATGGTATTTTAAGTTACAATTAAAGGTGTTTTAGTTTAAAATTAGAGGTGTTTGGTAGCTAGCTTAAAAAAAACTCTGTTTCGATTGTTGTAGTTTTGAAATACTACCACGGTACTTTTAAATTATAGACACACAAAACGTATAGCGAACAATGCATGTAAAACTATACTGCAGCTACGTGGTTCTACTAGAACCATAAAAATATCGCAACAATCATAGGTTATAAAAATGACGCACAGGACATGCTGTCGCATCTGGACGTGTCTGCCGTTTGCCGGCTGCGAACGGCGTGCATTGAAGCGAGCGAGATGGATCTGGGGGGCATGGGCTCGACCGATGGCAGAAGCATCGAGGGCACCGAGCAGGCCGGCGGTCCATGCCCTACCACACCCTACTACGTGACCGTGCTTGCTGCCGCCCGCCCAATGGCGCATGTGGTGTGTCCGGCCGGCGGCCTGCGGTTTACCCCACGGGAGCAGCACGCGGACCACGGCACAGGCAAGGAAGGAAGGAAGACGACTAGACGAGCGAATGCCTGAATCTGAATGAATGGCATGCGTCGTCTCCAGCTTCATCAGTTTCTGAAGCGAGCGATGGATAAAGGAGGGCAAACGAGTGTCGTCAAGCACTAGCGCCGAGCCCTTGTTGCAGAACAGGGATGGATGCGAACAACAGAGAGAGAACTGCAGTGACGACTCCTCAAGCCACTCACTTCCTCCTCGGTCCTCTCTTCGACTCTTGTGGATCTGCTGAGCCTGTCACAAGGCGCCGGGGCCCGGGTCCAAACAAAAAATGCAGGACCGGATGCACGAGCAGGAGACGGGAGATATTTCTTGGGCGCGTCAGCATCAAAAACAAGATACTACCACCACGGGCTCGACTCGGAGAGCGGCGCAGAGCAGCAAGGTAAAAACTCAAGAGACGGTTCACGGAAAGATCAGAGGAAAGAGTGTGTCGACTGTGTGAAGGCCTTTGTTTGTTTCCTCACGGTCACCGGCTTCCTCTTCACCCTGTCTGCTCTGCTACGTTTTACGTACTGCCTCCGCCTTATCCTCGCCTTCGCCCGAGCACCTTTCCCCTCCCCTGGGAGTCTTGGGACCCTGGCCCCCCATCCATTCAATCCCCTCGTCGTCAGGTTTCAGAATGGTCCCGCCCGGGCGGTGCCGCCCCTGTCAGCTTATCTTCGGCTGCGCAACAAGACGATGATTGGGGGTGGCCGCGTCTAGGAAAAACGCCGCTATCCTGCAGTACACTATCACGTGGAGTACATAACTTGTTACATATCCACTCGGCTCCTCGCAAGCAGTGTATATGTAGGATAACCTATCTAGATGGTGAGAGGCGGTGCGAGTAGAGCTGGGATTGGAGTACGATTACATGCAAAGCAGCCTGTTAATAATAACCACGGGACAACCGGCGGCGGCGCTGCTGTCGCCGACCCTTCCCAACATTTGTTTCTTTTTACGGTGAGAGCGTTTCCCCCCTCCTCCTACAGCTTATTTCCCCCCTTCTTCTTCTTCTTCTTCTTCTTCAACAACATACTGTATAATAATGTTCTCGGTAAAGAGAAATGCTCCGTCGTGAAAGAATCATGATATATATATAGATATACGATGCCATGTGTTCTCCGTGAAAAAAAGAGACAACACGCTGCTTACACATGACGGATAACTAAACATCAACACAGAGGGCTCAAGTGAACTGACACCGCGGCGGGCTCTACTTGCTCAACTGATGTGCCTCTGTTCTCAGTATCTGGCGGGCCTTTGCACAACTGGGCCGTCCGAATCCGGCCTCTCTACGAATTTAGTTCTTCTTTTTTTCTTTTTGTGAGGGAAACATTTCTAAGTATGAGAACCGCGCGCCGGCGAGGCCAACCGCTGGGTCCACGACGGTAAAATTTTTACTGTTCATCCGACCACTGTTTCACGCGTGAGATTTACTTCGTACGGGTTCTCCACCGCAGTAAAAACGCCTTCCGCAGTCTCGCGAACCCTAGCCCGCCTCCTCCCCACCACCTCGCGCCGCCTCCGCGTCCGCTCCACCCCCTGGCCTCCCCCACACGCCGCCGCTCGCCTCCCCCCGCTTGCTCTAGCGGCAGCCTGGCCTCGGCGCCCCTCCACCTCCTCCCCCCTCCACGCACAGGCACGGCGGCCCGGCCCTGGCGGTGCTCCGACATGGCGCGGCGGTGCCCTACACCTCCTCCCTCCGCTCCATGCACAGGCGCGGCGGCCCGGCCCCGACCCTCGCCGCCGGCGCTCCGGCACGGCACAGCGGTGGCCCAGACCCGGTTAGGACGTGGCCTCCGGCGTGGGTGGCAGCACTAGCCCCCAGCTGGCCCGGCGTGGGGCGGACCTCCCCCTCCTCTACGCGTGCCGGCGGCGCTCCTGCCAGTCACGACGCTGCGTCCAACCCCCGGCGTCCGCGGCAAGGCGCAAAGGCTGCCCGACCGTAGCGCTGCGCGATGCGGTGCCCCGGCAATCTGCTCTCCTCTCACCTTCGCTGGACACAGATCAACGAAGCCCTCTTTTTTCCTGCACCATTTGCTCTCCTGTGACCTTTGCTGGACACAGATCGACAGAGGTGTGGAGCAATCTCATTAAGAGCAGTCACCATTTATGCCTTAACTTGCCTTTTTTAAAATCTTTTGTGCAGAGAGCTTGATGATTGCTCCAGATCTGCGTAGCTCGCAAGGAAAAGAGGTCTAGGCTGCCATTTGGGACTTTTCCTAACTCCGAGGTAGTGATGGTTGGCATTTTCTCTTCTCTCATCCCTTCCCCTCCATACATGAATTGTTCTTTATGAATGCAGTTTTGTTGTTGTTTAATACCTATACATATAAGAATACCTCTGTTTTAACCAGAAATGCTAACTATCCAACAGAAATGATGTTATTCCTCATCATCTAGCAAGTGTCAAACATAATCACTTGCTGTTGTTCTTTTGGTTACAGGAAGCCCTTGAGGGGGCCGACGAGGGAGAGTAACATACATTGTCCACATCTTTGCTAGGTCAGAGCTCACCTTGTTTCTTGTCTGAAGGTAGGACCGACGCCTAAGAGGGGGTGAATTAGGATTTCTAAAAACAAGGCTCACTAAAAACTACAACTACTAAGCAAAATCTATGCAAGATAAATCTAGCTATGTGCACTAAGGTTTTGCTAAGTGTTGCTACTTCTACCGTGGCCAAGTCTTGCAACCTAGTTCCACCTAGAAACTAACTTATCAAGCTAGTCTAGGAAAGTAAGCACACAATTGCAACAAAGTAAATGCGGAAGCTAAAGAGATGGGATAGAGAATGCAAACTCCGGTGACGATGCTGGTGGCACACGGTGAGGACACGGCGATGTTTTTCCCGAGGTTCGGAGAGACTCGCGGTCTCTACCCCTACGTCCTCGT
The DNA here is from genome assembly GCA_022530915.1 of Paspalum notatum. Taxonomy (NCBI): domain Eukaryota; kingdom Viridiplantae; phylum Streptophyta; class Magnoliopsida; order Poales; family Poaceae; genus Paspalum; species Paspalum notatum. The sequence goes on from CM039691.1 coordinate 9,069,128, forward strand.
TGGTGCTCCACTAAGGGCTTTGCACTCGCGTAGTCCTCAAAGGAATACGGCCTCGCCCTTTGCAAGGGTGGAGGTTGGCAAAGTGACTTCCGCGGAAGTCAAGCCACCACGGTCGGGTCTCCGGATATCCTCGGTACACACCCACCCGACCCTATCTCTCGCGTGGTCCTCCCGTACCACGGCCTTGCCCACGCAAGGGTAGAGGATGGATAGGTCGCTGGGGTCTTCCGAGTCCTTCTCGCGGAGCTACCCCGCCGTCTCCACTAGGGAAGCTTTGGCCAAAACGCCGAGGGCCTTCCTCCCTCTCACAAGGTGGTGGTGGCCACTCCACACTCCGGAGGGTCTCGCAAGATTTACAACCGCACACACACAAAGGTAAACGTGCACGCAGGCACGGAGAATGGACAAGGTGGCCTAAGCAAGGATGCACTAAGCACTAGCTATGCTGGATGTGTCTAGTTTTGCTCTTGTGGTGGTTGGGTTCTCATAGGGTGTTGCTACACTTTAAATGGGCATGGAGAATGTGTATCAACACTTGTGCTAGATCAGGATACACCAACCACAATGGGGAGACCGGCCAAGGGGGTATATATAGCCTCCACCTCCAAAACTAGCCGTTAGAGGCAAGTTTCACTTTTCTGCGTACCCACCGGACAGTCCGGTGGCTCACCACCGGACTGTCCGGTGCGTGTAAATTTTCTCCTCTTTGAGTCGACCGTTGCTCTGACAATATGACCGTTGGAACCACCGGACGGTCCGGTGGCACCACCGGACGGTCCGATGGTGAGCCACCGGACTGTCCGGTGCGTTGTAGCGCCGGGTCTTTGACTTGGAATGCTCTCGGTCTATATCGTCCGGTGGCACCAACGGACTGTCCGGTGGTGAGCCACCGGACTGTCCGGCGGTAGGTTTTGCGCCGGACTTCGCCCCTTTTCTTCTCAGCCTATATCGTCCGGTGGTGAGCCACCGGACTGTCCGGTGCATAGAAATTTGCACCGGTTCTTCAGCTTTTGGTTTGGCTCCTTGTAAGCACCGGACTGTCCGGTGCTGCACCACCGGACTGTCCGGTACATGCTTTTTCTTCTGTTCTTGAGCCAAAAAATCGGCCCGCTGACCGGTCAGTGGGACCGCCGAGTCAGGACCTTCGCTTGCGCCTTGATGGCGACTTGAGTCTTTTCTTGTGTCTTTTAGATCCTCCTTTGAGGTGTTTGTACCCCAAATCCACCAATTACACCCTGAGACATTAGAAAAAAACACTTGCACACAAATATTAGTCCCATGGCACGTGTTGTCAGTTCAACCACCAAAATCACATATGGGGACTAAACACAAGGCTTAGGACCCATTTTCCTTACATTGTCTACATTGCAATATTTATTAGCTGTCGCAACCTTGCTTCCTGTCTACATTTCAAAGCTTCACTGTACAGCCTACTGGTGTTCCTTTGCCTGCAGGAAACCCTCGTCTGAGCGAATTTGAGCAAAAATGTCAGAGCCGGCGACGGCCTGCAAGACTGGGTGAGTGGTATCTACATTGCGTCGTTTATTGGCTGTTGTCTTCTTACTTCCTGACTCCCTGGAAAGATTCATAGTGATTATGTTTTACTACATCTATTGTCAATGTTTTTGTTTTACTGCATCTATGTGTAGCTCTTCTCCTTTTGATTTTGATTTTGATTTGTATAGGTTCATAGTAACTGCTGCTGCTCAAAGCAGTATTAGTGGATTCTGCTTTGTGCCGTAGGTATGAAAAAGAGATGGTTCATATAGGTTAGTAGTAACGGTTGCTGTTACAAGCAATGGAGTCTGCTTTGTACCATTTGTATGGAAAAATAGATGCATTTATTTCCCCTGGCCATTTTATTTAGGGTCTATAACAATGTGTCGGTGGTTTATTAGGCTTGGTAGCACATTGTTAGTGCCACATAAGATACTCTATTTGTGTGCAGAAGTTGTGCCAAATTATTCTCTCTTTTGTGTACTCCTATGTTCCATCAGATATTTGCTTTCTGCTGCCGTTTAGAATGCACTTTAATGTCTGCTGATACTATTTGCCTAATGTGCAAGTGGTTACAGTAAGGACAATTGCATGAACAAGAAAGGTAGGTTAACAACATAGATTTGTAAAATCAAATCCTAAGAGGTCTACACGTGCAAATAGTTTATCTAGGTCAAGCTAATACATGAAAGATTTGTTATCTGAGAATTATTTGATTACGTGCATATAGCAAGGATATGAAACAAACTATGTTTAGTGAAAAAGTGACAATGTTTAGATAAGCGTTGTGCTAATATTTTTCTGGAAATATAAGCCTTTTAATTGGTGAAAAAGTCACAATAATTCTGTGTTATGCTCTTGCCTTGCATTGTGTTCCATATAGAAACAATTACTTTTTTTAGTTCATTCTTGCTCCTTGCGGTGTTCTTTTGGTTGTAGGCTGGTCCTGAGGAAGTTAGAGGAACACGAACGAGCAGAGGAAGAAGATTGGGGCACGCCGTCCGCTTGCCAAGCCCGGTAGTCTATTGCAAGATTTGTTGGCCGGTAGGATTCGCATTCAGAGTCTATTGTGCCTATAGTGTTATTATTTTTCTCCTTGCCTAGAACAGGCTGATGGTCTGATTCTTTTATTTTATTTTTCCTTTTTCGTTGATTCTTGCACCTTCATTTTGGCACTACTTTACTGGTGTAAGATCTCTCTGCACACGGAATGTGATGCACTTAAAATTTGGAACAAAGAGATGAAAATAAGGCTGCAAGCTGTAGATCAGCAATCACCGCTAAGATGGTACTACTATACTGTTCACTGTTCTTCCTCCACTTTCATTTACCTTAAGTATTAGCATTTTCTGTTCCATTTTGACTAATTTCCTATCTTGATGTTTGATGTAGAGTGTGTTTTCTTCCTTTGGGTTGTAGGGTTGTTGAATTTTATTTCCTCTTACAGCTCTCAACTCATGTATATTCTTGAATATTAGTTTGCAGTGGATATACAACGATGACGGTGGCATCAAGGAATGCGGCAAGGACCAGAGGTGGAGTTATTCAGAAAGTTAGCTACAAATGCTAGCTGTCATCCTCTGAGAAAGTAAGGAGATATATGAAAGATAGAATGGTTGATTTAGACTCTTATATGCAGCTTAAATTACAATAGTTCTTTTACATAGATCTTCCATTTTACACATAATAGTTCAGAAGCATGATCCATTACAAAACATCAATTTTGAAAGTGCACACCAAGTTCTTTAGTTGTTGGAAAATATTTTTTGGTGCTATCTATTTTGAGGCTAAAAACAATGTAAGATGGTTCACAGCTTTATGAGTCTCTACATGCATGTGAGAGCTATAACCTAACTTCTCTTCCGTTTTTCCTCTTCCACATGCGCATGACAAATGCTACTGAATAACATTATGGCATCGTGCATATCATAAATATAGTAAACATATTTCAAACATCATTGTTACTATTATTGGAATAGCAACATCTAAGATATTCTTTTGAAGACATGCCAAGATATCTTTGCAGCCAACACTTTCTATTATTTGTATTTGTATACATCTAAATGTGTATCCAGTTAAAGTATCTAAATTCTAACAGATATGTGAAGATTAATTGTTCTGAGTTGTAGCAATTGTACATGGTTTATCAATTCAATATATATGAATGGAAGACATAGTCTAGAAATAGATATTTTCATAATCTGTCATAAAATGCCTTCTATTTTCGTTCATTTCCATTCATTCTTACCCTTTTTTATGTATCAATTGTCTAACTGATCTTTTCCTATCTTTTAAGAATTTATATCCTCCTGATGTTCCTGCAATTTCTAGGTTTCTTTGCCACGTCTATAAACAGCATTGGTTCCTGCTTCCTGGCAATCATGCCTAGCGGCCTCTTCGATCGCTGCCTAATGCATGGGCCCTATGCAAGATATGTAGTCGCTTTAAATTATGAACTGAGCTGCTTTCTTGAGTAGCTATGTACTGGGCGTGCTATGTACTGATTGCTGATGTGTTGAACCGTGGACATCTGGAAGGATCGGATGCCCAAGAGGGAGGTGAATTGGGCTAATTTCAAACTCTAAACGAAAATCCTTAGCCTAACGAAGCTACAAATTAGCCCACTTCACCCTCTACACGAACCTACTCTACACGACAAGACAAAAAACCCTACTCATGCTAGTGGAAAGGAAACCGCAACGGAAGCAAGGACTAGCAACACTAATGACCATAGCAAGGGACATACTAGCCAAGATGAGACTAACTATGATGACTACTAGAAGCAATCCATGAAAATAGCAAGAACCGAAAGAGCATCAAGTAGAGGGACAAGGGAGAGAGACAACCGGAATTTTTCCCGTGGTATCGGAGGTTTGGCACCCTCCCCTAGTCCACGTTGCGGCACACCCTAGAGTGTTTTGCCGCCTCCCATGCTTGTGGGCGCTCACTAAGAGTCTCCGTTCGCCATCCCGGCAAGGTGGAGCTCAAGCCTTGTACACCGTTGTTCTTCGGGCTTCCACAATCCTCTTGGCAAGCTCCGAGAACGCACCCCGGTCACCAAGTCCGCCTAGGTGCTGCCAATCACCAAGAGTAACAAGCCACCGGTCTTCACTTGATCTTGATCCTCACCAAGATGGATGCACACAAGCCTTGACCTTGATCTTGCTCTCAAAGGATGAATATGTAAGTAGTTATTGCAAAGAGTTGAAGCACAAGGGCTCTCTGTGTGTATGAAGTTGCTGGAGTGTCAAAAAGCACGAGATGGAGTGAAGGAACCCATATATAGCCCTCAAGATGATAGAGCCGTTGCACAAAGAGAGCTGCTGACGCAGAGTACATAGTATTGTCCGGTCCCTTGCTTTTTCCAACATCGGACAATACTGTCCATATACTTTACCAACGGTCACTGACTTAGTACGTCATTGTACTTTTGTCCTTAGATTTATACCATGTCGAATTTCGGACAATACTATCCATGTATTCACTTGCATACTCAGAAAATCGTAGCCTTAGGTTTCTTTGTCCTTAGATTTGTACTGTCCTTAATTTCGGACAATACTGTCCATGTATTCGCTTGCATACACAGGAAATCGTAGCCTCAGGTTTCTTTGTACTTAGATTTGTACTGTCCTCAACTTCGGACAATACTGTCCATGTATTCACTTGCATACACAGGAAATCATAGCCTCAGGTTTCTTTGTCCTTAGATTTGTACTGTCCTCAACTTCGGACAATACTTTCCATGTATTCACTAGCATACTCAGGAAATCATAGCCTCAGGTTTCTTTGTCCTTAGATTTGTACTGTCCTCAACTTCGGACAATACTGTCCATTGTTTTGGCTGATTTCTCGCAGGTTTGTAGCCTCAGGTTTATTTGTCCTTAGCTTTGTCCGGTTACACTAAACCTGACATTCCGGTGTAGAGGATTTGCATGGGCTTTGGACAGTATAAGTTCACCTAAAACCTTGATTTGTCCGGTCTCTTGTTTTGGCATAGAGAGGACAATACTGTTTCTATGTCTTTCTCTGATTTTGAGTTTTCTTCAAAAATTTTGATGTGAAGCTTGATTTTCTTGGACCTTGAGCCTATGTAGCTTATACCTTTGCTGTTCCTGAAAGATTTGGCATGTGTGTGCATCCATAACTTGGCAATTCACTTGATCAAGCTACTAACCGTTGACCCCTCTTAATAGTGCGGACACTAGAAAGCTGTAAACCCTATCTAAGCAAGGATCCTTCAACACCATGATACTTGACTCTAGAAAAGTCCTTAGCCTTCGAGATACGGATGAAAACCAAGTCCACTTTCATGAAGTGAAACATTTGAATTAGGAGCCATTCACATAATCCAATGAGCAACCATTTTTGTATTCATTATTAAACCTGCACTCACAAGCTCTCATTAGATAACACTTAAGCTTGTCAATCAATCACCGAAACTCACCTTAGGGCCTAGATACTTACAACATCCTATCCATCGTTTTAAAGTTTATGGTGTTAAAGTTTATAACATCATGTCTATTTATACTGTTATATGCCGCTGCTATTGAGGCCGTCTTTGATATCTGCAGCCTTGTTGTTATTTATTATATGCAATTTGGAAAATTGATGTATATATCGTTTTGGTAACACGGGGTGCTTTGCGCGCATGAGCGCGCTTCAAACACTAGTGCTACAGGACCCTTTTGTTACTCGGCCTGTGCACTGCAGGCATTTCACCTGCGGCGATTGTCTCGATACAAGCTGGTAGCCTGATGCAACCACGAAACAGGTGACGAGGACTCTAACTAGCATCCAGTTCTGATAGCAAATATGCTGCCTGAATTACATCGTCTCGATGTCACACTGTTGGATGGAACAGGGAAATGAAACTAGAAGCCATGAGGTACTTCAATTCCTGAATATAATTGCATCAGGGGAAACATTCAAACTCCCATTTGTTCAGAGCCTGGACTAAAATCTAAGCATCAAACTCCCATTTATTCCAATCACCAGGGACCAATAGCCAACCAAAGAGCAAGGGTTAATGGCCCCCATTCCACCGAAATTGCATTGCTTACATGGTGGTATGCCTTCCCAAGCCCTGCCACTGCCAGCAATAAACGTCCCCCTTCTCAACGCTGATTATAACTCCCCCATTCTCCTGCATTTGTTCTTCCCAGATTGCTACTGCCTACTGGAATCGGAGGTACCTGAATGTCAAGCCTCTGTATAACATGACCGTGGAAAAAACCCATCACTGTCAGTTGCACTAGGACTGCATCATAAAGTGTTCCTGCGCCAGAAATGCATACTATTCCCACGCAGCAGTAGGCAGGATTATATGATAATCCTGGCCAAAAAAAAGAGCCAGTTTAGAACCGCTTGAACACAGGAGCAAAAAGTCTTTTACTAACGGCACTGGGCATGACAGCAACCACAATACTACAGAAGAATGAGAAATAAGGAGCTGAATCTGGGCAAAGGATCATGAGCTAACCAAACAGGCAATCCTGCGAAGTACTCAAAGATATAACACGAAGGACTTTCAGCCAAAGCATCCGCATAAATGACAACAAAGTAGGATGCAAAATTAGAAGAGCCGCATCTACCAGAAATGAAAAACAATCTAGTACAGCCAATTATGTAATTACTTGAACACAAGGAAAAAGAAAAACATCAGTGGTTGCATCTTCTTAATTAGCCTGTACGTTAAACATTATTCCCTGCAACATCAATGCCAGATAAAGGAGTACACCAACACCCAGATAGAAAGGCTACATCACTAACTACAGCAAACAGCCTGAACTTGTGCAACATTAGTTTCTCTGGCTAGTAACCAGATAGTTCATTATTATCTGAATATATGTAAAAATTTCACTAAATAGCTCACTCTACCCGACCACACCTACAAGTTAGCCTACGACCCTACGTATAACATCCAGCATGACGATGCCGAAACCGTAAAGGTCACCTCTTTTGTAGACAGTTTCAATGTCAGACTACACCCTGGAGACATACGTACTTACCAAGCTACCAGCGACGTCGGTGCTAACATGAATCTCACGAGCACTGATTATCCTTGCAAGGCAAGGCCAAACTCACACCAGTACAGAAACCATTTTTAAAGACGGTTGGGAGACTATTTTCACAAGCGGGTCCATAAACCGCTCATGTGTGCACGTTGCTAAAAATAAGTATTTTCAGAGGTAGGTGTCGGACCGTCCCTGAAAATCAATTTTTAAGAGTGATCAGTAAGATCTACCGCGCTGAAAATTGGTTTTTAACATGAATCTCACGAGCACTGATTATCCTTGCAAGGCCAAACTCACACCAGTACAGAAACCATTTTCAAAAGACAGTTGGGAGACTATTTTCACAAGCGGGTCCATGAACCACTCATGTGTGCACGTTGCTAAAAATAGGTATTTTTAGAGATAGGTGTTAGACTGTTCCTAAAAATCAATTTTTAGGAGTGATCAGTAAGATCCACCGCGCTGAAAATCGGTTTTTAGGAGCAGATAATAACGCTCGCCGTCTTATCAACGTTCCTATAAATGGACCATTTTTAGAGATGGTTGGCAAGATGCTCCATCTCTGGAAAAAAGAAATAACGTATTGTTTTAGGTGTCCACACTTGACTGCCGACAGGGTGTACACAGCATGCAGGTTAGGGCTGAGAGCACATCAGAAACCCCGCATGATACAGAGCTAGTGTATTGTGCCCACCTAATTTTTGCTCAAACCATAACTTCCGACCAAAAGGGCACTTTTCTGACTACCTGATTAGGATGTCTGTATGGGGCATCATCATTCCCGTGCAAATAAGTGAACCATTACACATTACTGCAAAAATAGTAGTAGATTGCTTAGGACAATTTAGCTAGGGACGCAAAATGGTCTCAAAAAGCTCGGTTGGACGTCATCTTGCATGATCTTATGGAGCGGATAGGAAAATGGAAGAGATTTTACGTATGCAACATGTACACCACTAGTCAAGTTGCCCAAAAAAAGTACTATCATACACAAACAGATCGTCCACTAGCCCTAGTGATCGTCCATGTCAAAATACCTATTTACCACACATGCCTACTGAAACAGATGGCAGGATGTCCACTGAACAAGCAATTGTACTAGCTAGAAGTAAATATCTAATGAATAGTCTATTGATTGATTAATCATCCACATCATGATCGGACTAAAAACAGACAAATCTTCACCAAACAAACTCCTTTTGGTTTCTATACCTTTCATATTTCCTAACATATTTTTAGCTTAAATCATGCCAAATTTCCACTGTATACTTTCCACACACACCTCGACTTGCCACGTAAGGATGACCTGCACATGTTCACCTCTATTTTGATGTTTGCCCAAAAATGATCGTGCCACCGTACCGTCATTGCAGCAGTGCAAAGTGTACACGTATGGCACTATTATCTTCTTAGAGTAACATCCTAAAGATGACTAACTCATCATCGGAACTCCACTTATTATAGATAGTTCATGCGTTGTCATGTAGCAAAAGAAGACATCTTACTTATAGCGTAACCATCTACCGTTTTCCTAGTAGGCGCCGGCGTCCTTTTGCATTGCCAACAAATCTCACGCCACCACGGCAAAACAAGCACCATTTTACGTCACCAACAGTAAATATGGTACAGTAGTGGGTTAAAAATCCAATCCGAATCCACACCAAACTACTACTCTATGAATGAACAGGAAACAAAATCAAGCTAGCCCAGCATTTCATGTCTCTAAACCAAAACACCACAAGCAATTTCTTGGCCAAAGCAATCCATCCAACCATCATAAAATCGGTTTCCAAATTTTTTCTTTTTTTTTTGAGAGTGTTTCCACACTGTTTCAGTCAAAGGGACAAAGAAACCCTAAACCACCGTTGGCATGTTTAGCAAGCAGCCAATAGTTATGGGCAAGGGTCACGGTTACCAATCTGTCCACTTGGGTGACTCAGCAAGCAGTGGGAACGTGCAATCCACCTCACGCTGGCCCCCGCAGCACCAAAACCCTATTGCGCCGAGCACAAAACCCCACGACCGCTGGTTTACGCCGCGCACGGCCACTCGGCCAGCCGGCCAGGGGGCCCCGGACACACACCCAAAAAGATAGGCCCGTGCGGCTGTGGCGCCGTGCCCGCAGCCCGCAGGCCCCCAGGCAGTGACACGACACGGGCGCGGCAGAAGAGCCCAAAATCCCGGCCGCATAAAGCCACGCACGCGCTCGTTGCCCTTGCGCGGCGCACGGAAACCCCCACCTCCCACGGCCGCTTGCTTTTGCTGCCCCCCCGGCCGTTCCCTTCTCCGCTCCCGCCGACACCGAGCAGCACCCCGCCTCCGCCGACATGGCGCCCCCGCCCCGCGCCACCGCGGTCCTCGCGTGGTGCGCCCCCCCCGCGCTCTCGCTCTCGCCCCGCGGGGAGGGAGCTCCGTTCTCTCGCGACGCGGCGGCCGCTGATTCCTCTCCACTCTTCCCTCGGTTTGCGCAGGGGTTCCGGGGAGGACGGGCAGCTGGGCATGGGCGGGTACGAGGAGGAGGACTGGGCCCGCTCCATGGAGGCGCTGGCGACCTACGCCGTCACCGCCGTCGTCGCCGGCAGCCGCAACTCCCTCGCCATCTGCGACGACGGCCGAGTGCGTCACTCACCCCTCTCCTCCTCCCCGGCCGCTCCGCCGCCTCTCGTTCGCGTCTCTTCATTTGCTCGCTGTCGAGCGAGCTTCTGCTCTGATTATTCTGACCATGATGCCTGGGGGGTTCCGCGCGCAGCTCTTCACGTGGGGGTGGAACCAGCGCGGCACGCTCGGGCACCCGCCGGAGACCAAGACGGAGAGCTCCCCGGGCCCCGTCGACGCGCTCGCGGGCGTCAGGATCGTCCAGGTGCGCCCCGGTTCCTTCCGGTCTAGCCGCGAGATTTCGTGTCTCCGTGCGCGCGCGTGCTGATGCTGGCGGAACGACGCGAGCTCTGAATATGGTGGTTTCCTTGGCTCAGGCGGCGATTGGCGGGTGGCATTGCCTCGCGGTGGACGACAAGGGCCGCGCCTACGCCTGGGGTAAGGGCCGCCAGCTCCCTCGCGCCTCCCCGTGCCTGATTCCTGCTCGGTTTGATGCAATGCGCGTGGGTTTTGTGCAGGGGGCAACGAGTACGGGCAGTGCGGCGAGGAGCCCGAGAGGAAGGAGGACGGGACCCGGGCGCTCAGGAGGGACATCCCCACCCCACAGCGGTGCGCGCCCAAGCTCAAAGTTCGGCAGGTTAGTGCAATTTGATTCCTGCGCTATGCAAGTAGTGGCAGACTGGCAGTGGGGAATGTTCTTGGAATTTTTAGCAGTTTTTGTTGGTGGGTTGGTTGCAGGGAATCCAACGAAATGTAGAACATCTTGTCATTTCGACATATGCTTTGTTGCCAAGGAATTAGTTCGATTGTGAGCCACATATATGGGAGAACTTATATGATGAAATTGGAACTTCACAATCCACATATATGGGATAACTTATATGATGAAACTGGAACTTCTATAGTGCTTCTCGCACAAATGCATTATTCCCGTCGCGGAATGTGATTCTACAACCTCTGTGTGCAACACTCATGATTCCTATTCTTTGGCTTTTCAGTTGCTTATTCCTTTGCTAATTCTAGGTAGCTGCTGGAGGGACACACTCAGTTGTTTTGACTCAAGAAGGCCACGTCTGGACATGGGGGCAGCCGTGGCCTCCTGGCGATATGTATGACGCCTTATGTTGGAATCTTTAATTTCTTGTGTTTGTGCTATACTGCTATTATTTTGTCCTTGAATCTGTTACTGACCATGGTTCTTATTTCAGCAAGCAAATATCTACTCCAGTACGTGTGCAAGGCCTTGAGAAAGTGAGGGTCATTGCTGTAGGTGCATTCCATAATTTGGCACTAACAGAGGATGGAATTTTGTGGGCATGGGGTAATAATGAGTATGGTCAGCTGGGGATCGGAGATACCCAACCAAGATCACAGCCGATCCATGTCGAAGGACTATCTGGTCTCTCACTGGTGAGCCAGATGATGTATTTTCATTAAATTTCTGATCATCTCCCAAATTAGCTTGTCATCACTGCAGGCTTTCTCAAACCATCACCAAATGAGCTTGTGGTTAGGGTGGCATGGCAAATAACAGAGATAAAATAAACAATAATACAGATTTAGTTTTTTCCCCCCTGAGCTCAAACTCACACCGACTTCATTGTGTTGGCTTTCATTCGGCTAGCAAGCTTAATCCTTTTCGAGACTTTCAGTTATGACCATTGCACATTAGCAATGGAACGTTTGATGTTGCCAATGCAAATAATATCATTTTGATTCCTGATTTAGGACACCACTGCATTCTGATAAATCGATAATTTACTAGCACAATGGTTTCCTGATTCTCACTGGTTACCTATACTCCTACATCTATTTACAGGTTGACATTGCTGCTGGAGGCTGGCATTCAACTGCACTAACTAAAGAGGGAGAGGTATTTGCACTATTTTGATTTAAGGCTTGCCACCTTATAGTGTGCTGTTTTATTGTGCTGAGTCACCAGATGACACAAATATATTGGCCGGATGGCCGCCAGGCTATTCTTGCATGCAGCATGCTTAGGAAATCAAATTTGTGTTGATCATGTGAGCTCATCTGAGAGTCAGCAATTATTTTTTTTTAAAAGCTACTGACTCAAAGCTTGCCTAAGTTCCCCTGATTCAGTTCATCTGTACCTTATTCTGAATTTTCTACAAAACGAATATTAATACCATGGAAACATGTATTCAAATAGCAATACAGTGGCTGATCACAAGAAATGACGAGGAGAAAAATATAAAATGTGGCTGGCTAAATATTGTATGCCTGCATATTGGGAAGAGAGGGGGTCAGAGGATCATAGTCAGGGAATATGTTATGAACTGAATTTAATTATGAACTGAATTTAACTTGGAATGCTTTCAAGGTTTTCCTTACATAGACAATATCGAGGACTGGTGGCTGTTTTTTTTAATCTAGGTGTATGCTTGGGGAAGAGGAGAACATGGGAGGCTTGGATTTGGAGATGATAAGAGTAGTCACATGGTGCCCCAAAAGGTTGAGCTTCTAGCTGGAGAGGATATTGTTCTGGTAATACACCTTGACTACTACTGGGATCTTGACTTCAGTTGTTTCAGCCTTTTCTGTTGTTCTGAAATCATTGAACATTTCCTTCTCCAAGTTGAGCACCAGAGATAAATTTCCATGTTTGCAGGTATCATGTGGAGGAACACATTCAGTTGCGCTAACTCGAGATGGCCGGATGTTTTCTGTAAGTAGAATTTTGTCGTCCTGCTTCTTATGATCTTACCATGTGCCTTGCCAGTATCTTTTGGGGGTCTGTGCTAGAACATAAAAATGAAGATCTTTCGGTCACTTGACCTTTATTACCGCCATTGCTGTATAATACCACCAACAGAAAATTAAAAGGTTATGCAACAACCTAAAATGCATTTTAAAGCAACTCTTACTAGAGCTACCAAAAGGATGTCTGAAGCTGGTATGTATAGTCATCTGTATTGTTAATTTTGTGGTCAGCCAAGCTACGAAACTTTCTTCTGAGGGGGGCAAACATGAAGACAAAGATAATTATTACATACAAACTTACAAAGTGCTTGGAGATTTTGAAATTTTCAAAGTTGTGTTTGTGGATGTGCTTCTTAAAAAATGGTACCATGCATGTGCACACTCGAAAAATGTTTTAGGAATGATAGAATAACCCAGTCCAGGCAACAGGCATTATTGATGTGTACCACATTTTTGGCATTACGCATACTCCAGTTGGCAACATCCAACATCCATTATTGATGTGTCGCACATGTTAATCGCGAGCATCTTTTGTGCTGGCAGTACGGGAGGGGCGACCATGGCCGTCTGGGCTACGGTAGGAAGGTGACGACGGGCCACCCCATGGAGGTGCCGATCGACCTGCCGCCGCCGAAGGCCAGCAGCAGCTCCGACGGGCAGTGGCAGGCGAAGTACGTGGCCTGCGGCGGACGGCACACCCTGGCCATCGCGGAATGGACTGAGGCAAACGACTGATGATCACGGTGTGCTTTGGCTTCCTTAATTTTGATCTGCGTGCTACTCGTGAGGCTGACAAGGTCTACTGCAATCACAAGTGTTGGTGAAATAAGCATAAGCTATGCACCTTCAGGAACCATAACGTTTCTATGTACTGTACGAGCTGAATTTGGTTACGAAGAACTGAAGAAGAATAGCCGGGAAGGAAAAACTTTGTGCAGAGATATATGAGAGGTTTCAGTACTTGAGCAATATTTTCGATGAACAACTTGTAGCGTATCCTGAGTTTTCTATTTCTGCTCCTAAATTCCCCCTTCCATGGTCGCGGAGGAAAGCGGCACGGATATTATCCGCCGGATAATCCATACGAAAAGGTTTAGAGACTAAATGGGAAGTTTGATATATGCTTCTGAATAATCCGTGTTTGTATGACTGTATCAGAAGTTGGATATTATTATGCCTACGGGTATGAGATATATATCAATATTCGGTGCATTTTGAGTCCATATTTGAAGAAGTTAGATATTTTTATGCCTACGGGTATGAGATATATATCAATATTCAGTGCATTTTGAATCCATATTTGATGCATTTTGAGTCCATATTTGAAGAAGTTAGATATTTTTATGCCTACGGGTATGAGATATATATCAATATTCAGTGCATTTTGAATCCATATTTGACTGGATCCGAGAAGTAAATAATTATGTTTGTCTCTACGTGCATCTGTCCGTATCCGATTTGATTGATCCTAATCCGAAGTTCCGAACCGATGATCTTATCTATACCAACGTGGAAGCGTACAGGGGACTTGGGGGAGAGTAGCTGCGTTAACGCTGAATTACTGGCAAGGCGAACGCAGGATTTTCATATTCACAGGAAACAGTTCAATTTTACAGGAAAAACGCAGAAATAGAAATTTTTTTTCTCATTCCAAAGGGGCTAAGTATATAAGTGTAAGTCCTTGGCGACTTGGCGTATGATGAGAGATGAGCTCTGCCCAGCCTCAGATCTGGTTTGCTCAAACTTATCGACCGTTGACCATCGTCCCGTAGCTTGCGTCGACGGCGACGCTGCCGCCGCTCGCTCTCCTCTTCCGCTTCTCGCATCGCACCGCGTGCTACACGCCCACCTACCCATTCTCATTCTTCACCCCACCCCACCCCAGTTGAAGCTCCTCTGTCCCTCTCCCCTTCCGGCTTCGGCGTCACCTACCTACCCCAGCTGAAGCTCCATAAGCAGCACCCTCTCTCTGGAGCTCCTCTCCCCTTGGGCATCGCCTAGCTGCTTGATCTCCTACTCCTGCGTGGGTGGGAGCCCGCCCGCTGACCGCATCGGCGCCGAGATGATATCGTCCGCGGCGGCGGCGCGGCCGGTGACCCTCCGCCGCCCCAGCGCTCTCCTCCGAGCTCCGGTGCCCCGCGGGCTGCCCGCCTCCCGCGTCGCCGCAACCTTTCCCCGCCGCACAGGTACGCTCATGTGCTTCGAAATGGCACGGGCAGCAGTTGTTGTTGCGATGCGACGCTGTTTTTTGGTCGTTGACTCGTTGATCTGAGCGAGTTTCTTTTCTGGACAAGCATGCTATGCGAGGGAGTTGCGATGTCTTCAAATTTCAACCTGCTTGGTTGGAGACTTGGAGCCATGCGAAATTCCAAAATATGTCATTTAGCGACCAAATGCGTTTTAATTGCGATACTGGTTTAGCTCTAGTTTCCGGTATGCAGTATTTTGGAGCCACAACTAACACGACTTCACCGTTCACAAATCTCAGTTGATCTGCCTCGTTAGTCAAGGGAGCTGATATACTTGCAGTAGCAGTTGTAACAATCTGGCAAGTTCTAGACATGGAGCTGGCACGACCAACTTGCAGGGTACAACTTCCTCATTCACCCACTTGTGGCTCAGCAAACACACATCGTACAGTTCAAGTCGTCTACAGAGAACACGCACAATTCAAATGCCAAAATTGAATGTTCTCCCACATTTCTCATCTAAAACCGGCATTTGTTATAAAATTCATTCAATAAAAAACATTCACAGCATGGTGCATTATTTACGGAAGCCTTGTCCATCAAGCTGGTGGCGTGGACTTCCGGCGAGTTTGATACATAGCTGCTGTAGTGAAGAAATGGCATTGGCATTGGCATAGCCATGTTGCTGTTAGCAAGGCCTGTGTAGTATGTGAATCCTTGCCCACCACAAAGTAACTTACCAACAGTGTTACCTGGACACCCATCACCCATGTCATGTGTCATATTTCTTTTGCCGACCCAAATACCCCCCATCAGCTTGGGATTCCAAGTGATATTTGGCATGTCCCCCACAAAATATGCCAAATTGGACAACCGCACCTGAGTCAGACACTGACACCCATACCCGTGCCAATGTAACATTGCTTATCAACAACGAACTCTAGCTAGCCACTGTGAACCCTGGCTGCTGCATCATGGAGGATGTGGGCAAAAGTTCGTCTGATCAGGGAGACAGGATAGTAGAAGAGGAAGGTATTGATGGTTATCATGTAGGATCGGATTAGGGAAAGGGATTTGAGTTCAGCTTCGAAACAGAGGCTATGAACATTTATTTTCTTCCACCATTTCAGAAGGTTTTCTTTTGCACCAAATATGCTTCTCTGATATGAGTTGGTTAGCAAGTCTCCAAAGATGTAGTTTTAGTCAATTTCATTCGTTTAGTACGTTAAATCATTATTACCTCTAGAAGGGACATAGGTGCCAAGGCAATGGAACTGCCATTGCCTGATGAGATCTGTCTTGTTCCTTCTAACTAAAAACTGACATCTTCACTTGAAATATTAGGGAGTTATAAGAAAAAAACTTTGGCAAGGCAACGATACAACTACAACTTGGGGTCTACATTGGTTACCTTTCAATCTGTAATTTGGGGTTTCAGACAACTAGAGAACTCAACTAACTTCTTGCATTTGTGTAGGCTGTCATAACTCATAAATGTTATTTGGTAAAGTATGCTTCTTCTTGTTAGCAAACATTGAAAAAAAAAATTCTGTTAGAACAGAAACAACAATATGAGTCACCAAGGGGAGAAAAGCCAGGACCATTTATTTTTCTTTTGTTTCAAGGAAAAGTTCTTAATCAGATGGCTTGAATGTTTGCAATATAATTGGCAAAGTTATCTAACAAATGTTTCAGAATTTGGCAGATGACCATCCCCCAATCTATGTGACTGAGGAATGGAAAAGAAAAATCAGTCTAACAAAATTTTGTTCTTTTTCAATAGGTTCGCTGAAGATTTCTCAACTCCAGTTAACCGCTGCACGATTTTCAAAAGAGAATGATTCTGCCAAGGATGATGGGTTCCTTTCTGAACTCAGGGATAAGGTTAGCTCATCTTACATGCGGGAAAGAACTGTATATCTCAATAACAATAATATATAAGGACAAAATTTTACCCTGACTATCTTCTACAGTGGGATGCCATGGAGATCAAACCCTCTTTTCTCTTGTATGGTGGAGGAGCAATCCTTGCTGCTTGGTTATCCTTGGTTTTGGTCAAAGGTCTTGACAATATCCCAGTGGTATATAACTAACCTATCTTGTTCTTGCATTATTTGTGGCTGTTTGTTCTCTAAGATCAAGGCACTATTATTCATATGGTCATTTACTCATTTGTATATTCGATTACGGTTTTGATTTGTTTTCTCTCCATGATATGCAGCTCCCAGGCTTACTGGAGCTTGTTGGGCTGGGCAGCTCAGGATGGTTTGTGTACAGGTACCTGCTGTTTCAGGTAACCTTAAAACCATGTAGGTTGGCCGTGAGACTTCTTTTGCACTATTCAACACGACTTTCTCAAATTCAAGTTGTCCTCTTACCGTGAACATCAAAAAGGGTTGGTGGAACAGTGGAAGATGCACAGCTTGCTATTAATTGGCTAGCTCAGACCAAGTTGTCCACTGTTCTTGCACCGTCTTGAGCAGATTGTATATATGGACTGTGTATAGTACAAAATGACACTTTTACGTTACTGTAAACAGAAGAAGAGGTGGGAATAATGATAGGCAAGGATGGATATATGATCTGCTGGAGATGGTCTTAACATGCTTAGAAGCTAAAAGATGTCTGGCGTGCTTTGTCAAAGCTAAATAAGTGTCCTTTGGGTTTGGTTTAATCTAAAGAAAATTCAACATATAACATTTAAAATGCAAATAATTTACGCATCGGTGCAGCTTGCTATAACACAAAAACCAAATACCTGGTCTGTGGTATTTACATTTATCTAAATATTGGTTCTGATCATCCCTATGCCATAGTTCCATTATATGTATGTTTTCTCACAATCTATATTTTTTCTGGCAGGAAAATCGGAAGGAATTGGCCAATAGTCTCGATAATCTAAAGAAAAGGATTACTGGCGATGATAAATAGCTGTATCCTGGTTTGGAATTCTGTTTCTCTGCTGGAACCTTGTAGGCTTGTATTCTTAATGCCTGAAGGTTTAGAGAGGGACAACTGCACCTCCGCCACTCTAATTTCTCAAAGTTGTACATTATGTTGTATCGTTGTTTGAAATGCCATTGAGGGGTATGTGTTACAAAATAAACCCCCAACTTTGAAATTGGATTTGCACGGACCCTAAATTGCCCATTTAGAAAAAGGGTCTAACCTTATTCAGAGCTATTGAGGCCTTCCACGACTGTGCCATCTGGGGTTCAGCATGCCACTTGCAAAATCTTTTGATTCCTGAAGATATAACTCTATATTTCTAGCCACGTTGAAACTCCTGTGATTCCCCAATTATGCTGTTGTGGTTCCTCTAAAAAAAACTCAGTGCTGCCCTAGCATGAAGTTAGCCGTCATTATAAGTCACTGTCCCCGTCGTTGTAATAAGGTAGCTCATGCAATTGCAGCGTTGGGTTGTAAGTATCCTCTAGAAACCGGCCAATTTTGGGACGGCACTCCTACAGGAGTTGAGGATCTTGTTGCCGGCGATTTAGCCGCAACTTCAGTTTAATGGAATTTGATTCCTCAAAAAAAAAAAAAAAAAAAAAGTTAGCCGTCGCCCGTCGGAACGGACGATCCTGTAAATTTGTTTGAAATAAGACCATAAGCACTTTTTGCCTCCCACATGGCCAAACAATTTTTTTGAACATGCGGAACACGTATTTCATTAATTAACTAGGACTATGCCCGTGCGTTGCCACGGGAAAAACATAGAATCATTATATGTGCGGTACCACAAATCAAATAAAATGAAAAATATGAAATATTTATACACACAATACCGCAAATCAAAACAACATATCATAACATGAGACTTCTCGTCTAAATTAGGTATATATAAAATTTACATGATCTTAACAACATGGAGTTTCAATCCACCTTAAGATTTTGAATGATAAAGGTCATTACAACAGAAGAATATTTAAAATCACACAACACTACAAAAATTAAAATGAATCATAACAACTTTCATCAAAAGATAGACACAAGTAGGCTTGAGTAGAATATGGAATACAAAAGATTACACATTCATATTTAAAATAGAAGTGAATATAGGATACAAATATATGATAATACATCCATTCAATTAAATTTTATGCACCACAATATTTATTTTCTATTGACGTGGCCATTTGCTTGACTAATGCCGTATTGACAGGACTGTTTGCTTCACCACCGTAGTTGACAATAGTTATCTAAACATGTCCTGTTAAAATAACAAGAATTTGTAGCTAGATAGTATAAATTCGGTAAAGAAAAAAGACGGAAATGAAGCTCAAATCGAACTTCATGATAGCATGAACCAGGATTTTTTCACAGGGAGAAGAATCCTTGCTAAAAACAAGAGAGAACATAACACACATGGAGGCATATGCAGCATCCTCACCAAATTAGTGCGACAGAAAATAAAATTATTAGGATGTAGTCAGTGTAATTTTTCATACTGATAAATGATTGCTCTTCCTTGGTGCCCTCTTCGGCAGATGGTCAAAAACACACTATTGCCTACTATAGATTAGATGTGAAGAAAGAACCCAATATTTGTGATAGATGAGCAGCTGTTTTAAGTTTCTCGATCAAAAAGATTTACAATTTTCTAGTGCTTGAGATGGTAGCATTTACTAATAATGCATCATCTCACAATGTAATTGGAAGACAGCAAAAATAATTTCTCACTACCAATGCTTGAGACACACCTTGTAAGCATGGCAGTTGGGTTGCGTTACTCAACAAAAATTAATGATCACCTATCACCGTTCTATTTTCAACTTATACTACAGGTCTACAACATCGGAAAAAAAAATAAATTCGCAATGCTTTTACATATTTGAAAAACAGATGGTTGATAGTTGATACTTGACTTCGTTTTTCCTATGCCAACACCATGATCTCCTGTGCATGAACCCAAGGTGGAACACATGAAGGTGAGTTAAGAGCCACAGTGTCGCCTTGGCCTGCCTCCTCCCCTTGGTGTCCTTACCACCGAGCCGCTACTGATCCCAGTGTCAATAAAGTGATCGTGGGGAGGATCCACGCTTGGGACACGTTTACAGCTCATTAGACAATATAATGTATTCAAAACGGAAAACACATATGCACAATAATGCACAAACTGGTTAATATAATATATAAAAAATCAAATGGAGGTCAGAGCATATATCGTGAAATTAACATATATCTTGAAATTAACAGATTTTGTATAACAATAACCATAGTTGGATAATTCATAACATGGAAAAAATGTCCAAACCACATATAGTCAGAAGCTAGTGATGGCTCCAAGCAAGGTCTTGAGTGCAAATTAGAAGTCAGGTTTTGTACATTAGTAAAATCTCACATAAGAAATTTAATAGGCAAGTTTTTGGCATGTATCCTAACTTTTCCATATCATTTGGCTACTACCACTGGTTTAATTGCACCAAAGCACTCTCTTAATTCAATATTCTGCCGTGGACACTAAACACACATTCTGTTCATTGATTGGCAATCAGAAAAATTGTGGATTGTAATGGCTGCACTTGTTGTAAGGAGTCCACTTAAATGAGAAAAAGATTTATTAGTTCACGTCAATCTGGCCCACAAATAACCACTCAACACTATTGCAGCATGTCGTGAGCCACTAAAGAAGGTAAGTGCAGAAATTTGACATACAAACACCTCAATATGAAACATAAACATCAAGGTCAGGTGAGATAAGGGGAGTCAGCAGTCAGCACCAGCACTCACCAGTCAGGTTCAGCCATGGCACTCAGTACTGTGTTTTTCTGATCAAAGGCGAGGAGGGGGCCAAAATTGTTTACCAAACAAAGTATAGTAATTATTGTACTATCAGATAGGTAATGAAGAGCCTGCCCTTTAGTAACATGATTGTTCAAAATACACCATTTGCGAAGTGATTTAACAATTCATTCGCTAAACATTAGCATACACTTGTGTGACAGTTAAAAAAGAGCACTGATGTAGGCAAGAAATACTGAGTGAATCTTGTTTTAGAAGCAATGAAGAATAAACAACAACACAATAAAAACAAATTGATTAGTGAGCAAAGAGGTGCAGAATTTACGAACACGATTCAGAAGACGGATGCCTCTCGCTGTAATGTTGTCGTGCTCCTGCGATGTATATGTGGATGATCAAAGCGCGTCTTCAGATGAACTGTAATATATTTTACACCTGAATATTTATTCCACAATCCTACAACTAAAAAGGTACTTTTACACCTGAATATTTATTCCACAATCCTGCAACTGAAAAAGGTACTGCTGTTGTGGTCTGAAATTAGCAGAAGAGGAACCACAATCCTAAATGAGCTTTAACCATGTTTCTATCCATTGACGTCCAGTACTATGATAGCAAGAAAACACAAGACTTTAATAAACAAGTGTATCGACGCACCGCTGGTCTATTATTTCATTTCTTGGCATATGGGCATCCATTGCAAATAACAAAATCTAGTCATATCTAACCAATTACTTGGAGACCTAGAGTAGGGAATCAGTAGTGTCAGGGGCATTGGGTCCTTAGATTCCTTGTCAGACCAGTGGAGTCAGCGTCGGCGGCGGGCTACAGGAGACTGAAGTAGAGGTGATGTGGGCGTCGGGAGCAGCCAAGAGGGCGATTGGCGGGCAATACTGGGAGCAGCAGCAGGGCGGTGGCGGCCAGCGCGGATCGAGGCCGGAGGTGGCACCGGCACGGATTGAGGCCGGCAGCGGTGCGCATCGAGACCGGCAGTGGCAGGGGCGAGCGGAGGCGATGGAGATGGTGCAGATCAAGGTGGAGTTGTGGCGTCAGGGCGAGCGGAGGCAGCAGTCAGTGTGGATCAAGGAATCGCGGCGGCAGCGGGGAGCGGGCACGCGAGCCGTGAGGCCAGGGGCTGGGGTGGCGGCGCTCACGGGGGCGGGGGCAGAGGTACGGGGTGCTAGATCAACGGCGGGCCGAGGGGATCGCAGGGCGGGGCCACACACAGGGGCTGGGCGGGGGTGAGCGGGGGCGTGGAGGCGCGAGGCTACGCGGGGGTGGTGCACGCCCTCCTTCCATGCTTAATAGGTAGTAGGGAAGAGAAGAAAAACTTTCGCTCGAGTGATTAATTTATTAGTAGCCCTGTAATGCGACTTCCTTGCTTTCCATGTTGCTCTGAATTTGTTGGCTGGCTGTTGACGCCAACCATTTGTGTTGGAGTTGGAGACACCAAGAATCAAGATCTGTTGGTCTGGTCATTCGTTCATACGAGCAGGCAGGGGCGAAGCCAGGATTTTTCGTCACTGGGGTCGGTATAAATGTACGATACTAACTTATAGGTTGAAAAATAAATACAGTGCATAACATTAAACATCGATAAAATAATAGCAAACATAATGTAACAAAAATAAGTTTTCACAATAGTAATTACCTTCTATAGTATCACTCTACGGTTACGGTCCTTCATATTGTGAAAGCGAACAATCACATCATCCATCGAAACTGTGGCTAGAAATTCTTGTTCCACAAAGCATATGATACAATCATTCATAAATTCATCTCCGATACGATTTCTCAATAATGTCTTCACAATTTTCATTGCTGAAAAACACCTCTCCACTGATGCAGTGACAATTGGAAGAACTAATACTAGCTTGAGAAACCGATAGACCAAAGAAAAAGCCTCATATTTTTTTTATCCAGCATCAACCTAGCAAGCTCAGAAATAGTGTTGAGGTTGGCAAATCTTTCATCAGCTCGCACATTGTCAATTGTAATGATTAAGCTCACGACCAATATCTTTTAGTTGTGTTGAATCAAAATCATCAGGGTTGTTGAACAAACTAACAATAAACATTAAACATGCCCATGATGATCAATCATTCAATCTGATAAATTATAAATCAATTAGACTCACAAACGTCAATTGCACATCCTGCATTGCATATTACCTGAGCTGCCTCCGTGCCTGCTAGCTCCCTAGCGAGTTGCAGCCTTGCAGAACGCTGCCGCCGGCCGCCGGCGCCGGGCAGCAGAATTCGGTGAACTGGTGAAGCCTGAAGGTGAAGGGGAGGAGCCAGGAGGCCTCGGCTTGAGGTTGAGGGCGAGACCGCGAGACGCCGAGACCGAGATACGGCGAGTCGCGGAAGTGTCGAAGCCGTCGCCCTCTAGAAGATGAATCGTCGCGTTTCCTTGCAGTGGTCTCCGAGAGACTTTTGCCTTTTGGGCTACTGCATCCAGTCATACATCCACGATTTGAGCCTTTTTAAGCCTTACATGTTGGTTTAGCTCTTTGCCTCTTTGGTATTGGGCCGTTGAACTGTGGGCTGCCGGGGTCTTTTATTTTTTTCGCTGGGGTCTTCACCGGTAAGAAAAAGAAGATACCGAGATCTACCGGGAAGTCGTCGGGGTCGGCTGACCCAGGCCGTTCCACGTAGCTTCGCCCCTGCGAGCAGGGCGAGTGTGTACGTGACAGATTCAGCATCGCCGGACGAAAACAAAAGGCGTTCGTGCTGCGCTCCACTTCTATGCATGAATTATTACGAGGACCAGCGCTTTATGATATTTTTTCCGTATTTAAATATAAGTCGTGGTTGACTTTTTTTTTCAAAATTTCAATTGTTTGTCTTATTTAAAAAATGTAATAATTTATTATTTATTTTATTGTGATTTGTTTTATCACAGTATAAAGTTTGAGCAAGACTTATTTTCTTATATGTTTACACAAATTTTTTAAATAAGACGAGTGATTAAAGTTTTTTTTAAAAAATCAACCCCGATTTATATTTAAACACGGAGAGAGTATATTGATATATGGTATGGTGTCACACACCGTCCGATCCGAAATCTTTGCCGTAGGATCGAGCGTTGTCAAAGACGTGCACACTCCTTGGATTTGCATTATGTGTCCATCACTCTCCAGATTGATTCGACGAGATGCCATCCCTTTCTGCTCCAAGATGAAACCGACGTGATGTGTCAATGAGTGGCAGGGAACCGTGGCCGCGACTGCATGCCCAGTTGCCCCTGCAAGCCTCGACAGGAGATGTCACCCTGGCGGCGACGGCTGGTGGGCAGCCAGTGGGGTTTCATATAACTTTATATTTGGCACTTGGTTGTCATGAGGCTAATTTCAATGGGGAAGTAAATGAACTGTTTATAGCGCTACTGTTAAACTGTCTATAGTGTTATTATAGATAGAGAGAAAAGTAATTGGAACAGTGGATAGACAAGGGTTGGGAAGGTCTGAAACCCAACTCGTTTTTCTTTTCTTAAGTTTGTTGCCACGTCACTATTTTTCCTATGTTTCCTATGTGACATTTTATTTAATAAAAACGAATTAAACTCTATAAAACTTGTATTGAGAATGCTCCATACTTTTCTTTTGATAGAGAACTCTTTCGCGTAAGGGCTGTACATGATACTCCTGCCCACAAAGGTATGTATTGGTAGGTTTGAAATTTATTTGCAAAGATAAGTGTTCTTCGATTATTGTATCTCGATCAAAAGTAGCTATCATTAAATCATCTCCTAACCTTTCTCATGCTGGCAAATTAGTTTCAGAAAGGGGCATCTTGGCATGTTTGGGAAAAAAGTGTTTAACCTCACCAGGTTCAGAAAATTTATAGAGTTGTAGGGTGCTAAATATTTCTGTACCTAATATTAAAGCAAATAAGGTTTCACGGTCCCTCGGTCTGTCGTGACAGGTGGGACCCGCTTGTCAATAATAAAGAGAGGAGGGTTATTTTGCCTCGCTCTCGTGAACCAGAATCGGACCATAGAAGGAGTTTACGCGAAAACGGATGCCCATATCACGTATGAATTCCGTTTTTAACGTTCTATATATCGATGGAAAGCTAAAATCATAACCTTTTTAACCCAATTGAAAGTACTTTAAAATTCCTTCTCAGTCAACAGGAATCGTCGAAACAATTTGACGTGAAATTCATTCGCGAAATAAATTCGGACTGAATAAGGAATCCACGTGAAAACGGACGCACAAGTCACATACGGATTCCGTTTTCAACATTCTATATATCCATGGAAAGCTAAAATCATTACGTTTCCAACCCAATTGAAACCCTGTTAAAATTCGCTCTCAGTCAATGGGACTCAACGAAACAATGTGACGTAAAATTTATTTACGAACCAGATTCGGACTGCAAAAGGAGTCCACGTTAAAACGGACGCTTGGGTCACATACGGACTCCGTTTTCAACGTTCTATATATCGATAACAAGCTACAATCATAAATTTTCCAACCCAATTGAAACCAATTTAAAATTCACTCTCAGTGAACAGAAATCGTTGAAACAATGTGACGTGAAATTTAGTCGCGAGCCTCATTCAGACTGCAGGAGCAACATACGAGAAAACGGATACCTAGGTCACGTACAGACTCCGTATTCGATGTTCTATATAGTGCCAGAAATAAAAAAAACTATATTTCTAACTCAACTGACGTCACCCTAAATTTCGCTCGTAGGCAACAGAAAAATTCGAAACAATAAGAAATGGAATTTATTCATGAAGCATATTCTTATATGTATTGATCTAATGGTGTTTAAAGATTTTTTTCTTTCTCCCGTTACAACGCATGGAAATTTTGCTAGTAATTAATAAAAAACTTAGAAACACTTACATTCCGGGAGAGAGAGAGAGTCGTTGCCTAGTTGGAGTCCCTTTGCTGTGTCATGCGCGGGGTCACTGATCCAGTTGTGCATGATGCTCAAGTGTAGATGCCCTCCTAACCATAGGATCAAGCACTAATCACATGATTAGCCGAACTAAACTAATGTTGGGTTTCCACTTTGCAGACAGGATCATTTAATTTCCCGGAGGAGGAAAGACGACCAACCAAAAGTGATTGCCGGAAAGCACACCCGGACTGGCCCCACATGCCATACACACAGGTCTCCCCAACTTTCACCCTTCACGTAGCCCGAGGGTAGCGAGGGAGAGGGTTCCCAGCCCAGGGGATATTCCCACCGACCACGTACACCGAGCCCACCAAACTCTGCTCACCCCTCGTACTCCCAATGACGCGTGGGTCCCACCTGTCCGCGGCGCCCGCGTGTCAGGGGCAGCCGCCGCCCAGCCGACCGCGCGAGGCGCGTCGATCGGGCGGGCCCCGCCGTCGGTGTGGCGCGGCGCCATTGGCCCGCCGATCGCAGACTTGCGGTCGCGTCCCGCTATAAATGGCCACCCCGAACCCTGCTCCTTGTCCACCACTCCACCCCCCAGCATCCGGAGTTCCCGACCTGACCGTTCCGCCGCGCACGAGACGAAAGCGCCCCCTCCCCCTCGCCCCGCCGCGCCAGGAGGTTAGGGTTGCCGATTTTCCTCCTTGCTTTTCTGAGGAATTAGTCTTGCGTGCTGTCGTCCTGCTCGATCTCGTCGCGTTGCGTGCTCGTGGTACGGAGATGCGGGAGTGCGGCGAGTTCTCCCCGGACTTTTTTTGTCTGATGAAATTTTCGGGCGGGTGTTCTGGGGTGCGGCTAGATCCGCTTGCCTCGGGTGTCGCTGGGCGGGTTTGCTCGGGCTCGATCTGCGAGATCTGAGGCCTCGAGCGCATGGGGGCGCGTAGATCCGCCTGATTTCAGGTATAGTTTGCTGTGAGGACAACCCTTTTGGGGGTTTCGTTCCCATTTCGGAGATAGCCTGATCTCTGCTGGAGGGGGATGGGCGAGTGGAATGCGGATTTGTTCGCCGATCTGGACAGTTGATGGATGGCCTAGAGATTTGAGCTGGGTGAGGGTAGTTTCGTATGTTGCTGCAAGGCGTTGGGCTGTGATTTCTCTGTCGATTTACTATTAGGTGTGAGAGGTTGGTTCACTCCAGATGCATTTCAGATATTATGATTATGGAACCTGTTGAACTGGGGTTCACAATCGATATACTGTAGTGGAATTAAATCAGTAGATGTCCTTGTCATGGATAGATCTGGTTGGCCCATTTTGTGGTTTGTTAACCAGTAATGTATATACAGGACTTGCGGTCTGGAAATGATATGGGTAATTTTAGGCCTCTTGCATCTTATCATAATGTTCTAAAATCAAGATTTGCTTGATTAAAACGGATATGGGATCCGAACAAATTGTACTGACTAGTTCGTTTGGGGGTCTTGACCTCAACTTTGGTGCTAGCAGGTATTGTTAGATAGTGGATGCCCTATGCGACTGTATGTTACTGGCTAAATCAGATTCGTATTAGCTTGCCTTGTTGCTCAGAGGTGCTGGTCTTAAGCTTGTTGAGATGAATGGCTTGCTGATTTTACCTTTCTGTGACCACTGATGCACCTTTTGTATGTACATGCGTACATTTGCTGATACTGTCTACTGGCATTTGGCAGTGACTTATTTGTTTCTTTGTGTTGTTGCAGTAAGTTTGGTCCTTCATCAATATGTCGAGGGAAGAGAATGTTTACATGGCCAAGCTAGCTGAGCAGGCCGAAAGGTATGAGGAAATGGTTGAGTATATGGAGAAGGTGGCCAAAACTGTAGATGTAGAAGAGCTTACTGTTGAGGAGCGTAACCTCCTGTCAGTTGCATACAAAAATGTGATTGGGGCTCGTCGTGCTTCATGGCGCATTGTCTCATCCATCGAGCAGAAGGAGGAGTCCCGTAAGAACGAGGAACATGTTACCTTGATCAAGGAGTACCGTGGCAAGATTGAGACTGAACTGAGCAATATCTGTGATGGCATCCTGAAGCTGCTTGACTCGCACCTTGTGCCTTCTTCTACTGCTGCCGAGTCAAAGGTCTTCTACCTTAAGATGAAGGGTGATTATCACAGGTTAAGAAGGACATAATGCAGTAGTACAACATGCAATCAGATCTGTGTAAACCAAAGTAACCAATCGGATTTGTTAACCTTTCTTTTCTTTTTTTTCTTTTTGACCACATCAGGTATCTTGCTGAGTTTAAGACTGGTGGTGAAAGGAAGGAATCTGCTGAGAGCACGATGGTGGCCTACAAGGCCGCTCAGGTTTGTTCATTTTGCTACTGTTTTCTATATCATATATAAGATGAGTTCATTTCTTTGAATGCTTACTCTCTAATCTGTACACTATTTTATGATGAAGTTCTGTTCTGCTATGTACTCTGTAGGATATTGCCCTAGCTGAGCTGGCACCGACCCATCCGATAAGGCTTGGACTTGCGCTTAACTTCTCAGTGTTCTATTACGAGATTCTAAACTCCCCAGACAAAGCTTGCAACCTTGCAAAGCAGGTTGGTACATCTACATTTCTGTTATATTCATTTACTATGTTTAGGGTGTATATGGTGTTTGTTGCATGTTTGAATCTGATCTGAAGAAAGGTTCAAAAGTGACCTTTATCTGAAAATTATAGGATCCTTATTGTCCTTAATTGTCTAGTGTATGTGGAGGATTTTTTGGTTGATTGTCACATAGCAGCCCTTTTGCTCTTATAAAGTACGCTAGACATCTTGGACTTTGATCCCTGTGCAAGTTCTGATTACTGTTAACATTAGGTATGATGAGCCACTGGCCCTCTTCTGTGCATATAGTTACATCCTATAATGCAACTTTAGTAGTTTTCTGTCATTGTGCATTTTGCCATGTTATTCATGTTGTGTGATTACGATGGGATATGTAATATTTGTATACATTATCTAGACAATAACTATGCAATATGTTCTACAATTTGTTTTACTTGACTTATTTACTTTTGTTAAAGCAACTTATATGTTGCGCCTGACCAAACTTTTCAGTGGGTTGCTTGACTTGTTTTTTATATTGTCTTAGGCTTTACGTCCTCCAACTTTGATAATTGATAATGAGCTGCTACTCTTTGCAGGCATTTGATGAAGCTATCTCTGAGTTGGACACCCTTGGGGAGGAGTCATACAAAGATAGCACTCTGATCATGCAGCTTCTGAGGGACAACTTGACCCTCTGGACCTCTGACCTCACGGTATCTCATCCTAAACACTCATCTGTTGTCTTTCTTGCACTCGCCAGTTAGGTGCTAAAAATCTGAAATTGCTCTATGCAGGAGGATGGAGCTGAGGAGGGCAAAGAAGCCCTGAAAGCCGATGCTGGCGAGGGACAGTAACCCTTGTGTCCGTATGTTTTTCAAGCCATTGTTTTAGATGCCCCTATGCTGTTGAAGCTGTGCGCTGCACCATTATTGTAGCTGCTTTCATCTCTCGCTTCTTTTTCTATGGTAGGCTGGTAGTGGTCGAATTAGTTCCCATTGCTTTGTGTTGCTGCTAGTTGGCAATTGGTCCGGACTGGTATTGTTCCCCAGGATTTGACAAGCATGTGTGGTCTAGTGTTTTATCGGGCAATGTTGAAGTTATCGCATTCATATTGGTTGTTGCAATCAGTATGGTGGGACGCGCGGATGGGAGCTTTTGGATGATCAGCGGTCTTTTTTTTTTTTCCGAACTCTGAAAGCATAGTTGCGTCTGAGCAGCCTGCTAAGTACAGGAATGTGTGCCAAGCGCTAGGGTTTCCTATTTCCGCTTCTGTGTTTTGTTATTGGGAATTCATAGATCTCGTACTAGTCACACTTTCACACTCAGCCACAGGTTCACATACAAAGTTCGGCATATCAAAGTTCACATCAAAGGTCTCGACCTCAGATTTCGGTATGTACATAAAAATAGCAGCCAATGGGCGCAGCAGCCCATTACACTCAGCAATAGCCACTTTGTCTAAACGGTCATTTAGTCCATTTAAAACGATCGTTTAAGCGCCAAACAGTGGTGGACCGTTTCTATTTAATTAGTCATTTTCACCATTTAAATGTGTTTAAACGACCGTTTAGCATTGAGTAATAGCTAAACAGAATGTGACCGACTGTTTACCGTTTAGGCTAACACTGTGCCAATAGCCCATTAAATTCTGCCAACTGTCAGATGACATGGCCCTTTTTGTAAACCGTGATTGGGCGGAGGAATGCGAGAAACGCAAATGATCGCTAAACGCAAATAAATAATCGCTAAACACATCGCGATGCGCCTGCTTCTCATCGCTGCTGAACACTTCGCGATAGGCATGCTTCTTATCATCGCTGTTGACTGTGTTGGTGCGCGATGAGTTGATCTAGCAATCGAGATTCTCGTATCTAGGGTGGGCGTTCGGTTAGACCGAAAAGTTCGGTTTGGTTCCTCGGTCATCGGAAACCTGAAACTGAAGTTGTATCCGAAAAAAATAAAGGTCTTCGGTTCTTTCGGTTCGGTCTTCGATCAGACCGAACACCAATGCATGCGGCAACCAAGCAGGGAGGCAGAAAAGCAATGGATCCACCGAGGCGCCGCCACACCGGGAGGGTCGTAGGGAGGCAGGGGATCCGCCGATGCGTCGCCAACAGGGAGGTGCCACACTGGTAGGGAGGAGGCGTCCGCCGGCGCCCGGCGGGGGAAGAGGCGATGCACCGGCAGAGAGGCGCTGCCACACCAACAGGCGGTAGGAAGGAAGCGTCGCACGGCAGGGAGAAGGCGCCGCACCGGAGTGGGACTGGGCGTGGGGGCGTCGCGCTAGAGAGGAGCAGGGGGCATCGCGTCGGAGTGGAGGGGGCGTAGGGCGGAGTGGGAGCGGGGACTGTCGTTGCGGTCGTGCGGCTAGGCTGGGAGCGGGGGTCGGGTGCTGCCGCTGCGGTCGTGCGGCTGGGCTGGGGACTAGCTCGGTCGGAGAGGGATTGGGGGCCTAGCGTTGCATACAGCCATATATACAGGTTAATGCTGGTGGCCGAGCGAGAATGGGCCCGACTATTCACCATTGGGCCTGGTTAGAACTTCGGTTATTTCGGTTTTTCTCTGTTCGGTCATTTCGGTTTCGGTTAGTTTGGTCATTTTGAAACCTGAGACCAAAATAATTTCGGTTCCATTCGGCTCGGTCATTTTGGTTTTAGTCTCGGTTATTTCGGTTCGGTTTCTCGGTTTCAGTTTTTTTTTTGCCTAGCCCTACTCGTATTGCCGTCGAAGCGAGATTCTCTACATCATCACTCGCCCAGGTCGCGCGGCCACAAAGATCGAAAACAAACAGAGCCATAGGAGGCCGAAATAATCCTCAGATAATGCATAACCACCCTCTTCAAGAGTGCATGAGACCACAATACTTAGAGCCTATTTGGTAGCATAGTCTTTTTATGGTTTCTATACAATAGTGTAGTATTTGATAATACTATGTTATTCTAGACCAAAATCTTTTTGGTTAATCTTTATAAAATAGAGTTTTAATACTATGATATTCTAGGCCAAAATCTTTTTGGTTAATCTTTATAAAATAGAGTTTTTAATACCATGGTATTCAATTGGTATTGGGTATTGCACTCTTCACCAAAGTTTCCTCCCGATGGAGTCCCTTCCTCTGTCAAGCGCACTTTTCCCACTGATTCCGAGCCACCATTGATGACCACGACAACACACTCCGCCGAAACCATCCGAGAATAGGTAACACAAGCAAAATCTAGGGAAAAAGTCTATATAACCCATAACATTTCGAGGGCAGATATTGTGCACCTTAAAGTTCGAAAAACAAGACAAATAACCCTCTCGGGTGGTTTTGTGGGAGGCTTTTCTAAGCTGGCACATGTTGTATAAACAACGCATGTGGTCACCCAAAGTGGCTCCTTCGTGAGTAGGAGGGGTCGACGTGTGATCGACGATGATATAGATCTAAGTGAAGGCAAGGAACACGAGGATTTAGAGAGGTTTGAGCCGCCAGAGCGTAACACTACGTCCTCTACTGCTGGTATATGCGAGCCATTGTAAGCTTGTAAGAGCTAAGGTTTTACATGTGGGTTGTTCTCCGTTTTATAGTTTAAGAGAGAACGCCATGGTGTGTGCCCTAGTTAGGGCACAGTGTTGTAAAAAAAGACTATCTAACCCTGCATGGGATGGATTTAATATGGCCTATATACTCTCCTACAGAACTACACATGAGTAGCCTTTGACCTGTGTAATAAATGATGTGACATTCCCTTTCTGAATATACTCGAGTGCTCCTACGCCAGGGTTTACTACGCCAGCCTTGTACTCAGCGAGTCGTTTTATCGCGCCCAGGAGACGTCATTGGACTGCCTGTCTTTGAGGTTAGGCAAGAGAGATCATAAAAGTGGATTCCTTCTTCATGCGCACGCTTGGGCCCACACCCAAGTGTAGAGCAGTCCCGGCATGCCATCTCTAGCCATCAAACTTGATCTCCTCATATCACCTTCTGCCTGCGGGCCCTTGCTACAGGGCGGAGTCGTATGCACTAGGAGATGTCCGGACCTGGCCAGCCAGGTGGCAGCTCCGGACTCCTCCACAACAGGGCACCAAGGCCGCGTTTGTCCACAGACTGAGTACTCAGATCCAGTAAGCTGACAGCATGCCCATATGGCATCTCAATGTACACGTGGCAGCGACCGCACATGTCAGCTCCTTATGCTCTCTCTTCATTCTCCTTTCTCCCTCCCTGTACTCTCTGCCATCGTTGCCTTTGCATTGCCATCACCCACAGCCCGCTGCTGGCACCCGCCGCAGCCACTCGTGGCCCGCCGCGCCCCCCATGGCCTGCCACTGCGACACATATGGTATGTGGTCATTGCCTGCTGTTCACTGCCGGAGTCCATGGTCTGCCTCCACCGCCCGTTGCTAGCCGTCGTTGCCCATGGGCCGTTGCCCTGCTCGCTACTGGAGCCCGGCGTCTGCCATCGACGCTCGGCGTCTGCCACGTGCCACCGTTGGAGCCAAGCACGTCGTGGCTAAAATGGGGATGGAGGCACTCGGCGGCCGACCAGTGAGAGAGAAGGGAGCGGTGAGGATTATTCACCCACTTAAGGTGGCCCCACGTGTAAAATAATAAAAAAGAACAAATTCACCCACTTACAGTGGCCCCCACGTGCCAGTGTGGCACGCCAACATGGCAAAACAATCCTGCAAAACCGCACATGAGATTATTTATCCGTTATCTAAACTTAAGGTGTACAAAATCTGGTTTTAAAGGTCAAGGTGTGATTAGACTGCTTTCAAAATGTCAGAGGTTATGTAGACTTTTTTGAAATCCATTATGTTTGATTCTTGCCTTTTGTTTCTTTCCTCTCAGATATCTCTTCTTGATCTGAATCGAGGGGATGCGTCTGAAGGCGCACATCCGGAGCCTTCTGTCTCACCCTCAGACTTGTTGCGAAGCATCAATGAGTTTATCGGGCAGGTCGCGGCCATGGAGATGGCCTTCTGGTGGTGGCTTGCTTGCACAAAGACCAGGCTCATGAGTTTTCTATATACTAGCATAAATGTATGTGCTACATGCACGTGATAAATCCAAAACATTAAATAAAAGGAATGGAAACTAGCCGGCAATAAAAGAGTGAGGAAAAGAAGAGAAATTGATGTCCTTGCTTTTTAATTAATTTCAAGGCAAGGAAACTACCTAGTGGCTATGGGTACAAAACAAGGTGAAAAAAAAAACATAGAGTGAAAACATTTTCCTTCTTGTTTTAGTCCTTTTCCAATCATTTCTAACCCTTTCCAACCTGTCTACTGGAGCTATTGTGAGAAGTACAGATGTTTTTGTTGGATGAAAAATAGTATTGCAAAAACTTGCTCTTTTATAGTTTAGACAATGCTCTGACTTTGCCACTCAACGAAACAACAGAACCAACAAGCACAGGTTTTACAGAATACTGTAGTTGTACCAAGATAAAATAAAGCTATCTTCAGCGCAATGTGCAAATGGATATGCAGGACACTGTTCTGACATGGTAGACAGAGTAAAGTTTAAAATATAGAAATAAGTCTACATCACTCCCTGATCTATCCGTGCCTATTTAATTCCTTCACCTACAAACCGGGTATTCTACCCCCTAAACTATGTTAAGCCATTTAAATAACCCCCTAGGGTGGTTTTGTAGACGATTTTGCCTACATGGCGGGACACATGGACAATGATGTGGCAAAATCATGTTTTAAAGTTTATTTCACCCCATAAACTATTGATGCTTGGCTACATAACTTCTTCACCTATATAAATGGATATTTAGCCCTCACCCAGAGTATGCAGTACCTATATATATATATAATAGCATTAACTCCATTACTAACATACACAAACTGACATTTTTGTGTTATTGAATTGTAGTCTTAAGGTCCTTACTAAATAAAAAAGTGAATTAGACTAATAGCTTAAAATTTAGTTAAAAGATTAACTTCTCAGTGCATAGAGGGATAAAAAAAAATCAGGGCATGAGATCCGTACCCGTGAGACAATATAAAAAAAAAACTATCATACACTCATAGTCATTTAGTTGGTATTGTATATTCAAGGAGGCAAAATATTCATTTATATAAGGAGGGGCTATATAAATGAACATCAACAGTTTAGGGGTGAACTGGACTTGAAAACATATCTTTGCCATGTCATTATGCATGTGTAATGCCACATAGGCAAAACCATCTTTAAAACCACCCTAGGGGGTTATTTAAACGGTTTTATATAGTTCATAGGGTAAAATATCCGGTTTTGTAGGTGAGAGGATTAAATAGACATGCATTGATAGGTCAAGAGGTGACGTAGACTTTTGTCTTAAAATATAAATATTAATATGAGTATACTGCTGGAGATAGCGTAAAACAGTAGTGTTGATGTTACATATAGTTACAAACTATGATATTTTAAAACCATGGTACTCAAAAACTTTAATAACAAACAGGGCATGGGACATAGGGTCAAGGAAAGAGCAGTTGGAAGAGGGAAAGAGAAGAAGGATGACATGGCAATTGTATTTTTTTTTAATTCATAATTTTTAGACACACCCTAATTTCAAGAAAATTTGCCGGCCTGGGCAGCATGGCTGATGAATTCTCAGTCACATTCATTGTCTTTGTTTCCTGTAATGAATTTGATGCTGCTTGTTGTGTTGGCTTCCCTGTGGCCGATGAAAAATTACTATTCCCTTTTCTTTAGTGAATATACATGATAGGGGATTGGCCAATTGCATCTGAATTCTTCCATTTTGATCACTGTATCAAGTAACGAATGCCAAGGTTGCTGTCAACTTCCTTACATATTTCCCATTCAGCTTGCTGTCAAGCACACATTTACATCGGTATACAGGAGGAGTGGAATACTGATCAATGAAGCTGGCCAACACGTCCTTTATGCCCATCTTTGTCGAGGCATCCAATGCCCAACCTTGCGAGCACGCTGTGAGAAACATGATTCTAAAAGGTAAATGTTTCGGTGATCTATGACAATTTTACTTTGTTACTAATGAGTTCATGACACGAAGGAATAATACTCTGCTAAAAGAGACCCCTCCATTCGATTTTCATGAAGATCGGCCTATGGATTGGTTTTCGAGCAAGAAGATCAAAGTTTGTTAGCTCTAAGTGCCACAAAGTCAAAAGAAGGGCATTTAGAGATTTCTTTGCTAGTTTCTAGATGACCCGTACTATGAAGAGGAGTCGAGGTGAGTAGCTTGATGTGCTTCGCTCTAAGAATTTCTCAATTTCGAGTGCATCTTAGTCTTAAAGCTCA
The DNA here is from genome assembly GCA_022530915.1 of Paspalum notatum. NCBI lineage: Eukaryota > Viridiplantae > Streptophyta > Magnoliopsida > Poales > Poaceae > Paspalum > Paspalum notatum. The sequence goes on from CM039691.1 coordinate 9,104,604, forward strand.
ATCTTATTAAGATGTGCTAAAACCCACTCACCTCTATCGTTTGAATCAAAAGAAAAACCCTCAAATCTCATATCAAAACTTTGTTCCAAAACAACGCTGAAAAATAAGTTGTTATACACCATCGGACCATTCGGTGGCTAGCCACCGGACTGAAATCTCATCTCAAAACTTTGTTCCAAAACAACGTTGAAAAACAGGTTGTTATACACCACCGGACTGTCCGGTGGCGTCAAAATGGCGTTGTAGTCTTCACTGATAGGTCTGTGCTTAAATGCACCGCCGGACAGTCCGGTGGCTATCCGGTGCTTCCGTCGGATAGTATAGACCAAGGGCTTGTCTATAGCATCCAGGGCTTTCAACGACTGTCGGACTGTCCGGTGGCTTGCCACCTCACCGTCCGATGGATCCGTCGGACATTATAGACCGAGGGCATGTTCATGGGCTTGTGATGAAAAATGCACCACTGGACTATCTGGTGGCTTATCATCGGACTATCCGATGGCTCTTGGACTCATGGCGCGAAAGGGGGAATTTAAATTTATAAAGCACAGGACTGTCTGGTGGCAACGCACCGGACTGTCCGGTGGGTTCGCTGAAAAATGATTTCATACAATAACAGCTAGGTTTTGGGCTGACCTCTGTATAAAGTGCTTCCCCTACCTCCATTTACTACCTTTGCAACTAGGAAACACTCACACACTCAAAGGTCATTTCACCACAAAAAACACTCAAATCCTAAGAGCTTTGGGCAGACTTGAAAAAGAGAACTTTTTGAGTGAAGTTGAAAAGTGAAGTCAAAGCTTGTTACACTTAGTGATCACGATCATCTAGACGACTGTGGTTGTGCCCTTCGCGAGCTCCCCGAAGATTGTGGGAGAAGCGGAGGATGGCCTCTGCGAAGGCGTTGCGTGCGGTTTGAGCTCACCGTTTCAGAGTGGAGAAGAGCGTCAAGAAGAGATCGCTTAATCTTTGCGAAGGTCAAGAGATAGCTTGATTTATGCGGGAATCATTTTGCCAACCCCCCTCCTTGCGAGGTTTGGGGCCGGATCGTTGCGAGGAGCCCACGAGAGCAAAGCCCTGTGAGGGGTACCAAACGAGGACTAGGGGAGTCGCAACTTCTCGATACCTTGGGAAAACGATTGTCGTGTCACTCTTGGCTCTTTTTACTTTCTCATTTACTTTCCGCAATTTATATTCCTAGACTTGCACTGGCAACTCTAACACACTATTTAGGCACTAGGGTGAATTGGATTTTGATCGATAAAATTTAATTTTAAGTTTCAAAATTTGAAGTTCAATTTACCCTCATCTCGGACATCTTAATCCTTTCACGCGCATAGGCTAGATAATGGTCCTCATCGTCTCGGCCACATAGTGAAACAGTAAGTTCCTTTGCCGTGTTCAATATTTTCTCCATTTTTCGATTGTAATATTAAAAGTAAAAAATGTCGTGCAACTGCTACGATGAAAAAAGTTAGTGAAGCTACTACCGTGGAATTAATATCACTAATTATTTTTTTTGCCGTCTACGTGTCTCTTAGAGATAAATTGCATGGTCCAAAACTCGCTTTCGGAGTACGTAGTACAATCCACCCAATCAAGCTAATCCTTGCAGGTACGTTTGTGGCTATAGATAATATAAAGGCTTCCATGTCCACGATAAAGAATGTAATGAATCCCAATACAATCGGCACTTCATGTCATGAATCGTATCCACTCAATTTGAAGCATCATCTATATCCTGGATCCACAGCCACACCAGCCAGTCCTCACGTCCAAACGGAAAAACACCTTTCTATCTGTTTCGAGCAATTGTCGATTGTCGCTTGCTTCTACTGGCCTATCATTCTGCTTCACCTATCGACCTGTGCATCATCACGCTCACTCATGGCGTGAAGGTTACCTAATACGTGGATCCCTGTGTTGGGTTGATCTCGCGAACGGCTCGGTTCGGAGACCGAGTCCGTCGCCCTATCCGCGCCCTGATCAGGGGCGCAACAATCTTTTGGTTGCGGCCCCCTGTCATGCCAGCGCCACATAAAAGAGAACGAGGGGAGCCGGCTCGGGAACCAACATTCCCTGGCGAAACCCTCTCCTCACACACACCCGATCCGTGTTTAGGCGACTGGAAGTGACGGGAAGGCTGCCGCCGCCGCCACTACAGTGCCTCCCCACACCGCCGGTGCCCAAGGACGTTTCGCTCCCACTCTCGCCGCGCCTACCCTAAGCAGGCGCGAGTCATCGCTCACCATGGCTTCTTCATCGCAGCCAACCGAAGGTATAATCTAAGTACTAAGTAGATCTAGTGGTTTCTGGTTATGAGCAAGGTTCTAGTTCACTAACAATGGCATCAAGAGCCTCGGTTTAGGCTCAAACCCTAACCCTAGATGTGAAACCCTTCGGTTTTGGCTGAACCCGAGCAAAACACCCTCAAGTCTCGGGCAAGAATTGAGTTCACAGCAAGTAGAAGGAGAGGATTTGGTTCAAATCCGAAGTCTTTTCCCCATTTTTTTGAAACCCTAGACTCAAATTGGTCACTGTTTTCGCCAAATCGATGCAAACCCTAACCCTAAGTCCAAATCCCCAAAGAAATCGAGAAACCCAGAGACTTACCTTGGCCGTCGACGGTCGAGAGAAGGTGGCGGCGATGGCCACCGGCCTCGTGCGCGTGTGCGCGTGCGGGCAAAGTGCGCCACCGCGAGGCTGCTCGACGGCGGCACGCTCACCCTCGGGTGGGTGCGCACGTCGGCGAGGGGCCGCGCGGAGGCGCCGCCGCGCTGCTCGTCTCCCACATCGGATTTGGGGGAGGTCAGGGGCGCTGGCGGAAGGAGGAAGGGGATGAAGAGAGGCTACGGCCGGGGGGTGGGGGGAGGAGAGAATTGTTTTAGGGTTTGGGAGAGTTTCAAATTTTCTGTTATTTATATCAGTTCGGATGATTTATTGACCGTCGGATCAAGATCGGCAGTGGAGATTGAGTCCGGGGGAGATGAGCCAAAATGAGCCCATGCGGGGGAGCGCTTTCCCGGCCCAAGCCCACGCTGCGGCCTGGGACGTGGGGGCGCGGTGTGAGCAGGCCGGCCGGCCGGTTTGGGCCGGTTTTTTGGCTGAAGAAACAGTGCGCAGAATTTTTTTTTTGTTTTAAGTATTAAGCATTTGTATAATTAGTTTTATACAAGTATTTGCCACTGTGTAAAGTATTATACTTGCTGCAAGTTTAAGATTAAGTTCTGAGTTCATGTTTAAACACTGAGTTTTAAGTTTTAAGTATAGTTTTCATGTTTTCACTGCTAGTTTATTATTTCTCTATTTGAATTGAAACCAACGTGAATAATTATTTAGAGAATAAAAGTTGAATGCTTCATGTATAAGAAATTTTTGTTATTAAGTATATGATCTGGAATTTTTATTTTCTGACGTTGATGATAATTATGCCATGTTCATTAAGTTTTAAGTTTTGTTCTATTCTATTTGTGTCCAAGCGGTGATTTAGAAGTAGAGCACTTGATGTTTTTATATTGAGAGCATGTTTTTTTATTCAGTTTTCTAATTGAATTTATTTTTTTATGAAGCATCTCCATCTAAGATTGCCAATGCCCTGAGTATGATCAATAGGCTTCCCCCGTTGGATCGCTCAAATTATCCCTCTTGGAGGAAGAAGTTGATGATGGTTCTCACGATGGCTGATATTGATCATGCCATCGAGACCCCTCGCCCTATGTTGCCAGTGCTGGTGGCGCAAGATACACCTGCTGCTGCCGCTGATAACCCAGCAAGGCAGATGTCATGTGACATTGAGAAAGATAAGTGGGAGCGTTCTAACAAGAAGTGTCTCATGGTCATCAAGGGAACAATTATCCCTACTACTCGGGGTGCCATCCCTGAATGTGAGTCTGCCACTGAGTACCTGCAGAAGATTAAGGACCAGTTCACTGGTTCAACTAAAGCCTATGCAGAGGCTCTTATTAAGAAGTTTGCGAATGCTGAGTATGATGGTAATGGGATAAGAGAGTACATCATGAAAATGTCACACATGGCAGGACAGCTCAAAACTTATGAGATGAAGCAGAAAGAAGACTTTGTTATCCACCATATCCTGAACTCTTTGCCAAAACACTACAAGAAAATCTACATGTAGGTACACTTTATTTATATAATAGACACGTTTTATTTCGTATCTACATTAATGTGGATATGTTTTTCTAAAGCATACTAGGAGCGTCTTCGCAAGCACCGTGTCAAAGATTGTAGAGACGGATTACCATAGCGTATATATAGTTGATTGAGACGTTTCATAGAAACATTATATGTATGTCTATGCATTTTGATACAATTTTATAAATACATTTACACAACATGTCTATTGGTGTTGTTACATTTTGAAAAAAACGTTTTAATATGTGTTTTAAGAAAGTAAAAAGTATTACATATGAATATGTGCTAAGAATTGAACTCTTGACCTCATGCTCTTGTAATGACTTTCCACCACTAGACCACCATATCACATATGAATAGTTAAATAATGCACTCTTTTTATATTTACCATTCATGAATTTTAACTTCTCAATATTGTGTCAAATAACGTCTTTATGTCCCTATAGACACGCTTATTGATACACTTTATATGTGTTTCTATGCTATTGACGGTTAAAAATGTGTCTTAATTCGTGTTATTTTAAGATACTTTTAAGTTGTATCAAAAAAACATGTTTACATGCATATGCACGTTTTTTAACACGTTTGATGTCGTGTGTAGATGCTACTGATGTCAATAGCGTAGCTAACTACGTGTCATGTTGAGATGTTTTAAATAACATGACAACTAGCGTCACTTCATGTCTTTCGACACTCTAATCGTGTCTAATATCATGTCAATTTGAGGCAGTCTGAAAAATGTGTCAAAAAAGCATGTTTACGCCTTTTGTGCAACGACGCTTTAGCCAGCGTTGCTACCAAAACGTATCTAGAAGGCCTTTTTCTTGTATTGAAAGAGTTGGAGACATTTATTGTGAACTACAATATAAGTGATGAAAGGTGGATAGTTGAAAAATGCATTTCCATGTGTGTTCAACAAGAAAAAAGGATTAAGGCTTACAAGAATCACAATCCTCATAGTATATACTTTGTGAAAAATGAGAAAAAGAAAAATTTCTTCAATAAGCCAAACAAGCCTTTCTTGAAGAACCACAACTCTCAGGGCAAAAGGTTCAGCAACCTTCAGCAAAGCCAGGGCTCTGGTAAGGGCTCCAATTAAAATACAGGTGAGAAGCCCCATCGCAAAGGGGTTTATCCCACTTGACCGGGTGGCGCCTGATCAGTGCATGTGCTGTGGCAAGAAAGTATACCACACAAAGAATTGTGTTGACTTTCTGAAGTGGCTCAACAAATCAAGTAAGGATGAAGTTACATTCATAGATGAGTCTCTGTATTTAGATTTACCCACCAATACTTGGTGGATTGATTCTGGTGCAACTGTTCATGTTGCTAATTCTTTGCAGAGATTCCATTCGACGAGGACCCTGCGAAGAGGGGAAAGCAGCATTAGAGTCGGTAATGGACTCGAAGCTGATGTGTACGCTATCAGAGATCTTTCCATAGAATCAGATGGCGGATTTTCCCTTATTTTGCATAAAGTTTTATTTGTGCCTTCTATGAGAAGGAATTTGATTTCAGTATCGTGTTTGGATTTTGAGAACATTCACTGTCATTTTGGGGATAGAAAGTGCATTATTGAGTACGATAATAAGAAAGTTGATCTTGCTGTTTTAGAAGACAAACTTTATTTACTTTTCCATTGTGATTATGTGAATAATGTGAGTTCCTCTTCAGCTGTGAATGTTTGTAATGCAAGTTCTAAGCGAAAACGAAGCGATAATGAATTGTCCTCGAAATTGTGGCACTATCGTTTAGGCCATATTTCGAGGGGGCGGATAGAACGATTAATTAAGGAAGATATTCTCCACCCATTAGATTTTTCAGATAATGAGTACTGCATTGATTGCATTAAAGGAAAGTATGCTAAACAAATTAAGAAAGATGCCAAGCGAAGCGCAGGAATTTTAGAAATAATTCATACGGACATTTGTGGTCTTTTTTCTACGAAGTCGGTTGATGGTTTTGATTATTTCATTAGATTTACTGATGATTTTTTTCGGTGTGGCTATATTTATCCTATTAAAAAAAATCTGAAGCACTATATAAATTTAATTTAAGTTATTTAAATCTGAAGTTGAAAATCAGCATGATTTGAAGATTAGAGTTGTAAGATCAGACCGTGGTGGTGAATATTACCGAAAGCATACCCCTTATGGCCAGGTTCCTGGACCTTTTGCAAGGTTTCTACAAGAAAATGGCATAGCCAGGGCGACGTGGCATCGTATGTCCTTGGAATTAGGCATCGTATGTCTTTGGAATTGAAATCCACCGAGATAGAAAGAAAGGGGTATTAGGCCTATCACATAAAGCATACATTGAGAATGTTTTAAAAAGATATAGTATGCATAAGTGTAAAGCATCGCCTGTCCCAATAGTCTAGGGCGACGTGTTCGGGAATTTTTAGTGTCCTGAGAATAAGTATGAGATCGATCGAATGAAATCAGTCCCGTACGCATCAGCTGTCGGAAGTATTATGTATGCTCAAGTTTGTACACGCCCTGACTTAGCATTTACAACTAGGATACTCGGCAGATATCAGAAAAATCCAGGAGTGGAACACTGGATAGCGGTTAAGAAAAGTTTGCGGTATTTGCAAGGAACAAAGAGCCTCATGTTAACATACAGAAAGTCAGATGCTCTTGAGATAGTGGGCTATTCAGATGCCGATATGGCAGGATGTAGAGATATAAGAAAGTCCTCATCAGGCTATATATTTATCCTTGCTGGGGGAGACATTTCATGGAAGAGCTCGAAACAGTCAATTGTTGCATCGTCAACAGAGTACGCTGAGATTATAGCATGTTATGAGGCAACTGGGCAGGCACTATGGTTTATGAAATTTGTTTCCAGATTAAAAATGGTTGATAGCATTGAAAAACCACTGAAGTTATATTGCGGCAATGAGCCCGTAATATCTTACTCCTATAACAACAAGTCAAGTAATGCTGCCAAATACATCGACATTAAGTATTATGTTGTGAAGGAGAAAGTCCAGTATCAGACAATAATGCTTGAGCATATTAAGTCTGAGCGAATGCTCGCGGATCCGCTTACTAAAGGTCTTCCACCCAAAAAGTTCGTCGAACATGTAGCCGACATGGGTTTGGAGGAAGACCTATGATTCTGGATATAAAAGGGTCATTTATGCAACCATCTCCCCATAAGTTTTAAGTTGTTCTGATTCGAGATAGAAAGGTATGCTATAGCCATTGAGTTCGACAGTACGTAACTGATTGTTGTAGCGCTTTGGTCTTGGTGTACTGATCTATTGAGAAGAGGAATTATAAGTATAAGACGTTGAAGAATTAAGTTTAAAGAACGAGTGTTTAAGTTTGAGATCAAGGGGAAGAATGTTGGGTTGATCTCGCGAACGGCTCGGTTCGGAGACCGAGTCCGTCGCCCTATCCGCGCCCTGATCGGGGGCGCAACTACCTTTTGGTTGCGGCCCCCTGTCACGCCAGCGCCACATAAAAGGGGACGAGAGGAGCCGGCTCGGGAACCAACGTTCCCCGGCGAAACCCTCTCCTCACACACACCCGATCTGTGTTTAGGCGATTGGAAGTGATGGGAAGGCCGCCCCACCACTGCAGTGCCTCCTCACCACCGACGCCATCGTCCCCATGCTACCGGTGCCCAAAGACGTTTCGCTCCCACTCATCGCCGCGCCTACCCCAAGCAGGCGCGGGTCATCGCTCACCATGGCTTCTTTATCGCAGCCAACCGAAGGTATAATCTAAGTACTAAGTAGATCAAGTGGTTTAGTAGATCAAGTGATTTTGGGTTATGAGCAAGGTCCTAGTTTACTAATACCCAGGAGTTAACATATTTTATATAAAAAATAGAGTACACAATTTTCATAAAAAAATGACTTTGGACCCATTTTAAATTTTTGGTCACTTTGATTTTGTTCTAAATTAAACTTCTTTAATTTTGACAATGTTTTATTATAAAAAGTAAGTAGAGTTAATTCTTTGTATGCCATCCCTGAATGTCTTAGTCCTAAGTGGAGTTATTTCTCTCAGAGCCACCGTAGAGCGCACAATTTTCATAAGTAACTATACTTGATCCATTTTAAATTATAGTTCACTTAGATTTTGTTTCAAATTAAATTTCTTTAATTTTTGCAAAGATCTTTTATAAAAAATACACCAACATCTATATAAACTCCTCATAAAATATGTTTAATAGTGTTTATTTTGTTTTGTATAGATGGTTATTATTTTTTATAAACTTTTGGTCAAAATTAGATGACTTTAACTTAGTTAAAAAGACAATACGAGCTATTGTTTAGGACTGATGATGTATTCTCTCCGTCCTAGAAAAAGTGTCGCCATCGATTTCGGTGTACTGCCTTCAATCTTTCGTCTTATTTAAAGTTTTTTTATAAATACCATTATTTTTTATGATTATGTTTGTAACCTTAAGTACTTTTATGTAATTTATTTTCTTTAATTTTTGAATTAAATTTTTAAATAAAACGAGTGTTGGAATGTGTACTGAAATCAAGGCAGACGACATTTTTTTTGGACAGAGGGAGTACGATACTACGCCGGTTCTCTAATAGTAATTGATATACTCGACAAGACACTTGTACTAAACCTAGAAATTGTATAGTTTAAACCTCAAACTACTAAATACAGGGGAATACAAGGGAGCGCGCATGAGGGAGAGGAGGTTGTTGTTTTACCATTATGCCCCCATGGTGGGTGGTGCTATAGAAAAACTCCATCTCATATCAAATATCAAATATAAATCGATTAGCAACCACACTACCTCCAATATTGCCACATAGTGACATAAAATAGGAAAATAGGCTCACGTGCATCATCCATCCGCTGTATGGTCAGGTTTGCATGCTCTGTGCACGGTCACATATTGGCACATCATCTGGCATGTGCACGTACGGTCCTCAGGAAACGTTATAGGGCATGTATAAGGTATTAAGAGTCCGTGTCACATCTTCGGACGCTAGTTAAAAGTATTAAACATGATTTGATTAAAAAACTAATTATATGGACGAGGACTAAACGGCGAAACGAATTTATTAAACCTAATTAATGCATAATTAACGACTAGTTACTGTAGCATCACATTTGCTAATTATGGATTAATTAGGCTTAATAAATTCGGCTCGCCGTTTAATTCTCATCTATGTAATTAGTTTTATACTTAGACTATATTTAATACTTTTAACTAGTGTCCAAACATCCGATGTGACCTGGACTAAATTTTAGTCCGAGAAACCAAACACCCCCTAAAGGTCTGTTTAGATCCCATGAGTTAAAGTTTAGCACTACATTTTTAATTATTTGGTGATCCAAACAGTATTGCTAAAAGTGCAGTGCTAAAGTTTAGCACCTATTAGCGCATTAGCTCCTCAAAGAGTGCTAAAATAAACTAAAAGTGGTGCAAGATGACCGCCTTCCACTCACTACCCTCCCACCCTGCTCTCTCCGCACTCTCTCCCCACCCTTTGATAAGAGATATGATGTTTTTCTATATTCATGTGTTAAATTTTAGCAGAGTGATCCAAACACTACCATATGCTAAACTTTAACACTCCAATTAAGAATGCGTGCTAAAGTTCAGCACTTGGGATCAAACAGAGGCCTAAGTTTAAAAAGTCGAATACGTACACGTCCATGTCTGTAGTACGTCCACCATGTGATTCACGCGAGTTGTTTGAAGCAATAAAATCCCTGAATGCTGCGGCTTTGTCAGGAGCGAGGATGTGACATAGACCCTTGGCCTTCCTTCTATAAATTTACGGTACAGTGCACCAACAGCGAATCAACACCGGTATCCAGAAATAAACACATACATATGATACACATGGCTACTACCGCAACAACGTCTATGCAAGCACCTGTGTTTCACCCCACAGTATGGGGAGATTACTTTATCAATTTTACCCCAGAGCCGTTGCAGGCACGTTGATCGTACATCTCTATTTTACTGCAAACATTCTTTTCTTTATTCTTCTGTGTCTCTTTATTTCTAATGCGATCACCCTGAGAGTAATATATGCTCCGTCATTTCTAAGTTATGCGGTCGCCGAAGTTCCTATGATTGTTCTGGACTTGGCCTGCACCGCCGAAGTTCCTATGGTTGTTGTGGAAGGAGCGCCCGTTCCCACCGACGCTATGGTCGCGACGCGGATCATCGCCTCGTGCCCTCATCCGTGGCTGATATTCCCCCGTCCACCATTGCGTCCATGGTTCCGATATCCTACCGGTTGGCGACCGTGGCCGCAAGAGGTGTCGCCGTACACGGGGTTATATTCCGGGGTGAAGCCTGGATTGAATCCACCCTGGGACTCCCGACCAGCGCTGCCGTCTCCCGTGAACTTCTAGTGGCTCTGCGCTCCCTTGCCCGGCACCCCCATCCCTCCACCCTGCCTCTGCGCCGCCATGTTCCCCTCGCGAACGACTTCGACGAACGAACAAGCAAAGGAGGGAACGCATTGCGTAATTTGTGGAGCAGATGAGCGGACAGAGGAAGGATTGCGGCACGTATTCAGGGTAGCCGTATTCTCGTTTCTCACCCTGGTAGATTGTCGATTAAGTCCCGTATGTGTAAATAGAGAGATTAGGCCTGGTGTGGGTCTGTACCAAATCCCTGGCTCAATAAGCACTTTTTTTGACCCACGAGATCCACCCGTCCTTGATGCACAGGAATTAGGACTAAGCTCTGTTGTTTCGGTCGATACAGTAGTGGTTTGTTTCCTCGGTGTTTCCGATCTCGTCGCATTACTTACATTCACCCCATGGCAATGTAACCGTGAGAGTGGACGGTGTAAACAACGTTTATACCCCCTTTTTTACTAATACTGCATTGTCCAGTGCATCTCCGATTGTCCTCGGGGGAGAGACTCTCGGAGGAGGCAAAGGACCTTTCCAGGGAGAACCGTAGAGCTGCGCTGAGCCACAACCAAAAAGATACAATTTGCCAGGGATTGGCTCCCTTGAGAAGGAGAAGGACTGGACGATGCTCTCACCGTGAGTTCATTCTCGGCCTGCTGGAGGTCCTGGATTGAGAAGCCAAGTGATTTGGCTTCTGCTATGAACTCTGGCGTCGAGATGTCCTGCACTTCATCTTTATCATCTGATTCTGAAGCCCCTGTTGCCTAGAACTTCAGTTGCTGTTCCACGCCATGGCGTGGTGCTGGCCTTGAACTGCTTTCTGCTATAGAAGCAACGATCGACGACAATCTCGCTCTAGCCGCCGCATGATCTAGTTGCTCATCCTCTTCTCGGGTAGAAACAGCTGGCTTTGCTTTGAGTCCGGCCTTTACCTCTGGAGCCAACGTCAGATGTCGCCCCCCCATGATACAACGCCATGATTAGGATTGACTCCTCCGCTGCGGCGAAATTACTGGACCTAGAGCAGACCTGGCTAGAAAGCGTACCTGATCGTGAGGCCTCTCTGCTTCCTGCTGGACCCTAATCTAGTAGATGACCACTGCCTCTGCAAAGAAGACGATAGCCCCTTGAACGTCAACACGCTTTGCTGGGCGGCAAACAGAGCCCCGTGGAGCTGCAGTCCTGCGCACGGCAACACGGCGTTGCCTGATGGAGAGCTAAACACCGGGGTCCCGGCTCCCGAGGAAGGACCGGCGACGAGCACCGGCCACCCGGTAGTCGGCCAGATCGCCTCTCAGTCGCCCCTCCGAGAAATCCGGGGAAAGGGTGGATGATAGCGGCAAGAATGGGTCCCCGGGTGGGTTGTGCCACACATGTGCATGGCATAGTACATATAAGGTGCGGCCGTCAATGGTGGAGGGCATCCGACGAACACTTAAGGCTCATTTGGAAGCCGTCGGGAGATCCATGCGAAATCCCCGGGTTGGCCTTCTGCCCCCGTGGCAAGCTCCCTTGCCGTTTGGACTTCGGAAGGCGCGATGACGAGGTGGGTCGACCGAGCCTCGAGTTTTTCCCGGGGCAGCGCTGGCCGGTCTCGATAGGTCGGGCATAGCTTCCCCGTCACCGTCGTCATGCGAGTCGCGGCGCCTCCTTAGCTCCGTTCTCCTCGATCGCCGGTGTCGCCTGCCCCTTGCGTCGCCGGTCTCCGTGCGGACATGCTTAACCCAGGGCTAGTTTGGCGCTTGCTTCCAAACGAAGGGTCAGGAGGAACATAGGAAAAGAAGAGATGAAGAAAGGTGAGGTCCACGTGTCAGTGACGAAGTGGGGTTGATGTGGTCTTGACATAAAGAAACTGTAATACCATGCATATCACCAAAACCACCTTAAGCTACATGGGTGGGTGGGTGGGGTGTTTCTTCAGGTTTCGATAGTCAGAGGTGCCCCATGTCTAGTTTTGTAATTTTGGGTTGAAAATCAGATGACGTTCTCGTTGACAGTGAGACGTTTGTAATAACTTTGTCAGTCCATGAGTGTATTTGTAGGGGCAAGTGTACATGTGAGCGTCTACATCTAAACTATGTTTAAAAAAATAGAATAAAAAACTAATTTTCTCTTAATCCATTAAATTCCCTTCTATCTCCATGGGAAATGAGTTATCCAAACTAGCCATAAGGATCGAGAACGACAAAGCAGAGAATGTTTGTGCATCATCCATGTCAAAGCTTTGATCCAGATTCGAGATCGAGACCAAGTGAGAGCGTGCGAGAAAGATTGAGAGACTGTGTGCATGAGATAAGAAAAGAAGGTAGGGGAGGTGGTAGCGGCAACGATGGCCGTCTAGACAGCCATGTGGGAGGTTCGGAGGCGGTACTAGCTTACTCGCATGGGTTTATTGATTGCTTAAGGAGTGCCAAGTTGATGGTGGTTAATTTTAAGTAATCAGTTGGTCTATAATGATTAAGGTTGTCTCAAGTTAAAAAGGAACTGATCGATGGAAATTTTTGATTTGAAGATAGAAGCTATTTTGTCACTGATGCAATTAAGTTTGACAATCCATGATTGTATTCGAATCAAAGTTCCATCAAGTATCAACAGTTATTGTTTTCTTATTATTTATCAAAACTCCATCTACCCATTTCACAGTATTCCTACTAAGTGCATGCATGGACCCATACATATATATAATTTTTCTCCTTCTCTTTGCAACATTCCAATATTTTGACAAATATTTTGTTAAAATAACCATGGCATGCCAAAAAAACGTACAACTAGCTAGAATTTCTAAATTGTGTCATGTGTTACAAAAGTTGTTAGCACTTTGTTGTTTCATTGCTATATGCACTCTCATGTCAAATAATCTTGCTTCCCTTTTGCTTTCAATTAGCAGATTCCGAATGACAAGATGGCAGAAAGAATCAACAAATTAAAAGAGAAGGTCAGTGGTATGTTTCCGTCTTGCAAGAATGTCGTGGAGAAAATGAACCTAGTAGATGTGGTCCATCGTCTTGGAATAGATCACCATTTTAAGGAACAAATATCCACCGCTTTAACAAGTATTCACAATGCTCAATTCAATAGCTCAAACCTACATGAGGTTGCCCTTCGATTTCGCCTGCTTAGGCAACAAGGGTTTTGGGTTTCTGCAGGTACGTCAGAAATACTAACCCCATGATGTAACTAAGGTTTATGTACTTAAAGATAAGGGTAACTTGGGTACATCCAATCCTCACGGGGGCTTCAATCCCCATGCATAGGGAATGATTCATTCAAAGTAGCCTTAAAAGGGCTTAGTACTTGTGCATATTGTGCAGATGAATTCGACAAGTTCAAAAATGAAGATGGAAGCTTTATCGGTGATATAGCTAATGACCCAAAGGGCTTGTTAAGTTTATACAATGCATCTCACCTTCTCACTCACAATGAGGGGACACTTGAAGATGCTATCCTATTTGCAAGGCACCATCTGAAATTATTAAGAAGTAGTCTTAAGTCCCCTTTGGCTGAACAAGTCGGTCGGGCCCTTGAAATACCATTGCCAAGAACCTTGAAGAGGGAAGAAACAATATCCTTTATATCAGAGTATAGCATACAAGATCAAATGTATAGCCCCGTCATATTGGAGCTTGCTAAGCTAGATTTTAACCTTCTTCAACATCTTCATCAGAAGGAACTCAAGGAATTTTCTCGGTAAGTATAAACCAATGGAGTCACTAAAACAGAAATTTGGCTGTTGAATTACAATACAATAGTTTTCCACAATATAGTAAAGTTATGGTGCAATGAATAAGTTTGCAAGACAAATATGCACTCACTATTTTATATATGTCACAAATTTTTTTGAGTTGATATGGTCAGCTAATATTAACTGGAGGGTGTAATCATTTACATAAAACTAGTGAGGTGACACAACAAAATTGCATTATTTATTAGGTGAGGTGTAGTTTAATTATCATATATATACTTAATGTTAGATGGTGGAAAGAGTTTTCTAGAGAAATTGGATTGGACTACGTAAGGGATCGTATTGTCGAGGGTTACTTTTAGTCTTATACGGTGCACTATGAGCAAGAGAATGCACGTGCAAGGATGATCCTAGCTAAGATGTTTTTGTTAACATCTCTGTTGGATGACACTTATGATGTGCGTGCAACTTTGGAGGAGTCCCGGGAGCTCAACAAGGCTATTGACAGGTTGGTGTAGTTCTCTTAACCTTCTAGTATATATACAGAACGAAACATGCATAAGAATGAGATGGCTTAGCAAAATGATCAATTTTTTCTAGAAAAGAAATTTGACTAGCCTAAAATGCTTGGCATGAATGCAGATGGGATGAGAGTGATATTTCTCTTCTACCGGAGTATCGTAAGAAATTCTTTGTCAAGGTGATAAGCACCTTCAGGGAGTTTGAGGATGAGTTGGAACCACATGAAAAGTATCGCAATGCTTACAACAGGAAAGGGGTACATTACTGTCTCTCCCTAGTACAACCACCATATAATATCTTCTCTATTTTTTCCTTTGAAATCTAGTGTGGTATTGAAAATAATCAGTCTCTCCCAAGTACAACTGCCATATAATATCTTCTCTAAGTCTATTTATTGAAACACAAAGAAACAATAGCAAGGCATATATTAATGCCATTTTCCAACTTCCATGGAATTTCTAATATTATCCAGTAGCCATAAACCCTGGGGCACAATAGTTCCTAGGCATCCAAGTTTTGCAACAATGTTTCATTTGTGACAAAGTCTATGTTACAAAACTGCAATATTATTTTTATTGCGCTTCAGGTCAAACCATATAACCAAACTTCAGGTAAGAGCCGTGCATGCATTGAATATATCAGTTCACTAGAATAGATCCAAAGACATGTTCCTCATCAGTCAAATATAAATTGTTTTAACTCTTGAATGTCAATCTACCACATATCTTTAATTTGAAGTATCTAGAACAAACCCACAATTTTAAGGCATCCCTCCGAAAAAAAATCACAGAACTTGAATGAATATTGAAAAGAAATTCCTACATAAAAATCAACATTGGGACAAAATTAAACTTTTTTATAATCAGTTAATCACCCAAATTAACACAAGGAATATGTGTCAATCTTATTAAGGCATCAAAGCAGTGCGGTATATCACAGTGGTGGGAAACATAGGTAGCTCTTATTTTTCACAGTGAAGCTTTGTTTCACTTCTCTATAGATGGATTGTTCTTTGTAAAATGCTAATACACATTTTGACTATTTTTTTTCCTAACATACAGTTTCAAAATTTATCCAAATATTATCTCCAAGAAGCAGAATGGTTTCACCACGGTTACACTCCAAGCTTCAAAGATCAAGTGAATGTGTCTGTCATAACAGCAGGTGGTCAAGTGCTGACTATTGGGTTGCTTGTTGGCATGGGCGATGTAGCAACGAAAGAGGCATTTGAATGGGCCATTGGTAATACTGATATCATCTGGGCATGTGGAGAGGTGTCACGTTTCATGGATGACATGTCAGCATTCAAGGTATCAATAGTTGTAGTTCCTTGATAAATTGATCCTATATTTTACATCTATGAGCAGAATTAATTGTGTGCGAACCTAATTAACTCTATTTCATTCATAGAATGGAAGGAACAAACTGGATGTAGCAAGTTCTGTGGAGTGCTACATCAAGGAGCACAATGTCACTAGCGATGTTGCCTTGGCCAAGATAGGTTCCTTTGTTGAAGATGCATGGAAAACCATAAATGAAGCACCCTTTAAGTACCCTGCTCTTTTACCTGTTGTGCAAGGAGTTACCAGCCTAGCAAAGAGCATGACACTTTTGTTTCTTGACAAGAGAGACGCATACACATACAGCAAGGACTTCAAAAAGACATTGGAGAGCCATTTCGTCAACCATATTCTAATTTAATATTGGCAAGGCCTTCAGAAAAACACTTATTGGCAAACAATGGCAACAACTAAGGCAGTTGGGGAGTGCCAGGAGCTAGATAACCTCTGTTTTCAAGACTTGTGGTAAAAAATTCCGTCGTGTTTGTGAATGGTACATGATATGGTTGTTGTTTTTGCTTAATGAATTGTATACTATCATTTTTATTCAGTTCCTCAATATCTAAGCATAGATAGAATTATCAAAGATAAGACAGCACTTATTGTCCACTGAAACCCGGCCTCCAAATACGACCATACGAAATTACACATCTTTTTAGCTCTAATTGTGAACATGTCCTACCGTATTTTAAAACTATTCATCAATATACCTGCTTTGACCAATTGCTAAAATAATATACTCAATTTCGAGTTTATCTTGGTTCTAAAGCTACACATAAAAAGTTCTAAAATACATTCACAAACACTTATATGAACTAAAGAAACTCTTTTGAAAAGAAACCGTTTCGATTCGACTTATAATCAGCGCAAAACCTAAGTCTTTGTATGCACCAGACCGTCCGGTGTGCGCTCTTCGTTGTTGCCGAATTTCGTTTGAGTTCTGTGCGTTTTGTTCGCATCATACATTCCAGTGGTTTCACCAGATGTTTTGGGCTGAGGGAGTGGTCAGGGTGTCCCAGTGCATTTTTGTGTGTACCAAACCGTCTGGTCCACCGCCGGACTGTTCGGTGTTGCCAAACTTACCACAGGACATTCTAGATCGAGGGTGCGTCTAGCTCTAATCTTCACCATTTGAATACAGCGGACCATCCATTGTGTACCACCGGTCCGGTGAGTTCAATGGCTAGTTGGTGCCAAATAGGGAAATTCAAATCCTGTACACCGAAACTATTCAGCGGTGCAACCACCGGACCGTCCTGTGTGAACTAAAAATATAATTGCTAGTTTTTTTAGCTATCTCCTATTTAAAGGTTTTCTTGGCCTCATTTGCTACCTTTGCCACCTGAGACAATTCATACACGCAAAGGTCACTTGAACACTAATATTCACAAAATTTTTGAGCTTTGGGTCAAGATATTTGAGAGAGATAGCCTCTTGCGTGAGGTTGATCAAGTGAAGACCAATGCATGTTACTCTTGGTGATTGCGATCACCTAGATGTCTTATGAGTCGTGCCTCTTGGCTAGCTTCTCGGAGATTGTGGAAGAAGCTAGAGAGGCCCTTGCGTGGGGTTCAGAGCCTACCACTCTGGAGCAGAGAAGGACATCCATGAAGAGAGCATTTGATCCTTGAACGGATCAAGGGGGAGCTTAGCCCTTGTGCGGGTGCTCTAACAAGGACCAGGACGAGGACTACATGGAGTCACGATTCCTTGATACCTTGGGACAAAATAGCCATGTCTCTCTTTCTTTACTTTCTGCATTACCTTCCTGCAATTTACATTCCGCACTTACTTTCCACATTTACATTCCTAAAATTGATGCTTGGCTATAGGTTGCAAAACTTTTGTTATCGTGTAGCAATCTAGACACACCTTTTAGGCATAGGGTGAAATGGGACTTGACCGACAGGATTGAATTTCAAGTTTCAAAATTACAAGTCCAATTCATCCCTCCATCTTAGACATCTTGATCCTTTCAACGTCCATTATGTTATCATATGCTTTTCCTAGATCAAAATAATATGCCATAAATTCTTACTAATTCCAGCACTTGGTAGCTACTTTGCAAGCTATCTATTTGCTTTCTTGTGTCTCGGCCCTGCTGCTTTTTGCCCCAAGCTCCACCACTACCGGTAGGCTTCTAGCCTCTAGTCTAGTGTACAAACCCCCAGTTTACTTTCCCCTAAGTGCAGCCAAGAATGCTTTGTTTAAGAGAGATCTAGGAATCTTCACCAAAAGTGCGAGAATGATGGATAGAGTGCTCAACTGCAAGAATTCAATTAAATCATGTCTAGCGTGCCCTAAAGTCTTGTGCATGAAGGAAAGATCATCTCCTCCTCCCTTCTTTGTTGGTTCTTGGGTGAAAATCCTTTTTGATGCTAGGACATGGATTATATAACTTAGATCATGGATTGGTTCTGCAAACCACGAGCTCTACCATGATTTTTGAATTCTCTGCAGAACTGGTCAAAATTTGCTTTTCAAATTTGTGTGAGCTAATCTTGGACAACCCTTGATCTTTGTCACTAGATTGTTTGGCAATACCCTATAAATGGGTTAGAGTTTATACTAAAGTTTCATCATGTCTAGACAAAGGTTTGGTTGAGATTTGGATTGAATTCTCAAGTGGCGGATTGTATATCCATAGGGTGAAATGTTGGAGTCTCCATATGATGGTTCTGGTTACAAGTGAACACTGGACTGTCTGCAGTGAATGGGTGGGCAGTCCGGATTTTTGAATTATGCCGGTGCGTGTATTTTTACACTACTGTGTATTAATCGATGATCAGAGTTTCGGTTTTGTATGGTGGACAGTCTTGAATTCATCTTTTTGAGCTTAGCTGCTTTTGCTCATTTTATGTTGATCTTTTGTGCAGACTAGTAAACATGCACGTGCGCCCCGCACATGTAGTTGGCATTGGTGAGAGAATCGTCGGCGGCAGTAGCTGCCATAGGTTTGTGACGGTGAGAAGTGGGTCGAACGCAGTGGCCATGTCATCGTCCACCTTGTCGATGAGGAGCGCGGAGGAGTTGGAGTCGACGCTGAGTGGGAGGCAGATGTTGGAGTGGACGGCTGGTGGTCAGCGTCGTCAAGCTACCGGTGGGCGTGAGGGACTAGGCAGTGACGAGGAGCAGGCGGGGTGAGTGGGCACTGGGCAGCCGGCCCACGGCGGTTGGCAGTGTGGCAAAGGAGATGAGAGAGGGAGAGAGATTAGGTGGAGAGATGGAGCCATCTGTCAGATGGACCCATGTGTGCCACATAAGAAAAACCACCCCAAAGACAGCCAAGGGGTTTATTTTGTTCATATTTGGTCAAAAAAATGGACTTCACCATAATGAAAATATGTGTTACCGTTAAATAAAAAATAATGTGAAAGAGAGATATACCACACATGTGAAAGAGAGATATGACACACACTATCTTTCAAGACCAATTTATTTAAACACATCACTAAGGCCATATTTGTACTATGAGATTTTTTTTCTAAGTCCTATTTTTAAAACTTGAATTGTTTTTTGTTTGAAATTCATGTGGTCCAAGGAACCTTGAAAATAATAAATTTATGTAGGACCGAGACGTGCGACTAGAGAGGGGTGAATAGGAGCACTTGAAAAACTCAAACTCAAACCTCCCAAAGTGCGCTCTCACAAAAACACACGCACACCCGATACCGTCCACTGAACAGATACGTATCGGGTGGAAAGCGGAAGCACTCGAATTAACGCCCAATGAAAAGGACGTAAGACGAGTAACCAAACTACACCTAAACGAACAAATACACTACACCTAGACGAGCACACACAACACCTAAAACTATACCTCTCTAATGTGCAGAGTTGCGTAGCATAAACAAGCTACCAACCCTAGGACACATTGAGAAACCCTAAATGGAAAAACACTAAAGCATGCAACAAAACAAGCAAAAACAACAAGGCTCAAACGAAACAGCAACTACAAACACAGACCGGACAAAACAAACAAGGGAGAACATGACAAACCAAGCAACGCCTCGCGCAACGAGGAAACCACGTAGCCACTCCACACCTTAGTGCATCTTGCCGAAGAATAGCAAGCGATGAGTATGGGTCAGAGGTGAGAACACTCAAACATGAAGACGTGGCAAAAGCTAACACACTAAACACCAAAGAAAACAAGAAGAAGGGACCAAGAAAGAAGCGGAGCAAAGAACACGCGAAAATAGCTCCAAAAAGCACAGACCGGACAATCCTAACCCCCTCCAAAAGGCCTAACCGGACAAACCCAAATAAGGGGGTTAAAACAGCCCTAAAACACTACAGACCAGACAATCCGAGGTCTATAGACCGGACAATCCTAAGTCCCTACTTCGGACAAACCTAAGGACAATCAAATTGTCTCGTCAGTTCTCCGAAAAACTGCGTAGAAAAACAGCCCGACACCCCCATCGAAAAATCGATCGAAAGGGGGTCAAATCTCAATGAAACTTCACGAAAATTTGCATAGACAATCCTAAGGACCTTCCCTAGCAAACCCCAAAAGATCCACTTGAAAAGATCAAGGGTTGCACGAGAATTGCAAATCTCGTGAGGTAGGTGAGTTGACACCGAAAAACCGAAATCCGACGAGAACGGCCCTCGCTCGTGGTCCAAAGATTCTAGCACTTGGCTAGTGAGATTCACCACATCATAGCAAGGCAAAATACCAGCAAAAAAAAGATCCCAACCTTGGACAAACCGAAACACATCAAAATCCAAGGATTGAAACAAAAAACGAACTAAAACGGGGATGGGGAAAAGAGGACGAAATTGAGCTGCTCAAAACATGGATTTCTCAAAGAGGAATCTTGGATTGAATCACGAAATCAAGTCTTACAAGACCCCCTAGGGCCTACCTCCCATCATCCTCCCACTAATGATAAGATTTGACTAAACTAGGCACTCATCTCCTAGCTAATCTCCTCTTTTTTCTCTCTTTAGCTCTTGGCTGCTAGGGTTAGGAAAATCTAGGGTATGGCTGGCCAAGATGAGCTTCAAGGGCGCCTCTCAAGTCTATTTATACCTTAGGCCCTAAACGACACAATTACACTAAGACCCCTACACTACAAATGCCCAGAGGGGCTGAAATGTAAACGATACAATCGAACGACTACGAAGACGTCTTGATCTTCTTGTTCTCCACGCCTCGCTTGGATATACGCCACGTAGCTAGTAGTCCGGAAGTTTCCCCCGGTTTTGAAGTCAGAAACCGTGAAACTTTATTTTGCGGGCTTTCTGGGCCGTGTCTTGGCCCAATCTTCTATCTTGACGAGTCTCGATCCACTCGCCAAGTCTTGGTGGCTTGGGTGACGGTTTTGAGCCAAAGCCGCCAAAACCTCCCTCGAACGTCTCCGCGCCATGCACTTGGGTTGGAGCACCACGGTGGCCCCCGGCTTCTCCAGTCCATCGGAGTTGCCTTGCAGTCCATCGGAGGGCTTACACCGCCGTTGCCGAACCGCCTCTCCGTGTACCGAGCTCCCATGGCCGACCGACGCCGAGACTTGCCTCCGGTCCATTGGAGGGCTTTTGCCTCGGTCCATTGGAGGGATTTTGCCTCAGTCCATCGAGGTCTTCGTCATCCTCTACCTCCAGTCCATCGGAGGGTTTGAGCTCGTTGACAATCACTCATCACACCAGGAGAGCAATGAGGCCGGTCCATTGGCTCTCAATTTCTAATAGAAAAAGTTCTCCAACAATTTTTCTATTTAATTTTTTAGGTGTACAAAAGGGACACAAGAGAGATATGCCATAAAACTTGAATTGTTTTTGTTTGAAATTCATGTGGTCCAAAGAACCTTGAAAATAATATATTTCTAATAGAAAAAAGTTCTCCAACAATTTTTCTATTTAATTTTTTAGGTGTACAAAAGGGACACGAGAGATATGACACACACTATCTTTCAAGACCAATTTATTTAAACATATCACTAAGGCCATATTTGTACTGTGAGATTTTTTCTGAATCCTGTTTTTAAAAATTGAGTTGTTTTTGTTTGAAATTCATGTGGTCTAAAGAGGCTTGAAAATAATATATTTCTAATAGAAAAAAATTCTCCAACAATTTTTATATTTAATTTTTTAGATGTACAAAAGGGACATAAAATGCACGAACTTGTCCTGCCTCGCCCATAACCCGCATACTTGCACGACTTTGTCTGCGATCCAACAAATTTTCTATTTAATTTTTTTAGGTGTACAAAAGGGACATATAAAATGCACGAACTTGTACCGTCCTGCCCATAACCCGCATACTTGCACGACTTTGTCTGCTTTGGCCAACTTTGCATCTCTGTTCTTGGCTCTCTTTTTTTAGATCTTTTTCTTCTCTTCCCTCTCTGATCGATTGTTCTCTCTTCTGGATTTTTTAATCCTTCCTTTGCATCTCTGTTCCTGAGGCCAGCTCTCTTTATTTTAGATCCTTTTCTTCTCTCCCTTCTCTGATCGATTGTTCTCGGACTGTCTTGCTCTAGTAGCTAGTTATTTGCTTCCCTGTGTTTTGAGATCTTCGAGGAGCAATTTTGAATTGGCATAAACCGGGTTTAGATGACAATGTGGTATATTGATGAGTTGTAATTGATTGCGATCTCAATCTTTGGTTGGATATAGGAAATATTTATTTGGGCCAAGACGGATCTAAATTAGAATTTTTGGGCTGTCAACATTCGGCATGGAGCAAACGGGCAGACATGCAGTGCGTGGATGGAGTCATTTGTGTGTACGACGAGGAAGCGGGCGGCGGGTAGGAACGCAGTGAAAAAAAACGCGTCGTAACCTCGCGATGACAGGCAGGAACAGCGTTCTGTCAGGCCGGAAAGCGTTCTGTCGTGGAGTTTGCTGGGCCCATGTCAATCTTGACCCTTGACAGGGGCGGAGCTACGTGTAGTTATTGGGGTCAGCCGACCCCAATGAAATCAAGAAAATGCATGTAAATTTTGTGTTTTCTAGTGTATTTCATGGATGATTAGTGGAACTCCCTGCCCTTTGATATCAGTCTAGTTTAGATTTATCGGTGGAGATTAAGGCTGACCGGATGTAACCTCGTCGTTGTTTCTGTTGTGTAATTTGATGGGCCCACTTCAATTTCGTGGGACATGTACTCTCAGCCTTTCGATGCCTAATCTGATTTGCATCTAACGGTGGAAGTTGAAGTGGATAGTTAATATTTAGGTGAAAATGATTTTGTTTAACTCGCTCTTTATAGTATAGATATAGATTTGCGTGAATGCTTCCATGAGACCGTTTCCAAGCAGTGTCCAAGGGTAACTCTTCCTCGCTATAGCTTGCACATTTGCCAGAAATGTAACAGTTGAATTTTCTTGGGGCAGCTATTGACCCCAATCGAGTCACCAACCTTGGTCGTCCAAAGAATCCACCTCATCTTAGATAAAGTGATCCACATAAGTTCAATCTACAAATGGGATGACGACAGCGTGCACTTTCACCAGATTCATCCTAGCCGAGTTCATATATAGGACTTTGTGTTAGTGAAGCTGTAAAACAGAGGGTAGGTTGAAGCATGTTACCCCCCTAGGGGCCGCGGTTTCGTGTTATATAGGGTGCCAAAAACGCACTAGGATTTACAGGACTGCAACAAACTTGGAGAGTTGGCCAAGGGCTGCTGTACAACCGAATTACATATCTATCATAGCAGAAGAAGCTAGCCCTTGCGCGGATGCTTATCCATAGTTTGTTGCACGCTTAGTTACAAGATATCAACTGATTACAAGATATTTCTAACAGCCTCCCTCAATCATAACAGATCTAGGTTAAGATTGTTCTTGAAATTCTCTAGCTGTCAAACTGTCAAGGGTTTCGTAAACCCATCTGCTACTGATCCCCTGAAGGAATATAATCAATATCCAGTGATCTTTGAGAAACCCATTCTCGCACAAAATGATAGTCAACTTTAATGTGTTTAGTCCTGGCATGAAAGACTGGATTTGCTGATAAGTATTTTTGCACCAATATTGTCACACCATAGCTTAGCTGCTGGTGGACATTTGACACCAATTCTTTGAGCAACACATGTACCCAAATCACTTCAGCTGTTGCATTAGCTACAGCTTTGTATTCTGCTTCCATGCTGGACCGAGAGACAGTTGGTTGCTTGCGAGCACTCTAGGTAATAAGATTTGAACCCAAGAATACAGCAAAGCCTCCCGTAGACTTTCTATCATCCACACTGCCTGCCCAATCGGCATCTGAGAAGGAAGTAATCAAATTCGATCCTGACTTGTGTATCTTAAGTCCCATGTTAGTGCAAGACTTGACATATCTCAAAATTCCTTTTACCGCTGACCAATGAACAGAAGTCGGTGCATGGAGAAATTGACAAATTTTGTTAACAGAGAAAGCAATATCAGGTCTAGTCAATGTTAAATATCGTAGGCCTACTATACTCCTGTAATTCGTTGCATCTTTTTCTCCCAATCGAGAACCCTCATATAGAGATAGTTTTTCACTAGTTGAAAGCGGCATAGCCACTGGTTTGCAATCCGACATTCCCACGTTTTTAAGCAGATCAGAGGCATACTTGTTTTGTGTTAAAATTATGCCATCGCTTACCTTGTTCACCTCGATGCCAATGAAATAATGGAGATTACCAATATCTTTGATGGCGAAGTCCTTTTTAAGATCAGTTAAGAGCGCATCAACAGCTTGTCCTGCAAGCTTACCACAATGATACCATCAACATAGACCAACATGAATATATCAATGCCTTACTGGCTATAGAAAAATAAAGATGTGTCGGCTTTGGAGGCCTTGATCCCAAGAGAGATCAATTTTGCACTGAGTCTAGAATACCAGGCCCTTGGCGCCTGTTTTAATCCATAAAGAGCCTTGTCTAGACGACACACATAGCTAGGACTTGTGGAGCTCTCAAATCCAGGAGGTTGATGCATGTATACTTCCTCCTCCAGAATTCCATGCAGGAAAGCATTCTGTACATCAAGTTGTCGGAGCGTCCAACCTCAAGAAACAGCCAAAGACAAGACAATACGAATAGTAACAGGTTTAACAACAAGACTAAAAGTATTATCACAGTTTTAAAACCTTTTGCTACTAGGCGGGCTTTATATCTATCTAGACTCCTAATCGGCCTTCCTAGCTCTTAATTTTATAAACCCATTTGCAACCAATTATGTTTCTCCCTTTTTGAGGTGGAACAAGATGCCAAGTTTTATTTTTAACTAAGGCCGAGTATTCTAAATCCATGGCTTCCTTCCGGTTTTTATCATTAAGAGCTTCATCTAAACTTTGCGGCTCTCATGTGGAGGAAAACATACCATATTGAACTGTACCATCAGTAAATACCTTTTCTTTTCTGATTCCACTTAGCTGTTTTGTTCTTGGTCTATTGGCACCAGGCACCGGAGGAACAATTTCATTCCTGTGACCTTCATCAGTGCTGGTATTGCTTGTTGTCGTCGAGGATCTTGCTGCTGTGTTGCCGTCAATCACAGGAGAAGGAGCAGTCTCTTTTGCCGACTCAACTGCTGCCGATTCATCTGTTATGCCCCCTGGAAGCACAGCAGCAGGTACACCAGGAGCCAAATCCACGAGTGAAGGCACAACAGTCAGCAGGTCCCAATCCTGAACGGACCATGCTGCCGGAAGCTGTACCTGCAGGATTTTCCTCGTGTTCCTGATTTTCAACGCTGCTTTCAAGGTGGTTAGCGGAAACATGAGAATCAAGTTACATGATCATCTAGATTAGATTCCCCAAGCCGATTCATATCAGGATTCAAAAGAGACTGGGGTAGAAGACAGATTTCGGATCTGAGTTTGGCACCGGCATTAGAGTGCAACTTGGAAAAAAGGGAGTTCTTGTTCATCAAAAGTTACATCACGTGAGATGTAAACTCTTCCGGTAGATATGTCAAGGCACTTGAACCCTTTGTGCATTGTGCTATATCCGAGGAAGACGAACCCTTTGTGCATTGTGCTATATCCGAGGAAGACACATTGTTTGGATCTGAACAGCAATTTATGAGAATTACTAGTAAAAATGCACGTGTGTCGACGCACGTGGCACCCATGCATTTTTATAGTATATCAAAGTTAGTTATTACATTTTTCCCACTTTTTATTTGTGAAAGTTGTATTTTTGAGAAAATAAAGTTTTATGTTTTATTAATTGTTCTGAATGTTTTAGAAAGTTAGTTTATATTTTATTATGATTTATAAATTAATTATTTCTTGGACATTTTCCATAGTTATTAAAAATTTACAATATTCTATTTCTTGAATATAGAAGTATCTTTTCTTTATCGATGCACTTATAACTTGTGATTACAATTATTAATTTTTTGAGCAAGAACAGAAATACTTTCCAAGAGCAAAAACAGATAAAAACTAAATAAACCCATGAAATCAGCCCTGTCTTCCCCCACAAGCCGTAGCCCAGCCCACCCGGCGCTCGCCTTCATCTACCATTCATTCCGATCTGACGATTCACAAACAATGATTCATCAGTATAAAGACGCTGAAACCCTAACCCATTCCATCGCGAGCATAGGCCACTGCTGCCCCGCGGCCGAGCACGGCGTTGGCGCCGGCCGCCTCCTCCTCCCCCGCCCCATCATGCCACCCCCCCATCGACATCGGACCCGGTTGCCTCCTCCCCTTCCCCCGCCCCCTCGACGTCGCCTGCTCCTGACCTAGGACTGCTGCCCCGCGGCCGAGCACGGCGTTGGCGCCGACCGCCTCCTCCTCCCCCGCCCCATCATGCCACCCCCCCATCAACATCAGACCGATGGCCTCCTCCTCTTCCCCCTCGACGTTGCCTCCTCCTGACCCGGCACTGCGTCCCCTGCCCGCGGCGGGCGGGCCGCCTCCACCGGCGCATGCGCTAGGCCGCCTCCTTACCCGCGACCGGCAGGGGCCCTTCCGGACTTGCGCGCCTTTAAAGTCGGATCATACAAACCTTTTGATATATAAAGATGGTAACAAACCTTTTGATGCCTTGTTTTTCTCCAGCGGTTCATACAAGCAAAAAAAATATATAATGTTTTAAGTCGGATCAAGTTTAGACGTTGTAGCGGTAAAACACAAGCGCCACACTCATGTGTATAAAAAAATTTATATAGAATAATATACTGAAGCACTGTTGTATGGAGGCTACAAAAAACGTGGAGTAATTTAGAGAATATACGATTAAAATTAACTCTTCTTAAAACTCTAGCTTACAACTTACTATAGAAGAACAAAACTATGAACCATAGAATTTTAATGCATTTCAACTTAGAGCTTAATTAAATAATGGATTAAACATTTAAAAATAATACTCATAAAACTAATGGTTGAAAATATAAATAAATTGAGAACAAATACTCCCAAAACATGCTTAAAATCACTTCAATCACATAACAATTATAGAAATAAAACTAATTCTAACAACTAATTTTCAACTTAATATGCAAATTTAACTCAAAACTTAATATCTAATTTATACCAAAAATTTAGATAATAATCCAATGAAGAGAAGAGAAAGGCTGTACAAATGTAGTTTTAAAAATTAATCCATCCTAAGTGAACAATAGAATTATAATTAAAAAAACTTAGCTATACTGCATAAATAGCTCAAAATATAAACAAATTTGAAGAATATTGAATAAATAGAGAAATGAGTCGGCCAGCGAGGCCAGCCCAGCCCAACGAGGCTCGCACAACCCGGCGCCTTCCTAGCCGTTGGATGACAAGATGGACGGCCAGAGTTCACACCAATTGCTTCATATAAACTCGCATGAGCAAAGCTTAACCCTAATTCGTCCTCACTCTTCCAGCCTGCAGCAGCGCAGCTCCTTCCTTCCTTTTCAGGTCTGTGCCAAATCAGTGGCTTTGGCGGGTTCCTATCCTGGTCAGTTTCCTTTTATTCTGTTGATTTGCAAGCCTTACCTTGTCATTCTGTTGATTTGCAGCCCTACCTTGTCGGTCTCCAACCAAGCTGCCATCGATTTCAGTTTTCTTCCGTTGATTCTTCTATAGCCCCTTCTGACGTTTCTTTGCCTTTGCCAGTCTACAGCATGCACGCCGCCGTCGCAAGATCTGTCCCGCTCTTCTCTTCAAGAGAATTCGGATTGATCCAGCTGATTTATTTCCCATGTTTTTTCTTTTTTGTTCAATCTTTCTGATTCGTTTTTCCATGTCACTATGATTGCCATGTTGTAATCTGATGGGCATGCAGAATGGTTATGAGTAATCATATCTCATGTTTCATTATTTGGTACAAAACTATTTGATTCTTATGTGTACTCTGAAAAATAATATTCACACTATACGTCTCAACTTTGGGCCTTTATGGATTCGGTCCATTAGAATTATCAGATAATTTTGTACTGATCTCTTATATTCTTTCTTTTGGGCCATAACACTCAATATAGCTGCTGATCAAGGCCATAGATCTAACGTGGGCGCCCATAGATCTAACGTGGGTAGATATAGATTCGGTGAAAAAAGTTTGAAGAAAAACTCCTACGGGGTGTTTTGCATGCCAAGAACTTTGAATCTGCCGTCCGTAACTGGGTTCTATCCTTTTTGGTGGGCCATCTTTTCTGATTGTGGGGACAATATATATTTATAGGTCTAATTGGGTATAAACTTTTTCGGTAAAAATTATTTTTTGACTAACTTGCTCTTTATATCGAACATGCAATAGGAAGGAGAAAAAGAAAAATAGAATTAAAGGAAGGAGATCTGATTGATTAGCTCATTCCATTCTCATTAAAACCAAGAGAAGGAAAATAACACGTGGGTGTGGGTATAAAATGAGGTGAGAAATAAAGAGAGAAAGTGGATAAAACATTTTTCATCTATGGGTTTTAGACCTTTCTACCCCTTTCCAACTTTTTCTAAATTGCATAGTGGGACCAGCTTGAGAGGTATACCTATGACTTTCTAGGTAAAAAAGATTTTTATAAAACTCGTTCTTTTATAGTGTAGAGTATAGATATGGCCGAAGATTGAGCCACACATCCAAAGACTCGCAATGAAGAATAATTAGGCTTCTCTTTAAAGAGATGCTCAAGAGAAGTGCTACATTCAATGATTTTGCTAGGAATTCGATTAATAAGATATGTCGCGGCTAAGAACGCCTCATCCCAAAATTTGAGAGGCATGGAGGCATCAGCAAGAAGGGATAACCCGATTTCAACAATGTGTCTATGTTTCCTCTCAGCTGCTTCATTTTGTTGGTGCGTATGAGGGCAAGAAACGTGATGAGATATGCCGATTTTAGTAAAAAAATTCAACTTCTGACATTCACCTCCCAATCCGTTTGGACGGCAAGGATTTTTCGATCAAAGAGGCGTTCAAGGAGAGCTTGGAACTCATGGAATTTTTTAAACATTTCAGGTTTATATTTGAGCAGACAAACCCAAGTGAATTTGCTATGATCATTGATAAAACTCACATAGTACTGTTTGCTGCCAACAGACTCACGTGCAGGACCCCAGACATTAGAGAAATTTGACACACTATTCGACCTAGGATTGGGTAATTGGTGTGGTTTGCCTTTCTGACAAGCATCACAGATAGACTCTTGAGTGGACTTCCCTAAACATGGGAGATTATTATGACTAACAACTCGACTAACAATAGAAGATGTCGGGTGACCTAGTCTTTCATGCCATTGCACCAAAGTTGGTGCAGTAGTTCCAAACGCATGCTTTATTGTAGATGGCAGAGGATAGAACCCTATGTTGGAATTAATCTCGGACTTAACTCCTTTGACCGAGAAAACGGGACCACGCCCTTGTTTCCATTCCTGTGCGCATGATCGTGGGTGCACGTTAATACTATTTCCTTTTTGGCCCGGTCCCAAGACGTCCAAGCCTCATAAGAGGAGATCACCGGTTAACCCACTGGCTATCGAACTAATCACATCACTAGCCATTCTCCTAGCCTACCGATCAAGGTAGGCTTGGTCAGCGGCCCTGAATACCGAGTGCCATCACCGTTTCTTCCTCCCGGCGATCTACAGAGTGACCCAACTGGCGATCTACAGAGTGACCCAACTCACGCCTACGAGGTGAGTCGAGGCCACCATGAAGGACGAGATCAAGGTCAGCATTTGTTTAATTGAGGATTAGTGTGTTCATGTAATTAGGCTAGTAGATCCTGTGGCTATTCATGTTCATGTCCTAACATTTGGTATCAGAGCCGGTCTAGCTTTTTCTTGAACCCTAATCAAAAGTTTTGGCCTTAATTACTCTCGGATTAGATCTAATTAGCCCTAATTACTCTCTGTTGATTGCGTTTATGCATGATTAAGGGTCAATTTCAAGTCACGGTCCATGTTCTAGACCTAATGGACCGGATTTGATCTAATTATGTGAGATTAATCATGTTTGTGCCTAGTTACTCACTGTTGAACCCTAATTTGCCTCGGTTCATGATTAATTAGCCACTGTTAGGCATAAATTAGCCTAATTACTTATGTTTTATGTTGTTTCTCGGACGAATTAGGGTTAATTCTCTCAGATTAGCATGTAGAAGGAGGGGATTAGACCGAATTTTGGTTGAAATCAAGAAATCCCCAAAATTCTTCTACCCGAAACCCTAAATCCAAAATTTGCCCAAATTCCGAAACTCTAATGTTGTTTTCTCCCCAAATCGGACCCGAATCAAGAAGTAATGGGGCAAGAGGAGCTCACCGCCATAGATCCGGTCGGTCGCCGTCACCCTAACCGCCGGCGGCGGCACCGCCAGAGCTCAGAGAGCGGCGGCGCACCAGCAGCATGCCAGTATCGCGCCACCCTCCGCTTCGAGCCACAACCGCCGTGCAAGCTGGTCCGCACCACCGGAGCCAGACCCGCTTCCCTCTTTCTCATCGCCGGGGCCTCCATGGCCGCCGAGGCTCCACTCGACAGAGCCACGCGCACTGCAGGCATGGGCGAGCTCCGGCGAGGAAAGCCTTGGTAGCGCTATCATCTTCATGACCCTTCAATTCATTCTCTAAAAAATGGCCATAACACATATATGCATGAAATGACTACTGAATTGTATGAACCAGAAGTAATGGGCAAATGTACAGATCGATATCACTAAGCAGCTACCACCTAGAAATAATGCTATAAATATTTCATATATCAAAGGAAAAAAATTCATACCACCATACCATCATCGGTCAAAAAGGCTCGAACGACAGAAAAGGTTATATTATTTACCTACTACACGTGCAATTTATATATATTTAATGTAATAACCCTCAACTTCAAATAGACTTGCTACTTTTTTTTCTTAATAAATTAATGAATGCCCTTCTCAAATTATCCTCAAATTCCCGTGACAACGTGCGGAGAATTCACCAGTTTACTCTAATTCTCTGCCCAACTTAATTTTGTCCGATCATTTCTGTTGTCTTCTCCACACACCCAGCCCAACAAGCAGCCCACCTGCGAAGAAGAAATGAACGTGCGGACACTCAAGAGCTGTAGAGGAATCGAGATGGCGTTAGTTTTTTTCTCAAATCCACCGTTCCACATCATATTTTATTTACCACCATTAGATCATGAGCTCCCACTCAAGTCTAAAGCTGCATCCGTATTGCGCCACGTCATCATCCAGTAGCATCAATCTATCTACCCACTACAAGCCCTTTACTCTAATTCTCTTCCCAACTTAATTTTTTTTTGGAGAAAGTTTCCAACTTAATTTTGTCTGATCATTTCTCTGGTCTCCTCCATCCACCCAGCCCAACAAGCAGCCCACCTGTGAAGAGGAAATGAACGTGCGAGTGCGGACACTCAAGAGCTGAAGAGGAATCGAACAGCGTTAGTTTTTTTTTCTCAAATCCACCGTTCCACATCACATTTTATTTACCGCTGTTAGATCATGATCTCCTAGGTAGAATATATCCCTTAATGCCTGAGCAATACAAAGAGTCTTGCGTCTTTCCATCTATCAGGTCTCAGTTTGTAACAAAGCCTCCATCAGTTAGTGAATAGTGGAAGAAACTGATCAGCCACAATGCCTCTAACGAATGATAGCACCATCATTTACCTGCATGCTGCATATCACTGTCTTCCTGGGCATGTTCCCCATTCCTCACAGGATGTACTTTATAAATTCTCTTGCTTATGTGCCCTTTCCGATGTGAACCAATCTGGAATGTTTTCCTGCTCACCTTATATCAATAGAATCTAGCCATCATTTCCTTTTGGTTCATCTGTCAAACCGTGTTCGCAATCTCCGGTCAGTGCATGTTCACTTTATTTTCGGGTGTTCCTCCCATATTTGTGATGAACTCACGGTAAGAAATTTTATTGCTTAGATTACCCTTATATGCATGAGTGCATGTTTGTTTTGCAAGAGATCATTGAAAACTAAGGCTATTCTTTACATGTTTCCGTGTGTGCACTAGAGACCCATGTGGATTTTGAGATTTATTTATTTTGTTGGTAAGCAACCTGGACTTTCGTAGTTTTATTAGTCTTCAGCTATATTTTTGACATCCCAGGCAAGTTCATGGATGTTGGTATTATTGACAACCATCATTTTTCTCATGGTTAAATTACCTATGTTGAATGATGGTTTCAACGCGGCTAGCTTAAGATTTACCTCTGCCCTCTTGGAGGCAATCTGCAAGCTGCATAATCAAATGCAGCTTGGAAACTCATCCGATGACAAAACACTCTAGGGTGTAGATCTTCCGATCATGGTTTGGTGTCGATCATTAATTCTCAAATCTCATGGAACTTTAGCTAGGGTAGATATATCATTATGTTTCTCCATGGATTATTTGTATAAGTTAATTTTATGATTACATATAATTATTATTGATTATTTGTATGTTTGAGTATTACCACTTCTTTTGACACCGTTTGACCTTCAATGCATCAAAATCCCGCTGGTATTTTTAAAGTATCATTTAGAGTTCCCGCTGCACCGCGCGGGGTATCAACTAGTATCCCTATATTAGTATGTTGAAATTTTGTTTTAGACACCGTTAGCCAAGTGTTTAAGACACAATCATTAGTCAAGGTATTGTATGTCTATTGTTATTGCATTTTCATATTAATATATCTTATTAGTTTGGTTTGTGATCAACTATATGAAAACAGAGTAAGTTTGAGAAAATGTTGCCCTTACGTAACTCAGTACAAAATCTAATGGTGAAACTTTTATAAAACTTGTATTTTATGGTTATAAAGAAGGAAAACAAGAAAATAGGGCTTGGAGTTGTTTTAATAAATTTGTACCATGAAATTAAATATATAAGTATGTATGGATTTATTTTTTATTATGCTTTTTTCACAACAATAAGGGAAATTTACTGTGGGACATCCAACTTCTGTGGTTGTCTCTATTTTTCTATTTCAATGGCAAAACATACCACAATAATTATATTAATATTTTCTTAAATTTTGGTAGACAAAATATTGAGGGAAATATTATGATTTTTTGTCTTCCTTCGACCTCTCTTTTCTCTTTAGACCAAATCACTATTTTGATCCAATCACCATTGCTTAGTTGTCAACTTTTTTTTCCATATTATCTATCTGCATGTAGACCGTATATTATTAGCTGAGACGACAATAGATATATATGTAAATGATGGATCCTACTATTTGAGTTTTTACCTGAGATCGACAGTTTGCAATCTGTCTGAGGCAGGTAAATGGAGATGAAGCCATGCATGGATTCGCTCCCGCTCTGGCTCACACGACGGAGGAAAATCTGTACACTTATTTTGAATAAAAAATTTATATCATGTGAAATTGAACTGAATTTAACTAAAAATTTCTACAGCATTTTTATATTAGTTTGTCAAATTGAACTTGTGTGTGTTCTCTCTCCGACAAACACCTGGCCGGCTGGACACCCGTATGCCAGGTTTCTCTGAAATACAGCTACAAGAGAGTTTTGACGTCCAATCTTTCCCGACTCGTGTGGAGAGGCCCAACCACGACCCACCGGCCACCGCGTTCTTGTGCCTCCTCCCCTTCCTGGCCGGCTGGACACCCGTATGCCAGGTTTCTCTGAAATACAGCTACAAGAGAGTTTTGACGTCCAATCTTTCCCGACTCGTGTGGAGAGGCCCAACCACGACCCACCGGCCACCGCGTTCTTGTGCCTCCTCAGCTACGAGAGTTTTGATGTCCAATCTTTTCCAACTCGTGTGGAGAGGTCCAACCACGACCCACCGGCCACCACGTTTTTGTGCCTCCCATATCTTCTCCGCTGACCAAGGCAGTCGCGCCTCGCCCCCGGGCCGCAGGCCGCCAGCCTTCTTCCTTTTGACATCCAATCTTTCCGCGCCTCGCCCCCGGGCCGCAGGCCGCCAGCCTTCTTCCTTTTGACGTCCAATCTTTCCTGACTCGTGTGGAGAGGCCCAACCACGACCCACTGGCCACCGCGTTCTTGTGCCTCCTCCCCTTCCTTCAAATACAGCTACGAGAGTTTTGACGTCCAATCTTTCCCAACTCGTGTGGAGAGATCCAACCACGACCCACCGGCCACCGCGTTCTTGTGCCTCCCGTATCTTCTCCGCTGACCAAGGCAGTCGCGCCTCGCTCCCGGGCCGCAGGCCGCCGGCCTTCTTCCTCCTCTGCCCCACCGGCCCCTCCTGCGCGCCCTCTGTCGGGGGCCAGAGATTTTTTTTTCCGTGAAGATTTCTTTTTAACTTCACAACGGATCTCCTGATTTTTTTTCTCGGTGCTTCAATCCCACCTTATCTCTTTCAATCCCACCTCATCCCTTTACGTCTTCAGTGCTTTGTTGGCATGTAAATGAATTATAAGTACACAAATTCTTAATTCTATTGACGAGGTGGGATTATAAACCATGCGTTCTTCTTCACCAATCACCATGTATTTGTTTTTTCGTAGTTGGGCTTTTGCCAGATCCGAATCTGCATCTGATGCACGGATGCAATAGCAGACGTAGGTACGAGCTGGGCTAGGGGACATTGAATCTGGCAGGTGAGGGAAGGGCAGCGCAGGTACACGCCGCAGGTAGGATGACTGATGGTGAAAAAAACTGCCATTGGTCAAATCGAACCACAATACATTCTGCCATCTGGGTAGATCAACCCCACCGCTACACAAAGTCGCAGCAGGAGCGGTGAACAAAGCCTCTACAGGAACGGTTTTAGAAAGTGCTCTAACTCGTGGGCTCCTACAGTGGTTCCCACTATAGGAGCGGTGCCCGAGCCGCTCCTATAAGCTTCACAGCAGGAGCGGCTAACGTTTTTAGCCTCTCCTACTGAGGACCTTACAGGAGCAGCTCAAACTATGCACGGCTCCTGCTACGGTTCCTAGCAGGAGCGGCTTGAAACGTGAGCCGCTCCTGCTGAGGTTCTTAGCAGGAGCGGTTCTTAATATGCACCGGTCCTGCTGTGTATAAGAAAAATAAAAAAAGAGCCGCTGCCGGCACGCATGCCACTGCCGCCGCCGGGCCGCTCAGTAGACGGAGCCGAATCCGCCCTCGCCGACCTTGAGTGCGCGGCTAAATCCGTTGGTGGCACTGCCCAGCGCGTTGGTCACAGCCTCTGCCCAAGTGCGATTAGGCGCCCTGATGAACAAAAACAACCTTTGATATGACATAGGAAATTGGAAATCTTAACTGAAATGTAGTATGAATCTTAACCGGAAAACTTAGATGAAGACAGAGAGAAATCGAGCAACCCTGCAGAAAGGGAGAAGAAAAAAACAGAGGGAGAGAGAAGAGATGAAGCGAGAGGTACAGACCTGCACGGGCATCGGGGCCGGAGGAGTCGGATGCTGGGGCTGACTTGGCCGCCGGTGCGGACTCTGTGGGCAGCGGCGGGCTCCAAGCGCCCGACCCTGACAGCGTCTAGCTCTTGGACCTGCCCTTGAAGCAACCCATCTCATCGTGAGGCAGGCAGGCCGAGCCACAGACGAGAGCGCGTTGCCGATTGACCGGGTGCGCGCCGGCGAGGTGGACGTGGCGCCGCCGACGTGAGCTGCCCCCGCTCTTCGCCGCCCGGCCGCAAGTCGCTGCCGCGCCTGACCGCCGCGTGCGCTCCTGTGCCTGGCCGCGGACCGCCGCCGTGCCCGACCACCGCGCGCGCTCCCGCGCCTGGCCGCGGACTGCCGCTGCGCCCGACCGCGCCTAGCCGCGGGCTGCCGCTGCCAGCCCCGCGCCGGGCCACGAGCCACACCATCCCCGCCTTTCCTCTCTCTATCGTTCCCCTGCCCCCTCCTTTCCGAGCTGAGTTGCAGTGGAGAATCGGGAGAGAGAGGGAGAAGAGAGAGGGACACGGAGAAGATAAGAAAGAAAGCATTGGATAGGAGTGATAGATGTTCGTGTTTTCGGTAGGTGAACAGCAGGTGCGGTGCTAATTTCAACGGCTCCTGTAAGACAAATAGTAGGAGCGGTGGATGACAACAACCGCTCCTGTATGACAAATAGTAGGAGCGGTTGGTGTTAGCAGGAGCGAGTGGTGTTTTCCACCGCTTCTGCTAGCAGCCCTGAGCAGGAGCGGTCCATGGAACCACCCGCTCCTGCTATTTGTAGGAGCGAGTCGTCCCTTGCACCGCTCCTGCTGAGGTTGCAGCAGGAGCGACTTACCTAGTGGGGTCCACCTTGGGAACAACAGAAGCGGCTCCTTATCAGAACCAATCCTACAGTGATTTTGGTGGCGCTCCTACAGTGCGTTTGTGCAGTAGTGCCCGTTGGCAGCCAAAGAAAATTAGATCACACAGTTAAAACCATGTAAACAATATGTAAATATTTAGGTTGGTGGTGCACGTTTTCACGCTTTGTGGGTCCAAATGTGTGAATCCAACCGCCAGAATATATGGTGGTACATAATCTGATGGTGGGTATCTAATTGGATAGATAAATCTTAAGTATAAATATTTTTTTTAAACTCGCACTTTTATAGGACCAGTAAAGATGTACGTGCGTCCCGCACATGACAATTAAAAATAGAGAATTACTCCTCGTTAGTCGATGGCTAGTGTAGCATCTCCGTCGCGCGGTACCTCTTTTGCCGCCATCTCGTCGGGGAAGAAGGGGAAGAGTTTGCCGCCGCGTGCTTCCTCCGTCGCCGCCGCGCCGTGAGCTCGCTGGGGAAGAAGAGCTCGTCGGCGCTGCCTTCTCTTCTTCAGGTTCGGGGTGGGCGTTGGGGTTCGCCGGCGGCGTCTTCTTTCACCTCCGGCCTTAGAGGGGAGGCCAGGGGTGGCTAGCCGGCCCGACGGAGGTTGCGAGCGTCAGGCGACTAAGATCGGTGGCGATAGCGCCTTTGGTCGGCGCGGGGCAGGAAGGCGGTTGGGGAGGGTCGGCGTCGGGGATGACCCAATCCCTAGGTTAGCGGAGGGCAGAGGGTGGGGCGGCAAGGCGACGACGGCGCCCAAGAGGGTGGGACGCGAGGGGCAGAGGAGTGAGGCAGCGACGGGTTTCACCTCCACATCAGGCGGACAGGGGGAGAACGAAGAGCAACAGAGGAAGAAGAGAGGGGAGGGAGAAAAGAGAGGGTGTGTAATGGACAACATTGGTGACTGATGTGAACACAAAATATCAGTCACCTACACCCTTGAAAATAATATATAATTATTTTTTCAAATTATATGAATATTAAATTCAGCGTGTTTATTTTGTTTATTTAATGTTTAAGTGGAACAAGAAATGTTGCGGCATTTTTTACATACTAGGCAAAATGCACGTGCGGGTCGCACGTGACTAAAAATAAATTGTTTTAACATACTATTAATTGAAAATTTATTTACAGTGTTATTTATATTGAAGAATCAACTCAACAAAGATGGAGTGGTGATGGTATTAGTTTGTGAGAACCGATGCCTTGTGACAATATTGGATGTTGCATTATTTGGGCATGTTTGTTAGCAAGGTTTTTTCATGGTTTTGGAGCAATACTATGGTTTAATTTTGATCAATACTGTGGTTTTGGAAGCTAAAAGGTGTTTGGTTGGTACAATCAAAACACTGTTTTGGATACTATGGTTTACCCAAAACCGTAGTATTTTTAGAGTTTTGGAAACTGGACCTCAGTTTTCCACGGTTTTCTTCGGTGCCGCTCAAAGCCCGCCCGACGCTCGCTCCTCCTTCGGCCCCGGTTTGGCCTCCCGCAGCCACGCTGCCTCTCGCGGTCCGCCTCCACCTCAGACGCCGTGCGTGCCGCCGCCGGTGTCGCCTCCTGCGGACGCGCGTCCCACCGCCGACGCCGCCTCCTGTGGCCGCGCGCCGCCACCGGCGCCGCCTCCGGCGGACGCGCGTCCCGCTGCCGGCCACGGGAGGCCGTGCGGCGCCGTCTCCTGCGGACGCGCGTCCCGCCGCTGACGCCGCCTTCCGCGGCCGCGCGTCGTGCCGCCGGTGCCCAGGGGCGAAGCCAGGTGCAGCTACCCTGGTGCACTGGCACCATGGTAAATGAAAATTTTACTACTGATTTATTTAAATTTTCCATGCATTTGACTGAAAATTCTAGGAATTACTTTGATGTGCACCACCCTCCTTTGGAACCTGGCTTCGCCTCTGCCGGTGCCGCCTCCCGCGCGTCCTCCTCCTGCGATTAAGCGTCTCCTGCGCCGCCGCTCGTCACCGCGGAGTCTCCCACGCAGCGGGGAAGAGGATAGTGCGGCGCGTGCCCCCTCCTGACTGAGCACGCCGGTCCCGGGCTGCCGCCGATCTGCACCCTCGGAGAGGGCCGCGGCGAGGGAGAGGATAGGGCAGCGGACAGAGGAGAGAGGATGAGCGGGAGAGGGCGGTGTGGGCGCTGCAGCGGGTAGAGGGAGAGCGGCGGCGAGCGAAGAGGGAAGGGAGGGGAGAATACACTGGTAACGAATACTTTGGCAACAAACAGATCGTGGTTTTGGAGAAAACTGCAAAAATACTGTGGTATTGCAAAACCATAGTATTTTCGCCATGTACAGCTCAAAACCACAGTATCCAAAAATCATAGTTTTTGAAAACTTTGCTACCAAACATGTAGTCTCTACCGAAATCACAGTTGATAATGGACATGATACCAGCTTATGGCATGACTCTTGTGTATCATGGCAAGGCGTCGATCCTATATGCTGGTTTGGTGCAGGATAAAAAAGTTAATAAACAATTGGTCAATCTAAGCAGGACGATTGTGGAGAATCGATTTGGATACCGTGCAACAGATGATTGATTTTTTTTTTGGGAAATCATCTCGAGCGAAATCATCGAGCTAATTGTATGCAGTGAAACTGCACAGTGAATGAGTTTTGTCGTCTAAGTCTGCTTATCTAGCACAATTCAGGGTTATTTCTACCCTTTCAATGCTAAATCTATCCGGCACGCTCGTATGGAAGGGAAACACATAATTTCGCTTAGCTGCTTGTAGAGGCCAAGACAGCGACATTGGCCTAGAAATCCAATTTGCATGCTCTGTGATCAGGAGCCAACGTCTGTTCTTTATCAGGGTTCACCATTCTATTTTTACTGTAGCAAAATTTTAGTTTGACAAAAAAAATTTGACTTTCGTATTTTTAAATTGGAATCGGAATCTACCTTTTTCCGCACCGAAATTCCTTTCCTGGCAGAGATCGGAAACAGAATTCCGGTCCGGTTTTCTGGCCTTTCCAACCGGAAAGGCGTTCCCTGTTCTTTATGTATACCTCAAATGTTTGTTTCCTTTAGAAACATGGGTGTCTCTTAGGTTGTAGACAAATAATCTGATTTCACCCCAAGTTAGAACGTCTATACTATCAAAACTTGTTTGTCGTCAGCTCGACAGAGCAAACTAAAAGAACAACACCGAACTATCTTTGGATTATTAATGTACACCATCTAAAACTTGCTTGTTTTCTCTTCCTTAAATAATGTATTAGGGCTTTCTGCCACAACAGAACAAACCCATGGAGTTTGCAAAAACACAACAAAACAAACTCTTCAAATATAAAGTTTCTCTCACCATTAGGATGTCACACCCGGTTTTAAAAACAAAACCAAGTGCTAACCATGTATGTGCCAGGATCAGTTTAACCACATACACAGCATAAACAAAAGTAATAACACAACCAGTACTTTAACTTAAGAGTAATAACCAATATTACAGACCATAAATGTCTTTAACGAGTAACTTAACGAGAATGAAATAACTAAGCGACAGCGGAAGATGACCAATGCTCCACAGGCGACTGACGGATGGCACATCAGCCTAGAACTCGTCATAGTATTGGAACTCCTGATTAGGATTCATCATCATTCTCTTCTGGATCTGAGCAGCGGTTGCAATAGATGCAACATGGTATAAAATAAGCAAGAATGAGTACATGACGCACTCAGCAAGTATTCCGTTTCGGATAAAAGTGGACTGGCTTTATAGTGGACAGGCATAGCTGTTGCTTTTAGTTGGTCAAGTTTTAGTTACTACCAATGATTAGCATAACCCATCCCTTTATTATAAAGACAGTAAAGCATAATAAATAAATAAGCATGAACCATAACCATAACCGTTGTTATCACCATCATTACCATGATCTCCATAAGCCACTTTCTTTGAAAACTCTAATCTGTGAGGGTCCAGGCCGCTCTTAACCGTGAGCACGGCTGATATATCAGTTTTAAACACTCTCGAGAGGTTGTACAACTTTACCCACAAGTCGTGATTCCTATTTGCCTCGGACTGTACGGGCCCTCAAACACTGACCTTTGGTGAGTCGGCAGGGTTTCACTACGAGACCTTTACAAAGAATTCCTAGAGTTATGGCTCATTCGTTACAGGTTACCCCAGTTAACTAAAGATATGAGAGTTCCGTTCCAAAGGGTGACAAATCAAACTGCACCACATTGGCAAAGGGCAAAGTCCCATATCCCCCAGACCCCTCATACGCCATGTTTCAGAAAAGTAAGCCAAAACTTTAGTTCATCTAATTAATAAATCAAGCCCAGTGCCCATGTGAGCTCGGCGAACCGATCCTTAGGGTGAAGCACTTGGGCAAAACCAACAAAACATGCCCAAGTCTCTATGTTGCTAAAACCAAACTTTTATCATCAAGTTCATCGTTAATTAAACAAGAGTAGCAACATGAATATAAAGATGTTGAGCGGTAGCATTAATCTACACATCACAGCCCATCCCAAGTTTCATAGGCATATAAAGACATATGAGGCTAGTCATCCTTAATATGAGCAATCAAATTGGACGCTAGATTGTGTAATTAATGTAAATAGGATATAGGTCAAAGAATACTTGCCTTGATCCACAAAAAGCTGCTCAGGGGCTTCCCAAACTTAGTTTTCAGCAAACTCGGACGGAACGTCGGCTACGCGTTGCACACATACAAGCAATAAGTATAAACCATCTAAAACAATACACCAAACATCATGAACAGAGATTAAAAAGGTTTTAAAACTAATCTACGCATTATCACGATTCCGTAGGTTCGAAAATCGCTCAAAACGGAGTTAAAACGCAAAAGATATGATTAAAACAAGTTTAAAGGGTCAAAATAAAAAAGATTTGAATCTACAGGGACCTAACTGTAAAGATTTAGACCTATCCGTAATAAAACTGGACCGCGGGTTGAATAGCGGAAACTCCAAGGGGCTCTTTTGCAAAACCACGGCGCTGACCGGTATTTGACCGGGTCGCGCTCACCCTGGGCCGTTGGATCGGATCTGGACGGCTCTGGTTTGATCGGGAGAGAGAAAAGGACGGCGACGGCGGACTTGACCGGCGGCAGCCACGACGTGCGGCGGAGGGTCATCGGCGTTCCGCGTTCTCGCGGTTCCGGTGGCCTAGACCTAGCAAGACCGGGCGTAGAGGCGAGCGGGAGCAACGGCGAAGCGGGTAGGGGGGGTCTAGGCGGCAGCGCATCGGCCGGAGGCGGCGGGCGGCGAAGCGGAGCGGAGGCGGAGCTCCGGCGAGCAATTGCCGCCGGGGTGGGGCGCGATTAGGGACTAAGGCTAGCTAGAGAGCTTCCTCACCCCAAGCCGAAGCTAGCGGTTTAGGTGTGGACGTCGGAGAGACGGTGACGGCGTACGGCAGCGGTGGCGGCTTCCTGTGCACGAACCGAGCGGCGCGGTGAGGTCGATCCGGCGATTAGAGGCGAAACCAAAGCTGAGATCAGGTATTTAGGTGCTATACCTTACGGCGAATGTCGTAGGCTTGCACTTGTAGGCGACGGTGGCTTGTAGATGCGAAACCCGGCGCGTGAACTCAATGAACGTCGTGGCGCGACTTGAAGAACTCGCGGCGAGCTCGAGCGCAAGGCG
Organism: Paspalum notatum; assembly: GCA_022530915.1. Lineage (NCBI taxonomy): Eukaryota > Viridiplantae > Streptophyta > Magnoliopsida > Poales > Poaceae > Paspalum > Paspalum notatum. The sequence goes on from CM039691.1 coordinate 9,146,849, forward strand.
GCGGTTTAGGGCTAGGGATTTGGTGCTCAGGACAACGGGGTTCGGCGGCTTTTATAGTCCGGAAGCCGAAGCTTGCGGGAGGGGCGAGGAGAGGCGGCGCGAGAGTCCGGCTCGGCCCAGACATGGAGTCCGTGTCGCGCACGGCGCGAGCGCGGGCAAAGAAAGGAAAGCGCCGGAAAGGAAGGTGATGGATGGCCCCGGGATGAGAGAAGGAAGGACGCGGGGCAGAGTCCTGCTCACTCTGGCGCGGGGTTCGTGTCGGGCGCTCGTCGGCAGCGAGCGGAGCACGGGGCGGCACGGGGTAGGGGATGACAGGCGGGCCCGTCTGTCAGCGAGAGGAGTGAGAGAGAGAGAGGTGGGCTGGCGGCTGCCTTCTGCTGCTGCTGGGCCGGCCTGCTGGGCTGCTCACGGGCTTGGTTGGGCTGCAGCAAAAGAGAGGAGAGGCAGGCCGGTTTGGTACTTGGGCCAAAAGAGAAAGAAGATAGGGAAAAGAGAAAAGATCTTCTCCACATTTGTTTTGAAATTTGAGAGATATTTGAAGAATTCAAATGAATTTGAGTTCAAACAAAGCAATGCAAATCAATCAAGAAAATATGCAGTAGCATATATGCTCAAACAAGTTGGACCTATAATTTATTTTACTGGATTAATATTGGAAAATAAATAAAGAATTATGGTGTCATGCATAAATAAATCTAATTCTAAACAAAATTTAAATTATTTTATGAAAAAAATTTCATATAACAAAAATTAGGGTGTTACGTAGAACCATTGGAGCAATATCCGTTCGGAGTTTTGTAAAAAAAAGAATTACGTCCTTAGATGATACTCCCAGCTAAGTTTTAGAAATCCAGATGACACCTCTAAACAAGTTTAATTAAGGACCAAGATGGTATGCCAGCATGCTACGTCAGCATTGGAGAACGAAAAACGATTTTAGAAAGCGATTTTGGGACCAAGATAAGTTTAGGGACCCGAAATTCTGATTTTCTAAGTTCAAGGATCTAAGTGACACATGTTGGCAAGTTCGAGGATCATCCGTGTATTTTACTCCTGTATAAATAGAGCAGTTGGGGTAGTAGTATTGCCACGCACAACGAATTTGCCAAGTATTTTCATCAAAAGAATTGCCAAATGGGGAATACAACCAGAATCCGCGTGGCATTTTCATTGCCGCTTACAACATGTAGCACGTACATGCAATTGCAAGCCATTTTCCACGTCGTGTTCGTTCTCATCATCTCCTGCGTGCTCCTAGTCGCTGCTCGCCGCGGTAAGAAACCGATAATCCCCAATGGCAACCGCCGCCTGCCGCCCTCCCCGCGGCGGCTCCCGGTCATCGGCAACCTGCACCAGCTCGGCAGCCTCCCGCACCGCTCGCTGCGCGCGCTCGCGGCGGCGCACGGCCCCGTCATGCTCCTCCGGCTCGGCCAGGTGCCCGCCGTCGTGGTCTCCTCGCCGGACGCCGCGAGGGAGGTGATGCAGGCGCAGGACCACGTGTTCGCCAACCGCCCGTCGCTCACCATCCCCAGGCGGCTCCTGTACGGCTGCACCGACATCGCCTTCGCGCCGCACGGGCCCTACTGGCGCGGCGCTCGCAAGATGAGCGTGCGCCACCTCCTGAGCCCGTCCAGGGTGCGCGCCTACCGCGCCGTGAGGGAGCAGGAGGTGGCGGCGCTGGTGAAAAGAGTAGAGGAGCAGGCGGCCGCCGGCGACATCGTCGTCTCCAGCGGCGGCGGCGGCGTGCAGCTGAGCGAGCTCCTGAACGATTTCGCCAAGGACGTGGCCGGGCGGATCGTTCTCGGGCTGCGCGCCGCCGGGGACGGCCGCGGGTGGCGCGGCAAGGTGGACGCGCTGCTGGAGGAGAGCAACGTGCTGCTCGCCGCCTTCCACGTCGGCGACTTCATCCCGTGGCTCTCCTGGGTGAGCTGCGTCGATGGCACGGACGCCAGGGTGAGGAGGGCGTCCCAGAGGATCGACCGGATTCTAGAGGAGATCCTGGACACGGCCACCACGACCAGAGAGATTATTCCATCCCCTGGGCACGAAACCAATGACGTTGCTTTCATCCATGTGTTGCTGTCACTGCAGCAGAAGGAATCATCGTTAGCTCCTGCAGGGACAGCGGAGTGGCGCCTCAGTCGCGACAACGTGAAGGCTCTCTTGGAGGTAAATCCTGCACGTCAGTCGCATACTACTTATAGTGTTTAAATTGTTTGATTGATACATCCTAGTGATTTCTAACCGTTCCATTTTATTGTGGTCCTAGGGAACCTTGAGTGCTGTGTTCTCTCTCTGCCTCTCGACTTTTGTGTCTGTTATATCATTGTCCATTAGCTAGTTTGATGTAGGCGATAGATGCTGGCTAATACTCATGTTTAACAATTGCTCCCTATATTCTAAATTTAGCTAATACCCTTTTTGTTGAATGCAGGACTGGTTCGGAGCCGGGACGGAGGCCACGATCATCGTCCTGGAATGGGCAATGGCGGAGCTGCTCCGCAACAAGGGAGCCATGCACAAGCTGCAGCGCGAGGTGAGGCAAGCTCGGAGCTCCAGCAGCCACAGCAACATGATAGGCGAACAAGATCTCCCCGGCATGGAGTACCTGAGAGCCGTGATCAAGGAGACCATGCGGCTGCACACGCCGGGGCCACTGCTGCTTCCGCACAAGTCCATGGAAGCCACGCAGATCAGCAACCGGTACGACGTCCCGAGCAACACCATGGTGATCGTGAACGCCTGGGCCATCGCCAGGGACCCGGAGGCCTGGGAGTCGCCGGAGGAGTTCCGGCCGGAGAGGTTCGTCGGCAGCGGGGTGGACTTCCGGGGCCAGCACTTCCAGCTGATCCCGTTCGGCGCCGGCCGCCGGATGTGCCCCGGGATCAACCTCGCCATGTCCGTGGTGGAGCTCGCGCTGGCGAACCTCGTGGCCGGGTTCGACTGGGCACTGCCGGAGGGCGAGGTGGAGCTGGACATGGAGGAGACGACCGGGTGCACGGCGCGGAAGAAGGCTCCACTCCGCGCCATCGCCACGCGCTGCTACTTTTAATTTTCTACGGGACAGGGTTCCCTGCTGCGGGACAGCGTTGGCAGCGTACGATATAGGGAAACAATCAGGAGCTGTTTGGTTCGGCCGATTTCAGCTCACAACTATTCCCACCACGATCTGATACCGTTGCTATCCGTTTGTTTCGCGCGGTCCATAATCGATTGCGGCAGCAATAAGTTTCGGCCCGTGTCTTTTCGTTACCGCTCTCTTTGAGGCGTAGTCGACTCCGCTTCGCCTCCGCATTCTGCCTCCGCGCACGCGACTCTGCCTCCGCGCTCCCTGTACTAAGGATGCCGCCGGCGGCTGGTTCCACTGCCGCTGCTGTTCTCCGTGAGCTCAACCAAACAGCACCAGCTCACACCTTTGGTTCGGTTCTAGGCTGTGCTTCGACAAAAAGTCAGCGTCGCAACGTATGTGCGTCCGATAAGGATTGCTCATCTACAGAGCGTGTGTGTTGGCATTGTATGATGTAGGGAAGCAAGCAGCCAAGTGCAGTGCTCGGCTCTATGTTGTGCGTCACAACCTGCGTGTCTGATAAAGATTCCGTACGACATAACAAGTAGCCACGTGCAATCACTCATAGCGCTCGCCTCTATGATATGCTTCAACAAAAGTCGCGCGTCGTAGTGCTCATGTAACGGATAAGAATTCTATGGTGTGCCTGTGTTGACATTGTACGATGTAGGAAACCTAGAAGCCTTATTGAAGTATATTAATTTTTTTGATAAATTAACTTTGACAACTCATTTTACTTGAAACATTGTAAAAACATGAAAACTTCGAGTCATGTTTGAAGTATATTACTCTCATCACCGTTTCAAATTATATATTATTTGATTTTTTCATTAACTTTCATGATTTCTCTTATTCAAAAAATTTATAAAATATGTAAAAATTAAAGTCATAAAAATAAATAATAATTACGATTTTTTGAATAGACGAGAAGATGTTTGACTGCAGCTCATGAGTATCCACCGAGTTGAGTCGAGCCGCTCGTCCACCCACCAAGCCGCCCTGGCCCACCTCGGCTCGGTTCGTTTCCACTAGAAACCAACGCCGCACCCTGCCTTTGAGCCTGACAGTAGATCTCTCAGTATTTTTTGCTAGTTTCTGTTCAAACAATATTATTTAGTAAATGATATTAATAACTGTCTATCACCATTTTATTACTATTATTTGTTTATCAGACTTGTATAATGTATATTGCACTGCAATTGAAATAAGTTCTCATTTGAGAAAGCCAACAAGGCATATAATTGGTTCTGTTTTGTACCTTTTTTTTCTCATGAGAACGTGAGCTGTTTGTTAGATACAGATGATGTATATTGCACATAATGGTGTTGTTTTGTTATCTACATGTGCAAGTGCAACCTCCGTATATGGATCGGAAAACTGATTTTAATTTGAACCATGAGATTAACTTGTTGAGGATTGCAGCTGTAAAAAACAAATCTGTGGTTGTGTCCTTGGAAGTATTTCAATTTGAACCTCTGTATATGGAGGCGTAAAACAATAACGAAAGCATCCAGCTTTCAAGATACAAAACTGGAGGTGTCTTATAGATCAGAAGTGCTCGTGGAGGAAGATCTCTTTGCTGGGGTAGAAAGTGGTTGTGTGGTTGATGACGAAGAGTTGTTGGTTGATCTCAACATAAGAGGTGAAAGTCGAAATCCAGATTCCGGTGCTCTAAATCTTGCATGGCGTGAGGGTCTGGTATATTTTTGCTCCTGTGTACTCCCTAGTCATGGCAGGCGCGTGGTAGCCTTTGCCACTGGTGTCCAATGATGTCACGTTGATGCGCCTTACTCGAAGGCTACGATGCACGACTCTGGAGTGAGGATGTTTCCTTGGAAGCATTTCATCGATCAGCTACTAGGAGTCATTCACATGAATGGTGTCTCTGCCTACTGGGGCATTGCCTGGCGCACTTTGCAGAGTGGAAACTTGCGTTCGGCGCCGGTGTGATCACCACCACCCCTCTGCGAGCGGCAGGCAACACGGCTGATAGAAAAGCAGAGGGTGACCAGGGAAAGGAGTTTGGGATGGACGAAGGCAAAAAGCACAGCACTGCACGAATGATCTAGGAGTCGTTGCCCACGTGTAGCCGGACGGGGGAGTGTGGCTGGTGCTGGTATGATGGCACGTGCGGGTGGTAGTAGAGGTATGTGAGGCAGGCGGCGCCGGGCGCCAAGCAGAACGCGAGCAGCGCGAGGCGGTTCAGCAGGTACCAGCATTTACGCCGCTATACGCGTGCCGTGTGCGCTAGGTGCTAGCAACTGCTGACGAGAGAGACAACGAAGGAAAACAGTCCCAATGATGCAAACAAAATGGATGGATCAGAGCGTACCTTTTTTCCTAGCTGGCTGTTCGTCTTCTTGGTGTGTCGCAGTTTGAGCTTGAGAAGGAGATCAATGGTGCTTTTGCCACCGGAGGAAGGGGGAGTCTGTTCGTCTCCTCGGTGTGTAGCAGTAGCAGTTTTGCAGCTACCCTTCCACTGCCTTTTTTTTTCTTTTAAATTGAGCTGAGGACCATCCTTCTGCTGCTGCCACCACGTAATAAGTTGCTTCTAGATTATACCTGACATCTCATGTTTTTTCCAGAGAAATCCTCGCTGTCCCTTCGTCATCCAACGGCTGATGTTATTCTGTTGCCGTATCTAACGCTACCTAGACGTCATACTGACGTGTCCTACTTCTTTGAGCGTTTTCGTGCGCTGATTTCGTTTAGAAAGAATCCCTACTCAGGTCTATGTTGTGCTTCAACAAAATCCATGTGTCACCTAACCTGCGTGTGTCCCATAAGGATTCTATATTATGACAGTAAAACAAGTAGTCACTTGCCGCCACTCAGCGCTCGGCCCTATGCTATGCTTTAACAAAAGTCACACATGGCAACGTGTGTGTGGCAGATATCCCTACTACCTATTAAGACCCTAAGGAGGGCGTCCACCACCTCCCACGGCCTCACGCCCCCGCGCCCCTGCCAATCCCCGCCTCCGGATTGTCACGCGGCCGCTCGATCCCCGCGGCCTGGTCTCCGCGCGACCGCGCCTCCGAATCACCCGATTCGCTCCACCCCCGCGGCGCTCGCCCCCGATCCACGCCGCCCCGGCGCCTCCCCGCTCCCACGCTCTACCTCGCCTGGCCGCGCCACAGACGCCGCGCCCGGCACACCCACCGCGGCCTCCGCGCCGGCCACGCGCCTGCCTCGGCCGCGAGCCACACACGCCGGAGCCCCGCGGCCTCTGCGCCGCCGCCGCGCCCGCCCCGCCCACCGCATCCTCCACGCCGCCGACGCGCCTGCCACGGCCGCGAGCCCCGCGCGCCGAAGCCCTGTGGACTCTGCACCGCCGCCGCGCCGCGTCCCCGCCGCCTACACGCCCTCCGCGGCCACCACCGTGAGCCACGCGCGACGCCGACACGACTGTCGCGGCCCTTCGACTCGCCTCCGAGGCGACAACTCCGTCGTGCCTCCACCGCGCCGCGGGCCACCTCCAAAACTACAGGTACCTTGCTATGCTTCCTTGCTTCCTTCCTGTTTGTCTGATTGCAGAGCTTAATAAGATTTACTCTAATTATTACAATCGGCTAATTGCATCTGCTTGCCATGGATTAAGTTTGCTCACAGTGTACACTTAATCCCATGTCTCTTCTGCTTACCATCTGAACTTCGGATCAAGTATTGTACCTATGAGCCTGTACCAGTCCAATTGAGAAAGGTCAAAGAAGAGACCGTGCTTGAACTTTACACATTGATACCTAATAAAGTTTTGGCTAATCTCTACTACTTATTAGCCTAAAGAACGATTAATATTGGTCCTGTTTGCCCCAGTAGTGTATTTTTTACGCAAAGTGTTTGCAGTGAAAACGCACCCTTTTGATGCATCAAAATATGGCATAAACCTGGGCCAGATTGCCATGACACAACAGATTATGTTAGCTATTTGCTTAATGTATGTGTGTTTCTAAAGTTTAGTATTTGTGCCAATTTGCTGGAACCTTCTGGCTTTATTCAGAGTTCATGTGGCTCTCATTATTCAGAGTTCATAAAGTTTTCTGAATTTTCTGCTAATGGGTCCTCTATTAATTGTTTGCCTGCGTCAAAATATGACATAAATTTGGGTCAGATTGGATTCACACAACAGCTTGTGTTAGCTATTTGCTTAATGAATGTGTGTTTCTAAACTTTGGTAATTGTGCCAATAAAAGCCATCCGAACACACCCTATATTAAATGTATCCCACCACTAATCCCTAATCATATATGAAATTGATTTGTGCTTAGGTACATACCATAACACCATTCAGCTATGTTTCAGAAGGAGTTGTCCAACATCAATTGACAAAAAAACAGAGATAGTATTCAGACAACAACAGAGAGGATCATAGGATTAGAAAAATTGAACAAAAAAAAAAACCTAGGATGAGAATTCAGACAGCAAATATAGGATCAGCTATGTGGTTTGCTATCCTCCATAAAGTAGAGTGATCCATTATCAACTTCTGAATAAGTGGATTCATTTCAATACCAATTGGTTTGCAATCCTAGCTATGTGGTTTGCTATCCTAGCATAGGGTCATGTGTGAATTTGTTTTTTTCTCTCTCGCCAGGGTTGCAAGCTGAAGTAAAAGCATCAAGATATCTGATTTTCGGATGTATCTTTACCGTGCGAGTAATTTTGATGGTTGCCAAAGCTTCTGGTACAAAAATTGAGAAATGACATAGATGCCACCATAGTTGGCATGGTGGCTGCTCCAAATGAGGTAATAAAATTTATTTGGAGTTTGTAATGTGCAGTTAATTTTACTTTTCTTCTAGCTATTTCACATTCATAAAAAAACTATTGGAGTCATTCAAGAGGAAATATTGCAACTAATTTAACGCTGTTGTTTGTTGTTTTCTACCTACTTGAGTCTACCATTTGTGAGCACCTCGAGGCCATTATTCCTGAAATGCTAGGATAGAAAATATTCTTCTATCAGTCTGTAAATCTTATACCGATGTGGCCTTACAGAAGTACTTACCATGTCCAATGGGGCCAGTCAGTGTGGGGCAAATAGTTGGGAGCCAAAATCCTATTTGTGAAACCCAAAAAGAGAGATTGCATTATTGCTTCGAAGCTTAAGTTCACATTGGTACGCTGATAATGTCCTAACCAGCATGGTTTATCACCTGACTCATGCTGCTTCTCCTCTTGGTTTCATTTTGGCTGTACAGCTATTGGAGCTCTAGAAGGAATCGGCGCCGACGAGTGGACTGCTCTTCCTCTTCTTGGGTAAGAGTACTCATTGATTTTTATTTTGGTTTTTGTTCTCTTGACTTTTGAGAAACGAAACGATACCCTTTCTATTCCGACCGATTAGAAAAACTATTTGGATTCAGCTGCCTGCGCTAGAGCTTAGGAGCTGATTAAATGCCGAATCACTCGAGCAACTGGTTGACCAGTGAGATGAATACCAATCAAAGAGCCATCAGTTTTCAGATGTGATGGTTTTAGTTAGATTGCCAGGTTGTGGTAGTGTTTGAATCTTGTACAAAATATAACATCATGACCAATAATATAGGTAGGACGTATCATGTAGCCATTGCCAAGTTTCATTAATGACAATAGTCAGAATTCAAATATGAGGCAGTTTCAATTGAATTCAGAGTTTCAGACCTTGGGCAGTAACGCTACAGTTTATCACATTTTCCATAGGGTACTATTACTACTGCCTATTGTCCTTGCCTGTTGGATTGATAATCAGGTGGGAACCAGTACCTGCAGAAGTTTGCAGAACATCTTCAGTGCACTATAAAAGATTGATAGTGATTGAGCTGAACCTAAGGCCCATCGTTGTCTTTCACTCCCAGAGACATATCTACCAACTAATGTGGCTGTAAATCCCAAAATTATCTCAGGCTCTATTATATGTGTCGAGCTTCAATGAGGAGCATCACATACAGTCAATTCCCTTTTTCAGTGCTTCCATCGTAGTATTTTATATCGTATCATATCACACTGTAAATCATATCAAGTCACACGCAGCTAACTGTTCCTTGTTTTGCTTCTTGTAGCATAAACTTCAGAAATGCGCCCGCGAGAAGATTACTGCAGATTCGTATTGGACAATGCAGGGACATTGCAAGGACAACGCAGGGTTTTCAGTTAAATCTCATCAACACATTGACTGGTATTTTCCAACTCAGTGGTATTTGGGATGTCCAGCCGTTATGCCTGCGATTCTTTAGAGATATCTTAACCTCATCGAAGAAAAAAAAAACTAGGTATACATTTGTTAGGATGTTTATGCATAGTTAGAATTTTTGGATATATAAACTACAGTGGTCTATGGATAATGTTTTTGGAATATGCTGTGGTAATGTTACGGTTATTATGAGATCAACACCATTCTGTCAAGTATAAAAGTTATCAATCGAATCACCTTTTGTTGTTTTTCAATACTGCTTTCAGCCAATTTTTTAAGCCGCCGTAGCAACGCACGGGCACTAAGCAGTGAATTCTGAGAAGAGCGATCAGCACAATCATGGCATGGGCCCATATGATAGATCCTCCCCGCGTAGCGAGAAGCACGTTGTTGTTTCTACTAATATTAAACTAAATGAGATAGGTAGATTGATAGGAATTTATGGTCATTTCTTTATTCTATTTTACTGTTGCAGATATAATGATTTACAGTCACAGGTAGCCTCCATACCTCCCCTTATCTCCCTGCCCCAACCGTTCCCCAATTCTACCTCTAAAATTTTATTTTGGGAGCAAAGATGAAAAAATACTTCTCCAACAAATCCTCGTCACTTCTCCCCATTTATCCGCTCGCCCAAAAAAAAAAAAAAACCCCCTACACCCCATATTTGCGCCAAGCCTACATGCCCCAATCAATGGTTGTTTTGCTTTCCCGCGACCTGGACTAGCGCCAATACCCGCCTTGCCACCCTGCCTTCATTCGCAGCTTGGTTCGTAGCGGCCGGTGAGGAGCAGAAGAATGAATAATTGCATTCAAAGAACATGCAGTGGAGCCACACGGGCACAAGTGCATGCAGATTAATTTGTGTACCATGATCATCAAATGCTGGTGAAGATCGGGGGGAATATTTGAGCATAGTCGCATAGATCAGCTTAAATGAACATAGGCGATCACGTCTAACATCGACGGTGTCCGGCGTCTGCTGGCAAATAAATAGATTGCGCAAGGAAAGCCTACTGGATCAAGTCAATGGTTTTTTGGAGAGAAATTATGGAAGCTGCTGGAGAACAAGGGTTTTTGTAGTCCCAAAAATTTTTAGGAAGCTCCCAATTCATAGTTATTGGGAGATGAATTATTAAACTCTCTTGGAGATGTGTTAGCTTGAAGAAGAAGAAGGGAACAACGAAGGAGAAGCAAGGAGGGCATTCGAGGAATATTGATTGATTGGGTTTAGGCCTATTTGGAACACAAGATTCTCAAAACGCTGGAATGGGAAAAACGCAAGATTTGAAAGCCTATGAAACTAGGAAGCCATTTGTCGATGTTCTCGACACCGAGGTGCCGCGTTGGCACCCCTATCGTATGAAGGAGCGTAGAAACGTGGACGCTACCACAATAACTCTTTGCGAGGGTGTACAGGAACAACAAGATTTAGAGAGGTTCGGGCCACCAAGGTGGTGTAATACCCTACGTCCTCTTGGGGTGATCTCAATATATCAATGTGTGCTGAGATTACAGCCCGAGAAGAGTCTCGGACAAAGGGATGAGCTCTAGCGAGCGTGTGTGTGTTGGAGGTGGAAGTGTCCGCCCCCTTGGTATGCATCGCTTTCACCCTTTTATAGCCCAAGGGTGGAGTGATAGTACAGAGTAGGTGGCTTAGAGCTACAGTAGCAGTCCCTTTACTCTCAACTTGTGGCATGGCCTCTTGATAAAGGTCATACTGTGTGAAATCCTGGTGCATCACGCCTTCTTGACTCGTGACTCTATCCTTCAGCCGATAGCGTCACAGTGCTCAACGTGGAGCACACTGTAGGTTCGCATGTCTCCGGCTGATGCGGGCGGTGAGGAGCTTACTGTAGCCTCGCACGTCCTCCTTGGCCATGATGGTAAACCCTGCACGTCGCGCTTCCAAAGGGCAGTTCCTACCGCATTTAATGCGGCAGGTACTGGTTCCTTCTCCTGGAAGGAACAGCTGGCCGGGGTTGGCCGCCCGAGTGGTTTGAGCGCTGCCAGCGTTGGTCGACCGGCCCCTTGTACCTGGCTCGGGGTTCCACCCGGAGAGGCCCATCTTGGGTTTCCACCCGAAGGGCCCATCTTCTGCCATCTTGGTGTCCGGTTTATAGTGGGCCCATTGGGCCTGATATTCTTGTCTTTCCTTCAAGTGGAATTCCCAATGTACGCGTTTCTAGGGTATGGGCCCCAGATACGTAACACCATTCCATAGGAGTTCCAAAGAAATTGGTAAGATTCAATCCTCTGTTCGAAAGATTCTCATAGGAAAACTTTCTATAAGAATTGAATCCTACAAAATTCCTTTGTTTTTCCACCATTCCAAAGGAGGCCTAGACTATTACAAAATATCTGAATAATTCTCTATAGCAGTACATCACGAATGAACCCATTCAAGCCCTAGGTATTGACGGTTGTGCTAACGCGGGCTTGAGGTACTTGGGCCGCGCAGCTCCTGATCACCTGAGTAGTAGGGTTTGAACCATTGCTAGGAGATACCACACGACACTGTACCGGGACCTGAAATGAATCAGACAAGTCAGGGGGCTGTTGACGCGGCTTATGAACGAAAATTATACATCATTTTATATTGTTTTTACCTATTATTATGCGTCAACTTTGCCTTTTACTAACAAATAACATAGATTATTGTGGATTTTGCAATATTGTCTTGGAAATGGTCTACTTGTAATTTTTGCAGGTTTTGGGCCAATTTTAAGCAAAATTCATCAAAGTCTACCTCGAGTAAAAAGGACCTCTGAATATTATTCAATAACGGAAGAAGAAGCCCAATTAAAGACCCATCAAATGAAGCCCAATTCTAGAAGACTCGACAAGATCTCGGGATACAGAAGAATCTAGAAGGTTTAGAGTCCGAAAAGGACTCCACGAAGATTTATATGAAGGTTATCCCGAAGCCCGCGAAAGATGGAAACTAGAGGAGGCTGGAAGGGCCTGGGTCGGCCGAGCCATACCCCCCCAAGTCGGCCGACCCCAGGACTCCGTATGTCGGTTTCAGTTTCCTTTTTGGCCACGTCTTCTCCAGGGTATTTAAAGCGAAGCTGAGCCCCTGGTCGAGGCATCCAATTCATTACCAAGGCGACAAGATGTAGAGAAGAGGGACAACAACTAGATGAGAGCTGAGGGTCGAGTTTCTAGTCTAGGTTTAGAGCTTCTTCTAATCCCTAGAGGTAATTAGAGGCCTTGCATGGTGCTCTAATTACCTAGCTCCAGAGGTCTAATTGTATCATCAAGCGCTATGGCCATGGTTGTAAGTATGATACAGGTTATTAATGAAAGCATTGTTCTTGTCTATTTATCATCTTCTTGTTCTAATTATGCTTGTTCTAGCTGTAATTAACTTTATGTCTAGATGCATGTTAATTAGATCATGTCATTAAGGGTTTTATTCATCTAGCGTTCTTGGTCGTTGATCTAGCTTACTAATGATATAGTTTGTATGTCTAGTTCTTTTGATCGTGGTGATTAGAAGTTCTAGTTGTGCTAATTATGTTATTAGACCATATAAGGTAGTTGGAAGTCGATTCTCTAATTACGTGCCTGTTGAAAGCTTTTCGTCGATTACCTGGTTACCAGTGACAGTGGAGCCCGGGGAAAGGTTAAGCAGATCTAGGGGGTTAGGTTGATTGATCTTGATTTAATTATGCTATGATGAATATGCTTGAACATGCTTGTTTACCTTGAGCTGTTAGTTATCTTGCTACTCTTATCTATTTGTGATGCCCATTTTATGCATGTCTTGGATCCAATTAGAGCTTGATTAGAGACTAGTTAATACCCTTTGATTAGTGTTCTAGTTCTGTTCTAATTGTTTATCATCTAACTTTGACATAGATTAGATATAGATTAGAAGTAGTTTAGTAGTAGATTAGAGCCATTCTTTTATCTACAGTTTATCATAAACTCTTGTTAATTAGCTCTCAATTAGTTCGTTCCTTGGATTGACAAAACCCATGATACTCATCCAGGGGAAAAGCTACACACGATACTGTCGCTTGCAGTATAAGGTTTGCCATGCTTAAGTGCTGTCAACAAGCTTTTCTGGCGCCGTTGCCGGGGAACTAATTAATCGAGTCCTAATTAATTTGAGTTTATATTTAATTTTGTCTTTTGTTTCTAGTTTTAATATTTAGTTTGTGTTTAGTTTTTGTGTTTTAATTTTAGTCTCTAATTATTTAGTATACTCTAATTATGTTCTTATTCTCTAATTGTGTTCTTTTGTTCATCGTTCGTTCTTATAGTTTAGACTAACCTAGTAGCTAGCTGTTATTAGATTTTGATTTTGTCTTTTCTTAATTTAGTCTTTTATCTTTAGCTTGTGTATTTTATTTTTAGTTTAGTTTAATCTATTAGAATATAGTTTCTCCTATATATATGAATATTTCTACAACTATTACATAGGAGCAACTATGGTGGTAAAGGTAAGTCTGCTGTGTCAATTAAGTTTTTAGGACTAATGTTCTTTGGAGTTTATTTGTGCTAAGTTACAGATAATGGAGGCAAGGATGATTAGCCGAGATGGTTGTAGAAGCTAAGGATTGCTTGAGTATAAGGAAGATGAAGATATGGAAGGTTTGTCTCAAGTCCAATCCAAGCTCCAACAAAATCTCGAGCTACTCTCGGAATTCAGGACAGCAACACCTTGCGGGGCGAGTTTGGAGACCTTAACGACGTCGGATGAAGAAAGTCCGAATACCAAAGTTGTAGATCTTTTCGAGCTCTTCAAGATAGAGTCAGAGTTTGCATTATTTAGACTTCAGAAGGTGAAGTTATGGTCGAAATACTAAAGGGTACAGAATAAGGGAAGCTGAATTTCGAGAAAGACAAGAAGTTTTTTTTCTCCAAGACTTGATGGTGCATACAATCATTGTGATCCAAGGAAGAATTGAACTTAACTTCTTCAGGATTAAGGTAATTCTTGTTTTTATCATAAATATAATTAAAGTTTACCTATATTTGATTGGAGCATTGTTTATTAATGATCATTAAGATGTTATTTGGTTGATTGCTACCCTATCCCTTCTTTTATTTTGTCTTCCGTTTGTTTGTGAAACCTTTATTCATACTTGGAGATTAGTTTAAATTAGCTTCTCAATCCATAGCTTTGCAATGCTTAATTTCCAATATGGTGCCCACCGATTTGATACAAATCGCATGTTCTTTTAGTAGATCTTTTTACTATTGAATCTACTCATGCTTAGAGATGGTTAGAGTTTGCTAAGTTCTTCAATTCTCAGGTTTAGTGTTTAATGTTAGATTTAACTTTTGTGTTTTATAAAACTAAATTTAAGAGTCAAAGTTTATGCAAAAGTTGAGGGGGTTAACCACTTTCTTTCGGCATTTCTAAAGTGGTTTAACCCAGGCTCATTAAATGTTCATATTGCTTTTTGAAATTTTAAACATAAACATGTGCAAGTTTTTAATGATATATTATATGTGCACAATATTATCTTTGAATAATTAAAATTTGAAAACCTTTGTCTCTCTACAAAAAGAACCCCGGTTAGAATTTTATCTAAGCCTTATTTTATTTTATTTCTTTCAAAATCATCTCTCTACTTTGGCCAAAATCATTAGAAACCCATTATCTTGTTTATTCCTTGTTTGATTTTATGAATCAAGCTTATCTATGTGCTTTAATGTTTTGCTAAGTATTTCAATTTGAATTATAGTTATCTTTGATTGATTCATGAATCAAATGTTTGTTTAAATCCTAATCAACCATGTGACTCTATATTTATCTCTAATCAATACCATGATGCTATTATGTTATTATATTATATATATATTGTGTGCACTATAAGCTAACCATGCAGAGAAGTTCACACTTCATGTGAAACAATGAGATCAATGGTGAAAGAGTACAAGACAAATTCATGATGATTGGGACAAGGATTTGACAATTTGAAGACATCATCAGAATTTGCAAAACTTTGGTTGAGTTTCAAATTGGAGAGTGAGTGGAATGAATGGAGAAGGAATTGAAGACAAAAGTTAAGCTCATGAAGCTTCAAGATCAACAATGGTGGGCTTAGACAATTTCCTTCAACACCCAAGTCTAAAAGATTGAAGATTGTCAACATCAGGGAGCTAAAAACAGAAAGCTGAGATGTCATCAACATGGAGCTCGACCTCAAGAGTCAAAGACAGAATATTTTCTTATATTTGGAAAGCCCATGAAGTCCTCTTTCCAACGCAACAAGAACCACTCAATTTGGAGTTTCCTACAAGGAGCAATGTGCAAATCATTGAAGGCTGCGCGGGCTGAATTGAAGTCTGGACAGAACGCAATGCTTGAGTAAAACGGGCATAACTCCTTCATACGGAATCGGATTTAGACGCATAAGTACTCGTTGGAAAGATAATTTCATAGACTATCCAATAGATCTATTGTTTGAGGTATGTTATGTTCGAAATTAATGAGATATACAAAGAGGAAGGAGGTGGCAGGAACAATGGTGATGACTACTTGAGGAAGATGGTGACAACGATGATGAAGAAAGCTTGGGCAGTGCTTCCATAAGATTTTCATGATCAAGTTCAGTTGCAAGGAGCTTCAAGGACATTGGTACATGAAGACACAAGCAGAGGATTGTGCATACAAGTGATGCTTTGATCAGGACACGATGAAGCTACACAATTAAGTTATCAAGCTGCATGGACACTTCGGATTCTTACTCCAAGGACCATGGCTTCACTTCAACGAAGGAAAGTAAGAAGTCTAGCTTTATGACTTTAACTTAAGCGCTTTTTGGGAGGCAACCCGTTCTATCTTTGTGTTAAAACTTAGTTAGGTTTTAATTTTGAATTAAGGATTTGATAGCTTTTAGGTAGCTACTCTCACTTACGTAGCTATCTAAATTTAATATTTACGTAGACTTTGCCAGTTTTTGATATTGAATCAACTTTAAGTAAGAGAGAAATAATTTTATTAGATTTATCCTTATTGTGTGATTTTCAAAATCTTTCTCTCTAATTTTATCCAAAAACTAGGCAACTACCTAAGCTACGTAAATTAATTAATTGATTGATTTATCTTTTAATTAAATAACTAAATATTTGTTTTTATAATAAAATAAAATATAGGTTTAATTTTCAATATGCTAAATAGAGATAATCTTTAATATGAAAATTAATTCTATCTACTTGTGTGCTCTAAAGTTATTAACCCTACATTAGTAGGAATATTTGCTTATATGCAAATTAAGGACTTAGAGTTAGTGAAGATAATCAACAACTTAGTGTAGATAATTAATTTAGGCAACATTGGATTCGCTTCTTATCTTGAACCATCATCAAATAATCTAAATAATAGACTTAGGATAAGGATCTTTGGAGAGCCTCCAAAGGGATAAACCTATATTTAATTTAATCTGTCCAAAGCTGCATGCACGACGTCCAAATTGTAGAGGAAGCTATCCATAATGATCAGGTGTCCAAGGAGCAACTTGCAGGAGAAGGAAGAGAGCCAGCAAGACCCTGGCTCGGCCGACCAGACCCCCCTTGGGTCGGCCGACCCAAGGTGTTCCTTCACCAAAAGCACCTCCCCTTCAAGCCACCTCTTTGCCTATAAGTTTTACATCTTTGTTGCTGCTTTTCTTTACCAGAAAGTGTCATAGAGTCAGTGTTAAAGTCGTTGAATCTTTTAATAGAGAAATGGGAAGCATGGCACCACCCTTTTGAATCTTTTGCCTGTGGCTAGTTAACTTAACTTTTGTTTTAAATAATCACCATTACATCACTTCTTATTTGTTTTTTCACCTTACATTTGCATTAACATTTATTATCCACACTTGCTTTATTAGTTTTGAAATTTTCATAATCTTTTCGATGAATGCTTTATTTTACTCGATGGAGTTTTCTTGGTAAATTAAGTTTAAACGTGATGTTTAGATTTGATTTGAGACCATCATCATTAAGTTTAATTGAATGTTTCTCGCTAATCGTATCTTTTGTGGATAAGGTACCTTTCATTTTATTGCATTTAAATTAAATTGCATGTTTGCATTATAATTGGCTTGGTTGTTTAATTCAACTTCATGATGCATGCTTTCATATTTATGAAAATATTTACGTGGTGTTTTCCTTAGCAATTTTATGTAAGCATGGTGCTTAGATTTAGTTGTTGATCATCATTATGAAGTTAATTAACCTTGCTAGTTATCCATAATATCATTTGATTGGTTTATAAGCTTTGCAATGTGCTTTGGTTTTCTTGTGCTGTTTTGAGTTAATAATCTTGATAAAACATGGTGTTTTAATCTTGGTTAATTATAATCTTAATGGCTATAGAGAGACTTAGCGATCATGTTGTAAACATGGTGTTTTAGAACTTGGTTTAATCGTTGTCTTTGTTTATTTGCTTATCTCCTACATAATTACACGTTTGCATTCATATACATCCATTAGTTTTGCTTTTCTTTTTAAACTAGGCCACAAGTTAAAAGTCTTTGGGAATATTTTTAGATTATGGTAAATTGCTTCTACTCTCAACCGTTACCTCGAGAGTAGCGTGTGCACTTGAATTATTTTTGCAGGAAATTATTTAATGACAAGTAAATTGAAGGAATATCCGGTAACATATTTCTAACACCTTCTCTTTACATTTTAAATTCTGCATTTATTTACCTATGTCTATGAATTTGGTGTTCCCTTTGTGTTTCTCTTGTTTTTAGTGTGTTAGTTTAGATTTATTTTGTGATTAATACTACAACCATGATCTATGCTTAATTAGTTAACATTGTTTCAAGAAAATGATGAAAGTTGCCGCTTTATCTTTATTATGCTTTGATTTTGGTTAGTCATATTAGCAAGCTCTCATAATACATATTTAATTGAACTAGCCAGCAAATTTGTGATTGATTATGATTTTTCATAAAGACCCATATGATTTAATTTTTGCAAGGTTTATTCTTTGACATGATCATCTCCTTGTTTATTTTTATTGCTTATAAATATCGTTATCAACTTTTATGAGATTATCTTGCAATAGCCATTCCTACCAGAGCCATATTTATTTTAAACCTTAGATTTATCAGATTTGTTTTTAAATGAATTGGATCAAGACCGTAATCTAGGGTATGAGACTTAGAAGCTGGTCATTCAATTTTGCGTATCTTTTCTTTGCTAGCCTTTCTATCCATGCATTGTGTCTCTCTACATTGGAGAGAATACAAACTTCGCTGGATATCCATCCTTAAACCAAGATTATCTTTTTGTGTATCCTCCTTGACCACAACCTATTATTTTCTGGAGTATTTAAGGGATTAAATATTGTTCTTTTTAGACAGCTCCATCCCCAAAGTTAATTGTTATAGTGATAATACTCTAGGGCGAGGGTGAGTATTATTCAAGTGTGGGGATGGAGAGCCGTTATCTTATTATAATGGATTTTGTATAAAGGTTTTTGAGGAGGCATAAAAAATGAAAAAAAAAAGTAAAAAAAAAATGAAAAAAAAAGGGAGCCGAGTGGCGCCCAGAAAAAAAGAAAAAAAAAGAAAAAGAAAAAAAAAAGGGGCCAAGTGGCCAAAGTAGAATTAGGTATAAAAAAAGAAAAAAAAAATGCCCCTCAATAATCTTCGAAGTATTTTTATATAGTGTTTTCTTTAGTGAGTGATATCCTGTTTATATAGTCCAGAAAATATTCCAACCATGTGCAATCCGATAGCAAGGACTTCATTTGTGCCTTGAGATCACCCAATGACACTTGCACATGTCCACTATTCTAAATGTGTGTGTTCCATCCTTTCTCTCTCAACCTTATTTTATTCCATGACCTTTTTGACAAGTCTCACTAAAACCAGCAGATTTCTTTCTTGGTTTGACAATATTTTGAAAATAAATTTTGATTAGGATCCATACCAAGCTCCAGATAAGCTTCCACTTTATATGTTTATATATTCATTAGTTATCTTTTAGATATTGAGAGACTGGAGAGTTGAGTGTGTTTCTTTGGCTTTGCAAGAATTTATCTCTTATTGTTTGATTATATTTTCCAAAAACTTATTGCTAAAATGAGGAGATGAGTCATTGATAAGTTTGAACTTTTGCTAATTCTTTTATTGTGGGATGAGCTTAATTGAATTTCTTTTCTTTCATAATTTGCTGGTTCAAACTAAAATTTTGAGAGAGCTTGTTAGTTTGATTAATTAAGATTAGAGTATGAAAAAGTTAATGTTTGGCAATACTGATTCTTGACTTACTCGAGGACGAGCAAGGTTTAAGTGTGGGGATATTGTTGACGCGGCTTATGAACGAAAATTATACATCATTTTATATTGTTTTTACCTATTATTATGCGTCAACTTTGCCTTTTACTAACAAATAACATAGATTATTGTGGATTTTGCAATATTGTCTTGGAAATGGTCTACTTGTAATTTTTGCAGGTTTTGGGCCAATTTTAAGCAAAATTCATCAAAGTCTACCTCGAGTAAAAAGGACCTCTGAATATTATTCAATAACGGAAGAAGAAGCCCAATTAAAGACCCATCAAATGAAGCCCAATTCTAGAAGACTCGACAAGATCTCGGGATACAGAAGAATCTAGAAGGTTTAGAGTCCGAAAAGGACTCCACGAAGATTTATATGAAGGTTATCCCGAAGCCCGCGAAAGATGGAAACTAGAGGAGGCTGGAAGGGCCTGGGTCGGCCGAGCCATACCCCCCCAAGTCGGCCGACCCCAGGACTCCGTATGTCGGTTTCAGTTTCCTTTTTGGCCACGTCTTCTCCAGGGTATTTAAAGCGAAGCTGAGCCCCTGGTCGAGGCATCCAATTCATTACCAAGGCGACAAGATGTAGAGAAGAGGGACAACAACTAGATGAGAGCTGAGGGTCGAGTTTCTAGTCTAGGTTTAGAGCTTCTTCTAATCCCTAGAGGTAATTAGAGGCCTTGCATGGTGCTCTAATTACCTAGCTCCAGAGGTCTAATTGTATCATCAAGCGCTATGGCCATGGTTGTAAGTATGATACAGGTTATTAATGAAAGCATTGTTCTTGTCTATTTATCATCTTCTTGTTCTAATTATGCTTGTTCTAGCTGTAATTAACTTTATGTCTAGATGCATGTTAATTAGATCATGTCATTAAGGGTTTTATTCATCTAGCGTTCTTGGTCGTTGATCTAGCTTACTAATGATATAGTTTGTATGTCTAGTTCTTTTGATCGTGGTGATTAGAAGTTCTAGTTGTGCTAATTATGTTATTAGACCATATAAGGTAGTTGGAAGTCGATTCTCTAATTACGTGCCTGTTGAAAGCTTTTCGTCGATTACCTGGTTACCAGTGACAGTGGAGCCCGGGGAAAGGTTAAGCAGATCTAGGGGGTTAGGTTGATTGATCTTGATTTAATTATGCTATGATGAATATGCTTGAACATGCTTGTTTACCTTGAGCTGTTAGTTATCTTGCTACTCTTATCTATTTGTGATGCCCATTTTATGCATGTCTTGGATCCAATTAGAGCTTGATTAGAGACTAGTTAATACCCTTTGATTAGTGTTCTAGTTCTGTTCTAATTGTTTATCATCTAACTTTGACATAGATTAGATATAGATTAGAAGTAGTTTAGTAGTAGATTAGAGCCATTCTTTTATCTACAGTTTATCATAAACTCTTGTTAATTAGCTCTCAATTAGTTCGTTCCTTGGATTGACAAAACCCATGATACTCATCCAGGGGAAAAGCTACACACGATACTGTCGCTTGCAGTATAAGGTTTGCCATGCTTAAGTGCTGTCAACAGGGGCAAAGGAATCACCTGCCTCGACGAGGGCATGACACGCTTGAGCTGCGACACATGGAAGACTTGATAGCAAGGAACTAGGATGCGAAGAGGGCAACAAAAATGCTTTGCGGGAGGGAGGAGATAGTGTGCTCAGCTACATATGGTCCTTTAGTTGTCGTATCAGACTAGATTAGATAGATTCGATGTGAGATCGAGCTTGCAAGAGTGAGGATATGGTGTGTTCAGACATGTGGTCTAGTAGTAGTTGTATTGGAAACTTTGGTTTAGTATAACTAGTTGGAAAAATATAGTACATATGTTTGAACTGTTAGACAAATTGACGTATGTATATGTATAATGTTGATTTGCCTATCCATTTTCTTTTTTTTTGTTTTTCTAATTATCATCAGTGACGCTAGTTGCTAAAACATGTCACTAGTTACAATCACATAAGTGACTGGGTACCTAAAATGAGTAACTAGTTGCTCTCATTAGTGACGCATCTCAATGTCACTAGTGACCCTCATTAGTGACACGTTTTGGATATCAGCGTCATTGGTAACCCTCATCAGTGACGTGTTTTGGCTGCAAGTGTCATTGCTAAACCTAATTAGTGGTGTTTTTCCACGTCACTAATGCAGTTCACATCAATTACGAAGTCAGTGACGTGTGGGTCTAATGGCACTTATGTTCTTAAGAGCCATCATTGATATGTTGTTTCTGGTGTAGTGGTGGTTGCTTCATTCACAATCTTGGGGTCAACATATGGTGCTTCGTGTGTCCCCCAATATTGTCCTCCCTCTAAACAAGGCAGCAACACATACCATTATGAGTTCCCTTTTGGCACTAGGCCTCATCCTAGTAAGACCCCCAAGGAAGTAACTTGGGAGAAAAGACAGTTTGTTGCTGACTTGGTGGCAATGCTTCAAAAAATATAATCACAAGGTTGAAGTTGGAGCATTTAAAGCACCACATGGATGCCTTTGCAGTGCTTCTTTATGATCACATTCAATAGGATGTTGTTCCCCATGGTTGCATATGTGAGAAATATGACTCTAAGAGGCAGAGGTTTCGGTGATTAATGACAACTTATCTTTATTACTAATGAGCTCATTGTTGACGCAAGATTTTGACTAATATTTTGTATCATTTTATGTTATTTTCCACTGATTTCGAGCGTCAATCATATCTTTTACTAACAATTATCATCGATTATTATGGATTTTGCAACATTGCCTTGGAAATTTGCTATACTTGATTTTTACAGGTTTTTGAGCTATTTTTTCGCAAAGTTCACCATAATAATCTATGTTGAGTAAGGAAAGGCCTCTGAGATGCTATTCTAGAAGGGCATGAAAGCTACTAGAAGAAATCTACATGGAAGGTGCCAAGACACTTCATATCTATCCAAAACCAGAAGATTTCGGCATACATCGGCCAATACCAAAGATTCCAGAGCTTTCCAAGCCGAGTTCGACACCAACACTTCATGCCCAAGTGAGGGACTCAAGTGTACTAAGTCTAGTCTTTTGTCCTGGCTGTGATGAGCGCTTGTCAACACCGAAGACTTGCTGATGGACTCGCGAGCACCTCCTAAGCGTGACCCGGAGGAGAAGCCCTCTCGAGTGGACTGAGAGGCGGCGCCAGAGTGGACTTGGCGTGAAAAAATCCCTGCCGAGTGGACTGGCAGGTGGCTTGGGCTGCGGTCCAAGTTAGGCCTCGGCCCATAAGTGCAACCTTGGGCCTGGGATGGTGTCATGAGCCGTAAAATCACTCTACTGTTGAAGCCCATGATCATTTCCCGGTTCGAGCGTCAAAATCGGGGGTCCAGAGCGTTTCATGGTTCCATCGTCAAAACCAGGGGCTTGGTTGCTGGTATTCCAAAACCCGGTATTCCAAAACCGGTAGTTATCCTAGGGATGAGCTACTGGACGCATAGAGACCATCCGGATGAGGCGGAGAAACCGAAGACGCCTTGGACTGCATCATGTTCGTTCATCCGAGTTTCCCGGCGTTTTTTATTGCTCCTACGGGCCTTCCTAGGGTAATGTGTTTGTAGTATAAATAAGGGAGATGGCTGTCTAATCTCCCTCTCTTGGCTGGTTTGGAGTGCTTAGACCTAGGGTTAGGACTCCATTTTAGTTTCCAAGCAAGAGCTACAAAGTCCAAGTGCATTAGAGTGATCTAGGGCCATAGAAAGAGGGTAGGAAGTGGGAGGAAGCTTAGGGACGAGATCCCTTCTTGTAATCTGATCTTGAGACTTGTTTTGGAATGGAATAGGGTGAGATTCGTGGCTATATCTTGAGCTTGTGTGCAGAATTCCTTTCTTTCCCCCTTCCTCTTGGTTTTTGGGTGAAATCTCAAGGGCTTTTGGAGTTTTGGTTTGCCTACGAGATTTCCCCTTCTCTCTTCGTGTTTTGGGCTTACAAGGATGTGGAGATTATGCCCTAGTGCATCTCAATCCTGCTGAATTGCTACGAGCAAGTCGAATTTGGGTTTTTCCCTTTCTTGCCCAAAGATTGCCTTCTTCACGAGATCTAAGATTCCTGCTAATCCCGTGGTCATTTTGAGTTGATCTTTTGGGAAAAGCTTTGGAATAGGGTCAGAATAGCCTGTGCAAAATCTCGTGAAGTTTGGACAAGATTTGGTCAAGTTTAGGTTTTAGAAACTCAAATTTCTGCAGTCCTGTCGGACAGTTCGGCGTGCTACCGGACAGTTCGGTGCGTGCTACCATATAGTCCGGTGGAGGGTTGCGCAGGCTGGCTCACCGGATAGTCCGGCGTGCTATACCGGACAGTCCGGCGTTCTATCGGACAGTCCGGTGTGTGCTATCACATAGTCCGGTGCTGCCCAGGCTGCTTGCTGTTATTTGGTGGTTTTGCTCGTATTGTGTCCGTTCTTTTGGGCGTGGATTCGAGTGCTTCCGCTAGGCTTTCCTCAACGTGTCCTAGAGTTAGTGGCACTTGTTGCTACGTGATCTTGCATGGTGTGAGAAGAGAGGATTTCTGGGGTTGTAGGTTTTTAGGTGTCGACCTATTCACCCCCTCTAGGTCGCTCTCCCGGTCCTTCAATTTGTATCAGAGCCATGTTAGGGTCTTCAATACCTTAACTGGTTCTAAATCCAACAAAAGCGACCATGGATCAGTCCGTCGACAAGATTCTAGGGTTTGATGGCTCCGATTACTCATTGGAAGATCCGCATGTCGGCATTCCTCCAGAGCCAACATTCGTCCGTCTGGGATATTTGTCAGCGTGCTGATTTTCAGGTGCTAGATGAGCATGTGACCCAACTACACCAGTGGGAACACGAGGCAAATAACAAGGCTAGGAATTTCCTCTTGACATCCCTGAGTCGCTCTGAGTTCAATAGAGTGAGTCATCTTAAGACGGCTCATGAGATCTGGACTACCCTTACAAACTTCCATGAGGGGACAAGTCAGGTCAAGGCTAGGCTGTACGAGACTTACAAGCACGAGTATGAGAATTTCTCCCAGCAACCTGGCGAGAGCATTGACGACTTGTTCAGTCGCTTTCAATCGATTGCTAACAAGATTCGTGCGAATGCAAGAAATGGGGCTTTGCCATACGACGATCATGAGCAGGCTTGCAAGCTACTTTTTTGCCTTGGATCGTAGTATTTGGCAAATAAAGAAGAAGTCTATAGTCGAGTCAAGTGGCTATGAGACTCTCATCACAGATGTCGGAGCGTGAGCTCCGGCCGGGTGGCGGAATGCACCCGCCCGATCCTAAGTACTATGAGTAGTTAGGGGGAGCGATCGTTGATAGCCGCGTAGCCAAGGCACGATGGAGTCACAAGGGTTTAGAGTGGTTCGGGCCGCCGGAGCGTAATACCCTACGTCCACTGGAGGTGAGCTCTTGTATTGGTTTGAGTGAGAAGGAGAAGAAGATCGAGAGACTTCCTCTCTGGATGCTCTTCGGGTGTGTGAGCGTGTGTTTTCAGCCTATCCTCTACGTCTTGCATGCCCCCCTTTTATAGACCAAGGGGGTGCATGTACATGGTGACCGGGGCCCGACAGGTGGTCCCGGTCTCTTATGTCTACCCGGCAGAGTTCCTTATGCTGTCTTGACTTCTTGGGTTATTCCTAGCAGAGATCAGGGCCTTCGTCAGCGCCTCTGCCGGTGTGTGCTCTGCCCCGTTCCGCGATGTCCTCTCATCTCTGCACCTTGTACCTGTATCCGCCACAGCAGTATGGCGCCGTTCGGGAAGTGCTCCGCCGGTCTGGTGTGCCCGAAAATGTCGCCACGCCGCCCCTGCTTGCACTGTCCGATCCAACCCGCCGTAGTACCCGGCGGTATGGCTCCAAGGGCAGGAGTGGGCGGCGCGTTATTACAGGCGGGTTACTGCGGCGTGCCACAGTGACCCTACTGCTATAGCCCGGGCGTTGCCGTCGTGCGTGGCGTAGCCCACTCCGCGTACGGTGTACTTGTTTATGTGGTTTAGTCCCTGGTATCCGGCGGGAAGTTGACCGCTACGCCTTGTCACGGCCGCCGTTCCTCGGTAACGCGCGACTCACAGTATGGTCACTGTCGCCTGTCAGCGGCGGTACCGGAGCCCGTCTGCGGGTGTCAGGCCACGCCCGCCTGTCCGCAATGAATGCGGTAGGTCGGTGTGGCCCGCCGCCGGGACCCCGCCGCGTGCCCGGGGGACACGTGGCAGCCCCGGACCAGGCTGTTGCGGGGGCGAGGACCCTCCGCAGCCCGCTGCTCCCTTGCTGGGGACACGTGGCCGCTCCGGACCTCCCCGAGCTGGGCCGGCTCGGCTCCCTTCCCGGGGTCATGACGCGTCCCTAACTTAAGACCGGACCTTGTGGAAACAGGTCCGGCCCACAAGCGGTGGGTCAGAACTGCGAGTGCCTTTGGGCTCTTTCCTTACTGTGGTACGTGGCAATACTGGCTGCTTCCCCTGGTTGACGGGGAGGCCAGGTGCGTTTTTTCCCCAAGGGGGGATTTAAACGCTTCTTTGTCAGGCTGCGTGGAGCCTTGTTACGTGCTGTAATTATCTTTTGACCTGTATAAGCGGGTACCCGGTTTGCTGGGTACCGACAGTGGCCCCTGGGCCCATCTTAGGTGAGCTTGGGAACCTAAGGTGGGCCCACCAGCGCTTATCGCCTGCACCATCGGGGGCTTCGTGTGGCTTTTGGCCCTGGCCCCTTCGATCCGCCCCGGATCACATGGGCGCCTGACGGGCCCCGCACGATCTGGTCGTGCCAGGTCGTGGGAATTTCCCCGAGTTTCGAGGAGGGCAGGCCTGCGCCGGTCAGACGAAGCGACGGACCGCCTGCCCACCTCTCCGCAGTTAAGGCGGGGGCAGCGGATCGCACGCTTGCCGCGCGAAGGCCGAGAGGCGGTTCGCATTCTTTCTCACCCGGTTTCTTACCCGCCTGTCGCGGTTTGCGGCCCCTGGGCCCCCTTGTCAGGGGTTGGACGGGTTACGGGTGCGTCCGTGCGTGTGTGCTCATGGAGCGCGCCGATGGCTCCATTAAATAGGGCTTTTGACCGGATGCCTGGTACGCTTTCTCAGGCTTCGTCTCCGTT
Organism: Paspalum notatum; assembly: GCA_022530915.1. Classification (NCBI taxonomy): domain Eukaryota; kingdom Viridiplantae; phylum Streptophyta; class Magnoliopsida; order Poales; family Poaceae; genus Paspalum; species Paspalum notatum. The sequence goes on from CM039691.1 coordinate 9,173,399, forward strand.
CCCTTAGCAACCGCAGCCGCGCCTCTCCTTCTTCGCCGTAGAGCTCTTTGCCCTCGCCGGTGCCGCGCATCCTCATCGCCTTTCGCTACTCCGATCCATGGCGATGGGTCTCGGTGATCCTGCCAACTGGCAGTCTGAGGAGGACCTCGACATCGTGCGCCGCCTCCTCGGCTGGACGGACGTGACACGGCGCGATGGCGTCCGCGCGGGCTCCCTTCCCTTCCGCAATCTGCGGCCCGGGGAGTTTGCGCTCTTCGTCTCCTACCTCTACTGCGGCCTAGGGGTGCCGATTTCGTCCTTCTACCTGCTGTTGCTGAAGGGATATGGGCTGCAGCTCCAGCACCTCACTCCCCACTCCATCCTCCAGGCGGCGATCTTCATCCACCTCTGCGAGATGTTCGTGGGGGTGCTGCCCTGCGTGGCGCTCTTTCGCCACTTTTTCTCGCTGAAGGGTTCCGGCAGGAGCGCGAGCGACATCGGCGGCTTTTACTTCGTGCTGAGGGGTCCGGGAGGTCATCAACCTACCTTTCCCCTTTTTCCAGCGCCAAGTGGGAGAACTGGCGCAACGACTGGGTGATTGCGAGGGCGGACCCGAACGACCGGCTGAAGCTCCCTGAGGGCGGTCCAACCTCGCCCCGCCCGGAATGGGGTGCCCCTGCGGACCTGCCGGGCGATTTCTCCACCGTGCTAGTGAGGATCACTGAGCTCGTTAATGACGGGCTCACCTCGATGCACGTCCTCGCGGACTTCCTCACGCGGAGACTCGCCCCCTTGCAACAGCGATCGAGGTGGGCATGGAGCTACACCGGCCCCAACGACTGCGGTCGGATTGCGCGGGGTGAAGTTAACAACCTGGCGCCCGGGGAGCTAGAGTCCTTGATGTGCCGCGTCGTGGGTGAGGCGTTCGTCCCCGAGCAGCTGGCTCTGCCCGCTGCCGTTACACCGCTCTGCAACAACCAGACCCTGCGGTCGGCGGTGCTCCGGGATATGCCTACACTCGACGATGCCGGGCTCGCGGTGCGGCAGCTCGGGGGCGACCCCAACCGGGGAATCAGCATTGGCGATGCCCCGATCGGGGACGCCCGCGCTGGGGGCTTGTTGACGCGGCTTAAGTACTAAATTTATGTTATAATTTCATATGATTTTATGCCGTTTAATGAATTAATATTGTGATTTATTATTATTTTACTAACAATTAACCCCGTTTTCGAGAATGCTCTTTGTTTTTGTGCATTATTCATTTTCTGCAGGAAATCAGGTAATAATTGATATATTTGAAGAATTCTCGGAAATAGGATTTATGCTAAGATGAGCAAAGCCCAAGTGCAAAAGGATAATGAAGCCCAATTGAAGGATAAAGCCCAATTAAAGGAGTATTCTAGAAGATGAAGGTTGCTAGGAAAGGCAATTCCTGAAATATTCGCGAAGTCAATAACAGCAGCAACTTGTGAGCCCAATTTGGAGACCTTAACGACGTCAAATGAAGAAAGTTTGAATACCAAAGTTGTAGATCTCTTCGAGCTCTACAATTTAGAGTCCGAGTTTGCATTTATTGGACTTCGGAAGGCAAAGTTATGGTCGATTTACTACAAGTTGCAGAACCGGGAAGGTTTATTTCGGGAATTAAAGAGAGAAGACTTCGTCATCAAGCAAGGAAAGATATGGACGACCGGGACTCTTCTAGAAGCTTGATTATACTTGGAAATAGATGTATGAGGTGTTCTAGGACTCTTAGAACCGACCTATTAGTTTCCATGTATAGGGTTTCCTTCGAGATATAAATAGAGGGCTCCATCTAGGGAGATGAGGGAGAGACTCGCCACAAATCCATTGTAACCGAGAGGCTAGGGCAGAGCTCGAGGGCCAAAGGAGTTCAACTCGGCGGGAGGAACATCTCGGCGAAAGGAGGAAGCAAGAGGAGGCAGGACCCAGGGAGGTCGGCCGACCCCTAGGGGTCTGGCTCGGCCGACCCCTGGCATCCCGAGGGCAGATCGAGTTCGTCTTTCGTCGACTTCTTCGTCTAGTTAATCTCGACGACTTTGGGTCACGAATTCCGATGTATCTTGAGTAAACCCCTCGAACTTCTTCTGTACTATGATAAAACCTTGATTATGGATCTATAAAGTTGTCTTTTAGACTTTGCTTCTTGTTTATGCTTGTTCATGATCTATGCTTAGCAATGCTTGTTGTCTAATTGTGTAAATCAGTGGCCACTGTTAAGTACTTCACATGTCTTTTAGTAGATTTAATCTGCTCATGTTAGGCATAGTTAGGGTTTACTAGTTCGTCGATTACCTGGTTACCAGTGACAGTGGAGCCCGGGGAAAGGTTCGAGTAGGTTCTTGACATTCATGTTCATGCTTATTCTATGCTTAATGTTTAGATCTAAGTCAAGGTGGTTCGTAGTACTTTAGTAGTTTGTCTCATATCTCTTGTGGATCCTTTTGCCTGTTTAAATCCTATATACCCCGAGTTTAAGTCTTTGCTTATACCTTTTATGCAATAGATTAGAATATAGATTAGATCTTGATTAGAGTAGAATTAGAGTCTTTATTAGTTGTAATTAGATAACCTTTATCTCTTATTTAAGCTTATTAGATATATTAGAATTAGATAGTAATATTGTTAATAATTGATTAATAGCATTTTAAACATAATTAATCCCGGATTGATAAACCCAAGATACTCATCCTGGGGAAAAGCTACCGCGATACTGTGCGCTTGCAGTATAAGGATTTGGCATGCTTAAGTGCTGTCAACAAGCTTTTCTGGCGCCGTTGCCGGGGAATAATTATCGTTTAAATTATTATTAATCTTTTATTAAGTTTTTGCTACTTCTAGTTTTAATATTTAGTTTTGTTTATTGTTTTTAGTTAATTTTGTTATTAATTAGTGTTTTAGATTTATTTTATTTTACAATTTTCGAAATTAGGAGTAATTTTTAAATTCTGAAATTTTAAATTCTGTTATTCTGTTTGGATTTAATTTGGTCTAAGTACAGCAAATTTTTGCTGTCATAGATCTTTGTTTTTGTTTTTGTTTAAATTTCAGGTATGACTACGTTGGGCAGAAAATTGACGCTTGGGGAGTTTTTAACTCCAAGAGCGGAAGATTTGAAGTTCCAAAGATCAAATCTGCAGCCGGAATCAGGATCCTACGAGCTGAAGCCAGGAATCATCCGAATTGCTGCCGAACATCCGTTCAGTGGTGAAGACGATGAGAACCCGTACACTCACTTGAAAAGGCTAGTGCAAGTGTGTCGCACATTCCATCAAGACGGAGTTCCAGAAGAATGGGTTTTGTGGAATCTCTTTCCGTTTACATTGGAAGACAGAGCCAGAAAGTGGTACGACACTGCATCAATAGAAGCTGAAGGTGATTGGGACGCTCTCAAATTGAAGTTCACCAAAAGATTCTTTTCTCCAATAAAAGTACACCTGTTGAAGGAAGCAATCATAAACTTCAAGCAACTTGAGAGTGAAGACCTTGATGAAGCATGGGACAGACTGGAAGAACTGAGGACACAAGGACCACCCATTAACTTTGACGAGGAGACAATCATTTCAACCTTCTACTTCAGTCTAAACACTAGAGACTTCAAGCAAGTGAACATCTGTGCTGGAGGATCACTGCTGAGCCGAAATGTAGATGAAGCTATGAAGATTCTGTCAGATTGCTGCTTGACCGCGAAGGCTGAAAGAGATAGGAGGGAGAATGAAGAGCAGAAGCTAGCAGGAGTGACGTCTACATATGCTAACTACAAGGAGCAACAACCTGCCAGAAAGACTCCAGTGTCTTATGCAGCTGAGGAAGAGGAGTACGAGTGTTTTGCACCACAAGTGAAGACAGAGTGTTCAGATTTTGGAAGCCTTGCTAGTGCAAAACCACTGACAGAATTCGACAAGACGAGCTGGATGCCAGTAGACTTTGGAGATACACTGACATGTGCAGGACCACTTCCACTGGATGTCTTAGAAGAAGAGAAAGAGCTGTTTCCACCAGAGGTACCACTAAGGAGAAGCTCAGATGATCTAAGTACAGGGGAGGTGCTGCAGAAATTATTCCAAGAGGAGGAGCTGGACAGTGACTTTGTTTCTGAAGTGAAGCGGGTGATTGGTGTCAAGCCGGAGTCATCACTAACTGAGGAGGTTATCGTCCACCTGGAGCCAGAAGAATCTTCGACTGGTATTTCTTGCTCCATCAACAAAGAAGACTTCAACAATATTCACTGCTCTATGGAAGCTCAGGTAAGTACTATGAGCTATGAAGTTTATTGTACTTTAAGTGATAAACCACACTTAGTTTCTACTAGTATTAAGATTAAACTTCCTAATAATGAAATAATTCGACCTGTAGGCTTAATTAAAGATGTTGAAGTTAACTTTGCTAATAATATTATACCAACTGATTTTTATATAATTAATGTCTACGATAATGATATTAATATAATTCTTGGTAGACCTTTTCTTAAGTTGGTTAATGCCGTAGTAAATAATGATAAAGGAAAAATCAATATTAATATTAATGGATTAAAATATGACTTTGATTTCCTACCGGCATCTAAAGTGCCTATTAATCTCACTCCCGATATAGAGGAGATAGAGAGTATTAATTATATTAATGCCTTTAGAGAGCCATTAAAATTAGTATTAGAAGGAGGAGAAGAAGGATTCTTCTCTGAGGAAACAACCATTGCCACTAAACAACTTGACCTTAATCAAGAAGAAACCAAAGACATTCCTGTAGAACCATTAGGAGACCTTAATCCACAGGAGGCGCCCGATGTTGAGCTTAAACCACTACCCGAAGGACTTAAGTATGAATTCTTAGGAAAAGATAAAACCTATCCTGTAATAATTAGTGACCAGCTAAGTCCAGAAGAGGTGGAAAGACTGCTAGGAATGTTGAGGGAACATAAGAAGGCAATAGGTTATTCTCTAGCAGATCTTAAAGGAATTAGCCCAGCATTTTGTACTCATAGGATTCCAATGGAAGAAGACCACAAACCAGTGGTAGACAATCAAAGGAGACTGAGTAACGAAATGAGATCTGTAGTGAAGAAGGAAGTAATCAAATTACTAAACGCCGGAATTATCTACCCAGTACCAACTAGTGAGTGGGTTAGCCCAGTTCATTGTGTGCCTAAGAAGGGAGGTTTAACTGTAGTTAAAAATGAGAATAATGAATTAATTCCACAAAGGACTGTCACTGGTTGGAGAATGTGTATAGATTACCGGAAGCTTAATAAAGCCACTAAGAAAGATCACTTCCCTTTACCCTTTATTGACGAAATGCTAGAGAGACTTGCTAAGAATACCCATTTTTGCTATTTAGATGGTTATTCTGGATTCTTTCAAATCCCTATCCATCCAGACGATCAACACAAGACAACTTTCACTTGTCCTTATGGAACCTTTGCCTATAGGAGAATGCCCTTTGGATTATGCAATGCACCAGCGTCATTTCAACGGTGTATGATGGCCATTTTCTCAGACTTCATTGAGGATATCATGGAGGTTTTCATGGACGATTTCTCAGTTCACGGCACTAGTTTTGACCACTGTCTAAAGAATTTAGAGAAAGTTCTGAAGAGATGTGGAGAAGTAGACTTAGTGTTGAATTGGGAGAAGTGTCATTTCATGGTAAGAAGAGGACTTGTGTTGGGACACATCATTTCTGAGAAAGGAATTGAAGTAGATAAAGCCAAGATAGAGACTGTAGAAAGATTGCTACCACCTACAGATATTAGATCTCTTAGAAGCTTTCTCGGACATGCTGGGTTTTATAGGAGATTTATTAAGGATTTTTCTAAAATAGCTAAGCCACTGAATTACCTACTCCAGAAGGACGTTCCATTTGAGTTTACTGATGAGTGTGAAGTAGCCTTTAGAAAAATTAAGGAATTACTAGTTAAGGCACCTATCATTCAACCACCTGATTGGAATTTACCCTTTGAGATCATGTGTGATGCTAGTGACTATGCCGTAGGAGCTGTGCTGGGGCAGAGAAAAGACGGAAGAGTACATGCCATTTATTATGCCAGCAAGACTCTTAACGAGGCCCAAGTTAATTATGCAACCACTGAAAAGGAGTTATTAGCAGTAGTTTTTGCCTTTGAGAAATTTAGATCCTACATAGTTAATTCAAAGGTTATAGTCTACACTGATCATGCTGCTATCAAATACCTTTTAACTAAAAAAGATGCTAAACCTCGTTTAATTAGATGGATCCTTATGTTACAAGAATTCGATGTAGAGATCAGAGACAAGAAGGGAGTTGAGAACGTAGTGGCAGATCACTTGTCTAGGATGAGCCATAGTAAAGGAGGTCCACCAATTGAAGATGCATTAAGAGACGACACCCTTTATGCAGTTATAGACAAGGACTCTTGGATGTTAGACGTAATTAGAGCCATTAAAGGAGAGCCATTGACTCATCTCAACTATAATTCAAAAAGGAAAGTCCTTGCCGAAGCCAAGAAATTTTATTGGAATTCACCCTATTTATATAGATTTGGATCTGATGGAGTCCTCAGAAGATGCGTACCTGCAGATGAGAGAAGTGAGATTTTGAGAAAGTGTCACGCTGCAGAATATGGGGGGCATCATGGACATTTCAGAACCCAGGCTAAGATATGGGCGAGTGGATTCTATTGGCCAGGAATGCATGAGGATGCAAGGAAATTTGTCGCTTCTTGTCCTGAGTGTCAGAGAACTGGAAATATAACAGCTAGAAATTCTATGCCTTTGACATACAATCTACAGATTGATTTATTTGATGTTTGGGGAATGGATTTTATGGGACCCTTTGAGAATTCACATGGATATGAGTATATTTTAGTAACTGTGGATTATGTCTCAAAGTGGGTAGAAGCCTTGCCATGTAAGAAAGCATCAACGCAAGAGTCCATAGAGATGATCAAGAATAACATCTTTCCAAGATATGGAGTACCTAGAGTAATTATCTCTGATGGAGGATCGCATTTTATTGGTAAGGAGTTTACGGATTATCTGGCTAAGATGGGAATTGAACATAGAGTTTCTACAGCTTATCACCCACAGACTAATGGCCAAGCCGAAACATCAAATAAACAATTAAAAGAAATCCTTAAAAAGACGATAATTAAAGGAGGCAAAAATTGGTCAAAGAAGCTTAATGATGCTCTTTGGGCTTATAGGACTGCATTTAAAGCACCTATTGGAATGACACCCTATCAATTAGTTTATGGAAAGACTTGTCATTTACCAGTTGAGCTAGAACATAAAGCTTATTGGGCAATTAAGGAATTAAATTTAGACCTAGATGCCGCCTTAGTTAAAAGAAGGATTCAATTAAGTACCCTTGATGAAGCTCGTTTGCAAGCCTATCATAATGCTACCATTTATAAGGAGAGGATTAAGAGATGGTTTGACAAGAAGCTCGTCAAGAAGGAGTTTAAGCCAGGTGATAAGGTTCTTCTTTATAATTCAAGATTCAAATTATTTGGAAAAGGAAAATTACAAAGTAAATGGGATGGACCTTATATTGTTCATGACGTATCACCTGCCGGAGCTGTTACCATTATGGATTTTGAAGGGAACAAGTATATGGTAAATGGACAAAGATTGAAGGTCTACGTTGAAGAGGAAAAATTTGACATCAATTATATCGAGACTTTCATTTTCAAAGAAGTTAGAGTTGGTTACCATAGATATGACCCTTAGATTTCCATAAGTAACCTATCCTTTGTATATATTTTAGTTACGTAGTTTAAATATTTTTCAAATTTTTCTGTACATAAATATTTTTATTTAATAAATAAACTTACCGACCAAATCTGAGGCCCAGCAGCCAGAGGAGAGGCCCAGGTCGGCCGACCAGAGAGGCCCAACTCGGCCGACATGGGGGGTTTTCGGGTCGGATTCATTTCAATTTTTGGTATACGATGTCTCGCGGTGTTCTGAGTTGTTTTGGATTGGAGTTCGAGTCGGATTGGAAATTTTTCCTGCCAAAACTATCGTTTCTCCGGAGTATAAAACCATAGGCAGACCTTTGCATCAAGACATCAAAATCAAACACAACCAAACCATAGCCTCAACAATTTTCAGAGCCATGGAGAAGCAACTCGAGAAGAACGGAGGCGAGGGGACTAGCGAGAGGCCAGGCTCGGCCGACCAGAAGGCCGAGGGTCGGCCGACCTACCTTGTTTTCAAGGGTGCTCGCAACAATTTTTCTCAGGTCGTCTTCTCTGACGATGAGGAAATTGAGAGGGTATGTACCGCAGCTAAAAGACGTCGTGATGTTTCGAAAAGGTTGTCCAAGCTATCCATTGAGCCGGTAGAGATGAAGCGGTCCAAGCGGAATGAAGGCAAGAAGAAGATCAATTATGCGGAGTCTTCAGTCAGCGAAGGAGGGACCATCCACTCTGATGAAAGTGATTATCCAGAAGAGGTTGACTGTGAAGAAGTAAGTTCAGTGCATGTTGTCCCTAGAATTGACACTTACCATCTGGGGGGTACAAGTGGGGATGGACAACGTTGCTGTGCCAAGTGTAGAGAGGCCATTAGAGCTCTTGTGCAAAAGAATAGTGACACCTTCGCTGTTATAGATGATCTCGAAAACAGGCTTTCCACTGAGATGATCGGAATCAGGAGAGATGTTGAGAGTTTCACTAGGCGCATGAAGGGAGAAGTGGGCTTTCTACTGAGGGAGATGCAACACCTGAACAATACTCTTGAGAACATCAACTTCAAGCTGAATAATCCATATTATCAACCAAATGAAGTTTGGGATGAACCAGAGGATGAAGAGCCCGATTTCTACGGACCAAAGGAAGATCCACTCGATCCAGAGGATGGCTGGGAGTGGGACACCGAAGATGATTAGGACACTTAGCATTAGCTAAGTGTGGGGATGTATTTTCCCCTTTAGAAGAATAAAGCGTTTGAAATAATAACGCCCATTTATCATTTATTTTATTTATTTATTATTTTCTATTAGGTGTGAGTTGCTGGGATGGCGTTATTATGAATATTCTTTTTATTAATAAAGTATTAATATTTAGTGATAATTTTGTCTCACTTTATTTAAGTTTATTCTATGCAATTACTTTGATATTTAATTTTGCCTAAGTTATCATGATTAGAGTAATATGGGAATTACTAAAATGACTAATAATGTATAACCCATGTTCTGTTGGGAGATGATGTTTTATAGCTTTGCCAAAGTTTCCAATTAAGAAAAAAATTAGAGGGGTTTATAAAAATCTTTTGTTTAAAATTATCTTTATTTGATCAAGTTTTACATCCCTTAATCAAGAGAGAGTTTTTAAATACCTATTAGAGCTTAGTTTTAAGTCCACTTTATAAGCAAGTTATTTCATGTGAGTTTGATTAAGTTTGATTTCTTTAGTAATTTTGATCATTTAAAATAATTCTTGGTCATTGATATTTTTCATCGTTTGCTAGCCTTATTATATTCCAATTGCTTAAAAATAATAAGCAATTCCTTTACCTTATAAACCTTTCATCTCATTTGTCTATCTTTACCTATTTAAGTGAGGTTCTTGCTCATTAATTAAAATTGAAATAAAAAGGGACTTTTTGAGATGAAAAAGGAGAAAGAGAAGAGGTTCTAGTTAAAAAAAAAAGGGGAAAGACCAAGTTGTCGAAAAAAAAAAGAAAAAAAGAAAAGAAGAAAAAAATAGAGGGAGAAAATAATGGCCAAGTGGCCGAAATAAATAAAAAAGGGTAAGGAAAAGAGAGGTAGAATTAGGAAAAAGGAGAAAAGGGGGAGAAAATTTATATAAAATTAAAAGTTAGTTTCTTTGAAAGTCTCACATATTGTTGTTTAAAAATTAATGGGCAAAGACTTTCACTTTTTCCAACCATGTGCAAAAAAATTCCGGAATTTATTCCAATTTCATCATCTATATGCACATGTCCACTATCTATATCTTCTTTTCCTTTGTCTATATATATTATTTTCTTTATTCTCGATGACCAAGGTTGTTTAATTTGATTGATTGAGCTTTAGAAAGATAACTTATTTGAACAATAAAATGTTTAACTTTGCTAGGCCTTTACCAAGCTCCACATATATTTCCTTGGTGAGAGAGAGAGAGTGTTATCTTTTAAGATAGCCACCTATATAGAGTGTCTTTTTGAGAGCTTGATTAAAAGGGATTAGTAATTTCTTGATCATTTGAAGAGTTTTTGCTTTTTCTAAAAAAATATATTGAAAAACCTCTTTTATATTCTGAAAAGAGACTTTGGCATAGTTATGATTTATTTAATCTCGATAAATCTTGTGGGGATCTATATGCATGAAAGTTAAATAAATATTCCCATGTTATGATTTGAGTGATTTCTGAAGTAAAGTTATTTTTGATGGGTATTTGTTTAGAATGAACATAAATTTAGTTGAGAGTTTATTTTAAGATTTATCGATCCTATGCTCGAGGACTAGCATGATCTAAGTGTGGGGATATTGTTGACGCGGCTTAAGTACTAAATTTATGTTATAATTTCATATGATTTTATGCCGTTTAATGAATTAATATTGTGATTTATTATTATTTTACTAACAATTAACCCCGTTTTCGAGAATGCTCTTTGTTTTTGTGCATTATTCATTTTCTGCAGGAAATCAGGTAATAATTGATATATTTGAAGAATTCTCGGAAATAGGATTTATGCTAAGATGAGCAAAGCCCAAGTGCAAAAGGATAATGAAGCCCAATTGAAGGATAAAGCCCAATTAAAGGAGTATTCTAGAAGATGAAGGTTGCTAGGAAAGGCAATTCCTGAAATATTCGCGAAGTCAATAACAGCAGCAACTTGTGAGCCCAATTTGGAGACCTTAACGACGTCAAATGAAGAAAGTTTGAATACCAAAGTTGTAGATCTCTTCGAGCTCTACAATTTAGAGTCCGAGTTTGCATTTATTGGACTTCGGAAGGCAAAGTTATGGTCGATTTACTACAAGTTGCAGAACCGGGAAGGTTTATTTCGGGAATTAAAGAGAGAAGACTTCGTCATCAAGCAAGGAAAGATATGGACGACCGGGACTCTTCTAGAAGCTTGATTATACTTGGAAATAGATGTATGAGGTGTTCTAGGACTCTTAGAACCGACCTATTAGTTTCCATGTATAGGGTTTCCTTCGAGATATAAATAGAGGGCTCCATCTAGGGAGATGAGGGAGAGACTCGCCACAAATCCATTGTAACCGAGAGGCTAGGGCAGAGCTCGAGGGCCAAAGGAGTTCAACTCGGCGGGAGGAACATCTCGGCGAAAGGAGGAAGCAAGAGGAGGCAGGACCCAGGGAGGTCGGCCGACCCCTAGGGGTCTGGCTCGGCCGACCCCTGGCATCCCGAGGGCAGATCGAGTTCGTCTTTCGTCGACTTCTTCGTCTAGTTAATCTCGACGACTTTGGGTCACGAATTCCGATGTATCTTGAGTAAACCCCTCGAACTTCTTCTGTACTATGATAAAACCTTGATTATGGATCTATAAAGTTGTCTTTTAGACTTTGCTTCTTGTTTATGCTTGTTCATGATCTATGCTTAGCAATGCTTGTTGTCTAATTGTGTAAATCAGTGGCCACTGTTAAGTACTTCACATGTCTTTTAGTAGATTTAATCTGCTCATGTTAGGCATAGTTAGGGTTTACTAGTTCGTCGATTACCTGGTTACCAGTGACAGTGGAGCCCGGGGAAAGGTTCGAGTAGGTTCTTGACATTCATGTTCATGCTTATTCTATGCTTAATGTTTAGATCTAAGTCAAGGTGGTTCGTAGTACTTTAGTAGTTTGTCTCATATCTCTTGTGGATCCTTTTGCCTGTTTAAATCCTATATACCCCGAGTTTAAGTCTTTGCTTATACCTTTTATGCAATAGATTAGAATATAGATTAGATCTTGATTAGAGTAGAATTAGAGTCTTTATTAGTTGTAATTAGATAACCTTTATCTCTTATTTAAGCTTATTAGATATATTAGAATTAGATAGTAATATTGTTAATAATTGATTAATAGCATTTTAAACATAATTAATCCCGGATTGATAAACCCAAGATACTCATCCTGGGGAAAAGCTACCGCGATACTGTGCGCTTGCAGTATAAGGATTTGGCATGCTTAAGTGCTGTCAACAGGGCTCCACCTCTGCTGGCAAGGGGAAGGAACCCGTGCCGACGGCTGACGGCGAGGAGAGGCGGCGTAGGCTGGTCCGCGGCGACGGGACCTCCATTTCAGAGCCCGCGCCTAAACGCCAGCGGACCACGGAGGACGGAAGCTCGTCCGGGCAGTGGGGGCGCCCTTCACCTCCGTCGCGTCCGGACCAGCAGCATCAGCCGCACCAGCAGCAACAGCAGCAGCAAGCGCCGCTTCCACCAAGGCCGAGCCAACAGCACCAGCGGCAGCATGTACCGCCGCCTCCGCCAAGGCCGAGCCAACAGCACCAGCGGCAGCATGTACCGCCGCCACCCAAGTCGGACCAGCAGCAGCATCGGCAGCAAGCGCCGCCACCGCCCAAGCCGGACCCTCAGCAGCAGTGGCAGCAAGTACCGCCACCGCCGAAGCCGGACCATCACCAGCGACGGGCTCCTGGCCTCCGAGGTCGCTGGACGGCGCAGACACCGAGGTAAACTATTTTGGGCGGGCTCAAGCTTTTTTGCCGTGTCGCTGCTAGCTCCTCGAATTCTCCCGAGCCTCATTTCCTGCCTTGTTCAGGACATCTCGCCCGGTCAGCTCCTCCGCGGCTGCTCCTCCCGCCGGTGCCGTTCCACCCAGCGGATCCGGCGGTCGGGCGGACACAACTGAGGCAGTCGCTCCAGGTGGTCCGACGCCGGGGGCCGCGACGGAGAAGACCGCACTGGTCGTTTCGACGCCTGAAGTTGCGACGGGGTCCGAGGCCCCTCGTCCAACCGAGGGCGGCTTGGAAGAGGTCCAGGGGCGGCCGCATTCGTTCTTGCCAGGGATGCCGACTCTCCCCCGTGTGTTGCGTCAAGGACTCCAGGCCCTGGAGGACTTCAAGGAGGCGTTTCAGCTGGAATGGGCACAGCTACAGCAGGAGCGCGAGCGCTTGGCTGGCTGGCAGTCTCGCTTGGGAGAACAGATCCGTGCTACGTCCTCCCAGTACTCCCAGGTCCGCGCGGAGCTCACCGCCGCCCGCAAGGACCTCAGCGCCGATCGCGAGGCCTATGAGAAGGACCTGCAGCTGTTCGTCGCCCGAGAGCGTGCGGTTGCTCTCCGGGAGAAGACGGTCGCTGTGGACGAGGCGAAGCTGAGGCTCGATCGGGCCGAGCTGGAGTCTGAGATGCAGGGGATGGAGCGGCGCAGGAAGGAGATGCTGGAGGTGTCCGAGCGGCAGCTCGCCGTCAATAAGAGTCTGGACGAGAAGGAGGCGGCACTTGACCAACGCGAGGCGTCGGTCAAAGCCCTCGAAGAGACCCTTTCTCTGCGCGAGGCTGCTGCCAAGGCCCTCGAGGACTCTGCTTCCCAGCGCGAGGCGGCAGCCAGGGCCCTCAAGACAGAGGCCTCCCGCCTGTCCAGTACCCTCAAGGTCCGAGAGGACTGGGTGAAGTCCCGGGAGGCGGAGCTCGACGAGCAGGCGAAGCAGCTCCGGGCAGAGCAAGCTGCTTTGGAGCAGCTAAAACTGGAGGCCGCCCAGCAGGCTCTGGCGGAGAGTCAGGCGCAGCTGCGCGCCGACCTCCGATTTTGCTGACTGGGCTGGGAAGGCGAACACCGCTCTGGTGCCGCTTGGGTTGAGTCCGATCCAGGTGCCGGAGCTGCCGTCGACCATGGCGAACGCTCTCCCCGTCCTTCGCTCTGCTATGGAACGGCTCCGGTGCTTGGACTCCGCACTTGCAGAACGCCTTGAAGCCGAGGGTCGCGATCTGCTTTGTGCCGTGGCGGAGCACCTGCTGGTCTGCTTTCGGAGCCATGACCCCGCCATATCCCTGGATCCGGTTGTCGTAGGTCCGGTGGAAGAAACGGAGGTCGCCGCCCGGGCAAGCGTGCAGGAAGTAGTTGAGATCGTCGCCGCTCGGTTTCAGTGGGCCCCTGCAGATGAGGAGCTGGGTGCACCGGAGGCGGGAGTTCCCCCAGCGCCATAGAGGCTTCATTTTGCTTTCTTTTTATTTCTTTTTCTATGTAAAAAGTAAAATCTAGAAGGAAAATAGAGATCGTGACTTATCTATTTCGCTTCTTTTGCTGCGTGCTGAGCCTTATAGGCTGTGTGGGCTATTGCCGGGCCCCACGGTCTAGCGATTCAGGTCGCGGGAATCTCCCGCCTTTTTAGGCGGCTGGCTCGTGCTGACTGGTGACACTACGCCGTACTGTCCGGTTCTTTTCCCTCTTATTAAATGCGATCGCAGCGGTTCGCTCGCCTGCACGCGTTTGCACTGCCGGTGGGGCGCTCGAGGGACTCGGCGGGTCACGCGCGTGCTCTCAGCAGGGTCTCCCCCATCCCCCTATGTCCAGTCTTGTCTCTGCTGGCAGGCAGGGCATCGGATGCTCTCCTGCTTTATCGCAGGGATAGGTCACCTCACTCTCGAGCGGCGCGGCCCCTACAAGGGCGTGCGCTCTCAGTCTGACCCAGGCACGTCAGGAGGGAATAGTGCACCCGTGAGCCACGCTCCTTACCACACCTTGGGCTCAGCAGCTGCAGTGTCTTGGGCTGTTCCTATAAATAGGGGCGTGCTACCCGCTCTTAACACAACTTCTCCAACTGCATAGCCAAGCAAGGTAGGGTAGAACATGGGACTCCCTCCCTCTCTAGGAGGGGCATGGCCCCTTCCATGCAGCAAGGCATGGGAAGTTTTCCCGAGAGTGTTTCCTCAGTTTGGGAAAGATACTCTTAGGATAGCATGGGAGTGTTCCCATGGAACCCATCTTCTTTGGCTATGAGTTTCTTCATATGTGTGCCGATTTTTGGCTACGAGTGTCTTCATAGAGGGCACTTGCAGCCAAACTCCCTCCCAACGACCGCGCACCTACGTCGCTGTCGAGGGGGATCCGGCACCGGCGGTGGGACGGGACACTCCTAAACCACTGCCAAGCGCTCCACAGCGCGCGCATGGCGGCAGTGCAGCTGGTGGCGGTGTGGCCATGGCAGGAGCTCAGCAGCTTCGACGCCGCTTCCCCGTCGCTTGTGCCGACGCTCCTCGGCTTGCGCGCCCCGCGGACCCCGAGCTGCGTTGGCTCTGTGCGGTTGCCATCGAGCCGTTGAGCTCTCGCGCCGCCTGTGGTTCTTCTGCCCTTGCCTTTGGCAAGAACAGAGCCCCCTTCAATCCGGCTTCAAGTGTATCTTTTTTTTTTGGATGGACAACTCAACTTATGAAATGAGGGAGGATGGGTGTTGTGACTTATCTATATGTTGTACATTCCCTCTTTCCTGTTGCACGCTGGTATGGTTCTGCCCGACCCCTGGCCCCCTGGTAGGTAGGCTCTAGTTTTGAGGCTGGCTACCACCAAGTCGGACCTGCATGCAACTCATGGTAGATGTTAGTAGCAAACCCGCGAGACCCTATTCTGAGCTGACTTTTCTCGACTGGCTGTGGTCCGGCGTTCCTAGGTGCATGGTCCGTGACCAAGATACCCGGATGGGGATAGTAGGGTGCACAGGCTTAGGGTGCAGGACCAGGCTAAGGCACTGTACAGCCCCGGACTATCCCTGTTTCAGGTATCTTAGACACGGACCGGCTCCTGACGCTAAGGCCTCTTTCAGCGAAACACATCTTACTCAGGTGCCTTAGGGCTTTACGGGACCGGACCTTGTTAGTCAGGATCTGGAGAGCTTGCCAATGGCGAGGGTGTGGTTCGGCGTGCTGCACGGAACCAGGCCTCCTGGTACTGGGGAACTCGCGGCGAAGTGGGGAGTGTACAGTGCTTAGGGTACGGGACCAGGCTAAGCAGCTGACGACTCCGGGCCACCAAGGCGAGTTCCTTTTCTCGGAGCTGGCCCCCAGCACGACGGACCACACCCGAACGATTAGACAAGATCTCCCTCACCTGCTCTCAAGCCAGGTTTTCCCGTTTCAAGCTTCAGGCATTATAGGGTACCAGACGGGGGTTAGTGATAATGATATTGATAGGGAGATAAGGAGATAATTGAAATCATCGCAAAGGCAACAACAGGGGCAATTTTCTTTATTTACAAGGTGAAATCATGTGATGTCAGCCAGAGGCCGGGATTACAAGGGTGGACCTCCACTGCTCTGGTCCACATGGTGGTATTACCTACCTTATAAAGAAAGAAAAAAGCTCTGCTTCTACCTACGGATAAAACTTACGGAGGTGTTCGATGTTCCATGGGTTCGGCAGCGGAACGCCCTCCTCCGTGGCAAGACGGACGCAACCGGAGCGACTTACTTCCGTCACCTTGAAGGGCCCTTCCCAGCTAGGGGAGAGTTTGTTGAGCCCTTCTCGGTTTAGGATGCGTCTCAGGACCAGGTCCCCAGGTTGGAGGACCCTTCCCCGCACGGTCCGTTCATGGTAGCGCTTGAGCGCCTGGTTGTACCGCGCGTTCCGGATTGCCGCTTGCCATCGTCGCTCCTCGACGAGGTCGATGTCGTCGCGCCTGCCCTGTTCCTGCAAAGATTCATCAAAGGCTTGGACCCGTAGGGAGCCCAAGAGAATCTCTGGCGGGAGGCATGCTTCGGCCCCGTACACCAGGAAAAACGGGGTTTCCCCGGTCGCTCGGCTGGGTGTGGTCCAGTTTCCCCACAACACACAGGGAAGCTCGTCGATCCACTTGGCACCATGCTTCTTTAAGCAGTCATAGGTGCGAGTCTTGAGCCCCCTGAGGATTTCCGCATTAGCTCTTTCTACTTGTCCATTGCTCCTAGGATGTGCTACCGACGCGAAGCATAGCTGTATGCCAACACCGTCACAGTAATCCTGGAAGACTCGGCTCTTGAACTGGGTCCCGTTGTTCGTTATGACACGGTTAGGGACGCCGAACCGGCATACAATGGACTTGAGGAAAGCTGTTGCGGTTCCTTGGGTGATTTTCACCACTGGGGTTACCTCCGGCCATTTTGTGAACTTGTCAATGGCAACATAGAGGTACCGGTACCCACCGACGGCCCTAGGGAACGGTCCCAGGATATCTACCCCCCATACCGCGAAGGGCCAAGAGGGCGGAATCATCTGCAGCGGTTGAGCTGGTGTGTGTATCTGCTTTGCGTGGAACTGGCACGCTTTACAGGACCTTACCAGCTCGGCTGCATCCTGGAGAGCTGTCGGCCAGTAAAATCCGTGCCGGAAGGCTTTACCGACCAGCGTACGGGACCCCGAATGATTCCCGCACTCGCCCCCATGGATTTCCGTGAGTAAATCACGGCCTTCTTCCCGGGTTATGCATCGCTTGAGGATGCCGTTGGCGCCACGCCGGTAGAGATCCCCTTCTACCAGTGTGTAGCGCTTAGCCAACCGCACTATGCGCTCAGCAGATACATGTTCATCGGGAAGGATTTTGTCCTTCAGTGTGGCGGAACCGCCGATTTAATCCGGGCTAAATACACCTGCCACCATTAGCTCTCAGTGTACTTAGGCCGTACTAAACCCGGTCGTCCATCGAGAAGCCTTCGGCCCTCGATTCGTACCAAAACCCAGAGGAACCGACATCACACACATTCGACCCTCGATGGAGCCACAACAGTTACATCATCACAGGCATTTGAATAGATAGTAGTAAGACTTTAAGTTACAAACCAGGTCCTGAATAAAATAGGTTCAACATAGGTCCTTAATAAAATAGAGTTTGAAATAGTGTCTCACAGCGGAAATTAAAGATCATAGTTCACGATAAACAAAAGACTTGCAGCAGGAGAGTGACATCATTTCCACTGATGTCACCCCATTGCCAGATCATGACTCGGCTCACTCCTGATGGTAACAAGCTCCTCCACCCACACAGGCACAAAAGAGGAACTCCATACCTGAAAACCAAATGTTGGGGGCAAACCCTGAGTACTAATTACTCAAAGGACTTAATGGCATCGGCTTACGGCTGACGCAAAACTTGCTTACTATCATTTGGGTCCTTAGCCATTGATTTTTAACAAAGGTTGATTTTACATAAGGTAGCAGGATTTGACAGCCGCTACCCCTTATGATAGAAAGAGATAACCATTTAGAGTATAATAATTGACATAACTTGAAGCATCCAAATATCAATTAAGTAACCAAGCATGTAATAATCGAAAACAGGAATCATAATCATATGGTATTAAAGTTATTACTACGTTGCCCGTGTGCGGTATTTGGCATTTTCACACTTGGTGAGCATCAGCGATTTGAATCGATTTCTAATTCCCGGGAATAACTAAAAGTGCCAGGGGCCCATATGCTTACTCACACGACGGCTTTCCCACATATAGTCCCCCTCCTCCACCTGTCCCATCCCAAGTTCGATTCACTCCCACCTGACTCCCGGGTTGTGCCCCCATGACGAGCCTGCCGACATCTCGGACTCCCCGCCATGAGTGCCAAGCTCCCCCGGGCCACCTTCCTCTCAACCAGTGGGTAGGACCGTGTTTCTGTTCTCCGGATGGCACAAGTAAGGTTTCACCGGCCCCACTAACCGGGTAAGCATTTTAGCAATGGTATGCCAACCAGCAGGCGAACAGCGAACGGGCCTTATGCGACTCGGGCGAAGCCATTACACCGCAACAACGCACACCGCAAGAATATAACTTAATCTCCGCCCGATCTCCAATTTATCATCAACATCATAGACTATCATGGCAAAACTGCCAGTGTTCCATTTCTTTTTCAAAGTCACCCTACGCGACGAGTGACCATTCACTCGTGTCTACTCGAGCCTAGCATTTCTAGGCAACTCGTCCTACGTACCTAATATAGATGCTAGGGCCAGGGCGGCCAGTGGTTCTAATGCAATAAGGTTCCAAACAATACCTAATGCATATGCGTAATCATAAATCATAATTTGCTAGGAGAATGTAGGGCCTGCCTACCTTCCTCGCTAGGGTCAGTGTCGTCGGGAGCGGAGTCGGCGGCCTGCTGGAGATCCTCTTGCTGCGGGTACGGCTCCGGGTCCTCGGCTCCTCGATCAGTGGTTGCTCCTGCGTCTGCTCCTCGACTCCGGGATCTATATGCATGCCATCATGCGCAAATGAGTGCAACGAATGCATATGGTATGCGAGATGCTCATGCGTTGTAACAATGTAAACCTTACCAAGAAATCATACAAACCCTCATCTAAAAGCCACATGGTTACTACACATAAAGCAGTTTTAGGGTAAGCTCCTCCCTTTTGTCTTTACTTTTCCTATAGCCCTAGTTTTTATTTGACTTGCCCAAAAATGGATTTATTAGAGCCCTAGGCTTCCCCCTAGCTACATAACTCCAATGACTCCCAAATTTTTGTCACCTGCAGAACTACAACATATGGGGCTGCTGCCAAAAATTCAGGCCTAGAAGTGTTAAAATGAATTTATAATAAATTCTACATTATTTCAGCCCCAGAACTTGTTTGATTTTTCATAATTTTTAAGAAGGTCCTCTGAGCGTGAAATTTTAACAGTGCTCTAGTATGAATATTTAGAGTGTGTACAAAAATTACCAAGCCTAGAATCTAATTATTTGCAGGACATCTATTTTCCATATCTTTATTTGCCATAATAATTCATCTCATACAAAACAGTGGTCCTGGTATGAACATATATACTTTCTGGGTAACCTACCTCACCAACAAGCTACCATATTTTTCCTAGAAATTTGCTAGCCATTTAAGAACCCTTTTTCCCATTTTCTTTCCCTAGCTAGCAACTTTTGTTATTTTCAAATCACTAGCAAAGATCATCATGCAGAGCCCTGTATTCCATCAGTGTGTTTCCTAGGCTGACCAAAACTGGGGAAAAATACTCTAGAGCATGTTTAAGAGTATGTCATATTGACCACATCTTTTGTGGTGATTAAATGGCTAAAAACCTACTCCAAAATAGCAAAACAGTGACCTACAGGACAAAGCTAGTGCTACAAAATTTTCCATAGGGCCATACCACCCTTAGAAAACCTCTGTCCAAAACCCACATCATTTGGAGGTCATTTACATCATTTTTGTTCCTTACTTTACCCTCACATGCATGTACTAAAACCGAGGGCAAAAATGTCATTTCATACATACACATCATACACAGTGTATAGATCTACTCAAGAGAAGTTCATAGGTTCTGAGTTTGTCCATTTTTGATTTTTCTTTGAATTTATATGATTTTTCAAAGTTCTATGATTTTTCAAAGTTCAAACCGAGAAAAAGGTAAATAGAAAAAGAAAAATCCAGATCCGAGTACCTCTACGCAATTAACCGTAGCTTCCAGGGGCTAGCTTGCAAGATCTGCAAGACTTAGCCCCCGTGCGGGAGGACCGGGTTGCAATTATGGAAAAGTCCGGGGGCTAGATCTAAAAAGATCCGGCCCCCGTCTTCTTCCTCGCGCCGGCCGCGGCCGGCGCGGCGCGGCGCGCGCGCGCCGGCGGAGCCGCGACGAGGGGCGCGGGGGATGCGCGGGAGTTAGGGCGTCAACCTTAGGTAGCTCTCGTCGACGGTGGCGGCGCGGTCGAGGCGGAACGGCGGTGGACCGTGGCGTGGACGACGGCGACAGTGGCGCGGCGAGGACGTCGCGCCGGCGTCGATCTCGGCGTCGGGTGGGAGAGGAGCGACGAGATCTACAGGGTTGGATGCACGGCGGAGTGGGGAGTGCGATGGTGGGGGTCTCGGGGCGGGCGGAGGCCGGACGGCGGCGGCGCGGCTCGACCCCGAGCTCGGCCGGCGTCAATGGCGGCGCGGCGAAGGCGGCGCGGTGCGGGGTGGAAACGGAACGGGAAGCGGGGAAAGAGGGCTAGGGTTTGGGCGCGGGGTTTCCCCCTCCTTTTGACGCGCCCGGGAGCGCCGCCCGTGGCTCGCCGTACTCCCTGTACGCCGGCGAGCCACGCGGCGCGTGCCGGTTCGCGGGCGCGGGCGCGCCCCGGATCCGAGGGCCCACCTGTCAGCGGCTGAAAAAAAAGAAAAAATTGAATTGTGTTTTCCCCCCTTCGGTAAAATGCTGTTTTGTCATAATTAGAGGCCGAATTTGGAAAAAGCCCAATTGGAAGAAATGTTCTACTCTTTGAACTCTACAAGTTTGTCAATAGGCTCAGCTCCAGAATCCAAGTGTAACTATGGTTTAAATTCAAATTTAGAAATCAGCCCTAGGTAAGGACAGGGTACCTTTATTGTTTGGAAAAAGGAAAAACCTTATTTCTAAGCCTTTTCACCCAAAGTGCCTTTTGGGTAACTTGCTTAGAATTTCAGTACCTACAACTTATTCAATGGAAGTGTTGTATGAAAGTGGATGTAGGTTTGTGCAAACTTATGGTTTTTAAACAAGGCTGATTTGAGTTGGTTTTCTGCACTGACAAAGAAAGACTCTAAACCCTATGTAGCCTTCATTATCTGGCCAAACCCCAATTATGAAAGTTGTTCAAAACTTCATTATCTATAAGTTTGGTAATATGAGTTTCCCCTAGATCCCAATAGATTTGGATTTATGAACAAGAACATAGCAGAACACATGCATAAAATTCAGATTTCAAGCATTCCATCTCATCCAAACAAGTCATAGCCTAATTACATGCAATCACATGATGCTAAATGATGCTTAGTGCATGATTAAGATATGATAATGCACTCGAGATGCTGGAGCATCACATTCAGGTAGTCCCGGATCTCGGAGATCCATGCATCGGGACTGCCCTGAGCCAGTGGATGTGTCCCTGATGACGTGCCGGGGTCATCAGTCCACACGATCCTTGATGGCCCCCAGAGGTGGAGGACCATCGGGACTGCTAGCTTCGAGGTGCTAGTTCCGCCCCCTTCACCCAGTTCGGCTGGCTGGGCGGTTGGTCTTAGTAGCTGTCTTTCAAAGACTCTATCGGGTACTGGGCCCCGAGTTGATGCTCTCGCGGAGAGGTCATCTGCTACTGAGTTGAGGTCTCTTGGAATGTGCTGCAGCTCCAGGACCTCAAAGTCTTTCTGGAGCTCCCTCACTCGCATGAGGTACGCCGCAAGTTGGGGGTTGTTGCAGCAGCATTCCCCCGGACCTGTCTGATCACCAGCTGGGAATCTCCCTTGACTAGGAGCTGCTTAATTCCCAGTGACTCTGCCATTAGCCCGAAGATCAAGGCTTCGTACTCTGCCATGTTGTTGGTGGCTTTGAACTCAAAGCGTACTATGTACTTTACTTGATCTCCGTTTGGGTCCACGAGTACCACACCTGCTCCGGACCCCCTCTCGCGGGCAGACCCATCGAAAAAGAGCGTCCAGTGTGGCTCGGTGAAAACTCGGACAGGCCTGCCCAGCTATGAAGGACCCGCCTCATACTGCGGGCCGCCTGGCTCAGCGGTAGTGGGTGTCCATTCTACGATGAAGTCTGCCAGGACCTGGCTTTTGGCAGCGCTGCGGGGCTGGAAGTCGAGTTGGAATTCCGCCAGCTCCGCTGCCCATTTGGCAATACTCTCGGTGGCGTTAGAGTTGTGTAGGATCGCTCTTAGTGGGTAAGAGGTCACTACGACAATCCTGTGTGCCTGGAAGTAATGGCGCAACTTCCTGGAAGCTACTAGTAACGCATAAGCGAACTTGTGAGTTTCCAGGTACCTGGCCTTTGCTCCGTGGAGGACCTCGCTGACGTAATACACCGGCCTCTGGGTGGTCCGGACCCTTGCGGAGGATCCAGGACTTCCCGCCTTTGTTAGGTCAGCCCCTTGGGCAAC
Source organism: Paspalum notatum (assembly GCA_022530915.1). Lineage (NCBI taxonomy): Eukaryota > Viridiplantae > Streptophyta > Magnoliopsida > Poales > Poaceae > Paspalum > Paspalum notatum. The sequence goes on from CM039691.1 coordinate 9,196,154, forward strand.
CCGCCCCTCTGCCTCTGGTAGCCCACTACCTTGGCAGGGTAGGGCGTCGGCCGGACCTCCTGTTTCGGAGCCGGTCGTCATTTCTGCGGTGGACGGACCACCGCCTTCCACTCGGGAGGTCCCGGTCCCTCCCTCGCGGGGGTGCTCTGGTCTTTCAGCGACCAGGACCATGCTGACTACCTCGGATGTTGCCGCGAGGTAGAGATACAGAGTCTCACCAGGCTCTGGCGCCACCAATATGGGTAGTGTGGTGAGATGCTGCTTCAGCTCCTGGAAGGCTTGCTCAGCCTCTTCGGTCCATATAAATGGTCCGGACTTCCTTAATAACTTGAAGAAGGGCAGGGCTCTCTCAGCTAGTCTTGAGATAAAGCGGCTAAGGGCTGCCAAGGACCCGGTGAGCTTTTGCAGGTCCTTGATGCAGGCAGGTGGCCACATAGCCTCGATCGCCCTGATCTTGGTTGGGTTTGCCTCAATACCCCGGTGTGAGACCAGGAAACCCAACAGCTTACCAGCCGAGACGCCAAAGACGCACTTCTCGGGGTTCAACTTCGTGCGCGTTGTGCGCAGCCTGTCGAAAACGAGGGTCAGGTCCTCCAGCAAGGTTGACCCTTCCCTGGTTTTGACAACGATGTCATCGACGTAAACCTTGACTATATTTCTGATTAGGTCGCGGAACGTAAAGTTCATGCCACGCAGAAATGTGGGTAAAGCATTCCTCAGACCATAGGGCATTACAACGTAACAGTACAGACCATCTACCGTTACAAAGGCTGTATGCCTCTTATCCTCTTCATTCATCCGGATTTGATGGAACCCGGAATACGCATCCAAGAAAGACAAAAAGATCACACCCGGAGGTGGAGTCTACTATCTGATCTATGCGTGGAAGGGGATATGGGTCCGGAGGACATGCCTTATTGAGGCTGGTGTAGTCGATACACATCCGAAGCTTCCCGTTCGCCTTAGGGACAACTACCGGGTTGGCTAGCCACTCGGGGTGATGGACCTCTTCGATGAAGCCCGCGTCTAGCAGCTTCCGGACCTCCTGACGGGTGAAGTCCTGACGCTCCACGGACTGCCTTCGTGGCTTTTGCTGCACCGGCTTGGCATCCGGGCTGATCTTCAGATGGTGCTCAATCACCTCCCTAGGGATCCCGGGCATTTGTGACGGTTCCCAGGTGAACACGTCAACATTTGCTCGGAGGAAGGCAACGAGCGCGTCTTCCTATTTTTCCTCCAGGTTCCCCGCGATGCGGGTGGTCCGGGAGGCCTCCGCCCCGATCTGGACGATCTTGACTGGCACATCTTCTGGGCCAGCCGGGCGCACCTTGGGCATCTTCGGGTCCTTCGCAGGAGCCTTAATCCCAGAGGTTGATGGGTCGGCCGTCTCGGGGCCCGCTGCGCCAGCAGCGAAGGCGTGGAGCTTCTCCACGGCGGTGACCGCGGCGAGGCGGTCCCCCGGCACGGTGAGGACACCAGCCGGGGAGGGCATCTTCACGACCAAGTACCCGTAATGGGCTACGGCCATGAAGCGGTAGAGCGCCGGTCTGCCAATGATGGCGTTGAACGGCAGGTTTACATCCGCAACGTCGAACTGGACGCTCTCCGTGTGGAAGTTTTTCGGTGTCCCAAAGGTGACCGGGAGGTCGATCTTCCCCTTCGGGTGGACCGGCAGTGGGCCCACTCCGGAGAATGGGCGCGACGGAGCCAGGCGTGACTCCAGAATCTGCAGCTGCTTAAAAGCTGCGTAGCTGATGATGTTGAGGGCGGCCCCACCGTCGATCAGTACATGGTAGAGCCAGATATTGGCGACCACCGGCGACGTGATGATCGGTAGGAGGCCGGCCCCGGCCATGTTCTCTGGGCAGTCGGATGGCCCGAAGGAAATGGTGATGTTCCTCCACTTGAGGTGTGGGGCCACCTTGGGGATACTAGGCCTGACCGAGAGGACCTCTCGGCGCAGGGCCTTCACGTCTCGCCGGGAGGAAACCTCCCAGCTCCCGCCGTACATGACGTACAGCTTTTTGCGACGCTCGTTGTCGCTGGAGTCGGAGTCGGAGCTGGCCAGAGCGTAGATGCTCTTGAGCTTCCGCTCCGGGGGCTGGTAGCCCATCTCCTTACCTCCAGCGGTGGCCCCGCCGTCGCTGGCTGCCTTTCCCTTGCCAGGCCGCTGGCGCGGGGGCGAGTCGTCCTTGGGCGGGCGTTCCCGCCGCTCGTTGAGGCGCCGCTGCACGAGCTTCTGTATCTCGCGACAGTCGGCGGCGCTATGGCCGCTGTTGGGATGAACAGCGCACGATCCGCCGCTGTTCCGCGCCTGCTGCCTCGGGCGCTTGCCGTTGGCGTCACGGCCGCCAGGAGCAGCCGTGGCTACGGGGGCTCCTCGCACAGCCGATAAGGACCTCTGTGGGCGTCGGTCCTTCTTCTTCTTCTTGCCACCCTCGCGGGCGGCATCGGCAGAGCCTCCTGCTTGGGCAGCCGCGTTTTGCTGAGGGGAGTGCCATGCACGGCCCTCAGCGGCCTTGGTGCATTTGTCTGCCAGCGCGTACAGCGTGGCGACATCCTGCACCTGGCGGGTTGCTAGCTTCTCCAGCATCTTCTCATCACGGACGCCCTGCCAGAAGGCGGTGATGATGGACGCATCGGAGATGCGGGGAATGGTACCCCGCACCTTGGCGAAGCGTGTGATGAATGCCCGGAGTGGTTCTCCGGGCTGTTGCCGCACAGCATGGAGGTGGGCCTCCACGCCGTACTGCTGGCATGCACTGGCGAAGTTCGCGATGAACTGCGTGCATAGCTCCTCCCAGGATTGGATTGACCCTGGGGAGAGGTTCATAAGCCAAGTCCGGGCTGGTCCAGACAAGGCGACATGAAAGTATGACGCCATAACGGCGTCATTGCCTCCGGCCGCTGAGATAGCGGTGATATACACCTGCAGGAATTCCGATGGGTTAGTGGTCCCGTCGTACTTCTCCGGCAAGTGTGGTCGGAACTTTGGTAGCCAACGCGTGGAGCGAAGGCCGTCTGCTAGCGCGGCACAGCCGACTCCAGCCGGTATGACCCCTGGCGGTGTCTGTGCCCCGGCCAGGGCCTGTGCACACCCCGGGGGCCTAGGCGCTGCAGCAGCGAACACTGCGTCAAGGTTCTTGCCCTTGACGGCGTTCCGCTGCAACCGTGATTGCTCCACGGTTGTATGGGTGCCTGCTCGCCGGCGGTTGAGTTCGGCGCGCAGGTCTTTCGTCGGCGCGCTCCTCACCGTGGGGGAGCGCACGGACGTTGCTGCGTCGAGCGGCGCGTGGCGCTCCGTCCTTCCACCATTGCTGGGTGGAAGACGAGACCCAGCCCTTGATGAGCTGGGGGAGGCCTCAGCTAAGTGGATCAGGCGATCCACGTCACTGCGCCATTGCGCGAGAGCGCTGGGAGAGGCTGCCGGCCCCGGAGGGTGATTAAGCAGCTCTCTGGCCGCGGCGAGTGGTCCGCGGATAGCAGCGCGGTTCGCCGCGGCACTGTTTGCCGCTACGGCACTAGCCATCGCAACATTCGCTGCCACTGCGTCCATCGCAGGGTGGCGAGGTGCTTGTGGCATCCGCGCCGTGCCGCCAGAACCGTGGTGGGAGGCGTGCGACCCTGACGAAGCCACCTCCTCCGTCGCGGCTGCGCCATCATGGATGTCGCTGATATGAACCATCACGCCTCGTGGATGTGGCTATCTGACGCTGTACCCCTACCTGGCGCGCCAAATGTCGGAGCGTGAGCTCCGGCCGGGTGGCGGAATGCACCCGCCCGATCCTAAGTACTATGAGTAGTTAGGGGGAGCGATCGTTGATAGCCGCGTAGCCAAGGCACGATGGAGTCACAAGGGTTTAGAGTGGTTCGGGCCACCGGAGCGTAATACCCTACGTCCACTGGAGGTGAGCTCTTGTATTGGTTTGAGTGAGAAGGAGAAGAAGATCGAGAGACTTCCTCTCTGGATGCTCTTCGGGTGTGTGAGCGTGTGTTTTCAGCCTATCCTCTACGTCTCGCATGCCCCCCTTTTATAGACCAAGGGGGTGCATGTACATGGTGACCGGGGCCCGACAGGTGGTCCCGGTCTGTTATGTCTATCCAGCAGAGTTCCTTATGCTGTCTTGACTTTTTGGGTTATTTCTGGCAGAGATCAGGGCCTTCGGCAGCGCCTCTGCCGGTGTGTGCTCTGCCCCGTTCCGCGATGTGCTCTCATCTCTGCACCTTGTACCTGTATCCGCCGCAGCAGTATGGCGCCGTTCGGGAAGTGCTCCGCCGGTCTGGTGTGCCCGGAAATGTCGCCACGCCGCCCCTGCTTGCACTGTCCGATCCAACCTGCCGTAGTACCCGGCGGTATGGCTCCAAGGGCAGGAGTGGGCGGCGCGTTATTACAGGCGGGTTACTGCGGCGTGCCACAGTGACCCTACTGCTATAGCCCGGGCGTGGCCGTCGTACGTGGCGTAGCCACTCCGCGTACGGTGTACTTGTTTATGTGGTTTAGTCCCTGGTATCCGGCGGGAAGTTGACCGCTACGCCTTGTCACGGCCACCGTTCCTCGGTAACGCGCGACTCACAGTATGGTCACTGTCGCCTGTCAGCGGCGGTACCGGAGCCCGTCTGCGGGTGTCAGGCCACGCCCGCCTGTCCACAATGAATGCGGTAGGTGGGTGTGGCCCGCCGCCGGGGACCCCGCCGTGTGCCCGGGGGACACGTGGCAGCCCCGGACCAGGCTGTTGCGGGGGCGAGGACCCTCCGCAGCCCGCTGCTCCCTTGCTGGGGACACGTGGCCGCTCCAGACCTCCCCGAGCTGGGCCGGCTCGGCTCCCTTCCTGGGGTCGTGACGCGTCCCTAACTTAAGACCGGACCTTGTGGAAACAGGTCCGGCCCACAAGCGGTGGGTCAGAACTGCGAGTGCCTTTGGGCTCTTTCCTTACTTTGGTACGTGGCAATACTGGCTGCTTCCCCTGGTTGACGGGGAGGCCAGGTGCGTTTTTTCCCCAAGGGGGATTTAAACGCTTCTTTGTCAGGCTGCGTGGAGCCTTGTTACGTGCTGTAATTATCTTTTGACCTGTATAAGCGGGTACCCGGTTTGCTGGGTACCGACAACAGACGAGCTGTATAGCAAGTTAAAGGCTTCGGAGGTTGACGCTCAGGCTCAGGCCAGAATGAGTGGACCAACTCCCAAGAGCCTAGCTCTGATGTCTGGCCCTAGTAGTGGCGGTGCTGCTAACACTAACCCTTCTATTGGTTATCCTTTGTCCTTGATTGCAGCTAAGAAGGAGAAACTAGAGGCCTTAGATGATGATCAGCTGTGCCTGCTTTCGAACAAGTTCCAGCGCCTCTACTCCAACCGGATGAGACACAGAAGAGGTGACAAGCTCCAGTGCTAGGAGTGTGGGAAGATGGACCACTTCATCGCCGACTGCCCCCAGAGGAGAGCTCAGGAGAAGTATTCCACCGGCAAGGACCACAAGTACAAGGCTGAGTACACCTCCGACAAGAAGAAGGGCAAGTACAAGGGTGGCAAGAAGAAGCGGCCTTACTTCAGCAAAAGGGAGTTCGTGAAGCAGTACCAGAAGCATGCCCAGGAGCGCAATCATGCTTTCCTCGCCAGCTTGAGCAACTGCGATGGTAGCTCCAGTGACTCCGGCTCCGACAGTGATGATGATGGAGAGAAGAAGATCGTCGGGCACGCTGGACTCTGTTTCTTCGGTGACGAGATCGGCTACTGTACCATGCCAATCAAGGGAGATCAAGCCGGCTCCACCGACTCGGAGATCTGCAACAAGTCCTCCACCGAGCCTCAGGTGAGCGATGATGAGAACGATGAAGATGCTATGTTTGTTGCTTTGAAAAACTAGGATCGCTTGCTTAGAGTGGCTGCTAAAGATCTTAGGGCTGCAAATGCTAAGGTTGCTACTCTAGAGGCTGAGCTTAAGACTTTTAAGTCTAAACTTGCATGTGCTTTGAATGATCTTGCTGTAGCTAAGGAAGCTAGTGCTGTTGCTGATGAGATAGAATGCACTGATTGTCATATCCTTGCTACTGAGTTGTCTGATTTACGTTCCAAGCATGCGAGTAATGTAGATTTATTGTTCTCTACTACTGCAGCGCTAGAGGAGTTGAAGGCTAGGCCGATGTTGCTTGCTACTTGTGCTGTGTGTCCCACACTTAGGAAGGAGTTGGAGGAAGTTAGGGTTGGTTTGAAGAAGTCTGAAAAGACTGCTAGCCCTGTTAGTGCTGATTGTTTGATTTGTGATGGCCTTAGGGATAGGCTTGATGAGTTAGCCATTGAGAAAGTCCAATTGGAGAATGAGAACACCTATCTTAGGACTATTCTCAGTTGGATTTCTGCTAGGGAGCCACAGCTTGGTATGATTATTGCATCTTTTAAGTTGAGTGACAAGTTGAGAGTTGGCTACCACTACACCCAGGCTAACTTTGATTAGTTGTATGGGAAGATTGGTTACTTGAGTGGGATTCCCATTAGTGAGAAGTTTCCTGTTACCCACAACAAGAGAGTTCCAAGCAAGGGGCTAAGAGGAATGCTCCTCCTAAGCCTACTTCAGAGCCTAAGGGCCAGCCCAAGAAACCAAGCCAACCTATGGGTGCTCCACCCAAGAGGTACGTGTGTGACTACTGCCATAGGGAAGGTCACCTTGTGGAGTTTTGCTACCGCAGGTTGAGGGCTGAGAGGCGTGAGGTCGAGATGAGGAATGAGGACAGGTACTACTAGTGTGGTAGGCCTGCTGTAGAGCCTCGGTGTGGGGATAGGCGAGACCGTTGGCCACGTCGTGTAGGTGGAGGTAGAGGAGACCACTTTCCTCGTGGTGCTCTAGGTGGTGGTGTATGTTTTGCCGGCAGGGCACCTGGTCGTGAGCAGTACAGCTACGGTTCACCTGACTGAGGCCCTGAGAGCTACAACGGACCACGCTTTGTAGGACGTGGTGACCGGCAGCCTTAGGTTCCGCGGGGTTAGGGACAAGGGATATTTGATTGTGACTCTGCTAACCCTTCTTTTGAGCAAATGGCTCGGCACTGGTTTGCTTCTTTTCAGACTAACCCCAATGTCCGACTATATGCTCACCCTATGAACCGCTTTTGATGCAGGACGGAGGCCTGGAGAACATATGGCTAATGGATTCCGGAAGTTCGCGCCACATGACCGGTAATCACAGATGGTTCTCCAGTCTCACCCTAGTGAGTTCCAGCGAGCATATCATTTTCGGGGATAAAGGCATAGGTAAAGTGAAAGGTGTTGGTGCTGTTCTAGTTTCTGAGAGTTTTATCCTGAGGGATGTTGCTTTGGTTGGTAACTTCTCGAGGAAGGATAAGAGGTGCACTTTAAGAAGGGCTGTTCTCGTGTTTTGGATGCTCAAGAGTCTTTGGTTTGCCTAGTTTTGCCTTTTAGGAAGGTTTTTCGTGTTGAGTTCTTGAGCTTCTCTGGTCCTTCTCAGTGTTTGGTGGCCGGTCCCTCCTCTAATTTGTGGAAGTGGCATAGGAGGCATGGTCATTTGAGCTTTGATTTGCTTGCAAAGCTTAGCTCACTTGATCTAATCCAAGGATTGCCCAAGTTGAAGAGTGAGCGTGATCTTGTGTGCCATCCTTGTCACCATGGGAAGATGGTGGCTGCTTCTCACACACCTATTAATCAGGTGATGACAGCTCGTCCTGGGGAGTTGCTCGACATGGATACTGTGGGACCTTCTTATGTGCGTTATGTTGGTGGGAAGTGGTACGTTCTTGTGATCGTGGATGACTTTTCTCATTGGTCTTGGGTGCATTTTATGGAGAGTAAGGATGAGGCCTTTGAGTTTGTTCATGACTTGGTTTTGAGGTTGAGAAACGAAACAGGACATGCCATGAGAGCTTTGCGTAGTGACAATGGCTCGGAATTCAAGAATGATCGTTTCAAAGCCTTTTGCCATAGCCAAAGTTTTGAACACCAGTTTTCGTCTTCATATGTTCCTTAGCAGAACGGTGTGGTTGAGCGGAAGAATCGGCCCCTTGTTGAAATGGCTAGGATGATGCTCGATGAGCATAGGACTCCTAGGAAGTTTTGGGTCGAAGCAATCAACACCACGTGCTATGTGTCAAATCATATGTTCCTACGAGCTGTCCTTAACAAGACCTCGTATGAGTTGCGATTTGGGCGGCAGCCTAAAGTGAGCCACCTACGGGTGTTCGGCTGCAGGTGCTTTGTGCTCAAGCAGGGGAACTTGGATAAGTTTGAACCTCACAGTTCTGACGGAGTTTTTCTTAGCTATGCCTCGCATTCGCGTGCATACTGTGTTTGGCTCTTGGACTCCAGCAGGATTGTAGAGACTTGTGAAGTTACTTTTGATGTGCCTTGCACAACCCCTGACTTTGAGCTTGCAGGTGATGATGAGATAGATACTAACATCTTTGAGGATGATGAAGATGTTGGTGTTTCTGGTGATACTGCGCCTGCTGCAGCTCCAAAATCTGCTGCTTCGCTTTCAGAGGACGATGAGAAGGCTCCAGTACACTCTCCTTCGACTACATGGGAGCAACCTCTACTCGATCCACCAGCACACGCAGCAGGTCCCGCTGAGGATGTAGTGGAGGTGACCACCGAGCCACAGCCGTCTCGGATGGTCCAGCGGGATCACCCTTCAAGGAATATTATTGGTGGCCTGAATGAGAGAGTTACAGGATCCAGGTCCACTTCCCTTGCTGTCTTTGCTCATTCTGCATTTGTTGCTTCTTTTGAGCCCCATGATGTTGGACATGCTTTGTCTAATCTAAACTGGGTCAATGCCATGCATGAGTTAGAAAACTTTGAGATAAACAGGGTTTGGGTTTTAGTTGAGCCTCCACCACACTGCAATCCTATAGGAACCAAATGGGTGTTTAAAACAAACAGGGAGAGGATGGAGTTGTGGTGAGAAACAAGGCAAAACTGGTTGCTCAAGGTTTTTCTAGAAAGAGGGGATAGACTATGAGGAGACTTTTGCCCCTGTAGCCAGATTAGAAGCTATTCGCATTTTTTTAGCCTTTGCAGCTTCGAAAGAGTTCAAGCTGTTTCAGATGGATGTGAAGAGTGTTTTCCTAAATGGGTTTATAGAGAAAGAGGTCTATGTGAGGCAACCCCCAGGCTTTGAGCATCCCAAATTCCCTAAGCGAGTGTTCAAGTTGCAGAAGGCTTTGTATGGCCTGAAGCAAGCTCCCCGAGCTTGGTACGAGAGACTTAGGAAATTCCTAGTTGATCAAGGTTTTCAGATGGGGAGTGTGGACAAGACTCTTTTCCTACTTAGGCATGGCAAAGATCTTTTGATTGTTCAGATTTACGTAGATGATATCATCTTTGGTGGCTCTTCTCATGCTTTGTGTAGTAAGTTTTCTAAGCAGATGAGCAGGGAGTTCGAGATGAGCATGATGGGGGAACTTCAGTTCTTCCTTGGGCTCCAGATCAGGTAGACACCACAGGGTACTTTCGTCTACCAGAGCAAGTACACGAGGGATCTACTCCGAAAGTTTGAGACGGCAGATGCTTCACCTCAAATGACTCTGATGAGTACGTCCATTGCTTTGGACGCTGATGAAGATGGCAAGGAGGTTGATCAGAAGGTGTACCGATGGATGATCGGGTCGCTACTGTACCTTACTGCCACGAGGCCAGATATACAGTTCATTGTAGGTCTGTGCGCTCGTTTTCAGGGATCTCCGAGGGAGTCAGACCGCTCTACTGTGAAGCGGATTTTGAGGTACATCAAGTTCACCCTAGAGTTTGGCCTTTGGTACTCTGGGGATTCTACTCTTTCCCTCCTTGTTTTTCGGATTCAGATCATGCTGGGTGCCGGTTAGACCGCAAGTCTACTTCTGGTACTTGTCAGTTCTTAGGTACCTCTTTAGTCTTCTGGTCTTCTCGCAAGCAGTCTAGTGTAGCCACATCCACTTGTGTAACACCCTAGTTTAAATACCTGTTTTTTACAAATTAATTGCAAGCAATTTATTTATTTTTTTCTAAGGCTCATGCGTTTAGTTGCATTTAACAGGATTAATTTAAAATAAATACTTGTACAAAATAAATCATAGGCCCCACTTCCTTGTGCAAACATTCTGGTGCATTGTTTCTTGTTTGATTGAATTAAGGATTCAAATTCAAATTTATTTGAATTTTAAAACCATTTTCTATCGCCATTCAAAGGAATTCAAAATCAAAAAAAAAAGAAAAGAAAGAGGGGGGCAGCCAGACCGGCCAGGCCCGGCTCGGCCCGGCCAACCCCCGCTCCCTCCTGCCTGGGCCAGAGGCCACTCGGCCCGACCGCCCCGCCTCCCTTTCCCGCGCGGGCCGAAAGGCCAGCCCACTCGGCCGCACCCCTCTCCCCCGTAGCGCGCCGCCGGCCCGCAGCGCCTCCCGCGTCCCATCCCCCCACTGACAGGCGGACCCCACCGGTCAGGCCCGTCTCCCTCTTCTCGCCGTAAACGCCGCGCTTTCCTTCTCTGCTCGGGCCACGTTGGCGCTCCGCCCGCGGGGAAGCCGAATCCGAGGCCGCGCCCTCCCTTCCTTAAACGCCCGCAGTCAGACCCCGCCATTCCCGCACCGGTTCCCCTCTCCCTCGCCTTGCTTCGCTGGTCGACGCGAGCCTTCAAGCCGCGGGCGGAATCACCGCGCTCGCGTCACTCCGCCCCACCTGGCCTCCTATAAAACCCACCCCAAAGCTCGCCTCCGTCCCCTTTACCTCTCCACCTCACCAATTTCACTCCCGTGCCTCGACGCGCCCGCTTTTCGCCGCCGGAGTTCCGCCTCGGTAAGCCGCTCCGCCGCCCAATTCCTCGCCGGCGAGCCATCTGCGGCCCTCTAACCGCCGCCAGCTTGTTCGCAGGGTCTTCGCGGGCATCGTCCACATGCTCTAGGCGAGGGAACGCGTCTCCACCACCCCCGTTTGCGAGCACAGTACACTCCGTCCGCCGGTCACCGTCGCCAAGCCCCGCCGTCCGTTCCTCGACCTCTCTGGACCGTCGGTGAGCTTCGCCTCGGCCTCCTCTCCCTTCCCATCTAGCTCTAGTCCAGCCAGACCCGCCCTAGGCCCCGGTGCACGCGCGTCCGGCGAGCCGCCGCCGTGCGGGCCAAACCTCCACCGTGGGGAATGGTCGCCGCCGGCGCCCCCTTCTCCCGTTCAACCCTGGCCCTCGGATCTAATCTGGGCGCCGAGATCATAACGTGCCATACCCCTTCGTGAGCCAATCATCGATCGCCACGTCGCCCTCACTTATCCGACTCAGCCCGGCCCCGCGCGTCAGGCCGCGTGTCACGCCACGCGCGCGCCACGTCAGCACCGCGCCAGCGCAAACCCGGTCAACCGCGGTCCTTTGCATATAAGTCCTTGTCTTTTCCGGTTATCAACCCGCGGTCCAGCCGTGTGGAAAAATAATTAGATTTAGGTCCTCTTTTCTTCGGTTTGGCCCCTGGACTCTCTGGATTTTGAACCCGCAGTCCAAGCCTCGGTGGTTTTGCTCAAAAGCCCTCGGCGGCTACGGTTATTTACGGATAGATCCTCGATTTTTCAAATCTAGCCCCTGGTTTAGTTGTTTCTATCACAGTTATGCCCCTAGGAGCCCGTTTTATGCATAACTTTCGCGTTTTAACTCCGATTTGAGTGATTCTTGCGCTCACGCGACTGTAGAAATGCGTAGAATATTTTTAGTACAGTTTTATCTTCTGTTTTATGATATGATGTACTGTTTCTCACCTTTGGTTAATTGTTTGCATGTATGTATGCGTGGAAATGCTTGTATGTTGCCGTGAACGTGTTTAGACGGTGAGCAGTTTGTTGGTGAAGAAGAGCAGCAGTTTGAGGGTGTTGAGCAGCAGCCTCAAGACCAGTTTGAGCAAGGCAAGTATAACATGGACACAACCCAATAATCATTTAATCACTTCATATGCTTGTGTCTAATTTTGTATGCCAATAAGGACTGTACCTAGCCTCTTTTATCGCAATGTTTACCTATGGGAATGCATGTTGGTTAAGTTTTGCTAGTTGCTGCGCGAACTCATGTATCTTTGGTTAATAATTTTGTTAACGGATCTATACAATAAAATCTTGAGCTTGACCCTCTGTGGTTCATGTTCCTTTAAAAATGGCTTGTTAGCAACTTGGTTTAGGAGGCATGAGCATGTGTTTTGCTTATAGCCACTCTCCTTAAGGACCGGTTCGCAAAGCGACAACCTGGGACAACAGTGCTACCATGAGACTGGAATGGGACGGTCTTGGCTAACTAATTAGGTTGCATTGGTTTGGGAGTAACTTACCGACGGGGCAAGAGGGGAGGTGAGCTTCTGTGGCCCTCGCGCTACTTGGGTTGAGTGAGTTTATCTCCCCTTGAGGCTTGCTCCACAGATGCGGACCCTGAAACCTTAGCGGTTACACCTTACCAACGTGATCTTTGTAAAGGCCTCGTAGTGTGCTTGCTAGCCATCTCATCTAAGGTAATGTGGTGGATCACTAGGGTAGCCCACGACTCATGGGTAAAGATGTACGACCTCTCGAGAGTGTAAAACTGACATGTCAGCCGTGCTCACGGTTATGAGCGGCCCAGATCCTTTATGCATATTAGTGTTTCTGTTGGGTTTGGAAGTGGTTCTTACGTTAATGTTGTTGTTTAATGTTCTTATGCAACCTCTTGGGCTTAATGGTTTATCTACCCACCTGTAGTAACTAGTTGTTTAATAAAAACTTGACCAACTAAAAGCTCATGCCTTGTGTCAGCCAACCTTGGAGCCTCATAGTTCATGTTATACTTGTTGAGTATGAAATACTCACGCTTGTTTTACTTTAAACCTACTGTTGGCTGGAACCCAGCCGCTGCTCAGCTCCAGAAGACTTCGAAGAGTATGTTCAGGACTTCAACGAGTTCTAGGCATACCAGTCCACCAGTCGACGTCCCTATGGTGGCTCGTTTTATCTTTGTTTACGCTTCCGCTATGACTTTGGTTCAAAGACATGTTGTCTTATTGTAATAAAGTGATGATATATGCTATGTAAACGTTTTGTTTTATCTTGTGCACGTTCTGTGATGTCACTATTATCATAATATATGTGAGACTCGTTCCTAGCACATATATGTTGTTCCGGTTCCGTTGGTTGAGAACTGGGCGTGACAAAGTGGTATCAGAACCGTGTTGACTGTAGGATGGAAGCCTAGTTAGAAACGGACGTAATTAAGGATCCCGCTCCTCTTTGCCCTCTTGCTATTTTATGAAAATTTTATTTTATTTTATTTTTTTCTTTCGCTATCAAATTATATGTTCACTCTATGTTAAACTGTTACTTTTTGCTTTACTCATTCAATCATATAGAACTGATCTTTATCTCATTCTATCCTCCTTTTAGGTCATGGCACGCAACAAGCAGACCGCCCGCAAGAGTACCGGGGGCCGCCTTCGCCGTGTTGCACCACCGACTCCACGGCGCACCCCTGTACCTCGGCCACCACCACGGATCGAGCCTCCGTCACCGGAGCTGCCCGAGCCGTTGCCACCACCACCCTTCGAGTACCCTCCCATGGACCAGGCGCCACACCCCTTTGAGGGGAATGGCCTGCTTCCGGCGGACACTAACCCTGAGGAGGAGGAGGAGGAGGAGGACCCGGTGGAGGTAGTTTACTTCCTCGACTCAGACGGCAACGATGATGCGCGAGAGGAGGCTCCATCGCCACGCCTGCCGACACCGACACCTCCTTCCCCGCGTGCACCGACACCACCGCCTTCTCCAGCGGTACCTGCAGCTTCACCGACACCTCCACCGCCACCACCTGCCGCACCGGAGTGGCCGTCCCGTCCGACGAGGGGGGTCAACGGGAGGTTGACGCCTAGGTCGACCTGACGCACCCACACCACGGTGCCGACCTGGAGTTCCCAGGGCTACTCCGCGACTGCCTCTACGACCTGGGTTACACTACCCACGAGGTCGTCTACCAGGTCCGGCAGCGAGCGCGCCCGGACCACACCACCCTCTGGTCTGCTAGTGTGCAGGTCCTGGAGCCTAACCCCAACCATGGGGACACACCGTGCTGCGCAGGCACTACAGCATCGCGGAGCACGAGACCATGGAGATGGCCATGGAGGACGCTGCTCAGCAGGCTCTTGGGGTTCTCTGCCAGCACTACCACACCCCACTCTGTCAGTCTCAGTACCGCTACTTTCCCCGTCGGCAGTCCGGGGATACAGAGCACGAGATAGCGTCCATTCGGGGTGAGGACAACCGGCAGCTGCTGAAGCTGGTCCGGTATGTGTCAGCCCTGATCACTGCCTACGTCAGGGTGTCTGAGGAGCTCCATCACCGGAACGGTGAGGTGTTCCACCTTCAGGCTCAGCTGGACCGAGTGGCGGGGCCACCACCTCAGGTGCCAGTGGTGGACCCAGCTCAGACTCCCCCTCGCAGGAGGCCTGGCACTGGAGAGTTAGGTGGTGCCACTAGGATACTCCCTCGGGATGACTAGTCGTCCTCATGTATCGCGATAGCACGTTTAATAAGTCGTCGTGTTGAGTTGGTTGTGTTGAACTTGAGTTAAAGTTGTGGTGTCTGGTTGTTTGTTATTTTGAACTATGTTTGATTTGGACCTTTGGTTGAGTGTTGCATCTAGCTGTGGGGATTTGTCCCAGCATGAACAAGTTAATGTTATCAAATGAAGTTAGCTCGTGGGGTTAAAATATTATATCCACTCTATTGCTCTTACTACTTTATCTTTAGTTGCTACCGCTTGTGCATCTATATGTTAGCTATGTGCTCATGGTGTCTCTGTTACAATCAGATGGTTAACACAAGGAGCAACGCCGCTGGTGGGAATGCTAACCAGGGTAACGAAGGGGGTGGCCACCCACTGCCCAACCCTCCACCACTGACACCAGAGCAGTTCTATAATCTCCAGATGCAGATGATGGCAACGATGACCAATGCTGTACAAGTTCTCCAGCAGGCTCAAGTTCAGCCACCACCCCCGCCACCAAGAGACAGGCGTGGGGATTTTCTAAAGGGCCATCTTCCCACTTTCTCTCATGCTACAGAGCCACTACAGGCGGATGACTGGCTTCGTGCTGTGGAACGCCAGTTAGATATAGCACAGTGCAACGACAGGGAAAGGGTCTTGTATGGATCTGGACAGTTGAGGGGTGCAGCACTTGACTGGTGGGAATCCTACAGACCGCAAGACAGGGATGCATTCACCTGGGCACAATTCAGGGAGAATTTTCGCAACCACCATGTGCCTGCGGGGTTGATGAAAATGAAGAAGAAGGAGTTCCTTTCCCTGAAGCAGGGCAACATATCTGTGACTGAGTATAGGGACAAGTTCCTTCAGTTGGGCAGATATGCCACTGCAGAGGTGGCGGAGGACAGGGAGAAGCAAGAATACTTCTTGGAGGGTTTAAATGATGAGCTCCAATACCAGTTGATGAACCATACCTTTCCTAGCTTTCATCAACTGGTGGACAGGGCGCTTTTCACTAAAAGGAAGCGCCAGGAGATCGAAGAAAGGAAGAGGAAGTACAACAACTCTTCATCAAGCAGCAACACCCACCCCCGTTTCTCTCAAGGTCCGAGCTCACAGCAGCAGGGGCAGCAGCAGTGGGCTCAAGGACAGCAAGGCTACCAGTACCAGCAGCACTACCAGGGTCAGCCAGCTCGTCCTATGTATCCAGCTCAGCGCCAAGTGCAGACCACCCCTCCCACCACAAACCAGACTACAGGTGTCGGGCCTTGCTACAAGTGTGGTGAAGCGGGCCACTATGCTAATGCTTGTCCCCGTAAGGTGCAAAGTAACCAACAGGGGCAGCAACCGGGCCAAAGGCAGAACCCTCCCCAGCCGCAGCAAGGGCGCCCTAATCAACAAGGCAAGGCGCCGTCGCAAGGGAAGGTGAATCATGTGACAGCTGAGTCTGCAGCTGAAGCTCCTAACATCGTGCTTGGTACGTTCCTGGTCAACTCTCACCCTGCTACAGTTCTTTTTGATACCGGTGCCACGCATTCGTTTATTACCAAATCATATGCTGAGCAGTACAATATTCCTATAAGGTCTACAAATAGACCCATGGTAGTATCTACACCAGGGGGAACGTTGAGCACAAGTTTAATATGCCCTCGAGTTAGCATAAACATAAGGGGGTAGAATTCTGCACCAAGTTGATAATCATTGGCTCCGCGGAAATTGATATCATCTTGGGAATGGAAACTCTTGCTAAGTGGGATGTCAGAACTGATTGTGCCAAGCGAACCGTCCACTTAATAGCTCCTGATGGTCAGAAAGTGAAAGTCAGTGCCACAGAACCTTCTGGTTATCTGCATCAGATGGAGGCTAAGCCCACGGAAGGGATTCGAGTAGTGTGCGAGTACTCGGATGTCTTCCCAGATGAGTTACCAGGTATGCCACCTGACCGAGAAGTTGAATTTTTAATAGAACTTTTACCTGGTACAGCCCCTATAGCAAAAAGGCAATATAGAGTGGCACCCAAAGAACAAGAATTAATAAAGGAAAATATAGATGAGTTGTTAGGGAAAGGGTTTATTCGGCCTAGTTCTTCACCTTGGGCTTTTCCGGTTTTGTTTGTTGATAAGAAGGATGGGTCAAGAAGGATGTGTGTGGATTATAGGGCCTTGAATGATGTCACCATCAAGAATAAATACCCCTTACCTTGAACAGATGACTTGTTTGATCAGTTGCAAGGTGCTTGTGTGTTCTCAAAAATTGATCTGAGGTCAGGTTATCATCAAATGAAGATCCGCCCTTCTGATATTCCAAAGACTGCTTTCATTACCAGACTCGGGTTATATGAGTACACAGTGATGTCTTTTGGTTTGACAAATGCTCCTGCTTACTTCATGAATCTTATGAACAAGGTGTTTATGGAGTATCTTGACAAGTTTGTTGTGGTGTTCATTGATGATATATTGATCTATTCCAAGATGGAAGAAGAACATGAAGAACACTTGAGGCTAGTTTTGCAGAAGCTGAGAGAACATAAGTTGTATGCAAAGCTGAGCAAGTGTGAGTTTTGGCTTGATCAAGTGCCTTTCTTGGGACACATAGTCTCAAAAGGTGGAATCATGGTGGATCCTAGCAAGATCAGCAGTGTCATGGATTGGAAGGTGCTAGAAGTCGTGAAGGAGGTTCGTGGATTTCTGGGTCTAGCAGGATACTACAGGAGGTTTATTGAAAGTTTTTCCAAGATTGCAAAGCCGATGACATCATTGCTCGAGAAGGGTGTTCCATTTATTTGGACTAAGGAGAGGCAAGCCGCATTTGATGAATTAAAGAAGAGACTCACCACAGCCCCAGTGCTTACTCTACCTGACTTAACCAAGAGTTTCACCGTGTATTGTGATGCCTCTAAGGAAGGATTAGGTTGTGTGCTTATGCAGGAGGGTAAGGTGATTGCTTATGCTTCACGCCAGTTAAGAAAGCATGAGGTCAATTATTCCACTCATGATCTGGAGTTAGCAGCTGTTGTGCATGCTCTGAAAATCTGGAGACATTATTTATTTGGAAATCGGTGTGAGATATACACCGATCATAAGAGTCTCCAATACATCTTCACCCAGAATGAGCTGAATATGAGGCAGAGAAGATGGCTGGAGTTGATTAAAGATTATGACCTGGAGATACATTACCATCCAGGGAAAGCCAATGTGGTAGCAGATGCTTTAAGCAGAAAGAGTTATGTTAACATGGCGGTTGCTCTTCAGATGCCCCTTGAGCTATGTGCAGAATTTGAGAGTTTGAATTTGGGATTCGTGCATCACACCACAGTAGCAACTTTTGAAGCAGAGCCTACCCTTGAACAAGAGATAAGGAAACATCAGAAGACGGACGAGAAAATTCAGGAGATCTGGGAACAGATCAAGGTGGGCAAGGCGCCACACTTTAGTGAGGATGAACAGGTACTGTATGGTACAAGAACCGGATCTGTGTGCCGGATGTGGACAGTATAAAGAAGTTAATACTCAGTGAGGCTCATGACACCGCTTACTCCATTCACCCGGGCAGTACAAAGATGTATCATGACTTGAAAGAAAGGTTTTGGTGGTATGGGATGAAGAGAGCAGTGGCAGAATATGTCGCAGTGTGTGACACTTGTCAGCGTGTGAAGGCTGAACATCAGAGACCTGCAGGTTTGTTGCAACCCTTGAAGATTCCAGAGTGGAAATGGGAGGAAATAAGCATGGATTTCATTGTGGGCTTACCCAGGACTCAGAAAGGTTACAACTTGATCTAGGTAGTTGTGGATCGATTGACCAAGGTTGCTCATTTCATTCCTGTGAACACTACTTATTCGGGTGCCAAGTTAGCAGAGTTGTATATCTCCAGAATCGTTTGCTTGCATGGTGTGCCTAAGCGGATCATATCTAATAGAGGTTCACAGTTCACATCTCGTTTTTGGGAACAGTTGCATGACTCCTTAGATTCCAAGCTTCGGTTCAGTACAGCATATCACCCACAGACAGATGGTCAGACTGAAAGAACAAACCAGAATCTAGAGGACATGTTGAGGGCATGTGCTATACAGGACGGAACCAGTTGGGATAAGAGTCTGCCTTACGCCGAGTTCTCTTATAACAACAGCTATCAAGCTAGTCTGAAGAAGTCACCATTTGAGGCGCTGTATGGCAGAAGGTGCAGGACACCGTTATTTTGGAACCAAACAAGAGAGAAGCAAGTGTTCGGACCCGACCTTATCAGAGATGCTGAACAGCAGATCAATATGGTATGTGAGAACTTGAGAGTTGCCCAGTCCAGACAGAAGAGCTATGCAGATGTGCGACGCAAGGACTTGACCTTTAAGGTTGATGACTTTGTGTATTTGAAGGTGTCACCAATGAGAGGAATTCGGGGGTTTAATATGAAAGAAAAGCTGGCACCAAGATACATCGGTCCATTCAAGATAGTGGAAAGGAAAGGCGAAGTGGCTTATAAGTTGGAGTTGCCATCAAACCTATCTGGCATACACAATGTGTTCCATGTGTCCCAACTAAAGAAGTGTTTGAGGGTGCCGGAAGAACAAGCACCACTGGAAGGTCTGGATGTGCAGAAGGATCTGACATATACCGAACACCCAGTAAAGATTCTTGAAACATCTGAAAGGGTTACCCAAAACAGGAGGGTCAAAATGTGCAGGGTGCAGTGGAAACATCACAAGGAGGATGAGGCAACTTGGGAAAGAGAGGAAGAGTTGAGAGCAACTTATCCTGGTCTCTTTGCTAGCCACCTATGAGAATCTCGGGGGTGAGATTCCTGTTAAGGGGGTAGGTTTGTAACACCCTAGTTTAAATACCAGTTTTTTACAAATTAATTGCAAGCAATTTATTTTTTTCTAAGGCTCATGTGTTTAGTTGCATTTAACAGGATTTATTTAAAATAAATACTTGTACAAAATAAATCATAGGCCCCACTTTTTTGTGCATACATGCTGGTGCATTGTTTCTTGTTTGATTGAATTAAGGATTCAAATTCAAATTTATTTAAATTTTAGAACCATTTTCTATCTCCATTCAAAAGAATTCAAAATTAGAAAAAGAAAAGAAAAGAAGGAGGGGGGCAGCTAGACCGGCCAGGCCCGGCTCGGCCCGGCCAACCCCCGCTCCCTCCCGCCTGGGCCAGAGGCCACTCGGCCCGGCCGCCCCGCCTCCCTTTCCCGCGCGGGCCGAAAGGCCGGCCCACTTGGCCGCACCCCTCTCCCCCGTAGCGCGCCGCCGGCCCGCAGCGCCTCCCGCGCCCCATCCCCCCACTGACAGGCGGACCCCACCGGTCAGGCCCGTCTCACTCCTCTCGTCGTAAACGTCGCGCTTTCCTTCTCTGCTCGGGCCACGCTGGCGCTCCGCCCGCGGGGAAGCCAAATCCGAGGCCGCGCCCTCCCTTCCTTAAACGCCCGCAGTCAGACCCCGCCATTCCCGCACCGGTTCCCCTCTCCCTCGCCTTCCTTCGCTGGCCGATGCGAGCCTTCAAGCCGCGGGCAGAATCACCGCGCTCGCGTCACTCCGCCCCACCTGGGCTCCTATAAAACCCACCCCGAGGCTCGCCTCCGTCCCCTTTACCTCTCCACCTTACCAATTTCACTCCCGTGCCTTGACGCGCCCGCTTTTCGCCGCCGGAGTTCCGCCTCGGTAAGCCGCTCCGCCGCCCAATTCCTCGCCGGTGAGCCGTCTACGGCCCTCTAACCGCCGCTAGCTTGTTCGCAGGGTCTTCGCGGGCATCGTCCACAAGCTCTAGGCGAGGGAACGCGTCTCCACCGCCCCCATTCGCGAGCACAGTACACTCCGTCCGCCGGTCACCGTCGCCAAGCCCCGCCGTCCGTTCTCCGACCTCGCTGGACCGTCGGTGAGCTTCGCCTCGGCCTCCTCTCCCTTCCCATCTAGCTCTAGTCCAGCCAGACCCGCCCCAGGCCCCAGCGCACGCGCGTCTGGCGAGCCGCCGCCGTGCGGGCCAAACCTCCACCGTGGGGAATGGTCGCCGCCGGCGCCCCCTTCTCCCGTTCAACCCTGGCCCTCGGATCTGATCTGGGCGGCCGAGATCATAACGTGCCATACCCCTTCGTGAGCCAATCATCGATCGCCACGTCGCCCTCACTTATCCGACTCATCCCGGCCCCGCGCGTCGGGCCGCGTGTCACGCCACGCGCGCACTGCGTCAGCGCCGCGCCAGCGCAGACCCGGTCAACCGCGGTCCTTTGCATTTAAGTCCCTGTCTTTTTCGGTTATCAACCCGCGGTCCAGCCCTGTGGAAAAATAATTAGATTTAGATCCTGTTTTCTTCGGTTTGGCCCCTGGACTCTCTGGATTTTGAACCCGCAGTCCAAGCCTCGGTGGTTTTGCTCAAAAGCCCTCGGTGGCTACAGTTATTTACGGATAGGTCCTCGGTTTTTCAAATCTAGCCCCTGGTTTAGTTGTTTCTATCACAGTTGTGCCCCTAGGAGCCCGTTTTATGCATAACTTTCGCGTTTTAACTCCGATTTGGGTGATTCTTGCGCTCACGCGACCGTAGAAATGCGTAGAATATTTTTAGTACAGTTTTATCTTCTGTTTTTATGATATGATGTACTGTTTCTCACCTTTGGTTAATTGTTTGCATGTATGTATGCGTGGAAATGCTTGTATGTTGCCGTGAACGTGTTTAGACGGTGAGCAGTTTGTTGGTGAAGAAGAGAAGCAGTTTGAGGGTGTTGAGCAGCAGCCTCAAGACCAGTTTGAGCAAGGCAAGTATAACATGGACACAACCCAATAATCATCTAATCACTTCATATGCATGTGTCTAATTTTGTATGCCAATAAGGACTATACCTAGCCTCTTTTATCGCAATGTTTACCTATGGGAATGCATGTTGGTTAAGTTTTGCTAGTTGCTGCGCGAACTCATGTATCTTTGGTTAATAATTTTGTTAACGGATCTATGCAATAAAATCTTGAGCTTGACCCTCTGTGGTTCATGTTCCTTTAAAAATGGCTTGTTAGCAACTTGGTTTAGGGGGCATGAGCATGTATTTTGCTTATAGCCCCTCTCCTTAAGGACGGGTTCGCAAAGCGACAACCTGGGACAACAGTGCTAGCATGAGACTGGAATGGGATGGTCTTGGCTAACTAATTAGGTTGCATTGGTTGGGAGTAACTTACCGACGGGGCAAGAGGGGAGGTGTGCTTCTGTGGCCCTCGCGCTACTTGGGTTGAGGGCGTTTATCTCCCCTTGAGGCTTGCTCCACAGATGCTGACCCTGAAACCTTAGCGGTTACACATTACCAACGTGATCTTTGTAAAGGCCTCGTAGTGTGCTTGCTAGCCATCTCATCTAAGGTAATGTGGTGGATCACTAGCGTAGCCCACGACTCATGGGTAAAGATGTACGACCTCTCGAGAGTGTAAAACTGACATGTCAGCCGTGCTCACGGTTATGAGCGGCCCAAATCCTTTATGCAGATTAGTGTTTCTGTTGGGTTTCGAAGTGGTTCTTACGTTAATGTTGTTGTTTAATGTTCTTATGCAACCTCTTGGGCTTAATGGTTTATCTACCCACATGTAGTAACTAGTTGTTTAATAAAAACTTGACCAACTAAAAGCTCATGCCTTGTGTCAACCAACCTTGGAGCCTCATAGTTCATGTTATACTTGTTGAGTATGAAATACTCATGCTTGTTTTACTTTAAACCTACTGTTGGCTGGAACCCAACCGCTGCTCAGCTCCAGAAGACTTCGAAGAGTATGTTCAGGACTTCAACGAGTTTTAGGCGTACCAGTCCACCAGTCGACGTCCCTGTGGTGGCTCGTTTTATCTTCATTAACGCTTTCGCTATGACTCTGGTTTAAAGACATGTTGTCTTATTGTAATAAAGTGATGATATACGCTATGTAAACGTTTTGTTTTATCTTGTGCACGTTCTGTGATGTCACTATTGTCATAATATATGTGAGACTCGTTCCTGGCACATATATGTTGTTCCAGTTCCGTTGGTTGAGAACTGGGCGTGACAACTTGTGAGGCTGAGTACGTTGCCACTGCTAGCTGCTGTTCCCAGATGCTTTGGATGCTAGCCACTTTGAGAGACTGGCCTTACCTATGGAAGGGTTCCCATCTTGTGTGATAGTTCTAGTGCCATTAGTGTTGCTAAGAACCCAGTGCTCCATTTTAGGACTAAGCACATAGATGTGTGATACCACTTTCTGAGAGACAACTATGAAAAGGGCATCATAGATCTAGTGAAGGTTCCGAGTGAAAACCAAGTGGCTAATATCCCAACCAAACCCCTAGATTTAGATTCTTTCAACCAGTTGAGGGGGGAGTTAGGAGTTTGCTTTCCCTTTTAGTCAGGGGGAGCTTTGTTAGCTTTTAGGTTTGTTTTTAGTTTTCTTTTGCTTTGGTTTTGTTTTGTCTTCTTTATGCATTTTGTATCATACTCATGCATTGCATCATGTACATTTGTAGTATACACTAGCAGTTGAGCTCATTTGGTATGAATTGATAGTATTTGCTTGTGCTAGTTTGTACAGTTGCTTGCTTGATCATGGATGGCTTAAGCTCTTTTGAATCTGTTGAATGCTAATTTGAGAGCTAAGTCACTTTGTTTTCCTGAAAATCTCAAACATGATCACCACTTGACTTGGCTACCTGGCATGTGTAGGAATGTTGAATGCTTATGCTATCTTTCCATGCTTGGTTGAGCTAGTTGTCTACCTTTGCTAAGTTGATGCCTAAGCATTTATGATACCTTGCTTAAATCTGAAATCTGAATCAAAATGTCAAAGTAAATGGTATCTTTTGAGCTGAAATGAAAAGATCCAGTGGGTTTGCTATGTCACACTGATTTGGCATGAGACTGCTCACCTTTGCACTTTGGTGAGAACTTGGCCCTGGCTATGAATGACTAAAACCTTGTCTTAAGCTTCTGATGGTCTTTCTAGGCCTAGGCTTGGCATTGGTTGGCAAGAAATGGTTTGACAAGCAAATAACCCCTGGCATCTAAGTGAAGCTTGCTTGTACTGAAAATTGTTTAAATCTGAAATTTACAAGTCTCTAAATTTCTTAAGGCTTGTTGTATATGCTCTGGTTAGGATTAGCACACCTTGTATGCATTGCTAGCATTTTGTTGTTCATGCCTACCTTGCTAGATGCTATTCATATTGGTGATAGTTTTCTTTTAACCAAATCTGAAATCATGCTTTGCTCCTGAACTGTGTTAGATAGGTTCATTTGAGCTTGTTGCATGCCCCGTAGCCCTCACATGCTCTGTATGCTAGAACTTGTCATTACTAGCTTTTCATCCCTGATGAGCTCATTTTGTTCACTTATGGCATTTGCCCTTCATACTTTAGGGGAGAGATGTCTTGATGTGTGCATTGTCAACAAGGGGGAGAGATGTCACCAACCTTGGACATGGGGGAGAGACCTTGGTCAAGGGGGGTTAGAGGTTTAGGGATAGAGTTGCATTTCATGGAGAGTATCACCCCAGGGGGAGAGATGCATTGTGAGATGGGCTGTAATACAGGGGGAGTTGAGTCTTAGCATGCTGTTGGCCAGCTGTGTTGAGCCTTTGCCTCTTTCTGGAGGAGCTGGTCCTTTGCTTCTAGCATGACCGTGTTGAGCCCTACCTCTTTTTTGAGGGGTCATGCTTTGTTGATGGGCTGCGTTGAGCAGTTACCCTTGTCTTAGGGGACCGATCTTTTGGCTTTGCTTTTGTTCACTTCTTATGCTCCCATTTTTGCCTTTCTTTGACTTTTGGGCACTTGAGTGGATTTTCTTTCTTTTTCTTTCTTCTACTGTTCTTTGTTACGCTTTTCTTTTCTTTGTCTATGATTTCAGGTGGTTGGAGAGGGTGTTGACAAGGCACTCATCAAGGGAAAGATTGAGGGACTCAAGTGTACTGAGTCTGCTTTTTTGGGAAAAGATTGCCTTCTTCATGAGATCTAAGATTCCCGCTAATCCCGTGGTCGTTTTGAGTTGATCTTCTGGGAAAAGCTTTGGAATAGGGTCAGAATAGCTTGTGCAAAATCTCGTGAAGTTTGGACAAGATTTGGTCAAGTTTAGGTTTTAGAAACTCAAATTTCTGCAGTCCTGTCGGACAGTCCGGCGTGCAACCGGACAGTCCGGTGCGTGCTACCGGATAGTCCGGTGGAGGGCTGCGCAGGCTGGCTCACCGGATAGTCTGGCGTCCTATACCAGACAGTCCAGCACGCTATCGGACAGTCCGATGCTGCCTAGGCTGCTAGCTGTTCTTTGGTGTTTTTGCTCATTTTGCGTCCGTTCTTTTGGGCGTTAATTAGAGTGCTTCCGCTAGGCTTTCCTCGACGTGTCCTAGGGTCAGTGGCACTTGTTGCTACGTGATCTCGCACGGTATGAGAAGAGAGGGTTTTGGGGGTTGTAGGTTTTAGGTGTCGACCTATTCACCCTCTCTGGGTCGCTCTCCCAGTCCTTCACCAAGTAATAAGGAACGTCCCAGCGAAAGATGGAAGGAAACAGCCGAAGCAAGGGCTGAGGTCGGCCGATTTTGGGCCTTCTGGTCGGCTGACCCCACCCAACCCTGAGTTAGTTTCCAATTTCCTTTCGGCCACATCTTCTCCAGGGTATGAATATCGAGTATAGGCCCCGAGGTCGGGTATCCAATTCATTATCAAGGCGCAATGGTGACGACAAGAGGGATAACAACCAGAGTAGAGTAGAGGGTTGAGTTCTAGGCTAGGATTAGAGCCTTTCTAATCCATAGAGGTGATTAGAGGCCTTGCATGGTGCTCTAATTACCTAGCTCTAGAGGTCTAATTGTATCATTAAGGGGAGGTATGATCATGGTTATAAGTGTGATACAATTTATTAATAAAGCATCGATCTTGTCTAATTATCATCTTCTTATTCTAATTATGCTTGTTCTAGCTCTAATTAACTTTAGATCTAGATGCATGTTAATTAAAGCATATCATTAAGGGTTATATTTTTTTAACGTTCTTGATCGTTAATCTAGTTTACTAATGATATAGTTGTGTTTCTAGCTCTTGTAATCATGGTGATTAGAGGTTCTAGTTGTGCTAATTATTTTATTAGACTATGTGAAGTAATTAGAAGCATGTTCTCTAATTATGTATGTCTGTTAAGAGTTTCTTGTCGAAAAACTGGTTCTAGTGACAGTAGGGCTGGAGAAAGGTTAAATTCGATCTAGGGGATTAGATTATTTGATCTTGATTTAATTATGCTATGATAAATATGTTTGATCATGCTTGTCTACCTTGAACTACTAGTTATTACGCTACTCTAATCTTATTGTGGTGCCTAATATCATGTATGTCTTGGATTCAATTAGGGCTTGATTAGACTCTACTTAATACCCTTTAATTAGTGCTCTAGTTCTGTTCTAACTACCTATCTTATTATATTAGTATATTTTATGCTTAGTTTAGATATATTTTAAGGACTGGTTTAGAGTTAGATTAGAGCCTCTTTTATACCTTTAGTTTACCATAAACTCCTGTTAATTAGCTCTCAATTAGTTAATTTTCTGGATTGACAAAACTCATAATACTCATCCTAGAAAAAAGCTGCACACGATACTGTCACTTGCAGTATAAGGGTTGCCGTGCTTAAGTGCCGTCAACAACCTTTTCTAGCGCCGTTGCCGTGGAACTAATTAGTCGAGTCTTAATTAACTTGAGTTTATGTATGTATTCAATTTTGTGTTTTCATAATTTAGCCTT
Source organism: Paspalum notatum (assembly GCA_022530915.1). Taxonomy (NCBI): domain Eukaryota; kingdom Viridiplantae; phylum Streptophyta; class Magnoliopsida; order Poales; family Poaceae; genus Paspalum; species Paspalum notatum. The sequence goes on from CM039691.1 coordinate 9,222,334, forward strand.
TATTTTAATTTTATGCTTATTATTTTATTTTATTTTATTTACTTTATTTCTTTATTTTCTTGCATATAATTTAATAATTAGATAATATTAGTTTTGTTTAGAATAAGTTTAGCTCTTTTATTAGTTTAATCTTATGTAAATATTTTCTTTGTTTCTTTGTTTATTAGGTAATAGTTTATGCTTTGCTTAACCAAGAGTTAGTTTCTAATAGTTTGATTTCATGTAAATATATCTCTCTTGTATATATATTTTTTTGACTGACATTACAGGAAAAATGGGTCTCGGTCCAATAAAAAAATTATTTCCAAACCTAGCTCTTTAATGGTCGGTGCTAACACAGTTAGTGGCCCATGATCTGTTATTAAGTTTTTCTACAGCTATCATGAAGAAGTAACTATGGTGATAAAGATATGTGTGCAGTGTCAATTAATTTTTAAGACTAATATTCTTTGAATCTTGTTTGTTCTAAGTTACATATAATGAAGGCAAAGATGATTAGCCGAGAAGGTTCCAGAAGCTAAGGATTGCTTGAGTACAAGGAAGATGAAGACAAGCAATGTTTATCTCAACACCAATCCAAGCTCCAATCTAATCTCGAGATACTTTCGGAATTCAGGACAGCAACACCTTGTAGAGCCAATTCGAAGACCTTACCGACGTCAAATGAAAAAAATGAGGAAGCTGAATTTCGAGAAAGACAAGAAGCATTCCTCTCCATCATGGTATTCCAAGGAGGAAGATAAAGCCACCATGGAGTCAATGTTGAGATTTGAATCTCCATCATGGTATTCCAAGGAGGAAGATGAAGCCACCATGGAGTCAATGTTGAGATTTGAACTTCACTTCTTCAATTAAGGTAATTCTCGTATGAATCATAAATATAATTAAAGAATTGCTTGAATTCGATTAGAGTTGTTTTCATAATGATCATTAACATGTTGTTTGGTTAATTATTATCCTATCCCTTCTTGTGTTTAGTTTTTTTTTTAACTTTTATTCATCTAATTCATATTCATGTGATAATCTAATGGTTATAAAAAAATTGAGAGCCAAGATTTGTGTAAAAGTAGCGGGGGTTAACCACTTCTCATCCTCCAAATTGGTTTAACCCGGGATTAATTTTTATACAAATTGCTTTTGAAATTTTAAACATAAACATGTACATGTTTCTCATGACTTATTATATATGCACAATATTATCTTTGAAAATTTGAAATTTCAAAACATTTGGTATCTCTAAAATAGATCCCTTGTTAGAATTTTATCTAAGTCTACTTTTATTTTATTTTTTTTAAAATCATCTATTTAATTTGGTCAAAATCATTAGGAACCCATAATCTTGTTTATGACTTGTTTGATTTTATGAATCAAAATCATCTATGATTTATACATGCCTTAGTACTTTGCTAAGTAATTATATTTGAATTATAGTTGTCTTTGATTCATGAATCAAATGTTTGTTTAAACCCAATCAACTATGTGACTCTACATTATCTCTGATCAATGCCATGATCCTATTATATTATATATATGTGTGCACTATTAGCTAACCATGCAGAGAAATCCACATTTCATTTGAAACAATGAGATCAATGTGGTGAAAGAGTACAAGACAAATTCACACATTCAAAGAAGCTATAACCATTCAAGACTTCACTCTCACATGTCGGAGAAGCACATCAAATGGCTAACACCAGCAGCCATTGATGAACATTTTGGTTGAGTGAGGAAGAAGATGATCCACTTGAGATGGTTGAGGAAGATTGATTGAAGATTCACGAAGACTAACCATTTGAGAAGAAGAACTCCATTAAAGTCAAATCAAGTTGAGACCAAGATCAGAAAGGAAAGAACTCATGGATCAAAGCTATTTGACTAAAAATGGAGATGACAGAAGCCAAGTAAATCAAGATAGAAGAATCTGGTGGTGAACTATGGATATAGAAAGAAGATTTGAAGTCATCATTGACATTGGATGATGAAGAGAGGTCAACAATGGTGCTTCGTATAAAAGAAATTGGATCAAAAGTTAAGAAAAGAATTGAAGCTCCAAGATCAACATTGGTGGACTCAGAAATTGAAGATTGTCAATATCAGTAGAGCTGAAAATAGAAAGCTGAAAATGTTATCAATATGTAGCTCGACCTCAGGAGGCAAAGACAGAATATCACTACCTAGTCCCTGTTTTCCTACCGCTACAGTGCAGCAGTGCTCCAGCCGGCGAGGACCGTAAGATCCACGCATCCAACGGCCTGGAACGATCCCACGCTCTATAGTCCCACAGTACTACAGCATACGCAGGGGCGGGGCGGCGTGCTGCGCTGTGCAGTGCCAGGACACTGCTGCCATGCGCTGTGACCGCGATGCTGAGTGTCCAGCGAGCCCCTGCCCCGTCTCCTCTGTCTCCCTCCTCGCTTGCCTTGCCGTGAGACTGCACGCTGCTGTTCCCGGCGCCATCTCAGTACGACACCACAGTCCTACGCCCTCCGCCGCCGGACTTGCTCCTCCTCCAAGCCCGCGCCGTCCTCCGCTTCCTTCTCTTCTCCACTGCACCGTCGAGCTTGAGGGCCGCGTTGCCGTCGCCTGCCGGTCTTCCTCCTCCCTCGCCTTGATGCCGCTGGCGGCCATGGGGCTCAGATCCGCGGCGCCGTGGCCCATGGATGCCGCCATGCGGGCGTCCCGTGCCGCCAACAACTCCCCGTGCTCCCCATCGGCCAGCGATGCCGTGTTCGGTGACCAGCTTGCCGTCAAGTGCCCGTCACCCTCAGCTCTTAAGCTGTTGCAGCACGGCGCCAGCGTCTGCAGCGGTTGGCGGCGCCCACCACGACATGGCCTCCGAGTCAAAGGGTGCCCGTGGATGGACCCCGGGAGGCCGCCGGGGAAGGAGCCGTCCGAGCCTCCTGCACCGTGCCGCTGGCAACGACAACGATGAGCCGTTGGCGCTGCACCACCCGGAGGCGGACCAAGAGCGCACGGACGCGACGCGCTGCCGGTGCCCGCCGAACCCCAGCGCCGCCCACGCCGAACCCGCGCATGGTCTCGCCGACCCCGCGCCATCCGTTGGTCCACTTCTGCTGCGCAACACGTGCACACCGCGCCGCCGGTGACGATGAGACATTAGCGCTACGCCGCCGGCGACAACGAGGCATTAGCTCTACACCGCTCGGAGGCGGTCCGAGCGCGCTGCCCGCCCCCGCCAGCCCGTGCGCGGCCACGCAGCCGGCCCACGCCTGCCAGACCCGCGCGGTTGCGCGGCCGGACCCCCGCGCCGCTCACACTGACCCCACACGTGGCCGCGCCGACGCGCCCGCTCGCCGGACCACCACCCCCAACCCCGCGCCATCCGTTGTTGGTCCACTCGACCCGTGCAACGCGTGGAGGCTCTGCTAGTTTCTTATATTTGGAAAGCCTATGTAGTCCTCTTTTCAACACAACAAGAATCACTCAATTTGGAGATTTCTACAAGGAACAATGTGCAAATCATTGAAGGCTGCGCGATCTAAATTGATGTCTGGATAGAACGCAGTGCTTGAGTAAAAAGGGCATAACTCCTTCGTACGGAATCGGATTTTGACGCATAAGTGCTCGTTGGAAAGATACTTTCAGAGGCTATCCAGTGGATCTATTGTTTGAGGTATGTTCTTTTCAAAACCAATGAGATATACCATGAAGAATGAGGTGGCAGCAACAATGGTGATGTCTACTTGAGTAAGATGATGGCAACAATGATGAAGAAAGCTCGGACAATGCTTTCATGAGATTTTCATGATCAAGTTCTGTTACAAGGAGCTTCAAAAACATTGCCACATGAACACACAACCAGAGGATTGTGTACACAAGCGATGACCAAGACACGATGAAGTTGCACAATCAAGTTATCAAGCTGCATGGACACTTTGGATTCTTATTCCAAGGACTATGGCATCACTTCAACGGAGGTAAGTGAGAAATCTAGCTCTGTGACTTTAAATGAAGCGCTTTTTCAAGAGGCAACCCATTTAATCATTTGTTTTTAGTGTTAAGAGTCTTAGAGTCTTTTTATAGAGAAATGGGCAGCGTGACACCACCCTTTGAATTTTTAGTTTGTGGCTAGTTAACTTAGTTTAACTTTTGTTTTAGATAATCGCCGTCAGATCACTTTATAATTGTGTTTTCCATCTTACACTTGCATTTTTATTTGTTTCTTCGCATTTGTTATGTTAGTATGGGGTTTTCATAAACTTCACGATGAATGCTTTATTTTACTCAATGGAGTTTTTTTGGTAAATTAAGTGTAAACATGGTGTTTAGATTTAATTTGAGACCATCATCATTAGGTTTAATCAAAATTTCTTGTTAATCATATCTCTTATGGATAAGTTTTCCACCTTCGTTATGTTAACATGATAGATTTTCTAAACTAATTAGAGTGCTTTGTTTCATGGTGTTCAATATTAAGGTGTAAACTCTTTTCAGTTTGGTTTCTATCTTTCATGTTACTAATTTCATATATAAACCATCCTGTTGTATTTAGATTAGATTGCATGTTTTGCATTTTGATTGGCTTGGTTGTTTTAATTAAATTCATGATGTGTGCTCTCATGTTCAAAATAACATTCAGCAAATGTTATTCTTTAGCAATTTTATGTAAGTATGGTGCTTAGATTAAATTGTTGATCATCACGATGAAGTTAATTAACTTTGCTAGTTATCCATAATTTCATTTGATTAGTTTATAAGGTTTGCAATGTGCTTTGGTTTTCTTATGCTGTTATGAGTTGATGACTTTGATAAAACATGGTGTTTTAATCTTGGTTAATTAAAATTTTGATGGCTATGGAGAGACTTAGCAATCATGTTGTAAACATGGTGTTTAGAACTTGATTTAATCATTGTCTTTGTTTATATGCCTATTTCTTGCATAATTATACACTTGCATACATTCATTTGGTTTTTATTTTTTATTTTATTAAGATTAACTAGGCCACAAGTTAAAAGTCATTGAAAATATTTTTTTGATTATGGTAAAATTGCTTCTACTCTCGACCGTTACCTCGAGAGTAGTATGAAATTATTTTGCAGAAAATTATTTAATAATAGGAAAATTGAAGGAATATCCGGTAACATATTTCTAACACCTTCTCTTTTCATTTTGAATTCTACAAATATTTACCTATATCTATTAATTTGGTGTTTCCTTTGTGTTTCTCTGGATTTTAGTGTGCTAGTTTAGATTTATAGTGTGATTAATGCTATACCCATGGTCTATGCTTAATTAATTAACGATAACAATGTTTTAAAGAAAATAATGAAAGTTGCCGCTTTATCTTTGTCATGCTTTGGTTTTGATTAGTCAAATTAGCAGGCTCTATTAAAACATGTTTAATTAAACCAGCCAACAAATTTGTGATTGATTATGATTGTTCATAAAGATCCATATGATTTAATTTTTGTAAGGATTAATGTTTATCAGGATCCTCTTTGTTTATTTTTATTGCTTATAAATGCCATGATCAACTTTATGAGATTATCCATTCCACCAGAGCCATGTTTGTTTAAAGCATTAGACTTATCATATTTGTTTTCAAATGAGTTGGATCAAGACTGTGATCTAGGATATGAGACTTAGAAGCTGATCATTCCTTTGCGTTTCTATTCTTTGCTAGCCTTTCTATCCATGCATTGTGTTTCTCTACATCGGAGAGATTACAAACTTCGCTGGATATCCATCCTTAAACCAAGATTATCTTTTTGTGTATCCTCCTTGACCACGACCTCTTATTTTCTGGAATATTTAAGAGTATAAATATTATTTTTTCTATTAGACAGCTTTATCCACTAAGTTAATTATAAGATATATACTCGAGTGCGAATATTATTTAAGAGTGGGGATGGAGAGCTGTCATGTTAAAAAAAATTAATATAAGGAATTTTTATATTAAGATTTTTGTGGAGGCCAAAAAAAAGAAAAAAAGAAAAAAAGACCAAGTGGTCGCCTGAAAAAATATAATAAAAAAGAAAAACATGAGATGCCCCCCAATAATCTTCTAATTTTTAAGAGTTATATATATAGTTTTTTTAGTATTAGTGAGGGATATCGTGTTTATATATACTCCAGAAATTTTCCAACCATGCAATTCAATAGCAAGAACTTCATTTGTGCCTTGAGATCACTCATTGACACTTGCACATGTTTACTATTCTAAATGTGTGTGTTCCAACCTTTCCCTCTCAACATTATTTCCATTTCATGACTTTTTGACGAGTCTTAGTAAAACCAACAGATTTCTTTCTTGGTTTGACAATATTTTGAAAATAAGTTTTGGTTAGGATTCATACCAAGCTCCAGATAAGCTTCCACCTTTTACATATATTTATTGAATACCATTTAGCTATTGAGAGACCGGAGAGTTGAGTGTGTTTCTTTGGTTTTGCGAGAATTTATCTCTAAAAGTTTGATTATCTTTTTCAAAAACATATTGCTAAAATGGGGAGATGTGTCATCGATAAATTTGAACTCTGGCTAATTCTTTTGTTGTGAGATAAACTTAGTTGAATATCTTTCCTTTCATAATTTGCTGGTTCACACTAAAATTTTAGAGAGCTTGCTAGTTTGATTGATTAAGATTAAGGTTTGAAAAAGTTAATGTAGGGCAACGCTGATTCTTGACTTACTTGAGGACGAGTAAGGTTTAAGAGTGGGGAGTTCGAGATGAGCATGATGGGGGAACTTCAGTTCTTCCTTGGGCTCCAGATCAGGTAGACACCACAGGGTACTTTCGTCTACCAGAGCAAGTACACGAGGGATCTACTCCGAAAGTTTGAGACGGCAGATGCTTCACCTCAAATGACTCTGATGAGTACGTCCATTGCTTTGGACGCTGATGAAGATGGCAAGGAGGTTGATCAGAAGGTGTACCGATGGATGATCGGGTCGCTACTGTACCTTACTGCCACGAGGCCAGATATACAGTTCATTGTAGGTCTGTGCGCTCGTTTTCAGGGATCTCCGAGGGAGTCAGACCGCTCTACTGTGAAGCGGATTTTGAGGTACATCAAGTTCACCCTAGAGTTTGGCCTTTGGTACTCTGGGGATTCTACTCTTTCCCTCCTTGTTTTTCGGATTCAGATCATGCTGGGTGCCGGTTAGACCGCAAGTCTACTTCTGGTACTTGTCAGTTCTTAGGTACCTCTTTAGTCTTCTGGTCTTCTCGCAAGCAGTCTAGTGTAGCCACATCCACTTGTGTAACACCCTAGTTTAAATACCTGTTTTTTACAAATTAATTGCAAGCAATTTATTTATTTTTTTCTAAGGCTCATGCGTTTAGTTGCATTTAACAGGATTTATTTAAAATAAATACTTGTACAAAATAAATCATAGGCCCCACTTCCTTGTGCAAACATTCTGGTGCATTGTTTCTTGTTTGATTGAATTAAGGATTCAAATTCAAATTTATTTGAATTTTAAAACCATTTTCTATCGCCATTCAAAGGAATTCAAAATCAAAAAAAAAAGAAAAGAAAGAGGGGGGCAGCCAGACCGGCCAGGCCCGGCTCGGCCCGGCCAACCCCCGCTCCCTCCTGCCTGGGCCAGAGGCCACTCGGCCCGACCGCCCCGCCTCCCTTTCCCGCGCGGGCCGAAAGGCCAGCCCACTCGGCCGCACCCCTCTCCCCCGTAGCGCGCCGCCGGCCCGCAGCGCCTCCCGCGTCCCATCCCCCCACTGACAGGCGGACCCCACCGGTCAGGCCCGTCTCCCTCTTCTCGCCGTAAACGCCGCGCTTTCCTTCTCTGCTCGGGCCACGTTGGCGCTCCGCCCGCGGGGAAGCCGAATCCGAGGCCGCGCCCTCCCTTCCTTAAACGCCCGCAGTCAGACCCCGCCATTCCCGCACCGGTTCCCCTCTCCCTCGCCTTGCTTCGCTGGTCGACGCGAGCCTTCAAGCCGCGGGCGGAATCACCGCGCTCGCGTCACTCCGCCCCACCTGGCCTCCTATAAAACCCACCCCAAAGCTCGCCTCCGTCCCCTTTACCTCTCCACCTCACCAATTTCACTCCCGTGCCTCGACGCGCCCGCTTTTCGCCGCCGGAGTTCCGCCTCGGTAAGCCGCTCCGCCGCCCAATTCCTCGCCGGCGAGCCGTCTGCGGCCCTCTAACCGCCGCCAGCTTGTTCGCAGGGTCTTCGCGGGCATCGTCCACATGCTCTAGGCGAGGGAACGCGTCTCCACCACCCCCGTTCGCGAGCACAGTACACTCCGTCCGCCGGTCACCGTCGCCAAGCCCCGCCGTCCGTTCCTCGACCTCTCTGGACCGTCGGTGAGCTTCGCCTCGGCCTCCTCTCCCTTCCCATCTAGCTCTAGTCCAGCCAGACCCGCCCTAGGCCCCGGTGCACGCGCGTCCGGCGAGCCGCCGCCGTGCGGGCCAAACCTCCACCGTGGGGAATGGTCGCCGCCGGCGCCCCCTTCTCCCGTTCAACCCTGGCCCTCGGATCTAATCTGGGCGCCGAGATCATAACGTGCCATACCCCTTCGTGAGCCAATCATCGATCGCCACGTCGCCCTCACTTATCCGACTCAGCCCGGCCCCGCGCGTCAGGCCGCGTGTCACGCCACGCGCGCGCCACGTCAGCACCGCGCCAGCGCAAACCCGGTCAACCGCGATCCTTTGCATATAAGTCCTTGTCTTTTCCGGTTATCAACCCGCAGTCCAGCCGTGTGGAAAAATAATTAGATTTAGGTCCTCTTTTCTTCGGTTTGGCCCCTGGACTCTCTGGATTTTGAACCCGCAGTCCAAGCCTCGGTGGTTTTGCTCAAAAGCCCTCGGCGGCTACGGTTATTTACGGATAGATCCTCGATTTTTCAAATCTAGCACCTGGTTTAGTTGTTTCTATCACAGTTATGCCCCTAGGAGCCCGTTTTATGCATAACTTTCGCGTTTTAACTCCGATTTGAGTGATTCTTGCGCTCACGCGACTGTAGAAATGCGTAGAATATTTTTAGTACAGTTTTATCTTCTGTTTTATGATATGATGTACTGTTTCTCACCTTTGGTTAATTGTTTGCATGTATGTATGCGTGGAAATGCTTGTATGTTGCCGTGAACGTGTTTAGACGGTGAGCAGTTTGTTGGTGAAGAAGAGCAGCAGTTTGAGGGTGTTGAGCAGCAGCCTCAAGACCAGTTTGAGCAAGGCAAGTATAACATGGACACAACCCAATAATCATTTAATCACTTCATATGCTTGTGTCTAATTTTGTATGCCAATAAGGACTGTACCTAGCCTCTTTTATCGCAATGTTTACCTATGGGAATGCATGTTGGTTAAGTTTTGCTAGTTGCTGCGCGAACTCATGTATCTTTGGTTAATAATTTTGTTAACGGATCTATACAATAAAATCTTGAGCTTGACCCTCTGTGGTTCATGTTCCTTTAAAAATGGCTTGTTAGCAACTTGGTTTAGGAGGCATGAGCATGTGTTTTGCTTATAGCCACTCTCCTTAAGGACCGGTTCGCAAAGCGACAACCTGGGACAACAGTGCTACCATGAGACTGGAATGGGACGGTCTTGGCTAACTAATTAGGTTGCATTGGTTTGGGAGTAACTTACCGACGGGGCAAGAGGGGAGGTGAGCTTCTGTGGCCCTCGCGCTACTTGGGTTGAGTGAGTTTATCTCCCCTTGAGGCTTGCTCCACAGATGCGGACCCTGAAACCTTAGCGGTTACACCTTACCAACGTGATCTTTGTAAAGGCCTCGTAGTGTGCTTGCTAGCCATCTCATCTAAGGTAATGTGGTGGATCACTAGGGTAGCCCACGACTCATGGGTAAAGATGTACGACCTCTCGAGAGTGTAAAACTGACATGTCAGCCGTGCTCACGGTTATGAGCGGCCCAGATCCTTTATGCATATTAGTGTTTCTGTTGGGTTTGGAAGTGGTTCTTACGTTAATGTTGTTGTTTAATGTTCTTATGCAACCTCTTGGGCTTAATGGTTTATCTACCCACCTGTAGTAACTAGTTGTTTAATAAAAACTTGACCAACTAAAAGCTCATGCCTTGTGTCAGCCAACCTTGGAGCCTCATAGTTCATGTTATACTTGTTGAGTATGAAATACTCACGCTTGTTTTACTTTAAACCTACTGTTGGCTGGAACCCAGCCGCTGCTCAGCTCCAGAAGACTTCGAAGAGTATGTTCAGGACTTCAACGAGTTCTAGGCATACCAGTCCACCAGTCGACGTCCCTATGGTGGCTCGTTTTATCTTTGTTTACGCTTCCGCTATGACTTTGGTTCAAAGACATGTTGTCTTATTGTAATAAAGTGATGATATATGCTATGTAAACGTTTTGTTTTATCTTGTGCACGTTCTGTGATGTCACTATTGTCATAATATATGTGAGACTCGTTCCTAGCACATATATGTTGTTCCGGTTCCGTTGGTTGAGAACTGGGCGTGACAAAGTGGTATCAGAACCGTGTTGACTGTAGGATGGAAGCCTAGTTAGAAACGGACGTAATTAAGGATCCCGCTCCTCTTTGCCCTCTTGCTATTTTATGAAAATTTTATTTTATTTTATTTTTTTCTTTCGCTATCAAATTATATGTTCACTCTATGTTAAACTGTTACTTTTTGCTTTACTCATTCAATCATATAGAACTGATCTTTATCTCATTCTATCCTCCTTTTAGGTCATGGCACGCAACAAGCAGACCGCCCGCAAGAGTACCGGGGGCCGCCTTCGCCGTGTTGCACCACCGACTCCACGGCGCACCCCTGTACCTCGGCCACCACCACGGATCGAGCCTCCGTCACCGGAGCTGCCCGAGCCGTTGCCACCACCACCCTTCGAGTACCCTCCCATGGACCAGGCGCCACACCCCTTTGAGGGAAATGGCCTGCTTCCGGCGGACACTAACCCTGAGGAGGAGGAGGAGGAGGAGGACCCGGTGGAGGTAGTTTACTTCCTCGACTCAGACGGCAACGATGATGCACGAGAGGAGGCTCCATCGCCACGCCTGCCGACACCGACACCTCCTTCCCCGCGTGCACCGACACCACCGCCTTCTCCAGCGGTACCTGCAGCTTCACCGACACCTCCACCGCCACCACCTGCCGCACCGGAGTGGCCGTCCCGTCCGACGAGGGGGGTCAACGGGAGGTTGACGCCTAGGTCGACCTGACGCACCCACACCACGGTGCCAACCTGGAGTTCCCAGGGCTACTCCGCGACTGCCTCTACGACCTGGGTTACACTACCCACGAGGTCGTCTACCAGGTCCGGCAGCGAGCGCGCCCGGACCACACCACCCTCTGGTCTGCTAGTGTGCAGGTCCTGGAGCCTAACCCCAACCATGGGGACACACCGTGCTGCGCAGGCACTACAGCATCGCGGAGCACGAGACCATGGAGATGGCCATGGAGGACGCTGCTCAGCAGGCTCTTGGGGTTCTCTGCCAGCACTACCACACCCCACTCTGTCAGTCTCAGTACCGCTACTTTCCCCGTCGGCAGTCCGGGGATACAGAGCACGAGATAGCGTCCATTCGGGGTGAGGACAACCGGCAGCTGCTGAAGCTGGTCCGGTATGTGTCAGCCCTGATCACTGCCTACGTCAGGGTGTCTGAGGAGCTCCATCACCGGAACGGTGAGGTGTTCCACCTTCAGGCTCAGCTGGACCGAGTGGCGGGGCCACCACCTCAGGTGCCAGTGGTGGACCCAGCTCAGACTCCCCCTCGCAGGAGGCCTGGCACTGGAGAGTTAGGTGGTGCCACTAGGATACTCCCTCGGGATGACTAGTCGTCCTCATGTATCGCGATGGCACGTTTAATAAGTCGTCGTGTTGAGTTGGTTGTGTTGAACTTGAGTTAAAGTTGTGGTGTCTGGTTGTTTGTTATTTGAACTATGTTTGATTTGGACCTTTGGTTGAGTGTTGCATCTAGCTGTGGGGATTTGTCCCAGCATGAACAAGTTAATGTTATCAAATGAAGTTAGCTCGTGGGGTTAAAATATTATATCCACTCTATTGCTCTTACTACTTTATCTTTAGTTGCTACCGCTTGTGCATCTATATGTTAGCTATGTGCTCATGGTGTCTCTGTTACAATCAGATGGTTAACACAAGGAGCAACGCCGCTGGTGGGAATGCTAACCAGGGTAACGAAGGGGGTGGCCACCCACTGCCCAACCCTCCACCACTGACACCGGAGCAGTTCTATAATCTCCAGATGCAGATGATGGCAACGATGACCAATGCTGTACAAGTTCTCCAGCAGGCTCAAGTTCAGCCACCACCCCCGCCACCAAGAGACAGGCGTGGGGATTTTCTAAAGGGCCATCTTCCCACTTTCTCTCATGCTACAGAGCCACTACAGGCGGATGACTGGCTTCGTGCTGTGGAACGCCAGTTAGATATAGCACAGTGCAACGACAGGGAAAGGGTCTTGTATGGATCTGGACAGTTGAGGGGTGCAGCACTTGACTGGTGGGAATCCTACAGACCGCAAGACAGGGATGCATTCACCTGGGCACAATTCAGGGAGAATTTTCGCAACCACCATGTGCCTGCGGGGTTGATGAAAATGAAGAAGAAGGAGTTCCTTTCCCTGAAGCAGGGCAACATGTCTGTGACTGAGTATAGGGACAAGTTCCTTCAGTTGGGCAGATATGCCACTGCAGAGGTGGCGGAGGACAGGGAGAAGCAAGAATACTTCTTGGAGGGTTTAAATGATGAGCTCCAATACCAGTTGATGAACCATACCTTTTCTAGCTTTCATCAACTAGTGGACAGGGCGCTTTTCACTAAAAGGAAGCGCCAGGAGATCGAAGAAAGGAAGAGGAAGTACAACAACTCTTCATCAAGCAGCAACACCCACCCCCGTTTCTCTCAAGGTCCGAGCTCACAGCAGCAGGGGCAGCAGCAGTGGGCTCAAGGACAGCAAGGCTACCAGTACCAGCAGCACTACCAGGGTCAGCCAGCTCGTCCTATGTATCCAGCTCAGCGCCAAGTGCAGACCACCCCTCCCACCACAAACCAGACTACAGGTGTCGGGCCTTGCTACAAGTGTGGTGAAGCGGGCCACTATGCTAATGCTTGTCCCCGTAAGGTGCAAAGTAACCAACAGGGGCAGCAACCGGGCCAAAGGCAGAACCCTCCCCAGCCGCAGCAAGGGCGCCCTAATCAACAAGGCAAGGCGCCGTCGCAAGGGAAGGTGAATCATGTGACAGCTAAGTCTGCAGCTGAAGCTCCTAACATCGTGCTTGGTACGTTCCTGGTCAACTCTCACCCTGCTACAGTTCTTTTTGATACCGGTGCCACGCATTCGTTTATTACCAAATCATATGCTGAGCAGTACAATATTCCTATAAGGTCTACAAATAGACCCATGGTAGTATCTACACCAGGGGGAACGTTGAGCACAAGTTTAATATGCCCTCGAGTTAGCATAAACATAAGGGGGTAGAATTCTGCACCAAGTTGATAATCATTGGCTCCGCGGAAATTGATATCATCTTGGGAATGGAAACTCTTGCTAAGTGGGATGTCAGAACTGATTGTGCCAAGCGAACCGTCCACTTAATAGCTCCTGATGGTCAGAAAGTGAAAGTCAGTGCCACAGAACCTTCTGGTTATCTGCATCAGATGGAGGCTAAGCCCACGGAAGGGATTCGAGTAGTGTGCGAGTACTCGGATGTCTTCCCAGATGAGTTACCAGGTATGCCACCTGACCGAGAAGTTGAATTTTTAATAGAACTTTTACCTGGTACAGCCCCTATAGCAAAAAGGCAATATAGAGTGGCACCCAAAGAACAAGAATTAATAAAGGAAAATATAGATGAGTTGTTAGGGAAAGGGTTTATTCGGCCTAGTTCTTCACCTTGGGCTTTTCCGGTTTTGTTTGTTGATAAGAAGGATGGGTCAAGAAGGATGTGTGTGGATTATAGGGCCTTGAATGATGTCACCATCAAGAATAAATACCCCTTACCTTGAACAGATGACTTGTTTGATCAGTTGCAAGGTGCTTGTGTGTTCTCAAAAATTGATCTGAGGTCAGGTTATCATCAAATGAAGATCCGCCCTTCTGATATTCCAAAGACTGCTTTCATTACCAGACTCGGGTTATATGAGTACACAGTGATGTCTTTTGGTTTGACAAATGCTCCTGCTTACTTCATGAATCTTATGAACAAGGTGTTTATGGAGTATCTTGACAAGTTTGTTGTGGTGTTCATTGATGATATATTGATCTATTCCAAGATGGAAGAAGAACATGAAGAACACTTGAGGCTAGTTTTGCAGAAGCTGAGAGAACATAAGTTGTATGCAAAGCTGAGCAAGTGTGAGTTTTGGCTTGATCAAGTGCCTTTCTTGGGACACATAGTCTCAAAAGGTGGAATCATGGTGGATCCTAGCAAGATCAGCAGTGTCATGGATTGGAAGGTGCTAGAAGTCGTGAAGGAGGTTCGTGGATTTCTGGGTCTAGCAGGATAGTACAGGAGGTTTATTGAAAGTTTTTCCAAGATTGCAAAGCCGATGACATCATTGCTCGAGAAGGGTGTTCCATTTATTTGGACTAAGGAGAGGCAAGCCGCATTTGATGAATTAAAGAAGAGACTCACCACAGCCCCAGTGCTTACTCTACCTGACTTAACCAAGAGTTTCACCGTGTATTGTGATGCCTCTAAGGAAGGATTAGGTTGTGTGCTTATGCAGGAGGGTAAGGTGATTGCTTATGCTTCACGCCAGTTAAGAAAGCATGAGGTCAATTATTCCACTCATGATCTGGAGTTAGCAGCTGTTGTGCATGCTCTGAAAATCTGGAGACATTATTTATTTGGAAATCGGTGTGAGATATACACCGATCATAAGAGTCTCCAATACATCTTCACCCAGAATGAGCTGAATATGAGGCAGAGAAGATGGCTGGAGTTGATTAAAGATTATGACCTGGAGATACATTACCATCCAGGGAAAGCCAATGTGGTAGCAGATGCTTTAAGCAGAAAGAGTTATGTTAACATGGCGGTTGCTCTTCAGATGCCCCTTGAGCTATGTGCAGAATTTGAGAGTTTGAATTTGGGATTCGTGCATCACACCACAGTAGCAACTTTTGAAGCAGAGCCTACCCTTGAACAAGAGATAAGGAAACATCAGAAGACGGACGAGAAAATTCAGGAGATCTGGGAACAGATCAAGGTGGGCAAGGCGCCACACTTTAGTGAGGATGAACAGGTACTGTATGGTACAAGAACCGGATCTGTGTGCCGGATGTGGACAGTATAAAGAAGTTAATACTCAGTGAGGCTCATGACACCGCTTACTCCATTCACCCGGGCAGTACAAAGATGTATCATGACTTGAAAGAAAGGTTTTGGTGGTATGGGATGAAGAGAGCAGTGGCAGAATATGTCGCAGTGTGTGACACTTGTCAGCATGTGAAGGCTGAACATCAGAGACCTGCAGGTTTGTTGCAACCCTTGAAGATTCCAGAGTGGAAATGGGAGGAAATAAGCATGGATTTCATTGTGGGCTTACCCAGGACTCAGAAAGGTTACAACTTGATCTGGGTAGTTGTGGATCGATTGACCAAGGTTGCTCATTTCATTCCTGTGAACACTACTTATTCGGGTGCCAAGTTAGCAGAGTTGTATATCTCCAGAATCGTTTGCTTGCATGGTGTGCCTAAGCGGATCATATCTAATAGAGGTTCACAGTTCACATCTCGTTTTTGGGAACAGTTGCATGACTCCTTAGATTCCAAGCTTCGGTTCAGTACAGCATATCACCCACAGACAGATGGTCAGACTGAAAGAACAAACCAGAATCTAGAGGACATGTTGAGGGCATGTGCTATACAGGACGGAACCAGTTGGGATAAGAGTCTGCCTTACGCCGAGTTCTCTTATAACAACAGCTATCAAGCTAGTCTGAAGAAGTCACCATTTGAGGCGCTGTATGGCAGAAGGTGCAGGACACCGTTATTTTGGAACCAAACAAGAGAGAAGCAAGTGTTCGGACCCGACCTTATCAGAGATGCTGAACAGCAGATCAATATGGTATGTGAGAACTTGAGAGTTGCCCAGTCCAGACAGAAGAGCTATGCAGATGTGCGACGCAAGGACTTGACCTTTAAGGTTGATGATTTTGTGTATTTGAAGGTGTCACCAATGAGAGGAATTCGGGGGTTTAATATGAAAGAAAAGCTGGCACCAAGATACATCGGTCCATTCAAGATAGTGGAAAGGAAAGGCGAAGTGGCTTATAAGTTGGAGTTGCCATCAAACCTATCTGGCATACACAATGTGTTCCATGTGTCCCAACTAAAGAAGTGTTTGAGGGTGCCGGAAGAACAAGCACCACTGGAAGGTCTGGATGTGCAGAAGGATCTGACATATACCGAACACCCAGTAAAGATTCTTGAAACATCTGAAAGGGTTACCCAAAACAGGAGGGTCAAAATGTGCAGGGTGCAGTGGAAACATCACAAGGAGGATGAGGCAACTTGGGAAAGAGAGGAAGAGTTGAGAGCAACTTATCCTGGTCTCTTTGCTAGCCACCTATGAGAATCTCGGGGGTGAGATTCCTGTTAAGGGGGTAGGTTTGTAACACCCTAGTTTAAATACCAGTTTTTTACAAATTAATTGCAAGCAATTTATTTTTTTCTAAGGCTCATGTGTTTAGTTGCATTTAACAGGATTTATTTAAAATAAATACTTGTACAAAATAAATCATAGGCCCCACTTTTTTGTGCATACATGCTGGTGCATTGTTTCTTGTTTGATTGAATTAAGGATTCAAATTCAAATTTATTTAAATTTTAGAACCATTTTCTATCTCCATTCAAAAGAATTCAAAATTAGAAAAAGAAAAGAAAAGAAGGAGGGGGGCAGCTAGACCGGCCAGGCCCGGCTCGGCCCGGCCAACCCCCGCTCCCTCCCGCCTGGGCCAGAGGCCACTCGGCCCGGCCGCCCCGCCTCCCTTTCCCGCGCGGGCCGAAAGGCCGGCCCACTTGGCCGCACCCCTCTCCCCCGTAGCGCGCCGCCGGCCCGCAGCGCCTCCCGCGCCCCATCCCCCCACTGACAGGCGGACCCCACCGGTCAGGCCCGTCTCACTCCTCTCGCCGTAAACGTCGCGCTTTCCTTCTCTGCTCGGGCCACGCTGGCGCTCCGCCCGCGGGGAAGCCAAATCCGAGGCCGCGCCCTCCCTTCCTTAAACGCCCGCAGTCAGACCCCGCCATTCCCGCACCGGTTCCCCTCTCCCTCGCCTTCCTTCGCTGGCCGATGCGAGCCTTCAAGCCGCGGGCAGAATCACCGCGCTCGCGTCACTCCGCCCCACCTGGGCTCCTATAAAACCCACCCCGAGGCTCGCCTCCGTCCCCTTTACCTCTCCACCTTACCAATTTCACTCCCGTGCCTCGACGCGCCCGCTTTTCGCCGCCGGAGTTCCGCCTCGGTAAGCCGCTCCGCCGCCCAATTCCTCGCCGGTGAGCCGTCTACGGCCCTCTAACCGCCGCTAGCTTGTTCGCAGGGTCTTCGCGGGCATCGTCCACAAGCTCTAGGCGAGGGAACGCGTCTCCACCGCCCCCATTCGCGAGCACAGTACACTCCGTCCGCCGGTCACCGTCGCCAAGCCCCGCCGTCCGTTCTCCGACCTCGCTGGACCGTCGGTGAGCTTCGCCTCGGCCTCCTCTCCCTTCCCATCTAGCTCTAGTCCAGCCAGACCCGCCCCAGGCCCCAGCGCACGCGCGTCTGGCGAGCCGCCGCCGTGCGGGCCAAACCTCCACCGTGGGGAATGGTCGCCGCCGGCGCCCCCTTCTCCCATTCAACCCTGGCCCTCAGATCTGATCTGGGCGGCCGAGATCATAACGTGCCATACCCCTTCGTGAGCCAATCATCGATCGCCACGTCGCCCTCACTTATCCGACTCAGCCCGGCCCCGCGCGTCGGGCCGCGTGTCACGCCACGCGCGCACCGCGTCAGCGCCGCGCCAGCGCAGACCCGGTCAACCGCGGTCCTTTGCATTTAAGTCCCTGTCTTTTTCGGTTATCAACCCGCGGTCCAGCCCTGTGGAAAAATAATTAGATTTAGATCCTGTTTTCTTCGGTTTGGCCCCTGGACTCTCTGGATTTTGAACCCGCAGTCCAAGCCTCGGTGGTTTTGCTCAAAAGCCCTCGGTGGCTACAGTTATTTACGGATAGGTCCTCGGTTTTTCAAATCTAGCCCCTGGTTTAGTTGTTTCTATCACAGTTGTGCCCCTAGGAGCCCGTTTTATGCATAACTTTCGCGTTTTAACTCCGATTTGGGTGATTCTTGCGCTCACGCGACCGTAGAAATGCGTAGAATATTTTTAGTACAGTTTTATCTTCTGTTTTTATGATATGATGTACTGTTTCTCACCTTTGGTTAATTGTTTGCATGTATGTATGCGTGGAAATGCTTGTATGTTGCCGTGAACGTGTTTAGACGGTGAGCAGTTTGTTGGTGAAGAAGAGAAGCAGTTTGAGGGTGTTGAGCAGCAGCCTCAAGACCAGTTTGAGCAAGGCAAGTATAACATGGACACAACCCAATAATCATCTAATCACTTCATATGCATGTGTCTAATTTTGTATGCCAATAAGGACTATACCTAGCCTCTTTTATCGCAATGTTTACCTATGGGAATGCATGTTGGTTAAGTTTTGCTAGTTGCTGCGCGAACTCATGTATCTTTGGTTAATAATTTTGTTAACGGATCTATGCAATAAAATCTTGAGCTTGACCCTCTGTGGTTCATGTTCCTTTAAAAATGGCTTGTTAGCAACTTGGTTTAGGGGGCATGAGCATGTATTTTGCTTATAGCCCCTCTCCTTAAGGACGGGTTCGCAAAGCGACAACCTGGGACAACAGTGCTAGCATGAGACTGGAATGGGATGGTCTTGGCTAACTAATTAGGTTGCATTGGTTGGGAGTAACTTACCGACGGGGCAAGAGGGGAGGTGTGCTTCTGTGGCCCTCGCGCTACTTGGGTTGAGGGCGTTTATCTCCCCTTGAGGCTTGCTCCACAGATGCTGACCCTGAAACCTTAGCGGTTACACATTACCAACGTGATCTTTGTAAAGGCCTCGTAGTGTGCTTGCTAGCCATCTCATCTAAGGTAATGTGGTGGATCACTAGCGTAGCCCACGACTCATGGGTAAAGATGTACGACCTCTCGAGAGTGTAAAACTGACATGTCAGCCGTGCTCACGGTTATGAGCGGCCCAAATCCTTTATGCAGATTAGTGTTTCTGTTGGGTTTCGAAGTGGTTCTTACGTTAATGTTGTTGTTTAATGTTCTTATGCAACCTCTTGGGCTTAATGGTTTATCTACCCACATGTAGTAACTAGTTGTTTAATAAAAACTTGACCAACTAAAAGCTCATGCCTTGTGTCAACCAACCTTGGAGCCTCATAGTTCATGTTATACTTGTTGAGTATGAAATACTCATGCTTGTTTTACTTTAAACCTACTGTTGGCTGGAACCCAACCGCTGCTCAGCTCCAGAAGACTTCGAAGAGTATGTTCAGGACTTCAACGAGTTCTAGGCGTACCAGTCCACCAGTCGACATCCCTGTGGTGGCTCGTTTTATCTTCATTTACGCTTTCGCTATGACTCTGGTTTAAAGACATGTTGTCTTATTGTAATAAAGTGATGATATACGCTATGTAAACGTTTTGTTTTATCTTGTGCACGTTCTGTGATGTCACTATTGTCATAATATATGTGAGACTCGTTCCTGGCACATATATGTTGTTCCAGTTCCGTTGGTTGAGAACTGGGCGTGACAACTTGTGAGGCTGAGTACGTTGCCACTGCTAGCTGCTGTTCCCAGATGCTTTGGATGCTAGCCACTTTGAGAGACTGGCCTTACCTATGGAAGGGTTCCCATCTTGTGTGATAGTTCTAGTGCCATTAGTGTTGCTAAGAACCCAGTGCTCCATTTTAGGACTAAGCACATAGATGTGTGATACCACTTTCTGAGAGACAACTATGAAAAGGGCATCATAGATCTAGTGAAGGTTCCGAGTGAAAACCAAGTGGCTAATATCCCAACCAAACCCCTAGATTTAGATTCTTTCAACCAGTTGAGGGGGGAGTTAGGAGTTTGCTTTCCCTTTTAGTCAGGGGGAGCTTTGTTAGCTTTTAGGTTTGTTTTTAGTTTTCTTTTGCTTTGGTTTTGTTTTGTCTTCTTTATGCATTTTGTATCATACTCATGCATTGCATCATGTACATTTGTAGTATACACTAGCAGTTGAGCTCATTTGGTATGAATTGATAGTATTTGCTTGTGCTAGTTTGTACAGTTGCTTGCTTGATCATGGATGGCTTAAGCTCTTTTGAATCTGTTGAATGCTAATTTGAGAGCTAAGTCACTTTGTTTTCCTGAAAATCTCAAACATGATCACCACTTGACTTGGCTACCTGGCATGTGTAGGAATGTTGAATGCTTATGCTATCTTTCCATGCTTGGTTGAGCTAGTTGTCTACCTTTGCTAAGTTGATGCCTAAGCATTTATGATACCTTGCTTAAATCTGAAATCTGAATCAAAATGTCAAAGTAATTGGTATCTTTTGAGCTGAAATGAAAAGATCCAGTGGGTTTGCTATGTCACACTGATTTGGCATGAGACTGCTCACCTTTGCACTTTGGTGAGAACTTGGCCCTGGCTATGAATGACTAAAACCTTGTCTTAAGCTTCTGATGGTCTTTCTAGGCCTAGGCTTGGCATTGGTTGGCAAGAAGTGGTTTGACAAGCAAATAACCCCTGGCATCTAAGTGAAGCTTGCTTGTACTGAAAATTGTTTAAATCTAAAATTTACAAGTCTCTAAATTTCTTAAGGCTTGTTGTATATGCTCTGGTTAGGATTAGCACACCTTGTATGCATTGCTAGCATTTTGTTGTTCATGCCTACCTTGCTAGATGCTATTCATATTGGTGATAGTTTTCTTTTAACCAAATCTGAAATCATGCTTTGCTCCTGAACTGTGTTAGATAGGTTCATTTGAGCTTGTTGCATGCCCCGTAGCCCTCACATGCTCTGTATGCTAGAACTTGTCATTACTAGCTTTTCATCCCTGATGAGCTCATTTTGTTCACTTATGGCATTTGCCCTTCATACTTTAGGGGAGAGATGTCTTGATGTGTGCATTGTCAACAAGGGGGAGAGATGTCACCAACCTTGGACATGGGGGAGAGACCTTGGTCAAGGGGGGTTAGAGGTTTAGGGATAGAGTTGCATTTCATGGAGAGTATCACCCCAGGGGGAGAGATGCATTGTGAGATGGGCTGTAATACAGGGGGAGTTGAGTCTTAGCAAGCTGTTGGCCAGCTGTGTTGAGCCTTTGCCTCTTTCTGGAGGAGCTGGTCCTTTGCTTCTAGCATGACCGTGTTGAGCCCTACCTCTTTTTTGAGGGGTCATGCTTTGTTGATGGGCTGCGTTGAGCAGTTACCCTTGTCTTAGGGGACCGATCTTTTGGCTTTGCTTTTGTTCACTTCTTATGCTCCCATTTTTGCCTTTCTTTGACTTTTGGGCACTTGAGTGGATTTTCTTTCTTTTTCTTTCTTCTACTGTTCTTTGTTACGCTTTTCTTTTCTTTGTCTATGATTTCAGGTGGTTGGAGAGGGTGTTGACAAGGCACTCATCAAGGGAAAGATTGAGGGACTCAAGTGTACTGAGTCTGCTTTTTTGGGAAAAGATTGCCTTCTTCATGAGATCTAAGATTCCCGCTAATCCCGTGGTCGTTTTGAGTTGATCTTCTGGGAAAAGCTTTGGAATAGGGTCAGAATAGCTTGTGCAAAATCTCGTGAAGTTTGGACAAGATTTGGTCAAGTTTAGGTTTTAGAAACTCAAATTTCTGCAGTCCTGTCGGACAGTCCGGCGTGCAACCGGACAGTCCGGTGCGTGCTACCGGATAGTCCGGTGGAGGGCTGCGCAGGCTGGCTCACCGGATAGTCTGGCGTCCTATACCAGACAGTCCAGCACGCTATCGGACAGTCCGATGCTGCCTAGGCTGCTAGCTGTTCTTTGGTGTTTTTGCTCATTTTGCGTCCGTTCTTTTGGGCGTTAATTAGAGTGCTTCCGCTAGGCTTTCCTCGACGTGTCCTAGGGTCAGTGGCACTTGTTGCTACGTGATCTCGCACGGTATGAGAAGAGAGGGTTTTGGGGGTTGTAGGTTTTAGGTGTCGACCTATTCACCCTCTCTGGGTCGCTCTCCCAGTCCTTCACCAAGTAATAAGGAACGTCCCAGCGAAAGATGGAAGGAAACAGCCGAAGCAAGGGCTGAGGTCGGCCGACTTTGGGCCTTCTGGTCGGCTGACCCCACCCAACCCTGAGTTAGTTTCCAATTTCCTTTCGGCCACATCTTCTCCAGGGTATGAATATCGAGTATAGGCCCCGAGGTCGGGTATCCAATTCATTATCAAGGCGCAATGGTGACGACAAGAGGGATAACAACCAGAGTAGAGTAGAGGGTTGAGTTCTAGGCTAGGATTAGAGCCTTTCTAATCTATAGAGGTGATTAGAGGCCTTGCATGGTGCTCTAATTACCTAGCTCTAGAGGTCTAATTGTATCATTAAGGGGAGGTATGATCATGGTTATAAGTGTGATACAATTTATTAATAAAGCATCGATCTTGTCTAATTATCATCTTCTTATTCTAATTATGCTTGTTCTTGCTCTAATTAACTTTAGATCTAGATGCAAGTTAATTAAAGCATATCATTAAAGGTTATATTTTTTTAACGTTCTTGATCGTTAATCTAGTTTACTAATGATATAGTTGTGTTTCTAGCTCTTGTAATCATGGTGATTAGAGGTTCTAGTTATGCTAATTATTTTATTAGACTATGTGAAGTAATTAGAAGCATGTTCTCTAATTATGTATGTCTGTTAAGAGTTTCTTGTCGAAAAACTGGTTCTAGTGACAGTAGGGCTGGAGAAAGGTTAAATTCGATCTAGGGGATTAGATTATTTGATCTTGATTTAATTATGCTATGATAAATATGTTTGATCATGCTTGTCTACCTTGAACTACTAGTTATTACGCTACTCTAATCTTATTGTGGTGCCTAATATCATGTATGTCTTGGATTCAATTAGGGCTTGATTAGACTCTACTTAATACCCTTTAATTAGTGCTCTAGTTCTGTTCTAACTACCTATCTTATTATATTAGTATATTTTATGCTTAGTTTAGATATATTTTAAGGACTGGTTTAGAGTTAGATTAGAGCCTCTTTTATACCTTTAGTTTACCATAAACTCCTGTTAATTAGCTCTCAATTAGTTAATTTTCTGGATTGACAAAACTCATAATACTCATCCTAGAAAAAAGCTGCACACGATACTGTCACTTGCAGTATAAGAGTTGCCGTGCTTAAGTGCCGTCAACAACCTTTTCTAGCGCCGTTGCCATGGAACTAATTAGCCGAGTCTTAATTAACTTGAATTTATGTATGTATTCAATTTTGTGTTTTCATAATTTAGCCTTTATTTTAATTTTATGCTTATTATTTTATTTTATTTTATTTACTTTATTTCTTTATTTTCTTGCATATAATTTAATAATTAGATAATATTAGTTTTGTTTAGAATAAGTTTAGCTCTTTTATTAGTTTAATCTTATGTAAATATTTTCTTTGTTTCTTTGTTTATTAGGTAATAGTTTATGCTTTGCTTAACCAAGAGTTAGTTTCTAATAGTTTGATTTCATGTAAATATATCTCTCTTGTATATATATTTTTTTGACTGACATTACAGGAAAAATGGGTCTCGGTCCAATAAAAAAATTATTTCCAAACCTAGCTCTTTAATGGTCGGTGCTAACACAGTTAGTGGCCCATGATCTGTTATTAAGTTTTTCTACAGCTATCATGAAGAAGTAACTATGGTGATAAAGATATGTGTGCAGTGTCAATTAATTTTTAAGACTAATATTCTTTGAATCTTGTTTGTTCTAAGTTACATATAATGAAGGCAAAGATAATTAGCCGAGAAGGTTCCAGAAGCTAAGGATTGCTTGAGTACAAGGAAGATGAAGACAAGCAATGTTTATCTCAACACCAATCCAAGCTCCAATCTAATCTCGAGATACTTTCGGAATTCCGGACAGCAACACCTTGTAGAGCCAATTCGAAGACCTTACCGACGTCAAATGAAAAAAATGAGGAAGCTGAATTTCGAGAAAGACAAGAAGCATTCCTCTCCATCATGGTATTCCAAGGAGGAAGATAAAGCCACCATGGAGTCAATGTTGAGATTTGAATCTCCATCATGGTATTCCAAGGAGGAAGATGAAGCCACCATGGAGTCAATGTTGAGATTTGAACTTCACTTCTTCAATTAAGGTAATTCTCGTATGAATCATAAATATAATTAAAGAATTGCTTGAATTCGATTAGAGTTGTTTTCATAATGATCATTAACATGTTGTTTGGTTAATTATTATCCTATCCCTTCTTGTGTTTAGTTTTTTTTTAACTTTTATTCATCTAATTCATATTCATGTGATAATCTAATGGTTATAAAAAAATTGAGAGCCAAGATTTGTGTAAAAGTAGCGGGGGTTAACCACTTCTCATCCTCCAAATTGGTTTAACCCAGGATTAATTTTTATACAAATTGCTTTTGAAATTTTAAACATAAACATGTGCATGTTTCTCATGACTTATTATATATGCACAATATTATCTTTGAAAATTTGAAATTTCAAAACATTTGGTATCTCTAAAATAGATCCCTTGTTAGAATTTTATCTAAGTCTACTTTTATTTTATTTTTTTTTAAAATCATCTATTTAATTTGGTCAAAATCATTAGGAACCCATAATCTTGTTTATGACTTGTTTGATTTTATGAATCAAAATCATCTATGATTTATACATGCCTTAGTACTTTGCTAAGTAATTATATTTGAATTATAGTTGTCTTTGATTCATGAATCAAATGTTTGTTTAAACCCAATCAACTATGTGACTCTACATTATCTCTGATCAATGCCATGATCCTATTATATTATATATATGTGTGCACTATTAGCTAACCATGCAGAGAAATCCACATTTCATTTGAAACAATGAGATCAATGTGGTGAAAGAGTACAAGACAAATTCACACATTCAAAGAAGCTATAACCATTCAAGACTTCACTCTCACATGTCGGAGAAGCACATCAAATGGCTAACACCAGCAGCCATTGATGAACATTTTGGTTGAGTGAGGAAGAAGATGATCCACTTGAGATGGTTGAGGAAGATTGATTGAAGATTCACGAAGACTAACCATTTGAGAAGAAGAACTCCATTAAAGTCAAATCAAGTTGAGACCAAGATCAGAAAGGAAAGAACTCATGG
The DNA here is from genome assembly GCA_022530915.1 of Paspalum notatum. Lineage (NCBI taxonomy): Eukaryota > Viridiplantae > Streptophyta > Magnoliopsida > Poales > Poaceae > Paspalum > Paspalum notatum. The sequence continues at coordinate 9,247,674 of CM039691.1, forward strand.
ATCAAAGCTATTTGACTAAAAATGGAGATGACAGAAGCCAAGTAAATCAAGATAGAAGAATCGGGTGGTGAACTATGGATATAGAAAGAAGATTTGAAGTCATCATTGACATTGGATGATGAAGAGAGCTCAACAATGGTGCTTCGTATAAAAGAAATTGGATCAAAAGTTAAGAAAAGAATTGAAGCTCCAAGATCAACATTGGTGGACTCAGAAATTGAAGATTGTCAATATCAGTAGAGCTGAAAATAGAAAGCTGAAAATGTTATCAATATGTAGCTCGACCTCAGGAGGCAAAGACAGAATATCACTACCTAGTCCCTGTTTTCCTACCGCTACAGTGCAGCAGTGCTCCAGCCGGCGAGGACCGTAAGATCCACGCATCCAACGGCCTGGAACGATCCCACGCTCTATAGTCCCACAGTACTACAGCATACGCAGGGGCGGGGCGGCGTGCTGCGCTGTGCAGTGCCAGGACACTGCTGCCATGCGCTGTGACCGCGATGCTGAGTGTCCAGCGAGCCCCTGCCCCGTCTCCTCTGTCTCCCTCCTCGCTTGCTTTGCCGTGAGACTGCACGCTGCTGTTCCCGGCGCCATCTCAGTACGACACCACAGTCCTACGCCCTCCGCCGCCGGACTTGCTCCTCCTCCAAGCCCGCGCCGTCCTCCGCTTCCTTCTCTTCTCCACTGCACCGTCGAGCTTGAGGGCCGCGTTGCCGTCGCCCGCCGGTCTTCCTCCTCCCTCGCCTTGATGCCGCTGGCGGCCATGGGGCTCAGATCCGCGGCGCCGTGGCCCATGGATGCCACCATGCGGGCGTCCCGTGCCGCCAACAACTCCCCGTGCTCCCCATCGGCCAGCGATGCCGTGTTCGGTGACCAGCTTGCCGTCAAGTGCCCGTCACCCTCAGCTCTTAAGCTGTTGCAGCACGGCGCCAGCGTCTGCAGCGGTTGGCGGCGCCCACCACGACATGGCCTCCGAGTCAAAGGGTGCCCGTGGATGGACCCCGGGAGGCCGCCGGGGAAGGAGCCGTCCGAGCCTCCTGCACCGTGCCGCTGGCAACGACAACGATGAGCCGTTGGCGCTGCACCACCCGGAGGCGGACCAAGAGCGCACGGACGCGACGCGCTGCCGGTGCCCGCCGAACCCCAGCGCCGCCCACGCCGAACCCGCGCATGGTCTCGCCGACCCCGCGCCATCCGTTGGTCCACTTCTGCTGCGCAACACGTGCACACCGCGCCGCCGGTGACGATGAGACATTAGCGCTACGCCGCCGGCGACAACGAGGCATTAGCTCTACACCGCTCGGAGGCGGTCCGAGCGCGCTGCCCGCCCCCGCCAGCCCGTGCGCGGCCACGCAGCCGGCCCACGCCTGCCAGACCCGCGCGGTTGCGCGGCCGGACCCCCGCGCCGCTCACACTGACCCCACACGTGGCCGCGCCGACGCGCCCGCTCGCCGGACCACCACCCCCAACCCCGCGCCATCCGTTGTTGGTCCACTCGACCCGTGCAACGCGTGGAGGCTCTGCTAGTTTCTTATATTTGGAAAGCCTATGTAGTCCTCTTTTCAACACAACAAGAATCACTCAATTTGAAGATTTCTACAAGGAACAATGTGCAAATCATTGAAGGCTGCGCGATCTAAATTGATGTCTGGATAGAACGCAGTGCTTGAGTAAAAAGGGCATAACTCCTTCGTACGGAATCGGATTTTGACGCATAAGTGCTCATTGGAAAGATACTTTCAGAGGCTATCCAGTGGATCTATTGTTTGAGGTATGTTCTTTTCAAAACCAATGAGATATACCATGAAGAATGAGGTGGCAGCAACAATGGTGATGTCTACTTGAGTAAGATGATGGCAACAATGATGAAGAAAGCTCGGACAATGCTTTCATGAGATTTTCATGATCAAGTTCTGTTACAAGGAGCTTCAAAAACATTGCCACATGAACACACAACCAGAGGATTGTGTACACAAGCGATGACCAAGACACGATGAAGTTGCACAATCAAGTTATCAAGCTGCATGGACACTTTGGATTCTTACTCCAAGGACTATGGCATCACTTCAACGGAGGTAAGTGAGAAATCTAGCTCTGTGACTTTAAATGAAGCGCTTTTTCAAGAGGCAACCCATTTAATCATTTGTTTTTAGTGTTAAGAGTCTTAGAGTCTTTTTATAGAGGAATGGGCAGCGTGACACCACCCTTTGAATTTTTAGTTTGTGGCTAGTTAACTTAGTTTAACTTTTGTTTTAGATAATCGCCGTCAGATCACTTCATAATTGTGTTTTCCATCTTACACTTGCATTTTTATTTGTTTCTTCGCATTTGTTATGTTAGTATGGGGTTTTCATAAACTTCACGATGAATGCTTTATTTTACTCAATGGAGTTTTTTTGGTAAATTAAGTGTAAACATGGTGTTTAGATTTAATTTGAGACCATCATCATTAGGTTTAATCAAAATTTCTTGTTAATCATATCTCTTATGGATAAGTTTTCCACCTTCGTTATGTTAACATGATAGATTTTCTAAACTAATTAGAGTGCTTTGTTTCATGGTGTTCAATATTAAGTTGTAAACTCTTTTCAGTTTGGTTTCTATCTTTCATGTTACTAATTTCATATATAAACCATCCTGTTGTATTTAGATTAGATTGCATGTTTTGCATTTTGATTGGCTTGGTTGTTTTAATTAAATTCATGATGTGTGCTCTCATGTTCAAAATAACATTCAGCAAATGTTATTCTTTAGCAATTTTATGTAAGTATGGTGCTTAGATTAAATTGTTGATCATCACGATGAAGTTAATTAACTTTGCTAGTTATCCATAATTTCATTTGATTAGTTTATAAGGTTTGCAATGTGCTTTGGTTTTCTTATGCTGTTATGAGTTGATGACTTTGATAAAACATGGTGTTTTAATCTTGGTTAATTAAAATTTTGATGGCTATGGAGAGACTTAGCAATCATGTTGTAAACATGGTGTTTAGAACTTGATTTAATCATTGTCTTTGTTTATATGCTTATTTCTTGCATAATTATACACTTGCATACATTCATTTGGTTTTTATTTTTTATTTTATTAAGATTAACTAGGCCACAAGTTAAAAGTCATTGAAAATATTTTTTGATTATGGTAAAATTGCTTCTACTCTCGACCGTTACCTCGAGAGTAGTATGTGCACTTAAATTATTTTGCAGAAAATTATTTAATAATAGGAAAATTGAAGGAATATCCGGTAACATATTTCTAACACCTTCTCTTTTCATTTTGAATTCTACAAATATTTACCTATATCTATTAATTTAGTGTTTCCTTTGTGTTTCTCTGGATTTTAGTGTGCTAGTTTAGATTTATAGTGTGATTAATGCTATACCCATGGTCTATGCTTAATTAATTAACGATAACAATGTTTTAAAGAAAATAATGAAAGTTGCCGCTTTATCTTTGTCATGCTTTGGTTTTGATTAGTCAAATTAGCAGGCTCTATTAAAATATGTTTAATTAAACCAGCCAACAAATTTGTGATTGATTATGATTGTTCATAAAGATCCATATGATTTAATTTTTGTAAGGAATAATGTTTATCAGGATCATCTTTTTGTTTATTTTTATTGCTTATAAATGCCATGATCAACTTTATGAGATTATCCATTCCACCAGAGCCATGTTTGTTTAAAGCATTAGACTTATCATATTTGTTTTCAAATGAGTTGGATCAAGACTGTGATCTAGGATATGAGACTTAGAAGCTGATCATTCCTTTGCGTATCTATTCTTTGCTAGCCTTTCTATCCATGCATTGTGTTTCTCTACATCGGAGAGATTACAAACTTCGCTGGATATCCATCCTTAAACCAAGATTATCTTTTTGTGTATCCTCCTTGACCACGACCTCTTATTTTCTGGAATATTTAAGAGTATAAATATTATTTTTTCTATTAGACAGCTTTATCCACTAAGTTAATTATAAGATATATACTCGAGTGCGAATATTATTTAAGAGTGGGGATGGAGAGCTGTCATGTTAAAAAAATTAATATAAGGAATTTTTATATTAAGATTTTTGTGGAGGCCAAAAAAAGAAAAAAAGAAAAAAAGACCAAGTGGTCGCCTGAAAAAATATAATAAAAAAGAAAAACATGAGATGCCCCCAATAATCTTCTAATTTTTAAGAGTTATATATATAGTTTTTTTAGTATTAGTGAGGGATATCGTGTTTATATATACTCCAGAAATTTTCCAACCATGCAATTCAATAGCAAGAACTTCATTTGTGCCTTGAGATCACTCATTGACACTTGCACATGTTTACTATTCTAAATGTGTGTGTTCCAACCTTTCCCTCTCAACATTATTTCCATTTCATGACTTTTTGACGAGTCTTAGTAAAACCAACAGATTTCTTTCTTGGTTTGACAATATTTTGAAAATAAGTTTTGGTTAGGATTCATACCAAGCTCCAGATAAGCTTCCACCTTTTACATATATTTATTGAATACCATTTAGCTATTGAGAGACCGGAGAGTTGAGTGTGTTTCTTTGGTTTTGCGAGAATTTATCTCTAAAAGTTTGATTATCTTTTTCAAAAACATATTGCTAAAATGGGGAGATGTGTCATCGATAAATTTGAACTCTGGCTAATTCTTTTGTTGTGAGATAAACTTAGTTGAATATCTTTCCTTTCATAATTTGCTGGTTCACACTAAAATTTTAGAGAGCTTGCTAGTTTGATTGATTAAGATTAAGGTTTGAAAAAGTTAATGTAGGGCAACGCTGATTCTTGACTTACTTGAGGACGAGTAAGGTTTAAGAGTGGGGATGTTGACGCAAGATTTTGACTAATATTTTGTATCATTTTATGTGATTTTCCACTGATTTTGAGCATCAATCATATCTTTTACTAACAATTATCACCGATTATTGTGGATTTTATAACATTGCCTTGGAAATTTGCTATACTTGATTTTTGCAGGTTTTTGAGCTATTTTTTTCGCAAAATTCACCATAATCTACATCGAGTAAGGAAAAGCCTTTGAGATGGTATTCTAGAAGGGCACGAAAGCTACTAGAAGAAATCTACATAAAATGTGCCGAGACACTTCATATCTATCCAAAACCAGAAGATTTCAGCGTACATCGGCCAATACCGAAGATTTCAGAGTTTTCCAAGCCAAGTCTGACACCAACGCTTCATGCCCAAGCAATAAGAAACGTCCCAGCGAAAGATAGAAGGAAACGGCCGAAGCAAGGCTGAGGTCGGCCGACTTGGGCTTTCTGGTCGGCCGACCCTACCCAACCCTGAGTCGATTTCCAATTTCCTTTCGGCCACGTCTTCTCTAGGGTATAAATAGCGAGTATAGGCCCCGAGGTTGGGTATCCAATTCATTATCAAGGCGCAATGGCGACGACAAGAGAGACAACAACTAGAGGAGAGCAGAGGGTCGAGTTTTTAGGCTAGGATTAGAGCCTCTCTAATCCATAGAGGTGATTAGAGGCCTTGCATGGTGTTCTAATTACCTAGCTCCAGAGGTCTAATTGTATCATAAAGGGAAGGTATGATCATGGTTGTAAATATGATACAATTTATTAATAAAGCATTAATCTTGTCTAATTATCTTCTTATTCTAATTATGCTTGTTCTAGCTCTAATTAACTTTAGGTCTAGATGCATGTTAATTAGAGCATGTCATTAAGGGTTATATTCTTCTAGCGTTCTTGATCGGTAATCTAGTTTACTACTGACGATATAGTTGTGTTTCTAGTTCTTGAAATCATGGTGATTAGAGATTTTAGTTGTGCTAATTATTTTATTAGACTATGTGAAGTAATTAGAATCATGTTCTCTATTTATGTATGCCTGTTGAGAGTTTCTCGTCGATTAACTGGTTCTAGTGACACTAGGGCTGGAGAAAGGTTAAACTCGATCTAGAGGATTAGATTATTTGATCTTGATTTAATCATACTATGATGAATATGCTTGATCATGCCTGTCTACCTTGAGCTACTAGTTATCTCGCTACTCTAATCTTGTTGTGGTGCCTAATATCACGTATATCTTGGATCCATTTAGGATTTGATTAGACTTTACTTAATACCCTTTAATTAGTACTTTAGTTCTATTTTAATTGCCCAATAATATTAGTATATTTTATGCTTAGTTTAGACATAGTTTAAGGACTGGTTTAGAGTTAGATTAGAGCCTCTTTTATACCTTTAGTTTACCATAAACTCTTGTAATTAGCTCTCAATTAGTTAATTTTCTGAATTGACAAAACCCATGATACTCATCCTGGGGAAAAGCTACACACGATACTGTCGCTTGCAGTATAAGGTTTGCCGTGTTAAGTGCCGTCAACACTCATGACATGAAGGGATTACATTGTATATCGTGCTCATTGGAATGATCAAAAGGGATCCCTCAACTCAAATTTCATGGAAAACAGCTCGTGGATTGGGAATCTAGCGTGAAGCTCAAGTTCTAGATCTCTAAGCGTCGTAAAGTCGAAAGAAGAACACTTAAGTTTGTTTTGCTAGTTTTTAGTCTTAAGTTTTGCTAGTTTTTAGTGAGCCGCACTATCAAGAGGGTCGAGGTGAGTACTTTGATGGACTTCCTTCAATTGGTTCTTCTTGTATTTGAGTCCCACTTGGTCCTAAAGCTCGTATACTTAAAATGTGGTAAAATTCACTCACCTTCACCAATTTGATCTAAAGGAACCTCCTAAAACTTATTCCGTTTTGAATCAAATCAAAAACAGCGAAAAACTGAAGTTTTTGTGCGCACCGGACCGTGGTGAGTTATAATCATCGATGTAGTCTTCTCGTCTGCGGTCTCACGCGTTGTGCGCATCAGACCGTCTGGTGGTTCAACCACCGGACCGTTCGGTGCTTCACCGAACGTAGTAGACAGTGGGGGTTGTCTAGGCGTCCCTGTGCCTTTGTGCACACCGGACCGTCCGTTGGTTCCACCACTAGACTGTCCGGTGCTTCGCCGGATGTTATAGACAGGGAGTGGAGTTTGAGCTTAGTTCGAGGCGTTTGAATACATCGGATGGTCCGGTGGTCCCGTGCTCTCAGCGGCACTTGGCGCGCTTTGGGGCATTTGAATTTAGTTCGCACCGGACCGCCGGACCGTCCGATGGTCGCGCAGAAAACTGTTTCTTACAGTAACGGCTAGTTTTGGAGCCTTCCCCCGTAAAAGCAAACCTCCCTCCCTCCATTTCATACCTTTGCAACCAGGAAACACTCATACACACATAAAGGTCATTCCACCACCAAAATTTACAAATACTAAGAGCTTTGGGTCAAGAGACTTGAAAGTGAGAGAACTTCTTGAGAGAGGTTGAAATCAAGTGAAGACCAAGGCTTATTACTCTTGGTGATTGCGATCACCTAGACGGCTGCATGTCGTGCCTTCCGCGAGCTCTCAGGAGATTGTGGGAGAAGCAGAGGAAGGTCCTTGCGAGGACATTGTGAGCGGTTTGGAGCTCGCCATTCCGGAGTGGAGAAGAACATCCCAAAGAGAGCACTTGGTCCGCAGATCAAGGGGTTGCTTGACCTTTGCGAAGGTCACCTTGACATCCTCTTTACCTTGCGAGGGAGAGGCCGTAAACTCCGCGTGACCTACGCGCGAGCAAGGCCTTGCGAGGGCACCAAACAAGGATTAGGGGGGAGTCGTGACTCCTCGATACCTCGGGAAAAAGATCGCCGAGTTTTCTCTTCCTTTACATTCTATACTTACTTTCCGCATTTACTTTGTTACCGTGTAGAACTCTAGACAAACTTTTAGGCACTAGGGTGAATTGAGATTTGGTCGATAGGATTTAATTTTAAGTTTTGAAATTAGAAGTCCAATTCACCCCCCCTGGACATCTTGATTCTTTCAGCATACTTGCATTCAACATATCCAACACATGTTAAATATGCAATGGATTTTGAGAATTTTGTTGAGATTGATTGGTAGCGAGCGATGTTTGGATGATCTACAGGAAGCGGCCATCCAATGGTAGCTCCAAAACTTAAGTCCACTCACCTTGCCATGCGCTTCTGTGCCCTATTTCTCTTGGTAAGCATTCACAATCTCACTTGAGTCAGGCTGTCTCCAGCAGACCGTGTAAAAGGATGCTATAGATATTGTAGCCACACTATAGACAGAGTGGAGTTTGAAATAGGCAAGGTGGATAGGCAAGCTGCTGGAGAAGGTGGAGGATATGGTAGAGGGCAGAGTGGTCATTTCCTATGCTCAGAGTGGTCATTTGACCATTATTAACATTTTTTATTTGGTTGATTCCCGAAATGGCATTCTGACCGTGTAACTCCATTTGATAGTGGAATTTGGACGAAACCTATTTGCGGGATGACAAAGTTGCAAAGCTCGTGTTTCATAATGACCAAAAAATGACAAATTTCTCTTCTTTCCACTCCTCGACAAATCCTCGTTAAGTCAATATGGACAGCGCGGGCTAGTGGTGCGCGCCGCCATGAAGGTTTCCATCAAGATGCTCAAGGGCTTCAACTTTGGAACCCTCCACAAAAGGACTCCCTCCCCCCCCCCCCACCCCACAACAATAGTATGATGTGTATTTTCCTGACCAGACAGTAAAACACATGAGCTAGTTGAATTTTTCATCTTATCCAAAACTCTATGAATTTTTTATTATATCCTCTAAGGACAATTATGGTCCTGAACTTTGCTTTCTTCTCTATATTTGATGCTCGCTTGGTTAACTTGTAAGTTTGAGTATTATTTTCTTACTACATGATGTCTGGGCTAAATTACTAATCATTGTTTTTTTGAGAAAAAAATACTAATCATTGTTGTTTGAGAAACAACAACAAAAGGGACTATTGACATGGCAACACTTTCATATATTCTCATATCTAGACTTTTGCAATATTGTCATATCCTGTAGTTATTTCATGGTACATCAATTCAACTTCTTTTTGGTTTGGTATTCTGTATTTTCTTGGATACTTTCTAGTTCAGTTTAATCTGTGTTCTCATGTAGGCCTCAATTGATACAGTGATACCTGCCGGGACTTCCTATTTGATTACCGAAAGGAGGTTAAGCAAGCAAAATAAAAAGCCCACGAGGCTCAATAGCAGCTTTATCTCTCTTTTACCTCAATCTGTTCAGCAATTGCAAATACCTAATTCAACATCTTATTTTACTGATTCAATATTTTACAAATGCTGATTCAACAATTTATACATAAAATGTTGAATCGGTATAGGTCGAATGTTGAATCAATATAGGCTGAATGTTGAAACAGTAGATCGAAAGAGTTGAGTGAAAAGCTGCACCTCAGCCATGGCGGTAGAGCATCGGCAACAGCGCGGCAGCGGCCGGGCCGCGGCGGCAGCTCGCGGTGGCGGCTCCCCGGTGCGGCACGACGGCGACTCCCGAGCGCGACGGCGGCCGGGCCGCGGCGGCAGCGCAGGCGTGGCGCGTGCCCGGGCAACGGAGGCGGCGTGGGGAGAGGGGGGTCGGGCGGAGGACGGAGGAGAGAGGAAGGAGGTGGAAGATGGACGGTGGGGATGGTGTGCACGAATCTCAAATACTGAAAGATTGGTGGGCTTTTGTTCTACCGGAAGATAGATAGGAAATTCGATACCTGCCTCCAGAGGTGGAAACAGGCCCATGGACACCCGGGCCCATGTATCTCCGGACGGCCCAACCCAAGAACTGCTGCCCTCCTGCCCGACGCCCGCACGGCGCCCCCGTCTGCACAGCGGCACAGGCGCACTTCCCGGCGCTGCGGCGCCCTGGCTGCCGGCTTCCCTGTGCCCCGACGCGGCGACGCCGGCCGCCCCTCGACCCGTGTGGCCGTGCCTCTACGCCGCCGCCTGCCAGCCCGCCACGCCGTGGCGTCGCCGCCAGCGGGCCTGCGAGGCTGTTGGCTCCCTGCGAGGCTGCGTGCCTGCGCCCCGGCCAGCGGCCGCCACTGCGCCATGCCCGGCGGCTGTGGCCCCGCACCGGGCGAGCTTCTGCTCGCCGGTCTGCGCCTCTGGCCTCTGGTCTCTGGTCTTTGGCCCTCTACAGTCTCTGACTCTCTGCTCCCTTAGGCCTTGGCTGCCTCCAGCTTGGCTTGGGTAAGTAATAAGGCAACATTGTGTATTCTAATATTCTATGAGACTATGACTATGATGAATCGTTGATAGTGATTTAGTGAATTTGATTTTTGTAGATTAGAGGTAGACAATGAAAAGGCTTACTTTGAGATCTTTTTTGCTCCAGCGATTACACCCGTTATACCAGCACAATCACAAGAAAATGTGATCATAAATCTTCAACAATCGGTAGAAACAGGTGCTAGTATTGATGCTCATGCTCCTATTGATGGTCCTATTGTTATTTGTTAATAGACCCCTAGACTTGGAACAATTGATGAAGAAGAGATGCCGCCTCACACTGCCGTTTTCGTATGTTTTCTGCCTTTCATGTACCTTTTGAACTATATCTTTTTCCTGTCATAATTTGTCATAACTTTGTCACAACTCGGCCCGGGGCTTGAGTGAATCTAACCACCACATGCAGCACCAGATCCTGTGTAAGTGTGCTCATCTTTTTCCAACTATAATGTTGCATTTTGTTTACGCTGAAGTGCTGAACCATGTTTTTCTTTAATAGTTTTCAAATGGTACTTTAGTGATCAATAATAATAACTGAGATCGTCATTCATATTTTGTAAATCAGTTCATGATCATCATATATGATGCAGTTGATCCTCTCGCGCCTTGAACCAGCCAATTAGTTCCTTAGATGGTCATTTCAATGAGCTTACATGGAAATCTCCACCTTAATCTCCTGTACTAAGTAGTCGCTTCTTGTGGAAGTCAGAAAACTTCAACAACACTGCTTTCCTTTGATGTGCCTCCTTCACCCCCTATCATCTCTCTGGCATGCACTGGTTGACCTACACCAAGCTCTGATGCCAATTGTTGGCGCTGACCCTCGAGAGAATTCATTAATTATTTTCTTTATCTCATGCACACATCAATAAAGTTGTCAGAACAGAGAAATAAACAGCAAAAATGCTAAGCAGCTGTATCCCCTTAAAGTTCTGTCTTTACCTTCCATCCAGGCAAGGTTCCCGCTGTGCAATTGAGATAAGATGACAATATGAAATTTCTCCAGGGTTTGGGCCATCAATTGATCTCAGAGCTTGGTGTATGAATCATCCATAGTTGAGAGATATTGGATGGTGGATGAGATGCAACAAAGGGCAGTGCCATCTGGTGCTCACTAGTCACAAGAAGCAATTATTGCTCTTGCGCAATTAAGGTGGAGGCCATCATGGAATCTGAAATGATTGTGACCTTTTTGAATCTGAAAATTTAAAGAGAGCATCGACAAAAGCATAAATTTGTACATAAATTTAAGGCACAATTAATCAAAATTGCTATTATTATATATCTCTCATATCATATGTTCATACTTTAATAGTACATCTATATATAACTTTTATCTTATCTATCTATATCAGGCTCTAGCTACTTAGAACTTATATTTTATAATGACAAGATAATATATATGCAAATTTAGGGGGCTGCTTTAAATTATCTTCAAAATGGTTAGGAGATACTTTATATGTATATTTAGGAGATACTTTAATTCATGTTTCATAACGGTTAGGAGGCTTCCTTTAACACTCCCAAGTCATTACTTCAACCCAGGCTCAATGCTAGCTTGAGATCAACCAGTATATTTTCCTGATCTTAGAGTTTCATAGAATCGTACGTGTTTCATTTTTGATTTACATTTACAAATAAGCTATATAATCACCTATCCCACCTGTTGCCACCTGATCACTCTTAGCTTATTACGATAGCTTGTAAAAAGCTTATTTAAATATGTTTTGCATCGCACAAAAGTATCTTCTTGCTTTGTCATTTTCGATAGGTTAAATAAATGGGGTTTGTTTCAACGGTCTTCCTTCCAAAATATGTATTACTTTTGTTGTGTGCTGTGTGTGTAGTAGCTGGATTCCAAACCACTATCCAAGCAACATTGGAAATATAGCTAGCCATCGTCTTTACTATCCAAACAGCATTGGAGTTATAACCAAAAGTTCTATATGTTCTTGTCGTTATGATATATATTAACCAAACCGTACTTTGCCGCCCCACCACTATTGGTCACCACTAGTACGTCAACCCGTGCACAGCACGGGCTAGTATAGTTATGAAACATAAATGTTACAAAATTATATAATTTTGAGACGAACAATTAGTTAAAATTATTATTACTTGATATCCCTTGTTTATTTATACTTTAATAGAAAATCTGTATATTTATTTATTGACCATATATATATAACATATAAAATGCATGCTCTAGTTAATCTTTTTATTTTATAGTGGCATATTAGATACATTATATACAAATTTAGAGATTTACTTTAATTTAAATCATACAAATTTAGGGGACATATTCATCGATCATAATAGTATGGTGGGTAATTTATATGCAAATTTAGGAGTTATTTTAATTTATCTTTCATAATGACATAGTGGATAATTTCCATGCAAATTTAATAGGTTAGTTATTTTAATTCATCTTTTATAGTGGCATGGTGAACAATTTCTATTCAAATTTAGTGGGTTATTTTAATTAATATTTCATAAAGACATGTGGGTATTTCTATGCAAATTTAGGGGTTATTTTAATTTATCTTTCATAATAACATGGTGGATAATTTCTATGCAAATTTAATAGGTTAGTTATTGTAATTCATCTTTTATAGTGGCATAGTGAACAATTTCTATTCAAATTTAGTGGGTTATTTTAATTAATCTTTCATAATGACATGTGGGTATTTCTATCCAAATATAGGGGTTTTTTTTAATTCATGTTTCATAATGGCATGATGTATAATTTCTATGCAATTTAGGGGGTTATTTTAATTCATCTTTCATAATCGCATGGTGGGTAATTTCTACGCAAATTTAGAGGGTTATTTTAATTCATGTTTCATAATGGTATGGTGGGTAATGTTTTAGAAAAATATAATAGAACTAATGGCTATTATTAGTTGAGCCACCTGATGGATGGCCAGATGTTTCTCTTTTTTTTGAGAATTTCTAGGATTTGCATAGAAAACAGATATCAATTAAGATGTCAATCCGCAATCGATGATAGGATATTTCTGATTAATGTGAGAATTTATATGATTTTATCTTTTATGTAGCGCATGTTGTGAGGATTAATAAGAGGCTCCAAGAGGAGTCTTCAATTAGTAATAGCAAGATTAGGCACAAAATATCTATTTCACGTAAACATTTCTAGCATCTTTATGAAAAAAAGTTACAGGATCATTTAGTAGTGTAAATTTGTAAATGAAAAAGTTTGATAAAAAACTAAGAGTGTCATTTAGTAGTGTAAATTTGTAAATGGAAAAGTTTGACAAAAAACTGAGAGTAAATTTGAAAATAGAAAAAATTTGGCAAGAAAAAAGAAATTTTCTTTTGTTGAGAGTTGAGCTCAAAATCTTTTATAATGACAAAAGTGGGTAATTACTTAAAAAATAAATTGAAAATGAAAAAAATCTGCTAAAAATGAAAAAAATTGCTTTCATCGAGAGTTAAACTCAAAACCTTTTATAATGATAGAGGTGGGTAATTACTTAGAAAATAAATAGAAAATAGAAAAAATCTGTAAAAAAAGAAGAAATTTGTTTTCGTTGAGAGTTGAACTCAAAACCTTTCATAATGGCGGAGGTGGGTGGCATGGTGGGTAATTTTTTAGAAAACTATAATAAATCTAATGGCTATTATTAGTTGAGTCACCTGATGGATGGCTAAATGTTTCTTTTTTTTTAGAATTTCTAAAATTTCTCTTTTTTCTAACGTATCTGGTGAGAATTAACGTGGAGCCTTCAAAAAAACATCTCCAATTAGCAATAGCAACATGGCCACCACACCAGAGGAATTCTTCGTTAAGGGTCTCATGGAGCCCTCACCTCCATCCCCACCTGTCTTCCTTGACCTTCCTCAGGAGCCCAATGGCAGCAGTGAGGGGCGACATCATCATTTACCGAACATTGACATGATTCTCCCTTACATCTCACATGTCCTCATGGATGATGACGACGTTGATGATACCCTCGTTGACGATCATCCAGCGCTACTCCAGGCGCAGCAGCCCTTTGTTCAGATCCTCTCCTCCCCTTCCATTGGCAGCCGCGCAGACAACGACTTGCTGAAAGATTGTGGTGGCGATGAAATCGCGCTAAACTTGCCATTATCCACGGGTACAGAAGCAGGGTCAGCATTCTGGAAGAGCATGGAAGAGGCAAACATGCTCTTGCCCAAAGACAACAGCATTACAAGCGACAAGCCGGTGGACCGAATGGTCAGGGAGAGCAACAGTCGTCATAACAATGTCAAGAAGAGGAATAATAGGGATGAGAATCAAGAGGAGGTAAGACAGACCTGCAAAGCTCTCAAGGAGCCAGAGGAGAACAGTGCTAATGAGAATGAGGTGCTTGATAAGCTGATGCTGAATGGCTATGAGACATGTACCAGGAATATGGAAAAGCTGCGTGTCTCCATGGACAATGAGGTGGAGAAGAAAATCAAGAAGAGTGGTAGAAAGGTGGTGAAGGATGCTACGGTGGACATATGCGCTTTGTTGATCTCTTGTGCAGAGCAGGTGGCAGCCAACAATCACATTAGAGCAAGTGAAATGCTGAACCGAATCAAGAAGCATGCATCAGCGACAGGGGATGCCACACAGCGGCTAGCTGAATGTTTCACCAAGGATCTTGAGGCACGACTAGTGGGCACCGGGAGTCTGCTGTTGGGCCCCCAGCTCACGCACTAGCTCTCGAACTCTCTGTCTCGCTCGCGCGCCCGCCGTCGCGATGAAGAAGATGAACAGTGCTCGGGTGGCGACGAACGCTTCGGCCGACGAACGGCCTGTATCTTGGCTTGATTGATCACTAGGCTCGGCGAGTTTACAAGAGAGAACACCCGGCTACTTATACACCCACGCGACACATGCAATTTGGGCCACGATCGCCGTCTTCCCGCGTCCACCATTCCTGCGCGCCATGGCCTCCACGTTCCCGTGCTCGTGCGCTTGTCCCGGCCACCTCCGCGCGTTTGGCTCCACGCTCCATCCTCCTTGATCCTATCCTCGCGCCCGAGAACCTAACAAACCCCGCTAGACTCATGCCTACGCTATGACTCGATCAACACAGCGCATACACGCGCAGCGCACACGACTCGGACTCGACATGGCCCAGGGTGACGCCGCGTTCCACGGGCTCAACCTCGCGTTCACGCTCGCAGCGCACCCGAGGCCGACCTACACGTACTCCCGTGCACCACGCACACCCGCGCCGATGGCGTGTTTATTCTAACATCTGCATTGGCAGCTGCTCATGGCACAGCGTCCATCAGTCATGGAGTTCGTCGCGGCCATGAACCTTTACTCTGTTGATTGCTGCTTCAACAGGGTGGCCTTCTTTTTCTCCATAATGACAGTCGTGAAGGCTATGGTGGGGAAGAGCAGGCTGCATGTTGTAGATTATGGCATGAGTTACGGGTTCCAGTGGGCACGCTTGCTGGCGAGCAGAGAAGGTGCCCTGCCAGAGGTCAAGATCACTGCCATAGGCCGCCCCAATCTCATGTCATGGCCAACTGAGGAGACAGTTAAAACAGGGTGCCGGCTCAGCAAATGTGCCCATAAGTTTGGCTTGCCTTCATTCAAGTTCCACGCAGTCATGAAAAAATGGGAGGACGTTTGCATCACGGAGTTGAGCATAGATGCCAATGAGGTGCTCGTCGTGAATGACTTTTTCAGTTTCAGCACCTTGGTGGATGAGAGCATATACTTTGATAGAACAAATCCTAGGGATACCGTCCTCGGCAACATCAAGAGGATGAAGCCAGATGTTTTCATCCAAAGCATTTTCAACTCCTCATATGGTTCCTCCTTGCCGCGGTTTCGAGAGGCACTGTTCTTCTTCATGGCACTGTTTGATACACTGGATGCGACCATCCCAAGGCAGAACAAATACCGATTGTTGCTGGAGCAGGTTGTTCTTGGACGTTCTGCGCTTAATTTGATCGCCTGCGAGGGCTTGGACCTGGTTGAACGCCCAGAGAAGTACAGGCAGTGGCGAGAAGAGAAACCAACGGGCAGGCTTGAGGCAATCACCACTGAAATCAGGCATTGTAGAGGAAGTGAAAGATCAGATCATGAAGCACATGAGTGGCGGAGCCAGCCAAAATTTCTAGCTGGGGCAAAACTTAGTCGATGTGCAAGCCGTGCATTTACGGTCTAGTTGGAAGACCTCTGCTGGCTCCTAGCTGCTGCCTTGTTGCTGTGGACGCAAACCACTCATGTTCTTCATCCCCTCCATGACCAAAGCTTGACACAGAGAGCAGAAAAACGGTGTGGCGACGTCTGAATCTCCCTCTTCGAACCTCTTCTTGTTTCTTGTCTCCTAACTTGGGCTAGGTCTAGGTGCAGCCATGCAGACGCATGGCCCTCAGCCCCAATAGCTATGGTCGATGGCGCTTCCGTGCGACGACCCTAGAGTTAGCACAACATCAAGGAGGACGAGCTGTGGATATGTAGAGCAAGATAGGCAGCCAGTTTGGGGACTGCAATGCTATTTTGGCTGGCTAGTTGGGCTTAGCCTCCCGGCGATCAGGCCCTTGCTTTGGGCATGTAACATGTCAACGCTTGTTGCCTTGGTATCTGGCTAGGCCACACAACCGCTAGTTGGGCCAATTCAAGTAGTCAAGTAGGACAACAGGCTACTGTTCATCTTCTCGAGTGCGTTAAGTCACCACTGGGCAGCGACTGCTCACTGCAGCCACCATGGCGTGCTGGCCTGCTGGGCAGGGAAAGAAGGGGTAGGGGGCTCTCCTCGCCGGGGCTAGCTGGGCAGCTGCCCCACCCTGCCATATGGGTGGCTCCGCCTCTGCACATCCACAATGACTTTTGAGAAAATTCTCTACAAACAAGCCACCAAAAGATTGGGAATTTCTCTTTGAACCATTGAAAAACTCATGAAGCTGTACAAACCATTGAGCGAATATTTCAGTTCTCTACGTGCCACTCCATTAGCTTCTGTTAACTTTCGAAGACACGTAGAGTTAACGTATTTTCTATATGTCCATCCTGCCCCTGCTCGTTGGAAGGAAGCGGCGCAATGGTGCAGCCCGCCGCAGCACCCTCATCAGCCCAACTGCCCTCCCCGGTCCCTGTTCTCCTCGTTGTCGCCGGCCTCACCGTCCTCTACGTGCTGCGCTGCCGTGGGAGCGGTGGCCTCCACCTCCACCGAGTGTGTTCAAGCTGCCCGTGCTAGACCACCAGGCGCTCCTCCTCCTGGCTCCCCCACCAAGCGCTGCAATGCCTGGCTGCCCGCCACAGCCCGCTCCTCTGGAAGCTCGCGAGGAGAGGCGCGTTCCAGGACCGCCCAAGCGCATGTGCGTGCACGAGCTCCTGGCCGGGCGCACGCAGGACTGGCTCCGGCACGTCCGGCGTGAGGAGGTGGCGCGCGGGATTTCACCGAGCACGCAGGAGTCGCCGAGGTTCCATCCCGACGAGGCAGCCGTAAAGGCGTGGGAAGAGCTCTGACGGTGGGGGAGGGAGAGGAGGCCAGCGGCGCTGCTCGGGTGGAACTTCCGCACGGAAGAGTGAAGACGGGAGAGGGGGAGGACACTCCGATAGCGAGGCCAAGACCTCCCATGAGTGGATCCCGAGCCCCCGCTGCATCGTCGGCCGCACGCCCGGTCCCTGGCTGCGCTAGAGGCCCGCAACGGCGCGACCCCCTCCAGCGGCTTCTTCCCCAACCACTAATACGTCCTCGCAAATACGTCCTCGACAACGCACGCGCGGCTGCTGCATCGCATCGACCCGCCGGACGCACGACGACGCCCAGCCGCTGGTGGAGGCGGCGCGCGTGGAGGGCGCGGAGACCCAACTGCTCGCCCTCCCGCGGACTGGCCATCTGCTCCTGTTGTGAACCTGCTCAACCTCATACAGCAGAGGAAGACATTGCGAAGGCCGAAGGGGATGTACGTTCCAGATGGGGAAGGATGAAGAAGGGGATGACGTGTGGGTCCCATGTGTCGGTGAGAGAAGATGGAGAGAGGTAGCAGGGGCAATATTGCCATTTCACCCTAAACTTAACTGGCGTACAAAACTGAAAAACTAGGTCCATCATTTCTACATCTCTGCGAATTTTTCAGTGGTACAAATAAGTCAGTAATAATACTCAATATTTTTTTGGCATGCATATGGACATGGATTGCTCCATATGCATATTTGGAGTGAAAAAACAAAGAACAACCTGCTCCAGCACCAACCGATACTTGTGGACACCAAATAACATTTTTTTTGGCATGCATATGGACATGGGTTGCTCCATTCTAAATTTAAGAATTTTCACAAAATATTTGGATACTATTAAATTTAGAAACTATAAGTGACAAAAAGACTGGAGTGTAAATTATATAAACATTTTGAATTTTCACCAATAAAAACACAAATGCTGCCACGGTGGGAAAAAGAGAGCCCTTAGTTTCTGACTGGACGGCAGGAGAGAGCACGACAGCTAATATTCCCACTCTACTTTTTGCTCGCACATGTCCTAAGAAAATCGGCTTTATTTTTTAAAACATTTGGATACTATTTTTTAGGTATGAACAAGTATACTGTACGCTACGTTCGATGAGTATCAGGAAAATATCCTACCTTCATTAGCAAAGTATCTAGTTTCAAAGAAAAATATTCTAAATTTAGAATACAATATTTTACACTCACAAGAAAAATATTCATCTTCAGTCCTTCATAGATGAAATTTTTGTTTTTTGAGAAAAAAATACTCTAACTTAAAATGTAAAATATTCTTATTTTACAAGTAGATTATTCTCAATTTAGAAAAATGAACTATGTAAAAAATAAATAAAAAGAATAAAACAGAAAGAAAAATTAATTAAAAAAAAGAATCATCCTAAAATAAAATAGGTAGAAACAAAAGGGCAACGAAGAAACAAAAACAGATGGCCCATCATTCCATTCCATCCACTCCGTTGGCGCGGGTCTGCTCGCTCGCCACAGTTCCGCCGGCGGCGGGCTGGCCGCGCTCTCGCCTGCCCGTCCCGCTTCGTCCCTTAGCTTTCTACTGAAATCCTCGCCGCGGGACTGCGGCGAGGCCACGGGCGCACGCGCGGTTAGGTAGTACCGCCTGCTCCGTGCTCGCCCCTCATTTCTCCATCACACAGCACGGTGAGCCCTTGTGCGCCACCCAGAGCCTCCTGGAGACCTGGAAGAGCGATTGTTATTCGTGATGAGTACGCAGGTAATGGAAGCAAACTGGATTGGTAGTCTGCTGGTGTCGGTACAGGCTGATTGGCTCCGCTGCGCTGCACTCCCCAGGTGTTTGCGGAAATTCCTCAACAAGTCAACAGTTTGGTCCCTTGAGATGAACTCATGAACATATAATGAGCTCGGCGTGTTTGTTGAAATGCGGTAACCTTCCAGAGTGCTGGATGTTTCCTGGAGAAGAGACACCTGTCAGTTTCAGCTTTCCTCTGGTTCAGACAGGAATTCGATTCCCCCTCGGAGTTGGAAAAAAAAAACTACAGTTTCTGATTGGTGCAAGGTTTGCGCCATGGCAAGTTGGACAGAGTACACAGAGACCTGGTCAGAACTCAGAGGTCCCTTTCAAGACATCTGTTTCCAGCAGGGTTGAATAGGCGCATTGCTCAACACTGTGCCTGCTCATCTTGCAGAGAACAAGAACACTGGAAGACAGGAAGCTTCTTTTATGGCTCCTTCAACCCTGGCTCGATGCTTGATCAACCAGTATATATATTTGCTTCTTGGACCTCCGCGTGTTTCATGTATGTGCCTCTTTTTTTCGTTCACATTAGCAAAAAATTATACTAAACAGCTATCAAACCTGTTTACGGCTTGCGTTCAAACTCAGCTTCTTTATCAATATTTACTGGGCGCTAACATGTCAAAGCCAATTTAAATATGTTTTGGGCTACACAGTATATATTCTTGCTTTGTCATCTTCAATAGGTATAAAAAATTTTATTCTTGACGTGTTATGTGCCGTAGCAAGCTTTTGTAACACTTATCCAATCAGCATTGGAAATATGGCTAGTCATTGTCTCCACTATCCAAGAAGCATTGGAGTTACAGTTAGCTATCATTTTTGCGATATATATTAACCAAATGCTGCTCCACCACCACACTACCGTTGATCACCATGGCCAGCACACCAGAGGAATTCTTCGTCAGAGGTCTCATGGAGCAGTCACCACCATCCCCACCTCTTTTCCTTGACCTTCCCCAGGTGCCTGATGGCAGCAGTGAGGGCCGGCATCATGTCCTTAATAATGGCATGATGCTCCCTTGCATCTCACGTGAAGGCAATGCTGACGAGAAGCACATTGATTGCACAGTGCTACTACAAGCACAGCAGCCCTTTGCTCAAATCATCTCCCCTGGCTTCAGTAATACTGGCAACATTGAGGGGTTCAGCAATTTGTTGCAGGAAGGCGATGGTGATGAAAGCCAGCTTAAATCAGCATTATCCAAAGGCAGAGATGCAGTGGAGGCATTCATGAAGGGCGTGGAAGAGGCCAACATGCTCTTGCCCAAAGATAACGACATTAGAAGGGATGAGCTGATGAATCAAACGGTCAGGGAAAACAGCGATCACAGTGGAGTCAGGAAGAGGTATAATAGGGATCACCATCTAGAGGAGATAAGAAGGACCAGCAAGGCTGTGACGATGATGGAGCCAGAGGAGACTTTTCCTAATGAGATGCTTGATGAAATGATGTTGCATGCCTGCTATGAGACATGCATCAGGGACATGGAAAAGTCGCGTTTCTCCATGGATATTGGGGTGGAGAACAAAAATAGGAAGAGTCGTAGCAAGACGATGAGAGGCAATGTGGTGGACATAAGTGCATTGTTGATCCGTTGTGCGCAGGAGGTGGCAGCGAACAACCACAAGAGAGCCCGTGAGGTATGTGACTTACAGTGGGGAAGAGCTGAGAGAGCTCCAAGCAGTCCATAGGACTTGGTAGATATATATGGGCCACATGGGCCATAACACTATGGGCCTTAACACCCCCCTTCAAACTCAAGGTGGAAGCGGAGGATCTGAAGCATTGAGTTTGAGCATGTGAAACCAATGTTGCTCGCTAGTTTGTGATTTGGTGAAGAAATCTGCCAACTGCAGCTCTGAAGGAACATATTGAAGATCAATTGTCTTTTGCTGGCAATGAGATCGAGTAAATGAAGCATCAACACCAATATGCTTTGTAAGTTCATGCTTCACAGGATCATGTGCAATTGCTATGGCTCCAGTACTGTCACAGAGAAGAGGTGTGGGGCCATCACAAGGGATTCCGAAATCAGCTAACAGCCACCGCAGCCATATAATTTCTGAAGTAGTGGTGGCAAGTGCGCGGAGCTCAGCCTCCGTACTAGACCGGGATACAGCTGCCTGCTTCTTGGACTTCCATGCGATAGGAGAAGAACCAAGAAAAATACAATAGCCAGTAATAGAACGACGATCCATCTTATCACTCGCCCAAGTGGAGTCCGAGTAAGCATGAAGCTGAAGCGGACTATCACGAGCATAAAACAAGCATTGAGATGTTGTTCCCCGTAAGTAGCGCAACACCCTAAGAAAATGGCCATAATGAACAGAAGTGGGAGCACTGACAAACTGACTCAAAATATGAACCGCATGAGCAATATCAGGTCGAGTGACAGTGAGGTAAACAAGACTACCCACAATATGCCTATATCGAGAGGGATCCTCAAGAGGTGTACCATCACTCGGACGAAGTTGCAAGCTAAGTTCCATAGGTGTTTCAACTTTGCGGTGGTCACTAAGTCCAGAACGGGCAACAAGATCCTGGACGTACTTGGATTGAGAGAGATAGTAGCCGTGTGCTGATTGCAAAACCTCAATCCCTAAGAAATAACTGAGAGGACCCAAGTCAGACATCTGAAATTGCTCACCTAGTTCTTTCTTCACATGAGATATATGTTCTGGATCATCACCCGTAATCAGCATGTCATCAACATATAGCAAGAGCAAAGTGCGTCCCCGTGGAGAGAGATGAATAAATAACGCAGGATCATGATCACTAGGAGAGTAACCAGCTTCCTGTATGACAGAGACAAATCGCTGAAACCAAGCACGAGGAGCCTGTTTTAAACCATATAGAGCCCGGCGAAGACGACAAACATATCCTGAAGGAGCATCAACGCCAGGGGGTGGGTGCATATAGACCTCTTCATGTAAATCACCATGAAGGAAAGCATTCTTGACATCCATCTGAGAGATAGTTCATGAAGAAGCAGCAGCCACTGCAATCAAAGTACGGATGGTGGTCATATGTGCAACTGGTGCAAAAGTGTCATCATAATCTCGGCCCTGAGTCTGCTGAAAACCTCTAGCCACGAGGCGTGCTTTATACCGCTCAATGGAGCCATCAAACTTGGTCTTAATTTTAAATACCCACTTGGAGGTAATAGGTTTGACTTGTGCTGGAAGTGGAACAAGATCCCATGTGCCTGTACGATCTAGTGCAGCCAACTCCTCAAACATAGCTAGCTTCCAATCTAGAATACTAGAAGCTTCCTCATAAGTGGATGGCTCGTCAACAATTGCATTAACACGGGGGTACCCAAACACAGTACGATCTCGTAGATTGTATCGCTGACCAGCCTGTAACCCATCAGAAACAGAATGTGACTCATCAATGTTAGTGGGAACATCCGCAGTAGGAGCATCAGGACTGGCCATGGAACGACGAGCATAGACTTTAGTGACAGGTGGTTTAGAAAAAGAATGGGAAGGTGCAGGGGTAGGTGGAGATGGCATTTGAGAAGGTGGTGTGATGGAAATAGGAATGGATGGTGGGGATGGTGGTGCAGACGAAGTGGATGGTGGTGAGACAAAAGAGTCATCATCATGTGACAAAGATGGAGGGA
This sequence comes from Paspalum notatum, assembly GCA_022530915.1. NCBI lineage: Eukaryota > Viridiplantae > Streptophyta > Magnoliopsida > Poales > Poaceae > Paspalum > Paspalum notatum. Next base: position 9,270,675 of record CM039691.1, read on the forward strand.
GACACATAAAAGAGGTGGACTCAATCAGAGAATATGAGGAGTGTGTAGAGGGATTGTAAAAGAAAGGACGATTTTCAACAAAACACACATCCCGTGAGATACGAATGCGACGAGATGAAGAATCATAACATCGATAGCCTTTATGCTCAGGACTATATCCTAGAAAAACACACTCAACAGATTGTTCCGTCAATTTAGTCCGTTCACGAGGTGCAAGCAAGACATAGCACGTACACCCAAAAACTCGAAGATGATCATATCTTGGAGGAGTACCAAAAAGCACTTCACCAGGACATTTGCCAGACAGTTTGGATGATGGTTGTCTATTTATGAGATAGACTGCAATAGAAATAGCTTCGCCCCAAAAGTGAGAAGGGACAAAAGAAGATATCAAAAGGATGCGTGCAGTCTCTATGAGATGGCGGTGTTTGCGTTCAGCAACTCCATTCTGAGCATGAGCCCCCGGACAAGAGAGCTGTGCCAGAGTATCCTCAGAGACTAAAAATTGTCGAAAAGTATTAGACAAGTACTCACCACCAGAGTCTGAGCGAAAAACTTTGATGGGACTAGAAAACTGAGTGTGAACCATGCAAAGAAAAGACATGGATTCCAACTGAGAGCGATGTTTCATGAAGTAAATCCAAGTATAACGAGAATGATCATCAATAAAAATAACATAGTATTTACGACCACCCTTGGAAACAAAGGGAGCAGGACCCCAAACATCAGAATGAACAAGATCAAATAGTCTAGTAGAATGAGAAACACTAGATGGATATGGAAGCTGAACTTGTTTTCCCAACTTACAACCCTTACAATGAAAACTAGACTCAATGGAGGTACGACCTAGACATCCTGACTTTATTAAGGTAGACAGACGCGACCCACAAAGGTGACCAAGGCGATGGTGCCACTGAGCAAAAGATGAAGCCGAAACTGATGCAGCGGAAGACACATGAGGTGGAGACACGGTTGAAGGCGGAAGACGCAAGGTGTCCATAATGTAGAGGTTAGGAGCACCTTTACGGCGATGGCCAGTCCCAATCACAGCCCCGCTCCGAAGATCCTGAACAAAACAGGATGAGTCATCAAATCCAACAAAACAATTATGATCTGTAAGTTGTCCTACTGACAAGAGATTCATAGACAACTGAGGTACAAAGGAAACATTAGGGATAGCAAAACGGGAATTGCAAAGGGAGCCTTGGTGAGTAATGTGACAAGATGTGCCATCAGCGGTCTGAACCGAAGCACCATCAATGGCTGGCTTGCAAGAAGCTAGCTGAGACTGATCAGATGTCACATGAAAGGAGGCCCAGAGTCAAGAACCCATGATGATGATGAAGCAGTGACGGGTGAAGCAGCTGCAACAGACACTGAGCCTCTAGGAGTAGAACCAGGACCATGATCACGAGGAACACGAGCCGCACGACGTGCATGAAAATCAGCCAACTTTTGTGGATGCTTAGAGAAACAGTTTTTTGAAGTATGGTTGGTCTTGCCACAATGCTTGCAAAGCTCTAAAGATGAAGTCCTATATGTACCCATCCTCTGAGAAGCAGCCAACACACTATGAGAACCTGGACCAGCAGCCATAGACAAGGACTTCAGACGAGTCTCTTCAGCAAGTAAATCAGACAAAGCCTGTGACATGGTAAGGGTAGAAGAACTCTGAAGCAACCGTGTACGAAGGGAATCATACTCAGCCCGTACTCCCATAACAAATCTATATGTAAGAAACTTCTCAATGAACTGGTGGGCTGGACATGGATCAGCAGTACACTCAGGTACCATGGAAGTCAAAGCACCCATCAGACGATCAAAAGCAGAATAGTACTCATCAATATACATATCATGCTGCTCAATGACATGAATTTGCTGCATGAGAGTGTGTAAAAGAGCACCAGTATCCTGAACATAGCGTGCCTTTAAGTTATTCCATATGGCCTTGGCTGTTTTAAATCTACGAAGACTCATAATCATAGATTGTTTAGTACTGTTGACCATAGCAGCCATCACCTTCCCATCATTAATTTCCCAATCCTTAACAGCAGCAGCATTGCTACGATCAGTTTTAAGCTCAGGTTTGTCATCAGTCAAATGAGAGAGTAAACCATAGCCCCGCAAAGCAGTTTCAACTGATAAGGCCCACTCTGGATAGTTTTGACCATCTAGAGTGATATTGATAACAATAGCATTGATCTGGGACATGTTGCAAAGTGCTAGTAGTGAACCAAAGTATAGCACAGAAGTAGATATCAGTTACCACACCATGAAGGATCTGTTACTGAGCCAGCAGAGGAAGAACCAACAAAGACTTCCACAGCAGCAGAGCACCGGAGCAGAGCACACAGCCGTAGATGTCCACAGGCAGAGCACAACGGAGCAGCAGCAGAGCACCCACACCGAGATCTTGGCGGAGGGGCGGCAACGGCAGGCGACGCGGGCGGACGGTCCGCCTGTGGGGGAGGACGGCGCAGGCGCGGACGGTCCACGCGGGCTGCGCGGCAGATCCGCGATGCGACCGGCGGAAGACGGCGCGGGCGTGGACAGCGGAAGACGGCGACAGGAGGCCGCGACGGGCAGCCGACGGGAGACGGCGCAGCAACCGCGACGGGCGGCGGCCGGCGGACGGCGGAAGATGGGCGTGGAGGAACGGCGAGGGGCGCGACGAGGGCGACGGGCGACGGCGGAAGAGCAGCAGCGACGGGCGGCGGCTCACCCTAAACCTAACCTTGCTCTGATTCCATGTGACTTACAGTGGGGAAGAGCTGAGAGAGCTCCAAGCAGTCAATAGGACTTGGTAGATATATATGGGCCACATGGGCCATAACACTATGGGCCTTAACAAGGTACTCAAGCAAATCAAGCAACATGCATCAGCAACAGGGGATCCTATGCAACGGTTAGCTCAATGTTTCAGCAAGGGTCTGGAGGCACGGCTAGTGGGCACAGGGAGTCTGCTTTGGCAGTTGCTCATGGCAGAGCGCCCCTCAATGGTATAGCTCCTCAAGGCCTACAACCTTTACTTTGAAGCCTGCTGCTTCAGTAGGGCGATGCTTATGTTCTCCAGAATGACCATCGTACAGGCCATGGTGGGCAAGAGCAGGTTGCACATTGTTGATTATGGTATGCATTTTGGATTCCAATGGCCAGGCTTGCTCCACTTGTTAGCAAGCAGAGTGTGAGTATCTGAATTCTTACTCTCATTGGGAGAGGATGACACTAGGAGTTGTGGGCGATTTTCTGGTTTATTTCTCACACAATGCCATGCCAACTTGAGGGGTTGGGGGTACATATTTATAGGTGGCCGAACCAAGCATATGCTAAGATGCTAGTCTAAAAGCTAGTCTAAGATGCTGTCCTTAGGTGCTGTCCTAAAGATGCTAGTCTAGTCTAAGATGCTGTCCTGGTTGGGGCAGCAAGATGCTGTCCTTGCAGAGAACCACAGGACCACAAAGACCAAGAGTACAAGAGTTATTCCATCATTCTCCCCCTAAGTCTTGTGCGTCGGTCTGTGGGAAAGTTGGACCATCCCGGTCCTGGAGCGAAGCTCAAGGAACTTGATCCTCCCAAGGGGCTTGGTGAGAAGATCCGCAAGCTGGTCCTTGGTGTTGATGTAGCGCGCCTTGATGCTCCCTTCCTCCCAGCAATCCCGGATGAAATGGTACCTCACCCGGATGTGCTTGCTCCGTTCATGGAAAACGGGGTTTTTTGCCAGGGCCAGAGTGGACTTGCTGTCCACCCTGAGTTCAACTGCGTCAGTGTCTCTGCCGAGGAGATCACCGAGCAGTCGAGCAAGCCAAAGAGCCTGAGTTGAAGCGGTGGAGGCCGCTATGTACTCGGCCTCGCAACTGGACAGCGCCACCACTTGCTGCTTAACCGACTGCCAGCTAACAAGACACTTGCCGAGGAAGAAGAGAATCCCGCTCGTGCTCTTGCTGGTGTCGATGTCGCCGCCGTGGTCGCTGTCGCTGTAGCCGACGAGGTGCGCCTCTCCAGGGCACCTCGGGTAGTAGAGGCCGTGGTCGAGAGTCCCCGCAACATAGCGGATGATCCTCTTCACAGCCTGCTGGTGCTCCGTCGTCGGTCGCTGCATGAACCGACTAACATAGCCGACGGAGAAGGCTAAGTCCGGCCGTGTGTGGACGAGGTAGCGAAGGCTGCCCACAAGGCGTCGGTACTGAGTAGCGTCCACCTCCTCCGCTGTGCTATCGCGGCTCAGCTTCAGCCGCTCCTCCATCGGAGTGAGAGCTGGGTTGCAATCGGTGAGCCCAGCCAGCTCAACGATGCGCTTGGCGTAGGCAGTCTGTCGAAGTGTGATCCCGGAGTCGTCCTGGTGCACCTCGATCCCCAGGTAGAAGGAGAGAGGTCCCAGGTCACTCATCTGGAAGGTGGCCTTCATCTCTTCCTTGAACGCAGCCACCTCCGCATCCTTGACGCCGGTGATCACCAAGTCGTCGACGTAGACACCCACCAGCAGGGCGTTTCCACCATTGCCCCGCCGGTAGATGGCCGCCTCGTGCGGGCTTTGCTCGAAGCCCACCTCTTTGAGCGTGGAGTCCAACTTGGCATTCCACGCCCTCGGTGCCTGCCGCAAGCCGTAGAGGGCCTTGCGCAGGCGCAGCACCTTGCCCTCCTTGCCGGGGATCTCAAATCCCGGCGGCTGGTGCACGTAGACCTCCTCCTTCAGATCGCCGTTAAGGAACGCCGATTTGACGTCCATGTGATGGACATGCCAGCCTTCCTGGGCAGCCAGCGCAAGGAGAAGTCGCACGGATTCCATCCGTGCCACGGGGGCGAAGGCATCGTCGAAGTCGATCCCCTCCTGCTGCACGAACCCGCGAGCCACCAAGCGAGCCTTGTGCTTGATGATGGCGCCAGCTTCATCCCTCTTCAGCTTGAACACCCACTTAAGAGTGATCGCGCGGTGACCGCGAGGGAGGTCAGCAAGCTCCCAGGTGCGGTTCGTCTCAACCGCGTCCATCTCCGACTGCATCGCGGCCCGCCATGCCGCGTGTCTCTCGGCCTCTGCAAAAGAGCGAGGCTCGCCGTCGTCGCACGCAAGGTGCAACTGCGCCTCCAAGTCGCGAGGCACCAGTCCCGGCACTGGTTGGTCGCCGAAAAGGTTCTCCATCGTACGATACCGCAACGGCTCGCCGTCGTGGTACGCGTCGAGGCGCTCCTCGTCGTGGGAGAGTGGAGTAGCAAACTCCGCCATGCCGTGGTCGACGCGGGCTGGTGTCGGAGTGGACGTGCCCAAAGGAGTGACCGTCGGTGCTGAAGTGCGTGGGGTAGCCGGCTGCGGTGGTGTTGGTGAAGAACTTGGTGCAACCGAAGTCGTGGCTGGAGAGCGTGACACTGGAGTCCGTGGAGGCTCGAGGACTGGGGTAGGCATGCTCGGTGAAGAGGAGCTGCCTACTCCCCCAGCTCTCTCGAAGTGGATGTACTCGACAGTGAAGTCGTCGTACGTCGGAGTCGAGCCGTCGTCCACCGCCTTGTCCCATGCCCATCCTCGCCCTTCATCGAACACCACGTCGCGCGCTGTGCGCACACGCTGTGTCCCTGGGTCAAGAATGCGGTAGGCCTTCGAGCCCTCCGCGTAGCCGATGAACACCCCTGGAGTGCTCCTGTCGTCGAGCTTGCCGATGTGGCCAAGCTCCTTGACGAACGCGAGGCAGCTGAAGACCCGTAGGTGTGAGACCGCCGGCTTGCGCCCATGCCAAGCCTCATACGGCGTCTTGCCGTTGAGAGCCTTGGTGGGCGAGCGGTTGAGGATGTAGACAGCTGTCGCCACCGCCTCTCCCCAGAAGACAGCCGGCATCCCCCTCTGCTTAAGGAGAGCCCGAGCCATCCCTACGACCGTCTGGTTGCACCGCTCGACGACGCCGTTCTGCTGCGGGCTGTACGGCGCGGAGTAGTGGCGCCGAATGCCTTCATCCACGCAGTACGACGCGAACTCGGCTGCCGTGAATTCGCCGCCGTTGTCGGTGCGCAGCACGCGCAACTTGCGGCCACACTCTGCCTCCACAGCAGCCTGCGCGCGCCTGATGGCGTCCGCAGCCTCTCCCTTGCTGCCGAGAACCATCACCCACATGTAGCGGGAGAGGTCGTCGACGAGCAGCAGGAAGTAGCGTCGTCCTCCTGGTGTAGCTGGAGTCACGGGGCCACACAAGTCCCCGTGCACGAGCTCGAGCCGCTCCTTGGCTCGGAAGCTCGACTGGTGGGGGAAGGGGAGCCGCCTCTGCTTTGTCAGCACGCAGACGTCGCAGAGCTGCTCCACATGGTCAAGGCTCGGCAGGCCTCGCACCATCTCGTTGGCACTGAGCCGCTTCAGGGCCTCAAAGTGAAGGTGCCCAAAGCGCTCGTGCCACTGCCACGCCTCGTCGTCCCGTCGAGCAGCAAGGCAGAGGGGTTGTGCCACCTGCACATTGAGGACGTAGAGTCGGTTGGTCCCTCTAGTTACCTTGGCAAGAAGTCGACGATGGTGGTCCCAAATCCTCAGGACTCCGCTCTCGATCACCACGCGCGAGCCATTCTCATCCAGCTGTCCCAAGCTGATGATAGAGTTCCTCAACGCGGGGATGTAGTAGACTCCGGTGAGCAGCTTGTGCTCACCAGACGCGGTGGTGAAAAGGACAGAACCGACGCCCTTGATCTCCACACCGGAGGCGTCCCCAAACTTTACGGAGCCTCGGACAGTGGAGTCAAGCTCGGTGAAGAACTCCCTTCGACCTGTCATGTGATGGGTGGCGCCGGTGTCGAGACACCACCCGTCAGTCTTGTCGTTGCTGGAGTCATCGCCGAGGAAGGCGTGTGCTTTTGGCTCGTCGAGGTGGAGGAGATTCGCTGCGGCCGATGCAGCTGGAAGTGGCTCGATGCTCGCGTGCGCCAGGAGCAGAGCCGGCTCTTCTTCTTCCACCTGTGCGACGTGGGCCTGGCCGCGTCATGGCTGTCGACACTCCTTGGCCCAATGGCCAAGCTTGCCACAGTTGCGGCAGGGGTCGTCGCGTGCCGGCTTCTGGTTGCCGGCGGCGCCTCCCTGGGCGCCCCCGCGGGCGTCACCTTCGGCACGTCCTTGTGCCCTGGTCTGGACGCGTTTGCGCCCCTTGCGCGGCTTGCGCTTGCGGTCGCCCGTCGCGGAAGAAGACTTCCCCTTCTTCCCGTCACCTTGGCAGGCCTCCCACTGTTCCCGAGTGAGATATAGCTTCCCTCCGATGTTGATAGGGCCCGAAGGGGGCTGGACCTCGTCGCTGTCGACGACCTTGAGACGACCTATCGCCTCTTCGATCGACATCGTGGACAGGTCCAGCAGCGACTCGATCGAGCGAGCGATCTGCTTGTACTTCTCGGGGATGCACCGGAAAAGCTTCTGGACAGCTCGCTCCTCGTCGTAGGTGTCGTCGCCGAACTGCACCAACTTCTGCAGCAGAGTGTTGAGACGGAGAGCAAAGTCATCAACGTCCTCACCTGGCTTGAAGGCCAGGTTCTCCCACTCCTTGCGAAGTGCCTGCAGTGTGGTCTTGCGGGCACGGTCGCTGCCGATGCGTGCTGCAGCGATGGCGTCCCAGGCCTCCTTGGCAGTCCGCTTTTTGGAAAGCGAGAACTGCATCTCGGGCGGGAATGCAGCGATGAGGGCATCCAGCGCCCGTCGATCTTCGTAGTAGTCGACGTCGCCGTGCCGAACTGCTTCCCACATGTGCCGCACTTGGAGCCGTACCCGCATCACCGCAGCCCACTCAACGTAGTTGGTCTTGGTGAGGGTAGGCCACCCACTGCCGGGACCGACGTCCCTAACAATTGCCTGGTACCCGTGGTGATCACGGTACCGGTCCGGGGAGGGAGAGCCGCGCCGCCTGTGAAGGCTGCGATCTCTGCCTCCGCCGGGGGCGCCGTCAGCGCGTCCGCGCCTGTCGGGGCTGCCACCGCCGCTGGGAGCGCGGCCTCCGCGTGCGCCTCCGCCCGGGGCGCCGTTGGCGCGTCCGCACCTATCTGGGCTGCCGCCACCACGCTCATGGGGTTGCGCGTCTGCCCACTGCGCTATCCGCTCCCGCGCTGCATCCCTCGCCAGCCTGAGCACCTCATCGGTGCCGTCGACAGAGGCAGAGCTGCTGGTGCTACTGCCGCGCAGAGCCTCGAGCTCTGCTGCCGCTGCACGCGCTGCGTCCGCCGCCGCCGCTGCTTCCACTTCCGCCCTTGCTGCTGCCAGTTCCGCCGCTGCCAGCCTTGCCGCCCGTGCCGCCGTCGCTGCAGTCTCTGCTGCGGCTCGCTCGCGGTCTGCTGCCGCGGCGACCTCGGCCTCCTGCCGGTGCCGCGCGCTCGAGGCGACCGAGCGCTGAGACTGTCCGTCGGACATGGCGCGCTAGTGGGGGGCTGCTGCTTGGGGAGGTGGCTGCTTCAGACGAGCTGCTGCTTGTCTATTCAGGTGAGGAAGAATGAGCAGGAACAGCAATTATTACTGCTGCTGGCTGGGAGTGAAGGGATGGCTGCTGGGAAGGAGATGAGCAGGAGATGTTTAGGCTGCAGGAAAGAACGGCTCTGATACCAGTTGTGAGTATCTGAATTCTTACTCTCATTGGGAGAGGATGACACTAGGAGTTGTGGGCGATTTTCTGGTTTATTTCTCACACAATGCCATGCCAACCTGAGGGGTTGGGGGTACATATTTATAGGTGGCCGAGCCAAGCATATGCTAAGATGCTAGTCTAAGATGCTAGTCTAAGATGCTGTCCTTAGGTACTGTCCTAAAGATGCTAGTCTAGTCTAAGATGCTGTCCTGGTTGGGGCAGCAAGATGCTGTCCTTGCAGAGGACCACAGGACCACAAAGACCAAGAGTACAAGAGTTATTCCATCACAGAGAAGGTCCCCTACCAGAGGTTAAGATCACCGCCATAGGCCGGCCCAAGCCCAAGTCCTTGCCAGATGTGCAGATTGAGGAAATAGGGTGCCGGTTCAGCAAATGTGCCCATAAGTTTGGCTTCGCTTCATTCAAGTTCCATGCAATCATGACAGAGTGGGAGGAAGCTTGCATCAAGGACTTGAAAACAGACGCTGATGAGGTGCTATCGTGAATGACCTCTTCAGTTTTAGCACATTGATGGACGAGAGCATATACTTTGACATGCCAAGCCCCAGGGATACTGTCCTCAATAACATCAAGAAGATGAGGCCAAATATATTCATCCAGAGTGTTTTGAACCGTTCAAATGATCCCTCCTTCATGTCACGGTTTCGAGAGGCGTTGTTCTACTACATGTCTTTTTTTTACATATTGGATGCAACCGCTCCAAGGGAGAGCAAATCTCAATTGATGCTGGAGCAGGTCGTGCTTGGACATTCTGCACTCAATGCCATCGCATGTGAGGGTACGGATCTCATGCAACGGCCTGAGAAGTACAAACAGTGGCAGGCAAGAAACCAACGGGCAGGCTTGAGGCAGCTGCCACTAAAATCAAGCATTGTAGGTGTAGTCAAAGATGAGGTCAAGAAGCACCATCACAAGGACTTTTTGATCTGTGAGGATGGCAAATGGCTTCTGCAAGGATGGATGGGGCGTGTCCTCTTTGCACACTCCACATGGGTACCAGAAGATGCCTCTTCTTGATGAGTTTTTATTTTTTTTCTAATGCCACGTTATATACCATGGTCTTCGGCACAGCAGCTCCCTGAGAACTACTTGTTCATGTATGTATATATACATCTTAAAGTTTACTCACTCTGGGCTACGAATAGTTACATTGATGATTGAATCTTTTTGTAACATCTTGTATTCAGGCATTCTGGATTTACAAATGCCAGTGCCATTGGTCATTTATTTGTGACTCCGTGTTTCGCCCAGTGGCTAGTTGGTATCTGTCGTCATGGCGCAGTGCTGCCTCAAAGATGGATTGTTCGCCCGACTAGAAAAGGACGGATTGTTCATAGATGTAATATCCATTGTATGCGTAGATCAAATGTTTTAGTGGCCAATTTCTCATATGCATGTTAGGATGTTCAATTTCAGTCTTGAAAACTCTGAAGAAGAAACCAACAGGTAGACAGTTGCAGAAGAGAAACCAATAGGTATGTTTGGGGTAGCTGCCACTGAAATTATGCATTGTAGGGGAAGCGAGTTTGATACTATTCGTGCAAGTCAACATCCGTTGGAGAGCTAATCAGAGGTCCCTTTCAAGACATCCGTTTTCATCAGAGTTCAGTAGTCACACTGATGATTTGTGCCTGCTCATCTTGCAGAGAAGAGGAAGCTTCCTTGAAGGCTCCATCAACCCTGGCTCAATGCTTCATCAACCAGTATATTTGCTTCTTGGACCCCGTGTGTTTCATGTACGTGCTTTGTTCTCTCCTTCACATTTGCAAAGAAATTGTATAAACACCTATAGAAGCTATTTGCTGTTTGCGTTCAGAGTCTTCAGACTCAACTTATTCATTTTTCAGTTTTCCTGATCACTATTTCTCTATGTTTGCATGTAAAAGCTAATTTAAATATGTTTTGCATCAAGGCACATAATGACATATTATTGCTTTGTCATTTTCATTAGATAAAAGAAATGGGGGTTGGCTTGATGGTCTTCTTTCCAAAATACGGAGTATTATTCTTGACATGATCTGTGTAGTAGCTAGCTTTTCCTACCATTATTCTAGCAACATTGGAAAAATAGCTAGCTGTTGTCTCCACTATCCAAGCAGCATTGGAGCTATAACTAACAATTGTCTGTTGCACTCCAGGCCATAGGTTGTTAGCATCATTAACCAAAAGTTTGTCTGTTCTTTTTTTTTTCTTGAACCACGCAGGAGAGCTGCGCGTCATTTCATTAAGAAAGCAAATAAGAAGGCCCTGGGAGAGAAGAGTCTCCCAAGGCCAAGCAGTACAACAAGTTTGTCTGTTCTTGTCATTATGATATATATTAACCAAAAGCCATTGTGCCATCCCACTACCAGTGATAACCATGGCAACCACAACAGAGGAATTCTTCTTCAAGGGTCTCATAGAGCAGTCACCTCCATCACCACCTCTCTTCCTTGACCTTCCCCAGAAACCCAATGGCAGCAGTGAAGGCCAGCATCATGTCCCTAATAATGACATGATGCTCCCTTACATCTCATGTCTGCTCATGGAGGATGACGTTGACGATAAGCTCATTGATCACCCAGTGCTCCTCCAGGTGCAGCTACCCTTCGCTCAAATCCTCTCAACCCCTTCCTTCAGCACCAGCACTGTTAACATGGAGGGGTTTAACGATTTATTGCAACAAGGCGATAGTGATGAAAATACACTCAACCTAGCATTATCAAAGGATACTGATGCGGTGCAGGCGTTCATGAAGGGCATGGAAGAGGCCAACATGCTCCTGCCCAAAGATAACTTTAGAAGCGATGAGCTAGTGAATCAAATGGTTACAGAAAGCATCAATCATTGTGGGGTCAAGAAGAGGTATAATAGGGATCACCGTCTAGAGGAGGGGGTAAGAAGGACCAGAAAAACTGTTACAATAATCAAGGAGCCAGAGGAAAATCTTGCTAATGAGATGATTGACGAAATGATGCTGCATGGCTACGAGACATGCATCAGGGACATGGAAAAGTTGAGTGTTGCCATGGACAATAAGGTGGAGAATAAAAACAGGAAGAGTGGTAGCAAGGTGGCGAGGGCTGATGAGGTGGACCTACGCGCTCTGTTAATGTCCTGTGCGGAGGAGGTGGCAACAAACAATCACGTGAGAGCGAGTGAGGTGCTGAAGAAAATCAAGCAACATGCATCAGCAACAGGTAATGCCACACAACGGATGGCTCAATGTTTCAGCAAGGGTTTGGAGGCACGGCTAGTGGGCACTCAGAGTCTGCTCTGGCAATCACTAATGGAATGAAAGTATTAGGTGCATTAGTTAACCTAAAAGGCATGACCAACTACTCATACAAGCCAAACTTTGTTTTGAAAGCAGTTTTCCACTCATTACCTAGTTTCATTCTAATTTGATGGTAGCCACTACGCAAATCAATTTTGGTAAACATGACAGAGCCACTTAATTCATCAAGCATGTCATCTAAACGAGTAATAGGATGACGATAACGAATGGTTATATTATTAATGGCTCAACAGTCAACACACATAAGCCACGTACCATTTTTCTTAGGAACCAAAATGACAGGAACACCACAAGGACTAAGACTTTCACGTACGTACCCATGGTCCAGTAGCTCTTGGACTTGTCTCTGTATCTCCTTAGCCTCCTCTGGATTGGTCCTATATGCAGCACGGTTGGGCAAAGTAGCATCCGGGATCAAATCAATTTGATGCTCAATTCCTCGCAAGGGTGGTAGGCCGGGTGGAATCTCAGCAGGAAAGATATCCTTAAACTCCTGCAAAAGGTTAGCAACAGCAGGCGGCAACGAGGGAGGCATATCATCAAGTGAAAATAGAACCCTCTTGCACAATAAAGCATATCCGAAAACATCATCAAAGGCAGACGCAACAAGATCAGATTTTGTTGCAAGCATAGCACCACCCTTTAACTTAATAGCAAGAGAACTAGTAGGTGGTGTAGACGGTTCAGTTTTAAGTGGAACAATAGATTTTGATGCTTGCTGATTTTCAGAAGTTAAAGCCTTATCACGTTCTGCAGTTTTAGCTATGGCCCTATCACATTTCACAATTTCAGCAAGGGTCAAAGGAAGCAAAGTAATTTTCTTGCCTTTATGCACAAAAGTGTATGTATTAGTTCTACCAATGTGTGTTGCATCAGTATCAAATTCCCAAGGTCTACCCAACAAAATAGAACATGCTTGCATAGGAATAACATCACAATCGGCATAGTCATGGTAGGTACCAATAGAAAAATTTACACGTGCAGTATGTGTTATCTTGGCCTTACCGCAGTTGTTAAGCCATTGAATATGATATGGATGAGTGTGGGCACATGCCGAAAGACCAAATTTTTTGATAAAATCAACACTCACCAAATTATTGCAACTCCCACCATCAATGATAGTACGAACACGGCAACGGCACTTGTTGATGATAAAATAAATCTGAAATAGATTATGCCGCTGCAACTTGTTCTCATGTTCTACCTGTGCACTCAAAACACGTTGAAGAACATAGGTGCCATTGTGAGTGTAGTCTTCCGCATCATCTCCGCCAAAAGCTGCTGACTCCTCCTCTGAAGCCTGTACATCCTCCTCAGCTTCACTAGTGCTGATGTAACCACCATTATCTGTAGCAATGTAGGCTCGCTTGCTAGGACACTCCCTCATGACATGTCCCATCCCTTTGCACCGATGGCACACAATGTTTGCTGATGTGGTAGGTGTTGTAGCAGAGATAGTGTCGGTCTTCCCTATTTTTGGCACAAAAACAGATTTGCTCACCTCGGGCGTAGAAGGTGTCGCTGGTGGTGGTAAAGTACGTCTCGTGTCAGGCGGTGCTGCACGTTCCTTGCTCGATTGCAACCTGGAAGAAGATGAAACACCAAAAGTATTGCGCAAAGATTGCGCACGGTCCTGCAATTCTTGTTCAGCCAAAACAGCAATGTGGAACAACTGGTCTGTGGTGTTGTAGTCTTTGTAAGCAACAATATTTTGAATATCTTTGCGCAGCCCAGAATAAAAACGTGTCATAGTATCATCATCTTCCTCATCAATATCACAACACAACATGGCAATATGCAAATCATTATAGTATTCATGAACAGAACGATTGCCTTGATCAAAACGTTGCAATTTCTTTTTCAAATCACGCTTATAAGAAAGAGGAATAAAACGACTACGCATAGAACGTTTAAGTTTAGACCATGTATCTGGGTCTTGACCACGTTTAACTAAATCATTCCACCAAACTATAGCATAACCAGTAAATTCACTAGTAGCATATCGAATACGCTGATTAGCAGGAATCATATGAGAGTTAAATTTTTGTTCAACCGTCATCTCTCAATCTAAGTAAGCATCAGCATTATATGAACCATCAAAGGGAGGAATTTTAAATTTAACCCTAGCAAACTGGTTATCATTATCACCTCTATTACCTTTGTTTCTTTTGTTGCCGCGACATGGAGGTGGTGGAGGTGGTCGATGTGGTTTCTTACCCTGTTTACCAGACCGCCAATCTTGTTTACTATATGCTTCGTCATCCCCTTCCTCACTGGAAACCTCGGACTGGGACTTCTCGGATGACGAAGAAGAAGAAGTAGAAGTAGCAACCTTGTTTTCAACAGCGTCGAGTCGCGTCGACAAATCATCTATCACATGTCGTATATCGTGCCAAGCTGGAGTGACGTCCGCCCTGAAATCACCAAGAAGCTTGTTTTGCGCAGCAATAAGTCTTTTTAGTTCGCCCTTTGAGACATAGCCATCGTCGTCGCCTTGAAAGAATGGATCAAGTCCTGCTATAGTTAGTGACACAAGACAGAGAAAGAAACAAGATTATCCGTAATAAGTAGGAAGGTGGAATCGCTCACACTCCAAGCGTATACCAAGCGCTTGCAAATGTTCTTACCGTGCACAGCAAAAGACAATGGCGATCCTAGAAGAGGCGAAGACGGTCAAGAGACAATAACACACCTGAACAGTGGGATGATTGCAAGAGACCGACCTGTACTGCTCAAGAAAAATATAGTGGAGCTTGGGATGGCTCAATACGTGGCTAAGCAAAAACAATGCCATAACAGATTAGCAAAACTGAATAATGATCCAATGCAGGAGGTCGTTGCTGGTCAAAAGCTATTCAAAATCAAAGCACCCAAGTATGACAAATTGGAAGGTGGAAGGTGGAGAGGTGAAAGAGGAAACAAAAACTCGTTGAATCTTTTCTATATTTTTTTTACACTGTTTTTTTCCACTTTTTTTTACTAACTTTTTTTTCAACTTTTTTTTTCACTTTTGTTCACAGCATAGAAGGACCACAGATAATTTCAGAACAAACGGAAACAGGATACGGACTATAGAAGGAAAACAGCGAGAACAAGCATGTCAAACACAAGCGTGCCAAAACTTCGATGGCCGAAATCCCGATCTTCTTGGCCGATTTTCGCAAAAATACGATCGCCGAACCCGGCTAGCCGGGGAGAACCAGATGCGAAATTTTCTGCAGATTTTCGAAATGTACTTATTTGCCCTATTCCGAGTTCCGAGCGAAAAGTTACGGCCATTTTACCGAGGATACCTCAAATTAGGGTTTCAACAGCTGCAGAAAAGACGAACGTGGTGTGGATGATGGAAAACGGATGGATGATGATGGAAACAAGGGCACTATGATGATGAACAAACCCTAACCAGCAACAAACTCAACCACAGGGGATGAAAACTCAGCAAAGCAACTGAAAACGAATATTGCGGCACTATGGTTATGGGACAGTGGAAATTTTTTTTTTGGCTTTTTGTGGACTCTAGGTATGAAAAACAAATCTACTCTAAAGGATACAAAGGATTACCTAACGGGCAACCTGGGCTCTGATACCAAATGATAGGTGTAAGCCCGATTTTCCGTAAGGTATGTCGGTTTAGAGGTGGAGAACTCGACGTTGGTGAAAAAGGCTCCGAGCTAGGAGGTTCGAATCCTTGCAATCACTACACCACTGCTCCGATGGTTATCGACCGCGTGACGCGCGCAATCGACCTCGCCAAGAAGGCTATCGTTCCTGCAATGCAACCGAAGAACACCAGCAAGAACGAGAAAAGAACGCAATCAAGAATTAACTTGTGCTCATAAAGTTGGGGTTTCACAAACCGATACACGAACGACGAATTGTTCTCGAAAGAAAACTTCTAAGCAAAACCCAAACCCTAACTCGTGCGGCGGCTACTGTTTATATAGAGTTTAGGGCGACCATATAAAGCCTAGATGCGTCCGTGATGGACTCCAAGACGATACATGGGCCAAAAGCCCGAATAGGAAAAAACAGCCCCTGGACAGATTCTGTCCGCTAACTTTCGAAGTGAGTTCCTGAAGACTCCGAATTCCAAATGACCTCAAACCAGCGGCATTGGAAAGGTTATCTTGTTAGCTTTCCAGGCATATGTGGATCGTCGAAATCGGAGTCCGTTTGCGGCCTGGGCGACGATTTTAGTGAAGACTGGTCCTAAAGGCCGAGAAAGTCGTCTCCGAGTAGAATTGGGCCTCCATCTTGACTTGGACGCCCCTTGGGTCCTCCTCCTGGTCCGTGCTGGTCTGCAAGGCCTTCATGGTCTTCTCCTAAATTCCTAAGTACAATATAATCAATAATATCATTAGGTAGCATACCATCCTTATAAGTAGAATTACTGGCACCTAGTAACGAGCTCACTTGTTGATTCAATTGTTTTGCACGTGCTCTTGTAATTGGTCCTTGTGTAACCATAGGAGTGATGTGCTCATCACTCGGAGTGTGAGACGCCAGGACAGCAGCTTCTGCTTTCCTCTGGTTGAGAAAGGAATTCGGTTCCCTTCCCTCAGAGTTGCCTTGTCACCAGGACAAACTATCATTTCTGATTGGTGCAATGCAGTGCAAGGTTGTGGACCTTGGCAAGTTGGACAGAGTACACAGAGACCTGGTCAGAGGTGAGAGGTCCCTTCCAAGGCATCTGTTTCCAGCAGGGTTCAATAGCGCATAGCTCAACACTGTGCCTGCTCATCTTGCAGAGAGCAATGGCATAGGAAGCTTCAATTCCTTTTAAGGCTCCTTCAGCCCGGGCTGAATGCTTGATTAACTCCAGTATATATATTTGCTTCTTGCATCTCGGCATGTTTCATGTATGTGCTTCATTTTCCTTTCACATTTGCAAAAAAGGTTATATAGACAGATATCAAAACTGTTTACGGCTTGCATTCAAACTCAGCTTCTTTATCAATGTTACTGTATGCTAGCTAACATGTAAAAGCCAATTGAAATATGTTTTGCCTCACACAGTGTACATTCTTGCTTTGTCATTTTCAATAGGTATAAGAAATGGGGGTTGTTTTGATGATACTCATTCCAAAAAAAATTTTTGACGTGTTCTGCGCCGCAGCTAGGTTTTGTAACAATAATCCAAGGAGCATTGGAAATAGGGCTAGACATCGTCTCCACTGTCCAAGAAGCATTGGAGTTACAGTTAGCCATCATCTTTCTGTGCTCCTGATTGTAGGAATCGTCAACCAAAAGTCTTTTGTTCTTCTCTTTGCGATATATATTAACCAGATGCTATTCCACCATCTCACTACCGTTGATCATCATGGCCTGCACACCAGAAGAATTCTTTATCAAAGGACTCATGGAGCAGTCACCACCATCCCCACCTCTTTTCCTTGACCTTCCCCAGGAACATGATGGAAGCAGTGAGTGCAGTGAGGGCCAGCATCATGTCCCTAATAATGGCATGATGCTCGCTTCCATCTCACCTGAAGGTAATGTTAACGAGAAGCTTATTGATCACACAGTGCAACTCCAAGCGCAGCAGCCCTTCGCTCAAACCATCTCCCCTTGCTTCAGTACCGATACTGGCAACATTGAGGGGTTTAACGATTTGTTGCAGGAAGGCGATGGTGATGAAAACAGGCTTCAATCAGCACTATACAGGGGCAGAGATGCAGTGTGGGCATTCAAGAAGGGGGTGGAAGAGGCCAACATGCTCTTGCCCAAAGATAGCAACATTAGAAGTGATGAGCTGATGAATCAAATGGTCAGGGAAAACAGCAATCACAGTGGAGTCAAGAAGAGGTATAATAGGGATCACCATCTAGAGGAGGTAAGGACCAGCAAGGCTGTGATGATGATGGAGCCAAAGGAGAGTTTTACTAATGAGATGCTTGATGAAATGATGTTGCATAGCTGCTATGAGACATGCATCATGGACATGGAAAAGTTCCGTTTCCCCATGGACAATGAGGTGGAGAATAAAAACAAGAAGAGTTGCAGCAAGACGGCGAGAGGCGATGTGGTGGACATAAGCGCATTGTTGAACCGTTGTGCACAGGAGGTGGCAGCGAACAATCACATGAGAGCCCGTGAGGTGCTCAAGCAAATCAAGCAACATGCATCAGCAGCAGGGGATGCTATGCAACGGTTAGCTCAATGTTTCAGCAAGGGCCTGGAGGCACGGCTAGTGGGCACAGGGAGTCTTCTTTGCCAATTGCTCATGGTAGAGCGCCCCTCAATGGTAGAGCTCCTCAAGACCTATGACCTTTACTTTGCTGCCTGCTGCTTCAGCAAGGCGGTGCTTATGTTCTCCAAAATGACCATCATACAGGCCATGGTGGGCAAGAGCAGGCTGCACATTGTTGATTATGGTATGCATTTTGGATTCCAATGGCCAGGCTTGCTCCGCTTGTTAGCAAGCAGAGAAGGTCCCCTACCAGAGGTTAAGATCACCGCCATAGGCCGGCCCAAGCCCAAGTCCTTGCCAGATGTGCAGATTGAGGAAATAGGGTGTCGGCTCAGCAAATGTGCCCATGAGGTTGGCTTGCATTCTTTCAAGTTCCACGCAATCATGACAGAGTGGGAGGGAGCTTGCATCAATGACTTGGAAACAGATGCTGATGAGGTGCTTGTCGTGAATGACCTCTTCACTTTTAGCACCTTGATGGACGAGAGCATATTCTTTGACATGCCAAACCCCAGGGATACCGTCCTCAATAACATCAAGAAGATGAGGCCGAATATATTCATTCAGAGCGTTTTGAATCGTTCAAATGGTCCCTCCTTCATGTCACGGTTTCGAGAGGCACTGTTCTACTACATGTCTTTATTTGACATGTTGGATGCAACCATCCCAAGGGAGAGCAAATATCGATTGATGCTGGAGCAGGTCGTGCTTGGACATTCTGCACTCAATGCCATCGCATGTGAGGGTTTGGATCTCATGCAATGGCCCGAGAAGTACAAACAGTGGCAGGCAAGAAACCAACGGGCAGGCTTGAGGCAGCTGCCACTAAAATCAAGCATTGTAGATGTAGTGAAAGATGAGGTCAAGAAGCACCATCACAAGGACTTTTTGGTCTGTGAGGATGGCAAATGGCTTTTGCAAGGATGGATGGGGCGTGTCCTCTTTGCACACTCCACATGGGTATCAGAAGATGCCTCTGCTTGATGAAACTTTAATTTTGTTGATGCTGCGTTATATACATCGTCTTCAGCACAGAAAGTTTACTCACTCTGGGCTACGAGTAGTTACACGGATGATTGAATCTTTTTGCAACATCTTGTATTCAGGCAGCCTGCCAGTGCCATTGGTCATGTGTGTTGTGACTCCATGTTTCCCCCAGTGGCCAGTTGGTATCTTTTGTCATGGTTTGGATTAGTTTTCGCAGTGCTGCCTCAAAGATGAATTGTTCATAGATGTAATATCTATTATATGTGTAGATCAAATGTTTTAGTTGTCAATTATTTATGTGCATGTTAGAATGTTTAGTTTCAGTCTTGAAAACTCTGGAGAAGAAACCAACAGGCAGAGAGGACACAGAGTTGCAGAAGAGAAACCAATCGGCAGGTTTGGGGTAGCTGCCACTGAAATGATGAATTATAGAGGAAGCGAGTTTGATACTATCCGTGCAAGTCAACATCTTGGATGTGGCCCACTAAGTGAGTAGCATCACTAGGACAAAGTACTTTCACATCGGTGCATTGTAGTGGGAGGTTTAGAGAGCTAATCAGAGGTCCCTTTCAAGGCATCTGTTTGCAGCAGAGTTCAGTAGGCACATTATATCTGTGCCTGCTCATCTTGCAGAGAAGACGAGAGAGGAAGCTTCCTTGAAGGCTCCATCAACCCTGGCTCAATGCTTCATCAACCAGTATATTTGCTTCTTGGACCCCGCGTGTTTCATGTATGTGCTTCATTCTCTCCTTCACATTTGTAGAGAAATTGTATAAACACCTATAAAAGCTGTTTACTGTTTGTGTTCAGACTCAGCTTATTTATTACTCAGTTCTCCTTATTACTGTTACTCTATGTTAGCATGGAAAAACCAATTTAAATATGTTTTGCATGCCGGAGGCGCGATGAGCCCGGCGGTGCCGTGCCGGCTCCACGTGCTGCCGGGCAGGGAGAGGAGGGACGAGGCGATGGACCGGTGGTGGCGAGCGTGGCAGCAGGCCGGAGAAGGCGACCGCGCCGGCGGAGAGGGAGAGCTGCCACCCTTCTCCACGGCTTCCGTGCTCACCGCCCTCTGCCGGAGGTTCGGAGGAGCGGCCGCGCCAGCGTAGACTAGCTCCACGGTGGCCGACGGGGAGGGAGAGCCGCCACCCTTCTCCACGACTTCCGTGCTCGTCGCCCACTGTCAGACCTTCGGAGGAGCGCCTGCGCAGCGTAGATTCAGCTCTGCAGTGGCCAACAGGGAGGGAGAGCCACCTCCCTTCTCCACGGCTTCTGTGCTTGCCGCTCACTGCCGGAGCTTCAGAGGAGTGGTCGCGCCCTCGTAGATCTGGCTCCGTGGTGGCTGATGGGGAGGAGGTGCGGCGCTCCGCGAGGGAGCGGGCCGAATGAGGAGGAGGAGGAGGCAGGCCGGCGAGTGGCATGGGGAGCAGCGACTCTGCGACGGTGACAAGCGGACGCGAGGAGCTGGGATGGGAGGGGAGGAGAGGGGAGGGGAGGGGAGGCGAGAGACGAGAGTGAGTCAGGGAGATGAGATAGCGAGGCGAGGCAAGGGAAGGGATTAGGGTTAGGAGCGGCTGCACGATGAGGGAGGGTATTTGACGGACCAATGTCGAACTAGCCTGTTAACCGTACCGGGCTCGTGCCTGAACCGCGAGCCGGCACCGTGGCCCAAGCACGGGACGCGCACCATGCCAAGATGGTGCCGAGCCGGCTCACGCCCCAGGCACGGCACCCACAGAGCCGTGCCGTGCTTGTGTTGGGCTTCGGCGTGTTGGGCCATGGGCCGCCCGACGGTCTGGTCCGGTTTGGACATGTATAGTGTGGCGCAATTCCTATAGAACTTCCAGAAGACCAGCCGTCCACGCGCCTTCCACTGTTTGATAATTGTGCAGCCAATCAGGATTCATGGACCGTGGGCCGTGTAACATGCGGGAGGCTTGGATGGTGTACACTGGAGGCCACGCGGGCCATGCAAGAGGCTAGCACGTTCATTATTTTGGTGTGGGGCCATGTGAGGATGTTGAGTTTTAAAATATAGATCTAATTCTACCATAAACTATCAATCTTTTTTTACAATATGTTTGGACCACCGAGTTGATTGGAATTAATACAATAAAATATATATAATCTAGCTGTTTGTTTAAAAATCAATATTTTGGATATACCACTCCAACATTTTTGGTACACTGTTTCAACATTTGACACATGAAATGTTGGATTAGTTTATCCAAAATGTTGAGCTTGGGTTCCAAAGTTGTTGAATAAGGTAAAAAATAATGTTGAACTAAGCATAACAAATGTAAGAGTCAGAATCTATAGACATGATTTGTTAGACAACAGAATAAGACAGATGAATAATAATTAGGACGATGATAATGCGCGACGCGCGACCCCGTCCCGACCGCTCCAACGTCTTCCTTCGGCCACGCTGCCTTTCTCCTCTGGCCGCGCGGGGCCCTAGCTAGCTAGCCGCGGCGCCCCCACCGCGCCGTCCTCCCCCAGCAGCACCGCCCTTCCCCTCTGGCCACGGCGCCTCCCTCCTCCGGCCTGCGCAATCCCACGCCTCCCTCCTTGTCCAGAGGCCACCCAGCCCATCGGTGGAAGGTCGCAGCCCCGTCGTTCCTGCATATACCTCGATAGCAATACCCCCCGATATGTAGCAAGTTATGCACGAAAAGATGTAGCAAGTTATGCATGAAAAGATGTAGCAAGTTATGTCGATGTCTAACAAATTATGTAGCAAGTTATGATTATATAGCAAGTTCATCGATCTTGTAGCAAAAGTCCCTGTTGTGATAAGTTCATGTGATTATGTAGCAAGTTATGTAATACCTAGCATGTTTATATATGATTATGAGCAAGTTCATGGCATCTTCTAGCAAGTTTCTATTGTGTCAAGTTCATGTAATTATGTGTCAAGTTTAGGTGATTATGTTGCAAGTTATGCAATATATTAGCAAGTTCGTATGAATATGTAGCAAGTTCATAGGGCTATAATGTTTGTGAAAAATAGCAGCAAGTTATATACGTATTATCAGCAAATTGTGTATATTAGATAATCTAACAATTAGCAAGTTATTGTGAAACGACCTGCAAGTTGTCTGTACGCGGAGATGATCAAAAAAAGACCCATGTGGCCTGTAGGCACGGGGGACGAGCAGGCCAAGGACGTGCAGTGCGTGGACCTAGGGGCACGGGGGCCAAGCAGGCTGGAGAGACGCTCGCGGGCCGCTGGCTGTCCGCGCGACCCCGACATGCGATAGACTTTGCGAATAATTAAGTAGCATGTTTATACTATGTGTTATTGTTGATGGGCTATAATAAAAAAATAAATGGGCTTATTGGGCTTAAAGATGCATAACCAAACTATTTTCCGCTAGACAGATAGGAACCCCCTGGCAGTGTCAGTGTTCCCTCCCTACAAGATCCAGCTGCTGCTTCTGCACTACAACATACTCGTGTATATGTACCATGGCTGCCTAGCAATCTATCGAACAAGATAAGGATACGAAAATCTAATTTTCAGACTAGGTGCGTGTTCACCTATCTGCCTAGCCGTTCGATTCCATCCAAACACGTCCCTAGTATTTATAAATAAAGACCGTTAAAATAGCCGCTAAATTTATATAAATTACCCATCATGCTATTATAAAAGACTATTAAAATATTACCCAAATTTGCACATAAATTACCCCACCGTGCTATTAATGAAAGATGAATTAAAATATATAAAAAATGAATCAAAGATATCCCCTAATTTACATATAAATTACCTATCGTGTTATTGTGAAAGATAATTTAAAGCAATTCTTGAATTTGCATATAAAATACCACTATGTCATTATAAAATATAATTGTTAATTAGCTAGAGTCTATTATAGATAAATAAGATAAAAAGTTAAGTATATATACAGACGTTCTATTAAACTATGAAGATATGGAGATATTAATAATAGAAATTTTGATTAAATATTATGGTATCCAATTTATATATAAATAAATTTCTAATATTAATGTTTTATGGTAGCCCATGATTTGCATGGGTTGACGTACTAGTGTATATAATTAAAATTGTAAGCAAAATAGGCCATAAGCTTTGTGCTTAGTTCCATATTGTGATTTTGGTGGTTTAAGTGACAACACGTGTCATGGGACTAATAATTGTGTACAAGTGTCTTTGATTAAATTTCAAGGTGCAAGAGATGGATTTGGAGTACAAACACCTCAAAGGAGAACCTAAAATGCACAAGAGAAGACCCAAGACTCCATACCATCAGAAGCCGATGTCCTGACTCGGCGGTTCCACTGACCGGTCAACAGGCCGATTTTTTGGGCCACTGGAAGGATGAATACAACCTCATCGAGTGGTCCGGAGAGAAGAAGACAGCCAAGATTGAAGACCCAAAGATCCGGTGCATGTACGGTCTGGTAATCAGCCACCGGTCGGTCCGGTGGTCTATCACCAGACAATATAGTTTGTGAAGCAAGAGTCGATGTCCAGGTGCTGAACTCACCGCCGGACACCACCGGACAGTCTGGTAGACGTCCTGTAGGCTTTTCTCTCGCGCAATCCTCAAAGGAGTGTGGCCTCTCCACGCAAGGGTGGAGAATGGCAAAGTGACTTTCTCGGAAGTCAAGCAACTACGGTCGGGTCTCCGGATATCCTGGGTACACACACCCATGCCCTTCTCCCGCATAGTCCTTCTGACTGCGGCCTCACCCATGCAAGGGTAGAGGATTGTCGGGCCGTTGGGTCTTCCGAGTCCTTCTTGCGGAGCTACTGTAACACCCTGATTTTTCTCTAATCCTTCAAAAATCCTACAAAGGCCTTATCCAAAAACCCCAAAATCAGAAATCAAAAAGGAAAAGAAAATAGAAAAAGAGAAACGGGCCAACTCCCTTCCTTCCCCGGCCCAACCGGCCTTTTTCCCCGGCCCAACCCGCTCCTCCCTCCCTCCCTGCTTGGGCCGAGTCGGCCCAACTCGGCCGCCACCCCGCACGGCCCATGAGCTCCCCCCCTCCCTCTCCCTCTCTAGCGCGCGGGCCCCGCCCATCAGGCCGTCCTCTTCCTCGGACTGCCGGGCCTTGCCCGCAGCGCATAGCGGCAGCAGAGCGCGCCGCCCCTCCCCGACCCCCACTGGTCCTGGCCACCGCCATTACCACCCCTCACGGACCTTCCCACGCGGTGGCATGTCCGCATCGCCCGCCCGCTCCCCCTCCCCCCCCCGTCCCGGCCTTTACCCCGGACCTCCCCTCCACGGCGGAAGCGCGCCGCCGACGGCCCCTACCGGAACCGGCCAACCCCGGCCGCCTATTTAAACCCTGCCTGAGAGCCAATGGACCGGCCTCATTGCTCTCCTGGTGTGATGAGTGATTGTCAACGAGCTCAAGCCCTCCGATGGACTGGAGGCCCTTCGATGGACTAGAGGTAGATGATGAAGACCTCGATGGACTGAGGCAAAAGCCCTCCAATGGACCAGAGGCAATGCTCGGCGTCGGTTGGCTATGGAAGCTCAGTACACGGAGGGGCGGATCGGCAACGGTGGTGTAAGCCCTCCGATGGACCGCGAGGCAACTCCGATGGACTGGAAAAGCCGGGTGCCACCGTGGTGCTCCAACCCGAGTGCATGGCGCGAAGGCGTGCGAGGGAGCCTTTGGCGAATTCGGCTCAAAACCGCCACCCAAGCTACCCAAGGCTTGGTGAGTTGGGCCACGACTCGCCAAGATAGAGAAGATGGGCCAAGTCCGGCCCAGACGGAGATTTCCTAAAGTTTCCCGGTTTCTGACTTCAAAACCGGGGGTGCAAAGGCAGATTGGACTACTGGCCACGTGTAGGACATCTGAAGATTGCGTGGAAGCTAAGAAGATCAAGTCTTCATCGTGGTCGTCCGTCCCCGATTTTTCGGGTTCTTTTCTGTTTTAGCCCTTCCGGGCGTTTCTAGTGTTAGGGGTCTATGTGTAAAAATGCCAAAACTGAACCGGTGTATAAATAGCCTAAGAGCTGGTCATTAGAGATAGTCTTGGCAGCTAGGTTTTCATTTCCTTAAGGTAATTTTCGTCCTCAAGTTTTGAGCTCCAAGTTTAGGAGGGTTAGGGTGAGATCTAGCCTCCAAATCAAGAGGGAAGGCGAGGGTGGTTACTTGGGACGAAATCCTTCGTTGTAATCTGACCTAAGACCTCTTTTGAGGCTCATAATCAAAGTGGTTTCGTGCAGCAACTTTGTGAGCTTCTCCTCCCTTTGTTCGCTTTGGTTTTTGGCTTCAATCCTTGGCCTTTTGGATGTTTGTTTTGGCTAAGGTTGAATCCTTTGTTTTCCTTATGCTTTGGACTTGTAAAGACGTGGAGATTATATCTTAGAACATCTCAATCCCAAAGGATTGCCGCGAGCAAGTTGTTCTTGAGCTTTTCCCTTCTTGCCCAAATATTCACCTCTTCACGAGATCTGAACTTCCCGCTAATCCCGTGATTTTTTCTATAGATCTTTTGGGAATAGCTTTGGAATGGGGCTCGAATAGGCTGTGCCAATTTTCGTGGTGTTTGGAGAAGGTTTGGTCAAGTTTCGGATTGCTTTTGCGTGAGGTTTCCTGCTGTCCAGTTTTCTTGCTGATCATTTCAGATCATTTGGAGGTGTTTTGATCTGGTTTTGGTTTTTTTTTTCGGGTTAGTCTGTCAGTTTTTAACCACCGGACGGTCCGGTGGTTAACCATCGGACGGTCCGGTGGCTCTAAGAATTTTATTCCTTGTCCAATTGAGCTAAAAATTTGTGGAGTTGTTCTTTGGCCCCTTTTTAACCTCCAGTAAAAATTTCATAATTTTTGGAGTTGGTTTGGTAGGGTTTTGATTCGAATATTTTCGGAGTGTCACGCTGTAAGCACCGGACAGTCCGGTAGTTAACCACCGGACAGTCCGGTGGTCAAAACTTGCTCCAATTGGCCTGAAATTTTTTGGAGTTGTTCCCTATTGCCTTGTGAAGGTGTGGTAATTTTGGAGGAGTTTTTGGAGCTTCTTTTAAGGGGTTTTGAGATTTATCTTTGCAGCCCTGTCAGTCTGAAAATCTGCAGTTCTCCGGAGTTGGTTCCTTTTGCGCTCTTTTTTTAGCCGTTTGAGCGTGTGCTTCCGCTTGGTGCTTGGTACGTATCTGTTCAGTGGACGGTACCAAGCACGTGTTGTGAGCTAGATACGTATCCTCTCAGTGGACGGTATCTAGTTTCGTTGTGGGCGTTGTTTCCGTTTTGCACTGCGGTGGGGGGTTTGAGTTTGAGTTTTCAAGTGCTCCTATTCACCCCCCCTCTAGTCGCACGTCTCGGTCCTACACTGTCCACCTCAACGCACCTCCCCAACACACCACACCGACGGCTGCTTGGGGGAGACTCCGGCGCGGCCTCGCCCACGCACCCCCACCGCCACCCCACCTACCCAAATTCCCCCTCTGCGCGTCGCCGTCCTCCAAATTGAGGTGAGCAACGCTCTCCCCACATCGCCGCACACCTTCCCCACCCCACCTCGGCTCGAAACCGCCCGGGAGCAGTCCCAGCACGGTGCCGCGCCGCTCACCTCCACCGCCCGCCCGCCGGCGTACGTCGCCAAGGCGGACACGCACCTCCCTAGCCCAAGGAACCATGTCACGGGGGTCGCCTCATTGACCTTCACCCGGCGGCGCTGACATCGTCGCCGAAACCGAACCGCCGGTGAGCCGCCGCTCCTTCCGCCGGGCCGGTTCGCCCAAGCCGAGCCGGACCGCCGTCTTCACCCGCCAACGCCGTCGCCTCCTTCCCTCTCTGACGCGTGGGCCCGGCCCTTACGCCGTTAGACCCCGCCGTCCCGGTCGCCGCGCCTACTGGGCCGGCCCGGTGCGCAGCGCGCGCACGTGTTAGGCCCAGAGGCCGGAAGCAGCGTCGGTCAAGCGGTCATGGGCCTGGAAGATTCGGCCCGAGGAGTTTTCTCCTTCTTTTTCTTTTATAAAAAGAATTATCCCACCCCCTTACACACAAACTTTCATATCTCATCTATTCCAACTCCATTTGGGATGATTCTTCTTTCTAAATTTATCTAAATTCACCCTCTACCCAATCCTACCCTTCCTAAGATGTGTTGAGCATGAATGATTGTATTTATTGTATGTTTTTGTTTATGTGCGCTAGACACCGTTCCGGAGGAAACCCAGGAACCGGAGACGACCACTGCGGAACCGGAGCCCGAGGAACCTAGCACCGACTTCCACTGCGACGAGGACCTACACGACGGCAAGTCCACTAGAATCCTCACTTGATGCATAAATTTTCTAGTAGTGCAAACTAAACTTTTGGCCAGTTCAACCGAATAGAATCTGCATTGTTTTTGCTTGCTAAGGTAAACTATCTAAAATTATTTCCCAAACCTATTTAGAAGTAGCGCGCATAGGAGGGATTGCTCACTCAACTATATCTATCTAAAACTGGAGGATAAGATGGGGTTAAGGTTGGATAACTTGATGGGACAGATAAACGGGGGTATGGGTGTTTTAAAAATAAAATGGGGAAGAACCCCGGCAAACGACCCATGGGTCGGAATAAGCCACCTAAGGGCAGGGTATGAACGGTAACTTAGCAATCCGCGGTTACCCAGGTCCCGGGAGTCATGGAGACGACTGGGAAGGTGGATGCTCGCGGTGTCGAGCAACGGATGTGGAAATGGTTCTACCTGCGCCTTGAAGGACCAAGCTGATCTATATCTTGCCTAAAGCTTTTAGTACAACCACTCGCTCTGTATGAGGCATTGGCTAGGCCCGAGCCGAAGTGGATAGCCTAGTAGCTTCTGTGCTGGTGCACAAGGGGCTAGGGAAGGGGTTGGGAGCCACGGGAGTACCGCGGGGTACTGGAGTGGCTAGGTGGCCCGAACCTCTAAAGTACTGCTAGGTGATGAAATAAAGGCAACGGCTTGGTTTGGAATTCGGGCGCTTATAACGATAAGTAGCCGCTTAGTCCAACTTGTGGGTATTAGTGCAACTCTGGCCAGTAGTAAAATCTATTCGAATAGTCCGCGTCCACTGGTATGGATGAGTTACGGCTTGGTATTTCAATTAGCGAGTATTTCATAATCTAAAAATTGGATGAGTATGGGTTGGGAAAGCTTGGTTTGAGTTGATGTGGTGGATGGCTGGGGAAAGGTTATGGGCTGCTTGGATCGGCTGATCCGGTGGCCACCCTCTTTAGATAAAAACATTGTTTTTTTTTCACAAAACTAAAACTTGACCACTAAAATGAACCTTGCATTTGTTTCTCGCAAAACACTTGAGCCCCAGATATAACCTTGCATGTAGATATAGTCAATCCCCCAAACTCTATAGGAGGAAGGTGGGCTTGCGGAGTACGTATGTACTCACCCTTGCTATGTTGATGTTTTTCCAGATAGTTCCGATGAACTGTTCGAGCTGCTCTTTGGCTAGGTGACGGTCCTGCTTCTCAACTAGCCTATGGCATTGGGCCTGAAGAATTAGCTTCCGCTGTATCTTAACTTTATGCAATATTTATGTAATGGTTTGTAATTGTTAAGTCTGGACTCTGTACTACTTGAAATAAACTACCCTACCGTCTTCACTATAGTAAGCTTTTGGCCAAACTGCCGAGTGCCTTCCTTCCTCTCACAAGGTGGTGGCGGCCATCTACACTTCGGAGGGTCTTGCAAAACTTACAACCGCACACGCACAAGGATAAACGTGCACACAGGCACGGGCAAAGACAAGAGGGCCGAAGCAAAGATGCAATGAAGCTCTAGCTATGTCGGGATGTATCTAGTTTTGCCCTTGTGGTGGTTGGGATCAAATGGGTGCCTCAACACTTGTGTTAGCTCAGGAGTCTCCAACCATAATATGGAAGCCCGCCAATGGGGTATATATAGGCAAAGCCTCAAAACTAGGCATTGGAAGCAAACTTCCCTTTTTCTGCATACCCACCGGACGGTCCGGTGGTATACCACCGGATAGTCCGGCGCGTGTAAATGGCTAGCCATTGGAGTCGACCGTTGGACTGACAACATAACCGTTGGAGCCATCGGACGGTCCGGTGTGTTATAGCGCTGGTGACTTCAACTTGGAAGCTTCTCAGTCTATATAGTTCGGTGGAACCACCAGACTGTCCGGCGCGTTCAGTGCTGGGACTTCGAAATGCGTCGACCTCATTTTACTCCTATCAGATGGCTCCCCGGACTGTCTGGTGGTGAGCCACTGGACTGTCCAGTGGTGAATTTTCCACCAAATTCTTCAGCCTTTGCTTCGGCTCTTTTTGTGCACCGGACTATCCAGTGCTGCACCACCAGACTGTCCGGTGCATGCAATTTCTTCTCATCTTGAGCCAAAAAATCAGATCGCTGTGTCGGGACATCGGCTTGCAACTTGATGGTGGTTTGGACCTTTTCTTGATCCTTTTAAGTCCTCATTTGAGGTGTTTGTACCCTAAATCCACATTTTGCACCCAGAGACTTAACCAAAAATACTTGCACAAATATTAGTCTCAAATGGCACGTGTTGTCAATTCAACTACCAAAATCATATAAGGGTACTAAGCACAAGGCTTAGGGCCTATTTTCGTTACACCACCACTGATTAGGAGGCTCCATATTCGACCCCGACATCGCCTTCACTACAAAACAAACCCCCCTTTAGCAATGCATATATGCGTTGCTACAGGTCCATATATGTGTTGCTAAGGCCTATACCAACGCATAATTATGCGTTGCGTATGCTGTCGTTGCTAGAGTCTATTGCAACACTTATATATGTGTTGGTAAATCATGTTAATATCCGTTACTAAGTAGCAACGAAGAATTATGGACTTCAGCAACGTTTACATGTGTTTGTGCCACCCATGGGGAATTGACTTATAATGCCCATTGCAACGTTTAGATTTATAATTCTGGCAACGTTTATATGTGTTGCAAGGAAATAGATGACATGCTCGAAGTACTATAAAGATAATCTCAGAGACACTTGGCAAATAAGCAGATAACAATACTATATTAAATTACTCGTCGCATTACAGAGTAGCATCCACAACTTATTTCACCACATAATGTGTAGTCAAAACTTTTTTCTACGATGGTAAGATATATACATAGAACTCTTCTTAAGTCGTACTCATCAAAATGAGAAGACATGCAATTATTCCAATGCAAACTCTCGCAGCCTCCTACCTCTTTTAGTTGTGCTTGTCCAAACTGCAAACAAAATGCAAAAAGGAGTGAGTTCATAGCAGTGTCAAAATGGCATAGGTCTTTTATATCTACTAATTACATCTTCATAGACTAACAAAAAAGCAGGAACTCTACTGTGTATTATATTATATTGTTACATACTTACATCTAATCAGTAAACTTCATCAGCTCATGTGTGCAAGGGTATTCTTCTAACATCTACTGTACTCAAAGTTCAGAGATGGATTTCAAAGTGGGAAGTTCATTTTGTGGTTGACTTGTCACACGAGAGCATAAAGGGTTCATGTGTGTTGATATGTTGTCTTCACTACTGGATGCATAGGTTTTTTTCTATCATATTGCTCTTCTTTTAAAGAAAGCTAAGTTCTAAACACATGACAGCGATTCAGCCTACAGCATCAGTGTGTCGTGTTTGATCTGATGATCTCCCTTTCAGAAACAATCAATCGATCTCATCTAATACTTTGGGCTTCCTGATTACTTGCAACAATACCCACTTCTTGCCAGGACAGTCCCCCAAATCCCAGAGGACGTCAGACGGAGACCATTAAGCCTGCTTAATAATGTAATTTTCTCCTCTAACTGCTCATTCCCCTTAATTTGTCCTGAAGTTGAATTCCTTAGCGTTTACAGTGTCCAGCCCAAGAATGCCTAATTCTCTTTCAACCATGTGATTTCGTTCGAGCAAAGCACCAGTTTTGCAAGATTACGTAACGGTTTGGGGACTGAATCTTGGGCGCAATTAACAAACGACCCGACCCAACTAACAAAGGGAAGGGGGAGGACACCAGAACCCCATGATCCGAATAAATAACCAGAACAAGGCACACGCAATGTACGTGGTAGCGGAATTGCAAACCCGTGCGTAGGAAGAAATAGAGAGGCAGCGGAGCGGCGCCATACCGGGGAATTTTGTGGTAGACCGGTGGCGGATGGAGGAGGTCCGGTGGAACGAGCACGCCGGCGACGGGCGACGAAGTCCAGTGCCTGGTGCACTAGATCCTCATACTGCGCTGATATGAAGGGCGCCGGTAGCCGTCCACAAGGCCACGAAACGGTGGCGGAGATGGCGGCACCGGGTCTGGGGCGCGGCGGGGTTTCAGGGGAGAATGCGGCGAGGTGCGGCGTTGCGATGTGCGGGGCGAGGCCGGTTTATTTTCGCAGATGGTAAGTTGTGCGATAATAGGGGATCGGGGGGAGCTCACGTCCTCACGATCTGCACCAAATGGTTTTTAATTGAGGTGGGTCAACAAATGGAATTACCAAAGGCTATGTGAGCGGTTGTTCAACATCGATTTGTTTGGCATGGAAAACACTAATGGAAGGAAAATATCATCCACTAGAATTTTTTTAGAGAAAAAACCTGGAATGAATATAATTTATTAATTAGAGATTATATATTTGTTTTAACTTATAAAATACCTGTGACAAATGTGTCATTAATTAAAAAAATAAAAAATGATCGAGGCAAAACTTGGAATTTATTTACAAGTCAGGTGCAAATCAATAATAGCTTTATTATATAAAGTTTAGCTATATTAATTTCTTTTCCATCGCCGGCCTGCTTGCACACTGCCGTTCCATAAAAAACACAACATATTAATTCCGATGTCATTTCTGATCTGCATGCACACTATAGTTTCAAAAATAATTCCATTGTCATTTCTGATCTGCATGCACACAGTTTCATAAAAAATTACTACGTATAGTAACTGTTGCCACCTACCAACGCATACGCTTCCAACATATAGTAAGTGTTTCACCTACCAACGGATACGCTTGCAACATATAGTAATTGTTGCCACCACCAAAAAGGATACGTGTGCAACACATAGTAAGTGTTGGCACCTACCAATGGATACGCTTGCAACATATAATAAGTGTTGCCATCTATCAACGGATATACTTGCAACATATAGTATGTGTTGCCGCAAACCTAAATACTCCACAGATGATGCTTGCAACGGATATCAAGCGTTGCACTCTGATTTCTTGCAACACATAAAATCATGTGTTGCTAGGTATACGTTGCTATATGGGGGGTCATTTTGTAGTGCTTCATCATCTTCGCCTCATACACCATCAGCCTGATCTACCGATCACGCGCAAACTACCCTCTCAAGACATCAATCTTCTACTGCGTGATGCTTCGCCAAGCAAGAGGACTGTCGCTGCGTTGCCTCTTTAGGCAGCAGCGTCGCCACCTATAGTCATCCTAGCCGTTAAATCCACATCACTGTCAACTCCATTGATGCTCGTCTCTCGCGCATGGTCTTCTCTGGCTGTTCAAATTCTTCACCTCCTTCGATCACCAATGTCGCGATCCTTTAGAGCCATCGAGGACCTTCTTACTATGTGTCATGACTCTCTTACTACCACAACTCTAGGAACCTCGATGTGTCACTATGACTACCTCTTCACCTTCATCCAACACAACCTCATTGCAAGCGTCATCATCGAGTCCTCGCCTTCGTCTACTCCGACAATCAAGAGCTACATCGGCACCTTCTTCTTCAATGTTCTTGCACACCACAACTGTCATCGAGGCCTTCTCTGGTAGTCCCTTTAGATGCTGACTCATATGGTAGGGGCCCTCTACCTAGTACATTCGGTACTGGCAACATCGACGCGTGCCTTCGTCCACGACGTGTTTCCAAGACTGACAAACCTGGAGCACACCTCATCAACAGCGGTTTGACAGCATCGTTCTCGGTATCGGCTTCTCCCTCATCGATTGCCTCGACTGCATCACCGTCTCCATCTATGGCGCCTTGCTTCTACGCCACCATTACCCTGGCGCCTCTTGGCACAATGCAGGCCTTCCCGCATGTTGTGCCACGCCTGCGACTTGTGCGGTTTTTCTTCTTTGGCAAACTCGACAGCTCCATCGACCAAGCTACCCAATGCACGTCACCTCGACAATGGCTCTGCTAAAAGGAACATGCTGAGTATCTGACCTAAGAGGGGGAGGGGGTGAATTGGGTCGCTAATCGCTCAACTAAAACTTAGGGCTATTTAGTACATAAGATAAACCTATTTCACCCTACATATGCTAGTTGGTTCTAAGGTTTATCTATGTGCTCTCTAACTTACCCAAAAAGGCTTGCAACCTAGAGACAAACCTAAGCAAACTAACTAGGAAAGCTAAAGGCACACAAGAAAGTAAATGCAGAAACGTAAATGCGGTAAGTAAAGAGATAAGGGCAAGATGGTGCAAACTCTCAGGGAGACACAAGGATTTAACGTGGTTCACTACTAAGGACTATGTCCATGGGCTCGCCACCAAAGGCATAATCTGAGCCAGGCACCAAGACTCTCTCGATCACCACCTTGAGCTTGCGAACGAATGGCTCCCGGCAAGCAAAGGCTAAGTGCTACCGAGCAACAAATGCTCAGCCACCACCACCGTCTCTCTCGGTCACATGGCACTGGATTCTTTACTACGGAGATTGAAGGGTCTCCTCGTCCCAAACAAGTTGTCGCCACTGCTCCACACCAATGAAGGACGGTCTAGCAACGAGTACAAGTGGTTTGACCGCAGCCAATGCTTCTCCAATTGCTCTCACAGGAGCAACACTCAAGAAGAGCTCGCAAGCTAACTCTCTCTAGCTCTAATCTAGCTTGGATAATGCTCTAAGCTCTCATATGGTTGTTGGAGTGGTAGATATGCATGGAATCCTTCTCTATACTTGTTGTGATCTTCAAAGACTCTAACTTTTTCGAAATGGCCAGGTAGGGTAGCTATTATATAGCTCCCAAACACAAACTAGCCATTGCAAAGAAAGGCCTGTTGACGCAGTGTACTTCAGATTGTCCAGTTCATGCTTTTTCCTAACTTCGGACAATCCGGTCCATTCACTTTTCCAACGGTCACAAAACTAGTCGTTACTGTACTATTGTCTGAAGTTTTGTCCGGTCTTCTCAAAGCAGACTGTCTGGTCCATTGTAACTAATCAAGTCCTGGAAACTAGCCGTTGCAATGACATCAACACTATGTCCGAAGGTTTGTCTGATCTTCGTAATCGGATTGTCCGATCCATGTAATCCCCAACCTTAGCCAAAGTTCATAGTCTGAGGTTTCTTTGTTCGAACCTTTGTCTAGTCTTCTAGAGTGGACTGTCTGGTTCGTTGTTCTTGGTCGCTTCCACTGCTGCCTCCCTGACATTGTCCGGTCCTTTGATTTTTACCAATTTCAAACTGTCCGGTCTTCACAATTTACCTGGCTTTTCCTTTGACTGTTCTTCTTCATCGCTTGGACTTAGACACCTGAAAATGTGCATCAAGTTCATTAGTCTAAGTGTTGGTTGTCAATTAATCACCAAAACATAACCATGAAAATATAGCACATGAGGCCATTTTTCTTACATCTGCGCTACCTCGATATTATCGGCACAAAGGGCTACCGTCTGCTTGAGCTCCATTTGGATTTCTTCTCTGGTCATTGACTCTCTACACCGCGACACAACTTTGACTGAGGGGATGTCAGCTCTTCGGTTTGTTCTCTAGTCTGACCATCTGCAATGCTCCAGCTACAAATGCAGAGGGATGTTAGACTATAATTGACAGTATTAGATACCATGTGTCTTTAGGGATCTTATGTATCTAGGACTGCCATATGTATCTGGAGAGATATCTTCCCTCCAAGTCTTGTACTTCTATATTACTATTACTAATTGGAGACCCCTCTTGAAGACTCCACGTTAATCCTCACCAGACGCGCTAAGACAAAAGATAAATTTTAGAAATTCTCACAAAAATTAGAAACATCCATCCATCATGTAGCTCTAATAATACTAGCAATGAGATCAATCATGTTTTCTAAAAAAATATGCACCATGCTATTATGAAAGATGAAATAAAATAACCGTCTAAATTTATATAAAAATTATCCATCATGCCATTATGAAATATGAATTAGATCAATTATGTTTTCTAAAAAGATACCCACCATGCCATTATGAAAGATGAAATAAAATAACACCTTAAATTTATATAAAATTATCCACTATATCACTATAAAATATGAATTGAAATAACCCCTTAAATTTGCATAAAAATTAGAGAAAAATCCATTTGACACCCTCGAACTGGCGCGATCGTCCGATTTTCAACCTCATACTACGAAACCGGGTAACCAAGGTCCTCAAAGTATCCAAACCGTCCGAAATACACCCCTGAGTACTGTAGCAAGCTGTTTCTAATGTGGTTTCATGACGTGGCTTCGTGGGCCCCACGTATCAGCACATGTCACCACCTCCCTGGCTCATGCCACGCATTAGCAGCCGCCTCCTGCTTCCCTCTCCCTGCAGCGCGACCCTGCCATTGCCCGTCCCACGCCGCGCCGCCGGCCGCATCGGGCCCTGCCGCCGTCCCCCGGATGCAGCGGCGCGAGGGGCGCGGAGGCGCACGCGCAGGCCGGGCGGGCGCCAGCGGCGCGGCGGCGGGCAGCGGTATGCGGGCGGCCGGCACCGGCGCCAAGGGCGGAGGCGCAGGCCACGCGTGGGCGATGGGTAGCGGTGCGCGGACTGCCGGCAGCAGCGTCATGGGTAGAGGCGCAGGCCGCGCCGGCGACAGGCAGCGGTGCGCGGGCGACCACCAGCAGCGCGACGGGCGGAGGCGCAGTCCGCTAGCGGGTGGGATCGCCGCCACCATCGTGGATGCCGGCGCTTCCGCGACCGCCGCTACAAATCGGGGACCGCCACTGCCGCAGGAGCCGCGGGCGCCGTCACAACCGCCTCCTCGTCTCCAGCCATGCGACGCCTCGGGCGCCCCAATCCGGCTCCGGCCGCGCCTCCTTTGCTCTAGCCGCGCCAATTCGATTCCGGCCGCGCCTGCCCGTCCCTGACTCCGGCCATGCACCCTCGAAGACGGAGGAGGTGGAGGAGCAGAGGCGCTGGAACCTCGCGGCAATGGCGCGGCGCTTGCACGGGGAGCCGATGACGACGAGGCGCGCGAAGAGCTTGCGGAAGCGGCGATGGCAGGAGCAGAGGGAGCGCTCACGGCCGCTGCTGGGTGAGGGCACTGCCGGCCACTCCTGGTCCTGCCCGCTGCCCGCAGGGAGGAGACACCGGTGACGATGAAGGAGGTGGCGCCAGCGGTGATGGAGGTGGCGCTGCAGGGAGGGGTGGAAGGAGGCGGCGGCGGTTGCGAGGGAGGCGCCGGCGGTTGTAGGAGAAAGAAGAGGACGAGGCAGGGATGACATGGAGAGAGGGAAGAAGATGGTAAGAAGTAGGGCCCACACGTCATTGAGAAAGAAAGCACTGACAGACGGGTCCCACATGCCACATCAGTGTAAGAAACCACTTTCGGCCTAGCCAAGGGTGTATTTGGATAGTTCGAGGACCCTGGTTCCCCGGTTTCGTAGTATAAGGTTGAAAATCGGACGATCCCGCCAATTCGAGGGTGTCAAATGGATTTTTCCCTAAAAATTACCCACCATGACATCATAAAATATAAAAAAAATAACCCCTAAATTTTGCTATTTGGAGCTTTTTTTGAAACCTCCACATTAATCCTCACCAGATAAGCTAAGAAAAAAGATAAATTCTAGAAATTCTTACAAAAATCAGAAACATCCATAGCCATTAGATGAATTATTCTTTTAAAAAATTTCCACTTTACCATTATAAAATATAAATTAAAATAATCTCCTAATTTTACGTAAAAATTATCCACCATGCCATCATAAAATATAAATTAAATAACCTCTAATTTTTCATAAAAATTACTCACGATGCCATTATTATAGATGAATTAAAATAAGCCATAAATCTGCATATGACTTACCCAATATGCCATAATGAAAGATAGATTATAATAATTTCTAAATTTAAATATAAATTATCCACAATGCTATTACGAAAGATAAATTAAAATAATCATCTCTAATATTACAAAGGATTAAATCTATATCTCCTACAACTCTAATCCGTGCGAGAGCATGTGTTGATGGACCAGTATATACACCCTAAGGGTTCTATGCAGTACATCCAGTCTCTTATACGCAATCCTTACTTCCTACGCATATGCATGTGTTGAGTTCAATTTAAACTGTCATTGGAAAAAAAACGGCGTTACATTCAGAGAGCAAATCAGAGACATGGTGCCTGTTCTATGAGATTTTGATGACAAAAAAAGGCTAGATTCCCAGTTTCCCACCCGCTGCAGAGCCAATCTGAAAATATTTGCCGACTTGTCAAAAGAAACAGGTTTATTGAAGCTTACAGTTTTCAGCTTGTATACTTGTATGGATCATTACTATGCTGAGATAGAAAAATTGCCATCAATAGAAGAGACAATCTGGAAAACATACGGTAGGAAAATGGTATACCTTATAATGGCTCTCAACCCTTACACTACACTGAACCCGTATTTTAAGATAAGAAAAACTCCTTGATCTTTACTCTAAATATTGAGTAACCTCCCCAAGTCAGCCAATATTCACATATGCTCTAAATAAACACCAAATGGAGCAAATAACTACCTTAATTACATTTTTTTTTGGATGCATTTGGATGCGGGTTGGTCTTGGTCTCCTACCAAATTTAAGAATTTTCGCAGAATATTTGGATACCATTTTTTTTTTTAGATGAGATCACCCATTTCTATTACCATCAGTAACAGAAATACAAGCATTCGAGAATGTTTTTAGACTAGACAAGTAAAAAAGGCTAAGCCTAGACCTTTTCACACCAGCCACAGCACCGAGATCCTTGTCAAGGAAGCAGAGGCAACCATTGACCTGCATCAGGTTTGTTTGCATGCTACAAGGGGTCAGCGAGATGGCAGGTGAAAGGGAGGCAACAGGAAAACAACTAGGATAAGACCTATTACAGCTTAACAGTCTATCTTTAACATGCTAAATCACCTTCCAAAATGACTAACATGGGTATGACACCAAATGCGACTTTATTACAGTTCCATCACTTCAACATCCATTCTTAAACCATCGAAGAGATAAACACATCATCCAGCATTCCTTAGTCTTTCATAAACTGCTCCTTCTCTTTTTCAGTCAACATCTTCTTGGTACGTTATCCTCAGCACATCCTCTCCAGTCCCCAGACGTGGAAGAGTAGAGGCAGCTTGCATCAACATCCTAGCCCCCTCCTGGATCCATTCCTGCAGCTCCGACTTGCTAAGACCTGCCCAATAAATCATCAACGCACATGCATGGCAAAGAATATCAATTGGAGATTTAACCAACTTGTTCTGGAAACAAGCAG
This sequence comes from Paspalum notatum, assembly GCA_022530915.1. Taxonomy (NCBI): domain Eukaryota; kingdom Viridiplantae; phylum Streptophyta; class Magnoliopsida; order Poales; family Poaceae; genus Paspalum; species Paspalum notatum. The sequence goes on from CM039691.1 coordinate 9,309,129, forward strand.
CGTTCCTTGTTTTCCAGATCGCCCAACAGATGGCTGCCACACCAACAATGTGAGCTTTTTTATGCTTTGGGAGACATAAACCCACCCAAGACCAACAATGGTTAATATTTCCAGGAGTAAAATTTACCCCACAGCAAGAAGCTACAAGTTGCCAAACCACTTTGGTTACTGGGCATTCAAAAAAGAGGTGATTAATAGTTTCAATCCCATCACAGAAGAAGCACATGGGATCCCCCTTCCATTTTCTTTTGAACATATTATCTTTAGTAAGGGTCACTCCTTTTTCAAGGAAGACCGTAAAGATCTTGATCTTGGGAGGAATTTTTCCTTTCCAAATATGCATGTGGGTGGAGCCTATTCCTCTAGATGATAAGCCTCTGTACATTGTTTTAACCGAAAATTTCTTATTTTTGCCCCATTTCCACCTGACTTCATCTTCCATATCCTGAGGCACAAACTGAGATGCCAAAGTGCTTATCTCCTTCCATTGTGCTTCTAATTCAGGATATAACCATCTTCTAAATGTTAGATTCATATGCATAGTATAAGCATATTCAACGGTTATCTCTTTGTCAATGCATATAGCATATAAGACAGGATACAAATCTTTCAAGTGCTCACACCTTAACCAGGCATCATCCCAAAATCTAGTTTTATCCCCTTTTCTCACAATCACCTGTCTACCTTGCAAATAGAAATTTTTGACTTTCACAAGATCAGCCCACATTGAGGAGTCCCCATTCTTATGTTTTATTAGATTGATATCTTTCTGAACACCATATTTCTTTTTCACAATTTCCTGCCATAAGCCTTCCTCGTTTTCAATTTTCCACCACCATTTACACAAAAGGCTGATATTCAACTTTCTCAGGTTTTTTATCCCCAGCCCCCCTTGTTTTTTGTCCAGGCACACTTGTTCCCATTTAATTAGATGGTATTTTCTCCTAGTACTTCCACCTTGCCATAAAAACTTTCTTCTCTTTAAATCTATTCTTTCCACCACCGATTTATGTAAAAGGAACATTGACATGTGGTAAATAGGTGCGCTAGTTAGACAAGAATTAATCAATGTAATTCTTCCAGCCATGGACAAAGTACCACTTTTCCATGTTTCAAACCTTTTAGCAATCTTCTCCTCCAAAGGAATCTAATCACTAACATGGAGTTTACTAGGGCTTACAGGTACCCCCAAATATTTTATGGGGAAGGAACCCACTTGACTATATTTTCAGCATTGCTGCCGCTAACAGCTACCTAAGCAAGAAATATGGCCTCGTTGCTATAGAGCTAAACAATGTGCTGTTTTTTCGTGATTGGCGCATAAGGCAGGGGCTAGGCTTTCGCCAGGAGGTTCCTCACAATCCTCTTACAAGTATGTTAATTGCATGCTGTGTTCATTATTCTTTAAAGATAAACTTGTCCTTTCACTAGAAGTTGTGACTCACCCGATTTATCTTTTGACTTGACATTCATTAGAATCTTTCTTTCGCTACCATTATGCATGTTTATTATGCTACCATTAGAATTTTTGCCAGTTGGAATTATTTCAAACACTATTCTTATACAATTCCAAAATTCTTTGTAGGCCGTCTGCTTAACATCTATACCCAGTTGGATCTTATTGTGGAACTTATGAACCAGTTCAAGAGTAGTTCTGATGATCTCTTCAAGATACCACAAGATTTGAGGGATCTTGCTTTGTCTGATCCGGTTGTGATGCCTCTTTTGAGCAAAGAGCATTTCTCTTGCCTTCATCCTAGCCATCGGCTTGCAAAAGAAAAGGCGATGTATGTCCTACATATATCTGATTTGGCGCTTGGGCTATTCCAACTATATGGCTTCGACTCATCACATCAAGATGTCATTGCTGCTCAAAGGGTTGCGGATGATGTGACAAGTTTTCGCCTGGCTGTCAAGCTCACTGTGTTCTATCCATTTCCAAATGATGAGGATGGGCGAGCTAAATATAACACAATCTCTGAAGGTATCTTCTCCCTGCACCTTGCTTGCATTTTTAGGCCTTGCTTGGTTTGTAGGAAAAACGTAGGAAAATCAAAGGAATTGAGTTCCTATAGGTTTTTTCCCTGTAGCATCCTTTGGAACAAAGGAAGTGGAGCAAACCATTCCAAAGGAGTGAAAGAATGAGGTCTGAGCTCATGGAAATCTTTCCTGCAGCTCGGTGCGGGTGCTTGTGCACTAATCAAAGCATCTTACTTAACACAACGCCAATTCTTCTCATAAAAATAAATACCAGAAATTTAGGTGCTATATTTTTTATGGAGAATAATACTTAGCTATTCTGTACCGAGTGGGAAGGGGAAGGATAAGCACATAGTTAGCAAAAGACACAAACAGGATACATATAATCACGAATTCTAATTAATCTAGTCCTGTTAATGTTTATTATTAGTCAAGTTTCTCCGGTTCCTGTATCACAAATTCCTTCGTTCCAAACGCCGTTTTCATCTGTTTTCCTATGTTTTCTATTCCTCTGTTTTGCCTATGTATTCCTATCCTTTTCATGTGTTTTGCTTCATTCCTTTGTTCATGTGATCTGATATATTAACATCTGTATCCTTTACTTTATAGGGGTATGCACGAACGACCTAAAACTCTTTATTGACTACTTTCTACCTAAACCAAATGAAAAAGATTATGTGGTTGGTGTAAGACATCGTAAAATTGCCACCATCATTGCAAGTGAAACCGGTGTGCAATGTGTCAGCAATAAATTCTTCAAGGAGATCATAAAAGGCGTCAAACAGTACTTCACTAGCTTTTTTTTAGACAAAAGTAATCTATCTACTCATTGCTTACTCATTGTTGGTCACTTCTTAGCTGCGTAATTTTGATTGTTGATTGTTGGTGCCTTTAGCTTTGAGAGAAGAGAAGCCCACTTCCGGCGAGAAGCCCGCTTCCGGGGAGGAGAAGCCCACTTCCGGGGAGAAGCGGAAGAGGTCCTGAATTATTGACAAGATCTGAACTTGCCTTTTTCTTTTGTTCGTTAGATTTTGATTGTTTCCAGTTGGTAGATTTGGAAGCTTACATCTGGATAAAAACTTCCGTGACTGCCATCTATTTTGAGTGACTAAACACTGCCTCAAGAAAAGTGGAACGAATTAGAAGGCTCCTTTTTGACAAACATGCCAAAATATGTTGTATTTTATCTATAGAAACCTCCTGCAAACTTCTGCTGGTCTCTGTTTGCCAGTTTTTTTGTAAGTAATTGCACCACTAAAGAGTGCAGACTCTAAGCTGTAGGAGTTAAGCCAGGTTGTTGAATCCTCCTGTGCTAGTTAGAAGCTTGGATGGTGGGTTGAATTCTCCAGTTGTGAGCTGGGACTCGATGTCATGACTTTGCTGGACAAATTTGAGTTCATGTTTCATTCATGTGTGTTGTTATTGCTGCTGTTGGTAGTGTCTAATGCTGGATGTTGGTACTGTCTAATGCTGGATGTTGGTACTGTTATTTATGAATGCCTGTGATGAAAGACAGTAAACTGATGATGTGGAGCACTCATGATTTTGTCAATCTTTTTGAACTGTTGTTCTTTGTATTAGATTGTTCCCTGCTGTTTTATTCCTAGTTCACTAATGTGGTTGGTTTCAGTGCTGTTCATGTCGTTTTTGCTATTCCTTGGTTTTTTTTTTTTTGGACCAAAAATGAGTGCTCCTATACATCATGTGATGAGGCTGTCAATAATCTGAGGCCAACTTCTGCAAAAAATAATGTTTTGCTATGTTGCTTTAGGTTCAAACATGCCTTGGTATGTTGTTTTCTGTGGGCACAAACCTAGGATTTACAAGGAGTGGTCCCTGTGCAATGATCAAGTCTCAGGGTTCAAGAACTCATCATTCAAAAGATATGCATCTGAGGAAGCACCATTAGATGCATTTAACATTTTCCTAGGAACACAAATAGGCCATGCTGGTGGGAAACAAAGTACAAAGTTCAAGGGCAAAGACTTAGCTAGAAAAACTACATGGGGGATCAAAGATTTTATCATTGTGATCCAGTTCTTTGTAATTGTAGTGCTAATATATTGTGCTATCTGATCAACTATCAAAAACAACATTGTATGGTCCTTGTTGTAATCAGTGACATGTGAGTACTAACTGTTATGTGTTGGTTGGCAAAATTGATGCTACTAGCTGTTGTTCAATCTCGGTTATTTAGTCACAAGGGATTATTTATGATGATTTGGCACTAGTAGGTAATTCAAAAAACACAACAAAGATACCCCGGACTTAGCCATTTTCAAAGGTGACCTCCAAAGCCACAAAACCTGTCAAGGCAACCAAACACAGTCTACCTAGAGCCAAGAGTCAAATACAGGCAACCAAACAGAAGCTCTGGCTACACGGGCTACAAATGAACTGCAACCAAACACAGTCTAGCATAAGGCAGGGGCCCTGGGAGGCCTGCGCCCAGCTAGCCTGGCCATGGGTGCTAGGCGGGCTACATTTGAAGGAGCTGCCAAACACGCCCTTTACTACTACATAGAAATTTTTTATTTTTATATTTATTTAATTATTTTTTTCAAAAATAAATTGGCGATTCAAAAATTTGCAAATATATACCTATATCGCCGGACCAGCCGGCGTTTTTTAAAAACCGCCAGACAGACCGGCATTTTTTAAAAACCGTCGGTCCAGGCGGCTGTAGGATGGCAGTGCGGCAGACGCTGCCACATGTGGGCCCCCCGCACAAAAAGCGCCGGCGGAGTTGGCGGTTTTTAAAAAAAAATCGCCGAATTGGCCGGCGATTTTTAAAAACCGCCGGCGGGGACGGCGGTTTAAGGCCCATATACCCCGCCGTCCCCTTCTCTCTCTTCCTTTCTTTCTTCTTCCCTGGGCCGCTTCTGCCGGCGCCATAGGAGAGGGAGGGGGCGCCACACGGCGACGAGCAGAGGGGAGAGGGAGATCGAGGGCGCCGCGCGCCGGAGAGAAGGAGAGGGGCCAGAGGAGGAGAGGGAGAGGGAGAGGGCGCCGCGCACAGGAGGGAGAGAGGGAGAGCAGAGGAGGAGAAGGAGAAGGAGAGGGAGAGGCCGAGGTTGCAAGATATTCAAGTAAATCTTCTTTGAAACATGTATACATTTAGTATTTTAGGTATCATTAGTTGTATTTTATGTAATATTAGCACTAGTTTTAGTTAACATTAGCGTATTTAGTAGCATTTCATGTAATACTCGTACTATTTTAGTTGACATTAGCGCATTTACTAGTTTTAGATTTAGATGGAATATTCAATCATTACTAATTTTAGTTGACATTAGCGCGTTTAGTCGCATATATGCTAAGTATTGTTTTGGTTGTCACATTTGTGGTCAGGCATGTCAGAGAAAACATATTTTCAGATATATTTTGGTGAAGGGGAGATACGTTACGGTCAGTTTGGGGTAGATTTGAGTGGGTTAGGTCAGTGACAAAAGGGCTTGACAGAGCAATTGAGAGGCCATTCCATTCAGTGTATAACTGGTTCATGAAGTGTTTTAAATTGGATTATGATGAATGACAATTGGGCATCTCAGCAGTAACAACTAGAAGTTCATCTCCTGTTTATTATGAATTAGTGCAAATAGAAAGCACTACCGTATGGAGGAGGTTTGTTGATGTTAACCTGCGGCATGGGATACCTCTGGTTCTTTTTGTGCAAGCATACGAGAAGGTGAATGCTGAACTAGAAAGCTCATGAGGCTGTGATGAGGCCACAGCAGTTGAACAAGTGGTGGAAAATAATGTGAATCAGGTTAACGAGGTGGGCGTAGTTATTGATGAGCAAGGTGAAGCAAGTGAAACCGTACGGGAACCAAGGGGTGAGGTAGATGAGGGTGAAGAAATTCCAGGTTTGGTTGAATAGATGCAGCGGGAGGATACCGAGGCCAATGTCCCTGTTGATGAAGATTCAGATAATGAAGATGAACCATTGAAGCAGGTTCCAAGTCAATGGACCAACTATGATCACTCACAACTGTTAGTGAATGAAGGTGAATCGGTGCCATGGGAATATAGTGAGAATGAAGTATCTGTGGGAGCTATTTACCATAGCAAGATTGAACTGAAAGAGGCCGTGCAGAGATGGTCTGCTAAGTGCCTGAAGAAAGAGTTCAGAGTTCATAAGAGCAATCCACAAGTCTATGATGTGAAGTGCATACGAGATGATTGTCCTTTTAGGGTCCATGCATACTTGGAAAAGTATGATACTTTTTGGACCGTTTCAAGAATTGAACATCATACATGCATCCTTTAAGAGCTGAGCCATCATCGTAACTTGATAGCTGATTTTGTTGCTCAACATATGTACTCGAAAATAGTAAATAATCCTAGATATGAGCCGAAGGCAATAATCAATAGCATAGAGGATGACTTTCAGCACAAAATATATTACAGCAAAGCTTATAGGGCAAAACAGAAGGCGTTGGAAATGAGATGGGGTACGTATGAAGCATCGTACCACAACCTGCCATGTGTGCTGGACACACTATGTGATCGGAATCCCGGTAGTTACTTTGAGATTGAGCACTATAATTTGCCTCAGGACCGGACAAAGCGTGTTCTTCAGCGTGCTTTCTTTGCTTTGGGGGCATGTATAAATGCTTTCCAGTATTGCTGTCCAATGATATGCATCGACGGGACCTTCTTAACAGGGAGGTACAAGGGCACAATGTTGACTGCAATTGCGGCAGATGGAAACAATCAGGTGCTCCCATTGGCTTTTGCTTTTGTTGAGAGTGAGAATGGAGACAGTTGGTATTGGTTTTTAGAGAGGATCAAGTCATGTATTGTTCAGGATCGGCAAGATGTGTGTGTGATTCATGATCGCCATGGAGGCAAGGCATTATGCAAGCAGTGCAAGATTTACAGGAAGGATCTGTACAACGTCAAAGAACACCAAAGTGGGTTGATCTAAAGAGTCGGTGGTGTCTGAGACACATGGGAGCTAACTTTCAGAAGCAGTTCAAGAAAAAAAAAACTAACAAAACTTTTTAAGAGGTTGTGTAGCCAGAATCAAGAAAGGAAATTCAATGTTTTGTGGAAAAAGCTTGATGAGCACACAAAGAAGTGGGCTACCGAACTAAGTAGTAGGGGTGTGAATTTAGAAGATGATGAGCCAGTTGCGATGGAAAATGTAGGCCTTGATGGTCCTAACGTGCGACGGAGGCCTGGTCGTTCGATCAAGTCATTTTCAAAGTGGATTGAGCATGAGCCAAAGGAGAAGTGGTCTTTGTTGCATGATGAAGGAGGTGCACGTTATGGTATTATGACTACGAACCTTGCCGAGGTCTACAACTGGGTCTTACGTGGGAGCAGAAGCATGCCACTTGTTGGGGTTGCGGAATTTTACATATACCGCACAACACAATACTTTCGGGAACATCATACTACAGCAAAAAAGGTGTTTCTGGACCACCGCCTCATATATGGGCAGAAATTCTTTGAGTATATGGCCAAAGCAAACAAAAAAGCCGCAGGACATCGTGTCAGGAACATGGGTGTCGCTGAGCATCGATTTGAGGTCCTTTGTTGGGGCAAAGGCCGAAGAGGAGGCAATCATGAGAGGCACGTGCAAGAATGTGTCCTGTACAATAACCATTGTGTGTGTACCTGCCACAAGCCGAGGTTATACCACAGGCCGTGTACACATGTCATAGTTGCATGTCAGGAAGTTGGAGGTTTGAACGCTCGTATGTTTGTGTCTCCCTATTACATGAAGGATGCAATCTATCACACCTGGAATTCTGAGATATATGGTTTCGCCATTGCGGGAACTTTCACTCGTACTCCAGAGGGTGCTCCTAATTTCATACCCAATCCTCACCCTGACATGAAACAACAGATAGGGCGGCGCAAAACTCGTCGCATTCGTAACAATATGGATGACGCCGAAGCTGGGCCAAGAATTGTCATATGCTCGAAATGCAATGAGTTCGGGCACAGCTACAAAAAATGCACTAATACGCCTCAAGGAACCGTGTCGAACATACCTGAGGCTGGATCATCGAGTCACGGTCGACGCAATCGTGGAGGAACCAATGAAGTCATTTAATGATTTTTAGTTAGTGTTAGTGAATTGTAATAACATAATCTATTGAACCTTTCTCTTCTATGTAACTCTTGTCTTAGTTGTAATTCAGTGGATGTGGAATTGCTATCGTGGATTGTAATAATATTATGTAACTATGGTATTTAGTTTGTTATTATTTTGAATTCGATGCAATGTTATGTTGATGTATTAGTGTATTTATACTTGGTTTATAATGTTGACTAACGATTTCAACCTTTTTTAGGGATGGATGCCCCACAGGGTTACGTGACTCCCGAGCTGCTCGATGCAGCGACGGACAAGAAGCACCAGTCGTACTTCAGCGCGGTATTGGGGAGCTCACTTGGACAGTTTTGAGCACGTGTTCCGATGGAGACGATGGACCTGGACCCTCGTTGGCTACCGAGGTTCGCTTTACGTGCTTCATTCTCTTCTCTTCATTGAAATTTATACAATGGTATGCTTATCGCTTTTTTTTAGGCTGCGCGCTGCTGGTTTGCTCCCACTTGCTCGCTTGGTCGAGGGAAACGGACCGCGTTTTAGCTACGACTTCTCCCTCCTTGCTGCAATTGTGGATAGATGGAGACCGGAGACACACACTTTGCACCTCACCGTCAGCGAGATGGCGCCTACGTTGTAGGACGTGTCGTACCTGCTTGGGTTGCCGTTGAGGGGCGATGCCATGGGCCCCACAGACGTCGGCCCTGGCTGGTTGCCGTTGAGGGGCGATGCCATGGGCCCCACAGACGTCGGCCCTGGCTGGCGTCAGGACTTGCTCGATCGGTTCGGTGGTGTCGAGCGTATCGGCAACGCAAAGCTCTATAGGGAGTTTCCATCGAGGTACACAGGCGGTCTGCCTAAGTGGTGGATTCTTCAGTTCAAGGTGAGTACATTCGACCGCAACCGGCATAGTTAAAAATCATAAGGTTCTTACTTATGTGCAACTATTTACAGGTGGCCGACATTCGAGTAGGTGCCACAGAGTACGAGGTTGTGCGGCACTTGGAGGCCTACGTGCTGTGGTTGATGGGGTGGGTCATGTTTTGCAGCTCTGCAGGCAACTTTGTGCCTAAGAACCTACTGCCTTTCGCGCGTCATGTCGCCGACGCCCCACTGGAGGTGATCCCGCAGTTCAGCTGGGGGTCCGCTGTCCTAGCAGCGACGTACCAGGGACTCTGCACAAGTTGTTTGAAGAGTTCGGCAGCGGAGCCCATCTTCGGGGGATGCCTGCTACTTCTGCAGCTTTGGATCCACGAGAGGTTTCAGATAGGTCGGCCCGCGGTTGTGCACAGCCCATACGACGCGTATATACGCGACGACGTAGACGGCCCAACAATGGGGTCTCTGTGGTGCGACCGATGAGTACGTGCCTTTTTCTTCCTTGACTTATTTGGGTGTCTTTACTTTTAGAAACTAACGACGTAATTGCATGCTTTCGCAGTTCGCGTACGCTCACGTCCAGACTAGGAAGTCTTACCCTGACTTCGTAGGCCAGTTCGACGTCCTCCGTGACGACGACGTTCGTTGGACGCCGTACTCTGACGAGGCAGTGGAGAGTCGCACACCTGACGGGCTGTCGCCCTTGTGCATACGCGACGCCGAGTTCTGGAGAACGCACAGGCCACTTGTGTTCGACATCTACGTCGAGGAGCACGCAGTGCACCGCATGCTCCGTCAGCTAGGCTTGTTGCAGGAGGTTGTCGTTCCTCAAAGCCTACTGCCGCCACACGTGCACCGGTTCGTGGCGACCATGTGTATTACCACAATGTTATTTCTTTCAAATATTTGACATGCTCAGTCCAGCAACAAAACTATTTTTATTCGCAGCTTTACGAGACAGGCCAGACCGTTGGCCGAGTTCGTGGCGAAGTGGTCCACGGCCTTGGATGACGTCGTCCTAGAGGGTAGGCCACACAACGATGCAGTCTGGGGTCACTACCTCCGTTGGTACCTCCCACGGACACGACTTCATGTCTTGTCGACGCCACAGGAGTTGCCCCGACGCACACCGTCCGTCACGGACAGTTACCCTACACAGCGAGACCAGGGAGCGTCTCTAGCTGTAAGTTTTTTCGTGATTGTCGATTCCGCATTAGAACACATCAAAGTTTATACTTCATTGCAAACTAATGCACACTTTTCGAAGCAGCATGACGTTGCCCGGTAGATCCAAGCAGACGTCTTGTCGTACAGTCGTACTTCCATGACCATGGCCCCACAAGATCACAAGACTGCGTACGACAAGATAGCGGAGCTGTGCAGAAGAGTGACCAGGTCGTTGTCGTGCCGTGACGACGATGTTGCCCTTCCACCACCGCAGCCGATGTTTCGTGCCCCCTGCCCGACCCCGCCACGACCACCTACGGTACCACTGCTTGCACAGACTCCGCCGATGACCTACTCGCCGCAAGGTAATTCTTGTACATGTAATTTTTGTTAAACACGAGCTCGCGAAATATTTATGCATGGTTCGTGCAACAGCTACCCAGTACGGGACCCATGTTGGGTCATCGTCTCGTCACACTCCCTACCACCAGGACGTCTTAGCTACAGGGACATCACGGACTCGTCCCGTTGATTGGGGCAAGTGGCTTTCATATACATGCAGCAATTTCATCTTGTCAGTTAAAATGTTACTTTACAATTTTAATCAATGCGACGAAATTGCAGGATATGAACCTGGCACGACCCCTGACGACAGCTACGGAGCCGTCCACGCTCCACACAGTCCACCAGGCGCAGCAGAGCAGATGGCGCAGTCCTTGTTCGCGTCGCCGCGACATGATGAGATTGGTTACTCACAGCTACAGGACGTGCCACCTCACGCCACTCAGCAGTCACAGGAGCCGCCAGCAGACGATCCAGTCCCAGGCCGACGTACTCGACAGCCACCCGACCCATTTAGTCACGGGTCACGGCACACTTGTGCTGCCCAGAGAGCTGCACGGCGGAGCAAGAGGGGTCCTAGCTAGATGTTATCAATAGTTACCTTGCAGTACTTTAGTGTACTTTCACCATGCATTTTATGACTTTCATCATGCATTTTATGACTTTCACCTTTGCAGTAGGACGTGACAGCGCATCACGTAGTCTTTTCGGTTCGACGTGACAACACCTATGTAGCCTTTTCAATTCGACGTGACAGCGCATCACGTAGCCTTTTCAGTTACAGGTACATTCGTAGCCTTTTCAGTTCGACGTGACAACACCTACGTAGCCTTTTTAGTTCTACGTGACAACACCGATGTAGGCTTTTCAGTTACACCTACATACGTAGCCTTTTCAATATTATTTTCAGTTTGACCTGACAACTTTTTCGTTTTCACAAGACCACTCAACCCCCATCTCCACTACAAAAACACGGCACACCTTCAAAGAACACACACAACACACTACCAGAGCCAGAGAACAATGGCCGAGCAGGGAGAAAGGGGTCGCGGCCGCGGCCGCGGCCGAGGCCGAGGAGGGAGGAGTGGAGGACGTTGTAGCCACCATTTCCTTTGGGGAGGTCCTCAAGGCCCAGACATGTTTTCACATCCACTAGAGGACTTCCCGCTAGAGGGACAAGACTCCTTTGTTGGCGACCGCAAGCTTAGGGCTTACGATGATCGCACGGAGGTGTGGCCTAAGTGCCGTTGTGATGAGTATTGTGTCGTGCAGGTGTTCGATGAGTTCATTGATGGAGGTCGTCACTTCTACAGATGCCCTTTTGGCTATGTGTGTGCTGCTCAAACTCGCTCTCTGCAATTACTTCCGACATAACTAAAATTGTCTCTAAAAAGAGATATATATGCTTGCAGGATTCCACTGACACAGCATGTGGCTTCACGAAGTGGGTAGATCCTCCACACCATGCCTACGTCGAAGACTATATCAACCATCTGAAGACCAAGATCCACGACCATGAGTGTCGCGTCAAGGACCTGGAAGACGAGGCTGACGCTAACGCAATGGTGGTTGGATTCGAAGATGATCCCCTATGCCCTGACCCCTTCTGCAAGTGCCCGTACCACCCGCGACAGCCTATGCCCCCAAGTCTCCACCATTCGGAGGTTACGGCTAATATGATCTCGGAGGCTCATCGCAGCAGTATCCGAACCAATTCGCTTAGGCGAATTGGCTACTATTATTAGGTTCCCAGCATTTTAAATTACCTAAGGCAAGTCAATTGTGTAGCGCGAGTTACGCGCTACAACGACATGCCATCGCAATTGTGTCCAACCTTCTTTATGTCTTTAATTCACGCTGTCAACATTTAGAATTATGTATCCGAGTTCAATCTATGTTGCCTTTCAACTTCTGCGGCAATTGTTCGTGTTGTACTCAATGTAACGCTGGGTTTCTATTTAACGTAACATGTACTCCATTAATTTGTTTTTGTCTGTCGTCCATACTAAAAAAAGAGTGCAAATATTTTCTGTCATAATACAAAGAAATAATTGCTTTGCCGATTTTCCATTGTCATCAACCACCTCCATGAGACCGCACCAGTACACGACGCCATATTTCTCCATACCCACGTTAAAATAGTCTTGTAATTGCCATTTTCCTTGCCTATATACTCGTATGGTTATTTGACAATTTACCATGCTCTTGTTCTCTAAAAATGCGCATGGAGCTAAATAATGCCGAATGGGCCGGCATTATTTAAAAAACGCCAAGAGTTTAAATACCGCCGGCCTAGTTTAAAAACCGCCGGCCCAATCGGCGATTTTTAAAAATCGCCGGATGGCTTGGCTATTTTTAAATTTCGCCGCGCCAGTCGGCGGTAGGATACCAGGTGTCCAAATCCGGCGGTACACAGCTTGCCACGTCATTAAAACGCCGATTCGGGTGGCGTTTTTTAAATATCGCCGGGTGGTCCGGCGGTATACGTATATTTTTGCAAATTTTTGATTCGCCAATTTATTTCTGCAAAAAAATAATTAAAAAAATATAAAAATAAAAAAAAATTCCCTACTACATATCAAATGCAGGCCCAAACGATTAGCATCAATCGTGGGCCAAACTTTGTGCATTAGCAAGGCGTGGATGCAGGCCGTCATTAGCATGTGTCTGTCCTGATTGAGTTGGGCTGGCCCATTTTAGATTAGGGTTTCCTTTGCTGGAGCCGTTTATCGGCAGCACCCCCGACCCCCGTACCTCGCAATCCGCCGCCGCCGCCTCCACAACACATCTAGGGTTTCTTTCGATTCGAGAGGGTGAGGTTGTGAGGCGGCCCGATGGAGGGGCTTCAGATCAAGAGGTCGTCGGCGACTGCGTCATCGGTGGTCGGCGACTGCGTCAAGTGCGTCGTCGGCATCGCCCATAAGCGCCACCGAAAGGGGGGACCCAAGAAGGAGAAGAGGACGAAGAAGCCCAACAAGCAGCAACTGCAGGTGGTCGATGCTGCAGGATCCAAGGAGAAGGGCGGGAAGAGAAAGAAGACGACATTTATCTTCAGTCCCATGACGTGTCTTCTGGTCAAGGAGATCGACGGCTACATGTTATCTGAGCCTGAAAACCCCTTCATGAAACCCGACTTCGGTGATGTGCTCTTTGACCCCGACCTGGGCGAATTTTATGAGAGGGCGAGTGAATCAAAAGCAAACGTGCTTTTGCAATACCGACTCAAGGGGCACGCGGACTTCCAATGGGAGGAGGAAAAGGAGGAGGTGGTGGAAGAGAAGGAGTTTACACACGTGGAGGAGAATATGTGTTAGTTCGCAAGAAGAAGCTGGCCAGAGGTTGTATGCTAGCTTAATAATTTATTATGGGTTGCATGTATCAGCTGCTGTCTTAGTTGTATTGGTATCTTCGATGTAATCATGCGTCCTGCTGGTGCCATTGTCACATGATCTTGCTACTGGTGATTCCGATGACAAGTGGTTACGTTTCACCTACTAATATCTATATTATCATCTCGCCATCATCTTTTTTTGTCCTCCGCATTCACTGTTTGATGGGTACTCAGAAAGACTGATGTTCCTTTTTTTTTTAACCCAGCGTGCTATGGTCAACTGAAATGGCTGTAGCTGATCATTGCTCAAGACAGACATGCGTGCGATTTATTATAGGTCTTGCTTCCATACTGTCTGTCCCTTGTGTGTTGCAGCTTGCATTTAGAAAGACATCTGTTTTTTGCCTTCCATGACATATTTCATCTTCTTTCTTCCCTGTTTTTGGCATCCTCCTGGTAGAGGAGTATAAGGCAAGCTGTACATGGAAGGGCAACACCAAGGCAAGGCATTGACATGCTTTGTTATGCCTTGTGACAGTGGCCGCACCCCGCCCCACCTATTCATGTCATAGGCAGCAGGTTTCAGGCGACTAGCTTGCCCCCTTAGCCGATCAAAAATTTCTGTTTGATGTTTAGATTTTACCTCATCGCAAGCATTATGAACAAGGAGTGTTTCTCATTCTATTCACTCTGATTATGTTTCCTTGACTCTTGGATTTTCGGTGTTGAAATGAAGTCCGTTGGTTAGTGTCTGGAAGAACTTGAGGTTTTAGTTAAAATGATAAAGGGTAATATGGTTCATTTTAGGCACTTCGTAACTTAATTGATTTGATTTTGTTCTGGCTGATATGGCTTTGGAAGTAAACGGTAAAGAAATTTCAGGATCTAGGAGTCAGTATTGCCTTCTTGCATCCAGTCTATCTAGTTAGTGTAGCAACTGATGTAACTGAGATATGTTGTGCTTTCTCATGGGAAATAGTGAGGAATTGAATAGTGCTTACCCCCACTTGTTGTCCAGATTTGTCGTCATAATTGCATGAGAAAGCTGGCAAACCAAAATTTTGTTTTATGGACCTATGGTAGCCTGCCCCTTTGTGATTTATCCTAGCTATCTGCAATGTTTCATTTCATATAACTGGTTTCTACTCTGCGATGTGTTATTCTTCCTTTAAATGGTACATATATGGCCCTGTTTGGATCCGCTTTTCGCCATCTCGATTATTTGATGAGCATGATTCCTGAATGAGCAAGATTACCTGACAATCAAAATGGAGAAAATCGAGGTGTTTGGCAAATCTCGATTACTGCTCTTTCCTCCTCGCGCGACACCTCCCCGCCCGACCGGGCCGGCCGCCGCCTCCCCGCCGGGCCGCGCCTGCTCTCCCCACTCCGGCCGGCGCCGCCTCCCCCGCCGGGCCCCGCCACTGCCCCTCTGCTGCACGGCCGACCTCCACCCCGCCGGCCTGCGCCCCGCCGCTGTTCCTCTGCGCCCGCGCGAGGTGCCACCGGCTGCCGATGGAGCTGGAGATGCGGAGGGGCCGGGCCTGCTGCCGATGGAGCTGGAGGCGGAGGGGCTGGGCCGGCGGAGGCGCCGACGGCCGACCGCGAGCACCGGAGGAGGCGGAAGCGCCGGGCGGGTGGGCGGAGGCAGGTGGGCGGAGACGGACGGCTGGTGGAGGCGGAAGCGCCGGGCGGGTGGGCGATGGGGCCTGGCGGAGTCGCCGGCGGGAGGAGGCGCCGGCGGGCGGCGGCGGCGCGGCGCTGGTGGGTGGAGGCACCGGCGGACGGAGGGGACCGGGGGAGGAACACGGGAGAATCGAAGGATTTTTTCCACAAGCGAGTTGGCAGCTGCGTACGGGAGAATCGAGGGCACTGTGTAAATGTTGCTCGGGGGAGAAGCGGCGATGGGGAGAAGCGAAAAATAATCGAACCGTTTGGGTGGGGATTTTCGCTTCTATTGGCTAGAATCGAGGAATAAGCGGAACCAAACAGGCCTATGACTAGTGAGTGCTATAATGGTGGGACAAAAATATTGTGACTCGAGAGTTGGGATAATAGTAGGCTGCAAAAATGACTCATTGAGGATTTAGATATTTCTACACCTCACATCCATTTTTGACTGCCTGGTGACATTTGAGAATTCATATGTTTGTGTTTTCTGCACAATTTCACTGAGCACGATTTGAGGTAAGACAGAGTGAAGTGGAGTTTCATAATAACTTAATCTACCTATTAATCTCTTCCGCCTCCATGTTGGATGGTTATGGATCCAAACTTACCTGATGTGTGTGCTGTTGGTACTTCAATATGCATCTTAAGATGAAAACTACTGCTTGCTAGAAAATTGTAATGGCTAAATTGCAATTGAAGAGCGATTCTGGAAGATAGGATCAGATCAATTTTCTTTCTTGTTTTTCTTATTCAGGGGAGAAGAATATGGCTTTATGGTGGACGAGGGTTGATGTGACGACTGCCAGTTTCAGACTTACCGTTGTTCCAGAATATTGTGAGGTACTTGTTTTTTCATGTTTGAGCATATATGATTCGTCCTATCGAAGATATTTAGCTGGTTTGGTACAATGCTCCTCATAAGATCTGACCCATGCTACTTATCATATGGCCTGTTCAAATCTTAATTGTAGAACAATTTTTCAAAGACACATCGGTTGCGATGTTTTCAAATCGACCAAGCCATAAGATGATGGTGTTTCCCTAAATCTCGCTGGAGCGCTTTTGCTCACTAGTGAGGAAATACAGCTTTGGGGTTTGACTAGGGCTCAGATATTCCTACAGCCTCTCTGTGCTTTTCATTGGGGAGCTAATGTAGTAGTCTCAGAAGTGCACAGATGAATGTATGGTTAATTTGTTATAGGAACATGTATGATCATCTCTGGTAGTCTGGTTTGTTTTTTTTTTCTGAAATTATTTACTGTATCGAGATGGCATTAGGATTAACATAGAACCCTATTTGTACCTATTAAGGTGATTCCCTTAGTAGTTTAGTTACACCATACACGTCTGTCATATAGAGCTGCAATTTGGCAGTACAAATTGACATTTGATGTTCGGCTTTCGGCTTTCTAGATAAAGATGTTGTGAATTGTGGTTTGGAATTCCTGAATGACACGTCATTTCATTGAATTATTGCTAACTGGTTAAGGATGGTGTGCACTGAGCAGGATAAGTATGTATCTTCTTTTCAAGCTCCTTTTTGGGGTGAAGCACTGCTCCTGGCTCGGGGACATCACATGGTCCATGTATTGCATGTGATGATTCATTGCCCACCATTAATTTTTATGTTTTTGATCAAATTAGAACTCATTAGCTACAGTCAGTATCCAAATTGAATGGAAGAGGCTACATAAACACATGATTAAGAGTTCATTTTCTTCTGAACCTGAAATATGCTGAGATCAGGCTCACATGGAGTTACAATATTGCAGTTGTACAAAGGAGTGGTCGATCAGTTGATGGATATTGTTTTGAATGGAGTATGTTTGATTTCTCTTGGAGTTCTTTCAAGGAAAGTTTGTGTCTGTCTATTTCTAAGCATATTTGAATATTCTGTGTAACTAATGATCTTTTATGGTGCAAATAACGCACGTGTCACAAATTTGATGTTGACATGCGCTTGGTACATATTCTTTATTTTAAGTGCTCTATATATAGCATTGTGTAGAATTTTATTGTCCTTTTAAAGATGCTCATCGTTTACCATCTTTTTAAGACATGAGTTTGTTAAGTCATCTCCCTTCTCATTCATTTGATAGTTGGTACTGACGTGTATTTCCACTTGGATTAACACAGCAATGTAACTTGATATCTGGATGGGGTTATTAAATGTTTACTCTTATGCTACAATATTCTTGTAGGTTGAAGGTCTGGTCCTGGACAGTTCTCGTCACCTTGACATGAAGCGCAGGGCACAGATGTTACATCTTGACCTGCAATGTCTCATTAGAATACGAGAATAGGTGCATGACAGTACAGCTTTGTTATTTTTTATACTTTAGTTCCAGTATGGTTTAGTTATCTTGAATTTTGCCGCATCGTATATGTGAAAAAGGTGTTCAAAGCATTCTTTTTGTGCGATCAATATAGCTACCCATAACAAGTATCGTGATCACTGCTAGCCATGTTTTTGTTGGAATGGACTGTTAAACTGATTCACTCGTGTGTTTGTTGGAGTGGACTGTTAAACTAATGCACTCATGTTTTCATGCTGCCTTGTATGGTTTGTTATGTGAACCTCTTTATTCTTTGTTTTGACTTCAGGTATCAATTTCTTTTATGCTCTGAGCAAGAAATGTAATCAAGAGATGCCTTACAACATTCTTAGAATAAATTTTCGTTTGTCATGCATTGTTGGAGCTAGCTGTTTACATGTAATTTGAAGTGAAATCAATGCAGGATTCTTCTACTCAAACACAGAACAAAGAGGGAGGATGGTTGCTGCAAAGAGACGCCTAGTTGATGAATGTGTCAAGCAGATTGAGTTGAAAAATAAGGTAATTTGTTTTGTGTCTAGAGTTGAATTTTTCCATATGGTACTGTATTATTGAGTAAAATTTTATCATGTTATCTTGGCTTGTGGGTTTATGATGGGGATGACAAAAACTTTTTTGTGATCAATCATAAGGGCATCCATCCCTGTATCTTGCAAAGATCAAGGGGGATATTGAGGTGGAAGGGATGTCGCTGGGGAGCGCCGCGTCAGATCCAGCAAGGAGGCTGCAAGGGAGAAGCTGGGTGACGGTGAGGTTGAGCCAGGACTCATACACGGAGGACCTTGTGGTTAAGGAGCTCATCTCCTACCTGCTGTCTGCGCATCCTCGCTTGGCAATCACTAGTGGACACCAAACCGTCTTTGGCAATCCCTTGGGTCTCCTCGCTTGGCAATCCCTTGGGTCTCAGAGTCGCTGCTTATCTTAACATGCGTAGAGAATTCGTGCGGACATGCTCTGGCAGTACCGCACCAATGTGTACATACAGCGGAATTCCATGCAGAGAACTATGACGAGTTGATGACCAAGAGGCACCAATGTAGTACAGTAGTAGTATCTTGTGTTTGAGGCTGAAATTAATTAGTTCTGTTCGTTGGTATCCTACTGTTATTGCCATATGTGTTGCCACTGATGGGACAGGTGAATCAAGTGTACAAGTGGCTGGTCCAATATGCTATTAGATATATACTGTCGCCTTGCCTTTGTTTGCTAACTTATTATTTTTGTAACTTTCGCAAATTCAGTGTTTGCTGGGGACTGGCAATGATTTGGATTTGTCTGTAACCCAGCATGGTATGCTATAGTTAGTCAGCAAGAATTGGTATAGCTGATTGCTCGAGACATGGATCAAAGCTGTTGAGCTTAGCTCCTTGTGGCAAGAGTATCCGAAAAGACCCTAACTGACACCCTTTCAACATAGTGGCCATATCTCCTAAAAACGAGTTGAAATGGACCTGCTGGTAGATCCACGTCATTCACTTTTTGATCCCTGTTGATGTTGTGACCGGTAAAGTGCTCTGTGCCGTTAGATTCGAAATGAACAGTTCACGGTTGCATATAATCTAGAGGTTACATGTGTTCTCTAGAAAAAAAAAAAAGGAAGCTTATTAACCCGCGCGGGAATGCAACGGAATTGACCGTTGGTAAGCAGGGGCTCGCCGAATGGCGGGATTAAGAAAGTAGCAATTGCATACTATGAGGTCAATCTGTATCTTCTTTTTCTTCCCAACTTACGTAGATCATGTACGGACGCCATGAGATTTTAGAATCTGGATTCCACATGCTAGAATTTGATCCATACATTTACATGCCACCAGATTTTAAAAGCTAGAAGGCTAGATTGTAGAATCATAGGCTTCGATACACAACCTTATTCTGGCTGATGGAAAGCGTTTCTTTACTTGGCGTTGTTTCGTCTTCTCACCAAGTTCAACCAGGCACCTCTCTATTATATCTTGTAGCTAGCTCGCCTAGGGAACGTTGGAAGAAACTGGAGCTCTTACGGCTTGTGACCAAGCGCGGTGCAGTGGCGTGGTGGAACCGGGGGCGAAGGCTCCATGGGCAAGCACAACGGCAAGGACGAGGATGCAACGCACGCTGTTGCTCGTTGTCACGGGGCCTCGCTGTAACCACCCGGATTTTTCGGAACGCGAAAATACGAATTTAACTTTTTGTCAAATAAAACTTAACTTGCTTGTAACCAATTAAAACTTGATCGAACGTGATCGCTGTCTCAATTCAAACAGTGAGTGATTTGAAAACATGTGCTAATTAAAAACATTTTACAATCTTTTTGTTTGAGTGAATGATTGTTGAGCGCCAGTTTAATCTCAAATCCTAGTTCGAATATTAAACTGTTATATCCCTATATAAACCCCTCGACCTTCCCTCTCGTTCCATCTCTCGATCCAAGCGCTACTGACATGTTCTATCTCCTACATCATCTTCGAGAGCCCAAAGCCAAATCGAAAACCCTGTCTCTCACCCTTTCAACCCCTTCCCTCTTGATCCGGTTCGGATTGGAGCTTCACTCTTAATCCCTGTCACCGGTTCAACATCATGAAGGCATCCATCCCTCCTCGGAGGTCCCATGTGAATTATAGCGGGTAATTTCGATCCCAAAATAAACTGGATGCAGATTAATTTGGATAATAAAATTATTGCTTAATTCAAAAGTGGGACCCATTTCGTGAAATCCGAGCTTGGTGAAAGTTTCCTCTGGGCCTGTTTAGTGTCCCAACTCCTCTCCAAAATCCACTATGCAAAAAGAAGATTCCCTGTCACATCAAAAATTTCGGCACATGTATGGAGTACTAAATATAGATGAAATAAAAAACTAATTGCACAGTTTGGTTGTACTTTGCAAGACGAACATTTTAAACCTAATTAGTCAATATTTGGACAATTTTTACCACAAACAAACGAAACGTGCTACAGTGCTTTTCGATTCACTACAGTGCTTTTAGCCCCAAATTTGGGCCAATTTGGGCCCCCTTTCGGTGCACTAAACACAGCCTCTGTCGAATTACGGCCGTCACGACATGATTCGACTAAGGAGATTGATACCGTACATCCTATGGCTACTGAAGCAGCTCCCTTTATCAACACATAGCACGCCAGCACAGCAAGGCCTAGATAGGGCCCGGTTCGGGAGGGAGATAATTATGGAGCATGCATATATATATACTGCTACACATAGCGGCCATGCGATTTGGCACTGAACCGAACGAATGATATAGACAAAAAATAGTAAAAATTTTTTTTTTATTATTAAGGGCCTCTTTGGCTCCAGCTCTGTGGCTCTTCCATTTTTTTGGTTCTTTTGAAAGACCTAGAGCCTTTTCCACAAATTGTTTGGCAAAACAGCTCCTTCAATAATTTATAAGGTCAAATGTCCATGGCACCCTTTGATATATAACACAAATGAAAAAAAAAGAAAAATACAATCCTCCCCGTCTTTGACTCCCTGGATCGCTTGCCGGACCCCGCCCACGCCCCCGTCGATGCTAGCTTGTGGGGCGCCGGCGAGGCACAGCGCGACGACGGCGTGGAGTGGAGCGACGGCGGGGCTTCTCCATCTACGGTGACGACGGGGCTCCTCCATGCGTGGCGACAGAGGGGCTTGGCGCAGCGCGGCGAGGCCCGTGCTGTGGGGCGACAGCGGGGCTCGGCGAGCTCGGCGACCCCCAGATGCGCGCCGCCGGCCTGCGCATAGGCGGTTGCCAGCGCGGCGGCATGGCCACCCGCCAACGCCGCGCCGTGCCCGCCTGTCTGCGTAGCCGCCGCCGCCGTGCCGTCTATCTCCGTTGCCCACGGCCTCGGAGGCTCCAAATCTGCCCATCGGCCACGCCCTCGGAGGCTCCAGATGCGCCCATTGCCGAACACTAGCCGGCCGGAGTCCTCGCACCACCCTATGTTGTCCGCCGCCGCCCTCTGTTTCTTTGAGAGTTTGCGAGATGCGTCGATGGCAGCTGAGGTATTTTTGGCCAAGTGTTTCTCACGGTGGGTACAGGAGCCGCTAGAAGCTAGTTTTTCGGGGCTCCAGCTCCTTTCACAAGAATGGCTTCGGCTCTTGTCTGGCTCTTGGGTAGGAGCCTTTTTTTTTTTTTTTTTGACGCGTTTGGCATGGCTCTTGCAAGAGCCGGAGCTGGAGCCGGTTGAAGAGCCCAGCCAAAGGGGCCCTAAAATGTTTGGTTAAACTAATGGGCTGTGCCCAACGAACACTTGGTTGTATCTGGGCTAACCAAATTCCAGCCCACTAGTTATGGGCCTGCTGGGCTGACGAATCAATCTGCTGGAGTTTCCTCGATGTCCCCGTGCAGAAGCGGTCCAGGGCGTGCTAGTGCTAGTGCTAGCTCGTCACGGCGAGGGCCTACCGTTGCGATCCGCCATTCTGGGAAACACGGAATAGTGGCGGAGCGGTGTCTCGCCTGGCCCGTGGTGCACTCCTGTAGAGTCTGATTGACCACAAGTGTTCTTCGCAAAGCCTTGCCCAGCCAGATCCGCTTGCCCGTGGTCAGGCGTTGACTCCTCGAGCTCGGTCTCGTCGGGGTGACGGGGTCTGACAGAATGGGGAGAGCGTCTTCGTCGGGAGATGCACAATCTGGTATGGCGTCCGTTTGTCCTTGCCTCCCTCATCCCGTAGCTTTGTGGTGGGCTCTGGTGGCGTTCATCCGTGTGCGTGCATACGAACACATGTTGTTCGTGGAAATGCCACTCAGCCTTGTTTCCCAAAGGAAATCTTACTTAGCAATGATCATGGGCTAAAAAAGACTTCAAATTCGGAATCTGGTAAGAACTCCGTCCAGCATGCAAGGGATCAAGCTCAAAGACAAGATCTCAAGTTTCGAACCTTTGTGTTGCATTAACTGAAAGTAAGAAGTTGGGGGGCCACTGGACTATGATGAGCTAAAATAACAATGTCGATCACTTTCGGCTGCACTATCATACCACACCCATTCCTGCCACTTTTAAATCCATGGTATATACTAGTCCAAAAAGGGTCACCATCCTAGACTTGGAAGTCGTGCCCATATAATTGTAGGACTCCTTTGTGGACACAGCTACTAGGTGTCTATGACCACTCTCCCTTAGGCCCTTATACCCTTACTGGTGTATGCTGTGTCGATCTTGCTTCTCAGTCTTTGGAAACACCAGTCTGCCATTTGATGATTTGTGTTGCAATAATCTACCTAGTCAGCTTGTTTCATCCCCCTAATAGGCCTGAGCTTGTTTTCCAAAGATTCCTCTTGTTTCTCTAGACAACAAGGCAAGAAGAGAGAAAATGGATATCGTGAAGCTTGCAGGGGTTGATGCAGTCAAGCTTGTTATGATGATTGTGTAGGCGTCTCGGACGGTTCACCATAACAAGAAAACCTGCTAGCAGCTTGTCCACCATTATAAGGATCGGATGCCCAAGAGGGGAGAGGTGAATTGGGCTAATTTCAAACTCTAAACGAAAATCCTTAGCCTAACGAAACTACAAATTAGCCCACTTCACCCTCTACACGAACCTACTCTACACGACAAAGCAAAGAACCCTACTCATACTAGTGGAAAGGAAACCGCAACGGAAGCTAAGCCTAGCAACACTAATGACCATAACAAGGGACATACTAGCCAAGAAGAGACTAACCATGATGACCACTAGATGCAATCCATGAAAATGGCAAGAACCAAAAGAGCATCAAGTAGAGGGACAAGGGAGAGAGACAACCGGATTTTTTTTCCCGTGGTTTCGGAGGTTTGGCACCCTCCCCTAGTCCACGTTGCGGCACACCCTAGAGTGTTTTGCCGCCTCCCATGCTTGTGGGCGCTCACTAAGAGTCTCCGTTCGCCATCCCGGCAAGGTGGAGCTCAAGCCTTACACCGTTGTTCTTCGGGCTTCCACAATCTCTTGGCAAGCTCTGAGAACGCACCCCGGTCACTAAGTCCGCCTAGGTGCAGCCAATCACCAAGAGTAACAAGCCGCCGATCTTCACTTGATCTTGATCCTCACCAAGATGGATGCACACAAGTCTTGACCTTGATCTTGCTCTCAAAGTATGAATATGTAAGTGGTTATTGCAAAGGGTTGAAACACAAGGGCTCTCTGAGTGTATGAAGTTGCTGGAGTGTAAAAGAGCACGAAATGATATGAAGAGTTCCATATATATAGCCTCTCAAAGTTAATAGAGCTGTTGAAAAAGGAAGAGCTGACTCAGTGAAGATAGGATTGTCCGGTCCCTTACTTTTCTAAACATCGGACAATCCGGTCCATGTTCTTTGCCAACGGTCACTGACAGGCTACGTCATATACTGTGCAGGTAAGTCTGTCCGGAGGTTTGTCCGAGGTTAGGTTTCGGACAATCCGGTCCATGTACCCCGAAAACTAGCCGTTGACGAGTTCGTTTGTCCGTTTGTCCGATGCACCAGCTCCGGACAGTCCGGTCCGTGTATCACCTGCAGATTTGTGAAGTACCTAGCCTCGGGATTCTTTGTCCGTGGGTTTGTCCGATGTTCCATGTTCGGATAGTCCGGTCCACATATCACCCTAAATTCGTGAAATACTCAGCCTCGGGATTCTTTGTCCGTCGATTAGTCCGATATGCTAGTTTCGGACAGTCCGATCCCTTGTTCTACAGAATTTTCTTAAGTTTGAAGCTTCAGGTTATTTTGTCCTTAGTTTTGTCCGGTTACACTAGAACTGACTGTCCGGTCTGCAGATTTGCATGGCCTTTAAACCGGATAACTTCACCTCAAACCTCTTATTCGTCCGCTCCCCTGTTTTGACTCAGAGAGGACAGTTCGGTCCATACTTCATTTTCTGATTTGAGTTTTTCTTCGAGTGTTTGAGGTTTGAGCCTTGCTTTTCTTCAACCTTGAGCCCAAATAGCTTACACCTTTGATTTTTTGAAAGTTTTGGCTTGTGTGTGTGCATCTTTAACTTGGCAATTCACTTGATCAAGTTACTAACCGTTGACCCCTCTTAATAGTGCGGACACTAGAAAACTATAAAATCTATCTAAGCAAGAATCTTTCAACACCATGATCCTTGACTCTAAAAAAGTCCTTTGCCTTCGAGATATGGATGAAAACCAAGTCCACTTCCATGAAACTTTTGAATTAGGGGCTATTTACATAATCCAATGAGCAACCATTTTTGTATTCATTATTAAACCTGTACTCATGAGCTCATTAGACAATACTTAAGCTTGTCAATCAATCACCGAAACTCACCTTAGGGTCTAGATGCTTACAACCATGTGCAGATCGTTGACGACCTTCTGGAGAAGCTCCAGACTCCGGAGATGATGCAACATTCAGAGATCAGGAATGGGTTTAACGAGCTCGAAGAGATCCTTCGTGAGGCGTACATGCTTGTCACGTCTTGCCAAAACAACAACTATGTATACCACCTCTTCACGGGTAAGAAGAAGGCAGATCAGTTCCGAGCCCTGCAGAACAGGATTGACTCGTGCCTCCAAGTCTTCCCACTTATCAGCCACATCGGCACTTCAGATCGCCTGGATAAAATTCTAGAAATCATAAGGCATCCACACTCACAGGTATAGAACAACACCCCCCCACCCCCCCCCCCCCCCCCGGCCCCCCAAATTTTTTTTTAGATTAGAAGGTCTCTTCCAGATCCATAATGCCAAGAATACAATTCTTTTATTTCAGGCTGAAAGAGAGGTGCCAGGACTATTTACAGGTGGCTCATCCTGTGACACCAGGTTCAGTATATTAAACACTATATCTCTTTGGTGTAACATATATACAATTAATCTTGTGCACATTCATATGTTCATATGAACAACATGACATAAGACTGACACACACACACACACACACACACACACACACACACTATATTTCTAGAACCAATTTTAATGTCAAGGCAAGAAAAACAAAATCTGTTGGTATTTTTTGTTCCTTCCACATTCTTGTTCTCAACCATATTGGATATGAGTCTTACTCTTAACTTTTATTCAGTGATGCCAATAAATTCTTTTTTTCTTGAAGTCTCGAATGCGTAGGAGAGCTGGGTGCCATTGTATTAAAAGGTAGAAAGTTCAGACCAATTACACACCAATTCCACAGCTTTGGTTAGTTTTTTAGGTACAATCACGTGACACAAACAACTAGAACACCCCAAACTCAAAGCGTCAGGTTGACCAGCGCTTTGGCACTGGCCTACACTCAGAGCTTGGATGGAGGGATGTTGCCCGTCGAAGAAGCATCTGTTGCGGTGCTTCAAATATATTATTTTATACTACAATATATAACATATGATGTTTCTATATGTTACCTGCCATATGTCCCTGTCTATGTTAATTTACGAGACTTCGCTAAAGAATACCATTAGTTGTCCTGAGCTCCCATGTGCTTTCAGTAACATCAACCATACTTAAATGATAAGACTCATTCATTTTTGAACTCTGTTCAACCACATGATTCTGCTACTAGTTTGCACCCAGGATTTCTTGTATTTTCATTTCTCCAGTGAGATGTGGGTTTCAAATTGGTAAGTTTGATGATAGTTTGCCTCCTCTGCGGTATGGAGAGTCTTGAGATTCTTTGATGATTTGGCTATGTTCTTGTGCTCACGTTAGAAGCAAGTCTGTCTACAACTCATGTGATTCGAAATTCTGCTAAACAGTTTTCTACTTGAGAGAGATGATTAGGTGAAAAGCTTTTGCAAATACTAAACGATTTCAAACATTTTTGTTTTTTAGAAATCCATGAAGAATAACTTGAGCAAAAAACCATGAAGAATAACTCACATGTACTGATACGTATCAGACAAAGAACACTTTTTGTTTCTTAGAAATCCATGAAGAATAACTCGAGCAAAAAACCCTCACTGACCACTTTTTTTTTGCCTGACATTCAAATTGTTGATTTTTCTCTGTTGCAATGGCATGGCAGAACAGAAGTATCTGGTGAAGTTAAAATATGCTCCGTGCAATATGAAGGTATGTGGTATGTCCCATTATATAGATAGTAAAAAGGTTGTCAGGTACCACATGAGCATGCTTGAGAACAGTAGACCCCAAATAGATTGATTTGGGAGTGTCAAAGATCTTTCTCATTTCATTACAGAGTCCTTCAAGTTCAATTTGTCTCAGTTGGCTGATGCTACAAACAACTTCTCCGGCGAAAATAAAATTGGGGAAGGAATCTTTGGATGTGTTTACAAGGTACTCCACTACTAAATGGTAATAACACCCTAGAATGTGTAGTTTGGATACATATAAACAGTGGGACAATTTTTTCAGAATTGTTTCTTCCATATACAGCTTTTCTTAATATATGAAAATAACAATTAGTTGCCTAAGTGACATCATATATGTTCAAATGTGTGGTTCAATTCTATCCTAAATGCAAAGGACATCGTACACAATGAACTAACTACAATTGAGAATATATAAACATAACAATTTTGACTTTAAAAGTAAAAGAGTTTCAACTTTTAGTTATAGATATGCTTTCCCGCTGCCATTTATGTGCCTTCAACAATCTTGTATTTTAATTCATGATATGTCAAATTACAAGAAGATGGAAAAGTCATAACTACTGAATGCCATTGCAATTTTACAGAAGATTGAAAACTCGATTACCATATAACTGAACTCTTCATAGGTGACTGGATAAGTTTGTGCAAAATTATTGATTATCATTTGAGTATTATGTTTGCATGCAGGGTCAACTGCATGACGGAGTTGTGGTTGCTGTCAAAATATGTTCTGAATTACGGTCTGCTCAAGATCTGGAGTTTCAAAATGAGATTTGCTTTCTTACCAAGCTTGAGCATACCAGCATAGTTAAGATTCTGGGAGCTTGTATGCAGGGAAGAGAGAGGATTTTGGTCTACGAATATATGCCGAATGGAAGCCTTAACGCCCTCATCTCTGGTATGTGTTCACTATTTCTTATTTGACATTAATTCTAGACAAACCTTAACATAGTTATTTAATTAGCTCATTAGTGTCAGGATTTTATAGGTGCAATGGACTGGCCTACACGCTCTCAAATAATTAAAGGAATAGCTGAGGGACTGCTTTACCTTCATAAGTACAGTGGGCTACATATTATACATGGTGATTTGAAGCCAAGTAATATTCTCTTGGATATCAACATGAAGCCCAAGATTTCTGATTTTGGCTTGGCTAGAACATATAATCCAGCAGTGGATCAAGAGTTTACCGACCGTGTAGTGGGCTCAATGTCGGTATCTGATTGAGCTCATGGTTGTGACACCACATGAGGCTATTTTCTTCTTGTTTTCTTAAGCGCCTACATTTTGTTTCCATATTTTAGGGGTTTCATTGCTCCAGAATGTCGGGAAAGACGTCTTTTCTCAGTCAAGTCTGATGTGTCTGGCTTTGGATCATTGCTTCTTGAGGTAATAAGTGGACAAAGATGCTTTTCACTTGCAAAAGGGAAGTATGGAGATGACCATGGAGTTCTTAATAAGAGGGTGAGTCCGACAATGTGAATAGCCGTCCATCGCTACCCCCTGGTATGTGCCGCTTTCCTAATCAAAAGATAGGAGAGCACCTCACTCTGCCCTTGCAAGTATGTTCGAAAGCACTAGCTGAGCTACACAAAAAGAATGAACATATTCTATATTCCCTTCCCGGAATGGAGACAAGAAAGAACATACATCAGAGTCGTCCTTCTCCCGTTGGTCTCACCTCTTTCTTGTTCGGTCAGTCTGTTTCCTCTCGATTCACCTAAAACTTCTTTTGCCACTGACGTGATACAATGAGCCATCTCATTCCACATTGAGTTAGCATCCTCACCTAACTTCCACTCCGTCTCATTAATTCTTTTTTCTTTAAACATAACTTGCTTATCCCCGTTCAAATTCCACCACCTAATCCTAGGCTCCCTTGCTCCTTCTCTTCCATCTCTTAATACTAAGATAGAGTACTAAAAATCTATGTTGGGTTGCTACACTCTCTCCGGGTATCACCTTACAATCCTTGAAATACTTCTGATCTGCTCGTCGCGTTAGGAAGCAGTCAATCTGACTATCATTATAACCACTAATAAGAGGGTGAGTCCGACAATGTGAATAGCCGTCCCGATGGACATTTTTGTTTTTGTAACTTCTTTTTCTGGGTGGGGTGGGGGGTACGTAGGGTGGGCGTTTTAGTAACTTTCACTACCAATTGCCACTGTATGGCAATAAGCGGTGACATGTTTGCCCCCGTTCTTTCAGGTTTGGTATTTATGGAGAGCAGGAAGATTGATCAAGTTTGCCAACTTGCTCCCAGGCGATGAATCGGAAAGGATGGAGATACTAAGGCCCTGTTTGGGAGCAAAGTATTTAAAACCACAGTATTTCAATACTATAGTTTACCGGCTGCCATTGCATAACCATGGTATTTTTTACAGCAGTCCAATCCAACAGCTGTTTGGCAACACAGTATTTTTGGCTACCACAGTTTCATTCAAATTCAAATAACCACGATCAGCTGCCATTGCACAACCACGATCACACCGCTGAATAACGATCACAGTTTCATAACGATCACAGCAGAATAAGTACAGCATTAGTAGGATATTACATCGAGTTCTGAAAATTCAAATAAATTAAAAAAAAGACCAAGAGGATGTTGGGATGTCTCTAGTTCTCCTCATCTGCGAGTTTCCTCCAGTTCTCCAATTCCGCACCTCCTCTATGCCATTTATGAATCTGTCAATAAACCAGTCAACCATGAAGTGATCTGTTTAAGCAATGGATGAATAATAAAAAGGTCATAATTGCCTCGTTGTTCCTACTCTTGGCTTACTTTTCCAAGTATTGACTATGACCAAGGAAGAGGAGAAGTGCAATGGTCTTTCTCTCCCCCTCTCTGTTCACGTGGTGTATAAATATGTGTACAGATCTTGTGCTTTTTGTAGAAGGAAGCTAGCTGAATGCACCAAGAGAGATGTGGAGAAATTTTTTTAGTAGGAAGAGAAGAGATGATGAAGAAATGGAGAGTGTGATGCACTGGTTAGCTAGTAATTCTTCTCATGAGCGCACACCTATCCACACTTCCATCCTTTCAGGCAACAAGCATGTTGAAGAACTACTCCAAGGGCATGAGGTACGTGCTAGGCGAGAACTCCGCATGGAGAAGGAAATTTTCTACAAACTCGTAAAGGTCCTTCGTGACAGCAATCTTCTTACTAATAGTAGAGAAGTTTCAGTCGAAGAACAGCTGGCTATATTCCTATTTTGCCTATCAACAAATGCAAGTAACCGTACGATCCAAGAGCGATTTCAGCACAGTGGTGAGACTATAAGTCGGTACTTCAATGCTGTTCTTGAGGCTGTTGTTTCATTATCATCGAGGATAATACAACTTCCTACAATCAACACTCCAATCCAGATTTCTAGCAATCCTAAGTTTATGCCCTATTTCAAGGTAATTTAAGTAATATACTGTTCTACACTTCCTTTTCTTTGCAAGTGTACTACTGTTAGTAACATACTGTTTTTTATAGGATTGCATTGGAGCCATTGATGGAACTCATGTACCTATAACTATTTGTCCTAGTTTGCAAGATCCATATCGCAATAGAAAGGGTGGTTTATCACAAAACGTAATGGTCGCATGTGACTTCAAGTGCCAATTTGTTCATGTCAGTGCTGGATGGGAAGGTTCAGCTTCTGACGCTCGAGTATTGCAAGATGCATTAGCCCATGGTTTTTATGTTCCTTCTGGCAAATATTATCTAGTGGATGCAGGATATGCAAATACTCCTAATTTTATTGCCCTATTCCGTAATGTGCGGTATCATTTACAAGAGCAAGGTAGGAGTAATCAGAGACCAAATAATGCGAAGGAACTATTCAATTTAAGGCATGCACAACTCCGCAACCACGTGGAGCGCATTATTGGTGTTCTCAAAATGCGTTTTCCTATACTAAAATGTGCATCTTACTACCCAATTGATGCACAGAGTGATATTGTGATTGCTTCTTGTGTTGTCCATAACTTCATAAAACAGAATGATGGTTCTGATAATTGGCTTAACCAAAACAGTATGCAAGTGAATCCTACAGAGATAGTTGATGTTCCAGATGGAGATGAGGAATACGAAGATGATGTGCTATCTATGAATGAACGTCGACGTGCAGGAAATATTAGAAGGAACCAAATTGCAGAAGCTAGGGGAGAGCAGGCGGCGGCGGGGGGAGAGGCGGCTAGGGGAGAGCAGGCAGCGGCGGGAGAGGCGGCGGAGGTAGAGCAGGCAGCGGCGGGAGAGGCGGCGGAGGTAGAGCAGGCGGCGGGGGGAGAGGCGGCGGAGGTAGAGCAGGCGGCGGGGGGAGAGCTGACGGAGAGGGAGAAGGGCGCAGGGAGAGAGCCCGCGGCGGCGGCGTCTGAGGAACTCGGAGGGAGAAGGCCACGGGAGGAGAGGGAAAAGGGCGCGGGAGGAAAAATTAGCGCGGGTAGGGAGGCGTCTTCGCGCCGTGAGCCAAATACTTTGGCCCAGACCAAAGTATTCAATACTGTGAAAATACTGTGGTATTAGAAAACTGTGGTTTTCAATACAGAGGTTTGCCAAACACCCTTTTATTCTAATACCATGGTTTTCTGCAATACCACAGTATTTTTTACAATACCATAAAAATACAGGGTTCCAAACAGGCCCTAAGGTGCATCCACATAGCCCTTCTGTGTGTGGAAGAGAACCCTGAACACCGGCCCACCATGCAGGAGGTTGTTCACATGCTCAGCTGCCAGAATGTTGTGCTGCCTAAACCTCAGTGCCCAGCTTACCTATGGACTGAAATGGCACGAGCGCACTCATAGCAGCTTGTGGAAAAATGGCTCCATTTGAACTGTGATTCAGACTGAAGATTCAGACTGAAGATGCATACAAGCAAGAGCCCATTTTCATATCCCCCTTTTCTTTACGTAGTATTTTTTTGCGTGGCAACCAACATGTTTCCTTCAACGGCAACGCTAGATAATGGAACGGTACAGAAACAGTAACTATAAGGGAATGCTTGTAAGCCCAGAAATAGAAACTTTTTGTTCAGGAACGTCACCTGTTACCTGCAAGATTAGTTTGTTTTCGGCAATAACTGGTTTGTATGTACTTTGATGAGTTGTCACATTTATATATTGTAGAAACATGCATTTGGTTGGTATTGGCGCTGTTACTTCTCGTTCTCTACTTTTTTTTACGGAGGGGCTTGATGGAGCTAGATCTTCCTAGTCGGCAGTGGCTGTGGCAAGCCAAGTAGTTACCTTTTGTTCCATCAACTTTCCTGGTTCGGAAAGCACAATTATTCCACTACACAGCTGAATCCAAGTACCGCTCAAATAGATCGTGAAGCTTACTGCTTGCTAGAGATGAAGTAATCATGTTGAATTGTGAAGGAATGGCCCTCGATGTGTTATATCGCAAAGCTTTTCAGATTTACTGTCAACTTTAGATTATTCTGTGTTAAGCAGGCGCTCATATTTGCTGGTACCGAGAAGTAGTGCCTGCCAGACAACCATTCTGCTCTCGTCTCTGCCTTTGACTTGCAAAGCGGACCAACTTGTGTTCCTGGTCTTCACCTGTTAACCACAGCCTTAATCCTATAGGTGTTGTTTGGTTCACTCTAGGAACCAATAATGTTGATGGAACATTATTGGAATCAGAAACCGCCGCTATCCTCAACGAATAGCACGTTTTTGTTTGGTTAGCACCGTTAACGCTTTCCATTTCCCAACTTCAACTTCCCTGCTCTGGCCAGCCATTGCACGAGGAGGACAGCGACGGTCCGGGGAGTTATAACGGCTGGGATCTCCGGGTGACAGGACAGCTTGCCGGCTCCGATGGGAAACTGTGCTCTGGGAAGCCCTACAAGGAAGATCTTGAAGGTGAACGGGGAGAACACCACCCAGTCCTCCCTGATATGGGGCAACTGTGCACGGCCGCGAGCTCAGTTCTTCGGAGGATGTCTGCTCATGTGAGTGAGATCGGGTCCAAAGCAGGGCCAACATGCTGAAGAAGGGGATCGTGGACAACACAAAATGTGAAGTATGCGGGGGCGACGGTGGAGAGACTAGACAACGACACACTGACATCCTGTTTTGCTGCTCGGGAATTCTGGAGCGCGATTGATGCGTCGTCTGTGCTGCTCAGCGTCCCAAAACCCAGCCATGTCCCGGCAGCGCACGGCAGCTCTGGTCTGGCCGGAAAAGAAGGAACCGGCCGGCTGGTGTTTCGCGGTGAGGCCATGAATCTGCCGCAATTGCAGAGGGCGTGCCGACTGTCGTGATGAAACCCAACTCTGGGGCAGCACGCAGTTGCCGAGGCAGGCGCGACTTGGCAGTAAAACTGCAATGCCTCGATCTGATTTCTCTACTCGAGGTGTAGTTCTGAATGGCTAGCAATTGCGCTCATGTAACAAACGTGTTGAAAAGCTCTGCTAACTTGTACTCTGTCTGGCTCAGGCCACGCACAAAAGGGCCACTCCCGAAAATTGAAATTCAGGTGGGGGCATACGTGGCAGTTGATGTGCACTACAGGAATGCAGGGAAGGTTCGTGGGCCAAATACCCACGAATTTAGGCCTAAACCCACGAACTTAACCTAAATTCGTGGGCCGGCCCACGAACTTAGTGGTCGAATTTAAGTCCACGAACTTATTCGACTAAGTTCGTGGGCCCCGACGAACTTAGGTTAAGTTCGTCGGCCACCACTGGGCCGACGAACTTAACCGGGGCCGCGGGCTAAGTTTGTCGGCCAGGGTGGGCCGACGAACTTAAGTGGGCCCGAGGCTTAAGTTCGTCGGCCCAGCCTGGCCGACGAACTTAGCCCGCGGCCCCGGTTAAGTTCGTCGGCCAGTCTGGGCCGACGAACTTAGCCCTCCGGCCCATTAAGTTCGTCGGCCCTAGCTGGCCGACGAACTTAATTTTTTTTTTTTTATATAGCCCCTGCAGGGGGGTCTGCCCTGCAGAAAAATAACAGATAATTCACAGAAAATTCCAGAATCCATTCTCACATCCATTCACATCACATAACACAACATTCACATCCATTCTCACAACAAATCGTTCTCACATCCATCACAAGTCGAAAGTCCATATTATTACAAAGTCCGATACATGTACCCCCATCCGTGTGCAAAGTCCGAGACATACAAACCTAGGCTTCATCTTGGGGCTGGTTTGAGTTCTGACCGCTACCACCTGCGCCTCCGGACTGGTTTAGAAACGCATCCACGTCGTCAGGATTTTGGGATGGCGCTCGGGAAGTAGAACCCTGCAAGCGTAGGTCAAGTTAGCGTAGAATAGCAAAATTTGTGCTTATTTGATGAATATAGCAAACTAAACTTAAATTTGACAAAATTTAGCAACTTTAACCTACATTTGAGGTCTAGCGGCATAAGTAGCCTAAATTTGGCGAGAATGGAATACATAGAGTTTCTTATGAGTTAAACTTAACTAGATTTGGCAAGGATGACATAACATTGCAAAACTTACGTTTACTTGACGAATATAGCAAACTTAACCTAAATTTGACATAATATGGCATACTTTGTGCTTATTTGTGCTTATTTGATGAATATAGCAAACTAAACCTAAATTTGACAAAATATAGCAACTTTAACCTACATTTGAGTTCTAGTGGCATAAGTAACCTAAATTTGCACTAGATTTGACGAGAATGATATATATAGAGTTTTCTATGTTTCTTGGTGACTTGGATATGTTTACGTACCGGCGGTGTCATCGGTGGAGGTGTGGGACGCCAAGGCATGTAGTAGGGCGGCTGGCTACCAGGGTAGAACATCGGCTGCTGTCCACCGTACATCATCATCGGGTTACCAGGGTACATCCACTGAGGAGGCGGCTGTACTCAAATTGAACATATACTCAGATTGAACATATACATGTTTTATTTCGTAAAAAATGAGAAAGATGGAAACATAGTGACCTGGCTTGCATCTCCAAAGGTCGGTCCTTGAGTAGGATAGGTCCATTGTTGAGGCTGAGATCCCTGCAACTCAAATAAATAGATATGACGTATACATCTAATAACTCAAGATAGGTTGGATATAGTAACCCAAATTGCGAAATATTTACCTGACCAAATTGTACTAGCTGGTTGCAAGGCTGAGAACCCTGAGCCTCTCCACCGGTTGATCCTTGGCTGGTAGGAGTGGTGACGAAGTAGTTAGGTCCCACCTGCATATCATGTAAATCGATGGATTAGCCAGTTGAAAGACACTATTTGATACAATAAGAGTT
The DNA here is from genome assembly GCA_022530915.1 of Paspalum notatum. Taxonomy (NCBI): domain Eukaryota; kingdom Viridiplantae; phylum Streptophyta; class Magnoliopsida; order Poales; family Poaceae; genus Paspalum; species Paspalum notatum. The sequence continues at coordinate 9,344,129 of CM039691.1, forward strand.
TACCTGTGGGGAGAATTGTGGAGCTCGAAACTCTGGAGCATTGGGTCCAACCCAACCCTGAGGAGCTCCAAGTGGTGGTCCTTGGTTGATAGGAGCGTTGAATAAGTTAGGTGGCACCTGCAAAACATGCATATCAATAAATTAGTTAAAGTTCGAAGGCACTAATTGATACGGCAAGAATTTACCTGTGGAAAAACTTGTGGTGGAGGTCGAAACTCTGGAACGTCTCCACCAAGCTTCTGAGACAAGGTCTGTTGAAGATATATTACTTAGATGACAATGAAAATGAATAATCGTATAGCAACAACTACATATATGAATGAGTTATAATTTTTACCGCAAGATAATTCATCACATAATCATTGCTTTGTCGAAGTTGGCGAGTTTCCTCTCGAAGTCGCTCATTTTCCGCCTGTTGAGCTCGATAAGCTTCTTCCTGGGCCCTGGACGGCCGGGAAAAGCTCCCTTGGCTTGATCTTGGCGGCCTTGGAATACCACCGTGCTCCAAGGAACCATCACCCAGCCCCCACCTATATATGAACATTAGCCAGGCAACGATGCTAACTATGACAAAAGAGAATGAAATATGATGTCTTCTTCTAGCATTACATACCTGCCATGGCGTAAGCCACCTCCAGCGTAGTATATAGCATCAACGTCAGGTGCGGCCTCCCTCCAATTGTAATCCGGTCCATGGCGTTCAAGTACTTTCTCTTTATACTTCGCCTGCAAAACAAAGTCTTTAGTACCGTACTCTTTTTAGTGTATATGCAATTCTCAATCGATTTAATATACTTACAAGCTTCTCAGTTGCTTGCTCATCGCACAAAACCTCTGGATTCTCCGGATCCGGACCTTTGTGCCCCTCAATCCAGACGTCCACAAAGCTTGGCTTCATGCCCAATTTAGCCTCCTGCACAATGCATACGTTAGTGGCATTTGACTTATAACAAATTTTAAGGTACTAACATGCGTACATACCATGCGTTGTTCTTTGCCGACGAACCCATCTGCTCCGAACCTTTGCATCCCTGGTTTGCTGGTTCTGTTGCCTCGATTCCGATTGGATGTCCCCTGAAAGTCTTCTCCTGCCCAATGTTCGCACATCCACCTCCAGGCATCAGGATCCTTCATGATCCAATCAATCTCTCCTTGAGCATACTCATCCGCCTCAAGGTGCATTTTCTTCAGATCCGGAGTCTTCTTCACATTTACCCCCTTTGCCCTCTTATGGTAATTCATGATGGCTTGGATTCTAGCATTGCTGAAGGAGTCGCGGACGACTTTGGCTACTGCCTTCTTGAACACTTGCTTCGCCTGCTTCTCCTTTTCATAGTCGCCCTCCCCATCCAAGCGGTATCGTTCCTGCGTTACAATTTGCAAGCATGATGTCAAGTTACAATTTGCAAGCATAATATGCATGAACAATTAAATTGTTAGACCAAGTGTACTCACCCAAAAACCTTTCCACACAGCCCCCTGGCAGGTGCCTACACCCTCACTCTGACTAGCTCCATCCACATGCTCCTTCAACGCCCAATGCTCCCACTTGTGCGCTGCTACCCGATCCCCGCTAGGCAGTGTCACCATGCCAGGGTAGTAGAACCGGCAGTAAGCACCCAATGCCGAGTTGACCGGCGTACGGTGGCCTACCCCGTCCCAACCTACCTCTCTCCAACTCCTGCAATCAAAGACATTAAATCAATTAGTAAATACTTATATAACATGATATTAGCCCTACTTATATAACATTAATCAGCACCTGTCTCCAACGGGCACAATCAACGACCTATCCGCAGGGTTACATCGGGGTCGGATGGAGACAGTCTTTCGAAACCTAAGATATAACAAAAAATTTATAGATTAGATCACGAAGCACTTGCATAGTATCAATACGAGACAAAGTACGAATCATACCTAATTGTGCCACCTGAAGAAGACGGCCCTCCAACCTCTACTCCTGCGCCCATTGGGTCCGCTGCCTGCGATGCGGCCAACTCCGCATCAGCTAGAGCCTCTTCATCAGCTGCCTGCTGCTCCTCCTCCCCCGCCTGCTGCTCCTCCTCCACCGCCTGCTGCTCCTCCTCCCCCGCCTGCTGCTCCTCCTCCACCGCCTGCTGCTCCTCCTCCACCGCCTGCTCCCCCTCCACCGCCTGCTGCTCCTCCCCCGCCTGCTGCATACAACCAAGTAGTTGTCGTTGCCGCTCCCTACTCTGCACGGTCCCTTGAAAAATGTCCCCAACCGAGGACGATCCTCCATCTTCTCCCTTACTCCTTGACTTCGACTTAGAGAAGACTTTCTTCGCGTGTTTAAACATCTGTAAAAATTAAACAGAGTATGTCAGTACAAGATAACATAACTGAATATGCAAAAATTGAAAACATAATGAGATAACATAAATGGAAAGCATTAATTATGAAATAACATAAATGGAAAGCATTAATTATGAAATAACATAAATGGATATACATTATACTTATCAAAATCCCTCGGCATCATCCGCCGCGTCTTGGACTCGCATTGTATTAAGACGTTCTTGAATCTCTTTAATCCTTAGAGACGACCTTCTACGCTTTTTATTGGAAGTACATGGCTCTTCAACTGGCTCTTCATCTAATAGCTCCATGATATCTGCTCCTAATTGATTGAGACCTGCCTCCTCAGATATTGGAAAGTCTTCTCCTACATCTTCTTCTTGATACACATCAACAACATTATCTCCTGTATTGCTTTCGAGCTCATTGTCATCGGGGTCGGGACGATGTAATTGGGGGTTAACTTTACATGCAACCCACCAAGCCTTCATACTAGGGTGTGGATATGTCATGTAGTACACTTGCTGCACCTGATGTGCAAGCACAATGTTGCTATACTGTCCTTGAAGCCGGGAGTTGTGCTTCACCTCCACCATCCCAAAATTATCTACGCGTGTGCCATTGCGTGGATCAAACCATAGACAGTCGAAGAAAACCAACTTGAGTATCTTCTTGCCTCCAAAGGTGTACTCAATTATGTTTTGGATCACACCGTAATAATCAAGAGCATCCCCATTTGAATCCACCGCTGTAGTGACTACTCCACTGTTGCAAGTGGCTGCAAGTGGACGGCTCGCTTCTAATTTCGCAGTTCGGAAACGAAATCCATTGATATCGTACCGACTGAAGTTCTTAGCCGACACATCACCAATTGATAGCTGCCGTACATCTTCTGGTATTTCGTTCTGGGGCTTCATACACTGCATGTAAAGAATGTGTAGGGCATAGCGCTCGTAAGAAATCGGAGTTAAGATGAGAATCAAGAACTTATAAGAAATGAGAATTGGAATTTACTTCTTGGTAAAACCACTGTACGAAGGTTGGCGCTTGTTTTGACCCATTAAGACGGAGGTTATCAATTTGCTTCTGTGTAGGTTGTCTAGAGGATTTCCAATATTCATTATGGAAAACCCTGCATCATTTGTAGACTATGTTATAATATTACACATGTGAAGTATGTGCAAATCATAATACATTGACATGATCACTTACTCAAAAAATGGCTGCACTTCTTCCATGTTGGTGAACATATACAACATTGTCGAGTTTTTTTCTGTGTGGTCAACGTGTCGATAAGTTGAAGCCCCAACACCTTTACCCTTCCACTTGAAGATCTCTAGTTCACTGTTGGGTGCTTCAGAGGCGGTATGGTACCGCATCGAAGGAGCATTCACCTTATGTTTCTCCGCAAAATACATGTTTGTGAAGTTGCTTATCTCTTTAATTGCAAATGACTCGACGATGCAACCCTCTACCCTTGCCTTGTTGCGTACCGTTGCCCTAAGCTTCTTCAGTTCTCTTTCGGCAGGATACATCCACCTAAATTGGACAGGCCCTGCAACCAACGCCTCCCCAGGCAAATGCACTAACAGATGTTGCATCGCATTGAAGAAGCCGGGTGGGAAAACTTTTTCCATCTTGCATATAAGAATCGGAATTCCCTTCTCTAATTCACGCATCAACTTTTTTGATATCACCTTTGCACATAACTGCCTGTAGAAGTAACTCAGTTCTGCGAACAGTTCCCACAACTCATCACCAAAATAGCCACGGAACATCACTGGTAAAAGTCTCTCCATGATAATATGATAATCATGGCTTTTTAACCCATTGAGCTTACCAGTGCTGACATTTACTGCCCGTTTGATGTTGGCAGCATAGCGATCTGGAAACTTCAAGGTTTGCAACCACTTCAATATCTGTTTTCTATCTTCTGGCTTCAGACAGTATGGAGCTCTTGGTCTACTCTCCTTTCCATTTGAATTAATTTGTACCTCTAGCCAAGGCCTATCACATATCTCAGCTAAGTCTTTTCTAGCCTTCACATTGTCCTTTGTCTTATCGGTGTCGAAAACCATACTTATGATGCTTTCCGAAACATTACGCTCCTGGTGCATCACATCGATGTTGTAAGGAAGCGGCAATGCTTTTGCATAAGGTAGATCCCAAAAGCAAGACTTATGAGTCCAGTTGTGATCTTCACCGTAACCCAAGAACCCACCCTTACCATCATCTTTGAGCTCATCAAGCCATTGTAATATCTGTTCTCCATTCAATCGCTTCAAAGGTCGTCGTTTTTTAATGGCCATGCCCTTTCGAAAAGAAGATGTATCAGATCTGTACTCATGCCGAGGCGGCAGCTCACGTCGATGACAATCATAGAAAGATACTTTGCCACCGTGTTTTAGAATGAACGCATCAGTGTCTGCCATACAAATGGGACAACACAAGCGGCCATGGACACACCATCCAGCCCAAATTCCATATGCCAGGAAATCATGAAATGAGAACAGATATGCGGCACGTAACGTAAACTTTTCGTTAGCAACAACATCATATGCCTCCACCCCTATCCATAACTCCTGCAGTTCTTCGATCAACGGTTGCAGAAAGACATTGAGATTCTTTCCTGGATGTTTAGGACCTGGAATAACCATGGCAAGGAACAGAAACCCTTCTTTCATGCACAAATGAGGGGGCAGATTGTATGGCACGATGAAAACGGGCCAACACGAGTATGGAGCAGCACCGATACTAAAAGGAGTGAAACCGTCCGTCGCCAACCCAAAACGAATACTCCTAGGGTCATTTGCAAAATCTGGATCAAAGCGGTCTAAGGCATGCCACGCCTCGCTATCTCTAGGGTGTGACATGATATCGTCATCACCCTCGCGTGGTGCCTCCTTCGCCCACCTCATAGGTTGTGCTGACTCTTCAGACAGGTACAACCGTTTGAACCTTTTTCCAATGGGCATGCGACGGAGTTGTTTAACGGGCACCGTTGTGGTGACCGATTCTCCCTCCTCATTTAACACCTCGACATATCTCGATTTACCACAGTGTTTGCAATGACTCAACTTTTCATCACCATTCTTCATGAACAACATGCAATTATCCTCACACGCATCGGTTCTGTCGTAGCTCATTCCGAGACCCTTCAACAACTTTTTGGCCTGGTACATGTCCTTTGGCATCTTATGGTTTGGCGGAAGAATATCATCTATCAGCTGGACTATGAAGTTGTAGCACTCATTCGAAAAGTTGAACTTGGCCTTCCCAGACATAAGACGTGTCACCGCCTCCAGCACGGTAACTTTAGTCGATTCATGCAGCACCTCTTCAGCCGCGGCGAGCAGCTTATAGAATTCTTCCACCTCCTTTGGCATGGTTCTCGCATCAGCTTCAGGACCAACATCAAACTGCCTACCAAAGTCATTCAGCATCTCATGCATCCTGTCATGATCGCTGTTGCTGCTGTTGCTGTTATCTCTCTCGATGGGCTGATCTGGGCTTTCTCCGTGCTTGCTCCACACCATATAGTCCGGCATGAAACCATGGTTACAAAGGTGTTCTTGTACTTGATCCTTACGATAGTAATCAAGGTTTCTGCAGAGACTACATGGACACAACACTACACGAGCTGGCCCCGCGAATGCATGATTCAAGAAAGCATTTGCTATCCGAGCCCATTCCTTTGAGTGTGCACCATCACTTCTCCATCCATCATACATCGCCCTTCTATCGTCACCCATTATGCAAAGCTTAAAAAAATAGCAAGTGTCAACAAACCGCGGGGCTTAGGTTCTTGTTCATACCCTAATAGGAAAGGCCCTAAACCCACCCGATAATGTAAGTTGTTGCATACGACCTATGACGTGAGATATGGTTGGAGTGGAAATTTCGGCAGCATAACCCCGCTGTTCTCCAAACGCACGCCTGAACATGGTGCGTTGGAGAACAACTAGGGTTATGCAACCGAAATCTCCACTCCAACCATATCTCCCGTCATACATAGGTCATATGCAACAACTTACATTATCGGGCTGTCCCAAAATATACGCAGGGACAATTCCGAAACCGCGCATGTCACAACCAAATGTGACATGCGTTGTTTCGGAACGGGTGACGCCTAGGCTCGCTACTGGTTGACGTGAACAACACATAACACAAATCACTGATATGATGTAGAAATATGTACTCATTATATAAACAATTGACAGTAGATAAATGCACGTAACATTATCCATACCAAATTAAAACATAACTGGCAACAATAAGCATAATTAAGCCCTAAGTATGCAACAGATTCATCATTAAGCCCTAAACATGCAACAATTTCATCATTAAGCCTTAATCATACAACGATTTCATCATTAAGCCCTAACCATGCATTAAGTTCGTCGGTTCTCCAAGTAACCCACGAACTTAGTCCTAAATAATCCACGCAATTATTGAGAAACATGCATCAAACCGACGAATTTAAACCGATACTATATATATCACCTTGCCGACTGCTTGGCTTCACTGGAGTAGGGTTCCGGATCCGGCGTCGGGCCTCCGGGGAGCAAGACCGAGGGGCGGCCGCGTCGGGGACGGAGGCGGCGCTGGGCGCGTCCGGGGCGGCGCCGGGGCGCGGGGCGCGGCCGGGGCGGCGCCGGGGCGCGGGAGGCGGCGCCGGGGTTGCTGGGCGCGGCCGGGGCGGCGCCGGGGCGCGGGAGGCGGCGCCGGGGTTGCTGGGCGCGGCCGGGGCGGCGCTGGACGCGGCCGGGGCGGCGCTGGGCGGCTCCGGAGCCGGGGGGGCGGCCGCGAGGGGCGGCGGCGACGCTGGGAGAGGCCGGGGGGCGCCGCAGCAGGGCGCGGGGAGGCGGCGGCGGCGCTGGGCGCGGCGGGGCGGCGGGGGGCGGCGCCGGCGCTGGGCGGCTGGGGCGGGCACGGGGCGGGGCGGCGCACTGGGCGGCGGGCGCGGGCGCAGGGCGGGGCGGCGCCGGCGCTGGGCGGCGGGCGCTGGCGCGGGGCGGGGCGGCGGCGCGGGGCGGCGCGGCGGGGCGGGAGGCGCGGCGTCGGCGCGGGGAGGCGGCGCAGCGGGGCGGCGAGCAGGTGGCGCGGCGGGGCGCGTGGCGAGGGCGCGTGGCGAGGGCGGCGGGGCGCGGGGCGCGGCGGCGGCGCAGGGCGAGGGCGGCGGGGCGCGGCGGGCGGCGGGCGGCGGCGAGGGTGGCGAGGGCGGCGGAGGCAAGACGAAGGCGACGAATAGACCGGACGGGCCGCGGACACGACCTATCCCGCGCTAAGTTCGTCGGCCGGCACACGTGGCCGACGAACTTAGCGATGGTGGGCCGGTCCGGCAGTTGACGCCAGATAAGTTCGTCGGCCACGTGGCCTGGCCGACGAACTTACGTTAAGTTCGTCGGCCACGTGGAGACCGACGAACTTAACCGGTGGCCGCCAACGGTCGGGTGTGGACCCGCCCGGGCCCACCTGGTTAAGTTCGTCGGCCTGTATTGGGCCGACGAACTTAAGCCGGGGAGACGACTAAGTTCGTCGGCCCAGTAAAACCGACGAACTTATACCTTTTAAATTCGTGGGCCGACTTCTGGCCCACGAATTTAATATGGCCCACGAATTTTACCTGTTTTCCTGTAGTGGTGGTGCGCTGACTCGTGTGGACCTGACATAAGGGCGGGCCCCACATGTCAACCCCGTCTGCCTCGTCTCCTTGTCACCTCCGTCCTGCCCTAGCCACGCCGACCGCAGAGAGCCGGCCGTTGCCATTTTGCAGGCCGCGGCTGCTGCCTGCCTGCTGACTCCCACGCCAAGTCGCCCGCAAAGCCATCGCCGCTCTAGCTAGCCTCTAGCCACGGCCACCTGCGCCAGCTGCCATGCTTTGCGCCGCGTGTCGGCCGATGTCACTGGTCGCCGCCGAGGGCGCCATGACACGCCGGCCATCGTGTAGGGCCATTGACTGTTGCTCTCGTGCGCAGCCATGCTGCCAACCGAGCTCGTGCCACTGACCACAATCCAGCAGCCCACCCAAGCTACCAAACTCTTCCCGGCCGCCGGGGCGAAGCCTAGATGACGGCGGTGACAAGTGAGAGAGGCCTTTCGGCCCGATATTAGGCCTTGACTCACCCTCCGTGGACGAACCTTGCGGAGGAAACCTTGGGTTTTCGAAGCATTGGATTCTCACCAATGTTTTGGTTACTAAAACTGACATTCTCGTTTTCGCGCTTGCTTTCCTCTAAGGCGGAACGCTCCCCTACCGATGCATTTTGACATCCCACAGCTTCGGCAGATCGTTTAGCCCCGTTCATCTTCAGCGCAAGAGCGCTCGATCTGGCCCGGCTATGCATCAACGCATGCATGATTATTCGTGATGCAAACGTAGTGATTGCTGCTGGCTTGTGCACTTATTTATTAAATTAAGTACATTTAGATTAGGAAAAACTCTACGTCATCCTCTGACCTATCAATGCATGTCTACTTAACCTCTTCACCTACAAAACCGGGTACTCTACCCTCTAAACTATGTAAAACCATTTTAAAAACCCCCTATGGTGGTTTTAGAGGTGGTTTTGTCTGTGGCATTACACTGGACAATGACATGTCAAAGATATGTTTTAAGTCCACTTCACCCCCTAAAATATCGATGTTCATTTATATAATCCCTCACTTTTATAAATGAATGTTTTGCCTCCTTGAATATACAATACTAACTAAATGATTATGGTTGTATGATAGTTTTTTTATATTGTCTCATAGGTATGGAGCCCACGCCCAGATTTTTTTTTATCCCTCTATGCACCGAGGACTTAATCTTTTAACTAAATTTTCAGTTAATTTTTTAGCCTAATACAATAGTAAGGACCATTATACTACAATTCAATAACACAGAAATGTCAATTTGTGTATGTTAGTAATGGAGTTAGTGCTATTATATAAGTACTGCGTACTCTACGTGAAGGCTAAATATCCATTTATACAGGTGAGGGGGTTATGTAGCCAAGCATCAATAGTTTAGGGGTCTGATCAATGTTCATGTGTCTGCCACATAGGCAAAACTGCCTACAAAACCACCATAAGGGGTTATTTAAACGGTTTTACATAGTTTAGGGGGGGTAGAATACCCGGTTTTGCAAGTAAGGCGTGTTGGCGTCTCTTAGCCTTACTAGGTTTTACTCTGCAAGCGCACGGAGACCGTTGTAGCTTTTCACTCAGAGTATTCCGAGTATCATAAATTTCCACAGGGAAACGGTAGGCCAGAGAGTGTAATTGAACAAACTCAAATCGAATAAACTGTAAATTTAGATAAATTATACCAACTAGTAGTCTACAGGGGTAAGAGTGACAAAGATAGGTGTACAGTGGAGGGACAAGTCTATCTAAGCTATCCGTAGAAAGGTATAGTTGCCTAGGAGGACAACGAGTGAGAAAAAGTCACCAAACTCTAATTCTAGTCGGCTACAAAGATTATCCGTGTCTAACTAAGATATTGCTCCCTCGTGTCGGTTGGCGGTTAAAACAGTTGTCGCACGTGGAAAATGTTACCGAGGGGTGGCCGGGCGGCCAAGGCATGTGGCCGGGCAGCCATGTGTTTTCCTCCAATTTGATGCATGTTGTTCCCCTCGGATCCTTGATGTCGCCAATCCTTGTTTCAACATGTTTTGACCCTTGGATACATCGGATGCTCTCTTGTATGGTTGGATCTTCACCATTCTGTGTTTGTTTGCATGTAGGATCGAAGACGTGGCACTGGAGTAGTCAAGGGGCCGTGTCACATGGTCAGGGGACCAAGATGGGCCTGAGGGGTGGCCGGGCGGCCACACCCTATGGCCGGGCGGCCATGGCCTGTGCACCATTGTTGCCTATTTTGTCTGTGATGAATTTTCAACCATTTTGTTTGTATTTTAGTACCTGCATCCAAATATATTCATGTACATCTTGTGAAACTCATTAGTAGTAAGGTTAGTCCATAAATATTCACTTGTTTTGCCTCATTTGGTGGGTAATTGACGGTTGATATCGTGAGATTACGATCGTCAACACTCCCCAAGCTTAAACTTTTGCTCGTCCTCGAGTAAAGCTAAGACTGAAAGTGGATCAGAAGTTGCTACAATATCGAAGATGAAGGAAAATCCTTATACGCAACTCAATACTCAACCTTTGCCCCAAGCAGTGAATTAATCAAAGTTCACCTTATGTAATACCTGTGGTGCATCTTTTTGCTTACCTCGCCTTGGGCGGTTGAGAGACAGAACGACTTTATTTCAAGCTCATTCTTTTTTGGATGTCCTTCTTAGGTGTTTTCAAGATTTTCAAAATAAAAAAAGCTTCCCCTAGGTACTCTCGGTTGCTCAGAAGTGTTTCCTCACCAAGGGCCATTTGATTGGCCAATAATTTTCTACACTAAGGCCTTTGTGGAGCTTTAGATGGGGGAGAAAGTGGCACACTTAGATTGTTTATTTTGCAAAACCAAAAATTGGACCAAAGCGTATACTTTATCAATTCTTCTGTCAACTGTTGGAGTATGAGTGGTGGCATAGAATGTCTCCTTTTCTTGATTTTCATTCCTTGTAGCCTTTTTGAAGATTTAGAGGAGATATGGATCTTTTATTTATTTTTGCCATGCTTGAACTTACATGTTTTTCTTTTTGCCGTGCACTTGCACGCATTTCTTTTTTTTTAGCTCCATACCCTTTCTCCTTGAGATTTGAAGGCTCAAGGGACTATGAGAAGTTTTTGGAGACTTTTGGTGGATGCAAAGTCCGCTTGCATTTATTTCTTTTGTATTCCAGCTATCAACAGAAGGTGATATTTCTACTCGATGAGACTCAAAATTTGACAAATCTCACAACATATCTAAGTAGCTCTTTGCAGTGGGTTTAAACATTTGAAGCATATTTGGCTCCGGTAGGTATTTTGAACCAGGAGGAGCTTTATTCTGTCATTTTTAAAATAAAAACCTAAGACATTTATCTTACTAGGAACTTGAAAGAATCATCCTACATTTAAGTCATATCATTATCTCCCAACAACTTAGGCTCGTTATCACAAATGGCATCCACAAAGTAAAACTTTTGGTTCACTTCTTTTTTATTCACCATCATAGGACTAGGCTAAGCATAAGTTGTCGTGCAAGAATTAAACCATTCACTTGATAGAGCAACTATTCATCATTTCCAAAATGAGGCTAGCAAGTAAATTTATCATTAAGCATGGGAGTTAATTATTAAGATACACACGTTTTTTTAATAATATAACTAAAATTAAAACTACAAACATGAAAATAAAGATACAATATTTACAGCAGGACAGAGATGCATACCTTCGTTGTCGGGTCTTTCCCCCCTCTCCCCAAGCTTTAATGAAGCAACCCTCGCCAGTTGTAGTACATGAGTTTCTGCTCCTGCATGCGGTCCACAGTCGCCCTTGTTTCCAGAATAAGGTTGTGGGTGACTCCTTGCTGGTCTTGAACCTGGTTGATGCTGTCCATTATCCCCAAGGTGCGGTGCTTTTGGAGGTCCAAGGCTCCAAAGAGGGCTTCAATGTGGCCATCACCAGTGTAGCGTGCAGAGTTGGATGGACCTGCACCACTGCCATAAGAGTGCTCACCGCTGTGGTGTGACGGCGTCGGATGCGCCGAAGGTACTATGGAGCTCCAGGAGCTGTGCCATGACCCTCCCTGACTCCCCCAAGCAGATGTACCTCCCTGGTTATCCTAGGAGGGTCCAGCGCCCGGATGAGCCGAGGAAGGTCCTGCACCTTGATGTGCCCAAGCAGGTTCGGCTCCTGGCTCCTGTGCGTCCTCGTAGGCCTTGCGGAGTCTGTCCTCAGCTTGACGTCGTTGGGCGCAAGTCATGACTCCGAAGACATTGTTTCTTGCCGGTTCAGGTGCTAGCTGCATGGTTAGTGTTCTCACAGAGTATAGTTTGAACTTCGGCGCAGGGAGTGGCAGCTCAAAATCGCAACCTCTATATATCATGAAGTAATTTCCCTGTGTATCTTTCCTCAGAAAATGTGCTTGGATAAAGTGTGACTCTTTTACCATGCGAGAAGGGTCATTGAGCATGAAAGAGACGGAAGCGTTTGCTAACACTTCCAACCCATTAGCGATCCTTGTTACGAAAGACGCAATCGAGATGGTGTTGCTAGTATGGACTAGTCCTTGCCAAAGGCGAATCATGCTAAGAACCGAGGCAAACTTTTGCCTCTTTCACATGGCATAGAGGCATTTTCTATCCTCTACTGTGATACAGCGGGTATCATCCCGCGGGAAAACGACCATGGTAAGCCAACGAGCGAGAAACCGCATGGTGGAGTGCCTAATATGTGTGATACTCTTTTTCCTTGGAGCATCCGGGCCAGCTAATTCATCCCAAAAATCTACCGAACTAAAGCCTGTGGGATCCTCAGCCAAAGAGCACTGTGGTGAGAAATCCAGCAGGTTGCTAAACTGGCGCAAGGTAAGCTCATAATCGGTATTGAAAAGTAGGAACCAGACAAAGGTACCTGACCGTTGGGTGTCGGTGCGGAGCGTCATGAGGAACTCCTCTGTGAGGAGGACAATTCCTCCTTCTGGGATTTCTGCAAAATCCCCCCAACCGACTGCTTGGAACACCTCGTTGAACTCGTCTCGCATGCCGGTGTCAACGAGGTGATCCTCGTCGAAGCACATGGTTAAGGCGTAAGACTTCTGATTAAGAAGCCTTAACACCTTCCCTTCGTCATTGCTGCGAGGCACGAGCTGCGAGTCGAGGAGCAGTACTGGCCGATGGGTGGACGTTGTCTGGACCTCCTCCGGCTCCTCCGTGCTGATGGACATCCTCTCGGAAGCAGCATGCCTGCTTGCTGGGCCGAAACCATCGGAAGACGACCGGCGGATGTGTTGTCCTGCCTTGCTAACGGCCTTCTTCGCCTTCTTGAGCATGCGATTCTTCCTGCAAGGCAACAACAAAAAACACACGATACCCGAAGGATAGATGACAATAAAATATTAGCGTTAGCGGTTTAGTCGTCTAAAAACAGGTTCTTGTGGGACAGAGCCTCCACAAAACGTTCTCGTTCTTGCGAAAATAAGAGAGAGCGTAGCCGGAATTTTATTTGGCTAACCAAATTTTATTCGGGCATTATTTTAACTAAGCTTGAGAGCTTAATTAAGCACTAATGAGAGGATTTGAGAGGGAGAAGTGAGCTTGCTGCATTGAACTAGGAGGCAGAGGGTGCTATTTATAGGCGAGTGGGAGCAGCAGGGAGCATGCAGGGGGGCCGGGCGGCCAACCATAGTGGCTGGGCGGCCACTGCCCGAGGCCGGGCGGCCATGCAAGGGTGTCGTGCTTGTGCACTAGAGGGTAGAGGCAGCAGAAAGCAGCGGCAGGGAGCAGGGAGGGGCCGGGCGGCCACTCGGACGGTCGGCCGGCCACTCATTGCGTTTGAAACCGAATGAGTGCTAGTGTAGCAGGGGCAGTGAGTGCACTTTGCACCGAAAGTGCGAGGGGCCGGGGTCGGCCGGCCATGGCTCTAGGCCGGGCAGCCACGGATTTGTATCGTGCGAAGAGAGAATGAGAGAGGGAGGAAAGGAGAGGGAGAGAGAGGGCCGGTCGGTGCTGTGGTGCGGCCGGCCGGCCACTACTCAATGCCCCCCTTTATGCTGCTGCTTGGAGAGATGGTAAAGAGGAAAGGAAAAGAAAAGGGAAAGAGAAAAAGAAAAGAAAAGGAGAGGGACAAGGAAAAGGGAAAGAAGGGGAAAGAAAAAGAAGGAAAAAGAAAAGAAGGAGGGGCTGCGCAAAGAAAAAGGGAAAGAGGCAGGGGGGCCGGTCGGCCGGCCAAGTGGGGTGGCCGGCCGGCCACCAATTTTTTTTTTCGAAAATGCAAAGTTTACAAAAGATAAACTAATGCAAAAACAAAATTATAGATAAGCGAAAATTAAATATGCAGTGGGATGGAAATTAAAATTCTGTGGGAAAATAAATATGCTGTCGGTGTGGTAATGCCAATTTACCTGTTGGCGAGGGGAGCCCATGTCTTGCCGTTCGGAGTTTCGTAAACACCGAAGCTAGGGGCTGCCTTTTGGTGTGTCCTGTTTCTTCTGCGCCACCTTGGTGTAGGTGCATTGTTCTCGGCGCCGACCTTGTTCTCAGGTGTCTCTTTTACTGGCCACTTCAGCGTAGTCAATTTGCTTTTGGAACCGTCTTTCTTCTCAGGAGCTTTGCCTCCTAGTGCGTGTCTGGGCCTGTCATGACTCATCTCTTGTCTTCTCTATCTTCTGCTTTGCATTGCCCTCTCATACTCTTTTTGTTGAATCTCAGCCTCGATTTTTAATTTTCTCAGCATAAATGCCACGAGGCTGTCTTCTTTTGAGTTTGCCTGATTGGTCCCGGTCATGACCTTGGGTGTATTCTTTTGAGCCTGGCACTTGAAAGTGTGCACCTTGTTGCATTGTTCCACTTTTGGCTTGAAAGCAAAAGTTTTCTTTTTGCCATTTATGTTCAGGTGAACATTTCCTGCCCCAATGTCGATTGTTGCATCGGCGGTGCTCAAAAACAGTCGTCCAAGGATGAGCGGCGTTTTTTAGTCAATCTCCATATCCAGTACCACGAAGTCCACCGGGATGAGGAAATTCTAGATTCTCACCGGAATATTCTCCGTGACTCCTCCAGGGTAACGGACGGATTGGTCTGCAAGCTGTAAGCACATGGCTGTGGGGGCAAGTGCGTCATGATTCAGTTTGTCGAAGATGACCTTCGGCATTACGCTGACATTGGCTCCAAGGCCGCACAATGCTTGATCGAAGTGCTGGGTACCAATTGAGCATGAGATGGTAGGGCTTCCAGGGTCCTTTTTCTTGAATATAGCTGCGCTACACTTTTCTGTCAGATGCACAATTTCCATTGATGGTAGGGGTTTCTTGTTGTTGAGGATATCCTTTAAGTACTTGGCATATGTCGGTACCGGCATCGCATCTAGCAGGGGTATATTGACATAAAGCTTTTTACTGACCTCAACGAACTTACTATACTGTTCGTCAGCGGCAGCCTTCTTGTTTCACAGAAGAAATGGTAGCACCGTGGTATCGTAAAACTCATGAGGCAGATGTTTCGATGCCGGTCTTTCCTCCTTCCCAGGTGTATCTTCATCTGCGACCTTGTCTTCAGACTCACGTGTCTTCTCCTGCTCTTTACTTGCACGACTAGGAGGCGGGGGGGGGTGTTCCTGTGTGGACTTTCCACCGTTAGTAATTACTGCATTTATGTGCTCCTTGGGAGGAGCTTCGGGTTGCCCAGACAGTTTACCCGCATTTGGGTTAGGTAAAGCAGCAGCCAACTGAGCTATTTGAGTTTCAAGCATTTTATTGAAACTAAGTTGGTTTTTCATAGCACTATTCAAAGTTTCCATTTGCAAAGAAATAGATTCGAACATCCTATCGTTGGCATGGAACTTTTTACTAATGCTATCATTCACAGCTTTTTGATCAAAGTTATTTCTTGGAAACTGCTGTGAATTACCTGAAGAATTACCTTGTCCAGAGAAAGGGAGATATGGTCGTGAATTCCATCCTGGTTGAGGACGATTCCCGTTGTTGAAGTTATTGCTGTTGTTTCCTATGAAGTTCGCATCTTCGGATCGTGTCTCGGGGCAGCTGTTCCCCGAGTGCCCTATATTCCCACAGACTTCGTAAGTCATGTGAGCATCGAGGGTCTGGACCGGAGTGCGCGGCTTCTGGAGTGTCGTTCAACTTCTTCAATAGCAGGTCTATCTTTGCCACGAGCATGTCAGTGCTCTCGATCTAGTGGACGCCACGGGATCGGGTGCTAGACCTCTCTTCTCTCCATCCTTGATTGGTGGCCATCTTCTAGATTAAGTTTTTGGCTGCCGCGATACTCAAGGAAAAGAAGGATCCTTCAGCGGCTGCGTCCAAGTGTTCTTGAGCTGAGCGGTGAAGCCCATGGAAGAAACTTTGAATGATCAGCCACTCTTGCATTCCGTGGTGAGGGTAGGCTGTGATGTACTCCTGGAGTCGCTCCTAGGCCTCCGCCACGGTTTCATCAGCGAGCTGTTGGAAGCTCGATATCTTATTCCTCAACGAGTTAGTTTTTCCCAATGGGAAATACTTCGCGAGAAAAGCGTCGAAACAGGCGTTCCAAGTTGTGAGTGTTGCATAGTTGAGGTAGAACCACTGTTTTGCTTTTCCAACAAGAGAGAAGGGAAAGAGACGAAGCTTGACAGCGTCAGGTGATGCTCCTTTCATATTGAACGTGCTGCAGATTTCCAGAAACTGCTGCAGATGATTGCTGGCATCTTCCGTAGCCAGTCTACAGAAAGGGATAGCTTGAACCATATTGTGGCGAAACTGCCCAACTTAACCTAGTTTAAGTACATAACAAGAGTTTTGCACCTAATCTGGATTAAGTTTGGTAGTCCGTCAGGTCCTAAACGGGCCCTGACTATGCCAGACAGGATCGTATATACACCAGGTGACTTATAGAAAGTCCTTGGATTTCTCCAATACCAAAAGCTTAAAGAATAAACTTTAATGGATACAAAACAATTAAGGATAAGAATGGGAAAGCTTTTATGAATAACAAGAATTTAACACTTACATCGGAAACGAGAACCAATTAATGGAACTCTGCTATATAAATGGTAGTATTATGTGAAATCAACATCGAGCCCATTAATGTTGTTTCACATCAAACAACTTTAAGAAAAGCTTTAACGTCTGGTTTCTTTATTTCTTCAGCTTTAAGAGGTAGAAAGAAGCCATCAGGAGAACATCCAGCTCAGTACTTTCTTGAAGAAATGGATGAGCTAGAGACTCTATACCTGAAAAAGAGGTTAAAGCCACAACCCTGAGTACTTAAATACTCAGCAAGACTTACCCGATCATTGGGTCTAAACCCGACTTTCTAGCCTAAAGCTGATCTGGTTAGGTCAACTCACACTGCGGCAAGCCTATAAGTAAATCCTTAGCTTTTAATATCCTCTTTTTTAGTTATTTCCTATTTATACTAGGTTATACCTATTCTATTATCAAGCAAAGGCAAACACTCTGCGAAATCATTCCTTATCAAAAGCATTCTTCTTTTTAACTACGTGTTGGTGATGATTCAGCTCTTACACCTGGTAAGCCCAGCGATTCGAATCGATTTTAAACTCTCGAGAGGAATACTCAGACACCAGTCATATGCGTGTACAACGACCCCACATATGACTGACATTTCTTGGAGCATAGTTTGACATTGTCTTTACCAAACCCGGGTGTACAGTACTTCGATACCCGCCTGTCTCCCACCATCTTCAGTTGGTTTCACCACAGTTCACTACTTGCTTCAAGAAATGAGAGGACTTATCGGAGCCCGTGACGAGGACGATAAGTGAATGAGACGCGTTCGAAAGCCGAAAACATGGCCAACATCGGTACGGCCTTATATGACATAGGCAGGGCTACATACCACCAGTTTCAAAATACCAAGCCATCCCTGCCCAATGTCTCCATTCTATTTTCTTAAGAAACTTTCTTACCCAGATTCAAGTTTTGTTGAAAGTAAATGCGGCCTATGATTAAACTTGGCTAAGCATTCTAGTCTACTGCGTATAGGAGTAATATGCTAGCATAAGGAGTTATTCATGCGCTAGGGTTTCAATCAATTCCTAACTCTAATGCACATACACAACTCGTTGACTAAGACTCAAAAGGAAAAGGAGAAATGCATCGGGGCTTGCCTGGATACTCAGGGGAAAAATCAGAAGTCAGAATAATTAGAACTTGAGGCTTCAGGTAAATACTTCTTCAGGAATACCAATAATTCAGATTATCAAGTCTTCAGGATAATAAACTTCAAAACTTCTCCTGGTATGACGTCTCATTCCAAAGGGCTTCGTGATAATATAATCCCAGATTTCTTCTTGCGGACATCTCGCATTTAACTACCGTATCTACATATGCATGCAATGAATGATGTATGAGCCTGATATGATTAGGATGATCAACCTGTTATAAAAAGAACTACAAAAGTTCCTAAAAAGAGAAGGTTGAATACTAAAATAATTATTCAGGCCTTATCATAGGCTTAGATGATTTTTCAGAGTTTTAAAAATATTTTTATAGTATTTTTATATAATTTTTAAAAGCCTCAAAGAAAATATTATTTTATTAAACCAAAATCAAAAGACTATTTTTAATATAAATAAACTTAAGATTTTAAAAATACGAAATTTAAAAACTAGATCCAAATTAAGGTAATTTGAAATAGAAAAAGAATAATTTTAGAAAATCGGAAATTCAAAGAAGCCCAAGGCCCAAACTAATTTTCTAAGCAAAAGTTCTAGTTTCCTTCTTAAACTTCTCTTATAGTCTAATTTTTCTCTCTTTTTCCTTTCAGCTCAGCCTAGCCCGATGGCCAGGCCGGCCCACTCTCCTTCTCTCCTTTTTCGGCCCAAGTGGCCATCTCGGCCTATCTCTCTCCCTCTCTCTTTTTGGCCCAACGGCCAAATCGCCCTTCCTCCCTTCTTTCTTTCCTCGGCCCAGCCAACTCAGCCCAACAGGCTTTCGCCCAGGGCGCAGCCTGAGCCGAGGCGCAAGGCGCTCGCACGCACGCTGCGCGCGACGCACGCCCGTGGCGTGCACGCCGCGGCGGCGGCGCCGGCGACCTACCTGCGTGGTGGCGACCACAGCATGCGACGGCGCTCTTCTCTCTTCCTTTCCCTTTCTCTCCTTCTTCTCCCTTCCTCTCTTTCCTTTCTCTCTCTCCGCCCGCGACGGCATGGCGGGCGCGACGCGCAGGCGCAGTGCACGCGGTGGCGAGGCACTCGCCCGGCGGCTATAGACCATACCGGAGCCGGAGGATACCCGCGTAAGGTGCGTACGGGAGCTCCGCACCGGGTGCAGATGCTAACTGGCTCGATTAGAGCGTGTGTGTGTAGGGAACGGCGGCGACATGGCGGACATGGCCGCCCAGGCCATGAGAGGCGCCGAGCTCGATTAAGCGCATGCCAGCCTCAATCCTCGACGAGGATCGGGCGCGGAGGACGAGGGCGGGCAGAGGTGGTGTAGGTGGCAGTAGGCGGCGAGGTGAGCAGCGGTGGAGAGGTGGACGGCGCGAGACGAGTGGGGAGGCAGAGCAGTGGGGGTGGGTGGTGGCTTGAGTCGAGGTGGTTGGGGAGGTGCCCGGCAGGGCTTTTTATAGAGCGGGGAAGGTGGTGGAGGGCAGCGAGGATTAGCATAGCGACGGCGGCGGTTTTCCTGGGCGCCGTCGAGGAAGACGAGGGGTGAGGCGGCACGGACCTGCGGCTCGCCTTGGTGGCGCTCTCGGGCGCGGCCAGCGCCAGCCCACGGCTTGGCCTGGGCTACGGGCGCGGGGCAGGGAGGTGGCGACGACGTGGGACGGCGGTGGGAATCGGCGAGGCAGCGAGGCGGAGGAGAATTTCTCCTCCTCGATCTTCCTGGCCGGATGAGGAAGAAGGTGAGGCGGTGGGCTGAAATCAGGGGTGGGCCGCAGCGGATTTGGGCCGCCGGCTCCCCCTGTTTCTCTTTTTTTTTATCCAAATACTTTTTCATTTTTAACCTTTTTCACAAACAAGAATTACCCCAAGGTCCAAATGTAAAAGTAAAAGGGTATAATTTATACTATCACCTTACACTTTTGCCTTTGGATGAAATATAGTTTGAAAAGGTTTTGAATTTGAGTTTGATATAAAGAAATTTAAATCTTAACTCTAAAAATTTGAAGAATTTGACTTCAAACTAATTTGAAGAAGTTTTTTTTTTAAAAAATTAAGTACTAGTTTTTAAATTATGCATATGATGACATGCTTAATTGCACTTATAAAAATGGGGTATCACACATATGAATCACCCCGGGCTTGAGTTCGAAGTTCTCTCCCACTTGCACCTTAGGTCCCGTAGGAACGTTGTTGCTTGAGAAAATGGAGAACTCACGGATAGTCTTTTCGGCCATGGTGGTGAAAACTGGGGGGTCTAGTTGAAGTACTCGGTTCTAGCTCCCTTGGTACCGGTCTCTGCCCGTGGATAGTCTTTGTATGGACTCTCTTGAGTAGTGACTCTGGGTTATTGTGGAAGTTTTCCGGCAGGTCGAAACCGGTCATACACCTCTCTGTTGCAACCACAACAAAACAACAGAACAAAGTGAGCCTGTTAACAACTAGCGGTAAACTTATCAAGTATACAGGTTCGAAATGAGATATCAATTATCTCTCAGCCAATTGCTTCTCCGGCAACGGCGCCAGAAAAGCTTGTTGGCATCTCTTAGCCTTACTAGGTTTTACTCCGCAAGCGCACGGAGACCGCTGTAGCCTTTCACTCAGAGTATTTCAAGTATCGTAAATTTCCATAGGGAAGCGGTAGGCTATAGAGTGTAATTGGACAAACTCAAATCGAATAAACTGTAAACTTAGATAAACTATACCAACTAGTAGTCTACAGGGGTAAGAGTGACAAAGATAGGTGTACGGTGGAGGGACAAGTCTATCTAAGCTATCTGTAGAAAAGTATAGTTGCCTGGGAGGATAACGAGTGAGAAAAAGTCACCAAACTCTAATTCCAGTCAGCTGCAAAGATTATCCGTGTCTAACTAAGATATTCAAATAAATAGGTCAAGGTCTTGCATCGAGTGAAATTCCAGAGTGTCGAGCGAAATTCCAGAGTGTCGAGGGTACCAGGGGGTAGATAGTAGGTCCTGAAAGAGAGTCTGGCTAACAACTACGGGCCTCCCGAACGACGGGTCTGGACTACACAGGCACACTGTTGGCATCTCTTAGCCTAAACAGATTTTACTCCGCAAGCACACGGAGACCGCTGTAGCCTTTCACTCAGAGTATTCCAAGTATCGTAAAATATCCACAGGGAAGCGGCAGGTGAGAAAGTGTAATTGAATAAACTCAAATCAAAAGTTCCGTAACTTAAATAAAAGTACCACCTCGTATCTAGACAGGGGTAAGTCTGGTAAACGGGTAGGTGTATGGTGAAAGAAGTAAAATAAACTACCCAAGATACAATAGAAAGGTATAGTTGCTTGGGAGGACAACGGGAAGGAAAAAGTTCTCAAACTTTATTCTATTCGGCTGCAAAGACAATGTCGTAGTTAACTAAGAAACTCAAGTAAACAAGTCAGGGTCTCGCGTCGAGCGAAATTCCGGCGCCCTCGAGGGGTCAGGGGGTAGATAATAGACCACCGAAAGAGAACCCGGCTAACGCCTACGGGCCTACCGAACGAACGGGCCTGGACTACACAGGCACACCACATGCTGTCACCGAGTGGGGCTACCAAGCAAATCTGCGTGGATAGACTGACACTTTATTAACGTACTCAAGCGAAACTTGAGTAACAATAGATCGTCTTTGATCAGAGGAGAGGACCTAACCAGAGCCTGGCGTACAGGTTGGATTATAGCACCGGCTAGAATAACAGGACTTGACTAAATAAGATAACCACAGCCTAAGCCAAACAAGTATGCAAATAAAGGTACACCACACTTGCAAGAGATAGAAATAAAATAAAGTAAATATAAATATATTAATACTGGAGATAAGCGTAAAAAGATACAAGAACTTTACCACAGACTCGAAGCTATCTCCAAGAACTCCGAGGCAAAGCTCGACCAACTCTAACTCTCAGGACTATCTTAACTACTAAAGTATGGAAATAGACACTCTAAAGTAGCTCTCAACTTCTCCACACTCTTACAAATGAGCTCCTACAGCCTATTTATAGCTTGTACAAGTGAGGGGGGTACTTGTAGGTGGCAAGGGTCGGTGGAAGGCCGAAGTGGGAGGTCGGTCGACCTAGGAGGCAAGTCGGCTGACCTAGCCCCGGGTCGCCCGACCCTTGGATCCACCGCCTTTCGCTTCTGATGGCTTGATTTCACTCCCCCGAGGCGGTTGGCAGTTAGGAGAGGCGGTGCACGTGGAAAATGCCTCCGAAGGGGGGTCGGCCGACCTTGGTTCGAGGTCGGGTGACCCACGTGTCAGCCTCCAATTTGCTGCATGAGCCTTCACTTGGATTGGTGACGTTATTGATCCGTTCTTTCGGCCGTTAGATGTATTGGATGCTTGATGCACGGTGAGATCTTCCTTGAATTGTGTTTCTTTACGTGCAGGATCGATGAGGTGGCATTTGGGCTCCGGAGGAGGTCGGGCGACCTGGATCTCAGGTCGGGCGACCTCGACCTGGGTCGGCCGACCTGACCACCAGGTCGGGCGGCCTGACCCAGGTCGGGCAACTCAGCCACTTTGGCCATTGTACCTCATCTTTGATCTTTGACATGTTTTCAACCTTGTAATATGCATTTTTGGTACCTGCATCCAAATATTCATGTATATCTTGTGGAACTCATTAGTAGTAGGAGTTAGTCCAATTTTATTCATTTGCATTGCTCCATTTGGTTGGTAATTGACAGTTGATATCGTGAGATTACGACCGTCAACACCCCCCAAGGTTAAACCTTTGCTCGTCCCTGAGCAAAGCTAAGACTGAAAGTGGATCAGAAGTTGCTGCAATATCGAAGATGAAGGAAAATTCTTATATGCAACTCAACACTCAAACTTTTGTCCCAAGTGGTAAAATACTTGAAGTCTACCTTAGATAATACCTGTGGTGCATCTTTTTGCTTACCTTGCCTTGGGTGGTTTAGAGATCGAACGACTTTCTTGCAGTGGTGAAACTAACTTCTTCTTTTCGGGTATTTGTCTCAGGTGTTTTTCAAAAATTTTCAAAACAAATGGAAGCTGCCCCTAGGTACTCTCGGTCACTCAGAAGTGTATCCTCACCAAGGGCCATGAATTTGGCCAACATTTTCCTACACTAAGGCCTTTGTGGAGCTTTAGGTGGGGAAAGTGTGACTCACTTAGATGTTTATTTTGCAAAGCCAAAAATTGGACCAAAGAGTGTACTTTATCATTCCTTCTAATTGATCACTGGAGTATGAGTGGTGGCACTGGATTATCTCCTTCTCTTGATTTTCATTCCTTGTAGCCCTTTGCAGTTTTGGAGGGAGCATGGAGCTGTATTTTTTTTTTGCCATGCTTGTTGCATGCTTTTCATTTTGCCGTGCACTTGCACACATTTTTTTTGCATGCATTTTTCTTTTGCTCCATACCCTTACTCCTTGAGATTTGAAGGCTTTAAAAGGAAATATGAGAAGTTTTTGGAGACTTTTTGGTAGATGCAAAGTCTGGAATGGATCACTTGTATTTTTTATACTCCAGCTATCAACAGAAGGTGTTATTTCTACTCAAAGAGACTCAAAATTTGACAAAGCTCGAAACATTTCTAAGCAGCTCTTTGTAGCTGGTTTGAATGATTGAAGTATTTTGGCTCTGGTAGGCATTTATAACCAAAGGGGAGCTTGATTTTGTTATTTTCAAAATGAAATATTGAGACTTTCATCCTACTAGGATTCAGAAAGGATCATCTTGCTTTCAAGTCATATCATATCTCCCAACAACTAGGCTAGTTATCGCAAATGGCATCCACAAGGTAGAACTTTAGTTTACTTCATTTTATTCACCAACGTGAGACTAAGTTAAGCAAAAGTTGTCATGCAAGAATTAAACCATTCACTTGATAGAGCAACTATTCATCATTTCCAAAATGAAGCTAGCAAGCGAAATTTATCATTAAAGCATGGGAGTTTTTTTTAATAAAGCATAATTAAACAAACTACTACCACTAAGCATGATCTCATAAGACAGAACGATGGAACTGACGACACTCAACTGAAATGATGATGCAGCAAGCGAAAAGATATACACACCCAGCTATCGATTGGGCCTCCCCCCAAGCTTCAATGAAGCTACTGGGGGTAATACCCATAGTACTGGTAGAAACGCTGGCTCTCATCGAAGGTGCGCTGGACCGTTGCCTGTGTTTCCAGGAGGCGATTGTACTGCTCTGCCTGGGTCTGCTCTATGTTCTAAGTGCGTTGGTCAATCTGGTGTATCTGCTAGGCCATCCCGGCTGGGCGGCAGTCCTGGATAGCCAGGGATCCAAAGATGGAACCCAGAGGGTCCTCTGCGAAAGCTGCGGCGGAAGGTCCTGCTTCATACCCAGGGTAGTAGCCTCCACCCGGGTGACCGTATGTCTGAGAGTGGGGTACAATAGACTCATATCCCTGTAAGGAGTGTACAGACCCTTGGGGCTCTGGAGCTTGCCAGGATGCGCCAGCCTGGGTTTGGAACCAAGAAGGTTGTGTCCCGGCGGCTTGTGATCCTGTGCTTGCTTCTACAACTGCTCCTCTGCTGCTCTCTTCTGCGCCCTAGTCATGACTCCTGCGACGCTGTGTCATGGCTCCTCTACAGGTGGTTTTACTATAGGCATGGAGAGGGTGCTCACGTGGTAGAGTTTGTACTGAGGTGCTGGTAGAGGTATCTCAAACTCATACCCTTTGTAGATCATGACATAGGTCTCCGTGGCGGGCTCCTTGCGCAGGAAGTGAGCATGGATGAAATGGGTGTCTGTGATTAGGTTCGGTGTGTCAGGTGGTAGGAAAGTCACCTATGCATTGGCTAACACCCCTAGCTCGGAAGCAGTCCTCGTCACAAAGGACGTGATGGTGATGGTGTTCTCATCTCGAGCTAGTTTCATCCAGTGGTAGAGCTTACTAAGGACTGGTGCATACTTCTGCTTACGCCACATGGCGTAGAGAATCTTCAGGTCATCGAAAGTCACGCAACGAGTGTCATTCCTAGGGAGGACTACTATAGTGATCCATTTGGCCATGAAGCGCATAGTGGGGTGCTTGATGTGTGTGATACTCCTTTTCTTCTTATAATCATCCCCAGCTAAGTCTCTCCAGAACTCGTGTGTGTCAAAGCCTACGGGCTCGGCTGCTATGGAGCAGCGGGGTGAGAACCCGAGTGCATTGCTAAACTCACGCAGGGACATCTCGTGCTCAGTGTTAAACATCCTAAAGTGCACAATCGTGTTGGACTGCTCAGTGACTAGCCGGAGGGTCGTAAGAAACTCCTTGGTAAGGAGCACTATGCCTCCCTCACAGATATCCGCAAAATTTTCCTAGCCTACTGTACTGAAAATTTCATCGAATTCGTCGGACATACCTGTGGTTGCCATGAGCAGCTCGTCGAAGCACTTGGTGAGGGTGATGGGCTTGGTGTGGAGGCGTCTCAGCAAGTCGGCCTCATCTTTGTTCCTCGTCTGGATGTCGGTGTCCTGGAGCAGTACGGCCTGAATGTTTGCTTATGACGTCGCCTCCTCTCCTTGTACTCCGGCATTGGAGGATCCTTGATCGGACACCATCCGAGAGCCATGGCTACGTGAGCCAGAGGAAGATCGTAGCTGCGGCCCCACCCTGCTGATCGCGTTCTGGGCCCTCTTGAATGCACTCCTCATCCTGCACAAATGAAAACACAAGAACTACAAGACAACAGGAAAATGTGAGCGCTAGTCGTTAGTCGTTCTTGTGGGGCGTGACACCACCACAACCTGTTCTTGTGCTCTTGCCAAAGTGAGGGACTAGTAGCTAATTTATTTGGCTAAGCAAATTTTATTTTTCTAACCACTAGAGCCTAGCTACTAAGCATGGAAGCTTAAGCTAAACAAGTGTTTAAGAGAGTGATTGAGGGGAGAGGTGAGTGTACTGCCTGGTGTATTGAAGAAGGAAGCATTGGGGGGCTATTTAAAGTGGAAAGGAGCAGGAAGGAGGTCGGGCGACCAGAGGAGTGGGTCGGCCGGCCTCGTGCCTGGGTCGGCCGGCCTGGCCATGTGGTCGGGCGGCCCATGATGGTGGTCTGCAGGGAGGAGAGAGGCAGGTCGGGCAACCAGCATAGGGGGTCGGCCGGCCTATGCTTTCTGTGTTTCTTGCGTGAGAGCAAAGTAGAAGGCAAGGAATGAGTGCTTTGGGTGGCAGTGAGTGCTGGTCAGCCGGCAAAATCATGAAGCTCCTTCACCTTGCTTTGGGAGAGAGGAAAAAAAGAAAAGGTAAGGGGGAGAGGGTCAGCTGGCATGGTGGCTAGGTCGGGCGACCTCATGATAGTGTCGGTGGTCCACTCAAGTGCAAAGTCCAGAGAGGGGGAGGCACAGGCAGGTCGGGCGGCACGGTGACCAGGTCGGCCGGCCTGCCCTTGCCTCCTTTTGTGCTTGCTTCGGGCAGAGGTAAAGAGGGAGTGAATGAAGAAAGAGGGAAAGGAAAAGAGAAAGAGAAAGAGGATAAAAGAGAAAGGTAAAGAAAGAAAAGAGAAAGGAGAGAGAAGAGAAAAGAAACGAAAAAGGAAAAGGAGGGGCAGGCGTGGTCGGGCGGCTTGGCATCCTGGTCGGTCGGCCACGACCAGCACCCCCCCTTGCCTTACCTGCAAGGCCTGGTCGGCCGGCCGGCCTAATTTTTTTTTCAAAAATTGAGGAAGAAAACTAAATGCAAGGGAAAATTAAATTTATGCATTGCCATAAATTAAATATGCAATGGGGAAAGAAATTTAAATGGCGGGAAATAAATATGCCGTCGAAGGACAAGGCCAAATTTACCTATTGGCGAGAGTGAACCATTTACCGCCCTTCGGGATGTCGCATACGCGTACGTACGGGGAGGCAACTGGTATCTTGGTGAGCCACTTAGGATCTGTCGGTGACTGGTCCTGAGCTTGCTCTTTGTCAATGTGTCCCATGTTGTTTATCTTAGGTTCACTCTGGACACGTTGATTCTTGCTACACCCTTGAATGGTGGGTCTCATAAGCTTTTGGGTGTCGACCTTGTTAACAGGAGCTTTACCTCCTGTTTCCTGGGTCTTGCGGCTAGCCTTCATTGATCTCGCCTTCTTCCGCTCTTGTTCCTCTCGTTGTCGGATGGCAGCCTCGGTGGCTAACTTCCGTTTCATAAATGCTATGAGGCTGTCCATCTTTTTCCCAGAAGCATCGTAGATTGGGGGCTTCGACACTACTTGTTGACACTTGAACCTCACACGGTTGCACTGCTCCACTTTTGGTTTAAAGGAGAATGTCTCCTTCACTCCGTTGATGTTGAGATGGACTTCTCCAGCTCCAACATCGATGCTTGCTTCTGCGGTGCTGAAGAAAGGCTGCCCAAGAATGAGCGGTGTCTTGGCATCAATCTCCATATCCAAGACCACAAAATCCACAGGGATGAGGAAGTTCCGGATCTTCACCGGGACATCCTCGACGATCCCTGCGGGATGTCAAATGGACTGGTCCGCAAGTTGCAGGCACATGCTTGTGGGGGCGAGTGCAGTGTGGTTGAGTTTGTCGAAGACAATTTTTGGCATAACACTGACGCTTGCTCCGAGATCACATAAGGCTTGATTGAAGACTTGGTTCCCAATTGAAGGGTCCTTCTTCTTTGTTGGAGGCTGATTGAGTATAGCGGCGCTACACTCTTCGGTCATGTGCACAACTTCTGCTGACGGTAAAGGTTTCTTATTGTTGAGTATATCCTTTAAGTACTTGGCATATGTCGGGTACCTGCATAGCAGAGGTATGTTGACATATAATTTCTTAATGACCTCAACAAACTTACTGTATTGCTCGTCTGCGGCAGCCTTTTTGTTGCGCTGAGGAAAGGGCAACACCGTCGTGTCGTAGAACTCATGTGGAAGAGACTTCGATGGTGCCTTCTCCTTAGCTACATCAGGTCTGGTTTGTGGATCATCCCTCTCCTCAATTTCGGTGGCCTTCTCTTGTTCTTCACCTGCATGGTCAGTGCGTGGTGCACCGCTAGGATGTGGAGGGTCCTGAGTGGACTTACCACCCCTAGTGGTGACTGCATTGATATGCTCTTTGGGAGGAGCTTCCGGTTGACCCGGGACCTTTCCCGCATTAGCATTAGGTAAAGCGGCAGCCAACTGAGCTATTTGTGTTTCAAGTATTTTATTGAAACTCAGTTGATTTTTCATAGCACTATTAAGAGTTTTCATTTGAAGAGAAATAGACTCGAAAAGCCTATCATTCGCATGAAATTTCTTACTAATACTATCATTCACAGCTTTTTGATCAAAAGAGCTAGGCTTATTGAACTGCTGTGAGCTACCAGAGGAGTTACCTTGTCCAGAGAATGGGATATATGGTCGCGAATTCCAGCCTGGTTGGGGTTGATTCCCACTGTTGAAGTTGCTAGAATTGCCGATGAAGTTGGTGTCTTCCGGTCGAGTTTCAGGGCAGCTGTTCCCTGAATGCCCCGTGTTCCAGCAGACTTCGCAAGTCATGCGAGTGTCGAGGGTCTAAACCGGTGCGGTCTCAGGATTGTCATCTAGCTTCTTTAAAAGCAGGTCCATCTTGGCGGCGAGCATGTCAGTGATGTCGATGTGATGGACTCCACGGGATCGAGTGGTTGACCTTTCTTCCTTCCACCCTTGGTTAGTAGCTATCTTCTCGATGAGATTCTTGGCAGCTCTAACACTCTGGGATAGGAAAGATCCTCCAGCGGCTGCATCCAAGTGCTCTTGAGCAGCACGGTTTAACCCGTGAAAGAAACTTTGGATGATCAGCCATTCTTCCATTCCATGGTGGGGGCAGGCTGCTATGTATTCCTGTAATCTTTCCTAGGCCTCCGCCACTGTTTCATCTGCGAGCTGTTGAAAGCTTGAGATCTTGTTCCTCAACGCGTTGGTCTTTCCCAACGGGAAGTACTTGGCGAGGAATGCGTTAGAGCACGCATCCCAAGTGGTGAGAGTCGCGCGGTTGAGGTAGAACCATTGCTTCGCCTTTCCGACAAGTGAAAATGGAAAGAGGCGTAACTTGACTGCGTCGGCTGTTGCATCTTTCATGGTAAAAGTGCTGCAGATTTCCAGGAATTGCTGCAGATGGTTGTTTGCATCCTCCGTTGCTAGTCCGCAGAAGGGAATAGCTTGAACCATGTGGATTACTCCTGGCTTGAGTTCAAAATTCTCTCCCACATTGAGTGCAGGTCCAGTGGGGACATTGTTGCTTGACGGGATGGAGAACTCGCGAATGGTCTTTTTCGCCATGACATAGGAGTTCGATGAACTGCTCGACGTGGCTGGTTCAAGATTCAATTCCGTTGGTACAGGTATCTACCCGTGGATGGTCTTTGTATGGACCCTCCTGAGCAAAGACTCTGGATTGTCGTGGAAGTTTACCGGCAGGTCGAAACCGGTCATACACCTCTCTGTTGCATCCACAACAAAGACAACAGAGGCCAGTGAGCCTGCTAAAGACTAGTCGGTAAATTTATAGAAGTATACGGGTTCGAAATGAGCTATTCAATTATATCTCTGCCTATTGCTTCCCCGGCAATGGCGCCAGAAAAGATTGTTGGCGTCTGTTAGCCTAAACAGATTTTACTCCGCAAGCGCACGGAGACCGCTGTAGCCTTTCACTCAGAGTATTCCGAGTATCGTAAAATATCCATAGGGAAGCGGCAGGCGAGAGAGTGTAATTGAATAAACTCAAATCGAAAGTTCCGTAACTTAAATAAAAGTACCAACTAGTATCTAGACAGGGGTAAGTCTGGTAAACGGGTAGGTGTATGGTGAAAGAAGTAAAATAAACTACCTAAGATACAATAGAAAGGTATAGTTGCCTAGGAGGACAACGAGAAGGTAAAAGTTCTCAAACTCTATTCTATTCGGCTACAAAGACTATGTCATAGTTAACTAAGAAACTCAAGTAAACAAGTCAGGGTCTCGCGTCGAGCGAAATTCCTGCGCCCTCGAGGGGTCAGGGGGTAGATAGTAGACCGCTGAAAGAGAACCCGGCTAACGCCTACGGGCCTACCGAATGAACGGGTCTGGACTACACAGGCACACCACACGCTGTCACCGAGTGGGGCTACCAAGCAAATCTGCGTGGATAGGCTGGCACGCTATAAACGAAGCTTGAGTAACAATAGATCGTCCTTGATCAGAGGAGAGGACCTAACCAGAGCCTGGCGTACAGGTTGGATTATAGCACCGGCGAGAATAACAGGACTTGACTAACTACGATAACCACAGCCTAAGCCAAACAAGTGTGCAAAGAAAGGTACACCACACTTGCAAGAGATAGAAATAAAGTAAAGTAAATATAAATATATTAATACTGGAGATAAGCATAAAAAGATACAAGAACTTTACCACAGACTCGAAGCTATCGCCGAGAACTCCGAGGCAAAGCTCGACCAACTCTAACTCCGAGCACTATCCTAACTACTAAAGTATGAAAATGGACACTCTAAAGTAGCTCTCAACTTTCCACACTCTTATAAATGAGCTCCTATGGCCTATTTATAGCTTGTACAAGTGAGGGGGGTACTTGTAGGTGGCAAGGGTCGGTGGAAGGCCGAAGTGGGAGGTCGGTCGACCTAGGGGGCAGGTCGGCCGACCTGGCCCCGGGTCGCTCGACCCTTGGATCCACCGCCTTTCGCTTCTGACGGCTTGATTTCACTCCCCCGAGGCGGTTGGCAGTTAGGAGAGGCGGTGCACGTGGAAAATGCCTCCGAAGGAGGGTCGGCCGACCTTGGTTCGAGGTCGGGCAACCCTCGTGTCAGCCTCCCATTTGCTGCATGAGCCTTCACTTGGATTGGTGACGTTATTGATCCGTTCTTTCGGCCGTTAAATGTATTGGATGCTTGATGCACGGTGAGATCTTCCTTGAATTGTGCTTCTTTACGTGCAGGATCGATGAGGTGGCATTTGGGCTCTGGAGAAGGTCGGGCGACCTGGATCTCAGGTCGGGCGACCTGGACCTGGGTCGGCCGACCTGACCACCAGGTCGGGTGGCTTGGCACAGGGTCGGGCGACCCTGACCCAGGTCGGGTGACCTGGCCACTTTGGCCATTGTACCTCATTTTTGATCTTTGACATGTTTTCAACCTTGTAATATGCATTTTTGGTACCTGCATCTAAATATTCATGTACATCTTGTGGAACTCATTAGTAGTAAGAGTTAGTCCAATTTTATTCACTTGCATTGTTCCATTTGGTTGGTAATTGACGGTTGATATCGTTAGATTACAACCGTCAACACACACCACACGCTGTCACCGAGTGGGGCTACCAGACAAAACTGCGTGGAGAGGATGGCACGCTATAAACGTGTTCAAACGAGGCTTGAACAACGATAGATCCTCCTGGATCAGAGGAGCGGATCTAGCCAGAGCCTAGCATCTAAGTCTAGGGTTGAGTTATAGCACCGGCAAGAATAACAAGATTTGAATAACTAGGCGAAACACAATCTAAGCCTAGCAAGTGTGCAAAGAAAGATACACCACATTTGCAGGAGAAAGAACTTAGAGTAAAATATAACAGAAATTATATTGAAGATAATCTGAATCCAAAAAATACAAGAGTTTTACCACAGACTCGAAGATAACTTCGGAGACTCCGAGGCAAAGCTCGACTCAACTCTAACTCCCAAGACTATCCTAACTACTAAAGAAAGAATGTAGGACTCTAAGATAGGACTTGTATCATCTCTATTCCACTCCACACTTTACAAATGAGCTCCCGGGGTTTATTTATAGCTTAGGAAGTGAGGGGGGTACTTGTAGGTGCACTAGGTCGGTGAAGGGGCAGAGTCGGTGGCCGGGCGGCCAAGTTCGGTGGCCGGGCGGCCACTCCCTATGGCCGGATTTGCCGACTTTGGTGATCCGACGCTTGATATTGCTCTCTCGTGTCGGTTGGAGGTTAAAGCAGTTGTCGCACGTGGAAAATGTTACCGAGGGGTGGCTGGGCAGCCAAGGCATGTGGCCGGGCAGCCACGTGTTTTCCTCCAATTTGATGCATGTTGTTCCCCTCGGATCCTTGATGTCACCAATCCTTGTTTCAACACGTTTTGACCCTTGGATACATCGGATGCTCTCTTGTATGGTTGGATCTTCACCATTCTATGTTTGTTTTCATGTAGGATCAAAGACGTGGCACTGGAGCAGTCAAGGGGCCGTGTCACATGGTCAGGGGACCAAGATGGGCTTGAGGGGTGGCCGGGCGGCCATGGCCTGTGTACCATTGTTGCCCATCTTTGGTTTGTGATGAATTTTCAACCATTTTTTGTGTATTTTAGTACCTGCATCCATGTACATCTTGTGGAACTCACTAGTAGTAAGGTTAGTCCATAAATATTCACTTGTTTTGCCCTCATTTGGTGGATAATTGACGGTTGATATCGTGAGATTACGACGGTCACCAAGGGGTTAAGTAGACAGGCATTGATAAGTTAGGGGGTGATAGTATTATTGTGGTCTAGTTTAGCATATAATATATTTTAACTGAATTAAATCTTTCTATATTTTCGCAAATATTTTGACTCTAGCTTATTCACTCTAGCATGAATGGCGCTCATATTTTTGGGCCGGGCGTTTTGCAGCAGTGCTCCAAAAGTTGACCGACCATGGGTAGATTATTAGAGGGCATGCACGCACACCGCAGTAGTGTGCGGCATTGCCGCATGCAGCACCGGCCAGCTAGCCGGCCCGGCGAGGCGACGGCCGGCCGATGGACTGACCACTACTCCGCCGCCGAGTAGTGGGAAGAAGTTGTGTTGTTGACGATGTCGGCCATGGCTACGCTAGCTGCTTCGCAGCAAGCGCCGCCCTGGCAGCCAAGGCCGCAGAACTCGGGGCCGAGGCCGCAGAGCCCCCACCTGCTGCAGCACAGGTTGTTTGGGCACGGTTTCTGGGAGCTGCAGGACCTGTCAAACCAGCAGCTCCCGCTCTGGCAGCCGGCGCCGCAGTACTCAGAGCCGAAGCCGCAGTACCCGTGCTCGCTGCAGCACTGGTTGGCGTCGCAGGTCGCGTTGCCGGCTTGCGTGCCGCACCTCCGGTTGGGGCAGCAGGCGCCGCTCTGGCAGCCGTCGCCGCAGTAGGCGGCGCCAAGGCCGCAGTACCCCCCACTTGCTGCAGCACAGGTTGTCCGGGCACAGCAGAGGGCGGCCTCCCGTCTGGTTGCCACACTGCTGCGCCGCCGCATGCTGGTGGTGGTGGGCGAGGGCAGCCACCATGACCAAGAGCGCTGCTGTCGTCGTCGGCGTAGGCATCTTCAGTGCGCAGCTAGGTTGAACGCGACTACGACGATTGGATTGGTGGCGGTGCGCCGCGGGCATTTATATAGGAGGACTCTGTGATCTGTGTGCGCGTGCTGCACATGGGACATGGCACACACATGCATGGGCTCCTTGCACTTGCACATTATATTGGTCGATTTATCATATCTGTCCTTGCTGCCATGCATGCATGAGGAACACGTACGCTCACGACGATCGGCGAGGCCGAGTAAAATTAAAATTAAGCAGCGGCGAGCCTGAGCACAGCCGCGTGTCCTAGCTAAGCTGCCAACTTGCCAAGATGAGCCCCATGAAGTTATAATCATGTCCAAACCCATAACCATACCCACACCTACCATGGTATAAGATTTATCTCATAACCATTCCCATTCCGGCATCGGTTCTCCATTAGAGCCCCATCTCTGACAAGAGAAGCATGGGCACATTATGTTTTGCATAATATTAACAGCCACACCACATCCAACATAAGCACATCACCAATGAATCTGACATTGTCTAGTTATGCAAAACAGCAAAACAAAATGACATGTTGTCCAAATAAAAGATGGCATGCTCGCAACTTACATCACTAACATCACAAAAATATGGTCCAACAGGTAACTTAGAATATGAACATCTGACACAGGTTTTTGAACTCAAGCAAAGTAT
Source organism: Paspalum notatum (assembly GCA_022530915.1). Taxonomy (NCBI): domain Eukaryota; kingdom Viridiplantae; phylum Streptophyta; class Magnoliopsida; order Poales; family Poaceae; genus Paspalum; species Paspalum notatum. Next base: position 9,378,064 of record CM039691.1, read on the forward strand.
GAAAGATAAAAAGCTTGTATGGGGCGCCAGACTGGTGGTGCCTGGCGGCTTAAAGGGTCGGGAGAGGTAGGGTTAGCTGTTGTTGGGCTGAACTTCAGCTTGGTTATTGGGCTGTACACCTAATTCTATTGGATGAATATTACCCATGGGTTATCGGGTTCGAATTATGTTTTTCCATACCTAGACCCGCCTTACCCAATGGGAACAATACTTCCCAAATCTGTATCTGCGGAGATTAAAATCTCCCATACCCTAATCTTAACAAAGTAATTTCCCATGGGTTAACGGGTATCGAGTTCCCATTGACACCTCTAGATGAGGGCCACAACGGGGTCTAGGGTAGCTAGGCGTGCGTCTGGGGTCGATCAGGTGGCCAAGCACAAGGCCGTCGATGAGATCTGATTCACTACCAGAAAATTTTGATTTTGTGAGCCTGCAATGAGCATTTTCTTGAGGTTCACAACCAATGTGCAGAGGTGTGAGGGTCCCATCTGGGAATTGATCCCGACCCGTTTCCGTTAGAGCAATGAAATCAATTCGCTCCTTTTTAACCAAATCCTCCATGCATGTAGCCATGCTTAGCCATGTCTCCAAAACCTATTCTAGAAAATCCTTTTCATTTAAGGCTCAATTTTGATGGAGTTATTGATTTTTTAGGTGTAAATTTCACCTTAACCTTTTCCATGGAACTATACCTTTTTCCTGCGAGGGACTACATTCAACTCACACCAGATGTGGTCAAATCCCTCTTTATGTACCCTCACCTCCAAATCCCTGCAAACGTAGTCAAGGTGTGCATCTAAAATATCTTCGTCGTATTCCAAGTTAATCTTAGGTCCTCCTCTGAAATATACATGTGAGCATTTTATTTACATCAGTCGCGTGGCCTCTACCATGACATCAATCATCTTAATATTATAAATTTTACGATGGTTGAAAAAATAAGAGTTGTTAGTCGAGCGATATCCAATAGTGTAAAAATAGGCGGTACCATACCAGGGAAGAGTCAATGTATAAAACGGTACCAAATAGGTACGATTGGTACTTAAGAATACAGGACCGGTATACCCATATAAATTTGGGAGAGGAGTATTTAGTAAAGCAAATAATTTATACAAGTCCGAATTAGAATTAATTTTTTTAAAGAAAAGATGAGGTGACGTGCCGGCCTGCGTCTAGTTCGAGGAAAAATTGCGCTGCACATGCACCTGCATGTAAGGCAGCATTGACTCAAGTAAATGCCTCATGACTGTTTATAAAAAGATTGGGTTCTCTGTCCGTAAGACTTCCCTCACCAGAACGCGCATCGGAGGTCCAACAGCGGGATGTGCAGCGGCCCATCACTGTTAGCACTATCACCAGAACACGCATCCGTCCGCGTAAATGTCGATGGATATAGAGAATAACGGTGCACACAACTGCCATCTATCGACACCATCTCCTTCAATTCGGCTGCCGCCACCCACTTTACTGAAAGAAGGCGAGCGATAGGGTACTAGTGTGCGCTCCTCCCCAGCGGTGTCCTGGCTTTCGCAGATGAGATGACCGGCGCATGCCGCTCCAACAGTGGCCACCATCCCAGCAGCCGATGCGGCCCTGATGAGGACTCTCTAGGCAACAAGCGGAGCAATTTGTTGCTCCACCGGTAGGCCTAGTCATCTCTTGAAAGCTGCCTCTGCGTCATAATCTCCACCTGCAAGGTATGCTAAACTCCCTTCCCATCCATATGTGGCACAAGCAACTTACGGCATGCTCGCAGGTAACCCCCACCCCTAACCTCGCCGGAGATCCACATATTAGGTCGTACAATTACCAGTTCATATATAAACCTTTCCGATTGCTCCCATCTATCCGCCACACGCCCACACACCTCCATTCTAACTTGTCGTCCGCCATTATCCATGTCATACACATAATTTTGCATTGTATTGTAGCCATCCTGTAATTCATCGTTGTCAAAAAAAATGTCTGCCACACGTACTGCAAGTCAGATACTTGATGTTGCGCCGCTTCAAACCCCCATTAACGTTTCACTGCGAATGAACATCCTCCAATGATCTTATGATCATTCCAGTAAAGAAGGAAGACGGGGACAATGATTTTAAGATTATGTGAAATGGCTGTACCCCATGAGGAGCCATTGATCCATCTGGGTGGGGTGACGACGTTCCTTCTCTTGCTAAGATGAGAAGAATTACTGAGCTTGCTGGCCAAGTTTCCAACACCTGAATTTCTCCACCAATCCGATCCGTGGATGCCATGTCACCAACCTCAAGAACATTGGCGAGACTCCGGCGAGGTTAGGGGTGGGGGGTTAGAGTTTAGGGTTTCGGGGTGGGGGGTTACCTGTGATCTCCGGCCTTAAAGGGGTGGCCGGGGAAGCCGGCAGCCCGGCGGTGGCGGCCATTTGAGCCTGCAGGGCGGCAGTAGCTGCCGGCCGTGGGTGGTGGAGGACGGCGGTCGGGCCAGTGCCGGCGGCGGGGGCATCTTCTCCGCCTCGCTGCACCGCCTGCCTCGGTTAGCCGGCGGTGGGCGGTGGGCGGAGCGGCGGGGACGCCGCCACAGCCGGGCCGGTGCTAGAGGCGGAGGTGTCGATGGTCAACCCGGCGAAGCAGGGTTAGCGGGAAGGGGCGCCGGCAGATCCGGTGGCGGGAGCTGGCAAAGATGCGGTCGGAGGGCGGGGTGGGGGTGTCACTGCGGCGAGGAAGCGCGCAGTGTGGGGCGACATGAGGATGGGCCAGTGGGTGGCGGCGTGCTGAGGAGGAGGATGCGCTGGTAGGGTTATGGTTCGGTGGGGAGGCGTGAACCGTCAGATGAAGGCGATGGAAGCGTATGGACCGTTGGATTTCATTTGACGGGAATGAATCCATCACTTGGTCGATGGCTAGACAGACTCCGTCCACAAGACTTGGCCTCTGCGTGCTGCCCGCTCCCTGTACGGCTGCAGAGCAGAGATATCACATGGTCTTGTCCTCTAGTCGTGTATCACATTGGTGACAGCGGCCTGTCTAGAACTCTCACTGCAGTAGAAAGAAATTGCAGAGTTAGGGTTTAGATTGAAGCTACTGCTCCTCTTTCTTTCATTAGTGCACCTCTTATTCTTCATCCTATCCACCCTGATCGCAGGTGCAGTCTCTGTGATAATGATCTCTAAGGCGAGGATCCTCCTCGAGTTCTACCGGGACCTAGCCCACCCAAATCCAGGTGTCGTGTTTGAAAGCATAGTCTTTGTCACAAACCGATTACCCCCTGCTCCAAATGGCTCAAGCATCTATTGATCGATGATGCTGCGTTCTCTACCCATTACCCCAAATTCTGCCGCAGTTGTTGCCGCCCATGCCCCAATGTTGATTGTGGTTAGGCATACATAAATAACGTCATATATGCATTTATGTATGTTTCTAAATTATCTGTTTCGATTTTTTATGTCTTGCTCATGAGTCCATGATAGTGAACCATGTAGCAAATATGGGATCGGATCGTCTTTCAGAATAAATGTAGCAAAGCGAAGGAAATTTACTGTAGAGTTGGCTCAAAGTCTTTACAACAACGGAAATAACATTGTGCAAAAATAAAACACCGGCATTATTTGACACGACCAGACTCCGATCTATTTACCCTATGCGATCAGCCGGTTGACAAAGCACGTCTAGTAGTAATCATCCATATCGTCCTCTAGGAACTCTTCATCTGAGCAGAGTTGATAATATGGAACAAAAACGATAAAAGAAAATGTAAGCGTGGTGATAGATAAAATAAGATGTGAAAAGGCTGATAAAAAGAAGAGTCTGACTCAAATATTTAATTGCAGGAAAGCGATCATAATTAGTCCATGAGTTGTACAATTCCAAATTAGCAAACCCAGAAGTTTATTTGTCAAGCTAAGCATCTCTAGCCAACACAGAGGTAAAGACCACCGCGATGAAGGAAAATGTGGAAAAGTAGATAATTCGTAGCATTGGATATACCATGCTGTTGACACATGATGCAAGTATGTAATTAATAATGTTACAAGGATTAAAATACAAAATGATCATGGACACTTACCTTCCTCACTTAGGTAGTGCTGCTCATAGGCATCAACGCCTTGCTGGTACACGTACTGCTCGCCGCCTACTCACCGCAATCATTGATAGGAAATTAGGAATGCATACACGAGCAAACAAACAATACAATTAAGGACAATATGCACACCAAACGTCGTTGCTTATACAAACATGTATAGCATACTATACGACAGCAGTACACGTTAGTTGATACGCCCATAAGTGGGCACATGAATCGCTAAAAATGGATTGAAAATGTGAAAGATATTATGTTTATAATGTTCTAAAGATCTGCTTACGCAAGAAAACTAAGCTTCAAGAGCCTAGGTAGTTCAAGTTTTTTTTTTTTGAAAAGGTCCATTTTTTATCATCCAACTATCATCTGAGTTTGCATTTAACGATCAAACCACAAAGCTAGGTATCTTTGACCATATAACTATTGAAACCAGATATATTTTGTCCTCTAGGTGGTTTTAAGGGTAGTTGTTATTTTTACAATATTAAAAAATAATTTAATCTCTAAAAATACATAACTAATTTATTTTAAATCAAAAAATATGAAAGAAGTGCCAAAAGTTTTATAAAAATATAATCTATCGGCTATCACTCTTCTTAGAGAAATATGGAGCTCATTTGTTACCTCTTCTAGAGTTTTATTGTTCATAACCGCGTCGATTATTTATATGGGGTTTTGTTTTGCAATGTTTAGATCCAAATATCAACCAAAATAATTCATTAGACTAGTACAAAGAAGATAAGGAAGGCAACACAAATCTTATAGATGGAGACTCCACCATGTATAAATCTTATTTAGGTATATATATGGTGATTAGAACTTTGGTTTATGTTGGTTGCAAGATTAAATAATATGTTTGAAATAAGCCATAGATAAATGGTACAATCAATTAATCATACAGTTAACATAAAGTAAAGTACAAAACACCAACTTATACAAATAATGGATGTGGTTATGAACAACAAAACACGAGGAGGGTAATAAATGAGATACAAATTTCTCTAAGAGAATAGTACTAATGGATGGATTGCATTTTTAGAAAAAGTTTGGTACTAGTTTCATATTTTTCTGATTTAAAATAAATTAGTTATATATTTTTACAAATAAATTAATTTTTCATTATTTAATAAAATGAAAAACACCCATGGATCAAATATTAGTTCGATGGTTAAAGATACCTAGTTTTAGACCGGACAATAACGATATTTAGATTGTTGAAAATAGACTTCTTCTTCCCCTTTTTTTCACTGAGATTGAAATACTGTAAAGGAATGGAACGCATTCAATTAGTGATATATTTAATAATGGATGAAAAGGCACACTTTTTAATCCAAGTAAAGTGAAAGGATCAGAAAGACAACTTGCCTCCCTGTTGTAAGTCCGTGGCCTGAACGTTTTGTTGTTGCTGTAGGTGGTCGTAGCTCTGTGTGTACGGCGCAGCGTTGCCTATATATTTAGAAGCATGGAAAAAAACTTATAAAAACCATATAATCACCGGCCAAACATCCCAACTTTGAAAGACAAGTACTCCCTTTGTCCTAAATTGTAAATAATTCTAGTTTTCTTTTTATTTGTTCACTTTTATATAGATGTTGATACATCTAGACACATTTGAATGAATCTAATATAAACTAGAATCCATTACAATTTGGGACGGAGAGAGTACGTCAGAAGATCGGGCCCTTTGGCAAAAACAAAAACGGATGATATATAGACAATTTCGTGATTTACCACCTTGCCTCGTCGTCCCGTAATCGTTGTTGGGCGGCAGTGCCGGAGTCGTCGCCGGCGCGTGGTGGGGGTGTGTGAACGTTGGAGCAAAGGACAAGGTCACAGGTACACGAAACCTTGGCCAGCGTGATGGATGTGGCGGCGGCGGCGGGCGGACGGGGACATGGACGGCCCTGCTGGGATTGGCAAGGCAAGTGCAGTGGACGTCGAAGTCGCATGGGTCGCAGCGGTAGCCGAGCTTGCCGGCGAGATCGCCATGGCAGAGGTCGCAGTGGTAGGTTTGGTTGGAGGAGTAGCTTCGGAGACTCAGCGTGTGTTTCGGAGACCCAGGCCGCTGATTGTCGGCTGCCAGTTCGTCGCCATTTCTGCCCCGTGTTCGTTAACAAACTGCTCGCAGCAGTCGATTTATAATCGGGTAATCTAACGCTGGACCTGGACGATGACTTCATCGTTGCCGCGCCACACGGTCGTTGTCTCTCGGGCCGGTCGCTCCCAACTTGCCGTAGATTAATAATGCCCCTGCCGGTCTAGCAAACCATTTTCAAAGACGTCCCTCAAAACTCTTACATGTGGGACGTAGTTATTCATTTTTTCAACAAAGGGAGCTTTATTAGTCGTCAATCGCATCAAGACGGTGTAAAAGGCCTTATTTGGATGCATTATCAAACTTTATCAAGCCTAGGTGTGTCATATTATTTGCTCGTGAAGCGTGCGTAGTTCCGTAGTTGACCAGCTTAATTATTCTGGACAAACTACTGAGAATAAAGGCAGGTGCATCATGTAAATTATGATATGTACTAAAATTTTGAGCGAGATTTTGGATGCATAACCTAGTTGTTCACTAGTAGTGCACCAAGATCAAGTATGCATTCAGAGAACAATATGGTTATGCTGTCAAAATTTTGTTTGGACCTTACGTAGAGCTAATCGTAATTCTATGCTTCGAATCTTGTCCATTCTTATTAGGTGAGCTTAGGACGGAACTTCTCTGGTAGTGTCTTCATTGTCACCAAAGCCATGGCCCACTACATCAAATAGCTCAAATGAGATGCAGAATCATAAACATGATAATAAAATGTGTCCCTAAATTGAGACGCGACATTATTTATTTCTTAGCCCTAGCAAAATAATTCTGGTGGATGCACATATAACTTAGAGCAAGTATAATAAGGCTGACTAGGGGGCTCTAAATAATTCCATATTACCAAAATCTCATGTGGCAGGGTGGGAACACAGGAGAGAGAAGAAAGTGGGAGCTTTATGAGGAGCCCGGCCTCATCGCACTCTACGAGGAGAAAGAATCTGCTTGCAGCCTGCTGCGGAGTGCTAGTCCTTTCTTTTTCAGCCAATCCAAACAATTTCTCTCTCTAAGCATTAAATATTTTCAGCATTAGTTTAATCCACCTAGAGTCATCTAAGAGTAAGTTTTCTATATGTATTAGTTTTATTGTTGGTACTTGATGATGTGGCAAGAGTATAGCCTTCAGTTGGCTCTTCTATTAGCCTTGCTCTTAAGAGAGACGGAGAAAAGTGTCTCTGCGTGGGGCACATATGAAACACTTCTGGTGCAAACACCTTAGCATCTCTAACCATTGTTTCCTAGCGGCGAAAAAACAATCAACCTCGGTTATTAAGGGAAGGATTGGTTTGGCAAATGAGGTAGTCTATCATCTTCTCACTCTTCAGTTTTGAGAGATTTTACAGCGCTTGGAATCATCCGTAGCCCTTCATTAGTCAGATCTGACGGTTAAATTGAAGGAGGAACCTCTTGAGAGGAACTTAAGTTGTGGGCCGGAACCTAAAAATAGTGGACCAAAAACTCAAAATTTATGACCACAAAATAGTTATAAAAGGGTACATAAGTATTTTCACATTAGCATTTAACGGTGGGCCCAGAACCTATGTATCGTTTATCTCTCAATTCCCCGTCTGCAAGTCAAAAATATCCCCGTCTCATGTTCTCGGACTCCTCGCATGTCGTTCAACACCTCCATGAATCTAGGCCGAACTGGTGGACATGCGGCGCGGCGGCGAGGGCTGCTGGCTGCTGCACGTCCACGGCATTACACGAACATCACGTCTTGAGTGGTGGCCGTCGCTGGTCAGGGTTGTGTACTGCTCGACGAACTGCTGATAGTCTGATACAGGCGTGAAGAGTTCTTGGTCCGCCATGGCACCTTGAGTCGACGGACCGCGTAGTGACGGCGAACCCTGTAGCGAGCGGACAACGGCGGCGAACCCCATCGCGAGCGGACAACGACGGCGAACCCCCATCGCGAGCGGACAACAGCGCCACACGGCGTGGTCTGCGATCTGCCCCTACACAAGCGCCCGGCGCCAGCGCCGGCGCCGATGCTCAGTCCGTGCGGGGTTGAGCGATGGAGGCCAATGATCTGGTTGAGACTTGAAACATCACAAAAATACCCTTATTGTAATTAAATCAGCCATTTACTTCATCGACGGCCCATGGTTTTTTTGGGCAAAAGGAACTCAAGGTTCCGGCCAAGCACTGTAACAAATCTCGTTGTTTGGTTTGTGGAATGGAATGAGTTGATCTGTCATCACCTAATTCCTCATCACAAGCTAATAATTAGTACTAGAACGAGGAGTGCATTCCACCAATTTTTGTAAAATGAGATGATCCATCACCAACTCATTCTTCTTTAGGAGTACATTCCTCAAACCAACCACCACATATAAGTCTTTTATGTGTTCCGTCACGCTCCCTCCCAATAATGCCCCATGCCTGTTCCTTATCCCCTCTTTATTGGCTGCCTAGCCTCTCCTCTTTCGTCTCGATGGCGGCGACGAGATCCTCCCCGACGTCACATGCATCTTTTATGTACACACTAGCAATCACCTCATCCAAGCATGACATGTCTCGATTGGTCTAATTATCTATCTTCTCAAGCTAGGTAGCCTTAGACAGTCATCATCAGACTTGAGCATATGGACGTCCAAGTGGTTCGTGTGATTGGAATATGGACACCGGAGACAAATAACTCAGTCAACGTAGTAATGTACCAAGACATGTCCCGCTTGGTGCAATCATCTGCTCATCACGGTAGCAGCCTTAGGCCTGATGCCTGAGCATATGGAAGTCGTCCAATGCAAGTAGGTCGTGACAATGAATATGGGGGGATAGACATGACCTAGGCAGCATGGCAGTACAAGATCGCCATCCAAGGGACTGTGGACTTCTACGTACTCGTGGTGCGGTGCAAGAACATTGGTGCATCCATAAATATGATAGATGAAGTGGGGAACCACCAATCCCCTAACCCCATCAGCTACTACGCTTTCGGTTTTCCTCGGCGGTCAGGGATGACTCACGCCATCATCAATGCCAGTGACGAAGCAAGGGGAGGAGTAGATTAGCCAGCTACTGGGGTCGGTCAACTGATGCAGACACCGATACTTAACAGATAGCTATTGAACAAAAGTCTAGGCTAAATAAACAAACGATACACTCAATAGAAGAAAAGGCTTGACGGTACATATGCTGCACTGTATTGCCCTTTTACCGTTAACAATCGGACGCCACAAAAAATGCACTAATTATAAGACACTAGTGGATCAACCCATGTACTTGCACGAGCAAGCCACCTTAGAAAGTCTAAACACTTGAAGAGATACATAAACATCGGAAGTTAATTATAAATTCAAAGCTTGCAGCTAATTAAAACTTTAAATACAATTAAACCTTATTCGATTGTGGTAACGTATGCCTTATAGCATCTCCAACAGTCATGTTAATGTTAAGGCCTAAATCTTATCATACAGGGGTGTCCTAAACATATATCCACTATCAACCTTTTAATAATTTTCTACCATGGCAATTGGCAATACCCTTGTATTAAAATAATATAGGAGCACATATAACTTATAAAAGATGGAAAGAATATATGTGCATAGTAGCACATATGAAATATGGGTGCAAAGCATTCGCGTCTCTAACCTTTGTTTCCTGATACGGAAAACACAATGAACCTTAGTTAAGTTTTCCACTTGTCTGTCCTCCCTCCAAATGCTCCACTCCACCTCCCTTATCCCCTCTTTCCTGACAACCTATTAGCCCCCCTCCTGTCTTGTTAACGTTGACGAGTCCTCCCTAACGTCATGTGCATCTTTTATCCACACACTAGTGATCCGTCATCTTCATCTTGCCTAGGCTACCATCCGAGCATGATATGTCTCATGTGGCCCAACTACCTCATTAAGGTAGCCTCAGATAGTAATCAGACCTAAGCATATGGATGTCCAAGTGGCTTGTGTGAGTGGGAATATGGGCAGGCGATAGAATTGGCATCTTAACAAGTCAGTCAACATTGATTGTTTTCGGTATATATGGGCTCTATACATCTTGTTTGTTCTGCCTTCTGTATATATTATCCTTTCATAACTTCTTTTTCTCTTAAGTGTTTGAAACATGAAATGTGGAATAATATATGTGGTACTATCTTTGTTAGTTCATTCATTCATGGTTTTGTAAGAAGGCATTGAAAATAGATATCAAAACAAGTAAACACTATTCACAATATATGTTGTTTCTTTTTGTGTTGAAACATTGATTTAATAATGTATTCACATATTTGCAAATGACAGATAACGGAGATGAAGATGAAGGAAGACCTCGTGTAGATATGATCACTGCAATTCAAGAACAACTCATAGATTTCTCATGGATGAGGTTGTAAGCACCAAAGGAGAATTCCACAATGATGAGAAACGTCTTCATTCACACAATATTAGCATTGTAATTTATAGTACGGTGTATATATTTTTATATTAATTATTATATTTGTAATTTACATTGTATACATATACAATATCATCAATTATGTAGTAATTTTGTATGCAATTAGTACGGATTTTTTGTTTTACTACTGTACCATGCAACCAGTATTGATACACGAGGTATAATTAGGCCTTGTTTGGATCCTAGGCGTTTTGTTCTTTTTTTTTTTTTGCCGTTTGGATCCAAACACCCCTTGGCAAAAAGGCAAATGCTACAGTAACTAGCGGCTAATCATGGATTAATTAGGCTTAATAAATTCGTCTCGTCGTTTAGTCCTCATCTATGTAATTAGTTTTTTAATTAGGCTATATTTAATACTTCTAACTAGCGTCCAAACATCCGATGTGACATTTGCCATTTGCCATTTGATCCAAACAGGGCCTTAGTCCAATATAATTGTCTGTCTCCTCATGTAGCCTCCGACAGTCATCAGGCATAGGCCTATGGACGTCCAAGTGGATTGTGCCTGAGCATATGGATGTCCAAGTGGCTTGTGTGATTAGGAATATGGAAACCGATGATGGACATGGCACCTTCAGGCCGACGGCAGCGTACTACATAGGTGGTATGTAGAGACACTATTTTTATTTTTTAGAGACACTAGTCTATCAACCAGTGCTTTCTCACGGGTTAGAGTCTTAAATATATTGTGTTAAAATACAAGATATATAGATCTATTTTTATACTTAATTTATTTTTTTATAATAGAATATCTTGCTACTTTATATGCATGTTTAATTGATTTAGATAATCTTTGATACGATTGCAAATATAGGTAATTTTAATATAAATTTGAGGGGTTACTTTCATTATACTATCAGTCATAATAACTAAGGTGAACAATTTAGATATAAATTAGAGGGGCTATTTGGTATTAACCATCATAATAGCAAATGTGAGCAATTAGATATAAATTTAGTATGTTATTTCATATTTTCTTTCATAATGGCAGAGTGGGTAATTAATATGTAGTTTAAGGGTTTATTTAATATTGTTTTGATAATGGCAAATGTGGTTGATTGCTTAGAAAATAGATCTAATGGCTATTAAGATTTCAACCTGTCAATGGATGATCTGATTATTGTGAGAATTTCTATGATTTTTTTCTAACGCATCTTGTGAGGATTCACGTAGAAACTTCAAAAAGAGTCAACAATTAGTAATAGCAAGATTAGGCACTAAATATATGTTTCATGGAAAAGTTTATAGCATTTTCAATGAGAAAAAAGGGACAAAAATTGAAGGTAAATTTGAAAATGGGAAAAATCTGCAAAGAAAAAAGAAAATATTTGCTTTCGTTGAGAGTTGAACTCAAGACCTTTCGTAAGGTAAATTTGAAAATGAGAAAAATCTGCAAAAAAAAAGGAAGATATTTGCTTTCATTGAGAGTTGAACTCAAGACCTTTCATAATGGCAGAGGTGGGTAATTACTTAGAAAACAGATCTAATGGCTATCAATATTTCTATCTGCCAATTGATCGTCAGATGTTTCTGATTATTATGAGAATTTCTAGGATTTAATTTTTTTTCTAGCGCACTTTGAAAGTAGTGCTTCTTTTAGAATCTTCAATTAGTACTTTGAAAGTAGTGCTTCTTTTAGAATCTTCAATTAGTAATAGTAAGATTGTATATTGTCTCTATGTAATTATAGAGGCATTTTTCAAAGTGTCGCAACGGTGCCACTACAGGAAGTGTCGCTTTGATTGAAGAGACACCTCAATAAATGTTTCTATATTTTATAAGAAACATAGTAAAGACATAAATAGTGTCTCTACCTGCATCAATATATATAGAAAAATTTGGATATTTGGAGGATGGATGCTTGAACTCAAGATATCATTTAAACATATATTTGTGCAGTCTCAGACCTACTAGCCAACTCAACCAAACACAACTTATTGGTTATATGTATGGTATAATTCTTATATGCAGCACACTACATGCCTCAAATATAAAAAAATATTGTGCATAGAGTGGTGGAACGAATGACTCAAATTTTGGCTCTGCGAAGTAAAGTCAAAGTAAAAGTGTCCCAAAAATGTCTCTACATAAATATATATAAACATTTTACAAAGTGACTTTAATACGTCTCTATGGTTCACAATGTCACAAGTAGTGTCTCAATTTCGAGACATCTTCTAAAGTGACACAAAAAGTGTCTTTAAAATATACTGGGCACATTCGTTAGGACAAATTAGTTGAATTCCTCACGCGTTGCTGTGAAAATTTGAGTGATACCAACGTGTACGCCATAAAAAAGTACATCACATAGAAAGCTACCAAAAAAAATCAATAGTAGAATAGATAGAGGTCTTAGTGGATGATGAACGAAGTGGCATGGAATTTAGTGGGTTTCTGAGATTGTGTGGCTTCATATATGTCTAGAGAAATAGATGATGAAGATCAGCTATTTAGAGATCGAAGATAACAGAGTGCCTTTACAAAAATATATCTACGAGAGATTTTTGTTGTAGTGGCGGTCAGTGCAAAAGGTTGTGCATTTTGCACAACGTACCTGCACAGCTGCACTTCGTTTTTCGCGCTACTGCTGCAGTTAGCCGAATAAAAGTCAGTCAACGTATTGTCCTATTGGACGACAACATGCATGTTCTGCTTTGTGCAACCCATCATCTGCACGCTCAAGGCAGCAGCGGCAGGCCATCTAGGCCTGAGCATATGGACGTATCCAAGTAGCTCGTAACAATTAATATGGAGGGTGGGTGGTCATGACCTAGGCAGCGTTAGCAGTACAAGGGATTACCTTTCCGACGCAAAACTAACCGCAATATTCTCCGTTTCCGGACGACCGCGGAAAGCGAAAATTCGGGATGTTCCGACGGATTTCGTTTCTAAATTTAAAAATTTAAAAATATTTGTAAAAAATTTGTAAAAAAATCTGAAAAAAATATGATAAAAAACTAGATGTTTTTCTGAGCAAATAGGACTAGAACACAGTCAAATCTAAGATCATTTGTTAGGTCAAAATTACATTTTGGTTGAAAGACAAGGTCATTTATAGGCTAATGAACTGGGTTTATAGCTTTTTAGTGTTCGTGCTATCATGGTGTTGAAAGAATATACTTTTTGAATGGAACGAGAGGTCTTCTATCTTTCTCTTTGCACTTTTATCCTATCTTTATTACTTATTAAATACTACGAGATATACATAGACATTGTTTATTAGATTGAACTCGGACTTTTATATATACTATGCAATTTATGTACTATAAATTTGTATTATGATATATAGATTGTAATTGTGTACCTATGTTAGAGTATATCGAAAAAAAATAGCAAAATAGTCTTAAATGAGATTCAATCTGAGGTCTTATAGACCAAGATAACAGATAACCTCTACTAACCATTAGGACAACTACCATTTTATGATTTTAGAGTATGCTGTAGCATATATAGACCATCATTTGGCTCCTCCACTCCGTTTTACATTACATTTGGTCGGAAAACAACATTTTTCGGTTGAAAACGCTGGTTTTTTCGGTCGGAAAGTCTGAAATTCCGCCCGGAAAAAACGAAATTCCGTTTTTGAATTTGAATTCAGATACCGTTTGGAAAACACGGAATCCGGCGGAATTCTGTCCGGAATTCCGATACCGGAGGAGTCCGGAATTTGTCTAAAAAACGAAAATGTAATCTCTGTCTGCCAGGTTTGCTGCTGCTGGCCATGTGCTACATTTGCTAATTTGATGTTCACATGCGTTTCTGCGCCCATGCCACCCCCAATATCCTGTTAAAACTGTCGTATCAGCAAAAGCACGCGCGCTGCATGCATGCATGCCTCGGGGAACTGAATATACGTACGTTACTGTAACTAAAAATGCACTTGCCAGATGCATGCGACACTAAAAACATATAATGTAATGATTTTTTAAATTATATAATATTAAATCCAGTGCGTTGTTTTTTGTTTATTTAATGTTTAATTAAAACAAAACATGCATTGTAAATTATATTTTTTTATGTTTTTAGTAATGTATAATAAATGTTTGTAAACATAATAATATTTTTATACAAAATATATGGTTTGTAAATTATGTTTTCATTTGTCCAAAATGTATAATAAATATTTTTACCGCAATATTAGTTTTCTATTAAATATAGCTCATGGTTTGAGCTGCTTACTATATAGCATTTCAAATAATTTATATTCTTATAAAAATATCTACTACCACTAACATTATTTTTTTATTATATATTTTCTATATCCGTGCTTGTTAAATTTTGTTCTAGTCCCATTAGCCAATTGTTTGAGTCATGATTATTATTTAGTGATGATATTTTGTATCCATTGTTGTGCTTTTCTCTTATTAATCCATCTTATTATCCTTATCCGCACGCCAATTATATGTGGAGATAGAGTAAGTTTGGGATTCTAGTTCTTTTTTATTATTGGTTTTCGAAAACAAAAGGTATTGGATGTGGGTGAGTGACGGATGTGGCTGATGGAAACGAGCCTCGCGCCAGCTCAAACGGGCACTGTGTGCTTTCATGTCATTAAAACTAATTTAGCTCACAAAGTTTCCAATAGAAGAATTATGTTGTGATAGTCGGTTTCATGGTGATTAATCTCCAGCAATTTTAATAGTGTGATTAATCTGCAGCAATTTTAATAAAACAACACAGAACAAGAGCATTTTTCTTTCTAATACCCTCCTTCCACCTGTCCTAAGTCTCAGCTGCACAACACACTTCAGAGCTGCTGCCTCGTCACACCTGGAAACGGACTTGCCGCTGAAGTGCGGAAATAGAGTTTTGAGTTTTTGACGTCCACACAACTTTTTCTCTCTCGCTTTCCCTGAACCAGCGCCTCTCTCTCTCTCCTTCCGATGAAGGGGTTTTTAACTATTTACCGTCGGAAGCCTCCCCTTCAAATACCGGTTTTAGTTTGCACTTTACATTTTTACCGCCGAAAAACAAAAGATGCTACACAATTACCATTTTATCCGACGTGGCAATCCACATCACCTCGCCAGCGTGGATCGGGGCTGCAAATGACAGTGCTACCCCCCTCCCTCCCTCAAGTCAGTCATGCCACCGCCATATGGGACCCACATGTCAGGGTCGTCTTCAACCGGATCGAAGCTCCCAGCCGCCACGCTCCCTCGCCGACGCCCGAATCCCCGCGCCAAGGATGCCTCGCAACGGACTGCCGCCAGACGCCTAACGCCGAGGCGGACGGCCCGCCCACCGCCGGATGCCTCGCGCCGCTTGGCGCACCGCGGCGGGCACCTTCTCCCTCGCCCGAAGCCACCGAGGGCGCCTCGCGCCTAACAGCCGCCGGACGCCTCGCGCCGCCCGCCGCAGCGGACCGCGATAGGCAAGCTGGTGCGGCAGGGCCGCGGCCGGCAGGGTGCGGCGGCGCGAGGCACGCGGGGCCGCGGGCGGACCGACGCTCGGTGGGGCTGGCTTCAGACTTCGCGGACGGAACAAGCGGGGCTGGAGGCGGTGCGTGGCGGTTATGGCGGCTGGGCGGTGCGGACGGGAAGGACGCAGGAGGCTGGGGGCGGGCGAGAGGAGCGCCGGCGCGCGCGGTGGGGCGGCGCGGGGTAGGGAGGTCAGCCATGGTGGCCGGACTGGGCGCAGGCGAAGGGAGAGGAAGGCTGGAAAGGGCCGTGCGGGGGTGGGCGAGTTTCTCGGGAGCGGAGTGGGTCGAAGTGGGCGAGAGGTTGAAGATGTGGGGAGCACAACGGTCGCAGGGAGGTTGAAGACGACCCCAACATGTGGGTCCCACATGGCGGTGGCATGACTGACTTGAGGGAGGGAGGGAGGGAGGGGTAGCACTGTTATTTGCTGGCTCTGATCCACGCTGGCGAGGTCACGTGGTTTGCCACGTCGGACAAAACGGTAATTGTGATTTCGTTATTCAGTAGTAAAAATGTAAAGCGCGAACTACAGCTCATGTTCGGAGAGGAGGCCTCCGTAACGATGGTAAATAGTTAAAAAACCCTCCGATGAATACCTCTCCAGGCGACCAGGCCCCGCCGCCGCGGGCGCCGGTGAGCGGATCGGGCCGCTTTCGCGCTGGCGAGCCGAGCGCCGCCGCCTCCATGCGGATGCAGACGCCGCGCATCTGTATGGATGCGGCCGCCAGGCCCCACCGCCGCAGGTGAGCGGATCCGGCTGCCTCCGCGCCGGCGAGCTGGCCACATCGCTGGTTCCGGCCCTCCTCCTCTCACGGCCGCCTGACCTGCGTCCGCCTCCGCCCAGGATCCCATGGAGTACGCAGGTGGCGGAGGACCTTCCAACCCAGGTTCCATGGCCTCCGGTCCAGTAACAACTATAGCGTGCGCGGACTTTGGGCTAGATGCAGGAAGGCGCAGGCGGTGAGGTGGGCTGTGGGCATCGACATGCCGGAGACCCGCGCAATGATGTCATTTCTTCACCACCATCGCTCGCTTTGCTCCCCATCGAGCCATCCAAACAACTCTTCTGCATGGCCGCCGCGTCGTGCTGTATATGGTGAGGATCCCCTTCTTCGTCCTCCTCGGTCTGCTTGTCGACGGTATCACCAGTGGGTGACCAATTAGTACGTGCTCCGTACTTGTTTTCTTCTTTCCAGTTTTTTTCAACCCCGTTGGCCTTTTCTATTTTTTGAGTTGTTGCTTTGGATCAGGGTGGGGGTGGCTGCTGAGGGTCTCATATGAAAAGAAGATTTTTGTCGTGGGCTTGCCTCTGGGAGTAGAGCTCCTGTTTTGCATGAACAACGAATTGGATGCTCCTGTTTATTTTTTTATTGTTCAATTTGTGTAGAAATTTTATGATGGGCTCCCAGCAAAAAAAATGTAGAGGGCTTAATATAAATTAGTAGAACTGATACATCTCTACGGTTAGATTGGAGTACCCAATATGGTAGATAATTAAGAACTGGTTACACTTACACGGTCCATGAGTATTTCAAGAAGCATGGAGTCCTGCAACTGAAGCGATATATCCATAAGTATCCTGGTGTTTGTACGTAATGCCTGCCCGATCAGAGAATCGGTTCTGCAGAGGTTACTGGTTTTGGCCATTGGTGCTGACTAACTTAACTAAGATAATAAAGTACAAACTTTCTGAAAAACTACAATGTTTATTTCAAACTTCAAACATGCTGCATTGTGCTTTATATTCTTTGGTGCGTGCACTTAATGACCTGTGAAAAAAATTGCTTGTACACTTGATGATCTTGATAAGATTAAAGAACCAGTACCTCTGTTTTGTGGCAATCTGTAAGAGGAATGCAGTTTTGTTCTTCTGTATTGTTATTTTTTTACAAGGGTGTATTGGTTAGCATATGTTTAGTCATATGGCTATATATAGATCAGGTCATATAATTTCAGTATGTAGTAGTACATCATTTAAGAATCAGTTGTGTGTGGTATATGCGCTGAAATTGTCATGTTTGTTTGTGACAGAGCCATATCTTCATGACTGGAGCTGATCTTTGACGCTACCTCCTGTCTATTGTTTAGGCGCCCCTTAGGTCTTAGCCCCTTCCATATATATCCAAGTAAGCTATCAATTAAATTCCTCTTATGGTCTGGCTTTTACTGTAATATTTTAATAAAACATTGGCGGCGCTCCATTCTTGCTTGTAATGATAATAATTAGACCATTTTTATCCTGATATGTACCAATATAGGTTTCCAGATGGCTGTCCCCTGAGATTCATGCATTCATTCAGTAAAATAAATGGAAGAATCCCATCTTCCTGTTTGGGTGTTATTGTCTTTATGTAGTACAAATTGCATCAATAGGTTTTTGTGCACTCCTCCCAAATCGTGCCTCACACCACTGTATCCGATTTCTTGGTTTATAGCTTCTTTCTTCATGTTCTCGATTGTGGTTGTCGTCTGCATGTTTGCTCCGCCATGCGGCACTCCATGCCCATAGGGTACCAAGATCATATTTAAGAGTACAATTTAAATCAAAGCTAAACTAACTTGGCAATGGCACTGTACTACATATTGTAAATGTGTTTCTTTCTGGACCAATTAATCGTAGGCATTGATATGCATATGTGTAAGTTGAATGTGTTTTTTCAACAAAAATTAACCTTTTATATTTATTTTAGGTGGGCCTTCTGTTACTTTTCAAGGTTTAGATGATCTGCCCTATGGCTGAAGATGTGCATTCAGAAGGTCTGAAAGTGATGGATTTGTCAGGTATACTTTCTATCATCTATGATAGGATTTTGGTGCTTAGGCTGGTTGCATTATTCCAATTACACCAATTTGGACATCCATGTCGGCCAGTTCTACTCCTTGGTCGCCATGGATCAGAATGCTAGAAAGCACTTCGATTAAGACATAATAAGCTGCCCAAATTTATTTCTGTTGCCTTTGCATGCAAAGGGTATCAAGATCATCTTTAAGAATACAATTTAAATCAACTTCGTGTTCTTGGAAATATATTTTGGATTGTGCAGGGTAAAAAAAATTGTATTATATAGCTTCTGTTTAAAACCTGATTTTGTTTATGTTAACCTCAAAATTGGCATGATGGAACCGAAACAAACTCCAATATTAAACAATATTCAATAATAACCACCCATAATGGCCCATTGTCCGTTTATTTTAATCCAATGTGTTGATACAGTTGGTTTGTGTTCGATTATATTATTTCCAGAGCAAATTAATGGCCTCAGCAACATTATGCTTGGAAAGTGTGAGATTATTATGATATTTCTGTACTATTATTGTGATGATTGTTTTATATTGTACTATACGAGGAACAAATATGTAATAGATATGCAGCACAATAAGAACCTGGAGCGTTATGGTTAGCGACCGGCCAGTGAAGAATTGAAGTAGTTGACAAATAATATTCCCTGGAGACCTGCCAAGGTAAGCAAAATTCTAATATTTTGCTGTCATAGTATTTTCTTTATGGAAAAAAATAATAAACATGATAGTCATAAAGGGATAATAATACTTACTGATAATTAATAATAACCCAGTGATTACTGATCGGTACAGAACTCAGAGAAGACGATGGCGTGATGCTGCGGTGACGCTGCAGATGAATTTTCGTGTCGAAGAGATTACAAGATGATGAGTTGAGGCGACGCTACGTTTGTTGAGACCACCAGAAGACCATGGCTTAATGCTGTGGCGACGCTGCAGATGACGATTCGTGTTGAAGAGATCAGAAGACGATGAGTTGAGTCGACGTCGCGACGTTCACTGCTGTTGAAAGCTTCGAAGTTGAGGCGCAGTAGGGCAGAGGGTTGATGTAGCCTAGGATGGCGTGAAGTTGAGTCGTAGAGCGGAGAGGTCGAGTTGGCCGTGACGAATGGGGACCTCGCATTGGGTATGGCGTGGTGCAGAATCGGCAATGGAGAGGAGTTTCGGTCGGCAACGCGGTCGGTACGATACGTAGCGGCCGAAGATCCTTTGCGGGATCAGGAGGTCGAGTCGTAAAAATATATAGGTAGGTAGACCCTTAAGAATATCTAAAGGTATACAATTTGGTGAAAAAAGAAATTGCAACTTGCCATACGTAGGGTCACGCATATGGCAAAAACTCACGTTTCTGCCAGGCACGAGTAATACTTGTTGTTTCAACCGTTTGATTTATTTTATGGTGGGATCACTTTTTAGATCTAATGGTAAAAATATAGGTGGGTAAAAAAATCAATGGGCATAAATTGTATTAAGATAACTCGTGCTTTTATAGGGTAGATTAGCTTATTAGCAACTCACCGACGCATCCCCGTCGTCCATTGGCGATTTAGACAGATACTATTTGTATATGTACTTAGGTTGGGGATGCACAAATAATCCAACTCCAACAACTTATTCCCAGCTGATCATATAGGAGTATACTTCTGCTACAAAAGAGTAACTTCAATTATACACAGACGATACTACAATGCTTACGGACGGACAACTCAATCTTCTTATATAGACCAGACGGTGAGGCATTGGCATGGATCCTTCCACGCTGCCTGCTTGCAGTCACTACCCATGCAGGTTTTTTCCGTCACTGCTAGTCTGACCGTAAGGCTATCCTCACTAGATTATGTAAATTATACACAGAGCGAGAGAAGTTTGAAATAAAGGATGGAATAAAAGATTGGATAGAAAGTTCGCTGGTGACGATAGCCAAGGGAAAGCACAAGTAAACGATAGGGATAGACGGTTACCGTCGGCGATTATGGCGTGAGTCATCCGGCCTCGATCGTCGACGAAGGCGTAGTAGCTGCCAGTCTACCCCCTTGGATGGTGACCTTGTGCCAAGGATTACCATTCCGTTTTTTAGACAAATCCCGGACTCATCCGGAAACGGAATTTCGTCGGAATCCGTGTTTTCCGAACGGAAGTTGTTTTCAAATTTGAAAAACAGAATTCCGGACTTTCCGGTCGGAGGCGGAATTCCGGACTTTCCGGTAGAAAATAGCATTTTTCGACTAGAAAATGCTCCAAACATATGAAAAAATAAATAATTTGATAGAATATTATATGTATCTTTTGTATATTGTAATGTACAATGCATAGTAAATATATTACACACAAATTATTCGTAACAAATGCATATTGTCACATGAAATCACAAATAAAATGTATGGAAACTAAATTTATCACAATAACATAAGTACATAGTTACAATCCATAGACCATAATACAAGTTTATAGTACATAAATTGCATAGTCCATATGAAAGCCGAAGTTCAATTTAATAAACAATGTCTATGTATATCACGTAATACTTGATAAGTAATGAAAATAGGATGAAAGTGCAAGGAGAAAGAAAGAAGACATCTCATTCCATTTAAAAGGTATATTCTTTCAACCCATTGATAGTACAAACACTAAAAAAGCTATAAACCATAACTCATTAGATTACAAATAACCTTGTCTTTCAACCAAAATGCAATTTTAACATAGCAAATGATCTTAGTTTTGAGTGTGTTCTAGTCCTATTTGCTCATAAAAACATCTAGTTTTTTATCATATTTTTTCCCTATTTTTTACGAATTTTTTTTGAGTTTTTTAAATTCAAAACGAAAAATAGCGAAAAATACCAGAATTCCATTTCCCGTAGACTACCGGAAACGGAAAATTTTCTGGTTTACCGGACGGAATCCGTCGGAAAGTTTTTTCCTGGTCAAGACTGGGGCGCAGGGCCAGGATATTTATCCTCTTGAATCAGTGTTTTATTAACTGGTGTCTATAGGTTCAATTCAAACCCTGCTTATTTGGCTTGCAACACCAAGTCAAGCAGATGGTCGCTGGGTACCCCCTCCTCAGAAATTGTATGTCCAAAGCCCAAAGGAGAGTGAAAGGTAGTTTTCAAGCTTGTGCCATTTGCCATGGTGGAGCATCTCGCGGAGCTTTATGGTCAAGCTATGTAGAGAGCACTAATTCATGCACTCGTACATCTCGACCAATGCCATGGACCATTCAGTGACATCAACAACACTGGTTTCTCCTTCACATGTCACAGAGAGTTCCAATGTTATGTGTGTAATAATGTTATGTCAGATATGGATATTAAGCGTTTTGGATTGTAATAATGATATAGTCATGGATATTAAGTATTCTAAATTTTAATAATGGTATGCATATGTAATTGTTGTCAAGTATACTATCTTATGGTGATCGTTGAGATTAAAGTGAATGGAATCGGTGTGATTTGTGAAACATGCTTTTGATATATGGATGATCTATTGTAAATTAATTTTAATTTAGCTCTTATATTTATTTTTTTTGGGATGCATAAATGATGTATCTTCTATATCTAAATAGCTAACCCCCACTACCTATTTCTCTCAACATGCGTAAAGCCACGTCATCTTCGGAGCCCACTAAGTTCCATGCTACGTCATCATCCACTAAAACTTTTATTTATATCTTTGTATTGATTTTTTGTGGCTTCACGCATGTAGTGCTTCTCTATGGCGTCGCATGCAATGCTTCTCTATGGCGTATATGCCGATATCACTCAAATTTCTGCAGCTACGCGTGAAAAATTTATATGATACCTTTTATTATATGGTACCTTTTACGAGCGCAACGTTACACAATTCACGCAGCGACGCACGGGGTATTATCTAGTTAGTATTACAGCCCCCTCCAAAATTATATTTTTTCTAGTAATTTATGTCTATTATTAAATTTAATAACTGATAACAGGATAGAAAACAAGAGCAGAAACTATACAAACAATTGAATCTCTGTTCAAAATATTCCTGTGGTAATGAAATGTATAGATGTACACATATACATGCTTATTTATATTTTGATCATCATTTTCTCCATATGCACCTCAATGGGGAAGTAATTACGAATAAATAGGCATGAAGCCATATAAACCCACAGAAGAGTATATAATTGTGACGAATTGCAATTAAATTATTTTTATGGAAAAACGTAGAAAATGGAGCTTATATCAAAATTTTACGGAAAACACAAAAAAGTTAGGTATGGATCACATAGATTCTTGCTACATAGGACATAGTTGACTATACAATGAAATATGTTTAGAAGTGAACACGAAATGAATGAACCGATTAAATTAGTAAAAAGTTTAGTACATTTTGAAAACATATGGATATTATTAATTTTGGAAATAATAAACTAAGAAAACAAGAGTGCAATTTTACAAACTTTTGAAATTACTTTAATTTTTCTTGTAGTAATTTAATGTGTGGATGCACATATACAAAGATCAATATTTTCTTGTTTTTTAAAGACCACATGTGTTTGGTGTTTTGGTGAATTTTCCTTTCTAGAATAACTAGAATCTCAAATTTTGCAACAAAATTCATCAGTGGATCAACTACGGACATGACAAGCTCAAATATATTTTGCATTGTGAAGCATTTGATATGTTTCTAAGTGAATTTCTCCGGTTTTTAATGTATAGGATATTTTCATCCAATATTCATTCCATGATCCAAAATTAGTTGATACAAAGTGCATCTATGGACTAACTACGGATGTGCTAAGTTACAATCTTTTGTGCAGCATTTGTTTAATAAATATGTTGTGCACATCCTACTCATGCTAGTTGTGCATATCCTACTCATGCTAGTGGAAATTGAAAGACAATGTTCATTATGCTTAATAAATATGTTGTAAAAAAAACTAAATGTGGAAATTGAAACAGTGGAAAAGAGACCACCATTTTTTGTGGTATCCATGGTGAAAGTAGCCTAGAGGGGGGCGAATAGGCTAATCTGAAATTTCTTACACAAAAGATCCAAATAAATCAGTACTAAATGTTGAACTACTAAATGTTGAACTAGTCCAATGTGGGTCAACCTGCCCAAGGCTGGTTCAACCGCAGTGGACTGGTTCAACCAAAGCTGAAACAAAGAACTGAATTGATATCTCAAACCGTGCAACCAAAGATGATTCCGTTTGATTCCTAAGTTTCCTTGCAGCTAGAGGTTGCAGATCTGAGAGGGGCTCACCACCAAACCTACACACAAAGTAGATCGGGACGAATCTTGCAACACAAGAGTAAGAACGCGAAGAACAATAAGAACACAAGCAAACACACGTGGATAAGGATTTAATCCGAGGTTCGGTCACTCCACAAAGTAACCCTACTTCCCGTTGAGGCGCCCACAAAGAGCCGGGTCTTTTCTAACCCTATCCTCCCCTCTCCAATCACAAGGATTGGAAGAGATCACTTACTATATGCTCTCACAAGCTAGGGTAATACAAACTTCCTTTGGCACCACCACACAAGAGGGGATGAGGCCCAAGGCGACGCCTAGCCGTCTAGGAACTCGGGTTCCAAGAGTAACGAACCACCAAGAGCTGCTCAAGGTGTCACCAAGCTCAAAGCTCAAGAACAAGAGAGGGGAGAGAGGAGAATATGTGCAGCGAACGCAGATCTCAAGTTCTTGCAAGATCCACTCAAAGATTTGAGGATTTGGAAGCTCAAGAGTGGAGAGGAGTGTGGAGGAGAGAGTCCCTTTTCGAAATGTGGCCTGATGTGTCTAGAGGTGGAAGAAGCATCTTTGAGAAAGGGGTGAAGGGGTATATATAAGGGCCCTCTCGAAATAGCCGTTACAGTGCTGATTCGACAGAATTGGTTGAACCGGGCTCGCGCGGGTTCAACCGGAAGTGCAAGCAGAACCGAAATCGGTTGATGGGGAGTTTCAGGCTGGTTGAACCAGACCATCAACCAGAGTGAGAGCAGAAATTGAGTAATATTTGGAGGTGAATATTGGATGGATTTTTGGACACTTTGAGCTTTAGTACCACCAGGAGCATACCTTTGTTGGTCTCTCTTTATAGTACGGCGTTTTCTAACTCAAAGATAAATATGAAATGCTACGCTTTTGATTTTCCAATGGAGACTCCTTGTATCTCAAAATTTGAATGGAATGGGGGTCTTCTTTCTTTAACTTGCATAAACACTTGTCTCTTTTCTTTCTCATGCATTTTCATATGATCTTCATTGTTTGCGATGTGCTCAAACATTTTCATTAGAGCTTTTAATAGTGTTGTCATTAACAACCAAAACCCTCAAGAGTTGATTGCACTTACAATCTCCCCCTTTTTGGTGATCAATGACAATCCAATTAAAAGAGACAATATAGAGAATAAATCACAAACTTTTGATTAACTATGCACATGTGACTCCCCCTAAATTCGTGCATTATTCATTTTGGAATAATTTGGCCTCATATGCCAATATGCACAAACAAAGGAAAAAATTGCAGAGCCACATAATACACATTCAATCAAGAGGTGCACAAGTGTCATAAAAATCCGTGATGCTCATGACATGATATTCACACAACAAATATAAAACAACAATCACCATATAAGAACAAATAACTAGAACCATGCACAAGCCACAAGGATTATTTAGGTGAAAACATAAAAGTAGCATGCGTCAAGTTTCAGGTTCAGCTACTTAAGCTCCATCACAAATATTACATTCCAAGAGAGTTTAAAAGTTTTCTCTCATATCTCACAAAGCAAAGGGGAAAGGAAAAAAGCGGCTGCTGCTGCACATGGATCAAAGAAAGGATTTTTGCTGCTGCTCTGCCACTTTCCACTTGCAAAAGAAATGTTGCTACTTGCTGCTGTGTTGCTACTGCTGGCTGCTACTGCTTGTCTCTTGATATTTCTCCCCCTTAGGCATTAATCAACAAAAGATGGGGAAAAGAGCTGCAGGATCATAGCTACCAACCACTCCAAGAGGAGTCATCACCAGTTGCAGTAGAGCTTGAGCTAGCTCTAGGATCACCACCATGGTACAGATTTGCAAAAAAATCCCTGCTGGAGCTTGATGGTGGTGGTAGAGGAGGAGGAGTTGAAACACCTTGATGCGAAGCATGCTCGGGATATAACTTCTCATGATAAGATCCTTGATAACCAGGTTCTTCCTCAACAATCTCAGGTTCGTGTTCAGCAAATTCATCACTTTTATCTTCATTGTCGAGTCACTGACCCGTCAAGGAGAAGTGATATTCCTCAAAACTGTCAGAAATGTTTGTCTCTTCAAATATGCGAGGTGGAGATGGAGTAGTAACAGTTTTCCCTTTGACATACCTTTGCACCAAGTCCCCACACCGATAGAGATAGCGATTCTTTTCCCTCACATCTTTCTTCTTTTCCTTGCAGAAGGTAAAGAGAGTTTGGAACCCTTTTTTTATAAATCTTCGAAGACTGCTGTCCTTTTGTTGGCGACGGTAAAGCAATGGACGAGCAGACATGGTTGCCTTAGAGGATGAAGGATGATGAGCAGGGGCAGGACTAGGCTCTTCTAAGGAGGGAGCTGTAGATGGTATCTTAGCCTTAGCTGCCTTGGGAGCCTTAGACCGACCAAGAACTGGATTTTTAGGATCAATCCAGTTAGGCTTGTAGGGCAGGTGCTTTCCATCCATATGTTCAAATCTAGTTTGAGTGACAACCTCTATCATCTTCATGATGTATGGAGCTTGGATTAAACTTTTGGTAACGTTCCATGAGGCCTCAATGATCTCAAGCCAAATCAAATCAAAGATGTTAAATTTAATGGTAGTCTCAGGCTGCAACAACCAAAGGATTGTCTGACTTGCACCACGGACACTTGGTTGATCACCACCTTTTGGCATAAGAGTGAATCTGAGCATCGAATTGATATACCGCCATCGAGAATGCATGTTGTTCACATTCCAGAACTTCTGAGTGGGATCACAATGAATTGCCATTACACTTTCACGATTGGGCTTGTAGAAGTTGTGAACTTTCTCTATCTTCTCATCAAAATCAGCATCATCAAATCCAAGGATATGAGCAAATCTTTTATAACTGCACCTGTACCATGTATCATTGATCATGAAATGCAGGTATGCCCAGGGATATGCATTATATTCATCATTTGGCTTTTCAATCCATAGGGTGGAGTAGAATTGAGCAACTGCTTCGGTGTTCCAATCATAATTAAAACACATGATGTTCTTTAAGCCTTTTGATGAAAGAATGTTTAGGGCTGCACTCATCTTTGGATCATTTAGATCTTGACAACTTTGCCAATCAATAAAGCGTTGTGGAAGCACTTTGTTTTTCTTCCTTGCCATGATGACATTATTGTAGAATTCCACATGGGCAAGATTGTAGAACCTCACATCAGTGATATTTGAGTCTCGAGGTGATCTCGTAAGCTTCTCAAATCTAAATTTTTTGAGGAAATCAGTGTGATTGCCTTCTTTCTCAGCTTGTAGACTTTCTTGACCCGCACGTGTGACAGAGACATCTTTCAACTTCATGTTGCGGATGACAGGGGCTGAAGTGGGAGGTAAAGAAATCATCTTGTCAAGCTCTTTGAGTTCCATCTCAACTGAGCGACAAGGAGTACGAACAACAACTCTCTTATAATTCTTCCTTGGTGAGGTAGTTGCCAATGAGGTGCCTGTCTGACTGGTTGCTGCTGGTTTCTTCTTCTGTGCTGCCACTTTAGCCCTTCTGCTAGGTTGTGACCAAGGAAGTTGTGGCACAGGTGATGCTTGAAACAATTCATCATTGTCACTGCCATCATCACTGCCACTGTTCTCAACAATCTTTGCTCTTTTAGGACCCATAGCTACAAGAGAGAAAGGACAGAGCTAAAACATTTTGGATAAATAGAGTAAAAATTGAGAGAATGGATTGGAGATCAATGGCATTGATAGGAGGACAATAGATAACTGAAATGTGAGCACCATAGGCATGCTTGACACTGTTTATAGCACAAAACTGCACTAGACAGTAACAAAACATGAAAAATATGGCCTATGGCGCCCAAGCTAGAGAGTGAATCACTAATCCATTGCACAATTCCTTTTAGATCCACACTCTAGCATATATTCCACATCTATTGACCAAAGGAATTTGAGAATGAGCCATTTAGGAAAGAGATCGGGCGATACCAAAGAGATCGGGCGAGACCTAGGTTATACCTTCATTGAACGGTTCCGTTGGGAGAGAGGCTCGGGACGAGGGGAAGCTCCACGAGAGGAGGGAGGCGCGCTAATGAGGGAGCTCCCAGCCGCCAGCACCCCAGTCCCAGCCGCCGAAGATTGCTGCAGTAGCCACCCCCGATGAGCAGGAGAGGCGGGCAGAGGAGGCGCACAGGAGGAGGTGCGCACCTCAGAAACTGCAGGGGCAAGGAGGCGCAGGAAGAGAAGAGAAGTGCCCGGCCGCCGGACCCCCGCCATCTGTGCCTGGACCGCCGCCGCTGGGTGCCCGTCACCGATGAGGGCGACCGAGGGAGGGACGAGCGGAGGAGGTAGGCGCACGGGAGAGGAGACAGGCCGATGAGGTGAAAAGGTAAGAGAGAGAGAGTCAAAAGTAAAGGGGGGTAAAAACCCCTTCCCTTCTCACCCTGCACGCGGGCCGACCCAGGCAGAAGGCCCAAGGCCGATTGAACCGACCCCCGCCTGGTTGAACCAAATAGGCAGTCAGTATCAAAATCGGTTGATGCGCCCTCTCGGTTGGTTGAACCGATCCATCAATCGACAGACAGAATAAAAGGGATTTTTCTCCAATTTTGAAGGGGGTTTTGAAATACTTTTTCAAATGAGCTTTTAAAAGAGAATTTTAGATCTAAGTGGCCAGCCACAAACAACATTACAAAACAATGACCACTTATCCTTAGGAGGATCCAACGATCCAAAAAACCAACGATTTATTATCTTCTTTTAGCATGGATTGACTAGAATTCTACAAAATAAAATCAACCAAGAATGTACAAGGCTTCAAACCACGTTACGAGAATCCAAGATGTTTAGTTCACTCCTTAAATCACAAAACCTTGACTCCTCTAGGGGTTTAGTGAAGATATCAGCTAGTTGATTTTCAGAACTCACATGATGGATTGAGATATCTCCTTTGGCTTCGTGGTCTCTCAAGAAATGATGGCGGGTGTCTATGTGTTTGGTGTGTGCGTGTTGCACCAGGTTGTTTGCAAGCTTGACCGCACTCTCATTATCACACAAGTGTGGGATCTTGCTAAACTCACAACCAAAGTCTCTCAAGGTTTGCCTCATCCAAAGTAGTTGAGCACAACAAGCGCCGGCTGCAACATACTCGGCTTCGGCGGTGGATAGTGCAACACTAGTTTGTTTTTTGGAGCTCCAAGACACCAAAGACCGACCAAGAAATTGGCAAGTCCCTGTTTGTAACAACCCTACTTTTTGTAACCTAAAAATCACCACTTAAAAATTTCTTTTGATTATTGGATGTGCATTGCATTTAAATTGCTAAGAATTGGAAAATTTATTTAAGTAATTGCCTAACTTGCAATGCTAGTAAAATTAACTTTGCTTTATGTCCCTCCTTGTGTTTGCCTTGCATCATCATTTGGTTCTTAATGCATCTTTGTTTGAGTGTAATTCAAACCAAATCAAATCTCAAATTAAATCTAAATAATAAAACACCAAAGAAATGGATTAAATGGAAAGGGGCCCAATGGCCAATCCAGCCCAACCCACCCACCTACCTGACTGTCAACCGAACCTGGGCCAAATTGCTCAAGCGAGCCAACTGGCCCAATTCGGCAGACCACCCCCGCACCCAGCCACTGCCGGGTGGACCACCGACGTGGTGCCACCGCCAGGCGGGACCCACATGGCAGCGTTCCTCTTCCTTCTTCGTTCCCAATCCGACCGAACCGGGGCTCGCGTCGCGTGCGCCGCCCCGCCGAGCCAGCCCGACCCCCTTCCTACCTTCTTGCGCTCCAAGCCGAATCAAGGAGAGGATGAGGACGATGCCCACCTGCCCATGGTCTCGTGGGGCCCGGGTCACGCACCCTGCGTGACCCTGTCGGGCGCGCGCAAGAGAGAGAGCGGGAGAAGAGTAGAGCCATGGCGCCACCGCGGGAATCCGCCAACGCCGGGGAGAGCCGCCTCCACACCAACCCTAATCGCGACTCTATAAAGGCTAGAGTACGCCTCCACCCAACCCTAGCTGCCATTCAGGGTAGTTCCCCATCCATAGCCACCGCCAGAGGGACACCGGTGAGAGAGGATTGAGGAGGAGGCATAGATGGCGGAGAAGAGGCCGGAGCGCCGCCGTACGTGCCGAGGTGTGAAGGCCGTGAGCCCGGAGGAGAGCTGCGCTCCGTCTGCGCCAGGACACCGCCGGAGACCCGAAGCCGAACCCGACGCCACCGTGACCCAGAGCTCGATCCTCGCCGCCGACGAACCCGCCCTCTGCTACCTCTTCACCGACGGGAACACACTACATTCCGGCAAGCAACCCTAGGTGAGGAAACCCACGGCCCCTAGTCCAATCCCCGCCACGAACCCGTGCTCCCCGAGCACTCTCTGTCCGTGTGCTGCCCCCGCGGCGTCCTGGAGCTGGCCATCGCGCCATGACTCAAAGCCGTGGGTGGCCGTCGTAGAGACTAACCTAGGAGCGCCGTTGCGCATGAATCGCCTTGCCGGAAGCCGGTCTTGAGCGCGTCCTTCCGAGCCGTTCGAGCCCATGCACCGCGCGTGTCGTGCGCGTCGTGCACGCCGTGCGCGTCGAGCGCGTCATGTCGCGCCGTTGCGCACCAAGCCGCGCCACGCGACCGGGGACACCGCCACCGCGTGAGACGCCTCGCCCTAAGTGGACCCCTGCCGACACCAAATCCCATCCGGGCCTTGAACCCCGCCGCGGCCGGGCAACGCCCATGACCGCGAGTGCGCTGACAACGGTGGCCGGGTTCGTGATATGAGCACCGCCGTGCCACCCCTTGCGCTGCCACCTTGCAAAAGCCGGTAGCCTAGCCCAGGCCGTCCACAACCTCTTGGCCAAGCAAACCGCTATCGGCGGCACTCCAAGCATCGCCGGTGCCAGGGCGGGTCACCGCAGCCGCGCGTGACGCAGCGCGCGCGGACACGGGGGACGCCGCTGCGCAGCTCCCAATCCATGGAGAACCGGCCTTCGCGCCGAGCCTTGTTGACCACAGGAGGAAGAAAGGCGCAACAACGCGTTGTTGTCACCGGCGGCGAGCTCGCCGGTGCACGGCGCCTCTGCGGCACTTCGCCGAGCAGGTGAAGCGCGGGGTGGGAGCGAGCAGAGGAGAGGAGGACGCCGATCGGAGTGGGCCGGCCGAGAGAAAAAGAGACCGGCCCGCTAGCGGTCAGTGCGAGCCGAGAGAGAGAGGGAGCGATACGGGCCAAACAGAGCGGGACGTGAATTGAGGAAAGGAGAAAGAGGGCCCGTTTCGGGCTTTTACAGGTCGAAAGGGTGAAGAAGAGCAGGTGGGCTGAGCTAGGAAGGTGAGGCCGAGATGGGCATCAGCTTCCGCGCGGCCCAAGAGAGGAATAGGGATCTGATAGGGCCGAGCCCAGTGGAGAAGTTGGATGGGCCGAGTTTCGGCCTGTTGGCCAGCCCTGCTTTTATTCCTCTTTTTATTTAGTTAACCCCGGTTTAAACTTCAATAAATCATAATAAATCCATCCCAACTCCGAAAATTATGAAATCCACCCCAACTCTTACCTAAAATCTTTCTCTATCACTTGGGACTATGTCTCGTTGAATGGTGTTGTATCTTATCTGCATATTCGGATCTTTCTGTTAGATTCTTATTCGTAGCTTGTTTAATCCAGAGTCGGAGATCCCGGAGGACGACCAGGAGGACCCGGATTATCTGCCAGAAGAGGAGGCCAACGAACAAGGTCAGCAAACACCCCACTTCCATACCCATAGACACGCGCAAATGGTAGTACTGCATAGGTGAAAATGATTTTGCTCCGCACTAAGCCAACCCACATGGATACTTATTTTATTTATGCCATTGTTTTGAACAACTAATACCCGACTTGATAAAATGAACATGATGTGAATTGGGTGATATTGTGGTGGGATGTGATTACACTTGGCGTGCGTGAAGTGGGTGGTTTATGAGCGCGAGATGGTGTGAGATGGGTGGCGGGAGTCGGCACCGGATTAATGGGAGAGACTAGAACTCTGCCCTGAGAGGAGTGAGGTGTGTGGTGGTGCGCGGCCCACCGCAGAGGGTGGCAATCGACCCATGGAAGGCTAGCTCTCGCCAATTAAGGACCGAGTAGGGGTCATAGTATCTTGGACTATGACTCGTGCATACCACGCGACCTCAGACCCGATTCATGAACTTCCCCGAAGGGTATATACCTGCAGGCGTAAGGCGATAGTGTTAGGGGGCGATGGTGGGTCTGTGACGCAGCCACACGTCCCTGATAGACTCGACCCGCGAAGGCCCTGGATTACTCGAGCTCACAGTCCTGAGAGTGCGGTGGATGATATATCCGCACAGTTTCTAGCTTAGGAAAGCAGGGAAAGTGCTAGAAGGAAAGTTCATCCGTCGGTGTGGCGGGCCCAGGGTGGTTGGCCACTGCCCTCGTCCCGTCTCGTGTGGGTACAGATGTACAAAATCCTCTCGAGAGTGTATGATCTATACGTATAGCCGCCGTCCCCGGTCAAAGGACGAACCAAGGGCGAATACTCACCTTATCTAGCATGGGTTTTCTTCTTCTCTCCCTCGAGTGATAGGACACCGGCTGAGGCCGTTGAGGATGGGCGAGTGGGAGCTTCCCATGCCGCAGAAATAGTTGATGATTGAGTGGTGTATGGAAGAGGTGTTTGGTGGTGAGGCGACGCAAGTGTTGGGATAAGTGTCAAGAACGGGACTCGGTCGTGGAACCGACTACCTGGAGAATTCAACCAGATATGTTGCTCTCTTTTCTCTTTATGCTTTGCTAGGAAGCCAGTCTCCACTTGAATACTAGTTAGGCTTGCTTGGGGTGTTCAGCTAGTGACATGCACGCTTACCGTGCAGACTCAGGTGACGACGAGCCGGATAACATCGTCACGCGGGATGACTGGTACGAGGACTGAGGCTGGAGCTACGCTCAAGGATGCCTATGGAGGGGTCTACTACGTCGCTGCTACTCTGATCATGATGCTTGTTCTGTTTGCTTAATTATCGGCCTACGAGCCGAAGTATCGCCGAGATACGACATGTAATAAATTAAATTCGTGGAGTTTGGAGCTGATACTATGCTGTGACACTGCATGTGATAGCTTTTATGCGTTCTGGGACTATCGCATGTTGTAAAAGGCTCCGATTCCGGCATCGCGGAATTGGGGTTGTTTCACTGTTGTACTCTTTCGATCAACTTCGCAACTGCATAATCCGAATCGGAATAGCCAAGAAGATCGAAAGTGGAGCCCTTGGGATACCACAAGCCAAGGTTTGGTGTGTGAACTAAATATCTCAAAATTCTCTTAACAGCCACCAAGTGGCACTCTTTCGGGTTAGCTTGAAATCTTACACACATGCACACGCTAAGCATAATATCAGGCCTAGATGCACAAAGATATAGCAGAGAACCTATCATTGACCTATAGAGCTTTTGGTCGACGTCTTTACCTTTCTTGCTTTCATCATAGATGTCAAGATGTCCGTTGGATGCCATAGGAGTATTGATGGGCTTTGCGTTCTCCATGCCAAACTTCTTGAGCATGTCTTGCGTGTACTTGGTTTGACATAGGAACGTGCCTTCCTTGAGTTGTTTGATTTGAAATCTTAGGAAGAAATTAAGCTCACCCATCATGGACATCTCGAACCTCTTAGTCATAATCCTACTAAACTCATCACAAAAGGCTTTGTTAGTACTACCAAATATAATGTCATCGATATATATTTGGCACACAAACAAATCATTATTGAATTTACGAGTGAAGAGTGTAGAGTAGGCTTTCCCTATTTCAAAGCCTTTTTTCAAGAGAAATTCCTTAAGACATTCATGCCATGCTCTCGGAGCTTGCTTAAGCCCATAGAGCGCCTTATGGAGCTTGTAGACGTAGTTTGGCTTCTTTGGATCTTCAAAACCCTGTGGTTGCTCCACATACACCAACTCATGGATTGGCCCATTGAGGAAAGAACTCTTGACATCCATTTGGTACAGCTTGAAGTTGTGGTGGGTGGCAAAAGCTATAAGGATCGGAATTGACTCAAGCCTTGCCACCGGTGCATATGTTTCTCCAAAGTCCAAGCCTTCAACTTGAGTGAATCCTTGAGCCACCAACCGTGCCTTGTTTCTTGTCACTACGCCGTGCTCATCTTGCTTGTTTCGAAAGACCCATTTGGTTCCAATCACATTTTGATTGGGCCTTTCAACTAAGGACCAGACTTCATTCCGTGTGAAGTTGTTTAGTTCTTCTTGCATGGCCGTGACCCAATCCGGCTCCTCCAAAGCTTGCTCAACCCTAAGAGGCTCCAAAGAGGAAACAAACGAGCAAAATTCACAAAAACTTGCTAAACGTGAACGAGTGGTTACCCCTCTTCGAATGCTTCCTAGGATGCTATCAACAGGATGATCTCTTTGCACAGTTTGATGTACACGAGGATGAGGTACTAGCTGTTGGCGTTGTATTTGCCCATCATCCTTATGCACTTGAGCTTGATCTTCATTTTCTTGCTCTTGTTCACCATGTTCTTCTTGTTGAGCAGTTGGAGAGTCATCATTTGAATTGTAATCTTGCTATTGTCGTGCATCTCTTGGAGATGCGGAATCTCCACTCATGGGAGTTTGATCCCCCACTTGTGGAACCTCTTCACTTGGTCTTGCTGCTCCCCTTTGCTCCAAGCATGGGAGAATATTTGGCATCTCCACTTGAGCTTGATCAACTTGTTCATCTTACTTCTCCAATTGCCAACTTCTTTATTGCTGCACATGGTGGTTCTTCATTTCCTACAACATTTTCATCCAAATGCCCTTGCGAGCCATTAGTTTCATCAAATGTCACGTCTACCGCAATCTCAACTAAACCAGAGTATCCATGAGCATTTGAGGCATAACCAAGTAGAAAGCCTTCATCTACTTTAGGTGCAAACTTTGAGCTTTTTGGTTTTCTTGTTAAGTATGAAACACTTACAACCAAAAACCCGAAAGTAGTGCACCTTAGGCTTGTTACCGGTTAATAGCTCGTAAGATGTCTTCTTGTAAATATTGTGAAGATATAAACGGTTGATAGCATGGCATGCGGTGTTGACGGCTTCAGCCCAAAAGTTGTCCGGCGTCTTGTACTCATCAAGCATGGTCCTAGCTGCCTCAATGAGTGTCCGGTTTTTTCTTTCCACCACACCATTTTGCTGCGGTGTATATGGAACCGAAAACTCCTCAACACCGGTGTTCTTCTCTAGGTACTCCTCAACACCGGTGTTCTTGAATTCCTTCCCATTATCGCTTCTCACTTTCTTGATCTTCACTTCATATTCATTTTATGCTCTTGTCATGAACTTCTTGAGCACTTCTTGGGTTTCAGCTTTATCACTCAAAAAGAATACCCAAGTGAAACGGGAATAATCATCAACAATTACCAAACCGTATTTGTTACCGCCAATGCTTATGTAGGCCACCGGACCGAATAAATCCATGTACAGCAGCTCCAATGGCCTTGATGTAGTGACAATGTTCTTGGCGGGATGTGGCACTCCAACTTGTTTTTCGGCTTGGCATGCACTGCAGATTTTATTTTTCTCAAAGGAGACATTTGTTAGTCCAAGAATGTGCTCATCCTTTTGAAGTTTGGCCAAGTTTCTCGTGCCAACATGGGCTAGCCGGCGATGCCAAAGCCACCCCTTGTCAGATTTTGACACTAAACAAGTCTCGGGCGTTACTCTAGTTGTTGTGAAATCAACAAGATAGAGCTTGCCCTTCAAAAGACCCATAAAAGCAATAGAGGAATCCTCCCTTCTAAGGATTTTCACACCCTCATCCGTAAAGAGACAATTGAAGCCCTTCTCACACAATTGTGATACGGACAACAAATTGTAACTCAACGAATCAACAAGCAATACATTAGAAATGGATTGATCATTAGAAATAGGAATGTTACCAATACCAATTACTTCCCTCTTGCCACTATCACCAAATACAATTTCTTAAGATTCATTTGTGACTTGCAAGGAGGTGAACATGTCTCTCTCTCTGGTCATATGATTTGTGCATCCACTATCAAGTACCCAACTTGATCCACCGAAGGAGTAGACCTACAAAACAAATCAAGCTTTGTGTTTAGGTACCCAAAATGATTTGGGTCCTTGAGGGTTAGTTCTAAGAGCCTTGGGTACCCATACACTCCTCTTCATGAGTTGCTTCTTCTTGTAGGCACCCACATACTTGACCACCATCTCACCATGTTCCCAAACCACAATATAGTCACACAAGTAGGACCTAGAAATGGGAGTTACGGTCTTTGCTTCACTTGTGGACTGTTCTTGCTTCTTGGTCTCCTTTGGTTGACTTGATGATGAATGAACCACTTCCAACACATCAAACAAGGTCATGGAATTCAAGAACTTGGTTGACTTCCAACCCATGTTGTTATTCACAACATGAGGGTTGACCGTGTGATAGTTGAATCCAATTCCTTTCTTCTTGGTAGGCTCAATCATGGGTTGTTTCTTCCTTGGTTCATCTTTCTTGGAAAGCTTACCCTTTTTCTTTGCCAACTCAAATTTTCTAACCTTATCTTCCAAGATCCCTACCTTTTCAAGGTTAGTAGCACAAGCATTCATATCATGATTATAGCAATTTTTGCAACCATCACTTGTGGAAGCACTAGAATCAAGGGAAACCGAAGAGGATGTGGAAGTGGTGTTCCAAAGTGTGTCAAATTGTACTTCAAGTTCTTTGTACCGAACTTCCAAACTAGACATGTTTAGTTGAAGTACATCCTTGTCATCCTTTAGTTTATCCATGGAAGATTTAGCCTTTGCAAGCTCAACATCTTTTTCTTCCATGGCAGACTTGGCTAGGGAGAGTTCCCTAGTCAATGCTTCCACTTTCTCATTCTCTTTGGTCAATGTCCCTTGCAGCTCAAGGTTTCTCTCCTTTTCAAGGATGAGCAAGTCTTCTTGATCCACAAGAAGCATTTCCCTTTTTTCTAGTTTTTTTTGCAAGCTTGGTTATTATGTTGTATGCCTTTTCACCAAATTCTTTTATCATTTTATCCTTAAAGCTAGGTTCATCATGCTCAATTGACAAAGCAGTTTCAGAATTCACCTTAGCTCCCTTTGCCATAAGACAAGTAGGAGTGTAGTCATCTTCATCGTCGGAGAGGTTGGAGAAGAGTCTAGGTGAGGATGATGGCTTTTGTATTGCTATGCTTGCCACCTTCTCATCCTCGGAGCTTGAGCTTTCCTCTTCAGAGTTCCATGCCTTACCTATGTGAGCATGACCACTCTTGAAATTCTTGTGATAGCTCTTGCTCTTCTCACCTCTCTTGTACTTGTCTCTCTTGTATTCCTTCTTGAACTCATTTCCTTCTTGGCCCTTGTTTGGACATTCCGCAATGAAGTGTCCCGACTTGCCACACTTGTAGCATGGTCTCTTCTTGCCCTTCCGATGATATTTATCACCACCTCTCACCATCTTCCTAAAGCTCTTGATGAACATAGCAACATTTTCTTCTTCATCTTCACTTGAGCTTTCTTCATCACTTGATGATTCTTCAACAACCTTCTTATGCTTGTATGATGATGAGTGCTTACACTCGTCATCCTTTTGACACTTGTGGTTGTTGCTTTTTCTTGCGGCAAGAGCTTTTACTTCTCTTATTTGCTGATCGGCCGCTTCATCTTCGGCTTCATGTTGTTGAAGCTTGGCATAGAGATGGTGTGGCTTCATGTCCTCATAGTCATCTCTATCTTTGATTACTTTTGCAAGGTTCTTGTCCTTCACTTGATATGCTCTCATGAGAAGTATTGTGACTTTGTTGTCATCTTTCCATTCCTTGCTTCCTAGAGCTCTTATTTTGTTCACTAAGGTCATGAGTCAATCAAATAAGGACTTGAGAGACTCATCTCTTCTCATGGCAAAGTGTGATAATTGTCCCTCTACCACTTCTATTATTTGCCTTATTGACTTGCTATCACCTTCATGTGACATCTTGATAGTGTCCCAAATCAACTTGGCATCTTTAAGTCCTTCTACCCTCCGATACTCTTCTCCTTCCAAATGTCCTAGGAGAATGCTCACAGCTTGGGCATTGCGATGCATGTCTTGTATCATCTCGGGAGTCATCTCTTCATCTTCGTTGGGCTTGTAAATACCTACATTCACAACTTTCCAAAGACTTGGATGGATTCCGAATAAGTAATATTGCATTTTGTTGGACCACTCATCATAGTTCAACTCATATAGAGTAGGAACTTTTTCGAGTGGCGCCGAAGAGAAAGTAGGTGCAGTTGAACGAGAATAATCAAAAGAGACACGATGATACTCTTTTACTTCGCCCTTTTTGGATTCGGCCTTGGACTTTGATGATTCAGGCTGATGGTTGATTTGAAGCTTCTTCATCACTTCATTGACCATGCTCTCCAAGGTACTTTCATCGACGTTGATCACATTCTTTTTCTTCCTTTCTTCATCTTCCAAAGCTTTCTCTTTTCTTCTTCTTCTTTCTTGGCCGCATCTTCCACCTCTTTCATCTTCTTGTACAACTTCATGGCCAAGTTCAAGGCGTCATCCTTGATTTTGGGATCAAGACCTTCACTCTCGGATATGCTAAGCAGCTCTTGAGTGAGGGACTTGTCATGGTCACTACCGGAGGTGGTTTTCTTGCCTTCCATGATCTTTTCCTCACGCGGTTAAGCGCTAATCACGAGGATTAGGCCCTGATACCAATTGAAAGTAGCCTAGAGGGGGTGAATAGGCTAATCTGAAATTTCTTACACAAAAGATCCAAATAAATCAGTACTAAATGTTGAACTAGTCCAATGTGGGTCAACCTGCTCAAGGCTGGTTCAACTGCAGTGGACTGGTTCAACCAAAGTTGAAACAAAGAACTGAATTGATCTCTCAAACCGTGCAACCAAAGATAATTCCGTTTGATTCCTAAGCTTCCTTGCAGCTAGAGGTTGTAGATCTGAGAGGGGCTCACCACCAAAACCTGCACACAAAGTAGATCGGGACGAATCTTGCAACACAAGAGTAAGAACGCGAAGAACAACAAGAACACAAGCAAGCACATGGGGACAAGGATTTAATCCGAGGTTCGGTCACTCCACAAAGAAACCCTACTTCCCCGTTGAGGCACCCACAAAGAGCCAGGTCTTTTCCAACCCTATCCTCCCCTCTCCAATCACAAGGATTGGAAGAGGTCACTTACTATGATGCTGTGACAAGCTGGGGTAATACAAACTTCCTTTGGCACCACCACACAAGAGGGGATGAGGCCCAAGGCGACGCCTAGCCGTCTAGGAACTCAGGTTCCAAGAGTAACGAACCACTAAGGGCTGCTCAAGGTGTCACCAAGCTCAAAGCTCAAGAACAAGAGAGGGGAGAGAGGAGAATATGTGCAGCGAACGCAGCTCTCAAGTTCTTGCAAGATCCACTCGAAGATTTGAGGATTTGGAAGCTCAAGAGTGGAGAGGAGTGTGGAGGAGAGAGTCCCTTTTTGAAATGTGGCCTGATGTGTCTGGAGGTGGAAGAAGCCTCTTTGAGAGAGGGGTGAAGAGGTATATATATGGGACCTCTCGAAATAGTCGTTACAGTGCTGATTCGACAGAATTGGTTGAACCGGGCTCGGGCTGGTTCAACCAAAAGTGCAAGCAGAACCGAAATTGGTTGATGGGGAGTTTCAGGCTGGTTGAACCAGGCCATCAAGCAGAGTGAGAGCAGAAATTGAGTAATATTTGGAGGTGAATATTGGATGGATTTTTGGACACTTTGAGCTTTAGTACCACCAGGAGCATACCTTTGTTGGTCCCTCTTTATAGTACGTCGTTTCCTAACTCAAGGATAAATATGAAATGCTACGCTTTTGATCTTCCAATGGAGACTCCTTGTATCTCAAAATTTGAATGGAATGGGGGGTCTTCTTTCTTTAACTTGCATAAACACTTGCCTCTTTTCTTTCTCATGCACTTTTCATATGATCTTCATTGCTTGCAAAGTGCTCAAACATTTTCATTAGAGCTTTTAATAGTGTTATCATTAACAACCAAAACCCTCATGAGTTGATTGCACTTACACATGGTTTGACATCCCCTAGTACATGTTGGAGCATCCACCAAAGGGTATAAGGCTCAAGTTCTCACTACGATCTCTATTCAGCATCACCAACATGATGGAGTTCTAGGCACAAACAACTTGGACTTGCACATGATCACCTCGGTCACCAAGGCCATGTAGGTCATGCAAATAACCAAGAGTTACAAGCTAGAGTCTTCACTTGATCAAGCACCTCTCACTAAGGATGCAGACTCGATCAAAGTCCCTAGCTCTCATTCTTGTGAAGTGGTTGAAGGAATGTAGTCTATGGAATGGTCTGAGTGCCAATAGTATCCAAATGGAGGCTTGTGCATGGAGGGTATACATAGGGCTCCATCATATGATGTAGCCATTGGCGAAAAGGAACCAAAAAGGGCTAATAACATCAAGCACACTCTGGCAAGCCCATTTCTCCCTGCATCAGATAGTCTGACCACTGTATTGTTTGAATATCTAAAAATCTAATTGTTGTTGTGCTATACAGACTATCCGAAGAGTGTCTATTGATAAGATGGGGTAGTCCGGTGTATGCTACTATTTCTTGTCATTGTCCGATTCATTAATCCCTTAGCATCAGACAATCCATTGCTTACACATGCTTCTAAGTCACTTATAGTTGTTTTTTTCTGATGAATTTAATTCTAATCTTGTTCACCAATCCAATGTTAGCAAGTTCTAGAACTTTAATTGAGATACAGAAGGTATAGCTGAGTGTTAACACTTCAATGACTATTTAGAGCTGGCAATGTAGGTGGTAACACCGGACAGTCTAGTGGTGCGTACAACAACACACTGGGATGGTCTGGCCTCTCCCTTGGCCCAAAACGTCCGGTGGACACACCGGACGGTCCAGTACTTACCACCAGACTATTCGATGCATACGAACAACACTTGGCAGATGAAATTGGGCAGCAGCGAACAGAATGCACTGGACTGACTAGTGCATACAAAAACTTAGGTTTTACACCAGTTTTAAGTTGAATCGAAATGGTTTCTTTTCAAGGGAGGTTTTCATATAAGTGTTTGTGAGTGTGTTTTAGCATTTTTTATGTGTATGAGCTTTAGGACTAACACAAACTCAAAACTGAGTATAGCATTAAGCCAAGGTCTACAAACTAGCAAAGAATCCCTAAGTGTCCTTCTTTCAACTTTGCGACACTTAGAGCTAGCCTTGATCTTGTCGCTAGATGATCCAATCCAAATCCGTAGTAGATGAAATCAAAGTTGAGGGGTCTCCTTTGGTCAACCAATGAGCAAGTTCATAATAAATGTGTCCTTCATGTTATGAACTCACTAGTTACACAACTAAGGTTGTTATTAATCACCGAAACCATACCTCTATGGGTCATGTTCTCACATTCTCCC
Organism: Paspalum notatum; assembly: GCA_022530915.1. Taxonomy (NCBI): domain Eukaryota; kingdom Viridiplantae; phylum Streptophyta; class Magnoliopsida; order Poales; family Poaceae; genus Paspalum; species Paspalum notatum. The sequence goes on from CM039691.1 coordinate 9,419,478, forward strand.
CCTTTTTGGTGATTGATGACAACACAAGAGTAGAGCATATAAAGTAAATGAAATTAAATACAATTATCAAACTAGAATACATGAAATAGAGCACAAATGCATAAAAAATCAAGGGGAATCATGGACATGATAAATAAGAGTCAAACACAACAAGAAACATCATGTCCATGAATTAGCATCCAAAAGAACATCAGCTAGGGTTCTAACTATACAACAAAAGATATACTCTCATAGCTTCCCCTAGCTCTCAAAACTCCCTTTACAGACTCTCCCCCTTTGGCATCAACATCAACAAGGGAAGCCCGAAAGATTGGACGGTGAAAAGGAGAAACATGGTGCCTTGATGTAGTAATCAAGGTCTAGGTCATCATCGGAATATTCTTGTGGCATGTCATCAAGGTCTAGGTCATACATGAAATAATACCCGCTCATCATCTAAAGTTGCAGAAGATCATGGATCTATATATGAGCATGGCAGACATATAAGGAGCAATAGTCATCATGGCTGGGGCAGTCGTGTCAGCCGTTGAGCAAGTGGTAGATGTTGAGTGAAAACTCAGGTCAAACGACTGAGTAACATCCAGTTTCTCTGTCGCTGACAACACTGATGACTCTGGCACGAAGGAGATATTTGCAGTCTAGCTGACTGGAGGCTGTCCTATAGTCAAGTCTCAAGCCTCATGTTTTGGGCTCGAAGGGAGAGGCGGTTGAGGTACCGTCGGCGGAATGTCAAAGTGAAGCGATACCGATGTGTACTATGCCATCTTACGCCTCCTTGCGGATCCCAACAACTCAGAGTATGTGAATAGCATCGGTGAAGATCCAAGGGCATAAGAGAAGGAACCGGGCTCTGGAGGCTCTTGTTTCTCAAGGATAGCTCAGCTGTCACTTATAGCTACGTAGCCAATAGATGAAGCTCTTGGAGCAGGGAGGGTATCTGGTGCTTAGTGATTAGTCTAGAGATCAGTCATAAGTGTGTGAACTGACTCAAGTAAATGGGTATGTTTGTCCTCTGTACCAAGCTAGCGTCTGCCTCTAAAACTCGACCTTGTTGCTGGAATTAGGCAAACAGTACGTCAATTCCTCTCCTGTTACTATTGCACCATGACTTGAAGAATGTGAGCAAGCTTTGAAGGGATTGCAACCTGTGCAGCAGTCACTCTCGATTGAGGAGGGGTGATGGAGAAGAATGTGAACCTTCTGCCTCATCATTGTGAGGTAAAGATGGTAGTGGAGGTCGGGCATCCTTATCATCAATGGAGTCATCGTCGTTTGTCTCAACATCCAGAAGGACTGGCTCAAAGTGAGTCTCTGTCCTCTCGGTCCTCCCGGCCTCAAGGACTTCCTCTACCTAAGAGGGTGGAGGAGTAGCGGGGCCTCGGTCCCTCTAGAGGTATAGGCCCTTTCTCTTGGGCACAAAGAGCCAGAGGAGCATGGACCTTATAGGTTGAGAAAGTGCGTTGGGCCTTGCTCCTAGTCCTTTGAACCATAGTGATACCGTAGTTAGGATGTGTCTTTCTGTTTCTATAGTAGGGTTCCTACACTACCTTAGCAAATGAATTCTTCTTCTAGAATGCCCTCCAAACTCACTGTTGGCGCAAGATAACAATGATATTTATGCTCTGTATTAACATGATTTCATTTGTTTTCCAGGATAAATCATATGATGAAGTCATATTTTACTAACAATTAACCCCATATTCGAGTATGCTTGTTGTTTCTTTGCTTTATTGAATATTACAGGAAAATGAGGAATAAATGCAATATTTGAGAGGGTTACTCGAAGAAGGGATCAAAGCTATAAGTTCAGGGAGACCCATGAAATATTAAGATATTAAAGCCCATGAGCCGATAAAGAGAAGCCCATGAGAAGGATCATGAAGGCCCAGTTATCAAGGCCCATTAGGGGGTAGATTATACATGGAACGGGGTCAAATGATGGTAAGATCAAGCCTAGAACCAACCTTAGTCTTTCCATATATAGGGGACCTCTCAGGAGTATATAAACCGAGCCTCCCAAGGGGAGAGCCACTCCAATTCATTGTAACAAGAGCTCCAAAGCTAGGGTTAGGGGTCCAACTTCTCAAGACTCACCGAGAAGTCAATCTCAGCGAAAAGAGGAAGCAAGAGGAGGCAGGAAGGCAAGGGTTCGGTCAACCATAGGGGGTCTGGCTCGACCGACCCTAAGTTTTCCTAATGAGTTTCGAGTTCATACTTGATAAAACCTTGAGTATCTCATCGAATTAGATGAATTTGCTTCAAGTTCATGATGTATCTTGAGTAACTCTCTCTCTGTTCTTCTTATGATTACTTTGATAAAGCCTTGAGTTCGATCAATAAAGTTGTCTTATGACTATGAGTTTTGTGTTTATACATGATATATGATCCATGTCTTTGCAATGCTTCATCTCTACATGTTCTTGGCCAAGATAAAATTCTGCATGGCTTTTAGTGGATCTTCTTACCTTCATTGGTTGATTGAATCTCCTCATGCTTAGATATGGTTTAGGCTTGCTAGTTCGTCGATTAACCCGTTCTAAGTGATATGTGGGCCAGAGAAAGGTTTGAGAAAGTTTATGACATTATTTATCATGTTTATTCTATGTTTCATACTAGATCATAGCTCAAGGTGGTTCTTAGTATATAAGAAGTTTGTCTCAATATCTCTTGTGGATGCCTTTGCCGTATTAGCTTCATATTAATCTTGCAGAGTAATTCATATCTATCTCTTGGTTAAGATCAGTTTATGCTATAGATTAGACATATATTTACTTATTTAGTGTGTAATTAGATAGTTGATATTTATCCTTTGGATTATCTAGATCTATTAGAGCTAGCTAGTAATTGATTAATGCTATATTAATAGTAGTTTAAGCCTAGTTATTCTTGGATTGACAAAACCCTTAATATTATATTGGGGAAAAGCTATAACAATACTTTGTGCTTGCAGTATAAGGTGTGACGTGCTTAAGTGATGTCAACACTCGCATAGGAACATTTGTTGCAGGAATGGATACATTTATTTTACATGTAGCGTTAGACAATGAAGGAGATGAACTCGACTCAAATCCATATGGGGTTGGAGAATATTTGAAATGCCCTGCCATTTCAAAAATTCCCTCTCTCCTCACAAATGAGTGTCGTGTGTGCACACACTACCCAATGATACATGAGCACCTAGAATATCCCATCCCTAATACGACATGTGGCATTGGCATGAACCACTAAGGCAGCATTACCCATGGTAGAGGAATGGAAACCGCTACCCTGCTGCGCATAGTGCATACGAGTGATCATGCATGTTCGACATGATCCGTTTTGAATCGTTTACTAGCTTCTAGCATACCCCATTTCCAAACACACATGACATAATTAGACTTGTAAGGAAAATGGGCCCAACACAAGTGTTGAGGCACCCATTTGATCCATCCAAAGAGCCTCATACACACATTTGAGAAACCAACCACCACAAGAACTTATAGACACATCCCGGCATAGCTAGAGCTTGCAAAGCATCCTTGCTTAGGCCAATTTGTCTTCTCCGTGCCTGCGTCCATGACCTTGGTGTATCATGTGTGCGGCTGTAAGTCTTGCGAGACCCTCCGGAGTGTGGAGTGGTCGCCACCATCTTGTGAGAGGAAGGAAGGCCCTCGGCGTTTTGGCCAAAAGCTTCCCATAGTGGAGACAGCAGGTAGCTCCGTGAGAAGTACCCGGAAGGCCCCAATAGCCCTGACACTCCTCTACCCTTGCGTGGGCGAGGCTGTAGTCCAAGACTACGTGAGAGAAGGGCTTGTGTGTGTGTACCGAGGATATCCAGAGACCCGACCGGGGTTGCTTGACTTCCGCGGAAGTCACTTTGCCATCCTCCACCCTTGCGTGGGCGAGGCCGCACTCCTTTGAGGATTGCGCGAGAGCAAAGCCTACGGGGGCACCTAACGAGGAGTATGGAGTGAGACAGCATGTTGGCCTCCTCGAACCTTGGGAAAAAATCTATGTGTCTCCATCATGTGCGATCGCCTTCATCGTCGATGGGAGTTTGCATTCTCTACCTAGCTTTTAGCTTTCGCATTTACATTCTTGCAATTGTGTGCTTTCTTTTCTAGACTAGCTTGATAGGTTAGTTTCTAGGTGGAACTAGGTTGCAAGACTTGGCCACGGTAGAGTTAGAAACACTTAACAAAATCGTAGTGCACATATCTAGATTTACATTGCATAGGTTTTGCTTAGTAGTTGTTGTTTTAGAGAGCTTTAGTTTTAGAAATCCTAATTCACCCCCCTCTTAGGCATCAGTTTAACCTTCAAGGCTATCTACACTTCTCCTCTCCATGTGTTCCTCCAAGCAAAATATAGGGGAAAAACTCATCTACCCATTGCATACGTCCATGCTATACATCCCGTCAAATTGGCGTTGCTACAAGGTTCCCCTACCTGTGGCACAATACCGGTGTTCCTCCATTTACCCCTCTCTCTACCACATTCTCTAACACCTCTTGCTCATGCCATGGATTGAAAGGCTCCGGTGAGGAAGTAGCAGGCACGCGCCGGCGATGTCAAGGGATGGGAGGATGAGCCAACGGAGTTGGAGGCAGTCGGATTAGGCCACAGGTGGTAAAGGTCCCCGCTGGTGTCGGATCAGGCGGGGGAGGAAAGGAGATGCAAGCTTCAGTCAGGGCGGAGGTGGGGCAAAGCTTAGAGCGGGGTGAGGTGGAGGGCGAATCCACGCGATGGAGGATAGAGAGAAGAAGGCAGGCGGTGCGGAGGAGGCCGTGGGGTGAATAGAGTTGGAGACAAGGAGCTCGTGGCGGATCCATGCTCCATGACCGCTGGCGTCGTGGATCCGGCTGGCGGTGAGAGGGAGGAGGCCCGGCGGGGAGAGTGGAGAAGGAGGCCGGCGTGCAGAGGGGAGGAGGACCGGCAGGGAAATTGCGGGGAGAGGGGAGGACGAGGCTTGGCTGGGAGAGGGGACTAGAGGCCGGCTGTGGTGGCAGTGGATGGGAAGAGGAGGCAGAGCGGGATGTGGAGGAGAAGGAGGCGAGAGACTATTAGGAGTTGGAGGTGGATGAATAAAATATTGGTTAGTTGAATTTGGATGAAATATATGGTAATAGGAGGGGAGAAGTTTGTATATGGTGGAATTCTTACTGACTGAGTTAGAATATTCTTTTTAGAGGAGACTTATGGAGTAACAAGAGTGCGAATCGTCTTAGACATATGATGTTTTCAACATTATTTAAACATATACCGATCCTTATATCCTTACCAAACTCTCCCCTCACCTTGAAATATCCTTATGTGTGTGTTTGGTTCCCAAGTCCAGTAAAGTAAACGTTACATTGACATAAACCGTACAAATGGTCCCTTTTCATTCATAGCCAGTGTGAATGCACGTTTAGAGGACTGGTTCAACCAATTAGTACAACAGGGACGTATCATGTTTTCTACAAAAAGCCCATATATCTCTCTGTCCTAATTGTAACGCGCGCACACACCCTGCTGGTATCAACAATACAAATGGGGTATCAAGTTCAAGTTCTCAATACCACCTATGTCCACCCTGCCCAATCCACACACCGACCACGGCCGCAGCCGCACCACGCCGATCGTCACAAGCTCTCCTTCCTGGACGTCATCCATGCCAGCGTGATCCCAATCCAGAGGCTCTTCTTCTTCGACGGCCCGGACCTGCCGCCCTTCCCGTCCATCATCAGCGCTCTACAAGTTTCCCTCTCCGTGACCCTCGCCATCTTCCTGCCTCTCGCCGGCAAGCTGGCGTTCCGTCGCTCCCATGGCGACATCGTCATCGACTGCTCTCCGGCGGCTGTCTCCGCAGGAGTCGAATTCATCGAGGCCGAGTTCTCAGGGAGCGACGGCGACATGCGCCGTCTTGCCAGCGACGAGGAGCAGGACACAGAGACGTTCTTGCAGCTCGTCCCGGAGATCGACATCCGGCAGCTTCCCGCCCAGGTTCTCGCCGTGCAGGTCACCCGGCCTGCGGTGGCAGCAGCGGGCAGCAACGGGCGTGGTGCCCCCGTGGCCGTGGGGGTGTCGATCCTGCACGCCGCCGTCGACGGCCAGGCGGTGTGGCAGTTCATGAAGGCCTGGTCCATGGCGTCGCGGGAGGGCTCGCTCAGCGCTTCAGGCCTACTAGTAACGCCGACATTTGACCGGGGGGTTATTCGGCACCCCAAGTCTGAAGAGTTGTGCCACACATTCTTGCGCTTCTTTGCTCCGGCGCTGCCCCTGGTAAGTGGTAATGGCCATGCCAGAAGCCCAGAACACATTTCGTTGTGTTGACCTGTGGAGATTTTATAAATGAACCTAATGGTCCAAATACCCCATCCGTTCCAATTTACAGGTTTGATTTTTTTTTTCGACATCAAGTTTGACAGGTTTTCTTATTCAAAAAAATCATAATTATAATTATTCAAAATCATATTGTATTTAGTTTTAAATATAATATATTTTTTCTTTTAAACAACGGTTTATACGTTTAGTGTAACACCTTTTTTTTATTTATTTTTGCTATTCATGGTACCAAATAAGAACATTAGATACATCATGTTTTTTAATGTTGGTATTTTTTATGTAAACATCGAATTCGAAATATTCACCTCTATCAGGTTTTTGACTCCCCCATTCCGGACCCGTTAGCATAGGCATCTCCAAAATATTCAGCAAATATAGCACAAATGTTAAACAAAATCAAGAGATAACAATTAAAGATTTCATGCAAAAAAGTGAGTTAACAGACAAATAGAAAAAACCAAATTTAAAATAGTTTGATTTAAGTTTTTTGACGGTCAGTTTGATTTAAGTTAAAACTTGGAATGCATTCTTGTAGTAGTTTAAAGTAACACTTGCCCACCGGGAGTAGTCAACTCAACTATGTACTACGTGTGTGTGTGGGTGTTATTATATTACTATTATCACATATGTCGTCGCCCCTAGCAGCTAACTGGATGCATGGTTTTCAACTTTTCATATTTCAATGTGCTCATCATATCGATCGATCAGCTTATGAAGCCACCTTCTTCATCTTCCACGGGAGCTATGACAACGCAGCAGATCAGAAGGAGAACCTTCCTGCTTAGCAAGGAACAGATCCAGTCTCTGAAGCGCTACGTTGCGCAGAGGCAGAGCTCATCCGTCGTCAATGGCCACGCGCCACCACCTGAACCTACGACCACCACCACCACCACCACCTACGTCGCCGTGTCGTCTCTGGTGTGGACGTCCATGGTCCGCGCCAAGTCACTGAAACACACCGCCGAGGCTCACTTCATGGTGACCGCCGAATGCGGCCGCCGGCTTGACCCGCCGCCGGGCGAGGGCTTCTTCGGGAACTGCGTCAAGCCGTGCTTCGCGACGGCAAACGCCGGCGACCTCTGCAGCGAGGCCGGCCTCGCGCACGCCGCGGCGGCCATCCAAAAGTGCATCTGCGAGAGCCTGGACGAGCTGGCGGACCCGCTCTCCGACATAGCCGCGCCCAGCCGTGTGGAGCTGGTGTCCATGTTCACCAGAGAGATGGTGACGCTGCTTGCTGGCGCAAGGGACGGCAGCGTGCAGGTCTCGGTGGCCCTTGATAGGGAAAGCATGGAAGCATATGTGGAAAACTTTGTTGTTCCGGTAACACACTAGTAGTATATATGATGTCGTTAGCCAGTTTGTGCAGACAGTATATATGATCAAGTGGTCAAGTGGGCTATCGCTGTCTCCATCGATCTATTCTAGTGGGCTATCACTACGATCTTCGAATATACTTAGATGAAGTAAAATGCGTCTGCTCTTAACTTTGGCAAGGTATGCCTCGTAGGTTTCCAAACTCAGAAAACAAGAAATACGGGTCTCTAGCTTAGCTGGATGTCATTTGGGGTCAAAAAACGCTCTATTCTCCCTCCGAAGGTGGTTTAGGGGTGAGGCCGTGAGGGTACATTTGCGGCCCATGTGTAAATTCCATCTCTTCTATTCTTCCGCATCTTTAACATCTAGGACACATTTTTTCTTCAAACCCTCTCCCACCCATCTCATGTCCTCCTCTTTCTTCATCGCTGCATACGCCCTTTGGAGGGCTGCTCGTGCCTGGCCCTTGCTTTCTTTGCCACCGCTGCATAAAATTTTCGTCCATGCCCGTGCTCGCCTTGCCGTTATTGCCCACTCTTACTAGCGATGGATGAGGATGGACGAGGCCGGCCGGCGGTGGAGGAGGGCCGATGGTGGAGAAGGTTTGGTGGTGAAGGGGTCAACAGCGAGAAGAGAGAGAGGACAGCAACCGAGATAGCGGGTTGACAGTGCCAAGGGTACAAAGGCGAGCGGGCTGCAGCGGTGAGGAGAGAGGAGGACGGGAGAGGGAGGGTGAGAAAATAATGAAAACCATTTCCATCATTTGCAAAATGAGGTTCCATATGTCATAGTTGAGGAAGAGAAAGGATAGAATAATCTTATATGTGGGCCTTAGTTCTAAACCACTTCGGAGAGAGAGGATAGCGATTTTTGGACCCATATGACACACCAAACAAGTTTTTGGACTAGGATTTCTTGTTTTCTGAGTTCGGTGACCTATATGAATGTGATATACATTGACAACTTTAGGGGCCGCACATACATTAATTTTTATCTACTGTGCATGAAAAATTGGCAACTTGATTGCATGTTTCTTTTGTGTTTGATCAGATTACAGGTTATGTGCATTGAAAATCTACCTTGTTCATAAGATCGTGGCTTATTAGGCTGATAATATTTTAGCTTTAGAAGACTCTGGAATCAGATTTAAATGTTGATGCTCAGACAAACATGTCACAATCCATCCTTCTTTTGGCACACAAGCCACCCAATGACCGATAATTAAGTCACCCCAAATTCACCTAAGCAGCAGGTTCTGACTGATACTGATCATCTTTCCCTTTGTCTATTGCATTGGCAGAGTCTTTGTTGGACACAACGACATGATATACTTGATGCATGTTTTGTGCCTACCTATAAAATCCACAAACGTGCATACGTGCCTAATATGTGTGCTTCAAAAATAATGATAATATGCTTTATAATTATGTTTCATGGCTTTTGCCACACAACCCAGTCTAGATTCTACTCCAGCACATTATGCCTTTGGTGTGACAATCTCGAATATATCTGGTGTGATGGAGCTGTAGAGCCAGGAGAGGACATGGAGGTCCATCCAGACCCAGTGGGGAACGATGAGGAACTTCGTGTCGCGTTGAGCGTGGCCGCCGAGGGCATACTTGCCGAGGACGAGAAGAAGTACGCGGCGCCATTTGGAGAAGGAGGGTGCATTGAGGTTGAGGACGACGGGGACAAGCGTGCGAATGTTGAGGCCAAGTGCCTGTCGGCTTGCGGAGCGTCAGCATCAGCGTTGGAGTCGGCTGCAGCATCGTCGGCTTCCTAGAAGCGGCGGCATATGCGGTAGCGATGGCCTGCTCATGATAAGCAATATGCTCCTCGAGCTGACGGCGGGCAGCGGCGACCTAAGCTCACCTGGCTGCTGCTCCGCAAGGCGGGCAGCCTCTGCGCGTGCGGTGTCACCGGCATAGGCACGTCGCCAGCGGGAAGATTGGAATGTGGATTAGGCCGTTGTCACCGATCGGTGGAAAATGAAAGTGGGAAAATTACCGGTGTTATAAACATACATCAGCAGGCTGCAAGAATTATCGTATCATGCTTTTGCTGAGTTGGAAGAAAGAGAAGAAAGGAGAGAAGGGGAGTGGACTGTTAGCTTACAGCAACTGAAGCACAGGCTCCAAGGCACCTTGTGAGAGAGATATGGGCCAAAAATTAATTGTAGAGGCTGCACCAACACCAAATTATTATCCGGTGCAACCACCGTGCAACCTTACTAAAAAGTTTTAAAAAATTAAAAAAATCATTAATGTATATCTCAGCCTACCCCATCTATATATAAAATTTCATGATCAAATTTGTCCTACTATATATTCGGAAAAAAAAATTGTCCTACTATAGTAGTTACAAAAAAGATAAATTTATATAGATGGGGTAGGCTGAGATATACATTAATGATTTTTTTTTAAATTTTTTGAATTTTTTTAGTAGGGTTACACGGTGGTTGCACCGTTCCCTCGGTTGCACCGGATATGTTCTCATGTGACATAGCACTCACATATAGCCTGCCTTTGGCTACCTTGTTAACCATGCTCTTGGAGGGAGGGAGAGCATGAAAAGATGAGAAATAGGGGGCACATTGTACCTTTGCACGCCGTTTGCACCGATTGGTGACAACGTTAGGAAGGTAACTCTACTTATACCATGAAGATGTGGAGGATTTTGGGGTAATCACGGCTTGATTAGCATGCGGCAACATGATTATAGTATATAGGCTAGGCATACCAGTTAATAGAAACAAGACACTGGATGACAAGCACAGGTAGGCTTTCCCAATGGATAGTATCATACTCATTAATGAGATGCTACATAGAATTTTTAAATGATGTGGCACACAATTTAATAGGAGCGAGGAGAAAACTGTATCTTGAGAAGGGCACAAAATTTAATAGTATGGGTGCACTTTCATAGACACAAATATCACTCTAATTAATTACTTTAAACATTTATGTATGATCATTGTGAATGGTGTTTTTTCCTAATAGTATTATACTTTTCATCCTATGTGGTATTCTTGATACTGTAGTATGATATTTTGCACTGGCAATGCACGTACACATATGGAGCAAGAGAAATTATGTTATTTAGGTCTCTCAAGAGGTTTCACACAATTGTCATTAATGCCATGGCCTTTATCAAATTTTTTTCTTTACGATTTTTTAAATTCATTTTGTTATTCTTTTGAAGCATCTCGGTAGGGAAATGAATCTTTTGCCCCTGTCCGTGGCATGTTCCTCAAGCTCCATCCCACCTTGGCACCTTGGCATCTTCTCCGTGACATCCCACTCAGTTGCCGCCGCTGACTCTCCTACGCACCGTGTCCTTGTCCTGCCCCACCTTCTTCCTCCTCCTGCCATTCCCGCCTCTCCTCCGCGGCAACTCGTTGCCGGCATGTCCTCAAGCTCGATCCTTCCCCGGCCTCTTCCGTGACCTCCCGCCATCTCCGTCGTTGGTGGCTCCCCCTTGGCCTCATCCTCGCCCTTCTCCTCCACATGTTGCCTCCTTCCTCCCTGCCGCTACTACCACCTTTCTTCGATGGGCACCTCGACGTCGGCAGCGTCCTCGAGCTCGATCCCTCCCTTCCACACCTTCGAGCACCTCGTCCAAACCGGCTAGGTCCTATACCAAGAGTAACCGACTGCCCTGCCGTTGCGGTCGCTGCACACGCTTGATGAGGCGAATGTGGCTGTTGTGCGCATTGTGGATGCGCTCGGTGTACAAAAGCCATAGGGACAAAATAGTCTTTCCTATGTCTAGATGCTAATAATGAAATGAATAAAAAGGCCGAAATGGTCAATACAATTATTTTTTCCATTATTTAAGGTCACTCGTCGAGTTTTCTTTCTGTCCACACCCTCCTTAAAAGTTAAGATTGACCATAATATATATAGTCAATTTTAGAATATTTAAGGCATCTTTTATTCTCACACGGCTAGTGTCCTAGATCAGTATACGCATAGGAAAACAAGTACAGTACCAACCATCAAGCATAACAGAAGATATACTGCCCTAAGGCTACATTTACCGGTCCACTCATCAAACCATCCATATTTTAAACTTCTCTACGTACATGGAAGTTTAAATGGGCGCCACTATTGAGCACAGCCTAAAATTCACCATCAAATAATTAAAATGGAAAATATGGTTATTATTAACCTTTTCGGGGCAGGATACACCTCTCAGTCCTCACTAATGTATTGAAATTCATAAATTTACCTGGCAGCACAGAATATCTTTCGGCCCAGGAGACAGCTCTTCGACCTCTCGTTGCAGGACTTGTGTATGAAGATACTTAGAATTATTGAGTTTGGAAATGCAAAACAAGCAACTCCTAGAGACAATAGCACGTTCGCTTCTGATTATTTTGGCTGTGGCTGGCTGTTTGCACAGTCCGTATGGTCTACTGCTACAATACTTTAAGCAGCCAGACTAGGCTGTGGCTGTGCAGTTGAGCACCCCGGTACCACGGTCAGTATACTCATGGGATTTAAAACAGGATTATCTGCTTTTCACCTTCGTTGCGATGAATTGCCACTTATGGGCATCCTATTTCTCATGAGACAGAATTATATTTTCTGACAAAAAAAAGGAACCAGATAACCACTGTTGGTATAATGCTCTGTATTGATCAGCAGAGGTTACAGTGCACAAGTTATTATACACTAGAAAAGCTTAGTCAAGGTACTCATGGCCCAAGCCAAACTACACGAAGAAAGGGAATTGTTCAGGGAAATACACCAGTCAGAAGCCCAATCACGGGTGAGGATAACCATGGGGATCATGTGAGCTCCAAGGCCCAGTGCCATAGCGACTCCCAATCGAAGTATAGCCACCATCATACATGCCTTGCAAACCCATCCCAGGAGCCGACAAAGATGCTCCATAAGTTCCATGGCTGCTGAAACCTAAAAGTAGACTATGTTATAGGATTAACTGTCATTGTTGCGCTAATGGACATGCAAATGGAGGAAAACTTACTAGGTGCTCTTCTCTTTGCAATATCAGCCCTCAGCTTCTCAGCATCCTGAGCCATAGCAACAAGATCCTTCTCCATTGCCTGAACCTGTGCTGTCAGCTCTGGCTTTGCCTTCTTCTCAAACTCAAGTGCCGCCCTGCAATGAGACCATTAGTTTGTTATTATCCAACTAAAGAAAAAATAGAAAGACCAAGCAGACAATGAACTAAAAAGCTCCATGGAGGCAGACCCATCAAGAATATCAACGTGATGCATCTGTGTTAGTCTGTTAGAAGAAAGACAAGACAGTAAATGCTCAATACCTAGCCTGGATCAGTTCTTGCCGCAGAGCATCACGTTCAGATATCATAGCAGGTATTTTCTGGCTTTCAGATTTCTGATGTTCAAGCTCTTTTAATAGACCCTGAATCTTTGCAGTCAACTCTTGCCTCAGAGACTGTAGTTTACCTGCTTCAGATCGAAGATGCAAAGCATCTTGCCTAAATGGTTCTAAGGCACGTAGTTCAGCTTCCAGCTTCAGATTCCTCTGAGTGAGCTCCCTCGATTCAAGTTCTTTCTCTGCCCGGAGCCTAGGTACAGCCTGACTCAATGCATGGAGGTCTTCTCTCAGACGAGGCATGGTTTGCTTGAGACCAACAATTTCGTCTGCTATGCTCTGATTGTCCTCACGGATTCTGCGCATCTCAGCACGGCGACTAGATAATTCCTCCTCCAAGCGATGCGGAGAGACATGCCTTGTTCGCACAAGTGGAGGAGGTGGACCGTCACGATGTCCTCGAGGCTCATCATAATATTGGCGGGGTGCACGATGTCTTCCTGCCATTTATAGCCTAATGAAGAATAATCAGTATATTGCCCAAGAGAGTACGAATAAATAATGATCAAAAGATAACTCAATATTCAAGAGGGCACACTGAGATCATGCTGTGTGTGAGAGAGATAAATCCATGAGAATCGTGCAGTCACCCCTTAAATGAAACACAAATACAAAAAAACAAGGCCTTTGTTAAATTTAATCAGTACTGAGAATAGATTCCATATAACTTTTCAGGACAGGTTCTTCTACATATTGTTACAGTTCTCAGAGAATGAAGCAAAATAAATTTCTTCAGTTAGCTGATGAGTGCTATAATGTTATCTTATTACCAATACCCCATTTTTTTCATGTACGTAAGTTTGTGTTTTAACATCTCAATAATAATACAAGTATATGAACACCCCAAGTTTGCAACAACCATGAGCATTCTCAAGATGGTACTGCAAAGAAAGTTGTATCGATCAAATACTATGAGAGAGGAATGATGTATATTAGTATGAACACGCATAAAAATAGTATCATAATAAGCATCCCTGATTCCCTGTATGGCAATACTATAATAAGAACTCAAACTATTAGAGCCATTGACTGGTACAGTTCATTATCTTTAACAAAATAAACTTAGGAAGGCTCATACAAATGCCATCTGAGCACTTCAATATCACTTAAGAAACAATCAAGACCAACAATTCACCTTATGAGTGTCCTGATGTAAGACTAAAAAAAAATAACCAAAATTTTGAATAGCAATGGTTTGTGTATTGGCTTACAATCAACTCAGCATATCACTGTTAGTATTTCTCATAAGATAAGAAAAATACAGGTGATTATGACAAACTAATAAACTGCTTGATCCTTCTTAAGCTGGAGGAAGGAAGAATGATCAATGTGGTCAGGATTTCAGTAGAATTTTCTAAGTTTCTAAGTTTCAACAATAAATGTATATAGATCTATCCACTTCTCCAGTGGGATACGATAACAAAATAATACTTATGTACACAAGCTCTAGAAGTCCAGTTAAGTACACAAGCGTTTGTGCGGATTCCCCAATCCTGAATGTCCATAACTGAATATATTGGTGATAGTTGAGATATCGTTTTTCTTCTTCTGTCAGGATGTTACTACCATTGTAATGTTGTTGGATACCATATGATTTTAGCTCCATAGCAACCTGCTTAGAGGATGAGCATATACCAGATGTAATAAAGGTAAATATGAGGAAAGGAACGTTAGCATCGTCTTTCTTATTGGCAGAGTTCTTAAAGCGGTAAGGCGAGGGGTGCCGTTCCACCACCTCCTGGACGCCTAGGCGACAACAAGCTACGTAGCACAGATATGGATGCATGTATCAATATCAGATCGATAATTGCTACGGATACGTCATTTATTACCAAGGAAATCTGATACGGAGATACGTTTTACTATGTTAAAATGATACAAGCAGTAGCACCCAGTTAAAAACGCACCAGTCCATCTCTGAACCAAGATCTCTAATTACTGAGAAATTTTAGAAATTGACACCGAATCTGCATGCCTCACCGGATTTGACACCTAATTCGCTAAGCCTTCCAATATTTGAGGCGGATGTCAGATACAACGAATTACTAGACGGGTCAAGTAATTCGTTTTGTCGTTCAACAACATGAGGCGGATGTCAAGTATTAGAACGCTTACGAATTAGACGTCAGATACAACGAGGCATGCGAATTCGATGTCAATTTCTAAAATTTCTCCTAATTACTAGACGTATTTAACGGTCTCAAGCCCTCAACCGATGCAGTTCTCCACCAATCATCCCACCGACACAGCTAAGAAAAATCAGATGCAGCTCTTCCCCGCACATACCAGTCCCTTCTGCTGCTTCCCCAGTAGGTCACCGCTGAGGGAAAAATCAAGCAAGAGTTGACTAGATCACTAGGGGAAGAAAGAAAGAAGCGCATCTCACCGGAGGTGGCTGCTCTCTGGCTCCTCCCCGGCGGACGGCGGGGCTCTGGCGTCGGGCGGGCGACCCCGCGATGCAGTGCGAGCGGTCGGTCGGGCGAGCGAAAGGCGGCTCACGGGGGTACTCTGCGTGGGTGCTAGAGGCTAGGGCTGCGAGATGGGGATAGGACAGTTGGGCTGGGTTATAGCGGATTTTGCCAAGGCTATGGACGCTGACTCAGGGCCTCTGCCTAGTTTGAGCCAAAATTTTAGCAATTTTGATCGTATTTAAATTTAGACTAAAGTTTAACTAAACAATAAATTTTTTATTCAGATGAGTTATTTGGGGCCCAAACAACACATCAAAATAAAAAGTTTATTGTTTGACTAAAATTTTATCATGATTCAAACACAATCAAAATTGCCAAAATTTTGGCTCAATGTGGCAATAGCCTAGGCAATCTGCTTGGTTTTGACGAAAATGTGCCAAAACCAAATTTTTGACACATTTTGACTGTGTTGAATTTATATTTAAACTAGATGATACCTAGCGCGTTGCTGTTAGAATTTTATAACGTTAAATAGAATATAATTAATAGATTGAAAATAGTAAATAAATGACTAACATCATAAAATAAAATATTTACCACGTATTGCTGCAAAAATTTGAATGATATCTGCACATACACCATAGAAAGGCATTGCATGAAGCCATAGAAGATCAATAGAATATTTAAATTGAGGTTTATAGGACGGTGACGTGACATTAATTTAGTAGGTCCCTACCATGATATGGCTTCACGCATGTTGAGAGAAATATGTTTTCTCCAATTTAAATATAGAAGATAAAAGATTTGGTCAAACAACATACTTCTCATTGATATAGCTTGTTTGGGTTTTGGTCAGAATTGATGTATATTCAACATGGTCAAAATGTGCCAAAATTTTAGCTTTGGTTGTGAATGACCAAAACCTTCCCTTAAATTTTTTATGGTTCTCTAAACTAGGCTTTGCATTGATCGGTAATAAGTGGCAAGACAAGCAAATAATCACTCGCACCTAAGTAAAGTTTTTGATATATATGTAAGATAGATTCGTTTGAGCTTGTTGCATACCCTGTTGCCCTCACATGCTTTGTATTGCTAGCACTTGTGAATACTAACTTTTCATCCCTATTGCTCTCTTTTTGGTACACTCCTTGCATTTCATGGCATATTTTTATAGGGAGTTGTCTATCTCAGGGGAGCATTACTTCAAGGGGAGTAATGTCTCGCTCATGAATGCTTGATGAGGCCAATATCAACAAGGGAGGAGGGAGTTCAAATTGCTTTTGTGACGGGGACGTGTTTCAGTGGGAGTTTTCAGCTTTTTCATGCTCTTGCATGTGTGTGTTGAGTCTTTTGTCTCTTTCTGGAGGGTCGATGCTTTGCCTAAGCGTGACTGTGCTCTACCACTTTTTTGAGAGGTCATGCTTTAGTTTGATCATGTTGAGCCTTTTGCCTCTTTCTGGACGGCCGATGCTTTGCTTAAGCATGACTGTGTTGAGACACTCTACCTCTTTCTTAAGGGATCATGCTTTAGTTTGATCGACTGCGTTGAGTGGTTTTCTTTTTTTAAGGGGTCGATATTTGGCTTTGAAATTCTCTTGTTGCTTCAAATTCTCCTTTGATTTTGTTTGGCTTTTGGGCATTTTGAGCAATTTTTCTTCTTTTTTCTTCTTTTTTAGATTCACGTTTGCTTTCTTATTTTTGTTTTGTTTCAGGTTACAGGTAAAGTGTTGACAATGCACTCATCAAGTAGGAGATTGGGAGCCAATGGACCAACGTCATTTCTCTTGGTGATGAGTGATTGTCAACGGAGTAAGTCCTCCGATGGACTGAAGGTATAAGAGCATGAAAACCCAGAAGGACTTAGGCAAAAGACCTTTGATGGACTGAAGGCAAGACTCGGCGTCGGCTGGCCACGTGAGTTCAGTATACGGAGGGCCAGAAGATCGACGATGGTGTAAGTCCTCCAATGGACCGAGAGATATCTCCGATGGACTGGAGAAGCCAGATGTAACTATGGTGCTCCAACCTAGACACGTGATGCAGAGATGGGCGAGTGGAGGATTTGGCGGCTTTGTCTCAATACCGCCACCCCAAACTGATTCCAAAGGGTTTGATGAGTTGGGCCTCAAACTCACCAAGTTAGAACAGATTGGGCGATGCCGGCCCATGAAATAGAAGGAATAAAGTTTTCTAGTTTTTGACTTCAACACCGCGAGCGGAGGATTGGACTACTGGCCACATGTAGTTCATCAGATGAATACTTGGAAGCCAAGAAGATCAAAACTTCATCGTGGTCGTCCGTCTGAGATATTTGTATATTTTCGGTTTAACCCCCTAAGGGCATTTCTAGTTTTAGGGAGTCTTAGTGTAAAATTGTGTTGTTAGACTTAGGGCTATATATAGGGTCTAAACTGGTCATTAGGGATCTCTTGGTCCTTTGTAAAACCCTAGGCTTAACAATCCTAGCAGCCAACAGGTTGAGTGGGGTGTTACAATTTATGTGACAAGTGGTTAGTGAGAATGGGGTTTGAGTAAGTTCATGACAACCATGATCATGTTTATCCAATGTTTCATGCTAGATCTATGCACAAGGGGTTCTTAGTTCATAAGATGTTTGTTTCATAGCTTTCGCTGATCCTTTCGTCGTTTAAGTGTTTATCGTTCTTGATTGTTCTAGCTTGTTCTTGACAAGCTCTTGCGTTTGATCTGGTTGATGCTTTAATTTAGTTGTAGAACTAATTTGTGATTAGAATATCTATTCATCTTTAGTTTGTTAGATCTATTAGAGTTAGTTAGTAATAGATCAATTCTTGATTAATAGTAGTTTAAATCTAATTTTCTATGGATTGACAAAACCCTTGATACTCGTTTTAGAGCTACACGATACTATCGCTTGTAGTATAAGATTTAGCGTGCTTAAGTGTTATCAACAAGTATCATACACAACTTAATTCATTACATATGTGTTCAAAACATTTCTATTTTGATATTAAGATATATACATATGAATCCTCTAAAGTCGTACTCGTCAATGATCTTGAGCCAAGAAAACGTGAAGCAATGCAATTATTCCAATGCAATTATGCAAGCCCTTCCATTCATTGTTAGTCATGCTAAACTGAAAACATATTTTCAAAGGTAATATTTAGAATAAGTAAATCTGAATCAACATTATTGATTTTCAGTTTGTTGTATTCATACATATTGAAAATATAAAAGTGCACAGTGAGCATCAAGGAAAGGTGAATAACTGACATCGATGGTTAAGGGGATTACATTTGTTGCTAAGTTGAAACTTGCCTTTCTAGTCATCTCTCAAATTTCAACTTATTTCTATTCTAATATTAAAATTAAATAGAATACACTTTCTTCTTCCGTCTCCTCGCAGACTTGTCATATGGGACCGGTCTCACACGATAAGGATAATTGATATTACAAGTTTGATCCACATCTGAATTGAATTAGGATTTTTTTGCGAGCCTAGTTTGAACAACAAGATTGTCCACACAAAAATGGACGCCCAAGTCACCTTCTGACTTTGTTTTTAACATTCAATATATTGATGGAGAGTTCAGTTATATGAGGCAACTATGGGAAGGCCTCTCTCCTATTATGATATCACGATAACAGGTAACCCACTCCTGACCCCACACCCCATGTCGCTCTCGCAACTCCCTCCCCCATCTTCCTCACGGCTCAGCCTCACGCCCCCACCACACTTCCTACGCCTCCCGTACCACCCCTTCAGATCTAGCGGCACAGGATCCGCCTCCCTCACGCCCACCACCACTGTTAACCATGACTAGCTTGACGCCCCCCGCCCGCACCCGACCCTCCTTCACTACCGCGGCGGCGGAGCCCCACCGCTCGCCATCCCCACCCACACACCATCTCCACCGCAAGTATGGCCGCACCCTAGCCATCCCTTTAGGTCTGCCATTCCTAGATACCCTTCTCAACCCCAATCCCAAAAGCCTAACTCAAACTCCCCCAATTCTTATCCGGCGCTCCCCCCTCACTGCCCTACGTGGGCCCCGCGGTGCGCGGCCATGTGAGTGCCACGATGCATGCGCGTCGGGGAGAGGCTTCGTCGAACTCCTAACCTGAATCGAAGCTCGCCGGAGTTGCAGGAGGTCACGAGAAGATGGTGCTAGCAGGCTAGATCTAGATCTCAATCTTCGTTCCTTTTCTTTTTTCTATTTTGTGTTTTTCCCTTCCCGACATGATTTATATGTCCTACTCGGGACGAATCTGGATGGGTAAGTTACATTCTCCATGATAAAAGCTCATTTTCATGTCTCGTGTTTCACAATGACATCAAGTAAACGTGTCCCCAACAATACAAGTAATAAAACAATATAAACAGAAAGAAAAATTCCAAATAGAGCGTCTATAGTTAGATTATATTTTTGAAAAACATATTATTAGTTTCTTTATTTCAGATTTTACATTAATGAATTAAGATTTTTAATATTAAAGTAGTCATTTATTAGTTTTAAAAACATTTATATATGGAAAAACATATTTAAAACCAGCTAGAGGACTAAATCGATCTAGTTTTTATAGTATGATATGATGGTCAAAGATACTATCTAATTTAGAGTTTGGGTGGTTTAAAATGGATCCGTCAATCCTTCGATTCGAGAGCAGTAAAAAAAAAAAAAAGATCTCCGCTTCGGTGAAAACAGCATTTTTATCCGGAGGAAGAATTGTTCTGTATAGGCAGGAGGACGCCTGGGCCAAGACACGCAGCCTGGTCCGGACCTGGAGGAGGCAGCTTCTCATCTCAGGTCCAGGACCAAAGCAAAGCACTTCTCTCCCCACACACCGCGTCCCCAAGTGCTCTCTCTCTCTGGCTTCTTTCTGGTCGCGACGACTAGTCGCCCCCCTCCCGCCGCCGCCGCACGCCGGGTAACGAGATCTTCGTCGGGACCCTTGCCAGGTTTTCACCGGGGCCTTCACCGGCGACGATCACACACCAGGTATGGCCCCGCCCCTCCTCTTCCATTCCTGTTGTGCGAAACCGGGCATCCAACCCTAACGCAAGGCTTCTGTCTTCGGATCGGATCAGATCGGCCTTCTGACGTCGATTTTTATTGCAAAAGCTATCGGGTCTGCACCCATGCCCTATACAGGGCCCGCCCCAGTCTAAGGGTCCACTGGAAAAGAGGCGTTCATCGGGAAATTCGATCGGATTCCAGATCTACTTGCCTAGAGGGGGGAATTGTTGGTTTCGAAGAAGAGGAATTGGTGTTCTCTGGTGTTGAGGCTGATGGCAGAGGGCTGTTGACTTGTGTGGGAGCTGCTTTCTTAGTCCATGGCCACAGGGTTCAGTTCAGGCTGAAGGACTTTGGATTTGGTTTAGCTTCTGGCTTTCATTCTGAGCGGCAAGATAAGATCGCTTCTTTGTGTGCGGTAGCCTGGGAGCTGGAAGCTGAAACTTTGTTTTTTCCCCCAAAAGCGCACGGGGAGAGTTTGAGTAGTAGCCGAGATGGGTGACTGACGGTGGCGGCATGGCTGTGCAGGCGTCACATAGTTTTTTTACCTCTTGCTTATGTGCATGCCATGTGGACTGATGCTATAATTCTTCAAAAAGTACCATACGCTTTGATGGTGTGGCGCTCAATAGCAAGCTTATGTTGTTTTGTTTTCTAGAAGGATCAATTGGACCCAAGGGTGTGGCTGATGCGAAAGCAGGGAGATAATCGGATTTGATGGTATGCACATAATTTGCCAACACATTTTTTTCTGCCTTGCATAGGCTGTTTGCTTGGCGAAAAGCTTCTTTCAGACCAGTTTGCTAAGATACCGATATTTTTCCTCATTGTTTTCACTTTCTGCAGTTCACAGTCCTTATGGTTAGCTTGGTTTATTTGCAGATCAAAATTTGCACTTGCACTGGAAGGTCATCATCTTCATCGCTTTGTAACCTTAAGAACAGAGATATTTCAATGACATGCAAAGGCTGCACTGGTGAATCAACAGCAGACAGAGGCGGGCCGTCGTGTAGCAGCAAACTTAACAGTATGGGTTTGGAGCTCCCAAGACCTATAAATCCTGAGGTGAGATGGAATACTGTAAACAGAAGGCAAAGAGCCGTGAGGAGAGCAAGGACCTTCTTTGGAGAAGACAGAAGTAAGAATGGAATTGGGTCTTTCTATTTATTTGGCAGTGCTACAAACCAAGATATGTCACAAGATGCTACAGTCTCTGAATCTGAGAAGGTTCTTACTTTCTCCATTGAAGTACAGTGAAATAATTTACTCAATACGTTCATTAATGACTAGTTCCTGAATGATCTGTGACTCTGTTTTTGCAGCTTGGGGTATCCATTCTCGGTAGACGCTTTTGTGATCCCATGGAAAGTATTCCTATTAAAAAGAGAAGATTTCATATGGATTGTTCTCCATCACCTCCGCCCACTCCATTGCTAGTGGATCCATATGAAAAAATATTGGGCAGCTCTTCTGGAGGTATCAGATCCTATGAGAAGCATTCTAAGGCTAAGATGCAAAGGGTTGAGTGCAAGGAGGACAATCAAGGTAGTTTTGATACCGATGATTTCTCTGGTATATCAATGCTAGCTGCTGCTGCTTGTGAGAGTGAGATGGATGGTGACATATTAAATGGGGCATGCTCAAAGTTAGCTCACTCTATAGAAGAAAGGAAGCTGGAAAATACTATGGATGGCACCAAATTGAATCTATCACATGACAACGAGGATAGGCCTCTTGGGTCATCTAATTCTGCTCCAGATGTGAAGCGCTTGTTTGTTACCACACCAGCTAACTCAGAAAATCTTGTTGAAGCGGCATCTGCTCCCGGAATAGATATCGCTTCTGATGCTAAATCTTCAAGTTTTGCAATCATAAACAGCTCAGGCAATCGAGAAAAAACCATAGTTTCCTCACAAGACGGAGTTGCGCAAGCGCAAAACCATTCCAATGTATCTCGTGATTCTAGGCTGCACTGGGATCTTAATGTTGCCATGGAGGCATGGGGCACCAATTGTGGTGACGAAAATGAGTCTACAGTTGCTACTGTAAGTGATCGTAATGATGCTAGAAATGACATTAATAAACCACAGACATCTCATGGTCACTTTGGCTCAACAGACGCTAGTGATATAGCTGATCACTCTGTTGACACAAGTCATATGGCTGATGCACCAAAAGATGTGTGTGTTGATACAAAGGTCACATGCTGTTCTCCTGGTGATAATTCATCCCACCCTTTCCAAAACTTGCAGCCATTGGATTCTGAATCTGTAGGGATAGATGCCCTTGCAGAAACCATTGATTTGCGGGACCTTATGGAGTCACACATAGTATCTGATCCGAAACCTACTCTTACCATTGAGCATTTTCCTTCTATTGCAAATGTGGAGAAAATTGATGGTTCACATCCCCCACTTGTTGATCGTGAAGGTTTATCTCACTTATCTCCTGTGAATGGCCATTTTCCTTCTATTGCAAATGTGGAAAAAATTGATGGTTCACATCCCCCACTTGTTGATCGTGAAGGTTTATCTCACTTGTCTCCTGTGAATGGCCATGATGGAAATAATTCACTTCAAACAAGTGAACTGGGCTCCGCAGGGAAGCCTTTGGCAAGCAGATTAGTTTCTGAGGAAAGCACAAACCTTCCAACAATAGCCACTTACCATAAAAAAGTTACTGATTTTGACTGTAGTGATAATAAACTTGAAGAAGCATCTGAACAAAGCATATCTGAATGTAAGAACCAAGAGCTTTTGGATGTTGATTCAGGAAAGAAGGGTGAAAATGGCACTGATGTATTTTATGTCAGCAACAGAACCACAGATACAGAAAATCTCACTCATCCAGAGGACAATCCAGGGTCTTCAGATTGTGATATTGCTCATGCGCACGAGGAAGATGGTGCTGATGCAGCTATTAATTCTAAAGACCGTGTAATTGCTTGTGCCAACAGTAGCAGTGGAGAAACATACTACATTTCAGGTGTGGATCCTCAGATTCCTGGTCCCAGTTCAGAATGCCACAAGCCAGAATCTAATGATGCGGGTAGTATTGTGGATTCACGAGCTGCAGCACACAGCTACCTGAATGGTGGTGAAAATGAGCTTAGGAAGCACTTATCGAATGCTTGTTTAGAGCAGTGCTATGAAACTGACACATCACATATCAGCAAAAATCTAGCTGGGGTTGGAATGGTTGATGTTGAGGAGGATGATTCTCAATATGAGGATGGGGAACTTAGAGAATCCGGTGATCGTTATTGGGCGGGTGATGGATATGAAGTTAAATGTGCCAACTGGCATTATGAGGTATCGGATTACAAGAACGACACACCCTCCCATGGCCTCGCTCCTCTCCATAGTGATATGTTTCCAAAGAACGTGGATATTCCTGTTAATAGTTACAATGGAACACAACAATCCAGAAAAAAGGAAGATGCTGCCGTTTCACCTGTCTCATCTAAGCGTTCATGGTTAACAAACTGCTTAGATGGTGGACCTGATGTTGATGGAAAGGCTCAAAGCATTAATTTGAGAGGTGATGCTCAGATATATGGGATAAACTCAGGCCGTGTGACAGTTGGATCAGCTACAACAGGCAGCCAGTCTGAAAGGTGCAATGATGGCCTAGGTGATGATATGCTAAGCATCAGAATGAAGAACACAGGTTGGGATATGTTGCCCAAAGATCAAAAACACCCTCAACATGACCCAAGGGATGTGACTCATTCGTCTAACCATTGTGCTGTGACTTCATTAGATAAATCTGAAGATGATGAGTCACTGCAAAAAATGGGACCATCAAATAGAGATTTTGGACGCGTGGAGCAGCAAAAATCATTTGATAGACTACAGAGAAATGAATTAAGCAGGTAAATTATGAGTGGCTTTGTTTTGTCATCTTACAGGTAGTCAATTGCAATTCCTGCCAATTTTATCATGACATCATTGGCTAATATCATGATACCCCCTATTTTATGCAGATCTGATGATGGTTATGGTTCAGGCTCAAAAGCTGAAAGGTCAATGAACTCTCATAGATCACATGGCATCTATGACGCATCACGGCATATTCAAACAGGCGTCCGGTGCGAATGGGTGGAAAATTCAAAACATCCCCGTTCTACTAGGCGTAAATCACCTGAATATTACAATTATGGCCCATCAGGTCCAAGGAATGCTGCAGAAGCTGCTGTCGCAAAGATGGAGAGCAATGGCTTTGTTGTTGCACGTGATGGCACTTTAGTAAGAGCTGTTGATGGTGCAACTGCTGGTAAAATGGACAGAAGGATGAGAAATAATTTAAGTACCTCATGCGGCCCTTTGTCCGGACGGGGTTCCCCAATTAACAGGGATGGTGCTTGTGGGATGTCCAGAGGTCCTGCGCATGCTAGGGAAGCGTCTCCAGAGCGGCACTTTGGTGTGAATAGTAACCGATCTGGTCGATATGGTCCTGAGATGGAGAAAGGTCATACTACTGATGGAAATTTGAGTTCAGTTCGTTGCTTGATGCCTAGTAAACAACGAGGCATCTCGACAGCTAGATCATCACTTAACCTTTCGCGTACTCATAGCAGATCTCCATCTGGGTCGAGGTCTCGGTCCCCACATGATTGGGCATCACCTAGGAACAGAAGGAAGATAATAACAAGTGGAGGCTCAACTTTACGGAGGCATAGTAGATCTCCACCTAATCACATAGCTAATGGTAGAATTGGTAGAATTTCTTCACCTCAAAGACAACCTGGATATGATAATCGAGCTATGCGTTACAGCCCTCCATCAAGAAGCAACGCTTACTCCCAACATACTTCAACATGGGTTGATGCAAGGAACAGTTTAAAGGCAGATCTTTCTGGTCATGATAAAAGATATTCAAGGAGAAGCCCTCCTCCCAGGGTTACCTCACGTAACGACAGATTTGATGTAATGGACTCTCAAGGACGATCAAGGTCTGGAGAATTCTACCGTCCGACACAGGGAAGACTTCCTTATGGTTACCATAGGGCAAATAAGCATGATGGAAATGGTGATGATCATAGGGAATACACTGATAAGTATGGGGATCATTCTGTCAAGCCGTATGACCGGAATGGTGCTGTAAAGCAATTCAGAAATAATACTGTAGATAAATTTCGAAGTCGCATCTCTGCTCCCAGATCACCAGAACTCCAAAGAAGGGCTAGTCCTCGGAGATTTGACAGGAGCTTTGAGAGGTAGCTGACTGTGAATTTGCTTCGTAGATCTCAAATGTACAATAAAGGTCCATCCAGATGACAACTGGAAAATGCTGCAAATCCTTGATGCTTAAGGATTTGATGGTGGACTCCCTTGGCAGCAGTGCCTTTTCTGCTTCTGCTGCATATGTTCATGGCACAAATGCTGAATTATGCACTTCTGTGGGGTGGTGGGATGAGATTAACTTCACAATTTTCCTTTTCCGTTTGTAAATATTTATATTTGTAGTAGAATGACAATCACTGGTTTTTCAGCTTTATAGCTTTCTTTTTATTTCTGATAGTCTCTTGTATATCTCTTTTGCTCTTTTTAATGGGCATTATCCCTGTATGAGGTCCATTTAAACATGAAGAATCGATTATTTTGAGCTCGAACACTTGTTTTCTTTTACATTTCTGCATTCATCTGGCATTTTATATTATCCAACAGTTTGCGGGGTGTGTTTTATGTGTTCTTGAATACATTTAATTTACAGTGCCTGTGGCTATTTCACCCTGCCCAAAAGCTGGGCAGCTGTGAGGTGAATAATTTCTTCTTTCCTCTTATGTTTTCCTCTAATCTCACGAAATTGACTTTGATGTTTGTTTCTCAGGAGAAAGGTTGGCTCAATGGCTTAATGCTTTTGACCTTTTGTAGATCCAAGAGGATACCAAGGTGCTGCAGCCACTGTTAGTTCTGTTCCATTTCTCGAGTACTTTTAAAAGTGATTGCTTTCTGGAGTACTGGAGTACTGGAGAAGACTCGACCATCTGTCTTCCTGCCTTTCCAAGGTTTAGCATGCCTTTTTTTTTTAAGAAAAGGTATAGCTCCACGTCCACAGGAATTAAGGGGTTCTTAGTAGTATTGTTTGTTGATTATCATGCATTTGTTTAAGCGATTGGTTATGAACATAGGGCTGCCAATTGTTTTTGAGTGGTCAGGTCCCAGACAGCCCCAGCTAGACATCATAGCATTATTTTTGTCTTGTGAAATGGGCAATGAAGTCCTGACCTGATTGTGGCCTAAATATATGATTCGTATAATATGGGGCAATAATATTTTAAGTAGACAATTGGTTAACAGGTCAGTAGAACATGGCTGATTCTTGGAACGTATACATGTACATATTACATATAGATAATGGATTTAAAATTTGTACTCTAGGGTGTGTGTTTGAGGGAGCCTCACCTAGTTTCGATAGCATATTGAGCAATATCAAAGAGGGGACTCAGCTTTGGTGTATAGTGGGGGCCAAAGGGCTCCGTAGTTTATGGCCATGATGCCCCTTTCTTGGTGTTGGTCGTGAGCCAGTGTGTGTGGCGAGTTCTAGTGTGGGGGTTTTTTGCCCTTTAAAGGGCTGTATGAGTCATTTAGACTTATTTTCCTTCTTAATATAATGATGCGTAGCTCTTCCGCATGTTCGAGAATTTTTTTTTCAAAGAAACCGTCTAGAATTAAATAGATTTTTGACTGATTATTTGTGTCAGCATGCGATGGTTTTGTTAACGTGTAAATCACATTAAGTTGGTTAATCTGACGAACACAATTACTGAACGCGTTGCGGTGTACTTAACAAACATGTGAATCCATTTTGGTATGTGTTTAAGTTTTACAGATCTAAATGAATGACATTGCATAATGACCTCATGCTGAATTGCTGAGTAATATCTATTTGTTATCAAGTTTTTGGATGTGTCACATTCATTTTGTTTGAAGTCTTCATATTATATGTCAGTATAATTAACATGGAGAGTCATCATGTTCTTTGTAGTCCAGAGAATGCATCCATATTTCACCAACGTGGAAGATTCACTATCTTGACTAGTAGAAATATTATAATATATAAATATGATTTGATTGGCAATCATATGCCATGTATGTGTTTAATTTGTGCAATATTTCATATTCTGTTCTAGCTTTGTATAACCTGGCTTATACAATGTTGGCACTAAATATTAGTATGCGAAGATGGTTGTCCTGCTGATCGAGAGTATCTGGCATAATCTCATTCACTCAGGTTCCCCCCTTAAAAGTGAAACAGCTGTTTTCCCCCCTTGTGTGCTTTGGATAGTAGCAATTTTCTGGAACTTGCGGTTCCTTCTCTTGGGCTTCATTGTGAGATAGAGTTTAGTTCTGTGCAGGTCATCTTGACACGTCCCAAGTAAGATTCAGTGCTGTCAGGTTGACTCCAGCAGTAAAGGTAAAGGTAAAGGGTACAAAACGACACTGTAGCGACACTGTTTACATAGAGAGAGGTAGTTGGAATAGTGGATAGATGGGGGTTTTACCCCATCTGCTGGCGTCGGCCTCATTAGAGAGACTGCAGATTGGTTGTTCAAACTTGAAATGAATGGCATGTTCTGCATATCAAGTCATCCCTATGTAATTATGGTAGTACTGTGGCCACTATGCAAGGTAACAAAACGGGTCTGAGATGAAAACAAAAACTAATAGTGCTTGTGCTTGTAGTACTCAGTAATCCGATTCTTCTATACTACTGCTGTAGTGCATGAAAGCTTTGATAAGCTTAATAACCCTTTAGCTTTGTGTGCATTTACCATATTGTCGTCAGCCAGTGCCACACGAGTTTCAAGTGCCTGGGCCCTTTAGCTTTGGGTGCATTAACCACCTTGTAGGCTGCCAACTAGTTTCAGGAGCCTGGGAGCCAGCGGTGATCAAGGTTGATAACCAGCAATTCGGACTTTAGGCTGGTGTTCCCTCTAATACCAGGTGTTATCAGAAAGCATATTGGAGCATAGGAAAATTTTAAGGGGATGCTTCTTCCACTGCAGTAATCATTACGTACAGATCAAACCAGGATC
The DNA here is from genome assembly GCA_022530915.1 of Paspalum notatum. NCBI lineage: Eukaryota > Viridiplantae > Streptophyta > Magnoliopsida > Poales > Poaceae > Paspalum > Paspalum notatum. The sequence goes on from CM039691.1 coordinate 9,447,913, forward strand.
CAAGATATCTGCATGACAGCTTTTGTGTTTTTTTTTTTGACGCCATGACAGCTTTTGTGTTGCTTGATTGCTTGCAATGCAGGACCTCTGTTACCTCACGGACCACACGGCAGTGATGTTCAAGTTCGTTGTCCTCCAATTTTTCTTGTTTGGCTACACTCTCCTCACATAAATTTGTAGGGATCTGACGGCAGCAGTCACTACACTTATTCATCAGATGACAATGCTGTATCCATTGTTGAGAACATGGATCTGCTTGTTTTGATCAAACGTGGAGTCTGGTTTCTGATATATGATGATGATCCAGTTCGGGGGCCAAACATATTCCCCCCGATCCAGTTTTTTTTGGTGGAACTATGACAGCCAAAGAAACCATCTTTTAAGAAGATTGCTAGCACATTCAGGGCTTGGTCGGTTGCCCTGGTTTTAGAGGGGATTGGAGGGGATTTAATCCCTTGCTAAACCTTGGAATTTCCCCTAACTGAACAAAGCTTTATTATACCAGATAACAAATTTGTATCTTGAAGCAGAAAATTGAAAACTTGGGTTCAGTCACTTATCTATCTTGTTGAGTTTATCCCGGTCAATTGCTGCAACATGGGTTCCACTACATTTTGATGAACTAGTCTTCAAAAAATAAACACGGCCCAAGCTGATCGATCATTTGTGTAAGATCGATCTGATACACTTTATGATCGTTTTGATTTGTAGCTGGCTATTTCTGCAAGTGTTGGGAACAAGCAGACAATGGCTCACAATCTGTGGGACCTTTCCTGCAACTCTGTTGCAGAAGCCTGGAATAAAGCATCCACAAAGGCATCAACATGCCATCTCGAAGCAGACCAGGCTGAGAATCTCCTGTACTTGTTGCAAACATTTGCTCCTCTGAAGCCTGTTCAGGAAAATGCCGGAGGTGTGAGCGCTCCTGAACCATCCAGACGGTTTCACATGGTGGCTAGTTGTCACCGAAAAGATGTTGGAAACGCGCTATTTGGTTGCAGGAATCAGGTCTCCGAGCCCACCGAGCAACGATTCCCAAACCCATTTGGCGTACTACTAGATCACGTCCGATGCGTCTCTGTTTGCAGAATATGTTTTGCCAGCTTTCGCCTTCTCAATCTGGTGGCAATCTGGCAAGTATTTCGTGAGATTTACTCGCATCCGCAACCTTGTCTGTTTAGCAATAATGCGAAACATGCACAGCAGACCATTTCGTTCATTTTAAACGCATTTGAAGCAGTGTTTAGGCTTTCGTTTTTGGGAAAAAAAAAAATCGGACCCCGGCAATAGAACCGAAATTTGCCAAAAATCAGAAATTTTGATCCGAAAATTTCAAAATTTTGAAGTAATGAAGTGAAATGTGCTTAATAAAGGAGCCACTGTCACCTGGACCTGGTTGCTCTCCAAAGAAATCTCAAGCTGCCTCGTGTATAATCGTATAGATCAATGTCTAGTATTTCTACGCTTTCTGTGTTTCCTCTTTCCTGATTCAACAAAGCAATAACATTTCTGTTCAGTGTTTCGTTATGTTTTATTGTACCAAATTTATCGCGGTCATGAAAATGTGCTGTACTGCTATATGGCATCCTTGCTTTCCTGTTCAGGGGTCACCGGGTTACTGGGCTAGTAGGCCTGCAGAACAAGCCTTTCACTATGGTCAGTAGAAATCTCTCGCTCGGAAGCGAAGAAAGAGATTACTTGACATGTGAAGGGTGCAGGTGCAGTTGCTGTGTATGTTTCACAGAAATGCGGTTCAGAGGCCAAATATATCCGCCTGGCTTGAGTTTTAAGCGGCAAACGGAAACCGAGGGAGAGTTCTTGTTTCCATGAATTTTGTAGTCTCAACCTCCAACCTTCAGTTTCAGGTGCATTCCATTCAACTCACAAAGACCTTTGTGGCCTTTGACCTCTAATGGCGTCTCGAGGTTTGTGATACATCCTATTCAGACTCTTTACTCCTCTCTGAAGTGACTTACCACAATTATTTTCTGCTACTTGCATCAAGTGGACACGAGCAACGTTCCTTGTAAGAGCCTCTGTTCTAGATAAGAGAATCATATATGGTGAAAGACTGAAAGTGAAGAGAATAGAATAAAGTCACGCAGAAATATTTCTTTAAGGTATGACTTTACCATATGATTACACTTCTGAACTCAGATAAAATTTCATTGCAGTGGACTTCAGCATTTGTTTACAGGAATGTATGAACTATCATGATTCAAGTGTGGGTCGTGAATTCAGATAACACCCAACTGTGACAAGTGAATGAATTGACTGGGATATTTGTGCCCCACCCATGCAAGCTTATCATGAACCCTAGTGAAACCATGAGCCCAAATCAAGGTGTCAACCGAAATGCCTTTGCCTTAAACAATTTGTTTCAATATTGAAGATATCCTGCCTCTTTTCACTTAGTGGAACGATTGATGGTGCACGCCGGTTGTACTTAACTAATGCAGTTTATCTTAACCATGCGGGTTGCAACTTTATGCCCAAGCACTCCCCCACTAACCACAAACAACTCTCGAATTCACCAATTTGGCCTCTGCTTTTGAGTCAAAAGTCAGTCAAAACACCTTTCTTCCACTTAGTTGATTGCTACCGTTGCATATACAAGCAAATGTGATCGACGAACCAGAAATTATAAGGAATACACGAGCTTTTTGTTTAAGCGAATCTAGGAGGCAATGGTGGTGATGGCCAAAGGTTTCCGAGGTGCGGGTGGGTTTCGATGTTCTCCGATAACCAGTGGGTATACATGGAGCTCCAGGCGGTTCCACAACCGGTGGACGGTGGCAGTGGCATTAAGGGCTGATAGGTTGGCATGGCCGACAACAGAGGGCTACGGGGGCTATGTGGAGGGATAAAGTGATAATTGGGACATCGAGAGTACACTTAGACCATCCCCAACCATTGCCTAAAAAATCTTTCCTATCCACTATTCCAACTACCATTCTCTTTTACAGTAGTGCTACAGTATCAAACAGTGTTATAGGCAGTCCATATACCCAATGGCTAGGGATAGCCTTAGGGCTAGTTTGGCAACCAAATTTTTCCAAAAGATTTGAAGGAACGAAGTAGAAATTAGTTCATTTTCCTCCTTAGAAAAATAGGGTTATCAAACTAGCCCTTAGGGTGGTTTGGAAGGGGAGCGAAAGGGACGAGGCTCCACTACCATTGGAGTGAGCCACTGACAAGTGGGCTTGGTCCCACTTCACCTATCAGTGATCCAACGCCAGCGGGATTGGTCCCACCTATCAGTGATCCAATGCCAGCGGGAGCAACGCCAGCGGTGGTGGCAGCAAGGCCTCAAGTTCAAATTGGTTCATATGGACAACTGTGTGAAGCAGCGGAGATCACTAGAGCTGGTGGGAGCGTTGAAGAGGGATGGTGGCAGGAGGATGACATGGAGGACGGCATGGACATGCTCGTGAATGTCGGACCCGTTGCGTGATGACTTTTCCTTTTGTTTTGATTCACACTAAATTCGAATGGTTCCATGTTAAATTTCTTGATAGGCTGATGAAAAGGCGAAACCTAGAATGAAGTAACCAACCAAACTTGTGAAAAAAAAAATATAAAGGATTTAACTTGTTAGGCTTTGTTGCTTTGCAACAATTGGATGCTCCACCTCGTGTATGTATATATATATATATATGCAGGGAGCCTAGTGCAAGCTGGCGCTGGCACTGGCACTGGCACTGGCACTGGCAGTTGCGAAGAAAACAAGGCCACGAGATGGCATTTGGCATAGTCGGCCTCGCGCTCTCATTGCCACTCTTGCTCTTGCTTACAAGGGCCGTATGGATTACCGTCTCCTGCTACTACCTGACGCCGCGGAGGATCCGGACGATCCTGGCCGGCCAGGGCGTGCACGGCCCTCCGCCACGCCCCCTCGTCGGCAACCTCCGCGACGTCTCCGCTCTGGTCGCCAGGGCCACCGCCGGCGACATGGGCTCGCTCAGCCACGACATCGTTGGCCGCCTCCTGCCCCATTACGCTATATGGTCCAAGGTGTACGGTGAGTATATATGCTATATATGTAGCCCATCCCGGCCGTCGCATTGCCGCCTTGCCGGCCGGCCGGCCGGTGCACTTTGGCGGCGGAGCTGAGACTGACCAGAAGCTCTTCCAGGGAGGCCGTTCGTGTACTGGTACGGGAGCGAGCCGCGGGTGTGCGTGACGGACGCGGGCATGGTGCGGGAGCTGCTGTCGTCTCGGCACGCGCACGTGACCGGCAAGTCGTGGCTGCAGCGGCAGGGCGCCAAGCACTTCATCGGCCGCGGGCTGATCATGGCCAACGGCGCCACCTGGTCGCACCAGCGCCACGTCGTCGCGCCGGCGTTCATGGCGGACCGGCTCCGGGGCAGGGTGGGTCACATGGTGGAGTGCACGCGGCAGACGGTGCGCGCGCTCCGGGAGGCGGTGGCGCGGCGCGGCAACGAGGTGGAGGTGGGCGCGCACATGGCCAGGCTCGCCGGCGACATCATCGCGCGCACCGAGTTCGACACCAGCTACGACCACGGCAAGCGCGTCTTCTTCCTGATCGAGGAGCTGCAGCGCCTCACCGCCCGCTCCAGCCGCTACCTCTGGGTCCCCGGCAGCCAGTGAGCACCAGTCAAAATCCTCTGCCTCCACTCACAAACAGAGTGGTAGCAGGCACACTGACAAGTGGGACCAGGTCGCCACCGGACTGGTCCTACGTGTCAGTGAATACAAGCCTTTTCGCCATTTTTTAATACTCCTATTTTTTAACAGTGTCTTCTGATGAAAAATTCATCAGGTATTTTCCAAGCAAATACAGGCGGGAGATAAAACGGCTGAACGGGGAACTGGAGCAGCTGCTCAAGGAGTGCATCCAGCGGAGTCGCGAGATCGCGGACGAGGGCAGGACGCCGTCGTCGGCGTGCGGCATGGGGCTGCTCGGCATGCTGCTGGCCGAGACGGAGAAGAAGGCGGCGACCAGGTCCGGCGGCACCGGCAACGGTGGTGAGCTGGGGTACGACGCGCAGACGATGATCGACGAGTGCAAGACGTTCTTCTTCGCCGGCCACGAGACGTCGGCGCTGCTCCTCACCTGGGCCATCATGCTGCTCGCCACGAACCCGTCGTGGCAGGACAAGGCGCGTGCCGAGGTCGCGAGCGTCTGCGGCGACGCCCCGCCCACCGCCGACAACCTCCCCAAGCTCACCGTGGTAATTAAGCCGTTCATCTCGGATTATTCTCGGCCCGGCGAAGAACCACGCGCGTTCCATCCATCCACCCGATTGGATAGTGATTGTTTCTTGGTACGTGCGTGCGTGCAGTTGCAGATGGTGATCAACGAGACGCTCCGGCTGTACCCGCCGGCGACGCTGCTGCCGCGGATGGCGTTCGAGGACATCACGCTCGGCTCCGGCTCCGGCGCCGGCGAGCTGCGCGTGCCCAAGGGCGCGTCGGTGTGGATCCCGGTGCTGGCCGTGCACCACGACGAGGCCGTGTGGGGCGCGGACGCGCACGAGTTCAGGCCCGACCGGTTCGCGCCGGGGCGCGCGCGGCCGTGGGCGGGGCGCTTCCTGCCGTTCGCGTCGGGGCCCCGCAACTGCGTCGGCCAGGCGTACGCCATGGTCGAGGCCAAGGTCGTGCTCGCCATGCTGCTCTCCAGCTTCCGCTTCGGCATCTCCGACGAGTACCGCCACGCGCCCGTCAATGTGCTCACGCTCCGGCCGCGCCACGGCGTGCCCGTGCGCCTGCTGCCGCTGACGACGCGGCAGTAGGCGTCCTCGGTCGTTTGGCTGCGTAGCACGAGCGTGACGTTTGCTCTTGTGTTCTTCGTTCTTTCCTAGTAGTACAATTTTGGGACATTTTTGTCTTTTTTTTTTTGTCTTCAGTAGGGGGCAGAAAATTTTGTGCTTCAATTCGCGACGGATGGCCTGACATGTAGAAATAACGTAATATATTTGGAGTCAACGTTTTGTTGACTGTGTTTTTGCCACTGAAAAACAATCTTTTATATACTAATAATAAGACTGTAGAATGTACTATAATTGAGGAAAAAGATGGCATATCGGAGAGCTGGAATGCATGTTTTTTTTGAAAAAAGATGTAAGCAACTTCTTATTCCAAAATTGAACCATATCATGAAAAGTTGAATTTCATCTGTATATGAAAACAGCAAAGAATACTTTTCATCTCCATGTGACAAGGCGGCGATGTTGACTAATATATAATTGCCCACTTGTGCACTTGGCCAGAAAGAAAAAAAAAGGGTTTGTAGTGCCCTTGCTATAAAGCGCATATCCAATAGTAAGTCAGTTTGCTAGCTATAGTATAGTACTAGTACATGTCACTGCTAATAATATTTAACAAATTAACAGGTTTAAGGATTCCATGCACAAATGTAATATCCTACATAGTTAATAACGAGGTAAAATTAAACTAATTTAATGTGATATAATAATGAGTGGCAGCGGCTCACAAGACTTGAGGCGGAGGACGACTTTTGATCACTCAACTTCTATTTCTATTTCTGGAGTGAAAAGCTTATTCTTTAATTTGTGCCATGATGCATGCCATGGAGCCATTCTCGGTGTAGGAGTTTTGTTTCACGGCTTCTAAGAGAGCCATATCATAAAAAAAAATAGTTTAAGTCCACGAATGAAACAAAACATTTAATGCATGATTCTATTTCACAATTTCATAAGACTATTTTTAGCGGTAGTTTCATCTGTGTTTTAATCTTAATAAATGTATAAGAAAAGGTGCTGACATGACAAGAATTACCGAGAGATATGCGAGATTTCATGTGCATAATCTAGAGATACAAGGTTATCTATACAAAATTGATGTGACACTTTTAAAAACAAGAAAATAAAACTAAGCACCAGAAATAGCCTAGGCTAAAGTTGTTGGCAAATTTGTTTTTGTTGTTTCTAAGGGATAGTAGGGTTTGTTCCCAATCATTTATTTTGGGGTGGAGTGGGGTGGGAGGGTGTGTGTGGGTGTGGGTTGGAGGGGGGGGGGGGTGGGGATGTGGGGTCTGCCTAGGAAGAGTATGGCACACGTATGTAGTATTGGCATTGGTGTCCTTGTTCCTCGGATGTTGCTGGGCGAAGGACGTTAGACCCACGTACACCTTAGTTCTACTCATGGGTGAAGTGGGAAGTACTAAGATGAAAAAGATATATTTCAGTTATGGATGATAATCATATATACCGTTTTTGAGAGATTTTACAACATTCGGAATTAATGTTAGCCATTTGTTGGCGATGATCATAGGCTATAAACATAGAGGAATATGAGAATTAAAATGGTGGACCCAGTGGCGGATCTAGAAATTTGAATATTTCAATGTTAAGGGGGCCAATAGCACTAAAATTTTAAATTTGAAAATTATAGTGCAAATTTTTTGACCATGGGGAGGCCTGCCCCTCCCTGTCTCTGGCCCTGGTGGATCGAAACGTAAAATTATTGGGTTTGGAACCTGTAAGGAAAATGGACCTTAAGCCTTGTGATTAGTTCCATTTAAGTGATTTTGATGGTTGAAGTGACAATGTACTGTTGGGTCTAATTTGTGTGTGAGAATATTTCTCTAAGTCCCAGGGTGCAAGTAGAAGACTTAGGGAACAAACAGCTCAAAGGTGGAAGCAAAAAGTACAAGAAAAGCCCCATAATTCGAAGCGTGATGCACGACACGGCGGCCCGTTGACTGGCCATCGGGCAAGAATTTTGCATGCACCGGACGATCCGATGGAGCCCCATCGGACAGTCCGATGAGACGAAGAAGCCTCAAGTTGAAGATTCAAGACCCGATGAAAATTACACGCATCAAACGGTCTGTTGGAACCATCGGACATTGTAGGCAGTGGAGAGGAGCAGACCAAGTCTCGAGGCTTTGAACGCATTGGTCCACCATTGGACGATATGGTGGAACCATCAGACATTCTAGACATAACACTCAACAAATCAAGACCATGAGCCAATTTCACGCATCGGACAGTCTGATGGTAGCACTGGACGGTTCGGTGCTCACAATGGTCAAATGAAGATTTTAACGGTCGACTCCAACAACTAGTTGGGTGTACATATCGGACAATGGTCGCAGTCTGCGAGATGCAACTGCTCCTCAATGGCTAATTTGAAGGTTTGGGTTATAAATACCCCTTGACCAGCCTTCACAGTATGGTTGGTGACTCCTGAGTTCATTCTAGTGTTGAGACACATATTTGAGATCCCAATCTATCAAAAGAGCAAATAGACACGTCTCGGTATAGTTAGTGCTTGCGAGCAAACTTGCTTAGGCCTTGTTAGCGTATAGCCTTGGTTGTGACCAAGTGTTAGTGTGACATCCATGCTTGCAAGCATGTCGTCTTTGTAAGAGTGGGTCTTGTATTCTCGCGAGACCCTATGGAGTGTGGAGTGGCCACCACCTTACTTGTCAAGGGAGGGAGGCCCTCGGCGTTTTGGCCAAAAGCTCACCTAGTAGAGACGACAAAGAGCCTCCGTGAGAGGGCCCACAGAAGACCCTAGTGACCTTGCCATCCTCTTCCCTTGCGAGGGAGAGACCTAGTCCTTGTGAGGGCTACGCGAGAGTAAGGGCCCGTGTGGGTGTGTATCGGGGATATCTGGAGTTACCCGCACGGGTTGCCTGACCTTTGCGCGGGTCACTTTGCCAACCTCCTTCCTTACTAGGATTGAGGCTGGAGTCCTTGCGCAGACTTTGTGAGAGCAAAGCCTTACGAGGGGCGCCAAACGAGAAGTAGGGGGAGACTTGCGAATCTTCCTGATACCTCGGTAAAAAGTCTCTGTGTCTCCATCTTGTGTCATCGTCGCCATCATCAACAGGAGTTTGCACTTTGATACCTATCTCTTTAAGCTTACATATTATATTCTTGCAATTGTGTGCTTACTTTTTTAGACTAGCTTAATAGATTAGTTTCTAGGTGTAATTAGGTTGCAAGACTTAGCCATAGTAGAGTTAGTAACACTTAGCAAAACTTTAGTGCACATAGCTAGTTTTATCTTGCATATGTTTTGCTTAGTAGTTGTAGTTTTTAGAGAGCCTTAGTTTAGAAACCCTAATTCACCCCCTCTTAGGCGTTGGTCCAACGTTCAGAATCTAACATAAATATTTTAAATCATTTATATAGAAGGAACTTTCGGTCCCTTCCAAACACTATAAAAAAAATCTATGGGTTCAGCGATGAATCAAAATATTGGAAAATGACTTTTTTAAGATCAACATTTTCATCACCAACGGGACAGTCTGATCGGGACTTTGACCTCCCAAGACTGAGCATATCTTCAACCTCTTGCTCAAGGAAAAGTAGCTCAAGCTGTCTGCCGATCATCAGATCCCATCAGTCGAAGCACTACAAGGATGCAAGCACTGCAAATGACACAACTCCAACACGCAGAAACCCGTGAGTGCAATTTGTTGCATCAACAGATCTAGTCGGCCATCGAGGAAGGCTAAATGATTTTTTGGAAAGTAACAAATGAAGCTTGACACAAATCCTTTCCTATTGGTAGTCAATTTCCTAGGGCAAAGGCTAGGCTGATCCAAGCGATTGGCCCTTACCACAAGTATCGGCCCAAGTCTAAGCAGCTCATCGGCATGTGTGCTTACCAATACCAGGGAGGAGAAGCGCCAATGCGGAGCCGATGAAGAAGAGCGACATCACCACCAACAACGTTGGTATTGAGAAGATTGATATTTCTATCACGATAGGCGCCATGACGAAAGACCAATACCGCTACAACAAACGTTGTGAGGAGGAGCGGTACTACTATGAGACGCAGAACTACCACGAGCATTGGGCTTGCCCCTTCTTCTGTTTTTGCTAGAGCGAAGGTGTACCTAGGCTGCCAACTGTCGATGACTGTACAGAATGCTCAAGACCTCAGCACTCTGAGCACTGCACATTTGTCTTTCAGCGCTTGGGTCACGCCACATTGCCTTGAAGACCAAGCCCACAACCAACCTCGACACTATCAGTCAGCTGATGAAGAGCAAGAGCAAGCCAAGCGAGGGCCTTATCAATGGCAAGCCTATTACCAAGATGATGGTGGACAGTGAAGCTGTGGTCAATCTCATGCCGTACTCTGTATGCCACAAGATTGGTAGATTAGATGAGGATTTGATCAAGACCAATGTCACCCTCAATTACTTCAAAGGCAACTCGACTCATGCCAAGGGAGTACTCAACGTCTAAGGGACTCAAGTGTACCGAGTTTGGTCTTTCGTCCTGACTATGATGAGCGCTTGCCAATACCGAAGACCTACTAAGGGACATGCGGGCAAAATCCCTTTCAAGCGGATTGAGAGGCGGCGCTAGAGTGGACTTGGCGTGACAAATTCCATGCCAAGTGGACTAGTAGGTGACTCGGGTTGCGATCCGAATTAGGCCCGGACCATAAGTGTAACCTTGCGCCTGGGATGGTGTCATGAGCCGTAAAATCACTCAAGATGAGAAGCCCACGATCGTTTCCTGGTTTGAGCACCAAAACCGGGGCCCAAGAGCATTTCCTGGTTCCGCCATCAAAACCATGAGTTGGTTGCTGGTGTTGCCAAAACCAGAGTTATCCAAAAGGGGTGGACTACTAGACATGTGGAGAAAATTGGGAGATTACTTTGGGACGAAGAAGATCAAGGACTCCATCGTGTTCGTCTCCGTCTCAATTACCTACGTCTTTTCAGGCCTCTACAGGCGTTGTAGTGTTAAGAGTCTGTAAGATAGGGGGTTAAGTGAAAAACTGCTTAGGGTTTGAGTCTGTAATATAAATAAGGAGAAGGTTGCTCTTAATTCTCTCTCTTGACTGGTTTGGACTTGTGCTTAGGGATCTCTAAACCTCGGTTTTCTAAATCTAAGCAAGAGCTTCAAGAAAAGTGAGATATAGCAAGAGATGCCATGATTTACATGATGCAGAGGGCATAGTCAACCGTGGTACAAGGAGTCTTCACACTAGGATAGGGTGAGCCACTTGAGGATTCATTTTTATTCTAGCACCCTATCCTATCGAACGCGCAAGAAAAAGTTGGGTACTCCGGAAATACTATCGGCTTAACAGCCAATACGGTGGGGATCATCCAAGGTTTAGGATCTATTCCTAAGCCCAAGATGTGGGCTATGTGATGGTGCTCTTTCTCAGGCCTACTATAGAAGCTATCCCTAGGGTGATTTAGCATATATCAGAAGGGAAGACAACATGAGGGATATACCCTTCAATTGGAAAGATGCCAATGCAGGACCTTGCTCTTCAACGAGTTTTCATGATTTCTCCAGTGATAGCCAAGTAAGCTCTTACTTTGGTTGACCAGTCCTTCTCTTCAATCTAGGGATGGCCACGGTCTACTCTGGATTTTTTGGGGCTTGTGGAATTCTTGAGAAGGATCGACAATTGTAGTAGTGGATTGGGGACTCAGAGGATCCATGGTCAGGAAGTTCAACCCTGACGGATCATACAAAAAATGAGGGATATATGACCAATAACCATGGAAGGAAAGGGTCAAGCAGCAAAATAACATTGATGTGAGTCATGAAGTATAAAGAATCTACATGCATGCGAGAAAAGCAAAAACCGAGTCCTTTTGTTCGGCTTTTGATGAAGTGACTACACAGTTGCGCTGACCGGAGGCTAATCAACAAAGTTTGAATAGTGCACAGGTCCTGGCTCATGCATCCGAGAATAAAGTTGGAACCCGTGAATCAACTCTCTCTAAGAAGACTCATGCTGCACCTGATGAATATGGTATTCACGTTTAAAGGATTGTTGCATGGTTGGGCCTTTTAGTTTTGGGATAAACAAATTACCGCCAAAACTAGGGGGCATGTGTTGGCACCAAATCCTAGCCTATCTAGGGTTGCCGTCGGATCGACTGATGTGCTTCATGGGTCTCCCGCTTAGAGGTTTACTTGTATCGATTGGGCCCAATGGGCTATGTAAATTAGTACAGAAACTAATGTTAGGGTTTGCTTAGTTAGATGGATGTACCGTCGAGGTCTCCAAACTATAAATATGTAACCCCTTGTTTAGAATAAACACAACGACATACATTCTCAGGAGCGTGTGTCTTGCCACCAACTCTCAGTGCATCTCCACCCTTATTCTAAGGGTTTTCAACTAAGCGCTATGCTGATCTAATGTTTTCTCTCATAGGTTGTGTTGGGGCTGCTCAGTCTTACAACTACCATGGTAGACCTTGTACTGAAGCATTTTTATGGCAAAGTTTGCTAGTTATCCCGTGTGTTATCGATCTACTTTTCTATCTACACTCCACGCTATAGATTTATATCATGTGCCTAGGTGTACATAGCTCGTCGGTTGCTACAATAATCCACGATATGAGCTGCAACATATGCACATGGCAACTTGAGAGATCAATGTACACCTAGCACCCTGTTCTTACATGTCCTACATGTATTTCTTTTTAGGGTAGTTAATCATCTAGATCATGGTTTTAGATAGGTTTTACCTTCTTCTTGCCACTCTTTATCGTTTATGCTAACCCACAAGGAGGCCTTCAACAAGAGATGAGCTGATCGGCTGAGCCATCAGAAGCCGATTTGAGTGATCTGGCTAGAATTTAATGTTTAGCCATGTTGTGCATTTGCAGGGCGATTCCTCGACGACCACAACGCACATTGCACCCTTCCTGGCTAGCAGGTCAAGCTAGGTGGCATGCCCGCATCGACCACAAGCCAAACCGTCCCCCGAACCACGGGGTCGGTCAATCCACGTCATAGGAAAGAAGACCGTAACAGCAGCACATCTCCCAGCTAATCGTGTGTTGGCTACCATATGATCGTTTGCCGATTTCCCGCGATGGTAGGATGTTGGCAATCCTTAAAATTGCTGTACAACTAGCACACTAAGGCTTTCAAAATGATTTGGGGGCAAGTAATGTGCCAAGGTGCGACTCATAGGTTTGGGTAGGATTGAAGGTTGGACCGATGCCTAAGAACGGGAGGAGGTGAATTAGGATTTCTAAAACTAAGGCTCACTAAAAACTACAATTACTAAGCAAAAGTTATACAAAATAAAACTAAGGGCCTGTTTGGGAGCAAAATATTCAAAACCACAGTATTTCAATACCATGGTCTACCAATTGCAATGACACAATCATAGTATTTTTTTACAGCAGTCTAACACATAGGTGTTTGGGAACACAGTATGGTTTTACAGTATTTGACTTCATCTACTCTTTCTCCATCACTTCAACAAAAACTTTGGTCTAGACCAAAGTTTCCAATACTCCAAAAATACTGTGGTACTGACAATACTATGGTTTTGGATACAGAGGTTTGCCAAACACCTTTTTACTCCGATACCATGGTTTTCTTCAATACCACAGTATTTTTTTACAATACTACAAAAATACCTTGTTCCTAAACAGGGCCTAACTATGTGCGCTAAGGTTTTGCTAAGTGTTGCTATTTCTACCGTGGCCTAGTCTTGCAACCTAGTTCTATCTAGAAACTAACCTATCAAGCTAGTCTAGGAAAGTAAGCACATAATTGCAAGAATGTAAATGCGGAAGCTAAGGAGATGTGATAGAGAATGCAAAATCCCGTTGACGATGATGATGGCACACAGTAAAGACACATAGATTTTTTTTTCCCGAGGTTTAGGGAGGCCAACGTGCTGTCTCACCCCTACTCCTCGTTAGGTGCCCCTGCAGGCTTTGCTCTCACGCAATCCTCAAAGAAGTGCGGCCTCGCCCACGCAAGGGTGGAGGATGGCAAAGTGACTTCCTCAGAAGTCAAACAACCTCGGTCGGGTCTCCGGATATCCTCGGTACACACCCACACGAGTCCTTCTCTCGTGTAGTCTTGGACTACGGCCTTGCCCACGCAAGGATAGAGGATTGTCGGGTCTGTTGGGGTCTTTTGAGTCCTTCTCGTGGAGCTACCCCACCGTCTCCACTATGGAAAGCTTTTGGCCAAAGCCACAAGGGCCTTCCTCCCTCTCACAAGTAAGGTGGCGGCCTCCGGAGGGTCTCGCAAGACTTACAAGCCCTACACTTACAAAGGATAAACATGCATGCAGGCACGGATACTAGACAAATGGGCCTAAGCCAAGATGCTAACTAGCTCTCGCTATGCCGGGATGTATCTATTTGCTCATATGGTGGTTGGGCTCACAAATGTGGTTGGCTACACTTCAAATGGGCATGGGAAATTTGTATCAACACTAGTATGAGCTTAGGAGTCACTAACCACAATATGAAGGCTGGCCAAGGAGGTATTTATAGTCCAAGCCTCAAAACTAGCCATTGGAAGCAAACTTCCCTTTTCTGCACACCCACCGGACGGTCCGGTGCATGTAATCTGCTAGCCGTTGGAGTCGACCATTGCTCTGACAATCTGACTGTTGGAGCCACCGGACCATCCGATGGTACACCACCGGATGGTCTGCTGGGTGTTGTGCAGGGTCTTTGACTTGTGTTGCCCAAGAAGGCAGCGTGAAAACGCCTAGACACGACCGCTCCTTTTCGGCCTAGAATGTCCTGTGGTGAACCACCGGACCGTCCGGTGGTGAACCACGGGACTGTCTGGTGCATACAAATGCACCAGGTCTTCAAGTCTTCATTCTTGGGCTTTTTCTTCTTTCCGGTTCGGTCAGCGGGACCGCCGAGTCAGGACAATCGCTTGCACCTTGATGGCGACTTGGGTCTTTTCTTGTGCCTTTTAGGTCCTCCTTTGAGGTGTTTGTACCCCAAGTCTACCTTTTGCATCCGGGACTTAACCAAAACCACTTATACACAAATATTAGTCCCATGGCACGTGTTGTCACATCAACCACCAAAATCACATTAGGGAACTGAGTACAAAGCTTAGGGCCCATTTTCCTTACAAGGATCAATATGGCGTCTGACCCAAGATGAGGAGAGGTGAATTGGGTCACTAATCACTTTTTCTAAAGTAGGGACCAAACTATTTGCTCAAGATAAACCTAGCATGTTCTACACAAACAAGTCAAGTCTAAGGTTTGTCTATCACAACCTTTACTTACCTAATAGTCTTGCAACCTATAGCCAAGCCGATAAAACTAAATATGAAAGAATAATGCACACAAGAAGTAAATGTCAAAATGTAAATCTAGTAAGTAAAGAATAGGGTAACGGGATGCAAACTCTTGAGAACATGATGATTTATCGCATTGTATCCATAGGACGAATGGTTTTTGTTAGTCCACGCTGCCTTTCATCGTAGAAAATCCAGGTACCAATTCTCTTCCTGTAGCCAAAAGATTAAGTTCTATTGAGATACCAAGGCAAGGTCACCACTACCATATCTCTCGGCCACCATGGCACTATCTTCACTAAGGAGCTTCACCACCAAGAAGGGGGCCTGGTCTTCCCCTACACAAAGTAGTGTCACCTCTCCACACCAATTCAGAGGATCATCAATGAGTATACATGCTTGACATAGCCAGGCATATCTTGGGCTTGCTCCCTGAAGAAGTACGCCTATTGCAAGATGTCAAGTTTCTTAAAAAGCTTTCTCTAACTTGGTTGTGGCACTAATAAGATCACTATTGATAGTTGGAGTAGATTGAATAGTTGGGCAAAACCTCCGCAATGTTTGTGGTATCCAACATACTCTTCCACTGTTTGGAAACTCTTAACGAAAATCCTTAACTCAAGTTAAATCAATGCTAGGTGAAGGTTGGACCGACGCCTAAGAGGGGGGTGAATTAGGATTTCTAAAAACTAAGGCTCACTAAACTACAACTACTAAGCAAAACCTATGCAAGTAAATCTAACTATGTGCACTATGGTTTTGCTAAGTGTTGCTACTACTACCGTGGCCATGTCTTGAAACCTAGTTCCACCTAGAAACTAACCTATCAAGCTACTCTAGGAATGTAAGCACACAATTGCAAGAATGTAAATACGGAAGTAAAGGGATGAGTAGAGAATGCAAACTCCCGATGGCGATGTCAGCGATGGCACACAAAGATGACACGGATATTTTTTCCCGAGGTTCAGGGAGACTCGCGGTCTCTACCCCCTAGTCCTCGTTGGAGCTCCATTGAGGGCTTTGCTCACGCATAGTCCTCAAAGGAATACGGCCTCGCCCTTTGCAAGGGTAGAGGATGGCAAAGTGACTTCCGCGGAAGTCAAGCCACCACGGTCGGGTCTCCGGATATCCCCGATACACACCCACCCGAGCCTTTCTCACGCGTAGTCCTCCACGGACCGAGGCCTCGCCCCTCGCAGGGGTTGGAGGATGGACAAGGCCGTTGGGATCTTTCGAGTCCTTCTCACGGAGCCACCCCACCGTCTCCACTAAGGGAAGCTTTTGGCCAAATCGCCGAGGGCCTTCCTCCCTCTCACAAGGTGGTGGCTGCCACTCCACACTTTGGAGGGTCTCGCAAGACTTACAACCGCACACTCACAAAGGATAAACGTGCACGCAGGCACGAGGATAGACAACAAGGCCTAAGCAAAGATGCAACTAAGCTCTAGCTTGCTGGGATATGTCTGGTTTTACTCTTATGATGGTTGAGCTCTCAAATGTGTGTATGAGGCTCAACACTTATGTTAGCTCAGGATTCTCCAACCACAAAGTGAAGGCCGGCCAAGAGGGTATATATAGGCCTCACCTCCAAAACTGGCCGTTAGAGGCAAACTGCCACTTTTCTGTGTCACCACCGGACAGACTGTCCGGTGCGTGTAATTGGCTCCCTCTTCGAGTTGACCATTGCTCTGACAATGTGACCGTTGGAACCATCGGACTGTACAGTGCGTGTTGATGCTAGGTCTCCAACTTGCAATGTCCTCTGTCTATAACGTCTAGTGTAACCACCGGACTGTCCGGTGCGTTGTGCACATGGACTTGGTCACTCTCTTCTTCCTATGTTATATCGTCTGGTGTAACCACCGGACTGTCTGGTGCATGGATTTGCACCGGTCCTTCGGCCCCTTTGGCTCTACTCCTGTGTGCACCGGACTGTCTGGTGCTGCACCACTGGACTGTCTGGTGCCTGCAATTTCTCCTGTTCTTGAGCCAAAAAATCGGCCCGCTGACCGGTCAGCAGGACCGCGGAGTTAGGGCTCTAGCTTGCAACTCTCCGGTGGGTAGTTTGGGTCTTTTCTTGTGTCTTTAAAGTCCTCCTTTGAGGTGTTTATACCCCAAGTCCACCTTTTGCACCTTGGGACTTTAATAAAAACACATACACACTAATATTAATGACATGGCACGTGTTGTCACTTCAACCACCAACATTACATATGGGAACTAAGCACAAGGCTTAGGGCCCATTTTCCTTACACTAGGATTTTAGTCATCAGCTGTTTAATCAGTGAGTACATTTACCTAACTAGCTATTATACTTCAATGGCTATGATAATTGCACTAATGATCACACCATACTAGTATACGGCTAGCCATTTAGCTTTAGGAGTAAACTTAGTATAATGCTATATAATCCCACATATTCTATTAAGTAGAGATCAAATAAAACCATGATGTACTTTCCCTTGATCGCATGACTCTCCCGTGTATTTTACTTCTTCTTTTTCTTCCATAGCCTGTATGTGATACTCTATATCTAGTCATTGACTATATCATGTAGCCAGATGTAGAGCTTGAGTTGCACTAAGGTTCGTTTTTTCATCATGCCCAAACTCCAATGGTAATATGCAGTGGATACAGTTATTCCCTTTTGAATATATTTACTTTCTTTCTTATTGGGGAATTAGGAAATATTCCACTTGATGGGCCCAACAACTTTATTTTTAGACCATAAAAGAATTCATTCCACCCACAAGCCCAAGGGACTAATTGTATTTTTTGTAACCACCAAGTGTATAGAGGAAAAAACACTTCCTTCCCTTGTATATATACGTAAGACCTAAAGTGGGGAGTGGGGGTTCAATTCATTCATTGTGTTTTACTACAAACGCCTTGGGGGAGCTCCTCTGGATGTATCCCTAAGGCCCTCTTCTATTGCAAGGACCCTTTTCCCAACATCACTCTATCTCTCCGCTTCCCTCCTGTAAAGCCCTCCACCCCTAAAGAAGGAAGGTATGCTCGCAAACCCTATCTTCTAATGTCGTTTTCTTCCAAATCTGTGCGGAGTTTTCTGAAAAAACCGTTTATGCTATAGATCTGGTCAAAAGTTCCAGATCTACTTGGAATGCTTTTATTTTAGGGATTTCCGCCATGAGGGTTTGTTCGGTTAGGCTTGGATTGACGGCTTGTTCGATTTGAGGGGGGATTGACGACTTGTTCAGTTTGAGGGGGATTGACGGCTTGTTCGGTTTTAGGGGGATTGAAGGGGATTGAGGGGGTTTAAATCCCTAGCAAGTAAAAATCCCCTTCAATACCGCCCAATCCCCTCCAATCCGAGGCTAACCGAACAAGGCCTAAGAAGAATTTTAGGTTGCATGAGATTTAACCCCCCTCAAATCGAAGAAGCCCTTAGGGTAGAGGTTTCCAAATCTAGTAAGACTTTTTTAGTGGAAGGTTGATACTATTTGGAGACGACGGAAATTCATTTAAGCTGGTAATTTTGGGATCTAGTTATGTTTTCTATATTTTTCCAGATGCAACTTTAGAATATTTAGAATGAGGATAGAAGAACTACAGATGCAAGATTGGGGATCAAGATCCTTTACCTGCTACACCAGGGGTGTGTAGTTGGCACAAATATACTTCTCTTCCTTTATACCATTATGTTTCATAGGATGGACAATCAAATAGGCTATCCCATTGGAGGTAAAGGGCTATGCAACGATGTTTTGGAGGTTGGCCAGTTCACAGTTGAACTAGCAGCCAATGTCTTCGTCTTCCACATAGTACTACTTTGCCTTTGTCGTTCTCATATATTGATGTGTGTTTTTGAAGTAGCGTGTGTTAGGTGCCTACCATAAATACATAATGGGTCACCCGTTCTTCTTTCCATATTTCTCATATGTAGCCATATCTAGAACCGATGCGAATTCTTTTTATATCAACTTGCCCGATTCAAGTTTAAAGGCCCAATACCACTGAGTTGAAAGAAACTCGATATAAGTTCAAAGATATAGGGATGCCTCTAGCTCTTTTATACTTATACACTATGTCACTATCACACCTCCTGCTAGTTTGTTATTCAAACAAAAAAGTTCTCAAGGCTCTACCTTTTGCAGGTTCAAATATGTATATATGATTTGGATTCGAAGCTCTGAAAGTGTTGTGTTTGAAGTTGCAGGGATAGAGGAATAGAGGACAATAAGGGGTTTAGAGTGCCAAGGATAACAGTGCGTGACTTCTCACGCACAACCAACTGCTCATGGCTTTGTCCAGCAGCACCCCTGGAGCCGGCACGACAGACGCAGTTTCAGAAACAAGCCTCACCTATAGCCCGACCAGGGATATCCAGCTCCTGGTAAGAAACATTAATTCCCGAACCACCATAATCCAGGCTCGGCCAGAGGACACTTTGGATGGGGTGATAAACCGCATTGTTGAGGCCACGGCCTACAGAAGCGACTTGTGCGCCGTGTATGCCGGTCGAGACCTTCCATTCGAGGCGACGATCAATGACCTCCGGCTCCCCTCTAATGGCATGATCCACTTGACTTGCCGACTTCGCTCGACGTTGTATCCCAATGTGTGGAACCTCATGTCCCAGATCATGGACGCGGGTTGTCTCACAGCAGCAACTCCCAGCCCTGCCACCGCCGACGCCTTTGGAAAACTCATCATGAGTTTCCTAAGCACAGCCCTGGCCACCGATGGTAAGAAGCATCCGCATGGACTCATGGAGCCTATTGAAGAGTACCTTAGCATTTTCCTCCGCAGCGGTGTTGCCAAGATGCTTGGCCAGTTTTACCTCTCCCACTATGCACCGCATCACAACGTAGCTGACCAGGCGATTCGGTATTTTGTCTCACTAGACGGCTTGATTGGGTCCCCTAGGGCGCATGTCTGGATCCCCTCGGTGCTCATGGAGTTGTGCCGGTCAATGGACGCTGGTGCTGGAAGTAATGGCAGCACGCTATGCGATGGCTTGCGAGGCATGCTCGCGAGGATTCTCTCTAAGGGCAGCAGCACCCAGCCACGCCTCCCTGGCATGTCACACGACTGGGTTGCTGAGCAAATGGCCTCGTTCACTCGAGACGCAGCGCACGCAGTCATGGATGGAATCGTCGCGGAGGAATGGGACTCAACTGTGTTGGGCAGGACCTTGCCCGAGTTCATCATCTTCTGGCGGACGCTCCGGCGTGAGGTGCGTGAACTGCAGGCCAAATCACCACGATGGGGCAGCAGCTGCTGCATAGGGGCGAAACAAAAGATCCCATGGATGGCGATGGTCTCCCTGATGCTGGAATCTCTGCTAGAATGTGTTGAGGGGTGCATGACGAGATTCGAGATGGGCCTGCTGCGTCTTAGCCGGCTCACAACATGGAGGCAGGAGCCACCCAAGTGGACTACATCGTCGTTGTTCGTGGTCTGGTCTGTGCTCAACGAGGTGCAGGCGTGGTCGGAGATGGAGATGTGGGGCGTGCAGAGGGACCTCCGCCACAAGTTGCATGGTGTACTAGCGGCACATAGTGCAACGGTCACTACACTTGTGGTGAGCGTCAAGAGGAATTGGATTGCAAACATCCGCTGGATCTCTAGGCACAGGGACATACTGGCATTTGAGGCACGGAGGCACCTGGCCATTACAATGCTTCCCAATGGCATCGACACGCCAATGTCGCACGCGGTGCGTGTTCATCGGTCGCGGCTACTTGTGGAATCCTTTGAGAACATTGCACAGGCGACGCGCTTCCAGCTGTACACTGGCCTGGTCACGAGGAGGCCACCGGACCTGGGGTGATGAGGGAATGGTTCTGTTTGGTGTGCCAAGCGCTGTTCAACCCACTCCGCCTTCTTTTCTTGGCATGTCCACAAGACAGAAGAAGGTTCTTCCTCAATCCAAGTAAGTTTAATTTTGCTTTTGCAGCTAGTTTACTTGTCGTCGTGATATGATAAAACATTGCACGCCACTTTACTTCCAGCATTTTTTTATTAGTTTAATTTGCCACAATGCTACGAGGTTTTACATATATACTCTTGTGTTGCTAGGTTTTTTTTTCTATCTTTTGTCATAGCTTTACCTTTTCATTGAACCTAGGTGACATGTGTTTATTTATTGAAACATTACCTAGCTTGGCTACGTTAGCACTTGTTGCACAACCGTGTCGTGACTTTTGGTTTCTAAATGTATTATGTGCTTGTAATTGCAATTTATTGTTTGTATGAGAACATGGAAATAGTTTAGAGACTGTCTGTGTAATTTATTCTTGATTTTTGTTTCATAGAGCTAAAGTTGGAGGTGGGTAATTAATACATATATTAGGGGTTAATTTCAATTATTTTTAATAATGACACAAATGAGTATTGCAGATATAGTTTTTGAGGTTCCTTCTAGCTATATGATTAATTGATTTAGGTCGTTTTTGTAGTGTTAGGCAGGTAACTGAAAAGCAAATTTGATTTAATGCTATTGTCGATTGATGGAAATTCAGTCCATGATACCGACAATGGAATGTTCGTTTCCACTTTTTAGAATTTATCTATGTTTATAATGCAACACACTAATGTATCCCCCATTATGAAATAAAAAGTTTTGCCAAAATTTGGTTAGGCAAGTAATATTGCTAGAGGTCTGTAGCAACACCTAAACATTGTTTGTTGTTTCCGTCAAAATACATCCAACATTCTGTTTTTTAATTCACCTTTGGGCAGAAGTGCCCAAGGCATGCCATGCATATATTGGTGTCTTCTATAAAACTTTTATGGCCTATGTAAAAGACACACACATGTGTGTGGGAGGATGTGTGTGGTGCACACATCTTAGTCGTTGTAGCCTATATACATACACAAATTGCACTAATTCGTCTTACCTTTTTAATTTCGTTCCTCATACTAATTCTTCTGCTTTTGAACTTCTTAATTGCAGCATCTGATCTAGATCCACTGCACATGGGACTCTTCTTTTTCTCAGGAAGGATGATTGGGCTATCATTGATGTACAATATACAGGTGGGAGTGTTCTTGGACCGGACACTATTCCTGCTACTAGCCGGGAAAGAGATCACACTGGATGATATCGCAGATGCTGATCCATCTCTACACAAAAGCTGCAAGAAAATCCTAGATATGGATGCAGATCTTATTGATTCAGATGCATTAGGACTGACATTTTCTCGAGAAGCTGAGGTGTCAGGATTGAGAATGGACATTGAGTTCTTCCCAGGAGGCAAGGATGTCACAGTTACCAGCAAGAATAGACCTGAGTACATCCGCCTGCTGATCCAACACATCTTCGTGGAGTGCACGAGATGTCAACTAAGTAATTTTTCTGCTGGACTAACTAGCATGTTAATCAATGGGGACTCCCTAGATATGTTCCTAGAGAGCTTAGACGTTAAAGATTTTGATAAGATGCTAGGCGGCAGAAGTGGCACCACAATAGATGTAGAAGAATGGATGTCACACACTGAGTATAGTGGATATAGAACGGAAGATTGCCAAATCAGTTGGTTTTGGAAGGTATGCATATTATTGTTTAATCTTTTAACAAACACACACACACAAATATATATATACATGTCTATGATTAAAAAAAATCACTCATTTTTATGTGTTACTCGAGTAAGAAGAATCACTAGTGTTTAACATTACAGGTCGTGGAAAGAATGACGGTTCAACAACAACAGAGATTGTTATTCTTTTGGACTGCAGTGAAGTGCTTGCCTTTCGATGGTTTCTCCGGGCTAGGATCCAAGCTGTGCATCTTCAGGGCATCTAGCTCTTGTGACCATCTTCCCACCTCAAGCACCTGCTTCTATCAGCTGAGGCTCCCTGCTTACACTTCCTTTGACATGATGCATAGTCGGCTGCATATGATTGTGCAAGAGCATATGAGTAGCAGCTTCGGTGAGGTGTAGCACAATTTTACCTGCTCTAACATAATAAACATGGTGTTCCTGGATTGTGTTGTATACCATTAGATGATATAACTAATATGGTAGTCCCATTGTTGTTTGTACATGAATGCAAGTCAGCAGTCTAATTGCGTGCGTGTTTGCACAAATAGTAAGTGGAGATGACATGATGAATTGCTAAAGTGGTATACACACAAACTATTACATCTTTTCCAAAACAAAGTTCAAAAATATAAAAGTATGCTCAAATGTTTCATGGTGGAAGAATACTTTGTTTCTGCCATACTATTCACCCTCAAAAGTGACCCTAATATTAGTGGGATGAAGAGGACACAAAGAATCTCTTAAACCAAGAGTACATAGGTCGAAATTGCATACTCCCTTCGTCCCAGAAAGGAAGTCGCCCTGGATCCCCACAAAATTTGTAGAAGGGGGAAATGACTGTTATACCCCTCATTTATTTTCTCCCAACTACCGCCGCCGTCCTCGGCCTTGCACCTGCGGTCGCTGCTCCGGCCCTTGCGCGCCCACCGCTGCCGCTCCGGCATCACCTGCACCCGCGGTTGTCGATCCGGTCCCCCGCGCGGCCGTGCTTGCCAGGGCCGCCTCCGTGCTCGCCATGCTTGCACGCGCCGCCCAGAGGTGGAGGCGAGGTGGAGGAGAGAAGCAGCCTTGCAGCGCAGAGAAGAGAGAGGGAGCGGAAGGAGCACCAAGCAGCAGTAGAAGAGCTCGAGAGGGAGAGGAGAAGCGAGAGCCACCTTTGCCACCGGGACACGGGCGCGCGGGGCGGCCTCGCCGCAGGGATGCAGGCGCGGGGAGCAGCCGCGCCGCTGGGATGCCGGCGCGCGAGGCTGCCTCCTCCGTTGGGACGCGGGCGCGCGGAGCTGCCCAGCTGCTGCGCCGAGGGAGGCCTCGCCCGCCGCCGCTGCCGCACCGAGGGAGGAGGGAGAAACGGTGAAGAGGATAAGGATGGAGTGGGGCTATGAGAGGTTGTGAGCGTCGGCGTGGGAGGAGACGGCACGCGGGGCGAGCTGCCTTCACCACCGTCCTCAGGCCGTGGGCGAGCTGCCTCGACCTCCGCCGCCAGGGTGCGGGCACGGGGTACCGCTGCCGCCGAGGACGAAGGAGAGCTAGGCCGCCACAGCCGGGTCTGGATCAGGCTGCCATGGGGACTGAGAGAGAAACGGTGGAGATCGAGAAATATTGGGATTGAGGGAGTATTAGATTTCACCATCGGACATTCCTCATTAAAATGATGAAATGAACATATGGGTCACCCAAATCGGAGTTGATGAGAGAAGATACGTGTGATTGTGTGTGAGAGAGAAGAGAAAGAGAGAAGTACCTTCAGGTACGATGGAGGGCTCAACCGGTTCCGTGAGGGCAATGGGTTTTCTAATGCAGTCGTCCATGGTGGCGATGCGTGGATGCAGACGGCGGAGGCGATGGCGCAAGGACAGCGCTAGAGGAGGACAGAGCTAGACGTAGAGGCCTTCCCCTCACTACCACACCTCGGTGGCCGTGTCTGTCGTGGTTGAGGAGGCACGGCGAACGTTGGTTCGCATGCCCCTCCTGATTCTCGTTTATAGCGGTGCGGGGTGAGAGGGGTTTTGGGCCTCCGATCAAGGTCTCGTTCAAGATCCAGACCCGGTCAAGACGTCTCCTTACTGGACATGAGATCAACTCTAACAAATACTACACCCATTTATCTAGTGTTGCTAGTGCTTGCGTCATCCTATTATCTAGTGGGCACATAAAAGTAAAACTACGAGGCTAATGTTGATGTATCACTAGATTATCCATTTAGTTGTCTTATTTGAACAGCGGGGTTTTCTGATGACTCCATCCATGCATAAGGTTCACTATAGAGGGTAGGGCTTCTTTGAATTCTCCATTTTGGGGGTGGGTATCTTTACTTCAGGCTAAGATGGGCGGTGGTAAATGGACTTCTCTCAAACACATATGGGATGATGTGTGTGATGCACACGTATTAGTGGTAGTCTCCATTTAAAAAAGTCCCATCCATGTACTAATTCCTCGACTTCTAATTTACTTCCTCGTACCAATTCTTCTACTTGTCCTTCTAAAATTCAGCATTTGCTGGATCCACAACGCATGGAACTCTTCCTTTTCTTTGGAAGGGATTCGGATATCCCCCATGAACAATATACAGGTGGGACTGTGGGAGTGTTCTTGGACTGGACACTAACACTATTTCCTGCTATACTAGCTAGGAAAAAGATTACAGTGGATAATATCACACAAGCTGCAAGAAAATCCTGGAAGTGGATGCACGCAGGTCTTGTCGATTTGCATTGGAATTGACATTTTGTCGTGAAGTTGAGGTGTTAGGATTGACAATGGCTATTGAGTTTCTTCCTAGGAGAAAATATTGTCACAATTACCAACAAGAACAGGCACGAGCACATCCACATGCTAATCCAACACGGCTTCGTGGACTGCATGAAATTTCAACTAAGCAATGTTTCTGCTAGACTGAGTAGCATGTTAATCAATCGGGAATCCCTACAAATGTTCCTAGAGAGCCTAGATGTCAAAGATTTTGATCATATACTATTTACCTCTACGGCCGAGAAAAGCTAATCCGCATAAGTTCCATAGGTAGCCACATCATGTGTTCCTCCTTTTCCTCTCACTTTATTTTCTTGCGTTAAAACAAAATGCCATAAATTTGTAACCTAACAAGTCATACAAAATTATCCTAGGATACATATATTTTGTGATCATTAATAGAAAAAGTTCGGATGCAAATTATTTTCATATTTATCTAGATGCCGTACAGCTTTTTGGGTGCACGAGTGGGTGATATGGTGGGCAGGCCACAAATAACACACCATCAAAGATGCTTCGCGCACTTTGCTTTCAAGCTTTTTGTTTTTGTCGTACGCGTCGTACTCCACTTTGATTCTGTGGGCACTTTGTTTTTGTGGAATACAATTTAATTTGGTTGCATAATTAATTCATCAACTTTCAATCCCTAAGATAAAAAAAAAAGATAAATCTTATTCCTATATACCGTTTTCGAATATTTGTCGCCGTTTAATTCATGTTTGATCTAAAGTGTGACAAATAAAAAAGAATGGAGAGATGTTGTAAGCATATAATGGATAGGAGAGGGAGAGCTCGTTTTCTTGAGATGTAAATAATGGAGAATGAACTATGTTACTCGCTCAAAATGGAATCAGGTATGAAAGATATATGGCCGAGGTGTTTGGTTTAAGTCATCAACTCGCGAAGGATGGGTGATGATGCATCAACTTATTTTATAAAATTTGGTGAGATGAATCCATTCCTCATCCTATTACTAGTTAGTTATTAGTTTGAGAGGAATGAGGTGATGATACATCGACTATTCCATTCCTTAAAATCAAACAATAAAATGAGAAGTGAGAAGACTATGAATCATCCCCATTCCCTAAACCAAACACTGATGCATTGGACCAAATATTGATAAAACAAATTTTGATTAATCCGGGGATCGGATGCCTGCATGTTAGAATTGGGATAGCAGCTGGATGGCCAGACCTGCGGCCGACAAAACATTTGCAAATTGGGCTAGCGTGGAACCATGCAGCATGAGTGTATGTTTTGATATATCTCTCTGTCTTAATCTGGCGTGGCTATTTTACGCATGGCCGTAAAAATGAGTTTCCACACGCACACTCCAAATTTTATTCATATTTTAGTAATTTCAGGTTTCTCTCTCTACCGTGATTTCTAGCTTAGGATCATTGAGCGTTTTCATTCCACGCAAGTGAGAAAAAAAAACCGCAAAGCAGAAAATCATCAATAAGCAATTACAGGTTTTCCATTAAGCAAAATACTAACGTCACTGGGCAAATATACTAGTATCATTAGGCAAATATACTAATATCATTAAGCAAAAATGCAATGTTATTTCTGCCTAACAAAACCAACATTTTGCCTGATGGAGACCATCATTTCGCATATTGGAAACCATCATTTTGCGTATTGAAAACCTACAAAATTACCTACTGAAGTGGAGCGGGGAAGGAGGCTCGCCGCACGCAATGCTGTCGAAGCGCGATAATGGCCGTGCCTAAGGGCGGCGCCCGCCTCCAAGCACGACTGCGTCAGCCGGCGGCGCAACCGCCAAGCGCCGCGGCGCGTTGGGATCTGGCCGCAGCGAGTCCAGCGCCGCCTCCAATGCTCCGCAGCGGCCGGATTTGGCTTCCACGAGGTCGCCGCACACCTGAAAGTGCCTCTGACCCAGCGCGAGGGGGTTCGGCCGCCATGGCGGCGCCGTTCGCATGCGGCGGTCTCCAAGCGTCTCGCCAGCCCGCGGATCTAGCCGCGACGAGGTCGCCGCTACCTCCAAGTGCCTCTATCCCTGGCGCGAGGGCGCGAGGGAGGTCGGTCGCCATGGCGGCGGCGTTCGCGCGCGGCGGCCCTCCAAGCGTCGCGGCGCACTTGGATCCGCCCGCCACGAGGTCGCCGCCACCTCCAAGCGCCGCGGCGTGCCGGATCTGGCCACCATGAGGCCGCCGCCGCCTACGGCTTGTCGGCATTGGTCGCGCGAGGCGGCCTTGAAGCGCCGCGGCGGCCCTTAGATCCGGGAGATGGGGAGGACATCGAGCGCGAGTGCAGCAGCGGAGGAGGCATGGAGGAGACAGTGTGCGGTGGAGGAAGAAGATGAGCGGAGAAGGCGGGCGGCGGCTTGGTGAGAAGAGCAACGGCGTGAAGAGTGGAGAACTGTTGAGGCAAGAAGGGGGGGAGAGAGAAATGAACATGGGAGGGGTATGCGTGAAGGAGGAGAAAAATACGCACGGTTGTAACAAAGTCTTTACCTATTTTAATATCAAATTTACCTTACTATTTTATTCAAAAGGTACATAACTATAATCTATTTTTTATTATGAGTTTAGTTTAGCATATAATATGTTTTAACTATAACTTGTTTTTTTTTATATTTTCACAATTTTTTAAACAAAATGAGTTAATCAAATTTAGTGTCTAAAAAAATCAAATGATTTATAAATTGTTACGGATGGGGTACATGCTACCGGCAAAAGCGCATTATTAGGTGTGTACCATCTTGTACGGCGTTGCCGTTTTGGCCCTGTTTGGATGTGAAGTTTTTTTAAAGTTTTATATGAATACCACGGTTTTGTAAAATACTTAGGGCCTGTTTGGGAATAAAGTATTCAAAACCACAGTATTTTAATACCATGGTCTACCAATTGTAACGACACAACCATAGTATTTTTTACAGTAGTCTAACTCATAGATGTTTAGGAACACAGTATGGTTCTACAGTATTTGACTTCACCTACACCAGGAAGAGTGTGATCAACAAAAACTTTGGTCCAAACCAAAGTTTCTAATACTCCAAAAATACTATGGTATTGACAATACCATGATTTTAGATACACAGATTTGTCAAACATTTTTTTACTTTAATACCATATTTTTCTTCAATACCACAATATTTTTTACAATACTATGAAAATACTTTATTTCCAAACATGACCTTAATTCTACTCGACACCGATCCTCTCGCCGCAACGGCGATGGTACAGGCATGGTACCACCTGCACTCTCCCACGTCTTGATGATCCAGATCCTGCGCAATGGCATCCCACTTTTCCTGATTTCGTGTCGACCCAATGCATGCCAGGATCCGAATATGTGCACTCTTTCGATGCCGTTCAATCACATCTCCGCTAGTTTTTCCTCCTTTTTTTCCTTATCCTGCAATCTTTTCTGAATTCTGCGCGTGGGATTCCACTTTGCATGGTGGGTAAATCTTCCCCAAGGTTATGATTATGGTGATAGAATTTTGACTAAAATTGATATAGGCAGGCTAGACAGGTTTTGAAAGTTGTTCAAACAGAAGGATGGATTCCACCATTGTGCAGAGCTTGTCGAGATTACCGGAATGTATACGTGGGTCACATGATTTGCAATCTAAATGAGAGAGATATGCCCTAGGATGTGTTGTACGCAAGAGAAAAATCACGGTTTTTATTACGAGTTTGAGACTTGATTACATTACTACAGAGGCAATACGTCCTCAACCTATCCTACTCTTATTAACTGGAGAGTATTTTTCTATTATTAATTGGAGACTGTTTTGGAACGTCTAGATTAATTCTCATCAGACATGCTAGAAGAACAAAATTCTAAAAATTTTCAAAAAAAAATCATAAACATATGGACTACCATCAGGCAGCACTAATAATAAGAGTTATTCAATCAACTATATTTTTCTAAAAAATTATCCACCATATCATTATAAAAGATGAATTAAAATAACTCTAAATTTGTATATGAATTATCCATGAGAGATGAATTAAACTAACAATCTAAATTTGCATATAAATTATCAAACATGCCATGAAAGATAAATTAAAATAACCCCTTAAATTTACATATAAATTGCCCATGTCATTGCATAATATGAATTATTAATTAAGATTATCTGCAGTCATGTTCGTCTAAATTTCTACCCTAAAAGGCATATTCTAGCCTACTCCCTTCGTCTCACAATAAATGACGTTTTAACATTTTTAGGACAAATTAAAGTGAAAAGAATTTGACGCACTTATTAGTTAGTCCAGTAACCATGCGTACCAGCGGCCATACAGATAAGCGATCACATGCAAAAGAGAAAAGTGCACACTAGGTAGCAGAAAGGTGGTGCAATCTTAACTGTAGTAGGATGCTCATCCTAAAACATTATTTATTGTAGAACAAATTTTAAATGCTAAAATAACATTTATTGTGGGACAGAGCGAGTAGTCAGCAAGATTTTTTCGTCATTCTCCCGCACTCCTGTTCGTCTGCATATTTTCTCTAAAACCATCCAATATTTTGTTGATCTACATTGCAATTACCAATTAATTTTTCATGTACCAAATAAATTACGTACCCTCTCTGCCTTGTGACTCGACTCTCCTCGTGACCCATACTCTGCCTCCCTGTCCGCCCTCTTCCTCTGTCATCCTACCTAAAACGCCGCCCCACCCGTCCTCCTCCACCTTGCCTGGAGCGCCTGTACCTCCCACCTCGGCTCCTCCTTTGCAGATCCTCTCGCTTGCCGCCAGTAGGACTGTGGCCTCCTCTCCCTGCCGACAACGGGACCATGAGAACGGGAAGGCGGCGGAGTGTGGCAGATCCCGTCGGGGCAAGGTCGCCTCTCCTATCTCTTCCTCCTCCACCTCGGCCAGGAGCCTTCCGATCCATGGCACGGAGGAGAGCTGGTGGAGACTAAGGAAGAGATTGAAGGAGTGCCGGAAAATTTCGTATTGTGCTAGCGAAGCCGAGAGACCGTCGTTTCGCTTGTCTGCCATAGGGTTGGAGGAGATGGCTACAGCAGGTGGCAGAAACTTTTCCGGCTACATTTGTTGTGGCAGAATGGATACCGAGATGGGTGAATATAGCCTGAAATAACTCCCTAAATTCATATAAATTACCTATCATGCCATTACTAAAGAATCCACTAAATTACGTATAAATTATCCATCGTACCATTATGATAGATGAAATTTACATATATATATATATTACCCACCACCACCATGATGGGACCGGAGGGTTTTCGATCTTCTGGCAGATGAAGATAACTATCGATTTGGACGCACGACGAGACACACGATTCGGCTTTCAATCAACACAATTCGAACCCTACAATCACAGCATCACGTCTTCTCCAGTTATCAACTGTGCACATACGATTGACCTCGACACGAAGGCTTATCCTTGCCTGTAAATCGAAAAATACAAGCAAGAATATGGTAGATGCAAACTCCAATTGCGAATCGAAAGATTAAGCACACGAAGTTGGGTTTCCATGAACCGATAGAGAGGGCTAGGGGCGTCCAAGGGGTGGCCGACTAACCTTGGGGCATACAAGGCCAGTGGGCCCAAAAACCGGTGACGTAGCACCTTAGCAGATTCTGTGTGTCATATTATTTTGTTGATTCCCGTTGATTCCGAGCAAATTTTGCCTTGGGACCACCTAGGTTGGAAAGTTAATCTCCTTAGCTTTCCGTTGATACGTAGAACTTTCCAAACAAAGTCTGTATGTGTCTTGGCCGTCCGTTTTTATGAGGTCTACTCCAGCAGTCCGAACAGGACTCGCAAATAAATTGAACTTCAACTCGGATTAGGTTTGTGACTCCTTCTTGGTTTGGGCCTTGGTCAAATGCATATTGGGCATGTTCTCATCACACCATGTCTTTACGAAAGATGAATTAAGTGTCCCCTGAATTTACACATAAACTACTCGTCATGCTATTATGAAACATGAATTAAAGTAATCTCTGCCTCTTGTGCCGTTGTGAAAGATGATTTAAAATGAATCTCTAAATTTGTATATAAAGTACTATGGCACTATGAAACAAAAAAAAAATAAGTACATCATGTTACATAGATAAGGTAAAAAAATGTACATATATGTTTTATTAAAGTATGAACATATGAGATATATTGAGTAACAGTAATTTTAATTACTTGTAAATCTTAACGTATTGACGTACTGTAAATATAAACGATTACCACCGTTGACCGTGAGAAAAAAACAAAGCATTGGATAGGAAGCCCATCATCTATGGGCAACTCATTTGTGGATGTAATCTTCAACTGCTTCAACGACTTGGCATCTGAAAATAACCATCAATGTGGAGTTAAGTACATAAGGCACTTAAATTAGATACACCAGTTGATCAACTCATGCTCTCACACGGGTTAGAGTTTTATTAGGAGACACAGATTCTATCTTTAGTACTATTACATGTGATTATTTTAATTCATCTTTCGTAATGACATTATGGGTGAACGTGCAAATTTAGAAGTTATTTTAATTTATCTTTAATGATTGCATATTGTTTAATTTATATGCAGATTTAGGGTTTACTTTAATTAATCTTTTATAATGCCATGGTGAGGAATTTATATGCAAACTTATGAGGATATTTAATCCATAGTTTATAATGGTATGGTGGCTACTTTTATATAAATTTGGCATAGCTATAGCGTTTCTACGGACTCAACGCTAATACTATTGTAATACTATAGCGTGCTATTAGCGTTTTTCGAAGCATGACGCTAAATTTTATAGCGTGCTATTTTGTACATTGAAATTTAGGGAGTTATTTCAATTCAGGTTTTATAATAGCATGGTCGTTAATTTTAATATAAATTTAGGGGTTATTTTATTTTATTTTTCATAATGGCATGGTGGGTAATTTTTATATAAATTTATAGGGTTATTTTATTTCATCGGCATGGTGGGTAATTTTTTAGAAAACATAATAGATCTAATGGCTACTATTATTAGAGTTGCATGATGTACGGCCGGATATTTCTGATTTTTTTGAGAATTTTTAGGATTTATCCTTTTTCCTACCAAAATGAGCCTCCAATTAGTAATATTAAGATGTACATATTAATATCAAGGAGAGGGCATGGTTCTGAGAAAATAGAGTTTTTTTTGTGAGAAGCATTATCATGGACCTTAATTTCTGTTTTAATGTGATTTTGGTGGTTAAATTGACAACACAATTATTTAGACTAATATTGTTTGCTAGATTACCCACTTTAGTCATAAGGATGCAACTGGTAGACTTAGAGAGAAACATCTCAATAACTAACTTAAGAGCACAAGAAGACACTAGTCTAGATGCAAATGGTCATTAAAGTCCCAAAACATACATCAAGTGAAGCCAGTCTAGATGAAGTCACGAGAGAAAGCGCTGCTAGCAATAGCCCACAAGAGGCGAGCGGAGCCGCCCCTGATGGGTCTTTATGCAGCTCCCTAAAACTTCTCAGAGATTTAACTGACCTAACAGTCCGTTGTAGCCTTGTAGGATAATTGGAACGGAGTGGACAATTGTTTTTTGCGTAGTACTACTGTACAAGGCTTTGGATTGCAGCTCAATGCAAATGCATGCAACCTCCTTCTCGATGTCCTTTTAACTTGAGCACCTTAACTCGTAAAGTTCGGCAGTGCTTAATCAAATAACAATCTAAAGTACCATAGTGGTCAAGGGTGTCCATCCTCATGCATGCAGTCCGGAAACTAGTGATTGGGTCAGTTCTTCTCAAATTGCTGCTTCCCCAGAGTGATCCATGAGTCATCACAATTCACACAAACGCCGCCACCGCCGCCGGCGGCGGCCGCCGGCCGGCCGTGTCGTCGCAGTTTAATGAAAAGTTACCAAATGCTGTGTGCCTTAGCAGCCAGGACAGTGATCAGTGAATACAAAGTTCAGTTCGCAAGAGGTCATGCTCGATCGTGAGTGTCAGTAACTCGATCAGTTTATGTATACGTAAATGTAACCAATCAACCCTATGCATGCTGACTGCACTACCTAACAAGGAAAATATATCTCTCACCCACCCGAGAGAGAACAATCTGTTAGCCCATTCGTGGTAGATGGGTCCCAGCAGGGTAGCCAATATCCTTTCGAGAGGAACAATCAGAGGCAGGACCCCTACACAATAAAAAAGAAATATTTAGAGGGCTGCAACAAGACGTGCTCCGGTCACATATACAACCTATCGCAGATGTACCTCATAAAAATCCTATTAACAAACCACCAACACTGCAGTGGCACGTAAATCTGAAAAATTACAACTCTTACATGCGTGAATCTCCTGCGCATTCCTGAGAACTAGCAAGATGGTATGCGCAAATAATGCAGGTAGCTAGCTTTTATAATATTGCTTGCATTTAATTTTGTTTTGAATATTTTTGTTTAGTCTTAATAGTTAATACATTTGTTTTTTGAGTTTTTAATTTTTTTTTACAAACATGTTTCATAAGTTAACATATTACTATCTGTAGCCGTATTTTTCGCTAATTATATAATTTTTATATTAATGCATAGGTCTAAATATCATTTCTATTTTAATATTTATTCTAAATTCTAGATACTATCCAGTTTATCATAATTTGAATGGTATCTTAACATGACATGTGACATGTCGTTTATACAGTGAAAAGTATGAGGGAGGGTGAACCATGCATGGATTGGTCAATGTTCTTCTCCTTGTCATATTTTTTCCTTCTAATCGTATTCGTTTTTTCCTTTTGTTAGGAGGAACTATGTGGGGGTAATGATACGAGTACGCACGCGCATTCTGCTATGATCCACGTTTAGAACAGTAACTACAGGTGGGACATATGGAGTCATGCAATGTTGTGGCACTAAAAAATGCCCATTTTCTGAATTTGTCCTAAATCAAACTATTTCAAGTTTGACCAAAGCTACAAAAACGATCAATAATACTTTTAATGTAAAATGATCATTATTAGATCCGTCATAGATTATATCTTCATAAGCTACTTCTTCGGTGTGACAGGTATTAATATTTTTTCTCTAAAAACTTTATCAAATTTAAGATTGTTTGATTTAGTACCACCTCACAAAATACTATATTTGAGGAGTACCTTTTATCAACCCATAGACGTTGGTGGCTGTATAAGAGCTAGGATATTCGGGCAATTTGGAAGCGCACATTTTTTTTTCCCAGTTCAAGCATTCATTTGGACTTATCTTGGGTCGAAGGTCGAGGTAGAAGGGACGAAACTTGGATGATGGACCCCTGTGTGTCGGCCTCTTTGCATGGATGTATGTTCGGAGAGCCCTTCGAGAGACGTATTACGGATTGCTGTTCATTTTTTTCTTGAGTTTCATGGATGTGCTGTTCGAAAGCAACGGTTTTGGTGCGCAGGCCGGGCTCTAATCTAAAGAATGTCGAATTGCCCCGGCCCTGGGCCATGCATGGAGAGAAGGGCCGCCCAATAACGTACAGTGGCAAAACTGCGTGGCCCAGACAGGATTTGTGTGGGCTGGGATTGCTTTCCTTCATTTCCTTGGTGCGTTTTTTTTATTTTTATATTTTTTCGTTATTTACAAGAATATACCATGTGCACACACAATTGCAAATATAGTCTACCGACGCCCGGGGGCCGGGCGCCAGCGCCAGGCCCATGGCCCACATCACCCGTGACGAGCCGCGCCAAAAGGCACCTCCGCGGCTCGTGAGGCCCGCTCCTGGCGCCCGGAGGCCAGGCGCTATGGTCCTGCCACCCGTGCCAAGCCGCGCCAAAAGCATCTACGCGCCAAGCCGAGCCGGCCGAGCCACGCCAAAAGGACCTGCGCGCCGTGGACAGGAGAGGGAGAGGGAGGAGAGGGTGAAGCGAGGAATCAGGTAATCTGTGTACTCAACTTTTTATTGCCGTTAAGTATTTATTATTCATATTAGCATAGTCAAATGTGGTAGATCTGGTAGTATAGGAATTTAGAATATCGTAGTTTTTTTAATGTAGAATATATAGTACAATATATAATGTGTTTGAGCAGATCTGCATATTAGTGTAGTAGTACGTATTAGTAACCCTTAGATCTACTATATTAACTTGATGTTAGAGAACATTGATTTTAAATTATTATGTGCAGTTTAAATATCTAGTATTAGTATATAGTTCAAATTATAATGTGCATTACTTTTTCATAATAGTATTTAGTATTAGTATTAGTATTTAGTATTTAGTTCACGTAATTAAATTTTAGCGGTATAAGTTATAGAAATATGTGGTATTTAGTATACGTATTGTCATTATCTATGGTATTTGAATGGTTCAATATATTGGCAGAGATGTCAACCAAGTTGCAGTTCGAAATATATTACGGTAAAGGCAGTGTTGTTGAAGGTCCATATGGAGTACAATTGAATGGGTTTAGTCGTACGTGGAAAGGAATAGATAAACCTTGGGACAAATCATTTGGTTCCGTGCATAGGTGGCTGGAGCGTGGGTTCCAGATTGACACAGAAACACATATGCTCATAGTCCAAACTCTTGTGACATGGGCAAATGAAGGTTTTTCTGAAAGTTGATGTTGATCCGTAACACTTCTGACTGGAAGATGTACATTAGTACGGCTCTTCAACGTGGGTGGCCCCTTGCTATGCTTATCCAGAGCATTCCAAAGGCCATTGTTGCTTCCCAAGCCGTTGAGAACTACGGGAACACAAGTGCTGCAATGCAGGAAGATGTAGGGTTAGAACATGGAGAAGCAGTTGTGGATGGGCACACTGATTCGGGAGCTCTAGTTGTGGGACATGGGGCCAGTGGTACTGAAGTTGATGACGAAGGGAATGGTAGTCAATGTGAGGCGCAAGAACAAGCATATGAGGGGCACGGTAGTCAGGCAGAGCCGCAAGGACAGGAAGATGAGGGGCATGGCAGTCAGGCAGAGCCGCAAGGACAGACAGATGAGGGGGAGAGGATACCAAGCATTGTCCAACAAATGCAGAATGAAGAAGAGGAGTTTGCTCAGATGCAGGAATCCGGAGAAGGGTCTGATGAAGATGAGGACTACCCAATACCCGCAGAGTGGAGAGAACGCGGATTTGGTAACCCTGTTGTA
Organism: Paspalum notatum; assembly: GCA_022530915.1. NCBI lineage: Eukaryota > Viridiplantae > Streptophyta > Magnoliopsida > Poales > Poaceae > Paspalum > Paspalum notatum. Next base: position 9,484,246 of record CM039691.1, read on the forward strand.
CATGATGCTAAGCAGCAGGAGTGGGAGTACAGACAGAATGAGGTAGTTCAAGGTGCAAGGTATGCTTCCAGTAAACTTCTTAAGGAAGCAGTTAAGCTATGGTCATTATCTCTTAAGAAGGAATTCAAAGTAGTGAAACCTAGCCCAAGTGTGTATGATGTTTGTTGTGTCAGGGATGGGTACCCATGGCGAGTTCACACCTACAAAGGAATTCTGAAAACCCATTGGAAAGTTTCAATTGTTATGGAACATACTTGTTACAACAGAGAGGTGCCAAAATACAATCGCAACTTGACCGCTGCATTCGTGGCAAATGAAATGTATGGCCGCATCCTGGACGCGCCACACTTCGAGCCAAAAATGATAATCAGAGAGATTGACCTGGAACACAAGTACACCATAAGTTATGCAAAGGCGTATAGGGCGAAGTAGAAGGTGTTTGAGATGAGGTTTGGCACGTACGAGGATTCATATGATAATCTTCCTCGTATGCTCGCTACAATTGCTGAGAGAAATCCTGTAACCTATTACGATGTGATGCATTTTCCAAATCCTGAAGGAGGTCCAACCATTCTCCAACGTGTTTTCTTTTGCCTTGGTCCATGTGTGAGGACATTTCAGTATTGTTTACCACTACTCTGTATTGACGGCACTTTCTTGACAGGAAAGTACAAGGGCACTATACTGACAGCTATCGAGGTTGATGGAAATAACCAAGTGTTACCGGTTGCATTTGCATTTGTTGAGATTGAGAATGCCGAAAGTTGGTATTGGTTCCTTGAACGTGTGAAGGCTCAAGTTGTTTCTTCGCGGTCCAATGTTTGCCTTATTAGTGATAGGCATGCGGGAAAATTAGACGAAATAGAAAAGCTCCAACATGGAAGTGGCGCATCTCCTCCCATATGGCCTGATGTGCATAGTCGATGGTGCATGAGGCATCCGGCGGCAAACTTCCATGATCATTTTAAGAACAAGGATCTAATGGACTTGTTCAAGAGGTTGTGTTCGTAGAATCAGCAACGGAAGTTCAATGCTATTTGGAAGTTGCTTGATGAGTTGACCGCGAAGCATCAAGCAGCCAATCTAAGTGCAAGTTCAAGTGGAACGATAACCAAACCATTCTCACAGTGGATTCAAGATAAACCTAAGGTGAAATGGGTTTTGTTGTATGATACAAATGGCAGGCGTTATGGAATTATGACAACAAATCATGCCGAGTGTTACAATATGGTGATGCGTAGTTCAAGAGGCCTTCCTCTAGTGGGCATAGTTGAATTCATTTTGTATGGCCGTGCAAAGTACTTCAGAGAGCGTTACATGGCTATAAGTGCAGATTTGAGTACTCCATCAGTGTTGTTTGGGAAGAGAATAACCAAGTACATGGAAACTAAGACGGATAAGGCACAAACTCATAATGCTAGACTTATGGGGACAAGAGAGAACAGGTTCGAAGTTTCATGCAGGGACAGGTGCCGACGTGGTGTGCGCAGAGAGAGGACGGTGCAGGAAAGCCTCATAAGGAACGATGGCACAATTCACTGCTCCTGCATGAAACCAACACTTCTGCACTTACCATGCTCACATGTTCTTGCTGCATGTAGAGAGCTTAGTGTGGATTCTACGAACTTTGTCTCAACCTTTTATACGAAGGGGGCAATTGCAGCAACCTGGAACCAAGAGCTTTTTGGATATGGTATGGTGCGAGCATATACTGCACCAAATCAGCAGAAATGGTACATTCCAAATCCATCACTGAAGAGACTTAAAGGCCGCCGGCAGACACGTCGTGTTCGGAATGGTATGGATGAGGCGGAGGCCAGAAAGCGTCCTAAATAGTGCACACAATGTGGTGCTGTGGGTCACAACTACAAAGAAATGTCCCCAAAATGCAGTTCCTTCAGCTGCTGAAGTAGGACCATCAGGAAATGCAACGGATGGTGCGCCTCCAAATTTTGATATGCCCTCTGCAAGCCGTGCTCGTTCCCGGCTGTCGGTTTCTACCCGATCGGGCATATTTTAAGTATCGTAGTGTCGTATTATTTTGTTTGAATTATATGCTATTGTATTTGTAAGGACCTATTGTGATTTGTAAGCACATATTATGATTTGTAAGGACTAATTATGATTTGTAAAGACCAATTATGATTTGTATGAACATATTATGGTTAGTATTGAAATATTATGATTTGTGATGACATATTATGGTTCGTAATGAAATATATTGCAATTTTGATCCTACTATTGTTTCCTGTAGGGTATGGCTGAGGAAGAAACGACGCCTGAGTTGCTTGACCCAGGTATTGACTCGGATCACCGTTCTTACTTGAGCGCCGTGCAGCACAAGCACCTAGCAACCTTTCAGTGTCGGCCCCCTAAAGAGTACCTAGAACTTGACAACATTTGGATCGAGAGGTAAGCAATGATTTGTTATAGTTGTTTCATCCTTTGTATTCCTCCATTCTGATGTTATTGTAATGCTCTTTCAGGTTGCGTGGTGCAGGCCTACTTACTTTCTGCCGGCTGGTTGAGGGTGGTCCTATCAGGCGGCACGGTCGCGCCAGACTCAGGATGATGATTGATAACTCGCTTATCACGGCCCTAATTAACAGATGGAGGCCGGAGATCCACACGTTCCACCTCTCATGTGGGGAGATGGCACCGACCCTACAGGATATCGCCTACTTGCTTGGACTTCCAATTGCAGGGGATGCAGTCAGGCCCCGTGTGGTGCCTGCTTCGTGGAGGGATGACCTAGAGGTGCGCTTTGCTGGGGTTGACCGTCTTGACCATCTAGGTCCACTTGACCCGCACCCTAATTCTCAGGGCCCCGCAAAGAGTTGGTTGTTGCAGTTTCAGGTACATTGTTTATCATAGTTTTAACATGTTTTTGTCCATTACTGAACTACATTTATGTTGTTGAGATAATAATATTTACACTTCTCCATGTAGGCAACCAATCTACATCCGGATGCAGACGATGATAGCGTCCGCCGGTCCTTGGAGGCCTACTTGTTGTGGTTGTTTGGGTTCATTATGTTCAAGAATGGCACTAGCAACTCCGTCGACAAGGTCCTCATACCATACGCGCAAGAGATAGCAGATGCACCTGAGGATGCTGTTCCCCTTTGGAGTTGGGGTTCAACCGTGCTGGCGGCAACCTACCGCGGGCTTTGTGATGCGTGCATTAAGGATGAGAGCAACGCAAGGTTTCAGGGGTGCGCGCTACTACTGCAGTTATGGTCGTATAAGCGGTTGGCCGTGGGTCGACCTATTGTGGACCACAGAGCCTACGAGGCACAGTACTACGGTGAGCATGACGACGATGGGCCAACTATGGGTACGCTTTGGGTGTGCCCACACGAGGTACGATTTTTCAGTGACGTTTATGAAAAAAAATTGTATGCCACACTATAACGAAGACATTCATATTTATTGTAGAGGACTTGGGCAAATGAGCAGGCCAGGCGTACATATCCGAACTTCGTCGTCGAGCTTGATCGGCTTGTGGCCGAAGATGTCATATGGGAGCCATATACTGCACAATTTGTGGCAAGTCGTGCTCCTTATGGGTTGTCTTCTTGGTGCACCTCGAACGAGGCTTTGTGGTATACGACGGCCTCATTGGTGTATGATATCTACATCGAGGCACACAGTCCGGACAGAGTTATGCGACAGTTCGGATACGCCCAGAATTTCCCGGTGCCACGTGTGATTGATCGGGTTTCACAACAGGACCACAGGTACGTTCCATATTATAAAATGCACGATTTCAGATGCAAATCATGTCACAATGCAAATAAACGAACATTTTCTATTGTATTTTAGGTTGAGTTGGCTTGGGCAACCATGCTCAGCTACGTGGGTGCACAAGGTACAGCCCTACGTCGACGCTTGGGCCAACGCTCACGAGCACGTGGTGCACCCCGTCGGGCCACACACAGAACAGTGGTATCAAGCTTTCCTGATGTGGTACCGGCCCCGCACTCGTTGTCATGTCACATATGCCGACACTGAACCGATGCCACATGAGGCAAGCTCGATGGATGCGTATGCTCGCCATAGGGACAAGGCACTAGCGGGAGCAGTAAGTTAATGTTTTAATTCTTTCTTTCAATTATGTCAATGTTCGACACTAGGAAATATACGCAAATATCGGCGAATTTGCAGATGCACATATGCTGCCAACTACAATCAAGTACCCATGAAGCGCTACTGCGGGTACAAGGCGGCAACCCTTTTACCCCAAACGAGCAGTTGCAGCGGTTGACTGCGGCGAACCAAAGCATCCTTTCCATGATGGACGCATGGGGTATTTCCCCTACCCTGTAGGGTCCCGCTGCCCAACAGCCACCGATTCCTCCACAGTACACAGGTAAATAAAAATACATCGTTAACTAGGACAATATTTGTTTTTGTCATGTATTGTTCCATGCCACATTGTTTGGTTTTGTTCCAGCACCGTCTTGCTCATACATGCCAATGGATCCTCCGACGACGTCATACACGCCGATGCGTCCGTCTCCACAGCAGTTCCCACCGATGGGTACTCCATCGATGCCTCCTCCGTCCATGTCGTTCCCACCGATGGGTACTCCACCGATGCCTCATCCGTCCATGTCCTACCAGTCGATGGGTAGTCCACCGATGCCTCATCCGTCCATATCCTACCAGCCCATGGGTCCTCCCTCATCGAGTTCGGTCACGCCGATCCATCCACAGACAACAGGTTCTATTATACAATCCTTTGTATGGTTCTCTATTTGTGCGGTTACATAATTAACTTTTATTCATAAAAACATAATATTTTCTTCCAGGATTCAACCAATTTCAAGGCATACGAGACCAACCGCTCCCCTTCTCAGACATGGGTGAAGAGCAGCAACATGTTATTGGCGCGTCACAGTTGGGGGGTGCTCCACTGTTTGGGACACAGGAGGCCACACAGACCCCGCTGGAGCAGACACGGCCACACCGAGTGCATAGGTCTCCTGATCCTTTAACGTACTCTGTGGGCCATGTTCACGCGCAGCAGAGGGCAAAGCGAGGTCGGACTCGTAGGGGAGGGTAGCTGTGTCGACATGTATGCTTTTAATGTGACTATACGCGATAGACCAATACGCATTATGTGACTTTGTTTCTTTTTCCCCGTGAACTGTCATGGTACACTTTATTGCATTGGATTCTCTTTACTAGGGCATCGGATTCCCTTCGTTCGTGCCTTGCACTGCATCCTACCATGCGGCTTTTATGATGCCGGATGCAGAGCGCCGTCTCCATCATGTCCTCCCACTAAATTTGTCTTGGACCCGGTCCATAGCATGATGCCCTCGGCTATAAAATAAGAAGCTCAACCATCTCTACCTCCATCCCGCAGAAACTCAAACATCCTACCAAGAGCACCTTAGTCCTCAACAATGTCGTGGAAGGATGACCCATCCAGGGTTCCGCTATGGAGTGAGCGACCTAGGTGTCGTTGCGGATTCCGCGCTTGGATGGTCACGATCATGGATAGAAGCGACCGCAACTACGGTCGTAGATGCTTCAAGTGTCCTGACTTGGACAACGATTTCATGGTTAGATCCTCCCATTATACACCCGTCATCTCCAAGTTTTCTAACCATATTTCTTTTTAAATGTAGCCATGCACTTTTTTTGAGTGGATTAATACTCAAAGTGCACCTGCTTGGCCAAGACGGATACCCGAGGAGACACAAACAAAAGGACGATACATGGTCCGGATGGATGAGGCCCGTGAAGCTGAGCGTCAAGCAATACTTGAACGTAAAGGTCAACTAAGGCAACAACAGATCCGTTTTGATGGAAAAGATAAATAATTGAATAAGAGGCGTGACAATCTAGTTGCAAGAGAGATAGAACTTAAGAAAAGGGAGGATGATCTAAAGCATTGCCAAGATCTTCTTCGCGCAGCAGAACAACGTGACACAAATGATCATGGAACATCATCCTCCAGGGGAGATAGGAAGGGGAAAAACCTGCGGTTCACTCAGTAGGTTGTCTAGTCGAGCACAATGTGCTATACATCTTGCCCAGCTTCTAAATTCTCTATGGCGTGTATTCATAGAGCTAATTAGGCACTATCAAAACATGCCAACGCAAAAATGTGGTAGGTTGACTAAGTCATAGTCACTGGTGAATGCATGTTGAACATGTACCGTAGTAGTAGAATCAACTATGCCAAAAACCATATACTATGTTGTGGTTATTATCTGCAAACTATGAGCTAGGTTTACTTTCATTTGTTATTTATTTTTTTCTTATATTGTGATTTACTATGTGTCTTGCAATACCGAAATATACTTTACAATCTCGCGTCCAACAAACGCATTCTTTGTCATTCACAAAAATTTCTGTGTTACCTTTTTAAATAAAAACATTATTCAATTTATGCGTTACCTTCTCAAATAAAAACTTAAAATTTCAACGAATACAAACTTACAATTTAAAAATATTTCAAGAACCAATATAAAACAAGATTCAAATTAAAAAAATTATAAAACAAGATTTAAATTTAAAAAAATTCAGGAACCCTGGCGCCTGGCCTTCGGGTGCCAGGACGTTGGTTCACACACTGGGTCACGGTTCGGCCCGACTCGGGGGGCCAGGTCCTGGCGCCTGGCCGCCGGGCGCCAGGCCTTGGCGCCCAGCCACCGGGCGCGGCTCGTCGCGGCTCGGGTGGTGGGAGTACGGCCATGGGCCTGGCGCCAGACCGCCGGGCGTCGATAGACTATATTTGCAATTGTATGTACACATCGTATATTCTTGTAAATAACAAAAAAAAAAAAAAACGCTTCCTTGGTGGCCTCAGTCACCACGTCTGATCCCGATGGGCCGTTTTGGGTATGTTTCCCAAAAATGGCCGGTTCGGTTCGTCGGAGGGGAAGGCAGGAAGGGCTTGTGACCGCCCGTCCATGAGACGGCTAATACTGTAACACTAGTTCCCTCGGGCTATCCGGCGTTAATTATGTTAAGAAACCCAATCCTAATTAGGGTTTGGGTGGACTCATACCAAATATATCCCTAAAAGGTTATCTAGCTCTATATAATCAACACCCTGTATATCTATAATGAATAAGAGAAGAGACCAGAAACTCCAACTACATCTGTCTCCCGTGTGTTCTATCTGTCATGTATTTGGGATGGGAGACGGGATCTACAACTTCTCCACGCCTCATCTGCTGTGGAAGGGAAGGAGAACGGATCCGGTGATCCGCTGTAACGTAGTTTTTCAACACGTTATCAGCACGCTCTACCTCGACATCGCATTGCTGTGAGATCAGATCTGTTTCTACGTCAATCCTTCGTCACGCCGGCAGGTCTTTGGCTTAGCCGAACTGTCCTACGCGATAGGCTTCGATTCCTTGCATCCACAGAGGTATGAGAATAACTGTGCCCTACAGATTGCAACTCGATGCCGTGGATTGTATCTGTCCGAGATTCCATTGATTATTTCAATCCAGTAGATTGATTATGCGTGGATAAAGAACGTGCCTCGTAGCGCACCATCGTCTGGATTCGATCAATCTAGTAGATTGACTTTGGGTGAGATTTTTTTTGTTCAATCTGTTAAGTACTGCCGCCGGGTTCTCGCAACCACATCGGCGCTCGGCAGTGCCTGCCGCACTGCATGTCACACAGTCTGGCCGGCCTTGAAGCGCTGTTGCCACACGTGCATCACTGATTCCAGATTGGAAGATTGCTTTTTGGCTGGTTACGTGATTAGCATTGATCTCGTAGATCGTTTTCTGCTAGCGAGCCCCCGTGCCATGTATGTGCCTACGGGCTACGACGTACAAGCAGGCAACCGCGGCAGCTGCAACCCTGGTACGCCCGCCGAGCCTGCCCGGCCAGATGCCACGTTCGAAGCCGCACAATCACCCTGCAGGCTATGCATGGCGGCGGCGGCGCCTCACGCTGTCACACAGGTTGGCTCTAACGCACACAGTAGACCGCCCCAATGGACCGTGCGTCAGACGGTCCGCCCGGCCAGTAGATGGGCTATTGCGCACCACGCCACCGCTTGTGCATGGGCAGTGCACCGCGCCCCCGCCTGGGCCGCGCATAATGACGGGACGTGCCTGCGCGTCATTACGGCCGCGCTTTGCTACGATGGGCCTCGAGAAGCCCTATTTAGTATTTTTTTTATATTGCGGAATGTTTTCTGCAAAGCACCTGTAGTTGCAAATATTTTCTCTACATGCATTGTTCTACGTTTGTTAATTATTTCCTGTAACAAATAATTCGTAGAAAACTGTAACTAGGAATCTTGGCAAAATTTGCTGTGTATACACCTGTAGTCTATGTATATTTTTTTCCGGTTGTTCTTGTGCATCCAGAAGGTTCACACAAGTTTTTTTTTGTTCGTCGCACATGTCACACACTTGTGTGTCTGCCATATCCGTCGCACCATTATTGTGCTGTCAAATGCCACCTATGCCGTGCTGGCTGTCCGTTGACAATTTGTGTTGCGCCCGTAGCGCCACTTTGTTATCGTTGTGCCATATGTTGCCACGCCAGACGCGCGTACCTTTTTTGCTATACGCGGACGTAGCATAATATGTCACATGTTTGTGCAAGTTAGATTGGCTCTTGGGGAGCCTTCATTGCTGTCGCGGATACGTTGATGACCGCGAGCGAGCCAAGCACGCCACCACTGCCCTGGTGGCCATGAGTGAGCTGCTGCTACTACTTCTTTTCACACTACTGTGGCTCTGATGGCTGCACATGCGCGGATAATTTTCGACGCTACGCGTGGGATTCAACGCATGGCTTAAACTCCTGAAGAGATGGTTTTTGGTAATTTCTCTCGTGCACGAACGATTCTTTTGTTTGCCCTGTATATTTTTGTATGATTTGTATTGTGTGACATCGTATGTTATATTCGGTCAAGTGGTCAACAACTAAAAACAAGTTATACAATATCTTAAAAATCTGAGAAATTAGTGACACACATATAAGATAATTCCTGTCTCTCTGCTCTCTCGTTATGCATAAAGTTATTTTTACCCGAAGTAACCAGAAGAAGACATAATGCATCAAAGTCTTTTTGGCTAATAAGATATCACAATTTGGGATCATCCTTTGTGCTCAAGCCGTGAACTGAAAAAACCTTACTAACGCTCTATAATTTAAATAGTGGCTCAATATCTCAGTCATAATTGGTCGACTTGAAGTTGACATATTGCTCTCATTGTCGCTGAAAAGACATAAAGTATAATCTGAGATAAAAGGCAATAACCCCATGCAACATGAAGTTGCAAATACCCGAAAGGATATTCTGAGAACTTTTTCGTCATGTATTGTATGGAAAAGGATCGTGTGTTCTTCAAGAACCACCTTGCTCCCTGTTTTGGACCCCGTTTGCTCGTGTAGCATATAATTCTCAGAATTTTACATGATTCTAGCCGCTGAATAGTCTTTTGGGGTATGCTAAATGGTAATGGTCAATCCATGATGGACATATCGTTGGGTTTATGTAGCAGAACTATTTTGAATTTTACCCATTCGAAGAATTACCAAAAGTAAACACAATATAAGAAATCCCACATCATTGTAGAGCTATAAGCTAAATTGGGTGCTAAGGCATCTTTGGTCACTATGATTTTTGACGCTGAAATATCATACAAGTTTAACCATTTACATGCTAGTGATGATAATTTGTGATATAAAATAAAGATATTGTGGAGACCTGTTGCACTTTCCATAGTCTTGATGACTTCTTCATATGAGAGTAGCACCATTTGTCGACTGAGACTTGTCCCAGAAGGATATTGGTCATGTTTCGCTCTCGACAAGCAGTTGTCATCATTTGCTTAGTCAGAAACTTTGCATTTGCATGATATTTTCCAGATAATACAAATTCTTGGCCTTGTCTATTCTGTTCTAAAGCTTATTTTTATGCCAAAAAATAAAGAGATTGAAATTATGCTTCATAGAACAAATGGTATGTAATTTGAGGAGAAAAAACTTGCCTTGCAGTCATTTTGCACCACAAATATATAACTTGGGAAACGATTAATCGTAGCATGTTGGCATCAATCACCTGAAGTTGTGATTAAGTTTTGGCTTCATGCAGAACACAAATTTGCTACGTGTCTTTGAATCTTATCGTGCACTTGAAGATGCATGTCTGTACATCGGCTTCGTAGGTCGTTCCATTGAAATCCAATTGTGCCTTAGCTATATGCAGGCATATTCCCTTGTTTATTATCAAGCATTTTCTTGCTTAATGTGGTTTTTAATTCTCTCATAACCTATCTTAAAATGTTGCAATTAATAATACCCAGTTTTCTAATAGTATGAGTAATTGGGTAAACTTTGGTCAAATATTAAATGAGCTGGACTATACAACTCTGCACACAAAAAACACTGCTTGGCGGCACTGGCCTGATGCCATATACTTTGCTATTATAACATGTGCACACATTTCTCTACGTGCCCTAAAGCGCGATGCTACTGGTTAATGCCTTGAAGAGCATTGCAAATAGAGAAATCATAATTACTCGTGGATCTAAAATCAACTATTTGTTCACTCTTGTGAGCACTGCGAATGGAGACACCATTTTTGCATGTTGATCTGAAGTCAACTATTTTCTCCAAATAGCACACTATGTGCATGAGCCCCTGAAGAATTTCTATGGCTAATCTTGTGATACATATGATATTTTAAATCCTGAAGATTACATGTATAATTTATAGCAAATGTAATAAGTTTGCAGAATTGTAACCGATGAACAACCTGCAGTTGTGTTTCTCGCTAGAAGTTGAGACTAACCCTTCTAGCAGAAGGAATCTAATACAATATTCATGCCATTTCATTAATGTAAGTCCAATCTCACTGCATATAATGTTTAAATGTAAACCCTCTTTATCTATGTGCATAAGATTTTCTAATAAATCACTACCAAGCATGCTTTGGCCACAACCAGAAGATTGTGGTTGGGGATCGTATTACTATGCTTTGAAATATCTCGGCATTAGGGGGAGATAAAAGTCCATGTCGTGTAATGCCTTGATATTTCTATAGAATAATGAAACGCACAAAAGCCGAACTGAACCTGTTGTTCATTGTATACTCCTGTGTTTATGGAGTTTGCCAGAAAATCGTCGAGGAGTAACCGTATCTGTTGTGATACATTATAAATGCTTCTACCTGAAGTAGATATGGATATACCCGGGATTAATATCATATCCATATTTGACTTGTTGGCATTTGATCTAATTCTGCGGGAACGCCTGTTAATAAGATCCGTCGGTCTCAGTCAAACATATGCTCTTGATGCAAATTCACACTGTATGTGAATCTCTTCCTCGATGAAGTCACCCAGCTGGTGATATGCCTCATGAAGAGGCTCATCTTGAAGATGAAATTCCTAGCAATGCGCGCAGTACATTATGCTAGGAATATGGAACAATTGATCATTCGTTTTGGGAAACGACAAAGATCTTAATTAAATGTGGAAGACGAATGTGTCGACACCTAACTTGCCTCTCCAATTGCAAATGATTCTCTTTGGGAGAACCCGAATCCGGAACAAAGTCCTAGGCATGACTGCTTGAAGCTCTCTTATCGGGTCAATGAAATGTGCAATTGAGGCTAAACCAAAAATCGCAAAGTGAAAGTCACGACCTGGAGTTCGGACATTAATGGGTCACTATTGAATAATGTGTGGTGAATGCGATGATTCAAGTGGTCCTAGAAGAGACCCATCCCACATGTGTTGAATAAATAAAGTTCCATTATGTAATATATCTGGCTAATGGCATGAATTGAAATATGCAGTTAATGGATCTGAAAATCCGTTGAGATCCCAGTAGGACTCAAAATATCAAATTGTAAATATGCAACGTGTAAATCTCATATCAATATTGTCTTCTTGAAAAAGCATGTCTTTCTGAAGAATGACTAATTCTCCCAGTAGAGAGAATATTTCCTTGAAGGAATTTTCTCAAAGAAATAAAAGTCTGAATTAAACATCAAAATTTGTTAATCCCAATAGAGAGACAAAGACCTATACAAGACCCGAGAATGAATTAAATGAGGAACCAAAGAACTTGAAGTTCACTTAATAAGCACGTGCATCTCGCGAGTTTTACTAGGTATGTATGTACGTACACTCGCGATATATGTTCACTATCATGCATTCTCCACCTAAAGTTTTGGAATGATGGTATCCTGTAACGCCTTCAAGGCAGAAACCCAGAAGGTATGGTGTTACTGGCAAAATATCCCCATTGCACCAGAATGACAGACTATATCAGTGTATCTGATAAATGAAGATCCTTGAAGGATTATAAATAGTTTTTGATAGACTTTTTTACTTTCGTTACATTATTGTAAAAGTTGCAGTAAATGAGCGCCTGAAGCGACAAATCATATCTGAAATATGTATTCTAACAACTATGTTATCCCCTATGTCTTTTAAAGGGACATGTTATTTGCATTGCACAATTATATAGATTGTGGTGTGTGATAGAGATAGGGACGTGGCACCCCAAGATTTCTCAATCTTTGTTCTAGAAAAATGATAAGGCACATATCCTGAAGAATATGTTTGAGTTATGAGAAATAGTGACTTTGACGTATCACGTATATCATTGTCAAGTGGAGCGAATGCTCAATATTGATCACATTTGTGAGACACTAGATGTCCTTTTGAATGCCTCGAAAGCATTACTTTGATGGTCAATCTATAAGCAAACCTTCATAGAATGCTCTATCAATAAACAGATCTAGTAGATCAATACCACTGGTGAAAGTGGCTTACTTATGTGCATTGACCTCGTGAATACCAAAAGATAATTAAGGTAATGTTCCTGATATAATCTTGCAACAATATGCAATTTGTTTGCTAAATCTCTATGTGCATATACTTCTAGAAGGATGTGTTTTTGCCATATCGAGAGTCTTGCAAAGATCAGGGGGAGCACATCTTTAAGTTAGCCATTGTAGTTGATTCAATAGAATCTAGATTCAGAAGATCACATTATGTCTTAAAGACATGTTGTACTCTTTTTCCCTTGGTGAGTTTTCCTGAAGTTTCTCACATGAGATTTTTAATGAGGCAACGAACGTGCAAATGCAACTTGCGGCACTATGCGCTCTTTCTCCTTATTTTTTCCACTAGTTTTTTTAGAAGTTTTAACGAGGCATGAGTTGGTCGCGTGAAGCGTCCCAGCCCTTAAGCAGGACTAAAATGTGTATTGTTACCATTCCTAGGAGTTATGGTAACCACATTTGTTCATCAGTTGAGTACAGATCCGCCCTAACGGGACAGACCAAACGGGGCGCAGCCCGAAAACACAGCAGCGGAAACTTTGAAGCGCGACCCATTCTTTCCCACAACACACAGTTGGGAAGCAGGCCGTAACCCTCACACGTCCACGATCTTCGTTGCTCTGTAAACCAACAACAAAGCAAGGGTGAGTACAAATGTACTCCGCAAGCCCACCTTCTTCCATAGGAAGAGGGGGGTAAAAGCTATCACTATATGCAAGATATATCTGGAGCTGAAGGATAAATTTGCAGTAAAACATTTGTATATGCAGGGTTCATTAGTTCTAAATTTTGATTGAGAAAACATCTTTATCCCATAAAAAGGTTGCCACTGGACTCGCCGGTCCATCGCGGCTCATGGCTCACGGGCCATCACATTTTCCACACACACACCTCCTCGGCAACCGCAGCTGCCTCAAAACCATCATTTTGACCCCATCCCAACCCACCTTTTATAAGATGCTAGTTTCCGAAACCAAGCCGTAACTCGTTTGTCCATACCAGTGGACAGCGGACTATCATGATAGATTTGATTATACTCTGGCCAGAGGTGCGCACTTTACCCACAAGTTTGGTCCAGGTACTCATGATCAGTGAGCCCCTTTCCGCTCACCGGTTTTTTTTTCCCCCGCAAGGCGCCCCCAGACGTCAGCCATGAGAGAAACGGGACCACCTGTCGCTCAGACCCGCAGCCACGCGACTGTTGACCCCTGACCGCAGCCATGCAACCGCGCCCATTTCCCAATCTCTCACGCATCCCAGCACACCGGCTTACGCCTGGTTTGTCCAAAGCGGGTTCTAAACGAGGGTTGCCACATACAACCTCGAGTGGTTGCACTAAATGAGTTAGGTGAGATGAAACGTCAACTCGGTCCTTCAGGGTAGAGCTCCCACAACTGCTCATCATCTGAGCCAACACCAGCCCGGCCCTCGCAACAAGGACCGGACACCGGGGCATCCGTGGTAACGTATCCCCGGGGTTTCTACCCCGTAGTGGCTTCAACAACCGAAGTCGTCTGCCAGGGTCTTTCCCCATGTTTTCCATAAAACAACCGTTCACACCCATCCATAACCATCACTACATTCCCATTATTTTCATCAATATTAATGTATATAATTGAGTGAGCGATCCACCTAAGTGCACTACATCTAAAGTGGCTCGGGAGGTTGTATCCTACTATGTTTACCTTAGCCAGCAAAACATGCAAGTTTTTATCGTTGTACGAGGCAATAGGATGTGTATATAAAAACTGGGTAATTTATGCATCAAGTGAGGATTCCAGTGGACTTGCATTCATTTCGTCGAGGTAGCCGGTACGACGATCGTTGCATCACCATTAAACTCCTGTCCCGGTCTCTGAGTCAACATTTCAGAGACGGAACCGAACGGTTCTCCGATAAAGCCTACACGTACAGACAAGCAAGACACACCAGATCAAGGTACAATCTGAGCTCATCATGAGATGGGTTTGGTGGGGCTAAAGATGTCCTTAGGGTTTTGCATGTGAATAGAACGGGAGTCAAACGGATAAATGGCGCGTTTGGCCCCCTTTTAGATATCAAGAGTTTGATCTTTAGTGCCATCCATGCCGGGCCGATGAGGCGGATTTTCCGGCAGCATGAGGATAGCATGTCGGCAATAAAGATTAATTTGGAAAAAGAGAAAGACGACACGGGCCAACTTTGGCGCGTGCGGTCCAACTCTTCCTTCCGGTTGGGCTCAGTCTACTCTCGCAGCGCGATGGGCTTACATCGCGGTGAGGGAGAGAACGACAAACTCGGGCGGTGCCAACCATCCCCACCTGTCGTCCGCATTACGGGGACAGGGGTAGAGTTTGACAACCGTCCGGTTCGGTTCAACCAAACCGGGTCTTCAGTGAACCGATCGGCGAGGGCGGAACTAGTGCACAAGTGGCTTGCCACAGGTGTCTTAGTTCCGTCGTCGCGGATCGACCCAAAACGACGCGGACCGTGGATCTTCATGTGTCGTGGTCGGCGGAGGGTGTGAGAATATTACAAGAATTTCATGAATAGATAGAGCTTGTTGTACAGAGTATTTAGGTACAAGAAATACATAAATCGGAGATAGAACGGAGGAGATACGGAGTATTTTGTGACAGGGGGGTATATGGGACTTTCTGGATAGTTGAGGGGGCAGGAACAGACTTTTCTGTGGCGGACTTTGGCTCTGGTCCGACACCAGAGGAAACTTGGGCCGAGAGGGAGATTCGGCCCACGGGGCCCTTTCTTCTTTTTCTCTTTTCTCTTCTTTCCTTCTTTTCTCCACTTCGGCCCGTTCCTTAAGCCATCATGGGCTTGGCCCATACGGCCTAGGGGAAGGGAGCGAGCAGAGGCACTCGGGGTCGAACGGCTCGGCTCGGCCAGAACGCCCGCCGGGTCGCCGTCGGCGCGCTCACCGGAGCTCCGCCGGGGAGGGCGCTCCCGGCCTCCGTTCGCGGAGCCAAGGGCACCTGCGCGACGAGGGGGACGGCGTGAATCCGTCCGTGGCGCTCCGAGCACGAGGAGAGGCGTGGAGCGGGAACGCCCACGGGCGGCCATGGTTGCCGCTCGGGAGCTCCGCGGGCGGCTCCGTCCGAGCGACGGAAGGATCAATCGAGGCTGGGCGAGGGTGGAGGATGAGGTGGTGGTGCTCTACGCCGAAGGAATTGGATTGTGGTGGTATGTGGAGGGAGTATTCCGGGTTGCGCCTTGCTCGTTGGTGAGGAAACAGAGCAGAGCGAGGAGGTGATGGCGTTCGCGGCGGGCGGCATCCGAGCGGGGCCGGAAGCTGTCCGCGGCGTGGTGGTGTGGTGGTGACTCGGCGGGGTGGAGCAAGGGGGAGGAGCTCGCAGCGCCGGCGCGGCTCGCAGTGGATGTGAGCGGCGCGGACGACACGAGCGGGAGTGGGGAGAAAGAGGGAGGAGCGGAGAGGACGAGCGCGGCGTCGGCGCGGCTCGTCACACGGGCGAGCGGCGCGGGCGGCGCGAGTGGAAGCAGGAAGGGGGAAGGAGGAGGGAGGTGGTTCGCCGAGGTTCGCCTCTTATAGGCGCGGCAAGCGCGGAGCAACGGCGCCGCACTGGTGGGCTTGGCGCGGCGCGGTGCGTCACGGGATGGCCCGGGCAGGAGGTGTCGTCGCGGAGGCGCGTGGCGACGCGAGGCGCGGCGCTGTCCGGGGTCCGGCACGGCGTCGGGACGTGGTGGCTTGGCGCGTGACGTACGGCGCGCGTGCGCGGCGCGGCGAGCAGGGAAAGGGAGAAGGAGGAGGGTGGCCTGTTGGGCTGCTGCTCGTCTTGGGCTGGGGAGAGGAGAAGGGTGAATGGGCCGGGGTGGCTTGGCCCACGTGGGAAGGGAGAAGGGAGAAAGATCTGGGCCGCGGGGGAGGCGGGCCGAGAGAGAGAGGAGGAAGGGAGTTGGGCTGCGGCCCGAGTAGAAATAGGAATAGGTTTATCTTTTTCTGAAATGAATTTAGACAAGAAATTTGAGAAGATTTTGGTAGAGAAGACTTGGGAATATTTTTGGAAAATATTCAGAGGAGATTGAGGTGATTTTAGGTGAGCTCAGAACTGTACACTTGTACTCAAACAACTTTCGAAATTTATTTTGAATTAGAGATGAGAGAGATTAGAGATAATTTCTTAGGGTCAAATTTCGGGGTGTTACATCGCGATATTCGTACAAAGGGGAGTGTTAAGAAACCCAATCCTAATTAGGGTTTGGGTAGACTCATACCAAATATACCCCTGAAGGGTTATCCACCTCTATATATCAACACCCTGTATATCTATAATGAATAAGAGAAGAGGCCAGAAACTCTACCTACATCTGTCTTCCGTGTGTTCTGTCTGTCATGTATTTGGGATGGGAGACGGGATCTACAACTTCTCCACGCCTCATTTGCTGCGGGAGGGAAGGAGAACGGATCTGGTTATCCACAGTAACGTAGTTTCTCATCCCTGGGCAGCGCCTCCGCACGGAAATTGGCCTCGGCTCAACCTACCTAGCTCTAGGGCTGGAAAAATAGCTCGAAGCTCGTAGCTCGGCTCGGGCTCGGAACGGCTCAGCTCGGCTCGGAGCGGCTCGCGAGCCTCCAACGAGCCGAGCCGAGCCGGCTCGTTCAAGCTCGCGAACCGGCTCGTGAGCTCAGCCTAAAACAGTCTAAGAATAATTTCACGATGATTAATGAATTAATACTTCATTATTAGTGACATAAATTAATATTTATATACATAACATAGCAATTTGTATATATACGAGAAATATGTGCCTCATAATTATTGTTATCATTCAAAAAATATATACATTAATTTATTTTAAATTTAATTCGTATTTTTTTAGTGCGACTAACGAGCCGGCTCGAACCAGCTCGCGAGCCTCCACCGAACCGAGCCGAGCCTCATTTTCGAGCTCGCAAAAATAGCGAGCCGGGCTCGGCTCATTTCCAGCCCTACCTAGCTCCATGGAAGCACACGCACCGGGGCAAACCAACCTGACCCCCGGTCCTTTTCCTGGGTGGCGCTCCCCCACTCGAGGGTCGTGGCGTCGCTTCCCCGTGCGCCCGCAAGCGAAGCAACACGAGATGAGGCGCGGCCGTGGCCTGTCCCAGCTTAGCACTTGGCACGCACCGTGTGAGATGGGATTCTGGGCCGGGCGCCGGGCGGTGAGTCGGTGCCGCCGCTAAACGATCGAAACAGCACGCATCAGTCAGACATCTGTTGGTAGTACCTACCAGGCAGCAGTAGCAGCTCGATCCCCAGGCTCGTACTGATGGTGCTGTACGTACGTGGCGCTCCGTGCAGCCTCCAGGATCATTGGGGTCCCTCCCGCGAACGCGAAGCAACCGACATGCCGGCCGGCCAATACTGCCGGCTGCCCGGCTGGTTGGCTTTTTTGTGCCGACATGATGCTGCTCCCGTGCTCCGTGCGCGAACATAGCAGATGAGATTAGATGGGATGTATTGCTCAAAAAAAAAAAAAAGAGATTAGATGGGATGAGCATCGCGCCATCCGCCCATCCCCATAATCTGTTCTTAATCGGCCGGTGGGTGCACGGAATCTCGGCGTAGTACGTGCTGAGCAACCAGCACTCATCTTCGCCACGGCAGCAGGCAGGCAGGCAGGCGAGCACCCTTGCGTTGCGCGCGGTGCGGAGACAAAAAGCTCAGGTCGCTAGCGCTCTCGTGTTTCCAGTTCCAACTTCCAAGCACGCTGCCGCAACGACCGACCGACCGACCGACCGACCGGCACGCATTGCTGCAAGCGTCCGGTCCGACGACGCGCGCGAATTCGAATCGACAGGTGGCGCGTCCGTATGCGCACCGCGCGCGCTACAGGACATCACATGGTAGGACAGGAGCCGGTCCCGGTCAGGTCGATTGGGATCTGCCCTGGCCGTGTGCGTGCGTGGGAGAAGCGGAGAGCTAGCTGCCCACCCCCTCTCCCCTTCCTGATGGGTGGGTGGTTCGTCGTCTTGTTTTCCATTTCCATTATTCGGCCAGCGGCAGTCACGGGAGAGATGCCTGGCCCCCCCCCCCCCCCCCCTCCGGCCGTGACTGGCGGCCCGTACGTACGTTATACGTACGTGTCCGCATCCATCCACCACAGCACGCAGTACATGGACCCACAGCTAGCGCTATATAGCAGTATATATATGTATACTGCTGTACGATCCCTCCTAGCTCGCTCGATCGTCACCTGTGCGTCGGCGTTACGTACGTACGTACGTGCGCGATCGACCAGCTCCACTGCACCGCGCGCATCTGTGGAGGGAGGCTAGCTGGAGATCGAGTGCCAGAGTGGAGACGCAATGCTTCTTTCAGGTAATTTCAAACAAAAGGCTGCAGCACGTAGCCTGCCGCCTGCCGCCCGCGGCACGGACGGACGGACGGCCCCAAGCAGGGAGAGATCGAAGTGGTGAATTGCGTGCCATTATTCACCATTCTTATTATATGCCTAACCTAAGATTCAAATCATAGTGTGCTAATACTACTATGGTATATAACTGCCGTGTGATAATTCAATGGTTTTAGTAAAACCATATGATATCGCTAACACATGTTTGTTCTATGTGTTGCAGCAACTGTAAAAGATACTATAGTATTGCTAAAACCAGGATTTTCATGGCAGAGTTTTCTAAAGAGCTATCGATTTCTTTTTCTTTTCTTTTTTCTGAAAACTACAGAACCACCGACACCTTCCCCCCCTAAAAACTGCAGCATTCTTCTACATGGCTTCCCGACCCCAAAAATTACAAATATACTAGACTTCCAAATGGGCTCTTACGCCATATTCACCACTAGCTAGCTAATAACTAGTCTATCAACCCGTGTTCTCGCACGGGTTATAATCTTAGATATATTATGTGTTACAGTATAAAATATATATAGATCTATTTTTATACTTATTTTTTTTATAATAATATATCTTGCTACTTTAGATGTATGATTGATTATGTAATCTTTGATATGATTACAAACTGTAGGTAATAATTTTAATATAAATTTGATGGTCTATTTTCATTATACTATCGGTCATGATAGCAAAGACGAATAGGTTAGATATAAATTAGAGGGGGTTCTTTAGTATTATCCATCATAATAGCAGATGTAAGAAATTAGGTAGGTATAGATTTTGGGTATTATTTCATATTTTCTTTCATAATGGCAAAGTGTGTAATTAGTATGTACTTTTTTGGTGTTACTTAATATTGTTTTTATAATGCCAGATGTGGGTAATTACATAGAAAACAGATCTAATAGGATTAAGATTCCAATCTGCCAATTGATGATAGGATATTTTTTACCATTGTGAGATTTTTTAGGCGCATCTTGTGAGGATTAATAAAGATGCTTCAAAAGGACTCTTTAATTAGTAATAGTAAGATTATGTACAAAATATCTATTTCGTAGAAAGGTTTCTAGGATCTTTATGAAAAAAGTTACATGATCGTATGGTAGGGTAAATTTGTAAATGAAAAAAAAATGATAAAAATAGAGGGTCAATTTGAAAATGGAAAAAATTCTGCCGAAAAGAAGAAGAAATTTGCTTTCGTTGAGACTTGAACTCGAAACCTTTTATAATGGCAGAGATGGGTAATTATTTAGAAAACAGATTTAATGGCTATTAATATTCCAATCTGGCAATTGATGGTCGGATGCTTCTGATTTTTGTGGGAATTTCTAGGATTTATCATTTTTCTAGCGCGTTTCGTAATTCGTGCTGTTTTTTAACCTCTAATTAGTAATAGTAAGATTAAACCCCTCGTTCTTAAATATTTGTTTGTTTAAATATCCTTGACCATTAGTTTTGTTTACAAGTTCGCAAGTTATTATTTACTCCCTCCATATTTAAATATAAGTCGCAGTTTACTTTTTTTCAAAACATTGACCCTTCGTCTTATTCAAAAAATGTTATAGTTTAGAATTTATTTTGTTGTGATTTGTTTTATCATTGTATAGAGTTTGAGCATTACTAGTTTTCTTATATGTTCGCTCAATTTTTTTTAACAAGACGAAGGGTCAAAGTTTTAAAAAAAAGTCAACCGTGACTTATATTTAAATACGGAGGGAGTATTTTTATTTGTTTGTGGTCTGTTTTATTATCGTTCATGGTAGTTTCTAAGACCAAGGCCAGCAGCTAGGGTAAAACCACATCTATCCACTGTTCCAACTATTTTTCTCTCTGTGAACAGTATCGTTACAGTGTTGTTTTGTACTATCACAACGCCAATCCAGGCTACTCCCGTCGGCCAAAAACCGATGGGAGTTAGCCCATTACCGACGGGAATTAGCTATTCCCGTCGGTTTCTAGCTAACTCCCGTCGGTATCTAGCCGACGGAGTTATCCGACGGGAGATAAATAACTCCCGTCGGCTACCAGCCGGCCGACTGGAGTTATCGGGCGCCGGCCAGACCCACGTGGGCTGACGTGGCCGGTGCTTAACTCCCGTCGGTGATTAGGGCCGACGGGAGTTAATGGCCGGCCACGTCAGCCCACGGGGTCTGGCCGGTGCCCGATAACTCCCGTCGGCCGGCCGGGCCGACGGGAGTTAATCCTTAACTCCCGTCGGCTTGGCACTACTGACGGGAGTAGTTCCAGAATAACTCCCGTCGGCTTGGCAATACCGACGGGAGTTATTGTGCCTCCCCCCCCAAACCAGCGCATATTCATAGCATCCCACACAATATGTGGAATCGATCATACACATTCATCCAATGACATTCATCCAACCACCATATATATATAAAGTATCCAAGCACATGCATCCAACCACATACATATGAAATATCCAAACACATTCATCCAACCAGATATATATAAAGTCCTTAAATCAAACACATACATCATCACAAAGTAAAGTGTCCAATCACATTCACGAACCGCCGTCGTCGGGAGGATTGTTGGAGCTCTGGCCGCTGCCTCCGTCCGGAGTAGGGTACGCGAATAGCGAGTTGATGAAGCCATGCATCGTCCCACTTCCTTCCTGGTTGTTGTCCTACGAAGCAAGAATGAAATTTGTTACCAGTCATACATATTAACTAATGAACTGTCGTCGATAGCTAGAGAGTTAGAATACAAACCTGTGATCCAGGGGCAGGTAGCTGTGCCGGCGGTGTGGTAAACTGAGTCTGCTGCGGCGGAGGTGGAGGAGGGCCCATAGGGACGAACGTCCATTGCGGCGGAGGCGGAGGGGACACGTAGGGTATGCCCTGCTGCTGAGCTAGTAACTATTGACCAAACATGTTAGTAGTGCGCATGGAATGTTAAAAGCAATGAATGCACAATAATATGCAATATACTTACTTGAATCATCTGCTGCTGCTGCGCTTGGACCGAGGCATAGTATTCACTTTGAGCCCTCAACTGCTCATCGCGCTGACGGTTCTCCTCGCGAAGCCTAGCGATCTCAAGCTCTTGCTCAGTGAGCCGACGAGAGCTAGGACCAGCAGAGCTCCCGGACCCGGATGCCGACCGCCGAGACGATCTAACATCCCTCGTGTTGATCATTCCATCAAAGAGAGAGAACCTACAATTGTTATCATAGAAAGAGTAATTAAGGCATATGCTCGTTTTCACTGTATAAATGGCATGTAATGTAACATCTCACCGTCCGTGTGCCTTCCCTCCACCGCTAGCATGCACGGCTTGGGCATCGATCGGCATGGTCCTCCAATCGCAGTCCTCTCCATGACGCTCCTTCATCTCTTCCGCATATGCCGCCTGTGATCGATTATATGACCGTAGTTAGTTCATAAGTTGCGCACATTAAGCGAATATTAAGGACAACTGCTCACCAGACGTTCGCTTTGTGTCTGGCTGCACAAAGGGTTGGAAGGGTCACTCCCCCTATGGCCAGCCTCCCACACCTCGATGGGCGTCGGCTCACGACCTAATTGAACTTCCTACAGCACAGAGTTAGTACAATAAATGCATATATGACATCTGAACAAATTTGTTAGTTTTCTTACCAGGCGTTTCGCCTTTCGCGTGAAGTTGTCGCCACCGAAGGTGTGGTTCAGCATGGTGCCTCGATTGCCCCTGTGACTTCTCGACTTCTGTTGGAAGCCTACTGAAGCCCACCTCGTACACCAAGCTGCGTAGGCCTCTGGGCGGTTAGACATCCACGGAACCACCACCTTCATGAAAAAACATATATCAGTACCTATTCAAATGAAACAAACACAAAAGATAGAATTTAAATATAACCTGGCGGTACTGTTCCTCGCTAAGGTATATACTCGAGGCCCCTGTCTTCTTATTCATTTTTGGCCCTAAAATTTGTTGATGATGCATGCACGTGGCCTGAATCCTTGCCTCGTACAGGGCCTCCTTCACCAACCGATAGGCATTTACGTGAAACACCCTTTCGGCGTGGTTCACGTCAGCCCCGTTGGCCAACCAAAAACGTGCCTACAAGAAGAATGCAATGTTATCTAACTATTATATGATTGCTTGCATATAACATGCATAAGATTACGTACCCAGAAGTCAGCGCGAACGAGTCCCTGGGCATCGCCATAAGTGACATCCACTTTCAGCTTGTAATCTTCCCAACATGTGACGAGGACCGGCTCGACGTCGGGATCGTCGGACGACTTCACCAGACCAGGGTAGTGAAGCTTCAGGAGCGAACTCAACACAGAGTTCACCTGCTTTTGACGACCCTGGCCGGTGAATGAGTAGTCCAACCACTCCCTACAAAAGACGGTCAAGCCTCAAACATGCTTACATTTGATGAATACATCTGATTCAAATCAAAAGATATAGCACCTACCTATCTCCGACGGGGGAGATCACCGTCTTCCCCGCCTCGGTGGTCGGAACAGGTGGAGGTGGTACGGCGTGGGGCCTTCTAAACTTACGTGGACGCCTGGGAGCTGCATGTCCACCCGCCTCGTCTATATTTTTTACACAAAACATTGCATAAACAAATCCTTTAAGCCTAGTAAACTATTACCTGAAGAATTTCTCAGCCTCGTCTATATTTGACCACATGTAGAGCAAAGCAGATTTCCGTTCTTCCTCGCTGAATTCATATGGCACTGGTGGACCAACAGCCTTGCCGTTCCATTGAAATATGCTAATATGACTGCACGGATGCTCCGTTTCATCTTCATGGTACCTCTTCGTATGGGCAAAAACATTGTGGTCTTCAGTCATGTAACCACTTGTGAGGAATGCTATCTCCTTAAACTTGAACTCTTCTGCTATACAACCTTCAACCTTTGCCTTGTTGCCCACCATTGATCTCAGTTTCTTCAACATTCTTTCTATGGGATACATCCACCTATAATACACCGTCCCACCTACCTTTGCTTCATATGGGAGATGGATAAGAAGATGCTGCATAGGATTGAAGAACGCAGGTGGGAATATTTTCTCCAGCTTGCAAAGAAGCACAGGTGCTGATTCCTCTAGTTTATGCATCATCTCCTTTGAAATTTCTTTAGCACAAAGCTGCCTATAGATATAGCTAAGTTCAGCTATCGCTTTCCACACTTCATCGTTAATGTAACCACGAAACATTACTGGGATCAGCCTTTCCATCATTATGTGGTAATCATGACTCTTCAACCCATTGATCTTCATTGTTTTCAAATTCAAAGATCTTCTGAACCCTGCACCATAGCCATCGGGAAATTTCAAATCTTTCATCCACTTCATCACTTCTTTTCGTTCATTGGGTCTCAAGGCAAATTCAGCACGAGGCTTGCCTCCATTTTCTCAGAGCATGAGAGTTGGGCGGTTACATATGTTACCTAAATCCACTCGGGCCTTGAAATTGTCTTTTGTTTTATCTGGGAAATCCATGACGGTGTTAAAGAGTGCTTCACACATGTTGCGCTCTTGGTGCATTACGTCGATGTTGTGCGGGAGCTGCAATGCTCTCATGTAAGGGAGCTCCCAAAGGCCACATTTGTGAGTCCAGTTATGGGTCTCACCGAAACCTTCAAACCCATCCTCATTTCTTTCTAGATTACTCGGTTCTTCAGCGATCTCTCACCTGGTGCGACGCTTAGGGGGTTCCTTCGTGACAATGGTGTCCTTCCTGAACTCCTGTGCCTGGAGCCTGAAGGGGTGGTCCAAAGGAAGAAAACACCTATGACAATACAGAACTTCCCACCCTTATCGAGCCAGAAACAATCTGTTTCTTTTCCACAAATAGGACAGCCTAGCCTTCCACTGACTCTCCACCCAGCAAAGATCCCATACGCTAGATAATCATGTATGGACCACAAATATGCTGCCCGAAGTTTGAATTTTTGCTTCATGTAGCTGTCATACGCCTCCACTCCTTCCCAAAGCTCTTTCAACTCCTCAATCAATGGCTCAAGCATAACATTGAGGTTTGTGCCAGGATGCTCCTTCCCAGGTATGATGAGACTTAAGAACATAAACTCATCTGTCATGCAATCTTCAGGTGGAAGGTTGTACGGTATGGCAAAGACAGGCCAGCATGAGTAAGACGCTGCGGTCATACTGAAAGGCGTGAAACCATCTGTCGCCAGCCCAATACGAACATTCCTCTCTTCACTAGCAAATTCTGGATCAAAGCTGTCCAGGGCCTTCCATGCGTCGCCATCCGACGGATGCTGCATTACCCCATCCTTCCGGGACGTACGATTCTTGCGCCACCTCATGCGCCTCGCAATTCTCCTAGCCAAGAACAGACGTTTCAGTCTTGGAGTGAGACGCATCCAGCAAAGCTGCTTACGTGCCCTCTTTGTTTTCACCTTCTCCCCGTCTTCGTTTACCACCTCTATGTACCTCGACTGGCCACATTTCAAGCATTTGTCTAGTTTCTCACGATCTCGCCAAAATATCATGCACTTCGATGGGCATATATCGATCTTCTCATATGGCATTCCCAGAGCCTTTAACAACTTCTTTGACCGGTAAATGTCTTTAGGCACCTTATGATCGGCAGGAAGGACATCACTAATCAAGTCTAAGATTGCCTTATAACATTTGGCTGAGAAACCAAACTTTGACTTTATGCCCATTAGACGGGTCACGAACTGGAGGATGGTAACCATTGTGTGTCCGTGCAGAGGCATTTCTAAGTCTTGGAGGAGTTTGAACAACTCTTCAACCTCTTTTGTAGGCGGATCTTCAGGATTGTTGACAAACTCGGCCTGCAGATCTTCAAGCATATGATCCAACCGATCAACGTCTTCACCGTCATCCACCTCCATCTGTGCTGATACTATACTCCGTGACTCGCCATGCTTATCCCAAACCTTATAACCTTAAACAAATCCATCCTTGCAAAGGTGTAGTGTCACAGTTCTCTTGTCATGTGAATACATGTTCCCACATTTGTTGCATGGGCACCTAATCACAGCGTGGGTCGTTGACTCTCCACGAGCATTCTTCACAAACTTCTCCGTCTTCTCAAACCATTCCTTTGTGTGACACCCGCCCTTCTTCCAACCAGTATACATCCACTCACGGTCGTCTTCCATGTTTGTGGCTACATATACGATGCAAATGTTTCATGAGAACCATCCGTTTCTACATATCACGGCCCTACATCTATAGGTAATTGATGTGTCCTAAATCCACCCAAGGATGCCCGACAGAGTGCGTGTTTATGACGACCCTAGAGCGCTCAAGCAAAATTTTGGCAGCATAACCCCGCTGCTCTCCATCTGCACGCCCGAGTTGGTGCAGTGGAGAACAACAAGGTTATGCCACCGAAATTTTGCCTGAGCACTCCAGGGCCATCATAAACGGCACACTCTATCGGCCATCCCGAGACTGTCCAAAAAGGGACAATTCCAGACCGGCACATCTCACATGCACGCGCGGTGCATGTGAGATGTGCCGGTCCGAAACGGGTGACGCATAGGTTTCGAAACCCTAACCGAGTGCATTGTATGATAAAAAATGCAACAACAACGGTATATATAATTAAACAACAACAATAATGACCAAAGACATTTTTCATGATAAACAGAGCCATATCAACAATAATAATAGTGACTACATCAACAAGCTTTAACTCTAATCATGATATTAAGGACCATAACAATAAGCTTAACTCTAATCATGATATTAAAGACTACACCTAATCTAATCATGATTAGTTAACTCCCGTCGGCTCGATCCATGAACCGACGGGAATAAACAATTTTTTAATTCAATATGCGCCTAAAGCACTCCAACTCACCTAGTCGCCTTGTCGGGCCGAAGGTGACGGGAAGGCGGCGCCGGGTGACGGCGCCGCGGCGGGGGAAACGCAGCGGCGGTGCCGGGGCTCCTTCCTGCGGCGGCCTGGCACTGCACAGCGGCCCTCGGGGAGGCAGCACCGGGGTGACGGCGCCGGGGCTCCTTCCTGTGGCGGCCTGCCACTGCACAGCGGCCCTCGGCGAGGCGGCACCGGGGTGATGGCACCGGGGCTCCTTCCTGCGGCGGCCTGCCACTGCCACTGCACAGCGGCCCCGGCGGCACGGGCCCGAGGAACAGAGGGAGCAGGAGCAGCGGACCGGGGGCGTGCAGGCGGCGGGGGGCGGGGCCTGCAGCGGGGCGGCTGGCCGCGGCGGGGCGCCTGGGCGGGGCTGCTGGGCGCGCGGAGCGGCGGGCGGCGGCGCGGCGGGCCGGGGAGGCGGCGTCGGGGCGCGGCGGGCCGGCAGGCCGAGGTGGGCCGCGGGGCGGCGGGGCGCATCGAGCGGCGGGCGGCGGCGCGGCGGGGCGGGGAGGCGGCGCCGGGGCGCGGCGGGGCGGCGGGCCGAGGCGGGCGTCGGGGCGGCGGGCCGAGGCGGGCGTCGGGGCGGCGGGGGCGCCTGGGCGCGGCGGGGCGGGGAGGCCGCGGCTGGGCGCGGCGTGGGCGGCGGGGTGGCTGGGCGCGTCGGGCGGCGGCGCGGCGGGGCGCGAGGCGGCGGTGGGCTCTGCGTCGGCGTCGGCGTGGGCGTGGGCGCGGTGGGAGCGAGTGGGCGTGGGCGCGTGGGGAAGAAAGGGTACGCTGGGCTTTGGATTAACTCCCGTCGGCTGGGGGTGCAGCCGACGGGATTTATTCCGTAACTCCCGTCGGCCGCCAGGTCCACCGACGGGAGTTAATTATATCCCGTCGGCTAGCCCATGAACCGACGGGAGTTAAGTTAATTCCCGTCGGCTACGGTTTGGCCGACAGGAGTTACTTAACTCCCGTCGGCAACCCTAAAAACCGACGGGACTTATTATGGCCGACGGGAGAAGGCTGGATTGGTGTTGTGTATACCCGGCCATATACCCGGACTGCTGGACTTAGCCTAACAGACCACCACATGTAGAATAGAGTGAGTCATTATCAAACCAAACGCCCGGGCCCTGCTATGATCAATTCATCATGCATGTTCCATGGTCCTGCTGCCAGATGACCCCGCACCCTCCTCTGCCTGCCCGATCTAGAAGGGCACGCATACGGCTGGCTACGTACGCACCTTTGCCAATTTGCCTTCGCACCGCACATGGCCGCGATAACTAATTGACGCCTATCGCCCTCCAACCCTGACCCTCAAGTCACCTCACATGCCCGCCCAACACAACTGTTACGCTGGTGGTTTATCTATGGCCATTGTTCGTCGACGTCCGACGCAATGATTTGCAGCGCGGCCACGTCATCCCTATGACACTACTACTTGTACACACAACATATACTAGTTTACCAGCATAGTAGTATATATAGTTTGCCATTAATTAAAATAATTAAGTGGTTATAACAAGGATTACTGTAATCTATTATTGACTTGATCGTCACATGCGCCCTTTATATCGCTCCTCTGTCTCCTCACCTCACACGTTCTCTTCTCTCATAACGAATCGATCCCTCAACCCTCTCGCTACGCGTGTGCAGCCTAGCTATCTAGGAGTACTCCTCCGTATCTAGGAGGACACCTCGAGAGCAGAGCAGAGCAGGGCTAGTAGCTCATAGCAGCAGCACCTTCCATATGGGCAACTCCATTGGCGGGAAGCGTCGGAGGGCGGCGCGCGTGATGACGGTGGACGGCGCCACCTACAAGTACCGGCCGCCGGCGGCGGCGGGGGACGCGCTGCGCGGCCACCCGGGCCACCACCTGCTGGAGTCGGAGGAGGTGCGGCGCCTCGGCGTGCGCGCGCGCCCGCTCGACCCGGACGCGCCGCTCAAGCCCGGCAAGCTCTACTTCCTCGTCCACATGCCCAGGCTCTCCTCCTCCTCCGGCCGCCGCCGCGCGCCGCCCCAGCGCACCTGGTCCGGCGCGCTCCACTACGCCGGCGGCGGCGGCGCTGCTGCTGCTGCTGCTAGCACTAGTACGAGCACCGGAGCCGGGGAGCGGCTTGAGAGCCTGATGCTGGCGCGGCGGTCGGCGTCGGACGTGGCGGCGTCGGTGCTGGCGTCGCCCGGGTCGTCGCTGTCGTCCCTCGAGGCCGCCGGCGACGGCGCCGTGCGCCTCAGGGTGCGCCTGCCCAAGGCCGACGTGCAGCGCCTCGTCGACGACAGCCGCGACGCCGCCGAGGCCGCCGAGAGGATCATGCAGCTCTGCGTCGCCAGGGACCAGCAGCAGCTGCGCCACCACCACCGGTCCGCGCCCGGCACGCCCCTCCTCGCGCCGGCGGCGCCGCCCACCCTGGTGCCGGCGATAATCACGTCGGCGGCGGCTTCCCGCAAGGGCGGCGGCAAGCCCGCCGCGGCCACCACCGGCGGCAAGAAAGAGGTGAGTGTACACATACCATGCTTTTTGCCTTTTCTACGGCCTAGGCCGGTAAATCGGTAAATCGTTGAGCAGGCACAGAATGCCTTGCAACCAGAAATTGGAGGTTCTCTTCATTTGATTTCGGCGTTCAAGAATCCATCTTTCTTACTCCTGTATTAATCTCTGCATCGGATTAATACTCGTAACAATTAACAACACTAGTTGATAGTACTAGCTAGCTAGGAGTAGCACGATCGGTTTACATGCGAATGAATCGGTGATGCTAATCATCAATTAGTTGTCTCGGTCTGCCTGCCCTGCCCTGCCCTGTCCGATGCTCTCACGTAGGGTGGTCCGATTGTATTAATTAGGAGTAGTACGTATATGGGAATCATCGTTAATTAAGTGGTTTGGGTGTGAAGGAAGTTGGCAGCATGCGTGCACAGGGAAATGCATGATAGGAGAAGAGGCGTGTCGCGTAGGCATATGCATATGGTG
The DNA here is from genome assembly GCA_022530915.1 of Paspalum notatum. Taxonomy (NCBI): domain Eukaryota; kingdom Viridiplantae; phylum Streptophyta; class Magnoliopsida; order Poales; family Poaceae; genus Paspalum; species Paspalum notatum. The sequence continues at coordinate 9,514,186 of CM039691.1, forward strand.
TAGCAGTAGAACGGTTTGGGTTGATGGATGTGGTGGGCATGCCATTGCCGTTGCCGTTGCCATATGCATGCATGTGATGACGGTGACAGGTATAGCATGGGGGCCGGGTGGTCGCTGAGTCTACCAGTTAGGTGGGCGGTGTATTACACTGCTTTGTCTAATTGATTGCGATGGAGATGGTAGCTGTGCACTCTGATAGATCCTCCCCGGCCTACCGGACCGATGATTAAGTTATATTAAGCGCAAGTCAATTGCATTCAGATTTTCAGTAGTAGTACTGTACCTCTAGGCTCTAGCTGCATTTCATCTTTTAGAGAGAGAAATAAGGGTAAGGCTAAAACCATGGATCCATGTATCTCTCACAAAATTAAATGCGACACTGTTACAATACTGTTCTACAATGTAGACAGAGAGAAGGGTAGTTGGAACGGTGATTGGGGATGGAGGGATAGAGGGCCGCTGGATTTAGCCTAAATAATCATCTTTCAGTAGAATTAGTACATAATAATTGTGTAGTTGTGTGTTTCATCCTAAACAATTTCACAGCATGTTCTTTTGGGCCAAGTGTGTGTAGGAGCATGCATAACAAACTAATCCGCCAATTAGAGTACCAAGCATGCATGCTACTTGTAGAGAAAAAGTCAACGTTGACAAGTACACGTCGTAGTACGTACGTCCTGATGTACTGCCATGCCATCCCCCGCGCCATGCATGTGGTTAGATTCTGAAACGAGGTTGGTATTAGGCGCACACACACATAATGATTAAGGTGCACAGTTTACAATGCAACGAACCGTGGACGTGGACTCGTTCCAACCTTCATTAATCCCTAATCCGTCGAGATGGACCTGACATGACGCTTTCACATGCATAATCAAATAATTAATCACAATTGGACGGGAACCACACACATACTCCTAGTAGTTCGCACTTCGCACACCACCATGCGCCATGCATTCCATTTTCTCCGATCCCCCTACTTTGCTAGCACGCCATGTTATATATGTTCACACATCTGGCCTAACATTAATTTAATTGCGTGAGCGGTTAAGGCCGGTGATCGTGTCCGGTTAGTCGTCACCTAGCTCGTCACTGTCCGGGGGCAACCATGCATGTGCATGGCGTCCCCCTTTCGGCGGGAAAAGGGCACTGATGCATGCACTGCACCAACGCGCAAGCACAACTTGCTGCTGCTTCAGTGTGCGTGGTGCAGCCGGCCAGCCACACTGTTTGTAGCAAGCTATAGCCGGCAGGCAAAGGGTAGAGTCAATGAACACCGCGCATCCGCATGCATAAATCTCTTTGAAAAAAGCTGCTAGTAGCTAGCTGTATGTGAGACCTCTTTCACTTTTTTTTTTATTAAAAGTTTATTATACGGGTTCTAAATAAAGCAAACTAAAACCGTACTACCTCATCATCAGCATCTGGACTGCTACTATATACTATTAGCTGACTATATATATATTAGTATATAATAAGTCGCGTCTGTCTGACTCAATTAAGTAGGAGTATATAACAAGATGTTTAATTAATCTTTCAGAAACGGGCGAGGTTCGTCACGGTGCCGGACGAGATCATTGGCTTCTGACCGCCGACGAAATCGAGCGATATGATGCTGGTTTTAATTTGGCATGCAGTGATTTCACCTCTTGTGTGTTGGTATTATTGCCGGTAGTGTGTGGCCGGGAACATGAGAAGCGCTGCGGCATGCGAATGCCTTCCTGTCTCCATGGCTAACTCTCTCTTAATTAGCTTTGTTATATATATGTACTACTTCTGTATATGGTAGCAGACTAGCAGTATATATATAGCATGTGTGTGTGTCTGTGGTCATGCACTAATCTCGATCGATCGATCACTTAATTGATTATTGCATGGTACTACTCCTGGCGTGGTGGTTGACGCGCACATTGCTACTAGTGCGATCGAGAATCCCATCTTTTTCTCGTCTCTTTTTCCCAGTGCGCATCCTGTACGTACCTATTCGATTGACAGCTTCACCCCAGTGTGTAAAGCAGAATGGATCAGTGTACATGTGGAATTGAGGTTTAGTTTCCTGCAGTGTGTCTTGCATGGCACAGCAAAAGTGGCGTCATGCGTGACATCAATTGTGCGCGATAAACCTGGGGAGGGGGGTTTCGCCCTACCACAATATATATACATTGGAAATTAAAGGCAAATTTGCATTATTATACCAACTACCAAAAAAATGTTTGTGGGACATTATTAGATTATTAGTTGGTTCAAATTAACATTAAATAGTTAGCAGCATCAATCAGCTTATGATAGACTAGCTCAGAGATCTACTTGATTGGCCTTCCTAATTTGCTGTTTATTATATATATTCTCTCTGATCAGGAAATAAATATATGCGATATATATGTTATACAGTACTGTAAAACAACTTGACACCTAATCTACACTATAAAAAAGCGATTTTTCTAAAAATCTTTTTTACCTACAAAGGCATAGGTATACCCCTCACGCTGACCCCACTGCGCAGTTTGGAAAAGGTTGTAAAGGGGTGGAAAGACCCAAAACCTTAGATGCAAAATGTTTCATCCACTTTCTCTCTTTATTTCTCACCTCATTTTATATACCCACCTGATAATTTCCTTCTCTTGGTTTTATTGAGAAACGAATGACCCTAATCAATCAGGACTCACTACTACAAAAGTCCGCTACGGGAACACCACCCAAATAGCACTAGAAACGGTTCCAATTTAGGGCCGTTCCTGCTATGCCAAGGGTGGGTCCCACATGATGCACTGCTTCTGCTGCAACAATAGCAGGAGCGGTGCACCTTACCAACCGCTCCTACAAATAGCAGGAGCGGTTGGTAAGGTGCACCGCTCCTGCAGAGCTCATGCAGCAGGAGCGGGCCACCTTACCACCCGCTCCTGCTAAAGCAACAGCAGGAGCGACTGGTAAGGTCCACCGCTCCTGCTATTTTTCCACCCATATATAGCCTTTTTCTTCCTCGGGCTACAGTATGCATATGGAGGAGCTCCATTGTTGGAAGCTAATGGCGGCCAAAAATTGAAAAATAGGAGGGGGAGTTTTTTTTTTTTCTATTTCTTTGAAGTTAGAAGCTCCATAAGGTAAGCCTCCTCAATCTATGCATCTAATTTGAGTATCTTCAAATCATTAGGTGTTAAAGAAGCTATGATTTAATGTCATTCTCTCTCCTCTCATCGTCAATGAGCATTTAATACTTTAGGGACCACATAATCTATGTGGTAATGCACTATTTTAGAATTTTCTCAACTTGGGATTAGCAATTGGGGTTACTCTAGGTGTTGTATTGGTCTTTATTAGTGGATCTCTTCTCTTTTAGATCTAGATCTAGATGTAGTATGAAACCCTAGGTAAAGGATGGTATATTATTTAATTTTATAGTGTAAATGTTCATATATTCATGATAATACCTCATTAATTTCGGTCATAAATATATTTTAGGTCGTAGAATATTCAATATTCATGATAATATACCACATCAATTTCTGTGATAAATAATAATGTACAATATACCATCAACCAAATCCTCATTATTTATACTCTGTACATTCTTGTTACCTTATTCTTATATATTGTAGATGTCACGTGTTTGGATGTACAACTGGTCAAGGATGGAGCGTCCTTACCGTGATGAAGTGGATAAATTTATTGAAGCTGCAAAGAAGGATGCAATAACGAAGCAGGTTAAAGGCATATGTTGTCCTTGCAAAAACTGTAAAAATACAAAGGTTTGGACATATCCAACCGACATTAGATCGCATTTGATTGTTGCCGGATTTGTGAAAGACTACTCTGTTTGGATCCATCACGGCGAGCAAGAAGGACCTTCAGATGCAGATGTTGATGATAACGACACATTCTTCGATGCAGATCTTGATATGTTGAATAGTGATGGCGATGATGACCAAGACAACGGTGGTGGAACATATCGCTCTGTACCTTCAGAGAGTATCGAAGACTTGGGACTTGATGGTGATTCAGATGCAGATGACCTTGAAGAAATGCTGAAACACTTCAAGGCCGATATCATATATGCAAGTCCAAAAGGGGCAGAGAATTTGAAAGCAGTAAAGGTTGCTGCAAGGAAGAATGTGTATGAGAAGTCAAAGGGTTGTCCTTCTCATTGGACTTTGCTACGTTTTGTACTTGAGCTGTTGATTCTAAAGGCGAAGTACAGGTGGTCTGACTCTAGCTTCAACGATCTGTTGAAGCTCTTATCTTGGTTGCTTCCGAAACCTAACTTCGTGTCTGCCAACACATATCAAGTGAAGAAGGTTGTTAGCCCCTTAACAATGGGAGTTGAAAGAACACATGCATGTCCAAACCACTGCATCTTATATCGAGGCAAATATGAGAATCTAGATAAATGCCCAACTTATGGCGCCGGCCGTTACAAGCGGAATGACATATTCCAAGGTGATGATGAAGCTTCCACCAATGGCAAGAAGAGGAAGAAGAATGTTGCACTCGATCCTTCTGAAGAAGATACATGCCTAGGCATCGACGAGAAGAAGAGAAGAATCCCCGCCCTAGTCATGTGGTACCTCAATCCAATCGATCGCTTAAGACGAATATTTGCAAACCCTGCCTTTGCAAAGTTGATGCGTTGGTGGTTTTGTGAGCGAACAAAGGATGACGAAAAGCTTTCACATCCAGCTGACGCCACTCGGTGGCAAACGTTAGATGAATTGTATCCAGAGTTTGCGAAGGATCCAAGAAACGTGAGGTTTGCACTTAGTACTGATGGAATGAATCCTTTGGGGGAAAGGAACAGCACACACAGCACATGGCTAGTGATATTGACCATATACAATCTACCTTCATGGCTTTACAGAAGAAAAAGTACACAATGTTATGCGGTCTGATATAAGGGCCTAAACAACCAGGCATTGATATAGATGTCTTCCTTGAGCCCTTGATTGAAGATATGGCGAAGCTTTGGAACGATGGGGTCAAAATGACTGATTCATTAATAAAGAAGGATTTTACACTCAGAGAAATGATACTCACTACGATCAACGATTATCCTGCTAACTTCTCGCTGTCCGGACAGATCAAAGGGAAGAAAGGATGTCTATCCTGCTTGGATGCAACGACGTCTGAGTATCTCGATGGATCCAAAAAGGTTGTGTACACGAAGTACCGCCGCTTCCTAGTGAAAGGACATCGATACCGCAGAAGACAGTTCAACAACCATTTTGATGGCAAGTATGAGAAAGGTTCAGTACCAAGAAGAAGACACGATAGCAAACATGTTTTCGATATGGTCAAGAAGATCAACATTGTCTACGGGAAGAAGATCAAGAGAACTAAACCCCCTATTGAAGATGTGCCTTTCAAAAAGCAATCCATCTTCTTTAAGTACTTGCCATATTGGAAGGACTTGGAGATTCCACACGCCATCGATTGTATGCACCTAAAGAAGAACGTGTTTGATAGCACTATTTGTACATTGATGGATGCGAAAGGGAAGACAAAGGACGGCCTGAAGTCACGTCGCGATCTGGTAAATATGAAGATCAGAAGTGACCTCCACCCTGTGGAACAAGACAATGGAAAATTTATGCTCCCTGCCGCGAGCTTCAACCTGACATCAGCTGAGAAAAGGGAATTGTGCTTGTGTCTACGAGGTCTAAAAGTGCCCACTGGGTTATCGTCTAACATCAGGAGTCTAGTCTCCATGAAAGATTTGTCCATAAGTGGGTACAACGCTCATGACTGCCATATGATGATGACGGTGTTCCTTGCCATTGCTATCCGGGCTATCAATCCAGTATTTGTGCGGATGGTGGTCACTCGAATGGTCTATTTCTTCAACAAGATCTCACACAAGGAGATTCGTAAAGATGAATTGGATTCGCTGCAAGAATTCTGCACGGAGACTATGGCTCAGCTCGAGATGTGCTTCTCTCCTTCATTTTTTGATATAATGCCGTACCTCATTGTACACATGGTTGACCAGATCCGTGCACTTGGTCCAATTTACTTACATGAGATGTGGGCATATGAGCGTTTCATGTCGACCCTAAACCGTTACGTTTTCAACCGTGCATACCCTGAGGGATCTATGATCGAGGCTTATTGCACCGAGGAAGTGGTAGAGTGCTGTAAGGATTACTTGGTTGATAAGAAAGGTATCGGTTTGCCTGCTTGTCATCACAATGGAAGGTTATCAAGGAAATGCACGAGGGGGAGGAAAACATTCATTGATAATGTATATGAAGAAGTGGTAAAGGTTCATTTCAGTGTCCTGCATCAAATAGAGATGATGACTCCTTTTGTCGAGCAGCACATAGGTATTATTCGCGCGGAAAACCCCGAACGCTCAGATTCCTGGATCATGAAAGAGCACAAACACCGCTTCACCAGCTGGCTCATGGATCTAAACTTACCCAAAGGAGCAACTGCCGATGAAGTAACGTTGAAAAGGTTGGCGTCCGGCCCATCTTCACGGGTCACGACATGGCAGGCATATGACATTCTATACAGCTGCAAAGGATAAGAAAAGCGTGTGCAGAAACAGTGGAGTCCGGATTGACGCCATCGATGACGGAACGGGCAGCAAGTTCACATATTTTGGCTTCATAGAAGACATATGGGAGTTGGACTATGGATCAAACATACAAATTTCTGTCTTTCGATGCCAATGGGTGAAACACCCACAAGGTGTACAGGTTGACAACTATGGACTCACAATAGTTGACCTTGCCAAGGTTGGCTACAAAAATGACACTTAGGTGCTGGCCAAACGCGTTGGATAAGTTCTATATATCATCGACCCACGTCTTAAGAATCAGAAACACATAGTTGTCGCCGGCAAACAGAGTATTATCGGAGTTGATGGTGTCGATGATGTCGAGACCTTCAATGACTATGACAACATGGAGTTTTTTACAGACCTACCGACCAAGATCAAGAAAGTAGAAGCAACGATAAAGGGAATAAAGCCTTGGATACGCACGAATGGAGAGCCAAGAATTATAAACGCTTAATGTTCGATAATTAATGAATGTCATTTTATGCCTTTCTATATGCGTTTAAATTAATGAGTGCCTTTGTACATATCGTTTCAATTAATTTAGAAACTTAATAAAATAAAAGATTTAATTTAGAAACTTAAACATGCATGTATTTCAATTAATAAAATAAAAGAATCAATTTAGAAACTTAAATATGAAGGATTGAAAAGAACAAATTAAAAAAAACAAAACAGCGGAGGCCCAGTGGGATGGGGCGGCCCATTACGGCACCGCTCCCACCCTCTCCACCGCTCCCTCACCCGTCCCCGCTCCTGCTGTAAAACAACAGGACCGCTCCTGCTATCAGACAACAGGAGCGGTGTAATATTCCACCACTCCTGCGATCCACCGCTCCTATTGTAAAAACAGCAGGAGCGGTTGACTCATCCACCGCTCCTGCTGTTGTTTCCACGTATAAGTGGAGTGCGCGGGAGCCGAAAAATTCTAAGTCCCAGCATTTCAGTTTCTCCTCTTCGCGCCGTCAGGTGCCGAAATCCGCCGCCGTGTTGCTCTCCTCCTCACGCACGGCTGCCGCGACGAGCTCGGCGCCGGCCTCCTCACCGCCGTCCTCCTCAGCGCTGGCCCGCGCCGTCCTCCTCACCGCCACTCGCGGCCGCCTCCTCACCGCCGTCCTCCTCACCGCTGGCCCGCCGCCGTCCTCCTCACCGCCGCCCCTCCACCTCTCTTCTAGTAGTTAGTAGTAGTAGTTAGTTTAGTTAGTATATTTTAGTTGTTTAGTTTAGTTTGTAGTTAGTTTAGTTAGTATATTTTAGTTGTTTAGTTTAGTTAGTATATTTTAGTTAGTATGTTTTAGCTGTTTATTTTAGTTAGTTTAATTAGTAGTTAGTTTTCTAGTTAGTAGTTAGTATATTTCAATTTAGTTTAGTTACTAATTATTGACTAGTTAGTTTAATTAGCAGTTAGTTTTTTAGTTAGTAGTTAGTATATTTCAATTTAGTTTAGTTATTAATTATTGACTAGTTAGTAGTTTTTGTGGACAATAGTTTTTTTTTTTTTGACAATAGTGACTAGTTTTTTTTTTTTTTGACAATAGTGACCGGTTGTTTTTTGACAATAGTGACTAGTTTTTTTTGACAATAGTGACCAGTTAGTTTAGTTATTAGTTAGTTGCTTTAATTTTCATGTATATTCATTTTATTTTTATGTATATTTTTTTTTCATGTATATTCAATTTTCATGTATACTCATTTTTCATGTATACTCAATTTTTATGTATATTCGATTTTTATGTATACTCATTTTTCATGTATACTCGATTTTCATGTATATTCGATTTTCATGTATACTCATTTTTCATGTATACTCAATTTTCATGTATATTCGATTTTTATGTATACTCATTTTTCATGTATACTCAATTTTCATGTATATTCGATTTTCATGTATATTAATGTGTCGTGTATACTCATTTTTCATTATTTTTACCTTTTATGTATATTAATGTGTCATGTATACTCATTTTTCATGTATTTTCACCTTTTATGTATATTCATGTGTCATGTATTTTCATCTTTTATGTATATTCATGTGCCATGTATACTCATTTTTCATGTATACTCATTTCTCATGTATATACTCATTTTTCATGTATATTCATTTCTCATGTATATGATTTTTATTTATCATGGATATACTCATTGTTAGATTATTTCGTCTTCTAGAAAAAAATGGTTAGGTCACCGTCGCGATTCCCAGAGGACAATGCATTTCTCGAAGAAATTCTTCTCGATGAAAACGCATTCAATTCCGACTCGGCAGATGACAATGTCGAGTTGGAAGACCCACATGCCGCGGACGTACTTGCCGCCAAACGCGATCGAGAAGTCGTGAAGGATCCTAACTACGTGCCCTCCCTCGAGGTGTGAGTCCAAACGCGATCGTTTAGTTGTAAGGATATAAATTCATCGTTTCGTTAACACTCTCGTACGAAGCAGGAACAACAAATGGTCGAAGCTGACACTCGGCCCGAACAACAAATGGCCGAAGCTGACCCTCAGGAAACCGGAACAAGCAAGAGGAAACGTGGAGGAAAGCGAGCCAAGAACAAATTATTAGAAACAATTTTCACTGTGAGGGAAGTTGGTGTTGCTGGAGAGTCATTGGAACCTATTGAGGTGAGAGCAAAGTTCCACAGCGCCGTAGGGGTGGTAACGAGGACATGGATGGAGATAACGTGGCCTGATTGGCGGGAGGTACCAAAGACAAGGAAGGATTTCTTATGGGCGGAGCTAAAGAAATGGTTCCAGTTCCCACGTGGTACCGAGGAGAAGGCAAAGTCATACGCTCTTAAGCAGATGGGGTATTCTTATCGTAAATTGAAAACAGACCTCACTAACAAGTATGTGAAGAACGACCTTACTCCATTTGAGGAGTACGGTAAGATCACCCAAACCCAGTAGGATGAGTTCAAGAGGCTTAGGACAACTGAGCAAGCCATAAAGCTTAGCAAAGCGAATTCAGCGCTCGCAAAAAGAGACGTGCACAAGCCACATCTTGGGCCTGCTGGGTACGCTGGCAAAGCTGATAAATGGCAGAAAGAAAGGGAAGATTTGATAGCTAAAGGGCTACCTGACCCGTACGAAGGGTTAAATGAACGGACGTTCCAATGGGTCAAGGGCCGAGAGGTCAAGGTGCCTAGGGATATTGTGGATACTATGTATTTGAGTTCCTTAAGGTCAATGGGAGGTACAGAACAAATCCTAAAGATGTAAGTGCTTAAAAACACATCTCTCGTTATCTCCTTTCATTGTATGTATTGCATGTGTGCATATAATGAAGAACAACTTGGCACAAACACTCATATCATCTTTTTTTTTATTCAGGTCCCCTATCCCTTTGAAAGATCGGCCTCTCAACGAGTTAGATCTAATGAACAGCGTTGCCGACCAATGCCGTTTCACGATGCACGAGGTATTCAATCGGCGAGGGGAATTCTTCGATCACGATGATTTTTTAGCAAAAGATGAAAAATATCTTCCATTGATCGAGTGGGAGTATCACCATGTGTAATTAAGTTGTTGTGTATGATGTATGTTTATACTACCTATGCTGTTTCTTTTGTAACTTGGCAGAACGCACGACAAGATTCACAAACTTCAATGCATATGTAAATGTGCCTCGATAATTAATGTATATACGTGGATTTGTATACAGCGAGAAAGAATTAATATTCGAGAAATATAGCGGGAAAGAAGATGGAGCTTTTTTTTTAAATATGGCGGAAAAAAAACAGGGCTTTCAAAATATAGGGCGGAAAAGAAATAGAAGTTTTCAAAAAATACGCAGGAGCGGCTCATATTACAGCCGCTCCTGCTAGTATCATAAGCAGGAGCAGCTGAAACAAGAGCCGCTCCTGCAGTAATCATAGCAGGAGCGGGACAGCGGGGCAATCACGGCCCGCTCCTGCTGTGGCTCACAGCAGGAGCAGTGCCATCACGAACTGCTCCTGCTGTGATTACTGCAGGAGCGGTGCTGTCGTGGCCCGCTCCTGCTCCTGCTATGACAGCAGAAGCGGTTTAGGCCTGCTCCTACTGCATGTGCCACTATAGGAACCCACGAGTGAAAACACTTATCAAAACCGTTTCTATAGGGGTGTCTAGAGCCGTTCATGTTGCAATTTATTGTAGTAGTGACTCCTTCCTTTTAATTTTTAATTAATATGCGAGTGCCTCGTACTATTCTCTTTGGAAGTTTGGAGTAGGTTCTACATATATACTCTTATTTTATTTATTTGTCACAACTGTCTTTCTTGCATTTCCGATTGTCATCTTCCCGCGCATTGAATTATTGGACAAGACGGGAGTTATAAGTTGATGTCGTGGACCACCTCATCTTTCACTATCGCCTTCTTCAGTATATACAGACTGACGACACGAACTGATGAACGAACCCTGTTAGGTATACATTGTTGTTCTGTTATACTTCAATTCGTCTAGATTAAAGAAGAGAAGTAGAACCTTGCGTGCATTTGCTGCACTACTTTTGTTATTGCATACTCCTATTAAGGTCGAAATTGATCGTATTTAATCTGTTATCTCACTATCTCGTTACACCAAATCACAGCTACTGTCTCGAGCAAAGATTCATCTTACGAGGGACCGTGATCAGCTTGGACGAGTCTGGCTTCTCTCGGTTTGAAACAACAGCAGTTGGATACTCCGATCCTCTCTGTCTTCTCTCTGTTTGAAACACTAATTAAGTTGGTTAGTGCGTGCATAGCTAGAGAATCTCAACACTGATTGGCATCATGCCATCGTTCCCACCAGATTTTCCTGATGATCTTCGCAGTAAAGTATACAGAAACAGTATCATGTTTCCACTACCAAATCCCGAAACTCGTGGAGTTTCATCCATATCCATCATGGGGGACCTGTCGAGATAACGATCGATATGGTCATCATGTCTTGTGATCCCTTTCATGCATGATCGAAAGACGATTGTGTCTAACATCTCAGCTAATATAATCTTTGAAGAAACTACTCATTTTATCCCTTGCTCTCCTCTTCTGTGCATATATATCCATATAGCATATACAAAGCACATATATGGAATAGATGGACCTACTTACTATTGGAAAACCAAAATGATTTACAATTTACACTACAAGAATCCAGAAAAATTTCGGCGGCCAAAAACCGCCGAAAATAACTCTTGCTTATTTTCGGCGGTATTGGTCTGCTGAAAGAAAAAAACCGAAAATAAGCAGAAAATAGGGTTTATTTTCGGCGGTCCACGCGGCCGCCGGAAATAGTCTCGGGCCGGATATAACTGTATAAGTGCCGTTGTTGTTTAGCATACCCATAGGCACCATAGTTTGGCTGACTATTTCATCTGCATGCTCCTCACCCATCATCCAAGCCATCTCCCGCCGTTTGCCTCGTCTCTACCACTGTCACTGCAGGCCCAATAACCTTATGCGGGGCACGCGCACTGCAAGGCTCACTCTTGGATGATGAGCTATCCACCAAGAGTCCCGCACTGTAGGCCTCGTCAACAGCCAAGGCGTTCAAAAGTCCCTTCTAGATTACCCTGAGGACAGAGAAAATTTTGAAATACAGACGATGATAGCCTCACAGGATCGATGGAGGGGCGGTACAGTAGTGCGCATGGCAAGAAGTTGCTGAAATGTGTAGCGTAGTAGCCATCTTAGTCTTGCTCCGCGCCGTTCATGTCCCTTATTGGGCCGGTTCATCACTGGGCTATGCGTGTGTTGTCTTCTGCGCTGGGCTTTTCTGCCTCTTTTATCGATCGATCGGCTAATTGGGCCGGCCGGCCGGCGGTGGTTCGATCAGCACGCATGGTCTTCGTGAGGGCGGCGTACATGCCAATCCGAGATTCCATCCCGGCCTAAACCCCGACGAACGAGAACGAAGAAGCTAAGTCAGCCAGCCCTATACCTAGCCATCTGGGCCTCCCTAATCGGGCCAGCACGAGGCCCGGCACGGCCCACCGTGCCAAAGCACGGCCCGGCACGATTGCAAACGGGCCCGTGCCAGCACGGCCCGATGCCCCGTGCCGTGCTTGGGCCGAGACCCCAGCACGATGGGCCGGCCGGGGCACGGCCCGGCTAAGGGGGAGGCACGGTCAGGCACGGTGACCGTTAGATTTAGGGCGACGATGTGGGCTATATAAGTCGACCGGCCGACCCCCGCCCCCTTTCACCCTAACCCTAGTTCATTTCCCCCCTCCCGGCCGTCGCGCAGCCGCTCATCGCCTGCCTCGACTCCGCCGCGTCTCCGCCTCTCGCCCTCTCTTCTCTTCGGCTCTCCGCCGCCGACCGCCATTGGCCATCTATACTCCCTGGCTCCCTACGTCCTCTCTGGCCCTCTCCCTCGAATCTGGCCTCGTCGACTCGTCGTTACCGGATTGCCGCTCTGGTGCTCCGGTTTGCCACAGAAATGCGAAACCGTTGAGGAACCGAGGGCTAGATCCGGCCGTCCTTGACCTCGCCGATGACTCTGGGGCTCCGGCTTAGGTAAGATCCTCTAAACATAGATCTAGATCTAGGTTTTGTCGTTTTGCTCACTTGTTCACTTCTAATGCTTGTCTTCTTTTTGCTTTTTTTTTTGAAGCCGTTGAGGAACCAGTGGGCGGGAGATGGATGACGACAACAGCAACGGTCACACCATCAATGAGGACCTTCGGTTGATGGGGGTGCCCGGAGACGACGAGGAAGATCTGGGAGAAGAACGGGATGCGCTTCGCGGCCTCGGTAGTCAAGGCGACCCTATTGACCTTGCTGCTGGGGCTGGCGACGGCGATGGCGAAGGAAGGGGGGACGGTACTGGTACCGACTCCAACACAGGTGGGACTGGGAGCAGCTGTCTTGGTCGTTGCGGCACCAGGCAAAAAGCATCCACATCTGAGGTGTGGAACGATTTCGACAAGATCTACAAGATGATCAACGGTGTGAATGTACGGTGGAAGGCTAGGTGCCACCACTGCAAAGGTTTGCTTTCTGCTCGCTCCTCTAGTGGTACTGGCCATCTTTCACGTCATAGAGATGGATGCTTGAAGAAACTAGGTAAAGCAGCAATGACGCAGTCCCATATCTCTTTTAACCCTGATGGTACTCCGAGGTTTTGGGAGTATAAGCCTGATGTTGCTCATTCTGAGATGTGTCGTTTAATTTCTAGGCTTGATCTTCCTATCTGCATTGTTGAATCTGCTGCATTTGAGGAGTACATTAGGAAAGCTCATAATCCTATGTTTACATCGGTCTCTAGACAAACCACAACTAGAGATATCACTAAGTACTTTGCTGACCACCGTGCTAAACTTGTTGAATCTTTAAGAACCAATGTTTCTTCTGTTGCTATTACATCTAACATCTGGTCTGGCAATGCTAAGGAAGACTACCTTAGTGTTGTTATCCATTATGTCAATTCTGCATGGGAACTTGAGAAGAGGATCATAGGCTTAAGGCTTATTGATGTCTCTCACAGTGGTGAAAATATTGCTGAGTGTGTGCATGCTGTGGTTGATGAATTTAAGCTTACTAATAAGACATTCTCTGTCACATTAGACAATGCATCTGCTAATTCAACTGCCATGACAATACTTACACCTTTGCTCTCTGGTTATATTGGTGACATGTTTTTGCATCAGAGGTGTGTATGCCATATTATTAACCTTATTGTCAAGTCTGGTTTGAAGAGGCTCAAACCCTACCTTGAGGCATTTAGAACTGCAATTTCTTTTTTGAACTCTTCTAACCAGCGCATTGCTTTATATAAAACATTTTGCACTGCCATGGGTGTGCGTCCTCGTAAGTTTGGTCTAGATATGGATGTAAGGTGGAACTCTACCTACCTTATGCTTAAGCATCTAATTCCTTACCGGAGCACATTTGATGTGTTCATCCAGACCCACTATCCCAAAGGTGATGGGAATACACCTCTCTTGACTGATCAACACTGGTACATTGCAGAGAAGGTGTTGACATTCCTTGAAATGTTTCATGATGCAACATGTGTCCTGTCTGGTGTATACTACCCCACTTCTTCTTTAATCATGCATCACATTCTTCAAATTGCTAATCATTTGGATGCTTATGAGAATGATCCTTTGCTTAGAACTATGGTTGCCCCTATGAAGACCAAGTTCCTCAAGTACTGGAGGGATATTCCACTACTGTATTTCTTTGCATTCATTCTTGATCCTAGAGCTAAATTGAAAGGTTTTACTAGAGTGCTCTCTATTTTGTCTAATCTGTCTCAGACTGATTATTCTGGTTATTTAACTTATGTTAGAGTAACAACTCTCTAAGGTATTTAACAAATATGATTTCAAGTTTGGTGCAGTTAGATTGCAGAGGGCACCACAACCTTCTAGAGCTGGTAAGAAAAGAACTAACTGGGGTATGATATATGGTGATGATGATGACTCTATTGGAACAGGTTCTTCCACCCTTACTCCTAATCTGTCTAGAATGACATCTGCAAGTGCTTTATTACATGCAGCAACCACCAATGCATCTTTTGGTATTGTTTCTAAGTTATCAACATACCTAGACAGTGATAATCTCTAGAAGTTTGATGATGATGATTTTAACATCTTGAACTGGTGGCATGAACATCAAATTACCTATCATGTTCTTTCTATACTGGCTAAAGATGTACTAACCGTGCCTGTTTCTGCAATATCATCCGAGAGTGTTTTTAGTCTTACTGGCTGGATCATTGAGGAGCGGCAACGTCGTTTAAACCCTGAAAAGGTTGAGATGCTGACTTGCATCAAGGACTGGGAGGAAAGTGAAGCAAGGGCTCAGTACACTGTGGAGGACAAGGAACTTGAAGATTCATTCTCCAACCTGTTTTTTGATGATGTTGCTCAAGAGGCTCAGCCTCCTTCTGATCCATCTCCCTCTACTGCTTGATTGGTCTCCATGGCCTGTAATGTGATGTAATAGACCTTAATTATGACCTTTTGAACTGAGATGTGATGAACACTTTTGAGCTGGGCTGCACTTTTTTTTTCTATCTAAGGTTTCTCACGAGGTGTGAGTTTTACTTAGATAGGTTTTTAATGAGATAGCCATTGCACCAGTTCATCTAATAAATTTTGATTTCTATTATGTTTTCTTGAATTTTACTGAGCTTTTTAAGCCATTTTTGTTGTAGTACCTGGACACGGTACAGGCACTATCTAGTGTTGTGCTAAACGTGCCGGCAAAGCACGGCTAAAGCACTGGCGTGCCGTGCCTAGGCCGGCGGGCAGGCACGCAGGCACACCACATCGTGCCGTGCCTGGCCGGACCGTGCCTTACCGTGCTCGTGCCCGTGCTGTACCGGGCGGCACGATTGGCCATCTACAGTCAGCCCTTTAATTTTGGCTTCTTCAGTTCCTCCTCGGCGGGAAGGTACGTATACGTACGTAGGTTGGCCATGCATGGCCCGTGGTCCGTCCGTGGAAGTCGACGGCACGGCGCGCGCACGAGGTTGCCATGGGCGCCGGCCGGCCGGCCTTTAATTGTAGTGCTAGTGCACTCCATGCACAAGTACTCTAGCCTGTGAGAACAGTTTTTCTTTTTTTAATTTGTTAGCTTGAATATACGCCGCGCGCGTTTGAACTTTGAATGCCCAACTGATATAGCGCAGAGCCTACGTGTACTTCCTCCATTCCACAACAATTGCTGTTTTAGGATTCAAACTTTGTTGTTGTTTTTAGAATATTATTAGTTGCTTCTAAAAGAAAAACTAATCTGCATGCATGCCCAATAAGTGAAAGATCAGTATGTTAATCAAAAGCACATGTGTTATCTCTAACCCTTTCTTAATCTGTTCTAACAATCTTAAAAGAGTGAAATGCGCTGGCGGTCCTTGAAGTTGGTTTGGTGTGTCGAGTAGGTCCCCGAAGTAAAAAAACCTCAATTCTGAATCCTTAAAGTTGGTCCGTTGTGTTATATAGGTCCATAAAGTTGATTTGTTGTATCATCCACGCCCTAACGGGTACAATCTCAACCCGCTAGGCCTACGTGGCAGGCCACGTTGTCCCGTGTGGGCCCAATGCTACCTGGGGCCCACATGTCAGACTCTCCCCCGCCCTCTCTCCGTGTGTCCGCTATTGTGGCGCTGCTCGCCGTGCCGTCCCCGTGCGGCCGCCGCCGCGCCTTCCGGCCTCCGCCACGCGACGCCCTAGACCTCAACTCCGGCGCGCCCGCCCGTCCCCGCCTCCAGCCATGCGCAGCCGACTCCGCGATCTGCGGTCCCCAGCTCCAGCCGCTACCGCCGGCCCGTCCCGGCCTCCAGGCACGTGCGGCCGCCCGCGCCTTCCCGCCTCCGGCCATGCGCCTCCCGGCTCCTGATCCATCGGTGCAAACACTTGTTCTTCCAACAAGAAGCTTCCCAAATTCTACGTGCGTGCAGCAAGCGATTGACTGCCATGGAGATCCGAAGAAGCTTCTTCTTCAGTGCATCGACGGCATCGCCGTGCAGCGGCATGTGCTGGCGGAGATCCTTGCTCGCAACGCCGAGGCCGAGTACCTCGCGTGCTTTGGCGTCTCCTCCGCCTCTGGCGGCGGCGCGGCCACGTTCTGGGCCAATGTGCCCATGGCGACGTACTAGGACCTCGAGCCGTACATCCTGTGCGTCGCGGCCGGCAATTGGTCCCCCGTCCTCACGGGATCCGGGAGCCCCGTCTCCGAGTTCCTCCTCAGCTCCGGCACGTCCGGCGGCGGCCGAGCCCAAGCTCATCCCCGCTGTCGAGGACGACGAGGCCAAGCCAGAGGCAACGACAGCGGACAGCCTGTCGGCGCGGACCGTGCTCTGCGACGACGCGACCCAGAGCATGTACGCGCAGCGGGCGTGCGGGTTGCGGCACCGGCGCGCCGTGGTGCACGTGGGCGCCGCGTTCAGCTTCGGCCTCTTCCGCGCCCTCTTCTTCCTCCAGCGCACTTGAAGGAGCCTCGCCGACGACGTCGAGGCCACCTCGCCCGCCGCCGTCTCGGGCGCCCTCGCCGACCCGTCCGTGCGCGCGCGATGCGGTCACCGCCGCGCTGCGCCTGGGGGACCCCGACCTCGCGCGACTCATCCGCGCCAAGTGCTCAGCCCGCTGGAGCAGGCGCGGCGGCTGCGCCGCAGTCCCGCCGGTGGGGAGGGGGAGTGCGCGCGTCGCGTTGTGCGGCAGAGGCGGAGCGGCTCTGCGCGTGAGAGGGAGGGCGAGTGAGAGGCTGACACGTGGGTCCCAGGCCTAGCGGATTGAGATGGTACCCGTTAGGACGTGGACGACACAGCAAACCAACTTTATGGACCTAGATGACACAGCAGGTCAACTTTAGGAACTCGAAATTGAGGTTTCTTTGCTTTGGGGATCTAATCGAAACACCGAGCCAACTTCGAGGACCGACAGCGCATTTCACTCATCTTAAAACGACACTTATTATGAGCCCACGAGGAGCGGCACGTGTTGCATGCAATGCAATGCATGCGCTCCGTGTTTGCATGCATGCCTTGCCGGCGGCCAGCCCTTGAGACGCGACGTGAACTTATTACGGCCAGCACATGCAACATTAGCCGGGTAGCAGCAGCTAGCTGGCCGCCGGCGACGGGCGATCAGATCAGCTGTATGCGCGCAACACGCGCGTACGTACGCTTCCATGCATCCTCCAGTCCGGACGGACCTTGACGAAGAAGCCGGCCGGTCTCTCTTGACGGCCAGCTTAATTAGCTTTCTTCTTCGATCGGCTGGCCGGCCGGTTGTCCGGCCGTACGTCGAGGATGCCATGCATGGCCGTGCATGCGGCCAGAGAGCAAGAATGCAAGATATTCACTCCCATGCCCATGCATGCATGCCCCTTCTTGACGCCCGGATTATTCGTTCTTGACGGCCAAAGATGGCGCGCGCGCTGCGCGCTCATCAAATCTGCCGGCGTGGAATACGATGGCACATTGGCACTTGACGTACGTGCGCCGCCTGCCGCGTGGGGTGCAATAACGAACGATACGTATATACAATGTAACAAAAAGAAAAAATAATACGTATGTCGTCTAAATGCTACTCCATCTGTCTTGATTTGCAGGTCGTTGCACTTTTGTTGATATCAATGTAGACCATAATATAAAAATATTCAAGTTATGGTTATACAATAATTTAAATCATAGTTAAAATATATTATTATATGCTAAACCAAATCGTAATGAAAATAAATAATTTTTATAATTTTTTTTCAATAAGGCGGTAAATTAAATTTGATGTAAAAAATCAAACGACCTAAAATTAGGAGGGAGGGAATATCTATTTTAATTTCATCCCGCAAGCCATCGATATTCACCGTTAATAAGCCATCAATATTCTATTGGTAAAACTCTCTGCAAATTTTTTTTTTTTGGAAGAGCAAATATTATAATTTTTCGAAATGATCATCGATGAGCCAGTGCAGCAACACGCAGATGCTGTCAAATATCGTTGATTATAGGCGACTGTTAGTTTCAACACGTACTATCTGAGACGCCGTTAGTTGATTTCAAATCCAATGATTCGAGAAATGCCATGGCGCCCCAAAACACCCTGACGTTCCATAGAAAAACTAATTTATTTGGGTCTGACCGCGGTTGCGCTCTTCTACATTACGCGCCAATCAATCACCATTTCCTAATAATCTGTTTAAAACTTTCTGCAATGCACGGAGGAAGTGCACAATTTAAGTTAAAACAAGCAGTGACAGCCTTTCCATCACCGCATCTCGCTCTCTGGACAACCTCTATATAAACGATGTAGAGGCTGGGCGACTCGATGTGCCCAGACCACGAACATGGATTTTCCACATGTATCTGTGCACACATGTAGTATCTCAGCCATCCATTTTTAGGTCCAACGGTGAGATCTCATAGGATAGGTGAGAGAATCAGGAGTAGGTGTGAAATCAACGGTTAGATGTGATGCATGTGATACAAATGGATGGCTGGAGATATTGCATGTGTGCACATATGCATGTGGCCATGCTTTTTCGCCAGACCACCAACAATTAACCAAATCATCAGTCAACGCTATAACGCATGGCAATGAGCATTGTGGTGAGCAAGTCCTCGCCGGTGGCCGTCAGGCCGTCGTCGGAGCCGAAGAAGACGAGCGCCACGGCCGTGAAGCTCTCGTCCTTCGACGTGGGTCTCGTGAGGAGAACAGCCACAGCACTGCTGGTGTTTGATCATCCCCTCCACGACGCCGCCAGACCATCAAGAGAGCATTATCCCAAGCACTGGTCCACTACTACCCAATCTCCGGCCGCATCGTCGCCGCCGCAGGTGACGATGACAACGACGCCCACATCGAGTGCACCGGTGAGGGCGTGGCGTTCGTCGCCGCGTCCGCCAACTGTGCGCTGAAGGAAGCAACGGCGTTCTTCAACCGATCGCCGGGCGCAAGGACGACGACGACGGTGCTGGACGAGCTCGCCGTCGACTACCCGGGCGAGGGCTGCGGTGGCGGCTCTACTGACCCGTTGGTGCAGGTGCAGGTGACGGAGTTCTCGTGCGGCGGGTTCGTCCTCGGCGTCACCTGGAACCACGGCATCGCCGACGGTACCGGGATGGCGCAGTTCTTGCAGGCCGTCGGCGAGCTCGCCCGCGGGCTGACGTCGCCGTCCGTCGCTCCGGTCAGGTGGGACGACGCGCTGCCGAGCCTCCCCATATCCGTCGCTGCCCTAGAGCAGCTCGCGACGAGGCTGGAGCCGCTGGACCTCGCCCGTCTCGGCATCGCCGTCCCCTCTAGCTTGATCCGCCGCATCAAAGCCGAGTCCGGCGAGCGGCGGTGCACCACGTTCGAGGCGGTGGCCGCGGTTCTCTGGCGGTGCCGCACCCGTGCGATCGTCGCCGACCCGAATTCCCTGGCCCTGCTTTCGTTCCCGGCCAACGTTCGCAGGCACGTGGGCGCCATGGACGGCTACTACGGCAACTGCATCACGCAGAAGCTGGTCATGGCGACCGCCGGCGCGGTGGCGCGCGCGGAGATCGCGGAGCTCGTCGGGATGATCAGGTGTGCCAAGGAGGAGATCGCTGGGCAGCTGGCCAACAGGGGTAGTGGAGATTACGATCAGCTGCTGCAGGCGGTAGATCTGGAGCAGATTGGGCGCCTTCAGTATGGCGCGCTGAATGTGTCGTCGTGGAGAAATCTCGGCTTCGATAACGCTGATTTTGGGGCCGGGACGCCGGCCAAGGTGATGTGCTATGGTAAAGCATTGCAGACGCTGCCGCTCTGCGTGATCGGACTGCCATGCAAGGGGGGCGACGACGGCCAGGATAACGTCTTCTCCGTCTGTGTCAAGCAGGAGCACGTGGATGCCTTCCTCAAAGAATTGGCAAGCCTCGCATGAATAAGCTCACAGAGTGTACTCCGTGATAACCAAGCTCTTGTGCTGTGTCCCCTGTGAACCAGTATCGATTTTAGTGTCATATATATCTAGATGTTTGATATGTTTTCCTTTATCTAAAATAAGGTATACTGTATTTGATGTCAAGCTCGTGCTAAGAGTCCGCAAGTATACTTTCCCACTTTTGTAATTTGAACTTCAACTTGTTTCATAAATTCACCACCTTTTCATTCAGACTTGGAAAGAGATAGTACATTTATATGGAAATTATATATTTCTATCTATGAGATCCCACAATCATCCTCTGGTTGATTTTTTCCAAGTCAATTACATGTCAAAAGACTGATTGAAACTTTAGATAATTCAACGAGATAACCATGTTAACCTTTGTTTCACAACCTTTTTACCATCAATTTCCAAATATCACGGTACAAATGATGATTTTTTGTTGCCACAAGGGCGCCGTTAGAGCAACTGCTTATAAATTGCTATGCATTACCGTGATTGCACATAACATATAGCAGATACTATAGGAAATTGGAGCATTTTCGTTGCGCACAAAAATTTTTGTTGATTTTTATCGGCCGGAAACGGCCGTTGAAAGTTTCCTAGTTTTCGTCGGCCATGTGGCCTGGCTGAAAGGATCAAGACGTCCAAGAGGGGGGTAAATTGGACTTTTAATTTTTAATCTTGAAATTAAATCATATCGCACACGTCCCAATTCACTCTAGTGCCTAATTGAATGTGGCTAGAGTTCTACACGATACAAAAGTTTTGCAACCTATAGCCAAGCATGCAATTTTAGAAAAGTAAAGGCACAAAGTAAATGCGGAAAGTAAGTGCGGAATGTAAAGGAAGAGAAGACTCGGCGATCTTTTTCCCTAGGTATCGAGGAGTCGCGACTCCCCCCTGATCCTCGTTTGGTGTCCCTCGCAAGGTTTTGCTCTCGCGGGCTCCTCGCAAGGATCCCGGCCTCGCCCTCGCAAGGATGGAGGATGGCAAAGTGACTTCCGCGGAAGTCAAGCTACCCCTTGATCTGCGTACCAAGTGCTCTCTTCGGGATGCTCTTCTCGACTCTGGAACGGCGAGCTCCAAATCGCGCACAATGTCCTCGCAAGGACCTTCCTCCGCTTCTCCCACAATCTCCGGGAGCTCGCGGCAGGCACATCCCGTAGCCATCTAGGTGATCGCGATCACCAAGAGTAATAAGCCTTGGTCGATTTCAACCTCTCTCAAGAAGTTCTCTCAAGTCTCCTGACCCAAAGCTATTGGAATGTGTGAATTTTGGTGGTGGAATGACCTTTGAGTGTGTGTATGTGTGTTTTCTGGTTGCAAAGGTAGCAAATGGAGGGAAGGGGTTTGCTTTTATAGGGGAGAGGCCAAAAACTAACCGTTACTGTACGAAACAGTATTTTACGTAATCACCGGACGGTCCGGTGAAGTAATCACCGGACGTTCCGGTGGGCGTTAAATTCAAATTCTCCCGAAGCGCGTCAAGTGACGTTGTGTTCACCGGACAGTCCGGTGATAACCGGACGGTCCGGTGAGTACAAACACCTCCTCGGCCTGGCTCCAAAAACAACCTCTCGGCCTATAAGGTCCGGTGTGTCACCGGACGTTTTCCAAAAACGTCCGGTGAATACAACCAGCCCAGGGACGCTAGGCAACCCCTACTGGCTATAACGTCCGGTCCGGTGACCGGACGTTTTTTATAACGTCTGGTGAACGTAGAAGCGCAAGGACGAAGCCTACAGCGGTTTTGTGTACGCCGAACGGTCCGGTGCATACACACCGGACGGTCCTGTGAGTACAAAAAACTTGATTTCTCGTTGTTTTGAAACCTTTTGAAATGGGATAAGTTCTAGGGGTTCCTTTTGATAAAAACAGGTGAAGGAGAGTGTGTTTAACCACATTTAAGTGCAAGAGTTTTAGGACCAAGTTGGACTCGAATATAAGAAGAACTAATTGAAGGAAGTCCGTCAAGGTACTCACATCGATCCCCCTTGATAGTATGGCTTACTAAAAACTAGCAAAAGCAATCTCTAAGTGTCCTTCTTTTGACTTTGTGACACTTAGGGCCCTAGAGCTATTGATCTTCTTGCTAAAACTCCGATCCATAAGCCGATCACTTGGAATTCGAATTGGAGAGGTCTCTTGTGATTAATCCTATGAGCACGATATATAATCTTAACCCTTCATGTCATGAGCTCATTAGTAAAAGCAATAAGTTGTCATTAATCACCAAAACCTCTATCTCTTAGGGCTATGTTTCTCACACTGGCCAAACAAAAACTAGTTTTGGCCAGGGTGTTTTCGGCTAACTTTCATCGACTATTGTTCCGGCTGATGAAAATTAATGGGTTGACGAAAATTGATAGGCCATGAGGAAAAGGCCCACCCATTACCATTCTTTTCCTTCTTCTCGCTTCTCTCTCTCATGCACCCTGACGGTGTGCTGCTCGTCTACTCGCCGCCACCTGCCGCTGCCTCTGGCGGTCCTAGGCCCCACCACCTATACCGCTATAGGCCACCATTGTTCGATCTGCCCTACATGGTTCCCCAAATCACAACTTTGCTTGATGTTTTCTCTTGGTGTCATTTCCACCCGTGTGGAACAAGTAATGGTAACAATCATTCACTTCTTTATTTCTGTCGGTTGCCCTTACACTTAAGTAATAACTTAGTTTGTTTAAAAAACTCTTTTAATAATAATAACTCCCGCTAATAAAAATGTGACTTAACTCTATCTCTGTGGAAATGATTGATAGTTGCACTGCGAGTATCAATTAAAAAGCATGTGGGTAGCTTATACTCCCCTTGAATTTTGAGCACTAGTGGTGTGTTTACAATGAAAACTATGCTTTGTGGTTGCCTGCTAAGCTAAGCTTAGTTGTTGTGAGATATGATATGTTAGAGAATAAGTTGATTCACATGTACCTTGTAAAGGAATCATCTTAGGAATTTACTTTTCAAAAACATGAAATTAATGTTAATCTCCCCTTTGATTCAAACACCAACCAGAGCTAAATGTGCCAAAAAGATGCAAACATCTACAATTGCTGCTTAGAGCTGCTGTGAGTTATGTCAAATTTTGTGTCTTTTTAAGAAGAAAAGTTAGTCATTATTGGTCATTGGAGTTTCATCGCCATCTAATAAAATGCAAAGATCAATCCGTGGACTCGCATCCAAAAGTCTTCAGAAGTCTCAATTGCAATCCCCTTCAAACAAATAGAAGGGTAGGCCATGGAGCTCAACAAAAAAAAAAAAAAGAGCATGGCGAAAGGCATGGCAAAAAAGAAACAAAAGAAGAGAAAAGCATGCTAATAAGTAGCATGCCAAATTGCCAAGTGACGATGAATCAAATAATTTCTCAATTGAATTGTAGCCCTAAGTGGCCCTAAGTGCCTAAACTCCATATTTCCGAACAAGCCCATTATTTTTGGTTTGGCTTCAACAGACGACCGGATTAATAAAAGGAAAGAGGCGAAAAAGCCCAGTAAGAGCTACGGGCCCATGGGCCATTTCACGGACCCAACCTGAGCTTCGATGACTAAGTTAAGCCACATGTGCTCAAAATTCAAGGGGACCATGTTAACCTTTGTTTCCCAAGATATTCAGTGTAAACACATCACTAGTGCACAAAATTAAAGGGGGTGGATGAGGTAACGACAAGTACCGAGCTGTAGAATGATGGTACGAACATAAGAGGCGATCGACATGCTGTTCACAGCAATAACAATCTTGACTATTGATTCTACAAGACTACTACCTCCATTCGTTTTTGTTTGACATCCGGACAGAAAAAAGCTACTGCAAAATACTTGTGAGACTTTGTCTGAACGTCAAACAAAAGTGAACAGAGGGAGTACGATATGCTCCGTACATCATAATTCAGAAAGGCATGTGGCAAGCCAAAACAAACTGATTGGATCAAGATCATGGTTGGCCAGACCAAACTTTGGCTAAGTTTGACTATATTTGAATTTTAAAAAATATTTGGTCAAATAGAAAATCTTTTGTTTGTATGCCTTATTTGGCACCTAAATAAAGCCTATAAACAAAAAATGTATCGTTTGACTAAATATTTTATAAAATTCAAACATGGTCAAACTTGGCCAAACGTTGGCCTTAATCCAATCAGACCCAAACTAACATATGGCTAACCCCTCGCGGACTCGACTGGTTGTTGGGTTGGGATGATGACTGTTAATTATTGCTTTATTTCCTCTTATTTTCTAGCCACAATGGGCTGAGCGTTTTTCGTTTCCATTAATTGTATCGGTTTCTGTGTACATGAATTTCATTTTGTGGCGTGTGCAGCAATACCAGGCGAGATTTTTTTTAAATATTTATTAAAAAGGGTCGAAATAAAAATCCCCACTAAATTGTTGTTGGTTTCCTTTACACCAACTGCCCCATATGCCCTCTTTCCACTCAATGTGTAAAAAGCACGTGATTCGATAGTTGGACCGAACAATAATGTAGCTTTATTTACGCAACACACACCAACTGAGCCGTTGGAAGCGTGTTTATGCATCCATAAGGTTGATTGCTAGTAACAATAATATATTCCATTCATCTCCACACTCATGACATGCCAGGTGCAAACAACACAATCTTCGATCAAAATAAACACAGCATATGCATGGAACTATTCATTTATACTACTGCATTTTAAACTCCAATCCTTTGGCTCGAAGAACATGTGTGTGTATTTGCCTCCTAAATCTGTATACCCGATTTGAAAACTTGATTATATTTGCTTTATCTGTTTATTACATGGTCTTTAAATTTATTTAGGTGTGTCATTCATTCTTCAACTTTAGGAACCACATGTCCGTTCCTTCTCTATTTCTTTCTCCTCTTCCCCCTACCTTCCTCTCTCATCTCTCCCCTGTGTGTGGGCGGCATTTGCGGGCCAAGTGAGCTCCAGGGGCCAATCACATAGGGTTGGTAGGAGGGGGCAACGGAGTTGTGGAAGCCAACAGTAGGAGGGCAGCCAAACTGTGTGTGCGGGGGAGGGGGGGAGGGGAGGGGGTGAGTGAACGAAGGTAGATGGCCAGGGCGCGCTTAAGCCACAGGGGCCAAGGCGTAAGGGGTCACCAGAGCGTGACAACTGAGAGAAAGGGTGTCGGAGGTGGGTGGAGCTGCACAGAGCAAGCGGTGGGTGGGCGAGGGCATCCGACGAAACGTTCCTAGATCCAATTTGAAATTGTAAGCTAATTTTAGCTTGAAGTGTGAAAGTTGAACAAAGTTGGAATTGTATTTGAATTTGCAATCATTACAAATACCTTATCCATGCCTTAACAATCTTGAAATGATCTAAGAATGCTACTCACTGCAGCACGACTCCGCTGCCGCCACCATAGCCAAGCCATCACCACCCACCTTCCGCCTAATCGGTTGCTCCCTACCCTGCGCTCCCAAGACCCACCTCATAGGGGCGACTTTGACTGCCTTTCCTCCAAAGAGGGCGGCAACAGATGGACACCCTGAGCCATATGGTACGGATGAGTATCTAAGGTCATCTAGGAGGACAATGGCGATTGAGGCATAAGGACTGATGCGGAAGAGGCTAAAAGTGCGTGACAATCGAGCCCGAGAGTTCCAAAGGTGGGCGAAGTTGCATAGGGGGCAAGTGATGGTTGCTTGTGGACGACTGGGCATGGCCGTCCAACAAACCCTTGATCCAATTTGGAATGAGCCTGTCTATGTAATTTCCGGTTGTTTCAAAGGCCTCCCAGCACTCAAATTTTCTAACGATCCGATCGCGATTCAATGGCCCAGATCCACTCACCCCTCCATCCTTATCCTCTCCTTTGCCTTCCCCCAACTCGACCCGTGCGGGTGCACCTTATCCTCTCCCTCCATCACAACGCCACCGATCCTACATCGTCCATGCCTCCACCGTCGCCGACCCTGCTCTGGCAGCGTCCCTACCGCCAGCTAACCAAGTGGAGAAGACATCGCGCCTCCTCGCCGTTGCTTCCGCTTCCAGCACCGGCCCCGGCTCTAGCGGCGTCTTCACCGCCTCCGCCACCGTCACTGGCCCAGGCCCAACCGCTCTCCTCCGCCACTCAAAGCTGGCTGTGCCCTGCCGCCCCGCCACGTCGATATGCCATCACCGCCAGGCCGCCGACCTCCTTGGCACCCCTCTAAGACCGGAGATCACAGGTAACCCCCACTCCTAGCCTCACCAATCTCGCCGACGTTCTTGAGGTTGGTGACGTGGCATCCGCGGATTGGTTGAAAATTTGAGTGTTTTGACCCCTAAAACCATTTGGAATTGAAAGCTAATTTCAGGCTTGATGTCTGAAATTTGAATAACGTTGGAACAAAATTCAAAGTACCTTATCTGTATGAATTGCGTTGACCTAGAAATGTTATTTTTCAGTACTCACTGTAGCGCGCGGGGTTCGGGGACTAATGGCCGGACCCGTCGCCGACAGTTGCCACACCAGCCGCTCTGCAAGCCTTCCTACAAAAATCAGAATCGCCGCGGAATCTGGGGCGGGGCTTGCCGACCTAGCTTGACTTGGGCGCCACCACCAGCCCACCCCCACATCCCCCCACCGCACCGAAGCCGCCTGCGCGTCTCCGTTGCCATGGCCAAGCCAACGCCGCCCACCTCGGCCTCCAATCCGCCGCCGCCTACCACCGCCGCCCCCAAGCCCCGCCCCCTGGGGGGCGCCCTCGACTCGCTCGCCTCCTCCGCGCGCCCGCTCCTCGCCGCGGCGCGCCGCTCGCCGGTGACCACGCTCGTCGCTGCCTTCTTCCTGCTCGCGCTCTTCATGTACGGCGAGGACGTGCGCACCATCGCCGAGCTCTCCATCGACGACTACCTCTACCCGGACGCCGACTTGTACAACGTCTCGGGCCTCGCCCCCTTGGCGCTGCCCCCGCCCACCTGCGACCTGTCGCGCGGCCGCTGGGTCTTCGACAACGTCTCCCTCCCGGCGTACAGGGAGAAAGACTGCTCCTTCCTCACCAAGCAGGTCACCTGCCTCGCCAACGGCCGCCCCGACGATACCTGGCAGTACTGGCGGTGGCAGCCCGACGAGTGCTCGCTCCCCACGTACGTGTGCTCTACTCCTCTCTTCCTTCCAGATCCGCGAATAGCAGCTAAAGATTGCATCTTTAGCTCACAGATTCGGTACAGTAGCTAATTTGGGGATCCATCCGTTGATTGGGAAATTGCTGATGGCGCGCGCGCGGCTGCGTTGCAGGTTCGACGCTCGCAGATTCATGGAGACGATGCGCGGGAAGCGGCTCATGTTCGTGGGGGACTCGCTCAACCGCAACCAGTGGGAGTCGCTGGTGTGCCTGGTGCAGCCCATCCTGTCCAAGGGCAGGAAGAAGGTTGTCAAGCGGGGATCGCTCACCACCTTCTACGCCAAGGAGTACCGGGCCACCCTCGAGTTCTACTGGGCGCCATTCCTCGTCGAGTCCAACTCCGACAACCCCAATTTCCACAGCATAGGTACCCGGATCATCAGGCCCGAGAGGATCCAGGCCCACGCCAAGTACTGGAAGGATGTTGACTACCTCATCTTCAACACCTACATCTGGTGGATGAACACCGCCGACATGAAAGTCAGGTCAGCCTCCGGTCCGACTCCATTCATCATTCCCTGCCCCCTTCTGCTGTCTGGATCAGTTCCCATCCCCATTCCACCTGGATTTGATTGAAAATGTGTAGCTTCTCTGCCGCTTCCTGCAATCAAGCAATGAAATCGTTGACTGAGGCTGGTGCTGCATTTTTGCAGGAGACCAAATTCGAGGTATTGGTCTGAGCACGACGAGGTTCCCAGGGTCGAGGCCTATGGCCGGGTGTTCAAGACGTGGTCTGATTGGCTCAATGACAACGTCGATCCTGCCCGCACGTCTGTCTTCTTCATGACGATTTCTCCACTACATATCAGGTGACTGAAACCTGCTGCATTTGTATTCCCCCCTTTTTTTTTCCTTCTCCTCTGGTACAAGCAATGGTGTAGTTTGTTGTGGACTTTGATTAGTTGCTTTAGGAGTAATTTGCAATGCAACATTGATCTTTCTGGACCACGGTCCGTCCAATCGGACACCACACATTGGCTTGATTTAAGTTGTTTGTTTAGCCAATATTGCCTTCAGGAGAAGCAATGTTCCTCTTATTCTAGTCTGCAGGGCAGAACGTCATTGTCCACTCCACCAAACTATGTGGTGATTGTAGTCAATCAGTCAATGAATGGAACTCAGCTGTTAGGCTGGTTCATGACCCACAAAGAAAATGATTGCCTAACTAATGGCCAATGGGTCTGATAGTCAACATTTTTGCATGGATGCCAAACCCAAATTTACCTCAGTTTTCTAAAACTCATTCACTACTCACTAGTAGATATTTATTGGGTTCATATATACACGATCATATAAGTAGGGTACTACAGACTTGCTAGTATGATATATACATGACACACATCTTAAGATTTAAGAATTTGAGTATTTGCAAAATTAAAGGCTGATGAACTAAATTTCAAAATGTCTATTTTGGAACTTCTCTCTGTATTTTAGGTGCTGTGTGATTCGCATGATATATGGAATCTTAAGTTAATAAGCATCTGTTGGCTAAAGTACACCATTATTTGCACATAGGCATGGTGAGCAGACTGTATTAGGATCTCAACAAACTTGTATGTGGGCCTGGCTCACAATTAGGAAAGAAAAAGGCACCATTTGGTACAACAGAAAAATGCGGACTTTTTCACATGTGGTGTGGTGTTGGTTAGCTGAGATCTCTTTGCTTTTTTCTGCACCACAAGCAACATGAAAACTGGGATTTGACGTATAAACAGTCTCTAGAAATAAAAAAATATATATAGCCCACTGACTCAGAATTGGCTTCTCTATCTGTCCTGACTTCTGACAAAGACTTCTGACTGTTACTCTTGTGAGTACTTTTTGGTGATATGCCGGTGTCTTTTTATGGATTAAAAAACTATATATGGATGTTTATCAGAAGAAAATAACTGCCCTATTAAAATTCAGTTTGTGATATATAATGCCATTTGTAATCCCATGCCATATATAACTATTAAAGGTCTTATTCTGCTTCTTGTCCTGGTAGAAAGGTTGGGCAGTCCATGACACTGTAGGTTGTACACTTGAACTTATGACCTTGGAGTATTTGAGGTTAGGTTCATAACTTCATATACACCAGGCTCCTACAAAGCTTAACTTGTACTAGGATAATTTGAAATATTAGTGAATAATTGCCTCCCTACCATTGCTGAAAGAAAATGAAGGTATATCAGCGCATTTGGTGGCGCTGTAGTATTGATGGGACTCCATCTCTAGCATGCTCATTAAGGCATTGGTTAGAGTAGTAAGACAATTGAGGTGACAATTGACTTATCTTAGGTACCATCACCAGTTAATATGAACACAATATGTTTAACCTGGCCATTTTATTTCTTATTTATGCGCAATATGATTAGTTGAAATATTTTACTCTCTGTGTTTGTTACATACTTGCATCTCCCATCTGGGTGTCATCTAAAATAGGGCTAATCTGGTATCATCTTAATTAGTGTAATCGTTATGGAATTGAAGAAAAAACATATTCCTGTTAATGCATGATAAGTGGATTGTTTAAATAGCAGAGATGTGCTTTAGTACCCATGGCAGATAGATTTAGCAGGCAAGCTCTATCACCAGGTTTGAATTCTTGCGCATTGTTAGGCATAAAACCAACTTGTTGTACCTCTGGATTCTGGAACAGAGTAAAATATAAGCATCATGTGAGTCTTGAGTGCCTCATAGCCAGTATTTGCAAAAGTCAGTGTTGGTGTCTATATAATACGAATCTTTCATAGTAATCTACTAATTTTACCCCCCACATGCTTCCACATGGGCATGTCCTGGACATCACAAGATAAAGCAGGTGCTATTTGGCGCATGAATACTTTGAATTTGATTTCTCACCCTGTACGATTAATTGACTATATAATTGCAAATCAAAATTCCTTTGTCGATAAATCATAATGTTTTCTTTGAGTATCGGTTGATTTTATATTAGATGATACTAGTCTATCAACCCGTGCTCTCACATGGGTTAGAGTCTTAGATGTATTATGTGTTATAGTACAATATATATAGATCTATTTTTATACTTAGTTTTTTACAATACCATATTTTGCTACTTTAGATGTATGTTTAATTATTGATTATGTAATCTTTGATATGATTGTAAAAGTAGGTAATTTTAATATAAATTTAAGGATCTATTTTCATTATATTATCGGTCATAATAGCAAAGGTGAACGGTTTAGATATAAATTAGAGGGGTTATTTGGTATTATCCATCGTAATAGCAAATGTGAGCAATTAGGTATAAATTTAGAGTGTTATTTTATATTTTCTTTCGTAATGGCAAAGTGAGTAATTAATATGTAATTTTGGGTGTTACTTAATATTGTTTTCATAATGGCACAGGTGGGTAATTACATAAAAAACAGATCTAATGGCTATTAAATTCCAATCTGCTAATTGATGATCGGATGTTTCTAATTATCGTGATAATTTCTATGATTTGTTTAGCGCATCTTGTGAGGATTAATATGGAGACTCCAAAAAGAGTCTCTAATTAGTAATAGTAAGAGTAGATACAAAATATCTATTTCATAGAAATGTTTCTAACATCTTTATGAAAAAGAAAATACGGGATCATTTATAGGGTAAATTTGTAAATGGGAAAAAATATGATAAAAAATAGAGGGAACATTGAAAAATGGGAAAATCTGCCAAAAAGGAAATTTTGCTTTCGTCGAGAGTTGAACTCAAAACCTTTCATAATAACGGAAGTGGGTAATTACTTAGGAAACAAATCTAATGGCTATTAGTATTCCTTAGGAAACAAATCTAATGGCTATTAGTATTCCAGTCTGCTAATTGAGGTTGGATGTTTCTGATTATTGTAAGAATTTTTAGGATTTTATTTTTTTTTCTTAGCGCGTCTCGTGAGGATTAACGTGGAGACTCAAAAGAGCCTCTCTAATTAGTAATATTAAAATAGTCAGCATCAAATGAACTTCATATTTTCTGTTATATTTGAGTTGAGAAATAACATGATGCTTCACATTTTTTTGCGCTGGTCTTGCTAAAACTTCCTTTTTTTTTTTTATGAAAACAGCCCAATGAATTGGGGAAACCCCAACGGGATCAGATGCGTCAAGGAGACACTTCCATATCAGAACTATAGCCAGCCCCTGGACTTGTACCATGACATGCGGTTGTACGACCTGGTGGTAAAGGTGGCCAACACCATGGAGAAGGTTCCGGTAACGGTGATCAACATCACGAAGATGTCAGATTACCGGAAGGATGCCCACACGTCACTGTATTCCATCCGGCAAGGGAAGCTTCTGACACCAAAGCAGAAGGCAGATCCTGAGAAGTTCGCGGACTGCATCCATTGGTGCCTACCTGGTGTGCCAGACGTGTGGAACCAATTACTGTACACGAGGATCCTTTCTAAATCATCTTGGCATTCTAATTCTAGCCCCCCTCTATCCCAGCCATTGCCTCTTCCTCCCCAATGAGAATCGGAAGAGGGGGCTTTTTTTCTCTTTTACCACAACATAAGAAAATGTATGATTATTCATTCTTTTTTCTTTCTTTTTGGGTAGATTGAGTAAAGGTTAGAGCACAGAGGAAATGGATGGGCTGATTACTGAATACTGATGGTGCGTGTAAGATGGTTCAGTTGAGGTGTAAATGAGTTATCCAGTTGAGTAAACACCAGCCCTGTTGTAGACAGTTGCGTTCTGAGCATACTACTAGTTCCAAAGCAGAATTAACTATATATATAACTTTTCCTTGCTGGATGATACAAAAGGTACTTATTGCTTCCTGGTGCTTGGGAAAATAACATGGGAAAAGAAACCATAGGCTCTCTCCTTAGGCCATGTTTGGAACGCGAGAAAATTTTCCTGTTTCTGCGTTTTTTCTGTGAAATTAAATTAATTTCTGTAAAATTTCTGCACAATTTCTGTGAAATTTCTGCGTTCCAAACAGACCCTTAATTCTTTATCTGTTCGTGACATGGGCAACTGGCCCCTTTAAACTGTGTATACTGCATCCTGTACATGACAGAACAAGACAGATGCTGCATAGTATACATGACAGAACAGGACAGGAGGAGCATCATGGTCCCTTTCCTTTTTGTCCAAGAAGATCGCTGACATCAGGGCGTATCTTCGGAGATCCATTTGATTTCAGCTTACAAACTTCATCCAAATAGTCTCGCTAAGAGATGCTACAGCGTGGACTCGACCGAACGATCTCATATCTTCGTTCATTTTCTATTTTAACAATGAGCTGTAACCAATAGAGTTATGTTCTTTTCGTGAAAGAAGTGATGCTACACACCTGAAAGGCCTTGATAGTTCTTTGGCTGTACGACTATTTCCAGCGGATCGTATATTCACCTTTGCCGGTTATCATGGTTCCAACCACCTCCCCCTCTCTGTATATAATATAGCGCTGCAACGTTGTTTTGTACTAGACAATCTATATATACGATTCAGTGGAGACTGGCGAACTACCTGCAACTCGTCCTTCCATGGGTTAAAGCCTAATTAAGGCCCTACCATCAGCTATGTTCAAATATGTTCTTTTATTGTTTTGCACAGGCACTTGTTGAGTTCTTTGGCACATTGTCGAGACTCGAGAGTGAGCTTTGGAGTGCACGAAGGATCTTCTGTCAATCTGAAGGAAATCTTCACATTTTTGTGCAGGTAATCCTGTTCAATATTCTCTCCCGTCAACCCCTGACACCACTGACATCTCTTTTCTTATTGTTTCTACGTACCGACTCGTAGAGAGATCGTATTGCCGTCGAGTGCCCGCCCGAAGCCTGACTGCAGCCAGGAAAAGATTTCGAAGCCCATTAATCGATAACTTTGTGTAAGGCTGAGTCCAATGGGAGTATCTATATAGGTTTCTTAAACAATGTTTTGCACTGTTTGACATAAATGATGAGAGAAAAAAGTAGTTGGAATAGTGTTTAGAGGGTGGAAATAGATATTTTTATTGGACTCAGCCTAACATGGGCCTCGTGAAGCCAGTTGCAACCAAGAAAAAAATTCTGAAGCCCATCATCCTAGCTGGTTTGTGAAGGCCCATGGATGCCGAAGCCCATTAATTGATAACTTCCGGAACCTGAGGCCCGCAATTATATGCAAAGCTGAATTCTGATGGAAATTCATTTCTATATCTGCCACTCGGCACGTACGTTTTTCTAGAAATATGTGCAAAGCTGGCTTATTGTCATATAGATGCAGGCATGGCTTTCACCGGGACCTCAAACACGGGCAGGTACCACTAGGCCCCGTTTGGATGTCCAGTGGTCTTTTACACTTGTAACGGGTTTCCAAGTGTATTTTCTTGTGCACAACGATACCTCTGGAATGTTAATACTACTGGAAAATGTTGTTCGGGTAAGAAGAAAAAAGAAGACCACATGAACAGCTCGGTGCTCATACCAAGCGCGCGTACGAGGAGGAAGCCGGGGAAGAGCGAGATGCGGGAGCATAGCGCGTGGAGCAGCAATCAGAACGTGGATGAGGCAAGCACTCGTGCGCCCGCCGCCGCCGTCTCCCCTCGCCGCGCCGCCGCTCGACGGCCGCGCCGCCACCACCGCTGAGCAGTGAGCACTGTAGCTGGCTCTACGGCAGCGGCGACTTCATCCGGTACGGTAGCCGCCTCCAACTCTGTCCGTCAGCTATCTCATCGGGCGCGCCTCCTCCTCCTTTGTGGAACCACCGCGGCGCTGCCCGGATTGGCGGGGCTGCTCCACCGCTGCGATTGGCGCCCTCCTGCAGTCATCGCAGCCGCCGCAGTGCGCGAGCCACGGCCACCGCAGGCGCAGGTGCATCCGCAGCGTCCCGAAAACCTCCTGCTCCTCCCTCCACCAACGCCGAGCCTTGCAACCGCCATCCTCTTCCTCCGTTGCCTCATCCACTCCCACCCGCAACCTGTTCCTCTTCCTATGGGTAGCCGGATCTGGGCTCCCACCTGCTCGGCACTCCCTCGTCCGGGCGACTCGACTTGGACGGAATCAATCGATTGCGTCGGTGGCGCGAGTCCGCCGCCAGGACTCGCGACGGGGAGAGGCGAGCGGATGCCCCTTCCCCCGACCTTTGTCGTCTTTCTTTCCAGGCCCGTGGAGGCGATTATTTTTTTTCACCAGTTTTAGCCCAATCCAAACATAAAATAATTAGGCTCACATATCATCCAAACAATGTTTTTAGATTCAGCCTGTAAAAATGAACGGGCCTGTATTTTACACTGGTTTTAAGTTTAAAACCGAGCTTCCAAACAAACCCTAATTGGAACACTATGTGGATTGGAGCGTGCTAGCCTAGATAACGGGCTAAAACATTAGCTCAGATTGTTAAAAAATCAAAACGAGTCGAGCCGAGTCGAACCGAGCTGGCCACGAACTGCCCTCTCCCCACCACCGCCGTGCTAGCAAGCCATGCCCTGTGTCCAACCACTCGCTTTGGCGGCCGCACGATATAGAGAGGGGGTGAGTTAAGAGGTGGCAGCGGCGAGGTTTCGGTACATTTCAGTCAGACAGTCACCCACACGGGAGGCGACATAGAGGCCTGGAAAGAAACACCGGTACTACCTTCCCAAAATATAAAACATCTTCTCCCTGCGGCCTTTGTACAAGCGCACCGCGCACCTGTGGGTGTGTTTAGAACCCAAAATTTTTTTCCAAATTTCACTATGCAAAAAGAAGATTCCCCGTCACATCAAAATGTCGGCATATGCATGGAGTACTAAATGTAGATGAAATAAAAAAATAATTGCACAGTTTAGATGTACTTTGCGAGACGAATTTTTTGAGCCTATTTAGGCTATGATAGGACAATATTTACCACAAACAAACGAAACGTGCTACAGTGCTTTTCAGTTCGGAACAGTACCAATTTCAGGGTTATAAACACACCCTGTATTACAATGTAAGGCCCACTAGGCTTCAAACAAGTGAAGGTGCTGTGCTTCTTCTTTTTTTCTATTGCATTCTTTTTCAACAATTTCAAACTTCTACAATTCCATAACAAGAAGGCAAAAAAAAAAAAATCATAGCATGTACCCTCCCTGAAGTGGAATATGCTTCTTTTATTTAAATAAGATGGTTTAAACGCTGTTACAGAACATTGCGATCTCTCAAAAAGAAAAATATTGTATACACCAAAAACATTTTCTTTTCCAGTTTCAGAGATTGTACAAACACTTAACAAGCACTGGATACTCCCTTGAAAGTTGGTTAGCTCATACAGGAACAGAGCTGCTCTCAAGCAACGCTGCACACAATTCACAAGAAAGTTACTTTCCAAGATTCCAAGCAGCCTACTAAAGAACAACGTCCATGCTTTACTAAACCTGAAGGTTCAAGTGTCTTGGCCACTAAGGAACCTGACCAACCTTTAAACCTAGGATTAACATGTAACCCAGTTCATGTTCATGACTGAATCATCAAGCGAAAAAGCTAATCGATGCAGCAATTACTCTCATCCTTTTGCCTGCGGATCCTAAGCCTTCACTACCACTTTTCCAGGCACGATTGGCACCATCCAATCCAATCCAGCCTTTGTGTGTGGCCTTTCTAAATCACATGTCATCTTACAATGAGAGATTCTTTTATCCATCATTACTTCATTAGTGATGCTTATAGGTTACCAGTCCTAGTACTAAGTTTCTTCCTATAGAGGTTTATCACATTCACAAGAAGGAAAAAATAGCACCTCTTTCTTCCTTCTTGATAACATGAAGTCATGAACCCCTAATAAACTGGCCCACACTTTGATAATTGCTGAAAAAGGTGGCCAGGCATTGTTGTCTGCCAATTTCTTTCAAAGCCACTTTCCAGTCCTCGAGTCTTTCAGTTCTATACGCCTAGACGAACATGTGTACTTATGTTCTTCTACTTTCTTGGTTCTACGACAAGTATGCGCTTAATAGTGTTTCACAGTCAAGTAATTATGGTGTTATTATGCTTCTGAACATTGCATATGGCCGGTGCCTATTCCTGGTGTGACTTGTGATATGAAAAGGATCTAATTCTTGGTGGAACACTGTTGTGAGGCCAGCCAGAACACTGTTGGTCCATTGTTTATGCACATTATAAATTTATGTGATCTTGTTGTTTTGTTAAAAGCAGGTGGGGTGATGTACTGATGTCTCCTCTGCATTTTGGCCCAAGCATATCTGAATGGCTATCTTGTACAGTTTTCTTATCTTTCCTTCTTTTTTCAATGCCCTATTGCTCTTGGCGTTTTCTTCCTTGTTCAAACATGCATCAGTGCTCCCAAGAACATTATATTAAGATGGGATAATATGTGTGCCTAACTTCTTTTTTAAAACAAGTCTTGCTCTTGCATGATGTTTTCTACATAGTATGTAGCTACTACGTCAGGGGGTGGTAGATTGATTGGGACTTGTGGAATTTCTATATATAAATTGAGATGCAAGATATACACATTGTTCATCTCCATTTCCAAATAGTTCAGCCAACATGGAACTTTGTTTGTTCGTCACATTTTTCAAATAGTTCAGATAATTCCTTTGCATTTCCAGATATTGACAACTTCAAACTAGATACTTTTGCTTGCAGACCAAATGCTTAAACTTATTTCCACCTGATGTCTGAACTTTTTGGTGTGTGATAGCCTGCATTTTCAGTTTGGCAACTAGCTAGTCCCGCTGAATATCAACTATACCAATTGTTGATATTCATAGCCTGCACCAACTTGTTGTACTGGATGCAAATCAAATCCACAATCTTTGATGCCCTCTCATACATGCCAAATCCTGTGGTTGTATCAAAAACTATCTAGCCCTGAAACCACATTGCATTTTCGATGCCTTCAAGTGGCTGCAAAATCACCAAAGGAATTTTTTCAACAAGGAGTCGCACCATGGACTCGACAAAAATATAATGGAATATCAAAGAGCCATTCATGGGCTAATCCTGAAACCATCTCTAATAATTCAACGTAGATGGTTCAGTTGGTGACCCTGACATCCTCAACTGGGGCGAGCATGCAGCAAAGATATGGCCCCAAAGGATCCTGACGACGCAGGCAACCTGATCAATCTTGCTTCAGATAAGCCAGTGCGTAACCCTACACCTAGGGCACAGTTAATATCAACAGTTGAGCACCAAAAATGATCCAACAGCACTGGCTATGGTATAGCGCTCAGACAATTCCAATCATACAAATTGCTCCTGACTAATGGCTGTCAGCTATAAATAGCTCAAGTTCAGTGTATGGTTCCACTTGGTTTCCTGTAGCCCATGAAACATGCAACAGCAACATGCATGGACAGTGATAAGTGGGAACCAATAATCCATTTGTGATCTTAAAACAAACAGCTAATCCATTTGAGAGTAGAAAAAGAAAGACCTGGCACACATATAGCCTCCAGCTCTGCTGCAAGTGTGCCATAGAAAAGCTAAGCTAAGCCAGCTCTCACTTTCATGGAGTGGCGGTGTTGATTTGTGACTTGACCAGAAGGCTTTTGCTGGGCCCTCAGACTGGGGTGAAGGATCTGGATTTTCATTAAATCTGACAGGTATCAGGGGCCCGATCAAGAGCTGACGATGGACCCAGCTTGGCGCTGCCTGGCCTGTTTGGAGGTGATTGTGATGATCCTTGGAGATGCATGGCAGCCAGTGACTGTGAAACGATCGTGTCCCCCATGTGAGTTTAATGGGGTAGCTGTAAAGGGGCTGAGTGGTGACTGGACTGTCCCATGCAGACTGTCTTAGGAAGAATGCACAAGGGAAAGGAAGCAATAAGTGAGTACTTGTTAGAAAGCATCAATCAAGCAAAGATAGTTGTTTGTTATCCTCCTTTCCTCAGAAATTGACTCCACTGAACCATCCACATTATCTCAGTTACGACAAATCAGATCCGATATTCGATCTTGGTTTGTTTGAAATATTATATTAACCCTTAGATCTTATGATAAACTAGACACTTTATTCAAGAAACAATAAGATAGAACTAGGTGTGCGTGCCATATGTTAGAATCGATAAATTGGTCTAGAATTAAAATCAGCATATTTTGTTTTCTCAAGATTAATAGTGACATTACTCTTACCACCATCTAAGAAACATGGATTACAATTTCGTTTTCACTGTTCCGAATTTCATCTTTTTTACCAAAGTTTGATTTTTTTAATTTAGAACTGAAATCCATTAAAAAAATTTCTTTTCATATAGCACAGGAAACAAAAAATTTCACGGAACTTTTTGACTTTCCGAACGAAATAACAGCACTAACTGAAGAAATGGTCTACCAAAAAGATATTCCCATCAAAATTATAATGTCAGATATTTTTGACAAAAAAGTTGGTCGAACATTTTTTTTTTAAAAAAAATGACCATATAAGATCTTTAACTTTACCGAGCGGTTTAACAGTCACCCATCGCCCCCTCAAAGTCTCTCGTTGGATGCGCGAGCTGGATCGGCCAGTATAGAGTGGTGGGTGCGAGCTGGATTGCTAGATGGAGGACTGGAGGGAGCGTCTACTGCATAGCTATAGTGTCATTTTCGAGCTATTAATGATCGCATGAACGATGCTCAGCCTCTATCGCCAGCGCTAAAATCTTCGAGTTTGATTGGGTGTGTTTAAAACCCAAAAAATTCTCCCAAATTCCACTATGCAAAAAGAAGATTCCCCGTCACATCAAAATGTCGGCATATGCATGGAGTACTAAATGTAGATGAAATAAAAAAATAATTGCACAGTTTAGATGTACTTTGCGAGACGAATCTTTTGAGCCTAGTTAGGCCATGATAGGACAATATTTACCACAAACAAACAAAACGTGCTACAATGCTTTTCAGTTCGGAACGGTACCAATTTCAGGGTTCTAAACACACCCATTCTCTTCCCCTTCACTGCCCACGAGGCTTGGTGGGGCATATCGTCGCCTCCATTCCCCCACCGCTACCCACCCACTACCCAATACCCATATCCATCGCTATTAACTGGCAGCCACCCCCCAAAGCCCTCCTCCTCTAGAGCCACCGAGATCAGGTCTCTCAGGAACCTCTCCTTTGACCTCGCCGGCTGTAGTAAGTGCCGAAAGGATCGGATGACGGGTTCGAGCCACAGTCGTGTGGTAGCTTTTCTGATTTCCTCTGTAGGGCTATAAAATTAAAGACTGAAGATCCATGCATAGGATAAAATTCAGGAATAATCCGGGGGTTGATGATGATT
Organism: Paspalum notatum; assembly: GCA_022530915.1. Classification (NCBI taxonomy): domain Eukaryota; kingdom Viridiplantae; phylum Streptophyta; class Magnoliopsida; order Poales; family Poaceae; genus Paspalum; species Paspalum notatum. The sequence continues at coordinate 9,554,324 of CM039691.1, forward strand.
CCATGAGTTTGGAAGTGTGTCGCGTGCGCGATGCCTTTCGGTCCGGCCACCTGCGATAGATGCTGGCGTCGCATGATGGACGGGCACCGCCTACAGCGACGAAAGCTGCCGAACGGCCAGGGATGCCGCACGGAATCGCGCTTTCCATGAAAGCAAACCTGTCCGCTTCCACCGACCGGCTGCCATATGCCGCCCATCGGCCCCCAGCACCAGCACCGTACCAGCAAGCTTGCCCCATGCATGCTCCATTCCATGCTACGCTTCCCCGGCCAGGTTTTTTTTTTTTTCATTTTTGCTGCATGCGCTTGTCTGTTCAATATTTTTATGTTCATGCCCCTCTTGAGTTCATGCATCATACTAGCAATTAGCAATAGGGGTTTCTTGATAGGGCTTTGAGTGAATCATCTTACGAAGTATAGTAGCTTTTCTTTTTGGAGGGGGTCATTATTAGATGAAGGAATGCCGATTGTTTGCCAAAACTCGTGGGCTAAAGAAAGTCAATGGTGTAAATATTAGGTTGGTATAAGCCAAATTTAGTCTATGGTGATGTTAACATTCGGTTCAAAGGTTGTAGTCCCTCCGTCCAAGATTAATTAAATCAATCTCTTAGAAATTTTGGACTATTTGTATATTGGAGAAAAGACCACATTGCCCTCCATTAATAGAGAGGTTTCTCTTTTAAGCAATTGCAATCCATGAAGTATGTTAGCAACCTTCGTTTACACCTTTTCTCTTAATGCAAAATATGCTCAGGCGGCAGGTGTAATCTAGAAAGTGTTTCTTTTACACCATTGGACATTGCAAATGCAATCATGTTTTCTTTCTATGACGATGTTTCTGTTGGGAATCCAACAGTTGCTCCATTTTGGGGATTTGGTATTGTTTGGACACTGTAGACAGAGTTAAGTTTGAAATGAGGGATGGAGATGTAGAACGGTTGGAGTCAGCCTTAGCCTCTCTTGATTGAGTGGTAGCCATAGCATTATTACTCATGCTCTGATATTTTAAATAAAAATGTAAAATTGTTCTAGATGGAGTGAGTCATTAGGGAGGAGTTTGCAAATTACACATGCCGTTGTGGATGGATACTCCGTCTCCAGCGGAATGACTATCCACTTTTGCGTACCACTATTTCAACCACCTCTCTCTGTTTATAATAGCGCTACAATGTTATTTTACTGTAGGCAGTCAATTTATCCATTCTGCTGGAGATGGTTTAAAGAGTATCCAATGCCGTTGGGATCTTGCTCACCAACAAAACCATGCGCAGCCAATGCATGCCAAAAGGCTGCGCTTCCACATGCTAGTTAGTTAGGTCTCTTGTCATTGTTTGCCTACCTAATCTTAATATAACCCTAATATATATCCTAAAGAATGAGTTCATTGTTTAGTTATTAACTCGTATCTTGTGTGTTCATTGCCCCAGCACACGTTGGACATGACTGAGCAAACGGACTTCTTTATGAGGAGATGATACTGTATGTCATTATTCAAAAAGTTTTAGCTCTGATGACGTGAGCACCATTAGCGATTCCCTTATCCAACATCCAGAAAGACAACTACTTTGACTAAATATATATGTATCGTTTTAAAGGATAAATACATGGGTTTTGGACGCGTTTAGCAATTCATTATCTGATTAGTTTACTTTTGGTTCAAGTGCATAATTTATTTCCCTTTCTGAACCATAAAAAAACAAAAGATTTTGGATATATGCCAAGTTAGCCACGATTTCAACGACTAGCAATGTATAGAGTTGACGTGGCTTTGTGCATGGCGGACACAACTCCAATTCAAATTAAATTTAGGTAAATGCATTTTCTGGTCAAAGAACCAATAATTTTGTGATTTGGTGGGTCCAATATCATTGCTGATCGACTGTTTCACATTTGTTTGTGGTGTACAAAAAATGATTTTTTTTTTATATACGTACTAGTTTTAAGCAACAGATTGCAAGGCAGATCTGACATGGCTTCGTGCATGCAGGACACCGCTCCTAATCAAGTTTGACCAGAAAATAATGGATAAATAGCAACCTGGATAAAAAGAGTTTAAAATATATCTGGAAGCGTGCAGTGTGGCTTACGAGGTCATGGAATGCGCTGTCTGTGTGGTGCATAGGTGGCCCAAGCACCTTGCAAAGGCCAATTTCAAAATCAATGAGGGAAAACATACAATAATAACTAACAAATGAGGAATATGCTACTAGGATTTTTTTTTTCATAGTACGTTTTACGGTCAAAAGCCAGCAAATTCGTTCTTGAATCTTCGCGACCATCTTTAGTCCAGATCACGGGGGATGGGGATTGACCATTCACAAAATAATTAATCAGAGTCCGAACTCAGCAACAAAATTGAAAGGTGCTAGTACGAGAAACGCGAAAAGGCGGTTGACTATTTTGGTAGTACATGCATGGGAATAAGAAATGTAATGCTATACTCCACCTAAAAGCATTCACAATTCTTTTCTTAGTAATACTTCTGAGTTTTCTTAGTGCGATAAAACCATTTCTCATCAATGTGCACAATATTGTACATTCCGTTAAATCTTGGTTCATGTGGCACACTAGATGGTTCGAGCATTGAGAGACAAAACCGAACTCTAGCCTTTTTGTTTTCTTCATTCAATGTAGGCTTGATTGCATTTGTGTGACGTCTAAACTCCCCCTCTTTGAATCTCCTATGAACCGTTGACTTTGACATATCGAGCTCATTGGCTAAATCCTTGAAAGTTGTTCTGTTTTCCAGTGCTATTGTTTTGATTCTTTCTGCGTCAAATGGCTTTTTTTTAGGACCACAATTTTTTGGTTTTTTGCTCACAACACCGTTAACCCCACCGCCCTTTTTTGCATCGTACCATATGCGTTGAACTACTCTCCAAGGTACTCCAGTTTCATGCGAAACAGCCTTAGTGACCCCTCTGTTTAACTTACCCACACTAGTTCGCTCTAAAAGCATGCCATAGATGGATTGTTTAAATTCATTGCTGTATGTGTTCCTCCTCCTAATCTCTCCTTCATCTACAAAAAGAGTACTCATCATATAAGTACAGCTACATACACTCCGTGTAGGTGCAGTTCTGAAAAAATTCACAGACAACGTCCAGGCAGGAGTACTTACTGTTAGGAACACTAGAACCACCTTGAGCAGCATGGTTGACACGAGGTCCTTCTGTTTGTGCGTCACTTGAGCCTTCAGCATGGGGTTCATGGTGGATGTCCTCCTGCCTGGACGTTGTTGCATGAGCACGTCGTGTGAGTCCTAGACTAGCACGACCACGGTTGGCATGAAAAGCGCCATCGCGTAGCCCGCGCCCAACAATGAAACCAACACCATGCCCTCGACCAGCCAGACCAAGCCTACCACGAACACGACCTGCAATGATCAGTAGTTGGATCATTCATTTGTTTTCAACAAAACGGGAATTCATATGGAATTTAGTTATTGGCAACGGCATACTTACTTTGTGTCTGTGTATGGCCACCGTCGTTGTGTGTTGTGTTTGCATGGCCGGCGTCAACATGTTGACCTTGTCCGTGAATGGCCGCTCCATGTTCGTCGTGGACTGTAGGGGTAATCAAACGAATGGTTCATTTGAGTGGCATGACAAATAGAGACCGGTGAAGAAATGTAGCAACAGATCGATGAAACGAAATTGAATTGACCTACCTTCATCCACTACGGCGTGAGGATCTTCACCTGGACCAAAGAGATACGCCAGGAGCAGCATGCATCGTGCAAAGAGGGCCATCAGGTCATGAGAGAGGAAGTGAATGAACAGCGCAGCGTTCTTCATGGGGTATTTGTAGTGCTAATTTTTCCCTCCAAAATTTTCATGGCCAATTTTTTTACCAGAGTAGAGAGAGACCCAGACGGCACATATCCTCGGTGACGCGCGGGAAACAAACTTTTTACGCGCGCCAAAATTTCTTCTGCTGGCCTGCATGGTCCCGTTCTTCCATCCATGCACCGGGAATCTGTTCCTTCCATGCACGTCTCCATTCTTCCATCCATGCAGCGGGAATCTGTTCCTTCCATGCATGGTCTCCATCCTTCCATCCATGCAGTGGTCTGCATGCAGCTTCTCCAGATTTCTCTCCCCCCCGACTCTGGTCACGCCCACAATTCTCTCACCCGGCCACGCATGCAGGGGCAGGCAGTGGAAAAACAAGGCATGCGCTAATTTTCGTGCAGAGAGTTATGCGCCTTATATAGTGGGATGGAGGAAGTATATATTTTATAATTATTGTAAATTTAGAAAAGAAACAGAAATTACCAAGTAAGAAGTACTGCTAAACATGTGGGGACATACCAAAAATAATGTAGGCTCAGTACTTTTTCTAATTGTGCTAATTTAATCTTTTAATTTCCTTTATAGCATAGCTCACCATACCACTAGTACTTACCATTATAGATACCTCACCATTATAAATTATTCGTATCTACTACCTCTGTTCTTATATATTCCATCAGTTCAAAAATAATTGCACTTTTATTTTGTTCTAATTCAGGTTATTTTAAACAAAACTTAACTTATTTAAAAAATTATGAAATTTGGTCAAATAATAAAGGTTTGTTAATAAAAAATCAAAGTAAATTATAATTTGGAATGGGGAGTATAAATTAAAACATACTACTAATAGTGGTATATTTATTATGAAAACAACATTATAGTATATTATGAAAAGCATAATAGTGCATCAACACATACTCCCTCACATGTTAGAGTCTTGAAATAGTAAAATACATATATGTGTTAAACATTTGCAGGAAAATATATAATAGTACATGTTGATAATTTATAAACATACATATGTCCATTATTCATTATTTATTTATTGCACATAATAGCATACATTGGTAAATTAGGCATATGTTTGGATGTTTTTATCATTCATAATGATAGATATGTAAATTTTAGCTATGTTTTAAAATGTTTTTTTTTCGAGAAACACAGTACAACGCAGACGCTCACACGCGTGTACACTCACCCCTATGAACACACACGCATACCCTACCCCTATGAGCACATCTGTGGAACTGGATTGGACTGGCATCTCGAGATTCACGAAGTCACCACAAGCGCCTCGCTGTCGATGGGGGCGCCACCTACTACCGAAAGAACAAAGCCGTTAAATTATGCGAACACCCGTGCCAAGTCAAGAACTTAAGCCCGGGTGGGCAAGTTCCACCACAAGGAACCTAACCAGCTAAGCTACGCTCAGTTCGCATGTTTTAAAATGTTATGTTAGATTATTGATCATAATAGCAAATATGGATACTTTTGGATATACATTTAAGAGATTATTCCAGATTATCTATCATATGACAAAGTTCGTAATTTAGATACAAATTTAGGTAGGTATTTTAAAATATCTTTCATAAACGTAGAGACTGGACAATTAGATGTAGAATATATAATTCTACATCAAAATTTCATGTCTCTGCCATTACATATAAATAATAGATGCTACATTACAAGAAATTTAACCTTCTATATGAGCTGCTAGTGCTACTTATGCTCAGTTTGTTCTTCTTAGTTTTATTATGAATATAATATTTATTTACTTATTTTGAATCCAAAAGAACATTTATATTAACCACATACATCGCGTAATAAAGCGTTGGGGGAAAAATCAAGATTACAACCTCAACTATCATGGCCGTATGATTTACAATAAAACAGGTTAACCTAGATCCTCCAAATATCCAAAACTAAACAAGACACTCATGGTTTATATTATTTTTGAAACAAATATTATATTGTTTAATTTGTGAAAATCATAATCATTTTATTTTAAATTAAAAAATTAAACTACAAAACCGGGTAACCTAGGACCCTGAGTAATATAAAATAGGACAAAAGACACCCTGCCAGTTGAAAGCAGTTTCAATGGTGGTTGGTATTTTATAGAAATAATATAATATGAAGTAATATTTAAAATTCATAATTAATTTATTTGAAATCATAGAAAATACAAAACTTATACTATGTTTTTCTAAAAAAGATAATCTATCCATTAGTGATTTACTTAGAGTTATGCGGACCTTATTTGTTCGTATGTCTAATGTTCTATTTGAAGCAATAAAGCAATAGTAGAAATAAATAAGTTGCAAATGTCTCCAAATATAGCATCCATAGAAAGATTATATTTTTTATAAAGCAATTCGGTACAAGTTTCCTATTTTTGAAACTATAAAAATAAATTAACTGTAAATTTTTAGGGATTAAACAAGATTTCATTATTTCTAGAAAATACCGCTAAAATCTCTTTGAATTGGCTCGGGGTATAGTTTATCGGGTTTGGAATAGTTTGAGGATCTATTTACCCAGTCTCAAGTTGGAGGTTAAAAATCAGACAACCACAGTCAGAGTTGTCAAAAAGATTTTTTTTTTTCCCTTCAAACATTTGGTTTCCTCTCGAACGCTCTGTCACGTAGAGTTGGTGGAAGTGGCGCTTTTGACTTGAACTCGAGAGGCTGCCCGGTTTTCGCGATCTGGGTCCTGTGAATTTCTCGGTCTCCCAAAACGTACCAGTCAGCGGCTGGAATCTAGCTAGGGCAGGGGTTGAGTGTATTCACGTGCGCAGCATGAAAATCGTCTTGAGAGTTGAGATCGACCACAGAAAATGCGGCCAGGGTAATACTACATTGGAGGGAGGAAATTAAAGGAAAAAGTGATTGGGACGTGTAAACACTGTATTTTTAACGTCTTGTGTTTACCCTACTAGAATCACTCACGTACGCAATGTGATACTATGCGGGCAGCACGCGACAGCTTGTGCTGCATAGATCATCAACGACCTTGTATATAATGGGAAAAGATATCTGCGCCGCGTGTGGTCCTCATAAACAGCTGCTAGCAACTCAGAAATACTCTAAAATAGAGCGCCCATAATAACTGAATGGAGTAGAATAACCTCAGAGGAGCAGCCGGCCAGCGGGGAAGAATAAAACGTGAGTGAGACTGTGAGACTGAGAGGTGAGAGGCAGGGGAAGAGCATCTATCCCCGCCCCGTACGATTCAGACAAAAATCAATCAGAGCAGTGCGTCTGTGCGTGTGTATCACCACCAACCCGGCCCGGCCGGTCTGGCTACCTGTCTCCACTGCTAGCTCAGTAGCTCCCCGCCGTCGATTCGATTCGACGACGACGATGCGACGGAGCAACACGCCGCAGGCGAGACGACGACGACGATGCATACATCCGTTCACCTGAAGTCCGGCCATGACGACGGAGACATCACACCCAGGCTGCCGGCCGGCTCTCCACCACTGCTCACACATGCGGTGCCTGCTGGCTGCCGCCTCATCGATCGACCATCGCTCGCGAGTCGTCAAACGTACACGTACGTCTCGCTGTCCAGCTCAGATCGAATACGTACGTGATTAGCTAGCTAGCTGCACACTGTAGTAAAAAAATTAAAGGCCACTCGTTTTAATTCCGATTTTCTTTCGGGTACTGCGGTCTCGGCAGTACACTGTATATAAAGCTAGGGGACGTATTTAGCGCTGAAGGTTTGGGTCGTGGTGTTCGGACCAATTCAAGCACGGTACGAAAAACGTAGTCCAAAACACGCCACGGCACGGTAGGAAGCAAAATGGACGGACCGGCACGCACGAATGGTGGGCCGTGCCATGCTGTGTTTGATAACAAGGCACATTGGATTGCACGACTCGACACGAACTAATGGCCGACATGGTACGAAATGAGGCACGAATTAGAAAATTAATGTTTCAGTGACATTTACATGCTGAGATGAATTGATAAAGGTAATGAAAGTTATATAAAACATCAAGATACATCTTTTTATGTGGAAACTATTTATTTGAACATTGCAGAAATTTTAAAATATTTTTTAAATTTATAAAATAAGTATTTTTAGTTATAACAATCTTCATCCCAGATTTGGACCGGCACGGCACAACAGCAGTCCATCGTGCTTTCCGGCCGTGCCATGACTAGATTTTTCATGTTTAGACCGGCATAGCACGGTACAAAATTAATCCGTGCCGTATAGGTCTAAAACAATTAGACACGAAGCACGCTCGAATTTTCAGCTCTAGACGTATATACGTACGTGGTACGTGCTGGCTGTTCCCAGCTAGCTTATATTATCTGCATCCATCGATCATGCGCACTAGAATTCGATCCCATGACGAGGACCTGCTGATCGATCGATGCTTCAACCTGCATTATGCCGTGCCGTTCATGCCATGACTTGCATCAACCACACATCCACCCATGCATGGACATTGGACACGCGTTGTTAATTTTGCGCGTGCGAGGTGAGAGGTCGTCTCCGCTAGCCGATCGTCGTCGTCGTCCGTCGACCGCCGGCCGACGACGACTCGCCCGGCTGTGGCCGGCGACGGCGGCGGCGTGCTCTCGAGCATGATTTGACTCTTGAAATGCGGCGCGGATGCATGGGTGGCCTGGCAGCTCAGATGCTGCTGGATCGGAGCCGCCGCACAGCAGGTAGTACTACACTGCAGGGCAGGGTAAATGCAGCTTGCGCTGATGAGCGATGTGCATGCGTGTGTGCATGCGTGGTGTGCGGCAAGCAAATCCGATTTGCTACGACAAATGGTATACAAAAAGAAACCCTGCGTGCGTGCTTTAATTAACATTATCCGATCGATCGATCTTGGCGATTATTATATTTATACTAGGATCGATCGAGCTTGCCGTCTCAAGTTTTTATATAACCAATCAATTCAATGAATGGAAATTGCCGTCTATAGTAGTACTACTACTACTACGTAGTAATAACCTGCGGCAGCTCGTACGTACGCTGTGTACCTCGCTCTCATGCTGACAGGGATTAGCAACAACTGCTACCGGCCGTATGCATGCAAGCAGTGTCTATTGAGATGTGAGGACTATTGTTATGCTGCCACGGTCAAGTGTCAAGGTCTGACAGCATGCATTGCTAACTAACCATGATTTTGATTGGACTATATGCATGCATACGTACTGCGCTAGCTACCTTCTTGTTTTGGTCTCAGCGATTATACATGCGCCCTAGTTAATTTTCCTGCTTGTGGACCATATTAGTGTAGAACTCCTTTCGTCCTAAATTACAAGTTATTTGATTTTTTTTAACACCAAATTTGACTCGTCTTATTAAAAAATCAAAATTATAATTTATTTCTATTGTGATTAAATTTAGCGTAGGATATATACTTTGAACTATAGGTGTTTTTAAAGGTATGCCTCCTCTACACTTGCGAAATGATGTTTTGGTTTTCCCTATCAGTTACTAATTGTAGCCCTTGGATTTAAAATCAACCATTCAGAGAACCATCCACTATCTCTCTTATTGTCTCTCAAGGTGTGTTTCGTTGATGACCAAAGTTTGGCCATGGCCAATCTAGTTCAAAAGTGAACTACATTGGCCATGGTCAAATTTAGGTCACGATTTTGGCCATGAACCAAACATGCGCTCAGGCTCCAACCTTCGTCAATTGAGGAGTAAAATTCTTTTTGAATTATTCTTTGCTTGCCCATGAACACATTTATATCCAAAACGCCATGGTGTCATGTATTAAAATGTGCAGTGGTACTGTGGTAGTATTAGTACTAATGAAGAAGAAAGTGGACACCTTTTTAACAATTGCACTACCATGCTAATCTAGTAGTATATATTGAGATTCAACCATACGGGATTGATATGGTTGTCCATGTGTCCGACCATGACACAGTTACATCCACTTTCGGTTTTGTGGATCTTAAACCCCCTTTAGTTCGATGCAACTCATATGTTGTACCATGTCACACTGACTAATGGGGACACAAAATATGGGCCCCAGCTGTCAGATAGTATAGTAAGAATGGTGTATGTATTGCCAATTGTTCGATGGTATATTCAACACCTACTCCTATTATTGAATTCGATCCTATATCACTTATACGACGCTTTTTGGTGTCTATCACTCTCATCCAAGGAGTGGTCTAGGATGGAGCCACCTCAACTTTTGAGGGCAAACCAGCCTACACACCTGCATGTTGGACAATAAAAAATTAGCTTTCTCCAATAAAAAACTAGCAAATTATGAAATGAGTATATAGCAGCTGGTTAGCTTCATTGTGATAGAATCTGTCCATCTACGGATTAAGTGATATGGATGCTCCTATTTTATTGTGGTGGAATTTGTCCACCAGATTCAAACAACACATATGCTTATATTTTTCTAGATTTATTACAACATTTTACGGTCAATGGTAGGCAACCTTCTCAGCTAAATAGCAAGAGGCTTCTCGGGTTAGCATACGTGTGTATTTATGAGCGTCTGTATCATTTCTGAGAATGAAAATGAACTAGCAAATTATTCGAGTAAAACAAAGATTAGTACTTGGTTGAAAAAACTTTTGTGCGCATATCGTTCAATACTTGATTTACTACATATTTGGTTGACGACCATTTATTAGTAGTGTGCCCTGCTCTAAAGGAAAAGATATGGCACATTTTGTTTAAGAGTTATCACATAGAGTAATTTATTGCGCATCAAAGTGTGTCATATTCAAGAATTTAATAACCGTATACTAACGGCTAAGACCGGTACCGTTTTGGATTAAGGGGGGAAACTACTCAAAAATAGACAGGATAAAATGTACTCCTCATCCATATCTCGGTTTCCTATTCCAATTTATTGCCCACCATATATCTCCAAGTAATAGAAATGACAAATTACTAATTACCCACCAAAACAAAATCTCTAGACATCACTCCCATCGTATCCCATAAGGTATCGCTAGGTGTACGCTGCAATTAATACCAACCTATTCCATTTGCTTTTTTTGTTTTTTTTTTTGCCGGAAATTAAGATACTGCTCCTCCATCACCAGCAGCATTCCGCATTCCCTCCCGGCAATTAAAAACCCCGGCGCCCCACTCTTCTCTTCCTCCTCCACTCCGCCCACCGCCATTGCTTTCGCAGACGCCTCTCATCGGGTCCCTCGCTCGCCGCCGCCTCCGTCCGTCCTCCACTCCATCCGCCTCGTCCAGGCCGGCCATGCTGCTTCCCTTCACCTGTGCCAACGCCGCCGCCCTTCGCGCCGGCGCCTAGCGCGGCGAGTTCACGGCCCGCCGCCGAGGAGCCGCCGACCTATGCCCCCCGACCAGTCCGGCATTGGCTGACACCCAAATGCCTCCCGCCGCTAACTAGCAGCGGCCTGTACATACACACACAGACAGACACACCCGCCGCGGCCGGAGGCTGAAGCGAGAAAAAATCGCACACCCACGCTTCCGCCGCCGCCGCCTCGTGGCCGGAGAGGAGTTTTAGCCTCAAAGGCGTGTTTTTTCCAGCTTGTTATCTTTGTAGCCTTCCTCTTTGGTTATTTCCGGAGCGTGTTCTTCCCGCGCCGTGCTGGAGAGATGGGGGTCGTGGACTTCTCGGTGCTGGGCGCGCTGCAGAAGGTCAGATCCTTCGTCGCCGGCCCGACGCCGGCGGAAGCCGCCGCCGCCGCCGACGGACGCCCGCCTGCGACGCCGATGTCGCGCAGCGGGGCGCCGTCACCCGCGGACTCGCCGCCGCCGCCCGCCGCGGCGAGATCCGGGGGCAGGCGCGCCATCGCACTGCGCCGGCAGATCTCCTCGCCGCAGCTGTTCCGCTGCCGCGCTGTCAGGTACTGTGTGCTACGCCTCCGTTTCCGTCGGCTTGGAAAAGCTGTACAGAGCTTCTGTTTCAAGTTTTCATTTTTGACTTGCTATGGAGGAAAAGAGAAAGGTGTTTCTTTTTTTATTTTCAATCGGAAGGAAAGGAAAGGAAAGGAGAGATTGAGGATTGCGTGGTGCTACCTGCTACGATTGTTATTACTGTATTAAATTAGCTCTAAGTCTTTGCCTTTTTTTTTATTTGGGTAAAACTTGTGGTGTTGAAGAAGACAGGATGAAAACTTTGTGGTTGGTATTTAAGTGGTGGTGGGGGCAAAGTAATTCTCACGGATGGTTACGCTTTTCATCCTGTTGTTTTACAATTAGTCAACTATCAAGCTGAATTTCTTCTGTATTGGTTTTCATTGATGCAGGCAAGCAGGTGACGAGGATGACTACGAGCCCGGGGTTCAGTTTTTCACCCCTGGGAACGACTACTTACATGACTTTTCAGATACAGATTCCGTTAGTGTTAGTACCCCTAATGAGATCAACCGGTCCCTGACCCCAAGCCCCTTGGAGAGCCCGACTTGGATGGCGAAGCAGAATGACAGCCTGCTGACATCCAGGAAGAATGGCCGCTTCAGTCCTGGTTCGCCTGGATATGGCACAAAGGCAAGTGTTGGATCTGATGGTCCACTGGAACAGATGAATGGTAGTGTCACTGACAGTGGTGGAGAAGAAAACCGAACTCGATATCCTGTCGATTTTGGTCCCAGTATTTGGTGCCCACCACCACCAGAAGACGAGGGTGATGATATCGAATCAAGTTTATTTGGATTCGATGACGAGGATGATGAGGTGGGGGGTTCAAGAGACCTTATTTCTGGTAGTTTTAGTGCTAACAAAATAGTTGGTGTTGACGTGGTCACAAACATTGCTCTAAAAGAGGGCCTGAAGAATGCTGTCCTCGGTCATTTCCGAGCTCTTGTGGCTCAATTACTGAAGGGAGAAGGTGTTGATCTAGGAAACAACGATGGGTCAAAAAACTGGCTTGATATTGTATCATCCTTAAGCTGGCAAGCAGCAAGCTATGTGAAACCAGATACCAAGAAAGGAGGCAGCATGGATCCTACTGATTATGTGAAGGTCAAATGTATAGCATCAGGAGATCCAAGTGATAGGTGGGTTTTTCAATAGTTTTTTATTTGACTATAACTTAAATGCTTACTCTCACCATCATGCGGAGCTGACAAGTGTTTTCTTTTGTACAGTAATTTTGTTAGAGGAGTTGTTTGCTCCAAGAATGTAAAACACAAACGCATGGTCTCTGAGCATAGGAATGCGAAATTGCTCATTTTGGGGGGCGCACTTGAGTACCACAGGGTGCCTAACAAATTGGCATCCATCGGCAGGATACTTGAACAGGTCTGTGCCTAGTCACACCCTTGCTGGATATTTGTTTGTTATATTTCGCTCCTACTGAAGAAATGCCCTTAATGCAGGAGAAGGAGCACCTGAAAATGATTGTTGGAAAGATAGAGTCCCGTCGACCTAATGTGGTGCTAGTTGAGAAAAGTGTCTCATCTTCTGCTCAGGAGCTCTTAGCAAAAGATATTTCATTAGTTCTGAACGTTAAGAGGACACTTTTGGACAGGATATCAAGATGTACAGGGGCACAAATTGCCTCATCAGTTGACAGTATTGCTTCAGCAAGGCTAGGTCAGTGTGAAGTGTTCAAGGTGCGAAAAGTTACAGAGTTCTCATCAGTTAAACAGACAAATAGGACATCAAGCAAGACACTGATGTTCTTTGAAGGATGCCCATGGCGTTTGGGTTGCACGGTAATGATCTGTTTGCTGTTCCACGATCACCTGATTCCGGTGGTCAATTCTCAGCTCATGTCATCAGCTGATGTTAAATACTAGTTGATATTCAAATTCTAGTTCTACTTTTATGTTTATGAGTCCTAACACATTTGTTATAATTGTGCGTCAATTTATGTAGGTTCTACTTAGAGGGTCCTGTCGTGAGGAACTAAAGAGGATTAAGCGTGCTGTACAACTTGCAGTCTTTGCTGCTTATCATCTTTCTCTTGAAACATCATTCTTTGCAGATGAAGGTGCAACACTTCCTAAATTTCCCTTGAAACATGTTGAGCCAGATAGGAGAAATTGTGCAGATAACAATTCCACTGCATTGACCACTGTTGGCATGCTCAATCATGGATGTAAAACCGAACATGACAAACTTTCACAGACTACTATGGCCAATATGATGTTTGGAAATATCTCTGTATCGCCTAGTTCCTTACCATCGAATAAGCAAACCCATGGGTTCGTGGGTAACTGTGAGCATGGAGAAACTGAATATTCTGTTCATCATCAGAACTCTTTACACGCAACTGGTTCATGCAATGGGAATGAGGCATCTATAGGTTCCTTGGAACATGATTTGAGGATGCAACCTCAAGATTTGCATAACTCTGGAAACTTCACAGCAAATGCCCACCAAGATGAGCTCCCAGTGAAGAAATATCAAGAATCAGATCATTGGATGAGCATACCACATGATGGATATCACTCAGCAGACCAGGATGTCCTGAATAAAGTTTCTGGTGAATACTTTCCTGGTCCTGATAATCATCAGAGCATCTTAGTTTCACTGTCAAGTACTTGTATCCCAAAAGGATTGGTATGTGAGCGCTCCCAGCTTTTCCGTATCAAGTTTTATGGTAGCTTTGATAAGCCACTTGGGAGATACCTTCGCGAAGACTTGTTTGATCAGGTACAGCCCATTTCATCTTGATTGTGTACACTGTCATGTACTCATGTTGGACGTTCTCCTAATAGTTTTCTAAAACTAATAGTTTGTACTTTTTGTGATATTCACCAGGCATATTGCTGCCAGTCATGCAAAGAGCCATCAGAATCACATATCAGGTGCTACACTCACCAGCAAGGTAGCTTAACAATTAGCGTTAGGAGGCTTCGATCTCGAAAGTTGCCTGGTGAGCGTGATGGGAGAATATGGATGTGGCACAGGTGCCTCAAGTGTGAACCTAAGGATGGTGTTCCACCTGCCACACGAAGGATAATCATGTCAGATGCTGCCTGGGGTCTGTCATTTGGCAAATTCCTTGAGCTTAGTTTCTCGAACCATGCTACTGCTAATCGAGTTGCAAGCTGTGGACATTCACTCCAGAGGGACTGCCTTCGTTTTTATGGGTATGTGACTGATATAATCTTTGCAAACTCACATTGATAAGTGCTCCAATGAAGTTTTAACAATTCAACTTAAAATTCCAGGTATGGAAACATGGTGGCATTCTTCAGATATTCTCCTGTTGACATTCTCTCAGTTAACCTTCCTCCGTCAGTCCTGGATTTCAATTGTCGCAATCCACAGGATTGGCTGAGAAGGGTAGCAGTTGAGGTGTGCTATTTTTTCAAATTTATTGTAACTATGTTCATTCCTCTTCAGCCTACACATCAGTTGTATTGTGAAGAACAATAGTTTTTCTCATGTATTTGTTCATATAGATATTTGGCAAAATGGAATCCTTGCATGTGGAGGTATCCGAATTTCTCCAACGTACTGAGAAGAACATTATAACTGAGGATGAACCAGTGAGGGAAGGTGTTCAAAGGCAGATTATTGAGATGAAGGATTTGCTTAAAATGGAAAGAAATGAGTATGAGGTGGTGCAATCAGACTTCCATGCCATATTCTTGACATTTATAAAGAGTAACAACAATGTTATTTTAATTTATTCTCCCTTTTTCTTGCAGATATTGCTTTTACCAATTATAAGGGAAAGCAACCACCCTATGCAGGCATCAATTGATATTCTGGAGCTCAACCGCTTGAGGCGTGGTCTTCTTCTTGATGCTTACATTTGGGATCGGAGGCTTTGTCATGTAGACTCAATTCTTAAAACACATGGTCATCTTTCAAAGAACAGTCCTGATAATCTTGATATTCTCCTATACACCAGACTGAAGGAATGGAAAGCTGATTTGCTTCGTGGGGATACTGAGTTTGGAAAATCTTTAGGAAGTCCAAGAAAATCTTTCTTATCCAGAGAGGGCCATTTGGATGATAATGAATACAGCATTGCTGATACAAATCTGCAGACTTGTTTCGAGGGTCACCCTGTGGATAATAATGCAGAAGATCTCGACAAAGTCTACACCAAATTCAGTGAAGGAAAAAAGTGTCCTATTACTGAACCTACTAATGGTGTGGAACCTGTTGAGAGGTTACCTTCACTTGCATCCATTTTTTCTGATAAGATCGATTTAGCATGGACTGGATCTTGTGACTTACAGTATGATCTTCCACAAACTTTCACCAGAATTGATGAAAATGGATCCTTGAATTTGGACAACCCAAACTACAGGAATGTAATAGCCCCTGTTAGAATTCACTCGTTTAATTCTACACTAGGGTTGCGCCAGAGAGAACGAACTGGATTAGCTCCAACTTCATTGCATCTATCATCATTTAAATCTGCTGAGTTTTTCGGAGATATGACAAGCATCTTGAAAGACCCAATGCCAAACATGCGAAGGGCCTGTTCTCAAAGGTCTCCTGGGGTAATAGAGAAATTGAATGTTGTTCTTGCCCGTACACCCACATATATCCCATCCGCTTCAAATATGATTGATGATGGGGCACGACTGCTCTTGCCCCAGATTGGATATGAAGATGATGTGGTCATTGCAGTATATGATGATGAGCCTACCAGTATTATATCATATGCCATGACATCAGAAGAATATACACAGCAAGTCACACGCAGACTGAGTTCCAGTTTGAGTTTTTCTCTTATGACAAATACTACTGAGTTCAGCAGCCATGGACTTGAGGGGTCCTCACCCTCACAAGAAGACCATTTGAATACTAAGGGAGCTCATTTTAAATTCTCATTTGATGATGAATCACCAATTTCTCCTGATAAAACAAAATTCTCTGTGATTTGCTATTTTGCAAAGCATTTTGCTGCTCTCAGAAAGAAATGCTGCCCCAAGGATATTGATTACATACGTTCTCTAAGTCGCTGCAAGAGATGGAATGCGCAAGGTGGAAAAAGCAATGTTTACTTTGCAAAGACAATGGACGAAAGGTTCATAATCAAACAAGTCACCAGGACAGAGCTGGAATCTTTTGTAGAATTTGCTCCTCAGTACTTCAAGTATTTGATGGAATCCTTGACTTCCAGTAGCCCAACTTGCCTGGCCAAAATAGTAGGCTTATATCAGGTTTGTTTTTCTTCACTCACTGCATCATATTTTATCCAACTGTAGAGTGTAAAACATCATTCTGAGTTCTATTTTGCCCTTTTTGCTTGAGTTCAGGTTAATGTTAGGAGCTTGAAAGCTGGGAGGGAAGTAAAGATGGATTTGATGGTGATGGAGAATATTTTCTTTGAAAGGAAGATATCTCGGGTGTATGACCTAAAGGGTTCGCTACGATCACGCTACACATCCGGGGACAGCAAAGTCCTCTTGGATTCAAACTTCATAGAGGCATTGCATACCAAACCTATATTTTTGGGGAGCAAGGCAAAACGAAGATTGGAAAGAGCTGTCTGGAATGATACGTCATTTCTTGCGGTATGTGGTTATATATCTGTGTGCTTACTATTCGACCAATATATTTGACTAAATCAATTTAGCCAAGTTACTACATCAGCACCATACCACCAGCTATAATCTTCTGTAATTTACTTTATATAGGTGTTGCTGTTACAGATTGTTTTTAGGTGCTCTGTTTTTAGTTTGGATCCATGTTATGAATACCATTGCCATCATGGCATATGTTGTCAGCTAGTTACAACTGTATATTGTTACCTTGCATGATATTTGCACAATTTGTATACTTTTCAGCAGTGATTGCCCTACAAGTCATTTTAAGACTAAAGTGGCCATTTACATTCATTAGGGCCCTGTCCCTGCAAAGGTTGTGAAAAATAAACTGAAGTTGTAATTCGATCTACTATGCTTTGCATTGCAGTTGGCAGGTGTCATGGATTACTCGCTTCTTGTCGGCATTGACGAGGAGAAGAAAGAGCTCGTCATTGGCATCATCGATTACTTGCGCCAATACACCTGGGACAAACAACTGGAGACCTGGGTGAAGGCCTCAGGCATTCTTGGTGGCCCCAAGAACGAATCCCCTACTGTAATATCTCCAATGCAGTACAAGAAGAGATTCAGGAAAGCCATGTCCAAGTACTTCCTCACTGTCCCTGACCAGTGGTCCTCTTGATGACTAACATATCGATTGATTGTTCACCCTAACCAGATCGTGAGAAGCATTGCCACACCATAGTACATGTCCATGATTCTTTCTGTGCCTAGTGTGAGAGAAATAGCCAATTCATTTTGTGTTCGCCTGTACCATCTGTAGCCATAAGTATAGGATCATCCTCCCCGTGGGCCGTGGAGGTCGCTGCAGTGTCAAGCCACAGATCTGCTTGATCCATGTACATTACAATTTACAACCAAAATAGTTGAAAAGGGAAATTTAATTTGTGGACGAAATACAGAAAGTTCTTTTGATGCCCCAGCATGTTTGCTAACTGTTGCTATCTACAGTGGAGAAATGGCGATCCAGCGTTGCTACCACCTTTAAGAACTTTTTCCCAAGCCGTCGCTTGCAGACTTGCACATCAGAGTCAATTTGCCTATGAAAAAGGGGGGAAGGACTTCATAGAACTGCCCATATAAGGACGTAAAGTCACTGAAAGCTGTTTCTGGTGTATGGTTGGCCAGTGGTGCTTTATGGAATGCAGTGTAACCATATATAATATAATCTTCTTGGTACCACTTGCATTGTGAGTAGGTGCAACCTACCTCCCAGGAGCCAGCTAAGGAGAGCTGTTCGATCGGAAATGGGTGCTTGAGATCAAGCACTCAAGGCAGGAACTTTTCCATGACAACACTGCACAAGATCTTCTGTCGTATACTTTCTCAGCTATCAAACCGCGGCCGAAAGAATTGATGTCGCTGGATTGAAGCGTGTACTTAGGCCGTATTTCTGAAACATTTTCAAGTCATCTATGAAACGGACAGGAGCACCTGCAACTAACCATCCTATTTAGTATTTACAATGCTCTATACTTGTGTTGCCCAAATTAAAACGTGTGGTTTGAGGCCTTGCTACCTATATCTGAAGCTTTTATTACCTAGTAGTCAAGTCTAGATCCGCCCTAGGATCCCGAGCACCATAATAAATAAATTGATGTTATCATCATGCTAGTGGTAGGTTTGGACAAAGAAAGTTAACCACCAAACACATGATAAGAATTCATTCGCTGCTGTCCGTAGAGCAGAGCACACAAGTAGTGTGATGTGAGGAGGGCTACTTGCATGCGTGCGGCGGCAAGGGAAGGAAGGGTTGGTGCCATCTGCAGACTGCAAGCTCCGAACGTGTGCTGATCACGTGCGTTGGATTGGCGCCTCAGCAAGCCAAGCTGCACCCACAAGTCTAACCTAACCTGCCAAGCTCTCCGGTTTGGAACCATCTAGGCGTCTACTCTGTCTGCCCTTCATCAAGGCGTCGGTGGTTCACAAACCTACAAAACACACAGCACCCCATCCTGCTGGATCTCGCATTCTTGTATGCTGGGGTAGCAGCTTTGTTGGACGTCTCTTCATCACTTCAGGTACAGCATCTGGCTTCTTCTTCTTCAGAGCTTCTATGCAGGCATGTAAAATGCATGTCAAGATCGATAGATCATATATATTGGTTGTCACATTAGCTTTGCAACAAGTCCAGTAGCTAGAAATATGTATATGTATTTGTGACTGATCGTCTCCATCTATTTGTGTTTCATACTTGCAGATCTCATTCACACATATGCCTCCGATCCTGCTGTTTAGGTTTTAGTAGTATTTTGATGAACTGTGTTATCTTTGGATGATGTGTAAGGTCCATGCTGGGCTCTTTGTCAGGTAAACAGCCCTTCGCTTTCGGCCTCGAATTCGTTGTCTGTTCGACCTCGCATTGATCGACTTGAACCCGCTGGAAAATTTTGAGTTTGATGAAGGAACCGAGGGTGGAAAATGCTTTAACCATTGATTTCTATTGTGTGCATGAAACATAATATATGTAGCAAAACCTTTGTTGGATGAATTCACTCATAACAGTTTTGTATGTGCCTGTTTTCCACTATAATATGGGCACAATTATTCGGAACGATTTGGCTTCACGCTATGCAGAAGTTCTACTTTTCTGTGGTCGTAGGGAATAGTACGTTTCTGACTTTGTGGTTAGGATTAATATGTGTGCTTTCGATAGAAGACAAACATAGCTTGCCTGTTGAAATTGGATAGAAGTATATGCTCAGCATCTTGATACAAATAAGAAGAGAGTTAATTTTCTACAACTAACGTATATCCTCTTAATCATTAACTAATGTCATATATGTGTGTGTTCCATACCATATTTGCTTGATACTTGTCCTCTTTGTTCTTAATCTACCTTCTTCCACACCAATCTTGTACGTTAGAGAGACAATGATGAGGTTAGCTAAAACTTTTGTCAGATACTGATTGACAAAAATATTGATCCTAAAAGGTGCACCCGATTTTACACCGCAATGCAACTTGTAGTTACTATATGTGTTTTCTGCTGCCCACTGATTAGCCATATTCGTCTTCTCTTGCGCACGTCAACAAAATTTCTCCGTTGCACCATTGTAGACACGCCCATCAACAGTATTCATGTGGAAAGATGAAGATGTGAAGTTAATGTACATATGTTTTGGTATCTTCTTCTTGTTAACAGAATCCAGAAGGTAATTTAGAGGGACACAAGCTTTCAAGAAATGGAAGATACTACAAATAAAAAGCACTAAAAACTGCTAGTGGTTTTTGGGTGGGTCTAGCTAGCAGAATCGTTGCACCAGCTTTTAAACTCTAGTCATATATATTAGTTCGCTTGGGGTTTATGTGTGATTCTTTCTTAGAAAAAAGGAAATGTTTTTCTTGCCCGTTGCGATAAAACACACAACGAAAGTTCTTACAAAATATTTAGCTAATCCTCTAATCTTGAACAAAGGGAAAAGAGCGCATACTAAAAAGAGACAGTATGTCCCCACATGACTATCGTTTTTCTCGAAGTTTCGTTTGGTGTGTGAGATAGAGAGAATTGATGTATAGATATTGAATATTATGAAGTTTAAACATGAAACATATGAACCTTATTACGTTCAAAAAAACATATGACCCTTATTCAAAACGTTGAAGTTTAAGCAATAAACATGATGCGGCCCATATTCTATATTGTAGCATGTTGATGGTTCGAGGTTCATTAGCTATACATTAAATGTGTAGCAAGACTAATTGTTAGATTCATATTCACAGATACTTGCATATATGATTATGATTTTGGTCACATATAATGAAATAATAGCTTGCCTTGCTTTTTGAATAGAGGGAGTATTTGCCATGCTTGATCCCGTGACCTCATAATCACTGAGCTTTCATTATGATAATTAATGAGTTCAACCAATGCATCTCTCTAAAAAAACATTTCCTAAGGCCATTCCCAATTGAGTGTTTCATTGCATAGTTACAAAGTGTCACATCAGCTTTAATCTAGGCAACCGTGTATCATAGATTTTATCTAGATGAAACTCTCTATCTTCCTCATCATAACTACATTGTCATGTATGTGTCATAGCATTTAGTGAAAATGAACCCAAATGAAACTTCCACTGAGAATGGCACAATGAACCATTTCTTGGTTAGAAATCTCAATGGGCAACCTGCAACCAGGATGATTTTTCTATGTCCTTAATTAAGATGTCATGTAACAAAACGTTAATGACCATGTAGAGCACTAAAGTCAAGGAGCGAAAAAGAGAGGGAAGAGAGGCGGCTAGATGATAATTTTATTTGAAGAAAGCATCCATCAATCAATAACATAATATAGCCTCTGTATAAAGTGTCTAACGATAAGGTAACTATGAAAGTTTTTTTTGTTAGGGTTGTCTTTATAGATGTGTCATAGTTTTTTTTTTCTTTTTTTCTACCAATTTTGTCACTTTAGACCTAAAAATATACTAGGAGAATTTTCAACTTAACTAATTAGATAGCGGGGCAGCCAGAACTGATGAAAAAGAAAAACAAACATGTAATGTCTTCACTCAGTCGTCACCAAATACAGTGAAAAAGGTTACACATTCTTACAACTATCAGAAGAGTTAAGAGCATTCGTCCATCAATTCCATAATGTGTTGCAATAATAGCCATCGGATCTATTTCGTTTCCTAAAATATACCCACCCTACCATTATAAAAATATATTTGAAAGATGGTTTAAATTAGAACTAAATTTACATCTAAAATTATCCACTAATGCCATTATGAAGTACTTTTTGTCCCAAAATATGAAAACTTTTAGATTTATCCCAGCTCAGACTGCCTCAAGTCTGATTAAATTTTATTTAAAATGTTCACAACTATGATACTAAATAAGTACACCGTAAGAATACATTTCATGATTGGTCCAGTAGTAATAACTTCGTGCCATAGATATTGGAATAATTTCATATAAAGATGATTGAAGTTAAGATGGTTTATCTCGCAGAAAACTTAAAAGTAGCTGTAGTCTGAGACAAAGAGAATATGATTTGAAGTATCTTTTAAAATCTGCATTTGAACTACCTACCTATATCATTGTCAAAGATATTGTAAAGTACTACCTAAATTTAAATCAAAACTACCCACATTTATTATTATGATAGCTAATATAATGTGACCCTTTCTTACATGTGGTTACCCACATTTGCTAATATTCAAAAGAAATAAATAACTTTCATCTCAAGTCTACCTCTAAAATCAAATATTTGCTTTTATAAAAACATATGAATACAAATCACATCTATATGTTTCTAAATTACCCACTTTTGGCGCTAAAAATATATGTTGTGTGCCACTGTCACCATATGTACCAAGTATATATAACATTTATTTATTAATATTCTAGCATAGTATTTGACTGACTAATGAATGCAAAATATGAAAAATGGTAGAAACTATATCATGAATGGGTCCAGTTTGTCAGAGAAAAGAGAAGTAAACTCTAAAACTGAAATGAGTTCCTTTTTTGTGTTCATTTGAGTGGCTAATGCATAGAAATTCCATGCCATCGAACGCCTAGTTATGGATTGTGGATATACATAATTCGAATTTGCAACTACTGAATATTTCAAATCGCCCCCTTGGCAATATATTTGAACATTTGCTTGTGTGCTTGAAATGGATATAGATTCTACATACTTCATTTTTTTAAAAAAAATGAAAGATAATATTCTTTATAAGAAAAGAGAACATCCCCAGCAATAAGAGGTCGAATGGACAACGAATTTGAGCGCCACAACAAGGACTGTCTATTTGACAAGGCCAGGTATGGAACAACATGCATCATGTATCTCACTGGGCACTTTCGTCATCGTTTCATCGATTGCTTCCTGAACTTCTATAATTGATTTTGTTCTCTGCAAATATATTATTTTCATGCAAACTTAATGACTTGAAATCATTTAAACTTCCTTGTCTATACACATGATGGCATGGCGTCCACATGATGGCATGGTGTCTATGCTCTAATACCTCAGGTAGGCTCATCGCAGGCAATTCCAAAGTATTGCTACAATTTTTGTTTTTGAACCATTTTTGTGCCGGTGGCTATTAGTTATTATGATATATGTAGTTTATTTTACAAATCGTATATGATGATGATGATTAAAGATCACTCACATTTTGTGTTTTTTGGCAACTAAACTATGATAGACCATGCCGCTATAGCTCCACCTTCCATGTATGTTAATTTTACTCTTCTTAAGAAAAATAGAGTACATTGCCGCTAGCAAAATGCCAAATGGCGATATATTTAATTTATCACTGTTGGGTGGTGGATTATGGAGGGAGTAATTCTACTAAGTATATTTTTGGCATTCAACTATAGTTAGAAGTTTGATTTTAGCTATTGAATTCTAAAACCAATCATCTTTGACCACTGAACCAACAACACTAGACAAAGTGTATATTGTTCCTCTGTATATATTTTAATTGCATCTTGTATGTTGAAGCTCTAGCCAAACCATGCCTAAATAGGATCTCTATGTGGTGGAGCATTGTGTAGCAAAAATAGTCCCTTATGAGATACCATTTGGTATAATATGTTTTGATGATTGAATGGCGATTGCCACGTGGACTCATAAATTAACCTGAAAAGATGCACATCCTTAGATTTTAGGTCAAGGGATGAAAACATGAGATATTGGAAGAAAACATGAGGAAGATCCTAGTTGAAAGCACTAACAATAGACCTCAACAACATGCTTCGGTATGTGAGCTTTAAACGAATTGATAGCACCAAATAGTCTGTTTGTGAAGAAAGAAAAATCAAGTATCAACCCTGAAGTATGGTGTGATTAAGACTTACTCCCTCCGTCTCACAATAAGTGTTGTTTTAAGATTTTTAGAATAGATTAAAAAAAGTTGGATACGACGCACGTGCCTTTTGGTTAACAGATTAATCTTTCCCTGCTATGGTGTACGTCTACATGCATGAATGCAAATTAATTCATTTTTCAAAAGAAACTCATCTTGTAAAACAACAGGGACAAATTTTGAATTTAAAACAGCCCTTACTGTGGGACGAAAAGAGTAGAATAGATGCAACTGCAATACATCAGATAGTCCAATGACAAGTAAAATGCAACCAAACTAGGATGGAACTGCATGCCCCTCCGTTTTTTTATATATGACACTAGCTAGTTCAAAATTGAGCTGTTTGGCGTTATATATAAAAGAACAGAGGTAGTACTGCTGAGTAGTTAAAAGCAAGACTAAAATCTATCTCCCATCCCTAAAATCCATCATGGTTAATATATAGCGGTCACGGTGGGCTACTCTAGCCGCTTGCAGTTGCACGGGCAGCCCAGGTCGATCGCCTCGTCTCGGATGTCGAATCCCATTTATGCAGCCCGATGCCCAGATCCATGTGGACACAGGTGACGTACACTACACTACACACTAGAAAACTACACAGTAGTACAGCACAAAGCTTGGTTTGAAAGGGAGACACCAGTACTAGCTGGGAGAAATTGACTCCTTTTTATTTTTTGTTTTTCAGCTTTTTGATCCGACGGGGGTAAAAAAAAAAAATCCCCTGCCCACCGTGTCTGCGGCGTGGGGCCGCCGCGAGCCCGCGAGGGATCGTGCACAAGCTGCTGACCCCAAAAGCACGGCCATCGTCACGTCGCCGGGGCCCCCGCCCTTCCCGGACAGGCCGGGCCCAACGCTCCGCGGGCCCCAGCGGTCAGCCAGCACAAGCGTCGTCTCCGCGGTGCCCTCCCCGCCTGGCCTGCTGCTGTCTGAGGTCTGAACTGAAGGCGCGCAGCCGCGTGGCCGTGGTCCCGCACGACAGGCACCGGCACGGCTACTCCTGGGTCCTGGCCTGTGGGGGCGGCTGCTCCGCGTACACGGGAAGCGGGAACCGAGTCAGGGACGCCGCTGACAGGGGGGCCCCCGTAGCGTTTTGGCGAGCAGGGGATCGGGGAACAGGCGACAGGTGGCGTCTGCGGAGGCGACGCAAATGCGCCTGCTACCGCCAGCTCTGGAAGTTGGAACGCAGCGGGAACGGCCCCCCTTTTTTTTTTGGCTGCTGCGCAGGCGCGGGTCACCAAAGCCCATCCCTCGATTTCAAATTTCGAGGCCCAGGCTGTACTCCATGGCGCAGCGCAAGGACGATTATGCCCTCCGATCCTTTTAGGCCCACTTTGGATGTAACCAGGGGCAGAGAACCCCGCACGGGAAATTTTGTGTTGGATGGAAACCCTGCTTTTTCCCTGGGTACTACCCCCCTCCCCTGTGCTCGTTTGGAAGAGAGGCTCTTGAATGTGGAAGGGGCATTGTCTTGAACTCTATGAAGTAATTAGCCGAAAATTCTCACGAAGCAAATAAGAAACCATGTTTAATCACAAGCAAAACATGGATGCCTAACCAAGATTTACAATCACCAAGTGGTTCTTACCAAGATTTACAATCACCGAGTCGTTCTTGACCAAGATTTACAATCACCGAGTCGTTCTTGACCAAGATCTAGAAACCCTAGCTAATAGATGAGGATGACGAGGAAGGACTTGCAGTCGGTTGAGGATGAGGGAAGGATGGTGTTGTGGCGGCGGCAAGCGACATCGGCGACCGAGCTCGGCCGAGTGGGGACGGCAGAGGCGGCGCGGCCCAGCGGGGACAGCGGAACGCAGATGAAGGTGGCGGCGGCCGACGGCGGCAGTCGCTCTTTAGCGTCGCGTGGCCTCGCGTCGGCCGAGCCGGGACACGGAGAAGGCGCGGCTAAGCGTGGACGACGGAGGGAGGCATGGGCTGTGTGGCCGAGCGCGGATGAAGGTGGCGGCGGCCGGCGGCTAGGGTCGCTCCGGAGCGTCGTCTCGCCTCGCATGACCGTGTCGCGCCGTCGCCTCAGGGAAAGAGCTGCCCGTACCCTAGCATCGGGCTGCGCTACCCCGGGGAAATGACGGGGTCGGGGGCAGCTGCCCCCTTGCGTGGGCTTCCAAATGGCCCAGGACCTCGCCCCGAGGCTGAAATTCGCGCGGGCGGTGTGCCCGGGAAAAGGCTGGGAACCCGGCAGGGGTTTTGGGCTGCCAAACTAGGCTGCGTTTGGGAGAGGCCCAATTTTTAGAAACTTGATTCTGCATTGAATCTAGGCCTTTTTTCACTTCACATGGATATTTGAAAATCTGGCATCAAAAATCTCTTCTGTATCTAGACGGTAACAGATTCTATATGGGATTCTAGTCTAGAATCCTATTATTTGGTGCTAACTACTAGATTCTAAGGCTGCGTATGGAATGGATTCCCTAATCAAGATTTTACAATTCACAATCCAGGTTTCTTTGGATTCTCAGATTCCACAATCCAACACACTAGATTCTGATCAAATGCTAATTGTGAAATCTAGATTCCAAAATTTGATGGCAAAATACGGGGCCTAAGAGATATTGCTAATATGGATTCTAGAAATCTAGGGGTAACCAAAAGGCACCCTAGATTCTTGGATGAACAACAGCGTCTAGTTCCTTGCAATGTTTAGGCTGTGTTTGGATCTAGGCAGCTTTTAAAAGCTGGCTCATAAAATCTAGCTTCCACAAGCTAGCTTGCAAAATCTGAAGATAGTAGGATGTTTGGATCCTTGAGCTTCTGGGTCTATTCGTTGTACACAAACATTTCAAAATGACAAAAGTACCCTCACTTTTAATACCTAGAACATATAGGAAAAGACGAGGGCAATTTGGTCATTTCCTCTGCATAATCCGGTGCAAGCTGGGTTTCCCCAGATTGCCAGATTGCACAATCTGCACCTTCTGGATTGTACAAGTTGGTTTACAATCTATTCCATTTGCAGACTCTAGCAGATTCTACAAGCTGGATTTTACAATCCCAAAGGATTCGAACGGGCCTTAGCTTCCAAGATTCTACCTTGGATAACGTGCTAAAACGGATACAAACAGACAACTTCTTAAATGTTCCTCCACCCTTGTTCACTCTACTATCTCCAAATGTTAATCTTGGGAGAGTTTTTTGAGATTTTGCAACATTCACAAATCTAATGCAGAATCTACATCTTGTTTGGTATGTTATCTGATTTTTGCACTTCAATTATTAGAATCTGCATGAACCAAATGGTCTCTTAAGCGACAAAATTAATTAAGGCTACAATGCAAACCACGAAAGTGTGGGAGTACCCTGCGATGACGAAGCATATAGGAAGGACAATGATGCCGCCTATACACCTATTTTGCTTCCTCTCTGACGACGCTGCGGGAGTTTTCGTTCCAAAGGTGGCGGTGCAAGCTTCTTCCAAATCTCTAATTGCTTCGGCTTTAGATGAGCGAGGATCTCTGAAGAGGGATGGTTGCTTGCCATCCCTATCAATGGTTTCCGTGTCTCGGTTGTTATCGTCAACAACCATGATTCTTCTAAGGTGTTCTTTGTAATATTTTAAGAATGGCATGGCATGCAACATATATACATATATAGATGTGGAGGTGATGACCAGAAGCGCGAGACGGCACGGTAGGTTAATCCAATCTTGCGTGCTAGAGGGATGGGTGTTAGAAGAGACCGGAGCCGCCTCTAGCTCGTCCA
Source organism: Paspalum notatum (assembly GCA_022530915.1). Taxonomy (NCBI): domain Eukaryota; kingdom Viridiplantae; phylum Streptophyta; class Magnoliopsida; order Poales; family Poaceae; genus Paspalum; species Paspalum notatum. The sequence continues at coordinate 9,582,109 of CM039691.1, forward strand.
AGAAGTCCCTCAAATAATACAACCATCAGACAATCCAGTGGAACCATTGCCCTCCCTACTCATCGCTAGCTATCCCAAGGTTGGTGTGTTGCGGATGGGTTGGGGAGAGCTATGATGACAACCAATCCACATGCATCAATGGGGAAGGCAAGACCATGGTCAACCACTAGCCCTAAGGAGCGCCACGTGACTTGCTGCTAGCTCACTCGACCTATGTTGGTACTCCACTGATGCATCATCGCCCCTAGGGAAAGAAACGAAAGAAGATAAACTACGTGATGGGGGTAGGGATGACAAATAAGTCCTCCGAGGACAGATAGTAGGGCTTCCTTCGACTGACCATGAAGGCGTTGTTGGCCTAGGGAATCCATCGTCCATGCGGGGTTAGTGCAGCAATTGACAATCCAGTGTAGCCATGGAGGCATCGTTGGCCAACGTACAGTGCCTCTACCCCGAATGAGAACCTGCCACTGACTTACTGAAGGATCTTCAAATAATGTGGAAAAATGCGACCATGGAGGAGGATAGGATGAGAGGAGGCGAGAAAGGGGGTGTTGGAGGCCTACCGGTCGTGGCGGCGGCAGCCATTTAGGCCAGGGCCAGAGGGCTAGCGACGCATGTGCTCAGAGCCTTGGACGTCTTGAGTCGCTTGTACATAGTAACAAAGCACAATTTTCAAGACAACAGTTTTGGAATAACATAGCTTATAATTGTATTGACATATATACTATGGTTTTGTCTAATTCCACTAGCACAATGGTATTTCTTGGAACTCCCAAATATCTAAATGCAACATAGTAAAACGTATTGAGTGGAAATGGGTAAAAAGCTAGGCTGGAGCGGAGTTTTAAAATAGCAAGGTTTCAAAAAAAAAAAAAGAGTTTCTTTTTTTTGATACCATGATTTTAAAATACAATAATTTGCAATCGATATGATTACCATAGTTTTATCTTACTTCGCTGAAACTATTTTTTGAAACTACATCATTACAAAATATGGTAATTTTAATAGAAATTGGGAAGCCATGCATATGTTGGCAGGAGTGGAGTTTCAAATCTACGCTATAAAAGAGCGAGTTTGCTAAAAATCTTTTTTACCTAGAAAGGCATAGGTATATCCCTCACGCTGGCCCCACTGCGCAGTTTGAAAAAGGTTGGAAAGACGTGAAAAGGCCCAAAACCCATATATGCAAAATGTTTCGTCCACTTTCTCTTTTTATTTCTCACCTTATTTTATACCCATACCCACGTACTACTTTTCTTCTCTTGGTTTTAATAAAAAAGGAATGACGTCAATCAATCAGATCTCCTTCCTTTAATTCTATTTACTTTTTCTCTTTTCTATTACCTCCTTGGTCATCTCAATACGTGCGTGTTGCACATACATCTATACTAGTATTTTTAAAATGACACGGATTCACCTTTGACAACTAGTACAAGTAAAATCAAATATATTTCCCACTTCAATGACTAAATTCCAAACCATATGTAACAACTCAAAAAATGATAAAAAAATAAAATCAAAGCAAAGTCATCATTTAATAAAAACAGTATCATGCTAAAAAGTTGCTGCCATGATACTTGAGTCTTAAACAAGGCACAACTACCATGGTTTTTCTCACTTATACTTATTTAATGTGAAATTCATTTGAGGTAAGTTTTTGAACTACCATTTGGTGCAAAAAACACATGCATAAAGCCTTATAGTCCACAAATACAATCAATATCTATGAGGCAATGATTTACTTTTGAGTGTGAATTCACTCTTATACAAAAAAATCAAAATAAACCAATAAACAAAAAACTTCCGCACCTTAATGGAGCACAAATTATCAATATTTCCTAACAATATTCACTAAGCTAAAATCAAAAGCATTTCCCGCTTCAAAGCCCAAATTCTAGATCATTCCTACTAACTCCAATAAAGATACAAAAAGAAAAATCAAAAGTAAATGTCATCGTTGTCACAAAAACTGCCATTCAAAATAAGTCAATTGATAGGAAATACAAAAAACGGTTGTGATAATGGCACACCAACTGAATTTTTTGTCGCATCTACTTGCATACTATAAAATTTATCCGTTGTTCATTTTGAATGACTAGTTTGTATAAAATCTCATGAAGACTTGGTTTCCACTTATATATAAACAGTGTGTTGTTGTTAAGTTATTTATTACATTTCATCATCACTTTGAAGGATATAGTAATGCAATGAGTTTTCTATTGTTTAAACAAATGTTTTGATATCAATATAAATATATAGTAAGTTTTGAACTACAAATTTGAGCAAAACTGCGTGTTGTATTGGATTGATCTGTAAATATATGATTGTGTATTGTCTTGGAGCTGCTTATTATATTTCGTCATAATTTTTTATGAAACCTTATCAGAGTAACAAAGGATTTAGATTCGCTAGTGAGTTCACTGTTATATTCCAAAATTGAAATAAAGCAATAAATAAAACAACTGTAACACACCTCGCTGAAGCATAAATTGGTGCCCAACTATATTCTCTCATGTAAAATCAAAAGTGTTTCCCACTTAAAACCCAAATTCTAGAATGTTCCTACTAACTCCAATAATGATAGTATAAAGGAGAACCAAAGCTATGGTCATTTTTGTCGAAAAAACTTCCATGCTGAAAAAAAAGCCAATTGACAGGCAATATAAAAACGGTCGTGATAATGGGCGTACCTACCGAGTTTTTTGACGCTTCTTTCTATATAATACAAAATCTGTTTGTTGTACGTTTTGAATGACCGGTTTGTTCAAAAACTTTGTGAGGCCTTGGATTCCATTGATATATGAGCTGTGTATTGTCTTTGAGTTATTTAATACATTTCATCATATTTTTAAAAGATTACGTAATGGTGACTTTTCTCTTGTTTAAACTCATGTAACATGATATAAATACAATGATATAGCAAGTTTTGAGCTACCAATTTGTGCAAAACTACATGATAAACATATTTGCTCAAGTCAAAATGAAAGTGTTTCCCACTTCCAACCAAATTCTAGAACATTCCTACTAACTTTAATAACGATAGTAAAAAGAAAAAAACAAAACAACAGTCATTTTGGTCAAAAAGACTACCATGCTAAAAAGGGCAATTGACAGACAATGTAGAAACGACAGTGATAATGGCACACCTACCGAGTTTTTGTCGCTTCTACTTCTATAATATAATAAATGTCTGTTTTACATTTTGAACGACCTCAGGATGCCTCGGATTCCACTGATATATTTGTTGTGCATTGTCTTTGAGTTATTTATTGTGTTTCATCGTCATTTTGAAAGATACCATAATGGTGCGACTTTTATTTTGTTTAGACTACTCTTATTGATATCGATATAAACAAGTCATTGTAAAATAACAATACCACGAATTCCTAAATTTAACACCGTACCATAATTTTCAGAGACAATCTAGAGCGGTGATATTTTGTAAAAATATTTGCTCAAGTAAAACCGAAAGTGTTTCCCACCTCAAACCCATATTCTAGAACATTCCTACTGACTCCAATAACGATAGTAAAAAGGAAAACCAAAGCAACAGTTATATTTGTCAAAGAAAAAACTGCCATGCTAAAAAAGCCAATTGACAGGTAACACAGAAACTGTCGTGATAATGGCACACCTACCGAGTTTTTGTCGCTTCTATTTATGTAATATAAATTTCATCTGTTGTGTTTGAACGACCGGTTTGTTCAAAAGCTCGTGAGGCCTTGGATTCCAAGGATGTATGAGCTGTGTATTGTCTTTGAATTATTTATTGCGTTTCATCACCATTTTGAAAGAATTGACTTTTGGCTTGTTTATACTTATCTTCTTGATATCGATATAAACAAGTCATTGCAAAAATAACAGTACCACGCAATCCTAAAATTAATACCATAGTTTTTTTTTAAAAAAACTAGAACAAAATTAGGGTGATATAAAGCATTTTGTTGACACACTTTTGGGAAATGAGATAACCAGCACCTTTTCACGGCCAGCCCTCTCCTCTAGTCGGTCGGGTATCAAAGCAAAGCAAGGCAGCAAGCAAGCCATAAAAGAACTCATCCGTCCTCGTCTCCCCACTCGCATGCGTGAAACCGAAAGCCTTTCCCGCTTGCGCATCCAAATTCCACTCTCCAAACCACACCACACCAAAAAAATAAAATAAAAAATAAAAAAGAGAGGTGGCAGCTCCGAAGGCCATCCCGGTCATTTCCGCGGCAGCCTAATAAAGCCGGCCCGCAGGCCCGGACAAAAGCAAACAAAAACTAAAGCGGCTCCCCCTCCCCCGCCACGTCACCGATCCGCGTGCTCGCCCCCCGCTCCGCCGCCCGATCCCGCCATCCGGAGAGATCCCGGCCGTCCGCTAGCCCCGCATCCCCCATCTCCCCTCCCCAGACACACTCGCGAGCAGACACAACCGAAAAACCAAGGGGGGGAAAAAATAGTAAAGAAACGGAGCGAGGGTGGGAGGGAGGGAGGGAGGCCTCCTCCTCCCCGTTTCTTATCTATCCTGATCCAAATCCGCTCCTCTTTCATATATCCTCCTCGGCTCCTCCTCGGAAAATAATTGAGTTCCATCCCCCCCCCACCACCGCATCTCGGCTCGCCTTTTGCTCGCCGGCGTCGCCATGGCCACCGAGGAAGCCGCCAAGCCGTCCCCGCTCCCGCCCTACCCGGAGGTAATTAACAGCCCCTTTCCTTCCTTCCGCTGGTTTCTTTCTTGCGTCGTTTTTTCTGTTCTTGGTCGTTTGGTCGTATTTGTCTTGGATTTGTTGTTTCGGTGGCCACGGAGCTGGATTCGCGACGCCGCGCTCCATTTGGACCCAAAACGAAGGAGTTCTGGTTGCTTTGGAACGGAATGGCATGGTTTCCGGAGGAAACCTGCTGGAAGAGAGAGCGCGGGCGGCTGACGGGGGACGCTGCTTGTTTGCCTTGCAGATGATCCTGGCGGCGATCGATGGCCTGGGGCAGAAGACGGGGTCCAACAAGTCGGCCATCTCCAAGTACATCGAGGGCAAGTACGGCGAGCTGCCCCCCGCGCACGCGTCGCTGCTGACGGCGCACCTGGCGCGCATGAAGGAGTCCGGCGAGCTCATCTTCCTTAAGAACAACTACTTCCGCGCCGACGCGCCCGACGCGCCGCCCAAGCGCGGCCGCGGGCGCCCGCCCAAGGCGCGGGACCCCAACGCGCCGCCCAAGCCGGCGCCCGCGTCCGCGTCGCCGCGCCCGCGGGGCCGCCCGCCCAAGGCCAAGAGCCCGCTGGACGCCGCCGTGGCGCAGGCCACCGCGGGGATGCCCAAGGCCCGCGGACGCCCGCCCAAGAAGGCCAGGACGGAGGCCGCGCCCGCAGCGCCAGCCGCTGCCCCCGCCGGTGGCGACGGCTCCGCCCCCGTGAAGCGCGGCCGCGGCAGGCCACCCAAGGTACGCCCCGCGGTGGCCAGCGAGACGGCCGCGGCTTAGGCCCTATGTCGTGACTCGTGAGAGAGAGAGAGAGGAGGGAGGAGAGAGAGAGAGAGGGGTTAGGGCGTAGCAATCCGTCGCGCGTCACCTGCTGCTGCTGCTGCTGCTGTGTTGTTAATCAATGTTAGGCTTGCTTGTTCATCATCTAATTGTCGTCGTCGGTTAATCATTTAATGGAGTAATTAGGAGGATTTGATGTGCCCGTTTCCAGTTCTGCCTCGTGTCGTCTGCTGCTGCTGTGCTGGTTGTCCTGTGTTGTAAGCTAGGGGGAGGGGAGGGGAAGCTGCTGCTGCTGCTGCTGCTGTGCTGGTGGATTAATTAAGCTCTGCTAATGTGGATGTGTACAATTAATTAGTGGATGGTGATGGTGTTCATGATGTTGATTTGAGGGTTCCAATTCCAAGTGCTCCCCTAGTCTGACTCTCCGTGTCTGTCTGATCTGATCGGTCTGGTGATAACGACGTGTTGTTTACTAAATGTTAAGCAGTACTTATTGTATTGCCCCCAAGTTGTGTTTATGTGCTTAATCTAATCGCTGGCATCACCAGCTAGCAGCTGCCAGGCTGTTGGTTTGACTAGTACAAGCCCTTGGGACACTCTTAGTCTTCATCACTCCACACTCCACAGTGTCTGAGCTTTTGCATTGCATGCAAGGGGAAGGGTGCATTGCATTTGCTTTGGCTTGTCGTGTAGCTGGCCAGTGGCCGCGTGCGTTTGTACTTGCAGGCTGCCTTTGTGCAGGAGCTCTGCTTCAGTCCCCGCTTTTGCTGCATCTGCATTCATGTGTGGGCGGTGGTGCTGTCGTCCTCTTGGCAAGTGCAGCAGGCGGGCGCCTAATTGATCAATGGCCTTGCCTGTGCTGGATTGGCAAAGAGTTTGAATTGCGGTTTGAATATGGGTCCGTTTGGATGCAAGGGCAAAAGTTGTTTTTTTTTTTTGCTATTAGGATCCAAACACTCCGGTAAAACGGCAAATGCTACGGTAACTATTTGTTAATCATAGATTAATTAGGTTTAATAAATTTGTCTTGTCGTTTAGTTCTCATCTATGTAATTAGTTTTTTAATTAAACTATATTTAATATTTTTAATTAGCGTTCAAACATTTAGTTTTTAATTAAACTATATTTAATATTTTTAATTAGCGTCCAAACATCTGATGCGACGGACAGACCCTATATGCAGCGGGTCTCATGGAGAGACGCCTGAGCTGGATCGTTACTTGTATATCCGTGTCAATGATTGGATTGCCACAATGCCAATTGCAAAGAGGGAGAACATTGGGCGTTTTCCCAGCAAACCTTTGCAAGTGTGAAACTGCATTGTTGGGCAATACAGGAGCCCGCGTTTGGTCCTTTTACATTTGTTTAGATCTTGTTTGTCTGCGCATACCTTCGGCCAGGCTGCATTGCTGCCATGGGAGGTTTCTGCCAATTGCCCATTGCCCCATGGGCCACCGGCACCTTTGCACAAGCCTGCATTGTGGGCAACAATGGGGGTGGGTGTTGTTTCTAGCAGGCCTACGTACAAGGCTGAGGCAGCGTTCTTTGCAGCGGAGCGTAGCTCTTTCAGCAAAAGCTAACAGCCTCCGGATCTTTCCAAGCTCTTGGGCTCCGTTTGGTCGGTGGACATGCTAGGATGGAATGGCTCTGTTTCTAGATTCCAAGACAGAGCGGCTCCATTCTGAGTTTGGTTGGAGGATGGAGCGGCTTCATTCCTACGTTTGGTTGGAGGGACGAGGATGAAGTAGCTCCGACTCACTTTTAACACCGTTAGTTGCAGGACCCACCTGTCATACTCAGTCCCTTGGCTAGCTCTCGTCCGCCCGCGCCACCCCTGTCCTCGGTGACGCACGCTGCCCTCGTCCTCACTGCCGACGCTGCCTTCGTCCTCGGCGACGCACGCCGGTTGCCCGCGGCTCACCCTCCGGAGCCTCGCCTCCACGCGTCGTTGGCTCTTCCGCCGCTGCGGGATCCGCCTCGGCAACGCCTCCTCCAGTCCTCCTCCGATGTCGTTGCCTCCTCCCGTCCTCGCCTCGGCACGCCTCCTTCTCCGTCGCTACCGCCTTCATAGGATTCGCTCGCCTCCGTGAGCTGCCAGCTCCTCTCCTTTGCCGCCGCCGCCGCTGCCGCGGGATTTAGCTCGGCACACTGCCAGTTCTCATCCTCGCCTCGGCGCGCCCCAAGCTCCTTCTCCGCCGACGCATGGCCACCGGCTCCCCCTGCTCTGCGCGCCGCCGGCTCGATCTCCGCGCGTGCGTGGGCCACTGTCGTTGAGCGCTTTGGAGGCAGGCGGCCGGGAGAGGAGACGGAGAGCCATGGCGTCGATCTAGGATGAGCGTGTTCGGTCGATTTTTCGGAGCATGCTCGTCCTGAATCTCGTGGGAATATTCCCATCTGGAGATGGCTCCATTCTCGTGTCCACAAACCAAACAACCTCGAAACTGGGATGGTACGGCTCCATCTTAGGATGTTCCTCTAACCAAACGGACCCTTAGATCATAGGACTGGACGGTTGTGATGATGCTCGGTCACTGTTTGACGGACAAAATGGAGTTTGAGTTTAAAGAATATGATGAGTATGATGCTGGAGATAGTCTTAATTAGGAGGTCTCTTTGGATAAGGTTCCATGAAAATGTGGAGCAAATTCTATACTTACCTTTCAAAGTTATAATTTTAAATAATCCTTATTTCTAAAAATTATATACCGCCTTCCTTCTCTTTGGGTTGATTCTCTTAAGGCTCTGTTTGGATACTACTCGTATTTTTGGAGTTTTGGAAGAATACTATGGTTTTGCAAAATACTTTGGTTTTAGAAAGAGATAGGGTGTTTAGATGGCATTAGAAATGTAGTTTTACAAACCATGGTATTACTAAAATTAAAGTATTTTTGGAGTTTTAGAAACTCCATTGTAGACTTTTTTTTTCTTCTAAAGCATGGTTTTGTGTGTGATGGTTTTAAAACTACAATTTTCTAATGCCATAGTTTCTCAAAACTGCAACATCCAAACACGCCCTAAATCTTCTCCTAAACTATCTGTTTAGAGAGGGTGTGTTTTAGTTCCTGTCTTTTAGAGTGATTGTTACTCAGGGCATGCTGTGAGAGGATGTGTTTATTCAGTTCAAGCAATGCGTGACCGGATCGCTAGCTAGCGTTTCTATTTTGCTGTTTCAGTTTTTTTTCCTGGATTGCCTGGCGGTATGGTTGCTTGTTGGGCCGAGCAAAGCTGTCGTGAAAGCATAGACAGACAGACAAGCAAGCAACACGATAAGTTAATTGATGCAGATACGCAGTTCATGAAATGCAAGGGAGAAGGATTCCCTGAAATAGTGTGGCAAAGAGGCCAGGGTTTCGCCCTGGCGCTGATGATGGTTCACGGAGGCGAGTGTGTTTTGCCTCTGCCAGGCACATGAGCCCACGTTCCCCGTGCAGTTTACCAGAGGGCGAGCAGCCCTTTACAGCCTGGGGCAGAGCTTAAAATAAACCATACTCTAATAGTACTCGGAAAATACTGGCACGGGCTGCTCGTTGTGGAATAAAGGAGCCCCAACTATCACGTTTTTTCAATTTTATCTCTCAACAACTATTTAAGCCAAACCAGACATTTCAATTTATGAAACCAGTTAAACTTGGCATCCAACACCATTTTAAGTGGTATTGTGATGACGTGGAGAGTGGTTTTGGTATTACTCTGCCACATAAGGCGCTGACATAGATAGGGCCCCACATGTCATACACTCCATCTCTTCCCCTCTCTCCTTCTCAGCCTTTATCCACCAAGCGCCACTGCCTCCTCCTCCGTGGCCACCTCCGCCGCCCACCAAGCTCTCCTTTGTGGTCCCCTCCGCCTCCACCGCTGCACTGATGCCCCTTTTCCTCGACGCACTGGCCGTTGCCCCTCTTCCCGAGTGTGGCCTGCTACGCAAGGACAGTGGGCGCGGGTGCAAGGACGGGTCTGGGTTTGGGCTCGAGTGGGGGTGGGGCAGAGGTGGTGGTGGATGGACAGTGCTGATGCGAGGGAGAGGGTTGATTTACCATCTAGCGTCGCCATCCCGCGGCTTGCCTTCGCGCTTCTTGCCCGCATTGGCAGTTGCCACTGGCCTGCAAAGGAACAAGAGGGTCGGGGAGGGGGGAGGGCAGAGGGGCGCCGCCGGGCTCGCCCGCGTTATCCGCCAGGGGAGGGGGAGGGGGAGGGGGAGGGGAATGAGCACAAGCTCTAGACCCGACCGGCGCTGCAGGCAGCCTCGACCCGGCTTGGCACACACACCTTCTCTTCCACGTGTGGGAGGCCTCACTGGCCGACGACTCCCGCGTCGCCATCTCCATCGAGATCTACACGACCGCCGTGAGCTCGTGGCACCTTGGAAGGGTCTACGGAGGGGCGTACGGGAAGGGGGAGGGCTGGCCGCAGTAGGTTACCGGCGATGCTGCAAAGCCGGGGAAGTGAGAGACAGAGAGAACAAAGATGAGGTGAGAGGAGAGATGTAAAGGTGGGCCCACATGTCATTGCTAGCAAAAAACCACTGCCACGTCAGCACCAAAACCACTTGAAACAGGCTCGAGTGCCAATGTTATTTGGTTTTGTGAGTTGGTGTCTGATTTAGCTGAAATCATAGTTGGGGGGCAAAGTTGGACAATCATATTGTTTGGACTGTGGTAGAGCAGATTTTCTAAAATGCATCTCTTATAGGTTGTTATTACGGGAATGCCTCTTAAAATTATTCCAGCATGTGACAGGGCAACCGCAGTAGATTATCCAAAAATATCCCATGTCTCTTTTCTTATCATCTCTTATATCCATTATCCATCCATGTCCTCTATCATGAGAACTCACACGCCAAAGTCCCTACAAAATATAGGGGAGGATAGGATATGGGCGCTTCTCTCCCATTTTAGGAGAGGTAGAAAGAAGTTTAATGAGATGATCTCTTTTGGTAGGGTTCTATGAAAATGTGGAACAAATTCTATACCTTTTAAAGTTATAACTTTAAATAATCCTTGTATCTAAAAAACTATATGCCATCTTACTTTTCTTTTCACTAATTTCATAAATTTTTTCTCTAAAACTATTTGTTCAGGCAGGGTGTGTTTAAGGACTTAGGTGGTCTGACCAAAGTTTGGCCATTGTTTGCCTATATTTGTCTCTAAGCTAAAAATTTAGCCTAACAATATAATTTTTTTATTTAAATGGCCTGTCCATAGCCAAACAAACCATGCAAATGAAAATTGTGCTGTATGATATAATTTTAGTTTGACAAACATGGTTAAACCATGTAAAATTTGGCTAGGTCACTTAGCCCTCAATCAAACAGATCATTCCGGTTTTTCAGAGTGTTTGCTGCTCCCTCCGGCCATGCTACGAGGATGTGTTTTTTTTTTTTTTTTTAGTTCAATCACTGCGTGACCGGTCGCCACCTAGCGTTTCTATTTTGTTGTTTCAGTTTTCCCTGGAGGCCTGGATTGTCTGGCGGTATGGTTGCTTGTTGGCGGAGCAAAGCTGTCTTCAAAGCTCAGGGTCTGTTTGGATTCAGCTAGCTAAAAATTACCTCTCTATTTTAGCCACTTTTAGCTACTTGAAGATCCAAACAGAGTAGCTAAATGAGCCAAGCAAAAATTAGCTTCCTTGAAACCACTAGCTGGCCAAGGATAGCTAATTGGAGTTAAAAGTGGCCAAAGGTAACCACTTTCCACCCTTACCCTCCCCACCCCACACTCTCTCTCTCCCACCCCTTCTCTCACCTCTGTCTCCCTCCCTTCCCGGCTCCCCGTTCCTCCCCCACCCCGCACACACTCTCCCCACCCCTTCTCTCGTCGGCGGCCCCTCCCCGCGCGTCGCCGGCAGCCTCCACGACGTCCCCCGCCGCCGGAGCCCCTTCAGTCGCTGCCGCCGGAGCCCCCTTCGCCTCGCCGCAGTAGCTCCCCGCCGGATCTGGCGCGGAAGGAGGCCGCGCGTGGGAGGCGAGCCGCGGCGGGGATCTGCCACCGACACCGCCCGTGGCGGCCTCCAAGCTCGGCGGCGGCGCAAGGGAGGCGGGGGGAGTTGGCCGGCGGTGGGGGCGGGGCGGAGAAGGCACGCTGGATGGAGGAAAAGCCGGATCTTGACCGGTGTAGCCAGTGGGCGGCGCCGCGGAGGGGAGGAAGAGCTAGGCGAGGAGGAGGCGCCGGGCGTGGAGGAGAGGCCGGCACCCTCCAACGGCATGTGACGAGCATGGCCGCCGCATCTCCCTTCGGCCCGAGCGGGGGAGAAGGAGGCGTGGCGTTCGGGGAGAGGCGCAGTCGGCTTGGGAAAGGAGGGCGGCGCTGCGGCGAGGGGAGGCAGCCGGTGTGGGGGTAGGGGCCAGATCCGGGGTGGCGCGAGGACAGGATGGAGCGAAGGGTAGGAAAAACCGAGGGAAGGAAGGAAGAAGAGGGGTATGGAGGTCTTTTTTTACCCATGAGTTAAACTTAGTAGGGATCCAAACAACCTCCATGGACTAAACTTTAGATTTCAATTGGAAGAGCTAAATTTTAGTTAGGGGCTAAAGTTTAACTTGGGTAGCGTTTGGTTGGTGGACATGATAGGATGGAATGATTCCGTTCTTGGATTCTGGGATAGAATGATTCTATTCCGTGTTTGGTTGAAAGAATGGAATGGGTCCATTTGTACGTTTGTTTGAAGGGACGAGAATAGAGCAGTTTTAACTCCGTTTACCTCCATTAAAACTGGTCCCACATGTCATAGAAACAATCTTTGGTTTCTTCTCTCCTCTGCCCTCCATGGCCGCCGCTTGCCGCACTCGACCGGCCGCCGCGCCCCATCCCTGCCCCGCCGGTCGCGCCTCCGCCGGCCGCGCCGCCCTGCCAATCGCGCCTCCCATGCCGACTGCTCCGCCTCTGCGCCGGTCACGCCACCCTGCCGGTCGCGCCTCCCACGCCGACTACTCCGCCTCTGCGCCGGCCGCGCCACCCCGCCGCCGCCGGTCGCATCTCCGCGCCGGCCGTGCCTCCCCTCTGGTCGCGCCTCCACGCCGTCCGCGCCGGCCGCCCCTCCTACCGGTCGCGCGGCCGCCTGCAGGCAGCGCCGCCCGCCCGCGGGGAGCTCGCCGGCACCTCGTCTCGGTGTGGGAGGACGGAGTCGCGGTGCCATGGGAAGGCGGGGGGAGGAGCGGGCAAAGGGCGTGGGGAGGAAGAAACGGAGGAGGACGACGTCGGCTTGGGATGGCCGCGTCCCGAAAATTTTCCGGTATGTGCTCGCTCCGAATCTTATGAGAATATTCCCTTTCGGGGATGAATTCATTCCGATGTCCTAGAACCAAACAGCTCTGAAACTAGGATGGAATCATTCCATTCCACTGTATCCCTCCAACCAAACGCATCCTTGGTGGATCCGCCCTTAAACAGACGGACAAGCAAGCAACGCGACGTATGTTAATTGATGCAGACATGCAGTTCATGCCTTAATGGATTCCCTGAAATTGTGTGGCAAGAGGCCAGGCGTTGGCACTGCCGTTGATGATGGTTCACGCTGGGGCTGGGAGGCGAGTGGGGTTGCCTCTGCCCTGGGCCCCTGGCACATGAGCCCACGTTCCCCTAGCAGTTTACCAGAGGGCGAGCGGGGCAGAGCTTAAATAAACCATAGTACACTAGTAAAAAAATAATGGCACCGGGTAGCTGTAAATGTGTGTGTTATTACTGTCATTAATTATTGTGCAGCGTGATCGTCGTGGAGTTTCTCTCTCCCTCTATCTGCAAAAGGGGAACCGAGGGGAGAGCCTAGGCTGTGACGTGTCCACGCCTTTGGGCTGTGGCCGTTGGTGCGTGTACGCGGACACAGCAGCGTCATCCTGCTCGGCTGCTGCTTGTTTTGTTTCGCGGACAGGCGCGCAAGTCAAACAGCGCGCTAGCATATCGGATCGGACCGAGACCTCGGTCCGTCAGCGACTGCACGTACACTTCCGCACTCACTTCCACGGACACAAGCCACTGTTTGAATCAAAGGATTTTAAAACAGACATAGTAAAAAAAAACATAGAAATGACGAAGAGTGAAACAAAAAAACTACAGAATTCTAAGATACAGGAATGGAAAATATGAGCATTTTGGATCGCTGGAACGAAGATGGTTCATCACATGTGCAACACCAAGATGGATAGAAGAGCAGCAAGATTCATTCCTTAGGTTTTGGTGGATGTTTTAATTCCTATGTTTTGCGCATGGCCCACTTCAGTTTTTGATGAATGAGATTAAGGTTTCCTTTGTCCCAAACATATATGCATGATTCTTTTCCAATGGTTGGGAGAATCTAAACACGCGTAACTAACAGGCGAACTCAAATTCAGTTAGGCACCACGTAACAACTATCTCAATTCTCACTAGCTGACCTCAATCCTGCTAAAAGCAGCTAATGGTGCCAAAATGACCATTCTACCCTTGGATCCTAGCATGATAAAACAGGCTTAGAAATGGAAGAGGACATGCTGGGCTTTTTCTAGCATCAACCACATTTTAGCCAATCTATTAGTTATGGGACCAAACACCTTTCAGTTAATAAATATTCTATCCATCAAAAAACAAGGGCATTCTAGTTTTGTCTAAAGTCAAACATTTCAAAGTTTAACCAAATTTATGAATAAAAGCGTCAACACACATGACACCAATTAGATATATTATGAAAATATGTCATGACGAATCTAATGATATTTATTTGGTTACATACACAATCTTTTTATATAAACTTTGTCAAACTTTTAGAAAGTTTGACTTAGAATCAAACTAGAATGTCTTGTTTTTAGGATTGAGGGGGAGTAACTATCTTATTGCTAGACAACTGATTTAGCTAACTAGGGAGTAGTTTTTATTTAGCGAGTTAAAGGTTAGCAGCAATAGATGCAAAAAGACTTGTATTTATTTGTTTCCCATGTGTCTTTAGGCCATGCATGCACCATTCTACATAGACCTCCAGTAGCGACTTCTGCCACGTGGACTGCTATTTTTTATTGGCCGCCGAAGCTGACGAAAATTAGCCCAGCGGGTCAGGAGCAGCTGGGCCTCACAAGTTTTCGTGCGTTGTTCCTAGCCAATGAAAATTGGTTATCTTTCGTCGGCTGCCAACGAAAATTGGTTATTTTTCATCATGTTTTTTGTCGGCTAAAAACCAACGAAAATTAAACAAAAGCCGACGAAAGTTGTATAGTGACCGGTGTGATGGGCGCCATGTAATGGCAAAATGAAACAAAAGCTATACATTTGTGCTATTAATTACAAATCCTATTAACTATAGTGGAGATTTGCATGCAAGTCCACGCGGAAGCATGGGCCAAGGAAAACAGGCTTATAATCGTTGGGCCACGGTTCCTGGTCGGAGCAGAGCTGATTGTCATCAATGAAACCTATACAAGCACATTCCACTATGTAATTCTCTCAACTCTCAAGCTATCTATCTCATCATCCACTAAGACTCCACAAAGACTTTGATTAGTCACTCACCCGTCCAATCTACAGTATCATATCACAATTGTTTTGTCTTTTTTTTTTTGAAAAGGAAGCTTTATTGATCTTAGCAGATTACATCACGATGATGCAAAACACTAAGATATCTTACGCCCTCTACACAGCTAAGGTGTACACAGCTAAAAGAGAAAAAAAAGAAAAAAAAGACATGACAAACCAACATGCCACAACCACTACAACACACAATTTAGTCTTTGGCCTGTCCACCAATAAAACAACACGGGGGCCGCGATGAGTCTCTCCAAATGCAATGCTTCTAAGAAGGGTACGATGTGACCTCACACCGCCGTTGCGATGATCTAACCATTGAAGGCTAGGACAAATCTTTTCACCGAAGAGAGCAAATCATCGTAGGCTTCAACAATACCAAAGCTAGGGACAACCAATTAAGGCCAGCCCTAGGGATTTCTCCCTGAAGTCGAAGCAATGGATACACAAAAGCACCACAACATCAAAACATCCCTGCGCTATGTCCACCCTCAGACCAGTCAATGTTGTCAAACCGCTTAGTTTTAGCCAATATCAACGGCCACGAACTCTATGACAAACAAACAATTTTTAGATGTGCAATTCTACGATGAATAATTCGCAAACAAATCAATAGCCACATGATCAATTCGTAGAATCCATATAAAAATGGAATGTGCCAACTGAGTAAGCGACTCCGTGAAACGATACTAAACTGACTCATGTCATATAGCAAGAATGAACAACAGTGACAAAAGCTAAGGACTTTATTGCGAAGTGTAGTCGTTCTTCACCTTGCTTGCAATCGGGCCAGACCAGATCCACGACACCATCGACGACAGCGGCCCCGGGCCAGGAGCTAGAGACGGCAGGAAAGGAGGCGACACTCGCACCCGGCGGCGACCGACGATAGCCGCCCACGAACGCAGCTAGCGGCGCCCGTTCGCACCCACGCCGGCGGTGCCCAACCTCGTTCGCGCCAGGCCGCGCCACAACCGGTGGCACCCGAACACGCCTCGCGCCAGGCCGTGCCCGGCGGCGACAGCAAAGGCACCCGCACCCACGGTGACCGGCAATGATGGGGAGAGAAGCGATGGCATAAGATCTAGGGGTTGGAAGGCCCCGCCGTCGCCATCCTAGGGGTCTAAGCCTGTGGTCGGCGGCCTCCTCCGGTGACGATGAGGGAAGGGGAAGGAGGCGGGTTGGCGGCGGCTAGGGTTGAGGTGGGGTGGCGGCTAGGGTAGAAGAGATGCTACAATGCATAGTATCATGCTGTGTGCCTTTTTAGGAGTCACTTATAAATATATTGTTATATGAATTGTGTCTATAACAGTGGGTCTAAAACATTTACATAGTCGCTTCTAAGCTTTGGTTTCGTGCACAAGTTATATCTCACTGAGAGTAATGAGAGTAAGTACAATAAGCATGCATAAGCGGGCTACACGAGTTGTCGCATGAGATCTAAGTGAGTTGAGAGCGGAAGTGAGAGAGAAGATAAGTGGGGTACATACCCATAGTTGATTGTAGCATGGGCACTGAAAGGATCAAGATGTCCAAGAGGAGAGGGTGAATTTTACTTCTAATTTTAAAATTTGAAATTAAATCCTATCGCACAAGGTCCAATTCACCTTAGTGCCTAAACAAGTGTCTAGAGTTCTACATGATAACAAAAGATTTGCAACCTAGAGCCAAGCATGCTATTCTAGGAAGGTAAAGAGCGGAATGTAAATGCAGAAAGTAAAGAGAGCAAGAAGTGACACAACAATCTTTTTTCCTGAGGTATCGAGGAGTCGCAATTCTCCCTAGTCTTTGTTTGGTGCCCCTCGCAAGGCTTTGCACTCTCGCGGGCTTCTCGCAAGGATCCGACCCCAAACCTCTCAAGGAAAGGGGTTGGCAAAGTGGTTCTCGCAAGAACCAAGCTACTCTTGACCTTCGCAAAGATCAAGCGCTCTCTTCAGGATGCTCTTCTCCACTCCAGAACGGTGAGCTCCAAACCGTGAATAATGCCTTTGCAAAGGCCTTCTCCTGCTTCTCCCACAATCTCAGAGGAGCTTGCGGAAGGCACGACTCACAAGCCATCTAGGTGATCGTGATCACCAAGAGTAACAAGCCTTGGTCTTCACTTGATTCAACCCCTTCTCAAGAAGTTCTTTCAATCTCAAATCTCTTGCCCCAAAGCTCAATGGTGTGTATTTTGGTGCCTAGTCGCAAAAGGTGTGAAATGGAGGGAGAGGGCTTGCTTTTACAGAGGAAAGCTCAAAAACTAGTTGTTACTATACGAAATAGTTATCTGCGCGACCATCGAACGGTCCGATGGTTAGACCATCGGACGGTCTGATGCACGTGAAGTCCAAAACTCGCATCGGCGAACCTCCGTGTCTATCTGGTCCGATGGACCATCGGACGGTCCGATGGTCAGTTTCAACCTGAGAACCAGCTGAACCACTCCCTGTCTAGTTGGTCCGATGGTGCATCAAACGGTCCAATGGTCAGACCATCGGACGGTTCGATGCACATAAAACGCTATATTTGAACCATTTTAAAATGGAGATAAATTTGATGGAGTTTCTTTTGAATATTTCGAGAAAGGTGAGTATGTTATAGCACATTTTATGTGTTTGAGTTTTTAGGACTAAGATGCACTCGATATAGAATGAAACTTTGAGCAAAAGTCTTTCAAGTTACTGACCTCGACCCGCTTGATAGTACGGCCCATCTAAAAACTAGCAAAAAAATCCCCTAAGTGCCCTTCTTTCAACTTTATGGCACTTAGATTAATAAACCTTGATCTTCTTGCTAGATAACCAAACCATAAGCCGTTCTTCATGAAATTCGAGTTGGGGGATCTCTTTTGGTCAACCAATGAAATTCACCTTTCTAAAAAAATTCTTTTGAATTTTTGAAATGTTGAATCTATTCTCTTACAAAGTGATAAATGTTCTTAAAAATGTTGAACATAAAATTTTGAAAATGTTCAATTAAATCTTTTAACAAAGTTTATTTGTTTAGAAATGTCGATGTTATTCATTTGAAATGTTCATATGGGTGTCTATATGTTATATAAACCTATATCAAGATTGCAAATGAATAGCTTCAACATTTTTTAAAAAAAGTATTAAACATTAGAAAGATTCAAAATATTTTTTTTTGCAAAGATGGATAGTAATTTAGTTATTTTTAGCATCTTTATCTGTATTGTTCGTGGGCCAAATGTGTGTGCGTTGGTCAAAATATTATTTGAACACGCCTCTTTTCGACCTTACACATGTGCTGACTTTGGTTAACTCGTTTCAATGGCCCAATTCAATTGTAAGGCCCAACATGTTTTCACCCAAAAAAATTATAAATTTATAAAAATATTTTAAGTTCAGAAGAATGGGATTTTATATTCACGAGAGAGATGCTATATCTTCAATAGCTAAATATTCTACCTTGACAGTAAAAAGTGTTCTTGCTTCATTGGAAAATATTATAGATTGTGAGAAAAATATTTTATCTTTGGCAATGTAATGTTTATATTTCAGGACTGAAATATTCTAGCTCCACAAGTAAAATGTTCCATGTTCACAATAACAAACATAATTAAAAATAAATAAAATGGACATGGATTTTAAGGAAAAAACAAAACAAAAAAGAAGGAATAAAAAGTGAACATCACCTAGAAGAAGGGGTGCCGTGCACACATGGAAAAAAGAAAGAAGCAGATAAAAAAGAACTGCTCGTTTGTAAAGGAACTGGCGCCGGGAGAAAACAGTAGCGACCGGAGGGAGCTGAGGGAGAAATGGATGGGTTAACCTGCGGTCGGTCATGCCTTCGACCGATCACGCGAACTGAGGCTCATTTGGTTTCCGTTCCATGTTCGTGGGGTTTTGTTCATAGGTTGCTGGGCTGGTCTGCTTGCAGTCGCGCTACTGCTTTCTTTCACGCTGGTTCGCCACGCTGATTGAGCCACCTGCCTGCCCACCCACCCTCACTTCCCAACCTTAGGCTAAAACTAGCGGTGCCTCCATACGGTGTAAAATTAAATGCGGTACTGTTACATCACTATTCTGCACTGTAAACAAAAGGAGGGGCGGTTGGAATAGGGATGGAGGATTGAGGGATGGAGGTGTCCTTGGTTTTAGCCTTAGGCTATTTCTAGCGCCTCCCCATCCTCCTCCCCCAAACACTGTTCTGGTATTGTAGCGCTACTATATTGTACTGTAGACAGAGAGAAGAATAGTTAAAATAGTGATAGTGGATGAAAAACAGAGGAATGGTTAGAAATAGCCTTACGACCATATAGATACAGTGCCTCCACCACCAAGCACATGCAAACACTATTTGCACTCGCCGCTGCCGCGTGATGGAGAACTCTTTCATCTAGCGTCATTTTCTCTAAATGATCATAACATTCCCATAAGACATATGCTTTTAAATCTTTTTGCGCCGTTATATTTCTTGTCGCAAGATCCAGAACATAATATCTATATTCAAAATGTTTCCAAAGCAATTTTTACGTGATTGTCAACTTGTGTAAATGTATACAAAGTTATATACACAGTGCATATATCGATCCACATGTCTTGGTACTACTGATTGAGAGAAGCCGTGTCAAGTTAATTATATAGAGACCATGCATCAATTTATATACAGTAGTTTGTTAACTTATATGTAGTTTTGTACACCGACTCGCCCTGACCCAGGCAACTCGGGCGGCACCCCACCCAACGCCGCCGTCCTCCTCCGTCACCGCGCCTCCCCTTGCCGCTGCCGGAGCACGGCGCCGCGGAAACCGCGGCTGAGGCGAGGATGGTAGCGGCGGAGTGGTTCCTCTTCTTACTCCCTTGGCTTCCTCTTCCTCAAGCTCGCGCTGCAGGGCTGCTCCTCGCTGGTGGGGGCGCAGGAGATGGGTGACTGCCGAATCCAGCGGATGCACCAGCAGATCTGGCGTCCCCAAGGCTGCTGCTGGTGCCCTACGCAGGGTTGTGCCATGGTGGGTCGGCGGCGAGTTGGAGCTGTCAGCTGTGGATATGGCGGCGGGCAAGTTAAGTGCGACAAGTGTGGCACAGTAGGGATCCCGGCATAGTGCGACATTCGAGGTGCCTCCGGAGGCTCCGTTCCCAAACGGCTTGGGTGGAAGACGGACCTGTCATCTCCTTGGCCGGATCCGCCTCTGCGAGGCTTCTTCCAGTGCAGGCAGCGTGGCCCATTCCTTTCTGGCGGTTTTGTCGCACCAGTCCCTGTCGCTCGCGATGACCTTCTTCTAGCAACAGTTCCAAATCATGGATAATTTTGCAGTGCTAAAATCTATGGTGAAAACAGTTTGTTCGGCATGATGACGGCGTCGCCCTCAGGTGTCGTCCCCTCCGTGGAGGCGTCGTCACGATCTCAGCACCTTTGCTTCGATCTGCATGGTGAAAATCTCTTTCTTTCGGACGGACGACAGCGGCGTTCCGCGTCGTACCTTTCGTAAAGGTGTCGTTGTGAAAAACTTCTATGTTTGACGATCTTGGTTGATGGGATATCGCTAAGTGCTGATGAGTCTCTCTCTCCTCTCAACATATTCAACAATTTTCAATGTTGTCGGATCTTTATATCCTTTTGTGGCTATGTAAGGTCTATTATGATGGTTTAGTTTTAGTTGTCGGAGTGGAATCGATTGAAACTGTGAAAGACATTCTTCATTAGTGGTGGAATCGACTCATGCTCTACTTGTTTCTAGTGCACAACGAAGGCTACTAGAAGCTGATTTGTTTAGAGTAGGCTTATCAAAACAAAGGCACTAAAGATGTATGCTAGATTATTATGTTGGAATTTTATAGTTTTCTTTTTTTTTTTTTTCTTTGTGTCTTGGCTACATACTTCTAGGTCCGTTTAGAGTATGTGCCATTCTTTGTGTCTTGGCTACATACTTCTAGGTCCGTTTAGAGTATGTGCCAAAGCTTTGATCTGATGCCTCATTTTTTGATGGTGTCTGAAGGCATAATATATTTCCATTATCTAAAAAATGTAATTTATACATAGTGGCACTAATGCAGTATAAATTTATTTACCCAGATGCTATTGTTTTATAGAAAAGCTATGTGTCAAGTTATATAGAAACCATGTGTCAACTAATCAATAATAGTTTGCCAATTTATGTCTCAATGTGCTATCAATATAAAATATAAATATATGATAATTTGTATATGAATAATAATACTATTAATTTATTTCTCAACTTATAGTGGGACTATGTGTCAAATTATGTAGAGAATATGTATCATCTTATATAACATCAACTTGTCAACTTTGCGTAGTTTTACTATCAATTTATATACATGCTATGAGTCAAGTTATATAAAAAAATGAATCTTATCTTACAACAAATGGTCAATTATGTATAACTATATTATCAATGTTAGGTGCTATAGAAATAGTCGGTACATTTCCCACATAAGTTATCGTTCCATATAAAACTATCCCAAGACATAGATATTATTGGTCTAGTTTATAAATCCCAACCTAAAAAATATGTCGCTAGTAAACGAAATTGAAAACGGACACCCTGTAGAAAATTATTCCAGCTACTTTTTTGCATGAGCACGCACAGGCCATCGAGGCCACGCCGGTTGGTCCCACTCCTGCTACTTTTTTTGCATGAGCATGTACGGTTAGACAAAAATGATTAAAAATGATGTGCAACCCATAGCTATGGCCCATGTAGCAAGTACTTCAAATTCTTAAGAAAAAAAGTCCACAGCCCATGAATAAATTCAGCACCATAAGGCCATCGCAGGCCAAAAGGAGTCGCATGATTCTTCAAGGACGCAGCCAGACGCTCCATAATCTTTGAGGAAATAGAGGGGAAAGCAAATATTTGGGCATATTGGACCAAAAGTGAGCTAAATTGGGCCCAACACCATTTATATAAAAAGGCATTTAATAAACATATAACTTGAATAAATTTAAAAAAGTCGATTTAACTTTGCGCAGGTTACTAAAATTTACTTAAAACAAAATCAACACACTTTTCATGTGCAGGGGGCCACACCATGGCACCATGACATTTACCTACCGCCAGCTTGGGCGATCCGGGCGATCCGCTGGATCCTAGGGAAATGGTGAAAAAATTCCAAAGGTTGGATTTAGAAGGAGATAATATGGCACAAGCTGGATGGCCCGCTCCTGAGATGAGTCTAGCGACTGACATCTGAGATTTTTGCATAGTGCCTGCCTGACAAGACCACAAGAGAACTCACAGATAATAACAGAGAAAAAAGCTAAAGGCTGTGTTTAGATTCAAAAAGTGGAGGCGAAAAGCAGGCGAAATCTGCCAAAATTTGGCCAAAAACATCACATCCGACACTGTAGCGTACTGTAGCACATTTCGTTTGTTTGTGGTAAATATTGTCCTACCATGGCCTAACTAGGCTCAAAAGATTCGTCTCGCAAAGTACATCTAAACTGTACAATTATTTTTTGATTTCATCTACGTTTAGTATTCCATACATGTGCCGGCATTTTTGATGTGATGGGGAATTTTCTTTTTGCATAGTAAAATTTGGGAGAAAGTTTGAATCTAAACACAGCCAAAGTAAAAAAAGGAAGACAGAGTCAAGATTCACCTGCCACCTAGGATCTGATCAACATCAGCTGGAGCATAAGAATTTTCCCTCTGCTGCTGGATCTACAAGGGGATGGAACGGCAGGGGAAAAGAGGTACACAAAGACGCAAAGTGAAAGCCCGACTATAATCTTAGATTTACAGGATGAAGTACTCCCTACATTCCAAATTTGAAATTATGAAGGTTCTGAGTAAACTGAATTCATTCATTACTTCATCCATGTGTCCGGTTGCTTGCTTTCTTCCTCACGATGTTGCCGATGTTGGCTCTTGTACTGTGCCATGAAATCACCTGCTTGCTTTGCTTGCTGCTCTCAACCATGGCCCTGCGCTGTAGCTGGAGACGGGTGGCTGGCCTGGCAGCGGCACTACTCGTCTATCTCTTTTTCTCCAGCACCACACACAGCTTGCCAGCTAGGGCATCCCTTTGTAATTCAGTGCATTGTGTTTCATGCTCTGCAAATAAATGGCTTGGGTATATGAAGCAAGATTTGACTAAGTATACCACAGGTTAAAGCTAGTGGTCACAAAGTTACAATAATATCATAAATATGCATGCAATCATTTTTCATCCGCCTAAGTCAAATTCAGTCGAGGATGTAACTTACTTGTGCTAAGTCGTGAATTTGAATATGGGTGGAAAGATTCCATCACAAAAAATCTAACCAGCTGAGCTACTCTCAATTCGCATGCAACCATATGATTAAATGAGCAGAACATCTGCAAATTATCCTTGAAAATCTCTTATCAGCTAACTAATATGAGGAAAGAGCAGCTCACAGAGAAAAATAAAGGTATATACAATATCCGTTACATCTATATCTTATTATAAATAATAATCGCTAATTGTGTATACCTTTTGATGATGGATGTGCAATGTACCTTTTTTGGTCGAATACGGAGGACTGTGTATCTTTTTATTAACGAGTCACAAACAATGTACAAAGGCCATAATCCAAGAGAAACGGGCCGCAGTTATCAAGCAGACTATTTCCAAAACCCCCCGACCATCAGCGAGACCCGGCGCACACCCACATTAGTCCTTCATTTCTGACTAGCGCCGTACGGCCGCCACGTGGGACCTCTCGCTCCTAGAATGCAAGCAGTTGAAACATACTTTGTTGGCCTCGTCTTGATTGAGCTCTTATTTCATTTCGGAGTCAAAATGGATCATTTGTGTATGAAGAAAAAGAGAGCAAAAATACTAATAGGTTTAGAAATTGAGCGGCCAAAACAAGAAACGGGAGTGTACAAAAATAATGCTAATAGGTTTAGAAATTGAACTGCCAAAACAAGCAACGGGAACAATAATGCAGAAGGCTATTTCTCTCTGCGGAAAGATAAAACAACTATTTTAGAAAAAAATGCTAAGCATGCATCAGCTGTATTATTATCATTATTTGAAATGAAAGCGAATGCGTGGTTGGCAAGTACACCTGATAATAAAATTATGGACATGATGATCAACACATTATGAAAACTCACATGATCACGCTATTTAATTCAAGGCATCTTTGCCAACTTCTGTACTCTGGATCTGGACCGATACCGCGAGATCAAATTTGCTAATTATACCAACTTCAGGGCAAGACCTCTCGCTGGCAGCACTGACAAAAACGTCACATAAAAACAAGTAAAGCCCATGGTTTTCTTAGACAATTTTTGAGGCCTAGCTACTCAATAATTATCTTAAAGATTTTCTTAGACTAATTTCAGAGCGTGGATACGGGTATCGGTGCCCATTTTACATGTCCAAATAGGTATTCCAGTGGCATGTGGATGTCTATATGTAGAGGACATGAATACGTGGGGATGTGAATTTAGATTTTGCGTGGAGATTGAATCTACCCCATTTTGTTTGGAGATGAGCTGGTGTTCTCCACGCTAACTGTTTTCTTGAAATCTTCTTATATTTAAGATCTCATCCTTGATACTTTGACAGCCCTTCTAAACCTGCCACAATGTCAACTGCTTTTGACAGATTAAATGTGGGTGCTGCCAGGTAGGCACATTTTGAAACCTGCACGGATATTAAGGCTCTCTCCAGCAACACTCCTCAAATTTCATTTTTTATCACTGTTTCAACTACTTTTCTCTCTGTTTACAGTGCAGTATTTATGTCAAACATTGCAAAACAATGGTTTGAGAAACCTATCTAAGGTGTGCCATTGGGGACCGCCTAACTATTCAAGCATGTACAGGGTATCCGTAGCTTATTACTTGACAGTGTCCGGCCACAGTGTTTATTTATGTTTCTCAATGCAGAATCAAACAGAGTCGGCACGTAAGATAATGTGGCTTCTGAGTATTATAGTGGTCACAGTAGCACTTCTCCATCGCAGCAGCATTACTTAAATAACTGAAACATAATTGTGCAATCTCGATCATTATCCAGTGAGAGAGAGAGGTCGCTCAGCTGACCCTAGTGTCGGAGGAGGTTGATCCAGCTATAGGAGGTTGGGATTCGGAGCTGATGACGAGCAATGCAAAGTGGTGAACAGCTGTACTCCTGGTGGAATGAAAGGAACCTAACAGGGATAATAGCACAGAGTATTAGACTATGTGCAGCAGGATGTGCATATGCATTGTGTATTCACTATTCCAACTACATTTCTCTCTGTGAACAGTGTCGCTACAGTATATAGGCAATCCATTTACCCAACACACTGCACATGGTCTTAGCACCTATGTTATGTGCAGAAATAATCCAAGTGGAAGGCTGCCGGCCGGAAGAGATCAGTCTCTCGTTGTAAGCAAGAAGATCGAAGTGGAGTAAGCCACCAATTAAGCAACTTTGTTTTGCAATTGTGCTCACTGTCACATAACGAAGTCAGGAGGCTGGGATTCGTGGTTAGAGATGAGATGGGAAATGTAATCAAGGCCGGCCGGGCATGCATTTCCTGCAGAATTGCAGGCGTGCATTCAGTCAGTCAGGACTGCTAGAGATTTGGGGGTGCTGAGAATGTCGTAGAAACAGATTCATCGGTGATAGATGGCGAAGAATGCCCTCACTTCCGAAACATTGCGCCGGGGCCCGGGAGTTACCTGGTGTGGGAGCTTAAAGACCTGCAATTGTCTAATTTGATGCTTCAATAGCTGAGAGAAGTAACAAGCTAGCACTGAAGTGGACTTAATTCAGATGATTCGTGTTCACAAAGTTTTTTATTAAAATCAATAATTAATAAACCAAATTCATAAAACATGCATCTTACTATTACTGATTACAAGCTCCTTTTGAAACTTCTACGTTAATCCTTACAAAACGCACCAGAAAAAAGATAAATTCTAAAAATTCTTACAAAAAATCAGAAACATCCAACCATTAATTGGCAGATTGGAATATTAATAGCCATTAGATCTGTTTTCTAAGTAATTACCCACATCTGCCATTATGAAAGGTTTTTAGTTCAACTCTCAACGAAAGCAAATTTTTTCTTTTTGCCATATTTTTTCTATTTTTAATTTATCTTCTAAGTAATTACCGACCTCTGTTATTATAAAATATTTTAAGTTCAACTCTCAACGAAAACGAATTCTTCTTTTTTGGCAGATTTTTCATTTCAGTTTATTTTCAAAGTAATTACCGAACTCTATCATTATAAGATTTTGAGTTCAACTCTCAACGAAAGCAAATTTCTTTTTTTTTTGGCAAATTTTTTCTATTTTCGAATTTACTCTCAATTTTTTATCAAACTTTCTCATTTACAAATTTACGCTACTAAATGATACAATTTTTTTCAGTAAGATACTAGAAACCTTTTTTTTTAAACAACTATTTTATGTTTAATCTTATTGTTACTAATTGAAAACTCCTTTTGGAGCCTCCTTATTAATCCTCATAAGATGCGCTAAATAAAGATAAATCATAGAAATTTTCACATTAATCAGAAACATCTTATCATCGATTGCAGATCGAAATCTTAATAGTCACTAGGTCTATTCTATGTAATTAACATACTGTCATCCATCATGTAGCTCTAATAATAGATAGATTTTCTAGAAAAAAGATAAATCCTAAAAATTCTCACAAAAATCAGAAACATTCCGTTATCCATCGTGTAGCTCTAATAATAGTAGTCATTAGATCTATTATAGTTTTTAAAGAATTACCCACCATAACATTATGAAAGATAAAATAAAATAATCCTCTAAATTTGTACAAAAATTTCCATTATGTAATATGAATTAAATAACCACTTAAAATTGCATAAAAACTACCCATCATGCCATTGTAAAATATGAATTAAATAATTATCTAAATTCGCTTACAAAATTCTCCATTATAAAATATGAATTAAAATAAGCCTTAAACCTGCATATAAATTACCCAATATGCCATCCTGAAAGATAAAACCATGCCATTATGAAATATGGAATAAAATAAACCCCTTAGTCTATATAAAAATTACCCACCATGCCGTTATAAAATATGTACTAAAATAGGCCCCTAAATTTATATAAAAATTACCAACATACCATTATGAATATGAATTAAAATAACCCACTAAAGTTGCCTAAAAATTACATGCCATGCTATTATAAAATATGAATTAAATTACCCCCTCAATTTGCATATAAATTAGTCATCATGACACTATAAAAGATGAATTAAAATAAGCCCTAAATATGCATATAAATTGTCCAATATGCAATCATGAAAGATAAATTAAAATAATTTCTAAATTTATATATAAATTATTCACAACTCCATTACAAAAGATAAATTAAAATGATTATTTCTAATATTACTAAGGGTTAATTTATATTTTTTCAAATTTTAACCCGTGCGAGAGCACGGGTTGATGGACTAGTTGACATAATTCCAGAGGCAACCAAATAACTGAGTTGACCTCATATATATATATGCCAATTCCCTGATTTCCAGCTCCAATACTAATATCCAAATGGGGTGATACTTGAATTAGTTTTATTGCTAGTTTTAGACTTCTTCAGAAAGATTAGGAATGATTATATGCCTAATTTGACCTTCATTAACTTCTATCCATTACATATACATTTTAGATCTTATGTACGCGGATCTAGTGTCCATGACCCGTAACCACTATAGTGATCACGGTAGTTCTTGGTCGGATCTTGTTATCCAGAGATAGAGAGAGGGAGACAGGGAAGAGGACGAGTACCTTCGGGTGTGGCAAGCTCGATTGGTACCGTGGGGACAATGGGGTTTCCTAAGGCGCCGGTGAGGAATGATTAATGCCTAATTTGTCCTTCATTAACTTTGTCCATTACATACACAAACCTCCAGCATGCATGCATGCGCTCCCAATGATTTCCATATGTTTGCACTTAGTATATATCCAAAATAGAAGCAAATGCGTTGGCCCGGAACTGCTGATGGATTGTGGGTGTCATTTTCAGTTATAAAATATTATTCAGTATGCGTGAGCACGCTTTATTATTCAATCCAATGGGCATCTTTCCAGCTGGTGCGTGCCATGGATCTGGTCAGCTACGGCGACCACAGATGGGGCTATGATCAGTTCTTTAAGTTTAGCTAATAAGACTAAATAATTAAGAAATCATTATTCACGACACGTAACACCCCTTGATTATCACGCTGATGTAAAATAATGCCACAACAAAACAAGCTATTGAGCCCATAGTTTCATGCCAGGCATGTAGGCAGGCTAAACGATGAAAAGGAGATAAATTAATTTTGGGCATTATTTACTATGGTATGCTAGATCTTGTTTGATGCGGGAATCAATCCTTTTTTTTTTCCTCTGCAAGCGAGCTGGTGCTCCGATTCTCACTAACGATACATCTTACTTAATACATTTAAACTAATGTGGGTGGCACACCACATGCTCTGGATCTCCAGCCCCAATGAATTTAATATATACATCATACTTAATTCACATTGAAACTAATGTGGGTGGCACACCACATGCCCCAAATAATGTATTATATTCTACTCCCTCCGATCCTATTCTATACATCTGTTGTTTTTCGATTCTCTTGTCACAAGTTTCTTAATTTAAATTGGCTAATTAATATATAAACTTACATATACGGTTTAACAACTTATGCTTGACATACAAGATTTATTATGGAAATAACTTTCCCTATTTAAAAGGTACTCGAATATTTATAATGGTTGACTTTTTTTAAACAATTTTAATTATCTATCATATTCAAACAATGTATGTAAACATGAAAAAAAATGTAATCCATGCTCAACTATATGTGATGATGAAATAAATCACAACAAAAAATAATAACTTATGAATTTTTTAATAAGACGAATGATGGAAATTGTAGAAAAAAAGTGAACTGTGGTAATCTTGAGAATGGAGTACATTTTTGTATAAGTTACACACATATAGAGTGTGATATTGGATATTGTGTGATGTAAACAACTTATATTTCGGATCAAATGGAGTACATTGTTTATTTTATAGTTCCCAATGCAGAACCATACGAAGTCAAAGCAAGCATAAATAAGATAACTAAGATAACATAACTACTTTTAAGATAAAAATGTATATATGTATAAAGTGATTGCTGAGTAGTTTTAATATAATGGCTATTTTTGCATCACCACCTTGATTGATTATTATAAAAAAAAACTGTTAAGAGTGGGCACTAATCTGAGTCTGACTTGTTGCACACACAAGCCACCGCCCAACTCATGTCAGACTATACATGTGGTCTTGTGTGTTCTATAGAGTGGTCTTAGGAACACTCATGTGGTTTTAGGAACAATCATGTATTTATGAAAAAAACTGTTAAGAGTGGGCACTAATCTGAGTCTAACCCTACAGATGTTCTAGATTTTCGAATATTTTCAATTCGACACTATACTTGCATAGGAAATGGCCGTTATTGTATGACAATTCAATCCATTCCACGTCTAGGTTGTCACACAATCTGTGATAAGACTAGACAGAGACTTCACTTGACTATATTCCGTCCTTCTCATATTATAAATTATTGTTATTTTAGTTTTAGAATAGATTTTTTAATTTTTTTTCATAAATATGTTATGTATAAATACCTAGATTCATGGCATAGATGTATAATCGATCTATGCCAAGTTGCTTATGATGACACGGGTAAATGGCGACACATCGGCCTACAACAAGAAGATCTAGAAAGGGAAAAGGTAGGAAAAAAAAAAGGAGAAGGCAGCAATTGGCCTTGTGCCAACTAATCTGGAGAGGTGTACCTCCCCCTCTGTTAATCCAAAGGTAATTCCTACTCCCTCCGATCTAACGATTTATAGGCAATTTGAATTTTTTAGACTAAGTTTGACCTACTCGTCTTAGTAAGTATTATTTATTTTTATTATGATTTAGTTTAGCATATGACATACTTTTAAGTATGAATTGAATTTTTTTATATTTTTATAAATATTTTGAATAAGACGAACCGTTCAAACTTTGTAAAAAAAATCAAACGACCTGTAAATTGAGACGGACGGAGTTGTAACCACCAAGGGAACGGTTGAACCAAGAAAACCTTTAATAACATTATGTTATCCTTCGCGATAGAGAATTTTGGGATCTACTCGTGGTACTTTTAAAATCGAAACACACTGTATGGTCCCGAATTAAACAAGTCGGCCACATCAACCTAATAGACCAAAAGAAAAAAAAAAGGGAAATGTAGCACATAAGCAAAAAAAATTTATAAATGTGCGCATATGGGCATGGTGGTCAGGTGGTGGGTCAAACCATAGAAAACAAAAGGTAGTGCCGTAAAGCACTGCGCGCGAATTAGCAGCAAAC
Source organism: Paspalum notatum (assembly GCA_022530915.1). Taxonomy (NCBI): domain Eukaryota; kingdom Viridiplantae; phylum Streptophyta; class Magnoliopsida; order Poales; family Poaceae; genus Paspalum; species Paspalum notatum. The sequence continues at coordinate 9,612,363 of CM039691.1, forward strand.
AACGGCAACGCGACCGCACGTCGCACGCCACCCACCACTAACCGCCCGTGACACAAACCATAATAATCTTACTATAATGCCCACCCCCCCACCCCCCCGACCCCTGGCACTCACGCCACGTGGGCTCCACTCCCGGCCCCCGCGGGTCGGGGCCCGCGCGTCATCGTCGGCCTTTGACGACCCACCCCTCGAGTGACCGCGCGCTATTCGGCTCGTGTGGACCAGGAGTGTGCACGTGCCGGATCGCTCCGCACGTGGGCGGGCCCACGACGCTGGGTGGGTGCGCGCGCCCACGGCGGCGACCGGCACGCGCGCGGGCGCACCCGCCGACGTGGCGACCCCACGTGGACGCGGAGCCCATCCGTCATCGGCTGAGTAGCTCTTGCGCCGCGGTGCGCGCCCATGTGGCGAACCACGTGGGTCGTGGGGGGGGCGCTTTGCCGAGCCGGTAGCCGGTCGCCCGCGCGGGGCCCACTCTCCCCATCCCGTTGTTTTGATTAATAATGAGGGGGTTCGGTTAATTAATTAATTGAGTAGCTAATCATCGTCGTGGGCTCGTGGCGTTCTTCGTCTTCCTCCTCCTAAATCTCGCGGATAAATAAGTGAGCAGGAGGAAAGAGTGGTTTTAGGGGGAGAGGGTGGGGAGGGGAAAGCAGCGAGCGAGCTTATCTTACAGGGAGAAGGAAAGGTCAAGGCATCGGCGCCTCCTTCTTCTCCTCCTCCTCCGCCTTTTGGGCCACAGCCACTGGAGGAGATTCGTGGGTGGGACGAGGCGCCGCGGAACGGAAGGGCTTGCTTCCATGGAGAGGGACTTCCTGGGCGCTATTGGCAGGGCGAAAAATGGCGTCGAGCCGGTGGGGGAGGACGAAAGCCGCCGGACGGAGCCAGGTCGGTGCTAATCTCTCCCTCTTTCTTTTCTCTCTCTCTCTCTCTCTCTCTCTGTGGCCTGAATTGGAAGCGTGATTTGGGTGTGATTAACCGTAGCATGTCCCAGCGAGCGACGGCGATGCGTTTCTTGCACCAGTCACCCCACACGTACGTGGGCCGCGTCTCATCCACCGTTACTTGCCGCGACCTCGGTTTCCGAGCAATCGCCTAGCTCTTTAGAACATCACAATTCACAGTCATGGCCACAACCATGAATTACTGATTTACTGGCTCCTGTAGTAAATTAAGTTCATCTTCTTTGGTCCACTCACATGCACGTGACTGACTGACGGTCTCCTTCCATGTGGATCATCGCTGTGGTCTGTCTCTGATTCTCTGCCGCGCGCCAGATTTTCACCTGCTCTGTGTGCTGCAAATTCCTGATGAGCGATTTCCGTGCTGTTGGCGCGCTACAGATGACCCGCAGGCAGCGCAGCAGTGGCAGTTCCCGGCGAGCTCTGCCGCCGCGCCGGCGTTCATGTCCTTCAGGACCGCCAAGGAGGAGGAGGAGGGCTCCGGTGAGTTCTCCATCTCGGGGTTCCGGCCGGCGGCGGCGGGAGACGCCTTCGACGGCATCAGCAAGCAGGCCTCCTTGCCCGTGATGCCTCTGCAGGTTCGCTTCTGCGGCTCATGTGCTTCCCGGATGATCAATCGGTGCTCTCTCTGAAGTCTGAACTGTGCACTTGTTTCTGCAGCAGCAATTTGGGTTCAGCAACCAGGCCACAGCGCAGCATCAGTATCCTGGCCAGCGCATGCACGGGATGGGCTATGGCCCCATGGCGCACCATCATCTCCATGGCGGTGGATCCAGGATGGTTCAGCCGCTATCGGTGCGCCATCCTGTGCCGCCGTTCAATCAGGCGAACACGATGCTCAGGTCGCAGAGCTTCCACGACGGCACCGGTGGCGCGTTCAGGAATCAGCCTTTCACCATGAGCAATGGGTTCGGTGGTTCTACAGTTGGCGCGTATGGCGCAAGGTATTGATACCTTTTTTCTCTTGGAATGTTTTTTTTTTTTTTTTTTTTGCACAGATAATAATAATAGGGCTGCAATGTGAATTCTGAACTTACAAATTGATGGTTGACTTTCATAGGAACCCCCGCGGTCAGACCTCAACACAGCTGACAATATTCTACAATGGTTCGGTGAATGTATTTGATAACGTGCCGGTAGAAAAGGTATATTATCTTTGCGTTGGATGGAAAAGTTAGGTGCTACCGCAGTTCCTTGGGTATATTTGCTGATTGTGTTTCGAATATGACAGGCTAAAGAACTTATGATGTTAGCCAGCAGGGCATCTATCTCAAAACCACCAGAGGCTCCCCACAAGCCGGATTCACCTATCTCTTCCCCTGCAAAGATGAACGTGCCTGAGGTTTTGCCTGCTAGACAGATTGTTATTCAGAAACTAGAGCCTTTGGTGCCTCATTTGTCAAGCGCTTCAAGTCACTGCCCCATAGTGCCACAAGCTGTGCCTCTCTCCAGGAGCATATCTAACTGTACCACTGAGTGCACTGGGCCAAAACCTGCTGTTCAACCACCAGTCATTGCTCCTACTAGTCAGGCATCCTCGTCTCAGTCAATGCCATTGGCAACTACAAGTGCTGCTTCTAGTATGCCAAGAGGTATGGTTGCCACTTGCTGGCAGTTTTCATTGGATATATTAGGATAAAAGAGTGATTAGTAACTGCTATTGTGTTTCCTGCATCATTTGATTTATCCATGGTTTTGTTTATTCTAGCTGTTCCTCAAGCTCGGAAAGCATCTCTTGCTCGGTTCTTGGAGAAGCGAAAGGAAAGGTATGAATCGTGTATTGTTAGGTGTAATATACATTATATGTTTTTCTGAAACTTGTTATATTGCCAAACATATGCCCCCTTGTGTTGAGACTAATTTTCATCCTTGCACCCTTTTCTCTGCAGAGTGACAACAGTTGAGCCATACCCCACATCAAAGAGTCCGCTAGCAGAGAGCAGTGACACCATAGGTAGTGCTAGTGCTCCTACCAAATCGTCATCCACAGACATCGCCCCAGCAGGCAAATACGGCGAGGAGCCCTTGCGTTTTGGTCAGTCCAGGAACATCAGCTTCAGCAGCATCGAGGTGTGTCCCAATACAAAATTGCAGATCTGACATATGGTCGCTGTCCGTAGTCTACCCCTCCGTGAGTGCCTGCTCACCGATGCGAAAGCCAGATGTATCTTATTTTGCATCAGGACGAGGCAGGAGGATAGGAAGAGATTATGAAGATGAGACCATTAGATGTCCAGTGTAAGCTGAGTATAATTTTGTTTGGCTAGAGCTGTATCCATATATATAGTGCTGGCCTAGCCGCTATATAGCTTCTACTGCTGCAGCGCGCTGCTAACAAGAGGGCTTTGACTCACAGGGTTCAGGCTCTTCTTGATTGTTTTTTTTTTTTGGTGTCCCCCCATTGTATTATTCAGCTTGAGGAACAGACGTGCCGCGCTGTCTCTGAATGTTATAGGATTACAGGTTTCACTGAAGTGGTGATGCTATGCTGTCTTGTTGTATGGATTTGAGCCTAGAGGCTCCAAAAAAATTGAAGGGCATTTGTTATGCTGGTGCCACGGCATAGCCTTTGACGAGCTTAATACTGCAGCAGTTGTAGGGGTTCTCTGTATTCTGTACGTGGCAAATGATGCTTGAGTTTAAGCAGGGTACTGAGCGTTGTTGCATGAGATATAAGTGAGCGTCTTGTGTCCGCACAGGAATTTTCTTACTACTCTGTAGCACTTTAGGTCAGGAGATTCAGGCCACAATTTTGGCAAACTTGTGAGCAAAACTAAAATCTTTCAGCAAAATTTGGTGGTAGCATGGAAATTGCATCCATTTGACCACGGGGAGCTTTCATCTCTCCTTTGTTTTTTGGGCTCTTCATTTCGAGTACGGTAGGCCCACAACGAGCCCCAACAACGGCTCCGTTTGGAAATGGGGCCGGAAATGAAACAGGCTTTTCCATTTCCTCAGGTAGGCCGGCTACGCTAGTAAGTTAACCTGTACAGCCCTGAACGGACCCGCGCCTAAAGACGGCCCAGATATACTCCCTTTGTCTTGAAATATAGTTTTTTAGATTTGTCCGAATTCAAACTGTTCCAAATATGACCAAAATTATAAAAAAATAGTTTAATAATAAAAATGACCATTATTAAGATGCTAATATTTTTCTCTAAAAAATTGGTCAAATTTAAGATTGTTTGACTTAGGATAAACTCAGAAGACACTATGTTTGAGGACGGAGAGAGTATATATAACAATGTTATATTGCTACTTAGACTAGAGTCACCAGAGAGTGGAAATGGGTGTGGAAAACACTGTTTTTGCACTGTACACAGAGTGAAAAAACAATGATTGCGGACTGCACACAGTACGGATGCACTTTCTGGTGAATCTGGTCTTAGCAATCAACAAAACATTGTACAGAAAACTCTACTAACACATGGTGACTTGGACAACAACCTCCATTAGACCTAATTCAGAAACTCTCGGGGGATCAGATTGAAGTGGTTGAAGTAGATTGGAAAAAACCGAGAGGAGGGGATTTCTACCTATTGTGCATTTAAGCATACCCTAATTCCTTCCAATCCAAAAGTTATCAAACCGGGCCTCATGTGGAACCTTCCACGTCAGCATGCTAACCTGATCTTGCGTATATCTTGTTTGAGGATATGTCCCGTTTCTCTTCATTGAATATATATCTCATCGATCAGTTTGTCATCAAGTGTACTGGAGCTGATTGCGGTTACACGTATAATGATCATCGTTAGTTACGCTTAAGATCGTCTTCAGTGAACGTGTAAATGTGCTGGCTATATACTGTAGCGACACTGTACATAGAGATGAATTTGGTTGGAATAGTGTTTGAGTAAGCCTCTCAGAGAAGCTGTCGAAGACATCTAACTAAGCAGGGGCGGAGCCAGGCCTGAGCCATGGCCCGGGGCGTGGCCAAACAAATTTTCAACCTCCCATCAATTCACCGGCCCATCTAGCTCCTGACAGCCCAAGCAAACAGGTCCACAGGTAGCCCTGGTGAACGGCGACTAGTGTCCAGCCTCCACCGCAGACAGTCGCTCATGCCGTCGCCCGTCACCGCCCCTGGCTCCCTGTCTGCCACCGGCCGCCTGACTCCCTAGCTCTGGCTCTAAGCTCCCCTCTGTCCGGCCCTACTCCCTCGTTCCCTGCTGAACCTGCTCAGCTGGGCATCTCGGCCCTTAGGCTGTATGCACTCGCAGACGGTAAACCGGATGCACCATCGAGGGGGGCTGCAGCGGTGGAATGGACACCCCACGCTATCATCCCGCGCACCCCATCCGACGCCACATACAACGTCGTACGGCCGGCGCGGTATCTTTCCCTCTCTCCTCCACGTCGATGCGCAGGACGGGACCGATGACGGGTGGTTGGTGTTCGCGCCCGCAAGAAGAGGGAAGTGGGAAGGGAAACGGGAGGCTCGCCATGGCCCGCGGTGGCCGGAGGACCGGCAGCGGGGGTGCAGCGGCCGGGCACGGAGGATGAGGCGTTGCCAGGCCACGGGCGTCGGAGGAGGCGCCGACTCGGAGGAGGTCGGCGCGGCGGAGGAGATGGCACAGTAGAGGCGGGGTGGGCGGCCGACGCGAGGGAGGACGCCGGCTCCCTCCGGAGGCAGGCGACGAGAAGGGCCGGCGGGGCGGTGGAGCTCCCTCCGGCGGCGAGAGACGAGGAGGGCCGGCGGCGCGGCGGAGCTTCCTCCGGCGGCGGCGACGAGGGCGGCCGGCGCGGATCCTCTGGCGACGGGCGGCGGGCAGAGAACAAGAGGAGGCGGCACGGGGAGGTGGCCTGCGCAGGAGGAGAGGAAGGCGGTGGTGGGTGAAGAAGATAGAGTGAAGGGATAAAATATTAAAATAATGTGGTAGTTGATATAGAGTGGTAGATATAGAGTTGTATAAGTGTAGAAGATTGTTGATTGTATTTCAAAATTGTGATGACTTGACGGAATATTCCCTTTTAGAGTGAAGATATAGAGTCCTATGAGTGCAGACAGCCTTAGCTGCTCCCTCTCTGGTGAATGGCGACAAGGAGGGAGGCGGCTAGAAGGAAGGCGACCAGGCCATGGCGAGCGGCAGCTGGCCGGCAGCAGGAGGCTGTGTGGCTGCGCCTGTAGCCCCTCGGCGGCTAGGAGGGAGGCAAAACTTTAGTTTAGCACGACTACATATTATTTTTTTTTCCAACATACTTATTTTCTCTGTTTGGTAGTTACTAAATGCTGGTTACAATCTACGATGAACACGAATTTTCTTATGGATTTGCCATACGTAGAATTTACTTGTTTCAGAAGCTGGTATTGAACGTACATTAATCTGCGTCAGGCTTCGGATTGTGGATGATGAAGCAGACGTCTAATTACTGCATTTGGAGACTCTGCATTCTGTTCTTTTGGACATTTTTATAGCTTTTGGAAACTGCATCTTAAGACAAATTTTGTTAAGTGTTTAACCATACACTCCCCTTGCTGTTTGTGGCATATGTATCAGAAAAACAAACTAAACTTTTTTAACTGATTTGAATTACTACCTCCAGAAACTTGTACAGTAGAAGCGCAAAGAGCCCATATCAAACACTAAACTCAGAAAGTGAGCGCAATTGTAGCTAGGCATTATTTTTATACAAATTGCCTTTTGTTGTGTTCCAAGAATTCATATTTATTTCAATATATGTTTTCCTTTGTTATAGTAGGTTCTGCTTCTGATTTTTGAACAATTAACGAAGAAGAATAAATATATTGTTTCGTAATAGCTTTTTTCGCATGTAGTCTACTTTACATTATATTATTATATATACCTTTTAAACTATGTTTTTTTCGATGTATTTTTGTCATAACTTTGTTACCATTCGGCCTGAGCTTTCAGAGAATCCTGGCTCCGCCACTGTAACTAAGGCCAATTTAGTGGTCGATCGAGATACAGAGCCCGGCCGTGGATCGATATATACCCCGATAATGAGACAAAAAGTGAAAACATGTACATGAAGAAGGAATTGAAGAACGTGGGTGTGGGGATCGTGGAGGGCGTACCTACGTGCGTCAGAAGCTTTAGCAAGACGCGCACGCCGGCCTGCAGCCCTGCAGGCACCAATAATCTGCATCCAATCCACTGACGACCACGTGTTCCATCCCTCCGCGTCAGGCTCACCCGCCCGCCCATTCACTCTGTTCATCCACCGTTCTAATTATCTTTCTTTCTATCTACGCTGCACACATAGTATTTTAAACATCTTTTTTAGACCAACTGCTAAGCATAGTCTTAGTTCTCTCTCGTCCCTTCGCTCCCGTGGGACCATACCTGCACTAGGGTAGAGACTAAGGATAATCGACAATTAATTAATGCGCCAGCAGGTACGTATACAGTCCATGCATGCACGGCGGCTGGCTGGCGGGACGTCGCCACGTACGTGTACGAACGCAGCTGCATAATGAGGCTGAGGCAACGCGGCTACCACTGTTACGATAAGTTACAGTAGAAACAGCTCTAGATATTTCTATAAAAACGGTTTTGGCTAGTATTTTCGTTTTTGGATTCCTATAGTGGAACATGCAGTAGAAACGGAGCTGAACCGCTCATGCTGTGGTCACAGTAGGAGCGGGTCACGATTGTACCGCTCCTGCAGTAATCACAGCAGGAACGGACCGCGTTTGCACCACTCCTATTGAAACCACTGTAGGAGAGGCTTTTGTTTCAGCCGCTCCTGCTGATGATAGTAGCGGCTCAACCGCTCCTGTTAATATACTCAGCAGGAGCGGTTTTTGTTTTCTACCACTCCTGCATATTTTTTGAAAGCTCATGTTTCTTTTTCGCCCTGTATTTTGAAAGCCCCGTTTGTTTTCCGCCATATTTGAAAAAAGCCCCCTGTTCTTTTCCGCTATATTTCTCAAATATTAATGGCTATATACAAATCCACATATATAATCGAGATACATTTACATACATATTCAAGTTTGTGAATCTTGTCGTGCGTTCTATCAAGTTACAAAAGAAACGGCATAGGTCGTATACACATACATCGTACACAACAACTTAATTAGACATGGTGATACTCCCACTCGATCAATGAAAGATATTTTTCATCTTTCGCTAAAAAATCATCATGATCGAAGAATTCCCCTCGCCGATTGAATACCTCGTGCATCGTGAAACGGCATAGGTCGCCAATGCTGTTCATGAGATCTAACTCGTTGAGAGACCGATCTTTCAAAGGGACAGGGGGGCCTGAACAAAAAAAAAGATGATATGAATGTTTGTGCCAAAGTGTTCTTCATTACATACACACATGCTATACATGCACACATGCTATACATACAATCAAAGGAGATAATGAGATGTGTTTTTAAGCCCTTACATCTTCAGGATTTGTTCGGTACCTTCCATTGACCTTAAGGAACTCAAATACATGGTATCCACAGTATCCGCTGCCCCTTGGTTGCTTGTGGCACTATTTTTTCACCAGTTTAATTAGTTTTAGACTTATAATACAATATTTAAACTTATATCGGGAATTAGGCTCCGTAGAGTATACCGAGAAGTAGGCTCTGTAGACGATGTTGTCCTGGCGCTTTGGATGAAATGTCAATCCATACTTTTCCTTCGCCATTTTGAAGACTCTTTTATATAGAAACTCATATTATTAAGACGAAACGACACAAATATATATGGCGCTTTGGATGAAATGCCAATCCTTACTTTTCCTTCGCCATTTTGAAGACTCTTTTATATAGAAACTCATATTATTAAGACGAAACGACACAAGTGTTATATATATATATATATACACACACACACTTATTCAACGCGTTGAATACTCTGCGTTGAATACTTATTCAACGCGCCGGCGGTCGGAGCAGGCAATCCGGCGAGCCTAGGAAGCAAATTCCCACAACCGTAAAAACCCCGCTCACAATCGTAAAATCTAATCCCGCAATAGTAAAACCGTGCTCCCAAGCTGTAAAAAGTCAAACTCCCGCAGCGTAAAAACTCAACCCACGATCGTAAAATCTAATCCCGCAACAGTAAAACCGTGCTCCCAAGCTGTAAAATAAGTTAAACTACCGCAGGGTAAAAACTCAACCCACAATCGTAAAATCTATTTCCGCAACAGTAAAATTGTGCCCCCACGACAAACTCTTAGCATACATGTGATGCTCCGGCATCTAAAATACCGAATTAAAGTAATCTTACATTAAGCATTTATCATAAGCATCATGTCATAACCATGGTTAGGGAGACATGGTCAAAATTTGGGTGAAATGCACCCTTGTTACATCTTGTTTATGCATATGTGTTAGTATGTTTGCTGTTGTAAACCCTTTTTCCTTTGGGATCTAGGGGAAACTCATATTACCAAATTTGTAAAAAATGAAGATTTGAACAACTTTTATAATTGGGGTTTGGCCAGATAATGAAGGCTACATAGTGTTTGGAGTCATTCTTTGTCAATGCAGAAAACTAGCTCAAATCAGCCCTGTTTAGAAATTCTGATTTTACTCTAACCTACAGTCATTGTCATGCGATGCTCAAATTAGAAGAGTTGTAGGTCTCCAATTTCTAAACAGAATTGTCAAGAGGCACTTTGATGAAATGGCCTAGAAATAGGACTTTTGAATTTCCAAAGCATTAAAGGTTCCCTGTCCATACCAAGGGCTGATTACAAAAATTGAATTTAAATCATATTTACACTTGGATTTTGGGGTTGTTCATTTTGACAAAGTTGTAGATCTTGAAGAGCAGAACATTTCATCTAATTTGAGTTTCTTCAAATTCGGGCGTTAAATGGGTCAAAACAGCGATTTACAGAGGTAGGGAAAACACATTTTTCTTTTCCTTTTTCCGCGGACAGCGACGCGGATCGATGGGCCCACCTGTTAGTGTCCGCAAACATGGTAGGTATATATCTTACACTCGTAGTATATTCATAATGGTCTTATATATTTCTTGGGGTCGACATCCAATGAGTCCAAAACCAATTCTTTGATTTCTTTAGGCATGATGTATAGACAGATCTAGTGTCCGCTGCAAATAGCAAAGTGCATGAAGTTATATAGATGATTGTGTGTGTTTAATTTTTCACTTAGTATCAATGCAAAGGTTTTTGACATACTCAAAGTTGTATGGAGCAAGTATTTGGTCTTGGTTTTCTTCATAGAAGAACGTCAGAGCAGTGACAATATATGCAGCAACGGTCCTCTGCGCTTGTTTGTGTAACTTTTGCTGGATTGCCTTCTTCTCACTTTTTGTTTGCCCTGCCGCAAGTTTCTCGCTATCGTCCTTTAGCTTTAGTGGCCAGTCGTGGCTATCCTGATTAATTAATGAAGGGTCCAAGAAACCGACTCTTTTATCACCCATGCTTTTAGCCATTTGCCACTACATCCTGAAAGATATATTATACAGCAAATGGATGTTAAATACGAGAGTATATTACGTTAATTATGCACACTTAATGGGATTGGCAGGGAGACTTACATGCACCAAAGGGTCATCGCAGTGATGTCTACCTGTCCTAGGCGGAACATGTTATGAAACTCCAAAAAGTCGACGATTGTACTCTTGGTTAGTGTGTTGAAACATCGACCGGGAATGTAGCCCATTACTAATGAAACCCCAAGTCTACTTGCCCTCAGGTACTAATTGTGAAATCTTTTCATCTCCCTTGGCATGTATTCGCTATTAAGAGCCCAATCTGACAGAAAGGGTTTGCCACATTCGTACTTTATGGGGCAATCTGGCAAATCGGCAATTTTGTCCAGTCCAATGAAGGATTTGTAGTCTTTTAGGTCGGGAATCGGAACTGATTTAGTTGTCACCTCCTTATCCTTTCCTGCCTGTTTTTTCTTCAACCACTTGTCCACCTCCGGTATCGCATCTTTGTCATATGTACGTATCAATGTTAGCACCGCTGGAGGTGTAGCATCTTTAGCTGCTGCTGGCTCCTCGGCCTCTAGAGGTGTAGCCGGCTTCTCAACTGCATCAAGAGGTGTAGCCAGCTTCTCAGCGGCATCAGAAGGTGTAGCCGGCTTCTTAACAACATGTTCCGGACAAACTGGATCTGCATGTTCGATTGCTAGTTGTTCAGATTACTGTAGTTATTCTTGTTGTGTCACGTTGAGAATGTATTTCTTATTCCACAAGATGAACTGTTTCACAGACTGGCCAAGGAAATGGATCCCCTCTGGCGTGGAGATGTCTATCATTTCTTCTGCGTGTTTAGCGTCAATGCTAAGGACCTCGATCCTTGCATATTCCGGTGGGATTGGAGTGCCATGGAAAAGACTGCTGCCAGGAATCGCTATTGCCTTTGCTACCTCCTCTGTCCTTCCATGTATTTCAAGTGGAATGTGCAGCTCGTAAGGAGTCGGAGATTTGATGCTGTCAACTGGAAAACTTGGGGGTAGTTGGATCTCAGGACTACCAGCGGTGTTGCCCGGTGCAGAAAGTTTACCATCAGCCGTGAAGAAACTTCTGACCTCTTCCATAAACACCTCCTTTGCAGTTTCTCTCATCTCTTGCTTGAAGCGATCATGTTTTTTATATTTGTGCCTATCTGCGGTTAACCCCTCCTTCCAGTTCATCTTAGACGAGAGCCCTCGCACTCGGCCTCCATGCTCTTTTGTGCCTAATCTTTAGGTCATGCAATCTTGCTCCCGATCACTAGCAAATTTGCCCTCCTTCTCTTGCTCTGCCCAAAACTTGATTCTTTCCACCACCTCTTTGGTATGAGGTTTAGCAAAATCTCTTTGTCCCCCAGGCACCTTGACCTCTCGGCCCTTGACCTATTGGAACGTCCGTTCATTTAACCCTTCGTACGGATCAGGTAGTCCTTTAGCTATCAAATCTTCACTTTCTTTCCGCCATTTCTCAGCTTTACCAGCGTACCCAGCAGACCCAAGATGTGGCTTGTGCACGTCTCTCTTTGCAAGCGCTGAGTTCGCTTTGCTAAGCTTTATGGCTTGCTCAGTTGTCCTTTGCTTCTTGAACTCATCCCACTGGGCTTGGGTGATCTTACCGTACTCCTCAAATGGAGTAAGGTCGTTCTTCAAATAGTTGTTAGTGACGTCTGTTTTTCAATTACGATAAGAACACCCCATCTGCTTAAGAGTGTATGACTTTGGCTTCTCCTCGGTACCATGTGGGAACTGGAACCATTTCTCCAGCACTGCCCATAAGAAATCCTTCCTTGATTTTGGTACCTCCCGCCAATCAGTCCACATTATCTCCATCCATATCCTCGTTACCACCCCTACGGCGTTGCGAAACTTCGCTCTCACCTCAACAGGTTCCAGTGGTTCTCCAGCAACACCAACCTCCATCACAGTGTAAATTGTTTCTACTAATTTGTTCTTGACTCGCTTTCCTCCACGTTTCTTCTTGCTCGTTCTGGTTTGTTGAGGGTCAGCTTCGGCCATTTGTTGTTCGGGCCGAGTGTCAGCTTCGACCATTTGTTGTTCCTGCTTTGTACAAGAGTGTTAACGAAACAATGAATTTATATCCTTACAACTAAACGGCATTATTGTTTGGGCTCACACCTCGAGGGAGGGCACATAGCTAGGATCCTTCGCGACTTCTCGATCGCGTTTGGCAACGAGTACATTCGCGGGATGTGGGTCTTCCAACTCGAGATTGTCATCTGCCGAGTCAGAACTGAGTGCGTTTTCATCGAGAAGAATTTCTTCGAGAAATGCATTGTTCTCTGGGACTCGCGACGGTGACCTACCCTTTTTTTTCTAGAAGACGAAGTAATATAATAATTATTATATCCATGAGAAATAAAGATGAGTATATACATGAGAAATGAATATACATAAAAAAATGAGTATACATGACAACTGAATATACATGATAAATGAGTATATATGACACATGAATATACATAAAAGGTGAAAATACATAAAAAATGAGTATACATGACGCATGAATATACATAAAAGGTGAAAATACATGAAAAATGAGTATACATGAAAATCGAATATACATGAAAAAGAAATATACATAAAAATAAAATATACATGAAAATAAAATGAATATACATGAAAATGATATACTACTAACTAGTCACTATTGTCAAAAAAAAGAAACTACTAACTATTCAATAATAACTAAACTAAATTAAAGCAACTAACTAATAACTAAACTAACTAAAACTACTAACTAGTCACTATTGTCAATAAAAAACTAACTAATTTGGATGAAAGTAATTACACTAAAATATACTAACTAATATACTAACTAACTAACTAACTAAAATATCTAGTACTAACTAAAAAACTAACTAAAACAAACAACTAAAATATACTAACTAATATACTAACTAACTAACTAAAATAACTAGTACTAACTAAAAAACTAACTACTAACTAAACTAACTAAAATATGCTAACTAAACTCTAAGATTAACTACACTACTAACTATTAGGGAGAGAGAGGTGGAGGAGGCGGACCGGCGGTGGAGGAGGCGACCGGCGGGGCGGTGAGGAGGCCGGCGGCGGGGCGGTGGTGAGGAGGCCGGCGCCGAGCGGCTCGTCGCGGGGCGGTGAGGAGGCCGGCGGCGGGGCGGCGGTGAGAAGGCGTGCGGAGTGTCGCGGCGGCGGGAGCGAGACCCTGAATTGTTATTTGAATTTCTTAGTTAACCACAACATACTCTTTGCAGCCGAATAGAATAGAGTTTGGAAATTTTATCTCGCTCGTTCACCTCCTAGGCAACTATACCTTTCTACGTGTATCTTAGGTAGTTTATTTACCTCTACACCATACACCTATCAGTTTACCAGACTTACCCCTGTCTAGTGACTAGCTGGTATATTTATTTGAGTTACAGATCATTCGATTTGAGTTTATTCAATTATACTCTCTCGCCCGCCGCTTCCCTATGGATAAAAATACGATACTCGGAATATTCTGGGTGAAAGGCTACAGCGGTCTCCGTGCGCTTGCGGAGTAAAATCTTTTAAGGCTAACAGACGCCAACAAGCTTTTCTGGCGCCATTGCCAGGAAAGCAATAGGCAGAGATATAGCTGATAATCTCTTTTCGAACCCCGTGTCTTTCATAAAAATACCAACTAGTCTTTAGCAGGCTCACTTGTCTCTGTTGTTTTTGTTGTGGATGCAACAGAGAGGTGTACGACCGATTTTGACCTGCCGAAAAACTTCCACAATAATCCAGAGTCACTGCTCAGGAGAATCCATCCAAAGACAATCCACGGGCAGAGACCTATTCCAAGGGAACTTAACCTTGAACCAACCACGTCAAGTAGTTCGTCAAACAACAACATGGCTGCAGCTCCTGTGAAGACCATCCTTGAGTTCTCCATCCCGTCCAACAATAATGTCCCTATGGGACCAGCAGTCAACGTGGGAGAGAACTTTGAACTCAAGCCAGGAGTCATTCATATGGTTCAAGCCATTCCCTTCTGCGGACTAGCAACGGAGGATGCTAACAATCATCTGCAGCAATTTCTGAAAATCTGCAATACATTTACCATGAAATATGCATCCGCCAACGCTGTCAAGTTACACCTCTTTCCATTTTCACTTGTCGGGAAGGTGAAGCAATGGTTCTACCTCAACCGTGTATCACTTACAACATGGGATGCGTGCTCTAATGCATTCTTGGCAAAATACTTCCCGCTGGGGAACACCAATGCGTTGAGGAACAAGATCTCGAGCTTTCAATAGCTCACGGATGAAATAGTGGCAGAGGCCTGGGAAAGATTACAGGATAGCGGCATGCCCCCACCATAAAATGGAAGAATGGCTAATCATCCAGAGTTTCTTTCACGGATTGAACCGTACCGCTCAAGAGGACCTGGATGCGGCCGTTGGAGGATCTTTCCTGTCCCAAAATGTGAGAGCGGCCAAAAATCTGATTGAGAAGATCGCCACTAACCAGTGATGGAAAGAAGAAAGGTCTCATACCCGATCCCGAGGAGTCCGATGTACTTGCTCTTAAAGAAGCTAGAAGGCAATTCTAAGACCGCACCAGTCCAAGCCCTCGACACTCGCATGACTTGTGAAGTCTGCGGGAATACGGGGCTTCGGGGAGTAGCTGCCCTGAAACTTGACCAGAAGACGCCAACTTCATTGGAAATTCTAGCAACTTCAACAATGGGAATCGTCCCCAACCAGGCTGGAATTCACGACCATATATATTCCATTCTCCGGACAAGGTAACTCCATAAGTAGTTCACAACAGTTTAATAAGCCCAGCTTGTTTGATCAGAAAGCTTTGAATGATAGCGTTAGTAAGAAGTTTCATGCAAACGATAGACTTTTTGAATCTATTTCATTACAAATGAAAACTTTGAACAGTGCTATGAAAAATCAACTGAGTTTCAATAAAATGTTAGAAACACAGATAGCTCAGTTAGCTGCTTCTTTGCCTTATGCTAATGCGGGAAAGCTTCCGGGCCAACCGGAACCTCCTCCCAAAGAGCATATCAATGCCGTCACCACTAGGGATGGTAACTCCACACAAGACCCTTCACATCCTAGTGGTGCGCCACGAACTAACAATACAGGCAAAGAACAGGAGAAGACCACCAAAATAGAGGAGAGGGATGATCCAGAGACCAGCCCTGAAGCAGCAAAGGAGAAGGCACCATCAAAAACTCTTCCACATGAGTTTTATGACACAACGGTGTTGCCCTTCCCTCAGCGCAACAAGAAGGCCGCCGCTGATGAACAATACAGTAATTTGTTGAGGTCATCAAGAAATTATATGTCAATATACCCCTACTAAATGCTATGCAGGTACCGACATATGCCAAGTACTTAAAAGATATACTCAACAATAAGAAGCCATTGCTATGAGCGGAAATTGTGGACATGACCGAAGAGTGTAGCGCTGCTATACTCAATCAGCCTCCAAAGAAGAAGAAGGACCCTAGAAGTCCTACCATTCCATGCTCAATTGGGAACCAAGTCTTTAATCAAGCCTTATGTGATCTCGGAGCAAGCGACAGTGTTATGCCAAAAATGGTCTTCGACAAACTCAATCACGCTGCACTCGCGCCCACCACTATGTGCCTGCAACTCGCGGACCAATCCATACGTCATTCCGTAGGGATCACCGAGGATGTCCCGGTGAAGATCCGAAACTTCCTTATCCCTGTGGACTTTATGGTATTGTATATGGAGATAGATGCCAAGACACCGCTCATTCTTGAGCGGCCGTTCCTGAGCACCGCAGAAGCAAGCACTGATGTTGGGGCCGGAGAAGTCCACCTCAACATCAACAGAATGAGGGAGACATTCTCCTTCAAACCAAAGGTGGAGCAATGCAATCAAGTGAAGTTTAAGTGCCAAAAGTATGTGCCGAAGCCCCCAATCATAGATGCATCTAGGAAAAAGGTGGACAGTCTCATAGCATTCAGGAAACAGAAACTAGACCACGAGGCTGCCATCCGACAACGGGAAGAACAAGAATGGAAGAAGGCGAAAGCAATTAAGGCTAGCCGCAAGACCCAGAAAATAGGAAGCAAAGCTCCTGTTAAGAAGGTCGGCACTCATGATCCTATAAGACCCATCAGTCAAGGGTGCAACAAGAGTCAACATGCCCATGGTGAACCTAGGACAAATACTTTGGGGCATGTTGCAGACAGGCATGCCCAGGATTCATCCACGACAAATTCTAAATGGCTCGCTAAAGTACCACTTATCACCCCATACGTACGTACTTGCGACATCCCAAACGGTGGTAAATGGATCACTCCCGCCAAGAGGTAAACCCTGGCATTATCTTTCGATGACATATTTATTTCCCCACCAATTTTATTTTTTCGCATTCCACTGCATATTTAAATTATTGCCTTGCAAAATTTTAATTTTTCATGCATTTAGTTTTTTATCCTCCCTATTTATTTTAAAAAAAAAAAAAAAAATAGGGTCGGCCGATCGCACCACCAGGCCGGCCAACCACCCTGTGCAAAGGTAAAGGAGGAGGGCAAAACCAGAGCCGGCCGACCGAGTCACCAGGTTGCCCGACCACCTCTCCCCTCATTCTCCCTTCTCTTTCTCTTTCCTCTTTTCCTTTCCTCTCTTTTTCTTTCATCTCCCTCTTTTATCTTTACTCCTTCCCGAAGCAAAGCACAAAAGATGGAGTAGCACCCCTATAAGGGACCGACCGACCAGCTACCTAGGCCGCCCGACCCCCTTCCCCTCTCTATGCTCTCACTCACGTGCTCTCGAGATGCCTGCCGACCGACTCTCTCTCTCTCTCCCTCTTTCTTCACTTTCCCTTCCATCATTTCATGTAAATACTCACTCCAGAGGTAGTAGCTGGGGCCGGCTGACCCTAATCATGGTCGCCCGACCCATACTCTCTCACTTTCGGCGTAAAACGTTCAATGCTCACTGTGCCAGGCATTTGAGTGGTCGCCCGACCAAAGCCCCAGGCCGGCCGACCCCCCATCTCTCCTGCTTTCGGCGCATGCAAGCTAAAAACTCTCCCTTTCTATCTTTTACTCATGAACCCGTGCACTTTTCTCACCCTTGTTGCACTCACAGGAGGCACCTGCACTTGAGTGATCACCCGACACACTCTGCAGGCCAGCCAACCAGGGCCAATGCCGGCTGACCCAGCTGGTGGCTGCCCGACCTGATGCCCATCGCCTTTAAAGGGCACCCTTGACTCCCTTGTTCAGCGTACCAAGCAGCACGCACTGCAATCTCCCCTCTCCCTCTCTCGTAATTCCCTTTCTTAGTAGCTAGTTTAGCTCTTTGCTTAGCCAAAATAATGTCGAAATAAAATTTGACTAGCAAATAAATTCAGCCACTAGCTCCTCTCTTCGGCAAGCACGAGAACGGATTGTGGTGGTGTCACGCCTCACAAGGACGACTAACGACTAACGCTAATATTATTCGTCTTGTAGTTCTTGTGTCTATTTTGGGCAGGATGAGGCGTGCATTGAGAGGACTAGGAGTGCGATCAACAGGGCGGCGCAGCACATTCGGTTCCCGACGTCCTCCGGCTTGCAAAGGAACTCCCAGACGATGTCCGACAGGGGCTCCTCAAGTGCTGGACCGATGGAGGAGGAAGCAACATCGTCAAACACTCAACACATACTGCTGCAGGACTCTCATATCCAAACAAAGATTCAAGACGAAGCCGACCTGCTAAGGTGACTCCACACGAAGCACATCGACCTCACCAAGTGTTTTGATAAAACGCTCATGACAAGCACAGGTATGGATGAAGAATTTGATGAAATTTTCAGTGCGGTAGGCTGGGAAAACTTTGCGGATATCTGTGAGGGAGGCATAGTGCTCCTTACTAAAGAGTTTCTAATGACCCTCTGAGTAGTAACTCTGCAGTCCAACATGACTGTTCACTTCAGAATTTTTAACACTGAGCACGAACTGACACTTCGTCAGCTCAATAATGCTCTCGGGTTCTCACAGCGCTGCTCTTTAGTAGCCGAACCTGCAGGCTTTAATGCACAAAAGTTCTGAAAAGAGTTAGCTGGGGATGAGCGAGACAACTTTAGCTAGCTAGGAGCCTCTTTTCATTCTGCCCAGCTCCCTGAAAACAACGTTCGACTTGCATGTGTTAAGCATATAGCTAGCGTTTCTTCTGATCAAACTCAGATTTTTACTATGCTTGGGCCGAAAACTGGCTACAACTGGCACTGTTCCGCTCCTCTTTTCAAAAAGAATGAAATTTGATTAACCCTGTAATTTATGTGTTCCCATATATTACTCCCTCGAGGAGTCGAGGTTGTCTCAACAACCGCTTCTTTTGCTGGTCTGAAACATGTTTTCAAGACCAAAGATACTTTGTTGCTATATGACAACAAAAAAAGATTTGTCTCTCGGGACCATTACGGCAAATAAGATTCTATCTACAAATTTGGCAATATATGTGCAAATTTAATCTATTGCTGTGAAATTTGAAATGAAAAATGAGATAAGACCGACGAAGATAGCCTGAAGCAGAGCACATGGCAAAATCGACACGTTATCAAATTCTTTAGGTTTTACTAGGCAAAATGCCCGTGCGTTGCACCGGACTCTATGTATTTAAAACCATGGTATTGCCAATACCACGGTGTTTTTGAAGTATTGTAAGCTCCACTCCGTACTAAAGTTTCTCATCCAAATGAGCAAGAGATAAAACCATGGTATGGCTATGGAACCAAATACTTTCTAGAATACTATGGTTTTGAATACTATGGTTATGTCATGACCAATATAAAACCACAGTATTCTAAAACCATGGTATTGAAAACTTTGTTTCCAAATATGCCCTCAGTCACCGTGTGTCTAGACGAATATATAAGATACGTGTGTGGCGATGCATCTAATTCGGTCTGTTTGTACACATGTTGAAATGACCCCAAATTCCGCGGTGCCGGAATCGGAGCCTTTTACAACATGCGATAGTCCCAGAACACATAAAAGCTATCACATGCAGTGTCATAGCATAGTATCAGTTCCAAGCTCCACGAATTTAATTTATTACGTGCCGTATCTCGGCGATACTTTGGCTCACAGGCCGGTAATTAAGTAAACAGAACAAGCATCACGATCAGAGTAGCAGCGACGTAATAGGCCCCTCCACAGGCATCCTTGAGCGTAGCTCCAGCCTCAGTCCCCGTACCAGTCGTCCCGCATGACGATGTTGTCCGGCTCGTCGTCACCTGAGTCTGCACGGTAAGCGGAACACCCCAAGCAAGCCTAACTAGTATTCAAGTGGAGACTGGCTTCCTAGCAAAGCATAAAGAAAAAAGGGAGCAGTATAACCGGTTGAATTCTCTGGGGCAGTCGGTTCCACGACCGAGTCCCGTTCTCGACACTTATCACCACACATGCGTCGTCTCACCACCAAGCACCTCTTCCATACACCACTCAACATCAACTATTTCTGCGGCATGGGAAGCTCCCACCCGCCCATCCTCATCGGCCTCAGCCGGTGTCCTATCACTCGAGGGAGAAGAGAAGAAATCCCTTGCTAGCTGAGGTGAGTTTTCGCTCTTGGTTCGTCCTTTGACCGGGGACGGTGGCTATACGTATAGATTATACACTCTGCAGAGGATTTTGTACATCTGTACCCACACGAGACGGGACAAGGGCAGTGGCCAACCACCTTGGGCCCGCCACACCGATGGATGAACTCCCCTTCTGGCACTTTTCCTGCTTTCCTGAGCTAGAAACTGTGTGGATATAACATCCACCGCACTCTCAGAACTGTGAGCTCGAGTAATCCGAGGCCTCCGCGGGTCGAGTCTATCGGGGACGTGTGGCTGCATCACAGACCCACCATCGCCCCCTAACACTATCGCCTTACGCCTGCAGGTATATACCCTTCGGGGAAGTTCATGAATCGGGCCTGAGGTCGCGTGGTATGCACGAGCCATAGTCCAAGATGCTATCACCCCTACTCGGTCCTTAATTTGGTGAGAGCAAGCCTTCCAAGGGTCGGTTGCCACCCTCTGCGGTGGGCCGCGCACCACCACACACCTCACTCCTCTCAGGGCAGAGTTCTAGTCTCTCCCATTAATCCGGTGCCGACTCCCGCCACCCATCTCACACACCATCTCGCGCTCATAAACCACCCACTTCACGCACGCCAAGAGTAATCACATCCCACCAATATAACACCCAACTCACATCATATTCAGTTTATTAAGTTGGGTATTAGTTGTTCAAAACAATGGCATAAATAAAATAAGTATCCAGGTGGGTTGGCTTAGTGCGGAGCAAAAATCATTTATACCTACGCAGCCCTACAATTTTGCGCGTGTCTATGGGAATGGAAGTGGGGTGTTCGCTGACCTTGTTCGTTGGCGTTCTCTTCGGGCAGGTACTCCGGGTTGTCCTCCTGGTTCTCCGGCTCTGGATTTAAATAATTACGCGTGAGATGCTAGCAGAAAGATGCAAATATCAATTAAGATACGACACCAAACAACGGGACATAGTCCCAAGTGATAGAGGAAGATTTTTAGAAGAGAGTAAACATTTATTTCATAATTTTTGGAGTTAAGATGGATTTTTGGTGAATTTCCTTAGCCTAAACCGGTTTAATTTATTGAAAAGGTGGGAAAAGGCTGGGCTGGTCATTGAGCCGAAAGTCGGCCCACTCGGCTTCTTCTTCGGGGCGCGGCCCGTCTCCTCCTTTTCTTCCTCCGGTCTGCAAAATCCAAGTCGCCCCTTCTTTTATCCGTCCAACTCGGCCCGATGGCAGCCCAACTCCCTCCTTCTTTCTCCAGCTGGGCACTCGGCCTGCCAGGCCTGTGCCATGGGCTGGCAGCACGGCCCGCTCCTTCTCTCCATCCCCCTCGGCCTGCTACGCTTGGGAATGGGCCAAACATGGCCCAACTCTCATCTCCCTCTCCTTTCTCCCTTCGCGGGCCGAAGATACAAGCCCAGTTTCGGTGGAAATCCATTCTCCGTCCTCCTCTCTCTGCTCCCACCCCACTTTCCAGATGTTCGACGAAAATCCTCCAAAGACCACCTTACTGGCGGTGCTCCCCACCGGCAGCCATACGCGCGAACGCGCGACTCCTTCTCCCTGCAATCCCTCACCTTGGCACGAAGACCGGTATCCAGAGCTCAACGGCGCCAAGGCGGCGTTGTGTGCTTGAGTGCGCTCGCGTGACGACGGCGTCCTGCTTCCGCGTGGACGGCTCTACGGCGATGAACGGAGGCGCGAGCACAGACCGAGTCCGGCCACGGCGGCGTGGTCTGTGCATCGTCGGCGACTAAGTCTGGGCTCAAGGCGAGGCTTGCAAAGGCGGAGTCTCGGCTTGAATATTGGGTGCGGCGGCGGAGTTTTATGGTCCCATGTCCAGTCGCCATGGCGGGGCA
Organism: Paspalum notatum; assembly: GCA_022530915.1. Classification (NCBI taxonomy): domain Eukaryota; kingdom Viridiplantae; phylum Streptophyta; class Magnoliopsida; order Poales; family Poaceae; genus Paspalum; species Paspalum notatum. The sequence continues at coordinate 9,634,136 of CM039691.1, forward strand.
TGCACGGCTGGCTCTAGCACGGTGCAGCACAGGTCATACGCAAGGCTAGAGCATCTCGGTTCCGGTTCAGCAAGTCTACACGCGGTTGGGGTTCCTAGGTCATGGTGACGACGTCGCGCGTGCGCGCGTCGTGATGCACTCGGTGTGCGTGTCGCGCGCGGCGAGCGTATCGCACAGGCAGCAAGGTGGCAATATAGTGGCGGCACAGCACAAGACCGGCACCCCGACAGCGAACTAGCGTGACGGCGCTCCCTACGGCCTTCTACGACGGCGACCACGGCCCGAGTCACCACACGAAGGCGGAGCTCCAAGAGTAGCCATGGCGCGCACACGGACAGAGTGGCCCTGAGAGCCTGGTCCACGGCGGGGGTTGGACAAGGGGCTACGGGGTCCTCACCGTGCTTCTCTTGCCGGCGTGAGGGTGTCCTCGGCGAGGTAGAGGTGGTCGAGGTTCGTCGGCGGCAGGTTCGGGCAACGGGTACGACGGCTCCGTCGGACGGCCTTGGCTCCGGGACGGCGGTGTCCTGGCACAGACGAGGTGCTGCTTCTCTCCGGGCTCGCGGCCTCCTTTCCCCTCGGCTGGTACTGCTCCGGCGGTGTGTCCCCCTCTTCTTCTCCGGCTTCGGCATCCTCCTCCTCGACCCTCTCTTGCCGAGTCCCTCGGTTGTCGGCGGTAGGAAAGGGGAAAGACCCTAGGTGGCGGCTAGGGTTAGAGGTGGTGATGGTCTCGGCTTTATAGGCGACTCCTAGGTTGTCTTGGAGGTGAATTTGCCCGGCGGAGGCGGGAATTTGGCCGAGGCGCCTTCTCTCCAATCCCTCTCTCCCGCGCTCAGGGGACAGCGATACGCGGGATGCGTGACCTGGGGCCCGCACGCCATGGGTGGTTGGGGCGGTAGGAGGATCCTATCCTCTCTTCTCCTCTCCGGCTTGGCGCGCAAGCAAGGCGGCGGGGTGCGGCTTGGTTTGGTGCGGCGCGGCGCCGTTCCGGCTCGAGTTCGCCTCGCCCGGTTCGGTGGGGAAGAAGAAAGGGGAATAGCTCCCCGTGGCCCCGCTTGCCAGGGTCACTGCGAAGATGGCCCACCGGTCAGCGGTCGACAAAGCAGTGGCGTGCTGGGCCGGTCAGCCGCAATTCGGCCCATGCGGCTGGTCGGTAGGCTGGGCTTGGTTCGGTGACTGATGGGCCAGACAGGCCGGAATGGGTTTCTCAATTATTCCGAGTTCCTGGTCATTTTGCCATTTAGACCAATTTGATTGAGTTTGGTTTGAATTTAGACACTCAATCAAAGAAGCAAATAAATCCATTATATGAGATGCAAAGATTACGCAACCCGAAGCAAAAGTAAAATTATTCCCATTAACATAACAGGTTGGATACTTAATTTAATTATTTGACCAAATTCTAGTAAGTTATATGCAATGCAAGTAATAACCAAAAAGAAATTTTTAAGTAGTGATTTTTGGGTTACAAAAAGTAGGATTGTTACACATGTTTTCACTGTCTTTAGACACATAGTGGTGCTATGCCGGCCCCAACTTGAACACACATCATAGTCGTGCAATTAAAACAACGGTGGTGGAGGTTTTCACCAAGTAACATGACTTGCGGATCTAGGTCAAATTACCAGAGAAAGCAATGCAGAGGTTCTCGCTAATTCATAAATAAATTACCTTTGAGGAGCAATTATCTCAACGAGTCAGCACAACTTCCACGTACGAGCCCATCCTTTCCACAACCCAATTGCATCTGAATCATCCTTCCATCCTACCGAGAAACATGCAAATTTGTCATGTTCTATATATGACTAAATTATCTTGTGCCATTCTTAGAAGAAACAAAAGTGGCCAGGCGGCGCCCAGCTGATGACAGCCACGCGTGGGAGGTGAGAAGTCTGGGAACAGGGGCCTACTCTACCGGCCGGACCAGCACCGCTAGCTGAGTAGACTATATGCAGCAGATGTGTAAATGCACTGTGTATCTACTATTTTACCTAACTTTTTTTTCTGTGAACAGTGTCGCTACGGTGTATAGACAATTCATTTATCCAACCTACTGCATTTTATCCAACCTACTGCATATAGTCTAATGTCCATGTTTCCTCCCCTCCCCCCCACCCCAATTGGTTGTGGCCGTGATGATGGTTCCGGGCTTCCGGCGAGTGTGCCTCTGGGCCTGCATGGCATATATAGCAGCGGCCAGCGGGACGACCGGACGAGCTCCGATTCGCGGCGAGCAAGACTCAAGAGCTACATTAGCTTCATTCACCATGCAAGCCTGTTGTGCAGAGCGGTTGCCCGAGCCTGAACCCCAAGCTCTCCGAGGCAGGCAGTGGCTCCAAGGAGCGAACCTCGACGGCTGCAGCAATAGCGTAGCTTCGGCGCGACAAGCAGAGCGAACCACCACATGGTTGGAGCTACGGTGGCGATGAGCGCTGTCGCGCATGGTGGCGAGGCGTGAATCAGGCGATCGACAGGACAGCACCGGCACTCCGGCAGCAAGCGTGCTCGAGGCGAGAGCGATTTTCATTAGGCTGCATCTCGTGAGGCACGAAGTGGGGCTCCGGCGCATCATGCGCGTCAGGCGAGCGAGCAATGGCAGCTCGCGTGCTCCTCAAGGCGACTACACCGCCGCATCCTCAGGGCCTCACCTCGTCGTTGGTATTGCGGCGGCGGCGGCGGTTCCAACTTGCACCACGTATATATGCGTCAGGCGGCGAGCCGAGCGGCGGCTCTGCCAGCCGTGCGCGAGACATGCGGCATCTCGGCGGACGTCGAGGGTTGGCAAGCGAGCGAACAATCCCCATTGGGTTTGTTATGGTAGCCTTTTGATCTAATCTATATAGATACGCTAGTTGATTGGAGAGATTTATGGACTTCTAACGACGTAGCAATCTCGATACAACTTTGATTCATTAATCCGTGTAGAAGCAGAAGTGCAAGAGACTATAGTACTCCACGTAAAGATGGATAGTGTTGCGGAACACAGACCGGCATTCGATTGGAGTTCAACTTGTGTGGGCCGGCGTGCACGCCAAGGAGAGACGGCCACGGTGCTGAGTTTGGGTCGGAAACGATGGTCTGCAATGCGAACGAAAGGAGGACAGGAGACGTACCGGCTTGTAAGAGAACGGATGAAGAAATCCGTGGTGGACAAGAGAAATATAAATCACGGAGAGGCGGAACCACGGACTGAGATGCGGAAAGGTGCTGACAGGTTGGATCCACCTATCACGACGGATCCGGAAACCTTATTAGCTTTAATATTATAATAATAAGAAAAGTGCGACACTGTTGCAGCGATGAATAGCCATGGACCACTCCAGATCCAGAGAATCAGAGACCGCTCGTTTAGGCGTTTTGACTACAGCAAACAGCCTTCCCGATAATTCTGCACACTTTGATTACAAAAAATGAACTGAACGGAGTACTAAAATACTAATTACTGCAACGCACATTAAGCACCTGTGGTCGATATGTCCGAGTGGTTAAGGAGGTAGACTCGAAATCTACTGGGCTTTGCCCGCGCAGGTTCGAATCCTGCTGTCGACGTTTTTATCTTTTTGTTCTGTTCCTTGCCTTTTCTTTTCTTGGACCTTGTTCGGTGCACAGCACCTTCAGGTGGCCTGCCAGACTTATTTTATTTAAGAATTTTATAAAAAATGAAAAAGTTCAAGTCATGTTTAGAAATTATGAAGTAGTAGACTAGATCACAGTAAAATAATTGTTATTATAAATTTTTTTGAACAGGATTAGTTAAGGTTGGCGTCAAAAATTAAATGACATTATTTAAAACGCATAGATTTACACTATTATATATACTTACAATCGCCAGTCAGTTGGCAACTCAATATTTGACTTATCGGTGAACCACAAAGGCGAATAGCACTCGAATAACCAGAAAGAAACCACCACAATTTTTTTTTTCAAAATTTGTTATGGACCCGTGTGTACATACGAGGACAGTAGCAGATTTGGGAACAATATATACTCTCTTCCTCACCAGAAAGCCTTGGTTTCACTTGACCATAATATGCACATATGTGATAGTTAGTATGTGGTGACTGGTGAGTGGTGACTGTGAAGCTCGAGGACAAGGTGGCAAACACAGAGGGAGAAAAATATAATTTACATCTTATTGTGGTATTTCTAGGCTTTGCTCTCCTTCGCTTCATTTGTCTCACACTGGGAGATATAACAGGCAACAATCAGTAGCAACAGAAAGTCTGGAGATATGGTTTCATATGGAATTTCAATGTGACAATTCCATTCCAGAACATACTTGTTACTTGATGCTACTGAATATTTTGACGAAAAATATTGCCTTGGTATGGGAAGATATGGCTGAGCTCCAAGGCGGGAGTGCCTTTCCTGTCAAGCTGCTCCACGTAGTTGAAGATTGCACCGATGAAAAAAATATTTCAATCTGAGATCGAAGTGTTGTTGACAAATATAAGGCACCGACGCAAGTCAAGTTATACGGATACAGCTCTCACTCCAAGTGCAAATTTCTTGTATACGATTTCAGGGTTAATTTAACATCCAATTTCTTGTATTCAATAATCACAAAGCATTAAAATGTGATCACAATTGCAACAAGGACTAGGCCAATTGCTTGTATACCTAAGCTGTCCACTAAGGATGTGTTGATGTTAATGTCGTTAATGCAACTCTTTGATACAAAAACATGGAAACAAAATTGCTGGGCGCACCATCCTTTTACACGTTTGCAGCTTCCAAGAGCCCATCCCAGGTTGTGATCTTCTCTCTAGGCTTGTTTCTCGGCTGCCCTGCCATCTTTTCCTTGGAATCAATCTTTTCCCAACCACTGAATGGCACGAAACGGACATTCTTTTGTTCTAGGATCTCAAGAAGCCCCAGCCTACCATGCTTCTCCGAATCAGATGGGGGCCTTAACACACCCTTCTTATCATCTTCAAGGATGCTAGCCACCTGCGTATCAAAATGGCTAATAAATATAGTGACAACTCCAATGATCTCTGGGTTCCGGTTCAGTACTGTGCCATGAACATGTAAAAGTAACTATTCTTCCACCTAACCATACTAACAGATAATGTGTATGAATTTTGGAGAATTCTTAAGATTTTCTGTCAGAAATAAATGTTAGTCTCAATTCAGGAAATCAGTGCCGATGCTTATCATAAAAGAACAAGCAAACACACTCTGGTATGGGTGTTTGAAAAGATTCAAGCTTCTGTAGCAAACCAACTTCCTGCTCTCCACACATAAGCAATAAAAGATAATACTGGAACAAAGGTACCTACTGTTTCTTCAGCACAGTGGAGATTTGTTGCAACAATCCCAGTTGGTCCTCTCTTTAACCATCCTACCACGTACAGCCCTGTTTCCACTGTGGCAGTCTCTGATTCACAGCTCAGGACTCTGCCTCTCAAATTTGGCACAACTCCTAAAAGTAAACAAAGATCGTCATGCAAAAAACAGTTGCATTTGCTCATGGTGCATTAAAAAGAAAAAAAGAATATACAAGCTTCAAGGTAGCAGGAAAAAAAGGGTAGCATTATGTACCTCTGGTTTTGTCGAAAGGCAAACCTTGTACAGGCAAGGATTTGTAACCAATACTTTTCAAGACCAGACTAAGAAGCAGAAGCATATTAGATGGATCTCAAAAGAAATATACAGGTTAAGTAGTAATAAAAAACAAGAATAAAGCATGAGCCAAAGCACTTACCCACATTTTAGTTCTTCAAACTCACCAGTTCCAACTGCAACCTGTTTCCCAGTTACTTCATCAACTACAGAACAAACAAGAATATTTATCAAAAAGTTTAAGAACAAAATGGTCAAGAAAATTCTTTTCTACTGCTGCTACATACGGTACCTTTTAAAGCTGTCTTCTCAAGTTGAACAGCACCAACCTTGGAACCATTTTCTGAAGCGATGAACCTGGTAGGTCTCCTGAAAAACACAAAATGAAGTTCTTTTTGGTCTTTGTAATTGTTGTCCTTATGTGTACTTGCAGCTTTGCAGAGCAGCTCATAAACCCTTCTTTGAATTCTACTATTCCTTATCTCCTCCTGCAATCAGATAGAAACATTTCCTTCATCAGAAGAAAGATGCAAAGAAAAGGTGAAACTTAACTAGGTAAATCAATTTATAGGAGTGTTAAATTAAAATATTTAATTAACAAAACATACTAAACAGGAAGCCTTAACAATGTTGTGGGTTTAGTAACAGCAAAGGATTAGTTCATACTATTGCAACCAAGATTCCATACTACTTGTTGGACTTGGACATCATGGTTTCAAAGGCTGTAAGGCAAGCCATGGCGAGCAGGCACACCCCGGAAAAAATTCCATGGTGAGCAGGCACCACCTAGACACCTAGTCAAGGCATTGCAAAGGAAAGCCATGGCGAGCAGGTACTCCCCGGAAAAAATTCCATGGTGAGCAGAAACCACCTAGATACCTAGTCAAGGCGTTGCTGAACAGAGTTGAACATGATACGAAATTATAAGATAACTTGCCTACAATCAGCACAAGACAAAGACATTATAAAATGGCCACAGTCCCTACCTGACACGGTAGAGCAAAAATCCTGATGCTTTATCCAGTTTTAAGAAAACTAGGATTGTAAAAAACAGACCACTTAGGCAGCTCAAAAGAGAAGCAAGTTACAGGTGGCAATGCATTTTACAGCACGAACCTCATCTGCAGGTGAGGTCACAAGATCAGCTTCCTTGATGCAAACTCGAACATTTTTCAAGCCTGCATGGATATGATGTAAAACTTAGAACAAAAACATGACAATGAGATAGGCATAGGCTAATATAAAAATCGTCAAATGTTAAACACTGAAAGTATTCAAACAATTGCTTAAAAAAACCTAAAATTTCACGCAGCTCCTTTGCTGTGCAAGCTGCCTGTACTGGACCCCGTCGCCCAACCAAGTATACCTTCCTTTACATGCAACATAAAATTGAGAGATATGTATTATGTAATGATCAGTAATATATGGGAGTAAACTAGAAAGTAAAAGGTACGCCTGGTTTCAATTTTAAATTGAAAAGATACCTTATCGTGCTGCCACGTAGAGCATCCAAAGCATAATCAGAAATATCTGTAGTAGCCAACTCAGTTTTACAGCGTAAAAGAATACGAGCAACATCAAGAGCTACATTTCCCTGCAATTAGTCATGTATGATAATGAATGGTGTTGTATCCATAAATGTAGTTCAAGCAAAATTAAGGATCATGGGCACACAAGTTCAGTTAAAATTGTAAATAAACTTCCGATCAAGGTTAAATAAAAGCAATTGTGAGTTAGTTCTCATGGACTTAGAATGTCATTACTCTATTTCAATGCTAATCCCTGCAAAGCAAAATAAAAAGATACCTGACCAAGGACGACAGCAGATTCTGTGTTTCTGAAATCAGGAGACAAGTCATACATGTCTGGATGTCCATTGTACCACCAAACAAACTCTCGTGCTGAATGAATTCCTTTCAGATCCTATAATACCATGATGATACTAGAAATTAATAATTCCATCTAAAAATGAGATAGTTACCGCCGAATAGGCGATGAAGAAACTAGCATTCCAAATGCCATATACACGCTGCTGATTACTTAATACATAGCTACTGCAATATTTGAGTGAACACCAAGAATCACTAAGATTAGTTAAAACAACGAACTATGGCACAAGGAATAACAATAGAAGTCTTCATACCTCTCCAGGAATACCAAGTGACCTATCACTTTCTGCACCATAAGCAAGAACAACCTGTTGATCAGTAAACATAGCCTCAACCAAATACCTATAGGTTCTGGATAAAGTTGTAACTGAAAAAGGAAAGGAAAAATAATCCTCTTGGGCAATGGATATTTGACTCAAGCTTAAAACTTACAACATGATATGTTTTGCGAAGCTCTGACAGCAATATATCCCTTCCCAGTGTTACATTCCCAAAGAATGAACAACGGTCATTGGCAGCTACACGAGAAAATTGATTTACCACAATCTGTTGGAAAGTTTAAGGCAATTTATGTAGTGCCATAAGCATGAGACTGGAAAGGAAGATACAATCAAATAGTAATAAGGCAACATCTAGAGATTCCAGGATTAGCTAAAATTATTAATTGGCAAAATAGATCTCAGCATTTCATGAAAGAAACAACATTGCAACTAATCAGATAGCCACTACACTAAATGACTAAAATATTGGAACAAACAAGATGTGGGAAACTTGGGACCAGTATTTTTTCATTTCACTTAGTTGTGGTTTCGGAAGATACAAGGATGATTGAATTTCAGTTCTGAAACAAGATAACTATGGTAAATGCTCACCTTTGTTTCAGGATGATCTGGAGCTACTCCAGAACGGACTAGGCCAAATGGCGTGGGGAGCCTATCAATGATATCAACCTGTGCTCCTTCATGACCCTTCAACATCTGTTTGATCCACCAAAAGAGCACCCAATGAACACCACAGAGAAACACATAATTGTTCAAAAGGAAAAATAAACTATGAAGAACACATCCAACAGATGGCCCTAGTCTCCTAGAGCATTTGGGCAGCAAACATGGCTCTAGTGAAGGCATCTGAATCGTGTATCTTTGTCCTCATTTTACATACCGTCTAATACAGAAATTGTTGCAGGCATTTGATAAAAAACATTGTAAACTAATAATTCCACCAGACAAATTAGTGCTGGAATCCAACACATCTCATGGCTAATTATTGAAGAAAACATCAATCTACTAAAAAACGAGCACTCCAGAACTGATAAGCACAGGCCAAAGCAAGATCCTGGGAAGCAAGAACGATGAGATCAACAGCATAAGAACGGAGCGAGAGTCGTGATATCCCCCTACCTTTTCGGCGGTGTAGAACCCGGCGGGGCCGCTGCCAACGACGCAGACATGGAGCGGCTCCGGCGCGGAAGCGGAGAAGCCCCTCGTCGGTCCATGGACGAGCAACGGCCGTAGCTTCCCCACTACGCGGGAGAGAATCCGCAGCCCGCTGACCATCTGGAGAGCGCGTCGTGGACAGGGGGCGGGCCCAAGATTTGGAGGCTAGGTATTCAAAATATGCTAAGGGTATAAAAAAATTTTGGATTGCCTAAAGCCTTTAGACCTTTGGCAAGTATAAAGTATAGCTGATTATAGTATAAACATAGCAGGCGTTCAATGTTCAGTCAAGTATAACATAAATTGATCATCATACTAAAGTAGAAAGTATTTGACATGCTAAGTGGCAAATGACTACATCTGAAATACGAAGAGGACATTTAATAGCACAATGAGAAGAATGCTTATAAATTATAAGATAACTTTCTGATCCTTAATGTTTTGAAATTGACTAATGGCGTCTCGTCCTTAACATTGAAGAAGAATTTCCTTTCAGTGAAAGTAACCAAACAACTATTTAAGAAATTTGCCTCATCTTGCTTCTTAGCTTGAGACAATGAGTCAATGAGAATGAAATTTGCGCTCAATTAGACCTGCTGTAGTGCTGTACTGCTCAACTGCTACTGTGTGATGCTGCTCGGTGCCCGCCGACCGCCCGGCCGCCGCTGCGCACACGCGCTACCCCGCGCGGTGCGCGCTGGGAGCTTGGCGTCCGCCGCACGCCGCTCTAGCCGCCGCCGATCTAGGCGAGGGACGGACTTTTTTTTTTTTCTTATCAGAGGGATGGACTGACGGACAGTCGGGGTCGGGGTGAGGGAGGAAGGCAGGACCGCAGGAGGATCGTTCTGCATGTACAGAGGATTTGGTGGGCTATTGGGAAATTGCTGGGAGTTGGGTACCTACTGGGTTGGGTTGGGAGGGAGCGGGGCGTACGGGGAGGTTTGGACCAAAATGCTCTAAACCAGTGTATTTTGCCCATATTTGCTATTTTACCATGTATACATAGCATATACATGTATATATATAGAATTTGAATTTTTTTCTAAAAATAATGGGTATTCTGGGTACCCTTTAATTGAGGTGGGCTCGCCCCTGGACGGCGACCGGCGGCGGCGAAGTAGCCCCGGCCGACTTTCTGTCTATCCAGTGGAATGAGGTTAAGCGTGCGAAATAAAAAGCCCACTAAACCCAGTAACATTTCTCTCCTTCTTCAACCTCGGTCACCTCAACAATTACAGATAGCTAATTCAACATTTTATTTGACCAATTCCAATATTTTACTAATACTAGTTCAATAATTTATGCAAAAAATGTTATGGTATGTGGAATGTTAATCAGTGTATGTGTAACGTTGAATCGGTGTAGGTGGAATGTTCAATCGGTGTAGATGGAACGATGGAGTTGTTGAATCTCTCCGCCCCGGCGGCGCACAGAGCGCGCGCGGCGGAGGGTCGCGGCGGCTCACACGGCGGAGTGAGCGGCGACGCGCGCGCGGGGCGGCCGGGCAGCGGAGGCGGCGCGGGGAGACCGGGCGTCGGAGGGAGCTGGATGGGGAGAGAAAGGGGTAGGGTTTAGATGGGATCCATTGGTTCTAGACGTCTGCACGAATCTCAAACGTTGGAAGATTTGTGAACTTTTGTCCTACCGGAAGATAGATAGGAAATCTACCGGGCCGTTGATTCTTTTGCAAGCCCAATCTCTTTGCGGTCTGGGCCGGGCTATTCTTTTCCCTAGGCTTCATTGTGATTGATTGGGCCAACGGAGGCTGAATTTGGGTGCTGGGTTTATTTATTTGTTGAGTAGCTCAATTTTCGTACAATTAGTCGAAGCCAAACTAGCAAGCAGACATGTGAATCAAGAAGACAACATCGAATGGTTGAGTAAACAATAAGGATGCCTTGAAAATGCTTAAAAAAATCATGCTCAATATATACAAACATATCTGTGATCTTCTTTCAGCAATATAGCTCTCTTTATTTTCAGCATGTACTGTTCTTCAAATTAAACATCTTTAGTTCATGGTAACGGCATATCGGATGCGATTGCAATTAATTCTCATGAAAATCTACAGCAAATGGGCGGTTGAACTGAATTTTGCAATTGTACAGCAAGCACCCAATTCACTGCCTACCTAGCCACTAAGGCCTAGGGTAGGCGTTGATGCCTGACCTGCCGTCAGGGTTAGGTATGCATTTGTTGGCGCTAAATCCTAAACAGAGCTAAGGATGTGGGCCGTCCGAAGAACCCAGCAGCATCAAAGCGTGGATGGCCACCCAACAAGAAGCTTCAAGGCCTAGGCAGCTAGGCTCCAAGAAAGGTCCAAATTGCACTGAGTCATATCGGGTTCCAGCTAGTAGGGCCGACCCGCCTGTGGGTCGGCCAGGAGGGATATTCCCATGTTTGGAAGAAGCTAAGACCCAGGTTTGTACCATGTCGAGTTAGGATTCATTGTAAATTAGGATAGAGTTTAGTTTCTTTTAGCAGCAAGCACGGCAGTGCTATCTGACGGTGCTTGGTACCCTCAGCCCACCACGGGGTAGCCCACAAGATGGTTTTAGAGATCGAGGGGGGTAGGCGAGTGGATTGCGAAGGTGTACAGAACGATGGGCACAGCGATGTAGACAGGTTCGGGCCGCTTGATCACGTAACACCCTACGTCCTGTATGAGGTTTACGTGGATTGTATTGAGCGCTGGAGCATCAAGAATGTGAGAGAGTCTTCCTGAGGTCCCTAGCCCCCTTTATATAGGTGAGGGGGCTAGGGTTACAAGCCAGCTAAGTAGGACTTAACTGATTACAATCCCATGATTGGGGGATCCGATATCCTCAGAGGATCTGTGTCTATCCTATCGGCCAGGCTAGCTTATCCGTCAAGCCATCAGACAGCTTGCTCTACAAGAGAAACCACTCAATCCACCTGCCAGGGCGCAGGTAAACCGGGCCCAGAGGGTACCTAGGGGCCCATGACGCCCACTGTTCACGGTCGTTATTTCACAATTTCGACCGTTAATTCTGAGGTGAATAAATGGGATATATATAAAGTTTTGTGCATTATTTACCTAACACTGATGAATTCCATGAGTTTTGGTGGTTTTCAATGTATCACAAGGAGTGCTCATATTCCATACAAAAGAAGACAATTTGGAGCAAGAGAGAATCAGCACAAAAGGTCTTGAGATAAGGTTTGCAAATTCCACCACTACAAAGTATCTCAAATGCCCTTATGGACAAAACCATTGCAAAGAGCTCGTCGAGATAATCAAAATGGAGTTTTGGTTCACTCAATTTGGATTCTAGATGCAAAAGTTACGGCCGTCGCAAGAATTGACAACGCTGAGAGGAATGGGCCATGGTCGCCCGGCCACCAACCTTGTCTGCCTAGCCATCACATTGGCCGTCCGGCCACTACCCATGGTTGCCCGGCCATCACCTTGGCTTCCCGGCCATGCTATATGGTTCCCCCAACACAAAGTTGCACGTAGGAGCCTATCACGTTCAAAATGATGAAGGAAATGAGAAAAACAAAGGCAAAGTGGCAATGGAGAGGCAGGCCGGCCAACTCACTTGGTCGCCCGGCCATCAGTCAGGGCCCAGGCAACTTCCAGCCCAGGAATATGGCCGTTCAGCCATTTCACATGGCCGCCCGGCCATGTCACTTGACAAATCCTTCAACCTGCATGCAAAGAAACACAATATGGGTTGAATCCAACCGGGGGATCAAGAATCCAATGCATCTAAGCGTCGGAAGGCCATTACACAAAGATCGATGACGTCAGCAATCTAGGGGATGGCTGCCCGACCAATGAGAGTGGCCGCCTGGCCACCCTTTCGGCTCATTTTCCACGTGCATCAACTCCCTCAACTATCAACCGAGTTGGGGAGTGAATATCAGCCGAAGGATCACACAAGTCGGTAAAATGGATGGCCGCCCGACCACGTGACTTAACTGTTTTACATGCAAACCGACTTGGGTGACTACTGCTGACCTTGGGGAATGAAGATCACCCATCGAATGCACAAAGGCGGTTAATCTAGTGGCCGCCCGACCACCCCTCATGGCCGCCCGACCATGCACAGTGGCCGCCCGGCCACCGACTTAGCTCCTCCACCGACCTTACCACTCCAATAAATAGAGGGGCACTCCCCCCCCCCACTCCAAAAATCTACCTTTCACCATGTAATCTCTCTCTCTCCCTCTTTAGGAGGTGCTCCACGGGTGGTGCCTCCACTCTAAAAATAGTGTTTAGCTAGGAGTTATAGTAGGCTCTGCTGTTTCGGAGTCAGTCGGAATCCTCGGTAATGTACTTCGTGCTTCCTTTCCTATGCATTACTTTCCGATTAATGACAAGTGCAAGTACTTTACTTTCCTACTTTATGCACTTATCTTCTGCTCTGGTTAGTTACTCGCTTGGTATGTATGCAGCTATTAAGCACCTTTTTCCTTTTGGGCATGCCAAGTTTGAGGCCTGAGTTGTGCAAAGTTAGATTTGATTGATCGTTGTTATGCTTGTCGATGCTACAATTCAACCCTAGACTTAGACGCTAGGCTCTGGTTAGTTCTTCTCATCTAGCTAAGGACGAACTATTGTTGTTCAAGCTTCGCTTGAACACGTTTGTAGCGTGCCATCCTCTCCACGCAGCTTTGCTTGGTAGCCCCACTCGGTGACTGCGTGTGATGTGCCTGTGTAGTCCAGGCCCATTGCTCGGGAGGCCCGTAGGTGTTAGCCAGACTCTCTTTCGAGACCTACTATCTACCCCCTGGTACCCTCGAGACTCTAGAATTTCACTCGACGCAAGTCATAACTCTGCTGAGATCCTTTCGACCCTTAGCACGGATAGCTCTTGTATGCTAGCAGAGATAGAAGACCGCACCGCAGTCTCTAACTCGTTGTCCTCTTAGCTTTACCAGTTTTCTTGCCAACAGTGCTTGGCTTTTATCCCATGGTGATTGGTATCAACCTTTCCTAGCTATCGGTTGACACGAGTGAGTAGTAACAGTTGGATGAATGATACTTTGATATCTCTATCTCAATGCTTCCCTGTGGATAAATACGATACCTTGAAATACTCCCGGGTGAAAGGCTATAGCGGTCTCCATGCGCTTGCGGAGTAAAATCCAGTAGGCTAAGAGCCACCAACAAGTTTTTCTGGCACTGTTGTCAGGGAAGTGCTGAGTTAGAATATCTTTCTGTTATTCATATTTTTGTTGTTGCTCTTTCTTTTTATTTGAAAATCCAAGAAAATAGAAAAACAGAAAACCATCTCTTTAACTTTGCTCTATCCATTGAGTAAATCTTGATCATGTTTTTCATGCTACATAAAGTTTATAGTGCAACACGGTTTATCAAACATAGCTTGGGCCCTGTGTGTGCCCAGAGACTAATTTTCAAATTAAGCGTGGTGCTTAGGTTGAGTTAGCCTCTTTTTATCAAACGATGTGTCGGGATAAATGAGCTATGTGTAGACTTTTGTAGTGATGTTCCGCTCATAGTTCATGAGCCGTGATTCTTGAACTAGCCGGTTCGCTCAAGTTCAATGGAGATACAAATTCCAGGCGTTCAAAATTCGACCCCTTTTTTTAGACAGGATTGAGTAAAAATTGGGAGATGAAAGTCATAGTATAGCAACATGGTTTGTGCTATGTGTTGATTGAGAATTTTTGCCAGCGCTTGGTGAACAACGGGCCCGGTGACTAATGCTCTTCATACATATTTTGGACCCTTGTATATGTTGTACACTAACCTGTTGCAGGAGGCATTCATTCCCCACACGAGATGAAAGGCCCTATGGCCGACACTCTCGTGCTCAACCTCTTGTGGGCTGTCTAGCCCCTTTCTTGGGAAATGAAAGCATCGTGATATGTATACCAAAGTAAATGGTGGTGGTGAACAATGGAGAAATCTTGAATAACATCCGCACCACAACAACACACCACATCAGGGTGACATGAGAAGGCGTGTCACATTATGCTATCATCCATTGCTTGAAGTTGCAAGCTAGTAGACCACCGGTCTACTGCCCCATGGGTAATCTGCGTGCCCAATGGAGTTGTGGTGTAGATCCCAAAAGCGGCCGGCATAGACGTCTCTGATTGCGGAAGAGCTCCGTCTTAAGCACCATAAAGGCAAACACAATGACTACCAAGCAAGGTGAGGAACGTCGGCATCATGACGTGCAGTCGATGATTGTGTGGCACAAAGGCAGGCAACGACTGGTGGCACATGTCATGCACGACAAGTACCAGCCTAAGAAAAACATGATAGGGAGCAAGTTTGGAATCAGCATTCAATGCAGAAACCAAGCTTGGGGGAGAAAATTGTCTGGCATTTGACAAGCAATCTGTGGCAATGAGAAACAACCTACATTACCACTCCTACGAAGCAGCACTCACGCCCGCTACTCCAACACTCCAGTTGACCAACCATGGAGAGAAGGAGAAAAAAGTTCTTCGTGAATCACATCCTCCGCGATGCCAGAACTGATGGACCTCTCAGAAGGTACGTCCTCAGTTGAGATGGAGATTTTAGCATCGATACATGCTCGATGAAGGTAAACCCCTCTAATAGCTATTTTTAGCATTCTCTTCTTAGAGGTTGCTATAAAGTATAAGCCTGTTAGTGAAAGCTTGCTAAAGACTCTACAGCCATAGGATCTACTTGTAGTGCTGTCTAGCTACCATGCCCCACCTTGTTGAGTACTTGTTAGGTAGACAACTGCACGTGTCAGATCCTAACATGCAGGGGAGGTAGAAAGAGGTTTTCCGGAGATCATGGCAAAGGATGAAAAGGCCATCATGGACCCATTTCCTGACATCCTGGGTGTCTCTCTATACCATGATTGGACAATGCCTTCCACTAGAAACAAAGGAAAATCAAAGCGGAAGTTCGTCATACATAGACGAAGATGTGCTCTCAACAAAAAAGTTGTTTCATCACACCACAAGAGTCAAGCTTGGGGGAGGGGGGGATATGCCAAGCTGCACCCATTCTCTGACCCAACCCCTGAGAGGAAAGACCTCGATATTCAACCTATGACAACGTTTGAGCGCTTGAAGAAATTAAAATGCTCTGCACTGAGTTGAGTAGAGTGTTAACATCGATTATTGAACCACATCTCAAGGCTAATAATTCCACCACACAAATTAGTATTGGAATGCACCACATCTCATGGCTAATAATTATTGAAAAAAGCATCAATATACTAAGAAACGAGCACTCCAGCACTGATGAGCACAGGCCAAAGCAAGATCCTGGGAAGCAAGGACGATGAGATCAACAACATGAGAATGGAGAGACTCGTGAAATACCCCCTACCTTTTCGGTGGTGTAGAACCCGGCGGGGCCGCTGCCAACGACGCAGACATGGAGCGGCTCCGGAGCGGAGGCAGAGAAGCCCCTCGTCGGTCCATGGACGAGCAACGGCCGTAGCTTCCCCACTGCGCAGGAGAGAATCTGCAGCCCGCTGACCATCTCGAGAGCGCCTTGTGGACCAGCGGCCATGCTACTCTGCCTGTACCAGACGACGACCGCCGGCGGCGGCGGCGACGACGAGTAGCTCTGGTGGACTTCCTGTCTGCCGGGTGGTCGGGTGGACGGCGTTGAGGCCACTGATTCTTTTGCAAGCCCAATCTCTTTGCGGTCTGGGTCAGGCTATTTTTTCCCCCTAGGCTTCATTGTGACTCTGGGAGGCTGAATTTGGGTGCTGAGCTTATTTATTTGTTGAGCAGCTCAATTTTCGTACAAGTATAGTCGGGAGACCAAACAGCCGTCTCAAAAAAAAAGGGAGACCAAACAGCCAAACTGTGAATCAAGAAGACAAAACGTCCAATGATTGAGAAATGAGAAGGATGACTTGCAAATGCTTCAAAAAAATTTCATGTTCAATTTATTAAAACATATCTGTGATCTTTTTTCAGCAATACTGCTCTCTTTTGTCTGAGAACTTGGTGCAACTTTGCACCATCGGATTTTATTCATTGGCTTTGGATCTCATTGCCAAGACACTGGATTTCATAACTTCGGGTTTCCTTCATTGGTTTCGGAATTTATGACTTCGGATTTCATAACTTCATCGTCTCAAAACATATGAGTCTGACATTCAATGGCCTCGGATTTTATAGCTTCGTCATCTTAAGTATTTGAGCCTCATATTTCATAATTGCATCATCTCAACCATATAAGCTTCAGATTTCATTGGAGCTTCGAAGTTTAAGTATATAAGCTTTGGATTTGAAGAATTTGGTGTAATCTATACACCTTCGAATTTCATAGCTTCAAAATATGAAACACATGGGCTTCAGATTTAATGGCTTCGGCTCAGCGTTGATTATCTTTTTAACCCAGATAAGTATTGTCAAGTACCTCTATAAGTTTCGAGAAGAAACCATCCTTTGAAGCATAACATGTTCTTTGTAATGAGCACTTTTTCGTGCCCTTCAGCAAAGCAGCCATAACTTTTTCATACAGACTCGGAATAGGGTAAATATGTACATTTCGGAAATCTGTAGAAAAATTCCCATCTCGTCGTGATTGGCGATGCTGGTTTTGGCAATCTCAATTTTTTGAAATTTGGCCCAGAAGATCGAGTTTTTGGGCTCCGAAGTTTGTGAGTTTCGTTTTGTTAAATAATTCTTACTAACCCAGAGCTAAGCCATTGGTTCCAAATATGCAGGTGTGAATTTAGGTTCAATGATAAGTTAACACTTTCGTACCTTTTCCATGCGAGTGTTATTAATCTCTATGCTTTTGGACTGCTCATGCATATACTACATTTTATTACATAAACTGTTTATTCTTTGAACTTTGCATAACCTTCAAATATGGAGTTCAGCATAATATTGTACATGTTTATATCATGCTTTACATGCATTATTCAAAGTTTAGCTTCATATTTTCATATCTAACTTCAAAATTATATCTTTCATGACATGCTCGTCTAAATTAACACTCCCAGAGAATTTCACCACCTCTTTAGGATCGATGTTTCTAAACAGGCCATGATGATAGTAGAAATAAATAATTCCATCTAAAAATGAGATAGTTATAGCCAAATAGGCGGTAAAGAAACTAGCATTCCAAACGCCATATACACGTTGCTGATTAGTTAATGCATAGCTACTGCAATATTTGAGTGAACACCAAGAATCACTAAGATAAGTTAAAACAATATTTCTGAAATGTGGCACAAGGAGTAACAATAGAAGTCTTCATACCTCTCCAGGAATACCAAGTGACCTATCACTTTTTGCACCATAAGCAAGAACAACCAGTTGATCAGTAAGTATAGTCTCAACCAAATACCTATATAAGTTCTGGATAAAGTTGTAACTATCACACCCGGTTTTAGAAACAAAACCAGATGACACTATATGTGTGCCCAGGATTAATTTTCCACACATACAGTCGACTTCATTACTGAATATCTAAAGACAGTGCTTTATATAAACGAATAAAACTTACAGGTGACAATAATGTCTTTATCAGAGTACAGTGGAAATCTATTTCACGTAGTGAAACTCCATCTTCACAGGAAGTTTGACTAAGGGCACGTACGCTTAAACACCTTGTAGACTTCTGGATCCACTTCGTCTTCAAAGCATCGTCAACTTGGATAGAGCGGAGCTATATTGTTTGAGATAGCAAGGGTGAGTACATGGCGCACTCAGCAAGTATTCCGTGTAGGATAAAAGTGGACTGGCTTTATAGTGAACAGGTATAACCGTAACATTTAGTTGGTCAAGTTTTTAATACTACAAATGATTAGCATAACCCAATCCCATAAAAATGATTAGCATAACTCAATCCCATAACTGAAATAACAATAAATATATGAAAATATACCACCATCATACCACATCATCCCATTGTCATCCATCATTACCATGAAATCATTTTCCTTTGAAAACGCTAATCTGTGAGGGTCCAGGCCGCTCTTAACCATGAGCACGGCTGATATATCAGTTTGAAACACTCTCGAGAGGTTGTATATCTTTGCGCACAAGTCATGATTACCATATGCATAAGGGTGGATCAGACCCCATATATTCATTACCTTAGATGAATCGGCAGGGTTTCATTACGCTACCTTTACAAAGAATTCCTAGAGTGTAGCCGTCCGTTCCAGGTTACCGCTACACAAGCATAAAAGTCCCCTCCCGAAGGGTGACCGACAAAAACCAAATAAACCAAACTGCACGCACTCAGGAGAGCGAGTCCTATACCCGGCAACGCCCCTCATACGCCATGTTTCAGGTAAGCAAACCACCCGCTCTAGTTCATCTAATTAATCAGTCAAGGATGTCCCATTCCATCCCTTGTGGTTGTGCTGTTTTCCTATGTGGTTGTTCGGTGAACCGATCCTTAGGGTGAAGCACTTGAGCAAAACCCTCAAAAACATGCTCAAGTCCCCATGTTGCAAAGTAACCAAGCTTTCATCATCATTATACCATTAATTAATCAAGATTAACAACATGAGTAAAACTTACTGAGCGCTAACATTATTCAACACATCACAACCCTCCCATAGGATGAAATATTGACAGGAAATAAGTGGCTAGTCATCCTTATGTTGAGCATGTTTGGCTGTGCGATAAAGTAAGTTTTTAATGTGAATAGGACATAGGTCAAAGAATACTTACCTTTATTCCCAAGTATATAACTGCTCAAAGAATCTACTGTGGAACTTGGCAGAACTTGCTCTTCACAAACTACGATCAATGTAGCTCTTGTATTTATCTCTAAAGATTGTGCATGGCTCTCATTCCATACGCGACAAGTATCCAAGACAAACAACATGCAAGCAAACACACATATATATACATAAGAAAACAATACAACAATCATAGAAAAAGATTTTATAAAACACGTGCTAAAAAGAGAAGGCTCCGCGCTACGGTTTCGTGAGCGAAAGAAATGTAGAAAATGGAGCTACGATTGAAAAAGAGACAACTAACGGAATATCTGCATTATTAGACACATAAGAACCTATATACTAGGTTTATTTTATTTAATAAAGATCATGTGCAAGATATTTTAGAGAAACATCTAAGTTAGATTTAATTCATATCATGCTCGAATTGAAAATCATATTTAAAACTAGTCATATTTTTATTTATAAATATTATGTATAGGTTGAATCGGTTAAACATTTAATTATAAAAGATAGCATATAGAGCATATAATTGGAGCATAACATGTGTCGAGTTTACACTAAACCAGTTATAAAATAAGTCACATTAAAATCTATATTAATCATATTAGCATTTATTAACAAAAGGCAGAAAGTTAAACCTAGGTCTCTTTTAATTAGAAACAAAGTTAAATAAGAAAACATTAATCAAGGTAGCATTAACTTTAATATGTAAAATATTTTACATTGGAAAACAGCATTGCTAACACGTAGACAACGTTAAAACGAAGCTAACGCAGCTTGAATGGGTATAAACGGAGCTAAAACGTAAAAGATCCGAATAAAACAAGATAAGAGGATTAAAATATAGAAGATTTGAATCTATATGGACTAAACCGTGAAAACCAGAACCTAATCGTGACGAATCTGGACTGCGCGTTAATTCTCGATGAGTACAGGGGCTTTTCCGCCAAGGCGCACTGGCGGTGGCTACGTGGCTCTTTGTGATTGGTTGGATTGGAGACACGCGGTGGCAACGGAGTCGCGGCCGTAGAAGATCGGCCGGATCTGGTGTGAGCGGCGTGCTGATCCGGTGCGGTGCCCGGAACACGGAATGGCAAAGGCGGACCAATCGTGACGCGACACGTGTCCAGGGAAGGGAAGGGGCCAGGCGTGCCTGCGCGCTCGCTTCTGCGGCGGAGGACGACGGCGGTGGCGCCGAAAACGGAGTTCACCGGAGAATCGAAAACTCACCACTTTCAAGGCGGTGGAAAAGCGGAGCATGCTCGAACTCATGCATGGCTCATACGCGCCTTCACCTCTCCGGTTTTTTTCTTTTTTTTTTAAACTTTTTCCCACTATAAAAAATGAATTATAGCCGGCGAGAAAAAGTAATTGAGAACGGAGGAGAGTAGCAATAATATACAAACATGCGATCGGCGTCTATCTTCTTCCACAAAACAATAAGCTAGTGAATAGTGATGATCTATCAGTGAACAATTTGCGCGGAATTATATATGTAGGTCCCACTTACATCCATAATCTACATCTGTTTATTTTTTTTCAGGAACATGCGAGCATGTATTTCGTTAAAAGGAGGATGATTTACATCTGTTACTCTCAGTTGGTAGCGGATCGACAACTGTTCAACTGAGGGTGTGGCTACGATTACAACCGGTGATTGTTTGGTGAACCCTAGTTCTCCAGTAGGGCCTATCTCACCTATACTCCTAAATTATTAGTGGATTATTCCATCATTCCTATGATAAGTGATGTTTTATATATTCTCAGATAATTTCATAATTTACAACATGTAGAGACGGCGCATGTGCTCCTAATTAGCATATCAATTTATTCACGAATGCATTCAGTTTACTTTTTTTTGGGCTACTAGTTATTGTAGGAAGAATTTTAAATAAAAAAACAGCCGTTATAACAGAATATGTCACGTCAATACGTAGATAAGAACTTTTAAGCAAGCTTGCACGGGACCGGGAGTAGTAGCCATGGCACCATCAGAGAAAGCTTCCGTAATCTCCACTAGATTGTGCCGCTAGCTGCATTCACCAACCTGTAGCTCATCATCAGGCACTAGCAGTAGGGCAGCAGACAGCGAGTGGTGGTAGGGACGTAGGGTCGACGTGCCTAGCTCATGCATCATCCGGTTGCTTTTTATTTGCCGTGCATGCAAACATGCTGGTTGGTAAACGTGGGGCTTGCATGCATGCGGAGCTACCAAAACACCTGAAGGAGAGGCTTCGTGTGATTTCGCCGGTAGGTGTGCCTATCAGCCTATCCGACATGCTATCGTCCTCCCTACGTTAGTTCTTAATACTATAGGATAATTCTTTTTGCGAAAATAATAAGTACTAGGAAATTCTGATCGGACGAGAGACGAACTAGCTTTGTTTTTCCATCTAGCTACCAAAAGCATCTATTTTCATGCAGTGCTTTAATTTTTTTTCAAGGAATCGAGTTCCGTTAAACTTAACGTGCGGCTTAATCTCCGGCAACAATATCTTATCAACAGCAATTCCACATCAAATTCCACATCAAACAAGACCCCGAAAAAGATTACATCATAGCTGCTAATGCATGGGCTAGTTTGTTACATAAACGCGGACAATATTGAACGATAATAAGTGACTGTTGGTTAGCTTCACCTTTCACCCTATTTTGTTAGACCATCTCCAGCGGAAAGAGTATTACTGATTTTTTACTATTCCAACTACTCTTCTCTCTGTCCACGGTACAGCTACAGTAACAAATAATGTCAAACAGTAACAAACAATGTCAAACAGTACTGTAGACACTCCATATAGCACTTGGATTTTGCAAACACATTAATTCGGCTAGCGTTGCAAATGGGGCGGCCCCCACCCTGCGCCCACGTGGTCCACTAGGGCTCGTGGGCCACATGCGGGTTCCCTGCAAGCCCCCAACCATGAATGGAAAACTTGTCAACCCTTCTATTTGGACACAGCCATACGGAGACCCACCCCCGCAGCCCTACTCTTTGTCCTCCCGCAGCCGTCTCCCTTGTCTACGAGGGTGTGTGGATACGGAGGCTAAATTTTAACCCACGTCACATCAAATCTTTAGACGCCAGTTAGAAGTATTAAATATGATTTAATTAGAAAACTAATTACACATACGGGAACTAAACGGCAAGACGAATTTATTAAGTATAATTAACCCATGATTAGCAAATGGTTACAGTAGTATCACATTTGCTAATAATGAATTAATTA
This sequence comes from Paspalum notatum, assembly GCA_022530915.1. NCBI lineage: Eukaryota > Viridiplantae > Streptophyta > Magnoliopsida > Poales > Poaceae > Paspalum > Paspalum notatum. Next base: position 9,656,899 of record CM039691.1, read on the forward strand.
GGCATAAAAAATTTGTCCCGTCCTTTAGTCCTCATCTTTGTAATTAGTTTTCTAATTAAACTATATTTAATACTTCTAACTAACGTCTAAACATCCGATGTGACAGGAGCTAAATTTTAGCTCGATGATCCAAACACCCCCCTACCTCATGCTATCTTTTTCCTCGCGACCACCTCTCACCCCACAGCATGACACCTCCGCCTCCACCGACAACCTCCCAATCCGGCAGCGCTCTCGCCACAAAATCTGCCAAACGACCGCCACCACCGCACGACTCCCTCGCTATCGTCGCCCAACCCTCCAACCGTGTTTTCGAACCGCCACCGAATCCGCCGTCGTCTTCCCTCCCACGCTAACTTCGCCAGGTGGCTACGTCGGGCTCCTCCGCCGCCACTGCCTCCCCAGGCAGCGTAATCACCTCCATCGCCCTCCACCGCGGCCATTGCTAACTAAGATGGATCTATGCCTCCGCCACCGGCACCGCCCGACCGCCATCCTCCGCCACCTGCGGTCGGCGGCACCTCGCCATTCTACCGCCTCGATCCGTCACCACCGTCGGGCAGCCGGCCTTCCCGGCACCCTCTCTAAGACTAGAAACTACACAGGTAACTGTAACACCCTAAATTTTGCTATAAACAAAATCTTTTTGAACCAATTTAATTTGTTCATATTGTTTGATCATACATGACACCTCTTTTATTCTATGTGATTTCAAAATAATTAATTAAAAAGAATCATAGGAATCACATGTTTGAACTCTCATGTCCTTGCATATTTTTATTGGGTGTTTTGCAGTGTTCAAAGTTTGAATTTAAACTCATTTGCATCTCTCCAAAATTTCTCAAATTCCAAACAACCCAGGAAATTTTCCTTTTCCTCCTTTCCTTCTCTTTCTCCCTTTTTGGCCCGAGTCGGCCCAGTGGCCAGGCCGGCCCAGCTCCCTCTTCCCCTTCTCCTTTTCACCCCGCGGCCCAGCCCAGTCGGCCCCGCTTCCCCCTCTTCTCCTTCGCTCCCGCGCCGGCCCAGCGCGCCCCGCGCGGCCCGCCAGAACGGCCCAGTCGGCGCCGCCCTCTTCCCCCGCGCGCCCTCTTCCTCCCTCTCACTGACAAGCCGACCCCGCATGTCATCCCCTTCCTCTCCCTCTTTCCTTTCTCGGTCCGACGCCGGCGAGACGAGCTCGAGCCGCGCCTGCGCCCCGACCTCGCCCGAGTGTCACGCGACCGCCTCGCCCTTCCTTTCCCGCGCCCGCACTTTCTTTTCCCGGTCCTCGCCCGCGCCGTGCGCAGTACGGACACGGACAGAGTCCGAAGCCCGGACCTTCCTTGCCCCGTGCCGCCTTCCCTTTTCCCCCTCCGCAAGCCTCGGCGTCCGGGCTATAAAGGCTGCCACCCCGAGGCCCTAGCCATCGAACGCCCAAGCCCTAGACCGCCATAGTTGCCCACCGCGCCGCCGCCGGTCCACGCAGAGAGCCGCGGACGTCGCCTCACGTCGCCGACCGCCGTTGCCGCCTCACCGTGGTCCACACCCACACCAGCGCCTTCGCATTGAGGTATGGAAGCTAACTAACCCAATTCCGTCCTCAATAGCACCCTACACCGACGGCAATTTCTCGCCGGAGTCGCTCCACCACCCCGCTCCGTCGCGCGCCGCCTCCGGTCGATGCCCCGCCACCCGAACCCCTCCGGCCGCTTCGCACCACCGCCCGCTCGCCCGTGCGCCCGGTCCCTCTAGCCCTAGGCCCCGGAGCCGCGGAGTTCGCGTTCCTCCGGCGAACTTCCGCCGCGCCCGAAGGTCGCCGCCGGTCGACCCCGTCGCCGGACTCTTTTCCCCTCCGTCCGATCTAACCAGAACCATCCGATCTGGATCCAACGGTCCAGACCGCGAGACCGGAGTCAGATACCGGTCAGCGCCGGGTTTCTTGCTAAAGAGTCCCTGGGGTTTCTGAAAATTAACCCGCAGTCCAGATCTATTAGATTTAGGTCCCTGGATTTACGGTTTAGACCCTGAGTTTTTGGGAAATCAACCCGCGGTCCTGGTCAAGCCTGGTCAGCGCGGAGGTTTTGCGAGAAAGACCCTGAACTTCTTCTAAATTAACCCGCAGTCCTATTTATTTACGGATAGGTCCAGGTTTTCGCAGTTTAGCCCCTGGAGTTTCAAATTCTCTTTATTTTAAGCCCTTAATCTTATTTTATGCATATCTTTTGCGTTTTAACTCCGATTTGAACGATTCTTGAACCTACGGAATCGTAATAAAGTGTAGATCAATTCTAAAACCTTTTTAACTTCTGTTTATGATGTTTGGTGTACTGTTTTAGTCAAGTAATGCTCATTGCTTGTATGTATGCAACGTGTAGCCGACGTTCCGTCCGAGTTTGTCGATAATCCATCTTGGGAAGTTCCTGAGCAAGCTTTTGCTGAGGAAGGCAAGTATTCTTTGACCCATGTCCTATTTACATTAATTACACAATCTAGAGCCCAATTTGATTGCTCCTATTAAGGATGACTAGCTTCATATGTCTTTATATGATTATGAAACTTGGGATGGGCTGTGATGTGTAGATTAATGCTATCGCTCAACATCTTTATATTCATGCTGCTAATCTTGTTTATTAATGATGAACTTGATGATAAAAGTTTGGTCTTAGCAACATGGAGACTTGGGCATGTTTTGTTGGTTTTGCTCAAGTGCTTCGCCCTAAGGATCGGTTCGCCGAGCGACCACCCAGGAAAACAGTACAACCACAAGACTCACATGGGCACTGGGCTTGACTGATTAATTAGATGAACTAGAGTTTTGGCTTACTTTCCTGAAACATGGCGTATGAGGGGTCTGGGGGATATGGGACTTTGCCCTTTGCCAATGAGGTGCAGTTTGATCTGTCACCCTTTGGAACGGAACTCTCATATCTTTAGTTAACTGGAGTAACCTGTAACGAGTGGGCCACAACTCTAGGAATTCTTTGTAAAGGTCTCGTAATGAAACCCTGCCGATTCATCTAAGGTATGAATAAATGGGGCTTTGCAAACCTCGGGCACAATGGGAATCATGACTTGTGGGTAAAGTTGTACAACCTCTCGAGAGTGTTTAAAACTGATATATCAGCCGTGCTCACGGTTAAGAGCGGCCTGGACCCTCACAGATTAGAGTTTCAGCTTCAAGGTGAATGGCTCATGGTAATCATGGTAATGATGATGGATATGGTTATGGTTCATGCTTATCTTTTAAATATGTTTCTCTGCCTTTATAATAAAGGGATGGGTTAACGCTAATCATTGCTAGTAATTAAAACTTGACTAACTAAAAGCAATTGCTATGCCTAACCACTATAAAGCCAGTCCACTTTTATCCTAAACGGAATACTTGCTGAGTGCGTTATGTACTCATTCTTGCTTGTTTTATACCCGTTGCATCCATTGCAACCGCTGCTCAGATCCAGAAGGAAGTTGTGGTGATCCTAACCAGGAGTTCCAGGACTACGACGAGTTCTAGGCTGGTGTGCCATCCGTCAGTTGCCTGTGGATCACGGTCGTCTTCCGCTGTCGTTTAGTTAACTCGTTTTCGTTCAGATACTCGGTTTCGTTAAAGACATTTATGGTCTGTAATAATGGTTATTACTCTTAAGTAAAGTACTGGTTGTGCTATTTACTTTTGTTTATGCTGTGTATGTGGTTAAACTGATCCTGGCACATACATGGTTAGCACTTGGTTTTGTTTCTAAAACCGGGTGTGACAGTAACCCCCACCCCACCCCCGAACGCTAACCTCACCGGCCGGTTTCTTCTTCTTTTTTTTTTTTTTTTTTTTTTTTTTTTGCTATTTTTTGTATCTTCCTCTTCCGACCAAACCAAACTTCCATTTATGGAAGGATCTCGGGCTAAGGCTAAATCAAGAGGGGTCTTGATTTGGCTTTTGGGTTTGTATTTATACATTTCATTATCGGAAATAGGGGCGGGAATGGATCATGAAGCCAGTATCACAGGATAAACGTGCAAAAAAAAAAAAAAAAAAACGGGTGCTGGGCTGGTGGCCACAAAAGTTAAGTGCCATTACATGCATGGTCGTCTAATAAAGCTCTCAACGTAGCGACATACGAGGTCTATGACTGTATCTCCTAGACCTGATGATTATATTTTTCTTGGGTATGGAAATGTCGAGCCGTTTTTCAGACGGTTCAAGCCACGAATTAAACTAGCCGTACGTGATAACGTCTACGGTCTTGTCTAATTTTTTTTGTGCAAATCAATATAATAATGCCGCACGTTTCCACGTGTATTTCAACTTAATTATCGGCTGTTTCCTAGCTATATTAATTATTGTATATCCAATCAAAGAAAATTATACTAGAAAAATCTACTATTTAAAGTACTAACTGCGACTGATTTGTCTTGAGAATCGAGTTCTGCTTGTGGACAAAAACGCGCATATGAGAGATTTAATTATAAGACTTAGACTTGCGTTTAAACTTCTTCCAGAAGTTAGTATTCGAAGCTAGACGCCTATCTTAGCTTTCATGAATGAGACTAAGCATGAGCTCGTATACATAGGAATGTTCAATACAGTTGACGAAAGTCGGATACTTACAAGAGACTGAGTGAGTGACTTACGCGCTAGTCGGCAGTCAATGCACCATAAGTCCATAACGAAGAAGTGAATGTTTGCATGAGCATGACTTCATCCTGAGATCATTAATTTCGAGAAAAACCATACATTTTGCCACTATAAGCGGGGGTTTGTTTAGACAAACAAAATGCATACGTTGAGGGTTTTATGGATTGAGGGTTTTTTAATTGCAGCAACATTTTTTTTAAATGTGTATTCCCTCTGGTCTTCAAATACTTGACGTTTTGGACATGATCTCACGTACCAAAGAATAATTAAATAGTACTGTTCTTTTCTATAGTACCCGTAATAAAAAGAGGTCGTGGTTCCATACCAAAACATCAGAGGACGGTAGACTACATGGTTTTGGTGCATCTCCTAAGGCTCTCTAAGCCGCCTTTCAAGTCCTCAAGGAGTCTTTATTTTTGCCATTTTTTACTGCCAAAATTTAACGCTCACACCGTACTGAAAGAGGTAACATATGTAGTCGTACCAGTAAGTTTGCAAACCTACCAAAGATGGACTTAAACATAGAGCCACACAAGAATATTTTATTGCTGATGGCACTGATATGAACTTGGAGCCACCATTAGAACTATTGGAAAGTTAAAAAATGATAAATTCATGGATTTTATGGTTATTTAATTATTATAGTAGCATATTAATTTTGATGTAAATTCTAAATTTAAGAGTTGTTCTATTTCGCTTTTCATAATGTGAGAGATGGTAATTTATATGTAAATTTGTGGAGTTACTTTAGACTATATGTATCATAAAGGCCTAAAGCTCAAGTTTAAGGGATTATTTCATATTATCTTTTATAGTGATAGATCAATGTGAGAAATATGGATGCAAACTTAGGAGATCGGCTTTTTTTATAATAGAAGATAAAGGTTATGTTTTAGAAAGCACAATGGATCCAATTGCTATTATGATTAGATTCTACCAAATTGTGGCTAAATATTTCTTGAGATGTCATGAGTTAATAAGAAATGATATTAGAACAGAAATAAGCAACTTATATCAGAGGCTTTTTATATCCCCTAAATCATCATACAGAAATATTATTGGTTCACCGTCAAAGCTCAATACAGTGCAACGTGTTGTGCTAGTATATCCGCAATATCGTTTTTACAGCTATTACTAGTTGAATGCCCCCAACCATAATGCCCCACGCATTATGGAACTCAATAATAGTATAATTAATCAAATTCTATAAAAGAGCAAGTTTAGTTTTCTATAAAATTTTATAACTAAGTTACGTACTAACAAAGTTTATGTGGACTCTCATTTCTTTCTTTTACATTTTACGACCTCATTTAAAAAAAAACAATAGTATAAAACTAGAAAACTCAAACTTACGCTATCTCCGCAGGCTTGGTTCATGATTATATTTGAAAGGATCAAGATGTCCAAAAGGGATGGTGAATTAGATTTCTAATTTCGAAACTCAAAATTAAATCCTATCACACAAGTCACAATTCACCCTAGTGCCTAAATAAGTGATCCTAATGAATTACACGCACAAAAAGGTTTGCAACCTAGAGCCAAGCATGCAATTCTAGAAAAGTAAAGTGCGGAAAGTAAATGCGGAAATGTAAAGAGAAGACACAAGGATTTGTTCCCGAGGTTTGGGGAGACATACGGTCTCAACCCCCTACTCCTCGTTTGGCGCCCCTCGCAAGGCTTTGCTCTCGTGGGCTCCTCATAAGGATCCCAGCCTCAAACCTCTCGTCAGGATCCTGGCCTCAAACCTCGCAAGGGATGAGGTTGGCAAAGTGACCTTCGCAAAGGTCAAGCAACCCCTTGACCCGCGGACCAAGTGTTCTCTTCTTGATGTAGCCCTTCTCCGCTCCGGACCGGCGAGCTTGAGCCGGTTACAATCCCTTCGCAAAGGGCTTGCTCCGCTTCTCCCACAAGCTCCGGGAGCTCGCGGAACGCACGACCGCAGCCGTCTAGGTGATCGCAATCACCAAGAGTAACAAGCCTTGGCTTCACTTGATTCAACCCCAATCAAGGAGTTCTCTTCCCTTCGAGTCTCTTGCCCAAAGCTCAAGATTTAGTGTGGAATTGGTGGTGTAGGTGACCTTTGAGTGTATGTGAGTGTTCCTGAGTTGCAAAGGTGGTAAATGAGGGGAAGGTGAGCCTTTAAATAGGGTGGAGCTCCAAAACTAGCCATTGTGGAGCTCCAACCGTTTTTCTGCGTACCCACCGGACAGTCCGGTGCGTTGCCACGGGACATTCCAGTGGTATGTAAAATTCAAATTCCCGTTTCGCGCCAAGGGCCTTAGAGCCACCGTACCGGACAGTCCGGTGGAGAGTTTAGCGTAGGCCACTCAGCTACCCCTCAGTTTATAACGTCCGGTGGTGAGCCACCGGACAGTCCGGTGGGCTGTTTTGCCTGGGACATAAGGAAACACAGCCCTCAGTTTATATCGTCCGGTGGTGGCACCAGACAGTCCGGTGGCTATTGAAGCTCAGCCGAACGACATAACCTCAGCACTAAGTTTTTGCGCCACCGGACTGTCCGGTGGCATAAAAAACTGGTTTTCAGCGCTGTTTTCAAACGGAGTTTTGTAAAGTTTTTCGAATGGCTTTCTCTTGACTTATTCGACAAAGGAGAGTGTGTTTTAGCATGTTTTAAGATGCTTGAGCTTTAGGACATAGATGCACTCGAAAGTTAGAGAATTCTCGAATTGAAGTGACTCAAGTTACTCACCTTAACCCCTCTTGATAGTACGGCTCGACTAAAACTAGCAAAGAGGAAACTAAGTGCCCTTCTTCATCTTTTGGCACTTAGAGCTAGGAAAACACCCAATCTTCTTGCTAGCTCGATCAAACCACAAACCGTCCAATAGAATTTGAAATTAGGGATCTCTTTTAATCAACCAAAGAGCTCAAGTACTAATATAAAACCATCAAAGCATGAACTCATTAGTAAACGACATTAGGTTGTCATTAATCACCGAAACCTCTACCTTTTAGGGTTTGTTTCTCACAATTTTTTAGATAATGGAGTGATCTCTGCAAATGCATACAACCTGTTTTTACAAGTGTCTTAACCATAATGTTGGTCGCAAATGACAAAAGGAACGACAATATAAAATTAAAAGCATAGTCTTTTATTGCTTCTCCATCCATTATTAGTGAAAATCTCTAATGCAACGACCTCCAATGTCTTGCTCGTCATGTGGATGGTCTCCCTTTTGGTTTCATGCTGCAACAATAATGCCCAAAATCGCAGCCAACATGCTTCCCTGAAGATTGCCTGTATAAAAGAATTGCACCTTTTTTCTCAAATATTTGGTCGTTACGTGTGCACCAAATTGCCCACAAGAGAGCTGCCACATAAAAAAAATCAGATTTCTATCATTCTTCCCAATGCCTGTTAACCAATGCTCAAGCAATGCTTGGTTCATGAATATGGCTAATAATTGTTTCAATTAAAACATTCAAATAAAAAAGCACACTAATTCAATCTTCATATAATTAAAAAAATAAATAATACCATTTTTAGTGTCAACGTGCCAGATGCACGTGTATTTTGACCAGTAAGTTAAATATTTGGGTGATGTATATGGAAGCAGTCGAGCAGATGCTACTGGCCAAACGGTGACAGTATATACTGTAGTTCACGGAATCACGGACAGTGTAACATCCATATATACGTACTACGTCGGTTAGTGCCAGCCATCAGTTCGAGTTGTGATCTATCTTGGTTTGTGTGATTGTCCTTGCATCTCGAGATTGATCACCAATACTGACGAGCACTAGGTTCCAAATTATAGGGTTCATTGTTCATTCATGGAATTTTATTGTGGTCGGCATTGCATGTATGTATAGTTCTCTTTGACCTGTATCTATTGGGTGTGGCTAGCTGCTCTTGGAGCTAGAGGACGCGTGTACGTGTGTGTGCGCGACTCTATGTCTACGCTGCTGGGATCGATCGGAGTCGTCGTCCAGAAGCTATATATATATGCATGCATACGCATGCAAAGCAGCTGCAATGACTTTTTATGCATGCATCAAGATCCACTGAAAAGAAAAAACAAAAAACCGCGTCTTCAATTCTCTAGCTAGCTCGAAAGCAGCTTTGCAGCTTGCAAGAGAGTGACATTGCAATAATGGCCGTGCTTGCTTGCACGAAAGTCAAGGCTGATGATATACACATGACAAGATTTGTGAGTATTATTTCAGATTTCATGTGACATGCATCTTTTCAAAGGAAGAATGAGTTCAACTAAATAAATTATTTTTGCGTTGCTTGTGTGTAACGAGTGTCACCTATATGGCTATGTATGAAAACCTATCTATAAGCAATGTTCCATTGATAGCGTGGAATACGATAGTTGCCCTATCAGAATCAGGAGCATATGTTACTATAAAGGGATGATCTCTCTTCTTTATTGCCCTTCATTCGGTGTTTTTTGTCATAGAAAAAAAAGATGAGATGTGGCTATCAAATTAAACTCTTTGTTTATTATTCATCAAATATGCCACATGGTGTGAAAATATAAGAAATAAAAACCAAATAAATACTGCTAGTCGTAAAATATGTTCATATTCTAGTAGTTGCCAAAAGCGAGTGAGTTGTCATATGCGACACACATATCGCTCTCTCAAGATCGATGTGGGGGCGATTCCATTGCGTAAATCGTAATGGTGGTACCAAAAGTTGGTGACGAACGCAAACCCTCTTCCTCCCCCCTCCCCCCTCCCTCATACCTCTGCTAAGGTCCCACTCTTCACCTCCGCAAAGAGCGTTGTCGCTGAATTTATGCTCCCTCTAGCAAAAAAAAAAAGATGGGCCTTTCTGTGGTAGTTATGCTCGACGCCACCGCACCCATGTGGCCTCTTGTTGATGTTGATGCGGGCCTCTGTGTAGGTGTGGTTGCCAAATCTTCTCTTTGGTCTCCACTCTCCACACACGGCTGGTGGCCGCCCTTTCTCTAATGTCACAATGCAATGGGCTATCACGTTCCACTCTGGCATCCTTTTGGCCACCTGTATGGACTGGTACAAGGAGGTGGGCATATTTATCGTATGGTCACCACCGCTGCTGGTGGCCTCCCCCCTTCCCTGGTTTGTTTGGGTTGGACATGTTTTGGATGATGGTTTTGTATGGCTCTTGTGATTTCCCTGTGACAATTATCATTGACCTTGACTTGGGTGGAATTGACATATGTGCCATGTGCGACCTTCAATTTTTTGTGTTCTTCTTGTCGCCATCGCATTGCTACATTGCTTGGGATGTCATTTTTCCCCATGGGTCGGTGTTGACGGCATTTAAGGACGTCGAACCTTACACTCCAAGCGACAGTATCGATGTAGCCTTTTCCTGAGATGAGTATCAAGGGTTTTGTTAATCCGTAGAAAACTAGGTTTAAACTACTATTAATTAAGGACTAATCAATTACTAACTATCTCATAATAGATCTAACAAGCTAAATATAAAAGAGATAATATAATAATGAACTAGGTCTATAACTAAACTATAGTATCAACTACATCAAAGACGAGCTTAGCAAGAAGCCAAGAACAAGCAAAATCAAGATAAGCTAACACGGTGAAAGGATTAGCAAGAGATATGAGACAAACTTCTTATAAACCGAGAACCACCCTAAGGATAGATCTAACATGAAACATAGAATAAACATAATTATGAATGTCACAGACTTGCTCGAACATTTCTCCCGCCCATGTCATGTAGAACGAGTTAATCGATGAACTAGTAAGCCCAAACCATATATAAGCATGAGCAGATTCAATCAACCAATCAAGGTAAAAAGATCTACTAATGGACATGTGGAATATTCATCCTAGACAGGCACATGTGGAGATGAAACACCGCAAAGACATGGATTAAATATCATGTATAAACAAAAAAAACTCAATGCTTAAAGACAATTTCATTGATCAAACTCAGGTTTATCATAGCAAAATAAGAAGAACAAGGAGTTTACTCGAGAATCATCGTGAATTTGAAGAACAATGTTGTCAATTTTGATGACTTGAATCACATATCAAAAGATGAAATCAAGGCTCCATGGGAAGGCCCTAGGTCGGCGGAGCCAGACCCCAAGGGGTCAGCCAACCCTATGCCCTCCTGCCTCTCGCTTCCTTCTTTTCTTGAGAACTACTTCTCGGTGAGTCTTGCAAAGTTGGATCCTAAACCCGAGCTTTGGATTTCCATTTGCTTCAAATTAGATGCCATCTGCCCCTTGGGATCCCTCGTATTTATATATATGAAAAATCCTAGATCGGTTTGAGATGGCTTCTATGATCTATTTATATCTATACACATGTGTTATGGAAGATTCTAGCTTGTACATATGCATCTTGCTTGGAGACGAAATTGAAGTCCTCCCGAAATCCCACTTTCCTTATTCTACACCATTAGTGCTTTGACCATAACCTCCTCATCTGAAGTCCAAATAATGTAAGTTCAGACACTAAATAGTAGAGCTTGAAGAGATCTACCACTTTGGTATTCAAATGTTCTTCATTTGACGTCGTTGAGGCCTTCAAATATGACTAACAATGTGATGTTGTCCTAAATCCCTCTCAAGATTAGCTTGCAGCTTGAGTTGATCATATAATAAACCTTCCTTATCTTCATCTTCTTCCATATACTTAAGGAATCCTTGACTTCCGGGACCTTCTTAGCTAGTGGGATCGAGCCTTCTTTTAGGCTTCAATTGTTCTTCTTTTATGAATCAAGTCACCTCCTTGAACATGTAGCACTAGATCCTCGTGTGAGCATGCCTCCATATATGTTGATTTTCAATAAAGCATGGAAACCAAAGGCATACTCCAAAATGGAGATAACTGGTAGTAAAATATGAATCCAACATATGATTTATCTCACAAAACACATGGAAAAACCTCCAAAATATAGCGTAAAAATCGTTGTTATCTTGCGCCAACAGTGAGTGGGGTAGGGACCTAGTGCCACGAGAGAACTTTGCCACTGCCATAAAATGTCTTGGGTTTTTAGGGCCTTGCTCTGAAACCCACAAGGAGGGCTCCCCTCAACCCTCGCTCGCTAACCGGCTAGAGGAACCATTGTTGCTACCCAGCCCTTCGGCCACTTGATTTCTTGGGCATTCTAGATATTCATGGTCTTTTCTTGTGTTCCTTGGACACTCGTTTGAGGTGTTTGTATCCCAAGTCCATAGCTTGCAATCCTAGGACTGAAACAAATATTATAGCAATTGCATTAGTTTTAAAAGATCAATGTTGTCATTCAACTACCAAAATCACACCAAACACAAAGCTTAGGGGGCATTTGGCAGCGCTCTGCTCCCGGATTCCACGGAGTGAATCTGGGGCGGGCTGTCAAACAAGCAAAAACGTAGTCCACTCCGCTCTGCCAGCCTATCAAATCGCTCTACCGTTTTTTCGTCAGCGAGGGTGCGGAAAATACCCGCTCTCCCGGCTCCTCCATCCGCTCCCCCACCTTCCGTCCGCCCCGACGCGTCGCCCGTCTGTGCCCCCACCAGCGAAGGAGGAGGCCCAAAGCGGCGTCGGAGAGGGTGGCGAGCCGAAGGAGGCGCAGAGACGCAGCAAGGGACAGAGCCAAAGCGGAGGACGCCAGAGGCGGAAGAGGAGCGGCGGGGCCTGGAGCAGAGGCGGAGGAGCTCACCGGCGCGGAGGTGCTCGCCGCTGCGAAGGAGCTCGCCAGCGCAGAGGAGCTCGCCGGATCGAGGGAGGAGGCAACCGTGGTGGCGGTGGCGAATCCCATGGCGGAGGAGATGGTGTGCATCGTGGAGGCTAGCCAGGGCACCGCCGGCCACGGAGGAGGAGGCCGGCCCGGGCACCCGTCATGGTGGTGGCCTCTCAGGCAGATCACGCCGGTGGAGAAGGGAGGCAGGCAGATCACGCCGGCGGAGAAGGGAGGCGGGGTTGCAGGGAGGGAGAGGGCCGGGGAGGAAGGGCTATTGCCGCCAAGATTTAGCTGGCTAGTAGATGGGCCAGGTCGGCTAATTGGGCTAAGAAAAGCCGATCAAAATACATAGTAGATCAGCTGATGGGCTGAAATATCTCGTCCAAGGCAGAGGCGAGTCGAGGGCCAACAGGCTGTGTATCTTTCCTTTTTATGCTATTTAGAGTCCTAGCAGGAATTCCCTTAGTTAAAATAAAAGTTTTAGATTTAGAAAAGGTCGGATTTGATGTCCAAGTCTCCGGACTATAAATATGTACCCATATTCGACATAATAAACCGACGACATTACGCTCCAAGCAGCTACGTGTCTCCAACCTCTCTTTCGGTGCATCGCCACCCCTAGCCTCTAGGGTTTTGCAAGGTAATCGTCATGCTGCTCTAATGATTTACTTCGTTAGAGCATTAGGGTGTGAGCCTCATGGTGAACCGTGTACTGAAGCGTTTTTTATGGCACGGCTTGCTAATTATTCCGATGAAGCTCGACACGAGATCTGTCGTTTATCTAGATGAATCTCGCCATCTTTTATCTTTGCAGTTTGCCGGTCTACTTTAGTTTACATGCTTCACGCTATAGATCGGTTCTCGTGTGGCTCGTTCTACGCTACCTCAACGTTTGTTACAATCCACGATATGCCGCCGCAGCGTGTGCACGCGACCTGCCGATTGATCAGCGTAGTTTGAGCACCCAATCAATACATGTCATAATTTGTATCTATTTAGCTAGGTGAACTTCTTTGGAGGTCCTAGTTAGAAGCCGATCTGGCTGTTCAGATCTGTTATATCATGCTTTTAGATAGATGTTTTTACCTGGGATGCGCGCTTTGGCTTTATCTATACTTATTTTTATGCCTATCACGCTGACATACTGATGTACGCGCATCGGTCGACTGGAGCACACGGACCCTCGTGCTTGCCGATCCGAGCGATCGGCAGGAACTTAACGTTTGCATCTGTTGTGTATGCTTTTCAGGGAGAACAGGAGCCAGCATACGCACCCGCCTCAACCTTCCTGGCCAGGTCAGGTGGTACGCCCGCATCGACACGAACGCTTGATCGGCTCCGCAGCAAAGAGCCGATCGGAGCCGCAAACCTAGGAGACGAGTGCAGCAGCGCGATCCCCGGCTCCCGTGTGCGTTGCGCCCAGGACCTCGCTGCCCGCAGGTACCCGGGTGCAACAAGGGCGCAGGGAGCGGCGCCTGTGAGGTGCGGACTGGCGAGGCGGGGTGCGGGAAGCGGTGCCGGGGAGGTGGGTGGCCGGCAGGCGAGAGGCGGGGGGCGGTGGCGAGTGCCCGTGAGGGGTGTCGGGGGAGGCAATGGAGGCCACGGAGGGATAGAGCATGACAGGCGGGGCCCGCAGACCGGTTTTCTAACGGTGTGAAGGTGGGATTCATTCTGTGCCCAGGCAGCCAAACGCAATTCATCAGACTGATTCGCTCCTACCAGAGAATCACTCCACTAAAGAATCAGCTCCCAAAGCTAGAGAATCAGACAGCAAAGCTCTACCAAACGGGCCCTTAGGTTCCATTTTCCTTTCAGTCTCGAGCCTCCTTTCTCGCACTTCATAGCCCTTGATCTATTAGCGCAAAGCTCATTTAACTTTTAGCACTCCTTAATCAAGCTCAATGCATAACCAAACATGAAGGTCTTTAGTTTAACTTACATTGTCATTCACTCATCATAGCTCAATTAAAACGTGAGTTGTCTCAATTAAAAAAATAATATGCTCCTTTACATATGGTACTCAAACATATAACAAGCTTTTAACATATATACTAAGGTTGTTTTGTTTGGGAAAGAAAGGTTAATTATAGTCCTTTTCTGTTTGGCTGTGGAATAGAATGGATTTATTGTCCATCATTACATCATCTCTCACAAACTGACACACTATATAATAATTAGTGTAAGCATGAATGATGGAATCAATTTATAAGATAAACTCAGTAGAGGTGGTTACTTACCAATGAGATCCACTGGCGATGTCCACAATCGCTGACATGTGGATCTGGCCCCACACATTACTAACGATGTTAACAGGGACGTTGTGAGTATCGTCATCTCCCAGTTACTTAAACCAAACAGCTCGTATATATTGTACAAAGGCATGCCAAAAGGATGGCATTTTTCTTTTGGTAAATATCGTCTCTACCTAATATAATAATAGTAATAAACGAAGTGATTCTATGGTCTAACTTCATATACCTTACACGTGGGCTCTGTTCTTTTGAAATTTAATTTATTCGCGACCCAAGTCGCACCGCAAGAGTATAGTCAATGCGAAAATGAACGCTCAGGTCGTATATGGACTCCGTTTTCGACATTCTATATATCAGTGGAAAGTTAAAATAATAACATTTCCAACCCAACTGACACCGTCCTAAAATTCACTCGCAATTAACAGGAAAAGTCGAAAAATATGATGTGGATTTAATTCGTGAGGCCTATCCTTATATGTATTTTTGTAGAGGTGTTTAATGAATTTTTTCTCCCATTGCAAACGCACGGTCATTTTACTAGTGTGAACATAAAGTCCGTTAGGTAGAAATCCAGAGGATAGTTGTTTTTGCACGGTGAACGCATCTACTAAGCTAGTAACACTTTGACCAGTGTCCAGTGATGATCTCATGATCCAGAAAATGTTCATTGTCCTTTTGGACCACGACTTATGTATAATAATATCTAGTCAAGGAAAGCAGTATGTACAACATGCAAGTTTGGTAGGATATCTTCACAGAATGTGACAAGCAGACAACCATCAACATCAGACCATCTCACTTGCATGTACGCAGTAGCTCTTTTTATTCCTAGACTAGATAATGTTCATCATTTAACATTGGCAGTTTACATTTTCACACAATTAAACCAGAAAAAAAAAGAAAAACTATGAGGTACATCTTTTTCTTGGATGATCAATATACTCTCATGTATTGATTCTTCATTCTTATACGCGCGAAAAGATGGAGTTACACTTTTTTTTCGTAACCACCAATCATTTTCTTATTACCTCTATCCTAACAACAAATTTCCTGGCCGTACGTGTGCTGCTCGGTGGGAAGGGCAAAGCATATTTCTCAATGCTGATTGAAATAAAGCTACCTTAAATCCTTAATTACTATTATATGGACACACTAGGCACTGCACTGATGGGCGGGAGAACACCATAATATGACCAGGAAGTGTAGTGCGTGCCAACTGCCAACTAACAGAACGAACCGTCCTGTTTGATCGTTTGTTTGTTTAGAGCAGTGAGACTGTAGATTAAATTTATTATTAGAGGGGTTAGCTGACTAATAGCTAGAGGAGAGCTCCGCCGTCTTGTTCCATGCCTCGTGTTGTTGGTCAAAACCGTAGCCGGTGTGGAAAGAGTCGTCGTAGTAGTCGTAAACCGGTGGCGGCGACGGCGGCGGCTGCAGCAAGAAGTCGTAGGCCATGGCGTCGTCTAGCCCCATTGGGAAGTGGAACACGCTCTCCTGGAGCGGGAACTGCATGTCGTCGACGAGGAGCGGGAACGGCGCCTCCTCGTCGCGGCTCAAGGACGACGACGACACCGAGGTAGAGTCGTAGGACATCGTCGGCGTCGTCGACGAGACGTCGACGACAGCGGCGGGGGCGCAAGTGTACGGTGGTGGTGGTGGTGCCACGGGGTGGTCGCTCATCAGGGGCACCATGATCTCGTCCGGGTGCATCATGGGCACCTCGTCGGTGCAGAAGCCTGGATCAGACTTGCTGAGGAGCAGCTCTGCGCCATCATCTGTCGCCTCCGTCGCCGTCGCCGGTACAGTGTTCTCCTCTAGCGGTAGTCTCCGCTCCCGGGGTGGCGACGGTGGCTGCAATTCCGGCGAGCAGCCGGCGGGCGGTGGACTCTGCTCCGGCGGAGGAGTGGGCGGAACTAGGGGCTTGTGGGTGAGCGGGTCGATCCCCATCTTCTTGAGCTTCTTCTTGATGTGGGTGTTCCAGTGGTTCTTGATCTCGTTGTCCGTTCGCCCTGGCAAGTGGGACGCGATCTTTGACCACCTAGTAACATTTTCATTTATTTATTATTTTGTTATATATATAAGATGTATATATATATATATACTGAACTATGGTTTTGTATAAAATAAATGAAAATAAGTAGTACCTGTTGCCGAGCTTAGCATGCAGGTCGATGACGGCCTTCTCCTCGGCGTCGGAGAGGAGGCCCCGCTTGAGGTCCGGGCGCAGGTAGTTGGTCCACCGCAGCCGGCAGCTCTTCCCGCACCGCAGCAGCCCTGCAGTTGATTAAACATGCCAAGAATTAATCATTTCTGTTTTGCTCGTGTTATTTGCATTCATGTTCATCACGTACGAGTACGATGGAGAGATTAGTATATATATAGATAGATAGATAATATAATGATGAATTGAAGGAAGCGCACGCACCGGCGAGCTTGGGCACGGCGCGCCAGCAGCAGTGGCCGTTGCGGAGGATGAAGCTGACGAGCTTCTGGTCCTCCTCCACCGTCCACGGGCCCTTCTTCAGCCCCACCTTGTCGCAGCACGGCTGCCTCCCCATGCTATGCTATGCTATGCTATCTCAATTCTCACAGCGGTTCAAGGACAGGCCAGTAGGGGACTACGGGTACGGTGGCAATGGCGGCATGCACAAGGCCTCTGTCCCGATTGATGATGGATCGGACAGACAGACAGACAGATAGACGACGAGGGAGCGAGGACGGAGCTCTAAGGATCCGAGGTGCAGTGCTCACCTTCCTTTATATATATATATAGATAGATCGATCCCCACCAGGGCAGGGAATGAATTGAATGATCTAGGTAGGTAGAGCTAGAGGAGAGAAAGGTCAGCTCAGGACATGTAGCCAGCACAACACAGTAGCAGCAGCTAACCACATGCTGTGACCTGACCACCAATGCAAGTACTTCAGTGATCGAAGCGACGTCGTTCGTGTGCTCCTGCTTGCGTGAGTGTGACGTCGAATCCACCAAGCCAAGAAGAGCAGACTTCTCCCTCACGCACTCGCATGCAGACGCGTCACGTACGGCCGTGAGTGAAGAGCCGACGCCGTCGTCGGCACCACGCGCGTTGAGCTGTGAGCGATCGACCCCCTACTACGACGTGCCGCCCCCTGATCGATCGAGCAGGCCATCGTCGTCTGTCTGGTCTGCTCATGAGTCCCTTTTGCTTGCGCTGCAATTGCAAGTGCTGCACTGCAAAGCCTCCGCTAGCTGCCTTTATTTCCTCACCATTGATATCCCTTTATTTCCTTGCATTGGTCGTCTTGGGCTAATTTCTTTTTGATTTTCACCGCCGGCGCCCGCCAGGTTTTACCGTCGTCCGTCCACTGCCGGCGGCGACCGCCGACCAGTTTCTTACCACTCCACCTCGGTTTAATTATTTTTCTGGCCTCTTCTCTGAATCAATCGAGCTAACAACCATCCATCCACCGACCACTTTGTTTGATTACGTGGCTGATCACCAGCTCTGGTTTAACTTACTAGTATTATTATGGTTCGGTTCATTATTGATTAACCTCTGCATGCTGCACATCAGTTTTCCATCTCCATCTACTGACGACCACTTGCCCGTACGTTCTAGATCCTGCACGCGCACGCATGCAGCAGGAGATAGAGATGCCGCGTACAACAAGCATCTCTCGATCTCTTCGATAGATCTTCGTCGTCACCGATCCGCGCCGTACTAGGCAATTTCGCTGAAATGTACGTGTGCGTCGTAGGAGAGATGCCGGAGCGCCGGCCGGTCAAGCGATTCATTCTGAGGCTGTGTTTAGATTCAAAAAGTAGAGGCAAAAAGTAGGCGAAATCTGCCAAAATTTGACCAAAAACATCACATCCGACACTGTAGCGCACTGTACTATTTTTCGTTTGTTTGTGGTAAATATTGTCCTACCATGGCCTAACTAGGCTCAAAAGATTTGTCTCGCAAAGTATATCTAAACTGTATAATTATTTTTTGATTTCATCTACGTTTAGTACTCTATGCATGTGCCGGCATTTTTGATGTGACGAGAAATCTTTTTTTTTCACAGTAGAATTTGGGTGAAAGTTTGGATCTAATCAAAGCCTGAATCGTTTACGCTGTCTGCACTCTGCAGCCGCCGCCAGACATGGTGGACAGTGGACACTGAACAGGTTCGGCGTTGTGCTGGATTTGATGTGCTGGAATCTTTTTGATGTGCTGGATTTGGACTTCCAAGTCAGACTGATCGATACACACGCAGCGGTCCATATGCCTCACTTATTTTACCCCCACGCACCTCAGATCCTTCCTGTTCAACACGAATCATCAATAATCGTTGAAGACATTTCTCAAAAAAAAAAAATAATCGTTGAAGACAAACTGCACATCCTGGCTGCCACCATCTATCTGGTTAGTCAGAATAATCAATCATGTCAAAAAAAAAAAAGAGACATCGCTCTAACAGCATACATGATTAATCACTCTTTAGACAACTAATCAAAGCATCTGGCTTCAGCTTGACCCTGTCCATATGCCGTCGTCAGTGCACCGCGTTTCGGTGTCACCGTGGGGCTGGATCGGCTGCGGATCAGAAGGGAAAAGGGAACCAACCCTCAGAATCACCGGTGATCGTCGTCGCGCTTTCGCTACTGTCATCCATTAACCCATTCATCATTCCTCAATCAGTTTGGCTCTGTCAGTCATCAGGCCTTTTTGACATGGGATGTGTGAAAGAACACCAGAGAGCCCTGGAATTAGGAGCGGCCACCAGGTGGCGATGCCACTTTTCACACAAAGAGGAAGAGATCAGATCAGGTCGCCACGCATGCTTGATGATGATGATGAGCGAGAGAGAGAGAGAGGTTGGGGGGTGGCCCAAAGATTGTGTTCTCTCAACCAACAGCTGATGAGCCATACAAGATGGACGACGTTCTGCGTGCTGGCGCGGTGCATGACACCTGCAGCACTCACCGTCAGGAAAAGGCTCTCTTTTTGCCTCGGCAGCAGCTGCACGTCCAGTCGCGCCGGACGCGTGTGATCGGGGAGGCGTTAGTGCTCATGTAAATGTCATGGACCCGTGGCCGGTTCTTGATCAGAGCCTCTGACGACGGCCACCGACACGGGAATTTCTGAGTTGAAAATACATTTCGAGCTGTGTTTCTGCTGCTGCTGTGTGTGTGTGTGTGTGTGAAAGAAGAGGCGGTGCCCTTCACTTCAGATCAAGGCAAGGGGGAGCAGGGCATTGGATGGAACGGACCGGCAGCTGCCTTGCCGTAGAACTCACTAGCGACTAGCTTGTGAAACCAAACGGTGTCGGCATTTTGGGTGGCAAATCCAGTGCTGCCGGATGCCATCTGTTCCATTGGCGATCAGTTTGTTTTTGTTTTTGTTTCTGTTTTCATTTCTCAGTTTTTACACCTAGGAGAGACTAAAGGATGAAAAAACTGCCTCCCGATTTCACACTCATACCCAGGGGAAAACTCGTGATCCATTCAGATGTGGTCTGAACTGTGAAGACACTAAAGTGCGCGATACCTCCACTAGTAAAGCTACATTCCAGAATCGATTTTTACCGTTGGTCATCCAAAGGATTCCCTCGTGAAATTGACTGGTAGAAGAACCTAGCAGGAAATGGAAAAGCGAGAGCCTGAGAAGAAACTTTTGCAATATTGCTTCTTCCATCTCGAATCTTATTTCAGGTGACGCTTTTGCTCCTTTGGAGAGGGATGGTGTGTGCCTGGCAGTACATGAGTAGCTTGTATTCTGGGATCAGGAGGCATCTATCTGGGACCAAACCAATCCAGGCTGTGCTGTACAGTTTTGCTAGATATGAAAAATATAAAACTAGATAGTATGAGCAGATGGAATATCAATGCTTCAAACGTTTGTGCAAAGGGCAAAAGTTCTCAAATGGACTCAACACGAATTTATTTATTTATTTTTGGAATACCTGTCCCTCTGACATATTATCTCCATCCAGATTTTGGACAGATATAGCCAAGTATTTCCAGGACACAGCGCTTCTCTACTGAAAGTTCTTGTGAATTGGACAGGAGGCCAGAGGCAGACTCACACAACATGTGCACAGCCTGCCGATGGTTTTATCCAGATTTCTTGCCAGAGTACATTTCTAGATGCACCTTGCAATGAGCACACATGACTCTCAAACACTAAACAAAGGGTTCAAAATGATTAATGCCACAGTAAGCAACGTTGAGTTATCACTGCCTTCCAAATGTCATGTTGTTCACATTGCCCCCTTGATATGGCAGCTGAGAGTGAGAGTATTGCCATCATTCAGACAAGTTGGATGTACAAGACCATGAAGTCTGCACCCACTTTGTTTGACGAAAGCAATAGCCCATTAAGCTTCTAGTTCATCCATTAGTCTCATAGCTCCACACGTGATGGTTAAGTCAATAAGAAAGGCTGTTACAGGGGAATTAGCCATGATAATACCCCTCAATTATTTGGTTACTGAAAGGGGGCAGCATCTCACATCTAGTAACCTTCTTCCATACTTTCGAACAAGGTAGCAAATGCCATGCACTCCTGACAGGTGAACTGGCCAGATGGCGATAAATTGTCTTTCAAATTTGAATGCCTCTCGCAGTAGGGACGATTGCATGTGCAGCATTTTGGGAGCTTGAGCCAGCAATCCATGCACAGAAAGTCAGAGCAGGCAAGCCCAGTCTCACCAAGCTCCTCCAGGTCTATGCACCCACCACAGGTTTCGCATCTAGCAACACAATAGAAGCAGCCTCGGCACTGGGACCAACCATCCTGCACTTCCCTGAAGCATAATCAAATCATCAGGATGGAGGTACACAGAATCATTTTTTTTTTTTCCAAAATGAGAATTGATATAGGTCAAAGTCAATAGACCTCCAGAATACAAGGCTGTTCAAATGTTTGAGCCAACTATTCGAAAGACAAGAGCAACAAACCAAAAACTAAACAACAAGTTGCTTTCATGTAGCCCATAGGAGTGGAAAATATGAGTTTTGGGACCATTGCCCAAAAGGCACAACCCCAAGTCAGCTTTACCACAACCACAGGAGAGCATATGGAAGCAAATATCTATACATGAGACTAGTGACTGCCAGAAATCATCGATAGAGCCATGCACGAGCAGATGAAAGGTATAACGGTGCCTGTTCTACCAATAAATTGCCAAGGGATATTTGATATTTGTGATGAGAAGATGAATGGGAGCACAAAAGATCAAAGGTTCAGAGGTACAGACCTGCAGTCCTTCCTTGTACAATCAAACACCAGCCTCACGTTTCTGCACAAAGGGCACACATCTACATCAATAGGCCGACCATCGTCCGTGTTCAGCACATCATGGACTCTATGGTTGTAGTAAAGTGCTTGAGCATCTTGCTGTTGGTTACTTCTGCACATAAGAGACTTGATAACATCGAGATGATGGTTAGTCATCTTGCAGATGCCATGAAGTCGAACACGAGTTAGATTGCCATTGTGCTCATGCAGAAACTGAATAATTTTCACCAGACCATCAGCAGTTAATCCTGTACATCTGGGCACAAAGAGCTGCAAAATAAAGACCAGTGAAATTATTGCAAAGCTATTCTTCAAAAAAAAATTATTGCAAAGTACAGTGACAACATGACTATGTCAATATTAGTTCTCAGTTAACATTATATCCCGTGGTGGTTGCAGAACTAGTAATCTAGACTTTAATCCAGAAATAAGAAAATAGCAATAAGAAAAACAAGCATAAATCATATTTATATAGATAGAAGAAACATAAACACTGGACGAAATCTTTCATGCAAATAAAACAAGAAGATCAACAAGCATAGTTTGAGGTGGCAATAGTCTGAAAGTTTGGTGCCAGTTAACAAACAGATTTCCTAAGCATTTTTCATTTTTATTTGGCTAGAACCTCCAAGATCACTGCAATAATTCAAAGGGAGCAACTTGACAAGTCTTCAATACCCCTTTACAAAGTTTGGAACAGCAATCACTGTTTCAGACTTTCAGTGTGAAACTGGTCCTTACTGACGACCCATCACCGGTTTCCATCTAGCACAGTACAATGTGCCCTATATGGATTCTTGCATCAAGATTCAAGGGCATCTATTCACATTGTCCCCAGATAGGTAGCAAAGGACAAAAAAAAAATTAACAGCCCTGAAGTTATGCTTGTGAAGTGGACGATGGCATGTAGCCAGATATCAACCCTTTCTTGCGCCAGAGGATGGTTAATGTAATGATACACAGCTCTCATGTGTGTTCGAGAAAAAACAGACATCAATAAATCATTAAGGTCATGCTGAACTCAAGTTGAATCAGTAAGAATACTGAGACTACAGACACTTTGCTATGGCCTCTCTGGATGAGGACAACAAGTGCCATGGCCAGGTCCCAGATTACAAGTGAGGGGCTTGAACAGTGGGACCTTTTTAACGCATCATCTCTATCAATGGTGTTATGAGATAGAGAATGTCTTCGCTCTAAGAAAAGTACTCCCACAATTTCTTTTATAAGGTGTGCACGCATTTTGTGACTCAAACATCAAACTGTGCCTTATATTTTGAAATGGAGGGGGAACATCTGAAGATCAAGACTTTTGTGTGCACAACTTTAGAATAAGATTCAATCTGCCTCATAATTGAAAGCGTAGGAAATGGAAATAAAATTCATGTGAGTTTGTTGTGGCATGGATGGACATAGGCTGGCTAAACCACAACATGGACCGAGCCGACCAAGCAAGGTCTGCAGATTTGATATTATTTCCCTTCCAGTATTCCACTTTTAAGTTAGAGATAAGTTAGGAACAGTATGTCCTGGATAGGAATATCGATACTGTTCACAATGGTGCTGTTCACATGGCCAGTACCGCTGCCCCTTCCTGCGCAAGCCGCCTCCTCCCACAATCAGCCACTATAGGCTAGCCACACTTAGAGGTGTTAATGGATTACAAAAGTGGAAAGTGTAATTGGACTTTCATTTTTTTGGATTTTGTTGGGTTGGACGTCTTTTGGGTTCAGATGCCCATGCAGTGGTCCAAAGTAAACATGGGTATTGGGTACGCGATGGATAAAATTTTGGATCTCTGTTGGAGGGGTTGCACACTTTACTTCAATCTAGGTGACATTCCATGGTGGTGTAGGGTCTCGCACTCTGGTTCGTCAAAATTGATGGCTTCAAACAACACAATGGTGCTCCTCACAGGATTGTCTTCAGCTGCAGTGTCAAGGTCTACTCAGTGGTGGCACTGCTGCGTTAAGTTTCATGACCGCAGAGCTAGAGCTGCAGCAAGCAATATGTCAATCGTGCTGGGCCTCAATCAGTTGCTATATCGGTGTTCATTCTCGTCAGATCGGCATGGTGTGCTGAGCCCAAGCACGAAGACACCGTGTAGTCCCCAATGAGGCGAGCTCGCCGTGAACAGACTACGTAGTCCCCGACAAAGTGAGCTCGGTGCTTCTCCTTTGGACTCTTTAGAAATTGATGTCCTCATGTGCAGAAGAACCCAACCGTTCCTTCCCTTCTCTGGCCACTGGTCTCCACAGTCCAAAAAATAGAGCAGAGGAAGATGAGAGCAGAGTACATTAGATGAGTTTGGATATTTCAGTGGATTTTGGATTTTTTTTTTTTGGGTGTTGGATTGAATTTTCTACGGTATAAATTGGATTGGTGAACGTGGATCTAATTGTATTTGGATTCACTTTTGATTGCTTTGTTTTGTACTTTCCATCTATTTCCACGTCTAGCCACACCTCGCCACATTCAAGCTCCCTTTTCACCACTACTTCCTATGCCCTATTCCCTCCCGTACTCAAGCACATAACAGTATTAAAGAAGAAATGTATCTGGACTTGTGTTCACTGTTCATAAGCTTTAGGGAGGTCGCCGAGGCCAAATTCCATATCTAATTATTACATGCACAATTGGTTCCCCTCTAGAATGATCATTTCACGATCAGGGGTTTATTGAACAACTACGACACTACGTAATGGCCTCATGGATGATATGGCAGCTACCCACCAAGATGATGACAGGGAAACAATATCTTAGTAAACCTGATGCCTTGAAAAAAAACTTATAATTCTTGCAGAATGTAGAACCTCACCTAGCATGTGATCAAGCCAAGTTTGGCGCATATGGAGTGGATTTTAATTCTGGTTCTAGTTCTATCAAACTTCACCAGAATGAGGGATGATTAGTCAAATATTAGTTATATGGGCATATTTTCTGTGCTTCTTTAGACTTAATCTGGGCTGGTCCCCCCAACTATTAACACACTACTCCCTCACGTTTGCAAATACTTGACGTTTTGGACAAGTATGTCTCCAAAATACAGCTTTGACCACTTTTTTCTATTAGAATATAAATGAACATCCTAACAAATTTAGGGCCTGTTTGATACCAAAGTTTTCAAATACTATGGTTTGTAGTTGTACATAACATAAAAACTGTGGTTTTGCTATACTACAGTAAAAACACAGTATTTTTCAAAACCGCGCTGTGGTTACAAAGTATCACCCTCTCCTTTTTCTCTCCCTCGCCTCCATCTCTCTCCCACACCGGCGAGCTGGGCCGCACGCCTCCCCTCCCCACCAGCGCGCGCCAGCGAGTGGGCGTGGGAGCACCAGTCGGCGCGCAGGCTGGCCGGGCAAGTGGCGCCCCGCCGAGAGGGGGGCAGCCAGGCAGGTGGCGCCCCACCCGGCCGCGCGGGCTGGCGGCGCACCGCCGGGAGGGGGCCCGGCTAGCCCTGGGCAAAAAAAACCCAAAACCCGAACCCCGAACCCGAACAACCCGTACCCGTACCCGAATAACCCGTACCCGAAATTTCGGGTGACAGATCTGAAAACCCGAAATTAATCTAGGAAGTTTGGGTTTTTGTCCCCGGTACCCGAACTACTCCTGCATCCACATCTTCGCCCACGCTCTCTTTCTTCTCTCCTTTCGCTCTCTCGTCTCTTTGTTCTCCCGATGTAGGCCGTGACTCTCCGCCCACCGGCCACTCGACGTCGGCAGCTGCGCCTCCTCCTCCTCCTCCTGCGCCGACCGCCGCCGCCGGCACCTCCTCCCCCGCCGGCCTCCTCCACCTCCTCCTCCTCCCCCGCCGGTTGCCGCCACCGCCTCCAACTCCTCCAGCACGGGCCGCCGCCGCCACCACCTCCTTCGGCCGGATCCGCCGCCTCCTGCCCCGCCGCTGCCTTCTCCTCTTCCTGCGCCGACCGCTGCCGCCAGCGTCCTCCCCCGCCGGTCGCCGCCGCCGCCTTCAACTCGCCGTATCCAACTCCTCCAGCGCCACACCGCCATCCCTGCCCGTCACCCGCCGCCGCACCCCGCATCCGCCCCTCCGACCGGATCCGCCTTCTCCTCCCGCCGCCGCACCCCGCTGCGCCCCTCCATGCGCGAGCTCGCCCTCGCCCGCTCCCTCTCCGCAACCCTAGCCTCCGCCAAACGCCCAGACCGCCACGGCACCACCCACCCGCTCCTCTTCGTCCTCGTCTCGCCCTCTGCACCTCGGGTAAATTGGGAATACCCGAAACCCGAACCCGGAATTTCGGGTACCCGAAATCTCGGGTAATGTTTATTCCGGGGCAAATTCGGGTGTCGATTTTTTGAACCCGAAATTTTGATTACCCGGATTACCCGACCCGAAATTTTCGGGTAACCCGAATGCCCAGGGCTAGGCCTGGCCCCGCGGGCTGGCAGCGCGCCGTCGGGAGGGGCCTGGCCACGCGGGCTGGTAGCGCTCCGTCGGGAGGGGCCCGGCTGCGCGGGCTGGCGGCGCTCTGCCGGGAAAGCGCGGGCTGGCGGCGCTCCGCCGGGAGGGGGACGCTGGGGCGCAAGGCGGTGGGCGGCTGGGTTGGAGGTGGGAGACGTGCTGCCGGGCTCAGAGGCGCGGAGGATGGAAAAGCTTACGCACACGAGAAAACAAAGGAAAACTTTGGTCCTAGGTGTAGTATCCAATACTCCAAAAATACTGTGATTTTGCTAAAACATGGTATGTTTTACATGTGCCAACCAAACAGTATTTGACTTGAAATACCATAGTATTTGCAGAAACCATGGTATTGCTTCAAAACTGCAAAAATACTGTACTTCCAAACAGGGCATTATGCTTTATGGATGTACTTTCAAATCCATGCATGTCCTTTAGGTTTCTAAACTAACTACGTTAAAAGTTACTTGTAAATAAAGTTTTAAAGTTTGACTCGAACCCTGTCAAAAAATGTCAAGTATTTGTAAACCGGAGCGGGTGAAGCTTTATCCTGTTCATTATAAACTGCTAAGCATGTGCCTACATCAACACTAAATGTGCCGGCCAAGAAACTATTAGTCACAGTGATTTACTGATTTCAACTACTAAATATACCCCTGCCTTCTTAAATCTTTTTCCTGGAAACCTTCAATACAGAATAATTGAGAAAAAGTGGTCTCCATGTGAATAATTGAAACAAGAAATAGGACACACAAAGAGTATTCAAGTAAAAAATGTATTTGTGCCAACTTCAGTTATCAAAGCATATAGCAGAACAAATGTTGATCTATTGAAGCCAACTTCAGTCATCAAAGCATAGAACAATTTCCATAAAAAAGGAAGCGACAATCAAACTAGATTATGGTCTATCATTATGATCAAGGATATGGTCTATCATTATGATCAAGGATTACTTCCAAAGATATAGATCCTTTTCCTCATTCTGGAAAAAGATACTTCATAGAAAATGATGCCACATTGGTGGATAACAGAATTATGAGAGCTATTCATCTTGGAATTTTTTTTTTTTTTGGTTGCAAAAGATTTTACGGCATGTGACAACCATTATGGTAGTGAACATTCCTAATAAGGAATAAAGAAGACCATCAGTACCTTCAACCATGTGCATTTGATCAATGTTCTTTGTAGGTGAGCCTTTTAACAGGCAGCAGCCTTTGGTGTTGGCAGTTATTCAAGAGATCTAGGAATAGTTGGCGAAATCTGAAATCACAGTTTGCAGAACACAAATGTTCACCTAGTCTAGTGGCCCTACGCTCACCTTTAAACAGAACCCTCAAGTAGTGGTTTGTCCGTATTAGGGGGACAATCCAACCGCAAAGAAAGAGAAACCTTAGCATCCTTAGTTTATTCGATTCGATTTCATCCTTCGGAAGAAAAAGTACTCTAACATCCCTTTTATAAATAGAAAAAAGTACTACCAGTATAACCAAGGATTGATTCTGAATTAAATGGAAAATCAAGGAGCAAGCCAAATCCATTCCACGAGGCCCCCTGATTCCTGACCGACCAACCATTACACCCGCGTGATTCCATGATCAAATCCGTGGTCTCGTGCACGAGGGAGGAGCGTCGCAGTACCTCGGTGACGCGGGGGTTGCGCTGGACGACGCGCAGCAGGCCGGCGTCGGAGACGCGGGGGCAGCCGAGGAGGCGGAGCGACCGGAGCCGCCCGCCCGCCCTGTCCGTCAGCGCGAGAAGCGCGTCGTCCGTGACCCGGTGGCTTAGCGGCTGCTCCACGGCGAGGCGCAGCCACAGGAGCGGGTCCCCCGCAACGGCCTCGCGCAGGCGCCGGCACGCGCGCGCGCAGGCCAGGAGCTCGCGCAGCCGCATGTGGCCCAGCGCCAGGAGCAGGGCGGCGTGCGGCTCGGCCGAGGGGGAGGAGGCGCCGGCCGGCGGCGGCGAGGAGGCGGCCGTGGCGGTTGTCGGCAGCATTTGAGTGGTGGTCGGGGCGGTTACCTTGGGGAGGGAGGAGGACGAATTGACAGCAGCAGGAGTGGGAACCGAGACGGCTGGTTTCCTGGTGCTCTGGAACCTTTTTTGTACGGCGCCGTCAGCCTGCCGCCCGCCGCCCGCCGCCTAGTTCTCACCGTTGGATGCATCTACGCGTACAGCATGTCTAGGTACTAGGTTGTACGTACTCTGTATAACTTTCGTCGCAAGTGCATGCTCGTATAGACCATGTCATTGTATATGAGAAAAAATACGAACCTTCTGAACATGTACAAGGTGCCGCCACCGCCATCGCTTCTAAGCCTCGACGCTTCACTGCGGAGTTTGTAGGTTTTCCTCCTCTCCACCCAAGGTATCGCTATCACTCCACACAAGAAAATGAAGATTTAGCATCGAGTACAATATGATTTGTCCATAGCCAAAGTTTCTCGATAGCTCAGACATATTCAAGAAGAATTTCCAAGCTCATTTTTTCTAAACTCTAAATTAGCTTAGATTATGCAATAAGCTTACTTTTTGTGGTTGGAGTGAATGATACGATTGAAACGTTCCTATACATTTGTTGTGGTCTTCAATGGCTTCAATACACTCGAAATGGTCAAGTGGGTGACATATATATCTCACAAACACGAACTAATAGTTAACCAAAAAACTATCAAAAAGTGTCTAGACTGTATCGTACGGTCCATTCATTTTGGCATACATCAGACTATACAATGTGTTGTACTTGCCAACTAGCCATTAAACCAATCGTTGCTAAGGTCCGATGTATAGGACAGTCTCACAACTATACCATATGGTCTGTTGAACTCATCCGCTTCTTCAAATTTCAGACCTTTGGAAACATGTGTCCGATGCTTAGTACGGTATAGCAAACCATACTATGTGGCCAGTTGAATTAACTAGTGCGATCGATCCGGACGTTTATAGGTAAACAAACTTATCCATGCGCAGACATATGAATCGAGATGACTTTTATAACTTGTATATTTATTACATATCTTTATTAAAAGATCTAATCACTGAATCAATTTCAGGCTTATATTGCTAGATCGCATTGACTATATAAATTTTAAAACACTTATTTTATTTATGTATTATTCTCGGTTTTTATACTGGCAACGAAAAACAACTATCCACACTGGACCATCCAACCAACCAAATAAACCAACTAGGCTCATCCTTTTGCTCAAACCAGCATAGATATACATGCAACGTGCACATGTTGTGAGATAACCAACAGACAATAGAAAGAAAAAAAAGAAAAATAAAATTAAAAGGAAGGAGTCCTGATTGATCAGCGTCATTCCTTTCTCATTAAAACTAAAAGAAGGAAAGTAACAGGTGAGTATGGATTAACAGAAGCGAGTAAAGCTTGGAACCCAGGCAAGGAGCCATAAACGTCTTCCCATCCACCAAGTAAATCGAGACCGTCGATTCCGCACCCCCACTAGAGAGCAGCCGATCGCGGGGCCTATTCCCACGGCCAGGATCGATCCCCCGCAACCGAGTACAAACGCGAGACGACGACCGGGCCCCTAGTCTCCTCCTCTCTCAGTTTTATCCGCTACCCTCCCTGGCTCGCACGGCACAACCAAGGAATCCAGAGAACGAAGCGGCTGAGAGCTAGCTAGGGTTTTTGATTCCAGGCGCAGGCGTCGTCAACTGGTTATCCTCATTTTCACCACTGGTAGTTGTTCCTCAATGCCCACCACCTCTCGCGGCCGTCCTCTGCACATGAAGCTCATCCCACCCCGCGCCCGGCCTTCGCCCATGCTCGCTCACACCCTATGGCGTCCATGGGGGTGCCCCTCCATCCTCCACTTTGTGTGGGGTGAATGCTTCCTCTTCCAAAACAGAGAACCCCGCGTAAGCACTTGGGGGCGTATGTAGGCGTCATTCATAATAGGTTTGGGGCCTTTACAATATGGCTATCTTGTTTGTTCGGCAAGACAAAACATGTGTTTAGTTGGGTGCATCAAATTCTATATAGCGTAAAGATTGATGTTTGGTTATCTGGAGCATGCTAACAAATCCAGACTAATGCAAGGTGGAAATGATAATTAGATTGCCTTAACTACTGCGACCGATCCGAGAGTTTATATGTAAACAACCTTATCCAATGCACAGACATATGAACCGAGATGACTTTTATAACTTGTATATTTATTACATATCTTTATTAAAAGATCTAATCACCAAATCAATTTCATGCTTATATGGCTAGATCGCATTGACTATATAAATTTAAAACACTTATTTTATTTATATATTATTTTTGGTTCTTATATTGACAACGAAAGACAATCATAGATAAAACTATCCACACTGAACCATCCAACCAACCAAATAAACCAACTTTTGCTGAAAGGAGGCCTCGGCTCGCATGGCTTTACTAAGGCTGCCGTCACCAGTGAGCCTATCAAATTCCGTCCATTCACTGTTCCAACTAGCTCCCTGTGTATCTACAATGCCGCGTCTGCAGTGCAAAACCTTGGTTCGAGCTCTCCTTTTTGGCCATCAGGTGACAGCAAGCGAGCAAGCCATAAACCTCTTCCCCTCCACCAACTAAATCGAGACCGTCGATTCCGCACCCCCACCGGAGAGCAGCCGCGCGCGGGGCCTATTCCCACGGCCAGGATCGATCCCCCGCAACCGAGTACAAACGCGAGACGACGACCGGGCCCCTAGTCTCCTCTCCCAGTTTTATCCGCTACCCTCCCTGACTCGCACGGCACAACCAAGGAATCCAGAGAACGGAGCGGCCGAGAGCTAGCTAGGGTTTTTGATTCCAGGCGCAGACCGACGCCGCCACCCACCCACGCACCCACCTTCTGCCCCTCCCTCCGCGGCACTGCCTCCGCCCCCCTCAGACCCACTCGCAACCCGGCGGCGGCGGGCGGAGGTTCGAGGAGACCAAGGCCGGGAGCGCCTGAAGCATATTCCTCCTCCACCCCAATCGCCGAGGCACCTCTGCGCGCCGCAAGAGTAAGTCAGCCACCCCGTTCTCCTGCGCTGTCTGTGGTGATCTCTTTTCCGACCCGTTTACTCCGGCGGCGGTTGGTAGGGCTGGCGGGGGGCGCCGATGGGGGATTGAGGGCGGATTTAGGGTTGTACAGCTTTGTTCCGCACGGGATTCTTCGGTGCCTTGCGTAAACGCCGGGCCGGCCTAGGACAGCGCGCCGCCTGCGGTCTCTCCGTCGCGGGTTTCTCTGTAGATGCAGGAATTTCGGATGCTGGCCTCATGGATTGGTGTGACTGTTTGGTTCACTGGCAATGATCTTTTTACATGTTTAATTTGCCTATTTTCATCACTGTAGGAACTTGGAGTGCTCTAAGCCTCAACAACTCCAAATACTTCTCAATTCCAATGTATAAAGTAGTGCTGCCATTGTGTCTGGGCTTCTTTGTTCCGCTTTCTCAGCTACCCCTGGCTTTTGTGCTGCTTTCTCCACTAAATGCTAGATGCAGTGGTGGGGACCGACTCTTAGTGCCACTGTATGTTAGCTTCCATCGGGGTGCCATGAGGCAACACCGTAGCATGCTTGGTTGGGATACGCAGTGGAGAATGGCGGCCCGCTGAAGACTTTAGGTGGAGTTGAAGCGATCATTCGTTGGGTTGGATCGCCCTGGGTGGGTCAACGGGTTTTGCATGGGTTTCGCAACTCAGCGCTCCTCCATGTTTGTAAAGCCACGCCATACCTCCGCCGACCTTCCGGGCCTTGTGGCAGCCCATGGATGTGGATGTGAAGGCAAGGATGATTAGGGTGAGGGGGATTCCGGCGACACGCCGAGCATTGAGCATGTTAGTTCAACAGTGCCAGGAGGTGGAGAGATGGTGGGTCTCAGTGCGGCACTCTTTAGGTGCAGGGTAGAGCTAGCGGAGCGAGGGGAGTGCTGGTGCTGCCGACAAACAGATAATGCCCCCCCTCTTCTTGCTCTTTCTCAGCAGGCTGGCAAGTCGTCAACGACAATGATCTCGATGCGAACTGCCCACTGCTTCTTTGAGATCCTTGAGCGAGACTGAGTTGTGGAGTGTCTTCTGTAGAATTCTTATAAGTTGTCCATTAGTTACTTTGAATGATTGAATCTATTTCTCTGAGCTCTTTAGCACAATCCCTTTGCTATTTAATTTGTCGATCCAGTTTTCTTGTTGCTGCTGCATTAGTTTTTATTTTATTATCAATATACAATGTCCTGTGGACTAGGTTTCTGCTAGAAGTTTAGTTGATACATCTTCAGATCCAACTTGCATGTTTGTGTGAGTGTGACCTTTTGCAAGCTCACAGTTTGGAACCACTTCCATCTCCCCCTCTGCAATATCTAATGTTACCATCTTCACTGCAGGTTGCCATTGTACTGTTGGAGTTGCTAGCTGGTCGTTGACTGTAACAACTTTGAAATATGTCATATTACGCCAGAAGGGGTGGAGATCGGGCTAGTGGCCGTATGCAAGGAAGTGGTGGGCGAGGTGGACCTGCCCTCCGTGGAAGATCAGGATTGCCTCCTCGGGGACCTCTTGGGGTTAACTCCCGACCATCTGCACGCACTATTGCTAAGGCAAGACCAAAACTGTCACTATGTTTTGTTCATGGTCAGATTACCGGGTAAAGTAGAAACTGAATGAAGAGAACATGGCTAAGCTTCCATTACATGGAGGGGCAGGAGTAACTGTGATGTCTATCTCTAATGCTAATGCAACATCTGTTGGTTAGAGCATCACTTATTGTTTGGAGGTTGGAGGGGCAAATGTAACCTTCTCTAACAAGAAACTTTGCGGTAGAGCATAAGGTTGCATTTATTGAGGGGCAGAAGTAAATGCTGGTCATCTCTAAAGGAAATTTGTTGGAACACCACCATTTCTTCAAACATGCAAGGAAATAAATGAAAAAGAAAGCTTGTGGATTTCTTCCAGTTTGATCTGCATAAATCATGAAGCGCTGAAGGGCAGGCTCCATCAGTCCTCTTGGCATATATGGAACTGCAATCTATCCCTTATTCAACAGTTCTGGATTGTGTTCCATTCTCCCACAGAGGTTCTTCTAGGCTGCCTCCAGAGCAAGTGCTCTCGCCTATGTCTCCTGGGCTGTGATATTGGTGGAGCTCTTTCCCTTCTCAGCTGTTAACTTAATGCAGTACTACATAGTTTTGCTATTTCTCGGTTAATTATTGCTACGCTTCTCTAAAGATCGATGATAAGTCAATGTGGTTCGTGATAATTGGCATGATCATATATGACACAGTTCGAGGAGATATTCTTTAATAATGACATGTTCCCTCACATGCTGGATTTTTGGCATTTTTCAGTCATTTAGCAGAACCAAAGACATGACTTGGAGACCTGATCTGTTTAGTGATAGCATGGCGGCTAGTGGAATAGAAACTGGTACAAAATTGTACATTTCAAACTTAGACTATGGGGTTTCCAACGAGGATATAAAGGTAGGTTCATATAACTCGGTAGCCTGGCTTTTCTTTCCATTTCATTGTTTGGTGCAGAACATCAAACTGAAATTTTATTTTCAATTGCCTTGTAGGAACTGTTTTCAGAAGTTGGTCATTTAAAACGCTTCGCTGTTCACTATGATGGTTATGGCCGTCCAAATGTTCGTACTTCTATAATTCCATCTTTCATTTGCTGTTTTTTCAATCTATCATTTACATGTTTAACTGAGCCTATAAAATATGAATTTTATTGGCATCATCCAGTATGGTGTTATATGTAAATTCCTGTTGATTTGCCATACTAGGTTATTTGCTATAGTTCTGTGAAAACGAACACAGCGTTCTCATGTCCACTTAATGGCAGTTAAAGATTTGCTGCATGTCCTGTCAGTAACTTAATCTTTCTAGCATACTAGTAGATTAATATATTCACATGTTAATTATCATTTCTTTATATATATATACATATATACATATATATACATATATATAGAGAGAGTTGTAACTAGAACCATTTGTATCTGTCATTTGTAATCATGAGAACTAGAGAAGAATAGGACACTGGAATACTTAGATATGGTTAACATTAACACGTGCTAGTTCTTGTCATACTGGACCTTGCTATTCGATAGAGCATCCAAATGCATGCCTGGCTGCAAATTCCAGAAGGCCATCTACAATGGTATTTGATAAATATATTAGTTTTAATCATTGTTTTGGCCTTTGAACCTCGATGTTGTGAATTTGTGATGATTTTGATGCACCACAGCATGACTACGCTATTTTTAAATACTTTCTCTAGGACGTTATTTAGCTATATTTATCTTCATTGATTGTCATTAATTTGTTTTTAATTTCTAAAGGGCACTGCAGAGGTAGTGTTTACACGGAGGAGTGATGCAATTGCTGCACTGAAACGTTATAATAATGTTCTACTTGATGGCAAAGCTATGAAGATAGAAGTCATTGGAAGTGACTTAAGCCTGCCTATGACACCTCGTATAAATGTTGTTGGGACTTCTAATGGCAGACCTACAAGAACAGTCGTTATGATGTAAGAGATGCTCGACATTTCACTTACCATGAATCTTTCATTTCTATCTGTAGTCCAACCGTAAACTGTGTCACTACTTAAAATGTTATTTTTAGCATGGATATTGTACTTCTCTAGCAGTATCCTAACTGTTCTGCAAACTGACATGTTTAATCCTTGTTATTAAACTTTTGGTACACAAGACTTCTAATATTTGTGCTAGATCACTGTAACAATGCATTATGCCTTTGTTTGCCACTAGTTTAACCATTGGTTATGAAAAGACATGATTTCTGGTAGAGAACACTGCTTTACAGTGAGCTATTTTTCTACCATTTCTGACCTAAAAGTTATATAGCAAGTTTGTCTCAGATATTTTCTGTATAACTGTTTAGTATAATGAACTAAGTTGGATTACCAATAGTGCATTTGACCCCTCCTCATTTTATAACAGATTAAGTGTTATACGATGCGGTTATATCATATTATAGTTTGGTTGAAATGTGAAGATTACTGAACTGTTATATATGTTCATGTTCTCTTTAGCAGTTACAACACAGTTTGATTACACAAATATGTGGCTTCAACATGAACTTAAATGCAACCACAACCACTATGCTGTTTCTTTTTTATTCCCTTGTAGAGTGGCACACCTAACTCGTTATTTTATAATTCAGGCCTGAGTTTAGCCAACGAGGTTCAAGCAGTAGACCCTTGAGGTAAGGCTTCTTTCAAAGCCAACTTCTCTAATTGTGAAATTTATTGCATTTAATGTTAGATAGCAAGAAGGGAATTTAGTCCTCTTTGTTTGCTTGGCTTAGTCCATCCCATATTTTTTTACTACTTTGCTGTGCCATCACATTTTCAGTGTGGCAATTGCTTGATGGGTTATTATAGCTTTATTAAATGTTTGGCACCTGGGCATCTATGGATAATCAGGCTGCTGGTTCCAAGTTGCTAATTGTAATTAAAAAGTGATCAGTTCCTCACTTCTCATATTAGATGCACCGTAGGCACTTACATTTTATTGAACTTTAAAGGTGAGGTCAAATTTTGCATATTGAATTGTGGACTTGGTTTTACCAAAAAAGAGCGAAGAAAGAAGGATACCTTTACTATTTATAATCCCCATTTTTAAATGTAAGGCACCTTTGGACATGCTGTTTGACTATGTCCACATGGCTCTTTTGAGTTGATACACTGTTAAACTTTGATCTTTGAAACTTGTTTTTGGAAGAGAACGAAAAAATTGCCTGCCTTCTGCGTCTGCTGACTTTACATTTTTGCCATTCCAGCAATCCGAGCAACAGGTTTAACAACCGTGGCGCTTTCCAAGCTGGCCGAGGTCGTGCGCAGTTTCAGGCCCGTGGCAGGGGTCGTGCCCAGTTCCAGAGCCGGGGCAGGGGCCGTGGTCAATTCCAGGGTCGTGGCAGAGGGAGGAAGCCTGAGAAGACTGCAGATGAATTGGATAAAGACCTGGAAAGCTATCACGCAGAGGCCATGAAAACCGATTGATTGCAAGTCAATTAGTGTGTTTTACCTGTTTTTGAGTCTTTAGTTTTTTCTGGGAGCAGAGAACAGCTTTCTGCTCTATCTATTCGCCTTGCCTGTGGTAAGCTCGAATGGAGACCATCGCAGTGTGTAGCGATTGCCTGGAAATTTGCAACCTGATGTGTTTATTTTGTTTTCGGTTGCTTTTGAGATTGTCAAGAATTCTGAATTATTAATCTGGAGATGGTGTTAAGTGTTAACTGTTAGGTTCATGCTATTGTTATTTCACGCTGCGACGTGCTCTCACTGCGTTAACTTTTTAGTATCGTGTTGCAGTTGCGCAGTGTTGTCAGCTTTGAGTTTGATGTTGACGCCCTTGTTAATGCAGCGTCGAGGTTAGTCCGGCGCATCTTTCACGTACCTGCCGTTTAGGCAACATCACGCCTACTTAGGCCCTGTTTGGTTACGCTTAAAATCAGATTTTGAGTCAACCAACGCGAATCCTCCACGTACAAAACTCGATACTTAGTATCGCAGGCCCAACCCCGCCTTCGAGCAAAAGCGAACTCGATTCTCTCGGTCTTCCCTTCTCTCTCGACCCACCTCCGGGCCTCGATTCTCTCGGTCTTCCCTTCTCTCTCGACCCACCTCCGGGCCCCGTCGCCGGCCTTTCCGCGCGGCTGCCGGCGACCTACCCGCCGCCCTGCGCGGTGTCCCGGCGCTGGTCTCCCCGTGCGGAAAGGCCGCCTTTGCCTCCGAGCTCCGCGCTGTTGGGACGCCGCCGCCTCCACCTCCAAGCTCCGCGCCGCCGGGACACCTCCGCCTCCGATCAGCCTCCAAGCTCGTGCCGCCTCCACAACCGCCCACGGCAGCAGCAGGGCCACTGAGAACGCCGCCAACGCGACGAACGCCGTGGTTGCGGGGGCCGCCAGGCGGCGGCGGCGGGCCTATGGGGCTCCATGGAGGAAGGGATAGAAATGGCGGGATCTTTGGCTGGCGGGTGGGAGGAGCACTAGCTTCCAAGCTCCGCGTCATAGGACGCCTCCGCATATGAGCTCGCCTCCGAGCTCCGCACCGCGGGACGCCTCCAAGCCGGCCTCGGCCTCACCTCCGCCGGCGCCTCCTTCAGGCCGAGATGAGCACCGTACTGAAAATAATCGAAGATGGCCAAACAACTAGATTTTTTCCACACAGATTCTATGGGAACCGGCTTCCATGGAAAACATACTTTTCAGATAAGCGAGACTGAAAAAAGCAAAACCAAACAGGGCCTTAATGTCCTGTACCAACGAGGTTCCATGCAACCAGTGGCTGTTGTTCCCCAGAGGGCCAGAGGTCAGTGATTAGCATCCCTGTCTGAAACCAGTATCAACTAGCAAGAGGTTCCGATGAGGAAACGCAAAACCGATGAACATGTATTTACAGCGCACGAAACTAAGACTACTATATCTCCACCTCACAGCACAGCCAGGTAAATCTGCCAATCAATTTTGGCCATATGCTGCAACACATGTATGGGCGGGCATCACATTGACGAAGAACCACTCCACCTCCGTTCCTATGTACAGAGCTCTGATCGAGCTGAGGGAGGCCAGGGCAGGTAAAGCCTTGATCAGTCTCCCACGGAGATGACCTGCCCGGCGCGGCGCAGGGGCGACGGCGAGGCCTGCCGTGCCGCCGGTTCGCGGAAGCCGGTGGCCGGCCTCATCTCCAGCAGCTGGAGCCTCAAGAGGAGCTCCCTGGCCGCCTCGTCCTCCTGCTTGATCTTCCTCACCTGGCTGTGCACCGGCACCTCTGACTGGTCTTGCTCCAACTTGACCACACCCTCCGTCTCAAACATCTTCCACCCTCCCAAACCTTTGGTTCTGGTACTACAGGTTCCAAGCCCCTGGGGTCACAGTATGCAAGTAATTATATATACACACAGGGGGCAAGAAATGGGGGGAGAGAGAAGGTGAGAGGTAGAGAGGTCTTTGTGGAGGATATAATTCTTTGTAGGGATTAGTTGGTGGGTAAGAAATGTGACATGATAGTAGTTACTGATTGCTGGACAGATGTTGTTTTCAATTGCTGGGAAAGAAACAATACGGCCAACTACAACAATTCGTTTTATTGTTCCAGTCTCATGGCGTATTGCCGACTCTACTGGAAATTATCATTAAGGGGTGTAGGAGAGGATCAGTTCATGGTTGGGATGGGCTCCGATTAGACAATACATAAAAGACCTCGTAATGTAGTCGCGTCAACAAGTCTTCTTTTTTTATGAAAAAAAAAAACATAGTCACACTGAGAAAAACCATGTTGATATAGACCCCTTTTACCATAGAACCAGGAGACGTCATGCTTCTTGATGAGTCCTGGGCTCCTGGCAAATAATCAAAGGAATGGACCACTACTTTTTTTTTTACTATTTATCGCTTTCTGATTTTTTCCCAGACATGTAAAAGATCAGGAGGTACAGTGAACATGAGCAAAGTGTTCTATTTTCCTTCTGCATGGGACAATACTCGTGTGGATCTCTGTGCGTTACTGAAAAAATTAATTTATGTGGAGAAATATACTGGCGTTGCTTTGTAAACAAGGCATCCAAGAGCCACTGGACCGAGTCTGATGGGTGCGTAGAAAAAAAGGCTAGGTGTTCTCACGACGGGTGTGCCGCCCGATTGCCACTGGACGGTCCAACCTGTACCCTTCCATGTTCCCGGTGGGTAATCCACTATGTTGATCAGTTGATGGGCATCAGGGCAAGATATATAAATTCTTCTAGTTTAAATTACAAGTCTTTTGGAGCCTTTTTCTTTTTAACAAGGGGAGGCTGCTGCACATATAAACATCCATCAGAGAGACTGCTCCATATAAATATTTTCAAGACAAGTTTTGAAGCATCCATCAAAGAGACTGCTGCATATATTAGCATTTTTCTCTTCCTTTTTTTTCTTCCGTTTGACCGGCCGGTTCTTGTTCGGTGGTTCTCAAGTTTGTGTACTTACATGTACGTGATCAGAATAACATATATAATTTCTACTCCTTCCGTCCCAATTTATAAGTCGTTTGATTTTTTTTACACTAAGTTTGACCAATTAGCATTATTTTCTTTGTGATTTAGTTTAGCATTAACTATACTTTAACTATGGTTTGAATTTTTTTTATATTTTAACAAATTTTTGAATAAAACAAAGTGGTTAAATTTGATGTAAAGAAAATCAATCGATCATGGTGGACCGGAGAGGAGTGGAGGCAACAAGAGGTCAAGAGTGGGAGAGGAGCGATGCAAGTGCGACAATGCAATTTGTAAGTGCAACAAAACTCCTTAGTGGTTTTGGTGCATTGAGTGACAACACAATTAAAAGTCTAATCTCTTTGTGAGATGACTTGACAGGTTCACACAGGTTTATTATTTGTGATCAAATGTAAATGTATGAATTCTAATGTATAAATCTCATGATCAAGCATGAATATTTTCATATGTTGAAAGTCAAGGGTTTCATGGTATATCATACATAATGATGAATATAATGGATCTAAATTGGATATCTCTAATGGATACATTGCCCAAGTGCTGGTTATCATTGATATTTCATTAGTAATGCGTTTTGAGGCTCTTGGCTATGACTAAATGTCATATTGTGGAAAGTGACAATGAACCTACCTCATATATTTGGATGTCACCATATTGATTGGATTATTCACTTATGACAAATGGCTATTCTATTCATATAAACTCTCTATTGCATATTCAAGTCAACTATTATGAAGATCAAGTGTATTGAATGGTTAAATGAGCAAATGTGCTCCATCCACCTAATGAAGAGGTTTTTACTAATGAAGTCCAAGTTATTCAGCTCAAAGAGGATTGCCCTTGGTAGAAGCTCAGCTTAGTTGTCACTCTCTATTGAAATTCATTCAAGACGACATTATTCTTCAAGTCAAGACTCAAGTGGATTTCATCTAGATTTTCATTTAATCAAGTGGACTATCAAGAGGGAAGCTAAGCTTGAAATGTCACTAGTCCACATGTGCTCTAGCTAGTTCGGAGAGTGCTGAGCCACTTCATCTATTGTGATGAATTTGGTACTGAGCGAAAAAGCTCTCTGATTCTTTTCTTGTGCTTAAATCTCAGCTAGGTGTATCTCTGACGGAGACAAATACCTACACCTCTTACCTAGTGACTAAGGCAAAGTACCTTAGCCTCTCTATCCAGGGAACCCTTCACAGGACTGTCCGGTGAGCTCTATCAGACTATCCGGTAGAGGAGGTTTGAACTGCAACGACTAGTCGCCCTCTACCGGACTGTCCGGTAAGGGCCACCGGACTGTCCGGTGGTGGCTTGACATAGACCAACGGCTAGTCTTGTGAGAGAGGGTATTTATACTCCCCCACTCATCTCTTGTTGTGGTTGTTGCTTCCCTCCATCGTCCATACTCATTCAGAGTCCTAAGAAACACCCCGCAACCAGTCTCTTTGTGAGATTGAGCAAAAGTGTGAGATTCTTGTGTAAGAAAAATGGGTCCTAAGCCTTGTGCTTAGTTCCCTATGTGATTTTGGTGGTTGAAGTGACAACACGTGTCATGGGACTAATATTTATGTACAAGTGTTTTTTGTCTAAGTCCCAAGATGCAAAAGGTGGACTTGAGGTACAAACACGTCAAACGAGGAACTAAAAGACACAAGAGAAGACCCAAACCGCTATCAAGTTGCAAGCGAGGGTCTTGACTCGGCAGTCCCGCTGGCCAGTCAGCAGGCCGATTTTTTGGAGCAGAAAGAAGTCCGAAGGAGCCCCATCGATAGGTCCGGCGAGAAGAAGAAGCCCAAAGTCAAAGACTGAAGACTTGGTGAAAATTTATACACCGGACCGTTCGGTGGTCCTCCACCGGACGATATAAGATGAGAAGGAAGAATCAAAGTCCCGACGCTGAATCCACCGCCAGACAGCCACCGGACAGTCCGATGGTGCCACCGGACTATATAAACTGAGGGCTATACAATTTGAAGACCCAACGGCAAGAGCCACCGGACAGTCCGGTGGCTTCAACGGTTGACTCCGAACCTAACGGTCGAATTGTCAGAGGCAGCAGTTTACACGCACCGGACAGTCTGGTGGTGGGTACGCAGAAAAGTGGCAGTTTGCCTCTAACGGATAGTTTTGGAGGTGAGGCCTATATATACCCCCTTGGCCGGCCTCCACTTTATGGTTGGAGTATCCTGAGCTAACACAAGTGTTGAGGCACCTATTTGATCCATCCTAAGAGCCTCATACACACATTTGAGAGCCCAACCACTGTTGGCGGTCGATAAAACCCATGTCGACCACCAACATTTCATGCTTTAGAGTATACTTTACCAAGTTTTCACTAATCTCTAACTAGTTCCACGAGTTGTGCATAAAAGTTGTATGCAGGAGTTTTACACATTCAAAACCACATAGAAATGAACAAACGGAGACAATGTGGCAAGAAGGGGAGCAATGGGCCAGAAGACCAGGCCGGCCGACCACCACCCCAGGTCGGCCGACCAGAGGCCAATCACCAGCCCCAGGGGCTAGGTCGGCCGACCCAAGACCCAGGTCGGCCGACCCAGGAGCCAGGTCGGCCGACCTCCCCCAGGTCGCCCGACCCTGGTAGCCCACCAAGCGGCTCAGGGCCCAGGTCGCCCAACCTTGCCACAACGCCAATGTTGACCTGCATGCAAAGAAACACAAAACATGTTAAATGCAATCGTCGGATCAAGAATCCAATGCATCAAAGGGCCAAAAGGACATCATACAAAGGATCGATGACGTCAGCAATCCGAGGGAAGGAACATGCAGCCAATCGGAGGTCGCCCGACCTTATCCCAAGGTCGGCCGACCCAGCACTGACCCCGTTTTATACGTGCTTCAACTGCCACAACTGCCAACCGACATTTGGAGCGCATCACAGTCGATGGATCAAGGAAGGCGGTGCATCGGGTGGTCACCCGACCTCCGGGAGGGTCGGCCGACCTACCCCCAGGTCGGCCGACCACCGACCTATGCCCAAATCGACTTTGCACACCTACAAATACCCCCTCGTCCATCCAAGCTATAAATACCCCCGGGAGGTCATTTGTAAGGTGTGGTGGATCAAGATGACACTAGTGTGGTTGTGTAGTTGAGTGTAGAGTATAGTAGTGAAGCCACCCTTGGCATTGTAGAGAGAGCCAAGTTGTATCAAGAGTGAGTAATGAGTTGTAGAGTGAAGGAGTCAGAATTCTCTTTGGTCTTCTATTCCCGAGCTCTTATTCTCAGAGGAATTATTACTCTATTTCCAGGATACAGTAAAGTTCCTTGCTCTCTTCTTTATTTATTTCATACTTACTTTATTTACATACTTAGTGCTTTACTCAGTAGTTTACGGGTGCCAAGTGTGCTCTGTGTAGTTTAGCTATACAGTTGTGCTTACTCTCAGGCTTCGAACCTGGTAGTAGTAAAACCGGTTGTGTAGACGTGGTGTCTAGACTAGAGATTTCCTTGGAAGGTGTCTTGTCCCACGCAGCTTTGGTGGTAGGTCCGCTTGGTGACAGCGAGCGTGTACCCTGTGTACTCCACCCCGTCGTTCGGATAAGTAGTCATCGACGCATAGCTGAGTTCTGTAGTGCCCGCCTTTGTCGTCTGGGTTATCAGCACTCTGGTGCCCGGAAGTGGTTCTATAGGCTTAGTGTCCAAGTAAACCTGCTGAGTAGACACTAGTTTGTTTAGTAAAGTTAAGTTGTTTTATTTAAAGTGGTGAACCTGTTCTACTTTGCCCTTTACCTCTACCTTGCTGGTTTTACTGTTCGTTCCTACCTGTTTTACGTTAAGTTACTCCTCGTTCCTTGTGGATTTCGATACCCTGTAGTACTCTCGGGTGAAAAGCTACAACGTGTTTCCGTGCGCTTGCGGATCTATATCAGTAGGCTAAGAAACGCCAACAACCACCACAAGAGCAAAACTATACATATCCGGCATAGCTAGTGCTTAGTGCATCCTTACTTAGGCCACCTTGTATATTACCCATGCCTGCGTGCACGTTTACCCTTGTGTGTGTGCGGTTGTAAGTCTTGCGAGACCCTTCGGAGTGTGGAGTGGCCGCCACCACTTTGTGAGAGGGAGGAAGGCCGTTGGCGTTTTGGCCAAAAGTTTTCCATAGTGAAGACGACGGAGGAGCTCCACGAGAAGGACTCGGAAGACCCTAATAGCCCCGACAATCCTCTACCTTTGTGTGGGCGAGGCCGCAGTCCAAGACTACGCGAGAGAAGGGCTTGTGTGGGTGTGTACCGAGGATATCCGGAGACCCGACCGGTGTTGCTTGACTTCCGTGGAAGTCACTTTACCATCCTCCACCCTTGCGTGGGCGAGACCGCACTCCTTGGAGGATTGCATGAGAGCAAAGCCTTCGGGGGCACCTAACAAGGAGTAGGGGGTGAGACGGCACGTTGGCCTCCCTGAACCTCGGGAAAAAAAAAATCTCCGTGTTATCATCGTGTGCCTTCGCTGACATCGTCATCGTGAGTTTGCATTCTCTACCTATCTTTTAGCTTCCGCATTTACATTCTTGCAATTGTGTGCTTATATTCCTAGACTAACTTGATAGGTTAGTTTCTAGGTGGAACTAGGTTGCAAGACTTGGCCACAATAGAAGTAGCAATACTTAGCGAAACCTTAGTGCACATAGCTAGATTTATATCGCATATGTTTTGCTTAGTGGTTGTAGTTTTTAGTGAGCCTTAGTTTTTAGAAATCCTAATTCACTCCCTCT
Source organism: Paspalum notatum (assembly GCA_022530915.1). Lineage (NCBI taxonomy): Eukaryota > Viridiplantae > Streptophyta > Magnoliopsida > Poales > Poaceae > Paspalum > Paspalum notatum. The sequence goes on from CM039691.1 coordinate 9,700,841, forward strand.
TAGGCGTCGGTCCCACCTTCATCTTGAGTTGGGAGAGCATTTGTGAGATTGTGTGAGCTTGACAGAGCATCCTAGTTTTTTAGCACAAATTGGCAAAGCATTTCCGGCAAATACTTTTGTTACTCTTGGAGGTCTCCTAAATGGCTAGAGCGTCCCGAAGGTCACCTGGTCTCCGGATGGCACAACTCTTGTAGATGATTACCCCGCTCTTCGGAGCAAGTGCTAGTGAGCATCCTTCGTAGCCTTAGTGGCTGTGGAGGGGAGGCCATGAGTTGAAAAAAACTTGAGCTCTTGGTGGGCGCCTCAACGAGGATGTAGGGACACTTGCGGGTGTGCTGGGGGACCCAAGCTTAGTGCTTGTGGTTTGTTCTTTACTTGCTTTATCATTGTTTACTTCCTCTACTACTCCCGTGTGCAAGTTACTATTGTGAGTGTAGGGACTCAGTGCTGCTGAAGTTCAACATCACCAGAGAGACATTTGAGACAACACTATAGAGCTCAATAAGCATCCTTGTGCATATTCACATATTTGAGCTACCTCTCTGTGTACCACCGGACTATCCGGTAGAAGCCACCGGATTATCCAGTGTGAGCTGACAGTGATGTTTTAAGTGGTAAAATTTTTTTAGATTAGGCTATTCACACCCCTCCAGGAGACATCAAGGTCCTTTGACAACTAGTATGGAGCAGAGCCACAGAACTTGTGAGGCTTGACCCTAGGGCGGGGCCTGATAGAGTCCACCTAGGTGGACGGGGATCTAGTCCACCCCTTTTCCCTTCTTCCCCGTGAGGCCATGAGCTGCTCCCGCTGCTGCTTCCCTTTCCCGCCGCCACCTGCCCGGCCGTCGGCGCCTCCCGCCCTGTTGGCTGCCTCCACTGCCACTGCCTCACCGCTCCGCCTGCTACCCTCCACCACTGCCGCGCGGCCCTCCGCCCTCCGCTAGCCTAGGGGCCTGTCACCGACCCTCCCTGACCGCCCGACCTGTGGTGCCCTCGACACTGGTCTTAGCCGCCCATCCAACCACCACCACCGTCTGACTAGCTGGCCTTCCCCTGCCCTCCTCTTTATAGCCGGGGATGGAGAAGATGACCGCTAGACCCTCAACCCCGACCCTGAACCCGAAGCTCGGCGGCGGCAGTGAGCAGCGGCGGAGGTGGCGTAGAGAGCGGAGGAAGAGGCGCGGTGGCGGCGCTCGGGGAGAGGAGGAGTCGGGTTGGCTGGTGAAGTAGGCCTATTTTAGGCCGAAATCAGGTGAAATTTGTTAAGGGGGGAAAGGGTGGACGCGGGATCCCGTCCACCGAACATTTCCGCCCAAGGGCTGCCATGAGCTAATAGGGCAAGGATCCTCTGTTGTGTGGCCAGCCCTCTCCAATCACTTGGCTAGTGTAAGGAGTGGGCTGCATTTACAAACGGGCCTAATTCTAGTCCTCCATAAGCTTAATAAACATGGTAATTTTCAGGGTATGGAATTGTCTAATTGGACCGGTTATAGAGCACCAAATAAATGGTCGAATTTCATGGAAGTAGTGGAGTGAAACTTACCCTCCTGAGTTCAAGTTTTTTTTGGCTCTCTTCGGATGCTCTTGTTTTCAGCCAGCTATCTTCCTAATGATATGATATATGATGATTTGTCCCTCAACATCCAGGTGTGTGGTAACTTTATAAATCTCAAAGATTAAGTGTGTAGGGTGTTTTTTTTGGGAGAAGATGAGCGGAGCGTGCACTGGAATGCTGGACAACAGACACAGAAACACCACAAACAATGCAGGACAACCCACGGTCCTGGAGGAGAACGCAAGGCGTCTCCGGCGGTGGTACGTTCCTCGGGGAGCGCCGGCCCGCCTCCCTCCCAGTCCCATCCAAACGCCACGCCTCAGTTCTTTCACCTCACATTGTCATATTTCTCATCTTCTCTCGCTGGGCCTGTCCGATCGACGCCGAGCCCGATGCCGATTAACTAATCTCCAATTAACCAGCTTGTTGCCTGCGTAATTAGCTGGAGTAGCCGTCACTACATCCAGCCTTTGCCAATTCTGGCAGCTATACTACTGCTTACCTGCCATCCATGCATGGCGGCCTAAACTAATCGATCCGAGTTAACTAGCAGCGATAAACGAAGCTGTGCCCCAGATTTGCATCGGTACAGCTGGAGCTGGACGATCGAGCTCACCAGCTTCACACTGTTACACACGTGTAGAGACAAAAGCAACAGAAGGCGTCCGAGTATATATATATATATATAAAGATCCTGTCATTTCCCGCCATGTTTTCACCTCCGACCCGACCGCGTCCGCGCGCCACCGGTTTCTCCGCCGCTGTTGATGAGCTCAAGGCTTCACCCTCGCAAAGCTCCATCTCCCCTCCCCCCCTGCTGTCACGCACGGCGACGACGTGTTCTTGCCCGCCCGCCCGGCTGCGCTTAATTAGTTAACTGTCATTGCCACCGTCGATTCCTAGCTCCACTTCCCCAGCCTGGACCGGACGCTGCTGCGCGCCTTGCAGCAGCGCCGGCGATGGCGATGGCGATGGCGCGGCAGCGTGGGCCAGCCGGCGGTGTCGCAGTGCCGTTCATGATGGCCGCGCTGCTGCTCGCCGCCGCGCTGCCTGCGCGCGTCGTCGTGGCGCAGGACCTGGCGGGGGACCGCGCGGCGCTGCTGGCGCTGCGGGGCGCGCTGGACCGCGGCAACATCCTGCCCTGGGACGCCACGGCGCCGACGCCGTGCGTGTGGCGCGGCGTCGGGTGCGCCCAGACACCCACCGGCACCCGGGTCACCGAGCTGCACCTGCCCGGGAAGCGCCTCGCCGGGACGATACCGCCGGGCACGCTGGGAAACCTCACCGCGCTGCAGAAGCTGTCGCTCCGCCACAACACCATCACGGGGGCGATCCCGGCGGACATCGGCAACTGCGGCGAGCTGAGGGCGATGAACCTCACGGACAACCAGTTCACGGGCCCCGTCCCCGACGGCTTCTTCTCGCTCGCGGTGCTGAGGAGGGCCGACCTCGCCCTGAACCGCCTCACCGGCGGCGTGTCGCAGGACTTCAATCGGCTCAAGCAGCTGGACACGCTCTTCCTCCAGAGCAACGACCTCGCCGGCGCGCTCCCCGCCGGCCTCTACCTCCCGAACCTCAACCGGTTCAACGTCTCCTTCAACGCCGGCCTCACTGGCCCCGTGCCGGCGTCGCTGGCCAGGATGCCCGCGACCGCGTTCCTCGGCACCGCGCTCTGCGACGGGCCTCTCGCCGCGTGCACCAACTCCACGCCGCCGGCGCCTCCGCCCGGGGGTGACGACAACGGAAGGCGCGGGCTCTCCCGCTGGGCCATCGTCGGCATCATCGTCGCCGCCGCGTTCCTTCTCCTGCTCCTCATGGGGCTCGTCGCCTGCCTCCGCCGGCGCCAGGCGCCGGCCGGGAGGCCCGCGGGTGGTGCCGCGGCCAACGTGCACGAGGGCGCCGCGCCCTTGACGGTCACCGTGGCGCGCACGGACAGGGACGCCGTGAAGCAGTCGCACGCGCCGCCGATCGCGCCGGTCATGATCCGCGAGGGCGGCAATAAGAAGCTGGTGTTCCTGGGGAGCGCGCCCGAGCGGCCCTACGACCTGGAGACGCTGCTGCGGGCGTCCGCCGAGGTGATCGGCAAGGGCGCGCTCGGCACGACGTACCGCGCCACGCTCGACGGCGGCGACCCCGTCCTCGCCGTCAAGCGCCTCCGCGAGGTGCACCTCTCCGAGGACGAGTTCCGCGACAAGGCGGCCGCGCTCGGCGCGCTCCACCACGACAACCTGCCCCGCCTGCGCGCCTTCTTCTACAGCCGGGAGGAGAAGCTCCTCGTCTACGACTTCGTCGGCGCCGGCAGCCTCTCCGCCCTCCTCCACGGTTCGTCCCCTTCACCAACAACATATCTCCCATGCAATGGACATGGACGGGCCGCATGCTCAGACTAGCTCTGTTCTTGCCTTTTGCCTCGCAGATGGTGGCGCGGAGGGCCGCGCGGAGCTGGACTTCACGGCGCGGGCGCGCATCGCGCTGGCGGCGGCGCGCGGCGTGGCGTTCATCCACCGCGGCGGGTCCAGGCTCTCGCACGGCAGCATCAAGTCGTCCAACATCGTGGTCACCGCGACGCGCGACGGCGCCTACGTCTCCGACTACGGCGTCGCGGAGCTGGCGGGTGCGGCGGCGCTGCCCCGGCGGGGCGCCGGGTACCACGCGCCGGAGGTGACGGACGCGCGCGCCGTGCCGCAGAGCGCCGACGTGTACAGCTTCGGCGTGGTGGTGCTGGAGCTGCTGAGCGGGCGCGCCCCCGCGCACGCGCTGCCGGACGGCGCCGACGGCGTGGACCTGCCGCGGTGGGTGCGGTCGGTGGTGCAGGAGGAGTGGACGTCCGAGGTGTTCGACGCCGCCATCGCCAACGAGCCGCGCGTCGAGGGGGAGATGATGAGGCTGCTGCAGCTCGGCATGGAGTGCACCGAGCAGCGGCCCGACCGGAGGCCGACCATGGCGCAGGTCGAGGCGAGGATCCAGCGCATCGTCGAGGACGCGTGCCGGAAAGCCGATTTCAGCAGCACGGACGGCAGCCGGAGCGTGTCCGCGTGATCCACCGGCTCCTGGGATTCGTTTCGTCCCCAGCTTCTGTTTCATTCTGAATTGATTCCCATTTCAACTCTGCTTTATTTGTTCATGATGTTCCATGTTCTTGACTGCAGATAATGCAGTGGCTTGCTCACACTCATACACACGCTGTTGTTTCTCGTGACATTCTTTTGCTCTTTCGTTAAACATTGATAATTTCCTTGGTTAAAGCAATAAGGTTGATGATGCGATACTTTGTGATATTAATAAAAAACATCATAAACTGCATTTTTTCGAACTTTAATCTTCAGAGACTTTGCTAAAGAAAACATTCACAGATACTGAAACAGCACTGCTGCTGTTAACCTAGCTGAATGTTGCGGATTCCAAGTTTCAAGTGACCAAAAGGAGACCATATGTTACAGACGGACGGTTAGGGACATGGGAATTATCAAAGCTACAACTCCTCTACTTGGATAGAAAAACCACATGGGCAGCGTTTTGTCCGCACAAAGGTCTCCTCATCGAAGCTCTGGCTTTCCTCTGGAAACTCATGCTCATGGTCATGATCTGCATACAATTTGCTTGAAGCAGGCCCCCTTTCTGATGGTCGGCTGCTGCAAGTGCTTCTCTGGATGTTATCCTTTTCAGACAGCCCTTCGTGACCAAGCCCGTGTGAAGGTGTTTTGTAGGAGTCCTTCAGCCTCTGTCTTGTTACAATGGAGCAGAGCAGCTGATACCATCTGGAGAGTGCCTGAGCTTCATCCTGCTTCCTCTCCTCGGCTTGTCTCTGCTCCTCTTCCTCTGCGTATGCCTATAAGGTATAGCGGCATAAGAATCGCATCAGTTTTAGAACTAACAATGTATGATTGGTGCTGAGAAAAAAAAAAGGGACAATTAGCTTGTTTCAGACACGGCATGTATGAGACTACACAGGCTGTTTCCAGCCATGAATATCAGTGCCACAAATACCCATAAAATATTGGGCTTCATATTTTCAGTCTCAATAACTTGGAGTTTTCAATTGTGTTGAATAATTTTTCACGTTTGGATCAGCTACAGATTATAAGAATTTGGTTTATGGCTGTAGATTTTAAAAGGCCAGATTGTAAAAACCCGGTGCCAGATATAGCATCACTAAATTGTAGTAGATCAGGTAAACCATGATAATAACAGGATGAAATGTTCAGTATTTTTGGGAAAAATCCTCACATTAAAACATACCTCAAGTATAGCACTTTTGAATTCAGTACAGACAACAATTCCATCGAAAACTGGAAGGCACCGACCACTGCGATAATCAAATCCGACCATAGCCGGAGCATAGTCGATGCCAAGTCTCTTTGCAACCTGGAATAGTCTTGGTAACCTCAAGTGTACAGTGCCAGGTGGAAGGCACTTATCTGACCATACATCAACTTGCCCTCGTTCATTCTTTAGACATTTAGCATGAATCAGGATGGATCACCAGAAAACAACCGTTGAAGGCCTAAGGTTCCAAATTGCTACTCATAACAAAAGAGAGTTAACAATACCTTTGGCACAATGCCATTTACCGCATGAGGGAGTTGCAGAGGTTCCAGCTGCCATACACCGTATAGCTCCAAGGTTGGCTTAAGACCACCTTCATTAGTACTTGATTTAGCAGACTGAGCATTAAAAGTCCTCTTTGGACGTGTAACAACCTAATGGGGGACATTACATTAGTATCAGAACTAGGAAAACAAAAAGCCAGCACTGCTGTTATCAACCTTTGCAGGCAACTCATTTTCTCGAACTTGTAAGCCCTCCCGCAACCATCCATGCCTTGATTGCAGTGTTTGAACACAGGATCTTGGATAAACAGGAAGACCTTTACAGAAGCCAAGCACTGGACCTTTGGGGTGAAGAATTTGGTTCTTGTGAAGCCACTTCTCAAGAGCATATAGGTGATGGTCTTTGTAGGCCTAAAAATTTACATACATTATTAAATCCAACCAACAGAAATTGTGCCAGAAGCAAAAGGCGAAACAAGAAGTCAGATAAAACTAATTTTAATTCTCAAATCCCACAAGCAATCTACCTGTTGACTGGTAGGAAGAGGTTCTGTTAGAGCTTTAGTCTGAAGTTCCATGTCTTCCGAGTTGTTTGTTGCTGTCTGTTCCATCTGCTTTAGTGGTGCCAGAACACTCTCCCACCACTCAGGATTCACTCTCCCCTGTGCAATTCTGTGCCACTGCAAGCAGTATCTGGGAACATGTGGAAGACAACTCAGTTCAAGAAGTTCCATTTTCAGTGCTACTTTAGTAAAAGTTCAGCCACACAAAGCATAAATTATTGATACATAGTACTTTTAGAGTTTACAAATAATTCACTGATCATCAACATATACTGGAACTACATTGGAATTTGTGTGCATTTCAGAAATAATGACAATATTTTTACTCATAAGTAGTTCTGCTATGATTGATTTAGCTGGCAACCAACAGAAGATGGTGCAATGTTAGTATGTCATTGCCGTGAGCACATGGCACAAACTAATGAATTGTGCAAAAAGGCAAACCTTCTTGTTACATCCTTAGCTCCATTTCCAGCAAAACCAACAACATATCTTAAAGGCTTCTTGCAAACAGCAGAAGCAGCTTCTACTTTCCGTTCAGCATCAACGAGATCATTCACAACATCAACATGCACCCATCTTCCTGTCGATGCTTCACCACTGCAGTATACCTCGGCCCAATATAACGGAGCTCCAGCACTTCTTGACCAAACTGCACTTGAGCTGGATACAGCTTCTGAATTTTGACGCAATTTCTTCAATGGTGGAGTAGAATCTTGTAAGCTACCAATCGACTGACTCATGTTAGTAGCTAGTTTATTATTTTGGGTTTCAGCAGTAGTAGCTGAAAGAGCCATTTCCAGTTGCAACTCGAATTCCACATCCCCTTTTCTTTTTGGTACTTCAGCATTATTGGAACTGGAAGGAAATTGGCCGCTGGCTGATTTATCTAAAGATGCAGAAGCTCTGCTACTTTCAAGATCTGCTTTTATGCTTAACAATGTTTCAGATAAACTTCTCTTGCAAGCAGATGCTTGTTTTGATTTTCTAAGATCGCCTCTTCTTTGATTCATGCTGACACTATCTTGAGTATTATCTTTGGGTGGAGCAGAACTCAACACATTACCATCAGCAACTGGAGAACTATATGGCAGTGCCCTAGTACAAAGCCTAGATGCATCTTGATTGAGTGTCCCTGACACTTTAGTATCAGGCTTGAGTCCAGCAACATCCAGATTCGCAACAAACCTACAAGAGGATTTTATGCTTAGGGATATGGTTCAACGAGACCAAAGAGAGACATATTGTACTGTAGAAAATCCATTTTCCTAGTGACACAGCCATGTTTACTTCTTAAGACAGATGGTATAGCAAGTTATGATCGCTTGATCTGCATGGTTAAATATAAGACGGTAACTTCAGAGGATTATAACCAAACTTTCAGACCTAACTATATTAGATGGGTATTGATCCTTAGTTTGCATGATTGCCATGTAAATCCATTACTCTTTCCTCAAATGAAGTAGCAAATCCAGTTCCAACTGTAAAGAAAACACTAATTCAATAAATAAATCACAGATCACAGATAGTCTAATTTCATTATGCATCTGCATGGGACACCAAAGCAAACAACACTCAATAAGAAACAATAAGACAGAAAAATGATGTATTGCTCTCATGCAAGCATTTAAGATACACTTAGACTCGAGCACATAACTAGATAAGCAGCAGAATACATACCTTGCTGTTAAGTTGAGTGCTCTAAACAATGCCACAGAAAGTGCACAAACCTGCGTAGCAGACCATTTATATGACAAACAAACAAAAAAAAAAATCTAGAGTTCCATATCCAATCTCAAAAGGAAAATAAACAGTGGCAAAAAATATTGCATGAAAGAAAAGATGGATAAGACAGGACAGCTGATTTCTTCAGCAAATCATAATCTTCGATACCTCTTCTGCAGTGCCTACATGATCTTGAATAGCGAAAGCCAAATTTGATTGAAAAGATCTCCTGTCAGCGGATTGTGTGGTTACACAAAAAGTACGATGTAACTGCAATAAAATACATGCAACTCAAAAAAAAGTACCCAAAAACTTTCTTTTTCATGAAATTTCAAATATTTAGGAGAACAGAAATTAAGTAGGAAGGAGGCTAGAAAGGAGGCTTACCCAGCTCACAAGACTACGTAGGTTTACAGCGTTTAGGTTCGGAACATCAGCAACACTCAATAGTAAGTGGTATGGGACAAGAGAGAGAACTGAGGCCTGCAAATAGTATCAGAAACAACAGAGCTATGGTTTACCGTCATATCCACAGCACTAGTATTTAAATTCTGTTTTGGAACATGGGCAATGCAATATGGATTATGGAGTTTATATGATAGACAAATTACGAAGAACGGATAATACCATTGTAACACACCTGAATAAGAGTATCATCGCAAGCCTTGTCAACAACTCTACCCCTTGCTATTAGGCAAAGCAAATGGACCTTGTGAACAAGTTCAGACAACTCCTGAGTAAATCAGAAAATAAAAGTAGCTGGTAAGGAAGTACTAGGAACTCCCTTCATTTCTTTTCTGCCATATAACTTTCTCAAAGAGAGTTTAGTTGTCATGAAGTTGTGGCAACACGTTCGAAAAATATAGGACATGTTCACACGATTGCCGTTATAATAGTCATGGGAAAAATAACCTTTTCCTCAGCAGTGGGCCTCCGAACACTCTTCTTGTTAGAGGAAGAAGGTATATCATTGAGCTCAACAGTGACAGTCTCTCCGAGCTCATGGGAATACTCAATGTGCTCCACATGGCCCTCTTCCCAGTCCATGTCAGCTGCATCATTGTCGTCAAGGGACTCCTTTTGTTCCTCCAAATTGTTTTTGTCACAGCTCCCCCCACCGCACGTCTCCACCACACTGGCATTATCCTTTGGCTCATCCTTGGGTCTACCTTTTCGGCGTGCATTGCCCAATGGTGACCCTGTTTCAACCTGAAGATCATGATATAAGTAAATCCCATCGCTGGACAGGCAAACTTGCTTGAAATGAATAACCTTTATATCCAAAGATACTTTTGTATCCTACCTTTTCTTTCTTTTTCTTTTTTTTTATGAAAGGGGTATTTTGCATCCTACCTTTGAACAACCATCGCATAAAGTTTATTCATTTTTACCAAATATTCAAAAAGTTAAATATAGTTTCCTTTGCGATAACTCGCTTGGATGTCAGAACCAACATGTGTTTTGTTCAACAAAACTGCACACTTGAACAAATAAAAGGCATGCCACTTTAATCAAGTTTCAAAGTGAAGCTCCAATTGAATTGACCTGAACACGTGCTCCCTGCTAAGCAATGGCTCCAAGCCATGGAGAACCCAAAACCGCATCACAGCAGTGCCACTGATAATAGCTCCCATCAAAAACAAAAATCAACCACTGTCCTACTCCAATTGACTGAAGCCTAAGCTTGATTAACCTCCCATAGACCCGACGAGCACCAACGTGCGGTCTACATAACGACACGCAGACACATGGGGGGCACTAAACAAAAGCTTCACCTTGGTGGCAGGCGATTTCCCTTTGGCGGCAGGCGAAGCCCTCCTGCGACCGGCGCCGCCAGCCGCGACGACCTCCGCGCTCGGCCCTGTACAATACAATACAACGAAGCGGGAACCGTGAACTTTGCACACCGACGACCAGAGACAGAGCACGGGAAGGGAACAAGGGTTGGGCGAGGGCGGGGCACGGACCGGCAGCCGGCGGGGGCTCCGCCCCGCTCGCGGATTGGCTCCTGGTCCGCCGCCGCATTAGCGGGCACCTGGGGCGGCGGAAGGATGGAAGCGAAGGCGAGGGCGGCCGGCGGCCGTTAGGTTTTGGGAGTCACGGCGCTGCGACGGTTTGGTACTGGGTTTCGTTTCGCGCGCAGAGAGGTCAGGGGCGGGTGGGACCCCACTGGCAATGGAGCCTAGGCTGAGTCCAATGGACTCGTTGTATGGTTTCTTAAACACCGTTTGACATAAATGCTGAGAGAGGTATTTGAAATAGTGTTTAGAGAATAGAGATAGGAAGTTTCATTGGACTCAGCCTTAGACTATCTGTGCTCACAAAACTCTATCCACCCACTCTAGGAATATTCTGTCCAGTTATCAATCAACAATCTCCCACGCTCATACAACTCTATATTTTCCACTCTATACTAACTATCACATTATTTTAATATTTTTATCCCATCTCTCAATATTCTCTCTCCTTTATCCTCTCGCCTACCGCTCGATCAAGCGGCGTCCTCTTCGTCTCCGCCTGCCGCCGGAGGCCGCCACCGCTTCTTCCCGCCCTCCGGTGTTCGCTCCCGCCTCTCCTCCTCTTCGTCTCCCTCCCCGCCGCCGCTTTCTCTCCGCTCCGCCCGATCTACGCCCGCGCCCGGATCCTAGCTCCTCCTCTGCTCCGCGCCGCGCAGGCCCCGCGACGCGCGAATCGGGAGGCGACACCTTGTACGCGCCTGCCGGCCGTCTTCTCCGCCTCCTTCTCTTCGTCCCGCCATGCATCGGCTCGTCCTCCGTGGCGCCGCCGCCCCCGCTTGTCCCCACCCTCCGGCGTCCGCACTTCTCTTCCTTCCTCCCCGTCGGCAACAACGCCGCACCGGCCCAGATCCGGGCCACCGGCGCGCGGATCGGGGGGCAGCGCCTCCTCCCGCGCCGGCCTCACCCATGGCCACCTCTTCTCCTACGTTGACCTCCTCCCAATGCAGCGGCGAGCGGCGGGTGGCGGCGGCTCTCCTCTGCGCCCTTGGATCCGGCACCTCGTCCACGCCCACGCCGGAGCACACCGCCGTCTCCCTCGCCGGTGCCGCCGCGGCCCGCCGTCGCTGCCTCCTCTCCTGTGTCGACCTCCCCCCTTCTCTCCGTGACCTGCGTCAACCTCGAGCCTCAAGCTCCTCCGCTGCTGGGCTCAAACTCCACCATCACTCTTCCGTGCAATGGCGCCCACGCCCGAACGTTGGTGCCCACGGCTGCCGTGTCCGACGTGGAGAAGAGAAGGGGGGGAGGGGGGTTGGCGTCGGACGGAGGAGACGCTGAATATGGCGCCCGCGCTCGCCTCGGGAAGGATGCCGTCCCCGCTGCCATTCCCCGCTGCAGCTCCATTTGACTCTAAAGGGCGATTGCATCCCTTTAGCGTGCACCAGTGTAGACAGTCTTATCCTGGGCCGAGGCAAATGGATGGGCGGGCCACACCCACACAGCATGCCCGCGGTTTTTTTATGATCATCTTTTCTTTTTCCCGGCACCATTCAAGCTCATGCATGTGAGACGATGGCTAGGCCAAATGCGGATCTTTTTTTTTTGTCGCAGCAACGTCTGTTCTTTTTAGGCGTGTTTAGTTCTTGTAGGTACTAGCTAACGGCTAAAAAAAATGACAGCCAAAAAACCAAACGGAGCTAGCTATTAGCTAACAATTATCTTAGAGTAAAATATACTCCCGATCCCTAAACTTATAAGACTGTGTCATCCCGATCGCTAAACTCTCAAAACATGCATCTAAGTCTTTAAACTTGTAATTTGTGTCAGTTCGGTCTCTAAAATCTCAAAGTGCGCATCCCGGTCCTTAAACTTTGTTTGAATTTCACCATAGTCCAACACAAAGTCAATATTCCATACAAAAGTTTAAGGACCACAGTGAGATTCAAACAAAGTTTAAGGACCGGGACGTGCATTTTGAGAGTTTAGGCATCTAGATGTGGACTTTGGGAGTTTACACCGAAATGACACAATCCCACGAGTAAGAATCGGCGGTGCATTTTACTCATTATTTTATTAGCTGACTCAACCTAGATATTTTAGCTAATAGCAGCTAATAAAACATAAAAAGACCGTTATATCTATTAGCTAATATATTAGCCGAAAAGGTTGTCAGATAATAATTAGCTAGCTAATTTTCGTTAAGAACTACTAAACAGGGCCTTATGCTTCCACTATGCTGAAACTTGCCCACACAATTATCTAAATTGACAAAAACAAGCTTCGTAAAGTTGGTCCATTTATTAGCAGCAGAGTCTGATGTATTAAAAGTTATTCAGTGATTTGCATCAAGTGCCAGGGGATTTTTATTATATGAAATTTCAATGTGATTTTTACAAAATTCCTGCGTTCTAAAAATGAGAGATTGAACAGATCGAGAGGCAGCTTTTCTCCCTTCTGAAGAGCGATCAGCAGGCAGAAAGCCCAGAAAATCTGGAACGGAGCTCTGCACAGCTTTACCAGCTGCCTAGACCCTGGGGAAGCTCATTTCACTTGTGCGATTTTAACAAGCGTAATACCTTCCATACAACTATTTTACTACATCAGGCATCAATACGTCAGAGCCCGTTCCATATCTGGTTCTCAGTAGCCGCTTCCACGGAGGAAAACTCAGACCACAGATACTGCAAGTCTGCAACGGAATACAGAATCCCCACATCAATCAAATCCTAAGCTGAGCTCTTTCAGTCAGCAGGTCCATCTCCATCCGTTACAAGAATATTAAAACGTGCACGATGGGGAAGGACATGAGGCCGTAACAGAACAACAAACTCTACCCTGCAATGCATTATTCCTGGACTAAGCTATTTTCTCTTGGGCACATAGCACATGACAACTGAGCAGCTGTACAATTGACATGAATCTCTTATTCCGTCTAGCAAAAAGAGATCCGAGTTCACCATGACAAATGCGCTGATGCAGCTTAAAACCATGGGTTGTATGTAGGAGTAGTTTATGGGAAAGGCAACATCTGGTGCTTGCCTTTTAATCCATCGAGAATGCTCCCTCACAGTACCTGTCAAAGGGGTGTAAATAAGGTCACACACAGCTAGCACCACAGAGTATGTAATAAGAAACAACTAAAATAGGGTAAAACATAAATGTGTAAGATGTTACATGCGCAACAGTAAAATCACAGCCAGGCCAGAAGTAGTACTATTTAAACACATCGAACAAATAAAATAACAGCAATCTAATTCTACATCATGCCATTCAAAGGAGACATCCATGATATGAATGATCCTACAAGATTGAAAGCAACAGAAATCACATTTCAATGTTGCCTGTCAATGGTTATATGATTCTTCTGGGCATGTAATAGGTATAGATTACTCAAGTTAGCGATGAATGGATCTCCCAAATATGAAATTCGAACGGCGAGTGAAAAGATTTTGCTTACCTGTTGCTGAATTTCTCTACAGCTGTGGATGCATATAGAAGTGTTTCACCGCCCTTCTCTAAAGCCATGTAAAGCTCCCTTCCTCGACAAATTTTAGCAACAACCCATGCATTATTTTTTGTTCTGATGCATACTTCAAAATCCTTATCAAGACAAGGGTCACTTCTCTTGTATCTTGCCTTCTCTAGATCCACTTCTTGTCTTAGCCTATTGAGAGCAAGTAGAGAATCCTGCATAATTCCATCACATAAGACAAGTGAAAAGGACAACACGCGATAGGAAAAGTTATTAGACCTAATATACAGTATAATACTTAACAGTGTCAAAAAGATATAATCCTACAATTTATAGATGAACGAATGACAAAGAGAAAAGGAGAGAACTAACTGTTTGAAATCTACTCATAACATACCTTTGCCAGGGTGGTGACTTTCCCAGGTGGGGAGGCTCTTGATACTCTTCTGTCTGGATCAACCAGTAAGTAACGATATCCACTAACATGATAAGCATTTTCTCCTCCCCATCCCCGTGACAATTTCTGCTCAACAGCGACAATCTTCTGTGATGCCTGCAAGATTGTTTAATGCATTCAGAGGTATAGTTTTCATAAAAAGGATACACAAAGGGTATGGGTATCTTTTTGCATTAAACCGTACTCATATATTATAGCTCACTGCACCAGGAAACTCAAAATTTGATGAAAAAATTAGAGTAAAATCCATCTCCGGTCCTTAAACTTGTCTTGTGTGTCAATCCGGTCTCTAAAGTTTCAAAGTGACCATTTCGGTCCCTAAACTTGTCTTGGTGTGTCAACCCGGTCCCTAAAGTCTTAAAGTGACCATCCCGGTCCCTAAATTTTTCTTGGTGTGTCAATCCAATCCCTAAAGTCTCAAAAAGGGAGGTGGAGTCCATGTACCACGTCAACTAAGATGATCACTTTGAGACTTTAGGCACCGTATTGACACACGAAGACAAGTTTATGGACCAGGATGGTCACTTTGAGACTTTAGGGACCGAATTGACACACCAAGACAAGTTTAGGGACCGGGAATCTGGGTGGTCACTTTGAAACTTTAGGGACCGGGATGACACACTGAGACAAGTTTAGGGACTGGAGATGGATTTTACTCAAAAAATTACACATGGATCACTCACATTTTCAAGCATTTGCTTCTTCACATGAGTGATGCCCTCTTCTCCATTTATTAGCGAGGAAGCAGGAATCAGCAAAAGGATAGTGAGACTCTTATGCTGATAGATACATAGGTACATGCGCTCCTCTGCCTGCTGGAACCAGAGTATTGAAGTCAAAGGTACAGCACCTCGAACTTCTGTAGCTGCGAAATCAGCAGCAACAAAACCATCCTTTCCCTTTGACAATTTCTCACGCAGGAGAGGCCTGAAATTATGATGCATCTGATTTTGTCCATCAGGAGAAGTATCACGAGATCGACTATGGTACCTTTCTCCTGCAGTTGTTCCATTTGAAGAACTTGAAGTTGGGCCTGCATTAATGGAAGTTCCTTTCCGCAAATAGGACCAAGAGCTTGCATTGGAAAATAAAGCACGTGGAGTTAACCTCAGGACAGCATAGGTATAAAGATTTAGAGTATCATCCTGCAGAAACAAACAAAAAACTTGTCATTAATGGAAAAAAGAACTAAATGCTTATAAAATATCCAAAGCAAAGAAAATTCCAGCAAAGTAGTGATTAACGGGAGGCCATACCGGGGGAAGTGTTGTAGAGACCAACAGGTCTTCAAATAATATGAGAGATTGGCAGGTCACATTTCCAAGGCATGATCCAAGAACTGTGGTGAGTGACTGAAACACTAATGCATCAATGGTTGGAAAGATAAAATAAATATATGTAATTACTGCCATTTGGAAAAAAAAACATGATTCTAGCTGATACGGCAAGGTTAGTCCAAAAGTAGTAAAGTACAAATGTTGATCAAGTCAGCTCTTAAAAATTTCCCTCGGAAAACAGCCCTCTACTTAAGGCCTTGTTCGGTTAGGGGAAAATCCAAGGGGATTGGAGGGGATTTAATCCCTTACTAGTCAAATTTGAATAGGAAGGGATTAAATCCTGTCCAATCCCCTCCAAAACCAGGCCAACCGAACAAAGCCTAACTCAGTAAGCCTTCCCAAGAAAAACATATTAACATACCAACCGAGAGGGCTTTTTGCTAATGAAACCCATAAAAGGTAAACAATAAAATACGACATAGAATAAGTAGTTCTTTTTTTGGGGAAAAACAGAAATCAACAAGAAATAGGAGCATTGTTAGATTTTAGCCCAGAGCCCCAGACCAGTATGCACATTAACTAATTTGTTGAGTGAACCAAAGTTATTGACTAATGCAAACCACCGGTTCCTGGAGAATGAGCAGGGAACCACACTCATACAAAGACTCAATAAAATGTTGTTCAGCCAGTAAGGCACCAGCTAGCATAACAATCAGTAGGTGTTCACTGGGTTTGGAGACCCATCTACAACTCTGGTCAAGGTATGAATAGCCACTAGCATCGAATAAGGATGCCAAACATTTTCAAATAAAAATAGTTAAAGGTGGAAATATTTTTAACTGATCAGGAGAGTAAGAGAAAAAGGATGTTTGTATTGGAAAATATATTAGTACAGTAATACAGCTTACCTGAACTTCAAGTGCTGCTTCTCGTGATACTGTAAGCATTTGGATCGTCCCCCTCTCCTTTAAGCTGTCACGGTAGGTTGGGAATTGTAACTTTTTACCAACATAAAAATCTGTTCCAGAACATAAAACAGCACATGTGGAATAAGATCACGAAAGATTTACAAATAGCATAGTACATTTCTTTTCAACAGGAGAAAATTTCATTGTACCCTTGCAAGTTGCAACAAAACAAGACAATGAACATGCTTATAAGGCTGTGAAACAAATGGAAAACTAGACCCACCACTTAAATAATCCGTGAGAAATGTGCGGAGGTGACCACGAGCAAGTTCAGCACTGGGTTGTCTGTCAAGTAAAGTTCGGATTGGCCCATGGAACAGTGCGAATAGTGAATGAGCCTCCTTAAGTATCCCTTGTAGTGCACCACAACGCCAGGCTGATTCATCACCCTTGGTTTTTTCAACAACCTACATATCAAATTGCATGCTAAATAACATCAGCAGAAAAAAAAAGATATAATCATTAGACCTATATATTACTGTAAAGAGGGTGCGAATATAATTTTCCACAGTAAGCTTCATGCTACTTCTGAAAATGGTTCTGTGATGTAGAAATGTTAACTAAGTTAAATATGCACAGTTGCATTGGCATTGTTTTATGACATGGCGAGACAGGGAAGTTTTCGGTGCTAACATAGAAATTCTCTCCTACCTCTAAATATGGATATCACCAGACTTTAGTGATCAGTAGTATTCAATAGCAATGATCACCAGGTAGCCATTATGTTTTCTATGTGAACCATCAAGTAATAAATTCCACATGTAGGTAAAAACTAAAAAGCAATTATACCAAGAAGCATGCTCATGGGTAAGGCAGGAATTAAACATTATTCACGAATAGTAGTGTATCAGAAGAGCTAGCAAACCAAAAAAAAAAAAGAAATGCATGAGAAACTTGAGAACCGAAGTCCACCTGTACTTTAAAAAAAATTATTAAAAGTATTCATAGAGTCAAGATCGATTACCAGAACCATCCAAATATCAGGTTCCGCTTGATAAAAAACATGGGAGTGGTTCTCAGATTCTATAACCTCGCAATCCTCTTCAGGAGAAAATATTCTGCACATAACTAAAATAGGAGAAATAAGATGACTGAAACTGAACCTAGAGCAATTAGGCAATAAATGAACCCAATAATGTTTTGATGGCTAGTTGGGATTGAAACTGCTAGTAAAGAAAATGCATAATATAACCATAAAAGAAATGTTGCTTATGAAGAGCCATGGTCTTCTGAACTCACCCCTCATGTAGATGTCTATAGATCTACTATAATAAGTGAACTCTCAACAGAACAAACCAATTTACAACTGCTACTAGTTAATCGTAAGGTGCACAAAATGCATAGGGAACAAAATGCATAGGGAAGCACTTTGACCACTCCAATCAGTAGAAACAAACATTTGGCCGTTTACTAAGTTCATAACAGGTCCTGCCATGTTACTCCACGAAGTTTGAGTGCAGATTCTCTTACCTAAACTTTCAAGTACTTCTATATAGTAACAGGAAAAATGCCAAACGGGCACAATTTGCTCGAGTATGGCGGTAAATCGGTGAGAAGCCTCCAATGAAATAAAAGGTGGAACGTAGGGCTTTTCCTTTGGGGACAAGTTACGTGACCAAAACAAAGTGAAGTGGGGAGCGGAGAAGCGACCTCGTGAAAGTGACGATTCCCTCGCAGAGGCCGATGACGGAGAGCTGGAGCAGGATGGGGCAGTCGGCGGGGTGGAAGAAGAGGATCTTGTCGAGCTCCTGGCCCTCCAGCTGCCCCCTCCGGAGGTCGAACACGCAGAGCTGCGCCCCGTCGCCCGCGGCGGCCGACGAGAGCCCCATCCGGAACCGGGAGCCGCAAGCCGCGGGCGAGTGACCCGAGGCGGGCCAGGGAGAGGTGGGGCAGCCGCGCGCCCCGACCCCCGAGCCGATTCCGCGCGGGTTCGTCGGTGGGGAGGGAGGGAGATCCGGCGAGCTGGGGGCCCGCCGCGGCCGTGACCGAAGGGGGGGGGGGGGGGGGGGGGGTGGGGCGAGGGGCGCGTGGACTGCCTGGTTGGTTGTTGGGGATGGGGAGGCGCCGGTCCGGTCGGTGGTGGAAAAGATCGCCTGGGCCTCGCCGGCGGGTCGGTGGCGCGCTGAGTTACCAAGGCGCACGGGATTCGGGCCGGCCCAATTCATTCCGTCCTTTCGACCCGTGCATGTCGCCCCACCCGCCAGGCCTGTTTGTCACAAGTAGGGCTGGAAACGAGCCGTCGGCTCGCCTCGCCTCGGTCGTCCAGCGAGCCAAGCTGGCTCGGCTCGGTTATTTCACAAGCTCAAAGAAGAGGCTCGGCTCAGCTCGTTATTGGCTCGCGAGCCGGCTCAGATCAAGTTTTGTAGGAAACAAGCAAACAGCAAAGAGCAAAGGCTACAATAAAGCAAATAACAAGGTTTTTAAGTCTATAACAGTAGACACTCATAACAGCAACGTTCTCTTAGTCTCACTAATTAACTTCATGAATCTAACATCAAGAAAAAATGCATAAAGAAGTTCATAATAGGCTCAAACAGGCAACGACCAACAGCTACACACAGGCAGACACCCATTTTGGCCATCGAAAAATAAGTAAAGGGCTCCAAAATAAAGTCCTCCATGGCTCCAACAGAATCTAGTGCAGTCCATTCTCCATTGAGGCCTAAGGGTAGCAACTAGAAGGACTAAACCTGAAATAAAATTGGTCTACATTAGTACCAAATCATTAGTAATGAACCGAATATGTAGCAGTAGCCAGTAGCCAGTAAAGATGACCTACTAGTTGCTCGCCACCCTGCTTTCTGGAAATGTAATATTTTCTACATCATCCTCATCTTCTGGTTCCTGGAAAATAAAAAGAGCAATTAAAATTCCATCATCTAGAGTCCAGCTAGAGCAATTAGTAAAAGAATCACATACCACATGTGTAAAACTTGCATCATGTGCTCCCCGAATCCAGCTAGAGGAACATACCAATGCCTCCACCATAGAAGGGCTTAGAGAACTACGATAATCATCTAGAGTTCTATCACCGGTGCTAAATGTAGACTCTGCAGACACCGAGGTTGCCAGTATAGTTAAAAACTTCTTTGCCATTCTCGAGACCACTGAGAATCTATGTGAATTAACCTTCCACCAAGTCAACAGATCAAACTCTTTGTCTGCTAAACTCACATTTGTCTCATCCAAATAGATAAGTAACTCACTCTTTGATGGGTTAGCTTCTGTAGATGATAAATATGACTGAAATTCAGAAAAGGCAGAAGGCAAACTGCAGGCTCTTTCAAGCGTCAAAGATGACGAAGCACTAGCCTTACTTTCAGCAGCTTTCTTCTCCCTATGTTGTGAATACAACTTCTCTAACTCACCTCGGACTTCATCTATCTCAATCTGAATTTGATCCCCATCAAATATCTTACCAAAGCACCATTCAATATGTCTCATCTTATACCTTGGGTCTAGGATAGTAGCAATCACCATAACATTGTTCTTTTCATCCCAATACTTATTGAATTTGTCCATCATAGCAGTACCCATCCTTCTCATATGTAAACTATTGGAAACCATCGCTGCTCTCAATGCAATTTTTACATCCACAATGTGAGGATAGAAAAGGTTAGCGGTGGGATATTTAGAAGCTGACAATGCAGTGGTTACTTTAGCTAAAGAGGCAAGAATTGGTTCAATTGCAACAAACAAATCCCATTCTTCAGATGAAGGTTTCCACTTGTAGTTCAAATCATCATCAGCATATGATTTAATGGCTTCTTTGTAAGCTAAAGCAGTACGCAACATCTTGTATGTTGAACTCCACCTTGTTGAGACATCAAGACTCAACCCTTCTCCAATTTGCAATGCAAGAGATCTACAAGTCTCCACAAACTTATGCATGCATGCTGGTGATTTCTTTAGGTACTTCATAGTGCACCTAAGGTTGTTTATCAAAGAAGCAAGCACAGCAACCCCATCATTGACAACCAAGTTGATAATGTGTGCACAGCAACGGACATGAAAATATTTTGCAAGGAAGGCATAGCCCTGTCTAGCTGTAAACCTAGACCTCAGCACACGGACAGCACCATCATTGTTTGAGGCATTATCTAGAGTGATAGAAACAATCTTGTCCTCAATTTTCCATGCAGTAACACAGTCATATGCAGCCTGTCCAATCACTACTCCTTTGTGTGGAGGGTCTAACTTAAAAAAATTCAGCACACGGGATTGCATTTTCCAATCACTATCTATGTAGTGTGCAACCAAACACATATATGACAATGTTTGATTAGATGTCCACAAATCAGTGGTTAAGGCAATAAAATCAATACCTTTCAGGACCTTCCAAGCTCGCGAGCCGAGCCGAGCCGCTCCGAGCCCGAGCCAAGCTTCGAGCCGCGAGCTTTTTTTCCAGCCCTCACAAGGATTCAAGGTCTGTTGGGTTTGTAGCCACAAATTGCCAAACAATATTTAGATAAATTTTGATCATGTTTAAATTTAGACTAAAATTTGATCAAACAATAAATTCCTCGTCCACGTGGTTTTTTCGGCACCCAAAGAAACCATGTGAATGAGAAATTTGTTGTTTGACTAAAGTTTAACCTAATTTTAAATATAGCCAAAATTTGCCATAAATTTGGCGTGGCAATCCATCGCTGAAGCATTTTCATCTATCCAGTTTTATGTTTCTCAGCCTAACTCAATGGTCAATGCGCGGCCCATTTATTCCATCAGCCCTATTATGTTTACACGCTTCCGTATTAGTTCGTTCTTCCTTTTCCTTCGCACACGCTTCCGTATTCTTCCGTCCTTCTTGTCTTTTTTTTTACCAGCAAAATGCCCGTGCGTTGCAACGGGAGAAAAATATTCTTAAACATATTTAGATCAAATACATATAAGAATGAGCATCGTTCGACCTTTTTACCGTTGATTACGAACGAGTTGCAAGTTCTATCAACATCTTTTGATATATATAGAAGTAAAAAATGGAGTTTTTTTTTTTTTGATTTGGGCGTCCGTTTTTGCATGGCCTCCGACTGCAGTCCGAATCATGCTTACGAATAAATTCTACATCATATTGTTTCGATGATTCCCATTAATTGCCAACGAATTTTATAGTATGTCAGTTGGGTTGAAAATATTACCATTTTAGCTTTCCGTCGATATATAGAACGTCGAAAACGAAATCCGTATGCGATTGGAGTGTCCATTTTCGTGTGGGCTCCGCCTGCGGTCTGAATCAGATTCGTGAATAAATTTCATGTCATATTGTTTCGATGATTACCGTTGACTGCAAGTGAATTTTACAGTGATGTGAGTTGGTTGGAAAGATTATCATTTTAGCTTTTTATTAATATATATAATGTCGAAAACGGAGTCCGTATGCGACCGGAGCGTCCGTTTTCGCGTGGGCAGCTACTGCAGTCCGAATTGGAGTCGTGTGTGTATGGCCTGTTTCGATGATTCCCGTTGGCTGTGAGAGAATTTTACGTTGATGTCAATTGATTTGGAAATAGTATCATTTTAGTTTTTCATCGATATATAGAGCGTCGAAAACGGAGTTCGTATACGACCGGAGCGTCCTTGTTTGCGTGGGTTGCTCCTGCTGTCCGAATTGGAGTCGCACGTGTATGGCCGGTCCCACGTGTCATATTTGTGAGACGACGGATCAAGCAACCTTATTTGCTTTAATATTAGGCATAGATTTTCTTCCGTGCGGTTCCTTTCGTTTTCTTTCCTTTTCTGTTATATTATTGCTTTCGTGTTATTTTATTTTATTTGTCTTTCTATGTTCTTCTAGGTTATAATATAAATACTTATGTCATAAAATTTGAGTATATAAATACTTATTTTATAAATAGAATAATTTATTATGTAGTAGAACAATCCACTATGCATGTAGAACAAATTATTTTTGCATGTAGTATAATTCATTATGTATATAGAGTAATTTATTAGAACAATAATAAGTCAAAAGGGAATGAGCACGAATGCACTTGAATAGTTGAACAATAATAACAATGCACAATATGAATATAGAACAATAATAAATCGAAATGAAATGTACGTGGATCAAAATAGTTGAACACAATTGTTTGAAATGTGCGAAGAAACGAACATGCTAGGCTCATCCAAGTTTGGCAAAGAAGGACATGATTCTCTAAAATCACAACGGCTAGCTTTCCACTGGCTCACCAACGCAGCAGGCCAGATAAGATAATGGAGGCACGACCCAAGGGAAAGAAAATACTACCCTGTGGCCTTCGACAGCATAATAGGGTTCATCGCCGCAGCGATGTATAGGTGCCCCCACCCCCTCTCCACACCCCCAAACCGACAAACAAGGAATGTACCTCCCTATATTATTCAAGCTAGGCAATTTGAAAAGAAGACTACATGGAGACCTGTCTCCATCTCTATTTAGCGTTATCCGGTGACCCTTTGTCAAAAGAAAAAGATTTTTTAAGTACTTTCGCCTTTAAAAAATCCATAGACAACCAAGCATCCAAATCAAAATTCGATCGTACCATCATGTTTAATTCAACAAGAACTTTGAAACAAAATCCCACTATGTTTTGATGACTCAAATACATATGGTGAAAGTTAATTTTTTACTAAACAAAAGTCGTTTTTTTGAAAAAAAAAAGTTTTATGTATCAAATGTAACATTTTAGAAAAAGGTTACTTTTTATATATCGAATGTTTTTTATGCACTGAATGTTATTTTTTTTATGAAGAAAATTTCTTTTTAAGCAATTACTTTCCATATAACCTATGTTATTTTCAATGTTACTATTTCTTGAGTAACATACACCATGACAGAAGAAGTAATCTCTCGATACATAGTGACTTAAAGAAGTAACATTGAAGAGAAAGTAACCTATTTAAATACACTTTAAAAAAGTAACTTATTCAATATGTGAAAAATAAAAAAATAAATAAAAAGTAACTTTTGTTTGAAAAAGTAACACTTGACAAATAAAAAAGTAAATATAGAAAAAGAAATATTCATTATGCAAAGAGTAATTTTTTTAGTAAAAAGTAACTTCGCTATGTATAAAAATGTAAGTTTATCATGATTTGTTTGATGAAGGGCGTAAGCTGTGAATCTCTTTTGTTTGTTCAGTTAATTACTGCTTACCTTTTGTGGAGTTGCTATGAATTGAAAGTGTCTCAGCATGTGCTCTCGTGTTCTAATGTGTGCTTTTTATAGCTGTGTTTGTTTAATTTTTTTTTTCATGCAAACATTGGGCTATGATTGTTCTAGCAGTATGCAACTTATTCATACATACCCCTGGCTTTACTTATGTTTTGTCTCAAATTCCTTCGGTTTGTGTTGTAAAGCCAATATTTATACTGATTAATTAAATCTGTACTTCCTGAACTATTGTTGTTTTCAAGCTTACGAGTATTTATGACATTCCGCAGTTCATCTCAACTCTACGAAGAAAGATTGCCAATGATTAAAAATTTATTGGGTAGATTAGCATGGTCTCCCCTAGACAATACTACCTTCTATCGTTTACTACAGCTTATACATGTGTGTAGGCAGATAAGATTCCGAAGGAGTTGGTGCCATTACCAACATCAAGGGCACTTATCCATTTCTTCTTGCCCAATATTCCACGATGAAGGTTCTCTAATCTCTTCCTGTTTATACATGTAGAGGTCAAGTTATGATCGTGAACTACGGATCAAGTTTCCTAATTTAGTTTCTCATTTTGTCTTGCACACATTTGTCTAAGAATGTATATGCTTGAACCTTGTGTATATATTGCTCTATTTCATTTGTCATGATGATTTGGTAGACTGCGTGACCGTACTATGTTGTCTAATTTTCTCACGATCTTTTCTGAATTTTCTATGATTTATTGAAATTTTTTTAGTATGTTTTTAATGAAAAATATTGTATTTTCATCGGCTTACGTGGCCGGCGAAAATAATTCTGCCCATGTGGCAAGTATTCTCGTTGGCCTACGTAGCCAACGAATTTAGTGGCTAGACCATATATTTTTTTCGTCAGCATATAAAAAACTGACAAAATTATATATTTTTCGTCGGCATCGACAAAATTATATATTTTTCGTGAGCAAACTGACAAAAATATCCTTTTTTCGTCGGTTTTCTTTTTTTTCGTCGATTTCTGGCCACGAGAAAAATAGGTCGTTGCTGCAGTGGAATTTCTTCTCGTCACAAAAATTTAGATTTGTGCCATTTGATAGAGATTTGTATTTTAACCATGGATTTAGGGATACATAAAAGGAAGCTTGTGTATTCACCTTGTGCTGTCACGATTGGCACAAGATACTATGGAGGATCGGCAACGACGAAGAATGCAAGGCACACCATGTGGGGACTTGATCTCAGTGGCCGATGAAGATGGTCTGTGCAGAGACTAAGGGGGTGTTTGGCAGCTGCGCCCGACCCTAGCCCGGCCACGGTAGGCGTCGGCCCGTGTTTGGGCGTCCCGATCGGCTTGCTAGCCAGCCCCGGCGTAGGCACCTCGAGCTCCCGAGGCGGGCTCTGTGGGGATCACCGATTTGGTGATCCTCAGGTAGCCCGGCCTCCTCCGACCCCGCGTGCCTCTCGCAGGCGCACCTCGTCCTCCCGCCGTGGCCTCATCCTCCTTGACCGGCGGTCTTCGTCCTTGCCCGCTGCGGCCTCGTCCTTCCGCCGGAGCCCCTATCCATCCCGCCGCGTTGTCCTCCCGCCGTGGCTGCCGGCGCCATCCCCACCGCACGGCCTCCCGCGGCCAGATGGGGAGGGTGAGCGCCGGCAATATTCGGCGAGATCTGGCCACCCTCCGTTTGCAACCCGTTGCCCTCCGTCATTGTCGGCGTAACGAGAAAACGGCGACGCCGACGCTGTGCACTTTGGGCATGCCGACGCCGGCGACTTCAGCGTGGCGGACGGCGTCGGCTCATACATGAAGCTTGGCGTGGACGCCGGCGCCCTCTCCCGTGGCCTGATGGCGAATGCGCTCGCGGAGGTCGTCGTGGCCGTGGAGGTGCAGGACGAGGACAACCCCACCACCGGCGGCACGCCCGTCGTCCACCCTTACGCGCTGTTGGAGAAGGCATACGAGAAGACGGCCACTTCCGGCGCACCTGGGGCGTCCACGGCGAGGGACGACGACGTCGTGGTGGTCGGCACGGATGGGCTGTTCGACGACGGATGTGGGGAGCGGACGGCAGCATCAGTGGCCGCGAGGATGGGGAACGGACGGTGGCGTCGGTGGCCGCGACGATGGGGAGCGAGCGTGCCAAACAAAAGCTGACGAAATTACTCTGACAGGAGACGTGGCATCACCCCATTGGGCTAGGTAAATTCATTGGCCTCAGGAGGAAACCGACAAACATACTTGGCCCGGTGGGCTCATGCCACACTTACTCACAAATGAATTTCGTCGGCCACACAGGTCTGTCGACGAAATTAAACATATTCAAATTTCTTGGCGGCCTAACAGGTTTGTCGGACCAAGCAATTCACCCGATAAAATTAATTTTGTTGGTTTTATCAAAGAATTTCGTTAGTATTTTGTGGCCGACGAAAGGTCATATATTTTTGTTGGTTGCTTTCCGCGTGACCAAAGTGAATCAACCGATGAATTTTCTTGCGTTTTTCTATAGTAGCTAGAAAAGGAAGGGCGCCATCGATAGGGCAAGAGGAAGGCAGCGGCACAGGAAGAAGCAGAGGGTGTGAGCGGTAGCATGCAAGAGATGGAGAGGGTGCTATAGTGGTGGGCGGTGGCAGGGATAATAAAGAAAAGGGGTCATCCAAACGGGAGAGATGACCACAGGCGGCGGCGATGAAGAGGGACGAGCACAACCATCTGGTGGCGTCTTGTGCGGACGAGCTACTCCACCAAAGCTCGCTTTGCCAGCTCTGATCCAGTGGCGTCCTACCTCACCTCGGATTGGTGGCTGTGACATGAGCCATCGTCGGGCTTGAAGAGGTACGACAATTCAGCCGATAATACCGATGCGAACACACTAGGCTCAATATCGAGTGGAAATGGGTAACAATTCCGGAAAATAATTCCGTGGCCAACAAAACTCTGGAATATATATAATTCATTCAGGTCTCCCATTTCCAAATCCAAAATATAGGCCTTATTAATTTCGTCGAAACGGGCTGTTACAGATATATTAAAGGGCGATAATGGATGACAACTACCAATATATATCACCGCCAGCTCCAGAGAGAAAACCCGCCACTGATAATGCACCCAGTTACTACCAGTTCATTAACTGAATAGGCAGTATACGTATATCATTTTCACTGATGGTTGATGGTATTAGGAACCATAGTGATGATATAGTTGAGTAAATCTCTTCTATGCCATCAAAATCTATACCGATCCCTTCTATGTTATTGGAAATTATGCAATCATCTTTAATGTCATTGGTTTTAATATTTGGATCCTTCTCTGCCATTCCATCAGTTAAGTTGACGGTGTTAAAACATCTCAATGACGTGTGGTCCCTACCTATCATCTTCTTCACGCCCTGCCTCCACAACGTGCACGCCCCTCCCCGATCCCTCGCACGCGCTGACGCCGGCACCGGCCGCCCCTCCCCGCTCCCTTCCCTCGCACGTAGTGGCGCAAGCCGCGCATCCCCGCTCCCTTCCCTTACGCGCGCCGGCGCGACCGCCCCTCCCCGTTCACTCACACGCAATAGCGCCGGCCGCTCCTCCCCACTCCCTCGTGTGCGCGCGCTGGCACCAGTCGCCCCTCCCCCGGCACTCTTGCTCTCGCAACGGAGGTCGAGGGCTCGAGGCGGGGGTGGACGAGTGGCAGCGTTGGAGGAGGCATCGAGGAAGGAGGAGGCCGGGCTAGAGCTCAGAATGTCAGGTGCGCGTGGTGGCGAGGAAAAGCGGCGTGAGGACAGCCAATACCGAAACTACGCTGCAGCCTGGGTGGGGGCGTGGGCGATGGCACGATGGGATCGCCTAGCAGCACGGGGTCGGCTGGGCCATCTCGCCAGCGCTCGCCAACCTTCTCTTCAATGCCGGCGGCGCGGGCTTGGCCGACGCTCGCCAACCTTCCCTTCAATGCTCGTGGGTGATACATTTTTAACGCCGTTCCCCAAGAACTGACGGAATGGCAGGGAATAAGGGATCCAAAAATTAAAACCAACGGCATTGAAGCAAATGCATAATTTCCAATAGCACATAAGGATTGGTATAGGTTTTGATGTCTTGGAAGGAATTTACTCATAATAGTGGTATTTGTTACCGGTTCTTGTGTTCCACTACATACCACTTCCCTACCCCAATTTTTTGAATAGGCGGTGGTAATTGAGCTAGCTCCGTAACTCTGCATTAGGGAATAAGGGATCCAAAAATTAAAACCAACGGCATTGAAGCAAATGCATAATTTCCAATAAGGATCGGTATGGTTTTTGATGTCTTGGAAGGAATTTACTCATGATAGTAGTATTTGTTACCTGTTCTTGTGTCCCACTACATACCACTTCCCTACCCCAATTTTTTGAATAGCGGTGGTAAGAGCTAGCTACGTAACTCTGCATTATTTCTGCACACCACACACCGAATGATGCCCCGATATATATTCTTTACATAAAAATTCACGTGTTGATTTTTCTGAACAGCTAGCGGTACAAAAAGATGAGACCACACACTACACCATGATGCATGAGCAACAGCACTAGACGTGCCGTGGTCCAAGGCATCCCCATCTGCACGGGGGCCAAAAGGCCCCATGCAAATGAATGTAGCATGGCGCCAGAGGCAGGGCGGAAATGTGGAGAAAGACAGAGATCTGACAACACCATTCAAGTGGGCACAGTAACGTCACACAGATGCTACACAGAACATGCCTTTATTTCCTTTATTTTCTTTGTGCTGTTGCCATCTTTTTTGCCCCTCTCTCTCTCTCTCCTGCCGTGTCTGTGTGGTACTGACGTTACACGCCGGGCAGCCGACAAAGCAAGAGAGAACGATAGGAATTACGTACGTCAATGAGGGGACAGACCAAACATGGACCACTGCTAAAATGATTTTGCAATCCATTGCTTTATGATTGGACTTGCTTCTTTTTTGCCGTCCTTTTGATATGTCAAAAGGGTTATGTATGTGAAAGTAGTGCAGTTAATAAGTCTGTTTGGAAGAGGAGGAATGCTTTAGGAAGTTTTAGATTTGTACTAATTAAATCCTAGGTATTTGGATCCTAATTAATTATAAAAGAACCTTTATGAAACATCTTAAATATAAGATAAGACTTTGTGGTTGGAGATGTTCTTTGATTCTTTAAACAACAGTTCACAATCTGTTATACTACCTCCATCTTTTTGCGTCAAATCTACACTATAAAAGAGCGAGTTTTTTAAAAATCTTTTTTACCTATAAAGGCATAGGTATACCCCTCACGCTGACCCCACTGCGTAGTTTGGAAAAGGTTGGAAAGGGGTGGAAAGGCCCAAAATCCATAGATACAAAATGTTTCATCCACTTTCTCTCTTTATTTCTCACCTAATTTTATACCCATACCCACCTGTTATTTTTCTTCTCTTAGTTTTAATGAGAAAGGAATGACGCTAATCAATCAGAACCCCTTCCTTTTAATTCTATATTTTCCCTTTTTCCTTCCTATTGTCTGCTTGATTATCTCATAACACGTGTATGTTGCATGTACATCTATGCTAGTATATAAAAAGACCGAGGGAGTATTATCTTGTAAATTAAGAGCACATTTGGTTCGATCTACTGTCACTAACTCATAAATACTATGTTTGGCTAGTGCTTTGAAGTAACTAGATGATACGGGAATACTGTGGAGTTAAAAATAATAGTAAATAAAGTTCTAAATCATGAAAGGGTCACATGCATGCATGAATGTTATAGCCACAGAAGATCAGCGAAAGACATAAATAGAGAAACTTAGTGGCTAATGATGTGGCATCTCCCAAGTCATAGTGGATGATGAGGTGGCTTCACCAGAGTGTAGAGAAATCGGTAGTAGGGGGTAGCTATTTAGATATAGAAGATGCGGAGGGTTCTGTATCTAGATATGACAGATGGCATATTAATGGTACCCCAACCCCATAGATTTCCTTGCCAAATGCTGAACAAATTCTACATTATTGTTGAAACCATAATGTGTGTTTGTGTTCTTCACTGGTGTTAACTGTGGTTCTCAACACAAAAGATATAATTACCACACAATACATATGTGTGACAACAATACAGTGTTTTATGATTTAATACAAAAAACATAGTTCCACAAATTTATTGGTTGCATATGCACCCATGTGAATGGAAACATCATGTATCTTTCTAGATGCTTTCTGAAAATAATTTCAAACTAGATAACTCTTGTTGACCTTTGCTATATGGAATTATAATTTATAATAGTTTCCATAATGTTACAAGAAAAAAAAGGAACAAACAATTTTGGTACTTGTGGTGGTGCAATTATGTTTACCCTTTGTTTTTTTACAGATATAGCCACACATAAGACTAATAAACATATCACAAAAATTAAGATGCATTCTGATGTGCACAAAATATTTCATTTAAATTGGTCAAGTATTTTGTAAAAGATTGAACTGAATTTACAACCAAAATAGAAGATAAACATGACAGAAATAAGGATGAATATACATATGCATCGCAAAACAAAATGAATAATCATGGTCTAGTCAGATTTCCTTTGTCTCCTTTCCACATGCCAAATGATACATTGGTCCAGTCACCCCAGCTCCCTTATCTAGCTTACTTTCATGAACAAACTACAAATATATATACCCTTTTTGTTTCATATGCCCAAGAAAGGACAATATGTTAATAAAAACTAAGAAATAATAAACAATGGTAAAGGGAGACTATGGTGTGATCTTCTGACCAATACAAAACTAATACCCCCATCTTTTGTTTCATCACATTGTGAAATTCTTGATGATGCAAAGATGACCAATCGAAGTATTGTAAGCAGTATAGTTGAAGTGTTGAACAAATGTGCAACTCAAGTGACCAGCTAGCGCTGCTAGTCATGCTCAGCACCCTTCCAGTCAGGTCTCCCCAGCGTGAACTCCAGGCTAGGGCTAGGACAACGCATTTCATGGTTGGGTTCCTGTTGCAAGCCAACTGACCCACAAGGCTCCATGTCCTGACCCAAGTGCACAATATTATTACAAGTGAGAGGTACAAATTGAAGAAAAACAACCAAATTTGTTGGTACCTCAATGGTTGATGATATGCCATCCGAACGATGAATCTCTGCATTGCATGCACTTGGTGGCAACCATTGATCTCTGAAGAGAAGTTTAGTTTGGAAAATTTGTTACTATAAAGTGCAATGCGACTTCCAGTTAACGAATACAAGTATTATGAATCACTCTACTGCATAACTGCGAGACCTTTTGCCACGCTTTTAATTCAGAAAGTGAGGGACAGCAATCAACACAAAATGCCTAGGGTAGCCATAGGTCACGTACAGCTCCTTAATTTATAGCTAGGCCACACAGGTCATTAAAAGGGTTACAGTGTTGGTATACAATTGGGTTTTCAGGACATGAACAGCTCTAATCTCATGGGACTTAAAAATAACTTGTGCATAATACTACAGATTGCAAAGTTCGATTTAGTCATATAATCCTATATATATGGATAGCTCACCCAACATAGTACATTTCTAGTTTAAAGACAATACTGTTTTTTGTTGTAATTTTGTACTATGTTAACATATCAGATAAGACAATAATGTAGCCACTCCCTCTTGTTACAAACAAGTGCCATTTTGGTTTACGTAGTCAACATGTTAAGCTTTTGCCAACGATTGCTGTTTGGCACATGTTTTGCTCCAAGACTTTCTAGAGCTCTGGACATGTTGAAGGCATTTGGTTGAGCAGTTTTGTTATTATCGTGGATTAAATACATATGTTTAAGCTACTTTATTTATCCTACAAACTCCAAATGCTGCATGAATCTTAGTGTTGAGTTGTTTCAATAAACAGGCCTAATACATCTCTGAATCATCTAATGAACTTCTAAAATCATGGTATTTTTTCTTCAGAAGTAGTTTCAAAATATTTTGACTTTATTATATTTTGCATATGTTCCATTTATTAATCATTGATGAAACTAGTGTCTTGGTGATTTTTTTCATTTGTGAGTAGACAACAATCATTTGTGAGTAGAGGAAGTAATAAACAAGCATATCTTTCCCTTAAAATCACACGCATGCTTCACCACCAATGGAGCACATCACATTAATTATTACTCCATTGGTCCATAAATATGATACTTTCTATGATTTTAGGAAGGTTGAGGATAAAGGGAAAATATGATGACTGCGATGCCCCCTCACTAAAGTAGATTGGCCAACTCCTAATTAGTTGTAGAGGGAGAGATGTTGGGAGATAACTTATGGAGAGAGATACTTTGACCAAGATGGAATAATCTAAGAATGTTTTTATATTTATGTAGAAATTTACAAATGCTAGAAATGCATATATTTTTTAATGAAAGGAATAAACATCAATTGTTGCAATACAATTTCGTGTCTTGTTTGTTCATTTTCAGAGAATAATTTAATTTAATGTATTATTGATGAATGTGTGTTCGCTCCATCAAATGGATACTAAAATACTCCCTGAAGGCCTGAATACCAACATATTGGAACTGAGGCGACGATCCTGAACTTTCTCATCATAAGCTAAGATCAATTATTCTTTATAATTTACTCGAATGATTTATATTTGACAAGTTAAGTACGAAACTCAGATGATTTCTATTTGACACTACTGAA
This sequence comes from Paspalum notatum, assembly GCA_022530915.1. Taxonomy (NCBI): domain Eukaryota; kingdom Viridiplantae; phylum Streptophyta; class Magnoliopsida; order Poales; family Poaceae; genus Paspalum; species Paspalum notatum. Next base: position 9,733,129 of record CM039691.1, read on the forward strand.
ATCATGTAAAAAGAGCTGAATGGAATCTACATATTTGCACATTTTCATACCATGTTAGTGATCAATGTTTTGTCATTCTTTCTTAAAAATAAACAACAATATGTATAATCATGAATCCTAATCCCTGGTATTTTTTATTTATAAGACTGTTTTTTGTTCAAAAATACTAATCATTTATGGCCCATTGATGTAGTATAGTTTGTATGACGTCTTAAGGTAGAACCATATAAGTTAGGGCATGCATGTTTGGATCCAATAAAAGATAGACTGCATACCTATTAGCTGATCATTCAACTGGACCCATTTGGATCTAGAATAGCTAGCTAGTATTTAATTAGAAGCTAATAACAATGAACTAAGTGGATCAGTACAAACCCTTATTAGTTTATTAAAAGAAGAATAAGCATCTGGTTAACATGTCTAGTTGAAGTAGAACTGCATTACACACTTGGACTGTTTAGATCATATTTAGCTAAAATTAGCTTGGGTGTTGCTTTAATCAGCAAGCTAATAAGTCATTGGTGCTATTAGCTAGCTGCCAGGGTTTGAACAGCTAATGAACTAACAATTCACTAATTTCCTTGAAGTGACTTTGGCAGGCAAGTTAATAGCAGATGTCAATTATTGTGGAACCGAATGGGCACCCAAGCAAAGCTCCCAAGGAGCTCAGAATATTAAGACAGGTACATAGATGAGAGAGATAGAGAGTAACATAGAATACATTGTACCTTATTAACATGCTTATTTTATTTCCTCCTATTTTATCCTCAATACATATATAAAGGAGCTGGAACATAAAACACTAGTACTTTTAATGACCGTAATTTTATCATACCATTGAGGATTTTGAGGCTAAAGTGAGAGTTGAGGAGCACACAGCTATCAAACAACAATAAGATGCATGACTGGTGCTTGACTTCACATATCTATAGGTGATGCATGCATGCAAAGTTGTGAGAGGTCAAAGGCCCCCTACCCCCTGGGGCTAGCAGCAGCGATGCAGTGATAAGAAAAGGCAAAAGCAGCATGCTCCTAGAGAGAGAAGAGAAGAGGACAATGTCAAATCCCAAGAAACTACAGTCGTAGCACAGGCTCTTGGAGATGCATGCCATGCTGATGCTGCTGATCCAAGTGAAGCGCAGGCAGATCTCATCCATCCATCCATCCATCCATCCATCGCTAGGATCCGATCCTCTACCTCTCTAGTCTCTACTGCCCGCATGCATGTGTGTAGGGCCTCAGATTTTGTACGACTTCTGGTGATAACTTTTGCGCTTCAGTTGTCTCAGATGGTACGATTTCAGGTGATAACTACTACTTAAATTCAGGGTGCAAATATGCTACCAAAGGTTTGGTTTATTTATGCTCTTATATATATGTAAATTGCTACTAATTGTGATGATCACGTACATTATCTCATGACAAAGCAAGCCACTCTCTCTCGCTCTATCCAGATGAAGATGAAGAAGAACGTGTGAGGTATTCTCATAGCAACGTGTGTGTACCTTGATGAAGCGCTGCGTGCTCTGCCGCCGTCAGAATCATCGGCTGAGGAACACTCAACTTCGCCACCAGCATGGCTCGCAGCGCCCTCCGACGAGGCGGAACGGCGCCCTGGAAACGGCCGCGGGCTGGCGTCCTCGCCGGCTGACGAGACAGCCTGACCGGCGCTCGGGAAGTCATCGTCGCCGGAGCCGCCGTCCACAGGCCCTAATAATCATTAAAACACCACATAATTTGACTGGCCCCAGTGAGTTTTAGTTATTTGGAGGGGGAAGAACACATGATCAGAGTAGACTCCAATTAAATTAGCGGACAATATAATGTGTAATGGGGATATGGGTGGCTTTAATTTGCTTGCCTGATGAGGTCGCAGGCTTGTCAGTGCTCTTCACGGTCCTATACATCTGGAAAAGGGGCAGCAAGAAAAGAATGACCAAGAAAGCAAAGCTGCAGACACACTATCTGCTTGGGGGGTAGATGGAGAAGACGGGGGTGAAAAGGCGTAAAGCACAGCAGATCATAAAAGGGTTGCATTGCTCAAGAAACCGCAACAAAACAGAGCACCAAGAAATGTCAAATGGAAATTACTATGGGCACTCTCTCTCTCTCTCTCTCCTGTTGCCTGTGCCTGCTTGCTGACCGCTCACTGCTTTGGGGATTGGGCGGCTTGCAGGAGCAGACACACACATTGCATTATTGTGCAATGATGCCACCTTTTCTTGCACACACACCCACACATCAAACTAGTACAGTATCTCTCTCTAGGTTCCAGCTACTAGCAGCTAGCTCCCCCTCTCTTCTCTCTAGGGGGAGATGGCAGTTTCTTGGCTGCACAATCATGTGTCTGACTTTCTCTCCCATTCAACCTAGCTAGCTCAGTCATGCACTGAACACATCCATTGGAGTCTGTGCCCAGGGATTTCAACAAGAGAAGATTTGATCTCCCATTAAGAACACATGATGAGCCCCAGCAAGCAAGAACAAAGAACACATATGAAAGAAGAAGAAGAACACAAATAGAGGTAGTAAGGAATAACGGCACGGTACACTGAATTAGAAGAAGCCAAGAGCACGGAACTCCAACCTGCAAATGGCTCTTCACATGCGCTAGCGTCAGATCCTTGACGTCCATCAGCTCAAGCACCGACTTGGGAGTCGCCCCTGTACGTGTGCCGAGATGTACGACGACAGTGAGCCAAGAAATATGCAAATCCCGCACGAAATGATCCAAGATTATTGCCAAGAAATGGTTTTGGGGGATGCGTGGCGGAGCGGAGGAAAGGGGCTCACGCTCGTGGCCGCCGAGGAGCTCGACGGCGTGGACGAAGCGCGCGTGGAGGCTGCTGGTCCACCGCATCCGCGGCGCGCGCATGCCACGCCGGGAGGCCGGGAGCTTGGGCATGTAGCGCGCCGACGCCAGGCTGCTGCCGAAGTGATGGTGGTGGTGGCTGTGCCCGCCGCCGCCGCCGTAGGCGCCGCGGAGCGTGTCGGCGAGCACGCCGTGGAGGTGGAGCCGGCCGGTGCCGGACAGCATCCGGTGGTACGCGGACGGGGGGAGGAACGCGGCCGCGGGGTCGGACGCCGCGGCGGGGGACGACGTCGTCGCAGAGCGCAGGGACGACGAGGGCCACGACGAGGAGTGGTACGGGTTGTAGAGCCCGACCTTTGCGTGTCCCTGGCGGTAGTCGCCGCCGCCGCCGCCTAGAAAAGGATGGCCGGCGGCCCGTGGTCTGCTGTAGACGGGCACCCCGTTGATTGGCCGCGCCCGCTCCGCGTCCGCTGCGGCGTCAAGCGAGAGCCGCGGCACGGTCACCGGCACGAACGCTGCGTCCACCCTGGCGGAGGGGTAATTTGCCGCTGGAGGGCGCAGCCGCCAGGGCAGGGCGTCCCCAGCCGGGTCCTGGAGCGGCGGCGGCGAGAGCGACAGCTCGGTCGACGCGGTGGATCCGTTCAGGCGCCGCCACGGGTCGCCGCCGCCCCCTCCCGCCGACGGCTGCGCGGCTCGCCCCGCGCTGCCGCCCAGCCCGGGCGCCGCGGGTGACGGCGAAGGAGACGGCGGCGGCGGGGCGCTGCTGGGAAGGCTGATGTGCAGCGACAGGTCCGGTGCCGACGCTGCCCGCGCCTCCATAGATGCAGCACCACCAGAGCAGCCGTTAGCGTAGAAGGCAATGAAAGGTGAAGTTCTTGGGAGACGTTTGATTGTGCGGGTGTTGTGTGGGGTGTGTGTGGTGCCTCTTTTTTCTCTCTTTTTCGTGTGTTGCTATCACACTGCTACTACTTAGCTCCTAGTAGCTCTTAGCTTTATTTCTCTTGAGATGTCAATAGGGAAGGAGGAGGAGATGAGATATTAGAGAATTCAGAAGCTGGTTTCTTGTGTTGTCAACTTGTCCTGGTTAGGTTATGGTATTAAAGGGCCTGAGACATATGAGAAAGAGACTGATGAGATGAGTATAAATACATGTACAGTGAGGAGAGAGAAGGAGAGATTATATGTGCAACGATCGGAGCTAGAGAATATGTCTAACTATATATGTGAGAGGCCAGGGGTTGCCTGTGCACACGCACGAGAGGATGATAACCCTAGCGGGCGGGACAACAGGGAGTCAAGAGAGTATTTATGAGTCCATTCATCAAACACTTAAACATACTGGATATATATCTTTTTCACGGTAATAGGGTTTCCATAATATCAGTGATATACAGTATACGTAAAAGGTGGGGAGAGGAAAACGACATTTTTGTTGTGCTGCTATATGTACCACAAAAAAAAAGGGCCACCAAAATAGTTAGGAGTAGGGGTGCAAATAGTATGGATAATTATCCGATCCGATCCGAATCCTAATTATGTGGATATGGAGGAAGAATTTATATATTCATGCGGATGTGGATAATCCGAATCCGATTTTCATGTGGATACAGAGTAGTATATAGTATCACTAAAATCCGACGGATATGGAGCATCCGATATTTAAATGCGGATTATCCGATGTTTATAATAAGATAATCCGATTAGTTTGACAAGTACATCAGAGTCAACCATGATTGATCTGTGCCAAAAAATATCGTCACTTTTGTTACTGATATTTAAACTATAACGTGAATAATTATACTTTAGTTTATAACTTGTTGATCATTGTAAAAAAACTATATCTAAATGCATTATCCGATATTTTTAAATTCGCTTCCGCTCCAACACCGATCCGATTCCTCACCATTTCCGATATTCTAAAAAATCCGTATCCTCGAGTAATATCCGCTCCATTCCGAATCCGACAAAAAAAATAGGATTAGGATATGGAAAAGACATTATCCGCTCCGCTCCGATCCGTTTGCATCCCTAGTTAGGAGGGGGTTTCCCTGTGCGCGCTCATAGAGCTGGGTTCACATGAATGCAAGTGTGAGCGTCTGCGTATGTAGTGGTTCCAAAAAATTCTTCCTACTTGTTTGATTTGTAGTGCCACTAGCTACTTTATGTAGTCATCTACCATGCTGAGTCCATGATTTTGTCTCTGTTCTTTCACACCATCTCTTAAGATACATGTCTAGAGACATGTTAGAGCAACTTTTAGTTGGTACTTTGTTGGTCTTGTCAACTTGCCATGGTAGGTTAATAAACGAGACCAGATAGATTTGTTTTGAACGAGGGTTGTAGAGAATGTTGTGACTAACGATAGGATAGGATTGCTTGTGTATGCATGAGAAAATGACAACCCAAATAATAGTACTAAAGGAGCCCAAACTATATATGTTAATTAATTACTTAATTCTTCTACATATATACTCTTATCAGAATACAAAAATTTGATTATGTATAGCAAATTTGACTACCAAAATCAAAGCTTCAAATCATATTTCTTACCTCTTTAGCTATCTATTCAAAGTAACTAAATTAATTAAGTACCTACCTTTTATTGCTTTTCACTTGGTAGCTTCAGATAGAGGTTTTAGGTACATCATACAAGTTTCATATTAGTGCTCGTATGACTTTGTAGAAACAATATGAGTAGTGAATTTATTTAACTTATAGATATATAAGACTGCGTTGGCATAAATTATGTTTAAAGTTGATGCAATGGCATGTCGGAAAGGGCTCAGCCACCCCTACAACTGTAATAACTTGTCAAACTAGTCCATTAAAACAACCTTTTTCCCATGCTAGAATCTTACAAGACATAGTAAGTACTAGAAGTTTGTTAATAAATTTAAGACCCACAACTAATTAAAATTGTTTAGATTTATTTATTCTCTTGCACAATACCCATATTTTGATGCTATATAATTGCTAATACCTTGTTGTGACCATTTTTTTTGTTGGTTACTCTATATAATTTCATCAATTTTCATAGTTTTTCCTCTTTGAATTACATGTGGTGTGTATCCAATTTGTGTTTAGTAGAAATATTAGTTCGAGTCACATTAGCTCTTGTTACAAACCATATGTTGTGACATGAAGAATCTATAATTATCTTTCCAATTTTAATCTTACTTGCTATTGCAATTTCTCCTCTTGTATGTTATGTTGAAACTCATATCTAGTACATATTTATTGTAGCCTTTATAAAAGCTCTATGTTTGTATTTTCTAAGAAATATATTATGTTACAATTTTAGAATATGGATTTCAAGTCCAAGACTACACCATTAGTTACTACAATTGCATAATGCTAAATATATTGACTTTTTTATAAAAATATTTCTTAGCTTAATAGTATTATTTCAGTGAAACCTATTAAATCAAATATGCCTACAATGTTTCAAATCAAATGTACACTTTTTTTCTAAAGTAACTTCTAAAATAAGGTATTTGTAGTATAATGTAATTTATAAACAATCTCTTATAATCAATTATTTTTAGCGTTAATTTCATTTATGTCATTTATTCAAAAACCTTTTCATGATTGCCAAACTAGAAAAGTATATAATTTATTGCTCATCCTATATTTGATCTTCATGGTGGAATACAATATGTATGTTTAGTTTGAGTTATTTTTTCTACATTAATATTTGTAACTAAGTAATTTAGATACATATATAGGATCTCTTTATGGTATTTTTATAACTGCATATACGACTGCTTTAGATATTCCTTTTAAGGGGTTTGTTTGATTTTAAATAATTATCGGTACAAATCATTATATGTGAATATATATGTTGCTTTATATTATTTTTATTAATAGTGGATGTGGACAATTTACAAAATTTATATGGTTACATAGATCATCATTTGTAATAATGTTAGAAGTGGGTAAGTTAGATACAACTTAATTTAGGGAGTTACTTTAGGTTATTTTTCATAATAGTGTGGAGAGTACTAAATAAAGAAACCGAATATACCAAATTCATTTATTGTTACTAATGTTTTATAGTTTACTCCAACTGATGGTTCTTCTATTTTTGTAAAAAGATTGTTAGATTTAGCTCGTTTTCTAGCATCTCATGAAAATAAGGAGCATCCATGAAGCGCCCCAGTTTCCATAATGGGACTAAAGTGTGCTTTATTACCATCCCAGGGTTTGGTAATCACATTCTTACATCAGAGTGATACAGATCCGCCCTAATGGGTCGGACAATAAAGGGGCGCAGCCCTTGAAGACTAAGCAGCAAAACATAAAACGTAGGCCCAAACTTCCCCACGTCGCGGTTGGGAAGTAGGTCGTAGCCCTTAGTCGCTGTCGTATGTGGTGCACTCATCGTCTCCATTAGAAAAACATCAACAAAGTAAGGGTGAATACAATCATACTCCGCAAGCCCACCTTCCTCCGTAAGGAGTGGGGGTATAGCTACATCTATATGCAGGATATATCTGGTGCTTAGGGAGGTTTTGCGTAAAAACACTTTGTATGCAGGGTTCGAGGTAGTCTAACAAGTTTTAGTCATTCAGAAACAGAGTTTTTCTCAAAAAGGGGTGCCACTGGACTTACCGGTTCGCATGGCCAATGACTTTCCAGCCATCATTCTTTCCACACCGCTACAGGGTTCTACCCCCGTAGCTTAACTTCCACCCAAAAGACCATTCCAGACCAAAACCAGACCCTTTCCACAGTTTTAGTTTATGAAAAGTGCTAATTGAAGAATCAAGCCGTAACTCATCCATACCAGTGGACTCGGACTATTCGAATAGGTTTACTCTGATCAGAGGTTGTACTGATTCCCACAAGTTGGATTCAGCGACACTTACCGCTAAATAAGCGTCCGAATTCCAAACCAAACCGTTGCCTTTGTTTCATCACCTAGCAGTACTTTAGAGGTTCGGACCACCTAGCCACTCTAGTATCCCGCGGTACTCCCGTGGCTCTCAACCCCTTCCCTAGCCCCTTGTGCGCCACCACAGAAGCTACTAGGCTATCCACTCCGGCTCGGGCCTAACCAATACCTCATACAGAGCGAGTGGTTGTACTAAAAGAGTTAGGCAAAATAAAAATCAACGCGGTCCTTACAGAGCGCAGGTAGAACCGTTCCAACTTTCCACTGCTCGACACCACGAGAATCTACCTACCCGGTGGTCTCCACGACTCCCGAGACTTGGGTAACCGCGGGTTGCTAAGTTACCGTTCATACCCTGCCCTTAAATGGCGTATCCCGACCCGTGGGTCGTTTGCCGGGGTTCTTCCCCATTTTATTTTAAAACACATACACCTATCATCATCCCAAACCCATCAAGTTCCACAACCATAATCCCAACTTAGCATCAAGATTATGATAGATATAACTAAATGAGCGATCCCACCTATGCGCATTACATTTAAAATAGGCTTAGGTGGCTGTATATTTGTGGGGTTACCTTAGCAAGCAAAACATGCAGGTTTTTATGTGATTATCAGGCCAAGGGTTGTGGTCGTAAAACATAGGAATTTTATGCATCAAGTGGGGATTCCAGTGGACTTGCCGTGGTCCTCCCATTCGCTGGATAATACGTCGGCATAATGCCCAATAGTGGGCATCCTCGTGCTCATGCTGTAGATGCCGATGACGCACTAGCCGCTGGTGGCGGAGGTACGCCATCTGCCGAATACTTTGGTATTCCAACTGCCGGGCACGATGGTGCCTCAACCACTGGACATGCCGAGCATGTTGCTGTGCGCGGTGGCGCGCCATCCATTGTGCGTGCTCAGCTAGCATCTGCTGTAATCGCCGGGCGCAGGCCTCGAGTCTCATGGAAATCCTTGCGAAAGACGTACCGGCTATGATACCCGGTATAACCTACGCGCACAAACAGGGGAAAACACATATATGGAGGCATATCGTGAGCTCAACACGATGAAATGATGGTTTGAGGAGAGTAAGTATTATTTGGGGGGGGGGCTGTTGGTGGAACTTACCAGCGGTGGTGGTTCTGGTAAGGTGTGAGGGGCATCGGGTTGGGCTGCAGACTGCCGACCATATTGACGGGCATGGTGGCGGTCATGGGGGTATTGCCAAGGTAGCGGGTGTGGGCGGTTAGGGCGGTGACGGGAATGGCGACATGGCGGTCGCATGGTGGCGTTGGAGGGAGAAGATCTTTGGTGGAGTGTATGAATGGATAGAGCTTGATTTTAGATGAATTTATGCGCAAGAATCACCTAAATCGGGGTTCAAACGGAGGAGATATGGAGTATTTAGTGTCAAGGGGTATTTGTGGACTTTTCTGGGAAGTTGGAGGGCTAGAAATAGGTTTTTCTTGGATTTTTGGCCCGTAGAAATGGAACTTGGGCCTGGGGGGGGAGGGGGTTCGGCCTTTTGGCCCACAAGCGCGGCGCGCGCGTCGTGGCTTACTAGGCCAGCCCGCTGGGCGGGAGACGGCGCGAGCCCACGCGTCAGTGACAGCAGGAGGGCGATGGCGTCCCGGGAGGCGACGGCGGTTTGCTTGGACCGAACTGGCGCACCGCGGGGTAGACCGCCGGTGGCAGGCAGCGGCGGTTCTCTGCCGTTCGGCCGGTTCTTTGGACGAGAGCGGCGGCGCGACGACGAGACCGTCGAGGCGGAGTGGATGGTGGTATTGTGGAGGTGGTTGGGTGGCCGGGCGTGGGGTGTCCACGGCGGGGTGGCACGTGCGTTCTCTGGTGGTGGAGGGCGCGCGCCGTGGTGGCTCGGGTGGGGCGGAAGGGGGGCGACGAGGGCTCGGGGAGCTAGGGGGAGGCGAGGCGAGGCTCTCCCTTGCCGGAATTGGGGAGGGGGATAGCGGAGGTGGCGAATTTGGTAGCGGATGCGGCTCACCGGGGTTGGCAGAGCCGGGAGAGGGGAAGTGGCAATGGCGGCCGGTGAACCACGACGAGCTCAGTGTGGGGAGGAAGCGGCAAGTGGCGGGGCTATTTATAGCTGGGGAGGTCGGCACGGCGCGGCCGGGGTCCGGGGTAAAGGCCGGGGCCGGGTAAAGGCGAAGGTGGAGGACAGCCGCGGTGGAGGGGTTCGGAGACGGGCGTGGCGCTGCGCGTGGCGAGGAAGTGCGGAGGCGAGGCCGTGCGTGTCTGGTGCCGGAGTACGGCGAGGCGGGCGGCGTCGCGCGTGGACTGGTACGGCGAGGCATGGCGAGTACGGGGAGGACGAGCGAGGACCGGGCGCGGCCGGGGCCCAGGCGGCGTCGTAGCGCGACGCGGCGCGCGGCCGCGGCACGCCAGGGAAGAGGATGAGGGGAGAGGCTGATGGGCGGGGCCCGGTCGCCAGTGAGAGGGGAGGGAGGCGGGCTGGCCTGGCGGGCCGCGGTGGCAGCTAGGCCAGGGAGGCAGGCTGAGTGAGGGGGGGGGAGGAGAGAGGATTTGGGCCGGGGAAAAGAGTTTTGGCCCAAGGGGGGTTTTCCATTTTTCTTTTGGGTTTTTGTATTGGAATTTGGAAGGGATTTTGTGGGGGGAATTTTGGTGGGGACTATTTAGTTATTCTTGTTGAGCTCACATTAATACACAACAAACAACAACAAACAAACGAGGTTTTCGAAAAATGATTTTGAATTAGGGGAAGGTTTAGAAGAAATTTTCAGGGCTAAATTTCGAGGTGTTACAATCCAATTATGAAATAATAGGTAGATAGCCCTAACCTTGTTCGACTACATATGTAAGGTGCCTATCTAACTTACAAAATGGGATGGTGTTTGTATAATGGTTTTCATAGTATACATCAACCATTAAATTTCTTTTCACCATTTTTATGTTTAAACACGATGGATATGACATATTCAAAAGTATATCAATAGAGAGCTCAAATAATGAAAATTTAACATTGCAAATGATCTGATATGTATCAAAAGAAACACTAGTTATCACAATTAGATTGGTTCATTCACTTGAATTGGTTCCTTCTTGAACCATATTATGTTGTTGGCAAACGACATGAGATATAGGAGTTGTAGAGGCATTTAAGCATAAGACATTTAAGCAGGTGCCTATGATGGCACACATGTTTTATAGACATTTTTGATGATACACAAAGTCCTCTACAATATATTATATTGGAATAGTCAAATTTGTGGGTTGTAGCTATTGTTCTAGTAATTCAAGCTTTAGCCCTCATGTCCATAGAATTTGGGTCACCATTTATCTCTCATTGACATGTATCCCCCTCTTTCTCCATCATGTTTTCATGGTGGTTTATTTGTGATAAGATGTGGGTTGTTGAAGAGAATCTGGGTGCCTGGCTATGCACACGAAAATAAACCTAGGCACTCCTACACATGCAAGTATCACTATGGGTTTTCTAAAAGGGAAAACTCCATTATACAACCTTGAACTATCACGATAGTCCGATTTCCAACCTCTAACTACAAAACAGGGTAACCTAGGCACTCAAACTAACCAAACCGGGTGAAATACCCCCCTCGGACCCAGTTAAACGGTATCAGAAGGTGGCTTTCAATTTTTGAAAATATTAAAACATTGTTTAACCTCTATAAATTCATGATAATTAATTTCAAATAGAAAAAGTGAAAATTGTACCAAATATTTTCTAAAAATATGGCCAATCAAGTGGTGTTAAAATTAATTTAAGTACCAAATAAATTTATTTCTCCAAATATAACATTATAAATAGGAACCAATTCGTTCCAAATATCTTCAATCAGAGCACCAATAGATAGATTATGTTTTTACAAAGAAATTAATTTAAGTTTCATATTTTCAATTTAAAATGAATCAATTATGAATTTTTAGAGATTACGTATGGTTTTATTATCATAAAAATAATAAAAAAACCACCATCCAATACCACTTTCAACAGGGCTCAAGGGGGTATGTTGCCCGGTTTGGTCAGTCTGAGGACCTAGCTTACCCGGTTTCGTAGCTAGAGGTTGAAAATCGGACAACTGTGACAGTTCAAGATCATAAAATGGATTTTTTTTCCTTACTAAAATTTTACCCCAAACTTACAATAAACTTGCAGCATAAAGCCATTCTTTGAAATCTATCTTCTGAACTAGTTACACTAGGAAAGTAAGAGCACAGAAGAAGTAAATGTGGAAGCTTGTAGTGGAAAGGGAAGCAAACTCTGGGAGGTGAGGGATTTATTCTGTGGTATGGGCAAAAAACACCACTCCAATCCATGTTGTATCTCCACATAGGACATAAGTCTTGGGCCCAACACTATGTTTGCCACCAAGCAAGGGTTTATATGCCATCGTGTCACCAATCCTTATCCACAAATCGCACAATTCTCATGATCAGCTTAGCCTAGTGCCATCCATAGTCAAAATAGACTAATTATTCTTGATATGAATGCCAGCCAGTGGCGGGCCCAACCCAGGGCCTGGCATTAACCCTGGTTCACTGCCGCTCCTCTTGGCTGAATCAATTAGACATTTGTTAGGTTTAGTACAGGTGGATAGCACCTGCTACATATAGTTGCAAAGGAATAACACTCATGGTGCTCAAATGTGCGATGCCAGCGATAGTACTCGCTCTCTATTATATTATCCGCCCTTAACACGATCTGGGCAGGAAACAGACGCAGTCCTCCCGCGCGTTCGTGCATTGGCTCTCGACCGTTCGAATGTCTGTTCGCTTTCATGTTACTCACTCTTTTTGACAATCTGTCCAATGCATGCTACTCCTATAAGTAATACAGTACTCAAGTATCATTAACGAAGGGTAGAAAGAATAAATAAGTAAATAAACAAAAGATCCCGAGAGCATTGGATTGGATTGCGTCGTCGTCCAGTCCAGTTCAGAGACTGTGAGCGTCGGTCGTGCATGGATCCCCAGATATTCCATTGATCCTATCCATCGCCCATCGACCTTGTTGTGTGGGGGATTATTGTGTGTGGCATCCCCAGGACCCCACACGTCCATTTCGCATATACTATATAGTATTGAACATTAAAATAGACACGCATATATATAATTAATGACATGACACAATGCAAGAAAGCCCAGCTAGTTTGACTCCTTTGCTTGTGTATGCGTGCGCGCTTGTCTTGCACATGGTTTCAGGGCTGCATGTGAGCCCGTATGGTCTGTGATGAAGTCCACACCCCAAGGTTACATCACGCCCAGAGCATGTCTCTCCATCTACTAGTTGCCAGACTTGCCACACTGCCACCTTGATTGATCCCATATAATAACCAATTGACTGGCTAATGGCCTGTGTTTATTTCTGTACGTAATTAAGCTTTCAATGTTTTCAAGTAGGGCCCAGATGCTAAATGGAGGTACGGTCCTTAGTACTTCCTCCTCTTGAAATACAAGGATTATTATATTCAAGCGTTTAGAATTAGGTCTATAAATAAATGACCAATAATCCCTCAGTGTTATCAATTTTTTAATCTATTATATGCTACTGGACCTCCATGTCATAGACGAAAACGAACGGAGATAGAGATGGTATACCGTATACGCAGCAAAGTTGGGGATTTTCTTTAAATTTAATTTGTCCAAAATTATAAAGATCTGAAAATAAATTAAGGGGCCGTTTGGTAGAGCTCTGCTCTCTGATTCTCTAGCTGCGGGAGCTGATTCTTTGGTGAAGTGATTTCGAATCATTCTCTGGTAGGAGTGAATCAGTTTGATGAATTGTGTTTGGCTGTCTTGTGTGTGAAGGGATTCACTGGACAGAATATCACCCCCTCTTCCCCCACCAGTCCACCCCGCTCTCTCTCGACCGCATCTCCGGCCGCCGCTCCTCGCCCACCTCCGCCACCGCCCACCGCGTCGGCTGTCTTCCCTCCGGCGAGCGGCCCCACCTCTCCTCCTGCCCACCGGAGCGTGCGGCCCCGCCGCTCCTCCCGCTGGCGCGCGCGGCCCCGGCGCTCCTTCCCCCGCCGGCGCGCGCGGCCCCCGCCGCTCCTTCCCCCGCCGGCGCGCGGCCCCGCCGCTCCTTCTCCCGCCGGCGCATGCGGCCCCGCCGCCTGCTCCCGCCGACGCGCGCCGCCCAGCCTCTCCTGCTGCCTGCCGGCGCGCGCGGCCACACCGCTCCTCCCCGCTGATGGACTGTGGCGGCGAGGTCGGAGGCCCACCAAGGCAGCGAGGGCGACGATGGCCCCTGGAGATGGAGGCGCACCAGGGCGGGGTCGGGCATGTCGGGAGCGGATGGAGGAGCCGGGAGAGCGGGTTTTTTCCGCTCCCTCGCACACGAAGGAACCGGGGAGCGATTCGGTGTGATTCCCGGGAGGAGCGATTCGCGTTTTTCCCTCTTTGGCAGCCCCTAGCAGATTCGCTCCACTGAATCAGGGAGTAGAGCGCTGCCAAACGCCCCCTAAGACTCGTTTTGTCGTCAGTTAACATGTGCCCGGTCCCACCTACTTGTATTTCCACAGGCCTCTTAGTCAATCAAATCATGTGTATTGTTTTCTCAAATAAAAAAGCATGTGTATTGTGCTTTAATGAGGTGTAGACGTTTTCTATCTCCCTTAAAATTGTCATAATAAGCATAGGATCCCTTAGACGAAAGAAGTGTGTACGGTCGTAGTAATAGGTATATACACTGCTCATCCTCTCCAATCTCAAAATAATACATGTTTTAGTTCGTGTGCAGTCAAAACATATTTAGTTTTGACCATCAATATCCCCTTAAATATTTCAAATCATATTTCTAAATTGGTTTGGCTAGATTCGTCTTCAATACTAGTTTCAAAATATTACACGCTTGGTATATTGATTTTGAATAAATATACAACACTATTAATTGATGGTCAAATTATATTAATGTCTTGGTAACTGTGTCATTGTCTGAAATATTCAGTATTTTGACACTAGGGGGAATTTTGTGCTGCCCTTTTTAGAACAAACAAGGCACTACACAGTGCCCACATCTCTTCACAAAGTAGGAGTAAATACAAAATGAGAACCATTGAAAGTTAAACTCAAGAAAAAAGAAAATCATTGCAAGCTAGAACCATATTTTTATTTTGGTGATTGATTGAAAAATAATACTTGAACCAATAAACTTGTCTAGATGCATATTCTTAGGTATATAGGTCCAAAGAATGAAGAGATGAAGATACACCCTCAATAGCAAGCTAGAAGAGCAAGTCTAGGCATACTTACAAGGACCAGATAGTCCGAAGTTGTGCACTTCGCACTGACCGGACAATCACCAGTATGGAGTTGAAGACAGCCCTCAGAAATACAAGGGTCAAAGAGTCATCGGACCATTTGGATAGAGTGGGATAAGAAGATGAAGACCTAGAGCTTGCACTGACCGGACAATCCAAACCATACATTAGAAAATGGAACAGATAGTCAATAGAGAGGGTGCAGAGTGGAGGCTAGTTACATGCATTGACGGAACTGTCCGACCCTGAGCATCAAAAAGTCTGACCTTACACATCAGAAGGTCCAACCCACTCCATCAGATGGTACCAGACCAAAGTCACCCGAAGGCCACGAGTTGAGGTTTTGTGTGAACTGGATGATTCAACCTCAGCACACCAGCTGACTAGTTGACAAGTACATCTTATCAGATGGTCCAATATGTGCCATATAGTGGGGATCTGACTGCCTGGTCCATACACTTTGTGGAGTCTTTTAGCCAATGGCTAGTTGAAGTTTAGGGGCTATATAAATTTATAAACCACCCCACTCGGTCATTTTTAAGGGTGTTGGAGCTATATATGGAAGATCGCAACAAGTGTGGAGAAGTTGCCTAATTATATCATTCACTCCAACCACCATATGAGATCTTAGTGCTTACATCCAAGCTTTGTAGAGCTATTAGAAAGTGAGTTTGTGAGCTCTTCTTGAGTCAAGCTCCAATGTGAGCTAGTGGCAAGTCTATGTTATACTTGTTTCTAGACCCTCATTCTTGGTGCGGAGTGGCAATGACACTTTGTGAGGGGACGAGGAGACCCTTCAAGCTTGAAATATACATTATTGATGCCTTGTGCCCGATAGAGACAATGGTGGTGGCCTTGTCTTAGTGATTTGGTGGCACTTAGCCGCCTTAGCTTGCCAGCACCCTTGGTGGCAAGTGCAAGATGGTGATCAGGAAAGTCTTGGTTCCTGGTTCATTTGTGTTTGGTGGCAAGCACATGGACGTAGCCCTTAGTGGTGAACCATGTTAAATCTTTATGTCTCCTTGGGAATGTGTATCCTCTTGCCCTTATCTCTTTACTTACTATATTTATGTTTCCACATTCACTATCTTGCGTGGCTTTACTTTCCCCGGTTAGATTGATTAGGTTAGCTATAGGTTGCAAGTCTTTTGGGTAAGTAGAGATCCATTTTAGACAAACCTTAGAATTAACTGGCATGACTGTGTAGGACGTGTTAGGTTTACGTTATGCACTACAAAGCCCTAGGATTTTAGATAGTGATTAGCAACCCAATTCACCCTCCCCCTCATGTGCCAGATGCCCTGGCATGGGCCCTTGCACCAGTCTAAAAAAATTTAAGTATGATCCAACTATTTTTGTGTGCATATGTAATTTAGCGGCTACAATGCCATTTAGGCTTGCTATTAGCGACTGGGGAGGCCCTTTTCTAAAATCTATAGCTAGGAATGTCAATCTAGGCATAGGCGATGACAAGGCATGATGCTTGGTCAAAAGGTGGTGGTTTCTCAAGGGTTTGATGCTACTCAAGACACTCACATATTGTGTGGTGGTGATAGCGAGGGGTTGTATCATGCATGTTGATGCTACTCAATACACTCTCTCATATTAAGATGTTCATATGCAAAAATGATAGAGATGGCCCATATCTCCACACCAAAAATCATCCTTGTAGTTTATGCCTAGATTATATTAGTCCTAATAGGACTAACATGGATGACCATAAAACATGTTATATATGGCATGATTATGGAATGACCTCTCTTGACATTGTTGAGATGCATGGTGTCTTATGAACACCTAAGCATCTCATGTATAGATTCCATTTAGAGAACATCACAAATAATTGGAATCCCCCAACATGGTAGCATCGGTGTAACAACCACTCGTGAGGACCTTGTTAGAATGTGCACACTAGAGTGTCACCCTAGGCTCAACAACTGTAGAAAATATGACCTTGTAGCCAATGTTCTTAGTGTGATTTGCATGGTTATAGAGTCTAAGCATTCAGGTCATGAAGATGGCGCACAAATGGGATAAGTAAACAAGCAAACTAATCAAGTTCTACGTTGGTCAGAGTATTCCTATAGCATTGTACATGTTATTATCTATTGTCCAATCAGTGTTGATGATGGTCAGTCAGGTGAAGTTCAAACCGTATGTGTAGTGAACTGAAGGATCAAATTACTAAAGTTTTAAGTTTGCCAAGCAAATTATTACACGAATGAGATGAAGAAAGTGAAACTACATAAATTCTTTAGTCTAGTGACGAGGAAGATCAAACACTAGAGAATGGATAGAATATGCAAAAATGACTACAGGTTGAGGGCTTGGGAAAATCGTATCGACTCAATGGAGTATTGACCGTTAGCATTAGAGTATTTGGCCAATATATATAGCCTAATCAATAGATATGTAAGCACCATATGATCTAGTTATTCATAGAAATATATCTAACTAGATTAATGCCAAAGACACGTCAAGAAGAGGTTGAAATTGATGTATTAGGTAGCTGAAATGGTCATATCGTCCAGCGATGAAGGCATTGCACACATAGGAGTTTCGTTGAAGTTGTTGACTAGGAAGGCATGAAGGACTTGAGACTTGGTGAAGAATATGAGAAGATTGAATGGTTTGATGATGAAGATGTGATTTTATCAGAGTATCAACTGCACATCAATGGCTTTGAGATCATGGTCACTGAGAACATGAAAGGACCAGGTGATCCAGTGGCCAGTGCCATTTGAAGAAATGGACTGGACTCTTGGCCATGCGATCATGTGAAAGGTTGTACTTGTTCATCACCCACCAATTCATGGGGACATGCCAAAGAGTTCTAAATGAGTTGTATTAGGCCTAAAATCCGCAATATCTCAAAAGTGACATGATTTAACACAAAGTTGGTATCATTGGATTATCCACTATGATAATACTCGGCCTGATCATCAAAAATATGAGTGACTAATACATATTCGCTTATTAATGGTATAAAGATATCACACAAAACCTTACACACACACACGTAACACTCAATGGATAGTCTGGTGACCATTTGTGTTTTGGCCAAAATTATTCTGCAAGCATCCAATTATATCATCATCACTTCAACGATAGTTCACACTTTCTGCAAACATATATAGTCAGGAAGCTTAAATCCTCAGCCAGAACCTCCACTGTTGTACTCACTAGGTAAATGAGACTTATCACCAAAAGTCTAGTGGTTATGAAGAGATGACCCCCAAGAAGATCTCGAAGGCCCTCATCCCTGCTAACCAAGAGACACTGGACCCGAAGCTTGCATGGACTCCGACCAGAGGACTATCACTTGAAGGATCTCCAGGAGCTCGGATTGCTTCCAGACAAGACCGCCAAGCTCTAGGAAACCTAGGTCGGTCGCGTGTATCCGGATGTTTCTCCTAATCACATTCCAATATTCATCTAGTGTTTCTACCATGGCCTCAGTCTTATGATTTGTTCATTTCTCTATGGCCTTTTCCATTATTATGGATTAGAACTGCCTCATCTTAATCCAAACTCGATCATTCAACTATCGGTTTTTGTCCACCTTTGCGAAGCTTATCTGGGAATAGCACTCCACTTCGATCTTTGGCGATATCTGTATTTTTGCAGGTGCATCACAAAGAATGGGTAATAGTATATTGGGGGAGCCAGCTTCCAATTGCGCGACAGCATGAAGCTGTACTGTTTGGATTTGCCGCTGCTGACTTCCAATAAAAACTGAATAGACAAATGGTTTGTCACAGAGAATGTCGAAAATTCAGTGCCTGGTAATTCTGGAATCACCCTTGGAGGAGGAGATCCGTGGAATGAGTCTGTGCCCAAGGAGCAGATACGAGTTGTGAAGATTTTACTTGAGAAAATGACCATCTTGAAAGAGAATGGTTTGACTCCTATGGCAATGGAGCTGGACTTTGTTCACCACAGTATTCAGCCTTTGAAGACAGAGTCCACCCTGTTTGCTTTTATTCTGGAATTGTTGACCCCACCTGTGAGATCAACAGGGAGGTGACTTGAGGAGAAATGAAGTCATGAATCAATACTTTCTTTACTGGAAAGACTTCCAATTGCACGCTCCTAGATCTCTGTCACTATACAATCCTCCAGAACAGGTACTGGTTTTGGTTGTACCCCCATGGTTATCTCTGAATTCACTTCTGCAACATTGATTTAATTGCGCCAAATGTGGCTTTCTCTTGTCGATACAGGGATTATGCTTTAGATTTTTGTGTGAACCTTTCCTCCTGAAAGATGCTGCATTGAGAAGAAAAAATGCTCCAGATATTGATTATGTTGGGCCTACGGTAGATGATGTGTCAGCCGATGGTATGTCAACTGATTTCTATGTTGATCTCTAGGAGGAAGAAATTGTGGCCACCGAAACCACTCGGAGTGATGAGGGGTACGCCATTGACAGTGATCGCCAGATGACATGAAACGCCGTCTGGAAGAAGAAGGCCTCCAAGTATGCTGGCTTGGTGAAAATTATCGATCCAGCTACTGAGGAGAACACGCCTTCTAATAATGAAACGCTTTGGACTAGAAAATGCAATTTTTTTTATCTAACTAGCGAGGATTAGGAAGAGCCAGACTCCCCTCCCCGTGCATTGGGCAACAGGACACAACCCCTTGTGAGGTTGGTGAAGAAGTCCAGAGTACTGCCCTCGTAAGTAACTGCTATGTCTTGTGTCTCCATTGCTTGATTTTCGTAGTAACCTTGACTTATCGTGTTTTGTAGAGCGGTGGAGCTGGCGACTCAGACAATTCCTGCCAGCACCGCTGAGGGCTCTGTCCATAAGGCATCAAGAAAGGATGCAAAGGTGACCATAGAGCTCCCCACTGGCACCGTCGAGCCCCCCATAGATGCTTCATCTACAGAGATGGGTTGATGTAGCTCCGCTTCGCGAGCCCTCTGGTCCCTCTCAAGTTGCTTGTCGAGGTTTCTCCTTGGAATGAAGGAGGGTGAATCAGGGGGAACCGGGAGTTCCTGCTCACGGACTTCGACCATGAATACCTCTCGTGAGGGGTCATGGGCTGGGGTAGACATAGTCGTAGTCGCAGTCGTCGTCGAGAGAGGAGCCATTGGAGGTCCCTTCGACCGAGTGCTGCACCAATGAGAGGTCCTGCTAGCGGGGGGTGGAGTCGATGACGAGCCCTAGCCGGAGGCCCGTGAGAGGTATTGGTACATCTTCGCGGTGTAGTAGATGTCATCGTCGACCAGCGCGGATGGGCTCTGTTGGTGGAGAGCCGACTGAGTGACTGGTGTAGGTGGTGGTCGCGTTGTGTAGACCATGTAGGCCAGCGACCTTGAGTGGTTCCCAGTCCCCAAACCATGCCTCTAGCGTCCGAGTGCCTAGTGCCAGGGCCGGGTGATCCCGGGAAGTAGATCAGATCTAGTTGACTGCATGAGTCGAAGACAATGGGGCCTGCCCTGCAGACGGAGTCTAGCTCAACACGTGTCATGGATGAACCGAGGGGCTCGAGGCCGAGCCGCGCCAGGTGGTTGATGGAGTCCACCCCGAGGTGTGTTCGTTTTGCCCTAGTGCGGCAGTCGGACCCGTGGGTGCATGAGTCATAGAAGGGATCTACCTCGGTGTGCGTGAGAGACGCACCAGAGCGGTCGGGGCCGAGTCGGTCCGCACAACATATTGGATTTGCTCCATTCTTGGAGATGGTGGTGCCGGCGAAGCTGGAGCCGGCATGGCGGCTCTGGCCGGTGAGTCGCCGATGAAGTGCATGTTGCCTAACTTGTCAACAACGGAGGTGAAGGCGACGGAGGAGAAGATCTCTCCCCGGCTGGAACTTGGTTTTTGCATGGAAAGTGATTCCCATCGCAACCTCTAGATCTCGCACACCTGCCCCTACCTGGCACGCCAGCCGTCGGAGTTTAGTACCGGCATCCCACCATAGGGTTGGGACCTATAGTGGTTTTGAGATCGGAGGGGGTGACGAGGAGTTCGCTAATGGTGTACAGCACACAGGAGACGATGACGCGTAACACCCTACGTCCTGTATGGTAGTTGGTGGATTGTGTTGCTAGAGATTCGAGAGAGATTTCTCGAGACCCTAGCTACCCTTATATAGGCCGAGGATCTTGGGTTACAAGGCGCATCTCTAAGAGATTGCCTGCCGATAAGTTCATAAGATTACATTCCAATAATACAGGATAAGATCCTAACAGATATGATTACAGCCGATCAGGATGAATCTTCTTGCTCACCACGCCTTCGGCCGTCTTGGGCGTCAAACAGGACCACTCGGCCACCTGATCAATCAGTCGCCATAGGGAACCCATGGGCATATGACTCCCACACTATTTTTCTTGTCTTTGCCATACATTTTGATGGATCCAAGCACTATTACGAGAGTTGTTATCCAATGGATGTCCTCTTCTTTTTTTGAACGCGCAAAACCACGTCTTTGTATTAAGAATATAGCAAATTACAACTACAGCTGTAAGCTGCGACTTATGAACGATATTAAATAAAATAACAAAGAGAAAGAAGCCTCCCAACGCACCGACGCCCACCTAAAACAACCAAGTCCACCACAGGTCTGATAGCTGAAAAGAACTAGGGCTACCCGCTAACCACGCTAGACAAAGGGGAGGATTAAGACAGCACCCTCAAGATGGAAAATGATGCCGAAAGTATCATCACCATCAGCTCAGCGGGCTAAGCTTTCTCTTGATGAGGGTGAAATTGATAACGCCCTCAGCAGGGTTACTACATCAAAGACGGAGCTTTTATCCATACCGTACCGAAGTCGGCTACAAAGGTTTCACTTACCCCTCAAACCTAACCCCGGCAGTCCAGTGACATAGTAAACAACCCCAACGAAACCCAAATACACACGCAGACCGCAAAGCCCAGTGGAAACTCCACAACAACGCAGCAAAAGGTCGGACACTCCAACATGGCAACACAAAGCCACAAAGGCGTCGACGACAACAAGGAGCAAGCTCAACCAAGCTCAACCTAAGCTTGGGGAGCTAGGCTTCGACCCAAGGAAGCAATGTGGCACGACAGCCATACCGATAAATGGCCACCCAGGCCACGCATGAGTAGGATGGAGTAGACAGCCGGCCATCAGCACCAGCTCTGGCGAAGAAGAGAACCACCAAGCCCACAAGCGGATGAGCACCAACCCTCAGACGAGCAGGGGCGGAGCCAGGGCCCGGGCCACCCGGGCCATGGCCCGGGGCCTGGCCC
Source organism: Paspalum notatum (assembly GCA_022530915.1). Lineage (NCBI taxonomy): Eukaryota > Viridiplantae > Streptophyta > Magnoliopsida > Poales > Poaceae > Paspalum > Paspalum notatum. Next base: position 9,755,307 of record CM039691.1, read on the forward strand.
AAAATTTTTTTCAACCCCACTTAAATCTTGGCCCACTAACAAGGAGACAGAAGGCCGCCGTCTGCCTAGCCCCTGCCCTTGCCTGTCGCTCCCTTCTCGCAGTGCGCTGTCTCCATCCGCGCCGCTCGTGGCCTGTCCGGCATCCACCTTGCCGCCTCGGGGGCTCAGCGACTCGGCGTCCGCGACGGCGACGCGCCTCCGCCTTCTGGCCTCCGCGACCCTGGATCTACGCCGGCAGCCCCGCCGGACGCCAGCCTGCACCCCACCACGCCGGCTGGCTGGAGGCTGCAGCGACGCCGACGCGGTTGCCAGGCCCCCGGCGGCCGGCGCAGCGGCGCATCGATCGACGCGGGCGCGCGGCGATGCACCGGCGTGGGCCGTCCACAGGCCACCTGGTGCAGGTTGCGGCGTTGCCGGCTGGCTGGCTCCCTGTTCCGGTGCTCCTGGTCCGTGCTGGCCTGCTCCATGCTCTCCCCTACTCTACTGGCTCTGTTTAGCTCTGTTTGGGTCATTGGGTGAGAAATTAAAATGCCTAACCATTGTTGCATATACTATGTATTGTATGATGAATTCCATTTATGCTTTATGTGCAGATTGAAAGTAGACAATGAACAGACCTAGTACATTGACATCTTTTTTAGCATCAGTGATAACACCGGTTGTTTCAGCACAATCACAAGAAAATGTCATTATAAATCTTCGACAATCGATATAAACAGGTTCTACTTCTGGACTTAGAACAATTGATGAACAAGAATGAACATATAGATATTGTTTCGCAATGTTGGTTTTCGTACGTGCTTTTGCCACGACTTCAGTACAGTTTGGCCCGGGGCTTTGGTCAATCCTAGCTCCGCCACTGCAGACGAGCACCACGAATAAGCTTCTGGTGAGGACTGGATCAACCTCAAGGGGCAAAGCATCCCCGAGCACCACGGTGGCCACCACTCCGCCAAGAACAACTAAGAAGCTGAAGGACCGCAGCCAAGGTCATTCCAACATGGAGGCGGCGCGACCACCAGGGCCACCAGAGGCGCGACCACCAGGGCCCGCCGCGGCGACGAGGGCAGGCCTAGCGCGGAGGCCGGGGCCGAGCGGCGGAGCACCCGATGTGACAGTCGTGGATGACCACCACCGGTGAGCCGAATCCATTCTTGGGGAAGGCAGGTCCGGCGACGGCTGGCCGGGAGGAGTCCCATGACGACGGCGGCGAGGAGGCCGGGGCCGAGCACGGCAGAGTACCCGACAGCGGCAGCGAGGATGACCTCTGTTCTAGTTAATCCGTAATTTGAACCCATCCCATCTTCTTGATTCAGGCCATTTTTTAGCTTTTTTTTTCCGAGAGGAGGTCATTTTTGAGTTTCAACAGATAGCGGTGCAATGTTCTCATTCTCTTCACACCAGGTCACTAGCTAAACGCACGCTAATTCCCATCGTCACATACGAGCTCGTCAGTACAAAAAATCGCCGTAGTACTAGGTGCGCAGGTGCCGTCAACGTCCAACTTGAAAAATCCACTCGTATATGCGTGCGCTTGTTTATCGGAGGGCTCTCAGCGCTCCCACGTCATTGGGAGGGGCGGACCTTGCCACTAGGGCCACTAGGGCCATGGCCCTAGTCTTGGTCCTTATTGCACTGCATTGTCCATTCTTTAGTTTACACATTCGGCACAAAATATCCCTGCACATCCTGCACGACATACACTAATGATTTTAGTTTGCCTTCTTCAAGGCATGCTTGATCCTTGCTTGTTTGCCACCAAGGTAATCAAGCAGGGGAGCATAGAGAGCGTCCTAAGCTCTACCCACCAATGCAAGTTTGTGTGGGCTACTTGAACTATGGTGGTGTGCTCTGCATCTTTTGAGGTAGGAAAAGAAAATGGTTCAGAGCTCCCTAATCAGCAACTAGCAACCACTCGCTAGACACTAAAAAAGGCAACTAACATTTGGATGATAATATCACTCTAGTTTGTGCAATTCAATTTAAGATTGAACCATAATGGCTAATTTTATATTACTAGACTCACATTGGCAATTTAATGAGGGCTACGTGTGATTTATAGGGCTGCACATTGAAATTCTAAAACTGACCAACAATTTTAAGATTTTGACATATTTTAATAAACCAGTTATGTCTTAGAAGATAACATATTGCCGTACCATATATGTGTGGTATATGTTATGCATCGAGTGGCCCTAGTCTCAGGAAAATCCTAGGTCCGCCACTGATTGGGATGGGCGAAAAGTACCGCTGCATGCAGACCTTTCTGGAGACGTAGGCCCCGCTTTGCATGGCGCGATGCTCGGTACATTTTGTTCATCCCAATTACGCTGAAGCGCTGAGAGCCCTCGGATAAACAAGCGCACGCATATACGAGTAGATTTTTCAAGTTGCAACGTCTATCTCATAATCCAGCTTCTACCTACAGCTTAATTATACGCGCAGTATCTACAGCACTGTGCATACATACGCACCAATGCACCAATGCACCATATATATATAGGATGTGCATGCATGTACGACGACGTGAGCCACAGAATAATTAAAAAGCTAGCTAGCAGGGAGAAGTGCTTTATGGTAAAGGCAAAGCTCAAGCCGGTCTTCTTTTATTTCTTTTATTTGCTCGCTCGAGGACCACATCGCAAAAATGCATTTGGTTGATTAATTCACGGGCAGTACTGCAATGTGACTCATCTGCAGCGAGTTAGATCCGAGCATGTTCGTTCCGTTCTACCCAGTGGCCACTGGCAACACGCCCATGTACACCTGTAATTCAGGGGATTCAAAATTTAGGGCACCTGGACATCGTGCTGAAAATCGTTTGCAGAAAAACATCGCTTGCTACGTGGCCAATCAAGCTGAGCGTTTTATCAATGTTTGGCACCGATTTGCCAGCATTTGGACCTGCAACGTTCGATGTTTCTACCTTCAGGGAAAAACTTCCAGCAGTAAACATTTTGCAAGGCACGTAAAAATATAAGAAAAAAAAAGCTAGGAAGCTAGTAGCCATGCATGTGCCGCAAGCATGTGTTTAAAAATTTCTATTTAGGCTTCGTTTGGAAGACTGGTTTTAAACCCAAAACCGGTGTAAGATACAGACTTCAATTTTTTTACAGACTGAATTCAAAATTGTTGTTTGGATAACATATGAGCCCAATAAATTTACACCGGGATTGAGCCAAAACCGCTGGAAAAAACAATCACCTCCACCGGTCTGAAAAAAAAAAGGACAAAAGTCGGCCTCGCCTCTTCCGCTCGCTGTCGCTGAGCACACGACGAGTTGCGGCGCCACTTGCTTGCCTCCGCGTAGGGGGCTGCTTGCCCGCCTCAATTGAGGCACCATGGGCAACATGGCAGCGGTGGTGGGGGAGATCCTATCAGCGGCGAAGGTGAATAGATCCACTGCAGCAGCAATAAGGAGAGAATCTAACGATTCCGGCATCAGGAAGCAAATCTACAGAAGGGCGAGTGAATCCATGGCGAGGGCAACCAAATCCACAAGCGCATGGACTGGTGTGCTCTGGTTCATCAGCTTCTACTCCATTCTGTTTGGTTCATGGATTCTCTTGACAATGATTGATGAGGTTCCCTCTGATGGTCAATCCGTATGTACTATTGCTCTTTATTTTGAAATGAAGGTAATATGAGATTTCTGCTTGCACGGTTGCACCTCATGTTAGATTCTGTTCCTGGTGTCATTGTACTGTTCAGTGCGAGTTTCTGCTATGCGGTGTTCTTCATCTACATGACTGTTTTTTATTACCCAAGCAGCATTTTCCAGGGGTATAAAAAACCGATACATTCAAGAGGTATTGTTGTGCATAAGAAAATTCAATTGGAATCCAATTACAAGGGCAAAAACATATTGTGCTACCAAACACGTGAGCAATTCCGTTCGTTTATGTATGCCGCTCCCGACGTGTTCGGAAAAAACAAGGAAACTGCAAAATGACGTTTCTGCCCTTTATGTCTTGCTGTTAGTGTGTTCGCGATTTCACCCAATAATCTTAAGCCTCGGCGCGGCTTGGCGGCGCTTGCATGCCAGAAAATCCGCAGCAGACCGGCGTCGCCTAGATGCCTGTCGGACTGGCGCCGCTTGGACGTCAGCATCTCCGCGGCGGACCGGCGCCGTCTGGACGCCGGCATCTCCGCGGCGGACCGGCGCCGCCTGGACGCTGGCACGGGGCGGTGGATCGGATACGGGAGTGGGGCGGTGGACCGGTGCGACGGACCGGCGACGGGAGCAGTGTGGGCGGTACCGAGAAGACTCCATGGCTGAAGGACGACGACGAACCATTTGGTGGGGAGAGGGAGGCAGCGGCGTGCGGGAGGGGCGGAGGGGGGGGGGGGTGGGGGTGTTGGATGGGCAGCAGCGTGCAGGAGGCACGGTGGCGTGTGGGAGGTGCCGCGGTGGCGGCGGCATGTAGGAGGGGCGGCGGAGGCGACGACGTGCAGGAGGGGCGGCGTGCGGGAGGCAGCATACAGGAAGAGGAAGGGCAAATAAGAGATATCACTGAAACTCTGTGAACCAGCGTCAAACAAAAAAGACACTTCTGATTTGTGAACTGGCGTCAAACAAAAGCGAACGGAGGGAGTACTACAAATAATGCTCAAAACAGTAATTAAATTAGCCATAAGAGTAAATATAAAAAAGAAAAAAAAGCTTTGTGCTTTGGTCTAGTTATTCTTTGTTTGAGACATCTTTGGCCTAGTTATACGAAAAAGAAAAAAACTTCCCGCTGTTCAAAACGTTTGGGACAAAAGGCTTGGCCCGCCTCAGCCCAGCACCCCACGCACAGACTCAACCTAGGCCCTAGGTCACCAATTTGGCCCAGGCGAGTGTTGGCTTCTCCTCCTCATCAGTCGTCCGATCGAGATCAGACGGTGCTCATATTCACCAGGCCATCCCTTCGAACACTAACCCGCCACTGCGCTCTTCTGTCTCCACTCTTTTCTCTCGGTGAACAAGAGGCGGGGAGAAATGGCGGCGCCACCCACTAAGCCCCGCATCAGCTCACACATTTCATGTGTCCCTGCCACAATCTACTGCAGAAGTGATTTAGCGCAGCGCCAGACAAAAAATGGAGCCATTTCTAGGAATGGACCATAGCACAGACCAAGTCTGATAATATTGATTCTAGATACGGTCCATATTAAAATCCGCCACTATAAACCTAATCAATTTTTAGGAGCAGTTGTAATAATAAGGCACATCTTTCTTATATATCATACAGTCTCACCTAGAAGCGAAACATGGTGTTTTGTATTTCTCTTGCTCCTCCTAAAAGCTAAATATGTTGCTTTGACTTATGCTGCTCTTTATTCTTAAAATACGACCCGACGAGCAACTCCTCCACCCTCTCACCTTCGCCATTCCTCACAACGGCGGTGACCTCTCCCTTGACCATCGCCAAGAGTTACCTACATCATCAAGTACAATTGCCACCACTAATTCGCCGAGCTTCATGGGTCATCTCACGCAGCCGACCTCCTTTATAACTGGCAGCTCATTGCTACCACCAAGGATAAACGGTGTGCCGTGGGGCATGCCAACGCCATAGGCACGTTGTCCGCTACAGCCACACCAATAGGTCTTCCATTGTCCTAGGCTTCTCCATTGCCACCAACCCAAGACCCTCCAGACCTCCACTGCCGTCGTCCCAGGCTCCTCCTCCCTCAACCTCCGCTGGACCCATCGCTGATGCCCTAGGATCCCAAATTGTAACCATCCCAAGCACCTCCTCCCGGGCAGCAAGGACACCACACATCCTTGTCGACGACGCACTAGGCTTGCCCTGGAATGCTATATTAAGTGCAATGTCCTCGTCAATGTAATAGCTTAGCTCACGCAATGGTGGAGTTGGGCTATAAGTATCCTCTAAATGCTGACCAATTCTAAAACAGTTTCCTATAGGAGTTGAGGATGTTGTTGTCGGTGACTTGGCCACATTGGTATGATGGAATTTGATTCCTTGCAATAAAGAAATAAAAGAAACGTCAGGATTATTCGGTACGGAGCGCTTACATGGGAAGAATCAGAGAACGTAATACATCGCAGAGGCACCCAAGAGAAATCGATGCCCTTAGAGCACTGAACTGATTTTATTTATAACAATAGAGGTGGATAATTTAGAAGTAGGTTAGATTTTTGGTTGCCAACAATAATCAAGTTAACGCGCGACCATACTAACGTGGAGGTTAGTGTCAATGAGATAAGATCATAGAACACCATATATATATATGAGCAGTGGCACTCTCTCCGTAGTCTCCTTATAGAGGGAGAGGGAGAAGAGCTAGTCGTGGGTGGGTTCGGTGGGATGAAAAAAATAATTAAATATAGTGGTAGTTGGTATTATAGGGTTAAAGTATAGAGTAAATATGAGCGTGGAAGATTGTCAACTGTTTCTCAAATTGTGATGACTCTGAAAGAATATTCATTTTACGGTTGAGATATATATAAAGTTGTATGTGTGCGGATAGGCTGAGATTGAAACGGTTGTCTCATCACATGCAGTCATCATGAAAAAGCTGCACGCAGTCATTCATTGATGCATCATCAAACATCAGATTTCGTACCGACGCTCCCTCAGAAATTTAAGCACGTACGGTGTGGTGTGGAATGGCAAATGATAAATCAACCGCAGCATATATATATATACATGCAGATTCTCGGACTACTCAATCGTAAAAACTTCTTCCACGCCCACGCGGGTACGTACTTGCATCATATTGCCTGCCTGCTCGCGCCCCACAAACACAAAGGCAGAGATCTAGCAAGACGAGAAGGCCGCAGGACGAACAGTGCGAAAAAAAGCCAAAGGCCGGATGAACAGCGGGTAGCATGCATGCGGCTGTACTGTACGCCCATGTCCCGGCCGCCCACAACATAACTGCGGCCGGCGGCACACGTACTCTCGAGGGCATCCGCCGTCTCCGGCCGGCGTGGGCATGGAAGCAAATCATCAGACGCGGCCGGGGCGCCCACTACTGTTCTTCTTTCGTTTCCATCAGACGATCTCTGCTTCTTCGATCGTCTGCTGCTGCTCCGGCCGGTTGACGCCGGCCGGCGGCCTATAGAAGAAGGTGCAGGCAGCACCACAAGCGGGCCGCCGCCGGTCGGTTGAGAACTTGAGATTTCAGCCGCGGAGCGGGGGCACACCATGTGGACGCCATGCATCTAGTGCATGCATGTCGTCTTTAATTTGTTGCTCCCTGCTGTGTGAAACTGGAGTGAACAGTACTGCTAGCTGCTGCTCGTACTGGGCTACTGGCCATGCCAGTCAGTCCTGTTCAGCAAGGTCGCCTCGTCGAGGCTGCATGCATGCCGGCCATGCGGGTAGATGGGTAGCTTGACAAGCTGTTCCCCTTATTTTGTGCCTTCCGTGGGCCTCTGTGGCCATGCATGGGAGTGAGTGGTTTAATTTTGCTAATGGAGAGACCTTCAAGGCTAGCTGCCGGAACACGAACAAATAAGTTCGCTAATTACAAACTTTAGTTACAAATTGGAGTATTTATTTACCTTTTATATAACCCACTTTAGACGGTGGGACTAAATGAAGGTGCAAAACATTGTACACACAAAAGAGTTTGAAATATAAGCGGTAAGATTGACAGTTTGATATGATAGCCTTACCTGCATGAGTAAATAAGCATGTGTACAATACTAGTGGCACCACACATTAAACAATGTACGAATTTTTCAGTGACGAAAATCTTTGCCGTACTGGAATCAGGGACCCACATGCTCATCTATGCATCTGTTCCTGGCTAAACCGACAAATGTACTAGGCCATGGCTACATTGGGTGTTGTACAGATTTCCAATACCCTTGTCCACTGAATAGTTGAAGATCTGCCATTCAACACTTTTCGCTGTGCATAAATTGTAACTGACCGATACATATGTCGGGGAGTGTAAGTCAAGCTATAAAGATATCAACCGTGGCACGGTATGATTTCCTTGTTTATTGAAACACAGCTTTCACGTTTTTCTCTGCCTTCAGCAATCTAAGAATTTCTCTTCAATACTGCAGTTGATATGTTGACAATTTTAATAAAGAGAGCCAAACTTGATGGGCAGATTGGTGGACTATCTATACTTCAAATATGCCGATAATACGATTCGACAGAGCATGACCTCGAGAAAACTTGTAATATGAAGCTTTTGTTTAAATGTGTTTGATTAGGTATCGGGACTCAAAATTAACTTCCATAAAAATGAGCGATATTACTTTGCTTTGGTGAAGCCCAAGATGCGCTGAAACAATATATGGATAACTTTGGCTGTAGAACCGGAAAATTCCATTCAATTACCTGAGCATTTGCATCTATTTTAAGAGATTGATTGAGAAATTCAGATTGGAAGAAAGTGGAGGAGCGAATTGAGAAACATCTTAGTAGCTGGAAATTAAGGAAAATGTCTCTGTATTGGCTATCGCTTGACACTGATAAACTCGGTGATTAGCAACCCGCCAATGTATATGTTGTTCTTCTTTGACATACCAAGAGGGCGGTGATCACAAGAAAAAAATATCGTCTTATACTAAGTGGAACGAGTTACGTCAACCTAAAGACCAGGGTGGATTAGGTATTCGTGACATGGTCGTAAAAAACACAACCTTGCTTAGTAAATAGTAAGTGACTTTTTAAGCTCCTCAATACATATGGCATTTGTCAACAAATTATTGGAAACAAATATTTGGGATCCAAAACCTTACCCAAGATGAATGGAAATAGGGAGATTCACATTTCCGAGCTGGTTTAATTAAAGCTAAATGAATTTTTTTTGTGTTTTGGCTCCTTCAAGGGAGGATGGGTTCACAGGTCAGATTTTGTATGCACAAGTGGCTGGGCACAACTCCGCTGAGTGAGCAATATTTGCTTGTATAATATAGCTAGGCCACCATTGCATAAGTACTTAGTTCATCTCCAAATCTTGCTTGGTGAAGAGATCTCGTAGGGGATAAGTTAGCAGCGTGGAATAATCTATTACCACGCACTACTAATTTTTCTCACACGCACTACTAATTTTTCTCTCTTACATGAGTTGGACGTGTTTCTCTGGAATTTAGCCCAAAACGGGCAATTCTCGGTAAAATTACACTACCAATGTCTTATCCATGTCGACATTCCTAAGTTTAATAAGAGGTTATAGAAGCTAAGGGGACCTTTGAGAGTTAAAATATTCCTTTGGTATCTCTGTAGAGGTGTTGTGCTCACTTAAGATAATCTCGCCAAGTGTGGATGGCACTGCTTTTGTCCCAAAGTTGAGTCAACTGAGCACATGTTCTTTGTTGATAGTCCCTCCTTTGCTAGCAGAGCGATTTGGTCTATAATTGAAGTGGCTTCAGGACTACCTAGGCTTGACTCTATATATTAGTTGTTCAGTTCTTGGATAAAGAGAGCACAAATTGCAACATATTGTTCTTTTGGGAGCAGTTGCGACATGGTTAATTTAACTTTGTAGAAAAGACTTAGTCTTTGAGAAAAAAGATTATACTCCCCTCTATTATCTTCTCATTATCCATTACTTTCGTACATGGGCTATCCTTCAAGAGACATTATCACAGGATTCAACCATGGAAGCTTTGCAGCTCGTGGCGAAGGTGAGCAAGGATATCTTCTCGTGTGCATATGGGTGACCATCTAATCTTAGGATTAATGGTTACTAAAGAGTGTATGGTTTTGTTTGTTTTAGGCTGTGTGTTTCTTGTTAATAGAGTCCAGAAGCCTTTTTTAGGATGTCTGTATCATATCTTTTATAGTTGTTGTGATGTCTTTCTTCCTTTCTTTCCTTTTCTTTTCTTTTCTTTTCTTTTCTTTTCTTTTTGCTGTGTACACTCTAGCTAGTTATGTATGTAGAGGTCGGAAATTATTTTAGGGCCGGGGCTGTTTGGCTCCTAAGAATTTAGAGAACTAAAATATGACTAAATAGTTGAGCTAATGATGCATGTGGATTAGAATCCATCATTCCACATTTGTATTAATATAAGAGAAAGTGATTCTTCTCTTCCACCAGTGAATTGTTCGGAATTGTATTGTGAAATCGTAGACTCTAACCTCCCTACTTTCTTTCTTCTAAGGCTCTCAAATTATCTCTTCTCTTCCTATACCAGTGGGAACAAGTAGTTATTGTAATAAATTTCCAATTCAATAGACCCAAAAAGCCTCTTAGTGTAATTGTATCACTTTGAATTGACTAAGATCAATAAAGCTTTCTTTTAAAAAAAAATAAAACCCAGGATGTCGAGCCTTTTGCCGTCCGATTTGCGAGACACTCTGCCGCTGTCCACAATCCTGGCCTTTGCCTGCAAAATCTACATGGAGATGCAACACACACAAGGACTATAGATAGTGACGCATGCTGCATTCGGACGGGACTGCTCTCTGTCCTCTGGTACTCCTGAGGCGGCAGGGAGTAAAGAGCAAGATCCCCGGCCGGCCGTTCGATGAAAAGAAGGCTGCAAACGCTGCCTTCAAATGAATTCTGCAACCCATTGCTTTATGATTGAGCTTTTTCTTCTACAAACATGGCCTACGGGCCTACCATTACCAGTCTCTGCGCCCTCTCAGTTCTTCTTTTGACGCTGACAAAAAAGATTAGCCATGATGGCCTCATGATAGGCCATTCTGCTCTCTCACTGCCTCAATTTGTTGCACCACTGCCGCCTGCAACAGACGTCGTACTTCTGAAATTTGGGTCCAGGACTGGGCCCCTGCCAAAAGTTTCTGCATGCATGCCACGCCATCCACGATGTGTGATTCCTAAAGCAATTAATGTGCGACGTTATCATCTGATACAATGTAGTGTCAAGACACACATATATATACAGTTAGTTGTAGGAGGCATACCAATAAAATGTCCTCTATTTGACTTTCGTGTGTGTTAGTTGTTGCGGCAGGTTGGTGCTATTTGACTACTTGTAGTGCTGTCGTATGATGAGATTACACCGTTGATCATGTATACTTTGGTGTCTCATGAGGCTAATTCCAACAGACCGTCCATCCGATCCCACTATCTATATTCAAACTCTACGCTACGTATTTTATGTACATTATTGTTGTATTGCTATAATACAGATTCTATTTTTTACACCATGCTTTGCATTTTCTACTAGGCTAGGGAGCTTGTAGTCCAACAGAAAACAAATCTCTTTTGCACCACTAGGTCGCGAATTTGATCTCTCGTTGAGAAAATTAGTAAAAATCCTCATCGCTCGCAAAGCTAGAGGCTTAAAGCTCTTTGGTAAAACTCTTTTCCGATCAGAATTGAAACGGATTGGAGGGAATTGACAGAGAAATGAACTATATTTTCACAATCTCTTCCATTCCCTTTAAACTTCAATTCTGATATGAAATGATTGATCCAAATAAGTTCTTATGAAAATGCGGGGGCATCAGTTCCCTTCGGAGCTCGTTTTTTTAAAAGAGACATAGAAGATATATGGGACAAACAGGATAGCTAGGTCGATCGTAGGGCCGTTCGATCGGACCTCGCTGGGACGTCCCAGATCAACCGTTTAGATTATATATACTTTACAATTTCTGGTCTACCCATCTGTGATTTATTTTCTGCTGCATGACTGAGCTCGACCTGAAAGACAACACATACCGTTCCATGATGATCGACGAGAAAGCTTCTACAGTAAGTGCTGTACTGCGTACAGCTAGTGTGATTAGGGTAGTGATGAGGTGTGTGTGTGAAGACATTGACCGTGTCGATCGGCGGCATGTACTGACGTTTTCCCTGCTGTCGAATTCAATTGTATTCTGAGTGCCTGGCTGCCCTTAGATTGATATGTATCTGTAAAGGAAAAAATATATTTATACCCTCCAATTAATAGTATTGCTCCCTCCGATCAATTATATTTGTCATTTCTTAGTTTAAAAATAATCTAACTAGCGACAATATTCAAGAACAGAGATCGTATAGCATTATTAAACACACCAATTTCTACAAACAAAAAAAGGACACCGTTATCGCGCGACCCTGTCGCGCGGTCATCAGCGTCCTCTCCGCCCGCGCCTCCCTCCTCCTCCACGTGCTCCCCTTCCGCCGACCGTTTTCCCCGGCCATGGCCCCTCCCTCCCCCAGCCGCGTGCGGCCCCACCATGGCGCCTCCCTCCCCCTGCCACGCGCCTCCATCCCCCTGCCGCGGCACCTCCGTCCACTATGGTGCCTTCCTCCCCCGACCGCGGCACCTCCGTCCGCCATGGCGCCTCCCTTCCCCGGCCGCGCGCCTCCATCCCTGGCCGCGGCTCCTCCATCCCTGGCCGCGGCGCCCCCCTCCACCGATGCGACGATCGATGCCTCCCCCTCTGTCAACTGTGCCGCTCCCTCCGTCGACCACACCGCCTCTTTGGCAAGTTCGTGGAAAAATGGTAGCAAGTTTATAAAAATCGGTAGAAGTTATGTGCAAAGATGGTCTAAAAAAATCAGCAAGTTATCCCTCCATATAGGAAGTGTAATGTATAGTAAGTTCATGTGATTATATAAGCAAATTCATGTGATTTTATAGCAAAGTTCCTGCTGTGACAAGTTTATGTGATTATGTAATAAGTCATGTAATGTCTAGCAAGTTCATATGATTATGTAGCAAGTTCATATGATTATGTAGCAAGTTCACGACACCTTGCAGCAAGTTTCTGCTGTGTGAAATTCATATGTATATGTAGCAAGTTCTGTAATATCAAGTTCGTATGAATATGCAGCAAATTCATGGCATCTTGTAGTAAATTTCTGCTATGACAAGTTCATATGGTTGTAGCAAGTTATGTAATGTCCATCAAGTTCATTTGAATATGTAGTAAGTTTATGGAGCTATGATGTTTAAAAAAAACAACAGTAAGTTGTGTACGTGGTATTAGCAAGTTGTGTGCATTAGATAATTTAAAAACCAACAAGTTACTGTAGAACAGCATGTAAGTTGAAGGTACGTGGAGATAGTTGAAAAAGACCATCAAGGCCTAAACCTGCGGGAGACGTAGCTTGTGGGCCGAGGGTGCGTCAACGGGGGGCGCTGGCGCGTGGGCCATATGGGCGTGCGGGGCCAAGAAGGTTGGGACGCGGGCGGGCCGTAGGTGCGCCGAGCAGGCCGGGCGCGCGGGGGTCGCGCGGAGTTTGCGAAAAAAGAAGCACTACCTGGCTTCTACGTGGGCTCGTGGCAGTTTGGTAGCAGCCAGATCGGTGGTCCTCTTGGGCTGAATTGCAGCTGGGCCTCTGCATGTCCGATTCCATCAACTGAAGAAGCAGGCCGTAGGCAATAGCTCAACTCCCGCTAGCGTATATCCGCGGCCGGACTTTTCATTTGTATTATTGAATTCCTTTCTTGTTTGGTGTGCAACACATTCTTTATTGTATTTCCAACACAACAGCAACTATAGTTAAGTTATAAATGTATAATAAAATTAGTAAATAAAAATGAATTCTACCTCATTGGTAAGTCTTGCTATAATTTAGCCCCATTATGGTATCAAGTCAGTAAATAAATAAATTTTATTTTCCTACATAGTTATGCCATAGTGTAGTACTAGCGTTCTGGAAGACCAGGACAATCGACGTATAGAGGATTTGCAACCTGGTTCCTAAGCATCCATCCACCAAGCAGACACGATCCCTTAGGCGAAGTCGGATGATCAGGGTACTCGTGTTCATAAGTATGATATTAAAAGAGTCAAGATACGTAATCATGATACTTATGTTGATATGATGATAACACACGTTCATGTACCTAAATTTGAGCTATCTCAAGCTTTTTGGTGTTACAGTTTAAATGCTAATGACTTTTTCGGCACTGGTGATTATTTGTTTCTTGAATTGAGTTGATTGATAATATTCGTTTCAAGATAGGAATTTATTACAATGCATACTTTGCTAAACATGATCCAAATTCTTAGGTGAGTGTTGTGTCCAACGTATATATACATCATGTAAGTCGCATGGAAAGAGAGATGATGATTAGTTGTATTCCTTAAGTTTATAACTCTTATCATACAATAAATATCGCCAATTAATGCCGTGGTGCTGGTTCCACTGCGAGAGTTTACCATGAAAAAACCAAGTATCATGTTCAATCTTGTTTTGCATCCTATATATATCTAATAAATATATTTACTACCACTGCTTGAGGTATTGTTCTTTCAATAATTCTATGAAATGGATAACCCAACAATGTATCAATGCGTGTGAAAAAAGAAGGGAAAAACAGTGTCGCGCGGTGTTTTGTTCCCTCCATAACACACAGTATGCACATGATATGCTAGCTTATATATGTGTGGCTCACACACCCTAGCCCTACACATATGCTTGAGAGACTAGATATATCAATTCTGAAAGTGACACGAGATCATGCACCATGGGCCTAGTCTAACTTGTCGAAGGATTGCACATGAATCTGGTCTGTTGCACATCAATTCTGAAAGAGAGATCATGCACCATATGCAAGGAACTTTTATCTTTAAGGGCTTGTTCGGTTTAATCGGAATCAGAGGGATCGAAGAAGATTAAATCTCTATACACCGGAGTACTTAATTTGAGTTTTGTTCTATCTATAATCTATCTGTCCCGGTCCTTTTACCGACACCTCCGGCTTGGGAGCTCCGACATCTCGGTCAGGAAATTGAAGGCGTGGCGACATTTGTCACCCTATTCTCCTACAGTATTTTTGTGACGTGACCATAAATGATATGCTCCTACTGTCCTGCCTGCCAAATAATTCAACAACTTCATCCAATCCCAATCGTTACCGACTGACAGTTACAGCCACTTCAGACGCGCCTCCTCAGCCAGTCGCACCGACCCACCTCGCCGGGCGCGCGAAATGCGTGATGCAAGCCGAGGTGGGGCCCCCCGGGTACACGTACACCTGTCGCCGACGTGGCAACGGCCCCGCTGCCCCCATCCGCCACGTGGCTCCAATCCCATTCCCTCCTCGCTAAGTCCAGATTCCGCTCCCCCTCGCCGACTAGACCAGTTGTTAGTATCGAGTATTCACGCCCTCCCCTCCCTCTCGCCGTCGCCGCGACGCCGCCCCACCGCCCGCCGCACATGGATGTGGACGCCAAGCCCGCCGCCAACGGCGACGCCTCCTCCGGCGGCCCCCACCGCGAGGTGCGGGTCGGCGAGGAGGAGGGGGAGGACACGCTCCCGGCCGTGGTCCGCAGCTTCGTCGGCGGCGTCTGGTCCCCGGACGAGCCGCTGCTCAGGAGGCTCCGGGCGGCGACCTGCGAGGCCGCGCCGCGGCTCAAGGGCGCGTCGCGGAACTCCGCGCGGGACCTCGTCGACTGGACCAGGCGGGGCAGCGGCATCCGCGCCATCCTCGTCATCTCGGTCAGCACAGCACCCCGGCCCCCCCGTGCTCTCCCCAGTCTCATGAGTCCTGATCCGTTCACTTTCTGCTGTACTTTTTTTTTTATTTGGCGAAACGATTTGTGTACGGTCTATCAACTTTGATTATTACTAGTGCTAGACTTTATGGGGATCCTCATTTTAGATTCGTGTTATCCGTTACTGGGATTATTGCCATAGGAGCAGTACTCCATTATAGTTGCCATTCGAATACTAGTACTAGATTATTGCATTATTGCTTTATTAGGTGCCAATGGCCACAGTGTTTACAGAAATCTGTAGAGGTAAATGAAGATTAGGCTGAATTGTGTGTTGCAAATGGAAGCGGATACATGATAGTAGATTATATAACTGCAAGACGATCTACAAATGTTCAGGAAAAAAATGTCAGATTATTCGTGCAGGGTTTCAGTCTTGTGAGGTGGGGGTTTGGTTCCAGCTGCGACATGGTGCCATTGGGATGCCATCTGCTCTAGGAGTGCATCGAATTCCTCAGTGGTTTAATTTCTCACTTCACTCTTTTCCTGATGTGGCAGGTTGGGACAATCACACTCATAGCTCTGACTGGCCTCCTGATTTTCATGTTCTTCCTGCTGGTTGCCACCGCCAATGCCGTCATTGTCTCAGTGCTCATGTCATTGGCGGCTGCTGGAGGATTCCTGGCTCTCTTCTTTGCTTGCTTGGCTGCAGTGTACGTTGGGGCAGTATCAGTTGCTGTCTTCGCCATTTCTGCCACGGTTATCTCTGCAGCTGTTGGAGTCATGATCGCTGCTGGTAAACCATCTCTCTTTCCCTGTAAATGATTGAAGTGGTGTCTATATGTTCATATCCAAACCACCTTATTAAGGTGTAAAATCCTAAAGACTTTACCTGCATATGGCCAACAAGTATCGAAGATGTTCTGCGCTTATGCAGAATTTTAGTCAATGTTAATATGTTGAATATACAACAAACATTTAGATTTTCTGCTGAATCGTCTCAAAAAATCCACTCATGCCTGCGTAACCATATTAGATCAGAAATCAGTATTCTTGTCTCTGCATTGGTGATTTTATTTTTCTGGAACACCTGCATTGGTAGATTTGGCAGTGGCTACTTCCCACCTTGTTGCCTACATGCTCGCCTTAGCATCAAATAGAGCGATATACTAAATTGTCTCTTAACATTTAAGGAGAATCAAATGTTAAGTGCTCAGTATTAAATGTGTAACAGTAATTTGTTAATAGTGGGCACCATGTACTAAATTGTCTCTTAACAATTAAGGAGAATCAAATGTTAAAGTGCTCATTATTAAATGTGTAACAGTAATTTGTTAATAGTGGGCAACTCTTTTATTTTTTTTAAGAATAGTAACGATTAATACTAGAAGAAATCAAAACGTCCTTGTACTATCTGGTTTGAGTGAGAATCCTTCCTAATCCATTAGTAGAAACAAGTGTTTTTTTTGGTAAATCATTAATACAGATCATACTTTTTTCTACATTGTTTTTGTTACCAATTAGGAGAACCATGTAGAGGCGTCTATACTTTTAAATTTGGTGAATTGATACCACTTCTTTTGTTTTCTCTTCGGCATTATGTTTTCTATAATTAGGAGAACCAAAGGAGCGGCATCTAAACTAATTCTTGAGAAATCTCATTACAATTTGTTTGCAAAATGAGATAACTTCGGAGTTAAAGAGATTCCACTGTAACAATGGTAATACTATTTTCCTGCTTTAGTGCTGGGTCTAATCTAGCCTTTAAGATGCCACGAAAAGCATGAAGTTGCAAGTTTACATAATTTCAAGGATACATATCAGGGCAAAGTTGCAGAACTAGAATTCTAGAAAACTATGAATGCAACAGCCAGCCTTTAAAACTTGTGAATAAAATAGGTAGGTGTGATCAATTTACTTCTATATCAGCGGTTTCCAATTTTCATCTTGTTGAGCCATAAGAAAAGAGTATCATCTCGTTATCTCGTAGGCATCATTTCCTCCACAAGACTAGGTGATTTGAAATTGACAGTCTAGAACCTGTTATCAATACCACCTTAGCCACCTCTTCTGCTCGGTGCTTGGCATGCTAATTTGTGGAGAATAAGTAGACATTAAAATAGATTGGGATAATGGGGAATATAGCTGCATGACTTTAGCTAAAATAGCTACAGGTATTATTCTCGTTAGAAATTTCATGGAGATTGCAATGCTCCATATCTAGAAATGTAAGAGTGTTGAGGATGAATGCTTTTCCTTTATCTGAAAAAGAATCTAGAAAGGTAAGGCCGGAACAATCTATTTTCGACAAAGCAGTTTCCTTGCGGCAAGAATACTCTTTTCAGACTTATTTACGGGGCAGAAGCCTGTCTTTGCCTTCTGAGTACATGCCTGTATACCATCACGTGTGCTAATGTTCAGGAAACGCATCCTTTGCAGGTTGGATTGGATTCTTCTGGATGATCTGGTTCAGCGCGAGGAAGAGCATTGACCTGACAAAGCACTCCATTGGCATGACGAGCTCGGCGATCCAATCCTACTCCGCGTCCCGCCATGCGAGCCAGAACCAGAAGCTTGTGGACTGATGCGTTGCGCCCTGTATGTATGAAGCCCTCGCTCGTATCGTATATCTATGTGAATTACGGTTTGGCATGCAGTTTGTAAAAGAGTGTAGAGGGCGACATGCATGGTGGTTGCGGCCTAGTGGCCCGGTGTATAATTAGTACTAGCTCTCAACTACGAACGTTAGCCATGGCGGCCAATGTTGTTATGTATGTGGGACTTAAATGGTAGTGAGCAGACGAACTTTAATTTGTAGTGAATTATACTACGAACTTTAATTTGTCAGAATGGAAATTTTGTTGTTATGTATGTTTAGCAAGTATTTAAAGGGAAGCTTGACGGTGAGGTGGGGGTTTAAGTGCAAAATGGCTGCGGGCGTTGGATTTAGATCGGACGCTTAATATTTGTTGATTGCACGATTGTACCGATTGCACCGTATGACTGATTGCACGTGATATGGTCTCATTGCTGATGGCCTTATGCAAATACAGTACATTATATATATATACAAGTAACGCATGAATGGATCGAGATAGATAAGTAGACACTATGAGCCCTGGCGATGCAGTCGGCGGCGCAGCGGAGCGCGGTGAGGAGGCCGAACCTGAAGTTGCCTGACGTCTCGCTCTTGACGGCGCGCTCCAGCGTGCGGTCGTACATGTGGTGGTAGGCGCGTGCGATGGCGGCGAGCTGCCGTGCTTGGCGAAGATGCGCTCGCCCGCGGGGTACAGGTCCCGGGCGTCGAACGCCGCCATGGCCGCGTCTACCGCCACCTCGCCTCGCCGTGCCCCCGCGCCGCCGTGGAGGCGGCGGTGAGGCACGCGAGGAGGAGGCGCTGGTACTCGTGCTGGATCAGCAGCCGCTGCGCCGTGTCGCGGTGCGCCAGGATGTTGGTCACCGCCGTGCTGTCGCACCCGAAGGTCCCGAACCCCTTGTTCCTGACGGGGGCACGTTGGGACCGGAGGCAGGTAATGCTCACCATTTTTGCTGCTGCTGCTGCTGCTGTCGTACGTCTCTCTTCCGGCCAGCTGCGGAAACGATGATAACTAGAGCTTTTAAAGGGTGGTGTTGAGCACAAAATTGGGTAGGCCTGTGGCCGGCCGGACTGTCCAGTGGACCTTATTTTTTTTGTTTTTTCTGGATTTATTTTAGAAATAACAATATTGTTTTTGGCTTGATTAGTCTAACAGAATGAGTCCTGCTTTGACCTACAGAGCTTACAAGAATGGTGTTGGAGTGGAACACGAACAAGGACTTCAGCACGCAGAGGGGAAAATGGTAGCACACCACTTCACTTTGCAGCAGGCTGTCAAGGAAGCATGTTCTCACAAGTGCTCGAAGCCAACAATGGTGCATTATATCAACCGGACAAATGAAGGGTTATACCTGATACATGTGGCCGCCTCGGCTGGTGCAAAACATGACATTGCCTTGATCGTGGAGAAGTGCGGCGCCAATAGTGCTAGTTTACACGGTGCCAAGGGGAGGACATTCCTTCATGTTGCTGTTGGTAAACGAGATGTGGGTATAGTTGGCTACGCGTGTGGAGATGGATCGCTAGCATGTATCATGAATATGGAAGACAATAATAGGAACGCTGCATTGCGCCTAGCAGTTCAAGATGGAAGCCTTAGAATGTTCTCTGCTCTGGTTGGGAATAGACGTGGAGCTGAACTTGCCTAACGCAGAGATTTTCCAGTGTTATTTTATAACATGCAGATAATTTTTTCTTGGCGGGGGAGGTTGGGGGAGATACCAAACGATCAAAGAATTTGCCTGATTGCATTATCCATATTTATTTTGAATTTTACAGAGCTCAGAAGACACGATGCTCCGGACATTTTTTCAGTAGTCTTATTGGTACTTATCAGCGGCATGACATTAAGGAAAAATATGACCAAATTCATGGCCGGCATACAGAGCGTGAGAAAAAACATACGGAGAATGTAAAAGACACGGCTCAAACCCTTTGTATTGGTTCAGTTCTAATAGCAATGGTGACGTTCGGCTTGACTTTTGCTCTACCTAGAGGTTACAGAGCTGATGACCACTGTAACGGAGGCTCGCCAACACTTGCAGGCAGGGGTGGACCTAGAACAAAATTTGAGCGTGGGCATATAGCTTAAGCATAACTACAACATAAAAGTTTAAACATAGTAAATTGTTATTTAACCTTAGGGTCCTCACCCCAACCTACAGGGGATCTAAAATAAAATGTTGGGGGATCTAAAATACAATTTGAGTGAGAGCATAGCTTAAGAATAACTAAAATATAAAAGTTTAAATGTGGTAAATATTGTTATTTAAGCTTAAGGTTAAAAATTCGAGTAGGGGCACTCAGCCATCATAACCTAGGTCTGCCTTTGCTTTCTGGGAGGTATGCTTTCGATGCATTTGTGATAGCAAACACATTAGCATTCACACTCTCCTCGACAGCTACCATTCTTCTCATGTGCGCTACCTCTGCCTCATTTAAAACAAGGAACCACAAATCATACTCATCCATAGACTTTAATCTTGTGGATGTTTCGGTCTTATGATTAGTCACAGCCTTCATTCTGGCTGTGTATGTGGTTCTATGTCTGGTTGCTCGTTGTACAGCCTTGGTATTGCGCTATGCAGCCATGCAAATGTTTGGCTGAACTTGTGTATTCACGCACAGCCATTCTTTGTTAGATTAATTTTTATAACACATTAATAATAGGAAGAATAGTGTGCTCTGAGACTCCAAACTGCAAATCTGGCCACTTCTTCGTTTCCTGTGCCTTTTAGCCTCTCCACGGCCCACAACTTTGCTAACCACCGCAGCCCGCAAGCCACAGGCATCACCAGTTGTCCAACACAGCGCTCCAGCAGCCGGAGTGCCTTGCTTGCAACGAGCGGCGTCCACTGCCTGCTGTCTACTCTCTAGTAGGTCTGCTTTCTACTCTACTTTTTTATTTTGGTCTGTGTTTGAAACTCTGAATGGGTACGAATTTGTGAACTTTATTTGCAATTGGTCAGCAAATTCACGGGCCCTTTAGAACACATTAATTTTTATAATAACAATTCATAGGAAAAACACAGTAATTTATGGCCCTTTTGTAGTTTTTTTTTGTAAATCGTTATGATTGTGGACTGCCATAGTACCATTTGGTCTCTACAGCTTGTTTTTTTGAACGAACGTCTCTACAGCTTGTTGGCTAATGTGATTCTTCTTGGAATTAAACGAGCCTTGCAATTGCAAGCCATTTCATTAGGTAAATGACTTGCATTAGATTTGAGGCAATTTGTTCCATATGTTGCCGCATTGATTTGTTGAATTGGTAAACAATTTTTTGTTATGATCGATTGTGAGAATATATTAATTAAGCTCAGTTATGTGATATATTTGCGACCGGTATATACTATGTGCATTAGCACCATGAGATATCATGTATGCCAAATAGTAGTTCTATGCTGTCAAAAAAAATAACCCTTTAAATTTTTGAATACCCAAATCGAAAATCCTGCGCCCGCCACTGGTTCCAAAGACAAGCACACCCCGCTTCTACACCCTCTAAATTGCACTATCAGCAAATCAAAACCCCTATTGTGTGCTTCATTCAGTAGATACAAACGATCACACTTTCCTAGCCATGCCACTAACAGACAAATAAGAAGCACACACTAACTATAATATGGTGTGTACAACAACAAAACTAGAACAAATGTAGCGGTGCCCTTGCCTCTTGGGCCCCTCTCCAACTCACAATATATGGCGATTTCTCATTCATGATTGGCACGTAGGCTTTCCTCTCAGCACTTCAGAAATAAAGAGTCTATTCTTTTTGCAACTTGGCTGGCCTCTCATTATGTGAACCTGCATTTCAAAAGAAAAGGAGAAATAGAGAATCGTTAGATGCTCAGCTTGTACAACAGATGTGAAGAAATAGAGCATGCTTCTTTATATTCAGTTGTTGTTACCAAAAAACATATAGTGCATGAGAGCATAAAGCGTTTCTTTTAGGGGGCTAGGAAAAATTACCTGCATATCTGTAAGCATCTAGGCCCTAAGTTGAGTTTCGGTGATTGATTGGCAAGCTTAATTGTTGTCTAATGAGCTCATGAGTGCATGTTTAATAATGAATATAAAATTGGTTGCTCATTGGATTATATGCATGGCCCCCTAATTAAAATGTTTCACTTCATAGAAGCGGACTTAGTTTTCATCCGTATCTCGAAGGCTAAGGACTCATTTAGAGTCAAGGATCATGTGGTGTTGGAGGATCCTTGCTTAGATAGAGTTTATAGTTTTCTAGTGTCCGCACTATTAAGAAGGGTCAATGGTTAGTAACTTGATCGAGTGATTTGCCAAATTATGGATGCACACACAAACCAAACCAATCAAGAACAGCAAAGGTGTAAGCTACATAGGCTCAAGGTACAAGAAAATCGAAGCTCACATCAATATACTTGAAGAAAGATGCGAATCAGAAAAAGATACATGGACCAGATTGTCCTCTCTGTATCAAAACAAGGGAGCGGACAAATTGAGGGCTGAGGTGAAGTTATATGGTCTAAAGCCCATGCAAATCCACTAGACTGGACTGTCAGGTTTAGTGTAACCGGACTAACCTAAGGACAAAGAAACCTGAAGCTTTGAACTTGAGAAGGAACACCAGAGAAATAGACCGGATTGTCCTAACCCCACACTTTGGACAAATGGAAGGACAAAGAAACCTGAGGCTATGTTCTAGCGTAGAAATCAACAAAACAATGGACCGGATTGTCCTAACCCCATACTTCAGACAAATGGAAGGACAAAGAAACCTGAGGCTATGTTTTAGTGTAGAAATTAGCAAAACAATGGACCGGATTGTCCTAACCCCATACTTCGGACAAATGGAAGGATAAACTCAGCAACGGCTAGTTTTCATAGTACATCCATATATGTGGAGCGGACTTCAACTCCAGACAAAACATCAGACAAAGTTACCTGCACAGTACATGACGTAGTTTGTCAGTGACCGTTGGTAAAGCACATGGACCGGATTGTTCGAAGTTAAGAAAAATAAGGGACCGGACAATCCGAAGTACACTGCGTCAGCCCTCCTCTTTTGCAACGGCTCTATCAACTTGAGGGGCTATATATATGGGATCCTTCACTCCATTTTGTGCTCTTTGACACTCCAGCAACCTCATACACTCAGAGAGCCCTTGTGCTTCAACTCTTTGCAACAACCACTCACACATTCACACCTTTGAGAGCAAAATCAAGGTCAGACTTGTGTGCATCCATCTTGGTGAGGATCAAGATCAAGTGAAGACCAGAGGCTTGTTACTCTTGGTGATTGGCAGCATCTAGGCAGACTTGGTGACCAGGGTGCATTCTCAGAGCTTGCCAACGAGATTGTGGAAGCCAAAAGAACAATGGTGTACATTGCTTGAGCTCCACCTTGCCGGGATGACGAACGGAGACTCTTAGTGAGCGCCCACAAGCATGGGAGGCGG
Source organism: Paspalum notatum (assembly GCA_022530915.1). NCBI lineage: Eukaryota > Viridiplantae > Streptophyta > Magnoliopsida > Poales > Poaceae > Paspalum > Paspalum notatum. Next base: position 9,778,664 of record CM039691.1, read on the forward strand.
CAAAACACCCTAGGGTGTGCCGCAACGTGGACTAGCGGAGGGTGCCAAACCTCCGATACCACAGGAAAAAATTCGGTTGTCTCTTCTCCTTTTCCCTCTACTTTTCATGAATTGCATCTTGTAGTCATCATCCTTAGTCTTCTTCTTGGCTAGTATCTCCCTTGTTCTTATGGTCATTAGTGTTGCTAGTTGTAGTTTCTGTTGTTGTTTCCTTTCCACTAGCATGTGTAGGGCTATTTATTTTGTCGTCTAGAGTAGTTTCGTTCAGAGGATGAAGTGGGATAATAGGTAGTTTCGTTAGACTAAGGATTTTCGATTAGAGTTTGAAATTAGCCCAATTCACCCCTCCCCCTTCTTGGGCATCCGATCCTTATAATATCTCCTTTTCTTGTTGACTCTTCTTTGTTTGCACTCTGCCTGTGTAAGTTCCCTTTCTTCTCATTGTTAGTCTAAACGATAAATTGTAAACAATCAGTCATCTACTGTTTAGCCATTGTTCGGTGCTAAATGGCCGTTTAAACGGTGTAAACAGCCAATTAGACGGAAACTGTACCGTTTGAACGGTGTTTAAATGGGGCTAAACCACCGTTTAGGCGAACAGTGCTTCTTCTTTAATATCACCTTTGCCTTCAAATACTTCGTCAGGAGCAAGCAATGCAGCGTCAGAAATAGCTGCAGGAGCAACCTCCAAGACAAAGATCGTCGTCATTACATGGGAAATGAGTTGATAGAGCAACATCTGAAACATCACAGCCCAAGTAGGAAACGTGAAGGGTTTCTGTACCTTTTCCATTGTTTGTACAGACATATCCTTGATGACCTATAAAGATAATCTTTAACTTGATATGCTTAAAAAAAATTTGAACAAAGATCAAGCACAAAATTTAAAGTTATCCTTACGGGCTATGGAGCAAAGTGGAAATGTGATAGTGCATCTAACTTCGTATCCTCTTGAATAAAGCACTTGCCTGAGTGTACAGAGTTCGTCATAACAGTACATGTCACTTAGCTTAGCCAACATGAGTATCACGTTAGCGAGTCCATAATATAATCACAACAGAAGCAAAATGCATACAGGATGAATATAGTGATGCCACAAACGTATAAACATTATATCAAGTTGACAAATGTAATAATTCTACCCAAAAGAATGGTGAATGTGAAGCACAAGTTTTATTTGCATATAGCCAATGAAACACAAGTGTAGCAACTGACCGATGAATCCTATTCTTCTCTCTTTTTTTTTAACTGAGCCAATGAGGAAAGATCATCCCACAAATCAGCACCAGAAGAAACGCAGTCAACTTAATACCAAAACCCTGGCTTCACTCCTATAGAGCCGCACCAAAACCTGTGCTGATGACCATTGCCACTACCCCTATAGGACCGCACCATTACCACAGGAAGGCGCCTTGCCTGAGATCTACTAGAAATAGTACAACAGCCCAATAAACCATAGGCAAATAAATGATGCCCAATCATCATTGTAGACAATTTATTTCATAAACTAAAGTCAACACTGACTTTAAACACACTTCTTCCTTTAGGTTTTGCAAAAGTTTATTCTAAAGAAGAAGACCCAAATCATGCTGCCTATTCTTAAAGAAGGGTAAGGCCATGCTGTATAGGCCGCACATGGCGCCCCGCCTAGAGACCATGTCTCAAGTTGCTTCTTTTAGGCTTGATAAAGTTTCTTTTTATTCCTTTCTGCACTGCCATATAATATGCATTCCGGTACTTTGGTTGTGTCCCTACTTATTACCAAGTAGCGAGATAGAACCCTTAAGTGTCCTAACTAGGGTTCTTGCACAGGCTTCAGGGCCTCTGTTTTGTTCACATAAGACATGGGGTTGTACCGACATGGCTCTAGCCAATTGCGGCGAACCCAGTTTGGAGTCAACATTACCGGCCACGTGTGGAGAGAAAGGCCTGGTGACTGGGTAGAGATGTCAATGGGGCCCTGATCCCCGATTCCCCGGGGGGAATTCCTCTATTAGGGGACGGAGATGGGGGAGTTTCTTCCCCCGCAGGGATGTAAACGGAGAAAATTCTGCGCCCTACAGGTAAACGGGGACGGGGATGGGGAGGCATTCCCCATCCCCATTCCCCGTGGGGACCCATTAAACTTGCGTGTAATGATGTTTTTGTGTAATACCTAATGATAAAAATAAATAATTACCTTGCCAAGTGAACACTTATTGTAAAAATGTGTTTTTTTATGTACATAAAATGATTCCTTACCTCTGACAATACGTATAAGCGACAATGTTTTATAATAATAACAAACGGCATACATATTAATTACAATTTAATTACAATTTAAGCGGGGACGGGTATCCCCGTCGGGGATTGGGATGGGAAAGAAATGTCCCCCGTCAGTGTTCGTGGGGATCCCCGCGGGGGATTTTTTCCGTCGCGGAGACGGGGATGGGGAGCTATTCCCCGACGGAGAATTCCCCATTGACATCTCTATGACCGGGGAAGATGCAGGTGGTCGGTTACTGGTGAGGAGCTCCGTTTCTTTTCTTTCCGTCCACACTCTCATTTCCAAATGGCATTTGCAGTTTGCACAGGAATCCGCACTGATTTCTGTAAAGGTACTGATACCTGTCGTGCTGCTCTCTACTGATGCCTACGTGTTTGTTTACCTATACTTGCAAAAATGTAACTTCCTCTCCTGATGACTATTTTGTTTGCATTTCAACATTTATGGCTGCCTTGGTACTTAGTTCTCGTCTTAAAGAAATAACTGTTCATATGTTAAATCAACTAATCCAGTCAATCCTTGTCTCTACATTAATGCACTCTGCATTTTTCTCTAATGTTTCTGCCTAGCGTTTGCACCGTGAAACATGTAAATTAGCATATTAGTTTTCCAAGATTTCTGAGATGTCATTCGGTCTTCTTCCAACGCTGCATCAGCAAGCCAAGCACACAGCACTTTCTGCCCATGTCTAAAAATGGAAATGCCATCTTATTTGCAAATTCACACTACTTTTCCCTGCACCTAGCTCACTAATGAATACTGTGGGATGCCAATCATGGTCCATATATGCAGTACGTGCTCCACGATTATATCATTTCCTTTCCTGGTACAGTTTTTTTTTTGTTGCCAGTTGTTCAAAGTTTGGCTAGACGCGCAAACCTCAGCTCTTCGAGGATCAAAATGGGTGCCATACTTTGATGTATCTAGTGCCAGGCTGTTGTATTACCTCAACCTGCTTTGTATATTACCTATAAACCACATGTTGTGCCTGAATAATCCCTGCTTGTAATATATATTACTCCATGCTTAAACTCTGTGTCCAATTCAATTACGTCTATGCTTCATCCATCCTAACATCTAACATCCTGTAAAATTATACTTCCTACAATGTGCCCCCAAGCCAAACATCTCCAATAGAGCTACACGCGGCTCGCGGCCTTGCACTAGTTGAACTACAGTTTGCTTGTCATTCCCATTATCTAACCTGCAATTGCGATTCATGCTGCAGATTGTAGTATTATTGTCTAAAGTACAATCCTTGAAATCTTAGATACATGCATGTCTTTTTTTGAACGTAAAGATACATGCATGTCTGCTTCAACAAAAAAGGAGAATGTCATATCAACTAGTGACAGGACTCGACTTCATAAGTGTTTCTGACAATGTAGCAGAATGTTCTGCATCTTGCCCGGGCCCATGGACTGTCAATTTCCATGAAATCCATAAGGCTATGCCCAACCATTCCCCTATCTTCCATCCCTCATCCACTATTCCAACTATATTGCGCTTGGGGAGGTGTTTGGCGGAGGGGTTGGGTATAGCCTAACGCCGCGCCACGGGCTGCCTCCACCACAGTGGAAGTCCATCCGTACATTCTCCGACCTCGATGCCGACAAGACGGATGAGCGCTGCAGCACGTTGCATGGTGGCGGACTACAGCAGGCAGCCAGGCGTGCACTGTCCAGGTGCTGTCTTTGCCTTGCCAGGTGACGATTACTTAAGGTGGCGTTTGGTTGGAGGGATGTCTCGGAATGGAATCGTTTTTTCGGAGTGTTTGGTTCCTGGACATTGGAATGAAGAGATCCTCTGACCGAGAATATTCCCGTAGATGCGGAGCGAATGCATTCCAGAAAAACGAGCGGACGTGCTCGTCCCAGGCGGACGGCGTCTCTCTCCGTCGTCTTCTCCCTCGTGTCTTCTCCGACCAGCTAGAGGCAGAGGCCCTCTCCCACCCGAGGTGGAGGCGGAACCCACGGCGGCGCGCCAAGGAGAGGCGGCTGGACCCGCGGCGGCGCGCTGAGGCGAGCTGGCCAGATCCACGACGGCACGCGGAGGCGAGGATGGTGGATCCCGCGGCAGCGCGCAGCCGAGGCGAGGTGGCCGGAGGAGGATCTCGCCGGAGACGAGGTGCGCGGTGAGGCAGACGGGCGGGTTGAGTGGGACAGGAGAGGGGGCCAACGACGGGGCGAGCAGAGGAGGAGGAAGAGAGGTGGCCGGAGCGAGACGGATCCCGCAGCGGCGCGCGGCTGAGGGGAGGTGGCCGGAGGAGGATCCCACGGCAGCGCGCGGCCGAGGCGAGGTGGCTGGAGGGGGATCCCGTCAGAGACGAGGCGCGCGGCGAGGCTGGGCGAGGCGGGGTAGGGGGCCGACGGCGGGGCGAGCAGAGGAGGAATAAAAGTTTATTTGACTGACAGGTGGGTCCCACCAAACGGGAGGTTAACCTGTCTGTTATCTCAATCTTCAGATCCCACCAACCAAACAAAGTATGGAACTGTTTCACTCTTAAACCAAACACGTACCTTGGAATCGTTATATCCTCAGAACCTGGAATGGAATCATTCTATCCCACCATGCCTACGAACCAAACGCTACCTAAATGTCCATGTGTTACATTTGGACACGGTTAAAAGACATCGTCAGGTGACAAGCTTTTCAGGTGTTTGTTTGACAAGCTACGCCATCGTCCTGGATATAATTGGTTTAAGAAAGTACTCAATCCTAGATAAATGGTTTAAGAAAACTACTCAATCCAATAGGTAGATTTTGGTGGAACAATGTCATTTCTGTTGTGAACTTGTGGTAGCTGACAGTCTGTCATGATCCAAATGCCTCTTCACAATCTAAATAAACCTTTAGTGATTTTTAGTTCAAAATGATTTTTAGTTCAAAATGAATCAAAATATGATCTGATTCGTTTTATGCCCAATCCTTAAAATGTCTATGCAAAATTTGAGGGCCTTTTACCACCCCTAGTACCAGTAGGCAGGCGGTTGTAATTATTGGTCTCGGTGCGCACCACCCTTGCAAAGGAATGGAGTCAAATGAGACTGTTCTCTTCTGCGTTTAGAGCAACGCACCGGAAAGCAAACAGGGCCTCAATGGTTCAGTTGTACCTGGTACCGGCTTTCCGCAGAGTTACAAAGGCCCACGCTCCCCACCTCTCGCACCTTCAAAATTGGCCTCTCAGCAAATCAGAACTCCCTATTGTGTGCTTCAGTAGATACAAACACTCGCACTTTCCTAACCATACCACGAACTGATAAAGAAGAAACAGAGTAACTATAGTACGGTGTACAATGCCAAAACTAGAAGGTTCTTTTTTTTGGTGTGTCGCTATCAAATGAATCGAATCCCTCTCCAACTCTAAATTTTCAGCGATTTCTGATTTAGGATTGGAATGCAGGAGGTCCTTTTCAGTGCTTCACAAACACTGAGTCTAGTCTTTCTGCAAACTGGCTGGCCTCTCCTTGTGTGAACCTGCATTCCAAAAGGAAAAAAAAAAAAGGGGAAACAAATAATCATTCGATGCGCAGCTTCAACAGCCAAGTGTGAGAAAATAGAGCATGCTTCTCTGTGTTGGGAGGATGTTACCAAAAGCCATATAGTGCATGCGTGCAGGAGGGCATTCCTCTTAAGGGCCTAGGAAAAATTACCTGCATATTTCCTTTTCTTGTTTGCTCTTCTTCTTTTGCGCTCTGCCTGTGTAAGTTCCCCTTCTTCCTTGATATCGCCTTTTCCTTCAAAAATTTCCTCGGGAGCAAGCATTGCAGCATCAGAAACAGCTACAGGTGCAATCTACAAGACAGAGAGTACCATCATTACAAAAATATGCCAATAGAGCAACATCTGAACATCACAGGAAGAAGTGGTTTATGTACCTCTTCCATCGCTAAAGCGGGCACATTTGCTTGTACAGACATATCCTCGATGACCTATAAAGACCATGCTTCACTTGATGCGACGAAAAAACTTGAGCGAAAAAAGATGGCAGACATAAATTTTAAAGTTATCCTTACCGGCTTTGGAGCAAAGTGGAAATGTGATAGTGCATCTAACTTCAAGCATATCCTCTTAAATAAAGCACTTCCCTGAATGGATAAAAAGTTGGTCATAACAGTACATATCCGCTTGGCTTAGCCAACATAAGCATTATGTTAGCAAGCCCGCAAACATGTAAACATTACACTATCAAGTTGACCAATGTAATAACTATATCCACAATAATGGTGAATGTAAAGCACCAAGTTTCATCTGCAAATAGCTATTGAAACACTACTGTAGTAACTGACAAATGAATCCAATTCTCCTCGTTTTTTTGTAAAACAAAACTCAGCCTGGGGGGAAATACAACCAACCAGGAAAAGGCTCCGAAACCCAGCTTAGCCTTTATAAGGCTGCACCATAACCTAGGCCAGTGACCACTGCAGCTTCCCTGTTATGGTTGGATTGCTGGATAAGTAGATAGCAGATAGATCCGTGACTCGCCCTCCCTCAGGAGGCTCTGAGCTGCACTTAATGATCTATTTTCTACTTAACCCTAAACTGACACAAGGGCCTCTCTTTTATAGAAAGGGCTGACTTGACCCCTAAGAAATATCTAACTTAACCCCTAAGAAATAACTAACCGAATCTCTCTTGTCTCTTTCCTAACAAACTATCTAATCTAATCTATCCGGTCAATACTCCTGCCATAACACTTCACCACCCCTCGAAGACAGCTCGTCCTCGAGGGACGAGCTGGGATAATGCTCAATGAAAAAGACCGGAGATGTTGATGTTGACAGGCGCCAGATATGAGTACCAACTTGAGTACCCCTAGCCAACTCCACGCTTCGGGGCCTGGTCGTCACCGCAATGCGGAAGGGATGGCACAGCACCGCTCCTCATGGCGTGGCGAGGAAGCGACGCTATATAGCGGCCACCACGTACGGCGGACGGCGCGGTACTAAAGCGAAGGCCACAACCCCGATGCCATCGCGCACGGAGGGCGGCGCCGCCCGACAGTGGCCGGCGCGGCGCCTTAGCAGAAGCGCACACGGTAAGGGAACGACCGGTAGGCCGCCAGCAGGACAGCTGGCGGAGAGCTGCAGGCAACGGCGGACGGGCGGCCGCGGGCAACAATACGCCAGCTGTAGGCGACGGCGGACGGGCGGCCCTGGGCGTCGACGAGCCGACCACAGGCACCGAGGGGCCGCTGGACGGCGGAACCTCGATGATGGGCGCAGGTACAGCAGTCCTCTCTGTTGCCGACGGAGTCACGACGATGGTGTCGCGCCTCGCAAGGATCTCATTGATGGACGCCCGGAGCTCAGCACAAGGATAGGATGGCGGCGGCATGGAGATGGCGTCGATCCTCGCAAATAAATCGGCAAGGTACGCCGTGCGGTCAGCACAAGAACCCATGAGAGGCACGTGGGAAGCAGCGTGAGTAGGGGGCAGGGAAGCGGCGGCGCGAGGTGAGGGGATTGGAGTAGGGCGGCTAGGGTTTCTGGGCGCGGTACTGTTCACGTGAACAGTACCCGCGCGTGAACAGTAGATGGGTTGGGCGAGGAAAAAAATTTCTAGCTCTGATTACCAAAGATGTTATGGTTGGATTGCTGGATAAGTAGATAGCAGATAGATCCGTGACTCGCCCTCCCTCAGGAGGCTCTGAGCTGCACTTAAAGATCTATTTTCTACTTAACCCTAAACTGACACAAGGGCCTCTCTTTTATAGAAAGGGCTGACTTGGCCCCTAAGAAATATCTAATTTAACCCCTAAGAAATAACTAACCGAATCTCTCTTGTCTCTTTCCTAACAAACTATCTAATCTAATCTATCCGGTCAATACTCCTGCCATAACACTTCACCACCCCTCGAAGACAGCTCGTCCTCGAGGGACGAGCTGGGATAATGCTCAATGAAAAAGACCGGAGATGTTGATGTTGACAGGCGCCAGATATGAGTACCAACTTGAGTACCCCTAGCCAACTCCACGCTTCGGGGCCTGGTCGTCACCGCAATGCGGAAGGGATGGCACAGCACCGCTCCTCATGGCGTGGCGAGGAAGCGACGCTATATAGCGGCCACCACGTACGGCGGACGGCGCGGTACTAAAGCGAAGGCCACAACCCCGATGCCATCGCGCACGGAGGGCGGCGCCGCCCGACAGTGGCCGGCGCGGCGCCTTAGCAGAAGCGCACACGGTAAGGGAACGACCGGTAGGCCGCCAGCAGGACAGCTGGCGGAGAGCTGCAGGCAACGGCGGACGGGCGGCCGCGGGCAACAATACGCCAGCTGTAGGCGACGGCGGACGGGCGGCCCTGGGCGTCGACGAGCCGACCACAGGCACCGAGGGGCCGCTGGACGGCGGAACCTCGATGATGGGCGCAGGTACAGCAGTCCTCTCTGTTGCCGACGGAGTCACGACGATGGTGTCGCGCCTCGCAAGGATCTCATTGATGGACGCCCGGAGCAACAAACTATCTAATCTAATCTATCCGGTCAATACTCCTGCCATAACATTCCCCTATAGCCCTATAGGGCTCACCATTACCACAGGCCGGCATGCTGCCTGAAATCTACTAAAAATGGTCCAACAGCCTAACTATACTCAATTAGCAATTTCATGCCCACGAGCAAATAAACCATGCCCAAACACCATTGTCAACAGCTTATTTCTTGATAATATGAAAATCATCTCGCTATTATCACAAACCAAACGACGCATATAAAAGTGATAAATTGGCGATGTTGCAGTGACCGAAATAGCAAGAGTATAAGAATTTGTTAAGCTAGACAGGAATAGTAACGTCTGGCATAATTCACAAACAAGACACTGAAAGGTTCTTCAAAAAGGCATCCGCGTTTGAATCAACGAAAGTGTAGAATTAAATTGTTAAGAAAAACTGAAATAGAAGGTAGACTAGCATAATTTTTTACAACAGACAAATATATATCCCTTGTATATTCTTCTAATGAATGAATAATTACTGACCTCTTTCTTTAGTTCGTCAGAAATAGAAAGCGGGGCAGGTGCAAGGCCTGCTTTTTGGGCATAATCATCCTAGAAGATAAATAGTCAGAGCAAACTCATTTACGTACATAATAATGTTAATCTCGGATATAGGAAAAAAAAAGAATTGATGGCAGTGCGAACCTCATAGAGTTCAGCAAGACCTTTCTTGCTCTTACTTTCATCCTGTTGGAACAATATTCACAATAGAAAGATATCAATACACAATAGCACAGCTATCTTGTGGCAAATGTGTAAGAATTATAGTCACCATACCAGTTCCTTATGCTCCTTTGGAGCTTTAGATGGCACGATAGAAGGCTTCTCAACATCATCAAACTGACCCTGTAGAGATCAGGAGGCCAAATTAAATCATTAGTGATGGAAGCATAGAAAGCTATCTCAAACTAGTCTAAATAATTTACTCAGCTAATGTTACTATGCTACCAAAGCTGAAGCTAGACACCATGGACTGACCAAAAGGCATAAACAAAGCATGTACCTCTGCAATCCTTTTCTTTATCATCTCTTCAAGAGAAGCTGTGACTTCCTCAGTGATTACAGGAGCAGGTCTTACATTGTGCTCAAAATCAAGGTCCACTTCTAGGGCACTGTTTTTGGGCCTGTTGGAAGAAGTAACCTACAAATAACTATTTGGGTTATTTACAATTGAAAGGTATTATCAACAGGATGTTATAGGTTAGCAATGTGTACTGTTTAGAAGAAGTAGAATAAAATGCATTCAATTTATTACCTCTCCCCGCATGGTCCATGTACTGGGATCAAGATTAGCTTTCTCCATTTGCTCTATTTTAGCACGCATCTTCAGACGCTCCTTTTCATGAGTGGATAGAACCTGTTCATCCTGTAGAAAGAGAAAACATTGAGAAACTAGGATCCGTGAATGTTCAACTAAAATAAGTAGATTAGTGTGGGGCCAACATTTCCATCATCATCATCCTCACTGCCATCAACTTCAATTTCATGAGCTTCATCCTTGAATTGAACTTTCTTTGTGTAACCATCTTTCTTCTTGGCTTCCTTTTTATGCCCTTTTTCAAAAAAATCTTTGTACCTGAAAAGACCCTTTGCTGTTTAGATCACAATCAAATGTTATCATAACAGCAAAATGCAAATGTATACATATTATCATAATGGCTACACGTCATTCGTTTTGTGCAGTCTATGGAAAAATAGAGGTTTACTGCACAAATATGTGTACATTAAGAACAATAATATAACAAAGGAAATCAACTGCTTCTGTCTCTGCACCTTCCTAATAAATTATTAACATCAAGAAAGGGCAGATATATATCCAGTATGTTTCATGAAATGAAATCCAAGTTTCAAGTGCAAGTCCAATCAGGCAAATCGTGCATAAGAAAGGTAGAAAAGAAAAATGAAGCACTATTCACCCTGAATGACTGCTCCCCACCACCCACCCATCAACCCACAATAAATGAATCTTTTATTATTAGCAAGCTCCACAAACATGACGCTGCAATAGTGTAGCTAAATGGTCAGTGTTCCTGATAAGTGTATAATTCAAATGATTATAAATTTATAATAATCACTATGCATGATTGAAAACTAGTGTAAAAGAATTTACATTATTTCTCCGGCGCCTTCTGCCTCTTCATCATCGTCCTCAAAATCTTCCAGCTGCAGTTAGAAAAATCATTATTGAAGCCAAAGAAGAAGAATATCTGAATTAACAATGTATCGCGACTGCCAACTGATTTCATCATCAAACACTGCAACTGCCAAAAAAAAAGAGAATTAACTAGTCAAGGCAGAAATGGTAGCTTAAAACTTGCATCATTGCTGAATTTTATGAACTAGCTCTAGATGCTGGCTACTTGTCCTTTCACATCAAATAGAAATGCAGGCTAGGCTTCAATCCTGAGGTATTGCCTCCTCCTGGTTTATTTAATTGTTTTTTATACAAAAACTAAAGAATCTTGCTACATTGGAGTGAGAGTGTGTGATCACGAAATTCTTACATCCAATTGGTCTTCATCCTCATCATCTTCGTCGCCGTCCTCGTCCTCCTCATCTTCATCATCACTCTCCATCCAATTTTTCTTCGCCTTCTTCTCTCCTCGCTTGGCACCACCGCCATACTCCTCTTCATCACCCCTGTCAAGAAACTCCGCCATCTCGTCTATCTTCAGGAACTTGTCCTCCACCCCTTTCCTTTCTCTACCATCCAGTTCCTCTTCTTCTTCATAGTCGTCGCCCATTTCCTCCACATCATCGGTCTCCTCCAGCTCCTCCTCCTCCTCCTCCTCCTTCAACTCCTCCGATTCGCTACCTTCGCCGTCCTCCTCCTCCGACTGCTCCCGCTCGGCGACAGCAGGCTTCTCCAAAGGAGGCTGCGGTTGCGAGGGGGGTTGCTGCTCGAGGCGGCGGAGCTGGCGGCGCAGGTGGGGAAGGAGCGGCCGGTCAAGCAGCTCGATCTGGGACCAAATCTGCTCGGCGTCGAAGGCGGGGCCCGCGAGGAGGCTGGGGAACGGTGGCGGCTGCGCTGGGGAGAGCGGCGCCAGCGATGAGTAGATGTGCCGCGACGCAGCGCGGGCCGCGGCGGCGAGGTCCGCGGAGGGGGAGAGGAAGAGCGCCGGGTCGGCGTCGCACAGCCGTTGCAGCGCCGCCTCGCCCATCTCCGCGACCGCCGCCGCGTCGAGCGGCTCGTCCAAGTCCATCGCCATAAGAGGGTGGCTGGTGGAGGTTGTGCCGAGAGCAGGAACGGCCGGCGGCGGGGAAGCGGGGGCAGAGGTTTTCTAGGGTTTTAGGAGAGCGGTGGAGAAAAGAGGATTTCTTTTTCGGTCTCTTTCCAAAATGTGTTACGACGAAGAGCGTCGATTAGAATTTAGAATGTTTTCAAAAAAAATTACCAAGCTAGCAACTCTGGAAGATTTTTTTAAAGACTCACACTAGAGGTATTAAATATTATCTAATTATAAAACTAATTACCTTGAGGACTAAGGGGCGAGACGAATTTATTAAAACTAATTAATCTATGATTAGCAAATGTGATGGTCCCGCTGTTTAGTCCTCAATAGTGTAATTAGTTTTCTAATACCGAAACATCTGATGTGACGTGAGCTAAAATTTAGGCCCTAAATTCAAACACCCCCAGATATCCCTTGCGAAGGATCTAAGCGCAACGTGTTTATCTGGCCTCCCACCCACATAGTGGGCCCACACAAGTGAATGTAGATGTGCCACCCACGCCAATGCCATCGCACTTTCTCATTGCTCCACACGCTTGACATTCACAACTCGTTGGATCTCTCTCTTCATCCCGGTGGCGCAGTTGCCGACGGATGAGCGGCTCGGCGAGGGATGTGCCTAAGACGGCCGTTGGCGGCGGCCGCAACACCCAATGGGGGACGCGCAGGGAGGGACGCAGGGACTGCGGCCGCTTCGTCGTGGTGGCCAAATCCGACCTCTACAAATCGTCCCTTGGCTCCCTCCACCCACGAGCAGTGCCCAGCAAGGGACGCGCCCTAAGCAGCTGGCAGCCGCCGCCGCGTGAATCTAGAGCTAGAGTTCGTTGCTACCACCATACTCCTCATGGGCGCCGCCCCTGCGTTCCTCCTCCCCACACCACCGCCTCATCCTGCTCGCCTCCCTCCATGGGCATGGGCATGCGCGCGGTGCGAATCTGGTGCTGGAGCGAGCCGTCGCCGCACTCCTCATGGGTACCACCGTCGTGCTTCTACTAGGGCGTCGTCACCTCAGCGAGCGGCTACAGCTCGGGCTCCCCCGGGGGTCTGAGGGGGGACTCGCCTGGCCACGGTGGGAAGGCCGACTCATCGGCGCCCAAGTCCTTCCTCACAGCAGCCAGCCCTGGCCCGCACCGGTGAAGTGCCACTGCCCTCACGGTGACTAAAATGTGCATGTTACCATTACTAAGAGTCTTGTAACAACATTCTTGCATTAGATAAGTATAGATCCGCCCTAACAGGGCATGTCAAAAGCTAGGTCCACTGAAGAGCAGGATCATAGCACGTTACAAAAGGAGAGGATCAGCAAAACGCAGTCCAAAAACACATAGCAAAAATATAACAAAGGCCCAAAGTTCCACAGGACTGGTTGGAAAGCAGGTTGAGTACAATCCACCTTCACAAAGGAACTCACGAAAGATATATACTCCCTCCGTTTCAGAAAACAAGTCATTTTAGGAATATTTAGACAGATTAGTGATGGTGAAAAATGACCTTGATACCCCTAAAATTTAGGATCTTCAGTGCGGAAAAAGAAAAGGAAGAACGATTTGCATGTGAATATAATTAATGCTGGCATGTTGCAGGGTGGCATGCAGATTCTATCCGCTTGTTTAGCAAGCAAATTAAAAGTGGCCCCAACAATACATGCCAAAATAAACGCACGAATGATTAGAAAAGTGCGTAGGACGATATGTTTTTTTGGATAAATCTTCAATCCCAGAACGACTTGTTTTCTGAAACGAAGGGAGTACAAGCTTTTGGATATTTTGTAAAAAAATAAACTTTTGATGCATGGTTGTTTTTTAAAACATTTTCAAAATCAGTTTCCTTCCCCGAGAAGAAGAAATTGGATAAAAACGTATAGGACCTTTCCGTCCACGTACATCATGGCTCATCCAGGCGAGATACACAACACCAGCCATTGGACTCACCGTCCACCGTGGTTCACGGTATCCACTGCCAGACCTTTCAAACAAAACGATTTTTCATTTTAAAAATAAATATTTAAGTTGTATAAACTAAACAATAACTCATTTATACCAGTGGACACGGACTATTCGAATAGATTTAGATTTCTGGCCGGAAAGGTACAGTAATACCCACAAGTTAGACTTAACAACATTTACCATCGTAAATGTTCAAATTCCAAACTATGCTTTTGCCAAGCATGACATCACCTAAGTAGCACCACAAGAGGAATAAGGTCACCCCGTTGCCTCGCGACACCAAAGTCCAAACCCCTTCCCGGCCTCTCGCTGCTCTCCAAATCAACTACCAAACTATTCAACTATCCATGCAGCTCAGGCTAAATGCTGCCACGCACGCATGAAACTCACTCCATGCCGTAGCCATATGGTATTTCCTGTCTCTGCATTGGTGATTTTATTTTTCTGGAACACACCTGCATTGGTGGATTTAGCAATGGCTACTTCCCACCTTGTTGCCTACATGCTGGCCTTAGCATCAAATAGAGCCATGTACTAAATTGTCTCTTAACAATTAAGGAGAATCAAATGTTTAAGTGCTCATTTTTAAATGTGCAACAGTAATTTATTAACAGTGGGCAACTCTTTTATTTTTTTTTTAAAGAATAGCAACGATTAATACTATAAGAAAGCAAAAACGTTCTTGTACTTGTTTGAGTGAGAATCCTTCCTAATCGATTACTAGAAACAACGGTATTTTTTTGGTACATCATTAATACAGATCATACTTTTTTCTTCATTGTTTTTGTTACCAATTAGGATAACCATGTAGAGGCGTCTATACTTTTAAGTTTGGTGAATTAATACCACTTCTTGTTTTTCTCTTTGGCATTACGTTTTCTATAATTAGGAGAACCAAAGGAGATGCATCTAAACTAATTCTTGAGAAATCTCATTACAATTTGTTTGCAAAACGAGATAACTTCAGAGTTCAAGAGATTTGTCGGTGTTTTATACCGGCAATGCACTACGGGGTGTATCACGTGATGCTTTTAGGGTGGCGAGATCGGCGTAGCTCGATGGTTCGCGTAGAAGTGTGACAAAACACAAAGGTTTATACATGTTTGGGCTGAAATATGCGTAATACCCTACGTCCTGTTTGCGGTGAGTTGTATTGATCTGAGTTCTCGAGGTTACAGCGAAGGTTTGGAGGCTTGGTAGCTGATATGCGATGAGATGATTGATTGTCTACGTAGGGGTCCTTCACCCGTCTTATATAGTCCGGCCAGGCTTGGGCTACAAGTCGGTTTCTATCTATGAGTCCTACTCTGTTTGGAAGCCTAAAAAAGTACACATAATATATGATTATGCACTTCCTTTCCTGAGTCTTGCTGCTTCTGGAGTACAGAATCCAAGCCAACTCCTTTATGCCTTTCCTGAATTATAGCGTCTTGACTTGGTCTTCAAACTCGTCATCCGTTCTTGGACCCACAGGACTAGTCGACACCCTGTATGGAGGTCTGCTATCTCTACTGGGCCCTCCAATGGCCCATGTACTGAATCCACGCCGTGAGGGCCCAGGGGATATCTATCCCCCACAAGATTCCACTGCAAAAATGGTAATACTATGTTCCTGCTTTAGTGATGCATCTAATCTAGCCTTTAAGGTGCAATGAAAAGAATGAATTTGCAAGGTTACATAACTAGCATAGATGTATGTGCAACATGCACGTGTTATGAGATAATCAAGTAGACAATAGGAGGAAAAAAATATAGAATTAAAAGAAAGGAGTCCTGATTGATTAGCGTTATTCCTTTCTCATTAAAACCAAGAGAAAGAAAGTAACGGGTGGGTATGTGTATAAAATGAGGTGAGAAATAAAGAGAGAAAGTGGATGAAATATTTTGTATCTATGGGTTTTTGGCTTTTTCACTCATTTTTAATCTTTTTCAAACTGCACAGTAGGATCAGCGTGAGAGGAATACCTATGCAATTGTAGGTAAAAAAGAATTTTAGAAAATTTGCTCTTTTACAGCGTAGATTCCAAGGATACATATCAGGGAAAAGTTGCAGGACTGAAATTCTAAAAAACTATGAATGCAACAGTAAACTTGTGAATAAAATAAGCAGGCGTGATCAATTTACTTCTGTATCAGTACTTTCCAATTTTCATCTTGTTGAGCCATAAGAAAAAGAATCATCTCGTAGGCATCATTTTCTCCACAAGACTAGGTGATGTGAAATCCTTTAGGAATGCAGTCACCTTAGCTGCTCAGGGCTTGTTGCCCTAATTTGTGGAGAATAAGTAGACGTTCATATAGATTGGGATAACGGGGAATAAAGCAGCACCGCTCTAGCTAAAATAGCTACAGGTATTATTCTGTTTAGAAATCTTCTATATCTAAATAGCTAACCCCCATTGTCTATTTCTCTCAATATGGGTGAAGCCACGTCATCTCTGGAGCCCACCAAATTCCATGCCACGTTATCGTCCCCTAAGGTCTTTATTTATATTTTTATATTGATTTTTTGTGGCTTCACGCATGCTGTACTTCTCTATGGCGTATATACCGGTATCACTCAAATTTTCGCAGCTATGCACGGAATACCTTTTACAAGTACAACGTTACATAATTCACGCAGCAACGCGTGGGGTATCATCTAGTTTCATGGAGATTGCAATGCTCCGTATCTAGAAAGGTAATGTTGTTGAGGTTGGAAACCTTTTTCTTTATTATCTATATAAAAGAATCTAGAAAGGTAAGGCCGGAATAATCTGTTTCGACAAAGCAGTTTCCTTGCTGCAAGAATACTCTTTTCAGACATGTTTAGGGGCCAGATCGAACCAGAAGCCGGTGGACTGATGCTAGTTCCAGCTTGGTTGCGCCCTGTATGTATACATATGAATTCCTCGCCTCGTATATCTATAAAAAACACGTACGGTTTGGCATGCAGTTTGTAAAAGAGTGCAGAGGGCGACACGCATGCATGTTTGTTGATGGTGGCTCGGTGTATAATACTAGCTGAACTACGAACGTTAGCGGTCAGTGTTGTTATGTATGGGACTTAGTGAGGAGACGAACTTCAATTTAAAGTGAATTACACTGCCATCGTTGCTTAATGCTTATGCAAATACAGTACAGTACATTATTATATATATACAAGTAACACACGACTGGATCGAGATAGAAAAGTACAGTAGAGAATACGGATGGATGGTGAGGTCAGTAGTATCCCCGGTCGCGTCCGACGAGTGAGAGCAGGAAGGTGCGGTAGTGTCCGGAGGTGTCGGAGTGGATGTGGTCGGCGAGCGATCGCTTGTACATCCTGTGGTACTCCGCCTTGATGTACTGCATGTCGATCTCCGCCCTGGTGACCACCACCCTGACGAGCGCGGCGTCGGCGGTGCCCACCCCCTTCATCGCCTTGCGCAGCGCCCCGGCGAAGTACCTGGCGGGGCACTCGGCGGCGCAGCGGAGCACGGTGAGCAGCCCGAGCCGGAAGCTCCCCGACGTCTCGCTCTTCACGGCACGCTCCAGCGTGCGGCCGTACATGCCGTGGTACGCGCGCGCGACGGCGGCGACGTGCGCCCAGCTGCCGCGCTCCGCGAAGACGCGGACGAAGGCGCGCTCGTCGGTGCCCACCCGCCGCTCGCCCGCGCGGTACAGGTCCCGGGCGTCGAGCGCCGCGGCGGCCGCGTCCACCGCCGCCGCGTCGCCGCGCGCGGCGGCGGCGAGGCAGGCGAGGAGGAGGCGCTGGTGGTCGCCGGAGGCGCGGTGGGCGACGTCGCGCTCGGCGTCGCAGCCGAAGCGGGCGCGGTAGGCCTGGCGGAGGATGCGGAGCTGCGCGGGCGTGCGGGAGCAGACCACCTCGGTGGCGGCGCGCAGGTCGGTGGCGACGTCGCCGGCGAGGGCCTGCTTGAGCAGCGTGGCGTCGCGGGCGGCGGGGTCGAGGACCCAGAGCAGGACGGCGCGCTTGTGGTGGCCGCCGAGCTCGGAGGCCAGGCGGCGGAGCAGGTCCTGGTTGTAGATGGCGCGGTACTCGTGCGCGATCAGCTGCCGCTGCGCCGCGTCCCGGTGCGCCAGGATGTTGGTCACTGCCGTGCTGTCGCACCCGAACCCCTTGAACGCGCGGTGGAGCTCGATGGCGTCCTGCCGGGGGCACGTCGGCACCGGAGGCACCGTCAGGCTCGCCATCGATCGTCTCCTGCTGGCTGTTGCTGCTGCTGCACGCCTGCACTCGTCTCTCTCCCGGCCAGCTGCTGCGGAGACGATGACAGGGGTTTTTAAAGGGTGGCGATGGCGAGAAGATTCCAGCGGAGGATGGACGACGACCGCGTCCGATCGACGCGGACGGTGGGCGCCCCACGCCACTATCACGGTATCTCCCTCGGTTTGATGCTTGCTTGACGGACCGGCCCGGCGGCCTGCGGCCATGAAATGCCCGCGCCGGCTGCCGGCAAAGCAGAGGGAATCCTCTGTTTTTTTTTTTTTTTTTTTTGAGCACAAGAGGGAATCCTCTGTTGATTGAGACGATGGACAGCCGTGGGCCGTGGTGGCTGGCTGTCCTCGGCCTCGATCACCGGCTTTCGCGGGCCGAAAGCTAGATAGGTTGGGTCGTCGGGCCGGAATTTGCGCCGAATATCATAGGGGGTATCACCGTGCTCTTTGTGAAAGGAAAAAAAAGGTCTAGTACGACCGTTCCTCACCTGGTACTGCACAATGACCATATTCCCGGTAAACTAGTACTACCTCTATATCTAGATATTTGATACCGTACATTTTGTACACACGTTTGATAGCTCGTCTTGTTCCAAGAGGTTAAGTAAATTAATATTTACTAGAAAAATGCTCGTGCGTTGTGACGGAAGCCAGCTTTACTTTATATTAAAATATACTTTTATGTTGACAAATATAATAAAAGAATCTAAATTTATTTTTTTGTGGTAATAGATTTTACCTATATTTTCATATATGTAATTTTGGATTGATTTAATTTAACAACTAATGTTAGGTTGATTTTATAATGCACGTGTGTTCTGCACGCTACAAAATAATATATTGTTATTTTAAATTATGTTTGTTATTTTTAAGAGCACCTGGCTTTGCCCATTCACAAGGACTCGATTCTATGTCCAAACATCACATGCTAGCAGATGTAGTCACCATCATAGGTACTCAAGATATTGTGTTTGGAGAGGCCTCCTTCCCTTTTTCTCTGCCCACTCTCCGTTCACACGGTTATCAAAGCGGAGGAAGGGTGGGCAGCACGTACCACGAGCCCTCTGTCCCACACATCTATCAAGAAGCAAGTGTAGTTCACCGGTTCCACCGAATGCTCCTATCTCTCGGCAAAGATCGTGTGAGTGTGCAGTTATGCTTCAGATGCTTCACCATGATCAACCTTGTTCCCCTTCTTTTCCGATGCACTCGCTTTATATCCCTGACACACGAGGAAGGACGTGGTGGAAGAAAGCAGCCCTAGCCTCTGTCCGTCAATTTTTTTTGAACCATTATGAAATTTATATTGACATTTAGATGGTCCATGCTGAGCGCGGTGGCCCCTGCTGCATATACAGGGCCTCTTTTCTTCACAGCTATGGTGAACTGATCCCTCCCGTTTGTTCAGCTGCTTCCCTCTGTTCCAGTTCCAGATCGATCTATTTGCGTGCATGTGTGTTGACCGAGCCACCGAGGAGATCCTAGGGAGCAGTGGGTCAGCGACTCCACTTTGCTCATGTTCTTGTGCCTTTTCTCATTGTCCTCGCTGTTGATTGGTTGTACTGCCCTCTCTGCTCCCTTTCGTACTTTTTTTTCACTCTCCATATCTTTGGATTAATATGCAGGGTAGGACATTGTAATAACGATTTGGGATTAAAACTTCTATGTATTGTATTTTCTATCTTTGTGTTGGGTTTGAAATCGATCTCTTTCTATGGACTCCGGGTGTACGCGGCTATTGAAAAATCAAGGTGAGAATTTTGGGCCTGGACCGAGCGACATATGAGAGGGGCTGACGGGCCAGACGCGGGATGACGGAAGAACATATCGGATTCTGGGTGGCTGGACGAACCAAGAACCAAGTCTGACACATGAGGCCCGTCCGTCAGGACGAATCAAAAACCGAGTCTGACAGGTGGGGCCCACGACTGACCGACGGACCGTGAAACTTTAATATTAGGTATAGATTTTGTTCTGTTTTGTTTTAGTATTACAGATACTTAGATATGGCTTGATTTTTTTCATATTTGAACATATCTTACTATTACTAATTACAGCTTCCTTTTGAGCCTCTACGTTAATCCTCACTAAACGCACTCGAAAAAAAGATAAATTCTAGAAATTCTCACAAAAATCACAAACATCCGACAATTAATTGGTATATTAGAATATTAATAGTGATTAGATCTGTTTTCTAAGTAATTACCCATCTATGCCATTATGAAAGGTTTTGAGTTCAACTCTCAACGAATCAAATTTCTTCTTTTTGCCATATTTTTCTATTTTCAATTAATTTTCTAAGTAATTACCCACCTCTATTATTATAAAATGTTTTGAGTCCAACTCTCAACGGAAACGAATTCTTCTTTTTTGGTGGATTTTTCATTTTCAATTTATTTGCAAAGTAATTACCCAACTCTTTAATTATAAAAGATGTTGAGTTCAACTTTCAACGAAAGCAAATGTCTTCTTTTTTTTTTTGGCAAATTTTTTCCATTTTCAAATTTACTCTCAATTTTTTTGTCAAACTTTCTCATTTACAAATTTACACTACTAAATGATACAATTTTTTCTCATTAAGATGCTAGAAATCTTTTTTTAAAATAGATATTTTGTGTTTAGTCTTACTATTACTAATTGAAGACTTATTTTGAAACCTCCTCATTAATCCTCACAAGATGAAGATGAGCTAAATAAAGATAAATCATATAAATTCTCACAATAATCAGAAACATCCTATCATCGATTGCAGATCGAAATTTTCATAGCCACTATGTCTATTTTCTATGTAACTAATACTATCATCCATCATGTAGCTCTAATAATAGATAGGTTTTCTAGGAAAAAGATAAATCCTAAAAATTACAAAAATCAGAAACATCCCGTCATCCATCATATAGCTCTAATAATAATAGTCATTAGATCTATTATAGTTTCTAAAAAATTACTCACCATAACATTATGAAAGATGAAATAAAATAATCCCCTAAATTTGTACAAAAATTGCCATTATATAATATGAATTAAATAACCATTTAAAATTGCATAAAATTATCCACCATGCCGTTATAGAATATGTACTAAAATAGCCCCCTAAATTTATATAAAAATTACCAACATGCCATTATGAATATGAATTAAAATAACCCACTAAAGTTGCATAAAACTTACATGCCATGCCATTATAAAATATGAATTAAATTACCCCCTCAATTTGCATATAAATTAGTCATCATGACACTCTAAAAGATGAATTAAAATAAGCCCTAAACATGAATATTAATTGTCCAATATGCCATCATGAAAGATAAATTAAATAATTCTAAATTTATATATAATTTATCCACAATGCCATTACAAAAGATAAATTAAAATAATTATTTTTAATATTACTAAGGATTAAATTTATATCTTCTAAAATTCTAACCCGTGCGAGAGCACGGGTTGATGGACTGGTATTTTTAATAAGAAGAATAGTCTAAGCTCCTGCAAGAGTGAACAACGTCAAATATTTTAGAGTGGAGCTGCGGAGGGTGTTTTATATTCGGATTACAAACCCTTACTTTTATATGCCATCGTTGCGAGATCAATGCATACTGTAATTTCGCAAAAAAAATGTAATTCTACTAGGATCTCTTGAAGGCCTTTGGAATAGAGGGACTCAAAACAGAGGAATAGCAAAAGTACATGAATATGAAATGAAGATAGGTGTAAAACGGAGGGATGAATAGGTACATGGATTTTGTAAGAATGAGTGTTTGGAGCGCAAAAAGATGGTTTGCATATGAATTCAATTAGGAGTTAGCTGGAGATTCAATTGTTCAGGCTAAACATAGCAGTAAACACCATGAAGCATCGTGGATTAGTCTTTTTTTCTTCTTCTCGTTGTACTGTTGTCCTTTCTTTTTGTTGTTTGTCCTCTCTTTTCTTTAGACGACGTTGTTTTTTTCTAGATGTGATGTGATGCTCCCCGACGACGCCAGCCACTAGCTCGTACTCCTCTCATAAGCACTCACCGTCTTACGCAACCGCGAAGGAAATGAAAATAAGGGATATGTGAAATCGGCATCTCGCTACAGGGATCCAAAGAAGAGGAAATCACATTTTCTCCTTTTTTTTTTTTGAAACACACTCTTCATCTTCCTTTCCTTTGTTTTCTGATTTCTATGTTTTTTATTTGGAATTCCTTCAGTCCAAACATCCTGTTCCTCTTCAATTAAGAAAATGATCAAAATATTCGATTTTTACTAATCTGGAGAGGTTGCCCCCTAGGCCCTAAAAAAGAAAATATATTTACAAAACCAAAGTCAAGTAGCCAGCAAAGCTTACAACAAAAGAAGGGGAGGGCCAGAGGGGGAGAGGGGAAGAATTTTACTAATCTAGATATTATATAACCAAAGGTTAAGCTGGGGGATCAGGCAGTGAGCTTTGGCTCTGAGCATAGTAAGGATTAAGGAACAACACCTCTCTAAAGGTAAATTTACAAGACCCCAAAGATGGGATAACACCATTAGAGATGAATTATTCCTTGTCACCCAATTCCTCTGGTGGTCTCCATGAAGAAAGGGACTCGCACATTTGCCTTGACCATGTCCATTGTCACAAGTAAAGAGCAATAACCATTTCAAATACAAAGCCAGTGATTTCAAGTAGCTAGGGCTCAGACATTGGCCGTTACCTGTTGGTTTTATTGGTTCACATACTTGTGTGTCAAAGTTCTGCAGCTTCGAAAGTCAAAGCCGCAGCCATTGGTCTCTCGTCAACATATACGGCGCTCATGATTCGTATGCACCTGGACTCTCACCATCGTCCGTTAGGTCGAAGAAGGAACAAAACTTGCGACTTTTGTGATGACTGTCAGATTCCTCCGGTTGTTCAGTACTGATAGCGGATGCCTCATTCTCGATGCTTCCTCCAGAGAATCCACCTACAAAAGGAAAAACAATGCGTGCAAGATTAGCACCACACGTTTAGAACGATGGAGCTGCAGCTTTAAGCTTCCTTCCTCCTACAATATGCAGAGACAATTATCTTCTCTTTAGATGTTATTATAGTCAACATCGTACGTGTCAGGTAATTCTTGGGTCCAATCCTGTGTCCTGCTATATATGGTGAGTTCGTCAGTTCAGTGCTTCAAAGTAATAAATATAAGATCTACCTGTTCGGGAAGACAAAAAAAAATTATCAAAGACCAGTAGCAGGAAAACGTCAGCTCTGCAACGACAGCAAGCCAGTGGCCAGTGTCTAGATTAGAAATATGAACATGGGCATTTTTTCAGAAAGTAACAAGAGCATTAGCTGGTGATGAATGAACAATTATTTCTGATCTCCAATGGTGATCTTGTATTGCTGAAGCTATGCTGCTTAGTTCGTGTGGTTGTCTCTGGCTCCTTGCATTTCAAAATAACAAGCGTGTTTGACTTGGCACCATCATTGAAACTAGACTCTGACTTTTAGTATCTCTTAATTATGTACAATCCTTGTCGTAACAAAAATCATGACAATTAGAGATTACTTAATCTGTCTGACGTTATACAGAAGTACACTTCGTACGTCTCAAATTGAAAGAGGTTCTAACCTTCTTTTTATTTTTCCATATTCATATGAATGTTGATAAATTCAGACATATATTAAATACAGATACATAGAGAAATGAATGAACCTAGGAGGCCTAGAGGCTAGAACCCTTTGCAATTTGAGTCGGAGGGAATATTTGTATCTTTGAAGCCTCTAATTGGGGTAAAGCAGACTAGCCGAGTCATGTGCGGTCTGATGTCTTGGCTAGTAATTTGCACGTGGCACCTGATATAATAATCAGTTCCTGAACCGTCATCCGCTAAACCTTCCACCGCGCCAATAATCCTAAGAGTAAGAGATGAGCCAAGTCTCCTGGCAGATGCAACCCTGGCTCCTTTTTATGTTCTTTCTTGGGTAAAGAAAACCTTCTGATTTTGTGAGGCCTAGGTTTGTTCAGAGACTTTGACAACTCACAAAACGTGCGGATGGCTAGATGGTGGGCAAGTAGTCTGTCCTGCTCCCGTCGCCATCATACCTAGCGCCCGGCCTGTTTCGAATTGTTATTCTGCCGACTTCTTCCTTGTCCTTCAGCTCCAACATATGTGTATATATTTCTCTGCAAGACTTCTCCATATGAAGAACCTATCATATGTTTTCCTATTAATCTTATAGGCTCAGCAGAGCGTCTATATGGATGCTCACAGTACAAAATGGCACTTTAGATGTACTGTAGACATGGTGAAATTAAATATGGACGATATGATGGACGATCTGCTGGAGCCAGACTTAATGGTCCATAGTGCCTGCTCGGAGGGCCTCAAATCAAATCAGGCAGTTACATGAGAATACTGACAAATATGATAGACCGAATGTGACCGAGTGTTATATAATTGACAAATCAAGTTCTAATATACCCTCTTCAAGCAGAAACTATAGCTACACAGTTTGCCACGTTGGTGACCAAAGCCCTAACGAAACAACAATGCAAAGCACATCTTCGATCGATTCTCAGCTTTTGCTGGGCAAACCCACATTGAGGCCGGCACACATTGGCAGATCACACCTTCCACTGCTGGTGCTGGAATAATATCCAAATACGGAAGAGCAAGCAAAGGTCTTTATACACAAGATCATCATAACAAGATACGTAGCTCATAGGTTACCCAAACAAGCCAGGCAAACAGTTCCAATGCCTTCATCTTATTTAATACTGCACATAAACTAGAATCGCTCATCTGTTCCTTGTACGGTATTATATGTGCCGATAGCACTGCAGAATTACTTGTTTAAGAGGTTCACCCTTTTGTCATGCATGTACCTTGCGCCTGTGAGTAACAAAGATCTGCATGCGTCGTCCTTATAAGTTATATAATCAAAGACTTGTTGCACACCTGTGTGTAAATTGTTATTTATACATACGTCTCTGCAAGACTTGTCCATCTCTGAACCTTCCATTTCGTTCTCAGAGCTGCACCGTCCACTATGGGGAAGAGCCCAAAGCTTGCACAAGTCAGCACTCTTCCAACCGTGCCAGCATCGGCGCCGAAGCTTCTTCGTCACTGCCTCAACTCCGAGTCTGCAAGTCTGGAGAAGCGCACCCTTCTGCTACAAGATGAGGGGCAAAGCGAGGGCATCAAGTGCAAGTGAGCATATAAAATTTCCCCCCTTGAAGCATCTCAGGCGCGTTCATGATTTTTTTACGCCTCTTATCTGGGTACAGCTATAGCATCTATTCACCGCGTTCATGAATTGGGATCATCGTGTCCAAACGCAGCGATTTGATATGATGCAGGGTGTTCGCCGGTACATGGAACGTCGGCGGCGCGGCGCCGCCGGATGATCTGGACCTGACGGATTGGTTGGACTTGGACACCAAGGCTGGCTCCCTCTGCGACATCTATGTTCTTGGGTAGCTTCTTGTTCATCCTGCTGATTTAATTAATTCATCATCCCTAATAATAAGCAGTGTCGCCGTACGTCGGGTTGTTTAATTTATGTACATGAATCAGTATAGTAAAGTTCTGTGACGTTTTCAGGTTCCAAGAAATAGTGCCACTGAATGTGAGGAACGTGCTCGGACCCAAGAAGAGATCGGCGGCCATGAAGTGGCGCTCCCTCATAGGAGACGCGCTGAACAACAGGGGAAGAAGGCAGCAGGGAGATCAAGAATGCATGGAGGACAGGCAATGGCGCCAAGACCATCAGGGCGGCGATCTGTTCGGGTGCGTCGTGAGCAAGCAGATGGTGGGCATCTTCGTCTCCGTGTGGGCGAGGAGCGGCCTCCGCCGGCACGTCCGCCACCCGGGCGTCTCCTGCGTCGGCGCCGGCGTGCTCGGCCTGCTGGGCAACAAGGTACGGAGACTACGGACACGCATGCCGCTGCACACCGCCGCAGAAGCTACCGTCGTAAACAATGGCCGTGCACGCAGGGGGCGGTGACCGTCCGGTTCGTGCTCCAAGCGACGGGCTTCTGCTTCGTCTGCTGCCACCTCGCCTCCGGCAGCGGCAGGGGCGACGCGCTGCGCAGGAACGCCGACGCCGGGAACATCCTCTCCCGGACGAGGTTCCACGGCCGGTGCCGCGCGGCGGAGGCGTCGCCGGCGCCGGCGCCGGAGCTGCCCAGGAAGATTCTTGACCATGAGTAGGTCGTCTGAATTCTGAAGGCCTCCTAAGTCGTCCCAGCTCTCACTACTGCAATCGTTCCCGTGCTCGCTCTCGCAGCCGCGTGGTGTTGCTCGGCGACCTCAACTACCGGGTCGCCATGGACGACGCCGAGGCGCGGGAGCTGGTGGCGGCCGGGAAGTGGGGGATGCTGCTGGAGAACGACGAGCTGCTGCTCGAGCTCTACACCAGGGGCCGGCGATTCGACGGCTGGCGCGAGGGCCTCGTCACCTTCGCCCCGACCTACAAGTACCACCGCGGCTCCGACCAGCTCTGCTGGCAGCCGGACGCCGCCGCCGGCACGGGCCGCTGCCGCCATCACAAGCAGCACCGCACGCCGGCGTGGTCTGTTTCCTTCTTCTATTAACCAGCCATGCGCCGCCGGCGCTGCTGCTGCTGATGATTGGCATTTGCAGGTGCGACCGTGTCCTCTGGCGCGGGAAGGGGATGAGCCAGACTCTGTACGAAAGCTGCGGCGGCTACCGGCTCTCCGACCACCGGCCAGTCAGGGCGGTTTTCCACGCCGTGTGCGACGACGTCGTGGATGGTCAAGGTGTGGACATTCAAAGATAGCGCTAAGCACGCAGACATTGTGTGTTCGTGAATGGTTTATTACCAATTAACGAGGGCAAAGAGAGACATTGTAATATATAAAGGGGGTTGCGTTGTTTAAAAACAATACAAATTCAAAGAGAATTTCAAGAGATTTCGCATGAGACAGCTCAAATTCTACAGGCGTAGTGTGTAGACTTGCCTGAAGAGAGGTGATCTTTCTTTTTTTGGACTAAAGACCTTAGTCTGACCTTTTATTTACGGCCTATGTGCTAATTCTATCCACAGTCTATTTTTCGGACTAAAGACCTTAGTCTGACCTTTTATTTACGGCCTATGTGCTAATTCTATCCACAGTCTATATGGATTGCCTATAGTACTATTTGATACTGTTTCACTGTTACGTAAGTGACCAATAGAAACGGTGCAAAAACCCTCTCTAAGAACGGTGGCAGAAAAACGATTCTACGGCAGCGTTTCTGTTATCTCGTATTAGTTCAAACCGTTCCTTTTATACTCTAGCAGGAACGGTCTATGTTTTAAGCCGTTCCTGCTAGCTGTGGATTAAAAAATAAAAAAACAAGCAGGCAGGGCCGCTGCCGCCGCCTGCGCCCCACGAGCCGCGAGCAGGGCGCCGCCGCCGCTGTGCTGCCCGTTCGCAGCCACCGCCGTCTTGCCGTAGGCCGTGCAGCACGCCGCCGTGTCCGTGCTCGCCGACGCATCCACGCCGCCGTCGCCCGGCCCCGCAGCCTTGCCGCGCCGCCTTGGTTCGGCCGCGCTGCGCGTCTGCGACCCGTGCACCCGGCCACCGCTGCTACCACCGCCGCCGCCGAGCTTGGCCTGCGCGTCACCGTCGAGCACCTCGCTGCTCTGCGCGTGGGGAGGAAGGAAGATGCGGAGGTGAGAAGAGATAACAGAGATTACGGAGACGACGCTCAGGGAGGATCGAGAGTAGGGACGAAGGCGTGCGCGGTACTCACCTCCGTCTCAGCAGCGGTCGGCGAGGACGGCAGCAGAAATGGCGCGGGCTGAAAATTTCGGCTGGACTTAGAATTTTTTGCCTTTCCTATGCCCGCGCTCGTGCTTATATGGGCAAAAACTTTAGTATGGTTATCTACCGTTCCTACTACAGGTTTGTCCACAGTTCCTACCGCAGGTTTTTCGCCTTTTCTACGCCCGCGCTCGTGCTTATATGGGCGAAAACTTTAGTAGGAACGATGGATATTATCCACCGTTTCTACTAATGGTTAGTAGAAACGGTGGACCTAATCCACCATTCCTACTATAGGTATCCACCGTTTCTACTAATGGTTATCCACCGTTACTACTACAGGTTTGTCCACCGTTCCTACTGCAGGTTTCTTTTATAATTTTTATTTCATATAAAACACATTGCACAAACACACATTTTACATTTACTTCTCTCTTTTTTTCACATATCATACATTTACTTTTATAGGTACCTTTGTATAACCGTTTCTACTAATGGTTAGTACTACAGGTTTAGTAGGAACGGTGGACCTTATCCACCATTCCTACTGCAGGTTTCTTTTATAATTTTCATTTCAAATAAAACACATTGCACAAACACACATTTTACATTTACTTTTCTCTTTTTTTCATATATCATACATTTACTTTTATAGGTACCTTTGTATAGTATGTTTATTGGTCTAGGTACCTTATTTGCAATTTTCTATGAAAACTAGAATATTTCATGAGTTTAATTGTATTTTCCATGATTTACCATAGAAAAAACTAATAATACACAGATAGACTAAAAAATTCACGATATTTGGCGGAGGGGCGACATATGTAGACATAGCATCCTCAAATAAGTTTGGACAAAAACTTCACTAGATATCAGCGTTTCTTTCATACGTCTTCCACTCCTTGTGCAGGTTACGTGTGAAGTTACTCTCACTATCCAACTTTCAATGTGATCACTAGTTTGCTTCATCGGATTCACGCGAGGACTCGAGGTTACCCTCGTATAGTATGTTTGTTGGTTTAGATACCTTATTTGCAATTTTCTGTTAAAACTAGAATATTTTATGAGTTTAATTGCATTTTTGGTGATTTACCACGGAAAAAACTAATAATACACTGATAGTCTAAAAAATTCGCGATATTTGGCGGAGGGGCAACATATGTAAACGTAGCATCCTCAAATAAGTTTGGAGAAGAAACTTCACAAGATACCAGCGTTTCTTTCATACGTCTTACACTCCTTGTGCGGGTTACGTGTGAAGTCACTCTCACCGTCCAAGTTTCAACGTGATCACTAGTTTGCTTCATCGAATTCACACGTGGACTCGAGGTTACCCTCGTATAGTATGTTTATTCGTCTAGGTATCTTATTTGCAATTTTCCGTGAAAACTAGAATATTTTATGAGTTTAATTGCATTTTTCACGAATTATCGTAGAAAAAATTATAGCAGGAGTGTATTTATTGGGGAGGAATTAGGAAGAGCGGCTCAAAGCGTGATCCGTTTCTGCTAAGTCAATTAGCAGGAATGGTTAAAAATAAGCACCACCTCTACAAATAGCAGGAACGGTCCATGCCACCGAGCGTTCCTACTAAGAGGCTTAGCAGAAACGGCTCATAGCAACAACCGTTCCGCACATAGCAGGAACGGTCGGTGCTATCAGCCGTTTCTGCTAATCCACTTAGCAGGAACGACCGGTAGCATAGTCCGTTCCTGCTATTTGTAGAGGCGGTGCATGTTTTTAACCGTTTCTAATAATCCTGCAGTAGGAACGGTGGACAAACTCGGACCCACCCTAAGTATAGCAGGCGCGGGTATCTTTCTCAGCCGTTTCTAATGTTTCAAGGGTAGCGTTGCTGCTAGCCACTTCTGTAGTAGTGTTTGGTATTATAGCGCTACGAGAGAAGAGTAGTTAGAATAGTAGAAGAATAGTGATAGGCAAGAGTTTTACTCCTCTCGCTAGTGATGGCCTAATAGGATAGGGATATCCTACTCCCTCCTCTCACATCTCCCACCTCTTATCTTTATCCCTATTCCATCTCTTTTATCTCATTATTCAAACACTACATGTTGTGAGATTTTCACCTTGAACAGACAACCAATATAAGGCCAAGTGTAGTAGTTCGTGAAGGACGCCGGCCAACCAAACTAAAGAGTTCACTGCTTCACCACCGCCTCAAACATCTCTTCATCTAAACAGAAACCCACTGCCTCTCTCCTCCCAATCTCTACTGCCACCGCTAAGGAAAGATCCGCCGCCACCTCATCCTCTGCTCCAACTGACGCCGTCCTCCTTCCCATGACAACGCTCCTCCTTGACTGTCTACATATCCACTTCTAGTCGTCCACAGCGGATAGTGGAGCGGGGTACATGCGTCCCCATCCTCGGAAAGCAAAGTAGCCAAAACTCACCCTTGCCCTAGCATGGTAGCTTCCTCTCCAACTTTGTTGCTTGCCGCCGTTCAACTCTGCCGCTTCTCCACGTAGCATGGCGCGGCGTGAGGATGAAGTCGGTGGGCCACATGGTGGAGAGATGTGGAGATAGAAGGGATACTGTAGCATTTGTATGTACCCTTGGTATGACGTACCAAGGGCACTTTGGGATTTTAGCGTAGGGATCCCAGTACCCGCTGCAGCTTCTTATAGTGTAAAATGGTATTGGAGGATGGCGTATCATATCACATCGACGGCCCAAGTCAAACTACCTCAAATCTGACCAAATTTATCAAGAAAACTATTAATATTTACGAGCACAATTAATATTAATACTCTTTTTAGTTGTCAAAATAGCTACAACAGACAAATTTTGAATTTTGAATTCTAAAATAATAATTATTATGGAATGAAGATGGTATATATTGCTACAATCCTTCCAACTTAATCTTGAATCGTGTGCCACTCCTCTTGACTTCTTGCCATCTTCTCTAGTATTGTAGGAATCCAACATTTCTAACCAACACATTAGAAAAGACCAAATAACCCTCGAAATCCACATCTATTTACCCATCTCCGCTATTGCGAAAATAATGTGTAAACCCCCTAATCTTTATTAATTTACCAACCTATGGCATTGCTGATGATGATAATCTATAGTAACCATCTAAATTAACAGATTTTACTAGTAGCAAAAGTAATACTATAAAGAAACACCTAATACGTGTCTTAACCCAGATTATACTGACATATCTTACTATTACTAATTGGAGGTTTATAAAGTTGCACCAATTTCAAATCGCGCTAGAAAAAAAGATAAATTCTAGAAATTCTCACAATAATCAGAAACATCCGACCATCAATTGGCTGATTGGAATATTAATAGCCATTAGATATGTTTTCTAAGTAATTACCCACCTCTGACATTATGAAAGGTTTTGAGTTCAACTCTCGATGAAAGCAAATATCCTCTTTTTTTCATTATATATATATTTTCTAAGTAATTACCCACCTCTGCCATTACGAAAGATCTTGAGTTCAATTCTCAACGAAAGTAAATATCTTTTTTTTTTCAGATTTTTTGCATTTTCAAATTTACTTTCAGTTTTGTCTTTTTTCCATTAAAGATGCTATAAACCTTTCCATGAAACAGATATTTTGTAGACTCTTTTTGAAATTTTCATGTCAATCCTCACAAGATGCGCTAGAAAAAAATAAAATCATAGAAATTCTCGCAATAATAAAAAATACCCTATCATCAATTGACAGGTTGGAATCTTAATAGCCATTAGATTTGTTTTCTAATTAGGTAATCACCCACCTTTGCCGTTATCAAAATAATATTAAATGATCCCTAAAACTACATATTAATTAGCCACTCTACCAATATAAAAGGAAAAATGAAATAACACCCTAAATTTATATCTAATTGCTCACATTTGCTATTTTGATAGGATAATACCAAATATCCCTTTTAATTTATATTTGAATTGTTCACCTTAGTTATTATGACTGATAATATGATGAAAGTAACCCCTCAAATTTTATTAAAAACACCTATTTTTGCAATCGATAAAAAATTATCTAAATCAATTGAGCATACGTATAAAATAGCATATAAAGTAGCAAGATATGCTATTATAAAAACCTAAGTATTAAAATAGATCTATATTTGTTGTACGGTTGCGCATAATACATTTAAGACTCTAACCTGTATGAAAATACGGGTTGATTGACTAGTGTTACTTAATTAACCTTCTGCAAGTGTTAGTATATTAGAAAACAACCTCGCATACCAGCATGATGAGTTGACAATCAAAATTCAATTAATGTTTCGCACGGATTGATTGACTAGTGTTACTTAATTAACCTTGTGCAAGTGTTAGTATATTAGAAAACAACCTCGCATACCAGCATGATGAGTTGACAATCAGAATTCAATTAATGGCGAAACGCAACGCGCAGATCTCGCGACACCATTCCATCGGCGATGTCTTTACCACTACATTTTGCCTGGGTGTGTGGGTGAGATGCCAATGTAATTAGTGGTTACTGGTTAGCTACGTGTCCACACAGGCACAGTTCACTTCGTCGTGCGTCCCATCAGTGACGATGTCTTTCGGCTTGAAGCCCCACGCCGCTGCTGTAGTGCTGTGGGCGCGTTGTACGGCGCCATGGACTGATGCGACGACCTCTAATATATGCCATTTTTGTCCTGTAGCTTTCAGCAGCTCGAGCTAGCTGAAATGGCAGCGACCCCATTCTCGAGAGGACACGTGTGGCTATCCCTGCTGATCCCCTGTCTGATATGCGCCCGTCTACTAGTCGTGCACAAGATCAGTGCTGCCTGACCTACCCAACACCCATGGGCCATGGTCCTAGGAAAGGAGGTGACGGCACGATGGCACACAGCCAATGGCAGGGTCACACATGGTGCATGCATAGGCCAAGCACTAGTGTATATGGTCTGTTGTAGGGTACCTTTATATGTTAGGTTAAACGCTAGTGCTGCTTCAGAGAACAGTTCCATCGGCGATCGGAGCTTTGGGACCGGCATGCACATGCATGACGATATATCACACCCTGTCGATTGGGATTCGCTTCTAGACGTTTCCATTCCGATCAAAGTAAACTTTTTGCAACGAAACATGACAGTAGATGTGTACTGTGGCAAAATGCAATGATCTTGTTTATTAGGTGAGCTGCGACCATTCGCCTGTTCCAACTCCCCAAAGAATTTGATCAGGTACTTTCGCTCCATATGGTGGTTTGGTGTCCCATTGCTGATGACTTAGGATCGTGTAGGACCAGACCACCATAACGTTAAAGCTTCGGGCAACCAATGCACCGCCGCCCCACGACGCAGACCCGCTGCCTATGCATTCAATCAACCGGTCTACACAGAGCCACGCCGAAACGTGTAGCCCTCCGACTCACGGTATCTCAACGTTACTCACTCATTGATGTACGTTGATATGCAAAGAACGTACTCGATAAAAAAAGACATAAAACCTTAGAAATTCTCACACATACTCCAGAAGAGTTATATATCAGCAGCAATGATAGTCAATTACTATTAGTCATCAAAGTTTTTAACTGTTTTATGAAAAAAAATATACACCAGAAGATGACTCAAAATATCCCGTAGATTTGTGTTTAACTTACTCAGCTATGCCACTAAGAAATGTGATTTTAAGTAACCCTAATATTTTTTCTTCAAATTACACATTTATGTCATTATGAAATATAATTTAATACGGTCTCCTAAATTTAGATCTAACTTAAGCACATTTTACATTTATTAATATATGTAACACCTTAAATTTGTATGTAAATTACGCGTGTCTGCTACTATTAAAAATAGCAAAAATATCCCCTCAAATCTACATCTAAACCAAGATACATTATTATTAGTATTTTAGATAGTGGGCTATAGGATTTAGCTGCTACCGTCTCAAAATGCTGTTAGCAACGCAGTTGCCTACTATTTCTGCTGTTGTGCAGTGTTCATGGCCAACACCTCCAGTTTGCTTCGACCTATGCCATTGATTTTATTCACAAGAAAATGAAGAATAATACTCGTGCTCAAATTGCTTGAGGCTATTAAGGTTATAAATGAGAACATGATTCTCAGTAAGTCAGCGTTTGGTACCGGTAGTTCACTCTAGGGTTGGTTGAGATGAACCATGATGGTAACACAATAATCGCAAAGAACACACAATTTAGATAGGTTCAGGCCATCGCATTGGATCACATAATACCTTGCGTTATGTGCACGTCCATGTATGATTTATATTGATGTTGTTGAAGCGTGCACCGTTCGATATGATTCTGATCTGTCTATTTGATGTGTTGATCCATCACTGTCTTATGCTGTGCACAATGTGATCCTGATATAAAGCTTCTCTTGACTGAAGTGGCAATTTGTTTCTGGTCTGTAAACAAAACAGAACTCGGAAAGGGTCAAATATTCAGAGTCGTGAAAATGCTGTCACAGCCAGCAAAGCAGCGGGGTCATAGGCATTCAGATTTTTCTGCAGCTACGTGATGAATACAGGGCACAAGAGCCAAATTCTAGCAAAAAAAAGTCAAACACAAGTTGCAGGCTTGTTGTTTGCATTGCCACAACATAAGGTAGCAGGCCAAACTGATAACAATAGCAAAGCATTATTTAATCCAAGTTGCTCAACTATTAGCTTTGTCGCCGCTTCATCCTGTGGTTGCCCGGCCATCATCCAAAGATGATTATGGTCCTTATCTCCACCAGCTGCCAAACCCTGAAACGTGCTAGGACGATTATGGTGAAATTCACATCATTATATACCTGCTGCCGGGTTATGTGTGTCTCTATAAACCGCTTGTTAGGTGCATTCTTACGTTGTTAATTAATAGGTCCCTGCTGGGACAGGCAAATCTTCAGATTTTGTTTGGTCTAGGTTTCTTGAGCTAACCTGCTGGCAAGGAGACCTGGACAGCTCCTGACCAAATATGTGGACGCTTGACATGCATGTATCTCCTGCTCCTATATATCACCATCAGATCTAGTGGCCTACTAGTGCCCATTGTTAATTGCTATTCTTCAAGATTTCTCCATGCGGTGCATCCAACTTGCCTCACCTATATATCTTTGTCTTCCAAGCAAGACGACTTCTGCTTATACCTGAACCTTCTCTTCTTCTACTACCTCCTGGCTCCTGCCCTGCCATTATTATTTCTTTTCCTTGTACTCGAGTTGCTGCATTATGGGGGAGAACGAAAGCTCAAGGCTTGCAAAGGTCAGCGCTCTCCCATTTCCATCTCTGTTCTTGAGTCCGGAGCAGAGCGAGACCGTCAGCTACAGGTGAGCAGCATGCACCTTGCG
The DNA here is from genome assembly GCA_022530915.1 of Paspalum notatum. Taxonomy (NCBI): domain Eukaryota; kingdom Viridiplantae; phylum Streptophyta; class Magnoliopsida; order Poales; family Poaceae; genus Paspalum; species Paspalum notatum. The sequence goes on from CM039691.1 coordinate 9,813,817, forward strand.
TTGAATTGTTGAGCTTGACGGTACGGTCCAGTTGCAATCGGCATATGAATCATACCATACGATGATCGACGGAGACCTGCTGCTTCTGCCGCAGGGTGTTCGCCGGCACGTGGAACGTCGGCGGCGTAGCGCCGCCGGATGGTCTGGACCTGGAGGATTGGCTGGACACCAAGGCCAGCTCCTACGACATCTACGTTCTCGGGTAGTTCGTCATCGTTCCTACTGGTTTACATCATCATCTCTAATGGTCTTTTCGTCGAGTTGTTTTTCACGATCGTTAATACAGGTTCCAAGAGATGGTGCCCCTGAACGCGAGGAACGTTCTTGGCCCCAAGCAGAGGTCGGCGGCCATGCGGTGGCAGCTGCTCATCGGAGACGCGTTGAATCACAGGAGAAGCCACGAAGAGGACACGTTCAGGTGCGCCATGAGCAAGCAAATGGTGGGCATCTTCGTCTCCGTCTGGACGAGGAGCAGCCTCCGCCGGCACCTCCGCTGCCCCGGCGTCTCCAGCGTCGGCGCCGGCGTCCTCGGCCGGCTCGGCAACAAGGTAAGCCGGAGGAGGAGAAGAAACAAGACAAGGCCACAACCACAAGCATGGCATGATGGCGTGCATATGCAGGGCGCGGTGTCCGTCCGGTTCTTGCTCCACGGCACAAGCTTCTGCTTCGTGTGCTGCCACCTGGCCTCCGGCGGCGACGCGCGGCGCCGGAACGCCGACGCGGCCGACATCCTCTGGAGGACGAGCTTCCTCGACTCCGGCGGCGCGGCGGCGGCGCTGCCCAAGAAGATCCTTGACCACGAGTAGGTGGCATCAAGAACAGCACCAACAAGCTCGCAAGCTGATGGACATGGAATCCTCACTTCTTTTCTTCCCGACCCTGCCAACTCGCAGCCGCGTGGTGTTGCTGGGCGACCTCAACTACCGCGTGGCCATGGACGACGCCGGCGAGGCGCGGCAGCTGGTGAGGGCCAGGAAATGGGGCATGCTGCTGGAGCACGACGAGCTGCTGCTGGAGCTCGCCACGGGCCGGCAGTTCGACGGCTGGAGCGAGGGCCGCGTCACCTTCGCCCCGACCTACAAGTACCACCGCAACTCCGACGAGTTCTACTGGCGCGCTGACGGCGGCGGCGGAGCCCCCGGCGTCAAGAAGCAGCACCGCGCGCCGGCATGGTCTGACTCATCTGATCCCCAAACATCCATGACGCGTTCTTGCTTGTATCATGTTGTTCTTGTTCCTGACAGAATCGATCTTGCAGTGACGGCTGACGGCGGAGTTGCTGCTGCCATTGTTTGCAGGTGCGACCGTATCCTGTGGCGCGGGAAGGGGACGAGGCAGGTCCGGTACGAGCGCTGCGGCAGCTACCGGCTCTCCGACCACCGGCCGGTGAGGGCCGTGTTCCACGCCGTGTGCGAACGCGAGGAAGGCGTGGGCGGTTGAGCTGCACGCAGGGTTCTCTGCTCTGAACCGTAGTACATTTAACAATAAACGACCTCAGGATGTAAATTTTAGAGAATGACGAATTACGGCACAGAAATTTCACATGGAGCATCCATCTTGATTCACTTTCGAATATGAAGCAATTTTGTACGGTCACTTAGTAGGCTAGTTTTCGAGTTGAAGTGTTTTTACTTTTTAGAGTGGTTTCGAGGATTGCAATGTGTTTAAATCCATGGGTAGATCAAAATGTTCGTCAATCCAATTCAATCACTTTTAATTCAACAGTACGTACCCAAATTAGGTAGGTGGAATTGAATCAGTCTCCCATGCATGATCTCAAAAATGAATTTTAATTTCTCCGCTAAAGTTTATGATGGTGACGTTTCCTAGCCTCGGCCTCTGGTGGATGGGTTTTGGGCGCTCAGAAGGATCAATCAGATGGTGATAAGTACGTGTCACTTACACTGCGTTTAATATTAACTGCCCAGATTAGCAGTGTCAACAAACGTCGTCAGCCACAGACCTAATTGTTGGTCATTACGAAGCAGACAGATATTTTGCCGCAGCAGCGATTCATAGCCTCAGGTTTTTTCAGCATGGGACCAAGGGCCGTTGGTGATGTGCCCAAGAGGGGCCATCATCCCTATGACAGCCTTAGGGACAGCCTTAGGGCCGTTGATTTAAAATGGACTTTTTAAATCAATGTTTTGCACTGTTTGACATAAATGTTACATCGTAGACAGAAAGGGAAATAGTTGAAATAATGATAGAGTATGGAATTTAAAGAGTGTTGTTGGAGATAACCTAACGATACAGACCGGATCCACGTGTGGAATAATTTGGTACTCTATCCCTGCACAATTAGAGTCCTAAAGGTCCACACTGGAGCCTATATAAGTGAGAGGTGCGGCTTGGATGTGACATACGAAGCTCAACCGATCGAGATCCTAGCCATATGCTCCATTCCTACCTTCTCACGACACCATAGCCACACGCATGCTAAGATGGGTCATAACAAATATATTTGCCAAGTGTATGTATACTATCAAGTCCTAGCTGCAACCTGCAAGAAGCTATCCACAATTTTGGTTGAGTTCTCATCAATTTTGGAGCTCTAAGTTCTATGGCTTCACTTCTGTTCTAGGGAAAATATATATAGGCAAGAAATGGTCAGACAGCATGCTAGCGGAGGTGGAAAGGCCCAACAGTGAGGTGTCATAGCTTCTTAAATATTTTGGAATGCAAGTAACAAATTAAAGTTATGAGGCCTTTGCGTGTTTCTTACTTTCTTTATATTGCATTTCTCAAAAAAATACTTTCTTTATATTGCATTTCTCAAAAAAAAAAAGAACTTTCTTTATATTCCACTAGCCAATCAACCCGTGCTTTCGCACGGGTTAGAGTCTTAAACGTATTATGCGTAACCGTACAACATAAATAGATCTATTTTTATACTTAGATTTTTATAATAGCATATCTTGCTATTTTATATTTATGCTTAATTGATTTAGATAATCTTTGATCGATTGCAGAAATAGGTGATTTTAATATAATTTTGAGAGGTTACTTTCATCATATTATCAGTCATAATAACTAAGATGAACAATTCAAATATAAATTAAAGGGGATATTTGGTATTATCCTATCAAAATAGCAAATGTGAGCAATTAGATATAAATTTAGGGTGTTATTTCATATTTTCTTTTATATTGGCAGAGTGGCTAATTAATATGTGAAAGATAGTCTACAAAATATCTGTTTCATGGAAATGTTTTTAGCATCTTTCATGGAAAAAATGACAAAAACTGAAAGTAAATTTAAAAATAGGAAAAATTTAGAAAAAAGAAGAAGATATTTGCTTTCGTTTAGAATTGAACTTAAGATCTTTCATAATGGCAGAGGTGGGTAATTACTTAGAAAACAGATTTAATGGTTATTAATATTCCAATCTGCCAATTGATGGTCGAATGTTTCTGATTATTGTGAAATTTTTTAGAATTTATTTATTTTTAGCACTGTTTGAAATTGGTGTAACTTTTGAAATCCCATTGCTAACGGTAAAATGATCCGCCCGCCCGCAACATCAAATCAAATGATTTTGAGATTTCGATGTGTACGACGATGGAAAAGCAGGTAGGGTGCCCGGGACACGTGCGAACCCCTCGGACCCGGTTGGTGGGCTGCATAGTTCAATCAGCAGGAGCCGATCAATCGATGGTGCCTGCCCGCTGCGGTCCCAGCAGGACGGGAGAAGCAGGGCCACACGGCAAGCATCGTGGACGTACGCCAAGTGTCAAGGATCACACGTGACGTGGAGCCCAGCTCCTGGGTAGCAACCAATAGCAGGGTACTTTGGAGTAGTTGTCTCTGGATTCCTTTCTGCTCGCTGGGGTATACGTGTCCTGCTTTTCTAGGGTCTCTCATGGAGTCATGGACGGGCATTAGCTCCGTATGTGCGATCGACCTAACATTGCACAGTTTTTTTTTTTTTTGATAAGAGCATTGCGCAGTTCAGTTTTTAGGGTTAGGTCACTGGTCTTACCCCATGAAGAGTAAGTAGTTCACAACTTTTGAAGACTACGGCGGATCGGACGACTACCAGGCCCTCCTGAGGATTCAGGCCGCGTATGGAAGCGGTTAGATTTTAAAATTCAGATTCCATAATCCACAAAGACCACAATCTGCTAAAATAGAAAAAATTAGAAATGGCGGTTTGGTTCCTCCAACCTGTGTAGGTGCGCAGTGCTCTCTACATTTCAATTTTGCCTCTACTGCTGCACTGATTAGACTGGAATGGTTCTTACTGTAGGAGTAATTTGGTAATTTAAGCCACCACAATCTGCTGGAAGCCAACAGAACACAGATTTCAGAATTGTAAAATCTGAGCCACAAAATTCTAGAATCTAGTGGAATCTGTTGGTTGTTTGGATTAGAATCTGGATTCTAAACCGGTTCCATACAGGCCCTCAGTTCAGCGTTCCTCCATCTTGGTTCTAGACGTTTCCATTCACATCGTTCATCAGTACATACGGTGGTCGGTGGAGCTTGAGGTAAGAGATCGGACGACTCGCGTGGCGTGAGACCCTGCTGAGCTGAGCTAGACATCGACGACGCTGAGGACGTTCCCAGCGCGTACTAGATGCATGCATGGCACCGCATGCATTTATGCGTGTACTAGCAGCAGTCAGCCTCTCGTCAATGTGGTTGTAATGTGTCGCATTGGGATGCACCTTCTCGCTCTCCGGCCTGCCTTTTTTTGGGTCTTTTATTAGCTTGCTTGATGATGCTTTAGATTGATGGAGGACAGGACGGTATATAGCACAGCACTAGCACAGAAATGATCTTTGCAAACGTCCTCCATAAAAGATTAGAAGCGGTTCAAAACGGGAGCCGTTTCTGATATTTGCTGTGTGGGGCCAAGACCATAGACTGCCCTTGAAAATAGGTATTTAGAGGCAGGCCATACTACCATCCGCCCTTGAAAATCATTGGGCGGGCCGTATAATGGACCGCCCCCATGTTTAGAGACGATCCATTTCTCCACCCGCTCCTAGTAATGGATCCCATTTTCAGGGGCGGGCCGACTAAAGGGTCACCCCTAGGGTTCATACATGGCCCCACATGTCATCCTCACGTGATTGTTCGTCTTACTGTATGCGCTTTTAGACGTAGATGGCCTCACATGTCATACTCAAGTGACGGTTCGCCTTCCAACGACGTCCGCTATAAGACCTAGACGCCGCCGCCGCAGCCGCTCTCTCTATTCCTCATCTCCCGTACACAGTCCTCTCTCCATCACCCATCACGCCCTCTTAGCTTGGAGCTCGATCCATAGCTCGTCGCGCGCCATGGATCCACAGGCCCCCGACTCCCCAATAACCGCCTCCGCTGCCTGTGCTGGTATGCGCATGAGGACATCCCCTGCGGTCCGTCATGCGGTATTCCGAGCGGAAATGGAAAAGGCGTATTACCACCATGGTCGACGCCGGCGGGAATGACTGGCCACGGTATGGCGGACCTCTCCCGCCTTGATCGCGGCCATTAGGGCTGCTCGCGCAGACACTGGCCCGTCCGGGCCCTCTGGTGTTGCCGCCACCACTCCTGAGCCACCATTACTGCCTCCGTCGGCGGTGCCGCTTCCTACTGTGGTGGCGCCCCCTCCGCCGCCGGTGCCGCCTCCTCCGTCGGTGTCATCGTCCTTCATCGCCTCGTCGTCCAGTGGCGGCGTCCCCTTGATCCCCTACATCCCGCCCCTTAGCGACGGCTATGATGCTTACTTCTGCCGGCGCATGGAGCGCTTGGAGCAGCAAGAGCTGGCGCGTGAGTTCGCCACCGCCGCTGAGCGCGACCCAATCGACTGGGCCGCGCTGCTGAAAGAAGACGACGAGTAGTAGTACGTAATATAGTTGTTTTATTGTGATGAACTTCTATGTCTATATATGTAGCTGTGTTGATCTGTGATGAGCTTCTATGGTCTAGCTATATCTGTGTTCTGTACATGATGAATTTCGATCTATATAGTAGTATTGTGTGATAAACTTGTTCTGTGTTGATCTGCGATGAACTTCTATGTCTATGTAGCTATCTGTGTTCTGTGATGAACTTGTACTGTGAAGATGAACTTTGCGAGAAATTAAAGCCCCGATAGCCGATGGGTTCGAGTATATCAGGTGCGGCTCCGCCCCCTGAAGATCTATTTTCAGGGGTAGCCATAAGCATAGGACGCCCATAAAAATATCCCTATATAAAGCCACCTTCTTCCACGTTGTGACTGTAACCCGAGGAGGAGTTCTTGGCCAGCCTCTCTAATGGCGTCCAAGAAATGCAAAATAAGGGGGAGGAGGTTTTGATCTGGTTTTCTTTGCAGATCAAAGGCTTTCGAGATTAGGCTGCACATACTTTGACTTCTTTTTACTTTTGTACTAAGTAGTTTGTTTTAGATAGGCAAATTTTCTATCTCATGTAATGGTAAAATTTGGTCCGTTAGCCATTTTTCTTGTGAAGCCATGTGTAGCCATTTTTCTTGCCTAATCTTATAAATTTAGTGTTTGGTTAGTTCCTCTTCTGCGTTGGGTTGCAAATTTAGTTTGCTCTATTGATTTAGGATTTTTTTAAAATGCATGAAGAGTGGGAATAATTAAAATAAATTCTCTCATATGTTCCTAGTTGTTATATACACTATAATAATTAAAGTAAATTCTCTCATGCTTCCTACAAAATTATTTGCCTAGATTATGCATGACAAGCTAATATTAGTTTATTTTCTCTCTCTTGTAGTACTCTTTTTTAGACAAGTGTTAATACAAGATGGACCGTCGTCATGGATGTGTACGAGCTGTGCCGATAAGCTTACCTCGTTGATGTGGACGAATTTATTGAAGCTGCGAAGAAACATCCTATGAATATGGAGTCTTTTGGTAACTTATGTCCATGTAAAATTTATAAGAATCAGATGGTTACGAGAGAAGCTAAGACTATTTCATCCCACTTGATCTATAACGGTTTTGCTAAGGACTACCACACTTGGATCTATCACAGTGAGGAAAAGATCACATATGAGTTCATTTCGGACTATGGGGACATCAATGACGAAATATTCCTCGTTGCACGTGCTAATTTTGATGCCATCGACAATAATGAAGGCATTGAATATAATGAAGGTATTTTCGAAAGCATATCAGCTGGTAGTAGCGGTGATTTGGGTGATGATGATTTTGATCAAGATGCGGATGTACTTCAAGGCAGATGTGATGCTTAGGCATGTGAAAGGCCTGGAGCACTTCGAGGCCGTAAAGGATGCAGCGAAGCAAAGTGTATATGACAAGTGCAAGGGTTGCCCAAAACATTGTACTCAACTATCGGTCTGACAGTAGCTTCAACGATCTACTGACACTCCTTAGCGTGGTTGCTTTCAAAGCCTGACTTTATGCCTGCAAACACATATAATGTCAAGAAGGTTATTAGCCCATTAACCATGGGAGTGGAAAGAATGCATGCTGGTCTAAACCACTGCATATTGTACAGTGGGAAGGAATTTAAAGATTTGGAAAAGTGCCCAACATAAGGTGCCGGTCGCTATAAGAACATTGAGGTTTTCACTGGATAAGACGACCAAGGACCGTCCATCGGGAACAAAAGAAAGAAAAGTTCAAGAAAGAATTTACAGCAGCAGGATGAGGTGCAGACGTGCTTAGGCATTGATGAAAATCAGTGAAGAATCCCCGCTCTTGTTATGTGGTACCTCAATCCCATCGATCGCTTAAGGCGTATGTTTGCAAACCCTAGAGAAGCAAAGCTGATGCAATGGTGGGATGAGGAGTGCGCCAAGGATGATGAAAAGCTTGCGCACCCAGGTGGCGAGACACAATGGAAAAGGTTTGACGAAATGTATCCAAAGTTTGCTGAGGATCCAATGAATGTGAGGTTTGCATTGAGCACTGATGGAATGAATCCGTTTGGGGACAGAAGCAGCACATGTAGCACTTTGCCGGTGATTCTAACCACATATAATCTCCCCACATGGTTGTGCCAGATGCGGAAGTACTTGTTGCTATGCATCTTGATAGAAGGCCCTAAATAGCCTGGTTTTAAAATTGATGTATTTCTCGAGCCTTGGATGGAAGATATGGCGAAGCTTTGGAACGAGGGCTTCAAGATATGGGACGAGTTTGCTAAGAAAGAGTTCACTTTAAGAGGCATTATAATCGTTACCATTAAAGACTATCTAGCTTTGTTCTCCCTCTCTGGACAAATCAAAGGGAGGACATGATGCGTTGTATCCTTGGACGACACTTGTTTTTTGTTTTTGGAATGATCAAGAAAAATTGTGTACACAAAGTACCAACATTTCTTAGTTGAAGGGCATAGGTACCGCGGAACGAAATTCTATAAATGTTTTGATGACAAAGACGAGCCAGATTTTGCACATATCAGAAGGAAGGACAACAACCATATTTTTCATATGGCCAAGGCGATTAAGGTTCGATACGAAAAGAGGGAAAAAAGAAGTAGAACTAGCAATAGAAGTGGCCCACTGTTCAAGAAGTTCTCGATCTTCTTTCGGTATTTATCATATTGGAAGGACTTACAAGTTGGCCATGCAATTGATTGTATGCATCTGAAGAAGGATGTGTTCGATAGTGCTATCGGTTTGTTGATGGACATACCTGGAAAGACAAAGGATGGGTTTAAATCACGTAGAGATCTAGTAGCACTTGGGATTAGAGAGAAGCTCCACCCGATAGAGAATGGAAATGGGAATTCACTCTCCCCGCAGCGAGCTACAACCTGACTAAAGAAGAAAAAAAAGCAATCTACCAGAGCATACAAGGTCCTGATGATGCGAAAAAAGGGCAATCTACCGGTGCATATGTCACACCAGGTTTTAGAAACAAAACCAAGTGCTAACCATGTATGTGCCAGGATCAGTTTAACCACATACACAGCATAAACAGACGTAATAACACAACCAGTACTTTAACTTAAGAGTAATAACCAATATTACAGACCATAATGTCTTTATCGAAATCGAGTAACTTAACGAATACGAAATAACTAAACGACAGTGGAAGATGACCAATGCTCCACAGGCGACTGACGGATGGCACACCAGCCTAGAACTCGTCGTAGTCTTGGAGCTTCTGATTAGGATTCATCACCTTTCCCTTCTGGATCTAAGCAGCGGTTGTAATGGATGCAACGTAGTATAAAACAAGCAAGAATGAGTACATCCCGTACCCAGCAATTATTCCGTTTAGGATAAAAGTGGACTGGCTTTATGGTGGATAGACATTGCAGTTGCTTTTAGTTGGTCAAGTTTTAGTTACTAGCAATTATTAGGATAACCCATCCCTTTTATTATAAAGACAGTAAAACATATTAATAAATAAGCATGAACCATAATCATCACCATAACCGTTGTTATCACCACCATCATTACCATGATCACCAGAAGCCATTTTCCTTGAAAACTCTAATCCGTGAGGGTCCAGGCCATTTTTAACCGTGAGCACGGCTGATATATCAGTTTTAAACACTCTCGAGAGGTTGTACAACTTTACCCACAAGTCGTGATTCCATTTGCCTCGGGCTGTACGGGCCCTCAAACACTGACCTTTGGTGAGTCGGCAGGGTTTCACTACGAGACCTTTACAAAGAATTCCTAGAGTTATGGCCCACTCGTTACAGGTTACTCCAGTTAACTAAAGATATGAGAGTTCCGTTCCAAAGGGTGACACATCAAATTGCACCACATTGGCAAAGGGCAAAGTCCCATATCCCCCAGACCCCTCATACGCCATGTTTCAGGAAAGTAAGCCAAAACTCTAGTTCATCTAATTAATCAGTCAAACCCAGTGCCTATGTGAGTCTTGTGATTGTACTGTTTTTTTGGGTGGTCGCTCGGCGAACCGATCTTTAGGGTGAAGCACTTGAGCAAAACCAACAAAAACATAGCCAAGTCTCCATGTTGCTAAAACCAAACTTTTATCATCAAGTTCATCATTAATTAAACAAGATTAGCAACATGAATATAAAGATGTTGAGCGATAGCATTAATCTACACATCACAGCCCATCCCAGGTTCCAATAAGCATATAAAGACATACGAGGCTAGTCATTCTTAATAGGAGCAATCAAATTGGGTTCTAGATTGTGTAATTAATGTAAATAGGACATAGGTCAAAGAATACTTGCCTCCCTCAGCAAAAGCTTGCTCAGGAACCCCCCAAGATTGGTTTTCAGCAAATTCGGACGGAACGTCGGCTACACGTTGCACACATACAATCAATGAACATTAATTAACTAAAACAGTACACCAAACATCATGAGCAGAGATTAAAAAGGTTTTAAAATTAATCTACACATTATCACGATTCCGTAGGTTCGAAAATCACTCAAATCGGAGTTAAAACGCAAAAGATATGAATAAAACAAGTTTAAAGGCTTAAAATAAAAGAAATTTGAACTTCCAGGGACCAAACCGCGAAAACCGGGGACCTAACTGTGAAAGATCTGAACTGCGGGTTGATTTTGGAAAAACTCAGGGACTCTTTAGCAAAACGCCGGCGCTGACCGGTACTTGACCGGGTCGCGGGGCTTCCAGGCCGTTGGATCTGGATCGGACGGTCTAGATCAGATCGGGGGTGCGGGCGGTGGATTTGGTCGGCAACGGCCACGGCGCGCGGCGGAAGATCACCGGAGCACCGCGGACTCGCGGCTCCAGTGGCCTAGGGCTAGAGGGAAAAGGTGCGGGAGCGAGTACGAGGTGCGGCGGAGTGAGTGGGACGACTGAGGCGGCGGCGCATAGACCTACGGCGGCTCGCAACGGTGCGGCGTGGAGACGAAGCTCCGGCGAGCAATCGCCGTCGAGCTAGGGGGTAATCGAGGGAGAGGGTGGGCTAGGAAGGTTCCTCACCTTGGTGCGAAACCCCTGGTCTAGGTGTGGACGGCAGGGAGACGACGACGGCGGACGGCGACGTGCGGCGGCGATGGGGCGGCTCTGCGGGCACGAACGACGGCGCGGCGAGGTCAAAACGGCGAAACAAAGCACTAAAACGGGCGGAATAAGGCGTTTAGGTTTGTTACCTCATGGCGAAGATTGTGGGCTAGGTGTCGTCAACAATGAGGGCGTGTAGAGGCGAAACCCGAAGGTGAACTCGCCGTGAACTCGCGGCGAGTGGGCGCAACTCGGGCACACGGGAGGCGGCAGCTAGGGCTAGGGCTTAGGGCGCTTGGTGGCTACGGATGTCGAGGTCGGGCGGCTTATATAAGGGCGGAGTTCGAGGCTTGCGGGAGGGGTCAAGGGAAGGAGGCGCAGCAGGGGCAAGTCCAGTTTGGGTCGGACTCGATGTCCGCGTCGCCCACAGCGCGCGCGAGCTGGGAAAGGAAAGGAGAGGGAGCGCGGCAAGGAAAGGCGGAAGCGTGGGCACTTGATCCTCGGAGACGAAGCGGGAAAGGCGGAGCGCGGGGCAAGGGACCAGGACGAGGCGGCGGAAGGGAGTCCGGGGTCGGCCGGACTTGAGTCCGCCTCGGACTCATGTCCACGCGGCGCAGGCAAGGAAAGGGGAAAGGAGGGGGACACGGCAAGAAAGGACAGAGGCGCGGCGGTGATCCTCGGAGAGAGGACGGATGCTGCGGGCGCGGGGCCGAGGCGAGGCGCAGCTCGAGCACAAGCTCGTCGCCCGGGCGGAGCGGACGGCAGCGAGAGGAAGGAGGAACGCCTGACAGCGGGCCTCGGATGTCAGTGAGAGAGGAGAGGGCGGCAGCTTGCTGCTGGGCCGAAAGTATCCCTGGGCCGGGTGGGCTGTAGCGAGTTGGAGGAGGGGATTTGAACCAAAGAAGAGAAGGGGAAAAGGAGTTGGGCCCAAAACTGAAGGAAGGAAATGGGGGAGGGAAAAGAGACTTTTTCCGGAATTCTTTAGGAGTTTGAGAAATTTTGATGAGTTAAAACAGATTCAAATTCAAACCAAAGCAATGCAAATCACCCAAAAAAATTTATGCAACTGCATGTATGCTCAACCAAGTTGTTCCTAAGATTTATTTTAGTTGATTAATATTTGAAATAACCAAAGTATTATGGTGTCATGCATAAATAAATCAACTCTAAGCAAAATTTCATTAGTTTATGAAAAGATTTTCATGTAGCAAAATTTAGGGTGTTAAGCATACAAGGTCCTGATGATGCAGGGAACCCCGCTCTCCACATCACACGAACCCACCGCCTCCACCTCCGGTGAACTCAATAAATGAAAAAAGACATAAAATAAAACATACCCAATAAATAATGAAAACTAGCCATTTTACACCTATTTTTATTCCCTAATGGTTTTTCCAGCGATTTTGTTTATAATATTATTTTTAAAATACAAGGAAAACAATTTTTTGTCAAATTTCGCTCAAAATCCAACTAGAGAAGGTCATCCATATTAGATGTCGTACTCGTGGAAAAAAACAATAATATTGGGCACTATTTCATAGAAAAACAATTCATAGAAAAAATTGAGAATATTAGATAGCATATTTGTGGGAGAAAATAATAGTTGAAATATAAAATAACATATGGAGATGCGTACTTACGGAAAAATAAAAAAAATCCTCAAATGATCAACGTGACAGAGACTCCATGCAAAGAAGAAAAGAATGAAGAATACACACAAAAAGAAAAAGAGAAAACAAACTATTCAATTAAAGAATAATATCATGAAAAAAGAAAAAGAAAATAGTATATACCATGAGAGGCTAGACGGACATCCGAAGACTAGACAGACTAACGTTGCGACAAAAGAAAACAAATGAATTTGACCCACTAAATTTAATTAGGCCTAATAAACAATTGAATTTTGTACGCACAAACGCCGATCACCATCCATCAGCAACACTCAACCCCGAAAGTTTGGAATTAGAGTTCTGACACCGCATCGTACATAGCGAGTGAAAGCCCACGACTTAATTTGGCCCAAAAGCAAATCTAGAATAGGAACCAGGGGTGGGACCGGTGGGCAAAAGTCCTAGTTGGACCGGAAGAGTTCTAGCTAGCTTCTGCTAGTTGGTGCTGCTCAGCTGCTGGCTGTTTTCACAGTGGTTTAAGTCATCTGGTGCCGTGTTTTTCTGCCGGAGGAACTGAGGAAGTCGCGACCATAACATTGACGATGAACCAATAAAGATGTATTGCTAGATTTAGATCCGGGAAGGCGCCCTAGTGACACCGGCGAGCCACAGGCCTCCTCCCCATCCAACTTAGGGTGTGTTCCATCACGGGAAAATCCAAGGAAAACGGAGAGGATTTAATCCTTTTCTATTCAAATTTGATTAGCAAAGGACTAAATCTTTTCCAATCTCTTCCAAAACCGGATAAATCGAACAAACCCTGACGATATAGGATTGCTGAGCAGCAGCACAGAAAGGAGCATTGGTGACATATGTGGTTGGGACTCTACGTACGCTACCTATGGGGTGACAACTAAGACCATGATCACCAGAGCTTGCATTTGTACCGTATACAGTGCGTAATCGTTATTTTTTCATTTCATGTACAGTGCGCAAATAGTGTTTTCCACATCCATTTCTACTCACTGGTAACCATGGTCTAACTGTGAAAAAAGTGACATAATAATGCACACGGTGAGAGTAAGGAGGCAAATATAGGAGGATCTTTTAGCTTCAGGGATGAGCAGCAAACGCGGAAAAATTTTTCCGTTTCTGCGTTTTTTCTGTGAAATTGAACTGATTTCTGTGAAATTTCTATATAATTTCGGTGAAATTCCTGCGTTCCAAATAGGCCCTCGGACACGTTGCCGATCGTGTTGCCGTCCTGGCTACATGTTCAAAAAGATGAAGCTAAGCGGCTAAGCCTCGAGGGACCAACCTGCAAGGTGACCCCGTCCTGCATGGTGCTCTCAGTTGGCTTCGGCCCTAGTGCTTCTCTCATGTAATCAAATTTCCATCAAATTCATTGTTTGCTCACTCTTATTAGTTTACGAGTTATTATATTAATTATTTCAGATGCATTCTTCTTATTTATAATAAGTTTACCAGCAACAACCAGGGATATGGAAGAAGTAGTATTGTTGGCCACTGACGACAGCACATAACATCAGACAATGTGGCAACACCTCAAATGACCTCCATTATTTCCAGTATTTAGGGTGTGTTTATTTCTCTGCATAACTTTAAAGCTGAATAAGATCTTATACAGATTAACCTAAATCAGCACAGTGGATACAGTGTAGCGGTGTTTTGTTACCGTGTCCAAATTAACCAGTATTGTTAAGTTTGTGTTTCGTTCCCTGCATTAGGATAGCGGAGAACAATAAATAAAAATTTAAAATTTAAAAGGTATCACAAGTGTGATCTAGTTTTGCTGATAAAAATGTTATGAACTTAAATATGAAATTGGATTGGTGATTATATTTTTTAATCAAAAGATATAACAAAAAACGATATGAAAAAGATGTTTTGCTTTCTGTGTTGCATAAGCTGCTAGGCTGCATAGCTAGTACGTAGGATTTCTGCGTTTCCAGCAATGCAGCATAACAGACCACTTTTGTATTGCATAAACCTGCTTTAGACCTTATGCAGAAAAATAAATACTCACTGGTTGCATAGCTGGAGTATGGATAAGGCCTTACGCAGGGAAACAAACAGACCCTTAGCGAGTTGCTACTCTTTAGTTCCCAGTCAAACGTGTTAATAACTTAGAGATGAAATTGGGACGGATATTTCCCGACTATCCATCTGTCCTGAAGGGTTCATAAACTAAATGGAACGTCCGATATCTAAGCCCGAACAATTGATATTCGATCCGTATCCATATCCAGTGATTCAAAGTTGGGTATTGGTTTGGCGATGGAATGTATATCAATATCCAAAGTATTTTGACGCTATTCATATCCGAATCTACTCCAAGAAAAAAATAATTATTTGTTTTCGAATCCACGTATATCCATCCGTATCCGATCCGGTTTCGTACCTACGTGTTATGATCACTTGTGAATCAATATTAAATGATTTGGTTACAAGTCCCAGTTTCGTCGGTTCAACCTTTTATCGTACGAAAGGTGAAATAAAATTGTATATAGTTGACCTAAATAGTTGGATCTCAGTGTGTTCTGAACACCACATATAATACGTACCTGCCAAATTTCTTAATTCCAGACAGCGCGACTGTACTAACGAAGTCGAAACAAATGAAAACTATATACTTAGCATCTGTCCACCAACTTCTGAAGAAACTCAACTCCCATCTGATATAGCTTGACTTCTCTTCTTACCGACGAAAAGTTTAACGGTAGAGAGGGTCCAAAAGTACACTTGAATATATTATAACTTTGTTTAAAATTATAAGAGGTTGTTGGCTTTTTAAGTATGATGTTTGATCATTCTTCTTAATTATCTAAAGCTAGTACAAATACTTATGGAGAGAGCATATTACAGTACCAAGTCTAATGACATATCATGATCGCGCTCCCCATACACAGAAAGTTTTACATGTAGCTGATGTATAACAAAAATATGAATCACTAAAATTAGTTTTAGATCTATCAGCACATCGGCCTCAACACTACACTCGAAATAAAGTAAACGATCAGAGAAACAATCGATATGAGGCTGTTATTAGAATTATTTTTGACTATCCAACATTATTTAAATGAACACGCACGATCAAATATTCCTTTCCCTATTAAAAATTTCAGAACCAACATGTCTTGATTCCATGCAACATGCTTAACAAAAGTTTCATATGGATTCTTGCCTCCTCTGATCTCTACGTACTTCGCCCAAACCATCTGCTAATCCGCATCAAACAAGTTGATTAATCTGGAACATGAACACATGATACTAATCTACAGGGAACAAGGTTATTCTAACCTTGGACTCCACCATTCGTTCTATCCTAGCTGACTTATTTGCAGTTGATTAAGTGCTAACATTTAGGCGATATTGTATAGAGAAAAGGATTAGCAAATCTGTGAAAACTTACTATGCAGTTACTACAACTATATATACTCTTTCATTGTATTCATAATGACTGCTAATTTGAATTGTGAAGCCATGAAATTTTGAGGTATATTGATCTGAATGAATTTCTCAAAAAGTTGTGTACTAAAAAAAATTCAGATAAACAGTACTTTAAGCTATCCCAGACCAATAACACCAGTGGTTTCATAAGTTATGATTTGAATACAGTGAGGAATCCAATACAGTGACCTCATAGATCAACAACATGCCGTTCAAGTCCTCCTTTAATAATACATATAATAAAGAGAGACACTTGAGTGAAATTTTGGAAAAATTACTATGCAGGTGTGATGATCAGAGCTTCAGATTTTGCAAAGTGCTAATGCATTATTGGAAAAGAGAATGTACCTGTATTCTGTAATTATTTTAAAATAAAAATGTAACTTATCTTTTGTGTATACACACAGCTTGACAATTTCTATTTTAAGCCTTTTTTGTAAGAAAAGATATTTTTCTCACAAGAATTAACTTGCCTCCTGATAAACTACTATACCCTGATAATTTTAAGTTGTGAGGATGGGATAACTTTCCAGTGAGAAGTAGTTATTTAAGCACGTACCTACCGGTGAAATTTCATATTAGCACAGATCTCTGATAGTAACAATCCAGCTAAGATTCCATGTTGGAGAGCAAGCTCATCAATCAAAGAAACTAATATACATTTCATTGTTTGGTCAATGATATATAATATTTACACATCCGCGATGGTTATGCTCCTCCACTTCGCTTGCTATATAGTCTTCGTATGTAGCTCTAGGCTGCAACATGAGCTGACCACGCATATACTCCACTTAGGTTGCATATGACGGCGAATTCGACGCAGCAACCATCCAACTACCGGTTTTGGTCAATGGTAGCTTTGGTATCCTGTGCTTGCATGTGGGGAACAGTACACCATTCGGATGCAATGCCTGCTGCCTGTTGGATTCAATGCATATTCCTAGCCGGAACACATAGATACTTAGTATTACAATTTTAAAAAAAATTCAAGGTGTTTTGTTGAAATAGGAAGTCGGAAGTCAGAACACATATAACTATTTGTTTGAACTGGCGAGGCCCCGTTTGGAAACGTAGCGGATTATGAGAATCCAGATTCGAAGCAAAACCTGAATAATGCGTTCTCATTATCCATCATGTTTGGATGACGGGATTCTAAGCCATAGTGCGTACTAGTTTGTACCTGCCCACGCTGCCTTGTCGCATCCTACAGGGAGGAGGGTGCAGACCGGAGGACGAATCATGTAGACCATGGCACCGCATGATTGGTTGCTTTTCAGAAGTGCTTGTCTTTTCACAATCCTGTTCTGTTCAAAATCTACCATTATCAAGGTCCAACGAGATAACGGGATAATGCCAAGATTCCCAAAATCTACTACATTACCGTCGTTTGGTTCTCTAAGAAATTCTCATATCTAGATTTTCATTACCTGGGGCAAATCAAACGGGGCCTTATAATGATCCATCTGGCGGATGGGCAGTAGGTAGACTCGTGCGTGTCTCTCTTCTTGTCTCTCAAATTACCTGAGTGAAAGTCTGATTCAGACCAATGGCTCGGGGTTTGAGTGGGTCAGATTTAGAGAGCAGAGCACCATTCATCTTGAAATTTTTGGTCTTATCTTCTATCTGATCTCTCTGTATTTCTGTTATAGTTTCATAATAGAAATGGTTCCCCCCGGTTTAAAAAAAATGATCGATCTGGCACGAGGTATGCCAATGCAAAAGGGAGAATAATGTCTGATTGATTGTCACATCAATATGATTGCAGTGGTTTTTAAACTCGTCAGCTAGTATAATAAAAGTGCAATTCCGATCCACAGCGCCCAATGCAATGTCCAAAGTTGAGAGACCTAGATAACAATCTCTTGCATGCACGTTTAAGGAGCTGTTTTCACTACTTACATACCAAAGGATGGAAAGTTTATCATACATGCGATGAAAGAGAATGTGACACACAAGGTATGCCCTGCTGCCCGCTGAGTTTCAGTTCGGCAAAGTGAAGCTTTAATTTAATTTAATGGTGTATCTCCTCATTAGATGATTAATATATGATTTTTAATCAGTCACATTTTACAACTATTCGATGTCCATTGAACAACTCCCTAAAATGACGGATGAAATTCAATCCATCGGTCACATTTTAGACGACCACATAGTAACATGATGAAATTCAATCCATCAATCTTATATCAAAATTACATAATACGATACAAAATATTACAGTGCAATAATATATAGTAAATTTTTATGTATTTGTAGCAACTTAACAAAATAGACACGGAACCTATGAATTAACAATTCATCAGTCATATTTTACCTCCTACATAAGTCCATCAGTCACATTTTACCGTCTATATGTATCAACACTGTACGGACTTCATCGGATGGTTAGAATATCATGCGACCGAAAATGAGTAAATCCGGTAATTTAATGCTTCAAATATATGCATAATTAACAAATTTGACCGTACACAAACATAATATATCTGGGCACCCAGCCACATGGTCTCTGCTGAAGTGCTGATGCTTAAGTCAAACCCTACCACCTGCAGAAGAACTGCTGGTTCCTGACAGTTTATTCCCAAACTTCCCATTGGACTTCCCCCCATAGATGTAGTGTGCCGTCCTTCTATAGCCAACTTGAACATGCACTGACATTGTGAGCCCACCACTGCATGCTTTGTCCTAGATCCCGTTGTTGGATCCAATGAACATATAACCACCTGCCATTTAGACGGCCTCTGTGGCACGTACGCTTAACTACCAAATCACTCGATCTCTAACAACAGATTGGGGGCTCTGAACATAAATAAGTCAACGAAGAGGAAAGACAACACAAGAGCCTCTGAAGATGCACATCATCAGCAGCATATATAAAAGGAGCACGTACGAGAGGATCAGCAGCAAGCGAGATATGCAATGGCGAGAGGCGGCGGCGTCAGGACGCAGCTGGCTCCCCTCTGCGCCGTGCTGATGGCTCTCGTGCCGCTCATCCCCTTCGCGGCGGCCGGCGGCGGGTTCGAGTTCGACTACAAGCGGGCGCTGCACAGCAGCCTGCTCTACTTCGAGGCGCAGCGGTCGGGTCACCTGCCCTACAACCAGCGCGTCAAGTGGCGCGGCCACTCGGGCCTCGCCGACGGGCTGCAGCAGGGGGTGGACCTGGTGGGCGGCTACTACGACGCCGGCGACAACGTCAAGTTCGGCCTGCCCATGGCGTTCACCGTCACCATGCTGTCCTGGAGCGCCATCGAGTTCCGGGACGAGCTGATCGCCGCCGGCGAGGAGTGGCGCCACGTGCTGGAGGCCATCAAGTGGGGCACCGACTACCTCGTCAAGGCGCACGCCGAGCCCGACGTGCTGTGGGCCGAGGTCGGCGACGGCGACACCGACCACTACTGCTGGCAGCGGCCCGAGGACATGACCACGTCGAGGCAGGCCTACAAGGTCGACCGCGACAACCCCGGGTCGGACGTCGCCGGCGAGACCGCCGCCGCCATGGCCGCCGCCTCCATCGTCTTCCGCCGCTCGAACCCGCGCTACGCCCGCCTCCTCCTCCGCCACGCCGAGCAGCTGTTCGAGTTCGGGGACAAGCACAGGGGCAAGTACGACGGCAGCATCACCGAGGTGTGGCGCTACTACGCGTCGGTGAGCGGGTACGGCGACGAGATGCTGTGGGCGGCGATGTGGCTGCACCGCGCCACGGGGAGGACGGAGTACCTCGACTACGCCGTGGACATGGCCGACGAGCTCGGCGGCGCCACCTGGGCCATCGGCGAGTTCAGCTGGGACGTCAAGTACGCCGGCCTCCAGATCCTCGCCGCCAAGGTAGGTGACCACCATATATACTCTTGAACTACTCTTGAACACGTTTTGACGTGTTGTTTGCACACACCATGCATGCCGGGCATGCATTTCCACAGCTGCTATTGGAAGGGAGGCACCGGCCGGAGCACCGCCGGACGCTGGAGCGGTACACGGTCAAGGCGGAGCACTACCTCTGCGCGTGCCTCGGCAAGAACGGCGCCGCCGGCAACGTGAACCGCACGGCCGGCGGCATGCTGTTCGTCCGGCGGTGGAACAACATGCAGTATGTGACCAACGCCGCCTTCCTCCTCACCGTCTACGCCCGCTACCTCCTCGCCTCCGCCGGCGCCGGGGAAGAATCGCCGCCGGTGCTCCGGTGCCCCGACGGGGCGGCGCGCGCCGACGAGCTGCTGGCGCTGGCGCGCGCGCAGGCCGACTACGTCCTCGGCGCGAACCCCACCGGCGTGAGCTACATGGTGGGGTACGGCCGGCGGTTCCCGCGGCGGGTGCACCACCGCGCCGCGTCCATCGTGTCGCACGCCGCCGACGGCCGGTTCGTCGGCTGCGTGCAGGGGTACGACGACTGGTTCCGCCGCGCGGGGCCGAACCCGAACGTGGTCGTCGGCGCCATCGTCGGCGGGCCGGACCACCGGGATCGGTTCAGCGACCGCCGCAGCAACTACATGCAGACGGAGGCGTGCACGTACAACACCGCGCCCATGGTTGGCGTCTTCGCGCATCTGCACAGTCAGGCGGAGGCGGCAGAGATGAAATAGAAATATGTATTGGCATGTAATTTGTTGGGTCTTGTAATCTATTGTTTGGATCGGAGGGTTAGCATCATCGAGTAGAGGAGCTTAATTTTTGCAATAGGGATGTGGT
Organism: Paspalum notatum; assembly: GCA_022530915.1. NCBI lineage: Eukaryota > Viridiplantae > Streptophyta > Magnoliopsida > Poales > Poaceae > Paspalum > Paspalum notatum. The sequence goes on from CM039691.1 coordinate 9,834,457, forward strand.
GGTGGTGTAGCATATATATGCACATAGGCAAGCACAGCCGTGCATGTAGAATTTGTTCTGGTCTAGTACGCGCACGTGTAACTCCAGTTTGTCCAAAAGAAAACGAATCTTTTTTTTCAATGGGAAGGGCCAATGCGATAGCGTAACTTTTGCATGGAAAAAAGCAAATCTTTTAACTTTTACTCCCTCTAGTTTCAAAATACTTGATGCTTTGGTTTACCTGCGGTCAACATATCTTAGTTTTAACCATCAATATCTTTTCAAATATTTGAATTCACATTTCGAAATTGGTATCACTCATCTTCAATAGTTGTTTCAAAATATTACACACTTAATATATTTTGAATATATGTACTAGTATTAATTTATTGTTAAAGTGGTGTATTGGTGACCATTTGAAGTCTAAATCGTCTATTATTTTGACACACATTTTACGTCACCTCTCTTTCCACTGTTATATATAAGGACTTCACTAATTAGTGAGATTAATTGCTAATTATTAGGGCATATGCTTACTACATCGCCTTTCGACACCAAAGATGGGTAGTATACTAACATCCCAAGATTGAGGAATGAAAGAAGGGTTCAAATCCATAGATTCATTACACAATTTCATAGGATAGACATATCATTTAATTGCAATACCATTGATGCAAGTTAAGCACACCTTTTATATATCATTTTGGTGGTATTTTCATATGATTTGAGAGCTAAACACTATGATGAAGCCACTTGGTGGCTAACAATTGACCCATTTACAAGTATGTCCTTTGTTTCCATGCTATATTAAAATTCACGTGGAAAATACATGAAATACATTCATGAAGGAATTGCTCATACTATAATCTGATGGTGAAGTCCAAGGAGAATAAAAATGGTTTATAAAGAAGAATTCTACTGGCCCAATATGATTAAAGAAGACCTACTAAGCCCTAAAGGCTCAAGATCCATTAGGGGATGTTTACTGATGAAAATAGATCATGGAAGTCATAAGATCACATCTTGAAAGGATATGTTAGTTTCCATGTACGTATAGGGACCTCTCAGGCTATATCAACATGGCCTCTAGAGAGGGGAGATGTCTCAATTCATTATGCTCTTGAGTTTCAAAGCTAGGGTTAACATCCCAAGGGGAAGTAGAGAGGTTCTTGATGAATAAGCGATGCAAGAGCAAACAAATGTACTCTAGGTCGGCCGACCAAGGGGGGCAGACCTTGGGTTTAGTTCTAAGGATGATTTAGTTCTAAGGATGCAAATGATGAAATTTAGGAACAAGCACCTCAAAGAAATTATCAAAAGTATAAAGATACAATAAATATCATAAATACGACATCAAGCATAACAAAGGCTGAAGGGCCACACACAACGACGGTCCCTTGTGAGGACCGGTCAATGAAGAAGCCTAAAGATTAGGGTCCAATTCAAGTTGAATGGATCAAACAATTCGAGCCCAAATATGAATGACCAGATAGTCATAATGTCTATTTAGTGAAGGAAGATCAAATACAAAGATCCTAGTCAGTTGAACTAACTAGATAGTCTGACCCCCCCCTCCCAATGCAAACATAGCAATTTTTGTAGATGAACATCAAGTTAGCCAAATTTTGCATTGCTTTAAGTGTATGAAGTACAGATGCTCTGAAAAAGTGAAGGCCTAGTCAGATGAAGTTATGGAATAGTCTAAAGACCTCTTCAGTGTACAAATTCAGTGGCTAGTTGAAAAGTACATGAACAAGATTACATGATGTGCACAAGATGCTACGATCAAATTATTTGGTTACTGATAGTTATGTCAATCTTTGTTCAAACAATTAATTGACTCTTAGCAGACTATATAAGCCATCGAACCCGATCATATGAGGTAGGTTGGGGCCGAGAAACATCACTCCAGTGTGGAGACATATTCTTGAGAGCTCTAACTTCACAAAGTGCTTAAGTGCATATCTTGGCATAGCTTAGTACCTGATTACGAGTGCATGCTTAGGCAACTTAGTGCTTTTCTCATAGTTGTGAACAAGGTTAATAGAAAGATTTGCACACATCTTGTTCGGTGAATGCATGCACCATTGTTGTAAGTATAGGGCTTGCAAGTCTTGCGAGACCCTTCAGAGTGTCAAGTGGCCACCACCTTACATGTGGAAGGAAGGGAAGGGAGGCCTTCGATGTTTTGCTCAAAGCTCACCATTACTTTATTGTTGATCTCTATGTGGATTGAGGAAGAGCAGGGATATTGTGACGGGCTATAACGAGGACTAGGGGAAAGTGTGCATGCGTTCTCCATAGTCGATACCTCGTAAAAATAATCGAGTTACTGTCGTCAGGAGTTTGCAATTGTATCTCTCTTTTTAAATTCTGCCCTTACATTCTTGCAATCGTGTGTTTACTTATCTATCTTAGCTTGGTAGGCTATAGATTTTAGGATCGGAACTTAGATTTCAAGTTTTTTTGGTAGAAATAGCAGCATTATCAAAACTTTGGTGCAGAGTTAGATAAACATATTAGGGCATCTTGGTCCACTTTCATTGTGGAATAGTCGCTTTAGACCGTAGCTAGTTTAATTTATTGCCTTTCTTTAGACTAAGTCTCGAAGTGAGCAAAGTGAATAAAGTTATCAGTATCTTATTCTCTATAAACTTTATAGGTGCACTTGGTTAGCTAATGTCTTGAAAGTCGGATCAGATAATTAGGCTCAGATATTAATTAGTGACAATTTAATATTATTCATTTGTAAATTTCCAATCTACTTGTGTTTCCTCAAAAATAAAAATACGGTATATGAACATTCATGGATAAAATGCTAAAATGTTATTCTGTGCTGTTGAAAAGAAGCACAAGTAGACATAAGACTGTGTCCAGCAGATGAATCAAAGTAAAGAATCTACACTGTAGCAATACTGTACGGTGCGGAGTTTGTGAATTTGGTGCCTCTTTGCTCCCTGCTACTGGAATCAGCCTGAGGTATTCTAGCGTCACTGGCTTCCTCTGGTGTCATAACCGTCAGGATAGGGAATTAGGGACTGAGGCCAGGGATGAGGGGCCGTCGTACGTGTTAGTGACCGTTGTTGTGGCCATGGATTGGGTTTGCCACCATGTCCATGGATGTGGGCGATGACCTAGAATGAGGTTGTGTTCGTTTTTCCATACGATAGCTTGCCGCAGATTTAACAAACACCTCGAAGCTTCAGGAAGCTCCGTAAATCCATTATCTAAAAAAAGAAGCTCCGTAAATAAAATCGAACGGCGCGGAGTCCCACAAGAAATTGTAACGATTGCGATAGGATATCTTCACGGGGGAAACGAACGGAGCCTGAGCACTACGAGAGAATTAGACTTTGGTCCTAGGCATTAGTATCGGCCACAGTTGTAGCCGGTACTGATGCCATGAGGCAGATAAGGAGCAAACCTCTGTGAAATCCAACGCTATGTGTGTAAATAATGCTAATATATAGTAATATGTCCTCTGCCACCTCTCAAGCAAGGATGTTTAATTTTTTATGTATGCTACTGAAATGTTCATTTGTTTAACAGTGTGTGGTTGACTATCCAGATAATAATATAAGTTGGGTTATGCACGCAAAGTTTTATTCAAGCAAGTAATGTTCACCGTCTATATACATGCATGCCACTTTGCTGAACCGCCATGTGTACGTGACGTACGTATCTGTACTATGATGTTTCACTAGCAAGACTGTTCGTTAACTTATATACCATATATATGCATACAAGCCTCCTATAAAGTATTATGGCAAAGGCTCAAGAGAAATCATTTAATGTTGTTATAGTTTTCGTCTTCGATGTGGCTGACCTCCAGGACATAATCCCTCATGAGCTTCGTATTGGCATCATCAACCATCTGCAGATAGACACAAAAAGAGTATCAGCAAACAAACAGTGCTGGTTTCTTTTCGATGAAATTATCATGTCTTTGGTCTATTGTTAGAAAGGACCGAATATGAGATCAGAACCAAATAATTTGAAGGGAGAAAAATGGATACGTACTAGATAGTACTGTACTTTTATACTGAGAAAGACAGTGAAAAATATCATAATCAGTTAATATTAAGCAAACCTTGAAGGATAGCTTCTTCAGATTGTCCCACTCGAAGTCATTCTTCACATAAGCAGATCGGACCTGCATTGAAAAGCAAGTGTCAAAGAAAAAAAAAAATCAAAGTTCAGAATACGAACACTCATGTTTGTTGTCAGTGCTTACCTCCAGGATCCTCATAGCTGTTCGATTCCAAGGTGCAACGTACAAGAGATGACGAAATGCTAATTAGTTCTGAATCACACTGATGAACCAAGCTAAATTATGGCAAGGCAGTGCAGTTATATCAAAGTGGGGCTTACCTAGTCCCTTCAGCCTTGGAGACTCGCGTATGAGTTTTTTGCAGAAAATATCAGCGTCGTTCAGGGAGGTGCGGCTGACGAACTCCTTCAGCTCAAAATATGCCTCTCGATTGTAACTCTTTATTATCAATGAATAATATCAAAGGAAAATGGACGAAATTAGTAGTTGTTAGAGTTTCATTACAAGATCAAGTACTGAGGAAAAAGATCAGAACGATTGGTCAGGATATGTCAACACCGTGTAGTCAATCAACTACGTACTGTAATGTGTGCATATCGATATCAAGACTTGGAGCACAGATTCATAGTGCGTATATACCAAGCGAATGTATTCGAGAATAATAATGACTGAAATAGTGCATGGTTGTTCATGTTTTTTAATGTAGCGATATATAGTGCTTCTGCTTTTTTTTCCAGACCTTAAGCTAGCGGATAAAGCTCGATCCTCTGTTTTTCTTTCTCGCTCTCTGCTGTTCATGTCAGTATGTTCAGGGTTCAGACCTACGATTGATGTACCACTAGTTTTCCATAGAGTACAACTAGACAGTATTAATAATTAGAGATATAAAACCATCTCACAATATTGAACAACTTAATTAAAGTGAGTTCACTGAAAGTAAAAAAAAAAAAAGGAGCATGCAGGAAGAAAAGCAGCAGAACACATATGACTCAATCTTAGCCCCCGTCAGATTGGCGCTGGAGGTCAGCGTACCAAATGGACGGTTGGCAGTGAAGTGAGAGTTTGCATTTGCCCGCGTGCTTACAAATTAAAGTAATTATTCCGTGCTTATTATTTATTAAGGATAAGGATAACAGGGCAATAAGAAGAAGCTGGAAACCTCAAGCTGTGCGAGCACAATCCTGACCGCGACGTAGTTGAAGAAGTGCTGGAGATTGGTCGCCGCCTTACTCTCCGGCGAAGCTTCTCCAAAGCCTGAATTCGTTTGTTATTTATCATCAGACGTCATACATGTCGTGAAAAAGGGCTTTAAATTTTGCACGGAGCAGCGCGGGTAAACTTGGATCAGCAGCAGGCTACGTTCTCCGGCAGACACCAACCAGCAAATAAATACTAAAGGAGTACGACAAATTAAAATTAGCACGTAGACGGATGGATGGAGGCAAACAATGATTACCGGGAACATACATCTTGCTGCACCTCGCCGGCGGCACGGCCACGGAGCTCCCGAGCCGCCGCCGCCGCCGCCGGTGATCCGTGGTCCAGAACGCCTGGTGCACGGGGACGGCGCACGGACGACGGGCCGCCCCAACCCCGGCGGCGCCCTGCGGCGACGGAAGGACGACACTGCACTCCATGACTAGCAGAACTGCAGAAAGCGCAAAGATTGCAACCTGGAGCTGCCGGAATGCCAGATAGCTAGGCCCCGATAAAAAGCGCGCGCGGGAAAAGGGCGCCGGATATTTAAAGCCCACCGGCCTGTACCACAGGCAAGGGATAAAAATGCTTCAGTGCAAAAAAAACAATTTTTCAAAAAAGAAAACTTTTTACCGTAAAAGAAGTCCTTTTCAAAAAAAAAAGTCGGTGCGTAAAGAGATCTTAACCGGCCAAAGGGCATTCTGGGTACTTCAGAGCTGGAGATATTCCCGTGTGTATGTTTCCGTTGCTGCACGTCGCGCTCCCGTTCAATATTCAGATATACGTTTGTTACAGAAATCTAAACTGATAAAGTTCCAGTTTAATTAAAGGATGTATCGCCACGTCAAGTGACTGAAGGACTGCATTCCCATCGGTCACATATTTGGACCACCGGTGGTTGCACACTTGGTGGCTGATTAAAAACCAGACATGGAGTATCACACTGGTTAATAACGGGTTCCGCAGCAGATGAGTCTGAGACCCATTAATTATTGATTGATCCAAACAACATAACATGTGAAGGGAATTTCGGGAAAGTGCATATAATAGAATAACTAACATCGTTACAGAAATAAGCAAAAGAGATTACAGTAGACGTCTGTAAAAAAGGATCTGGTAGCGCAATAATGCCTGGACCAGAGGGACGCTGAATCAATCCTACAGCACTAATGTGAGTGGAGAATACAGAAATCTGCATTTCCTTCTATTAGCAATGATTTGTTATTTATTCACAAGCCTATGGTTTATTCACAAGCCTATGGACACCATGTTTCAGTAATTGTCCAGTCAATCTTGAACGGGCAGCGATCAGAACTCGAAAGGAAGCTGTTGGTTCATCACTCACTGGTCGTTCTCACCATGTTCTTAGATCTGAATACCCGTCCCTGATCAGGCATCATTAGGTGGTGGCGGCGGCGGTCCTCGATTCGGAATCCGGCGGCCACCAGAGGCTGCTCCAGCAGATGTATTTTTGGACCCAGCTTCGAATGCAGATTTCCATTCCTCGCTGGAGTGCCCAACATCTCTCGGGCTACTACTCCCTGCAAGACATTGTTGGTGATAGGTATAACAAAGATTTGCTGTCCAGAATTCGGATATTGTGAAAAGGAAAGCCACACATGGGTTGTATAAAACGAGGCCATTGGCTAGAACACAATTCAAGCACTAAATAGGGGAGAATTGCTTGTCATTTCATTAAGGTAGAAAAGAACAACATAGGGAGGCCAGAACCTAACCACCAAACTCTAGTTTACAAAAGCACCACATATACAAAGAACACGACCAAAATAGGACAGCTCAAGCGTCCAACCTTAGCGACCAGACGAGTATCATGCAAGTCACAAGTAGCAGTCCTAAAATAATGATGCTAATTCATAAAGGGAAGTGACTTACCTGATCCAACAGAATCGGCTGACCGACTATCATGGATGCTGAGAAAGCGAGTGACCTTGGAAAGAAGGGATGACTGCATCTGGAATTTTTCACGCTTGCGCTTCATATTATGGTCCTCCTGGATTAACTCATCAATCTTGGCGATGGTTTGAGTGCTAACCATAGAAGAGAACTATTAGTTGCTTTTTTTAGATAATCTTGGTGATGCGCAAATGACACAGAAATATCACGCAAAGCACATGTAATAAGTTCTCCCCTAAAAATAACATATTAGCAATGAAACACCTAAGTATACTGAAATACTTGGTAGAAAATCAACCTTATGGAAGTATACAACTGATTAAGCATATCTTCCTTCGCTTTCTCTACTTGGCAAAGAACCACAGCCTGCTCAACTGGATTAGTAAGACTTGGAATGTCGTGAAAAAATAATCATGAAAGCCTAAAAAGATTAAGGTCTTAACTTGGGGACATTTGCTGCAAGACTGCTGAGGACTGCTTCCACATATCCACGGACCTCCTGGGATATCCACCTAAGCTCTTCTTCAGGGTTCACAGGTTTCTTAAGCATTGTGTCCTGGAAGCATAGTATGCGCATGAATAGAACACCTTTTATAAGAATGAAGAGCAAATACCATATAGTTCATCCTTTGATGCTGTAGAGGAAGGGTTCCATTCCAAAAATCTTGGTGGCAAGGTATTCTCAAATGGTGGAAATGAAAAAGGCAGAACCAAATGAAAGTATTACAACTACTTTTGATGAAATACGCATGTATGATCTTGCAACATACTAGAGAAGCATCTGAATGGCTTTGCTTCATTGGCACGCCACCTTCTGAACCATTTGGTTTCTTTGCAGAAAGCCCTTTTGGGTCAGCAATACTTTTAATCTTGGTGACCCATTCAGTTTTATCACTCATACTTTCAGCCTTTAGTATAACAGCATTGTGAGCTGCCACAGTAATTAATAAATAATAAGTGAGCACTAGGAAAAGAAACATCAAAGATATTGCGAGTTAAAAGTTAGGACTTAACTTGTTATCAATTAAAAATAGATGAAGTACCTTTCAAAACATTTTTATAAGCAATCTTGTGAGTAATCTTGAACATAAGACTTGAATCTTTTCCAAGATCTAGCATCTTTGCCCTTTTGGAATCCTTGGAACTTCTTGGAGGATCTTCATCATCAAGAACCTCTTCAAGAGTACAATCCTGCAAGTTGCAATAAAAATCTAGTGCAACGGATAGACAGTGCTACCCAACAATAAAACTACATGGTGACACTAGGAGTAATAGGATTCCTCAAACAAGTTCAAATTATGTATGCCAATATAATTATAGTTGCATTTATATGTCCTGTTCGATCAGATCCAGTTAGTTCACCCCATCTCTATTAATAAGTTCAAATTATGTATGCCAATATAATTATAGTTGCATTTGTGTGTCCTAAATTCAAGTTTAATAAAAAAAGAAAAACATTATTCAAACAAATAAAGAATTACTAAGCTAATAGCAAAAATCTGCCCGTCTATTCAAAAATCTGCCTTTTCTGACTACTCTAATAGAAAAAGGTATGTCATCTTATATATCTAAATAGGAGAGTGAACGCGCTTGTAGCGTGGTGGTCAGTTCGTGGTTGTACGAATGACTGGTCAGGAGTTCGACTCCTGGCTCACACTAGTACCTGGGATTTTCCTGGGTTTTCTCCAGCCTCAAGCATAGATGTGCCACAATGGTCAGAGTAACGTGCCCGTCAACGTCCAGAGCTGCTTTGGGTATCTCTGAGCTGCGTGTGTGTTTCCTTAGGTATAGGTTGTAGATCTAGGGTGCGTGAGTTTAGCGGGGTTAGTGTGTGAGTTCAGATACTACAACTTGTTCTTGAAGATTGAGGCATTCAAAAAAATAAATAAATAGAAGAACCCTACTGCCTATTTCTTTTAATATGCATAATGCCACGTCATCATCCACATCACCGTCCACTAAGACCTCCATTTAAACATTACATTGATCTTCTATGGCTTTATGCCTGCAATGTCTTTCCGTGGTGTATGTGTGGTTTCTGCAGCAATGCGTGGACGGATATTTTCTTTTATAATGTTAGTATTTTATCTACTATTTTTCAATCTATGAATCATATTATATTTAATGTTATAAAATTCCAGCAGCAACGCGCTGGGTCTCATCTAGTTCATTAAGATGCAATGTCAGACTGTCAGCTAAACACTGTTAAAGCTAAACTTAACAAAATATCCTTTTGCATGCAGTACCACGAGAAACATATTACACCAAAATATATCTGAATGGACAAATAGCAATTAGAAGAATCACAAAAAAACACTAAGAACTTTTAGCTATATATACCTCCAAATTTATGACACCCCGAAAATGTCTCTCCTCCTGTTTCTTGGTGTATCCAAGCTAAGCATAAAAGAAAATTTAGAGCCACCATAAATGGTAAAACGGAATAGATGAGTAGCTAATGCTGACATAACCAACCTTTCCACTTTTCTCATTTAGAACAAACCATCGCTTGCTCCAGTCATTTGCTTTTGCACTTTTTTTGAACAGAAATCCTTTGACAGAGAAACATGCACTCAATATATAACATTTCCAACGAAAAAACTATAAACACAAAAAAGGATCTGTTTGAATGCAAACTATTTTTGTAATTCGATAAAGTATACTTTTTATGTAGAATAAATTGATTTTAGAAATCCATGAAGTGTTTGGGTGTAACAAACCTCATTGTTTTGAAAACCTCATTAAAAAATGGCCTATTCTATTTTCTGTAGATAGCTCTCTTTATCTATTTTACTATGGAAAAGTATATTTTATCTCCCCTTAGTTACTCCATTTCCCATCTTAACCCTAAACTCTAAAACCATTTTAGATTTGAACATTAGGTATCAGTACGTACTATTAGTTTTTCACCCCATGACTGGTTTTGGCGGTTTTTACATGGCCTCCATGCTAAGGGCATGTACAATGCTATGGTGCCTAGAGAAAAAAAGCTAATTATCTTCATAAGCAACTTTTCTCACAATGGAAGCACCCTGTGTTTATGGGTGCTTCAAGTTTGTTATGGCTTAGCCTCCTGGTAAAACACTTCATTCCTACAGTGGTGCAGCCGGTTCTTACGATGGAAACAACCGGTGCTACGTACTGTGGATAGGAATGTAATTATGCATGCATGCCTGCGGAATTAATGGAATCGTTGCAACTGCCGCGCGGAAGCCTCGCCTGGGAGCGCCGCGGATAAAAAATGGCGACAACTTTGGACGAAGCATCGACGCCAAACTAAGCAACCGCTCCTTCCGCTAAACACCGATCCCACTGGGGTTTGGAGAAAAAAACCGGATTTTTTTCTTTTAAGCACCGGTGATAAGCACCGCATTGTACGTGCTCTAAGGCTGACAAGGCAGGTGATTTTTGGATCTTAAGAAGAAAAATATCCAAACATCTCCAAAATTTGAGAATAAATCTTGGGCATTTTTTCTATTAAAAGGAATCCCACAAAAATAAATAGATCTCAAGAAGTGAGTTCTAAAATCTATGCATAAAAAATTTAATACATCTAAAATAAAAAAAGGTTCCTAGCATACGCACAATAGAGATACAACTAAATTTTTAGACCTCCACAATCATCGGGGAGATAGTGGATAATATTCGTGTCATTTATGACACGGCCCATATGAATTTATTTAGAATGTTCTTGAACTATTTATCTTTTGACTTTCTGACTGAATTGCACCCCGGGTCCAATTTGTCCTGCATTCCCATTCAGGTCTGTGATCCATATCCATGACCTTTTCTCTCACCTAAGCCGCCATCCAAATGGAGCCACGCGGGCTAATTTCGCCTACGTGAAAATGCCACGTGGCCAGGCTGGCTACTACCGCCGCCCTGCTTTGCCCCGCCCGCAGCCCACGCCAGTGGCCGCCACACCATGGCCACCCAGCGCACTTGCTTGGCCGCACGGGCGTCTGGGCCATGCCCACCCGCGCGTGCTTGCCCTGACGGCGACACCCGCGGCGGCAGCCCACACTGGCAGCCTCGCTCCCACCCATGCGGCCTCGCTCCCGCCCATGCATGGCGGCAGCACTTCCTATAGCGGTGCCGCCCGGGCCGACGGCCTCACTAGCTCTCGGCCGAGCCGGCGCCCTGACCCACACCGGCTGCTGCGCTCCCGCTTGCGCTGTGCATAGCGGAGGCGGTTGGCTTCGCCGGGCCTTATGGCGGCTGTGGGCAGCGCAGTGCACGACGGCCGCGCTGCCGAAGTCGACGCCATCCACGACATCCTCCACTTGGGCCAGGCACCGACCACTAGCTCTAGCGGGTGCGCCTTCGGCGTTCACAAATGTCAGGGATGGGGTCTTGGCGGCCAGGGCGCGGAGGCCAGCGCAGCCAAGCTAGCGTGCTCGGGCGGCCATGGCGCGAAGGCCGACGCAGAGGCTGGCAGGGCCGGGCAATGTGGAGACCGACGTGGTGGGTCAGGCACGCGCGGGCAGACATGGCCCAGACGCCGGCGCGGCCAAGCGAGCGCGCTTGGCGGCCATGGTGCGGCGCGGCAAGAGCGTGCGGGTGGGCATGGCGCGGCCAAGCGAGGGCGGTCGGGAGACCATGGCACGGAGGTGAGCGCGGCGGTGCAGGCACGCCCAGGAGGGCATGGGCCGGACGCTGGCACGGCCATGGCATGGAGGCCGCCGGCATGGGTTGCTGCTGCGGGCATGGCGAAGCAAGGCGCAGCGGTAGAAGCCATACGTAGGTGAAATTAGCGTGTGTGGCTCTGTTTGGGTGGCGGCTTAGTAAGGAGAAAAGATGATGGATCTGGATGGACACTTTAGAAAATCATGGGCGTAGATGGAGACGCGGGATAAGTTTAAGGACCTGGTGTGCAATTCACTCTTATCTTTTCTTATTTATGAAACCTTCTATTTGAAGTTTCTATGACATGTTTGTTGAGATTTAGTTGTTCTTTGTGGTTTCTTGTATCCCACGTCTCCAAGACTTTTTACGGTGTTTAGTACTTTGTTTCTCATTGAATTCAAAAATCGTATGACATGTCAACCTTAGCATAGGGAGCACGTGTGAAAACCACCAAAACCAGCTTAGGGTGTGTTAAAAGTTGAATGACATTGATAGTAGAGCTGGCAAATTTAGATGGTTTCGGAGTTCGAGGTTAAATTAGATAAATGAAGAGTTAAGTATAAAAAATTAGACTTTTTTTTCTAATTTATATGTACATAGATAACAAGATTAAAGATGATAAATGTACAATTGTAGAATGTTCGTACCAGCAATAATTTCTCCTGCAGGGCCTAAAACTTGTATATTTGATGCATGTTTAATCTCGCCTTGATGTGAATTGTTTTGTGGGCTTGTATCCTGAAAAATGAAATATGCCAATTTCACAATGATATATGCAATAGCGTGGTGTATTTGAATATATACGTCAAAAAACAGGTCAAAAATAACCATTCAAAAGATAAAATTACCCAAGTGCCAAAAAATAGAATGATATAAAAGTAGGCACAATGTACAATACAAAGTAGCATACTCTCTTTTGGTCTGGATCTTGACCCTTTCTTGTAGGTCGATTCTTCAACTCGTCCTCTTGACGTTGCCTTTCCATTCTAGATTTTAATAGTTAACCATTAGACAACAAAATAAATTGATGCACGCAATTATTAAGAATAATGTACACAATGGGTGCAAACCCATATGAGAATACATTTATCAATGCAAATGAAATTGGACAAGACCATTCACGAGTGGACACTATGATGGCACATGATTCTTATGAATTAAAGAGAACTTGACTATCTTGAATTTACAATAATACAACATTTGGCAGTTCAATAATGTAAACACATTTTTTATGGCTCTTTGAACTACTCCAAATTCCATAGGCACATCTGTCAGAAAATATCCTAGCCATAAGTGCAGAAGAAATTATATGTACATTAATTGAGGGGGTGTTTAGTTTGAGGATCCACCTGATCATGAGTCCATTCCACAAAATTGGTGGGATGACCCTATTCCTCTTACATATATTAATCATTAGCGTGTGACCAATGTTTTAAACAGTGGGCTGTGCCATTTAGCGGCATCCCCCTTGAAAATATATAAGAAGCTATGGCGGGATATAGCGGAAGCAATTTCATTTAGCAATTTCATGAAAGGCCTAATTTTTTTTCAATTAAACATGGGTCTTAAAAAACTATTAACACAAATATGTAACAAAATTATCTACGATTATAAAATAGCATGTCTCTAGTCCACTACTTTATAGAAAATCTATCAAAGAGCATACTCATGACTGAATAAACATTTTTTGTCCATAAACATCTAACAATCAACAACTTAAAATAAGTTAATGATTCATTACAATATTCATTAACATAAAGACACAATAGATTGAACATACATTCTAGTTATCTAGAGCAAAAGAATAAATATTTGCCTTAGCAAGGATTAATGATGCTAAATACATTTCGTGTCTAAGCTAAATAACGGTGTTTGGCGGAGCTAAAGCATCATTAGCGGCCATAGAAGAATAGTTAGCAATAGCTTAGCATCAGGTCATCCAATAATGCTATAGCCTATAGCCCGTTATTTAGAACCATGCTTGTGACAAATGAGGTGATAATGAATCAACCCATTCTATCTTACAAACCAAAAAAAGTGAGTGAGAAGATGATGCAGCACCTCATTCCCCAAGGCAAGCACCTCATAAGTATGTTTGTAGCCTTTGTAGTACTATTGATTACGCCAGATTAGCATATGATCTTAATTAGGTTAGATTACAGGATTTTTAATCCTTTCATATATGTATACTCACTGTTGTATAAGTACACCCAACAGCAATAGAGAATTCATATTCTGCCTATCTTCTCTCAACATCAATAAAATATAGAACACGGAAAATAAAAAAAACTGATACATGAAAATAGATGCCCTAAGTTTGAAAGGGGGTACCTATGAAATAACTATAAAATGAAGGAGAAAATCAATAAGTATTCTACAAAGCAAAATCATCTAACCTTCTCTGCACTAAGCGAATAAAATGTTGGGGAGGTACGAATGCCCTCTCCATATCAACTAGTGCAGCGACCATCTTTTTTGCCTCAGTCTTGAAACCCTCTAAAGCCGCGGATGCAATTGCAACTACCTTGTGGAAACAAAGGAAATACAAATGGTTACTGACCAAATTAATAAAATTTTTGCCTTTTTAACATGCTTAAGAATTATACCTCCCGCTTAAATGCAGGGTATCTACCAAGCCCTGGAGTTGCATTTGCTGCAGCTGATACTATGTCTAGCAATACACGATGTACCTGATAACAATAATTCCAGAGAAAAATATTTAAACAGTAACAATGTGATGAGAATGCTAATTCTGTGACAGAAGTGACTACAACTTTAGTCTAGCAGGAAAGGCCGGGTCTCTGATCAGTTCATGAAGTAAAATAACAAAATATCATATACAGGAAAATATTGGCAATTTAAGTGAGCTTGTGGAAACAGGAACGACAGAAATTGATATTTTTGATCCCAGACTTTATATGCATTACACAAGTATCTTTTGATCTTAACAAAACATAAGACTCAATGCAAACTTTTCAAAACGTAGAATGCAATATAAATATAACTGACAAGAAAATACATATTTGCATGGTACATGTAGATGAAACCTTGTAGAGCACTAACAACTGATGAGACTATAAATTTTTCCAGGCATTGATAACTAGTCCATGGCAGACGAAGGCTAAAGGAACTCAAATATAACCTCATCCACAAGGAGTATTGCTGGTTCCTTCGCTAGCTCTAGAAGCCCTTTTATGAGAGACCTTAAGCCTTTCTCTGGTGATATCAGATATGGCTGATAACCATCAGCCTCCAGAACAATCTAATACAAATAAAATAATGTTGTAACCAAAAATTGAACAAGGTCAAGAAGTGTCTTTATTAATTTCTGTCTATTTGCAATTAAATTACCCTTTTGACATTTTTCATATCAAAATGCTTGTCCAGAGGTAGTTGTTTGATCCTCGTTGGAAACTTTCCCTCAAAACTTGCGACAACTTTCCAACCTGCACCCTGCATAAACATTAAAATTTCAACGATGATTAAATCCCAATAGGTCATGACAGGGACAAAATTTCAGAGAAGGGCAAAATGTACACTTCAAGGGTATACTGGTATTTCCAGTATTAACGGTACTACAGTTACAACAAAGATGGCTTTACACATTTCGGATAGAATGAGCTTTATATAAAAATCAAACACAGAAACCAAGTCTACAAAATTGGATTTGTCATAATGCAATCAATCACTGTTCATTAAGATCGTCCTCATTCACTCAAACAAATTAAGCAAAGGTGCAATATATATACAGAACAGCGAGGTAGAAAACTTCTACAAAGTGCTCAATACATTATATAATTGTAGGTAGATCCAAAACAAGGAGATGGTCCAGCCAGGAGGGTTCTGATGAAGAAATACTGCACAGGGAAACTGATTTTTTGAAGTTTCTAATATCCTTTACTTTTGATCTAACCTAAACATCAGATGATGAATAAATCTAAGAGATATAGTCCACGAGGGTGTGCATTAGACTCACTAACCTCACCCCCAGCAATATGTTCAAGAAACTTATCCTCAAATTCTCGGCAAAGTCCTAAAGCAATTGCCTTGGTACCTTCAGAACCTTGGACCATCTGTTCCCCAAGCTTTGCTAATTCCTCTTGGACAATTTGAGACTTCCCTTGAAGACTGCAGTTACATGAAACAGGAAACTATAATAGATTCCAGCGTACCGGTACCACTACAAAATTAAAGTTATCCAAACAGGACAGGGCAAGTTTTTACCCATTCAGGAGATTTGGCAGCCTAACTTTTATCCGTGTCCTAATCTGCTTAGCAAGTGAATCGATTAAAGCTACTCGACCAAGCTTGCTTTGGGGAGCTCCACCAAGTATAGATATAAGGCTTTTAACTTCTGCTTGTGAAGAAGCTTCTGGTGAGGTTTCAGAATTTACTTCTGATTGAGCAGAAGCAGTAGGAACAGAATGCCCAACTGTAGCTACCCACTGAATGTCTGCTGTGGTTCTTGGACCTTGGTTTACAAGCAAGGCCTGAACAGCCCCCAGGGCTTTTTGTTCTCCAGCAGCCTGATCAATTTTGCTTAAGACACCAATGGTTCTAGTACCTAGTAAACAAACACATTAATATTGGCTTTCGTCCACCATAAAAGTATATAACTTGAAAGATATGCAAGAATTGAAAGCGTAATGCAGTAGGAGTCCAATTTTTGTGCAACCAATCATACACACCTTCTGAATCCAATTCCCTGGCCATCCTTAGAGCTCTAGAAGATGCCACATCAGGTGCTTGTAGAGCCGGAATGATAACTAGCAAAATTGCATCGTTGCGTGCAGCATAGCTGCCAACCTGGACGTGATTGCAAGTTTCAAACCATATATGGCAAAAGAGAGGAGATATACTTTCTTACTTGTTAGTTTTGCAATTTCAACAATAGCTCTGGACGACTTGGAAATTTATGGCAGTATTTCTAAGTGTAACCACATCATTTCGTAAGTAACCAGCTATGGTTCAAATAGGTCAAATACAGTAGTAAATTAGTACGCACCATTGATTCATCCATGCTGCGCTGATCAATGCCCGGTAAGTCAATTAATTTTAGTGGGGGAGCTGAAATAGAAGTGTTTATGAGAAGTGAATACACAAAATATGTTTACTGCAACCCAAATTTGAAGAGATTTTGTGTAATCTATCAAAACTTGAGGTTGGCAAAAACATCTTAGCTTTTTGGTCTCAAACCATGCATGCCCTTGGTAAGGATCAGAACAAGAAAAGGGTTGCAGTAAAGGATGTAACTACAGTACACCTATGTAGGGACTGTTTTTCTCATTAAAAACCTACAAATGACAATTTTATCCATTTTAAATGTTAACCATATTGAAGAGAGCACTCCGGAATCAAAGTAACAAATTTAGAACGTGCAGTCGAGCCTTTAAGTAGCCAAATGTGAAAGACACTATCAACAGGATTCCTCTCTCTCTTATATGACCCCTGCTACATACCATTCTCTTCAATCCATTGAATTAAACGGTGAAGTTGCTCAGGCAATCAAAAGAAAAGAAAATAATATGGAGTATGTTCTCAACAAATGTTCACCACATATGAAAAAAAAAAGTGTAAGGATAATGGAATAGCAAACCAACCTGTGCTGGTGCACAGCTTCACATTGATCTCATCCGACCGCCCCTTACCAGAAGTAGCGGCCTTACTCAGCCTGTCCTGCAACGAGTGCCTGAGGGAACCTGTAGTACGTGCCACAGTCATTCAGATATATTCACTACAACAAACAAATGCATGCATGGATGATGCATCCAAATCCGGCCATATCCTCTGCCTCTCGAAGTACAAGAATTAACTTTCTAGACATGCAGAGGAGAAACAACTCACTTGCGGAAACCTGCTGTGACTTGCTGTCGATCTGCAGAACGATGGCCTTGCTGCTGAGTGATTCGTCCCGCTGCAGCTCAACAGAGATCGGGGCCCTGGTCGCGCCATTCTCCCCGGTAGGCTGCAATCACACAAGCATGTATGTACCATTTACGCAAGATTCTGGTCAGCATATATGGGCAACAGCAACTAGAAGCAAATCACCAATATCAGGTAAATTTTGATCCCCCGGTGCACCGTTCAGTAGTGTAACGGATATCTAGTCCAGGACCACAATCATTTAATTTGGGAATATAACCAAACTGGAATGAAACAGAAATTATCACAGAATACTGCAGATCGATGTTGCGGAATTTAGAGGAAGTGCATGTGGAACAAGAATGATACGTACATATATAGAACGCAGAAAATTGGGCAAAACGGTTATCATAGGGAAGAAATATCGTAGTACAACAACTCACGAGCACGGGATGGCCGATCAAGCCGTTGAGCACCGCCGATTTGCCGGCGCCCTGCAGTACAGGAACGGAAATGGCATCGATCAGACCCCGGGACCAGGAGCGAGCCGCGATCCCCGGCAAGGCGCTGGAGGCGCGGCCGGCCAGCCGCACGGGAGGGATCGGAGGAAGGAAGGAAGGAAGGAAGGAAGGACAGAGCTAGGTCAGAGAGTGTGTACGCACGACGTTGCCGATGGCGACGGCGGTGAGGAACGACGACGCGCGTCGGCTGGTGGGGCGGTCGGCGGAGGAGGGGTCGTCGTCGGCGAGCAGCGCGGCGCCCTTCAGCGTGGCGTCGGCCAGCTCCGCGAGCTCCTCCATCGCGTCCATATATATCGATCTCTAGCTGATCGTTGACGACGATCGACCAGTTGGATCTAGGCTTTAGGGTTCCCGGCCGGCCAGCTGCGACGGCGAGCTTGAGGCAGGCACAACGAAGGGATCTGGGTGGGTGGGTGGGTGGGTGGGTTTCAAATGGTGCGGCACCCGGCGCCTGGTGGGTGGGCAGGGCAGGAACAGGAAGTGGGAGCGAGCGAGCGATCCGCCTCCGCCCAGCCCGGGTGAGGTGAGGAGCAAGCAACTGCCTCAACCCCGGCCGGGGATCGCCAGGCCACGTGTCGCGACGGCTGGGCTTCAATTTGCATATTCGCGCGCACGTCTCGGAGCGGAGCCTTTCAAAATCCCTGCCCTTCTTACTGTACTGCGTGATATCCCGTGCATTGCTGCGGATATTTTTAAACTATTTTAAAGTGAAATTTAAAAATAGAAATATCGATATGATTACATACTTAACATTCTCATGTTGGTTGAGAGATCAACTCTTAAATGATTGATCGATCATGTTTCGTTAATATAGGGATTTTGTACGATGCTACTCACATAAACTAATAATTGCATGCATGGACGTGATCAACCACAGAAAATCGATGGATGGATTTCTAGTGGATGATGACATGACTCTTTAACTTAATGGTCTCTAGATGATGTAGACACCTTGCATGGTGAGAGAAATAGAGTTAATTAATGAATGTTAGTGGGCTTCACTTATATAGGTTACATAGAGCATGCATGGACGTGATCAGCCACAGAAAATCGATGGATGGGTTTCTAGTGGATGATGACATGACTCTTTAACTTAGTGGCCTCTAGATGATGTGGACACCTTGCATGGTGAGAGAAATAGAGTTAATGAATGTTAGTGAACTTCATTTATATAGGTTATATAGATTCGTAATTTCATACGTATATGTATACACTCTACCGGGATGTGAAATCGGCAGTTACAATTGCACATATACACCCACAAGCGTACAGTAGTCTGTTAGAATAGTGTCATAAGCGACCCGGACTAGCAAATCTTTTATTTTTTTCCTTGTTCCACTACACGTCCAAATTATTGTATACTTGCATGTTACTATTGTTTAGGAAATTACGATATGAGTTATGCACATCAATTCATAACTTATGCACATAAGTTATCGTAGTAAGATTATTTGTAGAAAGTTATACTGAATAAATTAAGATTATGAGTTATGTGCATCAATTCATAACTTAAGATCATAAGTCATACTGAATAAGTTAATAATACATTTTTTGAGAACTTCTTCTTAACTTATTGTCGAAACTTTTATCATACTTTTTGATATAATTTTATATATATGTGGAACACAAATTATGATCATAACCTTTTTGGTATACCTTTAGATATATGTGGAACAAAAATTATGATCATATTTTTTGGTATAATTCTAGATATACGTGGAACAAAAGTTATGTTCATAACTTTTTGGTATAATTCTAGATATACGTGGAACAAAAGTTATGATCATAATTTTTTGGTATAATTTAGCCAGTTATGTTACGCTATAGCTCACTATTTCTCATTTTTAGAACAGCGGGGCTAAACCCTTTATCCCGCTATTTTTAGCACCCTTAGCCCGCCATTTAATTAAAACATTGATAAAGTGTAATGGTAAATATGAGTCCTAATACATTTTTCAGTGCAACCCATTTATTTGCACAATTATTGAGATGTAAAAGCATTTCAATCATTAGGATAGTTCAATTATATATTTGTCACAATCTCATAGTATTAATATTATAGATGTAACATCTTAAATTATGACAAATTCGTAGATTTCATGCTGCATGTGAGGCTTCACGTCTCCTTAATGATGATCAAGAATGTTCTAATGCTTTAAATGAGATGTCGTTCAATGGATCGTTCATTCCTAGTTATTTGTCACAATTTTGCTCTTTTGTGAGGTAAAAAGAAAATCCTAGAAGACTTTCTTTTATCAGCGTGTAAAAAAAATTGAATGTCCACCATATCGATTGAAAAGATGTACCTTTCATCTTACATTCAGACTGAATTGGATAAATCGCTAACAGATACAGGATATTGTTTATTCCGTTTTAGTTTACTCTGCCAGATGAGATACTGTAGTATTTATAAAAAGATGGTCTTCTACTTCGTAAGTTTAATTATGATATATCAATTATAACTATCACTTCAAAACACAATCTTTCAAGGCTAAACAACAAAAAAATGTGGTTGATGTTATTCATGCTTGTACGATTGCCTTTTTTAATTTCTTGTGGACCGTTTTTCATAATTATGTAAGAAGCCAATGGAAAACTGCATTATCAGTCATATCATCTGGAATAGCTAACCTACTGCCACTAGGGTGTGTCGAACCCCACATTCCATTTTTAAAATTTCTTTGGATATTGCACGTGGTTCCATGTGTATTCTAAAGAAAATACCCACATCACATTGCTTATTCAAAAAACTTCTTTTATTGTATGGGACGAGGTACCTATTAATCATAGGTATTATTTTGAGGCATTTCATCACACTCTTTGAGATATATTTTAGAAAACAAACCAAAATTTAGAAAACAACCAATTTGGAGATATGACTATAATTCTTGGTGGTAATTTTTTGATAAACACTTATTGTGATACCAAATTCAATGCATTAATAATTCGTTTTTATGCAATGTACACTTTTGCAGCTAAATGAAAATTGAGACTTAAGTAGAGAAATCTTTCGGCCTTAGATAGAGAGGAGCAAAGTAATGTTGCTAGATAGCTTCTGAGGTTTCACTACCAAATGAGAAAAACAACTTATTTAGGAACTAACGGTTAATGTTAGTATGTATACCGACTAACAATTTATCGTAAAATATAATATTAGCGACTGATGATTTGTGGGCTATCTTTAGCGACAATAGCGTGTTGGTACTAACGACTAACCATTAACCGGCCGTTTGGTTCAGTCAATGCAATTGCAGTAATCAAATATGTATCCATATCTCATTGATTTCACACAGCTATACTTAAAACACATGACTGAAAAAGAGTCATCAGCTACCATCATTTTTTCACTACATACTCCCTCCATCCCATAAAGAGTGTCACCCTCGAAGATTTCAGTGTATTGCCTTCAATGCTTCGTCTTATTCAAAAAAAATTATAAATATTATTATTTTTTATGATTACATTGTAACCTTAATTACTTTTATATAATTTATTTTTTTATTTTTGAATTAAATTTTTAAATAAAACGAGTGCCGGAACGTGCACTGAAATCAAGGTGGGCGACACTCTTTATGGGATGGAGGGAGTATATAGCATCATGTCAGCAAACCTGGTTAGCATAATGCAAAGCGAGAGGTTGTTCAAAGAATTTCAGTACCAATTCATATGCTTGATATTTGAGACTATCTTTGTAGAAATTTTGCTAATCTGTTTTGCTGAATACTTATTGACTGGGCATATATTTATAGGAAATTTGTTGGTTCTGTTACCAATTACAATTCTCATGTGGTTGCAACCAGAAGTTGACTGGCCTAAGGTGGCAGAAGAATTTGTTATGTCCTTGGGTTTGCAATTTAATCCTTATGTTACTCAGGTGATCTATATTCTTTTGAATTTTGATCTTTTCTTTGTTTTGGCATTTGGTTGTTTCTCATTTTCTTATCCAGCCTCCAAGATTCCTGCACAATAAGGGAGAGTTCTTAAATTCTAGAGTGATCATAACCATCACAATTGTTTGTTCCAATGCATTTTGGTCCTTTTTATAGATTGAGCCTCATGACTGCATATCAAAATCTTGTAACTAATTTGTTGAGATTGAGATTCTAGAATGAGCCTTTTGAGGATGTGTTTCATACCAAACACAACCAAGTGGTTTTGTCGTAGTTACATGTTTCTGTGTTACATTGTTTATGCTGGTGTGAATTTGATTGCTGCAAATAATATTAAGTTCATGTTTACAGTTTGCATTTTTATGAACATAAATGTTTTATGTTTCTGTTTATAGGTTCAGTTATTGACTCTAGATGTAGTATACAAAATATGAGATGACAAATCCCACTATTGTTTTTGAAACTTGCACAGGAATTGGAATTAGAGGCTTGAAAAATAGCCTAGGTAAGAAAAAATCCTTCTCGATTAGCAAATAGCAAGAAAAAGTATATTTCTTTAATTTCAGTATTTTCTACTAATATCCCTTTCTTCCACAAGGAGCTGTCAGCTATTTATATTACTCCTGGGATATGCAAAATTGAAAAAAAAATCTCAAGCCCTCCTCCGAGTGATATGAAGAGCATAGTTTCTTCATCTTTGTGTTCTCATGTCAGTCAATGTCCATTGTAGAATTGAGACAAGCACAGCTACAGTCTAGAGATCGGAGAGGACACCACTTCAACGTGCCTACAAGGTTTTGTTCTTCAATTTTTTCTTAGATGTTTGCTATGACCTGCATGAGAGAAAAACTATGCTCCTTGCATCTGAGTCACTACAAAGGAGAAGAATTTCAGTCCTGGAGATGGTATATCTTTTTCTATTATGTTACCGCTCAAATTATATTTTCCTGCATACCCATTTATTTCCAAATTGAGATTTGTTATCATATTCTTGCACAGACCTTCAGTTTAAGTGTCATCATGCATATCTAATTATAACTCCATTGGATTCACTGTTTTAGTAAAATTTTTGGACAGGATCTCTAGTTTGAAAGGACTGAAATACACCAGGGCTCCGTAAATTTTTTGAGGGTGTCATCTAGATCCCTGAATAGTAGCATGCTTTAGCTGTAAATTGATGCTTTTTCCACTCCTAAGCTCAGTACTAAGTTTATTCATCAGTTGAAAATTAGAAAACAGAGCTTAAATAAGAATATAAGCTTACACGGTTTGATGCTTTTAGATGAAACATCAAATTCCCATGACTGTTAGCTCCGTCTAGATTCCTGGATAGTAGCATGCTTTAGCTGTAAGTTGATGCTTTTTCCACTCCTAAGCTCAGTACCAAGTTTATTCATCAGTTGAAAATCTGAAAACAGAGCTTAAATAACAATATAAACTTACATGGTTTGATGCTTTTAGATGAAACATGAAACTCCCATGTCTTGTAGTATATATAAAGAAGTGTGTCATCATTCTTTCAGACTAATATTCAAATTGTATATTTAAAAGTTCACATGCTTTCAGATTTAGGGCTAGTTTGGGAACCACATTTTCCCAAGAAATTTCCATTTTTCCAAAGGAAAATGAACTATTTTTCCCTCAATTTTCCAAAATCCTTTAGGAAAATGGGGTTGCCAAACTAGCCCTTAAATGAGAATTGTTTATCCGAACTCTGAAAATAGTGTTTAGCTTTTCAGAATGTGGGAAGACAATTTACAGGACTCATATGAATGTTTCATTTGTAGATGCTTTACAACTGTGTCTGTGGGTGATTGTTGGCCATTGATGAAAAAACCAAGTTCACACAGGAATATGTGAGGGCAATAATAGCATGCAGAGATGTCACACGTGTCCCCATAGTGTCTGGAAGCACCTTGGGCCTGTATATATATGATTTTTACCATCGAGAGAGAGGTACTGGATGAAGAGGAGGTTAAACTTGAGGAAATAAAAACTCAGATTGGGGCTTCTGCTGAAAATCAACAGGCCGAAAGAACAAAACTTGATGAGACCACGAAGAAAAGTGGTACATGTGGCAGTGGAAACCAATGAGACAAACATGGGAAGGGAGGAGGTGATAACAGTGGATTCAAACAGTGTCATGACACTATGAGCAAAGGTGTCATAAAAACCTTATACATCAAAATCATTTTGATTTTATTGGTTTGCAAGAAACAACGGTGCAGGAATGTCCTGTTTCATTTCTCAAATGATTAAATGATTTGATACAGCAGGCGATACCTGTGGAAAATCCCTCCAAAAACAAAAGATTTTATGTGGCTGTTGGAAAATGGTGTCTTTTTGACTTAGGATAATCTAAAAAGGACACTAGAAGGGTTATCCTATTTGGTATTTTTGTACCCATGATGATTCTATAAACCATTTGTTTTTCAATATTCAGTGGCAAAAAGTGGTGTGGGGTATAATAGCTGCAATACTAGGATTGGATATTAGAGTGTTTGCCACAACATTCTGACGGTTGAGCAAGGTGGAGATGTAGGATTGGATCAAGGAATGTGCTCGTCTGCTGGTGCAAGTGGTAGAGGGTTTTCTTTTAGGCACAGGTGCGAGGGACAATGCTGGTGAAAACAGAACCAGGTTGTTGAAGGACCGATAAAACAAGGTGAAGGCTGATAAGTATAAAGAGGAGATGATGTGGGCAGATGAAGTTTGATGTCGTCTGCGTTCTGTGATGGGAGTACCAATAGAGGGAGTTGCAGGAAAAAGTGTATTGGAGGATTATCGTTTTTAACTTGTTGTTTCATTACGCTATGAAATAAGTCAAATAGTAGTTAGTGTTGAACTTTGCTATGCTGCCTAGCTGACTATCCCCCCACTCTACCTGCATGTGCATGTGTTGCTGTGGCAAAAATCTGAATCAAGCCCCTTTGCCTGGTAACAGTATGCTTGGTGTATGGGTACGTCGCGTAGAGGTCAGGTCGTCCCCCGTTCTATTTCTTCTCCGTGACTCTTCCCAACTGATGTATTTTGTTAACCGTTGTTTGGCCTATTTGTCCTACACTTACGTGTGGGCCTTAGCTCAAGGGTTGGAGTAGTCATTATACATAACTTATGCTTTCAGTTGTGCTTTCAAGAGAACGATTGTTGTAGTTTCTATACAATTAATAGTATGGATTTTATTCTCAAGATTTTTTGATAAACCTTGGAGCGTGTCGCTCGTGCATGACTACTACTAGTATATAAAAAAAGTCAATGTTAATAAATTATTGCCCTTTGCATTCTTTACAGTCTAATAACTGAATGCTCTGGATCCAGCGCTTAAAGTTATATGTGAAATCATAATGATGGTGAAAATTTTAAATTAATACTATATGCTGGGAGTGTAGAAGGCCATGTACGGTACGATGTTGCAGTGCCCACCAGTAGTTTCGCCTACATTCCTCGCCTGCCTCAACTTGAGGTCTAGTGCAAAGATTCCTGCACCGGCGGTGACAAAAATAGTATCAGTTCCCTCTACGTAGCCAATCACTTGGCTTGGATACTCAGGGAGCAACGTTGCGTTGAGCTCGATAATCCTGTGCCGTGCCCATCCTCTAGCACCATTAGCACCGTCGGCGGCTTGCTGCTGTGAGATGAGGTAGATGTAGTTCCCCAAGACGTCAAGGAACCCTGGCCCTCCATCCCCTGCCTCGATGACAAGGGCGTTCCTAGGCAGTCCCAGCGTGGCAATCATGGACAGCCCATGGCTGAGCAGGTCGTACTTGAGGATGGTTGCGCCGCCACACACATTAAAGGTGAGATAGAGTGCATCTCCAACAAGAAGGCTGGGTCTCCATCCCATGCTGCACAAGGAGGAGTAATTGAGAACAATGGGGGTGGAGAAGGCGCTCCACGCATCAGTCTCTGAAGAGTACGTGCTCGCCGACGCGACAACGACATGCTCCTCCTCGTCATCGAGGATGTGCTTCTCAACAAGGACCACTCGGAAGGGCCCGCCATGGCAGTTGAGGTGGTCGCAGCCGCCGCCGTTGCCCGCACCGCAGAGCACGGCAGCAGTGTAGGAGTAGGAGGATCCATGGGCAGCAGGCACCATCGTCAGATGCTTTGTTCCACCGGTGAAGGGTTCCCAGACCACGAAGCTAATGATACTTGGTTGGTGGTCGTAGGAGTCGTCGTCGTCGACGATGAGCACACGGCCGTGACGGCAGTCGATGACCCGCCGGAAGGAGGATCCTCGCCGGAATTCTGGCATGGCCGAGAACGGAGGGGCGGCGGCAGATGTGGGGACGAATCGGGGGAGGTTGTTGGCGTGGTCGTGGTGTAGGTAGCCGAGCAGTGGTGGGGCGCGGTGGAACTCGCGGTAGCGGCGGAGGAAGCCGCCGCCGGAGATGATGCTTCGCCAGGCCTTGCAGACGAGCGCGGCACGGACGAGGCACGCTGGCTCCTCCGGAGGGAGGCGGAGGAGGATCTCCTCGATGAGTTCCTCCATCAGCGCCGGCGGCGAGCGACGAGGGCGGTGGGCACGGAGCCACGACGACGCCATCTAGCTAGCTCGTCGCAGGTACGGTTGTGATCGATGGATCGGCCGCGTCGGGTGTTATAAGATACTACCCGCGTACGATGATACGGTGGGTCCGAACCGGACTCGATGGCTCCGTACGGACATCACTTTGGTAGATTTGACTGATGCATGGTCGGTTCCAGTTCGAGTTCGAGTTTGGCTTCGGCCACGCACCGGAAAACATGTTCTTCTCTTTTATATATCCGGTGTAGATGGAAAACATGTTCATCTCAGTCGACGGAAAGCTTGGTTCTCATCTCATCTCAGTAAAATCTTGACAGGATGCCATCTAGCCATGGGAGATTTGACAGGAAACAAGAGTCATCAACACTAGCTTCTCATCTCAGTTTTAATGCTTAGGATGCGATGACAATTATCCGGTGTAGAGTGTCCATCAGGTTGTCTATTTTAGAGTGAAATGGTTATGATTGGTTCATGTCTACCTAATTTTGAAATCAGAATACATCACTGCCAGTTCTGGACAGTGTATTCTATTTGGGCTGGAATAGAGCAGTCTATCAACTGCCAGTTCTATGAAGCGTGTTACATTATCAAATTAATGAAGTGACAGTTACAATAATAGAGCGTCTTTTTACGCCGTTAGTTTAATGGCACCTGTTTAAATTGGACAAAAGATTATAGCTGCATAGAAACAACATGCACATTGAGTGATGGTTCCTAGGTGAGTTCAGTTCAACTGTCTTTACAGCTAGGAAGTATCTGTATAGCTAAAATGTTTGTCCAGCTCAAAGGGAATTAACTCAGAAAGTTTTTGTATAGCTAAAAAGTTCAGGTGTAATTTTTGTTTGTAATTATTTGTGTAATGGATGCAAGTCTCATTATTTATTGGAGTATTTTTTAGTTCTCGTTCAACTGGTTGCAATTGCAAGCGAAGTTTATCAGTTTTTTTTTAATAAAGGAAACTTAGTTTCGGCATCAACTCTCGAACGAGAGAATCAGACCAGAGTTATTACAAACCACTCCAGAAAAAGTTAATGACCAATACGAGTGCAAATTATTCAAAAAAAAATCCTGACCACAGATGGCCAGCTAAAAGACGCGAACACTTGTAAGATCATCGTCTCCATTCTTCGACAGCCTTCAACAATTATTTGAGTTCGCTCTTCACTTCGCTGCAACTTGGCTCATAGCCGAAGCCAGTGAGTTCCCTTGAAAAACCTGCAAAAGGATTTTAGTCGAGTTTTCTTAAAAACAACATCGTTTATAGATAACCATAAAGCCCAGCAAAACCCTATTGCTCCCAACAGAACTAAATTGCCCTGCCCTTCATTCTGAGACCAGGTTTCAAAAAGATTACGTGTCCCTAGAGGTAGGTCAATACCTAAGGCTATATGACATATACGCCACAAAAATTTGGCATAAGGACAATAAAAAAAGAGATGTTGAATCGTCTCTGTAGTGCTACAAAACACACAATTTTTGTCCCCTCTCCAATTCCTTCTACTGCGATTATCTTTAGTTAATAACACCTCTTTTTTAAAGTACCACAAGAAAATTTTAATTTTTAATGGTAACTGTGTACACCAAATGTCTTGTGACACCCTAATGTTATTGCTGATAAGATGTTTGTACATTGACCTGAGAAATATCCGTTTCTATGAAGCTTCCACCTAAACACATCATTCCCATTTGTTAAATCTACGTTCATCGTTCGAAATACTAAATTATACCACTCCGTAAGCTTATTCCCCGTCAAAGCTCTCCTGAAGGATATATTCGGAGGTAATGAGCATAGGACTTCAGCTACAGTTGCATTTTTTCCCGAACGGTATTAAACAAAGAGGGAAATTTGTATTTTAAAGGTTGGTCGCCTAACCGCGTATCATCCCAGAATCTAACTTGGATCCCATTTTTTACTATAAAAGATCCAAGATTCGGAAATTGGTTTTTAATGTCCATTAGGCCCTGACCAGAAATGTGAATCGCCTAGTTTTTTGCACACCTGGCTTAAGGTCTTATTCTTAAGGTATTTGTTTCGAATTAGTTGTTGCCACATCCCGTCTTCATTACATAATATCAGCTTATCTCCACGCTTAATGTTGTTGTAATAGTTGGTCTACGTATAAACTAATTTCGTATTTCAACGAATGCTATCATAAACATTTGGCTGGCGTTTAAACAAATAATTGCATTATAGGACAAAGAGAATCCATAGCAACGCACGGGCACTCAACTAGTAACTACGTAGGGAGGCTCCGCTATGCCCGTTCAGTGCTAATGTATTGGTGAAAGCGGGGGTGGATGATGTTGTTGGATAATAAGATTCTGTAGGTTCGCGGTATCGCCATTTTGTAACCAGATTATTTGAAACAAAGAATGCAATAGGGCCAATAAGCCAATAACAAACATTGTAGACTAAAAGCGCGGACACAGCAGGAATCAAACCATGCAGCAGGTATCAAGGACAATTAATAATCACAGGTGGAAACCATTAGCAAGCAGGGCCACTAATGGTTTTGGGTTAGTCTCTGAACGATAATTTACATACATGTAGGGTCTTGGAGCATTGCAGACGGTAGGAATGAACAGAAGGAGAGGATCAACGAAACAATGGAGTCTGAGCTAGCACATCCTGGGGCCAGAGTGCCAGACTCATCCGGCACACATGGAAGCTCCGTTCATATAGAAATAATAAGCCAGGTGTGTCAATAAAAATAATCTGCTGTGATTCTTGTTTAAAATAGAAATTAGTTGTAGGAAACTCGTAGTCTTGTTTGAGGGCTTCCTAGAGGTCCAACCTTCTACTGGCGTGATGATCACTGCATATCAAGAATGGATAGAATCCAAACTCTGAAAGCATCAATTTGCAAGGCAATTAAGACCAATAAAACGTTCAATAAAACACACCTAGTGTACTGGCAAGGTCATCGGCCTGTACATTACAGTCACCTATAGAACATTTGCAATTCTGATGGTGAATGCTGACATCCTGAAGAAGGTAAAAATAAGTAAAAGAATGTGCAGGGCATAGAGATGGTTTGAGATGTCAAGACGCAACTCCTGTAAATATGTAG
The DNA here is from genome assembly GCA_022530915.1 of Paspalum notatum. NCBI lineage: Eukaryota > Viridiplantae > Streptophyta > Magnoliopsida > Poales > Poaceae > Paspalum > Paspalum notatum. The sequence goes on from CM039691.1 coordinate 9,864,096, forward strand.
GGCAGAGGAATCAGGAATCAAGAAACTATTTTGTGTATTTGGCTCCAAGATAAATTAAACCTGAAATAATAATCCTTTCCTTTATGAACCGGAGGTGCGTAACTTAAAGGAAGCAGTACGTCAAGTATTCATTCTTCAAATAGCAACTGTACAAAAACATGAATTTAGCACCAAGTAGTTTAACTTCGTCAAATTGAACAACAAAATACTAATCATGGAAGCCCATGAAGATAGCTCTTTTGGTTCGCAATATATCTCTTATAATGGCCTCACAATGTATTGCTCAAGTACATTAGTGCAACAGAAAAAATTTAATTGAAGGCATGTGAAATACTCACGGGCTAACAGATGAATCACTAATCCTAAGGAATGCCAGCGAAATTACAAACCTAGTATATTCATTGGACTATTATCCTTTATACTCCTTAGTATTATTTTAAATCTTACTCGTGGCCCAAATCAAAGTTCAAATTGACTTCCTGTTACTTTAAAGTAGCAATACTACATTGACTCTATTTCCTTGCGAGCGTCAGATGCAAAGAGCAGGAAACTTGTTGCGATGGACTAATTGAAGTGACACTTCTTCGAAGTTATTACCTATATAATCCAGAGCATAGCGCTATACTTAGTTTAATCTCTTTGAACTTCATTTGTTCTATGATATTAGTCATCAATCTTTTTTCACCGCAGGAGCTCCAATGGCGGTCATGGCTAGCGCGCACTCTGTGCGAGAGAGATGAGCAAAGGAAGAGGCAGCGTGGTGGGGGAGAACCTAGGATCAGGCCCCACCCGTTAGTGGCTGAAGGGAGGAGGGGCATTTGTGTCTTTTCGCATGCGTCAGCCAGCGTGGACGGTCCAGGTGGGCTGCCAAATCAGTCAAAGTGGCAAATAGTTTTCACTTTGCTCCATGAAATGACAAAAATGTTATTATGATTATAAGAACGTCAAACCCTCGTAAGGATGGCAAATAGTTAAATAGCCGGAGAACGAAGGAGGATGCGAAAGGTGCGGTGGAGGCGGCGGCGACCTACGATGCGATGCGAGGTGGAGAGGAGCGTCTGCATACATATGGTACATTGTCCACTTCGCGTAGAGTGAACGCAAGGCACCAATAGCCCGATCCAGTGCCACGCGGACACGGAGAAGGCGTGGGAACCACCGGACGCAAAGCGACCAGATGAGCGCCGATTCTTCCATCCATATCTATCTATCTATACTATAAAGCGCGAGTTTAATCAAAACTAATTTTCACCCAACAGATTTTTACCCACCTAGACCCCTAGACCTACCGCGTCCCCACAACAAAGCCATCGGGACCACCTAAAACCGACGCGTCCCCACAACAAAGCCATCGGGACCACCTAAAACCGAGTTACACGCCAGAACAATGCCAGAACGCGAGTTCCTGCGGATTTTTTTCTCACCCAAAACTCAACGCGTACCCACCCCGCAGATCATCCAGTAAGGCCCAGTTTGGATGAAGGGTGTACCCAGGCCCGCAGATCGCCCAACCAAAGCCCGATTTAGTCAATCACAGCCCAAGTTATGAACAAATAACGAAGAAACGTGATAATAGCATGTCATGATCCCACCTCGCTCATAGAATCGATTATTTACGTGTTCTTAATCCATCAATATGCCGAACAAAACCCATAGTGGGGTCAAAAGAGGAAGAGTCTGGAACATACCTAAGCAATTGCAGCAGGCGCGCCCCTGCCCGAGGAGGCGCCAACCCCAACCATGGCGGGGCCAGGTTGCCGCTGCCGCAAGACGGGAGGATGGCGCTCCGGCCTGGACCTGGCCGCCGCCGAGGGGAAGGGTGCGACACCACCGTGACCGGGGGACACGCGAGGCGGGAGAAAGTTTGCCACGAGACCAGAGGAGGGCGCACCGGGCCGGCGACGACGCCAGGCGCGGGATGGGAAGCAAGACGGAGAGGTTCAAGGCGGCCAGCCGCTAGGCCCCTTCGATGGTGCTGCGCCCACCCGCTAATGGACACGCGAAACGGCGGGCGGCGCTGGCGAGGTTGTCGGGTGGCGCGTGTCGGGGGGAGGAGGAGGAGAGGAGGAGGAGGAGGAGGAGAGGAGAGGAGGATGAGCAGCGAGGATGGTGGCGGACTTGTGAGGAGTTCGAGAATAGGGTTTCCCGTTTTTGTTCCGCACTTTGGGAGCTGGGAGCCGTCCGATGAATCCATCGACGGTGAGCAAGGCGACAGGGGCAGACGGGCTGGGCCGGGCTGTTTGGGATGAAGTGGGCTGCTATTCTTCTTCTGGCTTTTGGCTTAATTACTTTGATTTCTCTAAAAAATGAATTGTATTTCATAGTGAAGTCTATTTATAATTGAGTTTTTTCTATTGAGTATTTTTAAATTATACTTCGGGAGATGTGCAGATTGGAGACAAATGAAGAGAGATTGTCTAAAAACTAAAAAATCACCCATACAAACTGAAACCATAAAAAATGTTTAGGGGTACCCAAAAACTAAAAATCATCCATAAAATAAAATAATTTATAAATCATAATAGTTAAACTAATTTACTTTGTGACTCTAAAACATTCAAAACAGTTAATAAATCATAAAACCATATTTTCTTAAACATAAAACTCTCACAAATATTTTTTAAAAAAAGTGGTAATAACCTTTAAAAATTGCAAGTTCGCCGTGCATGTTTACTAGTAGAGGTAAATATTGGCTTGAACTTAAAATGTACCATTTTGTTTTCCATTGATCCAATTGGGCCTCCGATTAATCATTTAACCAATGAATAATTACGTTAAGTGAACAAATCGAGCTTGCATGAGAAAGAATAATGCAATAAGCGCACACAAAGAATATTTTTGCTAACTACACGAGTCATTGATGCCTGTTATGGATCAACCTAATCCAATCTATACTAGTACCCAATTCTTATATATTGAGCGCGCGCGCCGGGTGGGGGCCCTGGCGCACACTCTCGCCTGCGGCGCGGGAGAGGGCTGACGGGGCGGCGGCTAGTGGGCGGGGAGGCCGCGGTGAGGGTGCCGAGGCGCCGGCTTCATCCCGGGCGACGGCGGGCGGGGCGGGGGCAGCGGTGGCGGTTAGGGCTAGGATTTGGGGTTGCCGGCGCCGCCATCGACCCCATCTTATCCACCTCCGACCATAGAGGGAGGGCCAGGGGAGGCCGGCCAGCTCGGCGGAGGTGGCGGGCGGCTGAGAGACCGGCGGCGAGGCACAGCCGGTCGGGCGGCGGGAGATGGCGGTTGGGAGAGACTGGAGGCGGGGGCGTGACGGCCCCTAGGTTCGCAGTGGGCGGCGGTAGGCCGGCAGTGGGCGGAGCGGTGAGGCGCCAGCCGCGGGCGGTGCTTGAGGCGGCGGCAGGAGGCACGGGGGTGTGAGGAAGAAGAAGGACGCGGGAAGGGGACGCCCTTCGAGTGTTCCAAACGCGCACGCGTTTGGTAAGAGCCCAAATACTGGTATGGCAAAAAAAAAAAAAACAGATGCAAGCATCCAAACCTAAAAGAAATATACATCAAGTTGTGACATGATTACTGAAGATGGTGAGAAAAATCAAATAATACGAGCACCTACACCAATGGAAAGCCACCCGGAAAGGCTCTTTAGGCTGACGAAAATACTAAAAACAGTAGAAAATCTATGGATCCTGCAAATAAAATCGATAGTTGTAAATTTTGGGGGGATTGTAACTCCTGAGTAGTTCTGAATACATTTTTGATGAAAATCTACTATAATTAATAAGTATGTAGAAGTAAAACCACTAAGCAATTACTGTAAAATGTGTAATGCAGAAATATTGAGGCATGAGGCTATTACTTAAAAGAGTTGATTGGCAAGAGCAGATTAGTTGCTTCTTTGCTTCCGCCTGTTCGGTTTCCTCTTTGATGTGGGCACGAAGTAGGGTGCTGGATAGGTGGAGAGCCAATGTGCAATGGGATCAAATAAACTTGTCGTGATCCAATGGCTGTGAAATGTAGGTGACATGGATAGCCTAGGGGTTGAGAGAATTAGAGTTAATAACTCTTATGGGGTCTTTCTTATATAGGCTATATAGATTGGAACAATACCAAACTTATGAACAACAAGTTTTGTGAGAATGAGTTTGCTAGCATGAGGTCTTGAGTTCGAGTATCCCTCACTCCATATTTCTTTTAACTATATATTTTTAATGCAAATAGAGACATCATAAAATTGTCTTATAAAACATAAAGACATTTATCAAGACATTGTTTGTAGTGGCACCGCTAACACAGTATGCCTTTACAACTACATAAAGACAATATAGAATGTCTTAGAAAAAATCAAAACAGTGTCTCTACGAGCCATATTTTGTTGGAATTTATGTGTTATAGATATGGGCCTATCCCATATGTGTCCAATAAATTGCAAATAAAATTTCAAAGACCCACTCATGGATGGTGGAAGTGGTGGGGGTTAGTCCCACATGGTGAGTTGAGATGGATGAAATCCAAGTTATATAGCAAGTCTCTTGCTCTACCATGAATTGGAGTATGAGAGATAGGAAGCTACGCGCGCACAAATTTTTTGCGTGAATAATCGCGTTTTGTGACTGGCGCTGGCATGGTGTAAATTCTGTCTCAATTTTTGCCTTTTCTATACTAATCTGACTATGGCTTGGACGTTAAGTTTGGAACCAAATTTGATCTTTCCACGAGATTCTTCCCAGAGTCGTTTTCCTTTTCTTTTATGCCAAGTCACCCGAGTTTCTTTGGCCTATATATAGCGGGCGTCTTCCCATGAGAACATACTCATCAACACACGAGAAAATCCACCTTTGGCGAGAGAGCTCTTTGTCATCGGTGCTACGCAACTACTTGGGTGCCTCCATCCCTTTCACCGGCGTGTCGGCGGTGGCGGGGAGAGTAGTGTCTCCGAAACCTCGTCCCATTGAAGAACCTACACGGGTTGGGGCGAATCAGGTTTTTAGGTAGCGATCACGCGACTGCTCACTCGAGTTCTTCGGTTTTCATCAAACTTTCGACTTTGATACCATCGTTAGCCACGCTGGAGCATTCCCCGCTGTAAGTAACGATGAGTTTTTCGTATCAGATAGATTCAATCTGTTCAATGGACATGTTGTCTTATGCTCGCGGATTATTCCTAGTTTTTTATGCATGTCTTTTAGAAATTAATCTAGTCTTAAGTTGCCCTTTTTCCTAACAATCCAAAAACCTGTTAGGAACTGTAAGATGGGTCATAGCCTAGCTGATTTCCTGAAACCTGAGATGTTCGATGGTGCGAACTTTGCGATATTTGCGATAAAACTTGATTTGTGGTTCCATGCTATGTATCTGGTTTAGATCCTAAAGCCTATCAATGAACCTCTGCCGATGACTGCTGAAAGGTAGGCAGAGATTGAGAAGGCTAATGTGATAGCAGTGGGCTGCATCTTAAGTGTGCTGTCTGATAAGCTCTGTGATGTGTACATGAATCACAAGAATGCTAAAGAGCTCTCAGGAGCCATCGAACATAAGTACGGTGCTCCTAATGCTGGACATGAACTGTATGTCATTGAGTGCTACCATGACTATAAGACGGTAGACAATCGCGGTGTGGTTGAGCAGGCTCATGAGATCCAAGTCATTGTTGGAGAGCTTCAGCAACTTGGTCGTGTCTTACCTGATCAATTTGTGGCGGGTGGCATTATTGCCAAATTGCCTCCATCCTAGAGGGATTTTGTCACAACCCTAAAACATAGGAGAGAAAGCATGTCTTTTGTAGATGTGCCGGCTTCTCTTGATGTTGAAGAAAAGGCTTGGGCTAAAGACAATGCAGCCAAGAGAAGTCAGTACCATGCCAGCGCAAATGTCACGACGTAGGGTGAAAATAAGAAGAGGAAGCCAAAGGTTGAGCATACCACCAGCACTAATGCTATGTTTCCGGCAAGATGGGTTACATGGCCAAGAAGTGTCGTGACGGGAAGAGCAACAAGGGTCAACAAGGGCAGCACAAGACTGCCAATATGGTTGTGAGCGAGGTCGCTGCATCAGGGTATGGTAAAACATATTATATTCTTTTAGCATGTCAATCTTTCGATTGGTGGATTGATACAACGGCTAATATTCATGGTGTGCTGATAAATCTCTATTTTCTTTTTACCAGGTCACACGAGACACAACCCTACTACGCAACCCTACCGTTTGACACGTGTCGTCAAAAGGGGGGATTATTCAATAACTTCAACTCGTCAAAGTCTCTATGGCCTGATTGGATTGAGACCAGATCAAATTTTGATCATGTTTGAATTCAAAGAAATATTTATCTAAGATTCAAATATGATCAAATTATAGCTAAAATTTGGCAACTCCGGCCTCCATCCGATCATGGAATTTCTGTGGATCGGCCAATGTGCTGGCGAGCGGCGCGGCAGGCGTGTGTTCTCCGGCGCAGCACGTTTATGCCCTCCTCCGCGATGAACAGAACAGCCCCCTATTCCAAGGCTCCAACGGCCTGCCCCCGCGCGCAGTCGGCACCAGTGCCCCTCGGCCTGGCTGGCACCAGGCGGGGCCTGCCCCCGTGACGATTCCGAGAGCCGCCCCTCTCTCTCCACGCGGCCGGCCCGCCCCTCGCGCCTCCGAGCGGCGTCCTTCTCCCTAGGCTCTGCTTTTCCCCTCCCGTCGCCGCCCCAGATCCGTTTCTCCACGACGGAGGATTTGACGCCAGCTATACCTATACCCAGCCGCAGGCGACGCCGGGCAGCCGTGGTCAGGGGACTTATTTCTGCAGATAGCTAGGCATGGTCTGAAACTCCTGGGAAGCTCTCAGAGGTAAATGATCGAACATACGGTGTGCATCCCTGATGGCATCTTTGTAAAAGATGGGAACACAGTCAGATTACGTTTTCCTGGAACCTGGTTACCATCTAATTATATAGTAGTAATAGCCATGGCTGAAGCCTGAATGTGTGTTTATATTTGAGAAGAAACTTATGTGCAAGTTCAAAGCATTTGGACTTAACTCTATGGTAATGAAACGGTAGAATGGTCAGCAGTCTATCAGGCCGATGAAACAAATGTTCTACCTGTAGTCTCTGCATACATTTGTGCCTGCTTACATTGAGTCTTATGTACATACAGGAACTTGGGAAAAGAAATAAGTGAGCCAAGGGTGAAACAAGAAGAGAAAAAGGTGAGAAATAACTACTATTATATACTTTGCGCTGAACATTTTACGCTTCACTAACAGTAAACAATAGTTACATGTGTACATACATTGAGTATATAAAACGAGAAAAATCAAAGTATACTCTGTCTGATTGCTACAAAAAACCATAACTCTAATTTGGGTGCAATGCACTTCTTTTTTAATCTGAGGAGGCAGAAAGTAGGAAGTAGATATAAAATCACCTCTTTATCCAACATATAAACCTCTTTTTTTGGAAAGACAAAACTGGAACAGTAGAAACAAAGATTAAAATAATGCTCCGAACTTTGGCTAAAAAAAAGATACATCCAACCAGTTACAAAGAACAAGTGAAAACCAAAGCTTCTTAACACAGTTTTAACCAAAGCTATGGCAACTCCTCTCTGATTAGCACTAGCTTGAAGTTTATGTAACTCATGTATACCTTGTAACTGAGGAAAAGAAAGGATACATGGTTTATGTATCTTTTCTTTACCAACATAAAAAATCATCGCCCATTCAGAGAAGAGAGCAATATATGGTCTGTCTGGTCTCCAACCAAAACGGCCCCATAGATACAACAATTGGGTTACTGAGGACACTTTTTTACCCCTGAATATGGTTTACCTATTAGTTTTTGGTACAAAGTGCAATTGCATTCTCAGCTAGACCAGCCCTTTTTGACTTTTCTGGATCATGCTGATTTGACGAAGCAGACCCAGTAACTGAATGCCTGACAACATGTCCTGATTGTCTAAATTCTTCCTTTTTTGTATATGAAAAATATATAAACCATAAAGGGTATGATATATAAAACTATGATATATTAAACCTATGTTGGTGATCATGGGCTCATGTCTTGAGGTGCCCATGCTTTCGTCTGCAACCCAATTCCTGGAGACTAAACATAGGCAATCATCTTGATCCTGCGAACCATTGGTGCCTTTCTTTTTCTCGAACACTGCGAACCATTGGTGTCATCATTTGTACTTCCAAATATTGCCTCATTTTATAAGCTCATTGTTGTATTATATGCTATCCAAATTATATATCTGTAAATCAGTTATTATGATTTCTTATTAGGTTTCTGAAAACCAGGCGTGATGACAACACACTGCAGCAGCACAATTAGGATCCAGCAGCAGCTGTCCGATGCAAGAACTATGGCGTTCAGAACCTTCTTTTTCATGTACTGGTGCGGTGCATTGTCACTATACACCTCTCAAACAAGCAGTCCATGGGAACCTGAAACATTACTGATCCAACAATGTCACACCCAGTTTTAGAAATAAAACCAAGTGCTAACTATGTATGTGTCAGGATCAGTTTAACCACATACACAGCATAAATAAAAGTAATAACACAACCAGTACTTTAACTTAATAGTAATAACCAATATTACAGACCATAAATGTCCTTAACGAGTAACTTAACGAAAACGAAATAACTAAACGACAGCGGAAGACGACCATAATCCACAGGCAAATGACGGATGGCACACCAGCCTAGAACTCGTCGTAGTCCTGGAGCTCCTAATTAGGATCACCACAACTCCCTTCTGGATCTGAGCAGCGGTTGCAATGGATGCAATGGGTATAAAATAAGCAAGAATGAATACATGACGCACTCAGCAAGTATTCCGTTTAAGATAAAAGTGGACTGACTTTATAGTGGACAGGCATAGCAATTGCTTTTAGTTGATCAAATTTTATTATTAGCAATGATTAGCATAATCCATCCCTTTATTTATTATAAAGACAGTAAAACACATTAAATAAATAAGCATGAACCATAACCATTATTATTACCACCATCATTACCATGATCACCATGAGCCATTTACCTTGACCAAGAAACTCTAATCTGTGAGGGTTCAGATCGCTCTTAACCGTGAGTACGGCTGATATATCAGTTTTAAACACTCTCGAGAGGCTGTACAACTTTACCCACAAGTCATGATCCCCATTGTGCCCGAGGTTTGCAACGCCCCATTTATTCATACCTTAGATGAATCGGCAGGGTTTCATTACGAGACCTTTACAAAGAATTCCTAGAGCTGTGGCCCACTCGTTACAGGTTACTCCAGTCAACTAAAGATATGAGAGTTCCGTTCTAAAGGATGACAAAATAAACCAAACTGCACCACATTGGCAAAGGGCAAAGTCCCATATCCCCCAGACCCCTCATACGCCATGTTTTAGGAAAGTAAGCCAAAACTCTAGTTCATCTAATTAATCAGTCAAGCCCAGTGTCCATGTGAGTCCTGTGGTTGTACTTTCTTGGGTGGTCACTCGGCGAACCGATCCTTAGAGTGAAGCACTTGAGCAAAACCAACAAAACATGCCTAAGTCTCTATGTTGTTAAAACCATACTTTTATCATCATGTTCATCATTTATTAATCAAAATTAACAACATAAATAAAGTGAGTTGAGCGGTAGCAATTAATTTACAACATTACAGCCCTCCCAGGTTAAGAAACATGTAAAGGAATATTAAGCTAGTCATCCTTAATAGGGGCATGTAAATTTAGGTTCTAGATCATATGATTAAAGTAAATAGGACATGGGTCAAAGAATACTTGACTTTCTCAGCAAAAACTTGCTCAGGAACTTCCCAAGATGGATTTTCAGCAAACTCGGACGGAACGTCGGCTACACGTTACACACATACAAGCAATGAGTACAAATTGACTAAAACAGTACACCAAACATCATAAACAGAGAGTAAAAAAGGATTTAAAATTAATCTACACATTATTACGATTCCGTAGGTTCAAAAATCGCTCAAATCGGAGTTATAATGCAAAAGATATGATTAAAACAAGTTTAAAGGATTAAAATAAAGAAGATTTGAATTTTCAGGGGCTAAACTGTGAAAACCAGGGACTTAGAAGTAATAGATCTGGACCGTGGGTTAATTTTCAGAAATCGCAGGGGTTCTTTTGCAAAACTACGGTCGCTGACCGTTATTGACCGGGTCGCGCGGGCTCGGACACGTGGGATCTGGATTGGACGGCCCGGATCAGATCTGGGAGATGGGGGAAAGCTCCGGCGGTGAGGTTGGCCGGCGGCGGCCATTACGCGCAGCGGAGGATCGCCGGAGACCTGCGGATTCCGCGGTTCCGGGGCCTAGGGTTAGCGAGGCGGGGTGCGCGAGCGAGAGGGGGTCACGGCAAAGCGGGTGGGGTGACTTAGGCGGCGGGCGACGGCGGAGAGCAGGGACGCAACTCCGGCGAGGAATCGCCGTTGGTGTAGGGCACAATTGAGGACTAGAGTTGGCTAGAGAGACTTCTCACCTCAAGGCGAAGCTACGGGTGCAGGCGTGGACGTCGGAGGAGCGGCAACGGCGTACGGCGACGGCGGTGGCGATGATGGCGTCCCTGCGTGAACGAGCAACGGCGGGGTGAGCTCAATTCGGCGAACCAAGGCAAGATAGAGGCCGGGATTAAGCGTTTAGATGCGCTACCTTGCGGTGAAGCTAACGAGCTTGACCCCGTCGACGATGGTGGCGTGGAGAGGCGGATTCCGACGATGAAATCGATGAACGGCGCAGCGCGGCGGTGCAAGCTAGAGCTCTAGGCGATGGTCTAGGGCTTGGGCTTTTGGTGGTTTAGGGTGGCTGGGTCGGCGACTTATATAGGGCAGAGGCCGAGACTTGCGGGAGGGTCAAAGGGAAGGCGGCCCGCGGCGGAGTCCGGCTCGGGTTGGATCCGGGTCCGCGTCACTCGGCGCGCGCACGAGTTCGGGAAAGGAAAGGGGAAGGCGTGGGAAGGAAAGGCGGAGGCGCGGGCGCGTGACCCTTGGGGCGAGGCCGGGAACGCGGGCGCGAGGCGTGAGACCGGGGTTCGTGGAGGCGGCTCGGGCGGAGCTTGCCTCCGGACGCGCACAGAAGGAAAGAGGGAGGGAGGGGGGAGGAAGATGACCGGTGGGCCCGGTGTGTCAGTGAGAGGGAGAGGGCGCCGGTGAAAGGAGGAAGCGCCGACAGGTGGACCCCACCTGTCGGTGAGAAGGAGGTAGGGGGCGGCAGCTTGCTGGGCCAGGCAGGCTGGGCCGCGATGTGGCCCAGGAGGGAAAGGGGGAATGGGCCGAAGGTGAGGAAATGGAGAGGGTGGGAGGAACTTTTCCAGAATTGTTTTAGGATTTGAGAAGTTTTGATGGGTTTAAATGAATTCAAATTCAAATCAGAGTAATGCAAACCAATCAAGAAAAAAAATATGCAGCTGCATGTATGCTCAAACAAGTTGGACCTATGATTTATTTTACTGGGTCAATATTAGAAATAAATAAAACAATATGATGCCATGCATAGATAAATCAAGCTATAGGCAAAAATTAAATTATTTTATGAAGAGATTTTTATGGAGCAAAAATTAGGGTGTTACAAACAACTGAACATTTCTTATTTGAGATACATTCCCTTGGTCCCTTTTTCCTACGATCTGCTAAGAAAAAATTTCAATACTCGTTATGTTGTATATCATGGTTCTTTTATGCTACCTTTTGATTCCATGAAATATGTGGATTAAATCATCAAATGCCAAAATATTCTTGGATAATTTCCAGTTGCAGATTCCTAGCATGCTCATGATGAGTTAAAAATAATTGGATCTAGAACATGCCCAATTTTTTGTTTTGCTTTTCTTTTAACAAAATAAAAAGATCTATTACTAAAATTACAGTTGCCACTTATAATCAGAAATCTAGTTGGGTTTCGAACTTCTGTGAAAAACATATTCTCAACCTTGGTGCTAGATATTTATTCTGAAACATGATATATATTTTCAAGATTTGTTGTTTGGAGCAGCAATATCATTCACCGTTTCCATCATCCATGAGGAAGCCTGATCATTACCACATTTCTCCATTATGAATTGTGTCTTCCACAAAAGAACAAGGAAATATAAATACTTGCTACATTTGGTGGCTTTTGAAGTAGATTCTCATTGACATCGACTTGTTGGCTATCCATCAAAATCTGTTATTTTTTTACCAACTTCCTCTTCAGCCATGTAGTAACCTGAGGATTGAAGGTGACCACATGAATCTGACGTTAATTTCACAAACAAATTATTACTGAGAAACGGAGACGGAGGCAAATTATATACTTGATTGAATTACCTTGTTGAACCCATCTCCTAACTGTTTGCCCTTGTGGAAATCCGTCTTTGTAATAGCATATAAGCTCGATGTTCTGCACCATTCTGTAGTTTACATTCCCTTTCTGTATTTTTTCAAGAAAAGGTTCTGGCATGTCAAATAGATGGAGCTCTTTAAGTTCCTTTAGCTGTTCAATACCTAGAGGGACTGATCTTAGCTTGCTGCAGTTCCTTATAATCAGTTTATGGAGTTTCCTTAGGGATCCATGCACATTCATTACAACTAAGCTATCCAATTGATCAAGATCCAATATCTTCAGTTCTGGAAATCCATCTTCTATGCAGTTTAAGCTGTCGTCGTTAAATGCTTGGATCAAGGCAAGTTCAACAAGGTTTGGAAGTTGTTGCAGCTCAATGAAAAATTTAGCGGCCAAACTTGATCTTACTAATCGTAGTCTCACAAGTGATTGAAGAGATAGAACGAAGTTTTCATTCAAACTTAGCATTCCCCTTAAGTACAATCTTTCAAGGTTTGGTTGCATGGTGACCAAATTCTGCAGGTTGATAGGCTCATTGTTTGCTGATGTTAATGAAATAGAAGAAAGCTCTCCCATCTCTGCAAGTGCTTTGCATAATTCAGGCCCATCATTTTCTTTGAGATTGACAATCCCCAACCTCCTCAGTTTTGTCAGTTTGTGGAGTTCTTTAACTGTGCTACTCTCTTCATTTGTATCTATGACTGAAAAAGTTTTCAGCTCTTCTAGACAGCCAATTCCTTTTGGTACTCTCACACCATTGATAATGTCTGGCTGTCGATCAGGTTTTTTCTCTATGTCATATCTGTAGGCTAGAAGATGCTGAAGTTGATTTACTTGTAGTATTGCTTTAGGTAATTCTGATACTAGGGTGTCTTTGAGAATTAATGTTTGTAGGTTTCTCAGATTCCCGATAGATGATGGAAGCTTTCTTATCTTGCTATTTCCCAAGTTGAGGTACCTTAAATGAGTCAGTTTAGCAATTTCTTTTGGGAATACCTCAATTGATTCATCGGTCAGATTCAGTATTTTCAATGATCTAGTGCTAGATAAGAGCTTCGGTACATGAGATGTATTTCTTGAAATAAACAGAGAGATAAGTTTATGCAAACGCACATTCTTTGGGTATTTTCTTATTGTGACCTGCATTGACAAACGTCGAATCTGTTCTGGTGAGTCGCTCAGATTCTTCACCGTTGTACAAAAATTTTCTTCCTCTGCTTTTTTCCACACCTTGTCATGCATGAGCCCATTAAGCCTGTAACTCTTTGGTCTTCCGTAGTGATATTGCTCTGCAACCTGAACAATGTGACGTTGAATGAGAATATTGAGGTATTCTTTGGCAATTTCTTCCTGTGTTTCTTGTCCTCGGACATGTATAAAACCTTCAGCTATCCATAGTCGGAGTAATGTGTTGTGTGTAACTGCATGACCTTTGGGGAACATGCTGAAGTACATTAAGCACTTCATTAGATTTGGCCTTGACATGTCAGACAAGTCATTGATGCTCCTTTCTAATATTTCCATGTGGCCATATTCTTGCAACTCAGCAATAACGCTGCTGCATTGACTGAATGAACTTTGGGATAGAAGACCTCCGAGCAATTCTATTGTAAAAGGCAATCCATCACACAGGTCAGCAATTTTTTGGAGAAGATCGCTGGCTTCCACTTCACGAAGGACATCTGCAGCTAAAGATGCTTTGCTGCAGAATAGGGTACAGGCTTCTTTTGTAGACAGTTGTTCAATTTCAACTCTCTGTGCATTACTGCATGCTCCAGCAACATCTTGATATCTTGATGATGTGACTATGATTCTTCCGAAGTTGTTACAATTTTCATCAGGTATCGCAAGATCTAATATGGTTTTGAGTTGTGCTCTTGTTGATATATTGTCCAAAACAATAACATACCTCCTCTGCTCTTTTTCCAGAAAGTGCCTTATAATGGATCCAAGCATGTCAGCATCCATGTTGTCAATTCCCTTTGGAGTATCCATATTGGCCTCTTTGTACAATTTTATGAGTAAAACCTGTAATATGTAATTTAGTTGCAGCGAAATGTCTACCAGAACCCATGCATGGCAGTTGAAACATCCCTTTATGCTGAGATTTTCATAGACATAATGGACAAGGGTAGTCTTCCCAGCTCCATGCTTTCCCTCGACAATGGCCACCTGTCTCTGATTTGCTCCTGTCTTCAAATAATCTAACAACAAATTTAGTGGCTTCTCCATTCCTTTAAAGATAGCTTGAGGTAGGGCAGCAACATGCCTGTTTTGCAACCTTTTCTTCACTGCAGACCCTTCATCTTTACACACGAATGGTGTCAGGATGCCTAGCAGTTGTTGAATCTTTGGCTGGATCTTGACCATGTTTTTAGCTGTTTTCCATCGAGGTGGAGTGCGCCATATGTTGTGACCATATTTAAGAAAATAATCGAGTGTGCTACTTGGATGATCATACCTTGACAGCCATCTTGCATCATCAACGATTGCTCCTATTTCGGTATGCAAGTCTTCTGCTTGATTTCTTGCGCTCCAGAGCATGTAACTGCTACTTTTGCAGTTGTATGTATCCAAAAGTGCCGCTTGCAGGAGTACTGCTTCCCTTGTCATGCCTTCGGTAGATATATGTTCACCTTGCAGCAGTTCAATCCAGTACACCACATTATCTAACGTTGGTTTTGCAAAGCATGACACCAATCCCTTCAGGGCCGCTTCTGCCATCTTGCTGTCTTTCAATATCGAGCTTCTGAAGTGGTGTTGCTACTTGCTATGATGTAAGATAAGTGTTCTATAAAGCGCTGATTCAAGCATCAGGAAGAGTACTACCCTAACTCATGTTTTGGGCTGCTGGCTGGTTTGGGTGCTGCATGGCTATGATCATTTAATGCCTTCATAAAGAGGATGTTGTTGCTCAAATATAGAAAGAAGGGATGCTCCTAACTTCTCCAAAGGAAAAGAGCAGAAGCAAGAGAAAGGTAAGTAGTGCACCACTTCCTTTTTATATCGGTATGCCTTTTTAATCCTCTTATATAAAGCGAAGTTCGGAAGACACTATCAGTGATTAGTTGTATAGTGTACCCGGTCCTTGCTGCTGTTGATGTGTCAGAGGTACAACTTTTTGGACAACCTTTATGTTACCTAACGAGGCACTATTTTTAGTTAATCATGTTGTAAATTGAACTGAATGTGTAATTATTTATCGTGTGAATGATTCAAACATGACCAGTAGATACATTCCATGCTTATGCAACATTTTGAAGAAGTCATATTATCATTCAATTTCTCTGTCAAGTTGACCAGCAAACATGTGATTGGTGAAAGTACTATATTCTGCATTTGATGTATGGTTGATAGTTGCAGAAGAGATTCAATATAATGTTTGCTTGTGAAACTACAACTTCGAAGCCATTTGTTGTCCATGCATCAATAGCAATGTTATCAAGTCGTCCGACTAATCGCGATTAATCCCGATTAGTCGTCCTGATCGTTTCACCAACATCGATCAGGGGGTTCGATAAGGTCAGACCGATGAGTTGTCTAGTCGTCCGACTAGTCGTCCGATCAGGTAGGAAAAACAATTAGTTGTGCCTCAAGGCTGCTGCACGCTTCTGAGCTAGGCCGAAATTGGCGCAGCGCACACCTGCCGCTTTCCTTTTCCGGCCCATTTGCCCATGGAGCGGCCGGCTCAAACCGGCAGCAGCCGGCCTCCACCAAACCCACTCTCTCTCTTTCTTCTCTCCTCTCCCTCTCACTTCGGTGGCGGCGGCCACCCGGGCGCGACGCGCGGCGGCGCTGCCGGCCATCAGTGCGAGACACCCGCGGCGGCGCAGCACAGGGACGGCATGGCCTGCCCTCGGCACATCGTTGAGCGAGCGCCGACGGTTACTGTTGTGCCTGCATCTTCTTCCGCTTTCTCTCTGCTGCTCTACCCCTACTCTATTTTGGTGTTTCTCTACCTCTACTTCTTTAGCTCCATAGCTGTGTAGTGCAGCTGCTTTACCACCAGATCTACAAGAGATGGCTAAAGATCCAAAGAGGAAGACTAAATCCTTTTACCCAGGATGGAAATACGTGTTCTGGCATATCGATCCTGGTATTTTATACAGGACGACTATACAAACGACTAGGCTCGACTAGGGACGACTAATCGAGCCTGATCGACGACTAATCGCGACTAACCGCTTATCGAGACTCTGTAGATTAGGTTCGATCAGACGATTTAAGAACATTGATCAATAGTATTGCCCAAGATGTAGAATCATTATTACCAGACTTGTTCCTCATTAGAAACCTGTGAAATAATTCTGGTAATAAGAATAATAGGCTAAATATGTATGTGCACTTTTGTTTTTTCTTTAGTAAATTTGAGTTTGACCTGATGTGCTATTCTTTCTCCATTCTCTTGCTTGAAGGAACTTCATAGCAAAGTTCTTCGTGGACATAAGGGCACACTTTATACAGATATGGAATACACCAATAGTTTAGCCAGTTTAAAGCAAACATGCCATGTTTATTGATGGTTAGGGGAAATGGACAGTATTATCTTGTTATAGCTAACCCTGTCTACAATCATTCCATTTGTGCAGGTACGGCTCTACTACGAGGGATCATGTATATGTTTGCTGTATCATGGACATTTCTTCTATTTGTGTAGTTCAAAATTTGCCAGAAAATCATGAAAGAATTGATGTCCCATGGCAAATCAGTCGCATGCATGCTTGGTTGATGATGTGAAATTTGATGCCATGATTTATCTGCTGCTGCCGGTAATCATCTTGACACTCTTCTTGTAAGAAGATTATTTTTTATGCGATTGCCAAGGGTTTCATTGTGTTTTTCACTTGTCAAAGAAGCGAAAAATTGTGAATATAGAATAATTCACAGATCTTCATGCGTTTCATTCATTCATGGAATTGAATGATAACAATTGCCTTATTTCAGTATCTGGTCTATGAGTAGGGCTACTCCTATAGTAACATTTTCATGACAACTATCCAAAGAATTGAATCCATGTCCCTTTTTTTAACGCACTCAAATCCATAGTTTTCCATGAAAACTACTAGTTTTTAATGATAAAAGTCTGTAATTTCCTGATATTAGTCAACATCATATGCAATAAAGAAAGAAATATTATGTGGGAACTGGATAAAGATTTAGGGGAACAATACAACGTTTATGAATAATTAATAAACCTCTCCACAATTTATTTGGTGCTAGATGTCACTGTCATTATTAGGTATTGTAGCAGTACCGTTCACGCTATGGTATTGTACCGGTGTGGAATGTTTACTAGGTATACCAGCAGCCAACCTTAAAGTTAGTTGAAAATTAGAGATATGAATAGCGAAATTGCTCAAAAAAATTTGTATCCACCTAGGCACATGCCAATGAATTGCTCTAACTAGTGAGCTGGCAGGATGGCCATGGCACATTCCAAGGTGGAGCTGTGGGGCCACGTATTGTTGGGCGAGGATAGATGGTACGAGTATGTGCTTGCTTGATGGCACTGCTTGCTTGATGCCTCTGGCTTCTCTTTCTTTGGAGGTGATGGTGGTGGTGAAGGGGTAGATTGGCAGATTAGAGTAAAAGCTCACAAATGTCAAAGAGATGAGGAAGGAGGATTAAGCTCCAGCAACACTGTCTGTGACGCACACTCATGATGATCCACTCCAGCAAGGTAATTCAGAAGGCGTGCCGAGGACAGTCACTACACTCATGATAATAGCATGCCAACATTGGCAACCACTACCACCAATCTGCTACCATCAGCTTCCTTAGCCATCTATATGGAACCTACATGCCCTTGACAGTAGGCCACATCTCACTGCCTATGCATCTAGTAGTGCTACACTTACAGCTCAAGATCAGAGAGTTAAAATCACTTGAATATTGTCTGGAAACTGCATTAGCAATGATTGACCAAGCAAGAGCAATGGAGTTGATGGTTAGGGGCAATTCTAGGAGGCACAGACCATTGCACAAGAAAACCAATGTGGAAGATTTGATGATGTCTTCTTTCTTTCTTTCTTCCCTCGAACATGTAGGAGAGCTGCATATCTTTATTTTAAAGAGAGAAGAAAATGGCAAAGCCTTACAACTAACCCTCTTGACCCACCTAGGGATCAAGAAAGGTTAGGATAGATAGGATGTTCAGAACCTAAGTGTCGGAGACCAATCCTGTGTGTCAAGGTTCAAGTGTCTAGGTGCAACCCTTAGGGCTCGTTTGGAAGCTGTGGGTCATCCCGGCGTTTTCCGGTCAGCCTTCCGCACAGACTTGGCCTAGGGGCAGAGCTCCCATGCGGCCATGCCCTTTGAAAGCAGCGACGACGACGACGGGGTGTGCTGCCCGAGCCGCGAGTTTTCCCGGGACGGCTCTCCCTTGTGTCGATACGTCGGGCGTGGCTTCCCTGTCCCACGCGCAGCTCGCGTCGCGGCACCTCCTCGCCTGCCCTTCGAATTCCCGCGCTGGGCCTGCCCCTTGCGGCACTTTTCAAACAACGACGGGCATCGCTGCCCAGGGAAGCGATCATGCTTCCAAACGAGCCCTTAGTGTAGCAGATTTTCAGCTATCTAATCAGGATAATAATGGGCTGGTTTTTTTTGGGGGGGGGGGGGGGGGGGGTGGCATTAATTGCAGTCATTGTGGTTGTAATAGGGTGATCTGTAGCCTTGTCTTGCTGCTATTAGTAGAGGGAAATCAGCACAGCAGTGAGTAGCTCGGCAACAAGAAATCCACCACTGTAGCGTGTGTTAGTGTCTATGTCTTTGTGAGTGTTTCCCATGTCCTCTGCAGCAGGACCTTTGTGGCTGTTTTCAGCTTACACTAATCACCTGACACACAAGAAAAACGACCAAAACACTGCTAATCAGGGCACCCACCAACCACACCATGGCCTAAATCTTGGAGCTTTTGTGCTCCTGCTAGGCACCAAGTCTCCTCTCTTCAGAGAAACGCTGGGCATCTCTGAGAGAGTGAGAATCTCCATAAAAGCCGCATTGGTTCCTCTGGATCTATAGAGTCCAGGCCCCAGCATCTTATCAAACTATTGAATCATTTTTTTCTTTGTCTTGTCAATCCTGTGAATTGCCTTCCTCCCACCAATGATCAAAGCTCAGTTCTTGTACACTTTCTTGAGCATGCCCACCAAAAATGGTTGCAAGTTGCAGCTTCCTTTAATTGTAAAAGCAGAGGAATCAGTATTTTGTTGATATAGTAGATTCTTGATAGTAATAGGCAAATATGAGAACAAAAATAACTCGGTTCTTACTGGATGTGGCTGGCAGCCTGGATTAAGACTTGAATAGAATTGGTAGAGGTGTATAGAGGTCAAGGTGGCAATGTCGAGGTCTAGAATCGAGTTAGGTGTGTCATGCCGTCAGGCCGTCATCTATGTCGACATTGATTAGCTAAGCAAGAACAAGGGTGTGGAATTCTAGTGCTGGGGTACGGTAGCAAGGGAGTCGATTGCCAGGGCTGGGAAGGGGTAGGTGGTAGCACAGCTGACAGTTGTGTGAGAAGGCTAATGGGGATTGGGGAAGACGATGTCTGCCACTTGCAGCTTCCTTATGTTATAAAACTGGATAGTATATTGCAAAGTTGCAATGATGCAGTGGCTGGAAACTAGAATAAGAATAGTCAAAACTGGTGTGCCTAGGTGCTGCCATCTTATTTGTGCTTCTTTGTCGTGTTTTGAACATAGCATTCCTATGCATATAAAGAACAACCAGAGGTGACGTCCATTAAAAAATGCACTAAGTAAATAGTTGAACTTAAATAAACCTCGATTAGATCTATAATCTAGTAATAAGCCTACTTAATCGGTTTAAATGACTACATGCACCGTGAATGATAGAAAGTACGCTCGTAGCACAACTGCCTTTTGTTTTCCATTAGAAATATGTGGAGGAGCCTGTTTCAATTCTAATTCTAGAAACCAAGACCAAGCTTGTGCTCTGACACGCTCAACCTTTTCAAAGATCTCGCATCGCCTCTGACTTTCAGGGCATTAATTCATCTAAAGAATTGTGGCTGTCTCTCGTCTGATTTCTTCTTATTCTTCTGAAGACAACAGTTAGTCATATATTACTATCAACTTGGCGTTAGTAGTTCATCCGTCAGGATCATTGCGCATCATGATCCAACACCATTGGTTGGATCAAGTTGCCGGCCTGTTTGGCTCACGTCGGGCAGCTTTCGTGACGGAACTATCAGCATAAGCACTGCCTAAACAATGCACTTGGTTATATATAAATATTATGTAACTCTACAAGGAAGAAGCTGTTTGTTCGCAGACCTCCTTACCATGACAGAAGGACCATATGCTTTGTGTGCAGCCTCATAACAGGAGCTGATGAAGCTGAACTATTGAGGGAAGACAACAATCAACGTGTGGCCCTCCTTCGAACCATGTACTTTCTGAGCCTGAATTCTCCTACTTTTTCTTTCTGTTGCATGAATCTTTTCGTGTCGTTTCTCTTCATCTGTGTGCCCCATATCATGGATGATTATGTTCTTCCGTAGGACATAACAATACAGGCATAAGAGCGATCCCCAATGAAAATTATACCTAAATGAATTGAACACGAGCTTTGGTTCTCCATTTTTAATGCCTGAATCTTTCCCCCAAGCTTGGGAAGTAAGGAATTAAAGAAAAGTCTAACCAAGTGCGGTGAATATCTAGAGGCCAAACATGATATCTATTTACTGGCATGTACCACCGCTAAAACTATGAGTAGCATAAACTGAAACCTTTTGTTGAGACTGCTCAGATACACAGTGCATCATAGCTTTAAGGTAGACACCATATGAAGGGTGGTTAAGAAGGACTGTAAAAACTGTAGTCATGCTACTGGGGCTTAATCTTGTGCATGCAAGCCCCTTGGATACAAAAGGTTTCTTTGTCTCAGATGAACTAAAGGGCCAATCTATCACTAAGTCATTAATTTTGTGCATTCCATTAAATAAATTGAAGCGCCTATGTGGAAGTGGCCTCTGATCCGACTTGAACTTTTCAGTAAGGAGTGGGGGTCACAACGAGTACTAATACCGTTTTCTGTTTGCACAATTTTTAGGATTGAATTCGTTCAAGTTTAGCTGAGCGGCTGAGCTCATGTAGCTGAGATGCGCGTCTTCTTCCTCCTATAGTGATGTAACCCTACCAGCTCAGTGCATCGATCGGTACAGTTCTTTGCATCACCCCTGTTACGTCTTTCCTTCCGTCGTCCTATGAGTTTGCTTTAATATACTGAAACTTTGGTTATTCGGTATGTGCAGGAGGAAGGAACCATGTCGGAGATGGTGCGGCAATTGCCACAGCGAAGACTAGAAGTTCCTGGGGATGTGATTGCCTTGCTCGCCAAGGAGCAAGAGGTGCTCCGTCGAATGCCGTGGGGAAACATGGAGCCGGTAAGGTCGGTGAGCGCCGCTCTGAGAGACCCAGGCATCACGAATGGCGCTGCCGATGCCAAGAAGTGGTTGCAGCAGGTGACGGAGATCAGCCGCGACGTGGATGACATGCTGGACCGCCTGGAGGAGGCCCGCTCCAGCTCCAGCAGCAGCCATGGCAGCGGGCGAGTATATGGCCTCCTGTCCATACTCTCTCCCAACGTCTTGTTGGCTCACCGACGGATGGCCAAGCAAGTGAAACACATCAACTCCCGCATCGACGCGATGAAGCTCAGGCTGTCACTGCTCGCCAACCTGGATGACAGGGAATCCCCGGCGAACTCCACGCGGTACCGCATGGACGACAGGCAGCTGGATCGTCTCTCCCTTGAGCAAGTGGAAGTGCTTGGTGTGGACTCGCGTCACAGGAGGGAGACAATAAAGGGGACGCTGTCCGATGAAACGGTGGCGCTCAAGGCGATCTCTGTCGTGGGCAGGGCTGGTGTCGGCAAGACCACCCTCGTGAGGAGCATCTTCAACGAGCCTCTGGTGAGGGGCTGGTTCCGCTGCCATGCATGGGTCACTGTCGGCGCAGCTTCCTCAGCGGCTGATCTCCTGAAAAGGATCATGCTGCAAGTTTTTCTGGAGCGGCCGGAGATGCCGGCCAACGCTGACTCCATGGATGTGAGGCAGATGGCGGA
Organism: Paspalum notatum; assembly: GCA_022530915.1. Taxonomy (NCBI): domain Eukaryota; kingdom Viridiplantae; phylum Streptophyta; class Magnoliopsida; order Poales; family Poaceae; genus Paspalum; species Paspalum notatum. The sequence goes on from CM039691.1 coordinate 9,886,457, forward strand.
CACGGTGGGCCGCTACCTCATGGACAAGGCGTATCTGGTGGTCTTGGACGATGTGTGGAGCAGCTGGAGCTCTGAGATTTGGGATTACTTGGGCGTCGCGCTGCCGGACAACGGGCTCAAGAGCCGGATCATTCTGTCGTCACGGGTGCCTGACATTGGGCGCCAGTGCCGGTGGCCGTCGGCGGTGCACATCTTCCACCACAGCCCGCTCGGCCCTCAAGACTCTATGCTGCTCTTCTGCCGAAAGGCCTTCCTGTCAGATGAAGCCCCCTCGGAGCTCAAGGTGGTTGCCAAGGAGATAGTTGGAGAGTGCCATGGCCTGCCCCTCCTGCTCGTGGCCATGGGCGGGCTCATGTCCACCAAGGAGCAGGCCGTGCCCACGTGGCAAGGTGTGGTTGACGAGCTGCGCAGGACCAAAGACATCCAGCTCAACCTTCCTGGCGTCCTGTGGTTCTCCTACAAGGACCTGCCGAGCCACCTCAAGGCCTGCTTCCTCTACTTTGTCCTGTTTCCACGGACATACTGTGCCAAGCGCACTGCGCTGATCCGGCTATGGATCGCTGAAGGCTTTGTCCAGAAGGAAGCCGGCAAGACTCTGGAGGACACCGCGGAGGAGTATCTCAAGGAGCTCATCAACAGGAACCTTGTCCAGGCAACGGACTACTATGACTATGGCAAAGTGAAGAGCTGCAGCATCCATGACATGTTCCGCGAGATCATCATTCACAAGTCAGGGGAGGAGAACTTCGGCACCTTGGTCACCAGAGATGATGAAAGGATCGGTGCGAATGTGCGCCGTCTGTCCATGATCAATGCCAAAGAGGACTTTCTCAGCGATGTCAGGGCGAGCAATGCCCGGACACTCTTCATGTTGGGCGCAAGCTCAGCGAGCACATCGTCCTTTCTTTCGTCCATCTCTGATTACAAGTTGCTGAGGGTCTTGGATCTCGAGGGAGCACCCATCGATCGCCTGCCTGAAGAGTTGCCTGATGGTCTCTACTGGCGGTACTTGAGCTTGAGGAACACTAGGATCAGTAAACTGCCCAAGTCGGTGAAGAAGCTAACTCACCTGCAAACTTTAGACCTGAAGGGGACATACATCTCCAAGCTTCCGTCAGGCATATCCAGGCTGCAGAACATCCGCCACCTTCTTGCATACCGGTACTACATTGGACGGCACCCGCCGTACTACTATGCACTCGGCGTCACGCTGCCTCGGGGCATAGGGCAGCTGAGGGAGCTGCAGAAGCTGACCTATGTGGAAGCAACACAAGAGAATGGCACACTAGCAGAGCTCGGCAACCTGAAGCAGCTCAAGAGGTTGGGCATTGTCAATCTGAGAGAGAGTGATGGTCCACGCCTTTGCTCCTCCGTCTCCAACATGACTGAGCTACTGTCCTTGTCGGCGTCATCGATCACCTTGGATGAGCCTCTCGATCTCCACTCGCTTAGTCCTGCTCCTCAGAAGCTTGAACGCCTCTACTTGAGGGGTCAATTGTTGAAGCTACCAAGCTGGATCTTCTCCCTCCGCAATATTGTGAGGATCCGGCTCCGGCAGTCCAAGCTGAGCAAGGACGCAGTCAAGGAGATGCAGTCTCTCCCTGTGATTGAGCTTGCACTGATACAGGCATACGATGGGAAGACGCTGCACTTCAGTGAAGGTTTCAGTAGGCTTCAGATACTAGAGATTGACCACTTGACCGATCTTGAACACATGAGCTTCGGGGAAGCAATGCCCAACATCCAGAAGATGTCCATCAGGTCCTGCGGGATGCTAAACTCCATACCTGATGGCGTCGAAGGCCTGAAGCATCTCAAAGAAATTCACTTATTTGCCATGCCGGAGGCGATGGTGTCAAGCTTAAAGGAAGGAGGAGCAGACGAGCACAAAGTAGAACACATACCAGTCATTCGAGTCTACAATGAACACCGGGACATTTCTTCCATAATTCTCTGAGGTCTTATTGCTCAGACTACGTAAATTTCAGAGGACATATAGGTAACGTCTCTGGTCATTTGATGAAGAAACAAGTAAATAGCATTGTCGTTTTTCCCCTTATTGGCTTGATTTCCTTGACGTTGCAGGATTTTGTATTAATGAGAGTTTCTCCCCTGGTAATGTTGAGATATCTGAGAGGAACGTAAGACCATCAACAAGCTCTTAGGGTACTGAGGCATTACTCAATAGTGTATTTAAATTCAGTTCTGGACAATATATTTTAAAAAACTATAGGATGAGAACATAGTAGCACAGTTAGCGTTTAGATATGAGATTCTTGTGCTTATAGAGGCACCAAATCGTTGCTAGCTTGTATGCAGGGAAGTTGTTTTGAGTTTTTTTTTTTTTTTGGTGGGTTTGGCTGCCAATGGAACTATGTAATGATTGTACTGATGCGTAAAGATATGTTTGATATAATATCACAACGAAGAGTGAACTCATTTTACTCTTATTTGTACTTTTCAGAATGGCTAATGTAGTAACGTGTTTCTTCATCGATCCTTTTTTTTGTGTGCATGTGTTCCTCCATTTTTCAGCTCAACACCTTTTTATTTATCTGAGGTGTTTGTATCGATGAGATTAAATCTTTATATAGTCTCATTGATTATGTTGTCAATCAACCATCAAAATCACTAAACCAATGATTTTGTCCATGATCATCACATTAATGTAATAGCTGAAAAATTCAGGTGGTGGGATCCCTATAGACGCCCGCTCTTAGCCTCTTGCATCAGCATGCACCACCAGCACAAAATGAACATTTCAATTCTGAAAGCAGATGCTACCAATTCCAAATCGTGGAGTATTTCAATTGCCAGCAAGCGGAGCTTGAACAATGTGCAAGTACCTTTACAAAGATCATGGATGGAGAGCCTGATATATCACTTCAATACTATCGTCTGGGGATGGTTCACATGAATTGGGCAAACAATCACTTTACAGCAGCGAAGGCGAAGGCCCTAGCTGAATCTGAATGTCAATTGCTGAATAGGTATCTGAACGAACTACTACCTAAAACATGCACAACGCCTTACCTGCGCGTGAAACCACTGCATGCACACAGCGTGGTCTATTTACACTAACGCCCAACCAACACCAACCTCACTGCCTGCAATGCTTATTAGATGGCATGCCAAATCAGCAGCGCGATGGCCGGTTGTAGGTGGGTGGCGCTGAGGGACAATTCTCGTTCATGTTCGCATAGGGCTCAATCGTGTTGTACTCCGGCAGGTCCATCTTGTACTCCCCAAGGATCTGGCAGAAGGGGAGCCTGTCCGCCGCCGCGTTGCACCAGCTCGGCAGCCGTGTCTGGTTGTCCTCAAAGATTTTGAGCATGTAGGCGTCCCGGATCTGTGATGGACAACAGGGATTTTGTCAATTATGTCACGAAACACATGTTATTCAAAAAAAAATAAGATGCAGCAGAACAGGTCGAATGAGTTTAGAAATGGAAAGTGAACTTAAATACTATGCAGGGGAAAATGTCAGGAGAAGCACTTACAGTGAATTCTGTGACCTGGATTGACTCAGTGAAGGGAGCAAATACTCCAGCCGCCTTGTACATCGACAGAATGAAGGCAACACATGTCGTCGATTTGCCATCGCTGTACTCCCAATCATCTTGTTCAGGTATGGTGAGCAGCTGGTTGAAAGACAAGCCGCGTCTCTCTGTCTCGGTGATGATCCCATGAAGGTCCAGTTTCTACATCGAAGCATAGATATTATGTTTCCTCGGTTAATGAGCATTTGTCACTTTTGACTACTTGCATTGTAGAAATAGCAAAGGAAATGAGAGGAAAAAAAAAACTAAACTACTTGATTTACACAATAAAGTCAACTGATTCAGGACAGAGCCCTGTTTTAGGTCAGAATAACCATAGGTCACCAACAAGTTCACAATGACCACCCTAGCCATCAGATTTACAGTAAAGCTGCAATAGAAGAATGCATACCAACATGGACTACCGAAACAAAACATAGAACTGAACTCCACAAGTGCTAGAAACAAACGGCTTAAGTGTGCCGTGTGACGATATTGATTACATACCTCAGTCCCCAGTCGTTTGTTAAGGGCTTCATTCCACATGTTAGAAGCATAGTGTGGCTGCAGTCTGGTCCACATTGACATAATAGCCATTACCTGGGATTAATAAATATGATGAACTGAACAGTGGGGCACAATAATAATATAAAAAAGGAAACATACTATGCAGAGAAAAAGATGTCTAGAACAGAATAGACTACTTTGTTAAAAAATAATAATTTTAACCTAGGGTCAAAAATGGAAGTTTTAGTCTTGGTAGCTCGAGGTCTAATGCCTCCACAATGAACAAGTTTAGCACTTGTACAGATTTGTGTAACAGAATTTAAGCACCACACTTGTTTAGAACAACCCATAACACTCTGTAACATTATCATTTTTTTATCGTTCCAAACTTATTCAGAAAGCCATGTATTATATTTATCTATATTCAGTATCATATTGCACATGATTAAATGGTGCCAGGAGAAAAAAATTCACCTGGCTTTATCTAGGAAGTTTTTTTTGTCAATGAACGCCTACAATCTACAGCAGTTGTCAGAAAAAGGCGTGCGAGTTTCAAGCAAAGTTGGAATGCATATATATATATCAACTTCATAAATAAAGCGGGTACAGTTCGTAAGAGGATTTCCTGTTGTAGTTCAGGGTCTAGTATGTTGGTAACACACTTCTAATATGTATGCATGCCACTCAGAAACATGAAAATGTGAATCAACCAACATGAATGAAATTATGGACAATGCAGAAGGAAAACCAAAGCTGGAAAAGGAAATTTGCAAAAAAGAAACTCAATGCTAATTGAGTTTTACTAAGGACAGAACAGTACCAGATTAGCATCAAGAGGAGGTGGGTAATTGTCTGACATTGTATCAATCCAACTAAATATCATATTATGGTAACCATAGGGTTTCCCATACATGCTTCGGGCAAAATCCCATGCGGCACTTTCATTGAATCTGGCCCGTACATCAGGATGCAATGGAAGAAGTGCTATCTGAGGATTTGAATCATCTCTAAGTGCCATTCCCCACCATTCATCCCATGGAGTCATACTAATTATTTCATCACCCTGTCATTATTGCAAGATATCATGGAAAATTAACAATTGCTAATATGATGAAGTGCTTATAAATTTTTAACCACATGACATGAACCTCATGTGCTAGTAAGGTTTGACGATTCAAGAGTATGATTTCAATTTTCCATCTCACCAACAACTGATTTGAAGCCCCATTCTCTGTAGTCATTTATTCTTTTATGGTGAGCCCATGATTAATTTTAATATAATACATACCCATACTCAACATCTTAGATTCTGACCCATTGAACTAAGAAATTGGGTTGCAGTTATCCACTGAACTAAGAAATTTACACAAATACCTTTTTATTTTCATAGCCTGATTCTGCAACCCATAAGGTGCCATTCTCATCTTTTAAGAAAACTGCAGTGTGCCCAGCAAATGCGCCGGTGACCCATTTCTCCAACGTCTGAAATCCACCCCATCGTCCTCGGATTTTTGAAAGGGCCAAAAAGTCACCCGAATGTACATCCTCTTTTCTTATATTCGCAGACCAGGGCTGAGAACGTTTCTCAAATGAGGTTCCCATATGCTTCCGAAGAAACGCCAAGTTGGCATCCTGACCCCAATGCGTGTTTGAAAACAAAGGTACGACATCCACCAAGGATAACAGCGTCCCAAGCATTCCAGATGGCATGAGAAAAATGGCAATCCCATGCTGCTTTACCTGGTGAAGATACCGAGTGTTAGGATTACTAGGAAATAGCGTGTGAGAATGCTGAAAGAAAAGAGAAGTCAACCTTGAGAAGAAACATACATATTCCATTTCTGCTGCTTCCTCCCACGCCTTAATCTCAAAGGTGTGGTTCTCATTTGCTCTCATATAGTAATCCCAGCCTATCCTGTACGGAGTTGCAAAGACATACAGATCCATGCATGTCCAGCTCTGAGGCGAAGCAGTCTACATTGTTCCAGAAAGAAACATTTTTTAGGATAAACTCATCATCATCTTAAAGTGTGATAGTTGCATCTAGTACAAAGAACTTATCTTTTCTTTTTTCCTCATGATACAAAAGGCCTCCCTTGAAAGTGAAAATGTCAGCGTTCAACAGCCAGCACGAATAAAAGCGAAACCAAACCTAGGAATCATGCCTTCACAGTTGTGCACTACAGGACAGAGTGACATGGACATGCACGAGGCAATTTGGCATTTCTATTGTTTGCCACCGACCGGGCACCAATAATGCGCAATAATCAGTGGGCATTCTATCCGTGTTCCAAACATGTGTGTTGTTTTGTCTTGTCGTGGTATTAAATTCGGTTCTCCAGAATCTAGTAGCTAGGCAACGTGTTTGCTAAGGAGAAGTCAAAACAATCCAGCTAAAATAGATGGGATTTATTAGAGTTTGGATTGCGGTGGAATCGAGGGAAATGAATCACTGCAATCGCAAATTTGCAACACCGAGCTGAAACGTCACTGGTAATGAGCTTGAAGAGTGAGGGCAATGTGAGGTGAGGGGCACATCACCTTGAGGCGAACGACGGCGCCGCCGAGGTTGGAGCTGGAACTGGTGCCGGTGCCGTTGAGCCCCCCGCTGGTACCGGCGGGGCCAGGTGTGAGGCTGAGGACGGCCTCGTTGTCTGCGAAGCAGGCGCCGCGCCAGGCCGCGGGGGCCCCGCCGGGCACGACGGCGGCGACGAAGGACGGGAGCAGGTCGACGGCGCTGTGCGCCGTGGCGCCCATGAGCTGCCACGCCAGCCGCCGCGGCAGCAGCGGCAGCAGGTCCCTCGCCCGGAACGGCGCCGCCGCCGCGGCCGCCCTCTCGACGGCCAGAGCGTGGAGCAGCGTGAGGAGGAGGAAGAGGACGTGCCTCATCGTCGTCGCCCGCGCGCGGAGGCCGGCAGGCAGGCCGAGCTGGCCGCGGGCGTGCCAATGCGGCAATGCCACGCCCGCCTGGCTCTCTCTCGGGGCAAAGTCGGGGGCTTTGCTTCGCGCCCGTGAGCTTTTTGTTCGCTTCGGCCGGTTGGCTGGTTGCGGCTCGCGGTCCGTGAGATCGGGCGGCCGCGTCGAGACGAAACGCGAATGCTCGGCCGGATCGCGAGGAACAGCAGGTATTCCCGGGTGCGGCCAAACTGAGCTGACGCCGGGGCTCTATTTGAAGCGAGGAGCAGCCGCCGCGGCGCCGCCGCCAGAGCTGGAAAGAGTCCGGAGACCCGTGCTGGGTGGGCTTGCGCTTGCACGCGACCACCGAGGCGCGGCAGAGCTTTGCGTTGGGGCGTAAACGGTTGCATTGCATTGGCGCCCGCCGGCGGCCAACCAACGGCCGCCGGTCGGGAGCACGAGAATTGTGTTCGCGTTCCATCCCATCCCACCCGGAGCCGGATCGATTGATTCTCAGCGCGGTAGGGGAACAATGAGCACTGCAAATCTCTTGCATCGGTGCGTGGAATTGAAATAAGTTGAAATAAGAAACCTGCTACCTTTTTAATACAGAGACGTGGTTTTTTGGTGTTCCAAAAGAATAGTAATCCCTGACAGCGAAGGGGGCTAGTTCTGTCAACGTAATAGACAAAGGGAGGCTTTGTTTCAGAACCCACCAAGGGGTGAGATCCCTGTCTCTTCTATTTAATTTGGTGGCTGATGTGCTAGGTTCTCTAAGACTAGGCTCACCAAACGGCCCAAAAGAGGGTGTCTATACACTGTTCGGCACTATAGACAGAGAGAGTGGTAGTTGGAATAGTGGATGGGCGGGGTTGAATGGGCACCCTGGTGAGCCTAGTCTAATGCATAAAGCGGTCAAGAAAGGTTCTCTAATCGCCTGCGCTCGATCGAAGCGGGATTAAAGACCGAATGGGGAGAAATGAACAAACGACGGGAGTACTCGAGTACCTGGGGAGTCACATTTGCATTTACTGCCTGGCGGGGTCGGAGTCGTCGCGTCTTTTTGCTTGTACAGTCCTTTTCGGGGACCACGCGGAGTCGTGGCCGTTCCCGTTGCGCCGCTTTAAAAGCTTTGCTCGGGCGGCGCCTCTTCCGCACTCAACCTCCATTCCGCATTCCCCTTGTTTCCCCTTTCCTGCAATCTATGAGAAAAGGGAGTGATTTGGGGTTCGCTTACCGATGTCAGGTGGTGACGATTCCTCGGTATCCGGCGGCGCTGCTCCGATGGCCATGGTTGTGGCGTCGGGTGCGACGAATCGGGTCGTCGCTGTTTCGCCGTTGGTTGCTTAGGAGGTCGAAGTCTTCTTGGTCCCAGCGCCCTCGGCTATCGACAGTGGCCTGGCCGTTGCTTCCAATGAAGTGCACGGCGGGGCCGCCGCCGCAGCCCGGCGGGTGATGCCTCGGCCGAGGCGCCGGCCGCTCCGGTGATTGGGGGCGTCCCGGTAGTTCCTGCCATCTTGGTCCCCTTTCCCCGCTGCACATTGACGAAGGCGAAGGCTCGAACGTTCGTCGAGCGGGGCTACCTGCTGGCTCATCGGAGGCGCATGCCCCCAGAGGCCCCTCAGGGCGAGGGAGTCCCGGTGCCGGTTGTCTCCCTGCCGGTCAACGTCATGGCGGCAACGGCGGTCATAGTGGCGGCAGCGGGTGCCGGGGCATCTTTCCGATGTTGTCGTGAGATCGTCAACCCGCTCGGCCGAAGCGGCCTCGCCAAGAGCTCTGGTGTCGTCGGCGCCCATTTTACCTCTAAGGCGGTGGACCGTCGAGCGGGAGAGCTGGAGCTGCTCCTTGGCGTGGCACCGGCCGGCCCGTCGAGTTCTGCGGCGGCAGCCGACTGCACACCGCTGATGCCCGGTCCTCCCGTTGGGCCCGTTCCTGCCGGCACCCTGCGCCTTCCCGTCGCCGAGAGGTGCGAGGGTCCCTTGACAGTATGGTACTCGACCCGGCTCCCAAATAATGATAAGCACACCATCCTTTTTGACAGCCGGTGCGAGTGCGACAGCTGGGAGGTTGTCAGGAGCGGGGTTCAAGAAGCCCGTGGCCGCCTGTCGGGGTTGGAGCATACCTTCGAGGAAGGCTCCAGCATGGTCCTCGCGTATTTTGCCCGGTGGCAGGAGTAGGTCTTTGGCGAGCTTGGTGCGGTGCGGCAGACGGTCGCCCGCATATGCTCGGCAGGGTAGGTGAGCGTTCGAACTCATCTCTTCTTCCATTCTTTGTCGCATTCTGGCATCGTCAATCGCCCAATTGCGTAGGCCTTCAAGCTTCGTGAGTCGAAGCGGGCTCTCACCATGGGCGAGGTCGAGCGGGAGCTACTCTCGTCCCGCGAGGAGCTCTCGCAAGTGCGCAGGAGCTCGAGCGGACAGAGGAAACCTTGGCTCGAAATGCCCTCGCGCTCAGCGATGCGGAACGGTCGATTACGCTCCTTACCGAGGAGGAGGCGCTGGTGATCGATCGGGCGGCGCTCGCAGAAGCCGTCTCTGTAGCGGGCGCATCGCTTCAAGGTACTCCTTTCTCGACCTGCTTCGCCTCGTATCTTTACATGCGTTACTGACGTTTTTCTCCTTTCTGAAGAGTACTGTGACCGTCTTGGCAAGATGGCCGAGAAGCTAGATGCGTCGGTCGGGGAGCGCAACGCCGCCGTGAAGGCCTGGAAGGTGGCGGAGTGGTTCGTTGAGGTCCTTCTCCGCGAGGTCACTTCGGTCGTTGAGGCCAAGGAGACCGCCGAACAGGAATGGGCTGAGGCAAGTCGGCTAAAGGAAGCCGCTGGGGAGCGGACAACTTCCCTCACCGAGTCCGTCGTGGAGCTAGCTAAGCTTTGTGAGGCTCGGCTAGAGATCATCAGGAGGATCTTGCCAACCGCGCTGGGGCCAAGCTCTATGGCCTCTCGTTTGGCAGCCATTCCCAGCCATGTCGCTCGTGGACTTCTTCGGGTCAACGCAGCAGGAGCCAGGACTGTGCTGGCGTTCGCTGCCTTCTACTACCCTCGGCTGGATGTGGATGCCATCCTGAGCGGTTATGTTGCTGACGCGTCGGACGAGGAGACCGCCGCACTGCATGAGACCCTCATGCCTTATGGCGGTGAGGCTGTCGTGGATCTTGATGTTGATAGCCTCCTTCATGAGTAGCCCTTGTGTGCCTATGTGTGTATCATCGTTGTGGTGACCTGTTGGACTTTGGCCCCTTTGGGGCTTGTCTTACATTTCGCGACCTCGAGGTGCGCTGCTTGTCGCCGACCCTGCGGTTTTGGTCTGGCGATGAGCGAAGTTTTTAGCGAAGGGTAGAATTTTCTCATCTGTTTGATGTCCTGAGCATTGGTGAGGATCCTTTCATTAGGATCCTATAGCTTGTAGGAGCCCAACCGTAGTACTCGCGCGATGGCGTGCGGTCGCCAATCCTCTGGTTGTTGGGGGATTGCAGCCTGCTGCTCGTCGGAGGGAGTGTCAATGGCGGCAGCCACGAGCCCTTGCTGGTACGTCCGGTGGACGCAAGGTCGTGGGGTGTGGCCGCCTTCATTACCTGGTCGGTGACGAGCTTGGAGTCGCCCTGGGCATGTAGGCGTTTGGCTCCGAGCTCCGAGGCCAAACGCAGCCCGTTGACGAGGGCCCCGTATTTGGCGACGCTGTTGGTCACGTCGAAGTTGAGGTGCATGACATACTGTAGCTTGTTCCCAAGTGGGGACGTTCTGTAGTCGATCGGATGTTCAGAGAGCGCTTGGCGACTTCCCGCTAGATGCCCGGCATGTTCGCCGGTTTCCACGCGAACGTTCCTCAGTTGGGTCGAGGGAAGTCGACGAACACGCCTTCCTATGCGATGGAGAGCTCGGCGCCAGTCCTCACCATTCCAGTGGGGTCGGCTGGGTCGACAACCGCCACTTTGGTGTCGTCGGAGGCCTTGAGATTTTCCACCCCAGGTCGGGGGCGTCTGGCGCAGGCTCCGGGATGCGTTCCCGGATCTTTTTCACGTCAGCGAATGCCACAGCTTGGGCGACCGATGCACGGTTGTCACGGTCACGGCTGTAGGCCACTTGGAACCTAGCCCCCACGGTGATGATGCCTTTCTTACCCGGCATTTTCATCTTTAGATATGCGTAGTTTGGGACTGCCATGAACTTGGCATAGCACGGACGACCTAAGATGGCGTGGTAAGCGCCTTGAAAGTCGACGACCTCAGGACCTTAGTGTAGAAATTGTCCGTTCTTCCAAAGGTGACCGGCAGGTTAACTTGCCCTAACGGATAGGCCTGTATACCCGGTATGATCCCGTGAAAGGGGGGTTGCACCGGTTTGATGTCAGACCTAGGAAGTCCCAGGGCGTCGAACGTGTGGACATATAACAGGTTTAAGCCGCTGCCTCTGTCCATGAGGACGCGCGTGAGGCGTTTGCTTTTGATGATCGGGTCGACCACGAGAGGGCATCGCCCTAGTCGCAGCACGTAGTCCGGGTGGTCGGCGCGATCGAAGGTGATCGGCGTTTCCGACCACCGGAGGTAGTGCGGGGCGGCTTGTGCCCCCACGAGGTTGACCTCCCGTTGGTCAAGTTTCAGCTGCCGCTTCTCTGCGTACAAGGTCGGCCCTCCGAAGATCATCAGGCGCCCCTCCATTGCTGGGAACTAATCGAGACCGGGTTCGGCGGCGGCGAGGAGTGCTGTATCTCCGGTTAGCGCTTCTGGTTGTCGCCGCGCTAGAAAACGCTTGATGATTTCGCAATCTGCGAACTTATGTCACACCGGGTAGCCATGGTGCAGGCAAGGCTCATCCATGAGCTTCTCGAAGCGTCCGCCCCCAGGTTTGGATGGTCGGTTTGGACAGTCAAATCGACAAGAAAGGCGCTCACAGGAATCGGTTCAACGTGTAAGGCTATCCCCAATGGAGTGTGTAAAAAGATTGTCTATGCACTGTAGCTCTATTGTAGACAAAGTGGGGTGATTGGAATAGTGGATAGACAAGTCTTTTAGTCATTGGGTGGAGATGGTCTAACCGACATGAGTTAGACCGAATGTTCCTGTTGGCTTCCGTCGGCCGACAGGAGTTCTCTCTAATCCCTGTCAGTTTGAACAAGACCGACAGAAAAAACTAAGACGACAGGAAAAAAGCCCAGCCTGGTAGTGTCGCCGTCGTCGTCCGGGATCTGCAGTGCAGTACTTATGAATGCGCTTGGCAAAAAAAAGGCACAAATTTCACTTTTAAGATATCACCTTTCTCGTAATGTTTGACCGTACCCAAAACGTTGGCACATCCGGCACGCAATTAAAGTTCCAATGGTATACAAAACTGGCCTCTGACCTTTATTCCGCAGGTGTGTCATTTCACAATGTCATGGTAGTATTACATAGTTCGTTCCGTATGGCATCGATTTTATTCTATCGAAACAGACAAGCTCATCTCATGCCACCTTACAGCTTGGAGGGAGACTGGTACCATCCCCAGGGCTCGTCGGAGAGGTACTCCGTGACTTGCTTGACGTTCAGGTAGTTATCAATACCCCTGCAGTTAAACCAAAGGTGCCGTGTCAGTCAGATCCCATAACATTAGCTGTTAGACGACGTCTCATATCCCATAACATTAGCTGTTAGACGACGTCTCATATCCCATAACATTAGCTGTTAGACGACGTCTCAGAAAATGCTGTTGTGCTACCCACCCTTCTCCAAGCTCGCGTCCAAAGCCACTGCGCTTGTTCCCGCCCCAGGGAGCTTGGCAGAAGCAGGGTTGCGAGCAGTTCACCCAGATACATCCAGCGTCGATCTCCTGTTGGACAAGTTCTCATTAGGAATGCGTTGGGGAAATACCAGGGAACAGTTCTGGGAGAAATTTGCCATGTTACAAAAAAGAAAATTGATCTGAGTGCCATTATATAAAAAAAATAACTCTTCGAGTGGATGATAATATGGACATATCTATCTCATAAGCCAAAAAAAAAAAAAACATAGAGAGAGAACTCTGAATATCAGTCTGATGAAGTAATCAAGCCACTAACCAAATACTGTGAACATCTTCACTTGTACATACCTCGGATAATCTCTGGCAGCGCTCACGATCACCGGAGATAACAGCACCGGCCAGACCATACCTATCAAAAAGAATTTTTGAGACAAGTTCACAGGCTCTAGACTATGCATGAGCGGCAAGCCTGCAGGACACTGAAACTGTGTAAAAAAAATGGCTCACTGTGTATCGTTGGCCAATTCAATGGCTTCCTCTTCAGTGCTAAATTCTTTAACACACAGGACTGGACCAAACACTTCCTCCTTCCAAATTTCCATTGATGTGGTGACGTCAGTAATGATTGTTGGTTCAATGAAGAACCCCTTCTCAAGATGCTGTAAAACATAAAACATTAGTTATATCTCACAGTAGCACATAGCTCCTTGCAAATCTAAATGCGGTTGGCCTTACCGCTGGTCTAACACCCCCGGTCAGAATAGTGGCACCTTCGCTTTTAGCAGTCGATATGAACTTCTTAATCTTCTCATACTGAGAAAGCAAAAACATGAATTAAGACTCCAAGAACAATTATAACGCGACAAGGTAAATTTGAAGCTAAGCATATGGTTGCAAAGACAGTGGTGACTAGGGTGTCCAGATTCTCAGTCCAGTGCCATGCCCATATATAGGACAATAAACATTAATCCATACTGTACTGTAAAAATGATAAAACAACAAAGTAAACCTAAAGAAGGTGATGTCAGTCAGTTCATTTGAACACAGTTACACAGTTCCTCCCAAAATCAGAGGAAGCTGCTAATTATGTACAGCAAAAATAACAATTACAGCCACTAATTCAAAAGTAGCAAACTGCTAAATTAGAAATAAGCCCCAAATCATAGCACTTCAATAGTGAGAACTTAGAATTTAGACAAAGTTAACAAGTAGTACCTGTCCTTCACTAACAACTGGTCCAAGCCTGCAACCATCCTCGAGCGGATCTGAAACCTTAATATTTTTGGCCCATGCAACCATCCTCTCGTTAAATTCTTTAGCAATTTTTTTCTGCAATAGGTTCATTGGAAGGAAGAGCATGATTACGGAGTACTATGTAACTGACGACAATAACATTACTGCTTTAATATTGAGATGTGATTTGAAAGAGCGATGTAGTGCTAGGTTGCCATTATTAACCTACTGAAATACAATTAAGTCACTGAGAATATACTTCATAAATTTTGCAACAAATCAAAAAACACAGGTCACAGCAAACTGAAAAGCTAAAACCTAGATTTTGAGCAATGCGACATTGTGACACACATGTGTTTCACAACAGGGGTAAAGCAGAGCAGACTACTATTTATTCAGTGGAGAAATACTGGCAGCATACAATCTTCTTGAATCAGAACCTAATATCAGGGTGAGAAAAGGCTAAAGCCATACAATCAAGGAAATATATTTAGGTTCACAGCTATTAGGTGTGTGAAGTATTATAAGTGAAAATACCAGCAACGACATAAGGAACTTACATGGACAAGAAGACGAGATGTTGCGCTGCAAATCTGACCATTGGTCCAAAAGCACCCAAACAGAGTCCATTCAACAGCTGTTTACGTTTAAAAGAAAGAATCAATGATGGAAGTATAGCAGAATTCACATTCAGAAAAGTATCAGCATCCATCAAGTGGTATAAGTCAGGAACTTTATAAAGTTCCCTTTTTTGGAACTAAAACTTATGCTCTCCACATAAGTTCAGTCCTTACTGTCAGAAAAAAGGGTTAAGTTCTTTTGCCAATTGCAACAATCCACACATAACAAATAAATTTAGGAATTCAGTAATCCTTAGAATAAAAATCTACCTTTGTCGATGTCAACATCATCAAATACTACAATAGGACTTTTTCCACCAAGTTCCAGTGAAACAGGCTGTTAAGAAAATTGCAATGTTAAGGAACGCAAGAGAATTTCCTATAAAAAGGGTATCAAATCATACTTTTGAGAATTTATAAAGAGGGAGAAGCATGGGATATAACTAGAAATATAGCATAAATTTACAGACAGTTGGATCGAACCTTGACCATAGGAGCTGCAGCCGCCATAATCTTTTTACCAGTTGCAAAACTCCCAGTAAAAGCGACCTAGATACACAGAAAGCCCATGCTATAAAAAATAGTGATTTCATTGATGTATTAATGTTCATCGTGATGGGATCATTATCTGCAGAACAGCTGTACCTTGTCGACATCTGGGTGTGCTGCCAAAGGAGCACCAGCATCAGGACCTAATCCAGTCACAATGTTCAAGACACCAGAAGGAAGACCAACATCTTTACAGATATCAGCAAGCTCTAAGCAAGTCCTGGTAATTTCAAAAGAAGCCACTTCAAACGTCATTGCTCATAACATGAAGATGGCATACCATGCAAATACTTACACAGAAGCCAATTCAGATGGCTTTAGCACAGCTGTACAGCCAGCAGCCAGTGCAGGAGCTACCTTCCATGTAGCCATCAAGAGAGGATAGTTCCTGCAACACAAATACAAAGAACAAAGTACAATACTTTAGATCCAGAATAAGTAATACAAGAACATATGAAGAAAGCACACAAAGAATTACATCAATTACTGAGCCAACAACATATTATATATTACAAAATATAAAGATGAACGGCCTGCCCAACAAATACACAGGATAGCAACAAATAGTAGGCTTATGGAATAGAAGCCAAACTCATACTAGGAGAAAGCACACTGTTGTATTGACATGACAAGAATACTAGCACTGGCCGCCAAACATTCACGCAAGCAAAAAAAACTCGGATAGGTGAAGTTCAACACCGCATAGGAAGTACAGATCTGGGCACTTCAAATATGCAGGCCGAGGATGAAGAAAGTAATCTAACACTAGGTTCAATAGACTGTGTGGTCAGATTAAAGTATGCAGGTTTTTCAACTCTTGAGGCCTTATGAAAAATGAACATGTATCACTGAATAAAGGCCATTGCATATGTGTTATGATCATCAATACAGATAACAGCGAGATGGAGGAGAAATGAAAGTACCAAGGAGTTATCAGCCCAACTACTCCGACAGGTTCTCTCCGGATATGGCATTTAAAAGTTTCCATTGGAAGAGAAACCAGGGAATTTTGCCTTTTGTCCAAGGCTTCCGCCTGATCCGCAAAGTACTCAAAGCACCCAGCAACATCATCCTGATAAAAGGAATACCAAACAGGAACATAATTGGTAGCGGGATAAAAAAACAATTGCACACTTCCAAAAGTAGTGTCACATACCATGTCCCATGCTGCTTCATCATAAGGCTTCCCACAATCAAGTGCCTCTAGCTTTGCCAGTTCAGGTTTCCTCTCGATTATCTGAATAACAAGACGTGTACATGCAAAAACGTGATGTGTGTCAATATGTTTCAACAAAAATCGGATGACTCAAATACTACAAGACTTTCCTGATTAAAGTTTAAAGAGAAAGATCTTTTGAGGTGTTTGGAATATGGAGTTCAGACTGAAGACCAACACACCCTGTGTTGAGTTTTTGACAGAGAGCAAACGATCATTCATCACAAAAAAAAAAAACGGAACATAAGGATTCCCCCTAAATAGATTGGTTTACAATTGAATATTATGTGTACTACTTTCTATACCTCTGTACATGTAATAGAGATCAAGTGAACTGAAATCAAATGGAGCCACCTAAGCTCGGTCAGTGAGTGCACCAGGAAGAAGATACAGAGTAAGGAGGACCACAGAGGAGTGTAGCACAAGTAATGAGAAGATGGCGTGTACCATTGCGAGGGTACAGATCCAGACACACAGTGGATGCACTTGGGATCACGGCAGGTGATTGCACTATGTCCCTTTAAGCGAATCGTCCCCCCAAATAGTTTCCAGGCAGAGGCAGTTTTGGTCCCAGACCAAACCAACTGCGAGCAGAGCAGAGAAGAGCAGAGCGGATCGGCAGGCGTACCTTGGCGGCGATCGCGCGGAGGTACTTGGCCCGGACGGCCCCCGGGGCGCGGGCCCAGTCGCGGCCGCGGTTCCTCTTGAGCGCCGCCCGCGCCGCCGCCACCGCGGCCTCCACGTCCTCCGCCGTGCCCGCCGGGATCTCGCCTGCGAACCCCCCCGCGCATCAGCGCCGTATGTATATCAGGAAACGAACAAATCAATAGCACAAGGGGGAGGGAGGTCACTCACCGATGTGGGCCTCGGTGGCGGGGTTGACGACGGGGAGGCGGCGGCCCAGCGTGGGGGAGCGCCACTCGCCGTCCACGAAGAGCTGCCGCAGCGGCACCGTCGCCGGCGAGGCCATCGGTCGGGGGTCGGCGACTGGATACTGGGAACTAGTGGGAAGTTGGGAACTGCAGCTGCGGGGGGTTGGAAATGGATGGATGGTTTGGTTGGTGGGATGGGATCGGCACGCTGGTGTTGCGTGCCGAGGTGGAAAGCGACGCCCTCCTCCTGTTGCGGAGACCGCTGCCGCCACGTGCCGCGGCTTGTGCGGGTGGCGGATTTGTTTGTTGGGACGTCCGATTCGTAGTAGTGGCAGTGGTACATGATGATATGATTGTGTGTTCGTGTCACAAATTATCACACGTTTGTGGCTGGGAAAGCAAGGACCAGCGTGAAAACTTCTAGTATTTGTTGTATCCCCGAGGGATCTGCTGCAAAATCACCGTGTTTGGTAATTGGTATATATAGTAGATTATGCAAAGGATCAACCAGTGTGCTCCCGAAATTCGGGGCACGCACGAAACTTAAACCTTGATGCACTCTGAGTATACAAGGTCCAATGTATAATTTGGTAACAAGTACAAAAAAAAAATTGACACATCACGAAATGACAAAATGGAAAAAAAAAAGTATGCTCTAATATATAGCTTCATAGTATGCTATTATAACAACGCATATCTAATATTTATTTATATAATATATATCTCACTAAATTTTATAAATTTTATTTTTCTCAACATGCAAACTGTCAACGTCATCTAAGAGAGTGTTAAGATACAAAACCATGTTATCATCCACTAGCAACCTTTGTTGATGTCCTCCATCGATTTTTGGTGACTGATAACATCCATCCATGCAGCTATTAATCCATGTGAGTATCATCATTTAAAAAAATATATATCACAAACAAGTTCAATCAAAACTGAGATGAATATGTTATCAAAGTTCCTTACAACCATATCAATGTTGCTACCTTAAAATTTCACTTTAGAAAAAATAGTTTAGAAATTTTCACAGCAACACCTAGGGTACCATAATAGTAATATTCAACATTCTCAACTAGCGTATTGATAGTGGGAGATAGTGTGGGATTATTATTTGTTTATCCTTAGCACTAGGTGCAAAATCATGCGTGTTAGAAGATGCTAAGCTAGCACCTTCTTTCCATTGTATAGTATTTTTTTTCTTCCTCGCTTATGTTAGTATGTTTTTAGAATACCCATTAAAGATGCTTGGATAATATTGTTATTGTGTGTTAGGATTAGAGTACCCTATAATCCTTGAAACCTTGATGCACCCATGCTCGACATCGACCGACTCCATCCGAAAAGTAGTATGTGAGGGTTTCATTGCCCATCACACGTGGTCGGTGGATTAGTCATGAATATAAAAATCAACTCCCTCGTGGTCCTCCCGGATTTTGCATCGAATCCCGTCATCATTCCGCCAATGCATCTTTCTTTCATTTGTTTTCTTAAAAGACGAAAAATTTTGGTTGTAGCATCACGTGGCCACTGGACCCTGATAACCGGATCGCAAGTACTCTATCATATCATAGTACATCAATATATATAATATATCTAAATAGATAGTCCTCACTATTACATTTTTTTACGATTTTCTGAAGCCACGCCACCATAAAAACCACTAAGCCACATGCTATGTCACCATACACTAAGACCATAGAAATACATTGATGATTTCCACCGATTTTATGTGACTAATAGCAATCTTATATGCAAACCATACAACACTGATGCACACCATACAACACAATAGAATTACTACAGCAACGCGCAAACCATACAACACAATAGATTTCCTGCAGCAACGCGCAAACCATACAACACAATAGAATTCATACAGCAACATACAGAGTATTATCTAGTTAAAATATAAGGACAGAGGTAGTTTTTAGTTTACGGGTTTCAATATATCAAACCATCAAAACTAGTGTAGAGTGGTTGAATAAAACTAGATCTCTTAATGCACATTTCCATTGGCGGCGACTGCTATGCAATCAGGCTATTGGTGCACTCATGCAAACAGCGAGCCTGGAGCGCACGATCTACATCCAACGAAAGCATCAACTTTTGCAAATAGACCCCTTCTCTCATCAGATGCTAAGCAAAATCGGTAAAAGGGACCCTTGCTGTCTTCCCCACAGCCCACGCTGCCCTTGCCAGACTGCCGCGCTGCGACCTGCGGGTGCCTGTCCAAGTGCAAGGTGGAACTACTGGAGCCGCTGCGCTGCGAGACGTGTTTTCCTTCTCTCACTGCGCGCCCCCCACAACATTTCTCATGGCCAACGTTGCCACTCAACGTGGGACCCCATTACCTCAAGCGCTCGGATCCACAGACAGCGGGGCTCAGCAGACATCTGGACTCTGGAGACAGCGCTCGGATTCAGAGAAGAGGGGCATGGTTGAGGACGTATGCGCTTGGACAACAGGAGCACGCATCAGCCATTTCTTATCATGGCGGCCGATTGAATCCTTCAATTCGCGTGGGTAACGAGATCCGGCGACGTGCGGGTGAATGCGAGCGGCGGAGCGCGTTCATCGCATCACGGTGAGATTCCTGATGTTTTCTTCTCTCAAGTGGCGGCGCTCCGTTGTGACGATTCGAGCAGCTTCCTCATGGCTCATGAATCTGTTGGGGGAAGAAACGTGCCGACGTCTGACGTGTGGCGTGCGGCTTCGGTAGCTCCACCGGCGAGGAGAGGTAGGGCGCCGATGATGACGCAGCAGGGCGGCATGCGCAGGAGAGAGAATTGGATTCCTATTTTCTGCGATTATGATTAGCATCTGATGGGAGACGTGGGGGCCTATTTGCAAAAGTTGATACTTTCGTCGGATGTAGATCGTGCGCTTCAGGCTCGCTGTTTGCATGAGTGCACCAATATGCCGATTGCACAGCAGTCGCTGCCCATTTCCATTTTACGGTTAGACTAAATCTTATCTTATCTTACTATTACAAATTGAAGGTTCTAAAAGTTGCACCAATTTCAAAGCGTGCTATAAAAAAAAGATAAATTCAAGAAATTCTCACAATAATCAGAAACATCCGACCATCAATTGGCAGATTGAAATATTAATAGCCATTAGATCTGTTTTCTAAATAATTACCCACCTCTGCTATTATGAAAGGTCTTGAGTTCAACTCTCAATGAAACCAAATATCCTCTTTTTTCATTATATATATTTTTCAAGTAATTACCCACCTCTGTCATTACGAAAGATCTGAGTTCAATTCTCAACGAAAGCAAATATCTTCTTTTTTTTTAGATTTTTCCATTTTCAAACTTACCTTTAGTTTTTGTATTTTTTCCACTAAAGATGCTAGAAACCTTTCCATGAAACAGATATTTTGTAAATTTTTTGAAATTTTCATGTCAATTCTCACGAGATGCGCTAGAAAAAAAAATAAAATTATAGAAATTCTCACAATAATAAAAAATACCCTATCATCAATTAACATGTTGGAATCTTAATAGCCATTAGATCTGTTTTCTAATTAAGTAATCACCCACCTTTGCCACTATCAAAATAATATTAAATAACCCTTAAAACTACATATTAATTACCCACTCTGACAATATAAAGGAAAATATAAAATAACACCTTAAATTTATATCTAATTGCTCACATTTGCTATTTTGATAGAATAATATCAAATATCCATTTTAATTTATATTTGAATTGTTCACCTTAATTATTATGACTGATAATATGATGAAAGTAACCCTTCAAAATTATATTAAAATCACCTATTTTGACAATCGATCAAAGATTATCTAAATCAATTAAGCATCCATATAAAGTAGTAAGATATGTTATTATAAAAATCTAAGTATAAAAATAGATCTATATATGTTGTACGGTTACGCATAACACATTTAAAACTCTAACCCGTGCGAAAATATGGGTTGATTGACTAGTATGCAATTAATTGCAATACATACGAATACAGCGTTAAAACAATATCTATCTATTTAAAGCAATCTCCAGAGACAGAAAGGGAGATAGAGAGGAGAAATTCGAATGGTTAGCTTTTTCGAAAAAAAAACTTTTGATGGTACCCTAGATCGTCCATGCTCCATGGGGTGGCTGCTGTAGCTCTACGCTCAGTGGGTGTTTAGATCTGGAGGCTAAAATTTAGGCAACGTCACATCGGATATTTCGGTGCTAGTTAGAAATATTAAATATAGTCTAATTATAAACTAATTACACGGACGAGAACTAAACGGCGAGACGAATTTATTAAGACTAATTAATCTATGATTAGCAAATGGGTACCAGACGTTTATCCATCGTCCGTGTAATTAATTTTATAATTAAATTATATTTAATACTTTTAATTAGCGTTCAAATATCTGAACTTTATTTAGCGCGGGAATTCAAACTGCGCATGTCTCTCCCCGTCCGGCAGCCCCATGCTGCTCTGCCCCTTATCCACGTCACGTGATGTGTCCCAGCACGACACCTAGTCAGACCATTATCCGTCCCGGCTTGCGTGCACCAGCAGCGCAGCGAAACACCAACTACCGGTTCTAGTATCTAGTGATCCAGTCCGGCAGCCGTAGCGGCAGCAAAACTGAACACTGCCGCCGGGTGGGGGCGCGCGCAGGCGTACCGATCCTCCCACGAGCATGCTCGGCCGACTCGCCGCGCGGCGGCGGCAGCTCCCGCGCGGCGCCCCGGCCTCCGCGGCTCCGTACCAGTACCACTCGTCCGCGGCGGCGGCGGCGGGCCACGGGAGCGCGCCCGCGTCCGCCTCCGCCTCCGTGCTCCCCGACACCCTCGACCGGGCCTCCGATGCCTACAGGCGCAACGCCGCCGCCGTCGGCGGGCTGCTCTCCGACCTGCGCGCCCGCGTCTCCCAGGTGCCCTGCCGCTCCCGTCCTTGAGCTTGCTTTGCCGTGTGCCTGTGTCCCCTGACTGAAGAGGGAGAGCTTGCATATATGCAGGTGCTCCGCGGGGGAGGCGCGGAGGCGGTGAGGCGGAACGCGGCGCGGGGGAAGCTGCTCCCGCGGGACCGCATCGACCGCCTGCTCGACCCCGGCGCTTCCTTCCTCGAGCTCTCGCAGGTTCGCTCGCCGCATTAATTCGTTGCCTCCTCTCACCTGATCAGCAACATTATTGTCAAGTGAAACTCTATGCCTGTACGATCGGCTTAGCCACTAATATAATGCTGCATAAATTTGGGGTTAGGGAGAGCAAGAGGCTTAACATTGCGCAGATTAGTGGGGTTTTTAGAAAGAGTAGTGGGTAGTGGCAATGCTCCATGAACCCATGATGTATCCCCCATTTGTTGCTCTCCAGACAGTAGTGCTCTGTCTCCACAATCCTGTCCCCGTGCCAGAACTCTCTGAAGATCGAATCAGCTTCCAAAGAGACTAGGCCCACCTAATGTTAATTGTCGTTGCTGGGACATGAGCTACTGAAATGCCCACTGTATTCCAAGTTCTTCCTGTCATCCTGTGCCCTGGACCCAAGTGCCTTTGCATTTTCACAGGTGTCAGGATCTAGGAGGATGGCCTATGATAGAAAACTACTGCTTTCATAGCTGTACTTCTTGTTCTATACTACACTACACCTGATCATGGAAATCTTTACAACACAGCTTGCAGGCTCAGATGTTTATGAGGAAGCATTACCATCAGCAGGTATAGTTACTGGCATAGGACCTGTTCACGGACGCCTGTGTATGTTCGTGGCCAATGACCCGACCACTAAGGGGGGCACGTACTATCCTCTTACTGTCAAAAAGCATCTGCGGGCACAGGAGATAGCGTCTGAGTGTAAATTGCCTTGCATATATCTCGTTGACAGCGGAGGTGCTAATCTCCCGAGACAGGCCGATGTTTTCCCCGACCGTGATAATTTTGGTCGAATATTCTACAATCAGGCTCAGATGTCTTCAGACGGTATTCCTCAGATTGCATTAGTTTTAGGTTCGTGCACTGCTGGTGGTGCTTATATTCCCGCAATGGCGGACGAGAGTGTGATAGTTAAGGGAAATGGAACTATATTTCTAGCCGGCCCGCCACTTGTAAAGGTCAGTATTCTCTGGCAATCATTTTCTTTATTCAGTTTATTTTGTGCATGGTGAGATCCTGGCCAGTATCCAAATCATGTCTTCAAGTCAAAGACTCAAAGGGGCAAATTTTGTAGGCTGCTACAGGAGAGGAGATATCTGCTGAGGACCTTGGTGGAGCATCAGTACATTGTAAGGTATCAGGAGTATCAGATCATTTTGCGCAAGGTAAAGTTTAACAGCACTTACTTCAACATATGACTTGATTTTGTCCATCTTAGATGTTCAACATTTTCTAAAAAACTGTATCTTCCTTATTCTTCTAGTGAAGTATGCAAAGTTTTGTCCATTTTTCTCTGTTGTTTCTCTGTCTTCTTTTAGATGTTATTCTTACTATATTAACAAATACATTATAAAACGATGTCTACAAAAATTGTATGGACAAATTCTGATTGTTTTCATGATAGTATCCCAGGATACATTTCATGCTCTTAATATATACTGTGGTGGGCAATCTGGATCCATTCACTCCAATTCTTCAAAGTTGGATCATTTCAAACATTCATGCCACTTAATGTCATTTCAAACAACATGGAATATAGTTTCGAGGAATTGGTGTGGCATGGGTACAATTTTCCTTTTTTTGTTTTGAAAATTTCCTCTTATCTTTGTTTGCTGCATGATATGTTTGGTCATGTAATTGATGTGTTGGCTCTTATACTGATTAGTGGCCAAGGATAACTGGACCTGTCACGATTGCTATTTTCATTTCAACTTTCTTGTGTTTTTCCCTTTTAAGTGATAATGCATTTTCAGTCACTTCGTTTTACCATAATCGCTCATCTTATGTATTGTTTTCTTTTAATTACACTTAAATTGATGTTACTTTGATGTTTAAACAATTCCCACAATGTTGCTTGATGTAGATGAACTTCATGGACTTGCATTGGGGCGAAACATTGTGAAGAACCTGCATTTAGCTGCTAAAGGCACAGCAATTCAAAGTTCTGCTTGTGGTTACCACGAACCATTGTACGATGTAGAGGAACTTCGCACAATTGCACCAGCTGATTTGAAACAGTCCTTTGACATTCGTTCAGTAATAGCACGTATTGTTGATGGAAGTGAATTTGATGAATTCAAAAAATTGTATGGAACAGTAAGGATTTATTTTTTAGTTGAACTTAAATATCGTATGCATTCTGTATTTTGTGCATTGTGCAACTCAATTGCGTGCCTTTACATTTATGCAGACACTGGTGACTGGTTTTGCAAGGATATGCGGGCAACCAGTTGGAATTATTGGAAACAATGGCATCTTGTTTACTGAGTCAGCGCTAAAGGGTTCCCACTTCATTGAATTGTGCGCTCAGCGCCATATTCCGTTGATTTTCCTTCAAAATATCACTGGGTTCATGGTATGTATTGTGTTCACTCTTCAAACACTTATTTGAGCTCTTTCATTTTATAATTCACTATACAGAGAGTAGGCAAACCTATTATTGTATCGATTTTTTATAGAGCAAGTCAAAATCATTATCTGCATAGACTTATTTACTATGTAAGGCGATATGAATGTGGAGTTCACAACCTCTACTATGTTCTTAGTATAGTTTTGTCTAATGGATCGTGGAGTCAGGTTGTACTTAAACAAGTGTAGAATATATAGTTACATGCCGTACACTGATAGGCTGCAAGATTTTGTACATTGTGGTTGGGATGCTACAACTTAACATACTAGTTATATTATGAAGTATGAGATATTCAATCCTTTTGAATGGCAGCATACATGTTTATCTTCTGTAGGTTGGGTCAAAGTCTGAAGCTAGTGGAATTGCGAAAGCTGGAGCCAAGATGGTCATGGCAGTTTCGTGTGCCAAGGTCAATCCTTTCTAGATCCTTGATGACTTATACAACAAATATTGCAATGCCTTACACAACAAATATTGCACCAATGAAACTTGGCAATGGTCTGTGTATACAGGTTCCTAAAATTACAGTAATTGTTGGTGGAAGTTTTGGGGCTGGGAATTATGGAATGTGTGGGCGTGCATATAGCCCAAACTTCTTGTTTCTTTGGCCAACTGCTAGGATATCTGTTATGGGTGGTATTCAGGTAAGAGTGCCCTCACAATTGTTATTGTTAATGCCGCAACTACATTGTCTTTGCTAATTTACAAGTAACATATTGTAATTGCCTGGTGAAGAATGTCCTTGATGTAATCATCATTCCTCATTGTCAATTTTTGTATGCATTTAAGATGGTGGCATTTGCTATATGGGAACACTACTGTTAGTCTTCGAAGATGTGTTATTAGTTCAGAGATGTACAACAAAGGTGGGTGGGTGTTATTGGGGTGGGGGGTGGCACTAACAGGGTAGCTCTCAGATTTGGTTTAGAGTCTGAACAACGTCTAGCAAATTTCTGTTGTCTGTGCAGAAAAATAAAATATGTGAACCATGTCTCTCTGATGCAGAGGAAGTGTGATGTTTCAGTGAGTTCTTTACATTGTGCCATGAATTCTGAAGTTTGTGGGGCCTTCCTAGAGTTTCTTGCCAAAGATCATTCTCTGCTGATATAAACATCTTTGTGTGTTTGAAGCTGTTCCAGTCTTGTTAAATACTCCTATTTGCCTAGTAGTGTAATCTAATTACTTGCATGCAAGTTGCAGCCTCATGCAAAATTAAGCCGTGAGCCCACAAAACAGAGCAAATAAATCACTTGACAGTTCTTATTGTTCCTTCACTTTTTCAGGCAGCTGGTGTCCTCGCTCAAATAGAAAAGAACAACAAAAAAAGACAAGGAGTGGAGGTATGTATCATTAGCCCTCCGTCCCGCAGAAAAACATTAAAAGTTGCAACCTTTTGTAGGCTTAAATGTCAAAATGGCTCTTTTACATGACCAATTATTGTTTTTTTTCCGAAAGATCATGACCAATTATTGTTTGTTCATAACTAGTGGACCAAGGACGAGGAAGAAGCCTTCAAAAATAAAGTCGTGGAGGCTTACGACAGAGAAGGAAGCCCGTACTACTCCACTGCTAGACTATGGGACGATGGGGTCATCGACCCTGCTGACACCAGGCGGGTTCTGAGCCTCTGCCTCTCTGCTTCGGCCAAACCGGTTCCAGAAGACACAAAGTACGGTGTATTCCGGATGTAGATACTGTACTCACACCCGCGTGTAATAAAAACCCGCCCCATGCGCCCAATGCGCAAGGGACTTTACCCTCTGGAAATAATAAAATGTCGTTCTGTTTTTATGTTGATATTTCTACAAGTGTTTATTTACAGCTGTTGTTGCCTCTGGCTTGCTGTGGCTGAGCAGAATCTGCAGCACAGCCATGGCGAGTTCAGTCTACGTTCTACATCCTCTCTGTCCACCCACCCACAAGGGACATGGCCAGGCCAGGTTTAGGTGGTTTTTGAGCGAAGTCGTCAGCACTGATTCCATGATGACATCACCGCATTAGCAGTGCTCAGGCTGAATTCAAATTATACTCCAGTGTTGTCAAAATATACTCCAATGTTGTTACACTGTGGATTCTGTCCTTTGGTCCTCCTGCAAAACACAACTTCATTGATATGTTTAGATGGGGATGA
This sequence comes from Paspalum notatum, assembly GCA_022530915.1. Taxonomy (NCBI): domain Eukaryota; kingdom Viridiplantae; phylum Streptophyta; class Magnoliopsida; order Poales; family Poaceae; genus Paspalum; species Paspalum notatum. The sequence goes on from CM039691.1 coordinate 9,913,265, forward strand.
CATCTTATTGTAGCTGCAGCTCGCCCCCATCTTTGGGGGCTGCTCTAGTTCTTGGGGGTTCTTCCCCTGCGCGTGTGTGTTGCGGCCCCAGTGCCCCTTCTTCCTCCTCGTGCCCCCGCGCCTCCCGCTGCCTCGAGCGCTGCTCGCGGCCGGCGCCTCGCCACTCCACCCACCGTAGCCGGCCTACCGCTCCGCCGTGAAACTAGGGGCCGTGATGCCCCCGCCGCCGGCCCCTCCCAAACGCCATCTCCCGCCACTCGACCAGCGGCGCCCTCGCCGCCCACCACCCGCCACCTTCGCTGGGCCGGCCGGCCTCCCCCGGCCCTCCCTCTATGGCCGGAGGTGGAGAAGATGGGATTGGCAACGGCGCCGGCAACCCTAAACCCTAACCCTAACCGCCGCCGCCGCCCGGAAGGCCGCCGGTGCCTCGGCACCCTCGCCGCGGCCTCCCCGCCCGCCGCCCCGCCGGCCCCCTCTCGCGCCGCTGACGAAAGTGTGCGCCAGGGGGCCTGGCACGCGTGTGCTCAATAAGGATCGTGCTGGTTCTCCATGGCATCGTCACTAGGTAGGCTAGCTCCGTTGCGACAGCATACTTGGCTTATAAGAAGAGCTGAAGAGGGAGTATGCAATGGTGGTGAGCGTCGGTGCGCGCTGCTAGATGGAGATGAGGGAGGAGGTGGCATGTGGGAGGAAGAGAAAAGGTGGAGAAGACTAAGGCGATGCATGAGAGGAGGCAACGTTGAGGGGAGGGGGGCTATGACATGGAGAAGGCGGAGGGATGGAGAGATAGACCGAGGCGACACATCAGTAAATAGACATCTTGTAGACCACTTTGAACTATTTCAGGATTTATTTGTTCGTTAGAGTTTGAGATGTAATATTTTTTGTTTTTCGAGTCTAGGGGTTGGGAGAGGGTTGTTAGGTTCAGGGCTAAGATTAGAGGTAAAATAAACTTATCTTTTTAATATTCTCTTAAACGTGTACTTTCACGGTCTATAAAACAAATCATCTTTGACTTCAAAATCTACATTTATATCTACACTATAAAATTTACAGAGTGGGATATTTAATGCAAATTTTCACTTAGCGAAAATCTTTATACCTCCTCACATTGGGCCTACTTCACATGTTGAAAAAGGTAAAATCGATTACAGGAAAATGTTTTCACCATTTAATTTTTGTTTTCTTACATTGTCTTTACTCATACTAACCAGACAGGCAGACACATTTCTTGTTTCGAATTAATGAAAAAACAAAAACATTAATCAAGCCGTTTCTTGATTGCCCACACGGCGTGCTCTTTCCTTTCCCTCGACGTCTTTCCCTATTCGCGTGATTCATGTAGGTGTGTAAAGTATGCACGTTGAGACGCGGTTCCTAGCGTACGTACATGTACACTAATTTATCTTTAAAAGATGCATAATAATTAGAAAAAGTTGAGGAGAAAAAAAAAATGGAGTCGTTCAACAAACGGCCCATCGTGTCCAATGCAAACCAGACCAATCACCGACCGGGGGCAGTGACGGCTGAGGACCAGTCCACGCCTCCGCTTCCCCCAGTCCACCGGCCCCGACCCCCCGCCCGTCCCCGATCCGCCGCCCTCGCCGCCGCCCATGTCCGGCCGCCACGCGCCGCAGCTCCGGTTGGCCGTGCCGCGGCGGCTCTCCGCGCACCCCTCCTTCCGCTTCCCCTCCACGCCGCTCCCCACCCCGTCGAAAGCCCGCGGCCTCCCCTCCTCATCCACTCCCCCCTCCTCCCCGTACGCCGCCGCGCTCCTCCGCCTGCTCGTGCTGCACGCGCTCTTCCTCCTCGCGCCCGCCGTGCGCGCGCTCCCCTCCCTGCCCCACGCGCTCGCGCTGGCCCCGCTCCTCGCGCTGCTCTCGGCCGCCGCGCTCCTCCTCCTCCACTTCGCCGCCGCTTCCCGGAAGACCCACCAGGCTCACCACCCGTTCCCGGGGATCCCCGCCCTCCTCCGCCCGTCCCTCCTGCTCGCACTCTCCCTCCTCCTGCAGCTCGTGGCTCTCCGCGTCCTCGCCTCTCCGGGCATCCTCGTCCTCGCGGACTCCGCCGGCGCCTTGCTCGCGCGCGCCCTGCGCCGGCCTTCCCGCCGCCGCGTACTCTCTGTCGCCATCGCCGCCTCATCCATTGTCTGTATCTCCTCTTCCCCTTCCGTGATCCTCGCCATCCCCTTCGCCTCTGGCTTCCTTTCCTCGGCCGAGCACTCGGCCACCGCCCGGCATGCCGTACGCAGTCGGCGTGCCCGTGCGGCGGCCTTTGCGCTCGCCGCTGCCTTCCTTTCTGTACCGGCACTTGTGGGTCTCTCCCTTTTCGGTGGCAGCGACGCGGTGGATGGTCCCGACGAAGCCGCTGCCATCGGCCCGCTCTGGTGGCTGCTGCTTAACGCTGCCTTCTTTGGCATGGCTTTGGGGCGACGACAGGACCACAACGGCGGCGGCAGTGGCAGGCCAAGTGTGGATTTTGCAATGACGTTCTTGTGCACTCTTGTTCTGGAGCTGGTGTACTACCCTAAACTGTTTCTACCGGGCTTCTTGATCAGTGGGTTCCTCTTGTGGATCGCTAGCAGGGAGCTGACCCCTGCAGGATATGTGGAGCTTGGAAGCGAAGATGTCTCGGAGTCAGTTTACGAAGCAGTCATGGGGCCAGTCAGGCATATCTTGAGTGAGCGGAAGTCGAGGAAGATTGCTGCTTTTCTGTTGATCAATACAGCTTACATGTTTGTGGAATTTGGCAGTGGGTTCATGAGCGATAGTCTCGGTCTGATCTCTGATGCTTGCCATATGTTGTTTGATTGTGCTGCACTGGCAATTGGTCTCTATGCATCCTACATCGCAAGATTGCCTGCAAATGGGATGTACAACTATGGAAGGGGTAGGTTTGAGGTTCTGTCAGGGTATGTTAATGCAGTGTTCTTGGTTCTTGTTGGTGCGCTAATCGTGTTGGAATCAATTGAGAGAATTCTTGAGCCTCGGGAAATATCAACTAGTAGCCTTTTGGCAGTTTCAATTGGTGGACTTGTCGTAAACATCATTGGGTTGGTTTTCTTTCATGAGGAGCACCATCATGCTCATGGTGGTACATGTTCTCACTCCCATTCACATCCTCATTCCCACTCACATTCTCATTCACATCATCATGGCCATGAACATCACCGGCACCATAGCCATGAAGACCACCAGCATCATGGATGTGATCATCACGGTGTTAATCATGTCAAGGAGTGTTGTGATCATCATGGAGATGAGAGCCATCACCATGAGCACAATGGCAACAGTAATAGTGAGGGCATTCATAATAATCTCATGGATACCGCCTTTAAGGAGAAACATAGCCATAACCATGGCCATGAGCATCATCACCATGACCATTCGGAGCATTGCCAGCAGAGTGGTGGTCATGATCATCAGAATTGCAACAGTATTAGTATGAAGCAACACCTTCTTGAGATTCCTCCTGGCAATATACATTCTCACGGCACAGAAGGTCACTCTTCAAAAGCAGGATTGAGCTCAACAGAATCTGGAAACCATAAGAAGTCAGGACATCGGCATCACATTGATCACAACATGGAAGGAATCTTTTTGCATGTCCTAGCTGATACAATGGGAAGTGTTGGTGTTGTAATATCAACCTTACTGATCAAGTACAAGGGATGGCTTATAGCTGATCCCATATGCTCAGTATTCATTTCAGTGATGATCGTATCTTCTGTTCTTCCACTGTTAAGGAATTCTGCTGAAATTCTGTTGCAGAGAGTCCCAAGGAGTCATGAAAAGGATTTGGCTGCAGCTCTGGATGATGTTACAAAGATTGAGGGTGTCCTTGGAGTTGATAATGTTCATGTATGGAACTTAACTAATACTGACATCATAGGCACATTTCACCTACATGTATCCACAGAAGCTGACAAGTCATCCATACGAAATAAAGCTTCAAGAATATTTCATGAAGCTGGGGTTCAGGATCTGACCATCGAGGTTGAGTGTGTTAAAAGATAGCTAGACTTGTTGATAGTATGCTAGGATTTGATTTAGAGAAGATTTTTATGGCACTCCACGCTGAAGCCATCCACATCAAAATGTATCATGGAAAGAATTTTGTTTTTTAATACAAATATGCAGCTTATCATTCAGGACTTGCATACTTTGTTGCAGGCTCGAGGCTGATCGATTTTGAATCCAAATGATGTTTGGTGCAATGGCAAATTCTAACGTCATCGTAATATATATATATTTTTTTGAAATGGTCATCGTAATATGTTATTATGAATATTGGTGAATCTTACAACTGATACCGGTCCTTCTGTACACCAGATGATGTATATTGTCCTATAGGCAGAATGACACTGTTCCCTTGCTTGCTGCAGATGTTGCTGCTGCTTCAGCTTTTTGGTTGCTTAGCTACTAGGTGGTTGCTGCAGCTGCAGCCGAAACGGCAGCGAGCAGACCCGTCCCTTGTTAACAATTCACAGGAGTGGTTATCTCTTATCTGAAGGTGATACAAATCACACGTGCAATTCTTTCGATAAATGCATATTTATTTGTTGTTGCGCTTGCATTGGTACACCATACCATCCTCGGCTCGATTCAGCATTATTTGAAATGAACTGGACAATACATATTTACTTCACCACTTCAGCAGTCAAGTTAAGCTGATAAATTACAAGTACAACAGATCAGAGATATTCCAAAGTTTGAATATTCAATCAAATGCACTGACAGAAACTAAATGGATCAGTGATTCTATCTAATCAATATCGACACTAACAGAGCTGTGCCCATGCATTTATCTACACACGTCTTCTTTTTCTGAGTTTTAAAGCTGTTTATTCCCCTTGACGATAATCTAAACCGGCTCCATATCTCCATGCTTCAAGATACCGTCTCCATTGGTACTTGTCCCTTGGAGGCAAGGATTCGACCCAAGACCTTCAAAATGTTGTGGAAACAGCAAACATCCAGACCGTTAGACAATACAAAATATTGATTTTGAGATTAGACAGATGGCATAAATTGTACCTTGTCACTGGATCAATGAAGGTAGAAAGGAAAGTGTAGTAACCAAGCATTAGGAAGTGGCCTGACCAGTCAAGGATAACTCCCAGTTCAACCTGGAAAATATTGCTAATAAACTTCAAGTGCCAGGCTAGCCTTATGAAAGGATTTACAAAGGCAAGATGACTTGCAATTTAAATGAGAACAAGAAAAAAGTTTTTTTTTTCAAAAGTCTACCTGCTTAAATATGGAAGGCAAAATTTGTGGCTGGGTGAGCACTACTAAACCCAAAGTTTTCACAAGGGGTCCAAATTGTATTACATCCTGCAAAAGCACAGTTTCATAAGTATGGAAGACAGTTTCTTTATGGATATAACAATGTAAAATTCCTCAGCTTCAGTACAATGTCCAAGTAACAACCTGGAGAAATGGCCGAAGTACAGGGTCCCCAAGTTTCTGATATTGAAAAAAAAAATCGAAATTTGTAAAATAAATAAAGCAATTAACACAATGGTTTATCTTTTAAGTAACACAAGTTACCTGCATTGACTGAAAATTAGCAAAGAGAAGCTCATTGATAAATGTTGGTGAAACATTGACATGCGGCCTTACTGACATCGCCCGTTGGAACAACCATGATGAACTTAAATTTGGCTGTAATCCCCAAAATTGAGTAAATAAGGTCCTAGCTGAAACTACGAAGATGGGAAAATGGAGTAGACTAACCATGTAAGGGTTCAGCAGCTGCAAACTATGAGAATCTAGGAAACCTCCTTGGATTGCTTCACATATACCTTAAAACTCCAAAAGAACAAAAAGAATAAATTATATGAGACCAAATAGACAAGTTACCAGCAAAAAAGTGTTAGGACTAATCTTGCCATATGGATAGTGGTGTCAAAACACACGTCTATGTGCAATATTGTGTTGAGATTGAAGCAAATTTGAGTTTGGCTAGTTAGTGTTTGCATGCATGAAAAGCCCTAGATGTTTCATGCATGGTGTAGGGATAAAGTAGAGACAAAATTGTGTTTGATCATGAGCTGTAGAGAGGAGAGGACAGCAGGGCATGAGTTGTTATGCTAAAGTTGGGCACTGTAGCAGTACTGTAGCAAACAAACCTAAACCCCTATAAAAGGACATGTAACCCTTTCTATGGGAGGAAGTGCTAATGGGTGGTGGGTGCTATGGTGAAGAGAAGGGAGTAGGGCTTTGTGCAAGGGAAACAGAAGGTGTAGTGGTGATATAGGTATTGGTTGTGATGTGAAGACCAAGCATGTGTAGCTGGGCTTGATTGTTGAAGATCAAGCTTGTTGTAATCTAAGAGTGTCGAAGAGCTGGTGTGCAGCGCCGGTGTTGTTTCGGTGTGCTAGTGTGTAGCGTCGGTGTGCAGCGCCGAGAGAAGTGAAGTGCTAGTGTGTGCACTGGTGTGCAGTGCCAAGTACTAGTGTGTGAGAGAATTGTAGGTGCAGCAAGCTAGTGATGCTTGATCGGGAAAGTCAAGTGAGCTTTTGTAATCTTATAGTCTTGAAGCTATAAAGTTAAGAGTGATTCTGTGAGAGCTGGGCTAACAAAAAGTATGTAAGATTCGTCAGCAACAAAATGAGCTCAGAATCTCAGTTGACGTCATTTTATTTTTTAAAAAAACTGTAGTCTTGTATGCATGAATCCGAACTCTGTTTCATTAAAATTAGAGCGAAGATATTCTTTTATGATCAACAGTAACAATTAAAGACAAGGAAAATCTAATAGACAGACCATTAGATAAACGACCGAGATGTCTCGTCAAGCTTCCAAAACCTCCAAATGAAACAGGTGACTGTACTCCACTAGCATCACCAACCTGAAGTGCAAAGGCACCCGTGAGTAAGAATAGTTGCGGAACACATAGTGCTTCCAGTTAGAGAAATCACATACATGTACACATACCTGTAATATACGGTCAAATGCAGCTGGCAAGGGGCTGAAATGATTGGATTGATTGTGTCAGATTTAGCACACAAAACTAAAAACAAAAGTACCAATTTTTCTTGAACGTGTAAGAGAGCTGTGCATCATTGCATTAAGAAGAAAAATTACAAGTCTAAATGACTCATACAACCCTTAAAGGGCATAATCCCACACTAGAACTCGCCACACACACTGGCTCACAACCAACACCAAGAAAGGGGCATCATGGCCATAAACTACAGAGCCCTTTAGCCCCCTCTATACACCAAAGCTGAGCCTCCTCTTTTACACAACTAAAAACGGAAGTACCAATATCAACATATTGTAAGAGAAAGACATGTAAACTATGAAACCCTGCAAATGGAGTCCAGATAATAATCAGCAAGGCAAATGTTGGGGCTTATCGTTGCATGTTTATGCTAGAAATGTATACACAAAATAAACAGCTCTCTAAGATTCAAATGAGCATCTGTAAGGAATGTCTCGCAATCAAATTGTCATAAACCAATCTAGGTGGCCCTGAACCCAAGCAGCGCGACCTCGCTAATAGGCGGCAGCCGCACCACAAGGGCAGGGATAGAAGGGGATTGACTCTAAATTGATATTTTTCTTGCTTGATCTAAATGGATACATCTCCTCTCTTTATACAGAGAGGTTTACTTGACCCCTAAGAAAGGTATCTAATCTACTAATACTTATCCCTAACTAATACTTATCCTTATCTCTAATTGTTCCTGCAGAGCGCCCTGCTACAGTACCATGGGTACTGTAGCGCGTACTCTACATGGGCCTGGCCCAAATACTGCCTATGACATTACTCCCCCCTTTTCGAGCAGCTCGTCCTTAAGCTGCAGCCTAATAAATAACGACTAGACCTAACACTAATATGTAAAGCCTTTTACATCTCGGCTTAACTCTTATTTATATGACGAAAACTGGGCCTATAGGTTGCTGTAACGCTTCTCCTGGATCCCACTCAAACAGCCCCATAAAAGACTTCATATGGGCTGGAAGTGGAAAAATGAGGTGGCCCAGCAGGCCCACAACTCATCGTGCACCCTCATCCACTTGCGAAAGAAGCAGCAGGCGCCGCTCCTGCCCTACCCGTCCCTGCCGACGCTGCCCCCCAGCTGCTGGCCCGGCTGCGGCCAGACCTGCCCCCGCCGCAAGAGCTGGAAGCTTCCTCCTCCGTTGCCGCCGCCACCACTGGATCTCCTCCCTCCGCCCTAGATGCCGCCGCAACTGCAGCCAAGTCTGCTCCCGCCGCAGCAAATGCCGCTGCCGTCGTAGCTGCCCGTGCCGCCGGAGCCCAGGCCTCCGCCTCCTTCGCTGCTGCTGGCAGAGCCGCCAGGGCTACGGAAGCTGAAGACTTCCCCTCCTCCGCTGCTGCTGTCGAAGGCGGCCTGGAAGACGGGTCCGTCGGGCCCGGTGACGACGATGGCCTTGCTGCGGTAACACGGAGGCAGCCATGGTCGGCGACGTCGAGGTTGTCATGGGTAGGGTAAGTCGGCGCTGTAACTCCTTTAGCTGCTCTTGGATCTTTGCGCACTCCGCCACATCACTTGCACAGATTTCACTGAGGGATTGGCCATTTGTAGCGGAATCCATAGGAACGGATCGAAACCAAAGCTAACTGATACCAATTGTCATGAACCAATCTAGGTGGCCCTGAACCCAAGCAGCGCGACCTCGCCAATAGGCGGCAGCCGCACCACAAGGGCAGGGATAGAAGGGAACTAACCCTAGAACCTAGATTGATATTCTTCTCCTTGCTTGCTGTTGACGCGGCTTATGAACGAAAATTATACATCATTTTATATTGTTTTTACCTATTATTATGCGTCAACTTTGCCTTTTACTAACAAATAACATAGATTATTGTGGATTTTGCAATATTGTCTTGGAAATAGTCTACTTGTAATTTTTGCAGGTTTTGGGCCAATTTTAAGCAAAATTCATCAAAGTCTACCTCGAGTAAAAAGACCTCTGAATATTATTCAATAATGGAAGAAGAAGCCCAATTAAAGACCCATCAAATGAAGCCCAATTCTAGAAGACTCGACAAGATCTCGGGATACAGAAGAATCTGAAAGGTTTAGAGTCCGAAAAGGACTCTACGAAGATTTATATGAAGGTTATCCCGAAGCCCGCGAAAGATGGAAACTAGAGTAGGCTGGAAGGGCCTGGGTCGGCCGAGCCATACCCCCCCAAGTCGGCCGACCCCAGGACTCCGTATGTCGGTTTCAGTTTCCTTTTCAGCCACGTCTTCTCCAGGGTATTTAAAGCGAAGCTGAGCCCCTGGTCGAGGCATCCAATTCATTATCAAGGCGACAAGACGACGACTTGAGGGACACAACTAGAGGAGAGCAGAGGGTCGAGTTTCTAGTCTAGGTTTAGATCTTCTTCTAATCTCTAGAGGTGATTAGAGGCCTTGCACGGCTCTCTAATTGTCTAGATCCGGAGGTCTAATTGTATCATCAAGGGAAGGTATGATCATGGTTGTAATTATGATACAGTTAATTAATGAAGTATTGTTCTTGTCTAATTATCATATTCTTGTTCTAATTATGGTTGTTCTAGCTGTAATTAAGTTTATGACTAGATGCATCTTGATTAGACCATGTCATTAAGGGTGATGTTTATCTAGCGTTCTTGATCTTTGATCTAGTTTACTAGTAATATAGTTTTGGGTCTAGTTCTTGTGATCATGGTGATTAGAAGTGCTAGTTGCTCTAATTATGTTATTAGACCAAATAAAAGTAATTGGAAGTGCATTCTCTAATTACGTGCCTGTTGAAAGTTCTTCGTCGATTACCTGGTTACCAGTGACAGTGGAGCCCGGGGAAAGGTTGAGCCGATCTAGGGGATTAGATTGATTGATCATGATTTAATTATGCTATGATAGATGTGCTTGAACATGCTTATTTGCCTTGATCTACTAGTTATCTCGCTGCTCTAATCTCGTTGTGAAACTTTATCTATCGTATGCTTTGGATCCGATTAGAGCTTGATTAGAACCTAGTTAATACCCTTTGATTAGAGTTCTAATTATGTTTCTAATTGTTTATCTTATATATATATAGTTTAGTTTATCTCTTTTACTAGATTAGGCTAAGGATTGGTTTAGTTTAAGGATTGGTTTAGAAGTAGATTAGATATCCTTTTTACCCTAGTTTTCGCATAAACTCTTGTTAATTAGATCACGATTAGTTCGTTCCTTGGATTGACATAAACCTACGATACTCATCATAGGGAAAAGCTACACACGATACTGTCGCTTGCAGTATAAGGTTTGCCATGCTTAAGTGCTGTCAACAAGCTTTTCTGGCGCCGTTGCCGGGGAACTAATTATTAGGGTTCTAGTTAATTAGAGTTTATGTTTGTTGTATGTATTTAGCATTTAAATTCAGTTTTATTTCTTTTATGCATTTAGATTTATTTTCTTTATTTTCTTTTAGGCGCAATAATTTTATTTTATTTTTATTTATGTTATTTTTATTTATTACTGTTCTTGCGCCATTTTTTTATTTTATTTTTTTTTATTTTCTGAATTTAAATTTTGTTTTTAAATTTTTGGATTCAGGACTAGTGTAGTGTAAATTTTGTAGAATTATTTTTGCTTTGTATATATTTTCTGCCACTAACCTGAGCAGGAATGGATGGACCACGATCCAATAAACCATCTAATTATGTGGATGATCCAGAAAAACTGCTGAGAAAGAGCCGAAACTCTGCCAAATTTTCTCGGAAACAAGAGGAAACTCTGCCGAAGATGGAAGACCAAGAGAAGAAGCTTATGGAGCTGTGTGTGCCAACATCAGCAGACTTGAAGATCAGAGACTTGGCACCACCACCCAGAGCATTTGAGATCAGGAGCTCAGTGATCAACATGGTGCAGAATCAACCATTCAGTGGAAAGGAGGACCCAAATCACCACTTGAAGACGTTCTTGCAGATTTGCAACACATTCAACGTTGAAGGAGTCACTGACGACCAGATCAGAGCAAGACTTTTCCCATTCTCTCTGATTGGGAAAGCACACCAGTGGTTGGCGACACTACCAGAGGAGACAGTGAGCAACTGGCAGAGTCTACTACAAGCATTCATCGCCAAGTATTTCTCACCAGGGAAGACTCAAGCTTTGCGCAACAGGATCTCAACATTTGTGCAGTACCCCACTGAGACATTCAGTGAAGCTTATGAGAGATTCAACGATTATGTGTCAGCATGCCCTCATCACAATTTTCAGAATTGGGACATAATTCAGAAATTCTATGGAGGACTCAACGCAGTGTGCAGAGGTCAAGTTGATGCATCATCCGGAGGATCAATTCTCAGTCTCACACCCACTGAGACCGAAGCCTTATTCAAGAAGATTGCAGAGAATGGAGCATGGGGAGCAGATAGAGTGACGCCTACCTCACTGGAGCAGCATACTTCCACTGGAACAGCGAAGAGTGTGCTGGAGGTAGACAAGATGGAGATCCTTGGTGGAAAAATCGACTCACTAATGAGGAGGTTCGAGAAGATGGAAAGTGGCAGAGCAGAGGAAGTGAAGTCTACAGATTACATGATGACTTGTGAAGAGTGTGGAGAGTATGGTCACTCAAGTGAGAGGTGTCCGGAGGAAGCTAAGGCTTTGGACTATGCCAGGAAGGAAGGTTGGATTCCCCCGTCCAATTATAGACAAAATAGACAACAACAGTTCACTGCCGGATCAGCTATTCAGAATGTCATTCCTCTGCGGATTCAGCTCAAGGACTTTATGGAAGAGCAAGCTAAAATCAACAAGGACACACACTCAAAATTTAAGGCTGTAGACAAAGTGTTAGAAAGCATTGATGGCAAGATCACTACTGTGGGAAGTTCAAATCAACAGCTCATGGGGATGATGAAGATTTTAGAAAATCAACTATCTCAGTTAGCAGAGCATCTCCCAAACAAAAATGAAGGAAAGTTGCCAGGACAGCCACAGTCTAAAGAGTCACTCAAAGCAGTTACTACCAGATCCGGGAGAGAGACTAGAGACCCAGAGTTGACTACAAAAATTGCCAGTTCAGTGGAAGCAGAGAAAGAGAGTGAAGACGAACCAGAAGTGACAGTAGACGACACAAGAGTGTTACCAGAAAAGTGTAGAGTTCGAGCTAGCAAGACGGATGAGCATTTCAACAAGTTCATTGAAGTGATCAAGCAGCTATATATCCACATGCCACTATTGGATGCACTTCAAGTACCCACTTATGCCAAGTACTTCAAGGATATACTAGCTAACAAGAGGGAAATGCCATCTGAGTGTGTCAAGCTGACGACTGAGTGTAGTGCAGCCATAATGGATGTCCCTTTACAGAAGATGGCAGATCCGGGATGCCCCACCATCCCATGTTCTATTGGTGTACTCAACATTGATAAGGCTTTGTGCGATCTTGGAGCAAGTGTTAGTGTGATGCCGAAGTCAGTGTTCGATAGACTCAAGCTGCCTAAACCAGAGCCTACATCCATGTGTCTGGAGCTAGCAGATCGTTCAGTGAGATATCCAGAAGGAGTAGCTGAGGATGTGCCAGTGAAGATTGGAGATAATATTGTACCAGTTGACTTCGTTATTCTGGAGATGGGAGCAAGCTCGAGATCACCACTGATACTTGGAAGACCTTTCCTAAGGACTGCTCAAGCCACTATTAATGTGGGGAAGGGAGAAATCAAGTTCAACATCAATGGTGAATCAAGTTCATTCAAATTTCGTCCGAAGTTTGAAGTTTGCCAATCAATTGAAGAGGACGGAGCTTGAAGAAGAAGACTTGTCTGCAGTGTCTACACAAGACATTGGACAGCAAAGATTTGAAGTTGGGCTGAAGGACTCATCTCAAGCGCTATTGGGAGGCAACCCAGGTATTTAGAGTTTTTAGTTTAATTTGAGTTAGTTTAATTTGAGTCAAAACTTTATTGTTAAACATTAGTTAAATTAATAAAGTTTGAGTTAGTTTAATTTAAAGTTTTTAGATTTAAATAGGATAAGATAGCTACTCTCACTTACGTAGCTATCTAAATTTTGAAAACCACGAAGACTTTGCCGGTTTAAGTTTGGTTCGATTTTATTCGGTTTTTAAATAAAAATTAGAGTAGATATGTTTTTCTAGATTTTATCTATATTGTTTGAATTTCAAAAATCATCTCTCTAATTTTATTCAAAAACTAGGCGTTTAACCTAAGCCACGCTAAAGAATTGAAGTTAGTTTATTCAATTCAATTAATGAATTGAGTGACTATCTTTATTCTGAAATTAAATCGGTTGATTAATCGAACATTTGTTTTTAATAAAAACTTTAAACATAGGTTTAATTTTCAATATGCTAAATAGGGATAATCTTTAAATATGAAAATTAATTCTATCTTTTTGTGTGCTGAAATTATTAAACCTACATTAGTAGGGATATTTATATTGCTTATACGCATTAAGGACTAGAATTAGTGAAGATTAACATCAACCAAATAAAAATTAATTAATTAGGCAACATTGGATCCTCTTTTGATCTTGTAGCAACCAGCCAAGACATAGGAATAGGATAGGATTAAAACTTTTTAGGATAGCCATGATGAAGAAACATCCAAGGGGACAAACTTATGGTTGATTGAAGTTTCTGTTCAAAGCTGCATGCACGACGTTCAACTTGCAGTAGAAGCTATCCAAAAGTATCAGGAATCCAATGGGCATCTTGAATGAGAAGGAGGAGACCCAGCAGAGCCAGCACAAGGCCAGCTCGGCCGAGGCACACCCCCCCTGGTCGGCCGACCTCAGTAGACCCTTCACCAGATGCACCTCCCCTTTCAGCAGCAGCCTTGCCTATAAATTCCAGACCTTTGTTGATGATCTTCACCACCCAGAAACCATTACAGAGCCAGTATTTCGAGAGAGAAGAGCAAGAGTAGTAGTTCTTGAGAGTTCTTGAGAGGAAGAGTTTAGAAGATGAAGAAGGCGGCAAGCTTCATCAAGAAGACTTTCAAGGGTTCTTCATCAAGGAGCAGCTCTCAACCCCAAGACGACGATTCATCAAGACTTTCATCAAGGAGACACTCTGTCTCTGAGATGGGGAGTTCCGGTTCTGAGCAAAGTCTCCGTCGGGATCAAGGATTGAGAGGATGTTCTTCTCGCTTCTCTGTTGAAGTAGAAGATGTCATGGAGCCGGTGAGGAGGCCACGCACTCGTTCTCAAAGTCAAGTCCCTCAACCGATGAACATTGATGATGATGATGATGATGAAGAGTGGAAGTATTCTTCAGAAGGATTTTCTCTCCGTTCAGCTATAGAAGAGCAAAGGTACAACAGTTGCAAAGAAAGGATTAGGTCCAATCTTGATTTAGATCATGATTTCATGAAAGTTCTAAACTTTGATTCAAGTATAGAGAAATCATTCCTTAATCTTGGCTGGGGTCCTTTCATTCATATTAGTGCTAGTTATCAGAGTGACTTAGCACTAGAGATTATGACTACTATGGATATAGTTCAGTCTTCTGATGGAATCAGCACTTTAAGGTTTAGACTTAAGGAAAACTGGACTGATATTTCTTTTGGAACTGTTGGAGCTTTATTTAGATTCCACACTAATGCACCAGAAAGTATAGAAGTTGATAATACTACACTAGAGAATTTTTGGTTGCGTATTGCTAGTGGACATTCAAAGGAGAGAATGAAAATTATCAACCCCATCCTTCGCATCATTCATAGATTCATGACAGTAAGAGTTTTGGAAAGGATGGATGACACTAAGGTGCAGATTGCTGAATTGAAATGGCTATATATTGCACTGTGTCAACCTACTTGGACTAATCCCATTAATGCAATGATTAATCATTGGATAGTCCAGAGAAATAGAGCAACCGGATTATTGGGATATGGACATTATCTTACGGTGATTGCCTTCTCACTGATACCCAATTTGGTTTCTAGCCCCGCATACACTGTGCTACCAGCTAGTATAGATGAAAACTCCCTTAAGAAAGGGAAATACATTTTTGGGAATTCATCTACTGGATTTTATGTGGCTAAAACCAAGTTTAGAATCCCAGATAGAAGGTTGTCTCTGTTTATTCAGAATAAAACTGATTGGTTGGAGAAGTTTATGTTTGAGGAAGAACCAAGTCAGCAAACATCATCAGAATGGGACGCTTGGACTACTCCTAATCAACAGTTTCCTAGCAGTCAGTTTGGAGCAGGTTCATCACAAGGGCCAGTCTATCAAGTCAGACCCATTAGCTCTTATGATCCAACCTCTACTCCTGTATTTCAGCCATCAGGGAATATTCCTCCACCTGCAGTTTTTATTCCTAGACATGCAAGATCCTACGATCCAGATTTCATTGCAGCTCAGCAGATGCCACATAGATCTTATTATGGCATTGAGACAATGACGGCAAGAAATTATGGTATTCTTGATCATGTTCGGGAAAATTTACAACAGTACGAGCAAAACACTCAGAATATTGAGGAGCAATTATTCAACCTGAGGCTGTGGGACCAGAACAATCAAGGCAATCAAGAGTGAAGCTCTTAGTGGTTTGATTTTCTTTTTCTTTTTTTTTTATTCTATTTTATTTTTATTTTAATTTCGAATTTATTTTAATTCTATATATTTTGTATAATTATGAGTGTTTAATTCGAGTTAATTTGAGTTTTATTTGAGTCATGAGAGTTAACCATGTATCACCTCCTTTGTTTAATTGAATAAAACTTGTGTTAATTTGTGTTCTAAAGTCTTTTGATTAGACTAAGTTTATGCTCTCAATTTAATGCACTTAAATTTGAATTTTGATTTGCATATATGAGATAGATTTGATATTTCATAAAGACCCATATGATATTAATATTTTGATTTCAGATTTATCATATTGAGTCTCCTTTTTTTTTAAAAAAAAAAATGATGATTTTATTTTATAAACTTTTATGATCAAAGTTTTTCTTGTGATTATTTTATATAAGCCCTTCCTATTTAGAGCCTTATATTATATAATACACTATAGTTTGATCAAATTTAATTCTTGATTGAATTGAATTAGGATTTGAATCTAGGGTTTGAGATTTCAAAGCTGGTCATTCATATTTGATTATCTTTTCATTTGCTAGCCTTTTTATCCATGCATTGTATATCTCTACATTGGAGAAAATACAAATTTCGCTGGATATCCCTCCTGAAACCAAAATATCGTCAAAAATATATCTATCCTTACCACAACCTATTTGTTTTCTGGAGTATATCTTAAGTTTATTTTTCAGCTGGACCCCTGTTCCAAAAAGTTAAAATACTCGAGGATGAGTATTATTCAAGAGTGGGGGAGGAAAGCTTATTTTAAAATTAAAATTTTTATAAAGTTTTTTGAGGAGGTAAAGAAAAAAAAAAGAGAAGACCAAGTGGTCGAAAATTGAAAAAAAAAAAGAGAGAGAAAAGAAAGAAAAAAAAAAAAAAAAAAAAAAAAGAGCCAAGTGGCCGCAGTAGAATTAGGAATAAAAATATATATTATATTTATGCCCCTCAAAAATCTTTTATATGAAGGTTGGTGTTTATTCAATATATATACTCCAGAAAATTTTCCAACCATATGCAATCCGATATCAGGGACTTCATTTGTGCCTTGAAATCATTGATTTATTTGCATATGTCCACCATTCTATATAATTTTTCTTTATCTTTTTCATCAATTTATTTTCCATGACCTTTTTGAGAAATCTCAGTAAAACCAGCAGATCCTTTTCCTAGTTTGATAATATATTGAGATTAAATTTTGATTAGGATCCTTACCGAAAACTCCAGATATAAGCCTACACATATATAATATGATTATGAGATAGTTTTTAGCCACATATTGAGTGACTAGAAAGATGAGTGGAGTTTTGGGCTTTATATAATCTTGATCCTTGAAAACTTTGTCGAAATAATAATTTTTGAAAAGAAGGAGATTCATTTGTGATAAAGTTTGATCTCATTTATCATACATTGTGGGATATGCTTACATGAATATCTATCTATTTTTATATTTGTAGATCCAAACACTGAAAAATATTGAGAGTATGAATTTAGTTTGATTATTTGATTTTAGTTCATAAGTTAACTATATTTTAAGTTTTTACTTACTCGAGGACGAGCAAGGTTTAAGAGTGGGGGTATTGTTGACGCGGCTTATGAACGAAAATTATACATCATTTTATATTGTTTTTACCTATTATTATGCGTCAACTTTGCCTTTTACTAACAAATAACATAGATTATTGTGGATTTTGCAATATTGTCTTGGAAATAGTCTACTTGTAATTTTTGCAGGTTTTGGGCCAATTTTAAGCAAAATTCATCAAAGTCTACCTCGAGTAAAAAGACCTCTGAATATTATTCAATAATGGAAGAAGAAGCCCAATTAAAGACCCATCAAATGAAGCCCAATTCTAGAAGACTCGACAAGATCTCGGGATACAGAAGAATCTGAAAGGTTTAGAGTCCGAAAAGGACTCTACGAAGATTTATATGAAGGTTATCCCGAAGCCCGCGAAAGATGGAAACTAGAGGAGGCTGGAAGGGCCTGGGTCGGCCGAGCCATACCCCCCCAAGTCGGCCGACCCCAGGACTCCGTATGTCGGTTTCAGTTTCCTTTTCAGCCACGTCTTCTCCAGGGTATTTAAAGCGAAGCTGAGCCCCTGGTCGAGGCATCCAATTCATTATCAAGGCGACAAGACGACGACTTGAGGGACACAACTAGAGGAGAGAAGAGGGTCGAGTTTCTAGTCTAGGTTTAGATCTTCTTCTAATCTCTAGAGGTGATTAGAGGCCTTGCACGGCTCTCTAATTGTCTAGATCCGGAGGTCTAATTGTATCATCAAGGGAAGGTATGATCATGGTTGTAATTATGATACAGTTAATTAATGAAGTATTGTTCTTGTCTAATTATCATATTCTTGTTCTAATTATGGTTGTTCTAGCTGTAATTAAGTTTATGACTAGATGCATCTTGATTAGACCATGTCATTAAGGGTGATGTTTATCTAGCGTTCTTGATCTTTGATCTAGTTTACTAGTAATATAGTTTTGGGTCTAGTTCTTGTGATCATGGTGATTAGAAGTGCTAGTTGCTCTAATTATGTTATTAGACCAAATAAAAGTAATTGGAAGTGCATTCTCTAATTACGTGCCTGTTGAAAGTTCTTCGTCGATTACCTGGTTACCAGTGACAGTGGAGCCCGGGGAAAGGTTGAGCCGATCTAGGGGATTAGATTGATTGATCATGATTTAATTATGCTATGATAGATGTGCTTGAACATGCTTATTTGCCTTGATCTACTAGTTATCTCGCTGCTCTAATCTCGTTGTGAAACTTTATCTATCGTATGCTTTGGATCCGATTAGAGCTTGATTAGAACCTAGTTAATACCCTTTGATTAGAGTTCTAATTATGTTTCTAATTGTTTATCTTATATATATATAGTTTAGTTTATCTCTTTTACTAGATTAGGCTAAGGATTGGTTTAGTTTAAGGATTGGTTTAGAAGTAGATTAGATATCCTTTTTACCCTAGTTTTCGCATAAACTCTTGTTAATTAGATCACGATTAGTTCGTTCCTTGGATTGACATAAACCTACGATACTCATCATAGGGAAAAGCTACACACGATACTGTCGCTTGCAGTATAAGGTTTGCCATGCTTAAGTGCTGTCAACACTTGCCTCAATGGATACATCTCCTCTCCTTATATAGAGAGGCTTACTTTACCACTAAAAAATAAATTTAATCTAATAATACTTATCCTAACCATTTTTATCCTTATCTAAAGTACTCAGAGGAACCTTCTGCTACAGTACCCGCATCTGCTACAGTACCGCGGATACTGTAGCGCCGTCCTGTAGATGGGCCTGGCCCAAAGGGTTTAGCCCATGACATCACTCCCCCTTTTTCGAGCAGCTCGTCCTCGAGCTGCAGCCTAACCGATGCCCGACTCTCCCTTTTTTCGAGCACCTCGTCCTCGAGCTCTGATACCAATTGTCATAAACCAATCTAGGTGGCCCTGAACCCAAGCAGCGCAACCTCGCTAATAGGCGGCAGCCGCACCACAATAGCAGGGATAGAAGGAAACTAATCCTAGATTGATATTTTTGTTGCTTGATCTAAATGGATATATCTCCTCTCTTTATATAGAGAGGTTTACTTGACCCCTAAGAAAGATATCTAATCTACTAATAATTATCCCTAACTAATACTTATCCTTATTTTTAACTGCTCCTGCAGAGTGTCCTGCTACAGTACCATGGGTACTGTAACGCGTACTCTAGATGGGCCTGGCCCAAATACTGCCTATGACACAAATATTCCAGCATAAGGCAAAATGAGTTCTTCATTTTCTTCATATAACATTTCTCACACATTTAACCAAGTAACACCCTTAATATGCAAACAATATACCATGCACTTGCATGAGGAAAGGGAAGGGCGTAAGCCATACCTATTCCGATAAGTTGGGAAAATTCCAAATATAACTCTCCTTATATCCAAATTTTCAAGAACTACGTCCTACAAAACAGCACAGTAAATAAGTAAGATCATGATTACATAAGTGTCAATTAACAAAACCATAATGCATAGGAAATGCATGCTGAATTGCTGATGAACTGGGAAGTCACACTTTAGCGTTTAATGGGAAAAGTGTATATAACTTACATCACCCTCTGACCTGCAAATAACCCCAGTGGTTTTGATGACGTGGTAGTGGGACCCACATGATGAGTATGGAGGTTTGTTCAGATAACCCTTCAAACTAATTTTGTATCTAAATCACACCTTTATTTCATTTTGTCGTTTAGCACATGTCCTCGAGAACATTTTGAGGTTGAGAAAGGGCATCATGATTTTGAGCGTTTAATTGATTAATTTGATGATTTTAGCATTTCATATATATGCTATTATTACACCATATGCAACTAAGCGGTTGACAAATTGGCATAAGCCTGTAGAATAGATAAACTTTCATGTACGCTTCATATTAATTTTCTTGGAATCAAAGACAACATGCTCATTATTGTGGAAAATTAACAATAAGAAAGAAACAGGAAGGATTCTTAAAAATATCAAATATGATTCCTAAGAGAAAATGAAGGTGGGCCGATCAATATAGGAAGATCACAACCACCTACCCTGATGTTGCACCTTTTATACATGTACCAAATATCACTACTACGGAAAATAATGCAACCAATTTTTAGATGTGTACATTTATATATCATGGATATATGGGTGCATCAGATGTACTTCATGACACTAGATGTGTTCCATTAATTCACAATTTTACCAGCACATGCTGTTAGAAAAATCATGTTCCTTGACTGAATAATGACTATTTAAGTATAATTGAATTGTATAATGATCAGCTCTCTACGTTATTTGAGAAAAAATGTATAAAATGTAAATGATATTAGATTATACATAGCTACCAAAGTATGGATATAAACTTATTCGCACAAAAGCCATGGACATAAACAAATTACTTATAAAAAATATTGTCAATGATAAAAACATATTGTTATATTTTACAATATGGAAGTATACAGTAGAGCGCCGTTAACCTGGTAAGCAGGCATAAGATTCCAAAACACTTCCAAGAGCTCTTCGAGCTTCGGTCCCCCAAATTTCGGGTCAACATAAGTGAACATGTATGTAGTACGATCACTGGGACCAGAACCAGCAGGAAAAGCCTATAAGAAATGCTCAGATCATATAAGAAAAAGGAATATTAACATCAAAAGGCATTGAGTCCCATCTGAATTAAATTTTAGAACATAGATGTTCATCAAGCAGGCTTTTTTTAAACTCTTTCACAAGATAGCTGATATTACTTGGGGCTGATCGGCTGCCCTTATTTCTGTTGCACAATGCAGCAGCAACAGTGTATTGTGAGATGGCCCACAGTACATTTTGCAGCCCATTTGGCTGTGCAGTCAGTGTTCTACGGCAGACGATCAGTCCCTGGATGTTGATTGAGTAACACAAACAATAGATGCTAGCTATGTCAGAGGCAGTTTTGTCCTTTATAGAAATCATGCTTTGTGTTGTATGTTGTGGAGCAAAGTACAATGATGCTGAGACATGCTTGTAAGTTTAGATTCTTAGTTAAATGCAAAATACAAAAATGATGATAAAGAACAAAACAATTACCTCCCAAAAGAGGTGTACTCCCGAGTTTCCAGCTCTATTTACAGATGAGCTACTGAAAATAACATCGCCTGTTGCATTTTTTTCAAATCCACGAGCACAAGCACCAACAACAAGGCACATTCCATCTGGTTTTCTACCAGAGCGGATCTTGCACAAGAACAGAAGAGTTGTAGAATTTGTTAGTGGAATCAGGAAATTACTACAGCAATAAGATAGATTTGCGACTAACAATACCAAATCAGAAACAGGCTGATGCCAAAATTTAGATGTAACCAATATGATGGCAACTTTAGATTCTCCTTCAAAAGTTCTAAACACTTTACAAAGTTCCATTTCCATACACAATATTCGTATATATGTAACTGTATTTTGTAAAAATTGTGCTTGAAAGCTACTTTTATATTATAAGTATGGAACTTGGTTTGTGCAGGCTGGCAGCCAAAGTATGCGCTCTGGCATACTAATGAACTTATCATACTGTTCAAGCTCAGCAACTGTTCATGTGCATCACTGGAAGCATAGAGCATGGCACAAGAATTAATTAGGGTGAAACAACAAAAAAGTATAGGTGCACATGCTAACTTAGATGACTGGAATATAATCTTCAGAAACTACCACTATTATAATAAGTGGCTGATTTGATGCCATGAGTCTCATGTGGGCATATACGGTGCGGCACCATACAAGAAAACTAAAACAGTATCAAGAGGTGTACTAATCAGTTTCCACTAGCAACTGACTCTACATTATCAGATCTGTGCTAAAAAATTGCCCTCTAATATGCCTAAGTAATGATGTGACTTTGAATACATAAAACATATGGGAATACCTGCCGTACGATTGGAGAAAAATTACCCATAGCATCAATAACAAGTCGGCAAGACAAGGAATCACCATCACTATGTTTTAGTACCTGTGGAAATACAGTGGAATATTAATAATTCCTTGCTTGAAAAATGCACTATCTAATACCAAACCAGCACCGCAACATGTTTATTAGTCCAAACTCTAAATTATTGTAAAAAAAATACATAACAAATGCAATTAGTTAGTTTTTTTTTAAAAAACAGGTGGTTATTAATTAGTCGAGCCATCCCCAACTACCCCATGGTCGAATTCCTTTTCTTTTATATTGGTCAAGCTAAAACATATATACTAATACTTCCAAAATCAGATAAAGATAATGCAAACCAATCTGTTACAAATAAATTCCTATGCCAACAGATACAGAATTTAGCACTCTTTCATTGAAACAGTTTTACTATGGCCAAGTGAAAAAATATATAATTTGCTTACTGCAAGATCATCATATACATAAATGCTTGATAGACTTTTCCCCTCAAATATCGCTCCTCCAAAAGAAATGAAGCGTTCTTTCATGATTTCAACAAGTTTAGCAGGCCTGGAAAGGTAAAATAAACTGACAAATCAGCAAAGATGAATGCTTTATTTATATCAAGAGCTTTCTCCTGCTGCAAGAACATAAGACGCTATACTATAGGAAGGCGTCAATACTAGTGTTATTACCCTAACATATTCTGAAGTTTTTTTTTTTAGCTAATGATTCATTATAGTTAAGATGACTTTTTAAATCATGAAACAGTTTAAAATGGTATTCCTAATTCCTACATAAAGATACTTTAGATATTAATTGACTTAAAATAAAAAGAAAAAAAAACAAGGAATGGACCTTTGCAATCAAAAATTTGAATACCTATATAAGTAACAAGATAAAAATTAGACCTTTGTTACCCACTGCCATTCTAGATAATACATACTTATCTTTTTTTTTAGAACGTCGCAGGAGAGTTGAGAGTCATTTCATTAAGAAGAGAAAAAAAAAAAACAAACGGCGCGACTGAAAAGTCAACACCGTATACAAGGCAGGCTAGGATATAATTCGCCGCCAACAGCCACACACACACTACCACACTACTACAAGCAGACCAGGCTAACCCCCGGAGATGAGTTGGCGGATGAGCAGCTCCTGAAGGCTAGAGGCTCCCGCCACACTCCAAAGGGTACATTCATTAGCCACGGTTTGCAAGACGGTTTGAACACATGGTCTTTTTCCTTTGAACACAACCATTCCGATGCTTCCAAATCTCCCAGGCAACCAAAATGATGAGGGAATTAAGGCCTTTTCTCAACGAACCTCCTTGGTAGCTGTACACCACCAGCTAACAAATATACTTATCTTTTTCACTACTATGCCATAATAATAAACAAATTACACGCTTGTTCCATCATATTTATAGGCTATCATCTTGCATGTTTCATAAACATCAAAATCATGCGACAAACATGCAGTTTTCAGATCTTGAAACTGTCAGAATACAAACTAATGAAAGTTGATCTATGTATGTCACCAGCATGTAACTTACAAAACGCCAAGATTAAGAATGTTGTCCACCCAAATTTCACCTCTACCCTCAAATCCACATCTATTCTGGACAGTAAAAAATTAAAAGGAAAATGCACACTGGTTAGGTGACAAGGCATGATTAAATTAACGATAATAAGATATTCCATAACTGATATGAATTTGTGATCTGAAAAATATTACAGGATTGAATTCGCTCGAAATTATCTGTTCAAGCTCTGCTTCCGAAAGGATGCCAATCTCCACGATTTCCATAAGCTCCTTTCTTGAAATATTCCACTCTTGTTCCCTCTGTTTTGCAGATATGCGTATATGTTTCATGATTCACTAAAATGTTCTTGGGAGAATTCAGGAATAGCCATATAGGGTTGAATTACCCCTTTGATTATGTTTCTTTCGATAATTCCAACCCGAAGGCCTTTAGAACTGAGAGCAGTAGCTACAAATATACCTAATGTGCCACCACACACTATTACGTCAAAAATATCTGAACCAGCATCAAGATCAGAATCAGGAAACGGCCCTTGAACCCGAGTAACAACTTGAGGGACATTGGAATCTGCATGCACGCATTTCCATCAGAATGCAGTTAAAGAGATATTTTCAATCTTAAGATTGCAACTGTTAAAAATCTCTGCATTGAATACATCTGCAAGTCCTTTGTTAAACCGGAAACCCACGTGGTTTCAGTTTTTCAGAAGCTAACTGCTGCCTATCAGCACTACCAATCATGCGCATCCTGAATTCCTGATGTGGTTCATCAAACAGACAAAATATATGTGGTGAAAACAGATGAATCCACCGAGCGAAAATCACTTGTAAAAGAACTTAATCCATGCATCAAATGTAACTGCCAATCTTATAGTAGAACTAGCACCAGAAGCAGTAAATCCAGATGAAGCTTGTTCTCTATGTAATGTTTCGACAGTCTGACACATACCTACTCGTGGGTCGCAAATACTAGACCATATATTATCCAATCTTTTCAGCGCGTCATATGAGTACGCCCCTCCGGCACCCCCAACTTCTTGGCCGCTAGAGATCTTCTCCATTATCATCTGCACAGCTTAGTGAAGTTAATCCACCATAAAACAACAAAATCACACGAGGGATCAACGAGAAACTAAAGCCACAGTGATTGCAGTGCTCTGGAAGTAGAAACATGACAGGGCGTTGAATCAAAATCATACAGGCATACGTATACAAGACCAACTGCAAAGTGCAAATTGGCATCACACTAGCCACAGAGCTGCCTGCGTCGGAGCGATGGGCCGGACATTGATTTGTTTAGCTCGGACCTGGCTATGTTTCCGTGGATTCGGTGTGGTCCTGTGGAAGCAGAGAGAGCACGCGGGGTCGGGACATTTGGGTTCACCTGGGTTCTCGAAGGAGTCGGCGCAGCTTCCCCAGCCGCGGCCGCCGCTCTGGCACGCAGGCGCACGCGCGCGCGGCCGCTACCGCCCTGCCGCGCCCCGGCGCGTTCGCCCCGCCGAGCGCGGGGCGGAGCGGCGGCGAGCAGGCGAAGAACAGGGGGCGGCATGGGCGTGTGTGGATGGCGCGGGGCTCCTGGGACTGGGAAGCTCGGGTGCGTGGGGTGGGAGGTTGGAGGCAGCCGCAGCGAGAAGCGGAGGAGCGGGAACGCCTGCCACTCGCGTCGATTTGGCTCGGGATTGCCCGCGACGTGGCCTCCCTCGGCGCCTGTGGTGGGGGGCGACGCCCACTGGAATCCTGAGACGGATCGCGTCCGCACAGGCAATTGGGACCCTGACTGAAATCACAGGGCTCCTCACAACACGGACGCACAGCATCATCAGCCAGTTCAAATGTTCAATACAACACGCACGGAATCATCAGGTAGTTTCAGTACAGGATCATCAGACGGCACGTGGCATCTGCTCAATCCAACAATAAGAACCGGAGAGGCGAAGGACACATGTTCGATGTTTCGGCTCAGCAGCAAACTGATGAAAGAAGCGACGTGACTTGCATTATCAGCCACAGAGGGGAGGCTGCTGTTGACAGACCTCAGTTTAACACAATGCATTGTCTGCTAAACCCCCACCACACAGGCCGACACCGCGACCCTCCTTTGCCCTGTTGCCAACAACAGCAAGCCACACCGCCTAACATCGCAACAAAACCGTTCCCCCCGACACCACAGCACAACACTTGACGAGTCAAGAGACGACAACGGAAGCCTGGGTTCCGCAAACACTGGTTCTACTGCCACTGTACACCGACGCTCTCTCAACACCAGGGGGGCTGATTCGCCATAGAAGCAGCGGCTCGCCTTAGCCATGGATGCTCGCGCTCGGAGTTGTTACCTCCTCTGCCTTTTTGATTCGGCCTACAACACAAGGGAATCAACATAAATCAGCAACAAGTATCTGCGTGGCTGAATTACAGCAGTGCCTACTAATATAGTAGCAGATAATAAGAATATAACATATGTTCATGTTGCAGAACTAATCTAGGTTAATTGGCCGCTTGGTAGCAGACATAGCAAATAATAAATTTACCGCCTTTATTTTTGTTCCTTATACAATAGCTTAACGAAGCACTGACAGACTTGCCAGAGTATCCAATGATTTACCACCACAACTATGTCAACTGTAAATGAAAGTTCTGGTCCAATTTTGGAGTTAAGTTGAGTAGTGCTTATATTCAAGAGGCACAACCAACAGCAGCCTAAATTCATCTTCTAAAAGTTGCATTAACCTCCAGTCTGTGAACTTGTGAGGGCCTAGAAATAAGAATACATGAAAGTTTTGGTACAAATTATGGATTGAAGTTCAACATTATTTGAATGCATCAGATCAGTATTCATGAGGCGCAAAGCAAACAGTAGCCTAGACATGTAAACATCTTCTAAAAATTGCATAAACCTCCAGTTCTTGGGCTTAGAAATAAGCATAGACAAACATTTTGGTAGAAATCATGGAGTAAGATGATGAATAGTTTTTTAATATATCAATATCCATGAGTAAGGTTTACAAATAAGCATACACCAAAGTTTCAGTAGAAATTGCGTAAAGTTGAACAATGTTTGAATAAATCAAAATTCATGAGGCATAAGCAATAGCATATCTAAAACGTCCTCTAAAAGCTGCATGCACTGGTCTATGAATACAAATAAGCATATGACAATAATTATATCTGAAAAGAGGGCAGAAAACAAAATGCACACCAAAGAAATAAGAGTTTTAGAACTAAAGCACAAGAATAAAAATAGACTTAAGACATCAGTCAGGGAACTAAACCCATCATTTCACTCCAAACTTGGTGCAAAGCAAAGATTATGTTCCGGGGGGTTGTCCAAAGGAAATAGAAAAAAAATTCAGAAACACCTTCCTGAATATTTACTTACACGAACATGGAATTATTGGGAAATAATATCATATCTCAAAGAACTCGAAAACATGTAGGGTGTGTTTGGTTTGAGGCCAATGTTGGCCAGGCCAAAGTTTAGCCAAATTTGATCATGTTTGAATCTAGATAAATATTTAGCCAAACAATAACCTTTTTGTTTGTATGACTTATTTAGCACCTAAATAAACCCTACAAACAAGAAATTTGTTGTTTGGCCAAATATTTATTTAAATTCAGAAGTGGTCAAATTTGGCCAAACTTTGGCCTGGCCAACATTGGCCTCAAACCAAACACACCCGTAATGCTTACAAAATGGGCCGTATAACCCAAAGACTCAAAAGATTAAGGTTAAGTACTTGGAAAAGGAAAATAACATAAACATTCAAGGAACAAACAATTAACTTACCTTAGGCTCGGAATTTGGTGAAGTGGCATATGCATTTGAAAGTCTCTTTGAACCATTTTCTCTCAAACAATCTGAGCAAACGAAGTTTTCTAACTTTTTGGCTTGTTCGATGGTCATAGCCATGCAAGATGGATGGAACCTGTGTATCAAAGGATATGAATGAGGCAAAAAACACAGTAACATATACTGATAGAAGAACAATGTCAGCATAAAACAGAAAATTAAAATGTTTTAGATTCTCAAGTTGACATCTTTAGATTTATTTGCAAGGTCCCGAGTCCTAACACTTCACATATCCTATGGAATGAAATGCAGACAGATTTCGAATTTTCTTTTGAGTTGAGAAGTTTAGGTGACATGACA
The DNA here is from genome assembly GCA_022530915.1 of Paspalum notatum. Classification (NCBI taxonomy): domain Eukaryota; kingdom Viridiplantae; phylum Streptophyta; class Magnoliopsida; order Poales; family Poaceae; genus Paspalum; species Paspalum notatum. Next base: position 9,940,925 of record CM039691.1, read on the forward strand.
AGCAAGGCCATGCATGCAAATTTTGCACTTCTATTGTAATGAGCATATATGATTCACATAAGATAATAATTTCATTTATGGAAGTTAATGGCACCTAAACTCTTAAGGCACTAGAGAAATTGACCATTTTCATTATTCCAAAAAAAATAGGGTACGAACATCATAGGCATATAAATAGGGCGACATATCCAGTGCAATCGAGCTTTTGGTGCAATCACCGTGCAATCCAACTAAAAAAAGTTTCAAAAAAATCTGAAAAAAAATCATGAATGTGCATCTCAACCTACTTCATCTATATATAAAATTTTAGGGCCAAATTCGTCTTACTCTAACAGTTACAAAAAAGACAAATTTTCTGACAAAAGTAATAGTTCAAATGCACCCTACATTTGTCTTTTTTGTAACTGCTAGAGTAGGACGAATTTGACTCTGAAATTTTATATATAGATGAGGTTGGTTGAGACACATTCATTATTTTTTTTTCAGAATTTTTTAAAACTCTTTTTAGTTGGATTGCACGGTGATTGCACCAAAAGCTTGATTGCACCGGATATGTCCCCTATAAATAGCTACAGGCTATAATAGCTCTCTTAATACAACTATGAAAATCCAGATATACTGGCATACAATCTTGAGTCGTCTGGCACCCAGACTATGTGTTTTAGGTGAAATGGTGTTATCCTTCATGACAAAAACAAATGTTCAATTCTTAAACTGTGAACTATTTGACACCATATGAAGCAAGAGACATTTTTTTTCTAACACCCAAGGTGATTCAAATAAGAATGAATCCTATAGATGCTTTGTAAAGATCCACAGATCATAAAACAACAAACATTTTAGTCTATTATCCATTTTAACATCATAAATAAGCAGCGGACATGGATTCCTAGCCATATGGTTATGCCACACTTGTTTCAGATTGGTGCGTATAAAACTGATGTGAAATCCCTGCCTTTCTACAAGCATGATGAATATTGAATAGACACAACACAGGCAAACATCAGTAAATGTAAAATGTAGGTCTGTGAAACAAATGTACCAGTCCTTGCAGGCATCGCACTGCACCATGAGGTCATCGGGGTTGTATGGCATCTCACACTTGCAATACCTTGAGACAAATCGCACACATCCAAATTATCAAGCAAGCAAGCTGAAAATGAACGCACAGAAAGGAACAGCCAATGTTGAAAAAGGCTTGAGGAGCTCCGTACACTGCAACGCGGTCAGGGGTGAACGATCCGGTGGCTGCCTTGTACTCAAATCGGCAGAAGAAGTCCTCAGGCCCGACATTGTCGAGCTTGGTGTAGTTCTTGAACGAGTGGACAACACACTTCCCTTCGATGGTGTGGGCGCTCTGCAGGTCGAAGTGGTCGGAGAGGAACAGCTCCTTGGCGCCGTGGAACTGCCGGCGACCGCCCTTGGACTCCTCGGGGCGGTAGTACCAGCGCACCCGCACCCGCACGCTGCCGCGCCCGTCGGCCTCCATCTTCTCCACCCGCGCCACGTACGGCTGATTGTCCGAGTCCGACGGCCGCATCAGCACGCAGTCGCCCACTTCCATTGCAGCGGCATCAGATTCCTCGCCGGAAACACAGGTACACGCAGACACGAGCGGGATAGGGGAAATTACCTCGGACCACCTTGTTGGTTCCGCGAATTGTATAAGAATCTACATCTTTTTTGCCCTGCTTCGTCTTCGCCATGGCCTTGGAGCGAGGATTTGGAGGGGGGAGAAACCCTAGAAGAGGAGAAATGGGGAGCGTAGGGGACCGGGCAGTTTTCTCTGTGGAGGACTGACCGGAGGGGGCAGACGGCAGTGGTGAAAAGGCAGACCGATCATGTAAAAATTAGCGTGTCCTAATAGTTCAATTAATTGATAGTTAAATTTTAGTCCAAAATTAGTAGCTGTTAGCTATTTGTAAAAAATCACCTGTCTACTAGGAATCTAATCATATATTAGCTGGGGTTTAAAATATATCAAATTATTTTTTTAACTAGCTAATTATTAGTTAGCTATTTTTTAGTTACAACTAAAAAACAGTTTGAGTGATCCAAACATGGTCTAACCTGATCCAACCTTAAAACCATGACACAATTTATTTGACCTTATCGATACATAAGCATACACGTAGTATAATTTTTAATTTTCAAGAACCATTAAATCAATTGCAGACCGTCAAATTTTTATCAAACGTGACACAACACAAAAATCTTAACCCAATGTAGGAAAAAATCAGACTCAACACATTCATTTGGTGGGCCATGCCAAATTCTAGCCCAATGCTAGGCTCGGGTTGGGTGCGAACTGCCTTAAAAATATCGGGTTATGTTGGGCTATGTTTTGCTAGAACTAAATTTCACCTGACCCAAAGTTTTAGCATATAGAAAAAGGTGCAATTTAGGTTTTTCAAAAGGGCATGTTTGGTTTGGTGTTTTTCTCCCAACCAAGCATATTAGGTGAGCAATGAGTGATTCAATACTTTGAGTAACCAATGGGTCTAGCCCTCGCAGTGCAAAGGGATGCATGAGCCTGGCTCCCAATATTTGGTCAATGTGTTCATTTCCTAGAGCCTTGCGATGGGCGTGGTGGAGGGAGCACATGAGCTTGCCAAGCAAAGCATGCGTAAGTAGGGAAGATTAGAGTTAGCACCTTTGTTCATGGCACCAGACTTGCATATATCATCATCATTGTCGCTCTCACTCGCTCAATCACCATTCTCTTATTTGTCCATTTGTTTCATGTCCTCTTGGATTTGTCTCATATACCTCCTTCCTTATTTTGTCCTTGATTTGAGTCTCATTGAATCCCTATAAGCCCTATATCTGCTTCCCCCTCTCCCTTGCTTTTTTACAAGTAGTGATTTGTGGACAAACTTGTCCGTGTAGCAAGTGATTTTTCCATATTTTTGTTTTCCTATATTTCAATATGACCTAACCCTAGATTGTGTAAAAATATTATGCAATCCTTCACTTTTTCTTCAAAATTTGTGAAGCCCCTGATTGAATTTGAGTTGCTTGCTTGTTTCAAGGTAAAAGGGTATTTTTTTATCTATCATATGAGATGATTTTATGCTTGTTTCTTGACATTTTCAGTGATTTTATGGGTAAAGCCTCATGTGTAATATATGCCTCTAATCCAAGTATTCATCCCTGGTAAATTGCATGCATTATTGGTGCCTATGCAGCGGTAAATTGCAAACAAAATCCCTTGTTCCTTCCTGTCTCCACGAAATTAGAGTTTACATTTGTATGAGGTTGCAATAATTGTCTGTTATATTATGTAGCAATACGAGCAAATATATCCATCGCATTGATCCTCTATGTGTTATATGCAGATCATAGTTGTCCGACCATCCAAATGATTTCTTGCCTATTCATTCTAAGCATGTGTTGACGCTAATCTATTGCTAGATGCCACACACCTATGAACTCGTTGCAATCCATAGGTGCGCAAGGCATTGGCAAAAGAAAGTTTAACACAAGGTTACAGTTGGTGCTTGATCTCCTCAGCAACTAAACTACCCCTACAGTTGTTCCTAATCATCACCCCACCCCCAATGTCACTTTTCTTCTTCAATGAATTATGTGCATATTAGTAAAACAAGCAAGCAATGAGTATGTTATCATACTCAACAAGGAAAATTCAGTTATTAGCATTGATTAGTCAAGTTGTTCCCTGCTTACCCCATCTTTGTCATAATTGCTTCGTCATAATTGCCATTTATTGGTAATACCCCATCTTTGAGAAACCAACACCGAGTCCCAATTGAGTGAGGGTGCCTATCTCACGTTGATATCGGCTCTGCCGCATATCGCAATTTCAAGAAAGCGGTATCCTAGGCTAAGGGGGTGTTTGGATCCGAAGGCTAAACTTTAGCTCACATCACATCGGATGTTTCGATGCTAGTTAGAAGTATTAAATATAGTTTAATACTTCTAAGCTAGCTCTAAACATTCAATGTGACGAGACTAAAATTTAGTTGGCCGGATCCAAACAGGCTCTAAGTCCTACCATGTTTCTTTTCCCAAATATGACGGTAGCAACCACTCATCAAATAATCTTTTATATTACGTTTTATGAACAATTTCTAGAGATCTCTGATATGCATAGCTTGCCTTGGTTTCGTTCACATGAGCTCTTCCTTGCACTTGCAGAGATCAGGACCTAACAGATTTATATGAGTTCTTGTTAATTTAGTTTGTTACCAAATTAGTATACCAAAAAATGGTAGTGAAAAACCCTTAGCCAAATTAGTTTGAACTAAATTCTACCGTCCAACCCTTAGCCATTTACTGTCAATATATATTTTGCCAAATGTAGACCAACGTTTAGAGTAGTACCGTTCTGTTCTGTTAGTACTTGTTATCAACAACTATAGAAATATAGTTAAACGGATCATTTATGCTTAATCTTATTTTAAAAACAATTTTTTCATACCATCCTGTGAATCTCTGTTTCTTTTAGGTTGGTCCAACGGGAACATTTCTGGTATAAGGTACGTTTCTTGCCGCTGACTTCCGCGCGCGGGCAACGACTGCCACTTATTCAGCTAATATCTCTGTATAAGTACTTGAGTTCGAGCTCAGTTCAAAACTCAGACTACTAGATATATATGTGTGTTCTCTTGCGTGGGCTTCTCACTATATAACTCAAGTTATTAGCTTCAGATCGAATAGCTAATGACAGAAGCAATAACAATGCAGAGTTAGTTGTACAGGTCAGAGCACTAGCATTTGCTTGAGCTAATGACAGAAGCAATAACAATATGCAGAGTTGTACAGTTGTCTAGTATTTTTTTTGTCATTATTATTTTTACAGCTACAGTGCTCATCTCTATCATAGTCATTCTTATCTCCTTTCCTAATTTCTCTCTCACTCTCTCTTTCTTTTAGTTGACGATGGAACACCAGATCACGACTTCACGTGTCTAGGCCCAAGTCTGTAGATATATAGTAAGCTTTATTTACTATATATGGACGCGGATTCAGTGACTTGCCTTCTTGTCGATCCCCGCAGAGATGACGCCAGCGACCACAACTTCTCCTTCGCAACGGCGGCCGGCGGGGCGCCGCCGGTGGCCCGGCTACCTCACCTCTGCTGCGGCTGCACCCTGCCGACGACGCGGGCTGGCGGCCAGGCGCAGGCGTAGGGCCCTCGCTCTCTTGCCCCTTTGGCCCGAGTGAAAGTATATTTTATTCGGTGAAGACGTTTCAGCCATTGGATGAATTTTGGACGTCGGATGGAAGGGCGCCAGTTACGGCGTCACTGAATCCGCGTCCTTAGCGAATTAAATTTACACAACGGCCCTTCCATATACAACTCTTAGCCTGAGTCTAGTGGGACTCTCTGTATGGGTTTTCTAAACACTGTTTTGTATTATTTGACATAAATACTGCACTGTACATAGAGAGATGGGTAATTGGAATAGTATTTAGGGAGTGAGGATAGGGAGTTCTATTGGACTTAGCCTTACAAATTCTTACACCCTCTGCCATGCTTTGGGGATGATGACAATAGGACCATTTTGGGACTAATGCGTGTAAAAGTATAATGTGTTGCGAGTGGTAGGAAAAATATAATGGGCCCTAGCTAAGCCTTGTTCTTAGTGTGATTATTACGATTTTGGTGGTTGAGCTACAGCATGGACTATTTTGGGACTAATCTATGTGCAAATATCTTTTTTAGTCTAGGGATGCAATAAATAGACTTGCAGAATAAAATAAATAATTAAACACCACAAAGGAATGATAAAGCCACTCCCAATGGAGAGTTTCATTACACAGTTTCCAAGAGTGCCACATCATCTTTTCTCTAGGTAACAATGCATCCTGAGTTTCATCTGTATGAAACTTTCTCCCCTTCCATAAAACTCTCTCTATCTCTCTCTTCATAATTACCTTGCCATGCCATCTACCATGCTAATGTGTCATATCATTTAATGAAAATGAAATTCAAATGAAATCCCCACTGCGAATGGCCTAAGAAGCTCAAGATCGCTAACCAAGAAGGCCCAAGATATCAACGAAATAAAATTAGAACCCCTGACTCGACGGTCCATTAAATTGTTTATACCCTAAGTCCATCACTTATTCACTTGCATCTTTAGGACTAAAACAAATATTATATCAAACACATAGTTCCAAATGGCAGTTGTTGTTATTCAACTAACAACAACACAACGGGTCTATCTTCCTTACAAGGACAACAACCTTTGCCATAGTCAACGTGCTGTTGTGTGTTGCTCATGCACCTCCGCCTAGCACCACCCTTTGCCACGAGCCGCCTCACACACTATTGTTGTTGTTGCTCAGCCATTAGGCCCTCACGCACGCTACCATTGCTCTGCCACTGCATGTTGGTCTCTGGTGACATTGCTTGTGCGGTGGCTGATGCTACCTAGGCACCACACATTGCCACCCCAACTTTCTCACAACGCTGGCAACTAGGCCATGGCTGCCGCCAACCAATACTATGACACCTCGTGGTTTGAGAGTTTGGGGTTCCTAACCAGGGGAGGACCTAGGATTTGAACCTAGGGTAGTCATGACAAAAAAGAAATTAATGTAAAATCCACTAAAAACAATACGAAAGGTTGATTTTGTGATCTTGGATCCTGAAGTGCTAAGGGGTAAGTGTTTTGGATCAAATTGCAGGGTAGTCATCGGACTACCCATGCTACCTGTTGTGTCCGCCCTTGTTCCTAACCATGAAGAGGACGTAGGAAGCAGCAGAGCGTCATGTGGATAAGCTCCCTTTAGCCTTCTAGGGCATCCGGGCCATGGTGAAGGAATGTCATGAGCTGCATGACAATAAACAACAGTGGAGTTGAAGGGGAAGGGAGAAGACCGAATGAAAAAGAAGAGCAAACAAATGACCTTTTTACCCTTAGTAAAGTGGCTAGAATGTAAAAATAATAAACTTTTACGCTCACTCATGCGACAAAAGTGTAGGAACATTTGGAGTTATGGTTTTTGAAGAGGTGCGATTCATGACAATAGGTTAAATACCCCCTAGGCAGTGGGGGTAAAGAAGATACCAAAAGCTCCTGAAGAGTCTAAATTGGGCAACCAAAAAAACCCGAGTGTACCAAGGATGCCTCCACTGAGGACCCAATGATAGACACGCCATCGCCCCTCCCTTGGGGCAAAATTTCCACCTATAAAGGCCCAGGTGTTGATGCCTAGGGCTGAGTGTCACTGTAATGAAATATTATACTAAAATACATCAAAAGACATAACAATCATACTATAATAGTCGCAAATTAAAAGCAATATTTTGTTTAAATGGGCCACAGCCTAGGTGGCCCATGGCCTAAATCTGCCCTTGTGCAGGAGCATTTGATAGACTAATTTTTCCAACAATTACATAAATATTTTTATATAATCTTTATCTGGTTGTGATACATTTTAGACATTGATTATTCTATATGGTTGTCATCCCCGCACAGGTTCCATCTTCATTGGAGTCGATCTGTTTACAGAGCTGATGCGAAGGCGGTTCTGTTTCTTATGTTCTTGATTGGCCTTGTGCATCATGCTCTCTGAAACTTTCCATCCAAGCACATTGCTGGGAATGGGATGGATCCTGATTCCTATATGGAGCAGCTAGCTGGTAAAGTTTGCTGCTTTTGTGTGGTCGCTTTTTCGTCCTGCGAGTGGGATGCATGGGATCCCAACTTTGGAGTGACCACTCGGGATATGATGATGTTACCATGTTCAAATGAAAGCATAGTTACCGAGTGGAATGATTCCTCATTTGCCTATATATATTCCGGTCTGGTCGTGATGACAGATTCTTAGGGTCCGTTTGGTTGGAGAGCAGGTCAGGACGGAGCCATCCTGTCCCATGTTTGGTTCACGAGCAAGGATAGAACGGGAGCAGAGCCATCCCACCGGGGCGAATATTCGCCCCAGATTCCGGACGCGTTCGCTCCCGAAAAACGGCCGGACGGGCTCGTCCCACACGGACGCCGTCTCTCTCCCATCGAAGGGCGAGCGAAGCCGGAGTCGCAGCCGCCGAGGGAGGAAGGGGCCCCGTCGGGCGAGGCCACCGCCGAGGGGAGGAGGCGCGGCCATGGGGAGTCGGAGTTGCGGCCGGAGGGAGGTGGAGTCACGGCCGCCGAGGGAGGAGGCGCTCCGCAGGGCGAGGCCGACGCCGTGGGGGTGCGGGAGGCGGAGCAGCGGGGAGGCGAGGCCGCCGCCGGGGAGAGGGAGGTGCTATCGGCGGAGACGGGCGCCGAGGGAGGAGGGGGCGCTGCCGGTCGAGGCCGAGGGAGGAGAGAGCGCCGACGAGGAGCAGGGGAGGCGAAGCCGCGGCTGAGCGAGGACGCCGCCGGGGAGGGGGGGAGGAGGAGGTGCGGCCGGTGAGGACGGGCGTGGCGCGGCCGTCCGCCGCCGGCGAGGACAGGCGCGGATGGAGGCGGAGCGTCGGCGGGGATGGGAGCGGCTCGGGGGCGGCGTGTGGGGAAGATGAGGATGAGGCTGCCGTGACTATGACAGATGGGTCCCACACCAAACGGTGGCAAACAGGGTTAGATCTGCTCCTTTCCATCCCTCCAAGCAAACAAAAGAACGGAGCCACTCTATCCCTCCACCAAACATGGAATAGAGCCATTCCATCCTAGAAAATAGGAATGAAGCCATTCCATTCTACCTCGCTCTTCAACCAAACGGACCCTTAACTCTGAGCTGCGATCTGAGCAGATCATACTGGATCTTATTGCACCCAGTGGATAGCCACCATGCATTGATCAGATTCCCTTAATTTATTCTTTAGTACTAGTAGTAAAGAAGGGTCCAACAGCACACAGCTCGTTTAAATCTCACATGTGAAAGCAAGAACACGTGCCATCCTACTACTGGAAAAAAACTGGTGCTATTACTATAGTTCGGGTGATTGTTTCCTAGAAATGTTTATAGGTGTTTGGTTTGAGGTATCACCCCATGCTAAATATTAGATGATTTATCATGGGCCCATTCCATAAATTCTGATAGGATGGCCTCATTCCAAACTGATTATTAGCTTATGAGGATGAGATGATGATGAAGATGGACTAACTTATTCCATACTACAAATCAAACAGATAATAAGAAGTGAGGATGTGAATAATCATCACCCCATACGATCCCCAAAGCAAACACTCCATAGTGGATGCTATCCTTTCTGTCCTTCTCTATGCCTTACATGGTATGGATGCTTTACCATCTTAGGTTCTCTACTATGTGCAGCAGGATGTGCAAATGCATTGTGTATCTACTATTTCAGCTACCTCCCTCTCTGTGAATAGTGTCAGTATAGGCAATCCATTTACCCAACCCACTGCACGTAATCTTAGGACGGTTGGCACGGATGAATCTTGGTTGGCGAATTTTGGCCAGTAAAATGAGGTCAGAGATTTTGGCACCTAACAATCAAATGGTTGATAAAATTTGTTAGAGTTGATAAATTTTGGCTCGTTAACTTTGGAACATTTTATTACAAATCAAACATACTCTTGTAGTCTTGTTCCCTAACCTATGGCAACGAGAGGGCAGATATAACTTCTTTAAAATACGGATGGAACATTTCTCCTGAAAATGGATGGAGCATTAGGGGTACATGTGGTTGCTTTTGCCTCTCCTTACGGCACCATGAAACCGTAGCGCTCTGCAAGTTTGACGAACCTCCTCCTGAAACCATAGCGCTAACCCTCGCTTTTACTCCCTCCAATAAAAAAAGGTTTGATGCTTTAGACATGCTAATTTGTTCGTTTTATGCATAAAAATGTCTGAACGCCCTATTTTTTTGACTAGAGGTAGTAGTTAATTCAAGAATATATAATAGAGAGCAGCTCAATATGCACACAAGTCCGTGAAAAGCAGTTATTGTCAAAAAAAAGTATTCATTTATGTCACTGTCAAACCATGCAGAGAGCAATTTAGCAGCGACAGTTACATTCAAATAACCGCCGTCCGCCGATTTATTTGGGTCATCTCGTAATTAACTACTACTCCACTATAGTACCACAACATGTGTATATTACTACTACAAGACATGGTCAGCCCTTTGCACAGTTCCAGAACACATGATGACGGGCTGCTCATACGACCAAGATTATGACAGGTAGACACGTACCCTCAGATGATGATTAAGCGGCTACGAGCGTATCATGCCAGATTTGCCAGGTTCGACTTCGAGCAGCTCCGAACCGTACCTACACAATGCGCGCATCGTGCCAGATCCAGAAAGACTGGACCAACCAAGCATACCATCGTCACTCCCCGTGTCCTGACAGCCAAAAAAAACATCGAAAGCTCGGGTCCTTCATGCTATACAAGGACATTTGATTTCATGAGAATGCAATGGTACGGGTTCAATTGAATTTTTACACCACTAGCATCATTTCAGCGTGGCCCGTCTATACCGGCGCGCCTCTTACCACAATGCGTACACGTACATAGGCTAAATTAACTGGATGTGTTGCTACCTTACACTACTGCTAGTTTCAGCTGAACTTTTACATAACTAGCATCATTTTAGTATGGGCCGTATACACCGGTTATTATTACCACAAATAACCCAACATATAGGCTAAATTAACTAGGTTGCTGCTTACGTAACCATCGATCAAATTCAAAGCTGCTCTTTTATCAAGTACTCCGTACTGCTTCTGTTCACAAAAGTACGAAACAGTTCAGTTTTTTTCGAAACTTTAATAATTCGTCTCATTCAAAAAAAATGTATTCAAACATGTAAAAAAATGTATTCAAAATGCAAACTACCCGATAAAGGAATCACAACAAAATAATTGATAATTTTTCATACTTTTTGAATAAGATAACTTATAGAAGTTTTTTTTTAAAAATCAATCGTGTCATGCATTTGTGAATGGAGGGAGTATTTCTTTTCAATGTTGAACTAAAACCTATTAGGCTTTATTTTTCATATATGCCATTGGTCCTCCTCTGCTCGATCCATTATCCCACGGGCTTCTCTCTTCTTGGTCAAAACATCATTCATTTTGGCAAGTATTCATGATCCCTTGCCTCCTACCCAAACCACAATGCACAAAAAACTCAAAAAAATGTTTGTATTTTAGCAAGCATTCTAAATGATCTTACATGAAAAGGTTATTAGCTAAAAATTTTAGATATTATATATAGAGTACTACAACTTCAATACATAGAATGGATCCATTTGAGACCATTTTTAAAAATGTATTTAAAAAAAGAAATGGGTCTCTAAATGATCGCAAATGAAAATATTATCAACTAAGCCTTAGGCATCATCCAACTCTATGATTTTGATATAAAAGTGTGTCTTCATTCATTTTCATTTGATATGGTTATTAGTTTATTTGTACAATATATATTTATAGATGTGGCAGGATTAAGATGTCTACAATAAATTTCTACACCATCTATAGTAATAGGTACTTCTAGAAGTGGATGTTTTACGACAAACGCCTCTAGAAACATGTACAATTTTTAGCCGGGGCACGGGGCGCCTTAATACACCCATCTATGAGAGCAAAATTCAATTGCCTATAAGAATAGAAAGAGAGTAGGGGTGGATCAATTTGTAGAGGTACAATATTCTTGTAGATGAAAACGACAAATATATTTCAAAAGGAGGCTAGACCAATAAGCCCTTGAGACACATGAGTTGGATACCTGGTGCCGTGATATGGATATTGTGGTCTAGAAACTAGAAGGATGACCTACACATTGTTGTGGGGGATCTATGGGATCACATGAGGTATTTAAGAGTATTCAAATGTCAATAGATAAATTATAGTGGGGTTATTTGGGTGATCAATAAATAGTTTTAAATGATGAAGTGAGTGTTAGCCCTTTTCTCCACTACTTAAAAATCTCTACCGCTTCCCACTCTGTCTCCCAACACCACTTCGCTCCACTTCGCCTCGTCTTCCCCGCGGCCGCCTTTCTCTCTCTCACGTGCGCCGCCTCCCCCACCCCCGCGCGCCTGCACCATCCCTTCCCCGCGCCGCCTCTATCCATCCGCCAGCTGTCGCGTCTGCATCCTCTCTCCCCCGCGCCGCCCGCCGCCTCCGCGCCCCCTCACTTGAGCCACCCCGCGCCGGGGCAGGACGAGGCGCGCACGGGGAGGGGGACGAGGCGCGTCGCGTGATGCTGGAGTAGGACGAGGCTCGGAGGCGCCGACGCGGGAGGGAGGAGGAGGCGCGGATTCGGCGGGGCAGCGGAAGAAGAAGGGGCCGTGCCCACCCGGCGCCGCTCACCGCCGTAGGCTGCTGCCTCGCGTCGCCGTCCCATGCTTCCGGTTGCCGCTGCAGGCCCGCGCCGCGCACCGTCAAGGCCTCAAGGGAGGAGGAGGCTTGGAGAGGGAAGGGCACCGCCAGGGGAGAGGGAGAGCCAGAGAGGGAGGGTCGTAGCGCCTGGGAAGGATGGACAGAGGCCAGGGGGATGAGAGCCGGAGACCAGGCCGCCGGGAGAGGGTCGGGGACTCAGGGATCGATGCCGGGAAGATGGAAATTGGGGCTCAGGAGTCGGGGCGGTGAGAGACTCGGAGGTGGCGGCTGGGGAAGGGAGAACAAACAAAATTTTAGGGTTTCTTTGCTCTTTTATGCGAACAGTGGGTGGGACTCATGGGCCGATCAGGCCAGCCATCTTTAACGGGCCATGCTCGAGACGGCACAGTGGGCTGGCTTCGCGGCAAAGCACGGCACGGCCCCAGGCCGGCACGGGCACTGTGCCCACCAGACCGTGTTGGGTTAGTGTCGTGCTAATTTCGTGCCGTGATACGGGCCGTCCGATGGGCATGGTCCATATGGACATCTATAGTCACTATAGTCATCGGTCCAAGACGTCGTAGGCACGTGCGGAGGGAGGCGCCGCCGTGCTACAGGGAAGAGGAGGCGGTGCGGGCCACCGCGCGAACGGGAGGAGGAGGAGGCATCGTCGTGCTAGGGAAAAACGAGGCTGCGTCGGCCATGGGCAAGCGACGGAAGGTGGATCTGGCCAGGCAGCAACACGATGAGGAGAAGGCGGTGCGGGCCGCCGCACGAACGGGAGGAGGACCCGGCGAGGAGGCCACACAATGAGGAGGAGGCGGCATCGGCCGTGCGATGAGGACGGGGAGGCAGCAGCCAGCGAGAAGGGGTGGTGGTGGGAAAGCAGAGTCAGACGATGCACGAGAGTGGGAGGAGGGAGACAGAGAGGGAGGAGGGAGCGAGACGGGTGGGGGTGGAGGAGCATGGGAGAAGGTTCTAGGCCAGCGGACCCACTTACTAGGGAGAGTAGGACAGTATTATACTAATTGTGATAGAGTGATTATTGCCATCCGTAGCAACACACGGGCAATTAGCTAGTACTTTTATAATTATGGAACTAAAAATCTCATGAACTAGAGACCAATGAGAAGGTGTTGCTCCCACAAGATCAGAGGGCTCGCATGTACTAACTCGAGTAAAACTCAAGTGGCTAAGCTCCGTAAAAACTATAATGGTCACTTTAACGGACTATGGCGGCAAATAGCTGGCCAAACGCAAGCTCTCTAAAATAGCTAACTGTTGGCTAAGCATAAACTCTTTAAAACAACTAATAGCTCATGTAATAGAACCTAAGGAATGACCTAAACCAATTAGATAATCGAAAATGTCATTTAAAAAAAAATGAAGGTAGTACTTATGAACAATCATGAGGTTGCCAACTCCGTTACATATAGAAAAAGAACGTGGTTTGACATGGATCTAACATCATTTAAGAGAGGTTAAAATTCCATGATTTCATTCTTGATTATAGAAAAAACAATCTTTTGTTGTTATCATATCCAAGTTTTCTCCTGCACAAAAAGAATTTTTTCACCGTCATATCTCTATCCAATATAATGGTGGACAACTCTTCTTTCTTCAACAAAAGAGCTTCTTCGCCACATTCACGCTGGCCCAATCTTCAACACGTCACTCAACCTGAGCTCACTACCTTATACTCCCTCTATCCCATAATATAAGGCGTGCATGTTTTTAGCACGGTCTTTAAAGCGGAACTTTGACCATTTATTACTTTTAAAATATGTGATCTACGAATACAAAAGTAGCATCATATTAAAGTGCTTTTGAATACAAATCCAAATATATAACATGCATCCACTAAACATATATATTTTTAATTAAATTATTAGTCAAAGATTTAAAGAGTTGATTTTTCTAAAAACATGCACGCCTTATTTTATGGGACAGAGGGAGTATTCTAAACTTCATTTTATTTATAGCTCCATGAAAGAAAAGGAAAAAGAAATACAAAACTCTTGGTTCACCGGACCCCTCCGACAAAAAGACGGCCGGTAAACGTCCGGCGCCAGCTTTCCCTCTTCCATCCCGTCCGTGGAGGCTCCCGCCTCCGCCACCGGGTGCCGTAACTAACCGCTGATCCCTTCACGCCTAAGTCACCTCTCCCTCCTCCCACCACAATATTTAACCGCCAAGAAAAAGGCCTCTCCACTCTCCACTTCTCCAGCACCATCCAGCCCAGCCAAAGTTGCCGAACCCCAGGCCAAAAGCGGCCGCCATTATTGGCGTCGCTCCAACAAAAGCCGCCGCTGCTTTGCTGCTGAAAAGCTCCGGCGCCGGCGACGCGACGCGGACAGATGGGTGCCGAGCGCGCGCGGCGCTGGAAGCTGCTGCCTTTCCGGTCCCTGTCCCTGCCCAAGCTCCGGCCGCCGGACATCCCCGTCCCTCCGTCCCCGGCGAGGAAGGCGAAGGGAGAGGAGGTGCCGGCGGAGTTCCTGTGCCCGATCCTGGGCGCGCCGATGGCGGACCCGGTCATCCTGCCGTCGGGGAGGACGTACGAGCGCGCGTGCGTGCAGGCCTGCGCGCACCTCGGCCTCTCTCTCGGCTCGGACGGAGTGGTGCCGCCGGGGGAGAGGAAGGCATCGGGTGGTGGCGGAGTTCCCGTCGCCATACCCAACGACGCGCTCCGGGCGGCCGTCCGGACGTGGTGCGCGCGCTCTGGTCGCGCGGCGCCGGCGCCGCCTTCGGCCGAGGAGGCGAGGGCGGCCGTGCTCCGTGCGGTGCCGGCGGGGACGCAGTCGCAGCCTCCGGTTAGGTCGTCATCGAATCTGTCCTGTTTATCGGAGGGGGCGCCGGCGGCGCCGGCGAGGTCGGCGTCGAACCTTTCGTGCTCGTCGGAGGGGGCGTTCGCTGCGTCCACGTCGTCCTCGTCGTCAGGCAGGTCGTCCAGGGAGATGGCGGCGGTCGAGGTGGAGGTTACGCGCGTGAAGGGGGCGGTGAAGGAGAAAGAGAAAGAAGAGGAGCCCGCGCGTATCCCTGACGCGGAGGAGGAGGTGGTGGCGACGGCGGTGGCGGCGGGGGACGAGCGGGAGGTGGAGGCGGCGATGGCGGCGCTGCGGCGCGCGACGCGGGAGGGCGCGGCGAGGCGGCGCGCGCTCTGCGGGCCGCGGCTGCTCGCGGCGCTCAGGCGCGTGCTGCTGTCGTCGCGCCACACCGCCGCGGCGCGCGCGGACGCCGCGGCCGCGCTGGCGAACCTCTCGCTCGAGCGGGAGAACAGGGTGCCCATCGTGCGGGCGGGCGCGGTGCCGGCGCTCGTCGACGTGCTCGCGTCGCCGGGCTCGCCGCCCGAGGCCTGCGAGCACGCGGCGGGGGCGCTCTTCGGCCTCGCGCTCCACGAGGGCAACCGCGCCGCCGTCGGCGTGCTCGGCGCCGTGCCGCCGCTCCTCGCGGTCCTCGCCGGCCGCGACCGCGACCACGCCCCGCGCGCGCGCCACGACGCCGGGATGGCGCTGTACCACCTCTCGCTCGCCGCCGTGAACCAGTGCAAGCTCGCGCGCGCGCCGGGCGCGCCCAGGAACCTGCTCGCCGTCGCGTCCGACGCCGCCGAGCCGGCGGCCATCCGCCGGCTGGCGCTCATGCTGGTCTGCAATGTGGCCGCCTGCGCGGAGGGCCGCGCCGCGCTGATGGACGCGGGCGCCGTGGCGGCGGCGTCCGCCATCCTGTCCGACGACGGCGCGCGCAACTCGGACCTGCAGGAATGGTGCGTGGCGGCGTTGTACGCCATGAGCAAGGGGAGCCCGCGGTTCCGGGGGCTCGCCAGAGCGGCAGGCGCGGACCGCCCGCTCATGCTCATCGCCGAGCAGTTGAGCTCCGGCATTCACAAGGACATGGCGCAGGCGGCTCTGCGCACAATACTGGGCCTGGCGGAGAACGGCGACGACGACCACATTTGGGAATGCAGGAACAGCGAGGGCAACTATGGAGGCGGCAGATTGCCTCACCGCCGGCGCGTGGCGAGCTGGAGCGCTCCGCCTGCCACGGCACCGCCAAGCTCTCAACAATGGCGATCCGTGTGCGTTGATTGATTAAGGTTCATCATCTGCTACACGATGTTGTGGCGTTGCTTGTTATCGGGTTGAGAAAAATCTTGCCTTGCTTTGTTCTTGGTCTTTCGTTTTGGATGAATGGTGCAGTGAATCGTTGAAACAGATGTGCAGTTGGAAGAATCTAGTGCAGCTGTGTGCGTTTGTAATCTGTACTGTACTGCCATGACAGCCAAACTGTATATAGGTTGTTTCTTGCAATTTGTTGCATGTCTTTTTTTTTTGTTGTCAACTGCATTGCACATATGCAAACATTATTTATATGCACGCTATGTTGGTTTGTCCAATCGACCATCCCGTTTGAGTTTCAGCCCCCACCCTCCCACGCGAGCACAAAAAGGGGAAATAAAAAAAAATAAACTACACATTCGAGACCTTGTGGTCGTAATGTCAAAGCATAAGCATCTAGGGGCTATTTGATCCAGAGGCTACCATGTCACTTCGGATTTTCGGATCCTAGTTAGAAGTATTAAATATAGTTTAATTAGAAAACTAATTACATGGACGATGACTAAACGGCAAGACGAATTTATTAAGCCTAATTAATTCATGATTAATGAATGGTTAATGTAGCATCACATTTGCTAATCATAGATTAATTAGGCTTAAAAGTTTCGTCTCGTCGTTTAGTCCTCATCCGTATAATTAGTTTTTTAATTAGACTATATTTAATATTTCTAAGTAGCATCAAACATCCGATGTGATGGATCTAAAATTTAGTCCGGAGGAACCAAACACTCCTTTAATTAAGGGCCCGTTTGGATCCTCCAGCTAATTTTTAGCTCCCATCACATCGGATGTTCGGATGCTAATTAAAAGTATTAAATATAGTCTAATTATAAAACAAATTACACAGATGAGAACTAAATGGCGAGACGAATCTATTAAGCCTAATTAATCCATGATTAGCAAATGTGATGCTACAGTAACTAGTCATTAATTATGCATTAATTAGACTTAATAAATTCGTCTCGCCATTTAATCCTCGTCTATGTAATTAGTTTTTTAATTAAACCATATTTAATGCTTCTAACTAGCGTCCGAACTTCCGATGTGACATGTGCTAAAGTTTAGCCACTGGATCCAAATACCCCTAACACATATGTTACCCACCCAGTAATGTCGAAGTCTCTTCTTATGCTGGTGTGAGGTTCAGGAGTCAAGGCTGTTGAGTTGAACATTGGACGTCATCTAATTAAATGTAACTAGCCAGGACCTCCACGTCCACGGGCTAGAATATTATCATGGTAGGTATAAAAAGCTCCTGAATTTATTAACTACAGGCCTACAATATTGTTTATCTTTGCATCTCTTTGTCTATATATCGATCTTCTAACAGAATGCCCATATAAAATAAATAATCTATATCCAGTTGTGATAAATCTACTATAATAATTATTATACCTTTTTTATCCATATTTGTAGTTTCAACATATGCTCACTTGAAACATTAACTTAAATCAAGTTACCTATTGCTGTGCAACCTATAGTATTAATGACACGAATCCATAATTTGGCTTTTAAAATTATATATTAATAGTTATTACAATTTATTTCCATCAAGTTGAAAATAAGTGCTAATTATACCTCTTATTCAAAAATCCTTCTTTGTATTTTTATTAAAAAAATGAATTCTAGGTCTACAAAATATAGATAGATGATTTAATTAAAAAACTAATTAGATAGATGAAGACTAAACAGTGGGATGAATTTAAGGCTAATTAATCTATGATTAACGAATGGTTACTGTAGCATCACATTTGCAAATCATAGATTAATTAGGCTTAAAAAATCCGTCTCGCCGTTTAGTCTTTATCTGTGTAATTGGTTAGTTAAATTATATTTAATACTTCTAACCAACGTTCAAACATTCGATGTGACGGACGCTAAAATTTAGCCGGTGAATTCAAACAAGCCCTGAGAAACCTTTGGGACGACGGCTGGACCGCTGGATCACAGAACCCAATGTTGTGGCATTGCTTTGTTTGGGATCCAAGAAACCGCTGCGACCTGGACCCAATGTAGCTGGATTATTGGTTTCTTTCAGAGCTAGGGATCGAGCAATCTGGCTATACAGATTCGCAGGCATTTGGTCAGGTGGCCCTGAAGATAGCTGGTGCACTAGTACTTTGCAAAGGTTAATCTGAACCCAAGTGGCGTGGCCAAGTCTTTATCAAGTTTGATTGAAGTCTAGCTCCGGTGTCTGGGAAGCTAAGCATTTCGGGCCTAAAGGTAGTACTAAAAACGCTAGTGAGCATCAATGTTCCATGGTAAATCCACCCTGTTTTTGGATGGGCTACCTGTAAAAAAAGGAAGAGTGGAAGACCTGCTGCCGTTTAACAATATATATGTTTGGCCAACCTGCAGGTAGTGATCATTCGCGACCATTTTTAATTTGACGCACACAAAAAGGGTGAAGATTTGTGTCGACTGTTGCAGTGTTGTTTATACATGTAAGCCATTATATATTGAGGTGAAAACAGTGGGCAGGCAGAAAGCTCCATATCCTGATGAAGAAGTTCTCTGAGGTCTGAAGAAGTGTGGGCGTTTGGTAACAGGTCTGTCATTTTTCATTACATAGATCTGGGCCCCTGAACGTCAGCGGATGCTGCCGTCGTCACGCCACGCCATCGCAACCATCGCATTGCCAAGCCACAACGCGAGACTATTGTGTCCTCCTGTCGCACAACAGGTGAGCGGTTCGGCGGCAGGAGCTGTTGCGGATAGGAAGGACGGCGCAGGGGGCAATGATACCAATTCTACTATTTTAAATTTTACGTAACCGGTGCAATCAAATTTATGGTGCAATCACCGTACAATTTTACGAAATTTTTTTTAAAAAAATTCTGAAAAAAATCATAAATGTACATCTCAGTCTACCCCATCTATATATAAAAATTTATGGTTAAATTCATCCTACTCTAACCGTTATGATAATGACAAATTTCTGACAAACAGTAATAGTTCAAATGCACCTTAAATTTGTCATTTTTGTAACTGCTAGAGTATGATGAATTTGACCATAAAGTTTTATATATGGATGGAGTAGGCTGAGATGTACATTCATAATTTTATTCAAAATTTTTTAAAACTTTTTTTTAATAAGAATGCACGGTGGTTATACTTGAAGCTTGATTGCATCGGATATATCCTCTGTTTTAAACGTCCAAACAACCTTGCCAATCTGATTCCTAGAAAAAAAATTTCCTGTACATCCAAACAAAACACATTGGGTTTGAATCGCTTCCTAGCTAATTTCATTTCATTTGGATTGGAGTTATTTCACAGGAATTTCAAAGGAATGAGATTCCTTTAGTCCTCGTTGCTTTGGTTTGGTTACGTCACCCTGCGTTTGGAACGAAGGAAGCAAACCTTCCGTTCCTCTGGCAGAACTTCCTTTGCTATGCAAAACGGAGGAAACGAAAAATCCACTTCAATCCCTTGGAATTTTTCCTGCGTGTGTGTGAACCGATGACTCGAGTAGATAAAGACTCCACTAGCAACCTCGCAATCGAGATGCCTTGTCTGCCTACCTGAGAAGCCGAGCTGCTGGAGCCATCTCTTGAGTCCTGACGCGTACGAGGTTGCCAGCATTTCTCCTAGCCGCAGCTGGTTGCTAGCCGAAGCTTGTGGATCTGGAAGAGGTCACGGCGAAGTTGGGGATCTCCGAAAGAGGTAGAGATGTGAATCGGCGGTGGGAGAAGAAATGACCGGATGAGAGGAACCAACAGATAAGCCTAGTACATTTTATCCACGGCCCATCAAATTAGTTGGCTCCTGTGTCGGTGCTCTATTCCTTTTCTGCGCAAAAGCGATCACGCGCCGGGTCGCGCAGCCGCGTGAGCGCGCGACCCGTGGCCTGCTCCGCGGCTTGCTGGGCCTGCGCGCCTCGGCCCATGCGCGTCCCACGCCTTCAGCCTACCTGCTCTGCAGTAGTTGGATCTTCGTGAGCCTTTTTAACCGCCACCAATTTTAATTTACATCTCGTTTTACAATAATTTACTAATTTTTCAGATCATCTACGCACACAACTTGCTATTATGTTACACACAACCTTTTCTTTTCTGCACATATGCAACAATTTGCTCCACACAATTTGCTGCGGAAAAACTCGCTACAAATGCTATGAACTTTGCTACATGATTATGAATTTGCTAGACATTACATAACTTGCTACGTAATCATGTAAATTTGCCACAACAGAAACTTGCTACAAAACCATATGAACTTGCTACACAATCATATGAATTTGCTACACATTATATAATTTGCGACATCTTTTGTATATAACTTGCTATATCTTTTTTTCTTATAACTTGCTACACTTGCTGCGAACACAGATATGGAGGCAGCGCTGTCGTCTGTTGACGGAGGGGGCAGCGCTGTCGTCGGCAGAGGGCGGCGCAGGAAGAGACGAAGGTGCTGCAGCCAACGTGAGGTCGCGCAGCCATGGGGACGGAGGCGGATGGAAGGGCCGCGGCTGGGGACAGAGGCACGGGTCACAGGATGACAGCATGGAGGCGCCGCAGACGGGCGGCGCGGCCGGGGAGGAAGGTCGCGGGCGGCCGCGGAGGGAGGCGGCGCGGCTGGGAGAAGCCGGGGGCGCGGTCAGGGACGGGGTCGCACGCTTAGATTGCACGACCCCGTCGCGCGTTAACTCCGTACTTTTTCTGATCCCTGATTAGAAGTGTTCTGTGAAAAAAAATTCTAATGTGTTATTTAAGCAACTAGATTTATTGCTAACTCCCAACTTACTGTGCTATTTCAATTCCTGCGAATGCCAACTGCTATAAAATTCCTATATTTTTTAATGCTCTGTTTTACACTTACATCCACGTCATGTTTCTACGTTTTTTTTCTATTTCTATATTTTGCTTTCCTTCGTTCCAAACGGGGCATGAAATTGAATCAAATCGATTGAAGTGGCTTAGGTACGGATTTCTCCATCAGCCCATTGGCATTCAAGCGGCTTAGGTACGGAATTGGGCCTGCTTCCATGGCCCAAATTGGGCCGACTTTGAGATTTGTCCAGCCCACCCGCGATCCCAAATCCTCGGCCCGTCCCGTCCCAACGGTCGAGTGAGTCGGCAGGGTCATTTCCGTCCAACCCCACCGGCAGTCGGCACCGTACTGCCCCCAACCAACGCAAGATTTTCAAAATCGCCGACGCCGAGCCACAACCGCAGAGGAGCGAAGCCACCGAATCCCCAATTCCCCCACTCGATCCGATCCCCGCTCCTCGCCGCCGACGGCCGACCACACCATGCGGCGCGACGACGCAGGCGGCGGCGGCGGCGGCGGCGGGTTCAACGAGCTGTTCGACTCCGTGCGCCGCTCCATCTCCTTCCGCGTGGGCACCGCCGCCCACGACGAGCCGCCCGCCGCGTCCCCTTCCTCCTCCTCTGCCACCGCCGCGGGGGGATTCAGGGAGCGGATCAGCAACCGCCTCCGCAGGTCGCGAGGGATGGGGCTGCTCGGGGTGGCGGCCAAGAGCCCCTCGCCCGCGCGCCGCCTCCTGCCGCCACCGCCGCTGTCGCCGCCCCCGCCTCCGCCTCCGCCCGTGGCCGCGGCCTCGCCCTCCGACGGATGCGGCGGGGTAGGAGGAGGAGGAGGAGAAGCGAGCGGCGGGGGAGAGGAGAACCCGCCGATCCGGTGGCGGAAGGGCGACCTCATCGGGAGCGGAGCGTTCGGGCAGGTCTACCTCGGAATGGACCTCGACTCCGGCGAGCTCCTCGCCGTCAAGCAGGTAGGAAGGCTTCCACCTCGAAGCTAGTACCTAGGCTTTTTCGAGCGAGGAAAGTATTTGGGGGGCGACTTGATGGATCTCATGATGTTTTCTCGGTTGCAGGTTCTGATCGGAAGCAGCAACGCTACGAGGGAGAAGGCCCAAGTGAGTTCTTTTGCTCTCGTTGCTTGTTGATGTCTGTCTTTTTTGCCCAACTGTTCAAATTCCATCAATTTATTAGACCCCAAAATGCTTATATGGGCATCTCTTGACTAGGCACATGTAAGGGAGCTTGAAGACGAAGTGAGGATGCTAAAGAACCTCTCACACCCTAACATTGTTGTAAGTGCGCTATATATTTTGACACGGTTAGCCTTCATTTTGGCTGTGTTTTTTGATCGGAGACGTATTCTATCTGGTGCTGTTTGATCAGAGATATATTGGGACGGCGCGGGAGGAAAACACACTAAACATCTTACTGGAATTTGTTCCTGGAGGCTCCATCCAGTCACTACTTGGGAGGCTTGGATCATTTCCTGAGGCCGTAAGTATTGCACGTTCTGTTTGTCCTGTTACTTTGGTGAGTTGATCGGTGAAGAGTAGTTGGTGATTCAGTTTATTTGCTCATCAGGTCATCAGGAAGTATACGAAACAGCTTTTGCATGGTCTGGAGTATTTGCATCGCAATGGAATCATACACAGGGATATAAAGGCAAGAAAATATCTCCAGTACTATGACTTTGTGTCCTTAAATGCTTTCGATGATGTGGCTGTAATGTGGCTTCTTGCGATTCTTTCATATTCCAGGGGGCAAATATACTTGTTGATAACAAAGGATGCATTAAGTTAGCAGATTTTGGTGCATCTAAGCAAGTAGAAAAGTTGGTGAGTAGACTTATTAGTTGCGTTCAATGTCTATGTCCAAATGGTCCTTTGCATTGTTTTGTACTTGCTCATTGGATATGATGTTTCCACTTGAAGTCCTCTATCGTGTGGTTGGATATAAATTTAACATTCTAGTTAAAAATGTTCTAAGTTTCAAACTTCAATGTATTTGTCCATGTTTTATGCTCCACTAAAATGAAAAAAAGTTATAGCAGAATTTACCACAGCACCATGCGAGGCAGCTGTAGTACTTTTCTGCCATTTCCTATTGTGTTCATCATTGTAACATGACATGCCTTGTGTCATGTATTGATATCCTTTAATACCACTCTGTTTTCATGTTTGTCTTCTGCTAGGCAACTGCAACTGCTGCAAAGACGATGAAAGGTACCCCATACTGGATGGCACCAGAAGTCATTGTTGGGAGTGGTCACAATTGGTATGCCATGATCTCTTTTTGGACTTCATCCATGGATATTAGAAATAAGGCATATTTGCACCTCATCTGTGGGTTCTGCACTTCTACTTTAAGAATTATGAATAGTATATGATCTCCCCGAACTAAGGGCTTGATAAGTGTATTGTGTTTCCGTAACAAAATAAATTGTGTTCAGAATCAATATATTAGCTAATATTAATTTTATATTTGTAATTGAGCTACAATTGTTGTTCCTCAACTTAGTAGCCTGTGCAGTTCTCAGAATTTTCATATTAGTTTGCCACTCAAAACTAGTTGCATGAATAAATGTGGCTGACAGTTTATAGTAGATGGTGATAGTTATGGCAAAATTTAGAACATCTCAGGTCACTTTCTGCTGCATCCCAACTTTGTTGTCTTTAGAATTGAGATTTATTATCCATTCTTGCAGTTCCGCTGATATTTGGAGTGTCGGTTGCACTGTAATTGAAATGGCAACAGGCAAACCCCCGTGGAGCCTTGAATATCAGGAGGTAGATTGCGTAATCTGTTTATCTCATGTAAGCTATAGTCATCGACTAATCTTAACAGTCACACAATCTTTTCAGGTTTCTCTTCTCTATTATGTTGGGACGACAAAATCACACCCACCTATACCAGAACATCTCTCTCCAGAAGCCAAAGATTTTCTGTTAAAATGCTTACAGAAGTACATCGCTGATGCTTTTATTTATACCCATGTCTTGATAAATGATAATTTTTGCCTTAACGTGTAGTGTAATGGTTAATGAAGAAAGTTTTCTGCTGGCTTATACTATATTTGTATTTGTAAAGAAACATGAGAAGGCTTTTGTTTCAGTGTTAATTTTATATCTTATTGGTGTTGTCTTTTAGTGGAACATGAGTACTCTAATTAATCATGTTTACTACTCGGGAAAAAAATCAATCATGTTTGTTTTTGCATAACTCTCATAACACGGAGATAAAACTGCCACCATAACTCTCATACCTGTGATTTTTGTGTCTGCATGGGCAAACATTTCCATATTTGATTACCAACATATTGAAAAGAGTGACTTTCACAAAAATTACAACACCTTTGTTGAACCTATCACAAAACCCACTTAAAAGAACTTGACCTCTCCAGGGTTTCCTTTAGTAGTGGACCAAACCACAGATCCCAGCAAAGAAACCCCCCTGAACCCCAGCTACCAGGACACGCCACTGATTACCAGGACGTGTCTGTGGACATGTATCTCGCTGTAACAGTCAGTGTCTGATTACCACAGTTTTTTTTTGTGAGAACGGGCAGTCGTACCACTGACCTGTGGATAATGCGGCTTGCCTCACCACCACTGCGCTATGCGCATGTTCTCAAACAAAAAAATGCAGAGTACTAGACTTCTGTTTGCATAATGTTCACAAACTACATTTTGACAAGCAATTATCTGAGAATCGAATATGGTACAATTACAACTTTATTAGCACACTGATTTGATCTTATGATATTTCCTTTCTAGATTGCCAGGTTTTGTTTGGAATGGGATATTTATGTCCTAAAACATTTTTTTTAAATATGTGTATTGCAGTTCTTTTTTGTTACATACTTTGATGTCTTAGTCTCTTAGATGTAAAAAGTTGTTCTTTTCCACTTGATGTAATAGGATCTTGAGGAGAGATATCTCTGCATCTTTCTAAAGTGTCTACCTCATTTGCTAAGCCTTAATTTCAAGAGATTTTATTGTCTTTGTTCATTGTGTGACCAAGATTCAATGAAGCATGTGGTGGTGACCTCTTGCGTTTTCTTAATAAGTATGCACATACAAACATCATGTTGAAAAAAGGATTTGATTGCAGATAAAATAACAGAGTTGTTGATAGCATACTAACCTAGCACGGATTTTGTTATCTGCCAGGCAGCTATCCGTTGTCCAATCAAAATCTATTGACATATGCTATTTATATGAAATGTCTCTCTCCATATTTGCGTATAATAACTAGTAAATGACTCCACTCTCAAGCGCCTTGACAATCCTGATTCTTATTTCAGGGAACCGGAAATGAGATCTGCTGCATCAGACTTATTGCAGGTATTTGCACATTAGGTTTCCTGCACTAATGTCGGTGGCATTTCTGTAGCTGTAATTGTACAGTATCATACTTTGAGTTGAGAACAGTAACACCTTAAATTTTTTTTGCAGCACCCATTTGTTACAGGAGGATTGGAAAATCTTTGTCAGCTTAATCATGTAGCACCTAAGGTTCGATTGTCTGAACTAATTTAGTTCCCTTTTCTAACTTGTTTAACCTAAAATGGCTTTCTATATAACTAAATGTTCACAGGAAACTTCCAGCAATGAGCTTCCTGCCTATGTAATGCCACCAGGTGACTCGTAAGTGACTTCTTGTGTGATGTTGATTCTTGAACTTTGTATAATGTCTACTTTCAGTTTAATACAGAGTTCAATTTCTCAACAGGGACTTGAGTCGCCCTGGCAAGCTACAGAATATGAGTTCTTACAAGTCATCAGACACCAAACCATTATGGGATATGCATTGCAATGATGATGAAATGTGTCAGTTTGCTGACAAAGATGACATCCCGATGGTTGGATCTGTAAGATAACATGTTCTTTATTGTTGCTATTCTTAACGTTTCACTTGAGGCAATGAGGCATTACTTTCGGCTAATGTCACCACTATTTTGAATCATCTAACAGTTGTGATGTTTCTATCAATTCCAGAGCTTCAATCCTATGTCTGAACCATCTGATGAATGGGAAAGCAAGCTTGACATAAGCCCGGAACAACGATTTTGTCACTCAAAGGAGTTTTGTGGATTGGCCAAACATGCAGAAAGTCAGATATCTGAAAATGACTTTACTTCCCCTTGCGAGGGAAGCTGTGAAGAGGATGATGAGTTTACAGAATCTAAAATAAAGGAGTTTCTGGATGAAAAGGTCTTTGTTTATATTTGGCATTGAAAGTTCAACCCTTTCGTTTCTTAAAAGTAGTTCAATTAATAATTGTTTCGTTTCTTGACAGGCCACAGATCTAAAGAAACTACAGACACCTTTATATGAGTTCTACAACACAGTGAATGCTGGAGTTTCTCAAGGAGATATTGATGTTTGCCGAGCAAGCAACATAACCAATCCCCAATTACCCCCTCAAGCAAGTAAGATGGTGGGGGGTGCAGCTCTAGAGCCAATTTGTGTTAATGTATACAATGCCAGTCCCAAGAGTTGTGCTAGGCGCTTCTCAAGAAGCAGTGTGGAGAGCAGCCGTGTTTTGAGAGAAATCGCTTCTCCTCAACTCAACAAGCTTGTGGATAATGTCCATGATGATATTCAAGACAATGCAAGGTTTGTGCAAAGCAGATAGCTTATACTGTGAAAGGTTAAATACACTTGCAAATAGTTCCTGTTGTTTCAATATAATTAGGGTGTTTATTCCTGTGATTAAGCAAGCATATTTACTTTGTGTGAAATGTATATAAGAAATACCCCCTCTGTCCCAAATTATAGTTCGTGCTATAGTTTGTTTTGGTCTTGTCTTAAGTCAAATATCTCCCACTTCGAATAAGTTTTTTTTTTTAAAAAAAAATCATCAACATCTATAACATCAAATTAGTTCCATAATATACGGCATGAAATATGTTTTGATAGAGCATTCATTTGGTAGTGTAGATATGTTATATTTTTGTAAAATCTTGGTCAAAGCTGGAAAATTTTGATTTAGGACAAAAACTAAAGTGAACTATAATTTGGAACGCCGCGAATAGTAATTATTGTAGCGTCTTGTTCTTCAACATATTGATGCAACTTAGCAATTCAACTTTCATCGAAATTTTTTCCTTTGTCCTAATTTTGTGGTGTATTTTGCTACTGAAGTATTAAACAGCATGATGGCCTAACAGTTACATAATATATTTTTGGCAGCTTCAGCTTTTTGGAAATACAGAGGAAGTGGAAGGAAGAGTTAGATCAGGAACTAAAGAGAGAAAGAGGTACATTAAAAGTTCCGCTGATCAATGAATACTGCTCTCCCTACATTGATGTCTTTTGCTTATTTTCATTTCTGAATTTGTTGGATAGAGATGAGGTCAAGCGGCTATGGTAAAGCACCATCACCGTCTCCAAAGAGCCGAAGATTGACTGGAAAGCGAGATCGCAGTCCAGTCTACTGAGTGGAAAACAATAATACAATCAAGCAGAACTCATACATTTGACTAACTGTACAATGTCAGCGATTGGTGGCCATACTAGTACAGTGCAGTGCCTAACCTTCGTCTGACCTGACAAAACCTGCTTAGCGACCAAATCTTTTTGGTCCTTATATAATAAGGTAAATGAGTGAGTGAGCCACTTCTAAGTGGACTCGAATGGAGGCTGTCATGATCCGCGATGGCTGCCTTTGCAACGCCGTATTGCCAGAACGAATCAGTGAGGTGGCAGTTTTATGCAATGTCAAGCTTCATGTGCCACGATATATGGTTTTGGACGACATGGTGTGCCTGTTGTACAATTTTCTTCTCTTAAATTTTGTATGTGGTCATGTAATTAGACCTGTAATGCTAGTCGACGGAAATTTTACCTGGTGACTGATAATCCATTATCCGTTGCAGCAGAAGTGTGAAAAATGGTTTACCATTGTAATGCTCTCTTAAAATGCCCTTCTTGGTTGCAGGCTGTCAGAAAAATGTTGTTTTTGTTGATCCAGGACAACTCCTGGCTTCCTTTTCACTGAAACCAGGTATGGCAGAGTCTTAAGATCGGAAACCAAGTGTAGTTGCTAACCAACTCAAAGAAACAGGAACATGGACCGGCGTAGCCAAAGAATGAAAGCATATTTATAGAGCACTTATCAGCAATGGCATCAACGTGTCTAAGGAAATTTGGGGTTTAAGAATTCCTTTGAAGATCAAACTCTTCCTCTAGAAAATTTGGGGTTTAAGAATTCCTTTGAAGATCAAAATCTTCCTCTGGTTTCTAAAGAGAGAAATTTTGTTAACAAAGGATAATTTGGCTAGAAGAAATTGGTTGGGTAGTGCATTTTGTAACCAATCTGAATCTATACAACATCTTTTCTTCGAATGCATATATGCTAAATTTCTTTGAAGAGTTGCTTCCAGTACAGTTGGTTTGATGCCACCAAATAACGTGTCACATTTATTTGGAAGTTGGCACAAACAATGAGGTTCAAATCTAGCTTCGCTATTGCTAACAGGAGTAGCCGCTTTCTGTTGGGCATTATGGCTTCCTAGAAATGACTCGGTGTTTAAAAAATACCAATCTAAAACTTTTTTTTTCAGATTGGGCGCGGAGGAACAGCGACTCCTTCCAGCGGAGGTACCTGCCGGGGTAGTCCAGCGGTTTGATGGGCAGGCCCGCCATCGATATCTCGGATCGAAGCGCCTGGAAGAATCGACAGAGACAAGGACGACGCATCGTCTGCGAGCAATGGTGATAGATAGAGAGGGAAGAGGTAGGGGAGTTGCGATGGATACCTCAGGTTTCGCGGTGGATCGACGACAACGATGTTCTTGTCTATGCGAATGTGATAAGCTTTTGCTTTGTTGAGATAGAAGAAGAGTGCGTGAGAGTCGACTATTGACTGTTGTTGAGTTCTCTCGAGTCTAGGCTCTAGAGCCCTACTGTAGACTTTATTTTCGTGTCCGTGGTCGGGTGAGTATGTGTGCGGCAACAACTTCTTTTTTTCTCTCTCCAAAATTCCTACTCTACGGGCGCGCGCCGCGTGCGTCTGGCAACGCGGGGACGCGTGGCGACTGTTAACTGTTGTTGAGTTCTCTCAAGCCTAGAACCCTAGCCTTTATTTTCTTGTCACTGGTCGGGTGAGGTCTCCAACATAGCGTCATATCTGGCTAAATCTAGCGGCTCCTCCGTATCCATCGCTCAAATGTAGCATTGTTCTGCACTGTACAGAGAGAGAGGTAGTTAGAACAGTGATAGGGGATGTGAGGATGAGGGAACCGTTGGATTAAGCCTCAGGCTGTTTGGAAGCCATTAAACTATGGCTGTACAGCTGGCTGGGCTGCTGCGAGCACAATAACCTCTCTCACAAGCTATTGTAGAGGCTGCGCAGTCTAGCCACAGCAAGCTCAAGCGAACAGCCACGATTCAAGTTAACACAGTCACGATCTTGACGATGGACTATATGGTAGAGAGCACGCTTCAAGTTGCTCTCGGCAAATGTTTTTTTCCCTATCTTGACGGTGGACTATATGGTAGAGAGCACACTCTTAGGATCCGATTGGTCAAGAGGATGAGCTAAGATGGAGCCATTTTATTCCGCTTCTGATAGTGTTTGGTTGAAAAGTTGTAGGCTGGATTCATCCCTCGCTCAATAAGAAATATTCTCTAAGATTCGGGATGGATTCACTTAAAAAAATGGAACGCACGCGGCCCTCCACGCCAGCCGCTGCTGCCGCAGGCGCCGGCCCTTCTCGTCGTTCGTGCCGGAGGCCTCTACGCCCGCGGCGCCCAGGCCTCCTCGTCGACCCACGCCAGATGGAGCCGCGTCTGCCCTCCTCATTCTCGTCGCCACTCCGACCCTGCCTTCACCTATGCTCCGAACGAAGCAGGAGCACTGCGTGGCGATGGCAGTGGAGGAGGGCGGCGAGCATGTCGTGGCACGGCGCCAGTCAACCGGTTGCTGGAGAGAAAGGAGGTAGAGGCAAATGCGGTGGGGTAGGGGCGGTGCGGGAGAGGCGGTTCGGGACTGGTGGGGTCGAAGGGGGCGGTGGGACGTCGGTTGGTGGAGATGAACTCAAGCCAAACTTTATAAGTAGGAGACTAGATAACCAAGTGTAGTTGCTAAAAGACCATCCCAATGGATAGAGTAAAATGAATGTGTATAACGCTGTTTGACACTGTAGCGCCACTGTAGACAAGATAGAGGTGTAGTTAGAACAGTGGATGAATAGAGATAGGCAATGGTTTTACTCATCCCATTGGGATGGTCTAACAACTCAAAGAAACAGGAACGGACAGGCGTAGCCAAATAATGAAAGAATATTTCTGCGCATGCATCAGCTGAAAACTCAAATTGACAGTCGGAAATCACAGACCAGGCTATATAAATCACAATAGAAACTCCAACTCAGCTATAACAACTATAACAACATGAGACTCAATTGTGCAATTGTTAGTAGTGTTGATTGTAGCAATGTTTGCTGTGGAGGTAATGTATATGTTCAAGTAATGCCTAGCTATTATGTGTGATGAATGGCAAGTTATGTATTCTGTGCTAAACTGAACCCGATTTCTTTCAATAATGCAGTTAGAGGATAAAGCTGCTAACCTCTTAGCACCCTTGGATGAGGTCTCGAATTCAATTTCAGAAGAATGTTTTGGCAGCACCTCTCCTGCAAATGGAGTAATAGACGCCTAGAGCTCTCTGTTCTTGGACAGAGGTGCTCAGGGAAGCAGAAGGTCGGGGTTAATATACCCTGAGAACTATTAGTATAGGGTGTAAGCAACCACCCGTACCATTAGAGAGTATTTGGCATCGGATCTAGTAAACACCCGATACCAATGTGAGAAAACCCAATTTTTCAATTCCTGACAACTGTACCACCGATGCTCTTAAACAACCGATACCAATGAGAAAACCCCCAACTCTTATTACTTTGAGCGTTGCACCAAGTCATATAGGTATCGGGTCTGGTAAACACCCGATACCAATGTGTGCAAACCCCATTTTTTCCTGACAACTGTACCACCGGTGTTCTTAAACACCCGATACCAATATCAATGAGAAAACCCAACTCTAAACTAGAATGTTGCACCATGTAATATAGGTATCGGGTCTGGTAAACACCCGATACCAATGTGTGAAAACCCTATTTTTTAATTACTTTCAGCGATTCTAATTTGACAAATTCGCATTTTTCTAAATAATTCATTACAACGACACATTCATAAAAATCTTCCACATTCAAAACAGAAGCAGGTTCATAGATAATTAGATATTGCATATTACATAACTAGATACTAAGTTCTAAACTAAGCTACTAATTAATGCCCGTCCTCGAATGAGGCGGGCAATGCCTTCGGCCAGTCGTCGGTGTCGTCGCCGTCGCTGCTGCTGTCCTCAACGGCTGCTTCCACTGAGGAGATTGCCGCGGCTGAAGCACCGGCCTCACGGCGCATCATCTTGGTGAGCGCGAGGCTCTGGTGGTGCAGGCGGAAGTGATGGAGATGTGTCCGGCGCGGCAATTTCTAGGACCAACTCCGAGTCATGTCGGTTCTGGCAAGAGCCGATGTTGAGTTCGAGTGCAACTCGACCCACGGGTCTGACTCGGACGTTCGCGTATGGTACGCGCAGTTGGACCGCCATTGGAACTCGGATACTTGATCCGCAAGCATTAGAATCCTAATGGGCCTTTACGTGGCTAAAGCCCATTAGTGGAGACTATATATATGAATGAGAGGGCACGGCTTAGGGGTACCGGTTGCGCGCATAAGCCATCGCAGATAAAAAAATTTCTGCGAAACCCTAGCTGTGCCTAAGTCCCGTCTCTCAAGATCCTCCGCCAAGTTCGTGCTGCTAGCACGGCAGAACTCGGCGTCGCCTTCCCGCACATGTGGATACCGTAGAGGCGTTGCTACGACTGCTTCGCACATCAGCCGATTGGTGGCAAGGGTTGCCGACTCATCGCCGACTGATCCTGATCAAGATCGGCTGGACGACTCGGCATCGGCTTTTCTCCATCGGCAACCACTTGGCGCGTTTGACTCGGCACTCGGCTACGTTCACTCGGCACCCGGTTGCTTTGACTCGTCTTCCGCTGCACTGCGCGTCTAGTGGTAACGACCTATGATCTCCTGCTCGTACTAGTTCTTGCTTGTTACGCGGTAGTAGAAAAAAACGTTTTCTTGCTATGGTAGCCTACCCCGTGACCCTACAGTGGTATCAGAGCCGATCGTACGTAGCTTTTGGTCTAGATCGATGTAATAGATTGGATCTATTACCGTAGTAGATTGGATCTACTGCGGCTCCATAATAATAGATTGGATCTGTTATAGGCTCTATACATCGATTCATTGGATGGATTGATGGTAGCAGATTGGATCTGTTACAGGCTATTCGCGTTCGTTCATTGAATGAACGAATGTGAAGTACATGAATGAAACTTGCATTCGGTTTGATTGGATCAACTCGATGAGTTTACATAGATTGGATCTATGGTCCATATTTTTGATATCACATGTCTATTCTTTTTGCATTAGATGTGTTAGAATAGATTCCCTTAGAAAAATTCAAGATGTTTTTGATGCCCTTCCAGTCGCTACACCTATAAGGATTTCGATCATTGTTCGGTGGGTCTGCCAAAGCAGGGTGCCGTCAATTATCTTAATCAAATAGGGTGGATGTCGGACATCCGCGCGTACGGGATTGGTTTGCTTGACGAGGCTATCAAATCGGATTTGGGCCTTGGGCATGACGTTGGATGTTTCGACATTGGATGTCGCTCAACAAACGAGAGTCACATAGGATGTGATTGACAATAGTTGTCTACCGGTTTCGCTAAGTTTCTAGCAGTGATGCCAAAGCTCACTAGGACTTAGATAAACGTGGATCTCATCCACTATGTGTCGTGAAAGAGAATACGATTGAAAACATATAGTGGGAGTATCTTTTGTTAAATTGTTTAATAAAAGATCTACATAAAACATTGTGCTAAATCTTTGCATATTTACTTCCTGTTGTAGTTGATCATGGCCGGTAATCCCGCTCAAAGTTCTGGCTTTAATTTGCGATCTATTCTTATAAAGAGAAGTTGTTTGGAACCAACTTTTCTAATTGGTATCGAAACTTGAGAATTGTTCTCAAGAAAGAGAAAAAGGAATATGTTCTTGAGCAGTCCTATCCTGATAAACCTGGGAATGGTGCTAGTGCTGCTGACCGCAGGGCTTATGAGAAGCACTGCAATGACTCGCTTGATGTTAGCTGTCTCATGCTTGCTACTATGTCCCCTGAGCTTCAAAAGCAATATGAGGAATCGGCTTCAGAAGCAATATGAGGAATCGGAGGCCTACAATATGATTGAAGGGCTCCGTGGCATGTTTGAGAACCAAACAAGGGTCGAGAGGTACAACACCTCAAAGGCCTTGTTCAGTAGCAAGCTAACTGAGGGGAGTCCAGTCAGCCCTCATGTGATCAAGATGATTGGTCACATTGAGGCCCTCGATAGACTTGGTTTTGAACTTGATCCAGAGCTTATGACGGATGTGATCCTCCAATCTCTGCCTCCAAGCTTCGAGCCGTTCATCATGAACTATCATATGAATGGCTTGGATAAGACCCTAACCGAGTTGCATGGGATGCTGAAAACTGCCGAGGATGGCATCAAGAAAACCTCACATCATGTGATGATGGTCCAAAGGGATAGCAAGAAGAGGAAGCGCAAGGGCAAAGGCAAAGGCAAGGCTGAGGATAGGATCCAAAAGCCTAAGTCGGATGCCAAGCCTAATGCTAGTCCCTCTCCCTTGGACAAGTGTTTCCACTGTGGTGACAGTGGGCATTGGTCGAGGAACTGCCAGAAGTATCTAGAAGAGAAGAAGAATAAGAAGGGAAGTGAGACTTCCGCTTCAGGTATTAATGTTATTGAAATTAATCTTGCAACTTCTTTTAGTGGATCATGGATATTTGATACCGGATCAATTATTCATATCTGCAAATCGTTGCAGGGGCTAAATCAGACTAGAAGTTTTGCAAGAGGCGAGCTGGATGTGCGCGTTGGCAATGGAGCAAAGGTTGCTGTGTTGGTAGTCGGCACATATCGCTTGTCGCTTCCCTCAGGATTAGTTTTGGAATTAAATAATTGTTATTTTATTCCTGCATTGAGCAGAAACATTATCTCCTCTTCATGTTTGGAGGAGGATGGTGGTTATGAGATAATAATAAAGAACAAATGTTGTTCTGTTTATTTGAATAACATGCTCCATGCGCGTTGTCTATTAGTGAATGGATTATACGTTCTTGATCTTGAGGATGAGCCGATTCTTAACATTAATGCTAAACAACTCAAACTGAGTGATTTGAATCCTGCCTATATCTGGCATTGTCGCCTTGGCC
The DNA here is from genome assembly GCA_022530915.1 of Paspalum notatum. Lineage (NCBI taxonomy): Eukaryota > Viridiplantae > Streptophyta > Magnoliopsida > Poales > Poaceae > Paspalum > Paspalum notatum. The sequence continues at coordinate 9,975,410 of CM039691.1, forward strand.
ATATTAACTAGAAACGTGTAGAGAAGCTCCATAAAGATGGAATGCTCGACTCATTTGATTATGAATCATTTAAGACATATGAATCTTGTTTACTTGGCAAGGTGACAAAGGCACCCTTCACTGGTCAAGGTGAGAGGGCGTCCGAGTTATTGGCCCTTGTACATACTGATATATGCGGTCCAATGAGCTCTGTAGCCAGAGGTGGTTTTCAGTATTTCATTACTTTTACTGATGACTTTAGTAGGTATGCCTATATCTACTTAATGCGATATAAGTCCGAGTCGTTTGAAAGGTTCAAACAGTATCAGAATGAAGTACAGAATCACTCAGGCAAGATAATAAAATTCCTACGATCGGATCGTGGTGGAGAATATCTGAGCCAAGAGTTCAATGACCATCTGAAGAGTTGTGGAATTGTTCCACAGCTGACTCCACCCGGAACGCCACAGTGGAATGGTGTGTCTGAGAGGAGGAACCGAACCTTATTGGACATGGTTAGGTCGATGATGAGTCAAACTGATCTTCCGTTGACTTTTTGGGGTTATGCTTTAGAAGCTGCTGCGTTTACACTGAACCGTGTTCCATCAAAGTCTGTGGAGAAGACACCATATGAGATATGGACTGAAAAGTGTCCCAAACTGTCTTTCCTTAAGATTTGGGGTTGTGAAGCTTATGTCAAACGTTTGACGTCTGACAAGCTTCATCCTAAGTCGGACAAATGCTACTTTGTGGGCTATCCTAGGGAAACCAAAGGATATTATTTTTATAACCGAAAAGAAGCAAAAGTGTTTGTTGCCCGCAATGGTGTCTTTCTGGAGAAAGAGTTTCTCTTGAAAGATGAAACCAGTCGGAACCAGGTGCAACTCAAAGAGGTTCGAGAAACACTGGAGAATGGTTCTAATCCGACTGATTTCCAACAGGATGAGTCAAGTGTTAAGCACTCTGTTGAAACACCATTAGCCCCGCGTAGGTCACAAAGGGCACATCGTGCACCTGACCGCTACATGTTCCTCACTATGGGTCGGCACGATATATTGTTGTTGGACAACGATGAGCCTAAGACTTACAAAGAAGCTGTGATGGGACCCGACTCTGAGAAATGGCTGGACGCCATGAGATCCGAGTTGAAATCCATAGCTGACAACCAAGTTTGGAACTTGGTCGAGCCACTTGATCAGGTGCGACCTATCGAGTGCAAGTGGGTTTTCAAGAAAAAGATAGACGCTGATGGAAATGTTCACATCTATAAAGCACGGCTTATGGCAAAAGGGTTTCGTCAAATTCAAGGTGTTGATTATGATGAAACATTTTCGCCCGTAGCTATGCTAAAGTCTATCCGGATCCTCCTAGCGATGGCCTCATATCATGATTATGAGGTGTGGCAAATAGATGTCAAGACGGCTTTCCTTAACGGAAACCTAAGTGAGGATGTGTACATGACACAGCCCGATGGTTTTGTCGATCCACAGAATGCTGGGAAAGTATGCAAGCTTTTGAAGTCCATTTATGGATTCAAGCAAGCATCTCGGAGTTGAAATCTACGTTTTGATGAAGTGGTCAAAAGGTTTGGTTTCATAAAAAACGTAGAAGAACCTTGTGTTTACAAGAAGGTCAGTGGGAGCGCACTCGTTTTTCTGGTCTTGTATGTAGATGACATATTGTTGATCGAAAATGACATTCCTATGTTGGAAGCTGTGAAGGACTCGTTGAGAAAGAGTTTCTCGATGAAGGACTTGGAGAAGCAGCTTACATTTTGGGCATAAAGATCTATAGAGATAGGTCTAAGCGCTTAATTGGATTAAGCCAAGATACGTATATTGACAAGGTGTTGAAACGGTTCAACATGCATGATTCCAAGAAAGGTTTCTTGCCCATGTCACCTGGCACGATCTTAAGCAAGACTCAGTGTCCTTCGACTACTGATGAGCAAAAGAGGATGAGTGAAATCCCGTATGCCTCTGCAATTGGATCCATCATGTATGTCATGTTATGTACTCGCCCAGATGTCTCATTTGCTCTAAGTGTTAAGAGCAGATACCAATCATGTCCAGGTAAAGGTCACTGGATTGCTGTAAAGAATATTCTTAAGTACTTGAGAAGGACTAAGGATGCGTTCCTGATGTTTGGAGGTGAGGAAGAGCTCGTTGTAAAGGGTTACACCGATGTTGGTTTCCAAACAGACAAAGACGACAGTAGATCGCAAGCCGGATTTGTATTCTGCCTCAATGGTGGAGCGGTTAGTTGGAAAAGTTCCAAGCAAGATACTGTGGCTGATTCTGCAACAGAAGCCGAGTATATTGCAGCTTCGGAAGCTGCAAAGGAGGCAGTTTGGATCAGAAAGTTTGTTTCTGAGTTGGGTGTTGTTCTGAGTGCTTCGTGCCCATTGGACCTTTACTGTGATAATATAGGTGCCATTGCACAAGCTAAGCAACCTAGATCACACCAAAAATCCAAACATATACTCCGGCGATATCACCTGATCAGAGAGATTATCGATAGAGGTGATGTGAAGATATGTAAAGTGCACACGGATCTAAATGTAGCTGATCCGTTAACGAAGCCTCTCCCGCAATCCAAATTTGAGGCGCACACGAAAGCAATGGGTATTGGATATCTGAGTTGACTCTAGTGTACGTGGGATGAGAATTTGTTATGTTTTATTTCAAATAAATGTTATTCATTCTTGTTCCTTGAACATGTTGCTCTAAACAATGGATCAACGAGTGCGTGACTCGTTTGTGAAACTCTTGTTTAAATGCAATGTTCTAAATGGTCCCTAGCCCATAATCTTTATTTGGTACGATAATGATTTAAGGGGCTAGCACATAGATTGATTGATGATCATGTTTCGCGGATCATAGGTATTGGATACCGAATCAATGATGTGGACAGATGTTAGTGAACATTGTGTCGGATTTGACTCACTCCGAGACGTTGCTGGGATTGTTATGCTTAAATGTGCCATCAAGCGCTCTCGAGTGATATACCCGCTAAATCCTTAGACCTGAGATCACCATTGATTCTGACTGTGTGTAGTGGTGTACTTAGACGTTACCAAACGCTACACCGTAACTGGGTAGTTATAAAAGTAACTTTCGGGTATATTACGAAACATGGGTGGGATGTGAGTGGATCAAGATGGAATTTGCTCCTCTCACATAACGAGAGAGATTGCCTCTGGGCCCCTCGAGGTGACTGGATTAGAAAATGCATGGCCGTGCTATGTGATTAATGGTTAATCACATTCGGACTAATGGTTAGTCCAATAATCCACCATTGACGAGTGAAATTAGTCTGACTATTAAACAAGGGTGGCACAAATCTCGCCTTGGGTCGGACTGGCGTCACGTGGCAAAAGGATATAGGACGAGTTGTATATCAAGTTTCGGTTGATATGATCATTGTGCTTTCGGGGGTCAACATGTGCTGCTAGGCGCCGCTGTTAATCGATTGGTTTGAGAAAATGTTTTTCGCCATGGCCGACTGTATGAGAACCTACAGGGTCACACACTTAAGGGATTGGTGACACTAAGATATTGCCCCTTGGGCAAGTGGGAGATTGATGGAGATGTGCCTAGCGCGGCAATTTCCAGGACCAACTCCGAGTCATGTCGGTTCTGGCAAGAGCCGATGTTGAGTTCAAGTGCAACTCGACCCACGGGTCTGACTTGGATGTTCGCGTATGGTACGCGCAGTTGGACCGTCATTGGGACTCGGATACTTGATCCGCAAGCAATAGAATCCTAATGGGCCTTTACGTAGCTAAAGCCCATTAGTGGAGACTATATATATGAATGAGAGGGCACGGCTTAGGTAACGGTAGCGTGCATAAGCCATCGCAGAAAAAAAATTTCTGCGAAACCCTAGCTGTGCCTAAGTCCCATCTCTTAAGATCCTCCACCAAGTTCGTGCTGCTAGCACGGCAGAACTTGGCGTCGCCTTCCTGCACGTGTGGATACCATAGAGGCGTTGCTACGACTGCTTCGCACATCAGCCGACTGGTGGCAAGGGTTGCCGACTCATCGCCGACTCATCCTAATCGAGATCGGCTGAACGACTCGGCATCGGCTTTTCTCCATCGGCAACCACTTGGCGCGCTTGACTCAGCACTCGGCTGCGTTCACTCAGCACCCGGCTGCTTCGACTCGTCTTCCGCTGCACTGTGCGTCTAGTGGTAACGACCTATGATCTCCTGCTCGTACGAGTTACTGCATGTTACGCGGTAGTAGAAAAAAACGTTTTCTTGCTATGGTAGCCTACCCGGTAACCCTACAGGAAGAAGGCACGGTACTGGAGGAGGAACATGGCGCCGCGAGACTGCTGGCGGGGAACCCTGGCGGTGGCTGCCGCGGTGGAGGAGGTCCCCGAGGCTGAAGCGACCGTAGCAAGGCACGCCTTGGCGGCGAGGAGGCAGCGGCGAAGGCAGGGGTTGAGGAGGAGCTCGGCGCCGCGCGAGGCCTTCTGGAGCACGCCGAGCCTCCACTGCCGCCGGTCCTCGAGGTGGTGGGGATGCATGACCTTCGCAACGTCGAGACGCTCCTCTGCGGTTTTAGCAGCGACGCGCTTCGCTAGGGCTGCCATGGCAAGGTCATCCATTGTGGACTGGGGGAACATAGAAAGCAATATGTGGGGAATGCGAGAGGTAGGAGATATATATAAGATATGGCCAGGATCTCAATAGCACCGGGTGGAATCAAGACCCGATACTAATGAACCTTATGTATATAAACTAGAAATTGAAAAAGTAAGTATTACATATCCCGAAATGATTTTACATATAACATCTAATTAAGGACGGCGACGGTGACGGCGACTGCAGCGCTACAACCTCCGCCCCGACGTCGTAGTGTGTCCAAAATCGCGGCGCCGTCTTCGCCGCCGCCGCCGCCATTGGTGCTGCCATCGCCGCCGCCGCCGCCATCAGCACGGCGCCGCGATTGGCGATGCTGTCCTAGTTGTCGATGTCGTCGTCGTCCTCCTCCTCCTCCTCGTCAACGTCCTCCTCCTCCTCCAGCTCCTCTGGATCGGACTCCTCCTCCTCGTATTCAAACCGCCATCGCTTTGGCGGCGGCTGGTTCACCGTGTCACTGTCCTCCTCCTCAAAGGAGTAGTCGGTGGTGCACTTGCCGTCACTGGACTAGTGACCCATAGCGGCTGGGAGAAGGTGGAGGAGCTGGAGGAGAAAGAGGATCGAGGATCGCGCGCGCTCTGGTCTCTCTTTTCTTGCTCTATCTCACTCACTGCTCTCTTCTCTTGTTCTTGCTCGAGCAGAATAAAATGCTACGGAGTATATAACCTATATTTATGTAGAAAATATACACCGATCGGCCTTCTGTCAAATTAAATCATCATCAAGCAGCTTCCACACCGGTGTAAATTATTGCACATTAGTATCGGGTTTTGTTCCCTCTGATTCTAACGATACCACATTAGCATCGGGTTTTGTTCATACCCGACGCTAAATGTTTGAGTCCAAGACTGACTGTCAGCCCTAATTTTGTCCACAAATTAATTTAACCACATTTCACTCTAAACTAAAATTTAATCAAACAAGAAAATTTAATTTTCCCTCATCTTGAAAACTGAAGTGAGGTCCCCAAGCACGCTTATTTATTTACTCCACAGCAGAACTGGCACCTTAATTTTGATCGAAGGATTTTCAAAGGAGAAAAATGGAGAGGATTCAAAATCCTATGGAAAAGAGTAGTATTCATCCCCTTTATGTAAATTTGTAGGATTCATGCATAGGAAAAAAATAGAGGAAAGTTTCCTATATATGAGGTTCATTTCATATTTTTGAAGGAAAAAAACCACTCAAACCCTCTTTGTTTCATTCCTATTGTGAGATTTTTAGTATTTAATTCCTGATGTAAAATCATCAACGGAACGGCTTCCAGCATGCGTAGAATTGGCAAGAAGGCGAACAGGCACGTGAGCTTCTAGCAGAAGCTCTGCCATCAATTTAGTACCGGATCAACTAAAGTGACGATGCTAATGTTTAGTACATTAGCATTGGGTTGTTGTACCATCCGGTTCCAATAGAATTAGCATCGGGTGGTGTAACGACCCCCTTCTAATGAAAAACATAAGAACCGTCTCTTTGGACGACTCGATACTAAAGTGCTCCCAGGGCTCCTGACCATGGCACCCAGGGGCTCCCCAGCGTAGCACCCGGTGCTAATGCTAGCTTTAATACTAGGTGCAGCTATGACCGCTTCCTTTGTAAAATGGCAGCTCCATCCGAAGGTCTGTTCTCTAGTAGTGGTCCTAGCATCTTAAACGACATCTAGAACACCTAAAGAGTTTTAGTGACATTCCCATACTCAGCACTAACAGTTGCTCATTGATTCATTCTCATTCATGTCTAAAGAGCTTTAGTGACATTCTCACTAACTCATTCTCTTCTTGTTGCCACCCCGTCCAGGTTCCACGGGTCATGTGGATCTCTCTACAAGAAAACGCAAAAAAATTCATTGCTCAAAAACCGACGAAATTAGGTCAGGACTTCGTCAGCAAACCGACGAACTTACACATAGTACAACTGCCACGTCAGCTTAATTTTGTCGGCCCACATGACTGACGAATTTACAGGTTTTTTAATAAAAAAATACGTCTGCTAACACATGCATGCCTCTGCTCAGTCCTGGCTGCTGCATCAGTAGGAGATCAGCATTCTTGTTGCCAAATCGAAAATATGTGTCATCAAGGATGAGGATCAGAGAGCATTCTAGATAGAGCAGATCAAGCAAGGTGCACAATAGGGAAAAGGGAATCACCATTGCTGCTGTGTTGTTGAGGAGGAGACCATGGCCAGGAATCGAGGAACAAGGGCAGCACGGGCTGGATTGGTAGGGCATTTTAACAATACCTTGTGACCTATGTGCTGCAGGCATGGACTGTTGACACGGTTTCATGCCAAACACCACAAGACCCTAGGGCTTACATGCAGCAGAACAAGGCGCCTTAGGGTTGCTCTATCCATGCCGGACAGTTTTGTGTAGCTCGCCGGACAATCCAATGATGGTCGGAGCTTTGGGTAAAACCTAGAACAAGCCCCCCGGGAGGGACCCGTCAAGGAGGATTGATGCTAGGGTTGTTCTAGAGTCAGCAGACGACTTAGAACTCCTCAAGTGGGCATAGAGTCGAAAAAAGGCAACAATTAGGGTTTGAGGAGAGAATTAGAGTTTGGAAAATAGATATGATGAAAAGTAGATAAAATTAATTAATTGGTTCGATTGGTGACAGCTCAATTGGCCTTACCCCCTTCATATTTATAGGAGAGGGTAGTCTTGACCCTTGTACAAGTCCGAATCCACGAGGTCACGCCCAAATCGTGTGATTCTGTTCGGACTCGACGATACCAGACTATCCGGTACTCTCTTCCAGATAATCCCCGCAATGTTAGACTGTCCAATCCTGCTCACCGACAGTCCGGTGAGCGGCCAGTTACAGACTTGACTAATTTGGTGCTCAACGCATGTCACCCTGCCTTTTAGTGAAAGTCATGAAGTAAAAGCACCAACAACATCTACTTCTTAGAGAATCAACAGATTCTACAAAACATAACTATCCTGAAGTAAAAAATAAAGTCCAATGCAAGTCATCGGCTTTCTCAAGCATCCTGCCACATGCTTGGGTAATACTTCTTCAAGAAGCATCCATTCAACGCCCATGCGTTGGGTAGCTCATTACCTTGTAGATCCTTTAGAACGTAAGCATTACCAGGAACTACTAGTGTCACTATAAGAACCTTCCTAGCTTGGAGACCACTTACCGAATCTTCTATCTTTAGTCCTCAATGGCTCCACCGTCTTCTCGCAAGCTCTCCAACCTAAAAAGACTTGGCCTTTACCTCCTTGTTGTACGGCTTGGCAACCACAAGATTGTCATTCTCAATCTCCTTCAAAGATATCAACCTCTTGTCAGTGACTTCATCAATGTTGTCCATCATCAAGTCATGATATTCACTGACAGCTAGATCATTCTGCTTAGCAAAGCTGTATGCACCTAAATTCACCTCTACATGTAACATAACATCCTGTCCATATACAAGCTCAAGAGAAGAAACTTTAGTAGCACGATGTGTAGATATTCTATGTGCCCACAGAGCTTTGGACAAAACCTCATGCCATCACCGAGGGTGATCATCTATCTTCTTAATATGATTAATAATAGTTCTTTTATTAGATTCGGCCTGACCATTGACATGTGTTCAATGTTTAGGTAGAGCAGCTTCTTGTTGTTTGGTAGTGTAGTGTACTTCAACTTTTCTCATGGCTTTCGACCCCCCTCCTTTTTTGCGTTGAGAGCATGCTATGTAGTTTAGGTATTAAAGATAGTTGCTTGTTTCAATATTTTTCTTGCTCTTTTTCTCCTAGCCTGCATATCCCGCAATGTCCAGCTGACTATCGCTCGCTCGGGCAGAAACGAGCGACCGATACAGTGCGGGAGGGGGAGCGGGTCGGGCCCAAGCGGGTACAGCGCGCAGGGACCGCGGGTGGGGGGGGGCAGGGGGCAGGAGCAGGTGGAGCCTAGGCGGGACAACACTAGGACACCTCGCTCCTCCAGTTCCACTGCTAGACAAAGTTTTTTTTATTTTTTCTCTTTTGCTATATTTACTCTACAATTATATCAAAAAATTATGAACATAACTTTTCCACGTATATCTAAAATTATGCTAACATAATTATTATATCTGTATAACATAAAATTATGCTAACATAATTTATCATAATTGTAGATATAATAAAAAATTATAACTGTATGACATTAAATTATGCTAACATAATTTATCATAATTGTATCGCATAAAATTAAGCTAACATAAATGACGATGATAAATTGTGTGCATAAATTGGTCGTAATTGTATGACATAAAATTATGCTAACACAATTTAACATAATTGTATGACATAAAATTATGCTAACATAATTTATGCTACATAAATATCATACTGTATGACATATAATTATGCTAACATAGATTATCAAACTGTATGACGCAAAATTATGCTAATATAATTTATTATAATTGTATCACATAAAATTATGCTAACATAAATTATGATGATAAATTGTGTGCATAAATTTACAATTTTTTAAAAAGTAGAAATTTGAAAAATAAACATAATATAAAAAAGAAATAAAAAAACGGCGTGGGGGCGCCGGAGCGTGGAGCCATACGGTACGAAATTTCCATGCATACCGTGTAGAACCAATTGAGTGGAAAAGTAGATGAGACACACGATTGCGACACGTGGGGAAAAGCTGCAGCATTGCGTATGGAAGGGGCTTGGCTCACGCAGGGAAAGGAGTTAAGCAGGGGCCACGACCCACTACTGCGCGCTGGAAACACGTGCACATGGGGCTGCCTGTCTGATCGCTCGCGGGAATCGAGCCTGGTGAGCGCTCGCGGAATAGGTGCCCCCTGCATATCCTCTCATCCATGCTTGTCTAGTTTATTTCTATCAAATTCTTTAATCTCCCTGGCTCTTATTCATGCTAATATGCCCTACATCCTACCATTTTCCTCCTCTCTGTACCTATTATCTTTTTAATATTAATTTATTTATGTCATGTTCTTGTCTTAGTTTCGATAGAAGGCCTTTTTACTATTCTCTTATTCAAGTACACTGCAAACATAGTTCATGAATTTGTTCCCATTCCATTAAACAATAACATGGATATGAATTAGGCAATAATACCAAAGTACGAAATACCGCGCTATAGCGTTTCTAAAAATTTGACGCTAATACTATTGCAATAGAAATAGCACTCTATTGCGCACTAATAGCATTTCTGGAAGCCTGCCACTAAATTCTATAGCGTGCTATTTAAAACATTGAATAATACATATAGTAATTAGGCAATAATATTGTTCTGTATAGGCAATAATATCATTTTATATATGCAGTAATAAAGGATCCAATTAGTCATTTTTCTCTATTTTTTAGGCACCATAGATTGCAGCTGCCTCTCTCTTATTTTGATGGAGCTCTTTTTTTATTGCTAAACTGATTTCATTGGTCCTTACATTTTCTTTAATTATTCTTTTGTTTATGGTGGTTATTAATGTCATTTAGACCAGTTGTTAAAGTAGGAGTTTTATTCTTTAATTAAGTATTCTTTTGTTTATGGTGTTCATTAATGTCTTTTAGACCGGTTGTTGAAGTAGGGGTGTCAACCAAAATATGTGGAGGAGATGAACAACTTTTATGGAGCGCGCCTGACACGATTACATGTATTTCTTTGGTTTCTAAGTTTGAAACCAAATAGAATGCAAGATATACGTATCGATTGTGTGGATGTAATTTGGTAGTGCATCTTCGTTTTTATAATCAGTCGCGAACCAATATTTTTGCTTGTGGGTGTTTTGCTGTTTGACTCTACGGCAACATAATATGAAGAAGTTGTAATAGTATCTTTGGTAAATTTGCATAGTTGACTTTAATGGTATAGGTTGTAAATGGACAATTAGACATGAAAGCCATTGTTATTTTCGGGTATGCAAAGTATTGTTCTTAGGTACATAAATCATTGTTATTAGTTAGGCAAATTAAAGTTCTGTTATTGGTTAGGCAATAATACTGTTTTGTTATAAGAAAACTAGCAAAATGCCCAAGCGTTGCGACGGAAGAAAAAAAAAAATTCTTAAACACATTTAGACCAAATACATATAAGGATGAGCTTCGTTCGACCTTTTTCAATTGATTATGAGCGAGTTGTAAGTTCGATGATTCCCGTTGACTGCACGAGAATTTTACGGTGATGTCAGTTGGGTTGGCAATATTACTATTTTAGTTTTCCATTAATATATAGACTGTCGAAAACGGACCGGAGCATCTGTTTTCGTGTGGGCTGCTCCTGCCATCTGAATTGGAGTCGCGCGTGTATGTCATGTTCCGATGATTCCCGTTGACTGCGAGAAAATACAAAACCGGAGGCCGAAGAGGACGACTGCTCGCCCTTCTTGGCCGACGGTGACCTGATCCCATGTATCGCGCCTCTCAAGTATGCCAGCACCGTCGGTGTGCCAGGGCTGTAGCTTACTTGGCCGCGTCGAGCCAGTGTCCGCGGCGTCCTTATGTCGCGGGCGAGGCGCGCGCTCTTCGGCTCCAGCGCACACGCGGCGGGCAGACCATCCCAACCTATGAGTAAAAAACTTGTCTATTCACTGTTCCTCCACTGTTCCAACTATTTTTCTCTCTGTCTAACGCTGCAGTGTTATACACACCAACTTTACTCTACCATCGGGGATAGTCTCAGACGGCACAGGTCGGCCTTAAGGTCGGTGCGCGCGTGCCACACGTAGGCGCACAGTGTGCCTAGCACCGCGTCAACGTGGTCCAGCCAAACCGCGAGCGAAGCAGACGACGGAGGCGGCAAACGCTGCGTGGTACAACAGCAGCGTGGAGTCGCACGCGGACGCGGACGCGGACGCGGCGATGCAGATGGCGGACGCGCTGGCGAGGTGTGTGGAAGAAGAGCTCGATCGGGACGCACTGCGGCGGCATGGCGCTGATACTCGTGCGGGAGGTTGCCGGGACGGTGTCGACGGCCATGTTGATACAGCTGCTGGGGCGGGTGGTTCGTTGCATGCAAGATGGAATCGAGGTGTCGAGCCTAGGCGCATCGGTGTCGGTGTATATGATGGCGCACAGCTAGCCTAGGTTTCCGGCAAGTTAAAATTAACGTACAACTCTGTAGCAAGAAATTGAAATAGATCGCGGAGACTTAAACGATCTCGACCGGAGGCTGATTCCATTGGAGTAGCAAGCAGTTCTTGCAGGAGAAAGAGTTGCATCGGACGATGCAGCCGCGGCTCGGGAACAAAAACTAAAAAGGGACGTGGAACAATTACGGGATCTCGACGCTAATTCCATTGTAGCAGGCAGTTCTTGCAGGAGAAGAGTTGGATCAGAGGACGCAGCCGCGGCTCGGGAACAAAAACTGAAAAGGGACGTGGAACAAAACGATTACGGCGGGTCTCACATGTCATATTTGTGAGATGACCGACCGTAAAACCTTATTTACTTTAATAGGTAGAGATAAGTGTATTTCATTAGGCAAAGATAGGATTCTAAATTAGTCATAATATGGAAAACATTCAGGCACTGTATATGTTTCTCGATAAGTAAAAATATGTCTATCAATTAGCCAAACAATTTCATTTCAGTAGGTCATATCAAACTTGTGTAGCATAGTTAATGTAGAAGCACAGTTACTGGTTTTTAATTTTTTTTCATGCAACCTTCTATGTGTGTTCGCCAGAGCTTGATAGCTGTAGGTGTTGTTTGGCTAAAGCTTATTTTATTTTTCAACAATTCAGTTTGAGCACAGGCTCATGTGCTTAACAATTTTTCATTAAGCATTTTTATAATTCCTTTTTTATGTGTTGTTAGTTCTGAATTAGACAAAAGTCAAAACAATGTAGTTCATTAGGTAACAGTATGCTACGCATGAGGCAAAATATTATACTTCATTAACCAATAACATGACTCTGAGTTATGCAGTGGTATAACAAACTATGTAATAATATGTTCAGCATTAGGCACAATTAGGACATGTACCAACTATTTTTTATTTTTAATTTCTGATTGCTCGAGTTATACAAGCATTTTACCCACAACTTTTCAGTTCAAAAATTTGCTTATTAGTAGCCATTGTAGTACATGTACACTAATAACTATTTGTTCCTTTTTACAATATACATTGCAGACCATCAAACTATCAAACAGGAAAGCAAATATGGTGTGGAGTCAATAATCAACATTATGTAGAGCATCAAGCATGATGCGTCTTTTATATACAGCCACTCTACTATCCATTCAGATAGTACAGGTGTATTAGGTACAAAATTGTTTTTTCTGTGTAGCCAAGTTCACGCAATCCTGTAAGGAAAGTTGCACATTCAAAAAACATTTTGTGTATGTGTAATTGTAATGTACCTAGTGTGCTTTGTTTTGTGGAGATAACGAGGGCTTGCAGTCCTATAGAACCATATAATAGTTAGACTACTAAATTGGATGTCTATGTGAGCCTGTTCGGATTTCTACCTAGCCTGCCACACTTCAGGTTAGTTAAGTGTTTGGTTTTTTAACTAAGTTAGGCGTGCCGCAGCTTAGCTGCAGCTGAGACCCTTTTGCCGCAAAAAAAGTTGCCGAACCTTAGGAGCTCGATTCGAGCGCCACAACTGGTGCCTAGACTCCGCTTTGGACTAAGGTTAGGCATGGCAACAATCCAAACACAAGCTAAAATAAGGCAGCTTAGGCATGCCATAACTGTGGCAAAGAGACTAATGTTAGGCGTGGCAGCTTAGGTGATAATCCAAACAGCCCTATGTGCGAAAAAGCATGCGGGGCAGAACTTTTGTATTGTGTTGTCTTCTTTTTTTCATCATCGATGAGGATTAACGGTGCTTTTTATAGTGGGCTTGGTAATGACAGGAACCACTACTCCACTAGCTGTGGTGGAGCTGGCTGGCCGTGTGAAAGGCTTAACACACGACTGGCCGTGCGTCAGTGAGGTCACATAAGTAACTTCCTCCGTCTCACAAAAGAAGTCATCTACTTGGATTTCCATGCGCAGTTAATTGCTCGTCTTATTAAAAAAATATTTGTTAACATTACTTATTTATTATTGATCGTGTTCATAGTCATATTCTAAACGTAATCATAAAAAACAAATAACATTATCAAATATTTTTTGAATAAGATGAGCAAATTAACTGTACATGGAATTTCAGGTATGTGACTTTTTTTGTGGGACGGAGGGAGTAATACATAGACCACGTATTTGACATCAAGCATGGGTGCCAAAAATCACCAGCAGTACCGATGAAAGTCAAAATAAAAGCCACCTGTGCGGAGCCAATCATGGTCCAGCAACATGCAAGGCCAGATGCACGTGGATAATAGTTTCTTGGTCAGATGGGCCACAACTAAGGGTATAATCGGGTCGATTACGAATGGATATAGCTAATACCATATTTGTTTTATATTTTTTCTTTGGATTCGGATCGGATACGGATATTGATCAAATGTGTCGGATAAGACATGAATGATTATCGATATCATATTTATCTAACTTTGAATACTGAGATATGGATACAGATCGAATACTAATTGTCCAGACTCGAATACGGATAACCCTTCTAAACGGATCGAAACCCTAATATGAATGGATAATATCTGTACCATTTATCCTACAACCACAACTCACACGATGCATGAGCTAAGGCTGTCTCCAAGGCTGTCTCCAAGGGTTGGCATTCGCATAGGCAAACCCAAAATACCTACTCCATGGCACTGTAGCGGCAGGAAACGTCTCTAACAACATAGGCATGCGGGATAGAGGCATTCTGGATCGGAGGAGAGATGATAGGTAAATGGGTGCTCTTTCTATGGGAGAGGCACTCTGGATGGAAGTTTGCCTATGCTGTTGGAGCGGTAAACTAAATACATCTTGTTACCATTTTGTCATCCATTGCCAATGATACGTTTACCAACTCAAAATACCTATCTTTGTTGAAGACAGCCTAACACGTAAAAAAATGGTGAAATGGCCCACAGAGCAGGGTCACGCAGCGCAAACAAGCCAGGCAGCGAGCACAATCTCTACTATTCGCGTCGTCCATGGAGTACATGTGCTTTCAGTCGTTAACATGTGACGTTTTTAGTATACTAGTAAAAATGCACGTGCGTCCCGCACGTGACAATAAAAAAAATTGTATAATTAATATTTTAAAATCTTATGTATATTGAATTTGGTGTTTTTTTAAAATACATGTCTTTTGAATATAGATCATAGCTTGAGCAGTTTGACTATAGCGTTTTGATTATCTTATATTATAATGAGAATATTTGCGATGGATCATTATTTTTTTATTATATACTTGCTATATTATTATATGTTAAAATGTTATTTTAGTCTCCATTAGCTGAGTGTTTGAGTCATAGTTATTATTTATTCACAACGTTGTATAATTTAATATCATTAGCGTGATTCGTGGACCAACGAGTTAGAGTAAGTTTGAGGGCATGTTTGGTTTTTGGTTAAAATGTACCATAGACAATTTTGGCACGTTTTGACCGTCTTGAATATATATCAATTTTGACCAATCAATATATTTTGTATTCATGTGATTTATTTAAGACTCAAACAATCAATGAGAAGTATGTTGGCTTAGTAAGTTTGGTCACTTGTTTTATTCAAAAAAGTTTGTAAAAATATGAAAGGTTCAAATCATGCTTTAAGTAATTAACTACCACTAAAACATAATGAGAAAAATGAACTATCGTAATTTTTTTAATTAGACAAGTGGTGAAAGGTAGCATAAAAGTGCGTCAATTAAACACTCCTGTCTGGAACCGCAGCTGTTTGAAAAACTGTCTAAAGTATAATATTTATATTTAACCAACCATTAAAAATAATTTATTTCCAACAGAGATTTTGTCTTCCTAATCATTTGGAAGTACATGTTTTCTTGGGTCCACTGGAGCGCAGAGGGAGAGCGGTGGGGAATGACGGATTCGCTGGACTCTGAAATAGGATTACGAGAAGTTTGACGTCCACGAGGAAGCGCTTCCCTGAGCTAGCGCACTGCGTTCTCTCTCCTCATGTGCTCCCTTTCTCTGAGCTAGCGCACGGCGTCTGTGCGCCCCTGCACGCAGATGGAGGCGGTACGGGCGCGGATTGGGAACTCTCGGCGCCGTGCCCTACGCCAAGTTCATGCGCTGCTGCTGCGCCGCCGCCGAGCCGAACGCGGGGGGCTCCGTCGCGCGCGCTCGACGAGTCCCGATCCGTCATCGTGCACAGCAAAACCGTCTTCCTTAGGCACGATATGGTACGGTTCTCTCCCCCATCTCAATCTAATCTAGCTGTACTCATTATTTCAAATCCATCATCACCTTAACGTTGCTTGATTCGTCTTCGAGAATTTTGCTTGTCAGTCAGGGTGTCTTATACAGAGAAAAGACAAAGTGGTTTATTCTTTCCTGTGTGCTGTTAATTTCTTTTCGGGTGACCGGGTAGAGATTTAATTTGGAAACCACAGGGATCTGATGAGACTATTCGTGTGATCTTTTTCTATGTTTCCCAACAGGAAAAGATTGAAAGAAACTGTGGTGTTCTAAAACGATAGTAAGACATGTTGACACCCAAAGTTTGGGGCATTTTACTCCGCTCCATTCTCCCAAAACCTAAAGAAGAAAAAAATTCAAAATTAAACATCTCTGTCTAAAACTGAGAGGATAGAATCCAATGAAGATAAAATTAGACTAATTTTGAATCTTGACCTCTGATGAATGAACATGAGAATTTTTCCTTTCCCTATTTCTGGGCAACATTAATTAATTTTGAAAAAAGAAATTGGTAATTATATACTGTAGTATTATTCTGTCAGAAAACTTTCAGTACAGAAGTCCCATCTTTAGACCCATCACATGCCAGTGATGGAGGGTTGAATTGATGAACCTTTAAACTTGAAGTATATTGTCGTTGTCTGCATACTGTAGTAAGTGCTATCGATCGACCGGTTTCAATTTATTTTCCCATGAGTTTACTACTACTAAAGACAATATACACTAATATATCCTTAAAAAAATAGATAAATCAAATCTTACCATTTATATTATCCTTGTAAGTATATATTTGGGTACTATCTAAGCATGTTTATGTTTTAAACATGTTGTTAGGATTTTGGTGATTAGGCTGGGTGCATTATTTTATATTCCTCTTAATTATAGCAGGAACTACATATACAAAGTGTTCATTCGAATCTGATGGGACATGCTTGTCGCCTCATGACTGCCAAGTATTTGACACAATTGGCAGTGCAAGTTCTCAGCATAACTTAGTTGTGTCTTGTGTAGGCTAATGCCATAGAGTAGGTACTGTAGCATGCAGAAAATGTCCAAAATTAAGTTAGAGTGGCAGAGTTAAAAAATTTATTACATTAGTTCTAGCCTTCTAGGTATCTGCTAGTGCTTGTCCTGTTTCCTTTACTGGTTGTCATTAATATCTTTTCATGTTCCTTTACCAATCAAGCTTATTTTATAGAGTAGATATGGATGGTTTTCCAAACACAATTTTGCCTCCTTCATTTGCAAGTTTCAGTTGTTATCATTGCACTTTTATGACAAATTATTTCTCATGCTTCTAAGTTCTGATATGACATTTCTTATGATTGTGCAGAAATTGGAAAAAACGAGGCCTGTCATACTTACCGGTGATCTTAATTGTGCACATCAGGAGATTGAAATCCACGATCCTGCTGTAAGTAAACCATCTGTTTTACTGAAGTACAGATTGCTTTACTGCTGAATTTATAGTTTCTCCAATTGTTGGTTGATTCTATTGAGTCATCTTTGTAGTGCAATCCATTGGCTGAATCATATTTTTAGAAAGCCAGTTTGGCCTACCAGCATTCACTGCCATGTTTCTCTTGAAAACCATTGTACTACTGAAAAAAATGAAGCACTTGCAGCTTGTATTTCTCATACGTGGGGGTCTAAAACCTTAGTCTTGTTTTATTTTGCAAAGGAGGATAATTCAAACACCATAGATTAGGTTTTTTACTTTTAATTCAGCTTCTCAGTACTATATGTAATATTACTTTTAAGTTTTAAAACAGCTTCTCAGTACTACATGTAATATCACAGGGTCCTGATATTTAAGTCTGCCCTTGTTAGATACTGAAAGCACATGTGTGAAGTAAAACAACCAACCACATGACTATTCATTAACCTCATATGCAATCATCTCTCTCTTTTTCCATGTTTTTTACTATGAAGAAAGATGTCATTCACCTAGGAGACATTGAGTTGTCCAAAGATCAAAAATTTATACATGATAGATAAAGGATGAAAACTTCAGTTAACCAATTTTGAGTTTGAATTCAAGAACAAAAAACATTTATTAGACTTATTTCTTCTTCTTTGTTTTTTTTTTGTAGTAAGTGGTTAATATTTGGTTGGCCTGTTGTGCTTTGCTTGCATTTCCTATTTGATTTCTTATACATTGGGAGGACGTGGTAGCCAGGGACCTACAGACTAATTCTCAACTGAATCCCCTGATGTCCTTGTAGTTTTCACCTTGAAAATTATATGCTTCTGCTACTGAGGTGCTTGGAATTTGCATGAATGGATTCATCTCAATATTTGCAAGAAAGAATCATTATAGCCGTGCAAGTTAACACCAAATATTGTATCATCCACTATGTTTAGCAGGCATGTAGCACGGATGAGAAGTTGAGAACATGATAATTGGTACCTCAAATAAGATTGTGGCAACAGTGACCGGTCAGTGACAGGTGACAAGTTTCTTGAAGCAGTTGATGAAAGAGTACTCTTGACAAAACGCCAAGGTATGCAAACATTTAGTGTTCAGCTGTTATGTTTCAATATGAAGGAAACAAATAACAAAACATTAGAGCCGCATAGAAATATATAAAACAAAGAATCTAAACTTGAGGGAGTTATTCTTTCTTCTCTACTAACGTTGTCAATTCCGCAGGTTCCTACTTGGCAGAGAAGCAATTGTATGCTGCAACGCAGTTGCATGTCGAAGCAATAAGGCCTTCAAGCGGTTAGTCGCTACATACGATCATTTTTTTCATGCTTTAGCTTTTTTTGAAAATATGGCCTAAGGTTGCCTTGTGTGTAGCTTGCATGTACCTTTTAACTAATATTTTCATCTATTATATGCTCTGCATTAATCAACAAAGGGATAAAACTTTGATTTTGTTGTTTCATCGTTAGTAGCTATGTTCAGTAGATAAACTCATAGGTTCAGCAATATTTTATGTTGAGATGATGTTAGTTTAATTGTCTTCCGCATGGGCAAAATTCGTCTACTTGGACATACCAGCACATGCCCAATATTCAAATTTGCTATTAGGGTGTGTTTCACATTTGTGGCTTAGGAGCCAATTTGCAATGCCACTGATGCTGGATGGACATGCGCTAAATTGCATATTTTTCATTGAAAATGTAAAAGATGGTTTGTTTCAACCAAAATATACCATGGTGCTTTTACCTTAGCTGACCGATGTAATACAATTTTTTTTTTGAAAACATGAAAATAAAATGTGGCTCATCGAAGCCACTAATGACAGCTAGAACTCAAAAAGGATTTGCATATTTCAGAGGCAACACAATATTTTCTGAAAACATGAAAATAAACGTGTAGCTCATCGAAGGCATTAGTGACACGTGGAACTTAATAAGTTTTGCACATTCCAGAGGCAACAGTTCAGTTCACTTTTCAATTGGGTTAGAAACTTCTTTAAGGAAATTCAGTTGGTCTAGAGGTATTTTCTGATTGATGTGGCTACAGCATTGTATACTAATATTCAAATCCAACGTCTGTATTTCGTAAGTCCATGAGCTGAAGAGGTCTTAATTATTTAAATTGTTAAATATAATGCTACCTCTAATCTCCATAATGAACTTTGAACTTTGAACTTTTACGTAGAATAGATCTGTCAATGCATATTTGGAATATTACCATATTTATTATTGAACAGACTATGGTTGGAAAGAATTTGTGAATAACAGTAGTAGGTTTCTCCACTCTTATCATCAGTCATCAAATTGAAAGAGACCTCTGAACTGTTAATTTAAATTGCATGCAGCTCAACAGGGCATACCTTTTTCTTGGGATGCTGCTGGTGGAGGACGTCTCCAGAGGAGACGGCTGCAGATGATGACTGATTGATCACTGGTGCTGAGAAAACTTGCGTGCTGCTGCTTCCCGTCGGAGAGAAGGAACAGGATTGACCTTTCGTTTGCTGGAGAGTTTTGGCTGGGCTGGCGCTGAGAAAGATCTGTTCTTCGCAGATGGCTGCAGTTTTAGATGGGGGTTTCGGTGTGGTAGATGTAAAAATATGATGTGGTCTGGCGGACTCCTGGAAAACTTCGTTCCGCTATCCTGGGAGTCTGGGAACGGGGGTGGGAACGGGGTTTTTCCGGACTCCGGGAAGCGTCCCGCTCTCCTGGGAACGAGGGTGGGAACAGGGTGGGTTTTGATCGTGGGTACATTAGCCGGTGAAAAAAGAATACATCAAATTTTGTGGATGGCTGGCCGGACACGGCAGAAACAGTTTCTGCCGGTCGAAGGTAACATGTCTGTAACCAATGAATTATGGCCGCCAGATTAATTATGACGTGGGACCGATGATGTGATTTGACGGTGCAAAATAGGGCGGGTATGAAACGAGTCGGTAAAAATCGTAATTTTTTAACTGGGCTTTTTACAGGGTAGATATATAGATACACTACAAACATTATATATAGTATATTAGTAATGAACAGAGAGTGTCTATTTGATATCCGTGTGTTTTATCTTCCACCAGCACTCGGTTGTTTTACCACCTAGGAACACGCGAATTTGATTCCAGAAAAGAAACGGTTGTTTAAACAACATCTAGCACCTGATTTCTAAGTCCTCAGATCAATATCTGACAATGGTAAAAAAATATTGACACGCACATGCATCCGACGGTAGAATATATAGACACAAATACACTTAACACAGAGGAAAATATTAAAATGGCTGCAAAAAGCAAACTACAGTAACCATACATACAAATTACAGTAACCATACACAAGCTGCCGTTTCATCACGCGGCTGTCTGGCCGTTCGATCAAGCAAGCTACCGTTGGATACAAAGACGGTGTCACAACCACATCTATTTAGCTGGTGGGCCTTTCTCGGCGGCAGCGCACGCCAGCAGCCCTCGCTATGCGCGTGGATGCAGGACACGAGTCAAACGCCCCAATTATCGTATTGGAACTAAAATGTGTTTTATTACCATCTCAGGGTTTGGTAATCACATTCTTACATCAGAGTGATACAAATCCGCCCTAATGGGTCGGACAGCAAAGGGGCGCAGCCCTGAATCTAAGCAGCGGAATATAAAATGTAGACCTAAACTTATACACGATACGGTTGGGAAGTAGGTCGTAGCCCTAATCGTTTCCATATATGGTGACTTCATCGTCTCCACTGAAAAAACATCAACAAAGCAAGGATGAGTACATACGTACTCAACAAACCCACCTTCCTCCATAAGGAGTAGGGGTGTAACTATATCTACATACAAATCATATCTGGAGCTCAGGAAGTTTTGCATAAAAGCATTTTATATGCAGGGTTTGAGCTACTCTAATAAGTTTTAGTCATTCAGAAAACAGGGTTTTTCTCAAAAAGATGTGCCACTGGACTTGCCGGTCCACATGGCCAATGACTTTTCAGCCATCACACTTTCTACAGGGTTCTACCCCGTAGATTAGCATCTACCAAAAACCACTTTGCTCCCAACTCAAAACCAAACCAATTCTCACCATTTTTAGTTTATGAAAAGTGCTAATTGAAGAACCAAGCCGTAACTCATCCATACCAGTGGACTCGGACTATTCGAATAGGTTTTACTCTGATCAGAGGTTGTACTAATTCCCACAAGTTGGACTCAGCGACACTTACGGCCAAATAAGCATCCGAATTCCAAAACAAACCATTACCTTTGTTTCATCGCCTAGCAGTACTTTAGAGGTTCGGGCCACCGAGTCGCACCCTGGTGTCTCTCGACACCCCCTCGGCACACAACCCTTTTCCTTGCCCCTTGTGCGCCAACACAGAAGCTACTAGGCTATCCACTCCAGCTTGGGCCCAACCAATGCCTCATACAGAGCGAGTGGTTGTACTAAAGAGTTAGGCAAGATGTTAATCAACGCGGTCCTTATAGAACTCAGGTAGAACTATCAACACCTTACACTGCACGACACCGCGAGCATCCACCTACCCGGTCATCTCCACGAAGACCGGGACCTGGGTAACCGCGGGTTGCTAAGTTACCCGTTCATACCCTGCTCTTTAATAGCGTATCCCGACCCGTGAGTCATTTGCCGGGGTTCTTTCCCATTTTATTTAAAAACACGCACACACCCATCCTCATTCCCAAGCCTATCAAGGTCCATAACCATAATCCCAACTTAACATCAAGATTATGATAGATATAATTAAGTGAGAGATCCCACCTATGCGCATTATATTTAAAATAGGCTTAGGTGGCTGTATATTTGTGGGGTTACCTTAGCAAGCAAAACATACAAGTTTTTATGTGATTATCAGGCCAAGGGTTGTGGTTGCAAAACATAGAAATTTTTTGCATCAAGTGGGGATTCCAGCGGGCTTGCCGTTTGTTTTGTTGAAGTGGTTGATTCACCAATTGCCGGGCGTAGGGAGCGATGACCATCGCGTAGTACACCGCGAGAGGCAGGCCGAACGGACTCTTCGGTGTAGCCTACGTGCATAAACAAGAAAAAACACACAACACATAGAGGCATAACATGAGCTCAACATTATTTGGGTGTGATTGTTTGGAGGGAATATGAGTTATTTGTTGGTGGTGCTTACCAACGGCATTGGTTCTGATAGGATGTAAGGTGCAGCAAGTTGGGCTGCAAACTGCCGGCCACGCTGGCGTTTGCGGTAGGAAGGATTGTGATAACGCCAGGAAAAAGGAAGCAGGCGGCTATGGAGGAAACAAAAACGGCGAGACGGCGGCTGCATGGTGGCGAGGGAGTTTGAGAGTTTATGTAAAAAGATAGCGATAAAATGGGTGGGATTTGGTGTGGGTGGATAGAGCGTGATTTTAGATGAATTTTGGTGGAGGAATGGCCAGAAATGGAGTTCGATTGAAAGAGATTTGAAATTTGAAGTTATGGGAAATTGTATATTGGAAAAAGAAAAAGGAATATTCTTGGAATATTCCAAAATCCGAATATTTGGAAACGGAAGAATAAAATCGTGTTTTTGGATTCTGGAAGAACAGAAAATATTTCTGCATTGATTGTGAGCAGAGCTACAGACCGGTACCAACGGTCCGGGCCTACGGTGTCGTCGGCGGCACCGACTTGTAGACGGGTTCTGGAAACTTCTAAAATTATGAAATTAATCCGGGTAGTAGATATTGATTTTTGATGATTTTAGAAAGAAAAATCGATGAAATCAGAGCTCGTATGATTGAGAAATTTATTCGGAAATAAATGGATAGATAAAAAAGAATGGTACACCAGGTCTCTTTGCGTTGCAACTTCACGTGATTGAGCAGGTGAGCTAAACACGTTTTGGGCTAGCAAAGCACCTGGACGGCTGTGGTGGCTTGCGTGAGCAGAGCACACATAGGCCCAGGTGGGGATCAAAGGGCTGGGCCCACCTGTCATAGACATGGAAGAGGGGGGTTTCTCACGGGGGGGAAACAGAGCAGAGGCAGGCAGGCCGAGCGGAGCAGCGGCTGGGCTGCTCGTCTCACGCCGCCGTGCGCAGCGGAGGCAGCTCGCCGGCGCGCGGCCGTAGGCTGCTCCGGTCACCGTTCTCCGATCTGAGGGCACTGGGAGATAGGGGAGGACGAGGGGATTCAACTCCGGTGCTTATTGGTAGCAGGGGAGGTGCGGCAGAGGGGTGGCCATGTGCGCCATGGGTGCCGGCCGAGGAGCACCGTGGACAGGTCAGCACCGTCAGGGGCAGGAGCAATTGGAGCTGGGCTTAGGTGGAGGTGGGTGGGGAGATGCTCACCGCGGAAGCAATCGAACCATAGTGGCCTGCGCGCGGAGAATGCCGCGGCGACCTTGCTCGTGGGCAAGAACAGAGGAGGTGTGGAGTGCGCCGTAGGAGTGCTCGACAGTGCTATGGCGCGGTACCGCGCCGGGATTTCCCAGGGCGGGTTTGGGCCAGGGAGTGGGTGGTGTGAGAGCTGCCGGTGCCCGCGACTAGCGACGCCCGAGTGGCTCGGGGGAATCGGTCGAGACGGGGTGCACGGCGTGTGGTGAGGCGGCGGGGCGGCGGCGATGGGGCTCGGCTATTTATAGCCGGAGCGGCGCAGCGGGGGCAGGAGCTGGCGCGTCGCGTCGCGGCGTGGCGTGGCGTGGCGTGGCGCGACGCGCAGTGCGCGATGCCGGGAGGACGGCGCGGGGCCAGGCAGCGACGAGGGCAGCGCTGCGTCGCTGCCGCGGCGGCAGCACCTTTGCAGAGGCGAGGCGACCGCACGGGCAGCGGCGAGGTGAGGACGGAGGGATCGGGCCAACTAATTAGCGAGCGTTCATCCCGAACGAATCGAGCGAGCGATGTGCCCACGTGCGGCTGCTCCCAAGGCTCGTCCGAATTCTCTTTTCCCGCGACCCTCCGTTCGGATTACTTTTTTTCTCCCACGTGCTTTCCCGCCGCAAATTGTTCAAGCGCGCCGGAGTTCCCCACGTCCGTTTCTTTTTTTCCGTTTGGGCCCACGTGCACTACCATTTCCGTTCTCTTTTTTTTTCACGTAACTATTTTCACACTAGCAGTAGCACCAGCAGCTTGGCGTCGCTCGAGAAAATCCAGCTGATAAGCTATTTTTTATTTTTTTTATGACATAATTTTAGTCACGTAAAATTATACTGACATAATTTTATTCACAGAGAATTATACTAACATAATATTAAAGAAAAATTATGCTGATATAATTTTATTCACAAAAATTATTTTATTCAGATGCCATCATAATTTTAATCACGGAAAATTATGCTGACATAATTTTATTCAAAAAAAGTATAC